>WOAB01000005.1:8780000-11280000 GCA_027886185.1 Rheum nobile
ACAAAACAAATCCAAAGCACTTTCTCCTCTTCATGAAACAAATGCATTCCAAATCCCTTGCCACCAGATTTTTTGAAATCACTGGAATCAAAATTGGCATTGAACCCAAAGAATCTAACTTCTTGACACCAAGCCTTTTCCTTTTCCTGCTATAAACCTGGCTTAATTTCTTATTCAGGCACACAACGTCAGTTCATTAATTGAGGCTCAACATTTTCAGCATCTTTGATGACCATAGCATCCACTCCATTTTGCCACCCAGTTTCCTCGCAAAGCTAGGTCCCTCGTCGAATCACTAGAATCGTCAATTAACCTAATTAGATCTTGGCCCTTCATTACTCTCCATGAAACTTTAATCTTTGTCTAGCTAGATTCCACACAAAGCTTCCTCCCAGACCTCAAAACTTTCACCCTTCAGTTTCTTTCATTTTCGGCACAAAGACTCTCGTCGAGCGTCTCATTTCAACCGACGACATTGGTGCCAGCTTTGGAGGCGATACACACACTACTTACCTTTGCTCATCGATTTGAACCCGAGTCGAACTCATTGATTCCAACCAACTGACCGAGTTTGGCCCTCTAATAACACATGTTCCCATGTATAACCTTAGCAAACCGCCGTTTTTAACCGATAGCGCTCAAGGTCGACAGTCTAAATCAGAACACCCAATTTTCTTACGAAACACGGACAAGAGACCACACTCACTTTTCAGAAAAAAACGATTGTTGATAGGAGGAGATACAAAGATGATATCAGACAAATCTTGATAAGAAATCGGAGAAAAAGAGTGAAGAAGGATCCAGAGATCGAAAGGAGAGGGATGAAGCAGGAGAGAAAAAAAGGAGGAAACGTAGAGAAAACAGACCTTGAAAAAGCATGGAATGAGGAGCGTCGACAAGGGCATCTCCATGAGATTTGGAGACGCTCTCGGAGAAGAGGGGAGGGAGGCAACGATGTTGAGGGTGTGTTTAAGTTGAAGATGACTGATTGGATTACCTTCAATTGCTATAAATAAGGGCGGATTGAAGAGAAGATGCGGTGTAGAGTGGCCACGCGTCAGTATATTGGAGAGTATGTGACAAGAGGTGTAGACGTGAAAAGAGGAGAGTGTGATGTCTGTAATGGGTAGAATTGGTAAATAAACTCAAACTAAAGAATGAAAAGTGTACTGTTCATTTAGAAACTTTACGCTTTTAGTATAGTAAGGATATATACAAAGGAACGATGTATAGAAATTAGAAATCATGTTTTGGTATTTTTTACAATATTCCCTTGACTTGGTAAAACAATAATCATTATTTTCTTAGGAATACGGGATACCGTATGAAAATGAAAAATCATTTACCAAGTTCTCAAAATAGCAGTCTTTGTCATTCTTCGTTTATCTTGTTTAGCTAGATATTCCATACCTTAAGAGGCCATGGTTGACAACACAAAAGTGACAAAACAACCTCTTAATGAAAAGGAAATAAAGCAGTTTTTGGAGAAGGTCATGAAATTTATTACCTGAACATGGGCGACGGTGGAGCTGTGAGAGAGGGGCGTGTCTTTGAGAGTTGTGAGGACAACACGTAGATATATTCTTCCTAATATCTTGACACACATATGATAGGGTGGAGACATAGAATCTTGACACACCATCAATAAAAATGACTCATATAAAATGACAATTGTGTAATTAATTTAGAAAAAAAGGGTTATAAAATGTATTGTTCATTTATAGAGCTTTGGTTTTTAGAATAGTATGGATATGGATATGAATATGGATTTCAGAGAGCTATTACTCAAGTTTATAAATTATCTTTCTTGTAACTAGAAATCGAAGCTCGTGCTTCGCACAGGCCGTTTGTGTATATATAGTGTCACGATATAAAAATGAGTTTGTAATACATGGGTTGTTGTTCTATTTTTTATGTTAGACATATATTACTTGATATTTATTTAAAAGTAAGTATGTTAGGTATAAAATGTTATGATTGTACATATGAAGCGGATTATTTGATTTTTTATAATTTTGGTTAGAAGTCTAATTTTAATTTTGAATTAAAGTGAAAGTTCGTTTTTGTAGGGATGTGTTTATATTTTGATGAAAGTATTTGTGAATATTTTAGAAATCTATATGTAATATAAAGTTTGCATTTTTGTGCATTAAGTGTGTCCATTCAATACCATACAAATTTTATTTTTTAATCAAAACATTTTGAAAGTATTAAATATGATTATTATCAAGCAGTAAAATAATGATTAAGAAATCAAAAAAATGTAAATTTAATGAATTGTGATTTTTCAGATTCAAATATAACATATTCTATAAAATGGTTTCAAAAAAGAATTTTATAATTTGTTCAAAATTTATTTTTAAGGATTTTGTTTGCTTATTGGAAGTTATCTTTTATTAATAAATGGATATATTTAATAGGGAATAGGTTATTTTAATAAAGCTAAAAAATTATTGTATATCATCTTTATTTTATTTTAGTTTTTGTCATAAAATAAAGTATAGTCTTGTTTATAAATTTTAGTATTCTAATTTGATATTGTAAAAAAAATGAACTCTTAATGTCTTCTATTGTATAACAAAATGAATTTATCGTATATCATCTGTACTCCTTACTTAAAGTCTGAAACATATAAACTTTAGTAAAATTATTAAAAAATCATCAATATAAAAATAAACCAATTTCTAACAAATACAATTAAATACTCTATTAAATATTATTAACAATCACAAACAAAATTATACAGTTACAAATCGTGAATAGAATAGACCCTTAATTTAAAAAAATGAACAGACGATCTCTTATGAAACAAAAACAAAAAAACTCATTAATGAGAACTTATAATTTATATATTAAAAAACAATAATGTATTTTGGGTCGTGCAAAGCACAGATTCAACCATCTAAGTGTCTAAGTGTATATGTAAGTTCTAAAATTTAGAAAATAATGTAGAATAATTAAAAAACAGTAATATGTAGCAATTAAAGTGTTATTGTAATCTAATTTTGTTGCACTTGCACTCACCCTCCCAAAATATCCTTCTAATTATAATTTTGTTGCACTTGTACTCACCCTCCCAAAATAGCCCACTTGCAAAATAAAATATGTTTCCTCTCTGATATTCCACCATGCTAGCTGCCATAGAGAGCTGAATAATGGCTAGCACAGCTCTGAAGCACGGTCTTTTCCTCTCTATTGCTCTCCCTTTATCTCTTCCACCAGAATTTTCTACGCCTACCTTATAATTGTCCCCGTGCTATCAATTTTTTTTTCTATTTTGTGTGTTCAATTTAATGGAAAGAGACGCCCATTTGAGATCAAATCGATCGAAATCAAAGCCATGTACGGACCTTACGGCGCGTCTACTCCAAGGGGATAAGTTGAAAATTACCTTTTGTCTTTGGTTTGGACTTGTTTTTCGATTATCTCGTGTTGTTTACACCTTATTATGTGTCAATGGATGATTTTATCTATTTTCCTGAATCCTAATTTAATAATATCGAGTTGTGATAGAAATTGATGACGTTTTGAATAGCAGATGGTTATTTGTTTTCTGATTCCCGGATGCTTTGTGCACATATTTTGAATATAATAGTTAACGGGTTTTGTATTTGGTGTCGATTGTGAGGTTGAATTTGTTTTGACGATTAGGTAGATATTTGACATTGTTGTGTTGAAAGTGGTGTTTTATTAAACGTCTTACATGGGAGAATTGTCAAACAAGTCCTCTTAGGGATTCTATAGGAAGCGTTTTGGTTTCAATTGAGTATTAAATTCAGAGAAGGTAGACAACTATATGCATAGTCCTCTTTCGAACTATAATAGAACATAATATCTCCTTGTGCATTCTGAATAAAAATCTTTGTTACTAAGTTGGGTAGATAGTTTTAAGTTGTAGTAAATGTTGTTATTTATTTATCATGTGTACCTTTGTCTGCATAATTGATGTGCTTACATGGATTAGTTAATAACAAAGATAATAATTGGACTGTACTTGAAATATTTTCTTGAGATTATGTTGTGGGGATCAATTAAGATTGTTAGGTGTTAGAAATTGTGGGTTGGGTTTGGTTAATATTAACAGGTTGTGGGGGATTTTTCTTTATTGGGTATGAAAAGGGCAATGTTGGGAAGTGGGGGGGTTTCGGACGGGTAAGATGTCGGCTCAAAGAGACAAAGAATGATGGATACAAATGCCTACTTCACACTGAGTAGCGGTGCCGATCCATACTGCCAAGCATATCCTTATGGAAGCAGTTACCGCCCTATTGGTTTTCCCGTGGTTCGCCTAAGGGGCATGCCCTTCAACTGCACAGATCTGCTCGCATTGTTGGTTTTGAGTTCAAACCACACAGGTTGTGAACTCCACCTTGCTTTACTCTGCATATTATAAATGCCTTTCATACTCTCTTTTCTTGTAATCCATGCAATATGTATTTTATGCATATTAGTTGCAGAAAGTTAGTTAGTTGTATTTTCTGGTGATGACTTCTTAATTTTGCTATAAGCTATGGCTGTAAAATCATTAGTGATTTGATAGGAGCATGTGATTGTGTTGATCAGTTTCCTGCTAAAATAGTATCTGACTTTCTAGAAGGATTGCATATCATTAAGTTTTATTTTTATATCTATGTATGATATTTGCCTGGTCAGATTGTCTATAGAATCAATGACAGGACAATTGAATCGATGGTTCGAGCATGTAGAAGATTGACTAAATTTTGTATACACAAGAAAAAGTCAAAAATTTGCTGATATAGGTGGCAATGGACTTGTAATTCCTAATCAAATGTGGAGCAAGATAATAAAAGCAAGTGATTCTAAATTTTGCTAAAGTTTCTTCATTATGCTGAAACATCTCTTTATGTGGCGATAAATTAGGTGAAGGAGGCCAAAGTTGCTGCTGAGAAAGCACAGTAGTTGTTACAGAATGTGGCTAATAGTAAAAGAAATAAATCAGGTGAAACTGGTGAACTTGTCATTACAAAAGCATTATACAAGTACCACTTGAGTGTTGATATACTTTGCTCCTTGCACTTTTGCATGTTGTAGTTGCCCCCGTAATAAGCTGTTCATCGACAGTATTGTTGACCCAGGACCTGAAGATCAGAAATGAGGTAATTATATGACGAACGTCTGTTGAAAGCTGAGACATGAATTTTACAGTGCAAGTCGTTCCAAAGCTCAGTTTGCCGAGAGAAACGTATGAGTCGTCTGAGTGTACCACCGCTACAGCATATTCCTTCTTGTTGGGCGGGGTTGTGGGTCCGGTAATGCTGCCAACACCTTTCCCTTTCATCGACGCAGCACAACGAACAACCGACGAAGGCTTGCTCTGCGAGTCTTTAGAAGCCATGGTGTGTATAAGAGGAGAGGTAATGGATGTGAAGATATTTATGGTTATCACCAACACTATTTAAATGTCAGCTTTCTCATACGGTCCTAGTTGTGCAGATGAAAGAGCAACCTCATAATTCCAGCAATTCAAAGGGCAACCTCATAATTACAGCAATTCTTGTAATTGTAGGGGTTCTGGATTTATCTTATGGCCTCTTGATGTTGATGTAGCTAAAGAAGTCAACCGTCAGCCTCTTCACAACTCTCATAATTACAGAAATTTTCAACGTCTTATGGTTGTGTAACGATATTTCACAAGATATTGTTTTCGTCCAAAATATTATACCATCCTAGACTGATCCATTTAAATACAGTCTAAAAAGTCTTTTGAACCCATTTAATCATGTAGCTGTAACGTTAAAACCTCCTACTACTAAATAAGAGAAATAAGAGTTCACTATACATACAGATTACTCAAGTTTACACATGCAGGAAAACATCATGTACGTTATATTATCACGGGGTTGACATCATAATTACAATTTCTGGAACTCGAATTATAATTTATAATCATTTCTCTCAATTTTCTTTTCACAATTAAAGATACATTTTTTACACCTTTCACCCGCAATCTCCGGATGTATTACAAGAATTCCTCCTAGACGGCGATCTGTTCTGCCGACTGGAAGACGATCCCAAACTCGCCGATTTTCATACTCGCCCCTTCCAAGGATCTGAAACCGATCAGATCCTTTTATCTGTGCCAATCGTTTCATTCCCTCCTGAATTCTCTGTCTGTCGCAATCAATTATATCAGTCGACCCCTTCGCACTATTCTAGGGTTTCTACAATTACTCCCCGAACTCCAATTTCACCCTAGAACCTCACAAAATTTCGCCTCTGCTGTTGCAATTTCCATGTCAGGGCTTGGGATCAGGAGCTAGGAATTGCCAGGAAAGGCCGCATTTGGCTGGGGTGTATGAGGATTTGCTGCTTCTTGTGTTTCAGCGACGACGACAGCGCAGAAGGCGAGGAATTGTGGGCGAAGAGGGATAAGGCGGCCATGGAAGGGGAAAAAGACATTCTTGCCAGCGGAAATGTGGAGACGGGGGCTGAGGACCAGGGAGGAGCTGGCGATGGTTTGTTCAATCTTGAGGGTTTGGAGTCGGAGTCCGAGTTGGAGTGGAACTTCTTCTTAGGGTTGCCTGGTATGGCTGACAATGCAGCGGAGTCGTCATCTGGTGTTGGTTCAAAGAGGGATCTTGAACGCGTGGTGGAGGGAGAGCCCGATGGTAATCGTCTGGAGCTCTCTGTCGGGGCCGTTAGTCGGAGTAGTTCGCTAGGTTATGAGTCTCTTCACGCTTTCTCTAGAAGAGGACTGCATGAGAATTTGATTGGTGGATTCGAGGTTGGGGAGTCATCTGGTTCGTGTCCCGTGGGCGATGGCAATTGTGATCGTGATTTGCAGAATAAACGTGCCAAAGTTGATTTTGGTCTTGTGTAAGAGAACACCTCTATTTCCCCTCTATTACTTGTTACAGCATGGAAGATTTGTACACGTCCTGAGTCCTGAGTTGATTGGTAGGACTTGTATGTCTAATTTAGCAAGGCCTTGAGCACTAGAGTAACTTAAGACTATCCATTTTAGCTAGATTTTGCTTTAAAAATTTTTGTCTTCAGAAATTGAATGACAGTTTGGTTTCTTCCCTTTTTAAATGATGTGGAATGTGCACTGTGGGAGCATGTTTGGAATTGTTATGATTTGAAAGTCTGGCGGTTGGCTGCTATATTATGCCTTTAAAAATTTGCATGGTATGATAAGTTTTGCTGTATTGCATTGTAAATCTTCCTTTTCTCTTCTCAGAGGGTGCCATATTGGCAGTCCAGCCCCTTCCAGTGCAGATAGTGACAACCAGCATGCAGCTGAAAAGTACAACCCGCCTGACTGCGGAGGAGAGGACAATGAAGGGGGAACAAATGACCCAAATCTAATCCAGATGGATCTTTCAGATGACTTACTACATATGGTAAATTCTTATTGCATCTGTCCACTTTATTGTGATATTAGAAGGTCTGGTGTTTATTACTGTTGATCTTGTGTTGGTGTCAGGTTTTCTCCTTCTTAGGTCATTTGGACCTTTGTAGAGCTGCTATGGTCTGCAAGCAGTGGCGTAGTGCTAGCGCTCATGAAGATTTTTGGAGATCTTTGAGTTTTGATAACCGCCAAATAAGTGCTGCACAATGTGAGTCGCTGTCTGTGTAATATTTTTATTGATTATTTACGTGTCAAGGAAGATTGCTTGGAAGTTGAAACTAATGTTTACTCTGACAAATATGCAGTGAATTTATAATTGGCAATATACATGACAACCTTGATTGGCACTTGTTAGCTTCTTTTTTGCATTTGAAATGACAAAATTTCTGGCACTTTGTGTGACTTTTCCCTTTTTAATATGAGATTGTAACAAATAAATAACTATGCAGGAAATGTAAGATAGTTAGAGAACGTATGTAAAGTGAATCACGAAACCTTTTGCTCTTGTAACATGAAACTACTTGGATATATAATAATAGTATAATACTACCCTGAAATAATCAGAAAGTGACATGACTTGCCTGAGGTCTCGTTCGGCAAACATCCATATTATGTATCATATTATATTATAATAGATTATAAGTAATAATGATGTTTGGGTCTCTTGGGAAACATCCTCTCGACTTGTTCAGAGTATATGTGCGTACCCCCAACGCTGCTTCCGCGGGATTATACTCGGTTACTTGTTGTTTTTGTTGGTAAGATTTGAATAAGCCATTTTTTTACCTAAATGTCATTTCATTCACATTTTCCCAGACCCCCTCTTATCCAACCCATTATCTATAAATAATTCTCTTTTCTATAAAAAAATCTATTTTAATATATAATGACTAGTAGCCGAACAAGCCTTGAAAATGCTCTGAATTGAAATGACCTGTATATAGAATTGTCAAACCCCAACTTGACTCTACCTCATTAATTTAGGGTTAGGTTGTGCAATCAAGCACCCTTCAACTTCAGAATCTGAAATGACCTGACTTATTAGTAATCTAGCCCCAACTTCATTTTCATGACGGACTGACTTCTTTGAATTGATGCGTAGGGAAGGGTCATTTTGGGTTTTGGAGATAAGGGAGTTCTCTTAAATTTGAAGTATATAGTATTAGTATATTTGCTAAAAAAAATTGGATGAACTAGAGTATATCATTTGGTGAATTCTGCATACATATGATAGTTGTGACTGAAGTATCTTGGAAGCATGCTTTTGAATTTCAGGATTTTAACTTCATGACTAGTAGGACATTTGGCCAATGACGAGCCACATGTCATTTTTATAATCAAATTAGAAGTTTGTTACTCTAGACTAGACAATGATGGTATGGTTGAAGCCTTGAAGGTCTTGAGATTTTGGTTAGTCAAGTGGAGAAACATATTATATATGTTCTAGAAAATCTCTCACATTCTTGCTTATTGCTTTTACTCCGTCAAACTATAGTTTATTTACTTAAATATGTCTAAAAGCTGAATGTTGTGCTGAACGGATATAATCTTGTGTTTTTCTAATGGATATGATTATGCATATGGTCATATATTTAATTATATTTGTAAAGTAGAAAATGCAATTCTTTTGTAAAACCTCAAAATGGATACTTTGGGTGTGTTTGATAAGAATGCTTATAATGTTAACCATGCTAAGGAGGTAGTTGTAAATAAGAAGGTGATAATGTGATGTTACAAAAACATTGTAATATAAATTTGTTGTAACCGTGCTGAAGAGTATTACTTGGAACACTTCAGAAAATTATTGTCTAGTATTTTTATGCGGGGGTAGAAACCGTAGAATACTCACTTGTTCTGTGATGTGCAGTTGAAAATATTTGCCACCGGTACCGCAGAATTACAGAAGTAAATTTTTGTGGAATAACCGGGATTCATTCCCTTGTTATGAAAGCAGTTTCTCTTCTGAGGTGAATTTGCTTATCTTCATCATCGTATCCTTCACGGCTTGTTATTTTTTACCGTTCAGCTGACTTATGAGTTATAATTGCCATGTTTTGTTGTGAATTCATCATTGTAGCAATCTTGAGATTCTATCCCTGGGAAGAGGTGTTGTTGGGGATACATTTTTCTCTGTGATGTCGGATTGTCAAATGTTGAAGAGCTTGACAATTAATGATTGCACTCTTACTAATATCCAAGAAATAAGTATCAGTCATGATCGGCTGCAGCGCCTTCAAGTTACAAAATGCCGCATTCTCCGAATATCGATAAGGTAAAAATGTGCTATATTAACTGTATAATAATATTACTTCTTTATTCTCTGTTTGCCTTTGTTAGACCTAATTTTTATGTTTTCCAGGTGCCCACAGCTTGAGTTTTTATCTTTGAAGCGTAGCAACATGGGTCATGCTGTGCTTAACTGTCCTGTCCTGCGTGAACTTGATATGGGTGCCTGTCATAAACTACCAGATGCTGCAATTCGTTCTGCTGTTACTGCATGCCCTCAGTTAGAGTCTTTGGATATGTCAAATTGTTCGTGTCTTACAGACGAAACCCTTCGTGAAATAGCAATAGTTTGTGATAATCTTCGTATCCTCAATGTATCATATTGCCCTAACATTTCACTTGAGGTCAGCTTATGTCTTCTTGCTAAATTGAGTGCTCAGTCATTTAAATTGCTTATGTATTTATATGATTTTATACCTATTTTCCTTCATAGTCTGTGAGACTACCGATGCTGACTGATCTGAAGCTTGAGAATTGTGAGGGCATAACCTCAGCTTCAATGGCTGCAATAGCGCACAGTTACATGCTAGAGGTGTGTACTTTAGATTATAGAAAATTGATTTGATGTTGTTTATAAGATTTTTTTATATAGGTTGTCTAATGAAAACTACTTTATATTGACCTATTGAATTTGAATTTCTCTCAGGTGCTGCAGCTTGATAATTGCAGCCTATTGACATCAGTTTCACTGGAACTTTCTCACCTGAAGAGCATAAGTCTAGTTCACTGTCGGAAGTATAACCTACTGTCCTATTCACTAATCTTTATATTTTCTTATCTTATTATTATCATGAGGATGGTAATGGTATATAATTCTTGGCTTTACAGATTTGTTGACTTGAATCTCCGCTGCCCTATGCTGTCATTATTAACTGTATGGAGATCTGCTGCTTTGCATTGTATCAATATCACTTCGAATGCATTGAGGGTATATTTGGCTTTAATTAATGGAGTTTTATCTTATCCTTTTAATTAAATCTGATGGGGGTCAATTAATCCGTTAACCTTCATTTTTGTTGCAGAAACTAGTATTACAGAAACAAGAAAGTTTGACTTCGTTGTCACTGAAGTGCCAATATCTACAAGAAGTTGACCTATCAGACTGTGAATCCTTGACAAACTCTATATGTGAGGTTTTCAATGACGGTGGTGGATGCCCAATGCTGAAATCATTAGTTCTTGACAACTGTGAGGTTTGTGAAACATAATTGATTGTTGACAATACTACTTCAGTTGCATACTTGCTTCTATCATGCTTTTTTTTTTGCCTGTCAGAATAATCTTTTTACAATTAGATATTTTATAATCTTTGAATTGTAAATTCCCGTCATCATGAAGTGCATCTATTTTGATTTTAGAATTATTGGAAAACGTATTGTTCTCTTGACAATTCGGATTAGAATTTTGTAGTCATTTGACTCATTTGTGTATGTTATGTGCACTGGAGTCAGAAGAACAGAAATGAGTTAGAATTGTGTAGATGAGCAAATATATACAAAAGATAATATCTGTGTTGTGTGGAACAAAGAATTAGTGTTCAAATGTTTCTGGTCTGCTTTATTTTGCTCTGTGCATTGACCTAATGGTACTCATACTAGCTAAAGTTCTCTCACTCTCACATTTCAAAAAAAAATTAATCTTATTTTCTTGCATTTTTGGAGAGTGAAAGGTTCTGTACAGCTTCAATATCAATGTAATGATGATGATGATGATGATGATGTCTTTACTCTTCAATACATTGGTTTTTGTTTTGTTCAGAGCTTCAAAACTTAGTGTAGTTGACTAAATGCTAATCACCATACTTCTTCCTAAACGTGTCTTGACTTTTCACAGAGCATCACGTCAGTGAAACTTTGCAGTACTTCTCTGGTCTCTTTGTCATTGGCAGGGTGTCGAGCTGCTGCTTCTTTAGATTTAAAATGCCCTAATCTTGAGCAAATTCGTTTGGATGGATGTGATCATCTTGAAAGAGCTTCTTTTTCCCCTGTAAGTTCCCTCCTTTGTTCTGTTTAATGTCTTAACTCTATGTTCTCTATATATTGTGTTTCTTAGATCTAAAGGTGGCTTAAATATTGAGTGTTTACTCTAATGTTTATAAATACATTATTGCTAGTGGTCTGTCAGCTTGAGCGACTGCAGTTAATTTTTATTAGCACCATTCTCCATTAAATTACTCTTATTGTAGTAAACCAAATAATTGTCTCTGATTTGCATGTGGTACCATGAGTATGATATGGTGAGTGTATACTGCCATACTGATAGACTGAGACATTTGGCTGGGGATCAGTACTTGAGACTGAGATTGAGTAGTGTGGATTTATGCAATGATGTTATGCTACATTAGTTAGTACAGACAATGATGTTATGCAAGTAATACAACTTATAGTAGTATAGTTATCGTATTGGTGTGGCTTTATACAATGATGTTATGCAACATTGGTTAGTACATGCAATGATGTTGCACAACTTATGTGGGTGCCGGTATAGTTTTTGTATTGTGTTATGGGAGGTAGAATTTCTTTTTGCTACTAATGTATGTCCTTTGTCCAAAGCAGAACCAAGTCCTACCACCTGAGATGAATCCAAAACTAATAACACAACTAGAAAGCAACGCATCCGTGTTTTACACTTTTAACTTTTTTTGCATTTTTTATTACAATTAAGTATATCTATGTATATGTAATTTGTATGCATGAGTGCATTGAGTGAATTCAAATATTTGATTCATAATACATCATTCCATTCAAATTTATTCTATATTCATAAAGAAATTCCAAAAATCCTTGTACTTCCAGACCCGTATTCCATGTAGTGCATAAATTGATCTATCATAAATGCTCCTCTAGTTACATTCCAGGGGTGAACTATGTGATTTCAAATCATTAACAATTAAAAAGATTGGGCTTATTGTGTGTAAATTATAGATTTGAAAGTGTCAAGTAAATGAATTAATAGATTGCTGGCCTTTTAATCTATCGTTGACCTGCTTGACTTGAACCAAACTGACATGACCAAATGTTTTTGTGATCTAACGCTAAACTGTTATGGTCCGCAGCTAACAAATTCATACTCATACTCTGAAATTTTTTCCAATAAAAATGTATTAGATTTAGTCGTTTCCTACTTTTATTTGGGAGCACTTTTTTTCTGGAATCTGGCTGCTTATTGAGCTTCTAATGGGGATCCAATTGGGAGTGCTTTATACATGAACCAAGCCATTTCTGATTGAATTGCTCTATAGATTTTTTTTATATTTAAAGGATATCATTTTTAAGTCATTAAGTACAACTTAGTTATACTTATACCAGATATTGGAAATTATCTGCACTGCAGGTGGGTCTTCAGTCACTTAATCTGGGGATTTGTCCCAAATTGAACACATTAATCATTGAAGCTCCATCAATGGTGCTGCTTGAGTTGAAAGGATGTGGAGTATTGTCAGACGCAGCCATTGACTGTCCCATGTTGGCGTCTCTGGATGCCTCTTTTTGCAGGTCAAACACCAACAACCCTTTCTTTTTAAATATTGCATGTTACACTCTGTCACTGACTTTTTATTTATTTATATACAACATTTGAAATCTATGGAATACCCTTAAATTTGGTTACTTCTGCATCGCTCCCATCAATTCCTGTTCTTATATTTTTGCTAATTAGCTATTAAATGCCCCTAAAATTAAGTTCTTTCTATCGAATTATGATTATAGAACTGTTTGATTTCTATAATTTGTGTTACCACTTCATTATGAATGTCTTTTGCAAAATGATTGAAAGAAATTTGTTCAACAGTGTTGTAGTAGTTAACTAGTTATAAAGTAAATTTGGAGTTCAAATTTAGCTGAGAAAATACTGATGGAAAATGAGGAAGTTGGGTATTATGTTAAGTTCTACAAGTGAGAGCATGTTTCATACATTTGAGTTTTTGTCAAATATAGTTGTGAAAAACACGGGGTGCCCTGTAGAATATCTCTTATGAATGTATTATGCAAAAGATTGAAAGAAATTGTTCAAAAATGAGAAAGTCGGGTATTATGTTAAAGTTCTACAAGTGAGAGCATGTTTCATACATTTGAGTTTTTGTCAAATATAGTTGTGAAAAACACGGGGTGCCCTGTAGAATATCTCTTATGAATGTATTATGCAAAATGATTGAAAGAAATTGTTCAACAATGCTATAGTAGTTATCAAGTCAATTTGGAGTGTACTTTAGCTGGGGAAATTTTAATGGAAAATGAGAAAGTCTGGTGCTATGTTAAGTTCTATAAGTGAGAGCATGCTTCATGCACTTGAATATTTGTCAAATATAAATGTGAAAAACATGGGGGTGCCCTGTAGAATATCTCCTCCACCTCTTCTCTCTTGTTGGAGAAGGTTTTACTTTGTTGATAAAATATATCTGATATCTATTTTATGTGTGCAGTCAACTCAAGGATGACTGTTTGTCTGCTACAACTATCTCATGTTCACTAATTGAATCGTTGATATTGATGTCTTGTCCATCTATTGGTCCTGATGGACTTGTCTCCTTGAAGCGACTAAAGAATCTTATCTACCTTGATTTGTCATACACATTCTTGGTTGATTTGCAACCAGTTTTTGAGTCCTGTATGCAGCTCAAGGTACCTTTGATTCAATAATGTTAAATTTGTGAAGTTTATCGTACCTTTGATTCAGTAATGTTAATTTGTGAACTTTGTCTTTGGGATTCACTGTTGTTATTTCGAAAAAGGATTAATGCTTGAAAAAAGAGATAAAGGACAATGTCTTGGCTTAATGAAATGATTCTGTGGGTTCACTAGATGTTAAGTTGACATCTCTACATTGTGGAAGTGGAACTTGTGTTTACTGCTTACTTGTCCATATTTTCAAGGTATTGAAGCTACAAGCATGCAAGTATCTTGATGATACATCACTTGAGGCTCTCTACATGGATGGCGCTCTTCCGGCTTTATGTGAGTTGGATCTATCCTATGGTACTCTTTGCCAATCTGCTATAGAGGAACTGCTCGCCTGCTGTACTCATCTGACACATGTGAGCCTGAATGGCTGCATTAACATGCATGACCTTGATTGGAGCTCCACTAAGGATCGATTTAGGGAGCGACTGGACACTCTCTTATCCTCCAACGGCCACATAGAGCAGCAAAATGAGCTACCTCACCGTTTTTTGCAGAATCTAAATTGTGTCGGATGTCCAAATATCAAGAAAGTTCATATTCCAGCTAGTGCACATTGTGAGATTATGACATCATTAAACCTCTCCTTATCAAACAATCTTAAAGAAGTTCATCTAGCATGCTCCAATTTGTGCTTTCTTAATCTGAGGTATGGAGCTTTCTTTCTGACAGCTGCTTCCTTTCTGTTTCCATTATCCAGCTCATCTCCTAAAAGATGCTTTTGTTTATGCTTTATTCAGCAATTGCTCCTCACTGGAAGTGTTGGAGCTCCAGTGTCCTAGACTTACAAGTCTATTTCTCCAGGTATGCACCATATTTCCGGCTATTCTAAAATTATTTTTTCTTCTTCTCTTGGTTTTTGTGTGGGTTGGGCAAGTGTATGTCTAACTTGATTGGAATGACTGTTCAGATCTGGAAACGGTATTGACTGACCTATTGAACCTTTCTACACCAAGAATTATCAGGACCATATGCACCCTAATACAGTATAAAGGAGAGTTCATCTCTTTGTAAAAAATTGTGCCACATGGCACCATCTCCATTGAACACATGTCGCACTACATGTTCTTTTCCATAATTTTCTTAGATTAATTGTTATTAGAAATGAAAAAGTAGGTTGGTAAAATAAGTTTCCATATTTTTGTTATTCTCCACAAATATTTTTTATGACTAATATAATTTTTAACATTTTTTTATACAAGCTTTGAATGTTACATATAAATGTCACAATATTATAGTCTTATAAAAAACACCCCGTAAATGTCACGGGACGTACAGTAGCTGTCAATTAACTCAACATATTAGTTTAACTGGTAGGTTATGGTTCAATAAAGTTCAATGTAAACATAGATGAAACTTCCATGCCATTCAGCGTTGTTGATGTTGTAGCCAGCTGGCCTCATCCTTCCCACCTCTTTCCCTATCTGTAATATTGCTATTCCAGGTGGAGATTTTGGATTTAGGGGAAAAACAATCTAGAGTGCAAATTTGGTATCCTCCAGATCTGGCGTTTCAATCCCTATGAGTAGAATAGCCAACTGTCACATTTAAAAGAAACCAATTTGCTGTATTGTTAACTGCTACAGATTTTATAATGTGGGAGTGGGATTGGTGAATGGAGATAGAAGGGTAAGGTAATGTAGAGCTATTGGGCTAGCAAGTTTCACATCAATGCCTCCATGTAGGTGGAATTGAGTTTGAAAAGGAATTCAATTGGATTCAGTTTAACCAGTTGAACTGGTTGGCCTGTGAATTTGGGACCAGATGTCTTCACAACCTGGTCCACTGTGTCTGGTAGTTTAGGCTGAATGACTCCTTTGGCTACACTATTTCTCCTCTCTTGATTCGCCCTTTTTTCTTACAACCATCATTTTGCTTCTGCAGTCGTGCAACATCGATGAGGAAGCAGTGCTATCAGCAATTTCAAGCTGCAACATGCTTGAGACTCTTGACATCCGCTTCTGCCCAAAGGTGATAGTTGTCATTGTCTATTCAGTTTTGTTGCTACTGCTTTTTGTTTTATAAGATCCAGTCTTTGCACTGAATTTTGGAAGTGCAATGAAATTTGAAGATGAAGGAAATAGTGAATAACAGTTTGTATCTCTTCTATTGCAAAGACGTGGGAAGAAGTTTGATTGTTATGTCTGTTGTGATAAATCAGAGTACCTGATGAAAAATGTGGAATCCCAATCTGTTTTGTTTTTACACAACTAGCCCGTGTATTTCAGAGTAATCCCTAATGAAAATTCTTCTTTTTTCCCCCTCGTATGACAGATTGGTGTAGTGAGCATGGCCAGGTTCCGCGTGGCCTGCCTTAGTCTGAAGCGCGTTTACAGAGGCATGTCAACCAATTGATGCGATTTATGGAAAACCCGTGGCGGGGCCTCTGTTCGTAATCATTTGTGAGTCTGTTTCCGTTGTTAGCTATTGCTTTCTAATTTTATATTTATTTCCCCCATTGTTGTGTTTGTTGTAGCTGGCTGTAATAGCTGATGCATTATAAGTTTGTGCAGTCAGGTTTAGGACTGTACTTATAATGTGTGTTGGGTGTGGGCAGGCTCATCTCCTGTAATAAGGGTGTAATGTATGTCCATGTATTAATAGATTGATCATCAACTCTTTGTGAACTGTGAGCTCTTTGTGGATGGGAACACCTCTATTCTTAAATGCAGATATAATGTTTTGTTATCTATATATAGTTTATTGGTTTTGTAATTAAAATCAAGTCATTTTGAGCTTCAAATCATTGTAGATTTTGAATCATTTGTTTTTAGGTTTTAGGTTGGTCGGAAGGAAAATGTTGGTTCCTAATCCTATCACATTAGATGAAAATGATAATTTGGGTCACAGACTCACAATCCATCAGTGGAAAGAGTAACATGAAAGGAAATGAACAAACAGAAGCGATAATTATCTGAAGGCTGAAGCTGCAAATGACCATCAGTTACTACTAAAAGGGGTGCTCTAATGTTTTTGAGGAGATTACAAGTTTGAATGTTGAGAGTTGTTCATAATATTGATTCCAACTGTTTAAGATCCGGGTCTACCTCCACGTCGACCACCGGAGCTCGATAGGCATCCGCTATGGCTTTCCCTTTCTCCAGTACATCAGAAGGAACTGTTTGTAGCAAGCTGCAAAGCACAATACTCATAAATTTATCGTCTAAGTAGGCGTAAACAAGCAAAAATGAAAATATGAATCAAGTTGTTCAACACTTGCCTGTCCAATGCAGTGAGAGCAGTACCAATCTGTCCTTTCATCAGCTTCACGGAGGCTTCAGGATCGTTTCTGGTAGCGTGCAGAAGCAGGGAATCGAGTTCTTCCAGCGCTCTTGAAATCCCCACCAGAAAACCTTAATGAGCTGATTGGCAATGACATGCTTAAAGAGATGGATGTGTTACCTGAGACACTTATCAACACTATCAGAGGCTACTTTGCCCATCCCACCGTCTGATGCGTATTGAGCCACCTACAACACAAGATTGCAACTCTCAGGTCATTTCCTTCAAAACACTTCTGCAGATCTCTTTAGCTATGGAATCATTCGAACACAGCCTCTGTAAAGATGAGTGATGAGTTGCTATCTTACTGCTCGAACGTTTGTACGAAAGGATGAAGCTGGGCCTGACCGAAGTAGAGACCTGCAAGTTGCATATTGGGGCTGCTCTTCTTCCAGACTTTTCTCTGCATTCCACAGTAGAACAGGATTTTATATAAGCATGCAATTAATAGCTACATGAGCCAGATTTTCTCTTACATTCATGCAATGATATGATATGTTATACATTCTAATCGCTGTATATGATAATATGCAGAAAGAGAAGCAATGTGAAAAAGTCAAATGATGCTGAAAGAAGGAAGCACTTTTTACCTAAATCCTGGATTTGTAGCTGGGTTAGTATAACAGCTGGTACATAATCCTCCAAAGGCTCAAGTTTTTTCCTGAGCAAAAACAGCATTCAACTAATCTCAAGTGATGGGCGGGGAATTGTTGTAAGTTGGGGGGGGGGGGGGGGGGGGGGGGGGAATCACAATTGAAATTCACACACCTTTTGACATATTTGTCAAACATGCCGCCAGCAATTGCATCTGCAAGGCCAGAAAGCACAGACATAAGAGATAAGACAATGCTATAAATAAAAATGTACGCCACAGCTTTGTCTAGGAATGATTCATCAACCAAGCAACAAAAGAGAGTTCAAAAGGAACATAAATTGTTGGTAGAAATGGAGGGCTAAAAATCATGAATATGAACATGTAATTCTTAGCTTGATAGATGAAGAAAAGAACAAGTCCAACTCAGATGATGCAAGTTGGGTTCACTGTGAATCTGATCAATCTCATAAATCCCAATTTCAGTCCTTAATGGGTATAAGAGATTACACTGGGGAGTAGAAACAAAGGGGAGAAGGAGGAGAGAGATTGAGAGCAATCGCCTGGCCTCCGGCTTCTTTAGGTGGGGATGAAACGACGGCCAATTGACTGGCTTATCCGGTCGTTTTGGTGGGTTGCCTGTTGCCCGGGTGTGCAATAGGGCGGTTGCTGTGGTTGCAGTGCTAACGTTCGCCATTAGCCTTGTATCAGACTCACCGCCTAGTGATCATCATAGGAAGGTGGAGGTCTTATCCGTGCACTTTTTCTGCATTTTATCTCTACACTCTAAATTTGACAAGTGTTCGCTTCACACACCATCAATTCATTATGTGTATTGTTATTACTGGCTTAAAATTCATGCAATGTATTAGAAAATTTAATTAACTTTTTCTCATTTAACTTTAAGAGTATGTCAATCTCACAAACTTAAATATAGTTATATAAATTAATTTTTTTAATTAAATATGAAGAAAAAAATTAAGAATTTGAGATAATATAAATTACGGTGAATTAAGTAAATGATCATTTGACAAACCTTTTTTTAAACTAATGGACCCTTAGTAAACATGGACCCCTCTCCCTAAACCCTACTCCCTACCCCTTAAATCCTAAACCCCAAAAAATAATATTTTAGAGAGAGAAAAAACAAAGAAGAAGGAAAAATAAAATAAAAAATAGAGATTTTTGCAGGAAATCACCCCTTATTTGTCCGAATTTGCACGGAACCACCCTTTATATCGAAAATTATTTTAAACCACCCATTTTTGCTCCTCCGTTAACCAAAAGCCACCCAGAGCCACCTTCTGTTAGATTTTCCGTTAGTTCGTGTGAAATGACTAAAATGCCCTTTGTTCTTTACTGAAAATTACTTGAAATGCCATTGTTTTTTAGCCGTTTGAAGCCATTTTGAAGCCGATGATTTAACAAAGTTTACCTTCTTCATTCCTCTTCACTGATAGAATAAGAAGCAGAAGACGAAGGAGGAGAGCCCAAGCAGAAGACGAAGGGAATAGCAGAAGAGGAAGGAGGGTTGTGGTTTGGGAATTTTTTCGAACCAGGGCTCGATTTCCTGAAGGTGTTCGAAGGTGAAGAGCACAAGACGAAGGAGGAGAGCCCAATTCGAAGTTGTTCGAATCAGGGCAAAAGAGGTACGAGAACATCACATTGATTGAAGTGTATTTCAATTGAGGTGTTCGAATTAGGGTTTAGGGTAGTATTACGCTTTGAAGCTGTTCCATTGGTGATTTATGTCTGAATCCCTAATTGTCTGAATCCCTAATTTTATTGAATTTCTACAATGGAAAACATTCTGTATTATGCAGCAATATGTCAACACAATCAACATCTCAAAATTCCTACAATGGATCCGCATGTTGTTGGTGTAGGTTGAAAGCAAAAATTCGAACTGCCCATACTGACAAGAACTATGGAAGGAGGTTTTTGGGTTGCCCATTGTATAAAACAAACAGTTCTACTGGTTGTAACTACTTTGAATGGATTGATGCTCCATTTGAGACACAAGCAGAAGCCACAATTGCCAAGTTGGTCAACCAGAAGAGAGAAATGGAAATTAAGCTATACAAGGTAGAAGAAGAACTTATGGCAAAAGAGGAAGAAATCAGAAGGATTAAAGGTTCATTTAGGGTAGAGTTGTCATATGTTGTGGCTGTGTTGGTTTTTGCTTTCATTTGGTCCAACATGTAGTTAGTTGCTGGTGTTGGTGTTCTATGACAGTAATCCTCATCTTGTCTAAGACTGACAATTCTCAATGTTCTGGCTGTGTTTGCTTTCATGTGTGACAATTTTATCAATGCTCAATATTCTGGCTGTGTGCTCAATAACACAAAATGATCAATGATTCATAATGCTCAATGACATTCATCCAAATGGTCAATAACACACAATGCTAACAGAATGTATAAATCATTTGTCCTTGTAATACCATAAAGATACCATATATTTTATGGGCAAAATACAATGTTTAAGACCAACAGAAGTGGTGAAGTAATCATTCACTGCTAGAGTTTTGTCATACTACATCTACTGGCCAACATTACCAAAAGATTAAACATCAGCTGTCTTAAACATCAGAAATACATAAACTGTCTTGAAAATTAGAAAATTAGAAATTCATAAACTGTCTTGAAAATCAAAAACATGATCTATTTTTTTGCACTGGAAGATCTTGTAGTCCTTTTGAGGCTCTTCTCCAAGTGAGTCCTGGTTGAGACAGACCCTGCAGACTTCCTTGTTTTCTTCCTTGAACCAGAAACAGACGCTGCAGCCCCTGTTGTGTATGTGGAAGTGCCTGCTTGGGATTGGAAAGGAATGAGCTGGCTTGTGGAAGGGGGATGCATCAAAGCCTTTGTTAGTACCAATAAAGGCAATTATGTAGACAACAATATCATAGACCACATCAAGATTTACACATAATTTGTACAAATACTTACCATTGGAGTTTGAGAAACTTGAGTTGGTAACACATTTTCTCCAGTTTGTACCATTGCACTTTCTATCATAGATTGCTGCAACAGACAACAATATGACAATTCAGGGTTAGAAACTGGGATCACATTAATTTGTACAATCCTAAAAGTAACACTTACCACATCAGGATCATTTTCATTTTCTAGTGCACCAGGGTTAGAAGACTCAGGTTCTGTTGTCCTCACCTGCATGAAAAAATAGAACAATTCAGTTAGAAGGTTTTTTGACAACATCAGGTTTGTTTGATATTTTAGGGTTTCTTGCAACAAACCTTTCTCTTGGTGTACTTCCTTTTCTGAATTTGAGTGGGTAATGTGCTCTCCTTAGCTGGTCTTCCACAGCTCTTACTAGTCTGTGGTGCCTCTGGTTCTTTAGCAGGATTCTTGCATATCTTCCTTGTGTGCCCTTCCTCTCCACAGTTGCCACATTTGTTCTTTCCAAACCTTACCCTAGTACTCTTGGTCTTACTCTCTTCTCCAACTTCTTTTCTTCTTTTTTTCTTGGGCCTTCCTGGTTGAACCACAAGTTTAGGAGGGTCTAGAGGTGGGTGCACAGTTGTTTCCCATTGATCTTGGCCAAGCATTGGAGTCACTGACAGATTGTATGCTCTCATGTAAGTTTCCTTATGGTAGTAAGGACTTACAAAGTCTTCCATTCTGAGCCTTCTTTTCAAGATACAACAGATTGCATGGGCACAAGGTAGTCCAGTGATGTCCCACATATTACATCCACAACTCCTTTGTTGCAGATTGACCACATAAGTTCTGCCAGCAGAGTCCACCTCATAAAGATCACCATCCCCATGACACTTGCATCTATACAAACTTTCAACCTTGGTGGCATTTAACTTAGACATGGCATCTGGAGTAAGGAATCCTTGGTGTGCTCTCATTTTGTTCCTTTTGTTGATGAACATCTTCATCAACTTCCTTCTTATCCACTCACACATGCTCAGAATTGGCATCTCTCTGGCCTCTAATATTCAGCTGTTGAATGACTCACAAGCATTGTTTAGCAACATCTCTGACTGAGGGTAATGCCTAAAAGCATATAGAGACCATGTAGTTGGTTCTTGCCTCATCAAATAGTCATGAGCATCAACATTCATGTCTCTGATTCTCCTCATAGCTCCATGAAAATCTGGAAATGTTGAAGCCTTTGCAGCAGCCCACACAACATCTTTGAATGACTTTCCAAGCCACTGTTTCTTGAAGTTATTGTGCATATGCCTAACACAGACTCTTGTGTCATCCATGGGAACAAATTCAGCTAATGCTTCTAGCAGACCCTGTAATAAAAAGGGGAAACCAAGGGAAAACTAATCAACTTGCCAGACACTGAAATAAATTACAATTGAAAGCACTAAAATAATGTAAGGCTACCTTTTGTCTATCTGACATAAATGTCAAGGATTTTGCTCCAATATCATTCACCAAGTTCTGAAGAAACCAGCACCATGTCTCCTTAGTTTCTTGCTCTACAACAGCAAATGCCACAGGAAATATGTTTTCATTTCCATCCTTACCAACTGCTGTTAGAACTTGCCCTGTGTAGGCACCTTTCAAGTGACATCCATCCAACCCCAGAATTGGCCTACACCCTGTCACAAAGCCTTCCTTACAAGCCTTTAAGCATACATAAAACCTTTGGAACTTGAGTGGTCTTTCTGGACCTTCTTCTGGCCTAACAAAAATAGAGCTCCCAGGATTCCACTTAAGTAATGTAGCTGCATAGTCCCATACCCTAGCATACTATTCTGGGGTAAATCCTTGAGTCATTAGTATTGCCTTCATCCTAGCCCTCTATGCCTGATGGTAAGTGATATCCACACTATGTTCCCTCTTCACTGTACTTATGAAGCTCTTGATTCTCCACTGTGGATCATCTCTATAGTGTTCTAAATACTTTTCAGCCAGCCAGTTTGAAGTCATCTTGGTGTTTTTGTCTTGCCAACCACAGTTGTGCTCAGGGACAAAAGACTTCAACTGAAAACTACCATCACTCCCTATTCTCCTAGCACAAGCCTTAAAACCACACAAGTTCTCCTTACAAACACACTTCTTTCTGCCGTGTTTCAGCCCACAATGACATTTATTCATGCAATATGCAGATATTTTGATCCCATCATTATGTAGATAATAGTAGTCAAACCCCTGCTCTAGAGCATACTGTCTCAAAGCCTTTCTGAATACATCACTTGAGCCAAACACCATGCCAGATTTGAAACATATTTTACTTCTGAAATCAACTAATGGATTAAATTTTGGATACCTTACCTTGACTTCCTCATCTGACCCAGTACTGTAACTCCTATAGTCATCAGTGTCAACCCTAACATCAAATGCATCTTCAATGTTTTGCTCTCCATCATCATTGTTGACATTCTCATCAATCACACCTTCATCAACATTTCTTTTAAACTGTGAATCATCATCAGACTCATCTCCAAATATATTTTGTTCATATGTGACATCTTCAGAGTCATCATCAGAAGATTCAGATCCTAGCAAGTCTGTATCTTCATCAGAGGAGTTATCATCATCAGAAGATTCAGATCCTAAGGAAATTGATTTTGGAGTTGTTTGTGAAGCAGATTTCTGAGAAGTGTTTAGAGGTGATGTTGTGCTTGTGACTCCCCTAGGGTTTTGTAAGACTTCATCGAATGTGATTAATGGGCCTGCAATATTGGCCCTATCCTTCCAACTTGGGCTTACTACTTGTGATATTGATCTACCACTTTCACCTTTTGCCCTGTCCAGTAAGCAACTTGGGCTCTCTTCCCCTTTCTAAACCACATACACATCTAGTGTATTTTCATTCCCACCAATTAAACACAATTCCACAATATCTCTGTCACATTTGATCTGTTGTATCCCTCTATGCAGGGTGGTTCCAGACTTACAAAACCAGAGTTCATAATCACTTACAGTCCCAACTCCATCCTTAATGAACTCTTCCAACTCAATCTTAGAAAGCAAATCAGGATCCACTTCTTTTTTAGAATAGACTAATCCCTTCCTATAGCATAGACTAGGGTATTGAACCTTACTAAGATAAACATTTCCACCATACAGAAATCTTATAGAAATACTCATCTGTAGAAGAAAAAAAAGGCAATAGTCACCACATAAAAGCAACATACACTAAAGCTCTAGGGATGCCAGTCATAAGTCCATTCACAAGCAAGTATTAAAAGCAACAAACACTAAAAACAAACTGCAATATTCCTCACATGTCATATGCCACAGGAAATTTGTTTTTAATGTTGGGGTCCACAGAAATATTACATATATTGATGACACCAATGACAACTACTGTTGTCCACACAACCAATTCCAAAATAAATCAATAACATTCAATGAGCAGCACATGAGCATCACATATTACAATCAATATCTTTCTATATTAATTCAGTTTTCAAAAGGGGAGAAAGAGAAACTCACCTTAACATTGTTGAATCGAGTTTCCAAATCCTCAAGCTCCAATTGCACCCTTTCACAATCCCTACAAAATAGAAAAAACCTAAAAAATCAAAAAGCCCCAATTTCAAGTCGGAATCCCTAGAACACAAAAAACCCCAATTTCACGATAAAACCCTAGAAATTCAGAAAACCAAATTAGGAATTCAAACAATACGAAATCACCATGCAAATACCACAACACATTCGCATCCCACAGATAAGAACACTGAAACCCCCAATTTCCATTCGCAAACCCTAGAAAACTGAAACCCCCAATTTCTCGATCAAACTCTAGACCAATCAACAACCAGAATTTCAACACAGAAGACACCTACCATGTGAATCAAGAGCCCTAAGCAACTCGAAAATCCCAACTGATGGTTATTAATCGGAGAGTTTTGGGTGTGATTCCTTCTAGCACAATCAAGCTTTCTATCGCCAAGGAGAACTGTGTGATGAATGAGCTCCCACAGTTAAAAAATGAAGAAGGTAAACTTTGTTAAATCATCGGCTTCAAAATGGCTTCAAACAACTAAAAAACAATGGCATTTCAAGTAATTTTCAATAAAGAACAAAGGGCATTTTAGTCATTTCACACAAACTAACGGGAAATCTAACAGAAGGTGGCTCTGGGTGGCTTTTGGTTAACGGAGGAGCAAAAATGGGTGGTTTAAAATAATTTTCGATATAAAGGGTGGTTCCGTGAAAATTCGGACAAATAAGGGGTGGTTTCCTGCAAAAAAATACATAAAAACTAGTAGGGGTCTCTTTTATTAATTGAAAACTCTTAAAGGGTCAATGGGCCCAAAATCCTCTATAATAAATTAAGGGAAAGGTTCAAGTGAGAAAGGTTATTAGAGTGAGAATGAGAAGAAAAAAAACGACTGTGTCGTTTTTTTTTTAAAAACGTGCATATTTGAAACAACTTCAAAAGGACACGCGCGCGCACAGAATTTGGGATGTGCATAGATTTTGGGTTGTGTGTGCATGGATTTGGACCTGTATGTGCATCTAAATTCTACTTGTGTACATTGTTTTTTTGGGTTAAAATGTACATGAGTTTTGAAGTGTATGTGCATTCCTTTTAAAGTACATGTCTTTATACTTGTATGTGCATGTAATTTGTACTAGGTGTGCATGACTTTCCACTTACATATTTTCTAGAAATAAAATGTACGTGACTTTGTGTAAGTAAAAATTCATGCACATACAGATAAAACTTATGTACTTCCCAAAATGTGCACAAGTTTGTGCTTGTATGTGCATATGTTATGATTGTATGTGTGACTTTGTTTAAGTGGAAACTCATGCACATACATGCAAAAACGTATGCACTTTTTGGAATATGCACAAGGTTGTGCATGTACGTGCACATATTATGACTGTAAGTGTGGCTTTGTATAAGAGGAAACACACGCACATACAGACAAAAACTGATACACTTTTTTAGAATGTGCACGAGTTTGTGCTTATATGTGCATGAATATTTGTTTGTCTTTGTTTAGTGGAAACTCATGTACATACATGTAAAAAACTTACCCTTGAAATGTGCACAAATTTGTATTTCATTTTACTTTAAGTGGACGAGTTAAAAAATGCACAGATTTTGCCCGTATGTGCATGAAAATAAGTCTCTTTGTGCATGATTTTTGTGTTGTATGTGCTAGCGAATTAAAAAAAATGCATGTGCATGCACCCACCCGTATTTTTTCTAAAAAATACGCGTTTTTTTCTAATAAAATTCGGCCATGCCGAATGATTGCATTTTTTTGGCTTTTTTAATCTAGGCATTTACTTTTCTTAGATCAAATGGCTCATATTCTTTCTTATTTCTCACCTAAGCCCCTATTTCTCACCGAATCCGCATTCATAAATTAAATTGGGGTATGATTCCAATTAGAAAGGTCGACCCTTATATGCGAAATATATAGATGCATATATTGTATTATAAAAGTGAATACATATTTTCAATATAACTGTAAGACTAGGGTAAACGGTTTTCTGTAAAAGGATTTCTTGCTTGATTCATTGATTGATGAATGAATAAATAGATTACAAGATATTGACTTGGAGAATAAGTTTAATAAGATTATATACAAGATAATACTAGAAAATATCTTCCATTTCCTAATATCCCCCTACAAGCTCAAGTCGTTGTAGTGACATGAAGCTTGGAACACAGAGTTAGGAATATAGAGTTGCCCACCGCCTTGGTAAAGACATTAGCAGTCTGGTCTAAGGCACGAACATGTCGAACAATAAGGGAGCCCGTAGCAACCTGTTCACGAACAAAGTAGTAGTCGATCTTGATGTGCTTAGACCGATGATGAAACACAGGATTGGCAGACATGTATGTGGCACTCAAGTTATCATAGAGGATGATAGGAGGACAAACCATAGGAGCGTGCAACTCCCCAAGTAGTGGCTGAATCCATATGAGCTCAGTGGTTGTGAAAGTAATAGCACGATATTCGGCTTCAGAACTGGACTTGGCAACAACATCCTGTTTCTTGGACGACCAGCTGATGAGATTACCACCATAATAGATTGCAAAACCATGCTGAGAGCGGCAATCGTCATCGTCAGAAGCCCACCCAGCATCAGAGAAGGCGACAAGGTGGGAATCAGTGCAGGGTCGAAGAACAAGACCAACATCAATAGAGCCCTTGAGATACCAAAGAATGCGCTTGACGACTGCCCAATGGGTCTCTGTAGGCGAATGCATATACTGACAGACACGGTTCACTAAATAAGCAAGCTCTGGCCGTGTGATGGTAACATACTGAAGCACCCCAACAACGCTATGATAGAGCTGAGCGTCGGTCATAGGATCACCGGCCTGAATGAAACGGGAACCCGGCTCAGCTGGAGAACAGATAGGCTTGGCATCCTCCATTCGAGACCAAGCAAGCAACTCCCCGATATACTTCTTCTGATAGAGGGTGATAGAATCCCTGGTGCGGGTCAATTCAATGCCCAAAAAGTAATGAAGATCACCAAGATCACGAAGAGCGAAAGCCTCATTAAGCAGCTGAATGAACCTGACAACATCAGCACTGCAAGAGCCGGTAATAATAAGGTCATCAACGTATACCAGAATGTAGAGAACAGAGGCACCTGAGCGACGAATGAACAAAATGGTATCTGATCTGCAGGGAGCAAAATGATGTTGAAGAAGGAAAGAACGCGGCTTGGTGAACCATGTGCGAGGAGCCTGCTTAAGACCATAGAGAGCCTTTTTGAGAAGGCAAACATGGTTGGGCTGGGCACGGTTGATGAAGCCATGTGGTTGAGCCAAATACACCCGCTCAGAGAGATCACCATTAAGAAAAGCATTATTGATGTCGACTTGCCGAAGACACCAACCCTGAGTGAGAGCAATAGTGAGAACAATGCGAATGGTGGTTGGCTTTATTACCGGGCTGAATGTATCAAAGTAATCAATTCCTTCTTCTTGATTGAATCCTTTTGCCATAAGACGCGCCTTATAGCGCTCAATGTGAGTGTTGTTATCCTTGTTCAGTTGAGATACACTTAATAGGTTCTTTTTTATTTGAGGAACAAACAAGATATTCTGTAATTGAATTGGTTTAGGAGAAGCATGTAGAGTTTTATGACCCGGATGAGTAATGGGAAGAGACATACCATTACCGACTTGTAAGCCTTTATTGCCAGAGTAATCAGAATGCACATAAAGATTACCGAAATCAGATGTAACATGATTGGTGGCACCTGTATCAAAGTACCAAGCGAGATCAACAAGCTGCGATGGCGGAGCTTGAACATTGTAGGCAGATCGTTGCTGTAGATTATGCTGTACATGGGGCTGCTATTGACGGTTACGGCCAGATTCACCACGGCCTGGAGCATCGTTTCTGTTTTGGCAACGACGCGGCGGAAACTCTTGGGTGTTAAGACGCTGCCAGCAATTCAGCGCCTCATGCCCCTGCTTATGACAGATCTGGCAAGTCGGTTTAGAGGAAGACGAGCCATCAAGAGCCTGAGAAGAGCTCGAGGGATCGAAGACAGTAGGCGACTTCGAGTTGGTGTTGGATCCGCGCTGGACATAGTTAGCAGAAGGCTGCAGGGTCTCGATGGGCGCAAGGGCCAGCGCCTGAGTCCGCTCTTCTTCTTGGAGAAGCATACCAAGAAGCTGATCCGAAGAGACTTGCGCAGGAGGCATGTTAATGGCGGTTCAAAAGGCAGAGAAGGAAGCATCCAAACCAAAGAGAATGGATTCAACGAACTCCTCATCCGGAACCAAATATGAGCATTCAGCGAGTACATCAGAGAAACTCCTTTTCTTTTCAAAATATTCCATAACGCTCAGATTACCTTTGGAGAAGGTATGCAGCTGTTGTTTCAGATGCATCAGGCAGGCTCTTGTCTGGGCAAAGAACATTCGCTCAAGAATGAGCCAAGCCTCGGACGACGTGGTGGCACGAGCGACGTGTGCAAGCAGCGGAGGAGATAGAGTAGATCGGATCCATAGGAGGACCAGGCGGTCATTCTTCTTCCAGATTGCATACGCCGGGTTTGGTTCGGAAATCGGTGGATCTGCAGATGAGAGCAGAATCTGCAGTGGGGCATCGGAAGGATCAAGAACAACATCAAGATCATAAGCTTCAAGTGCTGATCGAACAGTGTTGCACCAAAGCGTATAATTAGTACGCTCTAAGCAAATTTGAATGCTCAGAAAGTGCAGATTGCCTGAAGAGACAACTCCAGTGGCGGTGGCCAGGATGTTGCCGCTGGAAGACGATGAATTTGCGACATCGCCAGAGGAACTGGAGGTTGAAGATGATTTAGACATCGATGAATGATAACGAAGGAGGAGGTAGGAGGATCTAGGGTTAGGCTGATACCATGTAAGACTAGGGTAAACGGTTTTCTGTAAAAGGCTTTCTTGCCCGATTCATTGATTGATGAATGCACAAATAGATTACAAGATATTGACCTGGAGAATAAGTTTAATAAGATTATATACAAAATAATACTAGAAAATATCTTCCATTTCCTAATATCCCCCTACAAGCTCAAGTCGTTGTAGTGACATGAAGCTTGGAACACAGAGTTAGGAATATAGAGTTGCCCACCGCCTTGGTAAAGACATTAGCAGTCTGGTCTAAGGCACGAACATGTCGAACAATAAGGGAGCCCGTAGCAACCTGTTCACGAACAAAGTAGTAGTCGATCTTGATGTGCTTAGACCGATGATGAAACACAGGATTGACAGACATGTATGTGGTACTCGAGTTATCATAGAGGATGATAGGAGGACAAACCATAGGAGCGTGCAACTCCCCAAGTAGTGGCTGAATCCATATGAGCTCAGTGGTTGTGAAAGTAATAGCACGATATTCGGCTTCAGAACTGGACTTGGCAACAACATCCTGTTTCTTGGACGACCATCTGATGAGATTACCACCATAATAGATTGCAAAACCATGCTAAGAGCGGCAATCGTCATCGTCAGAAGCCCACCCAGCATCAGAGAAGGCGACAAGGTGGGAATCAGTGCAGGGTCGAAGAACAAGACCAGCATCAATAGAGCCCTTGAGATACCAAAGAATGCGCTTGACGGCTGCCCAATGGGTCTCTATAGGCGAATGCATATACTGACAGACACGGTTCACTAAATAAGCAAGCTCTGGCCGTGTGATGGTAACATACTAAAGCACCCCAACAACGCTATGATAGAGCTGAGCGTCGGTCATAGGATCACCGGCCTGAACGAAACGGGAACCCGGCTCAGCTGGAGAACAGATAGGCTTGGCATCCTCCATTCGAGACCAAGCAAGCAACTCCCTGATATACTTCTTATGATAGAGGGTGATAGAATCCCTGGTGCGGGTCAATTCAATGCCCAAAAAGTAATGAAGATCACCAAGATCACGAAGAGCGAAAGCCTCATTAAGCAGCTGAATGAACCTGACAACATCAGCACTGCAAGAGCCGGTAATAATAAGGTCATCAACGTATACCAGAATGTAGAGAACAGAGGCACCTGAGCGACGAATGAACAAAATGGTATCTGATCTGTAGGGAGCAAAATGATGTTGAAGAAGGAAAGAACGCGGCTTGGTGAACCATGTGCGAGGAGCCTGCTTAAGACCATAGAGAGCCTTTTTGAGAAGGCAAACATGGTTGGGCTGGGCACGATTGATGAAGCCATGTGGTTGAGCCAAATACACCCGCTCAGAGAGATCACCATTAAGAAAAGCATTATTGATGTCGACTTGCCGAAGACACCAACCTTGAGTGAGAGCAATAGTGAGAACAATGCGAATGGTGGTTGGCTTTATTACCGGGCTGAATGTATCAAAGTAATCAATTCCTTCTTCTTGATTGAATCCTTTTGCCACAAGACGCGCCTTATAGCGCTCAATGTGAGTGTTGTTATCCTTGTTCAGTTGAGATACACTTAATATGTTCTTTTTTATTTGAGGAACAAACAAGATATTCTGTAATTGAATTGGTTTAGGAGAAGCAGGTAGAGTTTTATGACCCGGATGAGTAATGGGAAGAGACATACCATTACCGACTTGTAAGCCTTTATTGCCAGAGTAATCAGAATGCACATAAAGATTACCGAAATCAGATGTAACATGATTGGTGGCACCTGTATCAAAGTACCAAGCGAGATCAACAAGCTGCGATGGCGGAGCTTGAACATTGTAGGCAGATCATTGCTGCAGATTATGCTGTACATGGGGCTTCTGTTGACGGTTACGGCCAGATTCACCACGGCCTGGAGCATCGCTTCTGTTTTGGCGACGACGCGGCGGAAACTCTTGGGTGTTAAGACCCTGCCAGCAATTCAGCGCCTCATGCCCCTGCTTACGACAGATCTGGCAAGTCGGTTTAGAGGAAGACGAGCCATCAAGAGCCTGAGAAGAGCTCGAGGGATCGAAGACAGTAGGCGACTTCGAGTTGGTGTTGGATCCGCGCTGGACATAGTTAGCAGAAGGCTGCAGGGTCTCGATGGGCGCAAGGGCCAGCGCCTGAGTCCGCTCTTCTTCCTGGAGAAGCATACCAAGAAGCTGATCCGAAGAGACTTGCGCAGGAAGCATGTTAATGGCGGTTCAAAAGGCAGAGAAGGAAGCATCCAAACCAAAGAGAATGGATTCAACGAACTCCTCATCCGGAACCAAATATGAGCATTCAGCGAGTACATCAGAGAAACTCCTTTTCTTTTCAAAATATTCCATAACGCTCAGATTACCTTTGGAGAAGGTATGCAGCTGTTGTTTCAGATGCATCAGGCAGGCTCTTGTCTGGGCAAAGAACATTCGCTCAAGAATGAGCCAAGCCTCGGACGACGTGGTGGCACGAGCGACGTGTGCAAGCAGCGGAGGAGATAGAGTAGATCGGATCCATAGGAGGACCAAGCGGTCCTTCTTCTTCCAGATTGCATACGCCGGGTTTGGTTCGGAAATCGGTGGATCTGCAGATGAGAGCAGAATCTGCGGTGGGGCATCGGAAGGATCAAGAACAGCATCAAGATCATAAGCTTCAAGTGCTGATCGAACAGTGTTGCACCAAAGCGTATAATTAGTACGCTCTAAGCAAATTTGAATGCTCGGAAAGTGCAGATTGCCTGAAGAGACAACTCTAGTGGCGGTGGCCAGGATGTTGCCGCTGGAAGACGATGAATTTGCGACATCGCCAGAGGAACTGGAGGTTGAAGATGATTTAGACATCGATGAATGATAACAAAGGAGGAGGTAGGAGGATCTAGGGTTAGGATGATACCATGTAAGACTAGGGTAAACGGTTTTCTGTAAAAGGCTTTCTTGCCTGATTCATTGATTGATGAATGCATAAATAGATTACAAGATATTGACCTGGAGAATAAGTTTAATAAGATTATATACAAAATAATACTAGAAAATATCTTCCATTTCCTAATATCCCCCTACAAGCTCAAGTCGTTGTAGTGACATGAAGCTTGGAACACAGAGTCAGGAATCGAGAGTTGCCCACCGCCTTGGTAAAGACATTAGCAGTCTGGTCTAAGGCACGAACATGTCGAACAATAAGGGAGCCCGTAGCAACCTGTTCACGAACAAAGTAGTAGTCGATCTTGATGTGCTTAGACCGATGATGAAACACAGGATTGGCAGACATGTATGTGGCACTCAAGTTATCATAGAGGATGATAGGAGGACAAACCATAGGAGCGTGCAACTCCCCAAGTAGTGGCTGAATCCATATGAGCTTAGTGGTTGTGAAAGTAATAGCACGATATTCGACTTCAGAACTGGACTTGGCAACAACATCCTGTTTCTTGGACGACCAGCTGATGAGATTACCACCATAATAGATTGCAAAACCATGCTGAGAGCGGCAATCGTCATCGTCAGAAGCCCACCCAGCATAAGAGAAGGCGACAAGGTGGGAATCAGTGCAGGGTCGAAGAACAAGACCAGCATCAATAGAGCCCTTGAGATACCAAAGAATACGCTTGACGGCTGCCCAATGGGTCTCTGTAGGCGAATGCATATACTGACAGACACGGTTCACTAAATAAGCAAGTTCTGGCCGTGTGATGGTAACATACTGAAGCACCCCAACAACGCTATGATAGAGCTGAGCGTCGGTCATAGGATCACCGGCCTGAACGAAACGGGAACCCGGCTCAGCTGGAGAACAGATAGGCTTGGCATCCTCCATTCGAGACCAAGCAAGCAACTCCCTGATATACTTCTTCTGATAGAGGGTGATAGAATCCCTGGTGCGGGTCAATTCAATGCCCAAAAAGTAATGAAGATCACCAAGATCACGAAGAGCGAAAGCCTCATTAAGCAGCTGAATGAACCTGACAACATCAGCACTGCAAGAGCCGGTAATAATAAGGTCATCAACGTATACTAGAATGTAGAGAACAGAGGCACCTGAGCGACGAATGAACAAAATGGTATCTGATCTGCAGGGAGCAAAATGATGTTGAAGAAGGAAAGAACGCGGCTTGGTGAACCATGTGCGAGGAGCCTGCTTAAGACCATAGAGAGCCTTTTTGAGAAGGCAAACATGGTTGGGTTGGGCACGGTTGATGAAGCCATGTGGTTGAGCCAAATACACCCGCTCAGAGAGATCACCATTAAGAAAAGCATTATTGATGTCGACTTGCCGAAGACACCAACCCTGAGTGAGAGCAATAGTGAGAACAATGCGAATGGTGGTTGGCTTTATTACCGGGCTGAATGTATCAAAGTAATCAATTCCTTCTTCTTGATTGAATCCTTTTGCCATAAGACGCGCCTTATAGCGCTCAATGTGAGTGTTGTTATCCTTGTTCAGTTGAGATACACTTAATAGGTTCTTTTTTATTTGAGGAACAAACAAGATATTCTGTAATTGAATTGGTTTAGGAGAAGCAGGTAGAGTTTTATGACCCGGATGAGTAATGGGAAGAGACATACCATTACCGACTTGTAAGCCTTTATTGCCAGAGTAATCAGAATGCATATAAAGATTACCGAAATCAGATGTAACATGATTGGTGGCACCTGTATCAAAGTACCAAGCGAGATCAACAAGCTGCGATGGCGGAGCTTGAACATTGTAGGCAGATCGTTGCTGCAGATTATGCTGTACATGGGGCTGTTGTTGACGGTTACGGCCAGATTCACCACGGCCTGGAGCATCGTTTCTGTTTTGGCGACGACGCGGCGGAAACTCTTGGGTGTTAAGACGCTGCCAGCAATTCAGCGCCTCATGCCCCTGCTTACGACAGATCTGGCAAGTCGGTTTGGAGGAAGATGAGCCATCAAGAGCCTGAGAAGAGCTCGAGGGATCGAAGACAGTAGGCGATTTCGAGTTGGTGTTGGATCCGCGCTGGACATAGTTAGCAGAAGGCTGCAGGGTCTCGATGGGCGCAAGGGCCAGCGCTTGAGTCCGCTCTTCTTCCTGGAGAAGCATACCAAGAAGTTGATCCGAAGAGACTTGCGCAGGAAGCATGTTAATGGCGGTTCAAAAGGCAGAGAAGGAAGCATCCAAACCAAAGAGAATGGATTCAACGAACTCCTCATCCGGAACCAAATATGAGCATTCAGCGAGTACATCAGAGAAACTCCTTTTCTTTTCAAAATATTCCATAACGCTCAGATTACCTTTGGAGAAGGTATGCAGCTGTTGTTTCAGATGCATCAGGCAGGCTCTTGTCTGGGCAAAGAACATTCGCTCAAGAATGAGCCAAGCCTCGGACGACGTGGTGGCACGAGCGACGTGTGCAAGCAGCGGAGGAGATAGAGTAGATCGGATCCATAGGAGGACCAGGCGGTCCTTCTTCTTCCAGATTGCATACGCCGGGTTTGGTTCGGAAATCGGTGGATCTGCAGATGAGAGCAGAATCTGCGGTGGGGCATCGAAAGGATCAAGAACAGCATCAAGATCATAAGCTTCAAGTGCTGATCGAACAGTGTTGCACCAAAGCGTATAATTAGTACGCTCTAAGCAAATTTGAATGCTCGGAAAGTGCAGATTGCCTGAAGAGACAACTCTAGTGGCGGTGGCCAGGATGTTGCCGCTGGAAGACGATGAATTTGCGACATCGCCAGAGGAACTGGAGGTTGAAGATGATTTAGACATCGATGAATGATAACAAAGGAGGAGGTAGGAGGATCTAGGGTTAGGATGATACCATGTAAGACTAGGGTAAACGGTTTTCTGTAAAAGGCTTTCTTGCCTGATTCATTGATTGATGAATGCATAAATAGATTACAAGATATTGACCTGGAGAATAAGTTTAATAAGATTATATACAAAATAATACTAGAAAATATCTTCTATTTCCTAATATCCCCCTACAAGCTCAAGTCGTTATAGTGACATGAAGCTTGGAACACAGAGTTAGGAATCTAGAGTTGCCCACCGCCTTGGTAAAGACATTAGCAGTCTGGTCTAAGGCATGAACATGTCGAACAATAAGGGAGCCCGTAGCAACCTGTTCACGAACAAAGTAGTAGTCGATCTTGATGTGCTTAGACCGATGATGAAACACAGGATTGGCAGACATGTATGTGGCACTCAAGTTATCATAGAGGATGATAGGAGGACAAACCATAGGAGCGTGCAACTCCCCAAGTAGTGGCTGAATCCATATGAGCTTAGTGGTTGTGAAAGTAATAGCACGATGATCGGCTTCAGAACTGGACTTGGCAACAACATCCTATTTCTTGGACGACCAGCTGATGAGATTACCACCATAATAGATTGCAAAACCATGCTGAGAGCGGCAATTGTCATCGTCAGAAGCCCACCCAGCATCAGAGAAGGCGACAAGGTGGGAATCAGTGCAGGGTCGAAGAACAAGACCAGCATCAATAGAGCCCTTGAGATACCAAAGAATGCACTTGACGGCTGCCTAATGGGTCTCTGTAGGCGAATGCATATACTGACAGACACGGTTCACTAAATAAGCAAGCTCTGGCCGTGTGATGGTAACATACTGAAGCACCCCAACAACGCTATGATAGAGTTGAGCGTCGGTCATAGGATCACCGGCCTGAACGAAATGGGAACCCGGCTCAGCTGGAGAACAGATAGGCTTGGCATCCTCCATTCGAGACCAAGCAAGCAACTCCCTGATATACTTCTTCTGATAGAGGGTGATAGAATCCCTGGTGCGGGTCAATTCAATGCCCAGAAAGTAATGAAGATCACCAAGATCACGAAGAGCGAAAGCCTCATTAAGCAGCTGAATGAACCTGACAACATCACCACTGCAAGAGCCGGTAATAATAAGGTCATCAACGTATACCAGAATGTAGAGAACAGAGGCACCTGAGCGACGAATGAACAAAATGGTATCTGATCTGCAGGGAGCAAAATGATGTTGAAGAAGGAAAGAACGCGGCTTGGTGAACCATGTGCGAGGAGCCTGCTTAAGACCATAGAGAGCCTTTTTGAGAAGGCAAACATGGTTGGGCTGGGCACGGTTGATGAAGCCATGTGGTTGAGCCAAATACACCCGCTCAGAGAGATCACCATTAAGAAAAGCATTATTGATGTCGACTTGTCGAAGACACCAACCCTGAGTGAGAGCAATAGTGAGAACAATGCGAATGGTGGTTGGCTTTATTACCGGGCTGAATGTATCAAAGTAATCAATTCCTTCTTCTTGATTGAATCCTTTTGCCACAAGACGCGCCTTATAGCGCTCAATGTGAATGTTGTTATCCTTGTTCAGTTGAGATACACTTAATAGGTTCTTTTTTATTTGAGGAACAAACAAGATATTCTGTAATTGAATTGGTTTAGGAGAAGCAGGTAGAGTTTTATGACCCGGATGAGTAATGGGAAGAGACATACCATTACCGACTTGTAAGCCTTTATTGCCAGAGTAATCAGAATGCACATAAAGATTACCGAAATCAGATGTAACATTATTGGTGGCACCTGTATCAAAGTACCAAGCGAGATCAACAAGCTGCGATGGCAGAGCTTGAACATTGTAGGCAGATCGTTGCTGCAGATTATGCTGTACATGGGGCTACTGTTGACGGTTACGGCCAGATTCACCATGGCCTGGAGCATCGTTTCTGTTTTGGCAACGACGCGGCGGAAACTCTTGGGTGTTAAGACGCTGCCAGCAATTCAGCGCCTCATGCCCCTGCTTACGACAGATCTGGCAAGTCGGTTTGGAGGAAGACGAGCCATCAAGAGCCTGAGAAGAGCTCGAGGGATCGAAGACAGTAGGCGACTTCGAGTTGGTGTTGGATCCGCGCTGGACATAGTTAGCAGAAGGCTGCAGGGTCTCGATGGGCGCAAGGGCCAGCGCCTGAGTCCGCTCTTCTTCCTGGAGAAGCATACCAAGAAGCTGATCCGAAGAGACTTGCGCAGGAAGCATGTTAATGGCGGTTCAAAAGGCAGAGAAGGAAGCATCCAAACCAAAGAGAATGGATTCAACGAACTCCTCATCCGGAACCAAATATGAGCATTCAGCGAGTACATCAGAGAAACTCCTTTTCTTTTCAAAATATTCCATAACGCTCAGATTACCTTTGGAGAAGGTATGCAGTTGTTGTTTCAGATGCATCAGGCAGGCTCTTGTCTGGGCAAAGAACATTCGCTCAAGAATGAGCCAAGCCTCGGACGACGTGGTGGCACGAGCGACGTGTGCAAGCAGCGGAGGAGATAGAGTAGATCGGATCCATAGGAGGACCAGGCGGTCCTTCTTCTTCCAGATTGCATACGCCGGGTTTGGTTCGGAAATCGGTGGATCTGCAGATGAGAGCAGAATCTGCGGTGGGGCATCGGAAGGATCAAGAACAGCATCAAGATCATAAGCTTCAATTGCTGATCGAACAGTGTTGCACCAAAGCGTATAATTAGTACGCTCTAAGCAAATTTGAATGCTCAGAAAGTGCAGATTGCCTGAAGAGACAACTCCAGTGGCGGTGGCCAGGATGTTGCCGCTGGAAGACGATGAATTTGCGACATCGCCAGAGGAACTGGAGGTTGAAGATGATTTAGACATCGATGAATGATAACGAAGGAGGAGGTAGGAGGATCTAGGGTTAGGCTGATACCATGTAAGACTAGGGTAAACGGTTTTCTGTAAAAGGCTTTCTTGCCTGATTCATTGATTGATGAATGCATAAATAGATTACAAGATATTGACCTGGAGAATAAGTTTAATAAGATTATATACAAAATAATACTAGAAAATATATTTCCTTTCCTAATAATAACAATGCACACATAATATCAAATAGATAAATATACAATTTCAGTAAAAATAATGCAAATATACTGAACAAATAAATGAACATATCGTACAACATATATACATGCATAATATAAGTGTTTTGTGATGTAATATGACAATTGCATTCAGATTGCCTCTTCTAACTACATACGTAATCCTAACTATGTCTCCTCTCATTTCATGATATTACTTATTGTTGGATCCTGATTTATTCAGTCCATCAGCCCAGTCCATGACGAGAGGGTTAAACCATTTTCACAAGAGGAATGCGGGGTGGAAGAAGACGTTGGAAGCATTGGCGAGGATCTCGGCAGATAGGTGGACAGTTCGACGACTCCCGAAGATTTTGGAGGAACGGCTAATTTAGTTAGCTTTAAGATTAGCATAAATATCATATTCGATAAGCTCTTGTAATACACACTATCATTTCTACTTAATACAAGCTACAATTCACTGCTTGCTACTACGAATCGTTTTCTAGCTCAGTTCTTCATTTTTGAAGCGACCAACGGTTAAATCTCTTGATTCGATCAGTCTTACACTCAGAGGAAGACAAGCCTGATTTTGTCTTCATTTAATCTTATTTCGTCTAGATCTCTAGTTGATTTGGATTGTCTAGATATTGTTGATCTAACTATTGTCTAGTTGCCATTCTCTAAGCGATTTAGGTCGGTTTGATTTTTTCGCCCCAAAATAATTTGGCGCCCACCATGGGGCAATTAGCCAATAAACGATCCGATCCTCATCCAATCATGGCCAATTCCGCAGACCTCATGGTCCTCGTTGAAGACCAAGTTCAAGCCAACGCCCAGGTCATAAACCACGCCGAAGATCTCACCAACCAACCAACCAACCTTGGATGTTCAAATCCAAGAACTGGCGAAGAACATGAGCTTCCTTCAGGAAGAGCTGGCCTAACAGTGCTCAAAAACCGAAACCCTGAGTGCTCAATCTGAAGCTGAAATTGCACGACTAACTCGTGAAAATGAACTTTTGAAATCACAGGTGAACTCGACCGCTTCGGCCCCAGGAGGATCAAGGCGCGTGGTCAACACAGAAGGCCTCTCAACATGACTCAACATGGATGGAGCCGCCTCGACGCTCATGGAAGCAACCACTCAGAACGTTACCAAATCTACTGGTATGTTTCAAACTCCTCCAATCACTCTTCTCACGACTAACGTGCCAATTCCCGTGACCGAGCCTCTAGAAGCTCGAGTAGTCCCTCCACAGGTCACTGCACCAATGGATCTCCAAGCCCTCGTACAACAAGCTATCAGCGAGCATATGAAGGCCTTGGACGATCGCATCGCTCGGATTCCAAGAGTCTCGCAACCGATCGAGAATGAAGCAATCAACGGATATGAAGACTCGCCTTTCGTAGAGGCGATTGCACGCGTCGAGATCCCTAAGAAATTCCATGTCGCCAACATGCCCAACTACGATGGGACCGGGGACCCCGACGATCACATTTCCATTTATAAGCAGAAATTAATGACCATTTCAATCCCCAGAGGAAACCGCGAGGCGGTCATGTGCAATAGCTTCGGCACGACCCTCACAGTACCCGCGCTAACATGGCTTATGCATTTGCCACATGGTTCCATCACCTCGTTCGCAGATCTAGTCAATTCATTCAAAATCCAGTTCGCTAGCAGTCAAAGACTGGAAAAGCAATCAAGCGATCTATATAGGATCGTGTAAAGGTACGGTGAACCCCTAAGAGACTATCTTAACATGTACAACAAGGAGAAGGTCGTGATCCCACATTACGACGTCCCAACGTCCATCGAAGCCTTCCGCCGAGGGGCTGATCAGGGGCAGCGAACTCTATCGCGAACTGGCCAAATACCCGTGTCGGAGCTTCGAGGACGTACATGCCAAGACCATGGCCCAACTCAGGTTAGAAGAAGATGAAGAACCCTCAAAGGCAAGCAAGAACCCTCAAAAGCAAGCGATCGACGGCACCAACCCTATCCCAAGGGGCGGAACGACCCTAGTCAGGTAAGCAACTCTTATGACAGGAACCAAGACTGGAAGAACAACCCAACTCTCCCCCCCGAAGGTCCATTCTTACAACTTCAACGTCTCTGTGTCGGAACTCGTCAAGAGCTTCGACAGGTATGGGAAAGAAGTAAGGTGGCCTCGGAAGAGCGACAAACCAGACGCCAAGAAGGACATGAGCCGATGGTGCGAGTTCCATGGAGATCATGGTCACTCCACGGATGAGTGTATAGCCCTCCACAAGGAAGTCATAAGACTCCTTCCACAGGGGCTACTACGCAACATCATATCCGACAAAGCGAAAGCGACCCTTGATCGAAAGGACCAGGTAATGTCTGATAAACCGTCCTCTCCAGTTCACACTAAAATTGTTAACACCATTTAGAGAGGGTCAGACGTATGTGGAAACACGTACTCGGCCACTAAAAGATACGCCAGAGAAAGCAAAGGCGACAAGCCAATCCGATTGGAGGCAAGGCGATCGCAAGCCAGATCACACTAAAATTGTTAACACCTAAGGACTCTTTCCCATTACCGCACATCGACGCAATGGTTTACGTGACCGCAGGGCACGAAATGCTCATATTCATGGACGCGTTCAGTGGGTACAACCAGATCCTAATGGACCTAGACGACCAGGAGAAACTGGCTTTCATAACCAGCCAAAAGACGTATGTATTGCTACAAAGTTATGCCCTTTGGACTAAAAAATGCAGGAGTCACATACCAAAGACTCGTAAAGAAGATGTTCAAGGATCAAATCGGAGACACCATGGAGGTCTACATCGACGACATGTTAGTCAAGTCGAAAGCAACGAAAGACCACATCAAACACCTAAAATAAGCATTCGAGGTACTAAAGAGATATAATATGAATATGAATCCAACTAAATGCTCTTTTGGAGTGTCGTCGGGAAAATTCATAGGGTACATGGTGACACAAAGGGGGATAGAGGCCAGTCCAGACCAAATCAAAGTCATCGTCAACTTAAGATCCCCCCGATGCTTCAAAGATGTCCAAAAACTGACAGGACGATAACAACATTGAACATATTCATATCCAAATCCTCGGACAAATGAAAACTCTTCTATGAAGCCTTGAAGAAAAACAAGTCGTTCGATTGGACAAGGGCACACGAGCAAGCCTTCTAGGATCTAAAAGCATACCTGGCAAGCCCACTCCTACTAGCCAAACCAAAAGACGACGAGCCACTACCATTATACCTGGTCATATTAGAGTCGGCAGTCAGCGCAGTCCTGACGAGGGAAGAGAACGGAAAGCAACCCCGGTTTATTATGTAAGTCGCTCCTTACTCCCCGTCGAAACAAGGTACATGTCACTTGAAAAGTTAGTCATGGCTCTAGTAATGGACTCAAACAAACTTAGACCTTACTTCGAATCGCATGCTATTATTGTAAGAACTAACCATCCCATGAAGGCTATCATGAGGAAACCAGAGTTTACAGGACGAATGGAAAAATGGGCAATACACCTGAGTGGATTCAACATTGAATACGAACCAAGAACAACGATCAAGTCTCAAGCTTTGGCTGACTTTGTGGCCGATTTCAGTCCTACACTAGAACATGAAGCCACGAAGGAATCCGAACGACTGAAAACTGAAGAGGACAGGGGCATGTGGCAACTCCATACAGATGGAGCGTCGAATGTAAGAAGAGTTAGGCTAGGTGTCGTACTAAAATCGCCACAAGGGGACCACATAGCCCAAGTTGTAAGATGTGAGTGAGATGCGACCAACAACGAAGCAAAGTATAAAGCACTCATATTCGGGCTGACACTCGCACAAGATCTCGCAATCCAGAGCATCGAAGTAACATGCGATTCCCTCCTAATCATCAACCAAGTGCAAGGATCATATGCCGCCAAAGACGATAGGATGATGTCCTATCTAAATGTCGTCAAAAATTTGGTAGGTAAGTTCCAAAACTTTACTATCCGACAAGTCCCGCGCGATCTCAACACACAGGCCGACGCCTTAGCAAACCTCGGCTCTACCTTACACCCCGACGACTTCCGCAACATCCCATTAGCACACATCACAACTCCATCAGTCCCCAAAACTCTCAAGTCAACCAGTTGTGACAACACTCAGGCAACAGATGAGTTACCTTTAGAAGAGGTTGTCTCGACAAAAGTAGGCAACAACACAAAAGACGACCTCATAAGCTATCAAGATGACTGGACCATACCCTACATCAAGTGGCTGAAAGATGGCATACTTGATACTCCCAGCAGACAAATGAGAAGCCAAAAGACTCAAGGTACAAGCCATAACCTTTGACATAAAAGACAATGTTTTATTTAAACGATCTGTCACATGTCTATACCTACGCTGCCTCAAAACATCCGAGGTTAGACGCGTCCTGCAATCCCTACACGACGGAGAAAGTGGAAACCACACTAGGGGACGTAGCCTATCCGGCAAAGCCCTCAAGACGGGTTACTATTGGCCTACGATGAACAGGGACACGACCGACTACGTCAAAAAATGTGACGCCTGCCAACGACATGCACCTGATACACACCAACCGTCAGAAATGCTTCATCTAACACTAGCACCTTGGCCCTCATGCGATGGGGATAGGACATCGTGAGAAAACTGTCACCAGCATCAGGACAACACGTCTTCTTCCTTGCTATGACTGACTATTTTTCTAAATGGATCGAAGCTGAAGCATATCGAGAGGTAAAAGAAAAACACGTCATTTCATTTATCAAACGTAACATTATATGCAGATTTGGCGTCCCTTCAGAAATCGTATGCGACAATGGCTCCCAATTCATCGGTAACAAGATGCGATCCTTTTGCAAACAATGGAACATTACATTGGTCACATCCACACCGCGATATCCACAGTCCAACGGCCAAGCTAAGTCTAGCAATAAGATTATCATAAACAATCTCAAAAAACGCCTCACAGGGGCAAAAGGAAAATGGGCAGACGAACTCCCTTTAATATTATGGTCCGACAGAACCACCCCGAAGAACGCGACTGGACAATCCCCCTTCTCACTGGTCTACGGGAGTGAAGCAGTCATCCCTGTCGAACTACTCGTCCCGACAGCCAGATATGGGCGACAAACCCCAGAGCAGAACGACGTCGAATTGTCCCACAATCTCGACACTGCAGACGAGATCAGAGAAAGATCCAGGATCCGAATGGTCTAGTACCAACAACAAGTCACCAAAAGCTACAACAAGAATGTCCGCGTCAAGGTCTTCAAGGTAGGAGATTGGGTCTTAAGGAAAACTTTCCAAAATACTCGAGATCCAGCCGACGGGAAATTAGCACCTCAATAGGAAGGACCATACCTCGTTAAGGAGATCATTGGACAAGGCGCATATCGATTGGAAACAAAAGACGGACAGCCACTCCCGCGAAGTTGGAACGCGACCCATTTCAAGTTGTATCATTTTTAATCCTTACCGTTTCATGTTACCTTTGCGTTCGTTCAATTACATTCGTCTTATTCCTTTTACTGACTTAAGCATCGGAGGGCCGTTGGGCTCACACCCAACGGTCACCCCTTGAACTTTTCTTATGTGTTTTAAGCTGATCCAAACAGAAACAAGAGGCCTTGAAGACAGATATAGCATTCAAGCGGACGAACATTTTTATAGATAAAAGTGCTTACAAATACACGATCGATCAATACACGGGGAATAGAGGAACAACACTAAGACAACCTATTTACAAGACTTGTCCTATAGAAGGTACTCGTCTTTACTTGAAATTACAACGAATCTTCCCTGGAAACATAAGGCATGCCACGCTAACGCTCAAAACTACAGGTCACTTCGACCAATCATCACGCGTCTCGGCCAAGGCGCAACTGACAAGTCCACCTACAAAATCAAACAAGCAAGCACAAGGTACGCAAAATACAAAACATTCATAAAAAACGCGACCTGCGATGGTGGACGGGTCCCCAAAACATTTTCCATCCCATCTCTACAATGGGGCACAATATATCGTTTAAACGTCTAAATTCAGAATGTTTACAATACCACATACATAAGACATTGCCATCGCACAAATAAACCTAAGACTCGCCTGACCTTTCATTAACATCCGCAGAAACAATCCCCTGACCTTTGGTCACCTAGAAAGGCGCCTTCGACGCATCTTCAACAGCCTCTTCGGTCACTTCAGGGTCGGCTTCCTCTTTTACTCGTCCCCTCCTAGGCCGATGAGCTTGAACATGTCATCTCCAGGGTTGCTGTTGGGGTACAAGAGATCCACGTTGGCCCTCTCATCTTCAATCTTCCAAGTTGAGTGAGTCCTAGTAGCATATTCCTCCATCATCTCAATGCGCGATTTGATGCAGAAGTACGTCCCCACATCACTAGCAATTTGGGCATCTTTCACGCGGATCTCCTCAACGTTGCCCTCCAACTCTTCTAGTCGAGCCTAGGCTTCCCTCAAATTTCTCTCAGTCGACATCAGCTTATTCTCCACGGCCTTCACGCGACCTTCAACAGCTTTCAGTTGATCCTCATCATGGGCAACTTGCATGTCTGCCCTGTCGCTCAAAGCCTAGACAATCGAGAACGCAACAATCGAGTACTGGAGAGCCTGTATACAACAAGTCATGTAACCAATTTAAAAAATATATATACATGTAAGTGTACACGCATATGGACATCTTTGAACTTACTTTCCAAGCGGCAGCCTCGGCCTCGTCAATACAATCGACGGGGTGTAGGTCGCCAATTTCCTCATTGGCACCGGAGTCCAAGGTATGGAGCAAGTTGCTCAGAGACCTATCCCTCAATTCGCCCGCCGACGGCTCCGCGGTAGTCGTTGCCTTTCTCTTTTCCCCAGAAGTCTTGGACGACGGAGAGTCTACAACAATGATTTTAGTCGATGAAGGAGTCTTGGGGAGAGCTTTGGCCGATGCAGATGCCCTAGCCGCTGACAACTTGTGGTCCAAAAGGCTCTTCCGGGACAGACGAGCGCTAGACCTCCCACCGTGGGACGTTGTCAAGAACGCGCAGCAATATAAGCACACAATGACCTCGAAGACCAACCAAACACATACCTGAAGGAACGCGCAAGTGCCTCTAATAATGAATGCAGATGGGGTCGACATCTCAATAGGGTCAGGCACTAGGAAATTGATGTTCCTAAAAGATCAATCTGATTCAGGGAGAGCGAGCAAGGCGGCGGTTTCCGTCTCAAAATCTTCAGGCTCCTCTGGATTAGGTGTTGCAACAAAATACATGTAAGCAAAAGTTTAGAAGGTATTCGATGAGAAATCAGAGAGAACAAACACAATACATGTTTTCCTCCAGTTTGAGAGTAGGAAGGAACAGTCGACACCCCTTTCAAGCGACCTACGCTCCACAAAGAAAAATCGAGTTCTCCACCCGCGATCGTTAACATCTAAGTTCAAAGCTAAGGGATTTCTATTCCTCCGAAGGCGTAACTGGAACCTATATGAGCCACGACTACTCAGATAGTAGGTATACCACAAGGCGTCAAAGTCAAAATCGAACTTAACACTAGCGGCCAAGAGATCAACTACCCTAAGCAAGCGTCATGCGTGGGGCATGACTTGACAAGGGGCAAGTTTAATGACAGCAAGGAAGTTTCTAACGAGACTAGAAAAGGGGAAAGAATGGCCAAGCTTGAAGGGGTACTCAAAGAAACAAACCCAGCCTTCCCGATATCAGTCGGCCCGTTCATGGGGAAGGGAAAGACGCACTATAGTACCTTCAGGAAACTGACCGACTTCAAGGATTCTGTCTAACTCAGGTTGGGTCAGGGTCCCACGCAAGGAGTCTTCTGGGCTAAGGAGTCCTAGAGGGGTGAAGACGTTCTCATCTCCGGCAGAACCTTCGGAGGCAACTTTACTTTTCTTAGATCTCGATGACGCCATGAGAAGAACAGGGGAAGAAGAAAACGGTATGAAAATTTGAAAATTTACCTTGGAAAGATGCATACCTCTGCAAAGAAAAGATGATGAAAGAAAAGGTATATGATGGTGTATTTAAAGAAGTAAACCACCACATCTTCGGTCAATTTGGCGACCCAATCGCGTGGCCCCACGTCAGCCAAACGTCTGCAGAAAAATCAGGGTAAAGATTATACAGGTTGAATATCAAACCGTTCCGTCAAACTGTCTTTCTTCCGGCCCACTTTGATCTTGGGGCAATTGTTGGGCCCTGATTTATTCAGTCCATCGGGCCAGCCCATGACGAGGGGGCTAAACTATTTTCACGAGAGGAATGCGGGGTGGAAAAAGACATTGGAAGCATTGGCGAGGATCTCGGCAGATAGGTGGACAGTTCGACGACTCCCGAAGATTTCGGAGGAACAGCTAGTTTAGTTAGCTTTAAGATTAGCATAAATATCAGATTTGATAAGCTCTTGTAACACACACTGACACTATCATTTCTACTGAATACAAGCTACAATTCACTACTTGCTACTACGAATCGTTCTCAAGCTCAGTTCTTCATTTTTGAAGCGATCAACGGTTAAATCTCTTGATTCGATCAGTCTTCCACTCAGAGGAAGACAATCTTGTTTTTGTCTTCATTTAATCTTATTTCGTCTAAATCTCTAGTTGATTTGGACTGTCTAGATATTGTTGATCTAATTATTGTCTAGTTGTCATTCTCTAAGCGATTTAGGTCGGTTCGATTTTTTCGCCCCAAAACACTTATATATCAAACATTATTTTCTTTAAAAAACTATTTATCTAACGAATCCTTATTAAATAAATCTATTGAGATATTCAAACGAAAATCAAAGATTAAAGATATTAAAACCTTCATAAAAATATTTTATATATGAAAATTAAGATAATCTCTGAGATATTTACCATAACTATAATATTACAATAAAAATAAATATATAACGATAAGTGGTATAACGTGGAGCAAATACATGACAACAAATAGTGTGGTGTAGTCTTATAAAAGTTGAATAGAAGTTCATTTGAGTCGTTCGTGAAAGTTCATTTTTTTCTACATTACATATTTACATTGTGGGTAGATTCTATGTTTTGGATCCTCACTTTTTAGCTTGGGTTCTAACCTCAAATTAGATGATCTACCAAAGTCCACAAGTGTGCCTTGTGTAGTTCATTTACAATCTTTTGTTAAATGTGTTTTGGGCGAAAAAGATCGAACCGACCTGAATCGCTTAAAAAAGGGCAACTAGACAACAATAAGATGAGTAATATCTAAATAATCCAAATCAACTTAACAATCAAGAGAAAGAGATTAAACGGATGTGATATAAACTTATCTCCCTGAAATGAGAGACTAATCAAATATAGAAATTTAGTCGTCGGTCGCTTCAATGTTGGAGTAACGGATTAAGCATAAGAACGATCACTTATTTGAGTAAAACAATGGTAGAACAATGATAGAGGATTGCTTGAATTGAGTAAGAATGATTCGATCCCTTTACAAGTAGAAGGCAAGACCTATATATAGCTAGAAAGTATCCTAGGAATATTCTCTTCCTTGATGCCCAAGTTGTTGAAGACACATCCCTTGATTTTCTCTAGAGAGTTAATGCTCCCTTGATTTTCTCTAGAGAGTTAATGCTCCCTTGATTTCCGTCATTGATTTCTTTGATTCTCTTTGTGGCAATAATGATTCATATCATTTATACATTTATTGGAATGATATGCAATCAATGACGTTTTTGTCAGACGTCGCCTCTTAAACCGACGATCGCCTCTTCGAGTGTTGTCCCAAGGGTGTCGTCCCGAGATTTCTGGAGACTGAACGGACCGGACCTTCTAGAAGGTAGCTTTGGTTCAATCTATTAGGCCGATCTAATGGGCCAAAAAATTGAGGCCCAACAATTGCCCCAAAATTAAACTGGGCCAGAGCGTCAAGTGATGGGACAGTTTGATTTTATAACTTCTCTTTCTTCTGGCGTGATCTTGATTTTGTTACAGGCGTTCTGGCGACGGGGCCGACATGTGTATTGCTCAAACTGAGAGTCAGCTTAATACAACCAATAATCGTGTGAAGACGACTGAGGGCGTTTCTTGTGATGACGAAGGGTCAGGAGACCGCTCCTTGTTTGTCGTTTGCTTTGTTTTGCAGGTGGACTCGTTAGTCGCTTCCTGGTCAAGTCATGTGACGTTGGTCGAGTAGACCTGTAATTGTGTGTGACATGGCGTGTAGTTCCAGGGAAGAGCGTTGTAGTGTTTGTATACGACGTGTACCTTAATGGGGACATGTCTTGTAAAAATGTGTTGTGTTTTTGTTCCTCTATTCCCTGTGTACCGATCGATCGTGTAATGTATAAGCGCTATGTGTGATTGTGTTTTGTGTGTGTTGATCAACTTGATTTTGTCAATCGCGCCTTGGCAGTGACGCAAAATGTTTGGTCGTGACGACCTGTAATGTAGCATGTTTTGTGTGTCCAGGGAGGAGTTGTATGTATTGTAGGAAAAGACGAGTGCCTTGGACAGAACAAGTCTTGTAAGTAGTTTGTAGTATGTCGTTCCTCTACTCCCCGTGTACCGATCGATCGTGTAATGTGTATTGTAAGCGTTGTTTTGTATGTGATAAGGATATCCGTTTTGGGCTTGAATGTCATGTTTCGTCCTTGAGGCCTCTTGTTATGTTCCTGTTGAAGACACTTGAAAAGTATAGAAAAGATCAAAGGGTGACCGTTGGTGTGAGTCCAACGGCCCTCCGATGCTTAAGTGGGTAAAGGATTGGATAAGTATAATCAATTGAATCTAAATGAAATGCAAAGTATAAGTTTTCAAAAGTAATACGATACCCAATGGGTTGTGTTCAAGTTTGGTTGGTCGTCTTTTATGGACTCTTCGTCTTCTTCTAGTCTGACCTGGGCCATGGCTTTGGCTTGTACATCTTCGAAGCTTCGACATGGATATTTGGTCAGCTCGCGATAAAGTTCATTGCCCCTGACCAATCCCCGACGGAAGGCTTCAATAGATGTTGGGACGTCGCAATGCAGGATTGTGAACTTCTCTTTGTTGTACCTGTTAAGATAATCCCTTAAGGGATCACCGTACCCTTGCACGATCATGTATAGGTCGCTTGATTGCTTTTCCAATCTCCGACTGCTGGCGAACTGGATTTTGAATGAATTGACCAGATCGGCAAATGAAGCGATCGAACCCTGCGACAAATGCATGAACCAATTTAGTGCGGGTCCCGTGAGGGTCGTGCCAAAGATTTTGCACATGACCGCTTCACGATTCCCTCTTGGAATAGAGATAGTCAATAGTTTCTGTTTGTAAATAGAGATATGATCGTCGGTGTCCCCGGTCCCATCGTAGTTGGGCATGTTGGGGACATGGAACTTCTTCGGGATCTCGACGCGCACGATTGCTTGTACGAACGGCCAGTCTTGATATCCGTCGATTGCTTCCTTTTCGATCGGTTGCGGGACTCTTGGAATCCGAGCGATGCGGTCGTCTAAGACTTTCATGTGTTTGTTGACAGCTTGTTGTATGAGGATTTGGAGATCCATCGGTGTGGTAACCTGTGGAGGGGATAATCGAGTCTCGGTGGGCTCGGTCGCGGAAACTGGAACGTTAGTCATGAAAGTACTGACTTGAGGAGTTTGAAACATACCAATGGGTTGAACGACGCTCTGAGTGACCAGAGCCATGGGCGTCGGGATTGCCCCATTCATGTTGAGACGTGTTTGGAGGCCTTCAGTGTTGACTACGCGTCTTGATCCCCCTGGGACCAATGCGACCGAATTCACCTACGATTTTAAAAGTTCATTTTCACGAATTAGTCTTGCAATTTCAACTTTAGATCGGATGCTTAGGGTTTTAGTTCTTAGGCGTTGCTGAGCCAATTCTCCTTGGAGGATGCTCATTTTCTTTGCCAGCTCTTGGATCTGGACGTCCAGAATGAGCGGATTGGCAACTTCTTCGGCTTGATTTCCGACCAAGGCGTCGGTTCAGACTTGGTCTTCAGCGATGATCATGGGATTCCCAAAACCGGCCATGATTGGATGCGGACTGGATCGTTGATCGGATCGTTGATTGGCTAGATGCCCTACGGTGGGCGCCAGATTGTTTTGGGCGAAAAAAATCGAACCGACCTGAATCGCTTAAAAAAGGGCAACTAGACAACAATAAGATGAGTAATATCTAAATAATCCAAATCAACTTAACAATCAAGAGAAAGAGATTAAACGGATGTAATATAAACTTATCTCCCTGAAATGAGAGACTAATCAAATATAAAAATTTAGCCGTCGGTCGCTTCAATGTTGGAGTAACGGATTAAGCACAAGAACGATCACTTATTTGAGTAAAACAATGGTAGAACAATGATAGAGGACTGCTTGAATTGAGTAAGAATGATTCGATCCCTTTACAAGTAGAAGGCAATACCTATATATAGCTAGAAAGTATCCTAGGAATATTCCTTTCCTTGATGCCCAAGTTGTTGAAGACACATCCCTTGATTTTCTCTAGAGAGCTAATGCTCCCTTGATTTTCTCTAGAGAGTTAATGCTCCCTTGATTTCCGCCATTGATTTCTTTGATTCTCTTTGTGGCAATAATGATTCATATCATTTATACATTTATTGGAATGATATGCAATCAATGACGTTTTTGTCAGACGTCGCCTCTTGAACCGACGGTCGCCTCTTCGAGTGTTGTCCCAAGGGTGTCGTCCCGAGATTTCTGGAGACTGAATGGACCGGACCTTCTAGAAGGTAGATTTGGTTCAATCTATTGGGCCGATCTAATGGGCCGAAAAATCGAGGCCTAACAAAATGTTTGACCATTTTCGTTAAAAATCCACCGACATGAGCCAAAAGGGTAAATGCATAAACCACCCACAAAATAGTGGAACTTTTACAATATGACTGGTAATAGTCAAAATTTGCACAAAACTATATTTTGTACTCATTGTTTGTACTAAAAATATACTTTTTTAAAACAAAATAAACGCTTAATCCTTTCTTTTTATAGTATTATAAGAAGTAAGATACAAGGATCATACAACACTTCTATCCCTTGCAAGTTCTAAAAGAAGAGATTAAAAATGTTCATTGGACAATGTATGCATATTATTTGGTCAGTTGTTCAGGATTTATTTTTGGTGGAGTTAGAGAAATCAACACTAATAGAGATATCGTTAAATAAAAATTCGGAAATTTTGCCTGATAATTCTCAATTTTTATCTTTTTCGCAAAATCCCCTCAGATTTTGACATTTTTGTCTGATAACCCTCAGTTTTTGACCGGTTTCGCCATATATCCCTCCGTCCAGCTTTAGTTACAAACCCGTTAAATTTAATTTTAAAAAAAAGAAAGGGGTTAAAAAAGGGTAAAATTTACGTTTCTTCCCCGTTGTTTCCAGCCAAACCTGACGTTGTTCTTCCTTCATGCATGGACGACATCACCTTCTTCCATGTTATTCCCCTTCTTCCTTGTTCTCCCCTTCAAGCTTGGCACGGACGACATCGCAAAATTGCAGGAAAACAAGTGATCGAACTTATTTTCATAATACTACTGCAAGAGACGAGAGAAATTGTAAAGATCAAAAAGAGTTCGATCCCTCGTTCACATATCAGTCGAGTAGAAATTGTACAGATCGACCCTAACCTCTTGGTTGTGGATCCACAACCGTCATCAATGGAGGCTTCACAAGGTGGATCCGACCGAGAGAAGTCGAACTCTTCGTCGTCCTCTCCAATCTCCGTCGTCGCCAATTTCTGGAAAGGTATTTACCAACCTAACTTAGTAAATTGTTTCATGTACAAAGCTTACGATGCCCCAGATGATGAGTTGATGTGACCAATTGTGATTCGCTAAATCGTTCAATTGCAATAATGCTCAACTTCGATCGTTACTGATTGGTTCATGTATTCGCCACTAGAAGTAGTGATGATATGCGATACTTGAGTGGGATGATCTTGATGACATTTTGTTATGGACTTGTTTTTATAAACAAGGAATAAGATGAATCTATTAGCAATTGATATCTAGCAACTGACTTATTTTATTAAGCTGGAAATATGCTAAATAAATAGCTTACAGATGAACAAACCGTTCCTAGGAAATGGCTGAAAAACAGGACCAGTAAATGGCCATTAAACAACTAATCCTATAATTTAGGCATAATCTAAACTGCAAAGCATGATCCTCTCACGATCATGATAAGACAAAGTCAAATAGCATAACAATTCCTCCCCTAAACTAGACAGTCTAGTTTATTTCTGAAATGTCGCATACACCAAGTTTGTTCCTGAACTCTTGAAAGGCTTCAAGCTTGAGTGGTTTTGTAAAGATATCAGCAACTTGTTGCTTGGTACCACAGTAGTTCAGATGTAATGTTCCTTCATTCACTAGATCCCGCAGAAAGTGGAAGCGCACATCAATATGTTTGCTCATGCCATGCATAACTGGATTCTTGGAGAGCTTGATGGTGGAGCTATTGTCATAGAAAATTACCGGTCTTGAACTTCCTCCATAGCCTAGCTTTGACAGAACTCTTTTCATCCAAATCACTTGACAAGCACAGGTCGCTGTCGCTACGAATTCTGCCTCTGTGGTGCTGAGGGTGACTATAGGTTGCTTCCTAGATGACCATGCCACAGCTGCATTACTGAGTATAAATGTGTAACCAGAGGTGTTCTTTCTATCATCCAAGCATTCGGCGTAGTCGCTGTCTGTGTATCCCACCATTTCTTGATTTCCTGCACTTTGATAGAGGATCTCATAGCTCACAGTTCCTTGCAGATATCTTAGTGCTCTCTTAGTTGCCATCAAGTGTAGCTCAGTGGGCTTGACCATGTATCTATTGATTACGCTCACTGCATACATCAAGTCTGGCCTAGTGGTAGTCAAGTAAATCAAACTTCCAACTAGTTGTTTAAACATGGAGCTATTCACATCGATTCCGGTATCATCTTTGTGAATCTTAACTCCAGGAATGATAGGATTTGGGACAGAATTGCAGTCTTCCATCCCAAATCTTTTCAATACTTCCTTGGCATACTTCTGTTGACAGATAAATATCCCGCGATCAAACTGCACAACTTCCAATCCCAGGAAATATTTCATTCTTCCCAAGTCAGACATGTCAAATTCCTTCATCATTGACTGCTTAAATTCCTTCAACATGGCTTCATCATTTCCAGTATAAATTAAGTCATCAACGTACAAACTGATAATCAAATGTTTACCTTGTTGGCTGACTTTTGTGAACAATGTTTGTTCACTTGCTTCCTTGTCAAAACCCATCCTTTTGAAGTATGCCTCAATTCTGCTAAACCACGCTCTTGGCGCCTGTTTAAGCCCATACAAGGCTTTCCTGAGCTTGTATACTTTTATCTTCTCATGCTGTAATTCATAGCCCTTTGGTTGATCCACATATACCTCCTCTGTGAGTTCTCCTTGGAGGAAAGCTGACTTCACATCCAGCTAATACACGATCCATCTTCTTTGAGCAGCAAGGGCCAAGATCATACAAATTGTATCTAATCTGGTCACCGGTGCATAAACTTCCTCATAATCAATCCCATGTTGTTGAGCATACCCTTTTGCCACTAAACGAGCCTTATATTTGTCGATCTCACCATGTTGATTCAGCTTTGTCTTATACACTTACTTGACCCCTATACTTACAACTCCCTTTAGTAGATCAACCAAGGTCCAGGTGCCATTCTTCTCAATGGCTTGAATCTCAGCATCCATAGCTCTCTTCCAGTTGTCATGCTGCACAACTTCCTCAAAAGATGCAGGGTCTGAATTTGCAAGTAAAGCAAAACATCTCGGCGCATCTTCGCTGTCAAGTTTACAGTCAACTGAGTTGTCAACATAGTGTTCTATCCACCCTGAGTCGACAACATAATCCTCCATCCACCCTGGAGCTCTCCTGGTGCGTTGGCCTCTTGCCATAGAGGTTTCAGCTTCTTCACCCTCAGGTGCAGTCTCATTTCTAGTTGTGTCTTCACTTTCAGCTGCCTCATTTCCACCTTGCTCATTCTCAACTACTGCATTGTGAGGCATATTTCCATTGTCCTGTGTGTTGACAGCCCCTGCTGGCTCAGAATTATCATTCTCTGAGCCATCAACTTCAGTCTCCACATCTCTCCAATCAAGTCGAGCATTGCTTAACTCTGAATGACTCTTGTGCCAGTCCCATTTCTTCTCTTCTTCGAACACCACATCTCTACTAATAGTGATCTTCCTTCCAATGGGATCATAAAATCTATATCCCTTAGATTATGCACTTACTCCAAACAAAACACATGTAGTGCTTTTGTTATCGAGCTTGGTTCTCCGAGCATCTGGAATGTGAACATGTGCAATGCAGCCAAATATTCTGAAGTGTTCAACATTGGGCTTCACTCCAGACCAAGCTTCTTCAGGTGTCATTCCTTTCACAGCTGAAGTGGGGCACCTGTTAAGCACATAAAATGCCCAACTGACCGCCTCAGGCCAGAATATCCTAGGCACTTCCTTTTCAACAAGTAAGCTCCTGGCCATGTTCATGACAGTCCGATTTTTCCTCTCAGCCACTCCATTTTGCTGTGGCGTATAGGTTGTGGTGAGCTGCCTTTTGATCCCTTCTTCTCTACAATAATCAGCGAACTCATGTGAAGTAAACTCACCACCACGGTCTGTTCTCAAACACTTCACAGATAAACCAGACTCCTTTTCTACCCGACTCTTAAACAGTTTGAATGTGGTAAATGTATCACTCTTGTAAGCAATAAAGTACACCCACGCCTTCCTACTAAAGTCGTCAATAAAACATATAAAGTACCTCTTTTTGCCATGAGAAATAGGCGAGATGGGTCCGCATATATCAGCATGTATAAGCTCTAATTTTCCTGCAGCTCTCCACATGGCTTTCTTTGGAATGACTTCCCTGTGTTGTTTGCCCTTTAAACACTCAGTACACATTGTTGTGATCTCCCCCAAATTTGGCAAGCCTTGAACCATGTTGCTGTTTTGTAAGGTCTGAAGCCCGGTATAGCTAAGGTGGCCATACCTACAGTGCCAAAGGTGAGCAATCTCTTGAGTGTCAGCTTGGAAGCAACGATCATTGGATTCCTTGACGACTGAAGAGGACCTTGAAAGCAAGATAAACATTCTGTTGATGGTCATTTTGCTTTCAAGGATGAGACCCTTGGATGGATGGATGATAGATCCTGCATTCATTGTTCTTGAATAAAAAGGCTAAACCCTTTTCTTGCAGTTGCCCAATGCTTAGTAAGTTGTTCTTCAACTCTGGGATGTAATACACCTCTTGAACAACATAGGAAGCACCTTCAAAGTTCAGTTTAACATTCCCTTTGCCTACAACCTGCATTTTCATGTGATTTCCTAGACTGACTTCTCTTGTAAACCCCTCCTCCATGGTGCAGAACAATGAGATGTCTCCACTCATGTGATTGATGCACCCGCTGTCTAGGAACCACACATCTTGTCCTTTTGCAGCTGATGCTTCAACATAAGCCATAAGAAGCATATCTTCGTCTCTGCTCATCTCAGCGTAATTGGCTTGTTTCTCCATCTTTGGACATTCATATTGGAAATGTCCAAGTTGATGACACCTATAGCACTCTATAGTTGCTTTGTTGAAGGCCTGACGCCCTCTACCACGGCCCGTCCTCCTCTCCAGGAGTTCCTTCTTCTGCCTCAATTACTACCATTGTTGTCTTCATAGGACACTGCAAGAGTGTGTTCATCATCGTTCTCCTTTCTGAACTTCTGCTCATGGACTAGCAGAGAACTCTGTAAGGCGTCGACTGATAACTCATCCACATCCTTGGATTCTTCGATGGAGCAAACAATGTAATTCCACTTCTCAGTTAGGGTGCGCAGAATTTTCTCCACAATCTGAATGTCTGGCATTGTCTCTCCGTTGTTTCTCATATCATTAGCAATAATCATGACTCGACCGAAATAATCATTGATCGACTCACCTTGTTTCATAGCCAAGATCTCGAACTCCCTCCGAAGTCGATTGAGTTGGGCTCTCTGGACTCTGGCGTTCCCCTGGAACTTCATTTTCATGGAGTCCCATAACTGCTTCGATGTCTCCTTCTTCGTTATGGTCTTGAGAATTGTTTTGTCCAGGGCTTGGAACAAATAATTCTTCGCCTTTAGATCCTTGAGTTGCATCTCCTCCAATGCTTTCCTCTGCGCAGCCGTCAGAGTCTCATCTTCTCTGGGCAATTTAAAACCGGTTGCCACCACCGTCCAGTACTCCTTGGATCTAAGGAGGTTCTCCATCACCATACTCCAGTGATCATAATCCCCATCAAACTTGGGAATTGAAGGCTGTGCAAAGCCATTCTTCTCCTCAGATCCCATGATAACAACACTTTGTTTTGTGGCACTCTTTGTGTTTCCTCACCCTCTCTGGTGTTTGTTTGAAACACTCTCAATCTCTCTGAAGCAATTTGCTCTGATACCAGATGTTAGCAATTGATATCTAGCAACTGACTTATTTTATTAAGTTGGAAATATGCTAAATAAATAGCTTACAGATGAACAAACCGTTCCTAGGAAATGGCTGAAAAACAGGACCAGTAAATAGCCATTAAACAACTAATCCTATAATTTAGGCATAATCTAAACTGCAAAGCATGATCCTCTCACGATCATGATAAGACAAAGTCAAATAACAAATAACATAACAGGATCTTCTTTGAGGATAATGTTTTTGCAGCTGAGTAGGCTAAGTTTTCTTGTTACGGATTTCAAGAAAGCTTCTACAGAAGAAAAATTGAGTTTGTTTACTTTGTTACTGAAGGGGTATCAAGAGGAAGTTGACAATATAACAAAAGAGAGCCAAATTTGGGGGAAATGCATTTCTTAATATCTACCAAAAGTTATATGAGGCTCCAGATCCTTATGTTGCTCTTGTTTCTATTGAGGTTAGTCATCCAAGCTCGATAACCTGTAAGTTATGTGTTCTATCAGAACAAGTATACCTGGGTGTGAATCAATTGCCACAATGCTAATTTTGCATACTGAATGTTGATTCTTCTCTAAAACCCCAAATGTAAACCCTAAGTGTTTGAATCCTACAATTTGTGCAATTAAACACTAATTTTCAGAAGTCGATTGATGAGATTCGTACCTCGAAGCCCCGTCGGTGGTCGTCCAAGCTTTTGCCCTTCGCGTCGTCGTCCAGCCACGAACTACGCTTCTCGCCGTTGTCCAAGCCGCCGCTTCGTGGTCGCCGGCTCCTGGTCACCGCCAAGACGGTGGTTGTCGACATCGTCCGCGCTTTCAAAGGAAATTGAAGAGGAAGAAGACGACTCGGGTTTGGCTGGGAAGAACAGGGAAGAAGAAGCAGACATTTTTACCCCTTTTTACCTTTTTATTTATTTATTTATTTTTAAATTAAATTTAAAGGGTTTATAACGGAAGCTGGATGGAGGGGTATATGACAAAACGGGTCAAAAATTGAGGGTTATTAGGCGAAAATGTCAAAATCTGAGGGTATTTTGCGAAAAAGACGAAAACTGAGAATTATCAGATAAAATTTCCGATAAAAATTTAACAATTAAGATTTTTTTTTTCTTTTTCCAAAACTATATACAATTTCTATTTTTAATTTTTCTTAACAGGGTTACCTTTTTTCTATAAGGTTTGATAACTCTCCATAGAACTTATGTAAAACTCCACCGAAACAAGACCGGTTCGTTAAAATGTTTGCAAACTAAGGATTAGGTTCATTTCCTTTCAAAAATGAAAAGGATTAGGTTCATTTTCTACAAATACATTCTCTATAAGCTAGTATATAAGGACCTCTCCATCTTATATTAACAATTTTTGTCTCCCCTCCGATGTGGGGTGAGGTCCCAACAGTGGTCCAAAAAGGTAGAACAAGTCCACCGATAAGTTTATAATGCCTTAATTTAATTCTATGAAATTATATAGGTTTTTTCTTGTAGGCACACTATTAGAACTTCTTTTTTAACAATAATTTTTTTAACCATTAATTTAATTGTTTTTATTAAAGGTTTATTCAATTTTTTTTAGGAAATTTTTTAAAGATAATTTTCTATTTTATACCAAGTCGTTTCATAAAAATAAGAATGACAAATATATTTACGATTTGTCTAACCTATGCCCTTAGGGCTTAAGTTAAGAATTTTTATTAAGGAATATAAACCCTAATAAAGGAAAGGTGAACCCATTTAAAACTAATTAGAATATCCTAAAAAATTAACACATAATTAAAATTTTCTATATATGGGATCTTAACCTATGCCTAAGGGCATAGGTTAAAAAAACCGGTATATTTATGTGGTATATATAAGGCGCACAGGTTCATAACCCTACAAAGAAGAGATTCACGCTTGCTCTAAAATGTAGTGTTTGGGATTAGTAGATGCCGTGCAAAATGAAAGAATACTGGGAAATTACATTATGGGTTGGGATTGGAGCTAGGTTTTTCATCCCTTGAAAAACTACAAAGAATTTGTAGAACTCGTTGTAGTAGAAAAGAAAAAAGACAAGAATCACTTGGAATCAGTGGAGTCCTTTGACTTGTTACTATGGAGTCTTTTCATCCATTTCTTTTGTGTAGAGGTAAGATCAAAGATCCCTGTGTTCGGAGAAGCTGGTGGAAGTTCGGCGGGGAGAGCAGCAGCTGCGCTTGTAAAGGCGTTCAGAACAAGGAATGCTAATATGGGGGAGAGATCCAAGCCTCCCAGTGGTGGGATGAGTCCCCGGAATATGTTCAAGTAGGGGTCACACAAGGTGCTGCAATACACAGTGATTACTTTCAGATACTCATGAAATCAATGTATATAGATAAGAAAAAAACTTAGCAAAGATCACAGCAAAAAAAAAAACAAGAGAGCGCATGTTTGGGCGAGATAATAAGCTATAACACTCCCATTGATTATGCAGAAAACAAAAGTCATGCTGAATTTGTAGTTTAAGCTTATTGAATTCAAGCTGGCCAAACAAAGATTGCCACCCACAGCCGATTAGTAGCTTCAGTTCAATCAAGGTTTCCATTAAAACTTTGAGGGTGTTCATTTGAGCTTGTAGACTGAAAAGCACTTCCAAGGAAATATCTTGGTTGCCAAAACATGAGTCTGTTGAAGGATTTTGGTTTCCTGATATCCAATGAAAGCTGGCAAATAAATATACAAGCAAATGCACGCGCATTCACGATGTTTCCAAAAGGGAGTAATTTCCTTTTACATAGCACATACCTGAGGGGGCTAACGATGGCTGGAGGAGCATTCGGAAACCAGGTCAAAACAAGCCTGGCAACCAACACAGTATTGTAGAGATTCAGAAAATTCATTATTCCATTTGTAACCACAACCCCAGCTACTGAATCGCCAGGTAGAACAGCAGCAAAATTGTGCTTTGAAAGAGAATTCAGGTTGCTGTTGTTTCTGTGTTGCATCTGTAAGTTAAAATCATATATAAAACACAAGTGAACGCACAGCAGTGACGTGATGTCTCATAATAAGAAATCAAGAAATCATATCCTGTAACAGAAGGGATGCTTTTTTAGGTGATCAGAGCATGAAGAGAAAGAGAAACAAAATTTATAAATTCGCATATCTTTGATCATCACAGCTTATTCTAATCTTCTTCTTCTCATTTTCCCCTCTACCATGTCCTTTCTAGCACATAATTAACTTTCGAGTTAAAAGTTAGAACTAGGCTCATTGTGAGACATCCGAAAACTATTTAGTTGGTTCAACCTATAGAGAAATTTCTCGATCCTATCCTCCATACGGGTATTTATATGCTATCCCAAGTATAGTACAAAAACAAGAGCAGAAAGCCAGAAAATTAGAAGTAGTACATAGAAATCCTGGCAGGTTATGATTCCATGTTGCCTCATTATTGAGCTCAATCTCAAATATAATTCTCATCAACCATGTAGCTGAGTTTTTTAAACCAAAGCTCCTCCTAATTTTGTATACAGAACTTATCAAAAACCTCTTGGCTCTTGATATGTTCCTATTCACTTGAAAACTTCGCCCTTTCATGGATTGAACAATAGAAAAATACATATTTGAACTAGGAAACGTCCGTATCTCGCAATTTGCATAATGCAATGGAAATCAATAGCTAAACGAGATTCCAGTAATACCTCTAAGAACCTGACACCAGTAGGCCGTAAAACCTATGTTCACTAAACCTAAACTACTACAAGTGGGAAATCAGACGCTAACTTGAGGAAACACCTCAGTCCAAGCAACAATTGATCGAAATAATGCAGTACCTGACAGACAGCATTGAATTCCGAAGTGATAGAAGAGATTTTGTTAAGAAGTGGGTTCTGAGAAGCGAGCAGGTGAACCAAGTTGAGGCATTTCTCCACGTTCGCGGCGATTGAACTGTCAATCTTGCGAACAAGGCTGGAGGCGGCGTCCACAATCTTGTGCGGCTTGAGGAATTGATGGCTGAACAAAGGTGTTTGAATAAATGCCGAGGAGACAAAGACGCCACCGGTGGTTCCCGGCGGCACTGGCTGATTTGCCGAAGAAAACTTGGACTTCTCGGCAGGCGGCGGCGACGACGGAGAGGCCATTTGTTCTCCACAACCACAAGGACGCGAGAGTGAGGGGTGGCCGGGCGGAGTGATGTGTTTCGACGAGGATAACGGATAAGAGTTTCACTCGAATCAGATATTTGTTAGGGTGAAACGACGCCTGGTTTTGTGTTGTGGGATTGAAACGCTGCGTTAAAAGGCGTGCATTTGCTTTCCTTTTGTATATGCTCGCATAGAGATGTGAAGAAATATTAATAGTAGCAGTGAATTGTCTAGAGCTAATACATATGGGTTCTCGGGGCCGCAATTCACAAACTTGATGCGGCGGCTGAGTGGGAGGATGCTTCACTTAAACACATGCCTTACCTATCATCCGACCATAGTCCCATGTATTTGCAGCTCAACTTTGAGTTACCTAGTGATCGATCGCGGCGTCCATTCCGTTAGAAGCAATGTGGTTGTCTCACCTAGAGATGTTCACGGTTCTGGAACCGTCGGTTCCGGTTTCAAAAAATTATGAACCGGAATCGACCAAGTCCGGTTCCATCCGGTTTTGTTGGTTTCGATTGCGGTTCCGGTCGGTTTCGTTTGCGATTCCGAATCTGATAAAAATTAATATTTTTTATAAAAAATATCTAAAAAAGTTGAATATAAAAAAATAAGAAAATATTAACATTAATCATTTGATCTTTATATTTTAATTATAAAATATATGTTTAAACTAAAAAATATAATAAGTATTTGTCTTTATACAAAATTATAAGGGAAAAAATTGGAAAAATAAAGGGTTTGAACATAATTAAATTGCTTACGTGTTCTTTCCGGGTTAGAGAAATCAAAACTCACGTAGTCCTCTTACCTTTATTATGGAAATTTACTTAGCTAATAGGTTTGAAATTGGCGGTTCTGAAACGGTTTGGAATCGCCGGTTCCGAACCGCTTCGAACCGCCGGTTTCACGGTTCTATGAAATCATGAACCGAAACCGGCCTCGAACAGTTTTAGTCGGTTCCGATTTTGGTTACGATTTCATACGGTTTTGGGCGGTTCCGGAATCGCCGGTTGAACGGTTCAAAGGAACCGCTGAACACCACTAGTCTCACCCCGAGTTTATGGATGTGGTCACGACTAATTGGTAACAGAGTTTTAACATTGTAGTAGTGTTGGGTGTCCATAAAGACAGAGGCGGGTCCAGGGGGTCCGGTGACCCTCCTTCCCCTGGATCAAGTCATATATTTATTAAAAATAAATAAATATATATATATATATATTAATGTCTTATGTATGCAAATAAAAAGAGTTATTAGCTCAATTGGTTGGGGAACAAAAGTTTAACCCAAAGGTTTGGGATTCAAGTCCCCCATCTTCCATCTTTTGTATTTTTTCTTTTTAAATAAATAATAATTTGTGCCCTTATTTTCTATTTTATACAAATGTTTGTATTTTTTATTTTTTGTCCACAATGATTATGAAATAAGTTAAAAATTTTGTAAGGTAATTGAATTAATCTTATTTAAAATTCTCACAATATATTTGATACTAACATTTTCTAGGTAGTTTTCCTTACTATTTGTCCAAAAATATTTTCAAAAGTGTAAATTAGTTAAAAATGTTTTTTCAAAACATAATAATCCACCTAGTATATAAGATTTGTAAAAACAATTATACAAATAGTAACGTGATTAATGCTAAACAATATTATATAATTTTTCATAAACGGTTTTGTGACCCCCCTTCGAACAATTCCTGGATCCGCCACTGCATAAAGATATGCTTCTAGAGTGGAATCGGGATGTTTTCGATAAGGAGAAAAATAACTTGATTACTCGTATCCAGGGAGTCAAAACCCTTGAGCTAGAGGAGAGCGGTAAACAAACTGCTTCGATCTGATGGATTAAAAGAACTATGGGCTGAACTTGATCATGTGATGCAATAAGAGGAAGTTATTGTGGTTCCAAAAATCTAGAGAGCAATGGATCAAATTGGGCGACCACAATACTTCTTTTTTCCATGCTAGACTATCATGTTGGCGCTGAGAGATGATTCTGGTACATGGATTGATAATCAACGTCAGCTTGAAAGACTTGTCGTATTATAGTTTCACCGCTTTACATCCTTCTGAAATTGCCTTCCTCTTGTTGCTCTTATTTTATGAAGAATTTTGGAATGAAATGAAGAGCATGAGTGCTTATAACGCGCCTAGAATGATGGCTTCCAACCAACTTTCTACCAAAAATGTTTGGGATAGTGGGGGAATTTATTTGCTCCGTTGTCAATGACTTTCTACCAGAGGATGGATGCTTTTGAAACTTGATCTTGAAAAAGCTTACCATAGGTTCCATTAGGGATTTTATAATTGATACTTTGCAGGATGTGGGGCTTCCAAGTAGATTGATTCAATGGATTTCTGAGTGTGTTTCTACGTCTTTTATACACCTCCTTTGGAATGGGGAAATTATAGAGCGATTTACACCATCTCGGGGTGTCCGTGAGGGCAACTTCGTTTCTCCATACTTTTGTGTGCTTTGTATGGGAAGATTGAGTCACTTAATTCAGCAGGATGTTGGTTCGGGGAAATGGAGGCCTATTACTCTTTGTCGACATGCAACAAATTAAGCTCTCATGTTTGTTTTTTTGCGGGCAACATTATTTTTATGGTAGAGGCTTCTACAAAGCTACATGGATGTTGTAATGGACTTCCTTGCAAGATTTTGTGCAGCCTCACGTCAAAAGGTTAGTTTTAGCAAATCCAAAAACTTTGTCTCAGCAAATTCGGACTCTGGTTTGATGTCTGAGTTGGCGCAAATTAGTGGCATGGTTGTCTCTCGTCACCTTTGGATGCCAATTTTACAGAAATGGGTGACAGAAGACAAATTTATGGACTTACTAAATAAGGTTAACTTCAAGTTAACATGCTAGAAGTGTCGTACTTTGAGCTTTGTTGGGAGGATTACCTTATCTTGTTCAGTTTTTGCATCCATTCCTTTCTATGCCGTAAACTCGATTCAGATATCTAACTTCACCTTCTTGGCACTTGATCATCTCACATGAACTTTCGTTTGGGGAGAGTTTGATAGGTATAAGAAAGATCCACTTGACTCCTTGAGAGGACTTGTGTTTATCAAAGGTGTGTGGAGGACTCTGAATAAGGTTGATGAAGGGTATTGGGTAAGTTGGGAATCAAGAGGGACTTTGGCGCAAAATCCTAAATATCAAGTGTGGAGTCTCTTTTGCGGGGGAGTCCCTCATTCAAAGTAGTAAGAGGAGAAAGTCATATATATGGAAGAGCATCGAGTGGGGGATTCGACAATGTTGTTCGTAAGAGACTAAAACGGAATATCGGGGATGGACGGTTTATTCAGTTCTGGGCAAAGCCGTGGTTGGACATTAAACCGCTGTACCAGATAGCCTCCACGAGTAATGAAGGTGAGATGAGAAAGAATGTGCGAGATTTATGATCGCCTTCTGGTCATTGGGATTGAGGAGCTCTTCTTGGGCTCCATCCACCTACTATTATTTTGTAGTTGGCTTCTGTGAGAGTGATGAAGGGGCTGGATTTTGGAGATTTGGTTACCTAGGCTTTCTCGATATGAGTGAGTATATTGTCACTTTTGCTTTTCATTTAATCCAATCACGACCAACGTTGGATTAAGATTTAGTGAGAGTCTACCTACAAATTTGGAGTCTTATAGTGTTAGAACGAAGTGGATGTTATTCTTTGGTCGGGGTGAAAGACAAGCTTCTCACCAATGTAGAATATTTCCTTCGTCACTTGGCTCCTAGTGTGATCTGTTTCAGTTGTGCTTCCTCGGAGGACTACATTATCCACCTATTTCATGATTGTTCTTGGGCTGAGAATGTGTGTTTCTCTTTGCTGCCAACTGGTAATGCGGGGATGATTGCTTTCTTCCTCGCTAATTTTTCTAATAAATATTTTTGAGGTGGTAGTGTGGTGGAGAAATCGTCAAGTCTTCGGTCTTAAGTACAAATATGGGGATCAAAAAAGAATTTTAATTGACCAAGCCCGAACTTAAAAAGGTTTGAGTTCTTAGATCTAACCACATTAAGGCTATGATTGGTTGGAGTAGGACTAATTAGGTTTTGGTGAAGGTTAACATTGATGGCTTTGTGGAGTGGTCCCTTGGCCTAGCTACGGTAGTCGGTAGGGGGAGTGGTATGTGTTGAGAATGGTCATTGGATTAGGAGTTTCCTGCATAACATTGGTGTGTGGTTCGTTCCTATTGTCTTTAACTTGCTTGGGAGTTAGGTTATCGACGGGTTGTGCTGGAATCAGATTCTCGAGTGGTGGTGTGTCTGCTCTATTAGAGAGTGACTCTGTAATAGCCCTCATTTTTAGATGATGACATGAATGTAATTTTACTTTTAATAAAGGGTATGAATTTTTGTTACATTATTCCCTGTAACTCCAAGGGAATAAGTTAAACATAATTTGTATTCCATAAAAGTATGTTACACTTTAAGTCATGGTGCACTTAAAATTATCTTAACATTATGTTAATGATAATCTAATTAGACTTATCAATTTTAACCTAAATTATTTAAATTGAGATTAACAAAATGTTAATTAAGATTTAAACAAGGTTAAAGTTATAAGGATATACAACTTAAGATTTGAATTAAATTATAAGAATTAATTCAAAATAAAATTTTACTCTTCATAAATTTCGGTTAGAATGTATATATAAACTTTGGGCAAATTTCATAATTTTTGAAAAGTAAAATAAAGGCATTTTTGCCACAACTTGAAAAGTTGGGCAAAAATGTGCAATTAAGGCAACATATGGGGTAGGTCGTGTTCATCTTTTTCTTCCCATGGCAGATGTGTTCTCCAAGCTCCATTCATGGAGTTTTGGCTTCAAATTTTGGCCCGTTTTCTTCAATTAGCCTATGGGCTTTGAAGATTAACTAATCTTAAATCCTATCCCACCAAAATCGGGATTTTTAACCACCTAAATTGATAGAATTTAGTCGGTTAAGATAAACAGCCCGGTAACTTAAAATTTCAGATAAAATCCAAAATTTGATCTTGTTTGAGATCGGTTTGAGCCGAAACTTGCGGGGTTGGAAAGCTATCTTTAAGAGCTTCAATTCCCCTATAAATACCCCCTCACCCATTGTAGAAATTTATCCAATTTCGAGCTTTAGGTTTTCGGTATTTCCATAAAATTTTGAGAACTTCCAGGGTAAAATCTCTTTTGTTAGGGCACCTTTAGTTACGATTCGAGTATCAAAATCTTCGTCTTGAAGTCAAGATTCCAAAGACACTAACCACGAGCCATTTGGTGGTCAGACGAGGTCGAATCAAACCAATCTTCGACGGGGTGTCTCGCGCGAACTAGCTAACGACCGATTCTGATTTTTTTTTCCGGTTATGTATTATTAATCACGATTAGTATTACTAATTGGGGTTAATTAGATATACATTGGGTTAATTTAATTTTATGAGGATTAAAATTCAATTAAATATATTTTAGGGTATTATCTTAGGTTGTAACATGTTAATACTTAACATTAATTGGATAATATGTTGGGCGATATAAGGTGGTAAATAAATTATATGATTAATTTATTTATATTATTATTATTTAGAATATACGACTAAAGGATTTTTAGTATCGTATAGATAATCGTATATCAAGTAGCCTCGAAACTTAAATAAATTCAATTAGAATATGAGACAAGTGTTGTTCAATTTCCATTATTGAATAAATTATCTAATTATAATTGATTTTTGTGCGAATTGGATACGTTTCGGAATTGCTTTTGGAAATAGAAACAAAGTAGGAGTCCAATTCGATGTTTGAAGGCAACTGCTTTCGTTACGTCGTTCGATCTCTACTGTAACCCAAGGCAAGTGGTGGGATAATTATTCTTAATTTGTGTTTGAGAACTTGATATATGGTGTGGATAAATATGAATTATATACTAGGTTGTATATATATTGCTAGTGACGATCCTTATATATATATTATTATTTTTATAGGGTGTTAGTTGAACTTTGGTGTGGATTTGGTGTGGACTTGTATGCTTAGTTAGCACGAGTATTCGTAGGAATGCTATATACCTCGTGAGGTTTAACTGTTTCTTTATAACTTGGTATAAAGAGGATTATTGTCCTAATACTTTTGGTCATGACCTACCCTTATTTGAATATAAGTGGTGGTGCATGTAATACCTCGACAACTTTAACAGCCCGGCCCATCACAGAGCCGCAACCCATACACCCCAACCCATCACTGGCCCAAATCAAATGGCGCCCAACAGGTTGTTCGTGAGGCTCGAACCCGAGACCTCACGCTTTAACAAGCTGCCAAAGCATCACTTGTTACCAATTGTGATGCAGCTCAATTGGTATCAAGGCGCTCTTCGGAGGCTTGATAAAGGGTGGAGAGGTCGCGTGTTCGACTCTCACCAACAACCTCTCAGCCATGGGGATTTGGTTGGGGTACATGGACTGCGGCCCATGGATAGAGAAATGGCTGGCCGATAAGGTCGGAGCCCCTCTCCATAAAAGTGTACTTTTATGTAATACCTCGACAACTTTAACAGTCCGGCCCATCATAGAGCCGCAGCCCATACACCCCAACCCCTCACTGGCCCAAATCAAATGGCGCCCAGCAGCACAATTGGTAACAAGTGATGCTTTGGCAGCTTGTTAAAGCGTGAGGTCTCGGGTTCGAGACTCACGAACAACCTGCCATTCTTCAGCGCAATTGGTATTTGATTTGGGCAAGTAAAAAGCATGTCGGACCTTGCCATTCTTCAATTTCAATAATTGAAAGCTACAACTACGACTTCTCCAAAACAAACATGAACTCGAGATCTGATGTTATTTGTAAAACTCTTACAAAAATCACTCGTTAATGTGATTTTGACATGCTTTTTACTTGAAAGGAAACCTAATATTTGTCTTTAAAAAAAATCTTGAATTTTTTTAATAGAAAATTCATTAAAATTTTATTTGGACTGCATGTGAAAGTGCTTAATTGGTTACAAGACTCGCAACATGTTGGTGTATAACTGCGTAAATTCGATCTTAAACGGTTTAACCGATGACTGCTGTGCTGTCGGTTGTAACTAATGATTGGAAGTTTGTACTTAACAGGTACCCACTAGTCCACTACCATACATGCATTAGCAGCAGGATCCCTAAAATAAAATTAATCGAGCACATGGTAAACCATACAGTATATTTCTACTTCATGTATGCAACAAGCAAATTCTTATTCTCATGGCCTTTTCCAATATCCAATTAATTTAAAAGGCAGTTATAAACACGTCATTATTTTCTTAAGCACTAAATGTCATATTTACCCGCAGATATAACTTATATAAGTGATACGGTTTATTGTTAAGGGTGACAAATCACTTCTTAAACTAGCAAATACCTGGTTGATTATATATACAAATTATTTGTCAAATTAAAGTTACGTTCCCTTTAATATGACCTTTGTAAAGTTTGACATGGTTAGGGTAGTAGTAAAAGAAGAATTAAGCATTTAGAGGAGAATACATGCATGCATTATAAGACTACAAATGAATTTATAGATGTGGGGATGCAGTAATTAATAAGGCACATTCATGGCAAACAGCATAGCATGTGAACGACGGGGCCCTCTCTCGATCAATGTCCTCCTCTACTCCTCTGTGTGTGCAACAAGGGGAAGAGTGTAACTCTTGATTTACTGCGTTGTCTGTTTTCATATTATACTGTCGCATTCTTAGTTACGTACGTTCTTACTACATATAAAGTAGAAGAATCCTTAACTGATGATGTTTTGTTGCTATCTATTTAAAATAAAGAATTGCATATAACCATCTACGCCATAGTCCATGAATGCATATAGGAAACGGTTCATTTGAAAAACTTTTTTTGGCGACAACACGAAATGCTACTCAGTCTTAGATTTGTTCAGCTATGACGCTTTAAATTAAGAAATAATTGAATGCTTTTATTTGATTGGAGAAGGGACTATAATCATTTTATTATCACTAGTATAATTCTCGTGTCATGCACGGATTTTTATGTCATATATATTGAATCAAAAATATTAATAACTATTAAAATTCATTTATATATTACAAAATAGATCTAGATAATTTTGATAATAAATCAATTTCTGATCATAAATTCGTATCTCAATCATCCATATATATAATTAGGACATTCTGGATTTGTATATAATTAGAAAACTTTAGATTTGTAATCTTTGTGATTAACTTGTAATATTTGTGCTTCATTTGTATTTAAATTAGGAAAAAATGAATGATATACTTAGGATAATAATCTTTGATTTATAATTAGATTTATTTTAAAAAATTGAAAAAGCATAAAATGACATTTGGCAATTTTAATGAGGGAGTGTCATGTGGAGGTTTTAATGAGGGGGTGTCATGTGACGTAATTAGGTTTTAGTTTAGTAGATATATAGTAGATTAGAAAATTTTGGATTTGTATATAATTAGGAAATTTTAGATTTGTAATCTTTGTGTTTGATTTGTATTTAAATTAGGAAAAAATGAGTGATAGGTTAGGATAATAATCTTTTATTTATAATTTGATTTATTTTAAAAAATTGAAAAAAGCAAAAAAATAACATGTGGCGATTTTAATGAGGGACTGTCATGTGGCGTAATTAGGTTCTAGTTTAGTAGATATATAGTAGATTAGGAAATTTTAGATTTTTATATAATTAGTAAATTTTGGATTTATAATCTTTGTGATTAACTTGTAATCTTTGTGCTTGATTTGTATTTAAATTAGGAAAAATGAGTGATAGGTTTAGGATAATAATCTTTGATTTATAATTACATTTATTTTAAAAAATGAAAAAAGCAAAAAATGACATGTGACAGTTTTAATGAGGGAGTGTCATGTGGCGTAATTAGATTCTAGTTTAGTAGATATATAGTAGATTAGGAAATTTTGGATTTGTATATAATTAGGAAATTTTGGATTTGTAATCTTTGTGATTAACTTGTAACCTTTGTGCTTGATTTGTATTTAAATTAGGAAAAAAGATTGATATGTTTAGGATAATAATCTTTAATTAATAATTAGATTTATTTAAAAAAATTGAAAAAAGCAAAAATGACATGTGGCAGTTTTAATGAGAGAGTGTCATTTGGTGTAATTAGGTTCTAGTTTAGTAGATTAGGAAATTTTAGATTTGTATATAATTAGGAAATTTTGGATTTGTATATAATGAGGACATTTTGGATTTGTAATCTTTGTGCTTGATTTGTATTTAAATTAGGAAAAAATGAGTGATAGGTTTAGGATAATAATCTTCGATTTATAATTACATTTATTTTAAAAAATTGAAAAAAACATAAAATGACATGTGGTGGTTTTAATGAGGGAGTGTCATGTGGCGTAATTAGGTTTTAGTTTAGTAGATATATAGTAGATTAAGAAATTTTGGATTTGTATATAATTAGAAATTTTTAGATTTGTACATAATTAGGAAATTTTGGATTTTAAACCGTTGTGATTAACTTGTAATTTTTGTGATTGATTTATATTTAAATTAGGGGAAATGCGTGATAAATTTAGGATAATAATCGTCTATTTATAATTAGATTTATTTTAAAAAATTGAAAAAAGCAGAAAATGACATATGATGGTTTTAATGAGGGAGTGTAATGTGACGTTTTAATAAGGGAGTGTCATGTGGCGTAATTAGGTTCTAGTTTATTAGATATATAGTAGATTAGGAAAATTTTGGATTTCTGTATTATTACGAAATTTTGGATTTGTATATAATTAGGAAATTTTGGATTTGTAATCTTTGTGATTAACTTGTAATCTTTGTGCTTGATTTGTATTTAAATTAGGAAAAACGAGTGATAGGTTCTGGTTAATAATCTTTAACTAATAATCATATTCATTTTAAAAATTGAAAAAAAACATAAAAAGACATGTGGCGGTTTTAATAAGGGAGTGTCATGTGGCAGTTTTAATGAGGGACTGTCATGTTGCATAATTAGGTTCTAATTTAGTAGATATATAATAGATTAGAAAATTTTGGATTTCTATATAATTAGAAAATTTTGGATTTGTATATAATTAAGAAATTTTGGATTTGTAATCTTTATGCTTGATTTGTATTTAAATTAGGAAAAAATGAGTGATAGGTTTAGGATAATAATCTTTGATTTATAATATATGTTAAAAAAGCAGAAAATGACATGTGACGGTTTTAATGAGGGAGTTTCATGTGGTGGTTTTAATGAGGGAATACCATTTGCTGTAATTAGGTTCTAGTTTAATAGATTTATAGTAGATTAGAAAATTTTGGATTTGTACATAATTATGAAATTTTGGATTTAAATATAATTAAGAAATTTTGGATTTTAATCCTTGTGATTAACTTGTAATCTTTGTTCTTGATTTGTATTTAAATTAGGAAAAATGAGTGATAGGTTTAGGATAATAATTTTTAATTAATAATTAGATTTATTTTAAAAAATTGAAGAAAAAAAAAACAAAAAATGACATGTGACGGTTTTAATGAGGGAGTGCCATATAGCGGTTTTAATGAGAGAGTGTTATGTGGCGTTATTAGGTTCTTGTTTAGTAGATTCGACATGATAGACTCACGTCTTGCGACTTTGCAAGTAATATGTAGATCAAGCAGACAATCTCCTAGTCCGATGAGTTGTCTCCATCTGTTTGTGATTAATTTTTAGATCTTGGCTTCTTTTAATCTTACACTTATAACAAATTATATGTGTTTCTAAGAAATTATCAAAGAGGTTATAAGATTCAACACAACTTTTACATTTTTTTCTTTTTCGTCGTCGTAGAAAGATTTTTTATGGTATTTTATAATTTTGTATACAATTATTTTTCCAAACCCTATTTATAGTAGACAATTTGGAAATTTATAATGGTAAGTTTTTATGGAATAAACAATTATTACAATTCTAAGTAAGATAATTATAATTATGGATATGGATATTATTGAGCCAATACATTACTTGCAAAAATTATAATCTACTATATCCATAATAATTGTTTATTCCATAATAAACTTACCATTATAAAATATTCATATTATGGTGCATATCCGGCTAATATGAGAATATTTTATTTGCTACGTTTTTGGAAGGAATAGATGATATAAAATATTCATATTAGGATGCATATCCGGCTAATATGGGAATTGTTTTTATTTTTATTTTTTTTATTTAATTTTTGAAAAAACCAACGAAAAAATGAGAGCTCGACATGTTACAAATTCTATACTGTAATGCCATGTGGCAACCAAAAATGTTAGTTCATTTTGAGGGCGACACGTGGCGTAGTAGATATTTTACTTTAATAGATATATATTAGATTATTCTGTGACACGTTTTTTGCATTTTTCAAGAGAGAATCACTTATTTTTTATTATTACTTTTTCCTACATGTGCTTTCATTTTTCGAGAGGGAGACCAATTTGTACCATTAATTTTTTTTTACACGTTGTTAATTGCTCCCTCATCAAGGATTTTATTTCTTATTTATTTTGTTACAATTAACTATTTCCCACGGTTGTCTTCTTGTATTTATTTTAGTATTTCATTCCTTTTTTCTTGATTATTCAAATGCATGTAATTTTGTATTAATTGCATTTTCAACCCAAATATTTTTATTTTCATTAAAAACGGTTACAAATTTGGTTATAAATTTTAAATATAATTGTTCTTGCCTTAAAAAATGAATTATTTATGCGTATACATAATAACTTCAAATGTGTACAATACAAAAGCACATATAGTTCAAGTAGAGTTTTAACCCTCGATCAACTTGTGTTTATGTTAGAAATTCAAAATACACACAGTGTACACTTCAAAGGCACATAATATATAATACAAAAGCACATATAGTTCAACTAAGACTTTTACCCCCGACCAACTTATGTTTGTCTTAGAAATTCAAAATGCACACAGTGTACACTCTAAATGCACATAATGTACGATACAAAAACACATACAGTTCAACCAAGAGTTTTATCCCCCCCGACCAGCTTATTTTTGTCTTAAAAATTCAAAATGCACATACAATACACTCTAAATGCACATAATGTACACTCCAAATGCATATAGTATAGTACAAAAGCACATTTCGGCTATATGTGCATTATGGGTATATACAGCTAGATGTGCATTTTTAACTATATGTGCATTTGGATTTAACGTGATGTGCATTTGGATATAACGTGATATACATTTAGATATAATTGTATATGCATTTGGATATAACTAGATGTGCATTTTAAAATGTACAGATATATGAGTTATACTAGATGTGCATTTTTAACTACATGTACATTTAGATTTCATAGGATGTGCAATTGGATATAATTTGATGTGCATCTATTAAGTATACGCACATTTTGATTGTACTAGACGTGCATTAGAATTTGCGTTGTTTGTGCATTTGAATTTATCTTGTATGTAGATTTGGGTTATACTAGATGTGAGCTATATATGCATTTGAATTTTGTTAAATGCTCAATTAAATTCGACTAAATGTGCATTTTGCATTATTTTTTAGTAGAAATTTGTAAAGTCACACCCTCCATCTCTTATTCCACATTGAGATATAAAAGTAGTGTCATTTGGATCTTAAAAGTGTGATACTAAAAAATTAAATAAAAATTTAAACAATCCAAGAGTTTTTTCTACCCATATGCCATAGACAATCATGTTTTCCTACCCAAAAAAATAAAACTCATGTTTTTCTATCAAAAAATAGAAATTCATGTTGACTATATTTGACCTATTTTATTAAAAAGCCTTTTTGGAATGTTTCAGTATCCCTTGATAAAATTAAGAAATTGTTATATGATGTTTGGATAATAGGACAAAGCTACGCCTATAGTTAGTGTAAGAATAATATTTTACACTTTTCCTTTATTAAAAGGGTATAAATGTAAATTTGTATGTTAATACTTAAAATAGCTATTACTAAAGCATTGTTTTTTCCATAAAAATATACTTTATCATTTTCTTCCTTCTTCTTTCTCCCCCATTTTCCTCATCCTCTAACATGTGACACTTTTTTCCAAAAGACGTCGATGTCGATCATATCTCCAAGTTTGAGGCCGACGAGGTCCTACCAACGAAGGGAGAAACAGAAGGTGGAGCTGGAGTGCTAGTCTTGTCCAAGGAGGTGGTATTCTTTCACTTCTTTTGTCTTCTTCTCGATCAATTCTCCCTACTTCAAGATCCATGGCCGGGAAAGCACGATGTTCTTCTTCTCTACATCATCGTCAAATTCTTCCCCGGTCTGATTACTTCCTCTTACAATTTTCTAATTGTCTTCTTGTAGATGGTTGTTTTGTCTTAAACTTTCGAAAATTGAAACTACAATCGTAGAATTACCCGACATTGAACAGTAGGCGGCATAAGGCAACGAGAATGAGGCAGGCATATAGGTCTGAGTGGACGAAATAGACGACTTCTAGATTGTTCTTGACGGCGATGGACTGGCGTTGTAGATCGAATGGAGAGCGGAGACACTATCAACGTGGGGAAGTGTTGAGAGAGTGGAGATGAAGCTGGAGAAGGAACATGGGGCGTCAATGACTATAAAGAACGACTCCCGATTCAGTTCGAACCAGAACCGGAAGGAACCGGCATCGGCCGGTTCCGGTTCTCCCTTTCAGGAACCATGGAACCAGCGGCTCGGATGTGTCAATTTCACCTTTTTTGCATGTATGTGCATAATTTTTAACTGTATGTACGTGAATTTGTAAAGTGCAATGTATGTGCATAATTTTTTTATCTTATTTTAAAAAACTTTCTAAAAAAACCGTATCCAAACAGGTAGAATTGGCATTGTCGGTTCCATGGTTACATGGAACCAATATGTACATGGTTGTGGTTGATAGATTTTTTGGATTTCTAAATTTTTGTCTAGATATAAGAGTTCCGAGAAGAAAAGAGAAGTAAAAAGACCTTTAAAGATATGGTATTAAATTTAAGTTATTTTTATTACTTCATAATTTAAAGTGCCAAATGTGTAATGTTTATTGGACATATATCCAGTTTACACAAGTCGTACCATTACTTGGATAATATGAAAGACATAAATTAAAGTGAAAAATTGGTGTTTTAAAGATACATGAATATCCATTAATAAATATGCTCGTTAGGTAGGTCTTCGTAGGGGGTATTTTCTAAAACTGGGAGTCAAAATGAATTAAGTTATTCGTAATAAGAGGCACTCTCACAATTCGTATGAAATAAAGGGCGAAGTTAAAATTTAGTCCCTACTTTAAAATTGTGAGTTTGTGTAATTTTTCAACTTTCATAAGATGAGAGGGTGATATGTAATACCTTAAAAAAAATTGAGAGTCATTGTGCAACTTTTCTAAGATTATAAATAGTTATAAGTATATATTAAGTATCAAAACTAAAACTAAATATATTTGTGCGATTTTGAAATTTCCTAATATGAAAATGTTATTTGTTAAAAAAATTAAATAGATAAACAATAAATTACAATTTCCGTATAATTGAAAATTTTAATAAAGTACAAATATAGTAGGTAATTTCAAGAATTCATTCTTTTTATTATAAGAAAATGATTCGATATAGAAGATATATAATAGACCGAGAAATTGTAGAGGCTGATAGCCGGACAAATCGGCATCGACAATTCACTATGATAGAACAGAATAAAAAAGTCAATTCAAATGAAAAATTAATAAACAAACATGAAGACTGAAAATGTAAGGATGAGTGAGTAAATGATTAATGCTAGTGAACCTCCTTGTTTCTCTTTTTATTAGTCATTTAAGTATAGAACACTATTGGATGCTTATCCCATGCATATCAATTATCAATGATTATCAGTGTAATTTATTAATTCTTTTAGTAAAAACTATACAATAGACCTTTATTGGCCAACACATTATAAACACTTTATTACTTATAAATACTTATTTTTCTCCATTCACATTTCTCCATAAGGAAGTAGAAACACTACTTCGTGAAAGCGGACGTTTATTTGCAAACGGTGAAAACGTCTGTTCTTATAAGCTCACAATAAAAAATTATGAACACGTAAAAAAATAATGAATATATAGTACAACCAAGGTTATTAGGATCGGATCGGTAAGGGGTCTTCGGGGTTGGATCGTAAGATCGGATCGTGGATCGTAAGATTTTACATTATAACTAAAAGTATGTAGTAACTGATGGAACACGTTAATTTTTAGGTCGCGTTAATTTTGCAAAATTAGTACTTGTCGTCTTTTTTCATCGCATTCTCCCGAGCTAGTTGCTCAACCTAGCAGCTGATACAAGATGGTGACAAGTAGCTGGTGCAAGCAACTAGTAGATACAAGCAGCTGATACAAGCTGGTGACAAGTAGCTAGTGCAAGCAACTGGCTGATACAAGCAAGTGATACAAGCTGGTGACAAGTAGCTGGTGCAAGCAACTAGCCGATACAAACAGATGATACAAGCAGTTGATACAAGCTGGTACAAGCAACTAGCTGATGCATGCAGTTGATACAAGCTAGTGACAAGCAACTAGCTTCTTCTATAAATAGGCCTCCAACACTTCATTTTAAAGGATCTTCGATTTGAGGTCGGATTTGTCGGTTTGGGATTGAAGGTCTGTGATTGGTTCTCGTATAATCAAGTCATTGATTTATAATCTATAGTTAAATATCTCAAGATGCAATAAAGAAGAAGATTGCCGCGCCCTTTTGACAGCCAATGTCAAATAGATTTATATTTCGTTGACTCTATAAATGCGGGAACCATCAGTAACAACGTAACATGTTATATGATTTTTATATATTAAGCTGAAAAAATTATAAATATTTGATATTGGGTATGTAGTAATGTTATCAAGATAATTAGAATAATAATTAACTATTTTCATATATAAATCTTGATTGTATATATAAGTAATATAATATAGTGTCATTTTTAAGTGTGTATAGCTTATATCAATTTCATACTTAAATAGTATAATATTATAGTCATATGTGAAGACTCGATTGTAGGATCATTAGAATCGTATCTAGGATCGAAATCATACACAAGATTCTACCCATTTTATTTTGTAAATTAATATCCTACCTCTAATAAGATCCCAATTAGGATCAGGGATCGTTTTGCCTAACCTAGATCGTAGGATCTTTAGAATCGTAGATCCAGATCGAGATTCTGAATAAGTCTTACATAATTTTAATTCCCTATGTATTATTATAATATGTGTAAGTTTGATATCTCTAAGACGATAATGATCAGTTTATAGATTAGGAAAGTGTCAGGTGTGAATGGGCACCCAAGCCGAAATGCGAATATGCACATACAAACAAAAGCTTGAGCTTTTTAGAAACGCATGCACATACAACAAAAACTTATGTATTTTTATGTGCACGAGTTTTTGCATGTATGTGCATAATTTTTAACTATATGTACGTGAATTTGTAAAATGCAATGTATGTGCATGAGTTCTCAAAGTGCATACGATTTTACATATATGTGCATACATTTTTGCATTTACGTGCATCATTCTCACGTTCGCACGAGAGCGTTCGTTCTCACCAAATCCAAACCTTTAAATTTATATATAATATAAATACCGATTGCAATTTAACATGTCCCTAGTCCTGCATGGGATTAATGTTTGGGATAAGGCTCATACCAGAGATCAATGGGTCAAGAGTGACACCATCCCAAAGGGCCCAAAAATTTATGGATGGATTAACTCGATTTGTCCGATAATTCTACATGTTATTTTTTCTATATTGAATGATATAGTATATTTTAAACGAAGCCGCTATATACACTACGTTTTTTGCCCATTCGCACTACATTCCTCTACACATGAATCTTGCGTAGAAGAAGAAATTTCCCTACGCAGGTATCTTGTGTATGCAAGATTCCTGCGTAGAGCCAAAATATGGCCGTTGGAGATTTGAAAATATGGCCGTTGTTTTTTTTTAAAAAATTTGGCTCTTACGCAACATACTTGCGTACGCCAGCTTCTTGCGTAGACAAATGGCTATAATTTCAACGGCCGAATTATCCCTCTATATATACTCAAACTCATTCATCCAATTTTTTCACACACGAATACAATCTTACCACAATGGAAAATAGCAAAAACGACTATTGGAGTAGCAATGAAGAATATTTGAGCAGTGATGAAGAATTCAACCCCAACAATTTTGCGGTTAGTATTCCATAATTCGTAAAAGGCTTGATATTTGTGCTATATAGATAAGTATGAATTAGTTATGGTAATATTGCATGCGATATTGTGAATTGGTTCATGTATAGAGGAATAAAAGTATATATAGTTGTACTCAAGTTTTTATCGTATAAATCATAAGTTTATAGTTTAATTTTGTAATATTGTATGCAATATTGTATGAGTTTGTATGGTAATATTGTATGCGATATTGTATGAATTAGATTAGGTATAGATGAATAAAAGTATATATAGTTTTACTTGTCGTATAAATCATAAGGTATGTATTGAGAGATTAGTAAAGTGGAGAAGAGATCTAGATATTGTATGTGTAGTTATGAAGTAATAGTTCTTTAAGTTTCTAAATGGAGATATTATTGTTTAGTTTTGTTAGTATATTTTAGGGGTATGGAGATATTGTATGTTATAAAGTAGTATTTGTTTTAGAAATGGGAAGATATGGTTTTGTTTTAGTACTACTATTGTAGTTTTGTTAGCATTTATTAAATATTTAGCGGTGTTTTGATATTGCATGTATAGTTAGAAATAGTAATTCTTTAAGTTTGGAGATTGAGATATTGCTATGTCATTAAATGCAAATGAATAACATTATTATTTACATTAATAGGGTAAAGATTATGGATCTGAATTTCGTACGAATCAAAAGTGGGATAGCCGAGAGGAGTTGGTTGATTGGGCTCAGAAGAGGGGCAAAGATTTGATCATGGTTCTAGTCATTCGCCAAAGTAATGAAAGACATGTTAGTTTGACGTGCAAGCACTTTGGTGAATATAGATCGGAGAGGAAGAAAGTTAGTGAAGAAGATCCGAATGAGGCTGATGTGGTACTTCGTGAAACCAAATCAAAGAAGTCTGGGTGCACATTTGAGTTGTACGGTGTTCGAATGAAGAAGAAGTCGGGAGTAGAGACTCAGAAATGGATCTTGAATGTGTTGAGCGGACACCACAACCATAAGCTTCTGACTACCTTCCTTGGGCATGCATACATGGGTCGAATGACCCCAGATGAGCAGCGCATTGTCACGAGGTCCGGCGAGAGGTTCAATCCGTCGAGTGTTATTGTTGCAGAGTTGAGAAGTTGCTTCCCCGGAAATGTAACATCACTGAAACAAGTTTCCAACTATCTACAAAAGATGCACTATGAGGATCGTGGGAAAATGACGGTCACCCAATGGACCCTAAATTTCTTCAAAGAAAACATGTACGAAGTGCATCCTTTGAGAAAGTTGTCTACGTCTCAGATCGATATCCTATTTTTTGCTCACCCTCACTTGCTGCACATGTTGAAGTTGTTCCCGTATGTGGTAGTTATCGATGTCACATACAAGACAAATAGGTATATAATTTAATATAGTCGTAATATCCATGATCTAAAATTGCTTATACTCTTTTGTTTTCTTACATTCATCCTTAGGTATAACATGCCTCTGGTGGAGATTGGTGGTTTTACATGCACTAACAAGACGTTCAACATCGCCTATGTATTTACGCGAGAGGAATATGATTTGCATTACAGATTCATAGTGCGAAAGCTTCTGCATTTGTTTCAAGAGACGAGAGTAATGCCGACAACCATAATGACTGATCGAGAGAAGGCCATCATCAATGCAATTCGGGTAGTTTTCAAAGATCGGGTTACCTTTTGTGTTGGGTGCATATCAAACACAACATCGAGGCATATGCTAATCCAATCTTGAAGGATTCGAAAAGAATCAGCGACTTTTACGGCCAATGCTGGGGACTTTGGTGTTCAACCACGTAGGAAAGCTACGAAGAGAGGCTCCAAAAACTCAGGAAATCGTGGAAGAGCGGCCTCGTTGGATACCTTGAGAAACAGTGGTTGAATCCTTACAAGGAAACCATAGTCAGAGCGTGGACAAATCATCATCTTCACTTCTTCACGAGGACTTCAAACATGTATGTATCCCTTTTTCATTTTCTTTGTTGTTTATTGGGCCTAGGGCTCAGTGTCATACTTTCTTACTAACACGATTCATTTTTTTGTTTAATAGGGTTGAGGGTATGCATTCGGTGTTGAAGGATATTGTGGATTCTAGTATTGGCGGTTTTAACAAGATGACAGTGAGGATCCACCATGCAATCGAAGGTCAAATCGGGCAGGTGAGGGCGAGCATGGAGATGTCACGGGTCAAAACACCAAATTGTTTCAACCAGGTGCCGCTAGAAATGATAAGAGTGTTTACGAAGTTGTTCTACAAAGTGTCGGAAAAGGGGCTTGAGGAAGTTGTTCGATATGTATAAGCAGCTAGAAAGAGATGATTTCATGGAGGAGTGCGGCGATTATTGGATGAAAGAATGCCAAGGCCTGCCGTGCATCCATGAGATTAGGGAGGCTATTGTTGATAAAAGACAGATCATACCGAGTGAGATACACCGCTTCTGGAGGCAGCTGGAATGGGATAAGATTTATCGTGACAACACCATTGAGGACCATGTAGCAATGTCTATTCCACAGTTGAGACTTGAGAAATTGTACAAGAAGGAGAAAGACAAGATCCTTGATCAATCCACGTTAGCGCAAGTCACTAAGTTGTTCTATGACTTGGATCATTCGTGTGAATCTTCGTTGTTGGAGCCGACATGTATCATTGCCAAAGGAAGGCCGAAGGGTTCCACAAAGTATTCCACTAAGAGGGAGTCAAGCTTGTTTGAGCACAGAAGGGCCGAGTTAGAGGAGTATGAGAAGGAGATAAAGAAGGAGAAGGAGAATGAGAATGTGACCCATGGTAGCCAAGGTAGGGGTCGTGGTCGTCCTAGAAAGGATAAAATTGAAGTTCCGTCGGGCCAATGTGAAACGTCGGGATCACATTTCCTTGAACAACCCATTATTTATATGGGTGTGAACTTCGGGGTTAAGAATGTGGATTACTTCTGGTTTCCATACATTAAGGAGGCGAGAGATGTAATTCCGGACGAGCATTGTGGATATCGGTCACTAGCTGTACTGTTGGGGTACGAAGAGAATGATTACCCTATGGTTTGAATGCATCTGGCGGCAGAGTTGTTGGACAACAGCGATGTATACATGGAAATACTGCCCAGACTACAACCGAGAATGAGTTACGAAGATCTTATATTCCGGGTGAACTATGTCATAAGTCCTTGCTCCTCGTAATATTGGCTCGACATGCCTCTAATCAGTTTGGTGTTTGCCACGGCGTATCAAGTGGCGCTAGTCTTCTTAGCCTGGGATGGTCCCTGCTTGTGCCTACCAATGAAGGCGTCTGATACAAGCCTCGGCCCTCCAACGAAGATATTGATGATGGCCCACGTAGGAACTCGGAACCACTTCATACCAGTAAAGCTTACTATTTCTAAATAACTTACTCTACTAAACTATACGAGTCTATGCGCAAAGAGTTCAAGTTTGTGTGTAGGTGTGGCTCAAGGATGATTGTCTAGTACCCCCTCCTCCATATGCTTGGCGTCGTTTCAAAGACCAAAGTGTAGATGGCTGGGATGTTCAGTTTCACTCGAGGTTTCAAATGTTTCGAGATTATCGCACGAGATGTAACCGTCCACCCGATCCTCCAGTATAGTGATTTACATTTAGGGATTGTAATATACTATCATTGTAATATTGTATCACATTAGCATTGTAATATTCTATCTTTTTTTCAAAAAATATGAAAAGTTGTGGAGGGCATTTTTGCCACAAAACAAAAGTTCTGGGCAATAATCGTAATTTATAAGAAGTTGTGGAGGACATTTTACGCACAAAACAAAAGTTTTGGGATAAAACAAAAGTTTTGGGCAATAATTGTAATTTGTGAAAAGTTGTAGAGGGCATTTTAGGCATAAAACAAAAGTTTTGGGCAATAATCATAATTTATAAAAACTTGTGGATGGCTTTTTTGCCACAAAACAAAAAAGTTTGCCGTATTACGGAGGGTATATAGTAGGGAGCTCTATGGAGCGTTGACATAATAAAAAAAAACTTATTAGGAAAGTAAATAAGAGGTTCCTAAAATCTCTCCCCTAAATTTCTACTCAAACGATTTTTACCAAAAAGGTAAAAAGTCTCTAATCGTGTTCTCCCGGCCTCTTCAGTTGAACAACTCTCTCTCAATTTCTCCATCGTGTTGCACAACGTCGATCCACTGTGGTTCGCCGGAATTGTTCTCCCTTTCAATCTTGATCGTCTTCTCCCTCTTAATGAACAACTTCAAATTCTACCTTATCAAGATGAACAACAAGAAAATTCTAATGAACAAGATGAACAACGTTATATAACTACCTAATGAACAACTTTAAATTCAAAATGAACAAGAAAAAAACACATTGCATTGTACTGCCAATTCGAAATAGACAACTTCAAATTCGACCTAATGAACAAGAGAACAAAGAAAAATTTATCGCTCGTATGAACAAATTCATAAAACGGCCCAATGAACAACTACCAATTCGAAATGAACAAGATGAAGAACACACAACATTTTGAACAAATAATAGTTAGAATCAAAGGTACATGATTCAAACTCGAAATAGACAATATGAACAACAAATAAAACACTATTGTCATGAACAAGATGAACAAATTCATATAACGACCTAATGAACAACTAGCAATTCGAAATGAACAAGATGAAGAACATACGACAATTTGAACAAAGAATATTTAGAATCAAAGATACATGATTCAAATTCGAAATAGACAAATTCAAATTCAAAATAGACAATATGAACAACAAATAAAACACTATTGTCATGAACAAGATGAACAAATTCATATAACGACCTAATGAACAACTACCAATTCGAAATAAACAAGATGAAGAACACACAACAGTTTGAACAAAGAAAATTTAGAATCAAAGATACATGATTGTTACATCCATTCTTGGTGCTTTATGAACAAAAAAAAATTGCATACACCTACATGATTGTAAACTGAATTGTTCGTATATCTTGTGACCTAATGAACAACTACAAAATTCGAAATGAACAAGAATAACATTCGCGATGAACAAGAAGAAGAACAACGTAGAAATTGCGGTTCGCATATAGGAACAAGTATATGAACAACTTTAATTTCGACTTATTGAACAAGAAAACAACGAAAAATCTAATGAAATTGAAATAAAACATAAAGGACGTGACCAAACCTTTGTCCATTAAAATTACAGGCGTTGAAACATTACCCTCATCTTGTTGTTCATGATTGTATAATTCATCGTTGGTTTCTTCTGAAGCTTCCGTTTCCATATCAAAATCACCACACAAACCCAAACCATTAATTAAGATTTTGAAAATCACTCATGATTCATGAAGGTTTGTAAGAGATGGAAGAAAACGATGAAGCAAAAGATATTGAAGGAAACGTCTAAATGCAAATCAGCATAACCATAATATCAAAAAAAAAGCTATAATTAAGAAAGTTGGGTGTGGTATGAGTTGTGATTCCCTACTTCACAAAACATGTTAATTTATTTGGTTAAATCTCTACCCTTGGATTAGTTTAATCTAATGGATAATAACACTCCCCACTATTTACCCTATCACCTATATACACTTGAACCTACTTCTATATTTATATTACATAGTTATGCTTATATACTATAGTTTCATTCGTATCTTATATAGTTATATTTATATATTTATAATATATAGTTTTTTCATTATATCTTATATAGTTTTCAATTATTTCAACAAATCAAATCCATAAACATCCACAAAATACCATATTGTTCAGATATTCGTACAATAACAATTTAGGTAATATACAAACAAAAATCTCTAAACATGAACTAGTCCTCGCCAGGTTGCCTCCCGCTGCCAGACCCCTCCTCGTGAACTGAGTCGCGGAATATCTGGGAGGCACGCGGTATGGGATCCACCGTAGGCTGACACGTCACCCATCAAAAACTCAACCCAAAGGCACATGACGGGGATGCGTATCATCGTACTCGACCAAGTACACACTCATCTGGCCGGCAACAATCCAGAACCGTTGTATTAAAATTAAAACAACATTAGAAGATAAACATAAAAAAATTATCGTAAACGTAAGAAAATCACATACCGTAACATATGAAGTCGGGGGAGGTGGAGGGATATGCTCAACCACATGTGGGTCCTGTCTGGGCAAGCGGAAATCCAAATATGGATGAGACACCTAGTCAAACCAATCGAGGTATGCCTCGTCACAATCCCACGTGATAAGATCATGCAACTCGATTAGCGGCCTCGGGTCCGTATCCCACAGACAATGCTCATCCCCGTACTCCACAATGTATGCCTGCAGGGTCGCATGCCGTACAACTCTCTTCAGCTCTGGTGGCGCCTGCGGGATACACTGCATGTACCCGAACTGGCGGAGGCAACGGTGGGGCAGGTACGGCTCTCGCACGTCAAAACACTCGATGACGCCTCGATACAGCGACGAAGCGTACCTCGGATCGCTGAAGTTTAGCTTTCCCCACGGTTGCCACCGCACCTGAAATAAAATAAAAACAAAGTCAGAACACAAAAAATAATCGAAAAACCCGAAATTTGAACGGAATGTTTTTTGATTACCTCTAAATACTTCATGGCGTCGAGAACCCGACGCAGGGAGATAAGGCGATCCGAGTCACTGCCCTGAGGAGCCTCCCTCCCGTCACGGGCTGCCGTCTGTGTATCCCCCATGTGCTCCAAGTCGGGTGACGCGTGACCCCGAAAGGCGTGAAAGTAGGCCCAAATCCACGTATGTACAAAAAATCATATAATCGTTAGCATTTATACTTAAAACTGTAAACTGGAAAAATAAAGTTATTACCCTCAGAAGCAGCGGACATTCAGCCAATCCCTGTGCCTGGGCCCGCGATGCCATACCCAAATGCCGATACAGGTTGGCCAGGACACCAACACCCCAGGCATAACGGCCGGTGCGGTCGTGGTCGAGGAGGAGCGACAAATACTTCGCCTTCACCTTCTGCCCCGATGTAACACCCCCAAATCGTAACCCATTTGGAAAGGTATTACCGCCAGTGACCTCAGTGTTCCTTACCGAAGCCACCCAAGGCTTTACCGGAAATACACAAATCATGAAATACAAATGATATAAAATCATTGTAATATTTAATTAAATCATGAATCCCGGGATTACATCCCAATCCCAAATAGGACAAATACAGAGTAAATAAGTACAGCGGAAGTCTTTTAAATATATTACAAACAAGGATCTTGACCACAATGGTCATCTCCCAAAGATCTCAAACTGATTAAAATAAATTATTAACACATCCAAAACATGTAAAAACCACCGTCGTCTTCATAGTCATTCTAATCTCTTCAATTACACTCAATCTGATGTGCCGAATCGAACGGATGACACCAGCCCACATGCAGAGAACAATGTTCGTGGGTTAGTCTACTGAATAGACTAGCAAGGGTACAAAGCAGAAGGTTTGAGTAGTCGTATTAGGTTAGACTCATCGTTTCTCGGATAACAGCCGATAACGATAGTCAACCTTCATACTTCTACTGGAATGAATATATATCCAAAAGATATGATCAAGAGAAGACTCCAACTAAACTGAGTCTTATGGGAAAATCCAAGAGAATACTCCAAAGGAACGAGTCTTATCGGAAGCATGACAATGTCTGGAACATTAAAGAATCATATAACAATGATTTAAAAACTCACTGAGATGCTTCGGTTCACAACCAACCTCACCGCTTACAGCGAATCCAGATTGGAAAGAGAACGTACTACATTCAAGTCGAGACGAGCTTTCCTAGCTGCACTATTTACTTAGATGCACTACTCGCCGAAGGTTTATTAATCATGTGCTCTCGGGCACTTATCTTATTTAATTCCAAAACGCTCATTCACGTTTCAAGCTTTTAAATATATATGCCCTATCACGCAAGACATATATCTAAGGAATGAACCTCACAGAGTCCAAACCCCTAGATTATATCGAAAGAATGGACCTCGCAGAGTCCAAACTTCTACTATCGCTGGGTCTTGCTTACCCTTAAAAAGAATGAACCTCTCAGAGTCCAAACTTTTACTATCGTAGGGTCTTAATCGCCCTTTACAATTATAAAGAAACGCGCATGGAACTCTCAGGATCCAGGCGTTCCTACAAATACTCGTGCTAACTAACAGTCATAGCACAATAATAATTTAGGATAAATCCACATAAAGGCCCGAAAGGCGATCATTAATAATAGCGTCGTTCTAGCAGATATACAACCTATTATATGATTTTCCAAAACAGTTTATAAAACCCTTTCCAGACATGAACAATAATCAATCCAAATTAATTAACAATTAAGCAATTGATAATTAATGGAAATATGGAATGATAAACAAGAGCGAACCGCTACTTGCCTTAGATCTGACGAAGGCTGACGAACTCTAAAGACGATGGTCCCGGGGTCTGATCAGGGACATATCTCGGATCTCAAATCCTTCTGGAACGACCCATAACAAGACCCTAAATTAGATTCAATATCTACATATATGAATCTAAAATAATGAAGATCAAAGGGCCTAAGAAAGCCAAGTCTCAACCAAGCCAACACCCAAGACACACACACACACACACAACACGAACCACGCCTGCCGCGGGTGCGGTCGTGGTCTGCCGCGGGGTGCGGTGCATGGACAGGGGCATAATTCAGCAAGGTTCGAGAGGGGTTTCCTTACCAAATTCGATCGATTCCACTTCGATTCGATCTTTGTTTGGCTTCCCACCCTCTTAAGTTACACACCACCTCAAGGAATCACCTTTCGGCTGATCGAAACGAGGCTCGAAGTTGCTCTCAAACCGAGCTCAAAACCAGTCCAACAATGGAGTTTTGATAGAGGAAGAAGATGGTGAAGAAGCTGTCTTCGAGCTCAATTTTCGTCCACCTCTCCTCTATATAAAGCTCCTCCAAGGCTTCTACCTTCTTAAGCTACAAACCAACTCCAAGGATCCACTTCAACAACTCAGAACGAAGCTTGAATCTGCTCACGGACAGAGCTTGAAGTTCAGCAAAAACAAGGATTTATGATAGAAGGGAGGAAGAAGATGGTGATGAGGCTTACTTCTGGCCTCTCCTCAGCCTCTCTCTCTCCTTATATAGGCCAACCAAGACGTCTACAAGCAAGCCACGCATGCATAGAGGTGGCACAACCAGAAGAAGAACCGTGGGGAGCAAGGATCGGCCAAGCATGACGCGGACAAAACCTTATCGCGATGACGATGACAGTGACGTCTACCGCGGGGTGCGGCACTCTTCTCACCGCGGGGTGCGGTAGTGCCCATCAGGAAATCGTCCTGACTTTGACGGGGCCGTTCTCTCAACTCCGAACTCCAAATGAGGTGATTCCAAATCGAGGAGTTAGATCTAGAAGTCTATTTTAATCCTTCCAAATTTCACATCGTATGGATTATGGAGTCAAGAGTTATGATGATTTTGCTACAAGGTCGCAATTGTATGACCGAGGAAAGTATGGGTACGAGTTCTTTTAACCCCGGGTTAAATATATTCGTACCCGAATATCCTTTTAGCCCGAAAATACTTTAAATGTATTTTATATAGCTCAGAAAAATATTACAGAGATTAAACATTATACAGAATGTCTGTACTTCCCTGTATTTAATCTGACTCGCAACATGGGCTTAAGAAAGTTCAAAATTTACCCATAAAAATGAGGGATATTACACCCGACTTGTCTATGAAGACGGTACTGCCCAACAGCATGAGCAAGTACATCGAAGCAATATGATGCTCGTCCCTAAGATTAGTAACATTAATTTAATTATAAAATGTATAAAAAATTCTAATATTAATAAAACTACAGATATATCACATCTGGGCCGCTTCACATAATAACTTACAACAATTCTTCAACGTTGTATTGATCGCAAAGCCGCCACCTGAAAAAAGAAATAAAACCAATTCTTCAACGTTGTAAGTCGCTCTGTATGCGTCCAAATAACGCCAGCGACATGCGTCAGGTATGTCACCAGAAGACTGCGCGACCGGGGACCTCCTGGCATCCACGCCTCCTCCGACTCATCCCCCTCGGGAGCCGCAACTGGCATGGGAGGAGGGGGGCCCGCTGGCTCGGGAACGGGTTCCGCTGCCACGGAAACGGGTCCCGCTGTATCTCGAATGGGGGAGGGAGGCGTATCATCCCTCCCTAAATCCTCGGTCGTTGAAACATCAGGGGCCTTCATGCTCTCAACGTAATCTCGTTCCAAAGCCGCTATCAGGCCCTACTCGTCGAGCTCGTCAGCGGCATTGGCGTCGGGCATGGACGCGTCGTTGTTGTCGTCCCCGAGATCCGACATGGATGCACCGTCTCCCGTGCCGCCCTCCTGAGCAGCATCCAGTCGCAGACCCAAATCCGCCGCACCTCCGTCGCCTCGTCGGGCCGATCTTGGGACCCGCCGCTGTCCTAGCCGACGGGACCCTCTGTACGGCTGTCGCACTGAATGCAACGACTACTGTATTGCCATTTTTAAGAATTTTGAAAAACTAAATTAATTATTTATTTTAGAGTTTTCGGATATTTTAAAAATTATATATTAACTATTAAAATAAACAATTATTTCATTTTTCCAATTAAAGTTTAATTGTTTATTTTTCTACTATAATTATTACTTATTTAAACAATTATAGTTAAACAATTGTTTAGTTAAATAAGACTATGCTTTTTTGATATTGTATTTAAAAACATGATTATTTTAATATTTATTAAATTTTAAATTTATTAAATATTTAAAAGGAAATTTAGTACTAAAACTTGAAAATGTTCAGAAAATAATTTCATTACGAATTGTTTTAACAATTATTACATATTTAAATATTTATAAAATTTAAAAATACTAAAATATTTAAATATTTACAACATTAATATACTATTCCATTTCTATTTTTATATATCTAATATAATATAAACGTTATTATTTCATTTCTATTTTTATATATTTAGTTATAATTTCTAATTTATTATAAGAATTCCTAATTTTTTTAATTTTCTTAACATTTTCAGTTTCCGTTAATTATTTGATACAATATTTTAGAATTACAATAAGAATATACTATTATTGCATAATCTAAAAAAATTTATGCATTGATTCAATCTAATTAGAATTTTTAATTAAATATCTACTTCAATTTAATCTAAAAATTTCATGCATATCCAAATTCACCGTATATTCTAATCTAAACATTTTATATTTATTCGCTATTTAATCGAAACAGAAATTATCGTTTGAACCGAAATAATTATACAAAATTGATTTTGTTACTTGTTGCAAACCTCCTCGTCGTCTTGCCCCGACGGGAGTATCGTCTGAAACCGAAGTGGCCGCGCGGCCCGCGCCACGAGTACGACCGCCATCGGTCCGACGGCCCCGACCGCGATCTCGACCGCTAACGTCCTCCTCTCCGACTCCCGACTGATCACCACCATCGGCCACCGCCACCACTGTTGGAGGACCTCCACCACCGGCCACCACCGTCTCTTCGGTGCCGCCACCGCCAGCTGTCGGACCGCCGCCGATGCTGCCACAGTTGCCACCGCCGCCAGAGTCACCACCACCACCGCCGGATGCCATTTTTTGGGTGAAATTTGATGGAATACAAGAATTTAGGGAGATTTGGGGAAATTTGGATGGATTTGGGGGGTTTTCGGGTTGAAGGAAATTTTGGGGGAATTCGAGCCGCCACCGCTGCGTAAAGGAGGGAGAGGAACAAGGAAGAAGAAGAGGAGCGGCTCTTAATCTACCTGGTGTACGTCAGGTTTTGGCGTATGATTTTTTTTATATTTTTAACGCCAAATCCTGGCGTAGAACAAAAAGTATTTTTTCAAAAAAAATTCTACGTATTTTGACTTCTACGCATGTATTTGGCTTACGCCAATATCTGGCATAAAATATTGTAGTGCGAAAAGGCAAATTTCGTAGTGTATATAGAAATTACCATTTTAAAATAAAAAAAGATCGTAATAATATTATTGTTTTTGATAATTTTATTTTAATTTAAAATAATTATGTCATGAAGTCCTTGAACGTTAGGTTGATCTGAACCCACACCAAATTCGTTTTGACCTGAATAATTTGTAAAATTTAACAATACGAAGATATAATTACCAAAAAAAACAACAACACGAAGATATGTGGTATATTTTATAGTTTAAAATTTAAACAACTTCCATTGCACATGTAGTAATGAGCTAGTGAATACTTAGAAAGATAAATGCTACTGGGACAAACACATGTAGTTAGTGGCGGATTTAAAACTTAATCGAAAGGGGGCGAGTTTCATATATTTTTCACTTCATAAATCGATATTTATATTAATATTTTAAAACTATAAAAAATATGAGATTTACCTTTTGAAATTTGATTAATTCATGCAATATATACTCTATTTTTTAACGTTTTGAAAAATTATTTAAATAATATAAGATTTTTAATTTTTGTGTTAATAAAAAATTAAAACATGGAAGAAAAAACAAAAAACAAAAGAGAAATAAACATGCTTAATAAACACAAAGATTTTAGTAAAGCAATTAAGACTCAAATTTTTAACAAAAATAGAAAAAAAAAGTTAGGGAAATGATTGAAGAATTAAATCCATAACCTTTAGCTTTTTTCACACAAGTTTCAAGACAAATATCACTAAGCTAATGCATTTTTCTTATCGTTTACTTATCATTTTATATATATATAATGAAAAAATAAATTCAAAAAAAGGTTTAATCAAAAATTCGACATATATAAGAGATTTGTCAGGAGAAGCGGGGGCCCCTAGCCCCGCTAAGATCCGCCCCTGCATGTAGTTATAGATTTGACTATTTATTTTTAGTGCATGTAAGTATTAAATTGCAAATGTCAACAATTTTAAAGTTTTTTTTTTGGTCGAAATTATAAAGTGTTATTATACACACAATATGTGTAGTAGTTTCTCTGTTTTTGATATTGTTGTGCACTCAAATAACAAACAGATTCTCGTGAGCTCACATAACAAACATGCTACTAACAACACTACCTACTATTCAAGTTACATTTTTGATACACTAAGTGCTAGTTCGGTATCCAAAATTTTGCTTCTTCAACTAGTTGAAGTGGAAGAAAAAACTTAGTGCTCATTCGGTAGAAATTTGCCTTCAATTAGTTGAAGTCAAATTTTGTCTTGATTTACTTCAACTAGTTAGTAAATTCATAATGCCCCCCTTTCACATAAAGGAATTCCTTCCACTTCAACTAATTGAAGTTGAATTTCCTTCCCATCGAACGAGCCCTTAATGTTGGGGGGACATTAAGCATTTGCTTCAATCAGTTAAAGCAAATCAAGACAAATTTCAGCAAATTTCAACTTCAACCCACTTTAACCAATTGTCAATCGAACAGACCTAAGTAAAGTCTGTCCAAAACCGGAAAAAGAAAAAAGAAAAGAAATTACTTGAGAGAAGAAAAAAGGGGATTCTGAGCAGCGCTGCTGGATGTGCCTGCTCTGCTGCAAAAAATACAGCGCAAGGAAAGCAAGAAAGCGACTTGTTACCACTCAATACAAACTCCTCCCGTTCTAGTTTCTACTATTATCAAAGTATCCATTGATTCATTTGTAATGTAAATGTAATGTAACAGAGAGAGATGAACCAGAAACAGGGCCCCCTTCCTTATCGCTCTCTCCTTGTGAGTTTGATGGGTACAAAAGAAAGCGAAATTGAAATTAAATAATGCTTTTGAAGTTTAGAGAGAGACCCATTTCATAAAGAGGGCAAGAGAGAGAGGGAGGGGGTAAAAAGAGAGAGCTGTACGCTGTACCTTTGCAGTTGCAGGCAGAGGAGAGGGTCTTTGATACCCAGAAGCAGCTTCTGCCAGAATAGCCTTTCAACTTTATCTTCTTCTCCTCCTCAGTCCCCCTCACTCTCTCTCCTTTTGAATCAAATCAATGCAATTGCAAGTGCCCTCATTGTGCATTTTCATGGGGGGGAGTGAAAACTGAGTGAGTGAGTGAGAGAGAAAGAGGTTTTTGTGGTGGGTTGTTTGTGGGACATTTTTTGGCAGTGAGGAGATGTGATTGAACGGCCAAGCTCAACGTGATTTTCTTCCATTTACCACTAGTTCTTGATATTACTCCCAACCCTGAAAAAAGAAGAAATTCTGAAAAAAGAAAGAGAAACCACCATTTCTATTCCTCTGTCTGAGCAATGGGAAGGCAGTGTTTGCTGTTTTAAAGCTATTTTTCTGTGCTCTCAACATCCAACGGCCATGGAGTAGCAGTGGAAGAAGGAAGGGTTTTTTGTACTCCATGCTCAGTTTTCTTAGAAACTTTCTTTCTAGTGGGTTTGTTTGAAGAAGGGGGGATATGGGAAGAGTGGTGGTTCTTCGGTTTGCTTCTGCAGCTGTTCTTGTTTTCTCTCTCTTGCTCTCATGCTTGTTTGGGTCCGTTGATTCTGATGATGGTGAGATCTTTCTCTAATAAAATACTTGAACTTGACTTAATCTGATGTATTATTTAATAATATGTCTTTTCTTGTCTTTAATGACGGGGTTTTACAAACCCAAAGTTTCCTAATCCTCCAACATCAGTCAGTAACTTGTTCTCTCTCAAATTTGGGATTTGTTTATTTTATTTTTAATTTGATTTGTTTATTTAGGCGTTTGCATTTGAAAGAGCTTCTTCTTTTTTTAGTCCTTGTCCCCTTTTCACTATAATGTGAAAATTTTGCGGCTGCCTTTTTCTTTAACACGAGAAGATATGGACTTAGAGTTAGAATGATTGAGATGTCTTTCTTTTCAACTTTTTCTTTTCATTTCGTTTCCCTTTCATGATGTTTTGAGTTTTCTCTTCTTTTTTTAATTTTTAATTTTTTTGTGGGATTGTTTTGAAGGATCAACACTGCTGGAGGTTAAGAAGTCATTTAGAGATGTGGACAATGTTTTGTATGACTGGACGGATTCACCCTCTTCAGATTACTGTGTTTGGAGAGGAGTCACTTGTGAGAATAACACCTTCAATGTCATTGCACTGTGAGTTTGTTCTCCGTTTTCTGCTTACATTATCACCATAGCACTGACAATTATTACATGTGTTTCTCCAGGCATCATTGACTTATCAGGGTTACTCTTAGTTGGATTTTAATGTTCTGATTTGCTTCTTGTTGGCGTACATTATAGTAATTTGTCAGGATTGAATCTAGATGGGGAAATCTCAACTGCAATTGGGAATCTTAAGGGTCTCAGTTCACTGTATGTGCTGCTATTCACTTGGGTTTTCTCCCAAGTCTTTTGTTTGCATGAGATTCAGGGCCTTTATCTAACAAGAGAATTTTTTTCCTTTTATTTGAGCAGTGATCTAAGGGGAAATCGTCTGACGGGTCAAATCCCAGATGAGATAGGCGATTGTTCATCCCTGGAAAGCTTGTGAGTTGTTTTTCATGTCATACGAGCAATTATATCCTTTACTCCCTTGCATTGTGTGTTGCTTGGATTGTCTATTTGATGTGTTTTCTTTCTTTGCTAGATTCATATTTATGAGCCTTAGTTTAATTGTCTTCTTTCAGGGATTTGTCCTGCAATGAGCTGTATGGCGATATACCATTTTCGATATCAAAGCTCAAGCAACTGGAAACTCTGTAAGCATTTTCACAAATCCTAGAAGATTAAGTGCTTTCCTTTCACTGTAATTTACAACTGTTGAGAATTATTCCAACCAAAAAACAACTGATAAAATATACCTTTGGTGACTAATTCAGGATTTTGAAGAACAATCAGTTAATTGGTCCAATTCCCTCCACACTCTCACAGATTCCAAATCTGAAGATCTTGTAAGCTTAGTTTTCCTTATTTGAGACACTTGCTAAAATAATTATCCAATAATTGGATGTGGAAATTCCTGTTGTAGAGATTTGGCCCAGAACAATCTGAGTGGAGAAATACCAAGGCTTGTATATTGGAATGAAGTTTTGCAGTATCTGTGAGTATATATATGCTCTCTTAATGATTCTTTCTTTGTTCTGATATTCGGATGCTAGTTATTTACTTGTGCAAATTTAGGGGGCTTCGTGGAAACAATTTGGTTGGAACCCTATCGCCTGATATGTGCCAGCTGACTGGTTTGTGGTACTTGTAAGTTCATGAAATCTTAGCAATGCTAACCTTCATTGGTTACTTAATGTTGTGAGGTATCCTTAATGATGACTTCTTTCTTGCAGCGATGTTAAAAACAATAGTTTGACGGGCAGCATTCCTGACAATATTGGCAATTGCACTGCTTTCCAAGTTCTGTATGTGATTGTTCTATTCTCTCTTGGTCCTTAATGTGATGAATGGATTACCACTTAGTAAAATGACTCTTTTGTTTATATCATTAGAGATTTGTCCTACAATCAACTCACTGGAGAGATTCCATTCAACATAGGGTTCTTGCAGGTGGCAACATTGTAAGGACATGGCTCTTTTCTTTTCGGCTGTTATCATTGAAGCTCTCTATAAAGTCTATATAAACAACAGATCTCATAATTGCAACTAATCCACCTTTGATCATAGATCTTTGCAGGGAAATCAGCTTTCTGGTCATATTCCTGCGGTTATTGGGTTGATGCAGGCTCTTGCCGTGTTGTAAGTACTGCTACAGTCGAGTCACTGAATTCAATAATCAGCCACTCAGCCCCTCTTATTTTGATAGCCTTTTTCATTGCTTTTCTGTTTATGCAGAGATTTAAGTTGCAACAACTTGAGCGGGCCTATCCCTCCCATCTTGGGAAATCTAAGCTATACAGAGAAATTGTAAGTGTGGTATTTGCTCTGAAAATTGTGTAATAAATTTTGGTTCATGATTTTGGAAGTTGAACTACATTATGGTTCCATTTTACTATATCACTCATAATCCTCTTGCGCTTTGTATATAGGTATTTGCACGGTAACAAGCTGACTGGTCCTGTTCCTCCAGAGCTGGGGAATATGACAAAACTTCATTACTTGTACGCACATTACGCTATACTTACTATCTATATCTACTATCTATATCTTTGATTTATTACAAAGCTGATACCCTTGCAAATGTGACTCATTCAGGGAGTTGAATGATAATGAACTCAAAGGACGAATTCCACCAGAACTAGGAAAGCTCACTGAGTTATTTGATCTGTAAGTTTGTGTCATGGATGCTACTACGGTAAACTTGCAGCTATATGCATCATGAATTTCATTTTAAATGCTTTGGTTTTGTAGGAATATTGCCAATAACAATCTTGAAGGGCCTATACCAGATGATCTTAGCTCATGTACAAACCTCAACAGCCTGTAAGAAAGAAACTCCTCCACTTATCTGTTCCTGTGTTAGCTGAGTACTGCTTCAGTGAGTTATTTCTGCCTTTTTATGTCTTTGTTTTAGAAATCTGCATGGGAACAAGCTTAATGGAACTATCCCTGCTGCATTTCAGAAGTTGGAGAGCATGACCTATTTGTAAGTCATAATTGTACCGCGTTCCTATACTATCAAACTAGCTTCTAAGTTTTGCCCACTTAAACATGTTACATGCAAAATGGAATGGAGAATGTGAAGACTAGATATCCCTCACGATCATGCTTACAAGAAATAACAAAGTCTCCCATGTTTCTTATATATAACAAGGGCGTCTTCCTGCTATACTCATTTGACTTGTACAAGAATATTCAATTTTTTGATATGCTAGCTATAACGTTATTTTATTCCATCAAAGTGGCCTTCTTTTTCCTTAGTCTTAGCTTTGTCTCAATTCTAGGAATCTTTCTTCCAATGGTCTTCGGGGTCCCATTCCCCTTGAGTTATCTCGAATAGGCAACCTGGATACTCTGTAAGTTTCTTATCATCTCGAATCTTCATAGCAATTAAGAAACAGTACTGCTATCAAACCTGCATGCTGAACTATAACATAACGACAACTTGTTCCATGTCCAGGGATCTCTCTGACAATAAGATTAGTGGTCCAATCCCACCATCCATTGGTGATTTGGAGCATCTTCTGAAGCTGTATGTTTTTGTCAACTTGTTATGCTTCTAGTTGTTTACATGCATAGATATCTTGCTTACATATATTTCTCTGTTTCACATTTTCATTCTTCATAGTAATCTGAGCAAGAATCATGTCAGTGGTTTGATTCCTGCTGAGTTTGGCAATCTGAGAAGTGTACTGGACATGTAAGATTTTCAGTCCACTTGGCTTTTGCTTGATAATGAGAAATTCCTAATGGAGTAACGCTCCATCCTTCTCTGCAGAGAGTTGACTTTTGACTGTTTTTGCCTTTTTTGTTTTGTAGAGATTTGTCGGAGAACCAACTATCAGGTGAAATTCCGCAAGAACTAGGGCAGCTGCAAAACTTATTTTCACTGTGAGTTTTCAGTAATCATTGAAATATCATAACAAAAAGGAACTTCACAGCATGATAGAGCATGTATTGGATCTAGCTAAGGCTTATTTCACCAACACAAGATGTTTCTACTGATGAGATGTTGTCTTGTTTTGTACTTTTCAAATGTCATCAATGACACTGACATCTTAAACAAAAACAAATGGCAGGAGAGTGGCAAAAAACAATTTGTCTGGAGACGTCACGGCACTATTGAGCTGCTTTAGCCTTGCTATCTTGTATGTCAATCTTTGTGCAAGTAACTTCATGTGCATTCTTTCTTGAATTTCTTCCTCAATTATGTGTTTGCTAATGCTGCACTTGGGCACTATCAAGGAATGTATCTTACAACAAACTGACTGGAGATATTCCGACGAGCAATAACTTTTCAAGGTTCTCACCTGATAGGTTTGTCACTCATTTTCCCATCCAACTTCATTCATGTTCTGATATTACTTATTTCTTCTAATGAAGGCCGAATTTTCACTTCTGTTTCCTTTGTGCTTACTTTGATGGCCTATCTTGTGCAGCTTTATCGGTAATCCTGATCTATGTGGGTACTGGCAAGTTTCAGCATGTCACGCCTCTCCTCCTCCTGGACGAGGTGAATATTTGGCTTTTGCTAATTGCTTTTTCATTTCAAGTTATGGGATCAATAGCACTACAGAGGTTAAACTGATTATTGAAGTTTGAATTGTAACCATCACAATTCTAATTCTACTGAAAGAATTGTGTTTCTAACTGTGGTTGGTTGTTCTATGGGTTATCTTTGTTTTAGGTGTCTTATACAAGTTAACCAACTATCCAACTTCTGTTTGCTCAATTTTGATAAATTACATTTGCATTTTATTTTCATCAACAAAACCACTAAGCTTATGGTTTTCTTTTTTCGGAATTTTAAGCTTATGGTTTTCCGTCTACGCAGTCTCTATATCTAAAGCAACTATCTTGGGGATTGCTTTGGGAGCTCTTGTGATTCTGCTCATGATATTGGTAGCAGCTTGCCGCCCACATCATCCTGCTCTATTTTTTGACGGGTCACTTGAAAAGCCAGGTTAATTAGCTTGGCCCTTGGTGAACCTTATATGTATAAACATGCCATTTTGCATGATAATGTCAATATTATGTTTAATTCCATTATAAATATGGCTCTTATATCTCTGACAGACTTGCTTATCACTCATATATTGTAATTTGTGGAACATTGACAGACTTGCTTGGTATATTTGTCACTAACGTAACCTATGTTTCCGGGGTGAATGATGCAACAGTTGTGAGTTATGCGGCACCAAAGTTGGTGATACTCCACATGAATATGGCTCTTCATGTCTACGATGATATCATGAGGATGACCGAGAACTTGAGTGAGAAGTACATCATTGGTCACGGAGCATCAAGCACGGTGTACAAGTGCGTGTTGAAGAACTGTAAACCCGTAGCCATAAAGAAACTTTACGCTCAATACCCGCACTCTCTCAAGGAGTTTGAGACTGAGCTTGGGACAGTTGGCAGCATCAAGCATAGGAATCTTGTCAGCCTTCAAGGATACTCGCTCTCCTCGTCTGGCAACCTCCTAATCTACGAGTACATGGAGAATGGTAGTCTTTGGGATGTACTTCATGGTAAGTGAAGAATTCACCCATTAATAACTCAGAAGTAGTGTACATGTTACATTATTTGACTCGTTCCTTGTTTTTGTCATAATTTCTAGGCCCTATGAAAAGGAAAAAGCTTGATTGGGACACTCGTCTTAAAATAGCATGCGGAGCAGCAAACGGGCTTGCGTATCTTCACCATGATTGCAACCCCCATATAATCCATAGAGACGTAAAGTCGTCTAACATTTTACTGGACAAGGATTTTGAGGCACACCTGACTGACTTTGGTATTGCCAAGAGTTTGTGCACATCCAAATCTCATACATCAACCTGTGTGATGGGAACCATTGGCTACATTGACCCAGAGTACGCCCGCACTTCACGTCTTTCAGAGAAATCCGACGTTTACAGCTATGGGGTTGTTCTTCTGGAGCTCCTAACTGGAAGAAAAGCGGTAGACAACGAGTGCAATCTCCATCACCTGGTAACTTCACCATCCATGTATTGTTTATTATGAGATTAATCTATATTGTCTTAGTTTTCGGTTTCTCCTTTATGCCCGGCCAGATCTTAGCCAAGGCAACGAACAACGCGGTCATGGAAACCGTTGACCCAGAGATCAGCGCCACGTGCAAGGACCTAGGGGCGGTCAAGAAGGTGTTTCAGCTGGCCTTGCTCTGCTCGAAGAGGCAGCCGTCTGATCGGCCCACGATGCACGAGGTGACCCGCGTCCTGGACAGCTTGGTCCCGCCTGAGCCCGCAGCAGGCCCGAAGCAGGCCGGGCTGGGGTCCACCCACGTGCCTTCTTACATGGATGAGTATGCAAATCTCAAGACACCCCACCTGGTGCATTGCCCTTCCATGAGCACTTCTGATGCCCAGCTGTTTGTCAAGTTTGGTGAAGTCATATCCCAAAACAGCCAGTGATTTACAAATGGTCACTAGTCTCTACCTTGTGCTGGATTTGGGGTGTTTTGTATAAAGGGCAAGACTACTTGATTAAAATCACTACACCAGTTTTTTATTTATTAGTAGGAAAGAAAGATGTAAAATGTTGGATGCACCAAACTCTCTAATATTATGAGCAAGTGAAATTTGGTTTTCTGTCTTTAGATTCTGTTTCTGGGGTTGGCATGTGATGTGAGGCAACTACACTGGGAGCAGAGCTTTTTAACTTTACTAGATGGAATCAATGGGGTAATAATTGAGTGTGGCAGCCCTCACCCAGCAATAATGCACTGCTCCTTTGGCTGTACTGTAAATATAGTGGAGTTGTGAGTGAGGGGTATTTTGTTGTCTTGTTAGGTATGGTGTGATGTTAAATAGGCCACATTAATTGGTGTGATGTGTATTGTGTTGAGAGACCTTACACCAGAGAGGGTTTCAGACATATGCAAGGGGGGCAATTAACAAGCATTTTACCGTGCTAAATAAAAACAAAAGAAACCCGGTTTTCACAATTATACTAAACTAAACTACTTCCTCCGTCCCATAATGTTCGTCCTGTTTTCGTTTTGGGCGTCTCCTTTTGTTTGTCCTACTTTCCTTTTTTATCCATTTTTTCTTTCCAATATTACCCTTATTTATTCCATTTTTTATACAATTTTATCCCTCATCCAAAAATATCCAATCATTCACATCCAATCATTATCACCTACCATCTTCATCCATCTCAAACTCCATTAATATCCACCATTTTTATCCATAACCTAAAACTTAATAAACCATATTCCATTAACCTAATTAATCTAATTAATTAAAAATTTAATTAATTAATCAAACTAACAAAATTAACCAAACTACTCCTAAATCCATTAACTTAACCCAAATTATATTTTTAACCAAACTAACCCAAACCCAAACCCATATTTTAACCTAACCCAATATCCCTAACCCATATTAACCTACCCCTAATCTACCCATTTAACCCGGCCTAGTCTACCCAGCCCAATTAACCGAAACCCTAATCTACCCAGCCCAGCCCATTTCCCACCCTAACCCTAAATACCCTAATATGAGCTCTCACCCCTCACTCTCTCGTCTCACTCTTCGCCGCTCTCTTCTCTTCTCCTCTCTCATTCTCTCTGAAACCCTAGATCTGAGCTCTCTCGTCTCCTCTCTCGTCCGAGCTCTCTTCACCTCTAGTTCTCCTTTGTGCTCTCATCTGACCTCTCACTCTCCTTGAAGGTGCCTCTCCTTCTCTACGCTCTCGTCTGAGCTCTCTCTCTCTCGTCTGAGCTCTCTCTCTCGTCTGAGCTCTCTCTGAAACCCTAACTCATCAAAAATGATCTCGATCTGTTGCAAATCTGCTCGCCGGCGATTAATCTGCTCCGGCTGTCCCCAAAACACAGAAAATGCTTGCTCCTCGTCTAGATCTACCCATATCTCCCAAAACCCGCCCAAAAAAACCCTAAATCTCAGAAATCGTTGCTTTGAAAACCCCGGTCCCCTGGGTTCCCTTCTCTGTTTGCATAAAAAATGGGTGATTCGGACCTATTTAAGTCCGATGGGTCCTGGACTTCTGATGCACTTTTTGTTGCTTGCTCTCAAGCTCCACAGTGCGAGTGGGGTGGCGATTGTGTTGGGTATCACAACTTCACTCCTGTTGGCTCAGAGGAAACTGTGGAGGGGAAGCTGCGAGAAGAGCCCCCAGAGATCGTTGAGCTCCCTGCTACCCCTGAGTTCGTTGAACTCTTTCCTACCCCTGAGATCGTCGTCCTCCCTGATTCCCCTGAGATTATCTTCATCCCTGATTCCTTTGACGATGAAGCTGGGAGATGATACGTTCCCGGTTATGGTGATGTTGCCTCTAATTCTGATTTTTAGCTAAGTCTCACTCTTTTTTAGTTGTTTATGCATGGGTACTTTTGCTGAGATTATTGCTCTGAATTATGCATGTTGTTGAATGAGTTTGTTGTGCTGTTGACTGAGACATTGGTATTCTGTTTTGTTGTTGATGTTCTGATGACTAAGACATTGATATTCTGTTTAAGTTGATTCTCTGTTTTGGTGTGTTGGTGTTCTGTTTTGGTGTTGCTGTTCTGATGTTGGATTATGTTGTGTTGCCTCTGTGTTGTGATCGGTGATGATGCATGATAACTGAGATGCAAAACCTTTATGTTCACTGGACTTCTGATGTGCCATGGCAATACTGTGTCACATGTAATTGATTGATGCTTATGTGTATGTTAAGGTACTGTGATTGATATTGTATCTATGAGGGTTATGGGGACATCCAAGATTATTTATGCATTTCAATGATGAAGTCTTGAAACTGAGATGCAATACCTTTAATGTCACTGCCTTAATGTGCCATAGGAACACTTTTACATGTGGTTGATTGTTGCTTATGTGTATGTTGAGTCTTGTGTCTATGATGGCTATGGGGACATCTGAGATTATTTGTGCATTTCAATGATGAAGTCTTTTTGCTGAGATGCAAGACCTTAATATCATGGCCTTAATGTGCCATAGGAACACTTTCACATGTGATTGACTGATGCCTATGTGTATGTTAAGGTCTTGTGATTGGTCTTGTGTCTATGATGGCTATGGGGACATCTGAGATTATTTATGTATTTCCCTTGTCTGTCCCGAAATGTTTGTCCTAAAGTTCTAAAAGCTCTTGTGATTGGTGGTGTTATTCTCCTTGAGTCTATCTATGATGAAGTCTTGAAACTGAGATGCATTTCCTGCATGTTCACTGTCTTAGTGTGCCATTAGAACACAGTCAAATGACTGATTGATGCTTATGTGTATGCTAAGGTATTGTGAATGGGTTTGTGTCTATGATGGTATTAGGGATATCTGAGAAATGCATTGTCATTGTTGTGCCATTACTTGTGCTTGTTTACAAAATTACAAAAGTTCTTGCTCTGTACACAAAATGTTCAATCTTTGTCATATATTGCTAAATAAACTGACTGTCTTCAATTGCTTCTTCAGTGTCTTGATCTTCAACTTCTGTTGTCCCTTGTTGACTCTGTTGACCTGCTATTGATGTTCCTGCTTGATCTGCTTGTTGTGCACCCCCATGCACTATGTCCCATGCTTCTATGATAGCCCACATAGGTGCCTTAATCTCTCTTGGTAGATTTCCTTGAGCCATTAATTTCTTCTTGTTTACATGTGACAAATCATACTCATTGCCTCCCTTGCATTTAAGTATTTCATTCATAACAAATTGTAGTATCATCCACACATCTCTTAGAGTTATAGGGGCCAATTCAAAATATGCTTCATGCACTGCTTCTATCATATGATCAATACTTTTTGGCATCTTCTTGTGCATGAGTGACTGAATGCTTCTGAAAAATCCTAGATCTAAGATGTTTACATCTGGACTATTAGATGGCTGTTGTATTAAGATGAAAGTGAATCCATCCTGAATGTATACCTGTTGCCATTCTGGATCTCTTTGAGTTATATGGGCCTTTGCATTGTCTTGTTGTATGAATATAACTCTTTGAGCTCCATCTTGTGGCCACTTTGCCTTGATTGCTGAAATGATTTGGTTTATCAACATGTTCCTTGTCACTTGCTTGTTGACTGATTCAACTAGCTTTGTAACTAGTGTCCCCTTCTCTCTGTTTTTGGATGACCTTTTTGCTGTTTGTTGATATGTGAATGGAAAGATTCCTATCTTCCTATAAAAAATGCACTGTCCCTCTGCATCAAATCTAGGCCTTGCTACAACTACAGTGAACATAACTTTGAGAATGAATTTAGATGAATTTGCAGCTTTGTACTTGCCCCTTTCATTTTGTGCTAGATATACTCTCTGTGATTTCTTTGATAGAAAAAACCACTTCTCATCCAAGTGTACAAAATCAAACATTGGATAATACACTGATTTTTCTTCTACTGTATCCCCACAAAGTAACTTCAGTACCCAATCCAACCTAGCCTTCTTATGTCCCTCACTCAAACCAGGATGGATTGGATTTGTATGTGGCTTTATTGTACCTTGCTTGACCATCCTATGCACTTTGGTCTTTAAAAGACTAAGCTTGCTAGCTAAGTCTCTAATGCATGACCTGTCTCCCATGCCCAGTGCTGTGATTGAATCCATCTCTACTTGAATTCCTTTTCTACCACAGTTGTGATATTTTGTGCTTAGATTGTACCTCTGCTGTGCATTATGTTGCTTCTTTGCTGTGTTCCAAAGTCTGCATATGCACCTTGTTGACATTTTGAACTCTTCTGCAACTTTCTTTATTGCACCATGTGGTAATTGTCCCTCTCTAGATATTGCTAGCAGAGCATTCAATATGTGCATTTTTTGATCACTGTTGAGCCTGGTATTATGTGTTGGCTGATGATGTTGTGTTGCTTCTGTGTTGTGCTCTGCTTCTGATGACTGTCCCTCTTCATCTCCTGGTTCCTGGTTGAGATCAAAGCTATGTTCACTATCTTGTTCCATGTCTCCTAATGATTGTCCCTCTTCGAACTCTTCTCCATCATAAATGTACTGTTCATCTGGAAGTGAAGCTTCATTTAAGTCCCATAAAGCTGAGGCCATGACACCACCAGGCTGTGATACAGAGATTGTATTCTGTCCTTAATTTCTCTATGTGATTTACTAAAGCTTTGAATGTAAATTCTGTAAATTTAGATGAGAATGCTGTAATCCCCTTTTAGGTATTGTTTAGGGGCAATTTTGTCAAGGCAATTATGCCCTAAGTCCCCTTTTGTTTAGGGCAATTCTGTCCCTAAAATTTGTAAGTGATCCGTGTGCCCCTAAAATCAACCTTTCATTGGCTAAAATTTCATCTGTGGTAAATAACCACAGATTGCACTGTAGCAGGTCATGTCCCCTTCTGCCTTAATGTTAATTTTCACTGTAGCAGGTCATGTCCCCAATTGTACTTTGTTAATTTTCTTAATCCAAGAGCTTTTTGTACTTTAGGACAAATATTTCGGGACAGAGGGAGTAGAATTTAACTAGCATGTGTCCCTGTGTCTTACACGGGTATGACCATATATTTTAAGAATGAATTTAAATTTGTTTATAATATGTAAAATATAAAAGAGAATTATATAGAAAAATTAACATGATGTAACAGAAAGATAATTTCTTGATTGGAATAATTTATAAGGTGTATTATATGATGAAAATTGAAGGTAGATGTGTGAATTTATATTAATAGAAGAAACTATAAATTAGGAATTTTATATAATTATTAAAAATAAAACTGCACTAAAATAGAACTGCATATTGTATTCTTTATAATGGAGTATACGGACAATCTATTCACCATTATTAAATCATGAACGCTAATTAAGTATGATAATAATGATTTTGGTAAGTGCATAATTATATGTATGTTGGTGGATAAACCATATAACATTAACTATTTACGGACCATCTATCTATATAATGGAGTTTATGGACCATTAACGTACATATTATATTATGGACACTAATTAAGTATGATAATAATGTTTTTGGTAAGTGCAGAATTATCATGTAAAATGATAAATATTTTAGGGTGGTAATTTAGGAAATTTGTATAAATAAAAGATAAAATAAATTGTAATAGAATAAGGATGAATAGGTAAATATATACAATTATTTGATGACGTGACATACTTAGATGAACGACACGTAGGAGAGATAATTACGGCTTTAGTAGTAGTATATAGATTACGCAACATAACATCCCCTCATTAAAGCTGTCTCACTTATTTTCTCCCGATTTCATTTTTGTATAATAAACTTTATTATACATCAAACATTTTAATTTTCAAATCTAGCACTAATCTTTTCCTAACTTAAATACAAATCAATCATAAATATTACAACCCAATTACAAAGATGACAAATTAATAAAAAAATTACAAATCCAAAACTTTCACAACACTGATCAACCCAAAATTGGATTGATCTCCTCTTGCAAAAAAAAGACTTGGATTGATCTCTATGTGCGTTTTTATTTCAAAAGGACTATCCAGAACACTGGACTCGACGATGCACATGCCCCCCCTCTTTCAAAGCTCAACCGCCATAGCTGATGAGCGTCAATCATCTTTCTCTCCATGGCCGATCTTTCTTTATCGCCACACCATCACCGGTGAGTGTTGATATGCACATTCCCAGCCACGTCACCATCTTGAAATCTCTAGTTCGTAGCAACGATTGTTTCCGTAAAGGCTTTGGACCTTTTAATTGACAGAAAAGTTCCCTAGAGTTACAATAGCCATTAGTCGGAACACACCAGTTCAAATACTTCTGTATTTTCAAAAAGTGAGACTAATTGAAGACCATATACTGAAAAATCTTAATAATAAAATTTCACGATCAATTGAAAATTAAATAGCAGTTATAGAAAATCGAGGTAAACATTGAGGTATCTAATTGCTACATATTTGTGGACATATGATTGTAAACTAAATAAAACTTATATAAAATCGAAAATCATGAGTTTTGGATATAACTATTTTTTTAGATAAATAACTAAAAAATTTCTATATGAGATTGAAAATACAATATCTAAAACTAATTTAGGATATCAAATTTATGAGTTTATTTCAATTTCGCAATTCTCCGTTTTAACTTATGATTCTTAATTAACCCGAATAATTTTTTACACTAGTAACTTATTTTTTATTTTACCTAATCGGAGTGATATGTTAAAAGATTTGGTTATAACATCGACTTTCAGTAAAAAAAAGGGTAAATAAAACATATCTGATAAAGTCAAAGATTAAGAAACATTACATCTACAACATATATTTTCCAAATAAATTAAAACCCATATCAAAATTCATTCATTTTTTTTAAAAATAATATTAATTTATCAGCACAATATAAATGTTGCTTTAATTAATAGTATTCAAATATGTCAAAAAACTAAGTAGATACTGTTTGTGGAACGTTATTTCAAAATTAATTTAAATAGTTTAAAAGACTATGTATTATCATATCTTTTAACTAATTTGTCACACATTTATACTTCTGAATTTACAATGTTACCTAGTTATATGATTAGTTCGAAGTCTAGCTAAGACCACTTGTCGTTTTAACATTACGCTACGTCATTTATTATAACATGTCTACTCCACATCGTGTCACATCAATAATGTTTTTCCCTATTATCATTATATATAATATATAGATATGATCTTGATTTCTTTTTCCACATATAGATTATTCACACATGATAATGATTTTCACAATAGATAGAATATATTAGGTATTTTTTTGAATATTTTCTTTTAATTTTTCCATTTAATTAGTCATATCTCATTCAAATATTCTTTTAATTCATTTATTTTTAGATATAAGACATGTTTTAACATATTATGTATGTAAGAAATCACATTGATCTTTATTAATTGATTTTATTAGTAGAGACTTCTATATATTATCATACTTATCTTAATTTCATTTATATTGTCAGTTTGTCACTAATTAGATACATATTTTTATTTTTTAGATATAAAATCGATATATTATTAATAATTAAAAAATATCAATATAAAAATTACCCAAACTCTTACACGATTGGAGAACTAAGCCAGTTCATATAAATCAGTGACTAAAAGAAATAGTACTATAAATTTTGCTTTTCAAAAAAGTTGGAAAAATGATATGCCTTTTATTTGCGTCCAATATGATTTTACACACTTTAAAAGTTATTTTCCATAATTACCATAAAAATCTCATATTTAGTAATAATTCCTTTTAGTTACTAGTTTAACTTTTTTTCTTGGGGTTCACCCCTTCTACTTTAGGGAATATTTAAAAAAAAATAAAAAATCAAATTTGGACTCTTATCCCGTACCCATGGACACACATTAGACAAACCGTTTCTCTTATTGGGCTAGTTGAACGACAACAAATTGTCAAGCACAACACTATCTGGACTTGATTGATTTATAAACACATTCTCTATGTTTATAAATGTCCATGTGAAAACAAGTCTTTAGGATTCGTGTAAGATCCCGTATATTTGTACGAATAAATTTTGAATTTTCTTAAGCCCGTATTGCAAGTCAGATTAAATTCGGAGACGTATGGACATTCTGTATAATGTTTGGCCTCTGTAATATTTTTCTGAGCAATATAAAATACAGTTAAGGTATTTTTGGCTTAAAAGCTCGTTCGTGTACAAATATATTTAACCCGGGGTTAAGTAAATTTACCACTTAAGGTAAATAAAGCCAAAATAGGCCGAGAGTCGGCCAAGGGCCTTCACCGCACCCGGCGGCATGCCCTCACCGCGCCCCGCGGCCGCTGACAGAAGCACGGACATCAGCACCTGCAGGCAACTTGGCGGGCTTGGAAATTGGCCGTGCTGACTCGCCAAGGCTAGGGGGACTAGTTTGTCCACCTCCTGGTATACCTGTCCATCAAGGGCTCTTCGTGTTTTGGCTATAAAAGAAGAGGAGACGCCATGGGAGAAGCTGGAAAATCACTCCTCACCATCTTCGTCCTCCTCTTTTCTGTCAAAAACCAGCAAATCCGTTCTTGAGCTGAACTTCGAATTCGAATTCGATTTCTGATCGATTCTGTAAGTTGTTTGGCGAGATCAAAGTTGCATATTGAAGGTGAAGTGTATCTTAAGAGGGTGAGAAGAATAGCCAAGCTCGATTCGAACTAGAAGTCGATCGAAAGTTGGTAAGAAAACCCTTGAAAGTCACTGTTTTCACCTTCAAATTTTGTGACTTTTGCTGAACTTTGAATCCGATTTTCGTGGTTGTGCTGGCTTTGTTTTGATCCGTTCTCAGGAAGCTTTTGAAGCTTATTGGAAGCTTAATAGGGTGGTAGGATCGAACCAAGAAGAATCGAAGCCAGAGGGGTTCGATTTGGGTGAGTTGTGCTCGTTGCCGCCTCTGTCCTCTGCCCTGTCCGTGTGCCGCACCCGCGCCCGTGTGCTGCCGCACCTGCGGTGGCCATGCCGGCTGTGAGTTGTGGTGTTGGGCATGGGATATGGCTTTGTTCTTTTGACTCGTATTCTATTAGATTCGTATATATAGATATTGAATCTAATTTAGGGTCTTGTTATGGGTCGTCCCATATGGATTTTATCCAGGATCTGTTCCCGTTCTAGACTCGGAAACCCTTTCGTTCTAAGCTTTCGAAGCTTTCGTCAGATCCAAGGCAAGTGGCGGTTCGCTCTTGCTCATCATTCCATATTTCCATTAATTATCAATTGCTTAATTGTTAATTAATTTGGATTGATTATCGTTCATGTCTGGAATAGTTTTATGAAATTACTTTTGGAAGATAAAATGAATATTATAATAGGTTGTATATCTGTTAGAACAACGCTATTATATATATATGATCTAGATTGAAATATATCTAGGATGTTGGCCTTAATGGCTTTATTATGATTGACTGTTCTGAACTGCTTAGTTAGAACGAGTATTCGTAAGAACGCTACTCGGTATCTCTCAGTGAGTACTAGTCGTTTCTTTATAACCAAGTGGATGGGATGTCCAGGCCCCAACACTTTTCTTTGGTCATGACCTTCTCCTATCCGAGTATAGGAGATGTGCACAACAGCTGGTGCCAATCTCTGGGATTTAATCCCGACTCTCTATATCTCAATATCCGCCGATGATGAGATTTTAAAAGCTTGAAACGTGAATGAGCGTTTTGGAATTAAATAAGATAAGTGCCCGAGTGCACATAATTAATTTACCTCCGGCGAGTAGTGCAGCTAGGTGATAGTGCAGCTAGAAAACTCACCCTGACTTGAATGTAGTACGTTCTCTTTCTGATCTGGATTCGTATCATGCGGTGATTCGCATTATACGGTGAGGTTGGTCGTGGACCAAAGCATCTCAGTCAGTCTTTAAATGTATATGTATATATATATGAACTTATAATGTTCCAGACATTGTCATGCTTCCGATAAGACTCACTCTTTTGGAGTCTTCTCTTGGATTAATTCCTATAAGACTCATTTCCGTTGGAGTCTTCTCTTGATCATGTCTTTTGAGATATTCCAGTAGAAGTATGGTGGTTGGCTATCGTTATCAGTTATTATCCGAGAAACGATGAGTCTAACCTAATACGACTACTTAGAACCACTCTGCTTTGTACCCTTGCTAGTCTTTCATTAGACTAACCCACGAACATTGTTCTCTGCATGTGGGCTGGTGTCATCCGTTCGATTCGGCATATCAGATAAGTTGCCATCCAGTGAAGGCTAAAGAACGACTATGACGGGAAGTGTTTTTGACAAGTTTATCCAGGTTGAGATCCGTGGCATTGTTCGCCATGGTCAAGACTTGCTTTATCTTTAAAAGACTTCCGCTATGTTATTTACTCTGAAAATAATGCTTTAACTTACGGGGATTGGGTTGTAATCCCCTGACTTATGTTTTAATGAATGGTTTGTGGATTACATAAATGTTATTTATAATTTGAATAATCCGGTTTAGCCTTGGGTGGTTTCGGAGGTGAAATCCGGGATCACTAGCGGTAATGCCTTTCCAAAAGGGGTTATGAATTTGGGGGTGTTACAGATTTGGTATCAGAGCACAAGTTTTAAAACGGGTTGGGTATTTGACAAACCATTTACTCGTTTTATACCGAGGAAAGTTTTCAAAGAACTTGAATTTGAAAAGACATATCTTAATACCGTTCATAGCCGTGCCTTCTTCTTTGGTCTAATATGGAAAGCAAACTTCTATATTTAGAAAGACTAATTTCCTTCTCGTCGCCTATAGGATATGGGCGCGTGCTTATCCTTTCAAAGGGACTCGGAGGAGATTGAGATGGCTCCATCATCTCCCGACAGATTTAACCTTCCTATTCCCTAACGGTATTTCAAAATCGGAAGCTCAAGCAAATCACCAGAGGATGAGGAAGAGGTGAAGCTCGTCCTTCCCGAATCAGTGGTGTTGAGGTCCGATAATGCGGTGATTCCAGTCGTGGAACCTGTTATACCATCAAGGGTTGAGCCATCGAGGTATGCCCAAGGCTATTACGACAACGATTACACGATTAACACTATTCCGGAAGGGAATAAGGAAGAAGCAGAAGAAGAGGAAGATGAAGAGACTATGGGGGTAGACATTGACGGTGATACGTCAGGGTACACCGGAGAATATCTTGATGAAGATGCAGAAATTGAGTCAGTCTCCAGGATGGATTCCGAGGAAGATCCTGAGGAAGATCCCGAAGAAGAGGATCCACAGGAAGAAGAAAGCCCTGAAGAAGTCCAAGGGGGACAAGAACAAGAGCTTGAAGAGATGAGGCAGTTACTGGTGGACCAGGAAGACCCTGGAATGCAAGCTATCTACCCAGACCCATTAGTTGAGCCTGAGTATGTACCGTTGACTGACGCAGAGTGGGAAGCACTCTACATCGAGTATGGTCTCAGGGAGGATAACAACTCACGCTATGGTTCGGAAGACGCTCTGCCTCTTCGTGCTCGAAGAAGGCGAAGGTCAAGTCCCGAGTTACGTGGGATCCTTCGTCAGAGCCAACAGAGGAGAGAGGAAGGTCAACGTGAGATTGAAGAAATGGAACGTGCTCAAAGACATGCAAGAATTGGAGAGGAAAGTCAGAATGGTCAGGATTCTCGTATAAGGCCATGGACACCGAAATCCAAGAATGAATTGTGTGCCCCAGGGCCAAGTCAGGCGAGAGATCAGTCATCTGATTCTGATGAGGAGCCTCGTCCAAAGAAGCCTTGCATGAGTAGCATTCCATACATGAAGCGTTTTAGGGGTCTGTGAAGAAAGGACCAGTATAACAAATAGTAGTACTTATGTATAATAGTCGGATATTATATAATGTAGTACTAAATTCTTAGAGCAATTTTGTCAAAAGCTCTATAGAATTAATTTTGTTGAACCTTGCGGCGATGTTAAGAAGTTCATCATATATATATATTACCAAGTTGATCTATTCTGAGTTGATTTTATTACATTCAATATGCTGAAGAGATATTAATGTAACGAATCCTTGGAATTTGATCGGTAAACAGATGGTGAACACGAGAAACAACCGTAACGGTACTGGACCTAGTGGTCATCTCAGACTAGCTGGAAGGGATGCTGTAAACCTTGATGAGGTGCATGACTTTGCATCCAATGCTAACCCTGAGGGCAATGGCCAAGCTCCGGCCAATGCTCCTATGGTGTTCGATGAGGCAGCATTTGCAGCAATCCGAGGGATTGTGATGCAAGCAATGGCTGACGCTCTACGACCAAATGCACCTCAGGCACAAGGAGTGCCAATTCCTCCACTAGTTCCCAGGGTTGGAGCACCAGAAGTTCAGGAACCTGTGATTCCAGAGAATGCAGTCGAGAATAGAAGCAATTATGGTCGATCTTTGAAGACCATAACTTCTATGAGACCTGATTGTTACAACGGGAAAGGTCAGCTAGTCCGTGTGACTCACTGGTTTTCCCATATGGAGAGATTGTTTCGCAACGTAGAATGCACTGAAGTTGAAAAGGTGCATATAGCGTCTCTCCAACTGAAGGAAGATGCCAGCGAGTGGTGGGAAAATAATGGACTTGCAGACAGCCCTCATCTGAACTGGGCGATGTTCAAGACAAAAATGACTGATTGTTTCTTTTCTCGAGCCATGAGGGAAGAGAAACGTAAAGAATTTTTATATCCAAGGATCGATGGATTAAAGGTGACTGAGTTAGCCACCAAGTTTAATCACTTAGTGCAATATGCTTGATCGGAGGTATCCAGTGAATAGCAAAAGATCATGTATTTTCATGAATGGATGAGTCTTGATATCAAGCCATTAATGGTGCACCATACTTGCTCTACCTTGGAGCAATATGTGGATGCAGCCTATAAGCTGGAAGTGACTCTAGAAGATTCAGCTAAGAGACGTAACCGCCAGAGATCGATGGAGAATCAATCTCAGGCAAGTGGTTTTAAACGTCCTGCGCCGTCGTCGAATTTTGCTAAATCTGGCAGGGCTAAGACTGAGATGACTCAGAGTGGGTCTACACAACAGTCTGGCCAGAGTAAAAAGCCGATTCAGTGTTTCAACTGTGGTGTGCATGGGCACAAGAGCAATGTGTGTCCAAGAGAGAAGAAGACTTGTTTTGCTTGTGGAAAGGAAGGACATTTGCAGACGTTCTGTCCACGAAATAGGCAGATGGGTGTCGAATCGCAGCAGGGGTCTGTGAACCAGAGCAACCGGCCTAGACTCGGGGGATGCCAACGGGGCGACTGTCCACTCAAACCCTTGGATTCGCCACTGTATATACTAAGATTTGGGATCAGATGCATACAATCCTTTCTTTTAATAAATCTCTATTTGGCGAGGTGCGAGTAGTCCAAAACCCTTTGCTCTATTTGATGCTCGATCTACATATGTTATTATTAATACTTTGACTCGTTAGGATTATTTGAAAACAAATATTTGGAATTAATGATCTCTTCGAATAATAAATTTGTTTATAATCAAACATAAATAAAATCAATTTAACTAATGTCTAATTGATCTAGACAAATAATAAAGAATTAAATCATACCAAAATAAAAAAAAATTAAAAATCATATTTCATAAATTTTTATACTAGACTAGATTTTTTGGGAAAAAGAGAAGTGGGACAACACTTTCCTTAGAGAATTGTTATCTACAAGTTTTTTGTAAGTGTTGTGAGAGCGCATGAAAGCAGTTATTTGAAAATGCGTTGTCTAAACTGTTATTTAAAGTGTTGTAAGGGGGAGGGGGGACAACGCTTTGTACAAATAACCGTTGTTCCACTTCAATTTTTTTCTGAGATATACTAGGCTCGGGTCTCGGAGGATGCCTGCGGGGGCAGATGTTCTCTCAAGCCCATTGGATTCGCCACTGTATTTACTAAAATTTGGGATCATATGCGTACATACGTTCCGGTGAAAAATGCGAAGCCGTTTTGTTCGTTTGATCAACTCATCCAACGAATATGATATAACTAGTTTTGCTTATAATTCTAACTAAAGTAGGGATGTTTTTTTAATTTGTCTCTTTTGAAGGTCTTCTTACTCGTTCATCTTGTTTCTTCTTGATTCTTCCTCGAAGCTCCATCTCCAATGACCACTTCGGTCCCTATTCGTGCCCTTTGTGGGTCTCTTCTCGTCGACATTTTAAAGAGAAGAAATTCGACCTCCACAAGTGCACTAACCTCAAATATGCCCTACAAATGCACACCTCGGGTCTGCATATTCGATCTCCACGATGACCCATTCGTCGATCCCAAGATCATTTATGCTTTCTCTCTCTGTCGAAAAATTGATTTGGTATTTTGGATTTTCAAACAAGTGGACCAATCTGTTTGTAGGAAGAATATGAGAAAGTCATGATAAAGACAATAAAATGAAATGAACCACATTGGCTTAATGAACTTTGACGTTATTATACATGAACCTTATAGGACTATATGTGAACCTTGAAACATAACATATAAACCCTTATTTTATTTATGTGGTGCATAGAGTTTGGAATAGAAAAATGATTGTTGAATTGATGTGTGTTAGTCAGGGAACGATGATACTGTTCCCTGGGCAGCAAAAATAATATAGATTCAGTAAGCAACAACAAGACAGTTCCTTTACAGAGGAAACTCAATCAACCAATTGTTGAAAAGAGAAAAACCTCTACCTCTAGGTGTTACCCTAGCAGGATTTCAAATCGTATACTTGTATTATTAATAAGTTGTACAATCTCACAAGTCTTCTCTCCACCTATTCTTACACAGATCATGGGCTACTAGACCTTGAGTGTAATCAACTCACAAATAAACAAGAACACAAGAAAACCCTAAGCAAGAATTAAACCCGTACCTTGCCTTTGGATCTCCGATCTCAACTTGCAGTAAGCTCTTCGTAAGCTTCAGTTGTGGGTGCTGAGATACCTTACCCTAAGGTATGCTCATCTATATATAGTGTTAGCAAAGATCTCTTACCAAATACCCAAATTGCTAGACAATCGCTCTATAAGGTAACAATGAAAGATTTATTTTTAAACTAAATGTTTCAGCTTAACAACTCATTGTTTCCTTATATAAAGTTTCCTAAGACATGCTAAATACGTCTTATTCCTTTAAGGAAATCTTTAAATATTGTTTCCATAAATAACATTCTTCATATGGTAACAGCTATCTCTGCTTCTCAACATCGTTTCTTATCCAGCTGTTTCCTTGCATAACTCTTTTCACAGCACACGTTTCACATCTTCAGTTTGTTCAGCGTAACTGTTCCTTTATTGTTCACAACGTTTCATTCACTCATCTGTTTCTCTTCTTCACATGGTTTTCATTGTCCCTAATTCTTTCATTTCACCTAAAACTCATAAAGACAATATAAACTATAAAACCTAATGGTGTTTATCATCATTAAAACCAGAGGGAACGTCAAAGTTCCAACAATGATCATTTTAGAAGAATTAATATGATTATAAGATGGTTATATATGAACATTGACATATTTTATATGTTTCTATATATTATTTCTAGAGTATGCTAGACAAAATCAAAATTTCGGAATAATAAGTATGAATCCTTAATGACTATATAAGAACATTGCCATGTAGGCTGTAGCATATGAATATTAGGGGATGCAATGGCGGACCCAGGAGGGGGCTTGAGGAGGCGGCTGCTGCCGATTAGCCTCCTGGAGCCGTTGATATAACCAATTGAGCGGGAGACGCCCCCATTTATAGCCTCCGGTGGCCACTTTCGATCTGTGTTGTGCAACAATGTTGATCGGAGAGGGTGAGGGTGAGAGTGAGGGGAGATGACAAGTACCCCTACTTACCTTTTTAATTTTTTCTAAAACAATGACGAAATGACGTGGTTTTAGTACCATACAAGATGAAGACATTTTGCTAAAATTTATAATCAACTAGTTTTATTAGTTTAAGTCTTAAAACAAATTAAAAATAGAAACCTTGGCTTTCTACACATTAAGCGGTACTGCACATTTCAGATTCACACCGGCCACCACCTTCCTTGCCCAGCTGCCCCTCACTTTTGCTGGAGTGCCGAACACCATCATCGACGACCCTGCCCCGCCCCTTCGTTGGAATTTTGTGTGTTTTAATTGGTTTTTAGGGTTTGAATTGAACAACTTTTGCTTAAATTGAATTGATTTTGTTTCAGATTATTGGTACAAAATTCGAATTGATAATTGGTTGAAATAAGAAGAATTGCGACGCTAGGGATGAATAATTTGATTGTGGCTAACGTCTTCGATGTTAATTTCGACGTTAGGGATGAAAATTTTGGTTGTGGCTAACATATTTTTTGCTTGATTTTTTCAATAAAAATCACTCTTTTTTTTCAAAACCAACAGCCAATCTCGACAACCAAGTAAACATAACCATTCTTCAGCTGTAGGCCATCAAATATGAAAAGAAAGGCGCATACTTCTGAAACTTATAATGGGCTATGTTTAATTATAAAATCTTTCGAGTTTATTAATATTTTTGCTATATTTTAGTGGTTTTTTTTAATCTTCCACAAATTTTAGATCTTTTGAATACACTAATGCAATGCCAAGTCTCTATCAACCAATTAAACATGACTTATATGTAAGGGTTTTAGAATTATACCATGAATACTTTGTATATGTTATTCTTAGAACCACATATTATATTTTCTTATCTTAATATTAATCATATGAGATAAAACAAAAATTAACAAAGGTTGATGACACTTTCAAATTAAAATTAACAGGTTTTATTCGCAATCGTTTTACGAAAACATCTTGTTTTGTACTACTTTGTTTTTCTAATAATGGTTTATAGGACGGACAAAGGTTACACACCCGCATTCTATAATTCCCATAAAATATTTGTGACCCCTTTTTAAATTTGTATGAGTTTGTCACTACATATAGGATTAGTACTCCGTAACAAACGGGTAGAGAGGTATCCAAGGAGAATCAAAATCCGTCATAACTTTTAAGCTATGTGTATGTGCTTGAAATCTTAGGCTGGTTCATTCAGTAGCTCTTCTTCTTGCCGCCATTTTCAAAAAGTTTCTTTCATCTTGATCTTTCTCTTTTACCCTAATATGAATCGTTTTTTGCCTTGTCAATAAATTCTAAAATACCATTAACCATTTTAAAACCCAATCAATGACTATTTCTCTGACATATTCGATGAAGTTTACCCAAATAATTAATCATGGCATGGAAACACAGCTACAAAAAAATAAGAAGGATTAATTAGTGGACCTACTCTGATTTCGGCATGGCTATCCCGAATTTGCTTGATTTGGAAAGTGAATGCGGGCATGAGGCTAAATGTGAGAAGACCGAGTTTCTTTCTTGGATTTGTTTATGGGTTTTCCTGTGGTGTGACTTAATTGGGGTCTTATTCATTCTCTACCACCCACTTGGATGGATGTACTGACCCCGAATTTTCCAACTAACCATGTTCGTCTTAAATACTTCAATATATGATTGTAAATTCATTGACAGTGAAGTTGAGAGACCAAATTTCCAGTTTGAATTAAGATTTGCAAACCCTATTGACTAGAAAAAGATTTGGGAGTGTAGACCTTTCCACTTGTTTGGTCAACTACAACTCCTAAAGCCTTGAAAATCCAACTTTGACATCCTATGTGGATTCGAATCCCTCAATTGCCCATTGAATATATTATTTTTGATGTTATCAAAACTATTATTGAGATGCACAACCTTGGTTATCTTGTCAAACTTGATCCCTTTAGTGCAAAGAAACAAAGGGTTAAATATGCAAGGATGTGTGTGAATGTTGACCTCCTTAAAATCTCCTCGAAAACTGTCATTATATCAAATGAAGAGTGGTCAAGATATGGATATCTTGATGGAAGATGATGACCTCCTGGAAGATGAGTTGCATTATGATGGTTATTCTCAAGAAGAAATTGAAGCCATCATTCAAAAATAATTTGGTCATGGAGGAAGTATGAAGGACTTCACTATTATGCATACTACCAACTCAGTGACTATCAAACAAGGCAATCAGGAGGTTGCAAAGCATGAAAATTCAAATTCTGAGTCGAGCAAAAGAAATGGACAAGATGAGGGGAAGATACCGCATCCTTCGGGATAAAGGGACCCAAAACATTGAAGATATAGTTCATGATGTTGTACTATTATCCTAGTTGTTTCCATATTGGTGTGTTAGAATCGATCCTGATTAGATGAATCCTCTTAACCCCCTTTTATGCCTTAAGTTTGTAGGGATTTTAGATGCGTAAAGCGGAATTTCAGAAAACGATTTCCTAACATCTAACCAAGGATCTCATGCATAAACCAAATAGATCATAGATAGGAAGAATCAAATACCTCTTGATGCGTGTTTCAATCTGCTGGAATGGAGAGAATAGAGCCTCACGTGTGACTCCTCTATTTGGTCCACCCGAGCTTGAATCTGGATCACCCAGGACTCGGTTGCTAGAGCGAGGATCGAAGGCGAACGAATGGAGAGAGAGGGAGAAGGTGTACGGCTGCCTTGGTTAAAATAAGGATTAGGGTTTTCTCCTAGAAAACCCTCCTTTTATCTTACCATGTGTAGATATCTTATTTCTTAAATAAGTATATCTTTTATTATTAATAATAACACTTTATTATTAATAAGCCTTATCTCCCAAGTTATATCTTATATAACTTTATATTACATACTTTATATAATATGTCTCCCAACAACCTGAACCAGTCCAAACTCTAAGGGTGTGACCTCGTAGGACCCGGTAATAATAGCAATAGACTTTATGACATATAGTCTATAAATCATAGTTGGCTTCTAGCAAAGCACTATGACTACCTAAAATCACCAGATTAAATATCTCCATAAATGGTCCAACTTCATAATTAGTAATTGCACCTTTGATTAAAGGACACAATTCCTTCAATCTCTCACTTGTCCTTAAAACAAGTGTGCAATGTTAAAATTCCTTTGTCACTTAGTGTCTTATTTGACTATATGATGAAACTCATCTTTACCGCCAAATACGTTTCTTGAACTCTTGAGATCAAACTGTCAGTACAGATGATTACTAATAATCCATCTGAGCATGGCCATGCGTTTTTACAGTTCTCACTCTTCAAGTGGCCGAGACACCAATCCTTTCCAAATGTATCACGGTATACACGGAATAGGAGGACATATTCAATCTTGTAAGACTACAGCTCCCACTCAACTTTTGGCAATCCCAATCACTGCCTTTATAACTGCCTGTTACGGTCAGCGTTTGACAGCGTCAAAGACATACCATCAGTCAAATGATAACTATAACATACTCATGTCTAAGGAACTCACTAATCATGAATAATCCTAGAACTCCGCATTAAAGTCGCGAGGAATCCTAAGATCGGTCTGTCCGATGCGTATCGGTATACACATCTATGTAATCGATTAGACATCTCCATGTCCCTATAACACATGAAACCCGGTGTTATCAATCAATCTCACATATGGTCTTTTGATTAAGTCATTTGTATCCAAGTTAACAACTTAGACCATGGACTTCTAACAATTTTATAATTTCAGTTCACTTAATGGGGTTTCATTCACCAAAATAGTTTTGATGAGCCCATTTGATAACTATTAAATTGTTTGGATACTTTATCTAATCCCAAGCAATGATTAAATAATAATATGAAACTCATATATAAGTCAAGCATAACTGTCTGTAATAACAATAAACAAGGTTTATCATAAAACAAACAATGTCTCAAAAGAACTCTCTGATGTGTTTGAGTCCCTTGGCCCGAGTGTGACTGTCATGCTTGGGCCTGGACATGGGCTTGGTCAAAGGGTCTGCAATGTTGTCGTCTGTGTGCACCTTGCACATCCTCACATCACCTCTATCAACGATATGTCTGATCAAGTGATACTTCCGCAGAACGTGTCTGGACTTGGAGCTAGAGCTAGGTTCCTTGGCTTGAGCAATGGCGCCATTGTTGTCACAATAGACGTCAATAGCTCTAGTAGTGCTAGGAACGACACCGAGCTCAGCTATGAACTGCCTAATCTAGATAGCTTCCTTAGCCGCTTCACCAGCAGCAATGTATTCTGCCTCCGTTGTAGAATCTGCTACTGTCCCTTGCTTTGAGCTCTTCCAGCTGACGGCTCCTCCATTCAAAATGAAGATGTATCCAGACTGAGATTCAAAATCATCTCTGTCTGTCTGGAAACTCGCATCAGTATAGCCCTTGACGACCAGCTCGTCATCACCTCCAAATATCAAGAGATCATCCCTAGTCCTTCTTAAGTACTTTAGGATGTTCTTGGATGCACACCAGTGTGCATCACCCGGGTTTGATTGGTACCTACTACACATGCTCAAAGAAAATGCAACATCTGGGCGAGTACAAGTCATTGCATACATGATGGATCCTATGGCTGAGGCATAGGGAATCCTGCTCATCCTCTCAGTTTCACCAGGTGTCCTAGGACACTGGCTCTTGCTGAGATGTAAGCCATGTTGCATAGGCAAAAACCCTTTCTTAGAGTTCATCATATTGAATCTCCCAAGGACCTTATCTATATAAGTTCCCTGACTCAGACCAATAAGTTTCTTAGATCTATCTCTATAGATCTTAATGCCTAATATGTACTCAGCCTCTCCCAAGTCCTTCATTGAGAAATATTTCTTAAGCCACTCCTTAACTGTTTCCAGCATAGGAATGTCATTCCCAATGAGTAGTATGTCATCCACATACAGAACTAGAAAGGCCACTTTGCTCTCACTAAACTTCTTGTAGACACAGGGCTCTTCTTCGCATCTGATGAAGTCAAACTTTTTGACCATTTCATCAAAACGAAGATTTCAACTCCTGGATGCTTGCTTAAGTCCATAAATGGACTTCTTAAGCTTGCATATTCTCCTAGGGTTTTCTGGATCCTCAAAACCTTTTGGCTGCATCATGTATACATCCTCTTCTAAATACCCATTTAGAAAAGCGGTCTTGACATCCATTTGCCAAATCTCATAATCATGATAAGCGGCAATCGCTAAGAGTATCCTAATGGACCTGATCATAACGACCGGTGCAAACGTTTCATCATAATTAGTACCATGAACCTGTCTAAATCCTTTGGCAACTAGTCTTGCCTTATAGACAGAAACGTTTCCATCCTTGTCTGTTTTGATCTTAAAGACCCATTTGCATCCAATGGGTTTTACCCCATCAGGCAAATCTATCAAGTCCCATACTTGATTTTCAGACATGGAGTCCATTTCGGATTTCATGGCTTCCAACCATTTTTCGGAGTCGGGGTCCGCCATCGCTTGCTTATAGGTCGCAGGCTCACCGTTCTCTAAAAGTAGAACGTCAATGCTAGCAGTCAAGACGTAATCCTCATAACGCCTAGGCAGCTGCCTTAGCCTATCTGATCTCCAATGTGGTCCAACAATAGGAGAGATTTCAGCTGCTGGGTTGACCACATATGTATGCGGGACCTCAGGTGCTTCATCAACTTGAGGAATTGCATCTTGGATCTGGGCAGTTTCCCTTTGAGAAGGTACGCCCCCAAAGTCAAGTTCCTCAATGACATCGTCTATGTCCTCACTTTGTTGGGTTTGTTGCTCAGCTTGAATCTCATCAAGCTGAACATTTCTCCCACTTGGCTTCTTGGAAAAGAAGTCCTTTTCCAAAAAGACACTATCCCGAGCAACAAACACTTTGTTCTCAGCGGGATTGTAGAAATAATATCCCCTTGTTTCCTTGGGATAACCTATAAAGAAGCATTTGTCTGATTTTGGTGCTAGCTTGTCAGATAGTAAACGCTTTACATAAGCTTCGCATCCCCAGACCTTCAGAAATGACAAGCTAGGAACCTTTCCATACCATATCTCATGTGGTGTCTTGTCAACTGATCGTGACGGAGTCCTGTTTAGTGTGAACGCAGCAGTGGTGAGGGCATATCCCCAAAAGGATGTAGGAAGATCAACAAAACTCATCATTGAGCGGACCATGTCTAACAATGTCCTGTTCCTCCTTTCAGATACGCCATTCAATTGTGGCGTGCCTGGTGGAGTCAGTTGTGTCAAAATGCCACAACTCCTCAAGTGATGGTCGAATTCTTGGCTCAGATATTCGCCCCCTCGATCTGATCGGAGTGCCTTTATCTTCTTGCCAGTTTGTGTCTCAACTTCATTCTGGAATTCTTTGAACTTTTCAAAGGACTCAGATTTATGCTTCATTAAGTAGATATACCCATATCTACTAAAATCATCAGTAAATGTAATAAAGTATCGATAGCCTCTCCTAGCTTCTGTGCTCATAGGTCCACATACATCGGTATGTATGAGAGCTAAGAGCTCAGTAGTCCTCTCACTCATACCAGTGAAAGGTGACCTTGTCATCTTGCCCATCAGACATGACTCACATGTTTCAAATGATTCTAAATCAAATGACTTTAGGCTACCAACTGTTTGGAGTTTCTTCATGCGTTTGATGCTAATGTGACCCAAGCGACAGTGCCATAGATTGGCTTCACTTATATTCGACTTTTGCCTCTTTGTATCAACGTTATAAATTTCAGATTTGAGGTCCAACATGTATAGTCCACTACTACTCACATGGGCTCGAGCATAGAAAGTGTCATTCTTATAAATGGAAAAACAATCCTTAATGACAAATTCATAACCCTCAAGGTTCAAAACTGAAATTGAAATCAAATTCTTAATAATAGATGGAACAAAATAACAATTATAAAGTTCTAAAACTAAGCCAGAAGGTAGAGGTAGACTATAATCTCCAATGGCAAGTGCAACAACTCTTGCTCCATTTCCAACACGGAGATCTATCTCACCCTTCTGCAACCGTCTCCTATTTCTTAGTCCTTGCACATTCGAAATAATGTGAGAACCACATCCTGAATCTAATATCCAAGAATGAGACTTGGTTGATAGGATTTCAGTAACGTAAATACCTGAAGTGGAGACTGTTTCCCTCTTCTTTTCTTCCAGGTTTTTGTGACTTGCCTTCTCCTCATCAGATGAGGTGGCAGTCAACTCTGGGATGGGGGTTTCAAGGACATCCTCCTGTCCCTCAGACCTGAGACTGATTCTCATATGTCTTTCACGATCAAGGAAATTTGTGTCGTTCAAACGGTTTTTCTCAACTATTGAGCGGATAGTGAATTTGAGGTGTTCAGAAGACATAGTAACTACAAAACGGAATAAAAACATGCAGATAAATTATGCTTGACATGCAAGAACTTAAAATTTAGACAAACTATAAACAATAAGGTATTGCACATTCTACTCAATTAAATTGTCCCTTGTGAGTAAAATGATTCCAAGATCCTATCTTAGATGAAACTCGAGCGTACTAGGGCACTTTTCCAAGTCTCATGTAATCAAGGTAAGTAAACTCTTTTACTAATTATAACACCTTATAACTCTTGGTTGATGGCCACATCTTATGTAAGACTCATCCTTATGCCTCAAGATCCAAAACTGAGCCTTTTGGTCTCTTGTTGAGTGTAACCATACCAAGGCAGCATGCCCCTATTAGACATACCCGCACTATCCCAAGGTCAAGGAAGGACACATCGCTAGGGCGAAAACTATCCAACGAATCCCAAGGGCCTCATGGTTATGATATGGAAAGGCATGATCTCAATATTCTGTTAAGGGACTTAAGCATGTAATGGTTGTTTATTTACTAGTGAACAAAATAGCATAAACAAACAAGCAAGCATGCAAAGTGAGAAATAAAGCATTCAAGTAATGCAGTAATAAATGTGATCCTAGTATGGCCCCTAAAAACCAAAATTAAAGATCTAATCTTCATGGGTCTTGTTACTCCTGGATCTCCATCCTTAGTACCCTCCATGGATCTCCATCCTTTGGTCTTCTTAGGATCTTCATCTTCTTGTCTTACATATTATTGAAATAAACTCTCTTGCAGAAATTTAAATTACAAAAATACATAACGATACGTAGATCGTGTACAAGAAAAACATAACGGTACGCAGACCGTATTTATCTATCCTAATGTGGGCCATACTAGTCACCTCATGCAAGCAATAATATCATAATATTATAACACATGCATGCAATAATAATATCAAATATTATCAAGAATACTAATCTAATTAATAGTAATAATCAATTTAACTAATTTAAATAAAACTATATTAAATTAAATAAATCATCTCATGACATAAATAATTTATTATCAAATTCTTAATTCAAATTGAAATATAATATATAGAATTAATCATTAAAATGCATTATTGGATAAGATATGCATAAACAGGATAAGATATCAAATATCTTTATCTAAATCTAGTGGGAATTTATCCTAACAACTTTTAGGAAATTATATAATTTAAATAATATCAAATATTATCCAACTAAATAAATAAGATCTTATCTTATAGTTTAGGAAATTATCCTAAAACGCCAAATCTACCCAATTGGACCGAGTCACGTCCGAGTCAAACCCGGATCGACCCATGCCCACCGAGCCACGCAGGACCGTGAGCCGAATAATTCCAACCGAACAGCACGTACTGCTTTAACAATTAAAGCATATATGATATCAGAACAATTCTGGAAAGTGGATATCTTATAAAATCAAGATTCTGGAAATTGGTCCAAGTGTCCAACACTGTTAACAATTTAAAACAGCCACCGTTTAAAATGAAAAGCAATTCTTGAAATTGGTCCAACACTGTTAACAATTTAAAAGATCCGAACATGCCGCAAGGTGCCAAATTACATCATATGCAATTCGTTAGCAATTCTAAATCAGCCATCAGCAGGACAATTCGAACAATTCGAAGTTTCGAACACTACGTTAACAATTCGACCACATTTAATGCAGAAATTTATGTGGTAAAAAAAATCAGAATTTAACCATTCGAACAATTCGAATTAATTCAGAATTTAACACCACATAATTAGAACTCACCGAACAATTCGATAAACAAAAAAAATTTGGGTAGTTGATTCATCTTATGAAAATCAAATCTTCATCTAATGATTTAAACATGTCAAAAAATCATATCTCTTACATAATTAAATCATATGAATCAAGTATGGGTAGATCAATTCTACATGCATATATGTTCATAAGGTTCTTCAACCTTACTAATCCAATCAATTAAAATCAGAATTTTAATCATGCAAGTTAACCTATATATCAATTTATCACTAAATTTGAATCAAGACAATTATGAACATGCATCAAAATTTAAAACTTTAAACTTGATCTAATCAATTTATGCAAGAGACAACTGATACCACTGTAGTGATTTTAGATGCGTAAAGCGAAATTTCAGGAAACGATTTTCTAACATCTAACCAAGGATCTCATGCATAAACCAAATAGATCATAGATAGGAAGAATCAAATACCTCTTGATGCGTGTTTCAATCTGCTGGAATGGAGAGAATAGAGCCTCACGTGTGACTCCTCTATTTGGTCCACCCGAGCTTGAATCTGGATCACCTAGGACTCGGTTGCTAGAGCGAGGATCGAAGGCGAACGAAGGGAGAGAGAGGGAGAAGGTGTACGAATGCCTTGGTTAAAATAAGGATTAGGGTTTTCTCCTAGAAAACCCTCCTTTTATCTTACCATGTGTAGATATCTTATTTCTTAAATAAGTATATCTTTTATTATTAATAATAACACTTTATTATTAATAAGCTTTATCTCCCAAGTTATATCTTATATAACTTTATATTACATACTTTATATAATATGTCTCCCAACAACCTGAACCAGTCCAAACTCTAAGGGTGTGATCTCGTAGGACCCGGTAATAATAGCAATAGACTTTATGACATATAGTCTATAAATCATAGTTGGCTTCTAGCAAAGCACTATGACTATCTAAAATCACCAGATTAAATATCTCCATAAATGGTCCCACTTCATAATTAGTAATTGCACCTTTGATTAAAGGACACAATTCCTTCAAAGTTCTGTTGGTGTAAAGCATCTAGGATAATGTGGTGGTGGTGTATTTGCTTTTCTTTTCTGTTACTTTCCTCTTTATTCTATTTTTACCTTTTCATTCTCATCTCATGGGGTTTGATATTGAAATTTAATGCAAGTTTGTTGGTTTGATGTACTCCCTGACTATGATCCCTCTCCCATTGAATTTCTTTGCTTCTATTTTCTCTTCCTAACAATGATGATAGAACATATCTTCTTCATCTTGATCTATGTGCTCTTAGTTATACCCTCAAATTTGATTTATGGACACCTTTCAACTACCATGATCCTGAATATGAAAACAAATGCATTTTCAACCTCTAGTTCAACCTCATGCCTGATCGTGTTGGATGCTACTGTCATAGGAAAGATAGTGAGATAGGTTGTGGAGATAATGGCCGCCCAAGGAATACCGCAAGCTCAAGCAGTTCATGTTCCTCAGGTTGCAGCTGATATTAGGGGACATGAAGACCCTGCACCTCTAGTGCATCCTAAGAGAAATGAAGGGAACTATAACCGAGCATTGAAGATGATTAATTCAATGCGCCCAAATAGCTACGATGGAACCGAGGAACCAGTCAAGGTTGCCTATTGGTTCTCTCATATGAAGCGGTTGTTTAGAAATGCGGTCTGCACCGACACTGAACAAGTGCACATAGCTTTGTTGCATTTAAAAGACGGAGCTAGTGAGTGGTGGTAAGGAACTAGGCTAGATGATCACGTGAATCTGAATTGGGCAATGTTCAAGGCAAAGCTCACTGATCGATTCTTCTCCCGTGCTATGAGAGAAGCTAAGAGAATTCCTCTACCCAGAGATTGATGGATTGTAGGTGACCGAGCTAGTGGCAAAGTTCAATCATTTGCTACATTATGCTTGTTCTGAAGTGCATTCTGAGGAGCAGAAGATTTGGTACTTCCATGGATGGATGAGCCCATAAATCAAACCTATAATGGTGTGTCACGATTGCTCTACTTTAGAGTAGTATGTGGATGCAACATACAAAATAGAGGTTACGCTGGAAGAATCCACCTGGAAGCTCGAGGAAAAGAATAAGGCTAAAGGTGGGCAACAAAATCAAAAGTTTAATGCATTTAAGCGGCTGACATCGCCTACCAAGTTTGATAAGTCTGGTCGTTCTAAGACCGAGACGACTCAGCTTGACTCCACCAAAGGCTCGGGGTGGAGTAATGGTGCAATTCAATGCCACAACTGTGGTGAAGCCGGGCACAAGAATTTCAATTGCCAAAAGAGAAACGAGTATGCTATGCTTGTGGGAAAGGAGAACATATGCAAACTTATTGTCGGCGGAAAGGCCAAGGGTTGACACAACCATACCAGGCATCTAGTGCTGGTAGTAGACAAAACCCAATGCCGAAAGTGTCCGCATCTGATCAGTCTGATGTTCATAATAAAGGCAAGGCGCCTATCGTATCTTCGATTCAGGGGCAACGATTCTTTGTGATGCGTCAGTACTGTAACACCCCCAAATATATATCCTTGAAAGGTATTACCGCCAGTGACATCGGATTTCACATCCGAAGCCACCCCAGGCTTAACCCGTTTATATAAATCATAAAACAACAGTTATAATACAAAATATCATAACTTTTGATTAAAGTAAATGTTTCGGAATTACATCCATGATTCAAAATACATAATCAAATATATTACAGCGGAAGTCTTAATACATAAAGGACACAAGGGTCTTGATCTAAACGATCACCCGCCAAGGAATCTCAACCTGGTAAAACTCTCCAAAACTCCAACTGCCATCATTGTCGTTTCTAGCCTTCATCGGAACTGCAGTTTATCTGATGTGCCGTATGAGACGGATGACACCATCCAACCATGCAAGGGAATATAATCGGTTGGTTAGTCTAATGAAAGACTATGCAAGGATAAAACAGAAAGGTTCCAAGTAGTCGTATTAGGTTAGACTCATCGCTTCTCGAATAAAAGTCGATGACGATAGTCAACCACCATACTCCTACTGAAATATACGAAAAGGTATGATAAAGAGAAGACTCTGAAAGATTGAGTCTTAAGGAAACATATGAAGAGAAGACTCCAAAATGTTGAGTCTTATCGGAAAGTATGACAAGTGCTTGAGAACATTAAAGTTTCACACAAACGTTTAAAAGTGACTTGACTACTTGGGTCCACGACCAACCTCACCGCATAATGCGAATTCAGATTCAGAAGGTGGACTTACTCTAATCGAAGCCCAGACGAGTTTCCACGTTGTACTTCTCGCCCAAGGTTAATTAATTATGTGCCTAATCACACTTATCTTATTAAATTCCAAAACGTACATTTTACGTTATAAACTTTTAAGATCTCTTTACAAGAGATATCGGATCTCCTCACAAGAGATATCAAAGGGAATACATCGCAAATGGCGGCACCAGCTGTGTGCACATACCCTGAGTAAGGGTAAGGTCATGACCGAAGATACTAGGGAAAATCCTCCTAGTACCATTATCAAGAAACCACTAAACCTCGCAAGGTACATAGTGTTCGTACGAATACTCGTTCTAACTAAACAGTTAAAACATAAGAGCAATAATTCACATCAAAGCCATCGAGGCCAATAACAGATTTAATAGCGTTGTTTCTAGCAATATATACAACCTATTATAATATCTGTATTTCAATCATATATATATATAATAGCGTTGGTTCTAGCAATATATACAACCTATTATAATATCTCTTTTTAAATCACATACAGTTATCAAAACTGTTCCCAGACGAAAACAATATTCATCCCAAATTAATTAACAATTAAACAATTGATAATCAATATAAATATGGAATGATAAGCAAGAGCGAACCGCCACTTGCCTTAGATTTAGACGAAGCTCAACGAAGCTCGAGACGACAGGTTTCCGGGTCCGAAACGAGGAAGAACTCAGATTATGATTTCCTACGGAACGACCCATAACGAAACCCTAAGTTAGATTCGACAATAAATAGTACGAATCTAAAGAAAAACGAACGAAATCGAAGGAACGAAAGTCCCAAACGAGATCACAAAGCTCAAGCCACAACCACACACGCCCAGGCCCACCGCGGGTGCGGCGGCTTGACCGCGGGTGCGGCAAGGCTACAGAGGCGAGACGACGACGACGACAACTCACCGGGGAAGACGATGGGGGCTTGACTCGTGGTGGCTCCGACTTCTGGGTTCCCTGGACCACCCAAGCATCACCTTGAGAGCACCTCCTCCTCCTTTGGTAGCTCCGGCGACGACCTTGAAGAACTCCGGCGAAAGCTTGCAACTCCGGCGACAATGAAACGAGAGAGAGAGATTAGAGAGAGAGAGATTGGAGATGTCTTCCTCCTCCAAGCCTCCTCCTTTTATAGGCCAAGCAAGGAGCCCAGGTGGCACCTCCCCCACCGCCTCAAAGCCGACCGAAACGGCAAGCAGCTCAGGCGACGTTCGGCGGAGCAGAAAAGGAATCATGACGGCGCGGGTGTGGTGGGTCTTACCGCGGGGTGCGGTGGCGACCAATTCCTGACCGCGGGGTGCGGTGGGTATGACCGCGGGTGCAGTCAAGGCAATTTTTGTGCCTTTTGCCCATTCTTTGACCGAGAAGAATTATGGGTATGAGTTTTAACCCCGGTTTAAATATATTCGTACCCGAACAATTATTCTAAGCCCCAAAATACGTCGAATGTATTTTATTCCACTCAAGGAATTATTACAGAGATCAAGTATTTAACAGAAAGTCTGAACTTCTCTGAAAATAATTCGACTACAATACGAGTGTTTGGAAAACTTGACCAAAATACTCTTTACTAAAATGAGGGGTATTACAAGTCCGACGAGCATGACACCTTGAACGATTAGTTTTTTTAAGCATTTATAAGAATAAGGAGCTATGACGTGTGTGTCTATAGTCTCCGTAGTTGTTTAATTTTTTCATTTGACATTCCTTTAGTTGATTTTAATTCAATGTTTTGAAAAATAAAGAAGTACTTGTTCTAGAAATTACTAAATTCGTTATTATTTCGAGTTCTGTGTTCATACGGGAAGCCTTGAGTGTCAAAACAGTACATGTCACGTGTTGATAAGGACTAACTGGACTCACAAAGGATGGTGTAATGTGTTGGGACATGTGTGGTTGTTCTCTATCTTGTTAAGCGCTAGTTTCAGGGTCGAAACTATTTGTAAATGGATAATATTGTAATATCCCACTTAATTTAGAAGGGTAATATGGTAATTTTTATTTGATAATAATAAAAGTTATAAAATTTATTTTATTCTTTATAGAGGAGTAATTTAAATTTTCATTAACTTGAGTTCAAAATTATGTTAAGATAATTTTTATACAAATTATCAAATGAGTTATAATAGTATAGTTTAGAAATAAATAAATAAATAAGTATAACCATGAATATAGTTTTGGAGTTTCAAATATTATTATAAAGGTCATTTGATTTATTATGTTTATTCCATGTAGGGATAAAATTTATGTTAATTATAATTTAAATAAACTTATCAATTTAACTTTAATTATTTAAATTAAGATTAACAAAATGTTAAGTTTATAAGAAAAAGTGATTTAAGCTTAAAACTAGCCTAGTTTAATTTTTCTTTCAACTTACATTTGGGGGAAAATGTCTAAATAAACTTATGATAAGCTATAAATAAGTTTGGATAATTATTGTAATTTTTGAAAAGTAAAATAATGGCATTTTTGCCACAACTTGAAAAGTTGGGGAAACATGTGCAAATAAGCCAAAAGTTGGGGCGGGGGGACTGATGAACAGTGCCATCTTCTTCCAGCCTTCACGCGCATCTTCAAGCTCGCTTCCATGGAGGATTTCGGTGTCGATTTCGCTCGTTTCTTTCAAATTGAGCCATAGGCTTTTTAGGTAAGGGAATCACACACCCAATCCCTCAATTTTCTGGCATTAAATCCCCCTAATTTTCCCGAATTTTATCCGGGAAGGTAAACACGTCGGTATTGCGTGACGTTCGTATTTCTGGAAATTTGGACATATTAGGATCAATTAAATCACATGATTTGCGCCCTTCAATCATCCTCCAATTTCACGAGTAAGGTCACGACTAAAATTCGGAGTGTTTCGTGTGTTCAAGAGTAAAATGTTCAAGACTAAAATTCTCTCGTTAGAGCATCTCTAGCTACGATTCAAGTGTCCAAATCTTCTTCTTGAAGTCACGAATCCAACGACACCAACCACGATCCAGTTGGTGGTCGATCGAGCCTGAATTGAGCCAAAGAGTGTTTGATCTGCTTGTCATCTGTTTCAGCAATGAATCGAATCAGTGATTTTGTATTTTTCTTAAGTTTAATCTTGATTATTTAGCTAATTAAAATTACTTAGGGATAATTTGGGTTAATCTAATTTCATTGATATTAAAATTTAATTAAACTTAATTTTCATGATATTATCTTAAATTGTAAAATGTTAATTTTTAACATGTCAAATAGATAATATACTTGGTTAAATAATTAATTCGTGTTGTAAATAAATAATTAATTTTAATAATATTATTTGGAATATATGACTAAAGGATTTTTAGTATCGTATAATTAATCGTACATGGTGTAGCCTTGATAATTGATTTATTTAGATTTAAATAAATCAATTAGAAACCGAGACGAGTATCGTTCAATTTACGTTATTGAATTAATTATCTAATTAAAATTTATTTTTGTGTGATCGGGTACGTCTCGGAAGTGTCTTCAAATCAAGAATCCAATTTGTTGGTTCAGAGCGACTTTCTTTCGAACGGCGTTACACCGTTCAATCGACTTCTTATTTTAAAGCAAGTGGCGGTTCGCTCTTGCATTTATTCCATTATTTTCTTAATTGACAATTAATTAATTGTTTTAATTAAATTGGGTTAAATATTCTTAATTTGTATTTGGGAACTTATGTGTTGTAATGGTGTGGAAAATGAATTATATATTAGGTTGTATATATATTGTTAGTAATGACCCTTATAAATATGTTATTATTATAGGGTGCTAGTTGGATTTTGGTGTGGAATTGGTGTGAACTTGTATGCTTAGTTAGCAAGAGTATTCGTAGGAACGCTATATACCTCACGAGGTTTAGATGTTTCTTTATAACTTGGTATTAGGAGGATTATTGCCCTAATAATTTTTGGTCATGACCTACCATTATTTGAATATAAGTAGTGGTGCACTTAACTAGTGACCTTATTCGAGATTCGTCCCATGATATATCTCGTATCGAGATTGATGTGGATTAAAAGCTTTAACGTAATGCATGTTTTGGAATTAAATAAGATAAGTATTTTTATGCACATAATTATAATACTTTAGGCAAGAAGTACAACATGGAAACCGCTCGGGCTCCTGTCTAAAGTAAACCCCTTTCCAATCTGGATTCGCATTATGCGGTGATGTTGGTTGAGGACCCAAATAGTCAAAAGAGTCGTTTTTAAAATCTTGTGTGATAATTATTGTAACACCCCCAAAACTTAACCCTTTTAGAAATGTATTACCGCCAGTGACCCCAGTGTTCCTTACCGAGATCACCCAAGGCTTTACCATTTAAATACAATTTATGAAATGCAATTGATACACAATGATCAAGCATTGAATCCAAAACATAACATTGTCAAGGAACAAGAGTTACGGGATTACAACCCAATCCCGAATAGGATAATACATAGTTTAAACCAAACACATCGGAAGTCTAAAAAAATACCTTACAACTAAAGTCATTGTCCAAAAGATCTCAACCTGATTAAAGAAATAATTAAAACATTGAAAAACCACCATTGACTCCATAGTCCTTCTGGTCTTCTGAACTACTTCTTATCTGATGTGCCGAATCGAACGGATGACACCAGCCAACCATGCAAGGGAAAATATTGGTTGGTTAGTCTAAATGAATAGACTAGCAAGGGAACAAAGCAGAATGGTTCGAAGCAGTCGTATTAGGTTAGACTCCTCGTCCCTCGAATAATAATCGAGTACGCTTGTCAACCACCATACTCCTACTGGAATGAACGAGAGGTATGCACAAGAGAGGATTCTGGAAGACTGAATCTTCACAGAAATCGACTCGAAAGAAGATTCCAACGGAAATGAGTCTTTAAGGAAGTATGACAATTCTGGAAAGTTACAGAATCATACAATGATTTAAAACTGACTGAGATGCTTCAGTCAACGACCAACCTCACCGCCTTTCAGCGAATCCAGATTGGAAAGAAGACGTACTACATTCAAGTCAACACGAGTCTTCCTAGCGGCACTATTACCTAGCTGCCCTACTCGCTGAGCGTTCATTAATTATGTGCGTCAAGGTAGCACTTATCTGATTATGTTTCAAAAACACACATCACATTATAGACTTTTACATGTGTACCCCACCAATGGGATGACACATCTTAGTATACGTTTCATCGAGAGTGACGTACACCGAAAGGTTTGTGACACCAGCTAAGTGTCCTGTCTCTACACACTTGTGAAAGAGACCGATCATGATCTTAGAATAGTACCAGATGGAGACGAGCCACCCTGATACCAGATTATAAAGAAACGACTGGACATAGTCCGAGTAACGTTCCTATTTAACAGTGCTAACTAAACAGTTACAGCACCACAACAGTTACAAGATAAATTCACATAAAGGCCCGAAAGGCGATCACAGATAATAGCATTGTTCTAACAGATATACAACCTATTATATGATTTTCAAAACAGTTTAACAAAACCGTTTCCAGACAAACAGAATATTCATTCCAAATTAATTACTCAGATAGACTATTGATAATTAATGTAAATATGGAACGAATGAGCAAGAGCGAACCACCACTTGCCTTAATTCGCAGAGTAGTCTAATGACGTCAACTAGATTCCGGGCTCGACACGGTATAGTTCCGACAGCACAACAACCTTCGAGTCGACCCATAAAAGGAACCCTAAGTTAGATCCGACATAACAGTACAAATCTAAACACGGCGAAAGAACACGAAAGGAAAGACGCCACGACGACAACCGACCAAGCCAAAGCCACGAAGGCATTCTGGGCACTGGCGGCTGTCGCTGTTCTTGGCGGCGGTCGCCGTGAAGAACACGGTCGACAGAGACGAGAGAAATCTCACCAAAACAAAGCGCGTTTCGATCCCTTTCAGCCTGGCTTGGTTTCTGACCTTCAAAGGCAATCACAAGGCTTCAAAAGAGCTGCTGGAAACACCACCAAACAACACCGACGAAAGCTTCGAAATCTCCGGCGAAGGCACAACTCCGGCGAGAGGCAAATTTGGCAGAGGTTTGGTGCTGGGATGGCTCAAAACCTCTCCCCCAACGCCTCCATTTATAGCCAAAACATCTGGAGTTCAAAACAAGAGGGCCTAGAGCTAGTTCGGCGCTCGCCAGAAGTCGCGCCGACGACCAACAGGCAAGGACCACCGGACAACGAAGGTGGCAATTACGGCGGGCGCCGTAATTTACGGCGGTCGCCGCGGCCTGGCACACCAGCTGCCTCCTCGAGCATTGGGACGGCGGGCGCCGTGACTTTACGGCGGTCGCCGTGCTTGGGTCTCACTACGGCGGTCGCCGCGACTTTACGGCGGTCGCCGTGACACCTTTTTCCCGCTCGTTCAGCTTTGAACGAACATGGCGTTAAGAAGGGATAAAAATTATCGTACGCGAACGACAATTAAAATCCAAGGCATGTTATCTATATATTATTTCACTGAGAAAAATATTACAGATACAGAGCACATTACAGAATGTCTCAAGCTACCTGAATTAAATCCGACGTACACAACGGGTACTCGGGAAAATTCCAAAATTCCCAAAATAACCTTACAAAAATACGGGGTATCACATCTCCTCCCCCTTACAAGAAGTTTCGACCCCGAAACTTAGGTCGAGAATAACTCGGGAAAACGCCTGAGCATATCTGACTCGGTTTCCCACATCTCCCAAGTAACTTCTTCGGTCCCTGACTTGGACCACAACACTCGTACCAACGGAACGATCTTGTTGCGCAAATGCTTCTCCCGACGTTCCAAAATACGCACGGGCAACTCTTCATAAGTACCATTAGCTTGAATCTCGATGTCTTCATAACTAAGCACATGAGACTCATCTGGTACATACTTTCTGAGTAAAGATACGTGGAACACGTTATGCACCGGGTGAGCCGATGGCGGCAACGCCAAGCGGTACGCTAGAGATCCTACTTTATCCAGAATCTCGAATGGTCCCACGTAGCGAGGGTTAAGCTTTCCACGCTTACCAAATCTGAAAACTCCTTTGGATGGCGATACCTTGACAAAAACCTTGTCACCGACCTCGAACTCGACAGTCCTACACTTCCGATCTGCGTAGGACTTCTGTCGACTCTGAGTGGTCAACATCCTTTGTCTGATCAAAGCAATGTCTGAAGCCGTCCTTTCGACCAACTCTGGTCCAAGCAGAATTTTGTCGGCATTATCATCCCAACAAATCGGAGATCTGCATCTGCGACCATACAAAGCTTCAAACGGAGCCATCTTGATTGTAGCATGCCAGCTATTGTTGTACGTGAACTCAATCAGACTCAAGCTGTCCTCCCAGCTAGTCGGACGATCGAGTACACAAGCTCTAAGCATATCCTCCAGAGTCTGGATGGTCCTTTTAGATTGACCATCTGTCTGAGGATGAAAAGCTGTACTGAACCTCAACTCGGTTCTCATAGCCTTATGAAGTTTCTTCCAGAACCTTGACATGAAACGGCCATCTCGATCCGATACAATGGTCTTAGGAATGCCATGTAAGCGGACAATCTCTTTCTGGTAAACTTCTGCTAACTTCTGGGTTTCCCATGTGGTCTTGATGGCTATGAAATGAGCACTCTTCGTAAGCCTATCCACAATTACCCATATAGCATCTCTCTGACTTCGAGTCTTGGGTAGCCCAGTGACGAAGTCCATGGAAATGTCCTCCCATTTCCATTCTGGTACGGGGAGAGGTAGCATCTCACCACCTGGCCTGCGGTGTTCGATCTTGACCTTCTGGCAAATTAAGCACTTTGCCACAAAGTCTGCTACGTCCCACTTCATGTTTGGCCACCAAAACTTCTTCCTGATATCCTTGACATCTTGCTAGAGCCAGGATGCACAGAGTAAGCAGATGAATGAGCTTCTCTCATCAACAACTAACGAAGACCTTCTGTGTCAGGCATACAGATCCGGTCCTAAAACCAAAGTGATCCATCATCCTGAATCACAAAACTGAGAGCTTTCCCATCCATCACTTCACTGCTTAACTTTACCAAGATGATGTCATCGACTTGCATTTCTTTGATTTGATCCAGCAGTGTAGCCTGAATCTCCATGATACTCAGGTACCCTCTACGCTGGTCATACAAGACTTCAATGTCGCATGACTCTTGGTTTAGCTTGGTCTGAGCAGTAAGTAGAGCAACTACAGTCTCATGCGTTGTCTTCCGGCTTAGTGCATCAGCTACTATATTAGCCTTGCCCGGATGATACAACAACTCCATGTCGTAGTCCTTGAGCAACTCTAGCCAGCGGCGTTGTCTCATATTTAGCTCCTTTTGAGTAAATATATACTTGAGACTTTTGTGGTCGGTGAAGACTTGGCATCTTATACCGTAGAGGTAATGCCTCCAAATCTTCAGCGCAAAGACAACCGCTGCTAACTCAAGATCATGGGTCGGATAGTTTTCTTCGTAAGTCTTGAGTTGTCTAGATGCGTAAGCAATGACTCTGCCCCTTTGCATCAAAACACAACCAAGACCACACTTGGAAGCATCACTATAGACCACATAATCGTCATTCCCCTCTGGGAGTGCTAACACGGGTGCCGAGGTCAACCGTCGTTTCAACTCCTGGAAACTGGCCTCGCACTTGTCATTCCAGACAAACTTCTTGTGGACCTTGCGGAGTAGATTGGTCATAGGTAGAGCAATCTTTGAAAATCCTTCTACGAACCTTCTATAATACCCGGCAAGTCCAAGAAAACTGCGCACCTCCTTCATATTCTGGGGTTGTGTCCATTTAGCCACCGCTTCAATCTTTTGGGGATCAACCATAACCCCATTTTTATTGATCACGTGGCCTAAGAAAGCCACTTCCTTTATCCAGAATTCACACTTGGACAGTTTAGCATAAAGTTGATGTTGTCTAAGGATTGACAAGGCAATCCGTAGATGTTCCTCGTGGACTTCTTCATCCGGAGAATAGATCAGGATGTCGTCTATGAAGACCACCACGAACTTATCCAAGTACTGGTGAAAACATCGGTTCATCAAATCCATAAAGACATCTGGAGCATTTGTAAGCCCAAAAGGCATCACTACGAACTCGTAATGACCATATCTGGTCCTAAATGCAGTTCTAGGAATGTCCTGCTCACGAATCCTGAGTTGGTGATATCCAGATCTCAAGTCGATCTTGGAGAAAACCTTTGCTCCCTGCAACTGGTCCAACAAGTCATCAATCCTAGGCAAAGGATACTTGTTCTTGATCGTCACCTTGTTCAACTCTCGGTAGTCGATACAAAGTCGGAACGATCCGTCCTTCTTTTTGACGAACAATACCGGAGCACCCCACGGCGATGCACTCGGCCTGACATAACCTTTGTCAAGAAGATCCTCAAGTTGATTCTTCAATTCTTGCATCTCAGCTGGAGCCATCCGATACGGGGATTTGGAAATCGGCGCCATACCAGGCTCGAGATCAATTGAAAACTCTACGTCACGATTTGGGGGTAATCCAGGAATTTCTTCCGGAAAGACATCCGAAAACTCCCTAACTACAGGAATATCAAGAACCTCAGGTCCATCCTTCGCAGGCGAATCCAAGTAGCAAAGGTACCCGACACATCCTTGTCGTAGTAGCTTAAACGCAGCCATCGCATTGATCAGCTTGCCGTTATCAGCGTCATTTCGACCTTTGAACTTGCACACGAACTGGCCCCCGGATGACACCGTCACCGTTCTTGAACTGAAGTCGATCACCGCCTTGTGACGCGTTAGTCAATCCATACCGAGGATAATATCGTATGGAGCCATGGCTATACAGATTAACCTGCCTCAAATTCCTTACCCTGAATGGTAATTGGAAAGTCGGACAGATGCTTGGTTCCCACCAAACGTTCTCCATTAGGAAGATTAACGACAAAAGAGTCACACGAATCGTTGCACACTAAATCTAACTTGCTAACACAGCTATCCGAAATAAAGGAATGTGTAGCACCAGAATCAAATAGAATGCACACTGAAGTAGAGTGAAGGTATAAAGTACCTTGAGCAATTGGAGCATTGGGTCCATCTGCTTCACGCATCTCATACAAGCGTTGTCCCTGACTTCCAGAAACAGCTGGGGCCTTTCCCCTGTTCTGAGCATTCGTCTGGACCGAAGGGCTAGGAGTCTCGGCAGGCTTAAACCTAGGTCGGTTGCTCTGATGAACTGACCCTTGCTGCGACTCTACTCCCTTCTGCTTCCCCTGCTTGCAGAACTTCTGCAGATGACCGTCACGTCCACACCCAAAGCACGACCTCTTCTCCCTCTGACACACATTGCTCTTGTGCCCAGCAGTACCACAGTTATAACACTTAACTGAACTCCGGGTCTGCCCTGACTGCTGAGTCGATCCTCCTTGCGTCATCTCCGTCTTAGCTCGGCCATACTTGGCAAAGTTAGACGGTGGCGCAGGGCGCTTAAAACCACCTCCCTGGTTCTGATTCTGCATCGACTTCTGTCGGTTGTGCCTCTTAGTCGACTCCTCAAGAGTTACCTCCAGCTTATAGGCACAATCAACATACTGCTCCAAGGTAGAGCATGTGTGATGCACCATTAATGGCTTGATATCCGGACTCAACCACTCGTGGAAGTACCAGATCTTTTGGGCCTCGCTGGTAATCTCGGCAGTGGCGTATTGCAAGAGATGATTGAACTTAGACGCCAACTCGGTCACTCTCAGACCATCTGTCTGTGGGTACAAGAATCTTTATGCTTCTCCTCTCTCATAGCACGAGAGAAAAAGCGATCAACCATCTTGGTCTTGAACATCGACCAAGTCAACACTGGGCTCTCAGCCAGACCTGTGCTCTCCCACCACTCGCTAGCCTCCTCCTTCAGCTGAAGAGAAGCGATATGGACCTTCTCGGCCTCCGTACACTCCACATTCCGAAACAGTCTCTCCATATGGGAAAACCAATGTGTCACTGCCACTGGCTCCCCTTTCCCGTTATAGTAATCGGGCCTCATGGAAGTGATGGTCTTTAGAGCGCGACCATAGCCGTCTCTTGCCCTGTCGGCAGTCTCCTGAATCACAGGGTTTATGGGTTCCAGAACATCAGGAACCACTGGGTGGGTAGGCACTTCTTGCGCTTGAGGCGCACTGGTCTCAATACATGCGCAATTGCCTGCATCACAATCCCGCGAATCGCCTCAACAGCTGCGGCGTCAAACAGCGCTGGCATTTGGGTCTGATCCTGACCTTCACGCCTCTGGTGGATGCGAGACTCAGACTCGTGTTCATCCTGAACACCTCTTCCTGCTGGCCTGGGATTTTGACTAGTCCCAGCACCGGCTCCAGTCGAATTCCTCGTGCTTCTTGGGTTCACCATCTATTTACCGATCAAATTCCAAGCATTCAATATATTAATATTATGCAATATACTTATGCAATATAACAACGTAAATAAATTACTCAGAATAGATCAACTTGGTATTTTATAGATGAACCTTCGAACTGTTACACAAGCTACACATAAGTCTATCATTCGAGCGCTAGGACAAAATATGCTCGCAGATAAAGTATTTCACAGAGTACTTGCCGTAATACTGAAATATTACACAAAGTACAAACTTGGAATACTAAGAACGAAACTACTGCGATAGGCAACGCCAATCCTCCTCAAGGCGTTCCAAAATGTCTCCCATAAGACTGGCTACTCGTGCATGGTCTCTTCGGGCTAGGCTTACCATCGAGCTCTGGCGATGGGTTTCGCACCCTGCTTGACCCTGAAGCACATGGTCCTATCACAGTCATCGTAAGGTATGGGTCGTCCATGACTGGTCCTCCTATTTCAGCCCTCCTCTGAGTACTGGCAATCAACTCATCCCACTGACTCTGCTGTTCTACAGAGATTACCTCGCTCTGGCGGAGGATCTCTTGCAGCTCGGATTCCGACCTCCATCTTCTTGGAGTAGGGATAGGCTGAGATTCCCTGTCACTTCTCCTAATACCGTACTCGGTATACAGTGCCTCCCAATCAGCTTCTAACATGGGTGCGTACTCTGGCACTGGTGGAAATTCTGTACCGGGCTCTTGATTCTGCCCTCCAAGGTCCAACTCCGGGTCCTCTTCTGGATCATCCTCTATGGGATCCTCATCCTCGGGATCATCCTCGATGGGATCCCCATCCTCGGGATCATCCTCGATGGGATCCTCATCCTCAGAATCATCCTCGATCATATCCTCGTCCTCGACAGGATCTTGCTCAAGCATCTCCTCTTCCTCCTCCTCGTACTCGATCTCCTCTGGAATTGGTCCCAGCAGAAAGTCGTCTTGGTAAACCCCTTGTTCATACCTTGATAACTCATCTTCCTGCTCCCATTCTTGTACTTCCTCCACCCTTGGTGACGGCACAGGTACAACCACAGGGACCATAGCATCCCTAGCTACAAGGACAGCCGACTCGGGGAGAACGTGCTTGACGTCTTCGGGCGGGCTACTCGGGCCTCCAACCTCGAAACATCGCTGAGGTAACGGAAAATCTAGCCTCGGCTGGTCCGACTTGGAATCTTCCGACCCCCTACCAATAGAAAAACAAACACCCATCCTATCGAACAATAAGGAAGGAATTAGTCTTTCTAGACATAGAAGCAAGCTTACTACATCAGACTATAAAGAAGACACGACTATGAACGGTGTTTTTAAATTCTTTTCAGTATGAAAATTCAGAGCCCTTTTTAAAGCATTTTCGAAAAAGGATAAATGATTTATAAAAATTCCAAACCCGTTTTAAAACCTTTGGCTCTGATACCACAACTGTAACACCCCCAAAACTTAACCCTTTTGGAAAGGTATTACCGCCAATGACCCCAGTGTTCCTTACCGAGATCACCCAAGGCTTTACCATTTAAATACAATTTATGAAATGCAATTGATACACAATGATCAAGCATTGAATCCAAAACATAACATTGTCAAGCAACAAGAGTTACGGGATTACAACCCAATCCCGAATAGGATAATACATAGTTTAAACCAAACACAGCGGAAGTCTAAAAAAAACACCGTACAACCAAAGTCATTGTCCAAAAGATCTCAACCTGATTAAAGAAATAATTAAAACATTGAAATACCACCGTTGACTCCATAGTCCTTCTGGTCTTCTGAACTACTTCTTATATGATGTGCTGAATCGAACGGATGACACCAGCCAACCATGCAAGGGAAAATATTGGTTGGTTAGTCTAAATGAATAGACTAGCAAGGGAGCAAAGCAGAATGGTTCGAAGCAGTCGTATTAGGTTAGACTCCTCGTCCCTCGAAAAATAATCGAGTACGCTTGTCAACCACCATACTCCTACTGGAATGAACGAGAGGTATGCACAAGAGAGGATTCTGGAAGACTGAATCTTCACAGAAATCGACTCGAAAGAAGACTCCAACGGAAATGAGTCTTTAAGGAAGTATGACAATTCTGGAAAGTTACAGAATCATACAACAATGATTTAAAACTGACTGAGATGCTTCAGTCAACGACCAACCTCACCGCCTTTCAGCGAATCCAGATCGGAAAGAAGACGTACTACATTCAAGTCAACACGAGTCTTTCTAGCGGCACTATTACCTAGCTGCCCTACTCGCTGAGCGTTCATTAATTATGTGCGTCAAGGTAGCACTTATCTGATTATGTTTCAAAAACACACATCACATTATAGACTTTTACATGTGTACCCCACCAATGGGACGACACATCTTAGTATACGTTTCGTCGAGAGTGACGTACACCGAAAGGTTTGTGACACCAGCTAAGTGTCCTGTCTCTACACACTTGTGAAAGAGACCGATCATGATCTTAGAATAGTACCAGATGGAGACGAGCCACCCCGATACCAGATTATAAAGAAACGACTGGACAAAGTCCGAGTAACGTTCCTATTTAACAGTGCCAACTAAACAGTTACAACACCACAACAGTTACAGGATAAATCCACATAAAGGCCCGAAAGACGATCACAGATAATAGCGTTGTTCTAACAGATATACAACCTATTATATGATTTTCAAAACAGTTTAACAAAACCGTTTCCAGACAAACAGAATATTCATTCCAAATTAATTACTCAGATAGACTACTGATAATTAATGTAAATATGGAACGAATGAGCAAGAGCGAACTGCCACTTGCCTTAATCCGCATAGTAGTCTAATGACGTCAACTGGATTCCGGGCTCGACACGGTATAGTTCCGACAGCACAACAACCTTCGAGTCGACCCATAAAAGGAACCCTAAGTTAGATCCGACATAACAGTACGAATCTAAACACGGCGAAAGAACACGAAAGGAAAGACGCCACGACGACAACCGACCAAGCCAAAGCCATGAAGGCATTCTGGGCACTGGCGGCGGTCGCTGTTTTTGGCAGCGGTCGCCGCATTCATCACGGCGGTCGCCGTGAAGAACACGGTCGACATAGACGAGAGAAATCTCACCAAAACAAAGCGCGTTTCGACCCCTTTCAGCCTGGCTTGGTTTTTGACCTTCAAAGGCAACCACAAGGCTTCAAAAGAGCTGCTGGAAACACCACCAAACAACACCGACGAAAGCTTCGAAATCTCCGGCGAAGGCACAACTCCGGCGAGAGGCAAATTTGGCAGAGGTTTGGTGCTGGGATGGCTCAAAACCTCTCCCCCAACGCCTCCTTTTATAGCCAAAACATCTGGAGTTCAAAACAAGAGGGCCTAGAGCTAGTTCGGCGCTCGCCAGAAGTCGCGCCGGCGACCAACAGGCAAGGACCGCCGGACAACGAAGGTGGCAATTACGGCGGGCGCCGTAATTTACGGCGGTCGCCGCGGCCTGGCACACCAGCTGCCTCCTCGAGCATTGGGACGGCGGGCGCCGTGACTTTACGGCGGTCGCCGTGCTTGGGTCTCACTACGGCGGTCGCCGCAACTTTACGGCGGTCGCCGTGACACCTTTTTCCCGCCCGTTCAGCTTTGAACGAACATGGCGTTAAGCAGGGATAAAAATTATCGTACGCGAACGACAATTAAAATCCAAGGCATGTTATCTGTATATTATTTCACTGAGAAAAATATTACAGATACAGAGCACATTACAGAATGTCTCAAGCTACCTGAATTAAATCCGACGTACACAACGGGTACTCGGGAAAATTCCAAAATTCCCAAAATAACCTTACAAAAATACGGGGTATCACAATTATAAATGTTCCCAAACAAATACATATTATTTCCATAAGACTCAGTTTTATTGGAGTCTTCTCTTGAATCATATCTTTTTCTTTGTTTCAGTAGAAGTATAATAGTCATATACCGTTTATCGAGTTTTATTCGAGAAACAAGGGTAGTGATTATATACAACTACACAGAACCTCACATAAATGCCCTACTTAAGTCTTTCATTAGACTAACCAACCGTTTCTTTTCCTTGCATGGTTGACTGGTGTCATCCGTCCCATACGACACATCAGTTGTTGGTCTCAAACTACTTGAAGTAACAAGACGGAGAAGAAGCCTCACAGTTGAAGTTTAGTTTTGGATTTTAAAGTGGTGTCAAATAAGTGTAAGTGTTCATGTAAAGTCTTCCGCTGTATTGTAATTTCGAGTTGTAAAACTTATCTCCTCAATTTACGAGAGTTTTTTTTTAATAAAGGTTAAGTATTTCTTTTAAAAAGTCTTTCGTTGTTTTTTATTTGTTATCAATGTATTTACGCATAAATTGTTCAGATTAAAGCGTAGGGTGACTTTAGACTTAAAGTTTGAGGTCACTAGCATGGGACACTACCAACATAAGTCGGGGGTGTTACAGTCAATATATTACTTTCCTTGGCCTTTGGGATGTAAACTATGATAAGATGATTTTGGACCATCACTCCTCCTTCCTTTCTTAAGCAAGTTTTACATAATTTCATTTCTTGTTTCTTATTCTTTCACTTTGTATTTTGTTATCTTCAGGTTGCCTTTGACTCAATCCCAAAGATAGTAGACATGGATGGGGAACTTTTACAGCTCAAACAAGATACATTTATTTGATCATTTTCTGAATGAGAACAATTGCACCTGAAAACGATCAAATACTAAGTATTTCACCACTTTCTCTAAAATTTTCACGACCCTTCTTGATCAATCTTTGCTTTCTCCTGTTTTTGTTGACTATATCTGCTTTTGCCTTCCATTTCCGTCTTTCTTTGCGGAATTATTAACTCGGACTACTTATATATGGAACAATTATTGTGTGAGTCATTGTAGTAATGAAAATATTAATGACACCACCCACTAATTTTGGTTGGATTTTTGTGATGTGTACACACGTCTCCTTTACACGACCCCAAATAATATTTTTCATGGTTGATTTATGTTCAGAAAACTCTTCTTTCACTGTTGTAATAAGACTTTGATAACATTTGTCTCTTACTATAATTCTATAATGACTAGGGGTGTTCATCCGGTCCGGACCGGTTTTTTTCAAAAATCTGGACCGGAGACCGTGTAGGGATTTTAGTTGCGTAAATCGGAATTTCAGGAAACGATTTTCTAACATCTAACCAAAGATCTCATGCATAAACCAAATAAATCATAGATAGGAAGAATCAAATACCTTTTGATGCGTGTTTCAATCTGCTGGAATAGAGAGAATAGAGCCTCACGTGTGACTCCTCTATTTGGTCCACCCGAGCTTGGATCTGGATCGCTTGGGACTCGGTTGCTAGAGCGAGGATCGAAGACAAACGAAGGAGAGAGCAAGAGAAGGTGTACGGCTGCCTTAGGTAAAAATTGGATTAGGGTTTTCTCTTAGAAAGCCTTCCTTTTATAATACCAGGTGTAGATATCTTATTTTCTAAATAAGTATATCTTTTATTATTAATAATAACACTTTATTATTAACAAACCTTATCTCCCAAGTTATATCATATATAACTTTATATCATATACCTTATATAATATGTCTCCCATTAAACTGATCCAGTCCAAACTCTAAGGGTGTGACCTCGTAGGACCCGGTAATGATAGCAATAGACTTTATGACATACTTTATAACATATAGTCTATAAATCATAGTTGACTTCTAGCAAATACTATGACTACCTAAAATCACCGGATTAAATATCTCCATAAATGGTCCCACTTCATAATCAGTAATTGCACATTTGATTAAAGAACACAATTCCTTCAATCTCCCACTTGTCCTTAAAACAAGTGTGCAATGTTAAAATTCCTTTGTCACAAAGTGTCTAATCTGACTATATGATGAAACTCATCTTTACCGCCAAATACGTTTCTTGAACTCTTGAGATCAAACTGTCAGTACGGATGATTACTAATAATCCATCCGAGTATGGCCATGCGTTTTCACAGTTCTCTCTCTTCAAGTGGCCGAGACACCAATCCTTTCCAAATGTATCGTTGTATACATGGAATAGGAGGACATATTCAATCTTGTAAGACTACAGCTCCCACTCAACTTTTGGCAATCCCAATCACTGCCTTTATAACTGCCTGTTACGGTCAGCGTTTGACAGCGTCAAAGACATACCATCAGTCAAATGATAACTATATCATACTCATGTCTAAGGAACTCACTAATGTAGTTGATTAGACATGTGTATACCGATACATATCGGTCTATCCGATATGTATCGGTATACACATCTATGTAATCGATTAGACATCTACATGTCCCTATAACACATGAAACCTGATGTTATCAATCAATCTCACATATGGTCTTTTGATTAAGTCATTTGTATCCAAGTTAACAACTTAGACCATGGACTTCTAACAATTTTATAATTTCAGTTCACTTAATGGGGTTTCATTCACCAAAACAGTTTTGATGAGCCCATTTGATAACTATTAAATTGTTTGGATACTTTATCTAATCCCAAGCAATGATTAAATAATAATATGAAATTCATATATATAAGTCAAGCATAAGTGTTTGTAATAACAATAAACAATGTTTATCATAAAACAAACAATGTCTCAAAAGAACTCTCTAATATGTTTGAGTCCCTTGGCCCGAGTGTGACTGTCATGCTTGGGCCTAGACATGGGCTTGGTCAAAGGATCTGCAATGTTGTCGTCTGTGTGCACCTTGCACATCCTCACATCACCTCTATCAATGATATGTGTGATCAAGTGATATTTCCGCAGAACGTGTCTGGACTTGGAGCTAGAGCTAGGTTCCTTGGCTTGAGCAATGGCGCCATTGTTGTCACAATAGACGTCAATAGCTCTAGTAGTGCTAGGAACGACACCGAGCTCAGCTATGAACTGCCTAATCCAGACAGCCTCCTTAGCCGCTTCACCAGCAGCAATGTATTCTGCCTCTGTTGTAGAATCTGCTACTGTCCCTTGCTTCGGGCTCTTCCAGCTGACGGCTCCTCCATTTAGAATGAAGACGTATCCAGACTGAGATTCAAAATCATCTTTGTCTGTCTGGAAACTCGCATCAGTATAGCCCTTGACGACCAACTCGTCATCACCTCCAAATATCAAGAGATCATCCCTAGTCCTTCGTAAGTACTTCAGGATGTTCTTGGCTGCACACCAATGTGCATCACCCGTGTTTGATTTGTACCTGCTACACATGCTCAAAGCAAATGCAACATCTGGGCGAGTACAAGTCATTGCATACATGACGGATCCTATGGCTGAGGCATAGGGAATCCTGCTCATCCTCTCAGTTTCACCAGGTGTCTTAGGACACTGTCTCTTGCTGAGATGTAAGCCATGCTGCATAGGCAAGAACCCTTTCTTAGAGTTCATCATATTGAATCTCCTAAGGACCTTATCTATATAAGTTCCCTGACTCAGACCAATAAGTCTCTTAGATCTATCTCTATAGATCTTAATTCCTAATATGTACTCAGCCTCTCCCAAGTCCTTCATTGAGAAATACTTCTTAAGCCACTCCTTAACTGTCTCCAGCATAGGAATGTCATTCCCAATGAGTAGTATGTCATCCACATACAGAACTAGGAATGCCACTTTGCTCCCACTAAACTTCTTATAGACACAGGCTCTTCTTCGCATCTGATGAAGTCAAATTTTTTGACCATTTCATCAAAACGAAGATTCCAACTCCTAGATGCCTGCTTAAGTCCATAAATGGACTTCTTAAACTTGTATATTCCCTAGGGTTTTTTGGATCCTCAAAACCTTCTAGTTGCATCATGTATACATCCTCTTCTAAATACCCATTTAGAAAAGCGGTCTTGACATCCATTTGCCAAATCTCATAATCATGATAAGCGGCAATCGCTAGGAGTATCCTAATGGACCTGATCATAACGACCGGTGCAAACGTTTCTTCATAGTTAGTACCATGAACCTGTCTAAATCCTTTGGCAACTAGTCTTGCCTTATAGACAGAAACGTTTCCATCCTTGTCTGTCTTGATCTTAAAGACCCATTTGCATCCAATGGGCTTTACCCCATCAGGCAAATCTATCAAGTCCCATACTTGATTTTCAGACATGGAGTCCATTTCAGATTTCATGGCTTCCAACCATTTCTCAGAGTCGGGGTTCGCCATTGCTTGCTTATAGGTCGTAGGCTCGCCGTTCTCTAAAAGTAGAACGTCAATGCTAGCAGTCAAGACGTAATCCTCATAACGTCTAGGTTGCTGCCTTAGCCTTTCTGATCTCCAATGTGGTCCAACAATAGGAGAGACTTCAACTGCTGGGTTGACCACATATGTATGCGGTACCTCAGGTGCTTCATCGACTTGAGGAATTACATCTTGGATTTGGACGGTTTCCCTTTGAGAAGGTACGCCTCCAAAGTCAAGTTCCTCAGTGACATCGTCTATGTCCTCATGTTGTTGGGTTTGTTGCTCAGCTTGAATCTCATCAAGCTGAACATTTCTCCCACTTGGCTTCTTGGAAAAGAAATCTTTTTCCAAAAAGACACTATCCCGAGCAACAAACACTTTGTTCTCAACGGGATTGTAGAAATAATATCCCCTTGTTTCCTTGGGATAACCTATAAAGAAGCATTTGTCTGATTTGGGTGCTAGCTTATCAGATAGTAAACGCTTTACATAAGCCTCGCATCCCCAGACCTTCAGAAATGACAAGCTAGGAACTTTTCCATACCATGTTTCATGTGGTGTCTTGTCAACTGACCGTGACAGAGTCTTGTTTAGTGTGAACGCAGCAGTGGTGAGGGCATATCCCCAAAAAGATGTAGGAAGATCAACAAAACTCATCATTGAGCAGACCATGTCTAACAACGTCCTGTTTCTCCTCTCAGATACGCCATTCAACTATGGCGTGCCTGGTGGAATCAATTGTGTCAAAATGCCACAACTTCTCAAGTGATGGTCGAATTCTTGGCTCAGATATTTGCCCCTTCGATTTGATCGGAGTGCCTTTATCTTCTTGTCAGTCTGTGTCTCAACTTCATTCTGGAATTCTTTGAACTTTTCAAAGGACTCAGATTTATGCTTCATTAAGTAGATATACCCATATCTACTAAAATCATCAGTAAATGTAATGAAGTATCGATAGCCTCTCCTAGCTTATGTGCTCATAGGTCCACACACATCGGTATGTATGAGAGCTAAGAGCTCAGTAGTCCTCTCACTCGTACCAGTGAAAGGTGACCTTGTCATCTTGCCCATCAAACATGACTCATATATTTCAAATGATTCTAAATCAAATAACTTTAGGCTACCAACCGTTTGGAGTTCTTTCATGCATTTGATGCTAATGTGACCCAAGCGACAATGCCATAGATTGGCTTCACTTATATTCGACTTTTTCCTCTTTGTATCAACGTTATAAATTTCAGATTTGAGATCCAGCATGTATAGTCCACTACTACTCACATGGGCTCGAGCATAGAAAATGTCATTCTTATAAATGGAAAAACAATCCTTAATGACAAATTCATAACCCTCACGGTTCAAAACTGAAATTGAAATCAAATTCTTAGTAATAGAAGGAACAAAATAACAATTATAAAGTTCTAAAACTAAGTCAGAAGGTAGAGGTAGACTATAATCTCCAATGACAAGTGCAGTAACCCTTGCTCCATTTCCAACGCAGAGATCTATCTCACCCTTCTGTAACCGTCTCCTATTTCTTAGTCCTTGCACATTCGAAATAATGTGAGAACCACATCCTGAATCTAATATCCAAGAATGAGACTTGGTTGATAAGATTTCAGTAACGTAAATACCTGAAGTGGAGACTGTTTCCCTCTTCTTTTTTTCCAGGTTTTTGTGACTTGCCTTATCCTCATCAGATGAGCTGACAATCAACTCTGGTATGAGATTTTCAAGGACATCCTCTTGTCCCTCAGACCTGAGACTGATTCTCATATGTCTTTCCCAATCAAGGAAATTTGTGTCGTTCAACTTGTTTTTCTCAACAATTGAGCGGAGAGTGAATTTGAGGTGTTCAGAAGACATAGTAACTACAAAACGGAATAAAACATGCAGATAAATTATGCTTGATATGCAAGAACTTAAAATTTAGACTAGTTATAAACAGTAAGTTATTGCACATTCTACTCAATTAAATTGTCCCTTGTGAGTAAATTGATTCCAAGATCCTATCTTAGATGAAACTCGAGCGTACTAAGGCACTTCCCCAAGTCTCATGTAATCAAGGTAAGTAAACCCGTTACTAATTATAACACCTTATAATTCTTGGTTGATGGCCACATCTTATGTCAGACTCATCCTTATGCCTCAAGATCCAAAACTGAGCCTTTTGGTCTCTTGTTGAGTGTAACCATACCAAGGCAACATGCCCCTATTAGACATACCCGCACTATCCCAAGGTCAAGGAAGGACACCTCGCTAGGGCGAAAACTATCCAACGAATCCCAAGGGCCTTATGGTTATGATATGGAAAGGCATGATCTCAATATTCTATTAAGGGACTTAAGCATGCAATGGTTGTTTATTTACTAGTGAACAAAATAGTATAAACAAACAAGCAAGCATGCAAAGTGAGAAATAAAACATTCAAGTAATGCAGTAATTAAATGTGATCCTAGTATGGCCCCTAAAAACCAAAATTAAAGATCTAATCTTCATGGCTCTTGTTACTCTTGGATCTTCATCCTTAGTATTCTCCATGGATCTCCATCCTTTGGTGTTCTTAGGATCTTCTTCTTCTTGTCTTACATATAATTGAAATAAACTCTCTTGCATAAATTTAAATTACAATAATACATAACGATACGCAGATCGTGTACAAGAAAAACATAACGGTACGCAGACCGTATTTATCTATCCTAATGTGGGCCATACTAGTCACCTCATGCAAGCAATAATATCATAATATAATAACACATGCATGCAATAATAATATCAAATATTATCAATAATATTAATCTAATTAATAGTAATAACCAATTTAACTAATTTAAATAAAACCATATTAAATTAAATAAATCATCTCATGACATAAATAATTTAATATCAAATTCTTAATTCAAATTAAATGTAATATATAGAATTAATCATAATTAATTATTAAAATGCATTATTGGATAAGATATGCATAAAAAAGATAAGATATCAAATATCTTATCTAAATCTAGTGGAAATCTATCCTAACAACTTTTAGGAAATTATATAATTTAGATAATATCAAATATTATCCAATTAGGTAAATAAGATCTTATCTTATAGTTTAGGAAATTATCCTAAAACGCCAAATCTATCCATCCGGACCGAGTCGTGCCTGAGTCAAAACCGGACCGACCCGCTCCCACTGAACCACGCAGCCCCTGCGGGCCGACCCGGGTCCGACCCGAACCAGCCACTGCAGGACCGTGAGCCGAACAATTTTAAGCCAAACAATTCTTTAAAAATTCTTTAACAATTTAAAATCAGCCACCGAACACTGCGTTTACTGCATTAACAATTAATGCTGAATTTGATATCTTAGAAAATTAAGTCTGGAAACCAAATAAAGCAGGACCGCATAATTGTTCGGAATTAAGTATGGAAATTAAGTAAAGCATGACCGTAGACTTTCATATTAGAATCGCATATTACAACACTGCGTTAAAAGCATAATATCATATTCTAATCTTCATCTGAGGAAGTCACCGAACAGTTCGCAAGACCACACAACTTGACTATTCCATCTGATGAACAATTTCATCAAAATTCACCGAACAATTCGGAAACAGGTCACCGAACAATTTCATAAGAAATCAGAATTTGGGTAGTTGATGTATCTTATGAGAATCAAAATTTCATCTAATGATTTAAAACATGTCAAAAATCATATCTCTTGCATAATTAAATCACATGAATCAGTATGTGTAGAATAATTTTACATGCATATTTGTTCATAAAGTTTTTCAACTTTACTAATCCAATTAATTAAAATCATAATTTTAATCATGCAAATTAACCTATATATCAATGTTCCACTTAATTTGAATCAAGACAATCATGAACATGCATCAAAATTTAAAACTTTAAATTTGATCTAATTAATTTATGCAAGAGGCAACTGATACCACTGTAGGGATTTTAGATGCGTAAAGCGGAATTTCAGAAAACGATTTTCTAACATCTAACCAAGGATCTCATGCATAAACCAAATAGATCATAGATAGGAAGAATCAAATACCTTTTGTTGCGTGTTTCAATCTGTTGGAATGGAGAGAATAGAGCCTCACGTGTGACTCCTCTATTTGGTCCACCCGAGCTTGGATCTGGATCGCCTGGGACTCGGTTGCTAGAGCGAGGATTGAAGGCGAACGAATGAGAGAGCAAGAGAAGGTGTACGGCTGCCTTAGGTAAAAATTGGATTAGGGTTTTCTCTTAGAAAACCCTCTTTTTATAATACCAGGTGTAGATATCTTATTTCCTAAATAAGTATATCTTTTATTATTAATAATAACACTTTATTATTAACAAACCTTATCTCCCAAGTTATATCATATATAACTTTATATCATATACCTTATATAGTATGTCTCCCATTAAACTGATCCGGCCAGTCCAAACTCTAAGGGTGTGACCTCGTAGGACCCGGTAATGATAGCAATAAACTTTATGACATACTTTATAACATATAGTCTATAAATCATAGTTGACTTCTAGCAAAGCACTATGACTACCTAAAATCACCGGATTAAATATCTCCATAAATGGTCCCACTTCATAATCAGTAATTGCACATTTGATTAAAGAACACAATTCCTTCAGACCGGACCGGACCTATTCGGTCCGGTCCAATTCCGGTCCGGTCCAGGACCGGTTAGACCGGATTTTTTTTTTTAAATAATTAAATTCTTATTTAAAATCTATAAAAAATATCTAAAAAACATATATACTCCTAACTTATTAAATTAAAAAAAATATCTATAAAAAAATACATATAAATCTCCCAAAAAACATATAAATTAAAAAAAATATTTTAAAAAAAAATCCGGTCTACCGGTCCGGACCGGAACCGGATTAAGGAAATTACCTGGACCGGAGACCGGACCGTATTTTCACCGGTCCGGTCATTTCCGGTCTGGTCCGGTCCTCTTTTGAACACCCCTAATAATGACTATGAACCCTTTTCTTCAACTTAATAGAGTTGTGAAGCTAGAGAAGAAACGAAGGCCTTGCAACGAACCCCAACAAATTTAACAGATTATTGCAATTGAAGAATGATTGTGAATTGTTTGATATTCCCACACAAGTAAATGAGTTCAACTAAGAAGAAACACAACTGGATTAACAATATCTTTGAAAAACTTGATAGAACTCTTGTTCACTACCAAATTCTCCAATGATTCCCACAAATTAAGACCATAACCATTCATTTATGTCATTAGATCATTTCCCAAAAGTTGTTGAGTTATTTAGCTCATCAATATATAAAGGTAGAACATTTACATTTGAGAAAATATGGTTGCATCGAAAGACTTCAAGAATATAATGAAACAAGCTTGCAAAGTAAATTTCGAATGATTAAAGATGTATAAACTTGTTAATGAAATACAACTACTAAAACGACATGCTAAATAATGGAACAAGATTACCTTTGACAACATCTTTTCTCAATTAAGTAAGATTGATGAAGGCTTGGCCAAGATACAAAAATCTATAGTTGAATCATCGAACCCGACCCTTATCCATAAACAATTAAGATTAATTAACAAGAAAGAAGAAATACTCAATTTTCAAAAAATATATTTGAATCAAAGAGAAAAAACTAAACATATTAAACTTGTTGATACAAACTCTAGCTACTTTCACACAATAACAACTTGTAGAAGGAACACAAAGATTATCAAGGAAATAAGGGCTAACGAAGGCACAATCATTGTTGGAAAAGTATATATTCACAATGAAATACGATTAAATTTTTGTAAGAGATTCAAAATAAACAATATAAACAAGAATCAATTATATCACCATTTACAATTAATCCAAACAAAAATAATCACATGTGATAATTTACAATTAGCGAAAAAAACATCACTATGGAAGAAATAAAAAAATACAATGTCCAATGTTGGTTTTGACAAATCTCCGGGATCAGATGACATGTCTACAAGCTTCTATCAGAAGTATTGAGACATTGTGGGCCCAACAATTACTCATGCATATTGAAACAAGTAAATCGTACTTTTATTTCCTTATTCTCTAAATGTGACAATCTAAACTCAATGAACCATTATAGACCCATGAGTTAGTGTTCAATTGTTTATAATGTTATTGCAAAACTTCTTACTGAACGACTCAAAATGGTAATGGAAAAACTCATGCACCCACAAAAAGGGACATTTGTGGTCAATAAGGCCATACAAGATAACATTTTAATCACATGTGAAATCTTTCACTCCTTTAGGAGTAAAACCGGAAAACAAGACTTTATTGCAATCAAAATAGACATGGAGAAAGAATAGGATGTCATTGAATGAGATTTCATCCTTCAAGTTATGAAAAAATTTGGAGTATGCACAAGGTTCACTGAATGGATCAAGGAATGTATCACTTCAGTGTCATTCTCTATCCTTGTCAATAATGGATCCACAAACTTGTTAAAACCTGAAGTTGGCCTTAGACAAAGAGACCCACTCCCCCTTTCCTTTTTATTCTGGAAGCTGGAATAATGGCCAAAAACTACAAAAAACATCTAAACACAGAACTAACCCGATTGGATTTCTAGTTACAAAAAATGGGACGTGATTCTCGTTCTTGGATTTTATGAATGATATCATGATATTTGCAAAAACTAATATTACAAGAACATAATAAGTCAAGAATATAATTGATGACTATTGTGCCATATCTGGAAAAAAGGTCAATTATCACAAGTCTGCCTTTCAAGTGACTAAAAAGGTTTCGCATACTAAAAAACAACAACTTCAAGGAACCTTAACAATCACAAACATGACATCTCTAAAAAAATATCTAAGATGTCCAGCTATCAACGATAGAGTCAACATAAACACATTTGATGAAATCATAATTAAATCTAAATTTCAGCTCAAAATATGGAAAGCGAACTCTCTTTTCTAAGAAGGCAGAAGTGTGCTAATCAAAGAAAACTTAGTTGCTACACCTAATGGTTATGCAAAGTTTCATGTTATCGACTAATACACATAACTAATTAGACAAAATCAATAAAACTTTTTTTTGAAATAAAACTATATGTGATATTCAAGTTTCATCCGGTTTCATTCAGATTTCCTTTTTAGGGAGCTACTTTGCATTCCAAGTTTCTATATTAGCAAGCTTCTTCTTTAGGCCATTTCGACATTTATGTTATGAGAAATTAGCATGGTTGTGTCTTGTGGTATTTAATTTCTTTGGGTTGCAACTAGAGACTTGGTAATAGTATAAAATGTGGTATTTAATTATATAAGGCACACTCACATAAGCACCACTCTTATGGTGCTCAATGCGGATCATTGTGGACCCTTGGATGGGCTATACCAACCCTTGCGTTTTAGAGCTCACAATGAAGTAAAATGGCGTGCACTAAAGTATTTTTTTATTGGCATTATTGTGAATTTCTCGAAAACACAGACAAAATTACCAAAAAATCCATTCTGGTTCTTTCCTTCAAATCGTTCCCAACTTTGCTTCTGTAACACCCTCAAAATACCTTTGGAAATATTACCGCCAGTGACCTCAGAATACATGTCCGGGGTCACCCAAGGCTTGCCGTTTTTATAACAATTGATATAATATCGTAAACTTTAGTAAATAACATGAAAGTTGACCAAATAATGTCTCATACCGATGTTACAAATTACAATCAATAACAAAACCAAATACAAAAAGCGTATATTACAACGAAAGTCTTTGAAATAAATAAAACGCCACAAAGGGGTTTTGAACCGTGCGATCTTACGCCAAGATCTTCAACCTTAGGAAACACTTAAAATATCAACTGCCTTCAACGTCGGATTTCTGGCCTTCACAGCTGAGGAAAATTACCTGATGTGCCGTATGAGACGGATGACACCAACCAACCATGCAAATGAAAAATAGCGGTTGGTCAGTCTAATGAAAGACTACGCAAGGGTACAAAGAAAATGTTCTAAGTAGTCGTATTAAGTTACAACAATCGCTTTTTGAATAATAGCCGATAGACGATGTTAACTTCAATACTTCTACAGAAACACAAGAAAAGGAATGATTCAAGAGAAAGACTCCAATGGAATTGAGTCTTTATCGGAAACGTATGCAATTGTTTGGGAACGTTAAGTTTTCACACAAGTTTATAAAACGACCTTGATTATTTGGGTCCACGACCAACCTCACCGCGTACTGCGAATTCAGATTGGAAAGATGACTTACTCTAACAAGAGTTCGGGCGGATTCCACGTTGTACTTCTCGCCCGAGGGTATATTAACTATGTGCGTAAAAGCACTTATCTTATTTACTTCCAAAACGTACATTCACGTTAAAGCTTTTAATTCACATCATCTCAAAACGAGAGATATCTTTGGGAATGAATCCCGAATGTTGGCACTAGCTAAGTGCACCTACCACTTGAATAAGGGTACGGTCATGACCAAAAGTACTAGGGCAAAATCCTTCTAATACCAGTTATAAAGAAGCGACTAGACCTCGCAAGGTACATAGCGTTCCTACGAATACTCGTGCTAACTACACATAAGTTCACACATAAATCCACACCAAAATCCATTACGGTAATATCATATAGAACTATATAATTGCGTTGTTTCTAGCAATATATACAACCTATTATAAATCCATATTTTAACACATCGTTTTATCAAATCTGTTCCCACACAAAACAACAACTTTATTCCAACTTAATTAAACAATTACATAATTGATAATCAAGGGATATATGGAATAATGAGCAAGAGCGAACCGCCACTTGCCTTAGCTTAAACGAACGAGAGATCGGGTTCGAGATCCGGGAACTTGAATTTGTGCACGACTTATAATCTAGAATCTGATGATCGAGTCGATTCCATGATTATAAGTTCATTCCATACCGGACTAGGCCGGAAGAGGGTTCTATAAATTATCATTATGAGAAGGGGTCATTCGAGCCTATCTAAATAAAGACTAGATTTCCATATGGATCCCTACGTACTTACATTCCATTTAGGATTAGGAATAGGCGTAATCGGACCTTCTTTTTACATATCTCTTGTTATTTGATTTGGGACCCTATTCATCTCTTTGGGCTTCTATTGAATCGAGAAATAAGTTTGATTGTCCATCTTTTTGATATATATAAGTATAGGGCATATATAAGTATAGGGCATCCTCCGGAAAATGAAAATCAAAGCAATTGGATGTCCGACTCAGGCCTATATGACATGACCGATCAATAGCAATACTCCAACACCCCACCTTTGTCATATATTCCATACATCACACTAGATAGATATCATATTCATGGAATACAAATCACTTTCAAGATGCCTTGGTGGTGAAATGGTAGACACGCGAGACTCAAAATCTCGTGCTAAAGAGCGTGGAGGTTCGAGTCCTCTTCAAGGCATAGAGAATGCTCATTGAATGAGCAATTCAATAAGAGATCTTGGAATGACTGCCTACTAAAATTCCCATTGAATTTTATCGTCATTCCGTAGGGTCGGATCCCAATTCGCACAACCAGCCATGGATACGAGCACAATCCAACCCGACGACGTATGCGAGATGAGTTTTTAGACAAGAAACCTAATTAGTTACGATACGAAAAGACGAAACAAAAAGAAGGACAAAGGGCAGTGCCACGGTCGCGGTTAGCATAGCCGCGATCGCGACTTACTGGGCAAAGTAGCGGCCGCGGCAGAAGGGGCTGCGATCGCGGGCCATGCCTTGGCCGAGATCGCGGGCCTCTGCCCATCCGCGGTAGATGGAGCCGCGGTCGCGGGACTCCATCCCGACACGAGCTTAAATCGAACTTCGGAGCCTAACCGACGACGACGAGGCACATAACTTCTCTTTCTGGACAATTGCGTACTTCCACCACTCCAGGAACTTCACAACGGCGACGACCTCGGCTTTCGGCGACGACAACTCCGACGACAAACACAACAAATCGAGCTTTATCGAGAGGAAGAGATGGTGATCGTGAAGAAAATGGTAGCCAACACCACCTATTTATAGGCTGGGATGGGGCTCTCTCCATTAAGTGAGAGGCAACTCGAACGCTCGACCTCCCCAACCGGTTGCTCGGAGAAGAAACGCTGGAAATCCAGAGCGCCAACGTCTCAGTAAAGACGAGGAAGAAGACGAAGCAGGGTGCCGCGATCGCGGTTTCAGAACCGCGATCGCGGTTTGCCCAAAGGCCAAACCGCGCCCGCGGTTTCATAACTGCGGTCGCGGGCAGTGCTGCGCCCGCGGCTGCATAGCCGCGATCGCGGGCAATGCCGCGCCGAGGCTCTTGGACCTTGATCGCGGGTCTTGCTTGACTCCGATTTTAGCAACCCTCAAATAAAATAGAACCCATATATTTCATTAAATGTATATCCACACATTCATATGATTCATACAGGGTTACAAAACATGCCTAACACGTCTTGCTCACAAAACGAAAGTTGGGACTTTTAGGGGTTATTACAGCTTCCTTCCTTGCTCAAATCGCGATAGTGCCTAACACTAGCTCTCCATCGAACAATAACGAACCCTAAATCTATCTTCACAAACACCAATCGCCACCAAAACAATCGCAAGGCCAGACAAAACCAATCTCCATAAACCATAGCTCTTCAGCTTCTCTTCGCACACAATCTCTGGAGCGCAATGTCAAACAAGGACGGATATTCTACGAGCAATCACAAATTAGGAGAACAAGGTAAAATCAAACTCACTCTTGCATTTACTACATCAACTTGTTTGAAAACTATTCAGATTTGACTAAACAAGTTGAAATCCTAGGGTTCATATAATATCGAAAATTTAGGGGTTCATGAAGTCAATTGCGAAAATGCTAGTTTCTTGCATTTATGAGTTTCTTTTGAAGTTTATGTAAATGTTCAGGTGCAATTTGACTAAAAACTCCAAAAAATCTACGATTCATGTAACTGTTAAAAGAAATCAAAATTTCTAGGGTCCATACTTTCGAGTTCTCTAGCAATATAGAGTAGATTAGATAGTAAGGAAACTTCTGTAAAACAATCGAGGTAGAATGTATTCTTCTATAGGTTCAGTTCAAATTGCAATGTTATTTAAGTTTGTGGTCAAAATGAAGCACACTATACTAAATTTCAGTTATTGACTTCATCATCTACAGTGTAATGTGAATCATTTGGCACTACATTTCTTTACTTTTGTGTTCACATGTTGGCTTGGTGTATTTATATTAGGAGGTTCATGTAAAAGCGGGAAAAACTGTAGCTTATAAAAAAACTATTGAATTCTCTAGGTTTCCGTGTTTCATTTTGAGTTTGTGTGTAATGTTGGAAATATTCTGGTGCGTTATTTCCATTTAAGTGTAGGATTCTAGGACCCAAATTTGGTTATCTGTACATTATAAGCTCTGGATTTGTGTTAATTTTCCATGAGCCCTTGTTGTTGGAAATTTGTGAGATCTCAGATTGTTCATGTGTAACCGCATAGGAACCCTAGGTGTGCCTAGGTGGCCAACTGGTTACGCAAGCGCCTATTCATTTTAACTCCAGATTATAGAACGGTAGTAATGTTATTGCACTTTCTTTTTGATTATTTGCCTGATGACGTTAAGCCCACTTTTCTGCTTTGGATGATGCTGATTTTATGTTCTTTGATGTTGTGACATGATGAACATGTATATCTTCCATTAGGTTCATATATAAGGTTTATGACTAGATGTGTCAAACGGGTCGGGTTCGGGTTTAAGCCTACCAAATCGGGTCATTTACGGGTTGGGTCGATTGTGGGTCAAAATTTACGGGTCGATTGTGGGTCGGGTCGTTGCGGGTCAGGTACGGGTTCGGTTCGACCCAGCGGGTCGAGAGCGCCTTGTCAAATATTTATTAAATGAATATTAAAATAATATTTTAATTGAAACAACAAAGAATAAATCAAAAAATTATTATTATATAATATTTTAATAATAAAATATACTATAATATTTAATATATAAAATATAAACACATTTGTATTGACCCAACCCAGAAATTTTTGGGTTGAACGAGTCAGATCACTTTTGATCCAATACTTTTCGGGTCGGGTCTCAACCCAGAAAACGAGGGTCGGGTTGGTTCGGATTTGCGGGTCGGGTCAAATTTTGATAGCTCTATTCATGACTATAAGAATCTAGTACGAGGTTCATGTGTGTTAGATATCATGTTCACATATAGTGTCTGTCCGGTTCATGTGTATATGAATATGAATTTATGGGGGAATTTGCATGTTTATCATGCATGGAAATAAATAAATAAAGTATAGTTCATATTTAATGATTATTAGTTCATGTGTGATAAATACAAGGTTCACACTACTATAAATGCTTGCATAACTATTTATTTTGTAAAAATCAAGTCCTTTTGCAAGTTCATATCTAATATTCTACTATATTTGAATAGATACAGAAGATGCCACACTAGCATCCTTAGCGTTGTATGAAGCTAACAAAAACATAAAAAAGAGACAGACAACAAAGCCTAGTAATTATAGAAATAAGGCAACGCTTGCATCAGGAGATTCGAAGAGAACAAAGTGATAAGGACGAGGATGAGATTAAAAACACATTTGAGAAGTCTGATCTAAACAATACAAACCAAGAGGATGACATATTTAAATATTGGGGTGCATATGTATTTACTAAGAAGTTCATGTATAGAATAGAACTAGGTTCATGTTTGCTAAGATAAAACAAATATGTGCACTTAGGTTCATACAATTTCACTTATGGGTTCATGTAAATATATTTGAAGGTTCATAATATAACCATGAAAGGGTTAAGCCCTTAAATGTGTTTAAACTTAATTTTATGCACACTTAGGTTCATAACGGTTCAAGTAAATACATTAGATGGTTCATATTTAACCATAAAAAAGTTTTAAGGCCTCAAATATGTTTAGCTTTTTGGATAGCAACTAAAATGAAATAGCTTTCATAGTCTTAAAGGTTTTATATTCAACTTACAATTTACGAGTTTGTATATTCATATTTGTTAAATTACATGCTTTAGGTGCATGTTTATATTGATGAAGGTTCATCAATCACATTCATTTTAGATTGTGAACCGTATGTATACTAAATATGAACCATTAGAAGACTAAATTTAAACCAGTAAATCATAGGGAGTGAGAAGGAAAAATTCGAAGCAAACATCAACAAAAAATCCAATAGAAGAAAAAGTGACAACATATTTATGAAGGTTCATAAGATTCTTAAGGGATTGCTTCTAGGTGCATGTTTATACTGATGAAGTTTCATCAATGGAATTAATTTGAAAATGTGAGCCGCATGTATACTAAATATGAACCGTTAGAAGACTAAATATGAACCAACAAACAACATGAAGTGAGGAGGTAAAATTCGAAGCAAATATCAACAATAAAAAACAAAGAAACATAATTGAGAGCTCAACATAAACTACATATAGGGTCAATAAAGGCAAAGAAACGTTTATAAGTTGTGTACATGACGAGTATAACTGAAAGCTCAACATAACTGCTTTAAGGTTCATATACAAGTAATATCAAGTTCATATGCACTAAAGACAAGTTCATATATATGACGAAACTGATGTTCTATTACTCTTTAAGGTTCATATACAAGTGATATCAAGTTTATATGTAGTAAATGTTTCATATGAAAAAATTGATGTTCTTCAAACATGACTTAACCATGGATGCACTGTCCCAGGTTGAGAAATTGCTCTAAATAAATGAAAGAAGAATTCAAATGGCCAAAAATGATAATATCGTGAACAAACACAAACTAAACATTACATCAAAGTTGCAAAACATGGCATGAATCCATGGAAAACAAAAATTTCAAGGCGAATCGATGGACAAACAAGGAGTGAGATTTGAGTTGAGTGTTGAACATTGAAAATTCATAACTAATTGTGAAGATGGAGTTAGGAAGCCCATTAGTATGCCTTGGAAAGCTTGTTGCATGAACTATACTGTAGTATTTTTATTAGATTCTTTGAGCTCTAGAGTTGCCTAGAAATTAGATATACCATGATAGACTGTTAGAGTATCAAAATAAGGAACAACCGAGCTGTAGGAATTATTAAAGATTAATCTTATGTCTATTTTTTTATTATTGAATTGACGTTGAATATATAAGTGAGTTATATTTTAGGGAAGATTAACAAACGAATTTATTAAGGTCATTTGATAATTTTTTTGGGATTTACGAGTATAAAAACAATGAGAAATATGATTAATGGGGTTTTGAGGTGTTAATTAATTTTACACGCTTAGTGGTGCTTAGGAAAGCTATTGGTGATTAGTTATGATTGTTTGACATTCTTTAGGTGACAAAAATTGTTTGATGTTACTCTTATTCGTACTTGTCGCCATTCGAGGCAAGTTCTCTTGGACTTACTTAACTTTTGTTTATGATGTGCACTAGACTTGCGAGGTGTGTACGTCTGTAGTTTGGGAGTTGACCCTAAGTATTAAGTTAAGTTTTCAAAATTTTATTTATGATTGATTATATTGATTTCCATCGGTATATTTATGGGCATGGGTAAGTTGTTGAGAAAGTGACCCCAAGTATAACCATGCGGCTAAGTAGGGCCCCTTTTTTGAAATTATAAAATGTTTTAGCGGATGATCGAGTAAAGGATCAAGCGGAATTGGAAGTTGATGATTTGGAAATGGGCAACGTGTAGAGTTGTGCGATGACCGTTGTGTTCCATGATTTGAGACCGAAGGGTGCCATGTGTTATTGTGATTGTTTGAAGTTATGTTATGTTGGATAACTGCTGGTGTTTGATTCACTGATTTGAGTTATGTTGGATAATTTAGTTTTTGATATTTCCATTGCTTTGGCAGTGAGGCAAACACAATCACTCGATTTATAAAAATGTTGTTGTTTGATTGGTTAGAGTTATGTTGGACAATGGTTGTTGTGTGATTGGTTTGAGTTATGTTGGAGGATTGTTGTGTCGTTGATGTTAGCATTATATTTATAATTCAATGTTGAGCATGTACATTTTGGTATCCTATATTTATATCTACATATATATTGCATTATTTGAATATATATATATTGTGATTGTGGGTTTCCTTTACATGCTTTCTCCTATTTGTTTGGTTCATATCGGGATCGCTAACTAACTTGATGATAATTTTGTGTTTAGGATACGATCCTTGGTACACCATGGGCATACTTTTCAAAATGATGGTGGTCAACCTCGATGTGATCAAGTGGTGTGCTTTAGGGGTTTATCTTTTTTTAGCTCGTTGGTGTCTAAGTTTATTTGAGTTTGTTCGATTGTCTATGAATTTTCTTTGTCCCATGAACAATCGAGATGTATTCTTGGTTTTTGCTTTCACGCCGTTCCATGGGTTATCCTTAAAATATTACGTAATGTTGAATAGTTTTCGTTATGTTCTCGTCGTGCCTTTGTTGAAAGGTCCAATTCAGTATATTTATTGTCAGGCTAGGTTTCTTTTCTTGGGTGTGGTCTACAACCATGTTACATCCCGAGTTTCTAAATGGGGTGTTATTATATCCATAATAAATCTCTTATAGGATGAAACAAAATTGGCAAACCAATAAACATAGATGGAGTATTTACATGGAAAACAAAGGATGTGAACTGTGCCATGTAAATGAAACACATCTGGAAAATCATAGCCAAACCTGACAACCTTTGTGTACAAATTATTAATGAAAAATATTTGAAAAATGTAGACGTATTTTTATTATGAGATCAAAGGCAGTAGATCGTGAAAATGGAAAAAATTAATGGAGTAAGAGAACAATTTAAACAAAGACTTATCTGACATTTGGAGACGGTAAAACAAATAAGTTTTGGACGGATCAATGCATATTTCCATCTCCACTAATTGACATAGTTAACATTAATCAAGCAATAGACAAAAAAGTCACAGTGAAAGAATTTAGGGAAATTCCTGTTGGTGCCCCTGAGTTTAGGGTTATTCCTGTTGGTGTCCCACAATTAAGTTTTTTCCAGTTGGTACCCCTAAGGTTTTGGTTTGTTCACTTTGTAACCAAAATTTTCCATATCCGTATCATTTCGGTTTGAATTGATCAAATCGAAGCTCATCATTATGTTTATTGACCTCAACTTAGTAGGATTTGACTCATAAAATAATCAAATCCATACTTGAACCATTCCGATTTGAATTCTTAAGGTTGAAAACGGGTTGTTGCTTCGAAATTCAATCGACATGGTTCGAACATGGATTCGAGTATTTTAGGAGTCAAATCTTCCTAATTTGAGGGCGAGGAACACAATGGTGGACTTGGATTTAATCAATTTGAACTAGAATGGTACAAACATGAAAAAGTTTGGTTACGAAGCAAACAAACCCAAACCTTAAGGACACCAACCGGAAAAAACTTAATCGTAGAAAACCAACAGGAATGACCCTAAACTTAGGGGCACCAATAAGAATTTCCCAAGAATTTATTAATGATCATAAAAATGGAATAGAGAGAAGTTATTGAGAGTCATCAAACCAAAAATTGCTGAAAAATAGTGACCATTTCGCTACAAACCTACTAACCAAATAACTTATTGTTTATACCAGGCACCAAGAAAAAGCGGATGGTTTTCAACTAAGGGTGTGTTTGGTAGAAATGAAATATCAAGTTGGGATGAGGAATCGGTTTGAGAAAGTATGAGGTTGAGAATGATAGATTTTAATTTAGTGTTTGATTTATAATTGGATATGAGATTTTAAGCCATAAAGACTTCTCAATTTCTCGTACCCATTCAACCCTTGTAAACATGGGGGGTTTGTGAACCGCGTACTTTGAGAGGTTTGGGAATGAGTATCATACCAAAAATCTCCCAAACAAATGAAAAGAATGGGATTGGAATTCCTTAATCCCAAACTCGATTCTCCAATCCCCCTTACCAAACACCCCTAAGAGTGATATGGAAATCATTGTAATACCTGAGAAATTTTTATATGAATTTTGAATTTTTAAATTTATATCTTATAACCAATTATATAATTTTTCAAGTTTCGAGGTCGAAACTTAATTTAAGGGGGTAGTAGTGTGATAACCCGTAATATTCTAGATTTTAAATAAGGTTATTATTGTAAATGTATTTCATTTTATTAGGAATTATAAAATCTATTGTATTTTTGATAATTATATTATAAACTTGAAGTTATATCTTATGTCAAATAAATTCCTTATGAATGATTTAAGAGTATAATGTAACTTTAATTAAAAGATAGTTTGTTCAAATTTATCTTTTCCTTTTAAGGTTGTCCCAATAAAATTAATTTTAAATGAAAAGGAATATTGAATATTTTCTTTCCAAAAACATTATCTTAATTGATCTCCTTTCTTCTCTATAAACAGGGCTTGGTTTTAACCTAAAATCACATAACTCTTTTCTCTCATCTTCTTCTTCTTCTTCTCTCTCTCTCTCTCTCTCTCTCTCTCTCTCTCTCTCTCTCTCTCTCTCTCTCTCTCTCTCTCTCTCTCTCTCTCTCTCTCTCTCTCTCTCTCTCTCTCTCTCTCTCTCTCTCTCTCTCTCTCTCTCTCTCTCTCTATGTGATACCCCGTATTTTTGTAAGGTTTTTGGAAATTTTGGAATTTTCCTGAGTACCCGTTGTGTACGTCGGATTTAATTCAGGTAGCTTGAGACATTCTGTAATGTGCTCTGTATCTGTAATATTTTTCTCAGTGAAATAATATACATATAACATGCCTTGGATTTTAATTGTCGTTCGCGTACGATAATTTTTATCCCAGCTTAATGTCATGTTCGTTCAAAGCTGAACGGGCGGAAAAAAGGTGTCACGGCGACCGCCGTAGTGAGACCCAAGCACGGCGACCGCCGTAAAGTCACGGCGCCCGCCGTCCCAATTCTCGAGGAGGCAGCTGGTGTGCCAGGCCGCAGAGACCGCCGTAAATTACGGCGCCCGCCGTAATTGCCACCTTCGTTGTCCGGCGGTCCTTGCCTGTTGGTCGCCGGCGCGACTTCTGGTGAGCGCCGAACTAGCTCTAGGCCCTCTTGTTTTTGAACTCCAGATGCTTGGCTATAAAAGGGGGTGTTGGGGGAAAGGTTTTGAGCCATCCCAGCACCAAACCTCTGCCAAATTTGTCTCTCGCCGGAGTTGTGTCTTCGCCGGAAATTCTGAAGCTTTCGTCGGTGTTGTTTGGTGGTGTTTCCAGCAGCTCTTTTGAAGCCTTGTGGTTGCCTTTGGAGGTCAGAAACCAAGCAAGGCAGAAAGGGGTCGAAACGCGCTTTGTTTTGGTGAGATTTCTCTCGTCTCTGTCGACCGTGTTCTTCACGGCGACCGCCGTGATGAATGCGGCGACCGCCGCCAAGAACAGCGACCGCCGCCAGTGCCCAGAATGCCTTCGTGGATTTGGCTTGGTCGGTTGTCGTCGTGGCGTCTTTCCTTTCGTGTTCTTTCGCCGTGTTTAGATTCGTACTATTTATGTCGGATCTAACTTAGGGTTCCTTTTATGGGTCGACTCGAAGGTTGTTGTGTTGTCGGAACTATACCGTGTCGAGCCCGGAATCCAGTTGACGTCGTTAGACTATTCTGCGGATTAATGCAAGTGGCGGTTCGCTCTTGCTCATTCGTTCCATATTTACATTAATTATCAGTAGTTTATCTGAGTAATTAATTTGGAATGAATACTCTGTTTGTCTGGAAACGGTTTTGTTAAACTGTTTTGAAAATCATATAATAGGTTGTATATATATTAGAACAACGCTATTATCTGTGATCGCCTTTCGGGCCTTTATGTGGATTTATCCTGTAACTGTCGTTGTGCTGTAACTGTTTAGTTAGCACTGTTAATTAGGAACGTTACTCGGACTTTGTCCAGTCGTTTCTTTATAATCTGGTATCGGGGTGGCTCGTCTCCATCTGGTACTATTCTAAGATCATGATCGGTCTCTTTTACAAGTGTGTAGAGACAAGACACTTAGCTGGTGTCACAAACCTTTCGGTGTACGTCACTCTCGGCGAAACGTATACTAAGATGTGTTGTCCCATTGGTGGGGTACACATGTAAAAGTCTATAATGTGATGTGTGTTTTTGAAACATAATCAGATAAGTGCTACCTTGACGCACATAATTAATGAACGATCAGCGAGTAGGGCAGCTAGGTAATAGTGCCGCTAGGAAGACTCGTATTGACTTGAATGTAATACGTCTTCTTTCCGATCTGGATTCGCTGAAAGGCGGTGAGGTTGGTCGTTGACTGAAGCATCTCAGTCAGTTTTAAATCATTGTTATATGATTCTGTAACTTTCCAGATTTGTCATACTTCCTTAAAGACTCATTTCCGTTGGAGTCTTCTTTCGAGTCGATTGCTGTGAAGATTCAGTCTTATAGAATCTTCTCTTGTGCATACCTCTTGTTTATTCCAGTAGGAGTATGGTGGTTGACAAGCGTACTCGATCATTATTCGAGGGACGAGGAGTCTAACCTAATACGACTGCTTCGAACCATTCTGCTTTGTACCCTTGCTAGTCTATTCATTTAGACTAACCAACCAATATTTTCCCTTGCATGGTTGGCTGGTGTCATCCGTTCGATTCGGCACATCAGATCGAAAGTAGCCCAGAAGATTAGAAGGACTATGGAGTCGACGGTGGTTTTTGAACGTTTTAATTATTTCTTTAATCAGGTTGAGATCTTTTGGACAATGACTTTGGTTGTAAGGTGTTTTATGAGACTTCCGCTGTGTTTGGTTTAAATTCTGTATTATCCTATTCGGGATTGGGTTGTAATCCCGTAACTCTTGTTCCTTGACAATGTTATGTTTTGGATTGAATGCTTTGATCATTATGCATCAATTGTATTTCTTAAATTGTATTTAAACGGTAAAGCCTTGGGTGATCTCGGTAAGGAACACTTGGGTCACTGGCGGTAATACCTTTCCAAAAGGGTTAAGTTTTGGGGGTGTTACAGTTGTGGTATCAGAGCCAAAGGTTTTAAAACGGGTTTGGAATTTTTATAAACCATTTATCCGTTTTCGAAATGCTTTAAAAAGGGCTCTGAATTTTCGTACTGAAAAGAATTTTTTTTAAAAAAAAACAAACAAAAAAAAAACACCATTCATAGTCGTGTCTTCTTTATAGTCTGATGTAGTAAGCTTGCTTCTATGTCTAGAAAGACTAATTTCTTCCTTATTGTTCGATAGGATGGGTGTCTGCTTTTCTATTGGTGGGGGGTCGGAAGACGCCAAGTCGGACCAGCCGAGGCTAGATTTTCTGTTACCTCAGCGATGTTTCGAGGTTGGAGGCCCGAGTAGCCCGCCCGAAGACGTCAAGCACGTTCTCCCCGAGTCAATTGTCCTTGTAGCTAGGGATGCTATGGTCCCTGAGCCTGCACATGTGCCGCCACCAAGGGTGGAGGAAGTACAGGAATGGGAGCAGGAAGATGAGTTATCAAGGTATGAACAAGGGGTTTACCAAGACGACTTTCTGTTGGGACCAATTCCAAAGGAGATCGAGTACGAGGAGGAGGAAGAGGAGATGCTTGAGCAAGATCCTGTCGAGGATGATTCCGACGATGAGGATCCCATCGAGGATGATTCCGAGGATGAGGATCCCATCGAGGATGATCCCGAGGATGAGGATCCCATAGAGGATGATCCAGAAGAGGACCCAGAGTTGGACCTTGGAGGGCAGAATCAGGAGCCCAGTACAGAATTACCACCAGTGCCAGAGTACGCACCCATGTCAGAAGCTGATTGGGAGGCACTGTATACCGGGTACGGTATTAGGAGAAGTGACAGCGAATCTCAGCCTATCCCTACTCCAAGAAGAAGGAGGTCGGAATCCGAGCTGTAGGAGATCCTCCGCCAGAGCGAGGTAATCTCTGCAGAACAACAGAGTCAGTGGGATGAGTTGATCGCCAGTACTCAGAGGAGGGCTGGAATAGGCGGACCAGTCATGGACGACCCATACTTTACCATGACTGAGATAGGACCATGTGCTTCAGGGTCAAGCAGGGTGCGAAACCCATCGCCAGAGCTCGATGGTGAGCCTAGCCCGAAGAGACCATGCACGAGTAGTCAGTCTTATGGGAGACATTTTGGAACGCCTTGAGGAGGGTTGGCGTTGCCTATCGCAGTAGTTTCGTTTCTTAGTATTTCAAGTTGTACTTTGTGTAATATTTCAGTATTGCGGCAAGTACCCTGTGAAACACTTATATCTTCGAGCAATGTTGTCCTAACGCTCGAATGATAGACTTATGTGTAGCTTGTGTAACAGTTCGAAGGTTCATCTATAAAATGCCAAGTTGATCTATTCTGAGTAATTTATTTACGTTGGTATATTGCATAAGTATATTGCATAATATTAATGTATTGAATGCTTGGAATTTGATCGGTAAATAGATGGTGAACCCAAGAAGCACGAGGAACTCGACTCGAGCCGGTGCTGGGACTAGTCAAAATCCCAGGCCAGCAGGAAGAGGTGTTCAGGATGAGCACGAGTCAGAGTCTCGCGTCCAGCAGAGGCGTAAAGGTCAGGATCAGACCCAAACGCCAACGCTGTTTGACGCCGCAACTGTTGATGCGATTCGCGGGATTGTGATGCAAGCAATTGCGGATGTATTGAGACCCAGTGCGCCTCAAGCGCAAGAAGTGCCTACCCACCCAGTGGTTCCTGATGTTGTGGAACCCAGAAACCCTGTGATTCAGGAGACTGCCGACAGGGCAAGAGACAGCTATGGTCGCGCCCTAAAGACCATCACTTCCATGAGGCCCGATTGCTATAACGGGAAAGGGGAGCCAGTGGCAGTGACACATTGGTTCTCCCATATGGAGAGGCTATTTCGGAACGTGGAATGTACTGAGGCCGAGAAGGTCCATATCACTTCTCTTCAGCTGAAAGAGGAGGCTAGCGAGTGGTGGGAGAGCACAGGTTTGGCTGAGAGCCCAGTGTTGACTTGGTCGATGTTCAAGACCAAGATGGTTGATCGCTTTTTCTCTCGTGCTATGAGAGAGGAGAAGCATAAAGAGTTCTTGTACCCACAGACAGATGGTCTGAGAGTGACCGAGTTGGCGTCTAAGTTCAATCATCTTTTGTAGTACGCCACTGCCGAGATTACTAGCGAGGCCCAAAAGATCTGGTACTTACACGAGTGGATGAACCCGGATATCAAGCCGTTAATGGTGCATCACACATGCTCTACCTTGGAGCAGTATGTTGATTGTGCCTATAAGCTGGAGGTAACTCTTGAGGAGTCGACCAAGAGGCGCAACCGACAGAAGTCGATGCAGAACCAGAACCAGGGAGGTGGTTTTATGCGCCCTGTGCCACCGTCTAACTTTGCCAAGTCTGGCCGAGCTAAGACGGAGATGACGCAAGGAGGATCGACTCAGCAGTCAGGGCAGACCAGGAGTTCAGTTAAGTGTTATAACTGTGGTACGGCTAGGCACAAGAGCAATGAGTGTCAGAAGGAGAAGAGGTCGTGCTTTGGGTGTGGACGTGACGGTCATCTGTAGAAGTTCTGCAAGGAGGGGAAGCAGAAGGGAGTAGAGTCGCAGCAAGGGTCAGTTCATCAAAGCAACCGACCTAGGTTTAAGCCTGCCGAGACTCCTAGCCCTTCGGTCCAGACGACTGCTCAGAACAGGGGAAAAGCCCCAGCTGTTTCTGGAAGTCAGGGACAACGCTTGTATGAGATGCGTGAAGTAGATGGACCCAATGCCCCAATTGCTCAAGGTACTTTATACCTTCACTCTACTTCAGTGTGCATTCTATTTGATTCTGGTGCTACGCATTCCTTTATTTTGGATAGCTGTGTTAGCAAGTTAGATTTAGTGTGCAACGATTCGTGCGACCCTTTTGTCGTTAATCTTCCTAATGGAGAACGTTTGGTGGGAACCAAGCATCTATCCGACTTTCCGATTACCATTCAGGGTAAGGAATTTGAGGCAGATTTAATCTGTATAGCCATGGCTCCATACGACATTATCCTCGGTATGGATTGGCTAACGCGTCACAAGGCGGTGATCGACTTCAGTTCAAGAACGGTGACGGTGTCATCCGGGGGCCAGTTCATGTGCAAGTTCAAAGGTCGAAATGACGCTGATAACGGTAAGCTGATCAATGCGATGGCTGCGTTTAAGCTACTACGACAAGGATGTGTCGGGTACCTTTGCTACTTGGATTCGCCTGCGAAGGATGGACCTGAGGTTCTTGATATTCCTGTAGTTAGGGAGTTTTCGTATGTCTTTCTGGAAGAAATTCCTGGATTACCCCCGAACCGTGACATAGAGTTTTCAATTGATCTCGAGCCTGGTACGACGCCGATTTCCAAATCCCCGTATCGGATGGCTCCAGCTGAGATGCAAGAATTGAAGAATCAACTTGAAGATCTTCTTGACAAGGGTTATGTCAGGCCGAGTGCATCGCCGTGGGGTGCTCCGGTATTGTTCGTCAAAAAGAAGGACGGATCGTTCCGACTTTGTATCGACTACCGAGAGTTGAACAAGGTGACGATCAAGAACAAGTATCCTTTGCCTAGGATTGATGACTTGTTGGACCAATTGCAGGGAGCAAAGGTTTTCTCCAAGATCGACTTGAGATCTGGATATCACCAACTCAGGATTCGTGAGCAGGACATTCCTAGAACTGCGTTTAGGACCAGATATGGTCATTACGAGTTCGTAGTGATGCCTTTTGGGCTTACAAATGCTCCAGCTGTCTTTATGGATTTGATGAACCGATGTTTTCACCAGTACTTGGATAAGTTCGTGGTGGTCTTCATCGACGACATTCTGATCTATTCTCCGAATGAAGAAGTCCACGGGGAACATCTACGGATTGCCTTGTCAATCCTTAGACAACATCAGCTTTATGCTAAACTGTCCAAGTGTGAATTCTGGATGAAGGAAGTGGCTTTCTTAGGCCACGTGATCAATAAAAATGGGGTTATGGTTGATCCCCAAAAGATTGAAGCGGTGGCTAAATGGACACAGCCCCAGAATGTGAAGGAGGTGCGCAGTTTTCTTGGACTTGCCGGGTATTATAGAAGGTTCGTAGAAGGAGTTTCAAAGATCGCTCTACCTATGACCAATCTACTCCGCAAGGTCCACAAGAAGTTTGTCTGGAATGACAAGTACGAGGCCAGTTTCCAGGAGTTGAAACGACGGTTGACCTCGGCACCCGTGTTAGCACTCCCAGAGGGGAACGACGATTATGTGGTCTATAGTGATGCTTCCAAGTGTGGTCTTGGTTGTGTTTTGATGCAAAGGGGCAGAGTCATTGCTTACGCATCTAGACAACTCAAGACTTACGAAGAAAACTATCCGACCCATGATCTTGAGTTAGCAGCGGTTGTCTTTGCACTGAAGATTTGGAGGCATTACCTCTACGGTATAAGATGCCAAGTCTTCACTGACCACAAAAGTCTCAAGTATATATTTACTCAGAAGGAGCAAAATATGAGACAACGCCGCTGGCTAGAGTTGCTCAAGGACTACGACATGGAGTTGTTGTATCAATCCGGGCAAGGCTAATGTAGTAGCTGATGCACTAAGCCGGAAGACAACGCACGAGACTGTAGTTGCTCTACTTACTGCTCAGACCAAACTAAACCAAGAGTCATGCGACATTGAAGTCTTATATGACCAGCGTAGAGGGTACCTGAGTATGATGGAAATTCAGGCTACACTGCTGGATCAGATCAAAGAAAAGCAAGTCGATGACATCATCTTGGTAAAGTTAAGCAGTGAAGTGATGGATGGGAAAGCTCCCAGTTTTGTGGTTCAGGATGATGGATCACTTTGGTTTCAGGATCGGATCTGTATGCCTGACACAGAAGGTCTTCGTCAGTTGGTAATGAGAGAAGCTCATTCATCTGTTTACTCTGTGCATCCTGGCTCTAGCAAGATGTACAAGGATCTCAGGAAGAAGTTTTGGTGGCCAAACATGAAGTGGGACGTAGCAGACTTTGTGGCAAAGTGCTTAACTTGCCAGAAGGTCAAGATCGAACACCGCAGGCCAGGTGGTGAGATGCTACCTCTCCCCGTACTAGAATGGAAATGGGAGGACATTTCCATGGACTTCGTCACTGGGCTACCCAAGACTCGAAGTCAGAGAGATGCTATCTGGGTAATTGTGGATAGGCTTACGAAGAGTGCTCATTTCATAGCCATCAAGACCACATGGGAAACCCAGAAGTTAGCAGAAGTTTACCAGAAGGAGATTGTCCGCTTATATGGCATTCCTAAGACCATTGTATCGGACCGAGATGGCCGTTTCATGTCAAGGTTCTGGAAGGAACTTCATAAGGCGATGGGAACCAAGTTGAGGTTCAGTACAGCGTTTCATCCTCAGACAGATGGTCAGTCTGAAAGGATCATCCAGACTCTGGAGGATATGCTTAGAGCTTGTGTGCTCGATCGTCCGACTAGCTGGGAGGACAGCTTGAGTCTGATTGAGTTCACGTACAACAATAGATGGCATGCTACAATCAAGATGGCTCCGTTTGAAGCTTTGTATGGTCGCAGATGCAGATCTCCGATTTGTTGGGATGATAATGCCGACAAAATTCTGCTTGGACCAGAGTTGGTCGAAAGGACGGCTTCAGACATTGCTTTGATCAGACAAAGGATGTTGACCGCTCAGAGTCGACAGAAGTCCTACGCAGATCGGAAGCGCAGGACTGTCGAGTTCGAGGTCGATGACAAGGTTTTTGTCAAAGTATCGCCATCCAAAGGAGTTTTCAGATTTGGTAAGCGTGGAAAGCTTAACCCTCGCTACGTGGGACCATTCGAGATTCTGGATAAAGTAGGATCTCTAGCGTACCGCTTGGCGTTACCACCATCGGCTCACCCGGTGCATAACGTGTTCCACGTATCTTCAATCAAAAAGTATGTACCAGATGAGTCTCATGTGCTTAGTTATGAGGACATCGAGATTCAAGCTAATGGTACTTATGAAGAGTTGCCCGTGTGCATTTTGGAGCGTCGGGAGAAGCGTTTGCGCAACAAGATCGTGCCGTTGGTACGAGTGTTGTGGTCCAAGTCAGGGACCGAAGAAGTTACTTGAGAGACGTGGGAAACCGAGTCAGATATGCTCAGGCGTTTTCCCGAGTTATTCTCGACCTAAGTTTCGGGATCGAAACTTCTTGTAAGGGGGAGGAGATGTGATACCCCGTATTTTTGTAAGGTTTTTGGGAATTTTGGAATTTTCCCGAGTACCCGTTGTGTACGTCGGATTTAATTTAGGTAGCTTGAGACATTCTGTAATATGCTCTGTATCTGTAATATTTTTCTCAGTGAAATAATATACAGATAACATGCCTTAGATTTTAATTGTCGTTCGCATACGATAATTTTTATCCCGGCTTAATGTCATGTTCGTTCAAAGCTGAACGGGCGGGAAAAAGGTGTCACGGTGACCGCCGTAAAGTCGCGGCGACCGCCGTAGTGAGACCCAAGCACGGCGACTGCCGTAAAGTCACGGCGCCCGCCGTCCCAATGCTCGAGGAGGCAGCTGGTGTGCCAGGCCGCAACGACCACCGTAAATTACGACGCCCGCCGTAATTGCCACCTTCGTTGTCTGGCGGTCCTTGCCTGTTGGTCGCCGGCGCGACTTCTGGCGAGCGCCGAACTAGCTCTAGGCCCTCTTGTTTTTGAACTCCAGATGCTTGGCTATAAAAGGGGGTGTTGGGGGAAAGGTTTTGAGCCATCCCAGCACCAAACCTCTGCCAAATTTGCCTCTCGCCGGAGTTGTGTCTTCGCCGGAAATTCTGAAGCTTTCGTCGGTGTTGTTTGATGGTGTTTCCAGCAGCTCTTTTGAAGCCTTGTGGTTGCCTTTGGAGGTCAGAAACCAAGCAAGGCGGAAAGGGGTCGAAACGCGCTTTGTTTTGGTGACATTTGTCTCGTCTCTGTCGACCGTGTTCTTCACGGCGACCGCTGTGTTCTTCACGGCGACCGCCGTGTTCTTCACGGCGACCGCCGTGATGAATGCGGCGACTGCCGCCAAGAACAGCGACCACCGCCAGTGCCCAGAATGCCTTCGTGGCTTTGGCTTGGTCGGTTGTCGTCGTGGCGTCTTTCCTTTCGTGTTCTATCGCCGTGTTTAGATTCGTACTGTTTATGTCAGATCTAACTTAGGGTTCCTTTTATGGGTCGACTCGAAGGTTGTTGTGCTGTCGGAACTATACCGTGTCGAGCCCGGAATCCAGTTGACGTCGTTAGACTATTCTGCGGATTAAGGCAAGTGGCGGTTCGCTCTTGCTCATTCGTTCCATATTTACATTAATTATCAGTAGTTTATCTGAGTAATTAATTTGGAATGAATACTCTGTTTGTCTGGAAACAGTTTTGTTAAACTGTTTTGAAAATCATATAATAGGTTGTATATCTGTTAGAACAACGCTATTATCTGTGATCGCCTTTCGGGCCTTTATGTGGATTTATCCTGTAACTGTCGTTGTGCTGTAACTGTTTAGTTAGCACTGTTAATTAGGAACGTTACTCGGACTCTGTCCAGTCGTTTCTTTATAATCTGGTATCGGGGTGGCTCGTCTCCATCTGGTACTATTCTAAGATCATGATCGGTCTCTTTCACAAGTGTGTAGAGACAGGACACTTAGCTGGTGTCACAAACCTTTTGGTGTACGTCACTCTCGACGAAACGTATACTAAGATGTGTCATCCCATTGGTGGGGTACACATGTAAAAGTCTATAATGTGATGCATGTTTTTGAAACATAATCAGATAAGTGCTACCTTGACGCACATAATTAATGAACGATCAGCGAGTAGGGCAGCTAGGTAATAGTGCCGCTAGGAAGACTCGTATTGACTTGAATGTAGTACATCTTCTTTTCGATCTGGATTCGCTGAAAGGCGGTGAGGTTGGTCGTTGACTGAAGCATCTCAGTCAGTTTTAAATCATTGTTGTATGATTCTGTAACTTTCCAGATTTGTCATACTTCCTTAAAGACTCATTTCCGTTGGAGTCTTCTTTCGAGTCGATTGCTGTGAAGATTCAGTCTTCCAGAATCTTCTCTTATGCATACCTCTTGTTTATTCCAGTAGGAGTATGGTGGTTGACAAGCGTACTCGATCATTATTCGAGGGACGAGGAGTCTAACCTAATACGACTGCTTTGAACCATTATGCTTTGTACCCTTGCTAGTCTATTCATTTAGACTAACCAACCAATATTTTCCCTTGCATGGTTGGCTGGTGTCATCCATTCGATTCGGCACATCAGATCGAAAGTAGCCTAGAAGATTAGAAGGACTATAGAGTCGGCGGTGGTTTTTGAACGTTTTAATTATTTCTTTAATCAGGTTGAGATCTTTTGGACAATGACTTTGGTTGTAAGGTGTTTTATGAGACTTCCGCTGTGTTTGGTTTAAACTCTGTATTATCCTATTCGGGATTGGGTTGTAATCCCGTAACTCTTGTTCCTTGACAATGTTATGTTTTGGTTTGAATGCTTTGATCATTATGCATCAATTGTATTTCTTAAATTGTATTTAAACGGTAAAGCCTTGGGTGATCTCGGTAAGGAACACTGGGGTCACTGGCGGTAATACCTTTCTAAAAGGGTTAAGTTTTGGGGGTGTTACACTCTCGGTTTTTCTCGCTCTCTCGGTTTTTCTCTCTCGCAGCCCTAAAATTCGATCAACTTCTTAACACCGCCGTTTATACGTCTGGTGTCGGATTTAGACGATTCAAATTGCATTATCTTCCTCTCTTTGTCTTCTACATTTTCATAAGAATCAAGTTCCCTGAAACCAAAAGACGCGCCCTCACACACCGTCTAAAGGCAAGGTGGTCGAAGCTCTTTGCCAGGATTTTCTGGTCAACATTGTTAAGTCTTAATTGTTAAAATAGTTCCAGATCTTATTTTTATTTTAAATTTTAAAAGTGTATTTTAAACATATATGTAGTTTCATATGAAAAATCGTATCTTTTCGATGTAGTTTGATATTTTTACAAATTGTTGAATTAGAACAGTTGGTTTGATGATTTGATTTTGAGCTCATGAAACGTTTTGTTTATAACTTGTCAATGGTTTATCTTATCCTAATGGGTATTTAATATGATAAACTAGGATATGTTTATGAACGTTTGGAACTGGTTTCATCCCTAAAGGATTTGTTTTTGATTTTTAGGTATTTTTACAATGAGACATTGCAGATTCTATGTACCCGATTTAAATAAATTGTTAAGGTCATATAAGAGGAGATCTTTCATTGATTCCAATTGTAGGATCTTACTAACTTCTGGAAAGATATTAATGTTATTTTTTAATTTATTTATTATACTGAAAATATATTTTTCGTGGATTTAATTACAAAATTCCAGAAATGTGAAAAAGATTTGATTTCGAGTTTCTATGTTTCATAACGTCAAACTTTATTTGTACGTTTTTGTTGAACTTTAAAGAATGTTTTGGACTGGTTAATTTTCTAGGATTACAATATGGAAGTTAAGAAAATGTAGGCTTTTGAATAACTTGATTTAAGGCTATAATGAATTTTATATGATTTTTAGAAAATCAGTGCGCATGATGTGCGATACTGACTTTGTTGAATTTTCACGAAATATTTATAAACGATCTAGGGTTCGTTCCACTTGGAGAATTACCTAGACTCATTCATGTTTATTCAAATCATATTATTCTTAATTTTTGAATTATTTTAGATCAAGTTATATAGTTACGTTTTTGAATGGACAGTAAGTTGACAAATTTTAGATTTTGAATTGTGAAACTTAAGGATGTATTGTGACATCATTTGCATCCTAGGTAATAATTTGAGGATATATGGTCTTTATTGATACCTTCTAAAGGCTCAGGTATCATTAATGAGGCAAGTTCCCATACTTGCTCGGTTGGTCATTTGTGTGCTTGTTTGAATATTGCTTTATGCGTCTAAGATTTGTTATGATAAATGTTAGTGCGATTTTGTTAATTTATGTAATGTTATTGTGACTCATTCATAAAATATTATATAATGTTATATTATGAAATCTGAATGATTCCATGTATGTTCTTGACTTGTTCGTTATATGAATGACTTGTTCGTTTGTGCTGTGAAAATGTGTGTTGTCATTCATATGAGTGGTCAAAAGAAATTGTGAGGACATCCTCCATGTGGAGTTTGCATGTGATTAGGACGTGGATGCACCCCCCTCCGAATTATGGGCGAAGGCGACCCCGGATATGGGAGTGCAGTAGTGGGTGCGTACCTCAGAGTAGGCCTTCGATGTGGTATGTACGGACATACCGCATGCTTGAGGTTGTGGCTTGTGTATAGACGTGGACTTCCAATATGAGCTCGGATTTGGCCAATATCCATAGTGTGTGTGGTCAAGGTTGCAATTGAGCTAACCTTGTGTGTGTATTAAAAAGGTTTTAGCGATGTTGACCTTGTGTGTGTGGTGTGGATGTGTGTCAAAAGGTGTCCATTAAGTTGACCTCGTGTGTGTGAATGTGCATTCATTGTCATTTATGTAATGATATGTGCTTATATTTAATGTTCTTTATGATTTCATATATGTGTTGATACATAATGTGATCGTAACGGTATTGTTCTTAATGTGGTTACATGTTTTGAATATAATTGTTCAACGACTGTTTAGTTATCTTCTACACCTTGTTTGGTTGCTAGACATGATATTTCTTATATGGAAGTTATGACTAGTATATGATGGTGTGCTTAGAACTATAAATATGAACATGTATTTCTTTGATGGATATAAGGGAACAAAAATGTGCATTGTGGATTTAAGTTAGGATGTGCATAGCTAAAATTATAACTGAGTTAGGCATAAATTGTCTGATGTTTGTTGGGACGTTAGAGTTCTTTTTAACTTGATGATATTGGTGATATTCTATACTCGAGGGATATAGATTATGTTGTGATGTTTTTTTAAAGTTTGAGTTTCTAACGTAATGATATTGAGGATATTTTATATTCGGGGAATATAGATTAAGTTGTGAGGTTGGTTGAGTTTTTGACCCGATATAATTTTTGGATATAGATTATGGGGTGGAAATTTTAAGTTGAGGTTATTGAATTAACTTACATGTGAAGTAAGACTTAAGATCGAGACAGTGCATGGTAATTGGAATTGATGGTTAGAGGATCTTAGGTAAGTGGTTGGTTAAGTGATATTGTGGTACTTATATAATATCTGAGAATTTTATGATCAATGAATAAACATCTTGGTATAGGATACAATTTTCCTTATTTGATCTTTGGGTAATTAAGTTGCATCAATTGATTGAGAGTATACATGATATTTAAAGGGACCTAGTATAATGATTTGGGAAGTAGGCGATGAATCAACCATATTCTATTTTGGTATTAAGCTGTATCGAAATCGATAAGGTTAAAGTAGATAATCTTTGATGAGGTGTTAAGAGTGTTGCTAGTTAGTGTGTGTCCATCTCCATATACTCATGATTAGTTATTACCTGTGATTAAGCATAATGCTTATTAATGATATGTTTCAAAGTAAGTACCTGTTATGTTATACATTTCTTATGAGTCAACCAACTGACCCCAATGAGGGCTGCCTACTTGTTGTAACAAGTAATTCTTTACAATTATCATTAACGTGAGATCACTCAAGGTGGCGATGGATGGATACCATGATACTACACATAAAGCTTGTAATTGCAATTCAGAGATTTACTATTGGAAATGTTTAATCCCATCCATTAGAGTTTTAATAAGTCTTCCGCTATACTTAATTCGTTTATGTTTGTTAAAACTAAATCTCTACACTTTATAATGAGAGTTTATATAAGTTGTTATTTAAAAAGACTTTCGCTACTGTTTTATTTGTATGATTTTATTACATGTTTTATAAAACTTTGTTTGATGTTAAGCCTTGGGTGACTTTGGACATTAAAGTCTGGGGTTACTGGCGTGTGACACTTTTGACATAAGTCAGGGGTGTTATAATCATCATTAAAAAATACACAACAAATGACTCGTGTTGGATCTAGAAGCTTGATACTTATCCGAATTCGAAAGTAAAAAAACATCCTATGGAAGATTGTGAATAATGGAATACCGACAAAGACAAGACCGGACACAAGAATATAAGTTCCCTAAGGATACGTTTTCTGTAGTAACTAAACGAAAAATTCAATATACCTTTGTCGTGAATGCCCCCACTTACTTCGATTGATAGGAATTGTGAACCCTTAAATTAATAAATGTTCTTGAAACATCGATACAATAAATTGGAAATTCGAGGACATTATAGAAGAGATCATGATGAAATCAGAAAAAAGAATTTTATGAATTAGCAAACACTTGGGGAGTATTTAGTTCCAAAGCCTAAATAATTTTCCAAAAAGATAACAATGAAAATAACATCATTTAAGACATTACGAATTGCATTAAAAGTCTTTTGAACAACTAAAAAAATCTAAAATTAATGCCAACGAGATATTTAGTACCCAAAACAATAAGAATACTAATGGTAGGAAAAAAGAGATGGTATGTTCGGTAAAACGATGTTGATACTAATGTTGATGTTGAGTTATGTACTTATCTGATGTTGATACTTATGTTATTGCTGATACTTATTTTCTTTATGTATGTTTGGTAAACATACTCATCGATGCTAAAAAATGATAAGTTTTTTAAACAAAATTACCAAAATGCCCTTATTTTTATTCTTGTAAGCAGAATCACGTGATATGCACGTGGGGATACAAAAGCCCCAAATTGATGTTGCACGTGAAGTGCACGTGAGGTTGCGATGAAGAAATTTGTTGGGTTTCATCTTCATCCTCTCGCCCGATGGTCACCAACAAATCAACAACCCTAGCTCCTCTTTCCAGTGGCAAAGCTGCGATTCAGCAACAACATCCAGTTTACCCGGTCTTCGGAGGTCGTCATCTTCGGTGGGCTATTTCGGTAGGGCCGATGTCGCGTTCTTCCGCATCTGTTGCAAGGAAGGGTCGTTATTCGTTCACCCGCCTAAGTGAAGGTTGGTTTAATTGTTACTTGAATTCGGCTAAACACGTTCATTTGTCTCTTGTTTCATCTGAACTCATGCGGGATAATCGATTTAGGGATAAATCAAATGTATGGCATAATCGTTAGTTTAACCTATTATTTATTGTTGAAGTAATTCCCCCCCCCCCCTTATTTTATTGTTGAAGTATTACCAAAATGCCCTTATTTTATTTTTGTAAGCATAATCACGTGATATGCACGTGGGGATACAAAAGCCCCAAATTGATGTTGCACGTGAAGTGCACGTGAGGTTGCGATGAAGAAATTTGTTGGGTTTCATCTTCATCCTCTCGCTCGATGGTCACCAACAAATCAACAACCCTAGCTCCTCTTTCCAGTGGCAAAGCTGTGATTCAGCAACAACATCCAGTTTACCCGGTCTTCGGAGGTCGTCATCTTCGGTGGGCTATTTCGATAGGGCCGATGTCGCGTTCTTCCGCATCTGTTGCAAGGAAGGGTCGTTATTCGTTCATCCGCCTAAGTGAAGGTTGGTTTAATTGTTACTTGAATTCGGCTAAACACGTTCGTTCGTCTCTTGTTTCATCTGAACTCATGCGGGATAATCGATTTAGGGATAAATCAAATGTATGGCATAATCGTTAGTTTAACCTATTATTTATTGTTGAAGTAATTCCCCCCCCCCCCCCCCCCTCTTATTGTGCTTTCTTCGAAATTGAAATAGGATGAAATTGACGTTGATTGCCTTGTGCTCTAATAAAGTGGGATTGTTGAATTAATTTTTGTTGTTGAAGTATTTTTTGTTGTTGAAGTAATTGATGTTGATTTAGGGAAGGTTGTTTCTGTTTGAACAACTCATACGAGTTGTCAATTGAATGATTTGGAGTTGTGTCATAATGACTAGTGCTTGCTTGTATGAAGAATGAATCTATTTAAACTTTCATTGTTGTTCTGTTCAAAGTATATCATGTCTAAATAAAAAACATTAGCAAACAAAATATTGAAGCCAATATATGTTGCTGTCTTGCAAACACCATTGATATGAACACAACTATCTTCACTAGTCATACTGCTAAGCAATCAAATAATTCCAAAACTGCAGTGGACATGAATGTCAAAATTTTCTTAGTAGCACCACATTTAGTTCATGCATGTCATTCTATTAAGTCCATAGCTTATCTACGGTGCATAAGTTATCTATAAGTTTAAAGAGAAGCTATAAGCAAGTTCATTTTCATAAGCTATTACTGTGTTTGATATAGAATTGTTTTTGCATAAGTTGCCACTTCACATTCAGCAAAATGCCGACCCAAAATGAGCCAGGTGGACAAACATCTTCTCATTACTGAATCCAAGGTTCACTATTGATATATATTTTACCAAGTACTCCTTACAACTAATGTTGTTTTCTGCTGCCTTTTCTCATTGTTGAAAAACATGATGAGCAGATGGTATGCACACTTGATTCAAGCATATCCTTGTTTGATCTTAATGACGAAATGGCTCAAGGAGAAAGCATGGCTTTCGATTCCCAGGAAAGTCCTGAGTACCCGAGCAACCAATAAAAAGAGGACATGAAGAGGTTCAGGAAGATGGTATTGCAGAACCAGGACAATGCAAGCATTGACTACACCACCAGAACCACCAATGAATATAGTGTGGCGCACTTTGATTTGACTACCAGGAGCCACACAGCTCAGGAGATGGATATGGAAAAGGTGAAGAAAGATGGCCGGAGTATCAATGGTAGCCGTCCTTGATTACGAAAATTTTGATGTACAAAGAGTAGCCAAATCATCTAATTCTTTCAAGCCCCACTGCTAAATGAGGAATTCCAACTAGGAATTGGATTCTTTTATTCGATTGACACTAATTCTTTTGATATGTTTTTGCTTATTTATAAGAATGGTTTGTTTATAATTTGATAATTTGAAAATTCTATTCAATGTAGGATCTCAAAATTTGTGAAGCATATTTGTTGTATTCAGTTCTTGTTTTGTACTTGGTGACATTAAATTTTGATTGCATAAGATAAAAATTTGATTTCTTTGAAGCAATTTGAATGTTATACAAATCTACTGTAGTATCCCATATATGCTCAAGCTCAGAAAGAAAACACAATTCAATTACTACACAATACACAATGAAGGTCTGAATATCATGGCATTCTGAAGAGTGAAATCTAGAGAACTTTGGAAGTGTTTAGCAATCCCAAACTGTTAACATTTAGCAGTTTCAAACACTAATCCTTATTGAACATCCTTAGCTTCTTGATCTATTTCTGTCCATGGTATGCGAGTCCAAACATTGAAAGAATTTGAGGCATCGACATTCCACCAAAAATGACAATCTCTGCATTTAAACTCATAAAATTATTATCACAATCTTAGACTGACCATAAGTAATAAGGCAAACCAAGATTATAATTCACAAATGTGAGGAGATAATGATATTTTCTATGGACATAATGAACTGTGAAGCTTTAAAATCATTTTAACTTGAAGTAGTACCTTAGCTCATTGAGAACAGCTGAAAGCGCTTTCCAAAGAGAAATATACAAAAATTTAATGTTATTCCATCTCAATATCTCATTGTGCAAAACATGTTTCAAAGGAGGAAGAGCTCAACTCAAGTCCACTTATGTGTATCTATTTGCACTATTGCTACAAAGTCTATGTTTCACTGCTCCATATGAATTCAAAGCGGTTACTACTGCCATGTTACCGATGAGGTCTCTTCTTAGAATTGCACCCTAAACACACATGTCATAAACATTTATTATCACCTTATACCACAATAGCACCCTAAACACACATGTCATAAACCATGAAATAAACAAGCATTAGGCAATAGTGCAATACAACCATCCTCAAACAGCAAATGTCAAATCTAGCAATGTACTTAACAAACAAACATCAGACATACCAAACACCATACACAACACATGCTTGGCGAAATGTACTTAACAAATAACAAGGTCCTTTAAGGCGGGGGTCATCCAGTTCCAACCATGGGAGGCGTCCTTAGCTTCATTGAGGGGAGCACATTTTATAAGGGAAAGACGCATGCACAAAGCTCCTTGAAGGCGGGGGTCATTGGATTATTGCAGAACTTTTGATAACGCCCGTTAATCTACAACAAAAGACACTACGAATAATGAGAATGTATGTAATAGTTTGTTACCATTCATAAACATAAGTCTCTCAATTTATGGTTAACTCACCGCTATTTTATTTTCCCACCAAATATCACCCGCCACAACGTCGCCAGTTGTAGGGTCACATTGGACATCGCCCGAAGCCTCAAAATTCCACCATATCATGAAACTTTTCCTTAGTAATTGAAATTTGTTCCTCATATTGATTAGACCAAAAGGTCTTCCAATAGCCGCTTGGAAGCGGTCTAAGATGTCACGCCAAATTATTGCCCTGTTTGGGCTTTCTTCTTCAAACCATTGTGCCAATGCCTCTAGCAAGGCATGTGAGTCCGCTATGGACCATGTCAGTTATGCCATCATGTATTAAAAATAAATGAAATAAAATTACTATACAAACAGAACAAACCAAGAAATGTCATTACCAATAACATCAAAATAGTACTCAGTCAAACTTATACGATTTCGATGGTGATACCATGGTAATAACTTCTTTTGCAGTATAGATCAATTGACAACACCAAACAATAAAAATGCCAATTACAATAGATTGGGCAAACATGGATTCTTCTATGTTTTTTTATACATGAAAAGCAAAGTATGAGAATATGGTTGAACTTAGCCTTCAATAATAAAATATTATGCTCTTCAACTTAACTTATAAAAGTCCGAGTGTGTTCTTCAGCTGAACTTATAAAAGTTTAATACATGAAAAGCAAAGTTTTAGAGCATGGTTGAACTTAGCCTTCAATAATAATAGTATTATGCTGGACAACTGAACTTATAAAAGTTTGATTGTTCAACAAATGACAATGACATTATAACAAGTTATAGTTTTATACATGAAAGCAGGCTTCATCCAACAAGTGACATTATAACAAGCAGTCAAGCAGGAAGTTTAATACAGTTGAACCTATCAAAGCATGCTTCATCCAACAAGTGACATAATAACAAGCTGTAGTTATATACATGAAAAGCATAAGCTTCAAATAAGAAGATTATGCAATAATGGCAATGCCAAAGTAAAATTTGAAGCAGCTCAAAAGTTGTACACTGAAAGTTTAGCAATCAAGCATGAAGCATTTATTATCAACAAGAACATAATCGAAAGCCCTGAAATCAATATGCCTAAAATAAAAAGCCCTAAAATCCAATCGAAAGCCATCATAATGAAAACCTAAAATCAAAATCCCTAAAATCAAAAAAAATTGAGAAACCCTATACCAAAAAAACCCTAAATTCAAAGCAACTTCCAGGAAGAATAACAAGAACATCATGCGAAATTCAAACCCTAAAATCGAGGAAGAAGAACAAGAACATCAAAACGAAAATAGAGTTGTACACTGGCGATGAAGATCTTAAACTTGTGTATCTAAACCCTAAACTTTTGATTGAAAGAAAACCAAACAATAAACTTTCGATTCGAAACCATAAACGAAACAAACCCTAAAAACAAATAAAATTCGGAGAATGTCAGCCATGGAGAGGAGAGGAAGATGAAGAGCAAGAGGAGATAAGAGGTGAACATACTTGCAGCGAGTCCTCAAGCTTCAAGGAAGAGCAAGGTATGGAAATCGAGTCGTCAAGCTTCGATGTTCACGAAGAAGAAGAGCTTTCAGATTTTTTTTTGTGTCGGGGGAAATCGATGTCGGGGGCAATGGATGGAAACCAATCCTCTAGAAGTACAAAATAAGTACCCAAAGTAGGGGGTAAGAGTTTTTTTTCTTGTGCAATTTTTAAGCAAATGTAAGCATGTGAAAGTAGTTTGAAGTATGGAGAAGCATTTGTTGCCGAACGAACCTCTGGGGCACTTTTCTGGAGAAAAAAACACTAGGAAAGGGGATGAAGTAGAAAAAAAAGCAAAAAAGAGTAGATTACCGAATAGGTCCTAAGATGGAAAAAACCAAGCCCGAGATTTATCAAGATCAATTTTGATGGATCAACGCATATAAATGACGACTCAACCATTGGATTCAATTTAAGAGATCATGATGCGCATACTCTATGTATTACAATGAAAAAATGCGGGAAAAGATCCCTATTTACATTGAAGCTCTTGCACTTAGAAATGAACTCGTTCATGCAAAAAGACTAGGTGTTGGAAAAATCAAAGAAAAAAATCTTTGTGTGATTAATTCCATTAAAAAAATATGACAATGCCCTTGGTAAATTGAGAGATCATTGTCTCAAATATCCTATTCAATTTCAATTTTTTGAGGCAACAAAGATAAACCATATCTTCCGTAACACTAACATGGTGGTGACAAAATTGAAAACCCTAGACAACAACTCACAACATGATATTATGAACAATCAAGAACTTTAAATTCTCATCCGCAAAGATGCTATAAGTTGATAATCAAATTGGTTTTGATGGTAGCCTAACTCTTTACTTATCAAAAAATAAAAATAAATTAGGATGATTATCTTCAAAGTTGAAAGTAATAAGTGGTAAGTGAAAAAACTATAACTAGAGAGTAAGTAAATACAATTCACCCTTTAATTTAAAAACAAGAAACCATCGATATGAGGCAAACATTTGTAGATGATATCCTAATTCTTGCTAATGCATCTTCATCTTTCTCTGTTCTAGTTAATAATGAACTAGGACACATCTCAGGCCTCCTTGTAGCCTTTTCCAAGGAGATCCTATTGCACCTTTTATTTTCATACAAGCCATGAAATTCATAGCTCGAACCGTTAGCTTTGAATCGCATCAACAAAATCGTAAGGTTAGTATTCTATTAACTAGGATGGCACGTGTATCCCTCTTCTTACCTTTGCAGATGATACCCTGATTCTTGCTAATGCATGTCAGTCTAACATGTTAATTTAAAAAAACATACTTGATTACTTCATCCTTTAATCAGGATTGACAATTAATTTTCATAAAAGCTCTTTTCAGACTTACTCCAACATACCCTTCCAACAAACAACATCTCTTGCATCTGTTTTAAATTTTCAAGTTACACGTTCCATGGAAAAATATTTAGGTATTTGGTCATGTAAAGAAATAAATCTTTGATTGCTTCCTACTAAATCTTTAAAAACAACTTCCTAAATTGAAAGCTAATTCTCTTTTGCAAGTTGGACGATCAATACTTATTCAATCTAATCTTCTATCCAAAGTTAACTATTTTATGTAAAGCTTCCTATTACCTTCTATGATATGCAAGGAAATTGATAGGATTAATAAAGATTTATTCTAGAACAAATCTAATCCAAATACCATTATCTTATTAGTTGGGACAACATTTGTCGCCCTAAGTCTCAAGGGACTTGTTAAACATGATAATATGTGGGTCAGTATTATAATTGAAAAATACTTAGGGTCCTCATACCTTTTCTCTTACAAAAAGAAATCTAAGCAATCCTAACAATTCTGTAGACGACTTCACATATATGATATCTTTAGAAAAGGTCTTTGTTGAGAACTTGGTAATGGAAATTCTACAAATTTTTTGATTGATTCTTGGATTCCTGATTGTGATCTCCTTTTATATTTTGATAATATTGACATCACTTTAAAAGTTTTTTCATTTTATTACGCTTGATCATCAATCAGATACTCAACAATTACAAAATCTACTCCCACCATATTTTATTTCTAAAATTATGAAAATCCATATTCCTACAAATTCGGTTGAGGATCGCATCATTTGGAAATTATCCTCAGACGGTAACCTTTCAGTTAGGTCTCCAAGAAGTCAAACTCAACCTCATTCTCCCACCTCTAATTACGATTTTTCACCATGGATTGGAAATTAAACATCCCCCCAAAATAAAAAACTTCTCAGGGAAAGCGGTTTAAGATTGCCTACCTATAACATAATGATTAAACCGCTATTTTTCTAAAGTCCCTTCTCATTGCACTCATTGTAATACAGATATTGAAGATGTAGAACATTTATTCTTTAATTCCCCTATACCCAACGTATGATTCAAAACTTTGAAACTCGTTTTAGATAGACTTTTTCCATTCATTATACATCGGATTTCCTTACAAACCTAGACTATTTCAAAACGTCTAACGTCTCGCCTGAACCCATGTTTTCCCTTGGTGGACGATTTGAAACCATCATAACTCAATAATTTTTGGGAGAAATAACAATCAGAAAAATGCAACCCCTTAGGACCAAGCATACATCCATTTCCATAATTGGATTAGTTCCACATCTTCCACGTCTAATAATTCGTCCATAAAACGCATTAGATCTCGTATTACCAAAATAATTTGGAAGAAACCCCCTCCTAATTGGGTTCAATTAAACTTTGATGGGTCTAAAAAAATCGATCAATCCTCATGTATTGGATTCATAATTCGTAATCTTGTTGGTACTATTATTTCCATAAATCGTAAATAAATTTCCAATACCACTATCCTACAAACAGAAGCTTATGTAGCCCTTTACGGTATCCTCAAAGCCATTGATTTAAATATAAATAAATTATTTATTAAAGGAGACAATTTATTTATCATCAATTCCATTAAAAGTATTTGGAAGATTCCATGGGATTCTATATAGGTACATCACTGTGTTCAGGAAACAATTCACCCTCCAGACTTTCTGGCCACTCATGACATTAGTTCGATTGTAATTTTGAGGATTCACCGTCTTCTTACGTCTTCAATTCTTTCTAGTCAAGACAAGACTAATGCTAGATATGAGTTCATCCACTTGAACTCCAGATATAATAATGTATGTAAACAGTTTGCGGGATGAATTAGTCCGATTGTAATTTTGTTGAGAAGGGGTCCTAATATTTATTTTGTATCAAAAAAGAAAAAGAAAAAAGAGACCATAGATATAAATCTATTATTGTTTTTTTACAAGGCAACTTGAGGCTCTCTTTTAAGTGAATGGTAAGCCTAAATCATCACTATAAATGATTTTTACAGAAGTTTTACAAAAAGTTTCACTTCTAGGTTCATATGTATGAATTCATGTCTAGTTAGTAGATATATCTAAAGATGAGCATGGATTGATGTTAAGCAGACGTATGGTGTTTTTGGTTGATGTTAAACCAGTCGCATGGGTTGCAATGTAATCATTAGTTTGATTGAACTCCCTATAACAATGAAAAATCAGAACATATTCGAAGTGTTTAAGTAATGACTTAATATCTAATATTAATGTACAAATCTCCTAGGATATTTTCCAAACTCTTTTAATTGAGTTAATAATTTCAAATTATTTACTTCAATCACTATTTTTTTAACATTTAAAAATATAGATTTACGAATACTGTGTGGAGGAACAATAATCTCTGTTTGTAGAACAATTTTTTCAGGGATTTAGGATTCGTTTGGATCTCCAAAGATAATACATTAAATTACATTAAATTAATAATTTAATGCATTATTTTTGAAATCCAAACGCACCATTATTTTCTATCTACATATAGAATGTTTCCTTAGTAATTTTGAATAATATAACTAATATAAGAAGGTGTATTATTGTTGTATTGAAACATAGATATAAGTCTATGTGTAACCATATGTAATGTACACAGCCAACACAGGATTAGTTTCAAAATATCAAATTTTGTTGAAGAGAAAAACAAGATGATGATAATGTTGCATACCCGGAATGGTAAAACAAAAAATAACCTGTTTGGCATGTATAAAAAAAAGTAAAAAATCCTGTCAACCAAGGAAATAATGAGTTTTTTTTTTTTTGGTGAAAAGGAAATAATGAGTATAAAATGTGTGACAAAATATACTAATAAGAAAATAAATTATTATTTGTTCTCTCTTGCCCGCCATTTTCATCGTGCGTTATCCTCTCCTCCCTCTCCACCTCCGTCTCTTCTCTGTCCAGCGCTTTGATGGGTTATGGGTAGCTGCGAAACCTCACCAGAAGAAGATGGTTGTTCTCTCTCTCCACAAAACCCTAAATTTCGCCCCCAATTTGTTCAATTCTCTATCCTCTCACGATTCTTCCTCACCCCCTTCCCATTTGCTCAAACGCCGTTCTTCCCACATACCCAATCTCAAGCGCCTCACTTCTCGTGTCGTCCAACTCACTCGCCGGAAGCAGCTCCACCAGGTCCATCTCTTTCCCTTTCCTATTTTTTTCTTGGAATTTGTAAAAGTTTGTAGGGGGGCTTCTCTGCTGTAGGTTGAGACAGCAATTGCAGGGAGTTTTTTTTAGGATTTCTTATTTATTTCGTATGGGTTTTCGGGGAGGACTGATCTTGAAGTTCTGCAAATTGAGCGGTTCTGGGCTGTTGCGTACAGATATTTGAAGAAATTGAGAAAGCTAAAAGTAGGTACGGGAAGCTGAACAGAATCGTGATGAACGCCGCGTTGGACGCCTGTGTTCATTGTAATGACATTGAATCTGCTCTCAAGCTGTTTGATGAAATGTCCAAGCCTGGAAGCTCAGGTGTTGACAATGTCACCTACGGTATACTGTTGAAGGTACTTCAGTTAGTCTGTGATTGATCAAGTAATTGAATTGCTCATAAATTTTGATCCTCAGATGTCTGGATGGTGGTTAACTGTTATTTTGTTTCATATCATTCATTTGAGAAATTGATGGGTACAGAACCAGCCATGGCTTTAAAATGGAACCTCGTCCAATAATACCAATGATGATTGTTAACCAATTGAGGTCGTTTCATGGTAACAGCTATAAAGAAATTGATTTCATCTTAATCCTATGCTTGAAACACTTTTCACTTAAAAAGGGTAAAAGAAAGTATCATTGAAGCCTCAGGACTATGAACAATAGACTTCAAAAGTACACCATTCATGAAGTTCTTTTGTCATTTGTTTCTGTTTGAATTCTCTCTGGAGGTATTCAGTAACCTAATATAGAGTATTGCATTATAAGTGATGAGTGCTGTATTTTCTATCTCATGGTGTCCTTGAAGGGTTTGGGCATAGCTAGAAGAATTGATGAAGCATTCCAGCTACTTGAATCTGTTGAACAAGGAAAAGCTGTAGGAAAACCAAAGTTGTCAGCCCCGCTTCTTCATGGTCTGCTTAATGCCCTCGTTGATTCAGGTCAGTGTTGCTGTTAGAACTTGGAAGAAAGCAAAGCTGCATAACTGAACTCTGTAAGCGATGTGTTATGAAAATTGCAGTGCCTTACTGCCTTTGATATAGTTGACGTATCAGGTTTAATCTTACTTGGCATTTTGATGTTGGATTTTCATCTTAGGCTGCCATCCTATTTGATTTTTTTCAATTAAAATGGCTAAGAATCCTAAGCTTATTCATTCCAAATACTTGTGCTTCTTGGAAAATGAGTTTTTAGTGCTAGATAGATTACCAAATTCAGTTCTTAAATCAAACATAGCAATCTTATTCGGGAAATTTATCCTAGGAAGGTTGACCGTGCACCCATTTAAGCCGGTGACAAGACAAGCTGTCACTTCGAAAATATTTTACACTTGGAGGGTTACACGTCATTTGATTTACTTAAGTTGGTAGCTTGACATGCCTGTTTCTACGTTTTTCATATTTTCTGGTTATTGTAGATCAACATGAATAAGTTTGTCTCCACATAGCTTCATTGAAGGTTAGATACTTAGGTTTGTCATTTATGTTCTTGTTTCTTTTTTGTAGTTAAATTCTAGTATATAAAACATAGATTTGCGTGGAACCTTATAGAAAAATGACATCATCATGTGGTCTTAAATGATTGAGGGTTGTTCTTAAGATAAAGTTTAAAATGTTTAGCTTTCTCTTCGACAATGTAACATGTCTTGATTGGAGTTATGTAATAAAAGTGATCTGGCTATTGAGCAATATGCAACTTTGTGTACTTATTGCATATTTAAGATCTTATTGAAATGTTTAGTGCAGGAGATTTGCGACGTGCTAATGGTCTTCTTGCACGGTATGGATATGTGTTCCATGGGGGTGGAAGGTCATCTGTCTCAGCGTACAACTTATTAATGAAGGTTGACTGCTGACTTTACTGCAATAGCATATATTCATACAAAAGGTTTATGTTTTACATTCTCTCTCATTTTTTGGGTCTGGAATGCTACAGAAGAATCTAGATTTCTAGTTTGTCCATCCCACTAGCAAGGAAAGGAAAAAACAATGCTGGTACTAATTTATAAGGAGAACATCAGCTGGGATCTTTGAAATAATACAATGGCTGTAGTGTGGAGTTCTAAGGTCATACAATGGCATGTGCTCACTGGGCCAGGATCGGGTGAGGGCTAGGGCAGAGTGTTTCACAAGGTCTGGTATAAGATTATTTTTGGGTAGTAACTCAGCTTTGTGTGGACGGTTTGGGTCTGACACATTGGCTACCTGAGCTTGACTTGGGTGGATGGCTGAGGGGGCAGCAAAATATGATGCATCAAAAGATTTATTTTGGACCCAAGCTCAATCTTTTCCACTGTTTTCTTAAAAGCTAAAAGATTTCTAAATCAGAAGGCGCAATATCCCTAGAATTAATCTTTCTTCCTTCCATACTTTTGGAGGTGAGCATTGCTGTCCTCTGCTTCTATCATGCTCATATGAACGTTGATAAACCTCTACCAGAAAAAAACGTGGCATACTACACATCTCTATTCCCTTTACCAGCCTTTCTTCCTCCATCTCTATATAGATTTACCGTCTGCTTTCTCCAGAACACACATGACACAACTGTGATTTCTCTTCCTTTTATTTTCCAAATTTGTCAGATTACCACTTATCCTGTGCGCACTTCATAGGTGAGAAGAGTAGAGCACATGTTGGTACAACTCCTTGCACTGAGATTGGGACAAATTATGTTTTTAGGGCGCTGAATTCAGTTTGTTTACATAAGTAGTTCCCTTTCCAATTCTAGTAAGTGCCAACAGTTTCCTTTTCCATTGAAGGTGTAGGATATTTTGTTGGCAACTTTTTGAAATTTATCTGTTTAAATTGATGGTTGATCAAGTTTACTTTCTCTCCTTTTGGTATATTGTGCAATGAGGAAGAAACTTAGATACTCTATTTTCTTAAACAGGGATACATAAGCACAGGGTCTCCTGAAGCAGCATTTGATGTTTATGATGAAATGTTACAGCGGGGGCTGAAGCCTGATAGACTCACCTATAACACCCTTATCCTAGCATTCGTGAAGATGAAGAAATTGGATGATGCAATGCAGTTAATAGAGGAAATGAAGGTCTCATGGGTGTATATAAAAGGCCAGTTTGGAGCCTGAATATTATTCTTAAGTGTGTGAGTAGAGATTGGTTTACTTAAATGACTGTACCCTTGTTTTGGCAGGATAAAGCAAGAGAACCAAATGCTCGTGATCTTCTTCCAGATATTGTCACTTATTCTACTCTACTAAAGGTTTGCAAATTACATGACCACTAGTCTTTGGATGCATATCATAATGGGTTTGCTGTATGTATGCCTCTAGAGTTTTATGTTAGACATTCTTATCTTGTAGGGTTGTGGACAAGCTAAAGATATACAATCACTTGAGAAAATTGTGCTGGAAATGAAATCTTTACATTCTGTGACCATTGATCGAGTTGCATACACTGCTACAGTTGATGCATTAATAAGCTGTGGCTCACTTGAAGGTAAAGTCAATGTTCAGCAGCTTGTTAGTTATTTATTGTAATACATACTAGTTCTCCACATCAACAAATGCTCTCTCATGCGCTCCCTGGACGATCCAGGGAGCGCATGAGAGAGCACTTAATATGACCCAAATTCGATATTCTGGCACCGTGATTTTTGAAAGTGATGTTAGCAAGTGTGGATTTTGAAGCAACTTTCCAGTTTAGTTCTTTTTGGGTAAAAACTTTCTAGTTTAGTGGGAACCAAATGAAGTTCACCAAAAATGACCTTTTTGCTTTTAGAACCACTCTTTTTTGGGTATTCCTGATAACTAGTATGTTATTTGGATCCTAGAGGTTGGAATATTTTCTTTTTCTTCCTTATGAAAGATAGAGGCAGCATCTTGGATTGAAAACCGTTTTTCGGATTTTCAAAGGATTGAATCAGTTGCCCTTTTGTATAACTCCTTAGTTCCATATTAATTATTTTGACTTTGAGGTAACTATACATGGCTGCAGATTTTTCTCTCTTCATATCTCAGGTGCCCTTTGTGTGTTTGGGGAGATAATAAAGAAAGCTGGGCAAATTTCATCTTTGCGACCCAAGCCCCATCTTTATCTTTCTCTCATGCGTGCTTTTGCTTCTTCTGGAGACTATACTATGGTTAAGAATTTGCACAAAAGAATGTGGTCAGACTCTGCAGGATCCATCACTTTGGAGGCTCAGGAAGAAGCTGATCACCTTCTGATGGAAGCAGCTTTGAATACTGCCCAGGTGTCTTATGATTCTTTTCCCACACTGATGATATTTGAATATCAATAACTCCACTGATATTCATGGTCATAACTGTAGGATCTCATTGCCTTCAAAATCTTAGACACATGATCATCCAAATGTATTTTCTCACATATCATATATATTGAATAGCCAAGTCCCGTTGTAATTTATTTGTTCTGTGCATGATGGAGTCCATTGTTGCATCATGCCACTGTATAACAGTAAAAACATTGCTTCTTTAATCTCACAAATTCGACGTCAATAACAGGATTTTGTCTGATAGATTCATGTTTGTGGACATCAGTTAAGATCTATCCATTTTTATTGTCTTATAGGTGGTAAGTTTAGTTAACATCAAGTTTCTTATGAATTCACCTTTGATGCCAGGTTGAAGTGGCAGTACAAATTCTCTCCAACATTAATACAAGGTGGAAAGGGATATCTTGGACAAGTCGTGGAGGACTGGTATTTCATTGTTCATTGTGATTGTTTATTCAATTTTTGGATGAATAAATGTGCATTCTCTTAGTTGTCAAACAGAAACTCTCCTTGTAGTTCATGAAAGTATGAAACCAAGAATAATGAAAGAAAACTTTTGAAATAGCTTAATAAGTGAAAGTATGAGCATACAGATTTCATTAGTCTGATTTAATTGTGATTTGTAAGAATCTCTTTCAAAATTTGACTTTGTAATTACTCCAGTTTTGTCACACTTTGAAACTACCGCTGTACAGGCTGCTGTACGCTTGGAGGCTTTGTTGGGTTCAAGCTACTCTCTGTTTTCTCCTCTCCTTCTTCCCCAGGTATGTTTCTACTTTCCACACATACACAATTACGAACTAGTATAATAGTTATTCTCTCAATTCGCTCAGGGAGTCAGGGTAAGGATGCGTACATCTTGATCCCACACTGGGTCGATATTGTTGTTGTTTTGTTAATATAGTTATTCTTAAATAGATGTATAAGTTGTGAGTACTCTGATTGAGGATCTTTCACCTCCAATCTCTATTGAAGTGTTTGGATCTCTACTTGCTGTAAATTTAGTGAAAGCTCAATGGCCATTCAGATATTCCCTAATATTTCCTTTAATAAAATATAGAAGTTGTTATAGCTCTTGACACGATTTGTTAAGGAAACTGGTGAATGAACTAAAATACTCAATAACAATTGTTCTATCTCCTTCTGATTTATGTCTTTATCTAATTTACAACTTATTAATTGTTCATCACCCTTTGATCTGTTTGGAGCCAATGAGTAAGGGGGTTGGGAGAAAAACAGTCCAAAGTCAAACTTCAATAACAATCCTCGCAACTCACCTTATCTTACAAGCACATTATTTGAAAATATTGCCAAAAGAACCTAAGACGACAAGCATTTTTGATTTTTGTATTAAAAACTAAAAGTCTAAAACAGATTATATGTTTGAAAAGAGGGGGTATTTACGTATGACTGTCCACATAAGTTTTGAACTTGAACATGCAATTTCACTTCAGGTATCAGTGGATGATCCCGTGGAGAGAATTATGATCCCATTTGAAGAGGTGCATCCACTACAAGCTAGCACAGAAGTGAAGGAAGTGGTTACACGTTTTCTGGAGGATGAAGTTGTGCCTATTGTGGATGACTGGGGCAACTGTGTGGGTCTCCTCCACCGGGAGGACTGCACTGAGGTGAACCCTCAGTTTCAGAAATCATATATTTTGCATCAGAGTTGGAAAATTCATCATATAAAGTCTCTCAGAGCATTTTTATCATGTTCTGCTGTGCAGTTAAATTCGCCAGTTTCCTCGCTAATGCGTAGTCCACCACCGTATGTTACAGCCTCGACTTCAGCTGGCCATGTGATTGATCTTCTTCTGGAGAAGAGGTACCTAATGGTAATCATCGTAAACTATGATGACATGTACAATACTTACGGTTCCTGCTCTAGGGTAGTTGGAGTTGTCACGTCTAAACAATTATCCAAGCTTATGGCCCCTCACCCAAATATACTGCCTTGCCAACACCCCTCGCTCTTCACTATGTCTACGTAGCTTTTTCCTTGCTCCCACTCAGACCCCGACTTCCGTATATCTTTTGAAATTCCTATAAGGTTACTTTTTAATCTATTTTCTGTATCATATGTCTTAGCGCATGCTGTTATCCCCTTCCCTTTCTCTGCATCATGTCATTTTTGCTCTTCCATGCACAAACAAATGGAAACCATCCACCAAAACCTTCTCGTCATCCAAGAGATGATCAAATAAATAAACAATGGACAGCATTGTATAATTATCCACTGCCTCAACAACTCAACTCAATTGAAACCATTCCTTACTGTGAAGAGAACTCACTGATACTGATTACTAAGACTTGGATCAAATAAATGTTCACTTAGTGTCTTGCATACTGCTTTTGGCTTGCTTGATTTGGGTCAGATGAGAATGTTCACTTGGTGTCCTGCAAGGATATGACTGTCTCAAAGGCCCCAGCAAGTGCTCTCACTTTATTCCTCTTGTTCTCCATCAGCTTACTCGCTGTTTCCTCGATCACGTCGTTGTAAGCTTGTGTCTCCTTCCTTGGTTGCGTTCGCTTTGCAGGGCGCTCCGCCTTTACTATAGTGGGGCTCTCAATGTTCACTTGCACAACTTCCACACTCGTATCTTCGCGTACTTTGCTCCCTTCGACTGACCCTTCTAACTCTACCACCACATGCTTCTCATCAACCTTGGTTGAATCCTCCTCTCCATTCCCTTGATTAACATGATCTTCTGTTTCCATCTCTTCATTGCTCCTTTCCTCCTCGGTTGCAACGGGATGCTCGTCCTTCTCACGGTCTTCTGTTTCGATCTCCTCGTTGCTCTTTCCAATGCTCCTTTCCTCCTCGGTTCCAACAGGGTGCTGTTCCTCCTCACACGGTGCTGCTTCTTGCAGCAAGAGTTCACCTTCTTCAGCAACAATTACATCTTCATTCTTAGCGTCTTTCGCTACGGTGTCGAGCTCAACCGTAGCAGCAGGTGCGTCCAATTTCTTTCCTTGGACAATGACATGATCTGAAGGATCCTTGTCGCGTGCGTCAAAATCAGATGCGACGCTCCTAGGACCCGCTTTCCTCCCAACTCTGTTGACACTGGTAGAGCTGTTGGCGGGAGACGCCTTAGCTGAAGAGCTTCTCCACGTGGAGGGGCCCGCAGGGGCCTTGGTGGGCCTCGAGGAGAGGCTAGAGAAAGACCTCTGTGGGGCGGGCTTGATGGAGGGGGGCGTCCTGGTGGCGGCTGTAGAGGATTTAGGGCGGAGGGCGGTGGTGGTGGAATGGAGGGCCTTTCGGAGATGGGCGGGGGAAGGGGGCTTGGATCTCCGGGAAGCCCTGGAGGAGGAGAAGTCAAGGCTGGAGCTGATGGTGGGCCTCAGATAGTTTGGGAGGGGCTTCTGAGGTTGAGCTGCTGCTGCTGCTTTCTTGGGTTGGCCTGAGTTTGAAGAGGAGTTGTTGCCTCTTCTCTCCCTACCACCTGCTCCTCCCTCTCTTGCTGTTGTTGCCATTTCGTTTTCGCCTACAAATTCAAACCAACCAACTCATTTTGTATAAGTTAGTAATTACATTTTCGTCAGGGCTTATAACAACAAATAACCAAAAACTATGGATATGTTATCATTAAAGCACCTCTATAACAATACTCGTTTTTCCCCCCTACAAGAAGCATTAGATTGTTGTTGCAACGGGAGAGGTGTAGTTTGTCATCTTCGACAAATATTTTGGAAAAAGTTGTTTACATCTTTATTTTGTCCAAAAGGGGCAAAACTTTCAAAAGGATTGTCGAAATACTTTGCCGGATAAGATGATTCTTGCAATATACTACTGTAGTAGCAATGGACGGGGTTCGGTGACGCTTTTTGTGTAGTAATTTTTTTTCACGGGAGACAGAATTCGAACGTATTATACTTATCAATTAAGCTATCTAGTAAAATTGTTGGAATGTAAAATGTTAAAATGGTAGAACGCAAAATGTTAAATTGGTAATACATAATTACGTACTCATTATGTTAAGATTATAATCATTTCGGCATGATGCTTAGACTTTGTGTGGATAAGATTTATCATCTTATAAGAGATTATAGATAATGTAATGATGTGCACGTCATAAAAAAAATAAAAGCAGTCTACTTCTACCAAACGACAAGTCTATTTGCATATAAAAAATAGGAAAAATAAAATAAAATCTAAATTTGACTTCAGCGTAACATGGACAACATAAAGTTAAGAGTAAAACTAAAAATCCAATCGAATCGATACAGTATTAGCTGCAAATAAGCAAGATAACCGTGTTTAATTGACACAATATTACAATTTGATGGTTCATGATCAATTCATCATACAAAAACGGATAAGTAAGAAACGATCACAAGTGTATTAGTGCATGCATACATGCATTCCTTCATCTACAAGCGATCCATAAGATTAGTATGCAGCTAGAATTAAACATTTAAACCACAAAAACAATAAATTTAACCAAATCAATTCGGGCAAATGGCATGCCCCGAGTTCGATCAACAAAGTGCCTCAGATAGGACTAGGAGAATGAATCAAAATGGTTGAAACGAAACCATTTCTTCCTTTTGATTTGATCGATCAAAGATGCAAAATGGCGAAAGATGGATTCACCTTACGTACGTACCTTGATTGAAGATCGAAGACAACCGACCAAGTGGATTCGATTTAGCAGGTCATCCAACAATTAACGTACTGCAGATCGGTAGCTTAATCAACCAAATTCAAATAAGTTCAGCAAATTAAGGAGAGAGATCCAAGAGAGAGTTTTTTTTTTTTTTTTTTTTTTGGTACAAATAATATATATACATGTAAAATGCATGTATATGAATTGAAGATGGTGGGAGGAGAGGGAGAGTGGCAAACACGACGCCAGGGAGATTGAGTCCAACAACAACAACAGAGGAACAAGAAACAAATCGGGAGGGAATATAAATATCCCTAAATTTCACATACTTGTTCTTAAATTAAGGCTGCTGCTATATGTACTACGTTTTTTGACGTTTCGCACTACAAAATACTACGCCAAACTATTGCGTATGTCATATACCGGCGTAGAAGGCAAATCTCAACCAAATACGTATGAATTTAAAAAATATATATATAAAACCTCTACGCAAGGATCTTGCATACCCTGGCGTAGAGCTATTTAAAAAAAAAAAAAAATGCGCTACGCAAGATTCTGGCGTACGCCAGAATCTTACGTACGCTAATTAGGTTATATGTGCTGAGCGAGGCCCTTCTTCTTCTTCTTCTTCTTCTTCTTCTTCGGCGGCGGCGATCGATTTCGATTTTTCGGCGGCTCGATTTTCCTCTCTCTTCCTCCTCTGTTCTTCCTCCCTCTGATTTTTCTCTCAATCCTTCTCTTTCCATCCAAAAAATGAGCTCCCCGAGCTGTGGTGGTGGAGCGGCGACGGATGCTGGTGGCGCGACGGTGGAGCAGGTTTCGGCGGCCGCGGCTGGTGGTGGCAGCGAATTCCATGGCGGCGTCGAGGCTGGTGGTGGTGGCGGTTCTCCTGGTGGCGGCGTCGAGGCTGGTGGTGGTGGTGGCGGCGGAGCTCCTTTTGGCGGCGTCGATGCTAGTGGTGGTGGTGGTGGCGGCGGTGAGGCTGTTGGTGGTGGCGCGACGGTGGGGCAGGAGGTGGTGGACGCGGCTGGTGGTGGCGGAGCTGCTGGTGGTGGCGGTGTGGTTGGTGGTGCCGGCGTTCGAGAGCGTCGGACCGGTGGCGTTCGTACCCGTGGTCGTGGAGCGTCCACTTCGGCTCCAGACGAGACGCATGTCGGGACAGGACGAGGAGGAGGTTTACGACAGGTAAATTAAATTTGGCGTTAAATTTGGACTTTCATTAGACGTTAAATTGGGTTGAAATTATAATTTATATTTGAACTTTCATTAGACGTTAATTTGGATTGAATATGTCTGAAATGTTTAGATAATTATTTGGATTTGAAATTATAAGTGCATATCTATAGATAATTATTTGGGTTGAATTTGGATTGAATATGCCTGAAATGTTTAGATAATTATTTGGGTTAAAATTATAAGTGCATATCTATAGATACTTATTTGGGTTGAATTTGGATTGAATATGCCTGAATTGTTTAGATTACATTGAATGAAATAGAATAATATCTATAGATATGCACTTATAAATTTCGATTAGATCTATTTCAAGAATTATTGAAATTTTTAGATATAAATCAACTCATGCAATGATAGTATGTATTTTTTGGTATTTTATTTTAATATTTAATAAATATAAATGTTTAGATTTAATTAATTCCTTGAAAATATTCTAATTAATATAAATGTTTTGTAAAGATTGAAAATATTCTAATTAATTTAATATCAATGAAAATGAAATGGAAGTACACCCGCCACCCTCATTTCTCCGCGATCCACGAGTTCCAGAGGCAGGACCCAGATTCGTGGTGTCCGCTTGCGCAGCGGAACGGCATCACATCCCTGGGGTCCCTGGAGTTCCGTCGGATGGACCCCGTGCTGATATCGGCGTTTGTGGAGCGGTGGCATCCGGAGACGAACTCCTTCCATTTTTCGTGGGGGGAGATCACGATCACACTCTACGACGTCTTCCATATTTTGGAGATCCCCATCGATGGGACGGCGGTGGTATCGGATATGCCCGACGCCGAGATATTTACCGCTGCAGCGGAGATGCTTGGGATTGATGTATCTATCGTCTCGCAGATGGCATCAAGTAATATATTTTAATTAAAATGTTGTTGAAATCATCGTATTTGGTTTTATTTATTTTTTCCAGGTGGCGACTTTGCGATCAATACAACGTTGAAGAATCGTTGTGTCTTATTATGTCGAGCGGCCCAAAGGTATATATATTTGTAGTTTTATTAATATTAGGATTTTTAGGGTATTTTTTATACATTTTATAATTAAATTAATGTTACTAATCTCAGGAACGAGCGTCATAATGCTTCGATGTACTTGCTCATGCTATTGGGCAGTACCGTCTTCACAGACAAGTCAGGGCAGAAGGTGAAGGTGAAGTATCTGTCGCTCCTTCTTGATCACGACCGCACCGGCCGTTATGCTTGGGGTGTTGGTGTCCTGGCCAACCTATACCGGCATTTGGGTATGGCATCGCGGGCCCAAGCACAGGGATTGGCCGGATGTCCGCTGCTTTTGAGGGTAATAAATTTTTTTTTTATGTTTACATGATTTTTTGACATAAATGCTAACGAATATATGATTTTTTGTACAGACGTGGATTTGGACATACTTTCACGCATTCCGAGGTCATGCGTCACCTGACCTGGAGCACATGGGGGATACACGGGCTGCAGCCCGTGACGAGAGGAAGGCTCCTCAGGGCAGTGACTCGGATCGCCTTATCTCCCTGTGTCGGGTTTTGGACGCCATGAAGTATTCAGAGGTAATTAAAAAAGCGTTACGTTCGAATTTCGGATTTTTCGATTATTTATTGGCATTTGACTTAGTTGTTATTTTATTTCAGGTGCGGTGGCAACCGTGGGGAAAGATAAACTTCAGCGATCCGAGGTACGCTCCGTCGCTATATCGAGGCGTCATTGAGTTTTTTGACGTACGAGAGCCGTATATGCCCGACCGTTGCCTCCGTCAGTTCGGGTACATGCAGTGTATTCCGCATGCGCCACCAGAGCTGAGGAAAGTTGTCCGACATGCAAGGCTCTCGTCGTATGTCACGGAGTACAGGGATGAGCACTGTCTGTGGGATGTGGACCCGAGGCCGCTGATCGAGCTACATGGTCTTATCACGTCTACCTTCGCATGGGATTGTGACGATGCATACCTCGATTGGATTGACCAGATGTCTCATCCATATTTGGATTTCCGGTCCGTCAGACAGGACCCACATACAGGAGATCCCGTCCCTCCACCTCCCCCGGCTTCCGCTGTCACGGTATGTCATCATTTTCTTATGTTTATTTTGATGTATTTTATTTATGTTTATTTTGATGTATTTTTTTAATACAGCGCTCACAGTTGGTGGCCGGCGAGATGACGGCTTATCTGGCCCAGTACGACGATACGCCTCCCCGTCTTACAGATCAGATGATCTGTTGGATCGAGTATCTAACGGGTGACGTGACGCCTTCGGCCCCTCCCATTCCACGTGCGTCCTAGAGATTCCGCGACTCGGTTCACGAGGAGGGATCTGGTAGCGGGCGACATGCAGATGATGACTAGTTACGATATGTATATTACCTAAACTGTTACGTATCACATGAAATATTTTGTTCATGTTTATGGTATTTTGTTGATGTTTATGGTATTTTGTTGATGTTTATAGTATATTAATATATAGGGGCACGCTCCAGTAAAACGGGAATTGTGGTAAAACGAAAGTACTAATCTGGAGCGTCGGATTGATGTTGATGGATAGTTGGATTAATGGGTTATAGGAGAGATATGGTAGAGTCCTAACCACCAAATCTAACCTAATAAGGATATTATTAATAAAAAAAATAATTAATTTTGGTTGTTACATGAGAGAGAATTTAAGATAATATTCTCTTTCCTAATCGATTTTGCTCTCATTCAAATATTTAAAATTTAAATGGGAAGAATATTTTCCAGCATTTGTGAATATCGTTAATGTGTTCACGAATATCGATCATTTGTTAATGAATATCGTTCATGTTTGTTTGAATATCGATTTCTATTTAATAAGTAAATATTTAATATCTTAAAAATATGAATATCATCACTTAAATCATGAATTCCACCACTTGATAATATGAATATCACACTAAGTTACATGAATATCTCAATTAATCACATGAATATCAAATTCACATATATGAATATCACCACTCAATTTGTGAATATCAGTACCCATTTTGTGAATATCGCCCACCACCCAATTACATTAATATAGTCACCCATGTACATGAATATCATCACCTAACTATACGAATATCACTACCCAATATCTTCGAATGTTTGATTCATGGCGGTAAGGTTTAACAATGACATTGTCGCATCGATTTCGGGTCGCACAGTCGCACGATCAACCTGAATATCAACATTATTATAATGAATATCAACAACATTGTATTGAATATCACATCATAAATTTTGAATATCGACTATTCAACGCAAACCTCATGAATATGAACAACATTATAATGAATATCACATCATACAATTTGAATATCAATTGGAAATAGTACAAACAACACCATCAACAAGCAATTTGAATACTATAATAGCGATATTCATTCCATATGTGATGATATTCACGTAATTTGTACGCATAGTCATACAAGTAAGTAGTCGATATTCATAAAAACAGTGTCAATATTCAGAGTTTAATTCGCACATGATGATTATTTAGAGTTTAGTGAATATCACATCATAAGTATTAAATACTCAACGCATGAGACCTACATCCAATATGAATATCAAAAGCATTTGTATGAATATCGCATTAAACAATTTACAAACCTAACATAACATAGGAAGATCTCACAAGGGCCATAGAAGAGTACAACCTACATCATGGAACAATCCCGCTATTTATTAAAAGGTAACAATCATGTCAAGAAACATACATACCATTATACCAAACACTCTAGATCCTCTAATTAGCTTGTAATTCAATAGCATCAACCAAGGACTACACCATCAGCAAAACTAGAGAGATATTACCATTTACTGAATCTAAAAGTTCCATCCCATGTAGTAATAGCATCTACGAGGAGATACTTCTAGATCACAATGACATCTTTTTGTCCTTGTTTTTTTGAGACAAACGGTTTATCTCAAATATTAATTACACATTTCCTATAGGTTTATAAATGCCCAAAACTTATCGGGTAAACAAAATAATGACAGAACCTTCAGATTATGAATATATATACAAGTAACATCAATTGCCAGAAGAAACATCAGCACACAAATGAAACTGAAGTCACCTATCATAGACAAATATCGCTACATCACAAGTACCTAAGGACTCCTTGCTAGATAGTAGCTTCGGTGTGACATTTTCAGGAATTTACCGCATCACAATGATTTTCTCCTTCCCCTACAAGAAACAATAGCGGGCAATACGCATCTGAGTCAGCACCAGGTGATGAGGGAAAGGTTGATTGCAAATAAGGTAGATCTCCAACTGAAAACATTAAACACTCCAAAATCACTATAAACGAATTACAGCAAACAAAAATTAACACATTAGGAAACCACACCAAATAATCACACCGCCTATTTGAAAAACACCAGCAAATCATATGCATGAATATAAAAAGAAGCAAACTTGAGTACCGAGAAAGAGAAACACACCAGGAAAGGATAAATCGCACCAGGAAAGGTTGAATCGAGACCTGGCGAGCAAAGTGGAGAAGAGCGGCCGAAATTGCGACCTAGCGATGAATCGCGACCAACAAAGGAGATGAGGGAATCAGAAGAACGGTGAAGAACCAGAGCAACGACAGACCCGCGCCGGCGAACCTCTGTTGTCGGCGATCCCCCTCGCCACCACCCGCGACCACACCAGTACAGATCTGAGATCTGTTTTCCCTTCAGTTGGGGCCCCGGAGATCCGGAAGCCGACAGATCGGGTCTTGATCGAGGATGAGGCATGACCTTCTGCATCAGCAGGAATCCGACGGCGGCGGCGTGGCCTGTCACGGCGGCGACGAGCGGCTTCAAGTACACGCGGCGTCGGATTCGGCTGATTCAGCCCAGGCGAGGTCGAAAGTTGAAGACGATTCAGCCCAGGCTTCAAGTACACACGGCGGCGTGGCCTGTCACGCGGCGACGAGCGGTTTCAAGTGTTGAAGCCCCTCTTTGTGGCCGATTCCAGTCGGAAGTTGAAGACGATTTCAGTCGAGGTCGAAGACTATTCTAATCGAGATCGAGAGTAACGGGGGAGGGAGAGAATAAAAAAAAAAGGAAGGGTAGGATCTTATAATTTGGGTAAAAAAATCCCTAAATTAATGGGAATTATGTGTATTCAATTCCACCGTATAAACACGCACCAATTTACTTTTAATCACAATCATTCATTTATTTATAAGAGTGCGGTTCCGGTGCGGAGCACTCTTCCCGTGCGGACATGCACTATAGGGCCTTATTTGTGCACTTTTGCAAAAATTTTGAAAAATGCTTGGAAAAAAATTTGAAAAAGATTTTTTTTTTTTTTTGAAAAAGTGCACAAATAAGACGTTAAAGTGCACAAATAAGACCCAAAAGTGCATGCTCCGCACGTCCGCACGGGAAGAGTGCTCCGCATATGATCCAAACTCTTATTTATAATCCAATGGCTTTAATTAGTACTATCGTTTTACAATAAGAGGTTGTTTTACTTGAACTTAAATCTTAGTATATATTCACATGAAATATAAATGAAAACTATAGTATATAAGCTTATATCACATGAAATATAAAGAAAAACTATAGTACATAAGTTTATATCACATGAAATATAAAGGAAAACTATAGTATATAAGCTTATATCACATGAAATATAAAGAAAAACTATAGTATATAAGCTTATATCACATGAAATATACAGAAAAACTATAGTATATAAGTCTATCACATGAAATATAAAGGAAAACTATAGTATATAAGCTTATATCACATGAAATATAAAGGAAAATTATAGTATATAAGCTTATATCACATGAAATATAAAGAAAAACTATAGTATATAAGCTTATATCACATGAAATATAAAGAAAAACTATAGTACATAAGCTTAGAGCAATTTAATTTCTTTATATGAAAATTACATTGTAAATAAAGTTTAGAAATTTAATGTATTTTTTTTACAAATTAACAATCTGCTAAAAATAATAATCGAAATATAAAAATATAAAAATAAAGAAAATAAGGTAACAAGATAATTCGCGTGTGAAATCCTCCCGCATGTCTCTGATCTTCAAGGCCGCGATCGCGATAGTCATAGCCGCGCTCGCGGCTTACTCTTCCTTCCATGTCCAGCGAAATCCTTCATAGGCCGCGATGGCTGCTCCCATGGCAGCGATCACGGCTTTACCTATCCTGATATTCAGCCAAGTCTGAATAGGTCGCAATGGCTGCCCCATGGCCGCGATCGCGGCTTTGCCTTCTCCAATTCTTGACAACTTCTTCCTATGCCGCGCCTTGCTATCCTAACCGCGGTTGCGGCTCTCCTTGTAATTTAAGTTAATATATAACAAGAGGTATAATTGTAATTTAATATAATAAATGGTATATTGATAATTTAATATAAATAAAAGGATATAATTGTAATTTAAACAAAATCTAAAAGACCCCCAATAAAAGCCCCGAATACACCATGGGTCTTGTAGTTCTGGTTCGGTTTCTTTAAGCTCTCAGCTTCCTTTCTTTTTTTGTTTTTTGTCTCGTTTACTTTTCCGGTTCTGTTGAGAGGCACTCTTTGGACGATGAAAACTATACTATATAAGTATATTCACATGAAATATAAAAGGAGAACTATAGTACATAAGCTTATATCACATTAAATATAAAGAAAAACTATAGTATATAAGTATATTCACATGAAATATAAAGAAAAACTATAGTATATAAGCTTATATCACATGAAATATAATGGAAAACTATAGTATATAAGTATATTCACATGAAATATAAAAGAAAACTATAGTATATAAGTATATCACATGAAATATAAAGGAAAACTATAGTATATAAGCTTATATCACATGAAATATAAAAAAAAACTATAGTATATAAGCTTATATCACATGAAATATAAAGAAAAACTATAGTACATAATCTTATATCACATGAAATATAAAGGAAAACTATAGTACATAAGTATATTCACATGAAATATAAAGAACAACTATAGTGTATAAGTATATCACATGAATAATAAAGGAAAACTATAGTATATAAGTATATCACATGAAATATAAAGGAAAACTATAATATATAAGCTTATATCACATGAAATATACAGAAAAACTATAGTATATAAGCTTATATCACATGAAATATAAAGAAAAACTATAGTACATAAGCTTATATCACATGAAATATAAAGGAAAACTATAGTACATAAGTATATTCACATGAAATATAAAGAAAAACTATAGTATATAAGTATATCACATGAAATATAAAGGAAAACTATAGTATATAAGCTTATATCACATGAAATATAAAGGAAAACTATAGTATATAAGCTTATATCACTTGAAATATAAAGAAAAACTATAGTACATAAGTTTATATCACATGAAATATAAAGAAAAACTATAGTACATAAGTATATTCACATGAAATATAAAGAAAAACTATAGTATATAAGTATATCACATGAAATATAAAGGAAAATTATAGTTTTTCACCCGTTTTCTTCTGTAATCCTTTCTATTGGGCTTATTTGGGCCCAATTTCTAGTTTTTTCAGTTTTTCACCCGTTTTTTCAATAATTCTTCCTATTGGGCCTATTTGGGCCAAATTTCTAGTTTTTTAGTTTTTCACCAATTTCTTCTATAATCCTTCCTATTGGGCCTATTTGGGCCCAATTTCAAGTTTTTTTAGTTTTTCACCCGTTTCTTCTATAATCCTTCTTATTGGGCCCAATTTCTAGTTTTTCCAGTTTTTCACTCATTTCTTCTATAATACTTTCTATTGGGCCTATTTGGGCCCAATTTCTAGTTTTTTCAGTTTTTCACCCGTTTCTTCAATAATCCTTCTTATTGGGCTTACTTGGGCCCAATTTCAAGTTTTTTATTTTTTCACCCATTTTTTCTATAATCCTTCCTATTGGGCCTATTTGGGCCCAATTTCTAGTTTTTTCAGTTTTTCACCCATTTCATCTATAATCCTTCCTATTGGGCCTATTTGGACCTAATTTCTAGTTTTTTCAGTTTTTCACCCATTTCTTCTATAATCCTTCCTATTGGGCCTATTTGGGCCCAATTTCTAGTTTTTTCAATTTTTCACCCGTTTTCTTCAATAATCCTTCCTATTGGGGCCTATTTGGGCCCAATTTCTAGTTTTTTAGTTTTTCATCATTTTCTTCTATAATCCTTTCTATTGGGCCTATTTGGGCCCAATTTCTAGTTTTTTCAGTTTTCACCCATTTCTTCTATAATCCTTCTTATTGGGCCTACTTGGACCCAAGTTCTAGTTTTTCCAGTTTTTCACCCGTTTCTTCAATAATCCTTCCTATTGGGCCTACTTGGGCCCAATTTCTAGTTTTTTAGTTTTTCACCTTTTTTTATCTTTTTACCCATTTCTTCAATAATCATTCCTACCAGAATAAAGGAAAATACTTGGATACACATACATACATAATATATATATTATTTACAACGTCAATCACTACACTGGAGGATCGGGTGGACGGTTACATCTTATGCGATAATCCCGAAACATTTGAAACCTCAAGTGAAACTGAACATCCCAGCCATCTACACTTTGGTCTTTGAAACAACGCCAAGCATACGGAGGAGGGGGTACTGGACAATCATCCTTGAGCCACACCTACATACAAACACAAACTTGAACTCTTTGCGCATATAATCGTATAGTTTAGTACAATAAATTATTTAGAAATAGTAAGCTTTACCGATATGAAGTGGTTCCGAGCTCCTACGTGGGCCATCGTCAATATCTTCGTCGGAGGGCCTAAGCTTGTATTACACGCCTTCATTGGTAGGCACAAGCAAGGACCATCTCAGGCTAAGAAACATAGCGCAACTTGATACGCCGTGGCAAACACCAAACCGATTAGAGGCATGTCGAGCCAATATTGCGAGGAGCAAGGACTTATGACATAGTTCACCCGGAATATAAGATCTTCGTAACTCATTCTCGGTGCTAGTCTGGGCAGTATTTCCATGTACACATCTCTGTTTTCCAACAACTCTGCCGCTAGATGCATTCGAACCATAGGGTAATAATGCTCTTCGTACCCCAATAGTACAACTAGTGACCGATATCCACAATGCCCGTCCGGAATTACATCTTTCGCCTCCTTAATGTATGGGAACCAGAAGTAATCCACATTTTTAACCCCAAAGTTCACCCCCATATAAGTAATGGGTTGGTCAGGGAACTGTGATCCAAACACTTCACTTTTATCCTTTCTAGGACGGCCACGACCCCTACCTTGGCTACCTTGGGTCCCATTCTCATTCTCCTTTTTTATCTCTTTCTCCTTCTCATACTCCTCTAACTCGGCCCTTCTATGCTCAAACAAGCTCGGATCCCTCTTGGTGGAATACTTTATGGAACCCTTCGGCCTTCCTTTGGAAACGATACCCGTCGGCTCCAACAACGAAGATTCATGCGGATGCTCTAAGTCATAGAACAGTTCGGTGACTTGCACTAACATGGATTTTTCAAGGATCCCATCTTTCTCCTTCTTGTACAGTTCCTCGAGTCTCAGCTGTGGAATAGACATTGTTGCATGCTCCTCAATGGTGTCATCACGATAACTCTTATCCCATTCTAGCTGCCTCCAGAAGCGGTGGATCTCACTCGCCATGATATGCCTCTTATCAACAATAGCCTCCCCAATCTCATGGATGCACGGCAGGCCTTGGCATTCTTTCATCCAGTAATCGTCGCACTCCTCGTTGAAATCATCTATCTCTAACTGCTTATACATATCGAACAACTTCCTCAAGCCCCTTTCCGACACTTTGTAGAACAGCTTCGTAAACACCCTTCTCATTTCTAGCGGCACCTGGTTGAAACAATTTGTTTTTTTGACCCATGACATCTCCATGCTCGCCCTCACCTGCCCGATTTGACCTTCGATTGCATGGTGGATCCTCAATGCCATCCTGTTAAAATCTCCAACACTAGAATCCACAATATCCTTCAACACCCTATGCATACCCTCAACCATATCAAAACAAAAAAATGCATAGTGCTAGTAAGAAAGTATGACACCGAGCCCTAGGCCTAATAAACATCCCAGAAAAATGAAAAGTGATACGTACCTGTTTGAAGTCCTCATGAAGAAGTGAAGATGATGATCTGTCCATGCTCTGACTATGTTTTCCTTGTAAGGATTCAACCACTGTTTCTCAAGGTATCCAACAAGGCCGCTCTTCCACGATTTCCTAAGTTTTTGGAGCCTCTCTTCGTAGCTTTCCTCCGTGGTTGAACACCAAAGTCCCCAGCATTGGCCGCAAAAGTTGTTGACTTTTTTCGAATCCTTCAAGATTGGATTAGCATATGCCTCGATGTTGTGTTTGATATGCACCCAACACAAAAGGTGTTTAACCCGATCTTTGAAAACTATCCGAATTGCATTGATGAGGGCCTTCTCTCGATCAGTCATTATGGCCGTCGGCATTACTCCCGCCTCTTGAAACAAATACAGAAGCTTTTGCATTATGAATCTGTAATGCAAACCATCTTCCTCTCGCGTAAATGCATAGGTGATGTTGAACGTCTTGTTAGTGCCTGTAAAACCGACAATCTCCACAAGAGGCATGTTATACCTAATGATGAATGTAAGAAAACAAAAGAGTATAAGCAATTTTAGATCATGTATATTATGACTATATTAAATTGTAATAAACATAAGGCCATTATATACCTATTTGTCTTGTATGTGGAGTCGATAACTACCACGTACGGGAACAACTTCAACAGGTGCAACGAGTCAGGGTGAGCGAAAAATAGGATATCGATCTCAGACGTAGACAACTTCCTCAGAGGATGCACTTCGTACCTGTTTTCTTTGAAGAAATTTAGGGTCCATTGGGTGACCGTCATTTCCCCACAATCCTCGTAGTGCATCTTTCGTAAATAGTTGGAAACTTGTTTCCTTGATGTTACATTTTCGGGGTTGCACCTTCTCAACTCCACAACAATAACACTCGGCGGATTGAACCTCTCGCCGGAACTCTTGACAATGCACTGCTCATCAGGGGTCATTCGACCCATGTATGGATGCCCAAGGAAGGTAGTCGGAAGCTTATGGTTGTGTTGTCCACTCAACACATTCAAGATCCATTTCTGAGTCTCTACTCCCGACTTCCTTTTCATTCGAAGACCGTACAACTCAAATGTGCACCCAGACTTCTTCGATCTGCTTTCACGAATTACCACAGGCTCATTCAGATCATCTTCACTAACTTTCTTCCTCCCCGATCTATATTCACCAAAGTGCTCGCACGTCAAACTAATATGTCTTTCATTACTTCGGCGAATGAATAGAACCATCATCAAATCTTTGCCCCTCTTCTGAGCCCAATCAACCAACTCCTGTCGGCTATCCCACTTCTGATTCGTACGAAATTCAGATCCATAATCTTTACCCTATTAATGTAAATACTAATGTTATTCATTTGTATTTAACGACATAACAATCTCTCAATCTCCAAACTTAAAGAACTACTATTTCTAACTACACATGCAATATCAAAATACCGCATACAATATTACAAAACTAAACCGCGAGTCAAACTATATTTATCCTCACTTTTCTTAAAATATAGATTAGAAAACAATTATTAATGTAAATACTAATGTTATTCATTTGCATTTAACGACATAACAATCTCTCAATCTCCAAACTTAAAGAACTACTATATCTAACTACACATGCAATATCAAAATACCGCATACAATATTACAAAACTAAATCGCGAGTCAAACTATATTTATCTTTACTTTTCTTAAAATATAGATTAGAAAACAATTATTAATGTAAATACTAATGTTATTCATTTGCATTTAATGACATAACAATATCTCAATCTCCAAACTTAAAGAACTACTATATCTAACTACACATGCAATATCAAAATACCTCACTATCTCAAAATACCGCATAAAATATTACAACACTAAACCGCGAGTCAAACTATATATACTTTTACGCTTCTATATACATGAACCAATTCACAATATCGCATGCAATATTACTATAACTAATTCATACATATCTATATAATGCAAATATCAAGCCTTTTACGAATTATGAAATACTAACCGCGAAATTGTTGGGGTTGAATTCTTCATCACTGCTCAAATATTCTTCATCGCTACTCCAATAATCGTTTTTGGTATTTTCCATTTTGGTAAGATTGTATTCGAATGTGTGCAAAAAATGGATGATTGAGTTTGTGTATATATAGAGGGGTAATTCGGCCGTTGGAATTATAGTCGTTGGGCTACGTGATAGGCGTTGTCGTGACACCTAAACAAAATAATCCTAACAAACCTAAACAAGTAGTCTGGGCAAGTAAGGGTCGAACCCACAGAGAGGAAGTAATCAATCTAAGTGTTGATTAGCATGCAAAAGACGTGTAACCGACAAGTAACAGGGGGTTTTTTGTATGATCGCAGAGTAACAAGGATGCAAGCTTTTGAGAAAGAATAAGTATAATGGGTGGAAGTATTCCACTAGACAAATATCCACACTGCAGATGAAATAGGTCAATCACTGATAACTATTGTTCCAAGTTCTTTTCACAATCTTATAGTTGTTCCCATCCTGGTCTTAAGTACTACCAATTCTCACAGTTGTTGATAGACTTATCACAATATCAATGGAAGAGTACTACCAATTCTCACAGTTGTTGATAGACTTACCACTAACAAAGCAATAGCAAAGCACACAAGGATATAGGACACATGCAAATAGAAGAAAACCTTACTACTTAACATGCAAATAATTCTCTTTCACAATTGCACACTCGTATTCCACTATATGTAACAATTGTGTTTGCCACTAGGTATGCACTCGTATTCCACTATATGCAAACCCTAGCACTATGATAGATATCGATAAACCTAGTTAGCAACTCTAGATAAATCAATACAAACCAATAGACAATATGCTCAAAAGAATTAAACCAACTTTATAAGATATAGAAAAAGGAATAGAAATCTCACAACCAATCCATTGCAATGCTTCAATCGTCTAGCGAAATAAATGTGTTTAGCTCTCCATGGGTTGAAACCCTAGAGGTAGAAAGAAAACGAGTCTCCTATCTAAGACCTGGAAAAGATCTTAAATAGGCTTTGGAAAATAAAGTTAACCTAATGCAAAATAACAAAGGAAATAAAATAATAGAAAATAAGGAAATCCGAAATAGCAAAAATAAGGAAATAAAGTCTTCTGGCCGCGAGGCGCTACGTGCCCACCGCGGGGCGTCAGTCTTCTCTGAGATCCATCGCCGGGTCGCGGTGGCTTCTGGCGCGGGGCGGCAGTGCCTTTTTCAGCTTCTGTGACACTTTAGTAAAAACGCCATAACTTTTGATTCCCAACTCGGATTATGCTCATATTTTGAGGACTTGCAGTAGACTTCAAGATATAACTCCTAGAATTGGAATCACTTCATTTGGACATCTGAGTAGAGAGAATGAACCATTTGAATTCAGCACATTATTCTTCTACTCTTCAATACACTTCAAACCTCTATAAATCCCATGATTTCTTCACTTCTCCACTCTAACTCCATAATCCAGGATTGTGCTCTAAATCCATCCAAATGGCGCCTCAAACCTGGTAATAACCCCCAGATATGCACTACAAAATAACACTTATCAAATCCCCCATGCTTAAACTCAATCTCCAAGAGTCATACCCAACTATAAACTCCAGGCAGCCAATACAATATAAGCCCAGCACAATAAACTACAACATCAAATCAAAAATCTCAACACCCCACACAATCAAGCCAAAAGGAAAGCAGAGTACTTCTCCCAAGCTTTTATCCCAAACACCATAGAGTGAATAAATTATAATCCTAGTCTCCCATCTATCTTCTTATACCTCCCAGAGTGACCTACCCGAAACCTCCTTATATCTCATCTTCTTATGACGCCTCGCCAAGAATAATGAGAAATCCTAAAATCACTCTTCTTCTTTTTCGCTCATTTTGCCAAGGCGCCCTTTCGGGTTTTCACCAAGCCATTCATTTCATTTTTCAATAGATGGGCTCACATATGCTCACATCACTCTTGACCAATTATTACCCCAGCCTAATGCTGGTCCAAGCCACCTGCTTATTGCCTAGGCCGCCCTTTCGGGTTTTCGACCTATCCCGGGATTTCAATTTTTAGCCTTTTTTCAAATTTTTGGCTCTTTTTATTTTTTTTCATCTCCTCAACAACGTAGAAAGTATAGAACCCTCCCCCATGCTTAAACATTGCATTGTCCTCAATGTAATGAAAGACAAAAGAATAAAGCACAGGGAAAAGCAAAAAATAACTCACAAACGTCGCCAAGCTGCTTGGACACTTCCTTTGTTGCTGGCGGTCTTCTCAATAAAGCCCAGGTCTCTGGTGTTGGGCGGGTGTCTTCATCAATTCTATAATCTTCTTCTACTGTGCAACCAAAAGGGAACCACTTTGGTGAATAGTGGTATAGCAAAGATGTCGGGGTTGCACGACCTTCTAGGAACACATGGTGGAGCCCAGATGTAATCATTGCGGGGGCTCTAGTGTTCCTCCTCCTCAGCTGCCAATTGTAGGGCCATCATCGTTGCCAAATAATGTGTGGGGTAAGTGTATCCTCCTTGACAACATGATGCGCACCATCTCCATGGAAAACTCTGGACAGCTGGCCTTCGGTAGAACTTTTTTTTTTTATCCCATGTTTAAGGTTTTTTCGGGGGGTGACTTAGTGTAGGGAAGGAAGAGACTTACATTGGTGTGGAAAACACCTTCTTCAATAGGCATGGGTTTCTTCCCTACAGGTTAGTCGGAAACAAAAAACAAGAACAAAAACAAAGCAAAAACACACTAAAGAAAATGCAAAAACAAAGAAAGAAAAACAAGAAAAGAAAAACATACCTCGGGTTGCCTCCGAGACAGCGCCTTAGTTATTGTCATGGCTTGACATCTTGCTCAATCTTCTCAACTTGGGTTGCTTACAACAACCAAACTCCTGGGGCCTGGATCAGGGGGGTGCCTCTTTGTGTACTCCCTGTTGAGCGTGACCCCCAATCTCCTGCACTTCTTTGTGGGTGGACCGTTGTGTATACCCATGAACGCACTTGCCATCTTCAGAAATGGCCTATCCAACATCTCAGGGCCTGCATGCTTATCGTAACCCGTATCCAGTATGTAACAATTCGCCACTTGCATCAAGTTCTCCTTCTTGTGCTTCCCCTTCGGTTTCTTCCTGATCATGCTGATAGGGGGAATAGTCGTCGTACCCCTAATCAAAAGTAAATCCTAAAATCCTCACTAAACAAAGTATAGTAAGTAAGTCAGGGTCGATCCCACAGAGAAGGAAGGAACCAATGGTGGTAGCATGCAATGTCACAAAGGGGGGGTTTTATGGTTGGTTGGTTGCAAACAGAACAAACAAAACAAAGTAGAATGGATGAAATATCAAGAGAGAAAAACACTTAGCCAAGTAATGTCCACATAAGTCATTCAAAGGTTGTTCATAAATTAAGTCTTATCTTCCTATTCGGTTATTCCTGTCCCGATCTTATGTAAATTCAGAGGAAAACCTTCCACAAAGAACCCTTACCAATGAATAACCCTAGTACCACTAAAGGTTCAACCCAAAGACAGCAATGCATATAAGAATTAACCAGGATACACAGAACGCTCGCTCAGATGCATTTACCATGTAATCAATTCCCACATAGATATAATCCACAGATGCAGATAACAATCAATGCTTGCTACTTATACTAGAGCGTTAGCCCAACAGTTCCCTAGTATTAGCAATAAGAATGAAAGCAATAAACCTAGGTGATTAGTCTAGATAAACCAACAAACATTCAAATATAAATTTGCTCAGAGAAAAGATATAACTCAATAGGATAGATAGATATGAACAAAACCTCACAACCAGATGAACGAACTCATGCTTCCATTACCGGACTAAGCCAAAGAGGCTTAGCTCCTCATAGACATGGTGAAAACATCAAAGGAAAAGAAAACAACGATGAATGAAAATTGCAACTAAAGTGTGTATCTCTAACCCTAATGCATAAGGAGAGTATTTATAGGGCCCTAACAAATGACCTAGCCCATTAAAAAAAATAACTGAAATGGAAATAAGAAAAGGGAAAAGAAAACTAAAAAGATAATTCGGAATAAGTCCGAGCCTCTGCCGTGTCATACCCGCGATCGCGGGTGGTGGACCTTGATCGCGGCCCATGTGGCTCCGCGCCCGCAGAAAACTCTCGACATGCTCCGAGTCCCGCGATCGCGGCACCCATGCCCGCGATCGCGGTTAATGCTCGGCATTCTTGTCCTTTTCCTTGCACCAACCCGTCTCCTCTTCACTGTTCCCCGCGATCGCGGCTGTCATGCCCGCGGTCGCGGTTAATGCTTGAATTTATGCTCGAGTTTTTCTCGGCTTTTGGGTCCGTAAACCCGCGATCGCGGCTGTCGCCCCGCGATCGCGGTTTTGCCTCGTACTTCTCTTTTAATTCCAGCTTCTCTTCTTCATTTTCCCATCTTGGTCTTGACGTCATGCAATTGACGTTTATTAATCTCAGTTTGAGATGGGAGTGCTCGTGACTCTCTAGCTTCGAGCTTGCTGACCGCTTGGGAGATCTGCCCTACCTGCTTCTCCAGGTTCTGGATACTGGACTTGGTCTCATGTTGGAACTGAACCATGTTTTGTTGCATGGTTCCTACTGTCTGCGTCAGCGTGGTCATGTGCTGCACCAGTGTATTGACCTGGTCCTCTAGATTCATAGCGCGGGGAGCTCCTTGTCCTTGCGGTCTCTGCTCTGCTGGGCCTCTGAACTGCTGGCCTCCTTGGAATGGTCGCTGGGGGTACTGCTGCTGCTGCTGCTGGTATTGCTGAGGGGGTCTTGGTCGGAACTCAGGGGGGTTCTCCACATTGTGCGTGTTCCCGTACATCAAGTTAGGATGGTCTCTCCACCCCGGATTATAGGTACTGGAGTAGGGGTCGTACCGTTGTCTTTGTTGGTACCCCCCAACAGCGTTGACTTGCTCAGTGGGCTCCTCATGGAGTGTATGACATGCGTCAGTTGCATGCGTGGTGGCATAGCAAAATTCGCACTCCTTGACCCTCTGGGGTCCTTCCTTCCTCATCAAAACCTTGATCATCTCCTTCATTTCGCTCACTTCCCTTGCCATAGATGGGGGAACATTCTCACTTGAAGTGGCTTTCACAGCCTGGGCGCTCGCCCTCTTGCTGAATTGCCTTGAGCCTTCCGACAACTCGCTGAATATCTCAAATGCAGCGGTAGGGGTTTTGTTCAGTATGTTACCCCCACACGCCGCGTTCACCATTCGTCGCTCTTCATCCAGCAATCCCCCGTACAGATATAAGACCAAATCATGTTCTGAATACCCGTGATAGGGACAGCTAGAGCACAACCTCTTGAAACGCTCGTAGTACTCGTAGAGCGTCTCTGTCCCATGCTGCTCAATGTTGCTCAGGTTGCGCTTGAGACTGTTCAGCTTCGTTGCTGGAAAGTACTTTTCCAGGAATGCCTTCTTCATTTTCTCCCAGGTGTTGATGCTTCCTGAGGTGAGGTAGTAAAACCAGTCGTTGGCTGAATCCTTAAGTGAAAAAGGAAAAGCCCTCAACGTGATTTGATCCTCAGTGACATTCCGTGGCTTCATGGAACTGCACACGGCGTGGAACTCCGAGAGGTGCTTGTTTGGGTCCTCTCCAGCTAGCCCATGGAACTGAGGCAAAAGATGGATAAGACCAGACTTGAGCTCAAAGTTCACTCCCGTGCCTAGTTTAGGGAATTGTATGGCCAGTGGCTGCTGCGTCAAGTTAGGCGCAGTCAGCTGCCTCAACGTAGGTGGTGGTACCTCGTCCGCCATCTCAAAAGTGGGATTCTCAAAGACCAAAGCTCGATTCACTCTGCGTAATTGGGAGAAAGTTCTCTCGATCTCTGGATCAGGATCTAAAGGTGGAGAGTCAGCAGTACGGGTGTGGACCATAAGATAGGTCCACACACACAAGCAAACACACGAAAATCACAACGAAAAATTCGAAAACACACAAAGCATGCAAAACACCAAAAATCCGCAATTGCCTTCCCCGGCAACGGCGCCAAAATTTGATAGGGGGAATAGTCGTCGTACCCCTAATCAAAAGTAAATCCTAAAATCCTCACTAAACAAAGTATAGTAAGTAAGTCAGGGTCGATCCCACAGAGAAGGAAGGAACCAATGGTGGTAGCATGCAATATCACAAAGGGGGGGTTTTATGGTTGGTTGGTTGCAAAAAGAACAAACAAAACAAAGTAGAATGGATGAAATATCAAGAGAGAAAAACACTTAGCCAAGTAATGTCCACATAAGTCATTCAAAGGTTGTTCACAAATTAAGTCCTATCTTCCTATTCGGTTATTCCTGTCCCGATCTTATGTAAATTCAGAGGGAAACCTTCCACAAAGAACCCTTACCAATGAATAACCCTAATACCACTAAAGGTTCAACCCAAAGACAGCAATGCATATAAGAATTAACCAGGATACACAGAACGCTCGCTCAGATGCATTTACCATGTAATCAATTCCCACATAGATATAATCCACAGATGCAGATAACAATCAATGCTTGCTACTTATACTAGAGCGTTAGCCCAACAGTTCACTAGTATTAGCAATAAGAATGAAAGCAATAAACCTAGGTGATCAGTCTAGATAAACCAACAAACATTCAAATATGAATTTGCTCAGAGAAAAGATATAACTCAATAGGATAGATGGATAGGAACAAAACCTCACAACCAGATGAACGAACTCATGCTTCCATTACCGGACTAAGCCAAAGAGGCTTAGCTCCTCATAGACATGGTGAAAACTTCAAAGGAAAAGAAAACAACGATGAATGAAAATTGCAACTAAAGTGTGTATCTCTAACCCTAATGCATAAGGAGAGTATTTATAGGGCCCTAACAAATGACCTAGCCCATTAAAAAAAATAACTGAAATGGAAATAAGAAAAGGGAAAAGAAAACTAAAAAGATAATTCGGAATAAGTCCGAGCCTCTGCCGTGTCAGACCCGCGATCGCGGGTGGTGGACCTTGATCGCGGCCCATGTGGCTTCGCGCCCTTCAATCTCTCCGCGCCCGCAGAAAACTCCCGATATGCTCCGAGTCCTGCGATCGCGGCTCCCATGCCCGCGATCGCGGTTAATGCTCGGCATTCTTGTCCTTTGCCTTGCACCAACCCGTCTCCTCTTCACTCCTTGGCGTCTTCTCTTGATGGCTTCCTTCCTCAGTGTCTTCATGATCTCCAAAGTAGCTCAAACACCTCCAAAAACACCAACTTCGCCTCCAAACGCCATACACAAGAATGTGTCTAAATCTACCCGAATGGCACCAATAAAACCTCTAATAACTCTTAGTTAAGCCCTACAAAGTAGTGCTTATCACATGCCCAGCACCTTTAACATTTCCTTGCAGCGAGGGGTGCTGTCAGCCAGTGTGACCAAGGGAACGGTTTTTATGCAGTCACTGAAGGCCTCATAGATGTTCTCGTTGTTCTTTAGCCTTTGAGTAACTCGGGAAGCCTCAAGGAAAGGTACGACGGGTTGTAGCGCGACGAGCGGGAAGGAGTTGAGACGCACAAACTCATCATAGGTAGCCTCTAGAGGATCGGGGACTGCCGGGGAATCTTCGAGGGGAACGGGCATCTCTGGAGTATTTTCGCGATCACGGCACTCCTCCTCATCGTCGATGAACTCTTCCAGGCTTAAAAAGTACTCCTCCTCAGTCAGCACCTTGCGAAAACAGGTATCCATCCAAACCTGATCAGCAGAGCTAGGATTTTGGATGCAGGGTCGCGGTGGTCATCGCCGCAGGGCGGTGGTTGTGAGGGAAGATTACTGAGGCTCACCGCCGGGTCACGATCAGTGTTGCCGCGGGGCGGTGAAATAACTGGGGCTTCACGTCGGGTCGCGGTGAGAGGTGATGCGGGGCGGTCGGCGATTTTCTCCATCTCATATTCGTCCTCCTCTTCAGCACTAGGAGGAACGTTTTCCATCGGGTTTACTACCGTTTGAGATGGTAGATTCCCCGAAATCCTTGCATCGATCCGTATAATTGATTCCACCATCTGGTCCACCTGCCTTTTTATATTCTTGATGCTTGACTCCGTAGTTTGAGTATGAGTGGCGAAGTGCTGAGTCAAGGTCTTGAGCATCTCTTCAGTTGACATGACGGAACTTGGATTGGACACTGGTGGGCTATGCTCGTATGCCGGATAGTACTGGTGCGGAGTATCCTACTGATAGAATGACTGTGGCTCTAGGTAGAACTCCTGGCAGTCAGGGTCATATGGAGGGTATTGATGGCTCCCATAACTCGGATTGGGGTGATTCCTCCACCCTGAGTTGTATGTGTAGGAGTATGGGTCATATCGCGGCCTCTGTGGATCAAAACCTCTTGCAGCGTTTACTGCAGTTGCATATTCAGGAAGTCTTGGGCAATCGTCAGTGGAATGCAGTGGATCATGACAGAGTCTGTAGGCTCTAACTGGTCTTTCTGCACCCGAGCTGGGGTAGTATCCCCTCTCTGGAGAGAGTGAGCAAGGGTATGGGTTATCGCGCGACTCTCCCCAGAAATCCATATCTGTGACAAAAATCAAAAAGGAAAAACAAAAGTCAGTAGCACGGGTGTGGACCGTAAGATAGGTCCACACCAAAGTAACATGCACACAAACAAACACACGGAAAAATCAAAACTTGCCTCCCCGGCAACGGCGCCAATTTGATAGGCGTTGTCGTGACACCTAAACAAAATAATCCTAACAAACCTAAACAAGTAGTCTGGGCAAGTAAGGGTCGAACCCACATGGAGGAAGTAATCAATCTAAGTGTTGATTAGCATGCAAAAGACGTGTAACCGACAAGTAACATGGGGGTTTTTGTATGATCGCAGAGTAACAAGGATGCAAGCTTTTGAGAAAGAATAAGTATGATGGGTGGAAGTATTCCACTAGACAAGTATCCACACTGCAGATGAAATAGGTCGACCACTGATAACTATTGTTCCAAGTTCTTTTCACAATCTTATAGTTGTTCCCATCCTGATCTTAAGTACTATCAATTCTCACAGTTGTTGATAGACTTATCACAATATCAATGGAAGAGTACTACCAATTCTCACAGTTGTTGATAGACTTACCACTAACAAAGCAATAGCAAAGCACACAAGGATATATGATACATGCAAATAGAAGAAAACCTTACTACTTAACATGCAAATAATTCTCTTTCACAATTGCACACTCGTATTCCACTATATGTAACAATTGTGTTTGCCACTAGGTATGCACTCGTATTCCACTATATGCAAACCCTAGCACTATGATAGATATCGATAAACCTGGTTAGTAACTCTAGATAAATCAATACAAACCAATAGACAATATGCTCAAAATAATTAAACCAACTTTATAAGATATAGAACAAGGAATAGAAATCTCACAACCAATCCATTGCAATGCTTCAATCGTCTAGCGAAATAAAGGTGTTTAGCTCTACATGGGTTGAAACCCTAGAGGCAGAAAGAAAACGAGTCTCCTATCTAAGACCTGAAAAAGATCTTAAATAGGCTTTGGAAAATAAAGTTAACCTAATGCAAAATAACAAAGGAAATAAAATAATAGAAAATAAGGAAATCCGAAATAGCAAAAATAAGGAAATAAAGTCTTCTGGCCGCGAGGCGCTACGTGCCCACCGCGGGGCGTCAGTCTTCTCTGAGATCCACCGCCGGGTCGCGGTGGCTTCTGGCGCGGGGCGGCGGCTTCCACCGCGGGGCGGCGGTGCCTTTTTCAGCTTCTGCGACACTTTAGTAAAAACGCCATAACGTTTGATTCCTAACTCGGATTGCGCTTATATTTTGAGGACTTGCAGTAGACTTCACGATATAACTCCTCGAATTGGAATCACTTCATTTGGACATCTGAATAGAGAGAACAAACCATTTGAATTCAGCACATTGTTCTTCTACTCTTCAATACACTTCAAACCTCTATAAATCCCATGATTTCTTCACTTCTCCACTCTAACTCCATAATCCACGATTGTGCTCTAAATCCATCCAAATGACGCCTCAAACCTGGTAATAACCCTCAGATATGCACTACAAAATAGCACTTATCACTACGTAAGATCCTTGCGTAGAAGGCCAAAATTCAAATCACCCCAACGACCATTTCAAACGGCCATATTCGGTTCTCTACGCCAATATCTTGCGTACGCAAGATACTGGCGTAGAGTTTTTTTTTTTAAAAAAAAAATCCTATGTATTTCCCTGGAATTGACCTTCTACGCCGGTATATGGCGTACGAAAAGATTTGGCGTAGTGATTTGTAGTGCGAAACGTCAAAAAATGTAGTACATATAGTGGGACCGTAAATTAATTTTAATCCATTTCTCTAACGATGAGTTGACCTTTTCACTCATCTGTTCTCTTTCGTTTCACGCGCTTTTACGACCGCGTGACACAAACAATTTTCATCTCGTATCATTGAAAAAAAATAAACAATTTTTTCGCCTGATACTCTTAAGGTACGGTGAAATTCGCAAAGTGCTCCAAAATTTCACCGATTTTACGCGATACTTTCGAATTTTGTTTGTTTTTTTCACCAAATGCTCTTCTGTCAATTTACTAACAGAAAGTGTTATAAAAAAATTGAAAAAACCCCAAAAAAACAAACAAAAACCCCAAAAAAACAAACAAATGAACAAAGAAATTACCAAATGCCCATTTGCCTCATCTGTCGTCTTCTTCGACGACTGTGCTCCAACTCTTGGGGTCTCCACCCGCCCGACGACTGCGCTCTAACTCCCTCCGTCTTCTTTGATCTCATCAGCAGCAGTCCCCTGTACTCCAACTCCCTCCGTCTCCACCCGCCAGGCCGCTCGGCTCCGCAATCACCCTCCGCCTCCACCCGCTCGGCTCCGCCTCCACCTCTGATCTCCGACGGCCCTCCACCTCGTCTACATTCCTAGGTAAGCTTCAATTTCAAGTGTTGGCTTGTGATTGTTTTAGGGTTAGGGTTACTCTTGTTTGGTGGTGCAAATCACAGATTGAGAGGTTTAGGAGGTGCTTAAATTGGAGGTAATAATTTTAGAAGGTTTAGGAGGTGCTGAAATTCCCCACATTTCTTGTTCTCACTGAAATATGCTATGCTTACTTTTGTCTCTTGCTATGTATTATTCTCCACATTTTTTTTTCTCAGTGAAATAATTTGGAGCGCAGGCCACATTTCTTATTCCCCACCGGGTAGCCGCCGGGTCGAGGCCCGTCAGAATGGGGATGACCGCCGGGTCGAGAGTCCAGGGCCGGCGAACGGTCTCCTTCGAAGAAGACGAGAGACAGATGGGCATTTGGTGATTTTTTTTGGGGGGGGGGGGATTTATTCATTTTTGTAAGAATTTCTGTTAGTAAGTTGAAAGAAGGGAATTTGGTAGGAAAAAAAAACAAAACTCGAGAGTATCGTGTAAAATGAGTATAATTTTGGGACATCTTGCGAATTTCGTCATATCTTAGGGATACTAGGCGAAAAAACCGAAAATTAAACTATGTCACTACCAATGTGATTGGCGGATGAGTTTTGCAACAGAAAAATTAGGAAAATTTAACCCGATAATCCCAAGATTTGAGGAAATTCGTGCACATATTTCGCGTGCTAATTCCAATATTTGTATAATATTTTCCGGATACCCACGATGTTAAATTTAATCCAAAGAATCGTTAAGTTAAAAAAAATGAAAAAAAAAGAAAAGAAAAAGAAAGTTGAGTACGTCTTTCAACACTTGTTCATTCTTCTCTTGCCGGTGGCATCACCTGCCGTCTCCTCCGAAGGAAGTCGACGTGGCCCTCACATTCTCCTCAATCTGAAGTCAACAGCGAAGAAGTAGGGCGGCGAGGAACATAAGGATAGGTAGTGGGCGGTGGTCTTAATTGGAATCGTCGACGACGGTGAGATGCAATTTCTAGACCGAGTTATATTTATTGGTCAAGTGATCACAAGGAGGACTATTTGTCAGCCTAAGAATTATGGGAGTCTTGATCTTGAACTATCTCAGAATATAAAGAGTGCTATGCAAATGAAACTTCTATGGAAACTGTTATATGACCCTCAGTTCTTCTGGATTCGATTAATCTCAGAAAAGTATTTACGGAATTCTAATATTTTCTCTTACAAAAAGAAGCCTTCGAATTCATGGCAATTCTCTAGACTTCTGCAACTACGAGAACAATTCAAAAAAGGTCTGTTCTGGCAAATTGGTGATGACACTCATATCAATTTCTGGGCAGACCATTGGATCCCTAACTGTATTCTTTCGCAATTTGCTGGAAACAATGACCGGAGCAGTATTGTTTCACAATACATTACCCCCGATAAAAATTGGGATTTGGGCGCTCTTCAGCATGTTCTTCCTTCCCACTTAATCCCTAAAATTTTGAACATTTTTATACCTAAAGTTACATACCTGATAAACTTATTTGATATCTATCCAAGGACGGTAATTTCTCTATCAAAAGTGCTCGATCAATAAATAGTTATACGCAACTTCAACAAGTTTTCCGTCTTGGTTCTGGAAACTAAACATTCCGCCAAAGATTAAAAAATTTCTCTGGAAATGCTTCAACGACTCTTTGCCTACAACAAAACGTCTAAACATGTACTTCTCTAGGGTCCCTTCTCAATGCGTCCTTTGTAATTCACCCATCGAAGACTCCAACCACTTATTTTTTGAATGTCCATTTACTTTACGCTCCTTACAATTACTTCAAAAGCTAATTGGTCACACATATAGCTTTGACTTCGACAATGACTTCTACACTAATTTGGAATTTTTCCATTCCAGAAACAGAGATATAATTCCGGTACCTTTTCTTTGGTGGACTATCTGGAAAGACCAGAATGCTTTAATCTTTAGAAAGGTTTCTCTCAATATTCATACAACAGTTAACAATGCCTTCATTTCTTACAAGTATTGGACACGGTATTTTTTGGAAGCCGCTTCCTTCTCTTCCAAAAAAGAAGGGCTCCAGACAATTTTTCGCGATGGAGAAAACCTCCTCCTAATTGTATTAAATTAAATTTTGACGCTTCGGTCAAACAAAATGGTTCTACACATATTGGATATGTATTTCGTAACCATTCCGGTGAGGTGTTTTTCTTAGACCATAGGCAGATTCTCTGCTCCTCACCCATTAAAGCTGAGGCTTTGGCCGCTCTTGAGTGCCTTCGTAAGGCTATTTCACATCGGTTTACACAAATAGTTCTCGAATGAGACAATCTGTCAATCATTAATTCCATCCGTGGAATATGGAAAATTCAATGAGAAATTTCCCCGATAATTATGGAAATTAGATCACTGTTACATGGTTTGGATTATTTCCAAGTTCATCACTACTACCGAGAGTCTAACAAAGTCGTTGATTTCCTGGCTACTTCTAACATTCCTCCCACTGTTCTTCGAAGTGCTATTTCAGAGTTCCTTTCGCCTCATCATGAACGTGCTCAGTTGCATCGATCTCGACTCCATTATTTAGATTTGAGCTTGAGCGTTCTGTTAGCTTGCAAATCCTTTGTAAAAATCATCCATTGTGATGATTTAGACATGCCTTCTAGTTTATAAGGATACCTTCTGTTTGCCTGTTTAAAAAAAAAGTGATCACAATGAGAATTTATAAGCTTCGTTGCAGTCATAACCAAAAAAGTTTCATCAATAGCTAGAAGCTAGACTAATTTATCAGGGATAGTACTACTAGGAATCCTAAGTGTCATAATTGTACTAATAATCGAGATAGGTAGAATTGAGGAAAGTTTATTAAAGTTATTGTGTCGTAGAGGAGTGATAAATTCTAATACTTTGGTATTAATGTTTATGTTATTAAAATACGAAAAAAGGAGTATTAAGAATCCAATTATCAGTCCAAAAATTACTGTAGTTCTATTTTCGAGTTGCCAAAATATGACTTGTTTGAATGTATTTGTTAACATGTTTTTGTAACAAAAAAGATTTTCAGAATCAAGATATTTTTCATCAATAATACGAACATAAAAGTTATCTAGTTCAGTAAGAATTTTCCAAAGTAGCTTCATTTGGCGAGCCGTAATAATATTATGCCCAGCTTTGCGTATGATTAAGCCACCAGAACATCTACGTTTACATATATTATCCCAACTAATAAGTGGATGAAAATTTGGGTTATTCTTATTCCAAAAGAATTCCTTATTTACTTTATTAATAGACTCACAAACTCCTTTAGGTAGCAAAAAGCTTTGCATGAGATAGTTAACCTTCGATAATAAATATGATTGAATAAGGATTAGAGCTATCAAAAAGTGACCGACCTGCATTTGGACCCGACCTGATCAAATTTTTTGGTAATCCAAATCAACTGAACCTAATCCGAGAATGTACGACCCAAGTCTGACCCGATTAACGAATAAATGTGGAGTATTAGTAAATTATAACATACAATATATATATGATAAATGACATATAAATAATGGTAATATGCTCAATTATCCTAAAAAAAGAACATGGTTGTACTTATATAAATTTGTAATTCATAAATTTATAAATTAATATAATATAAATTAAAAATTAAAAATAAAATATGAGTTTTGTCTACTAATATCATTTACATTATGATAATTAATAATAATATTATTTGTTAATTGATTTCATTTTATTTTGACATATTTTTTTTTTAACAATTTAATAATATTATGATAGTGAACGATTAAAAAATGACATTTTTGACTCATTGGCCAACCCGAACCGCCCGCTAACATGTAATGACCTGGTCCGGATTGACCTATTACCCGAATTGACCCGACCCGTTCTCAACCGAACCTGAAATGACTGAACCCGACTTGACCTACTCGATTGACAGGTCTAATAAGGATTGCTCTCTCAACCGGAGATATAAAATTCCCTTTCCATCTTGATAATTGTTTTTGAAACATTGCCACTGAGTCAACAAAAATATCATTATTAACTCTCCCTCGAATAATAGGGATACCTTAATATTTTTTTATACAAGTTGTGACCTGAATATTAAACATACTGGCTAGAGATGTAGATTTTTGGATATTTATATTAGAAGTTGGAAATGTACTCTTATGATAATTAATAGTTAAACCACCTTTAGACGAGAAATCTTCTAACATTGTCTTAATGTAACATATATTCTCAATTGTTACATTACCTAAGATAAGCGTGTCATATGTAAAATTATAAATAGGGAATGCACAATCCATTACGAGTTAGATTAATGCCAACTTTCTTATTAGACTGTCGTGCTTCTCTATCTAGGGTACGAGCCAAGAATTTCATATCCAATACGAAAAGTAGTGGCACAATGTTTGGGCCTATGGATGTAGACCACGTGGAGCGCCAAGAGAGGTTAAGATAGGTCACACCGGATCGTCGTTAATAGGAAACACTACGAGAATAACAGACGTGATGGAGACAAAATGAACACATTATGCGATGCGAAGAGAAAGATCCTCCTTTCCATAAATACAATGTGCATAATTCGGAGATATGTGGGCCCGTCTAGATCCTAAATATGAAGCTCTCAAGATAGAAGGAATAAGATAATATATCTTATATATTACAAATGGAAATAGATTTATCTTATCCATATTATTTACTTACATCACAAGAGAGATCTTATCTTCAAAATAGCATCCATGCGAATTTAAGCTCTAAGAGTTCTTTTTTCCATCTCTTTTGTATCCATACAATCTGAATGTGTTAAGCTTAAACTCTCAAACTCTACAAACAAAGCGAATCAAATCGTCGTACTTAATCCGTCTTACACAATTGGTGCCCACCGTGGGGCTGATGGTGCGTTTGGATTCCATCAATAATGCATTAAAATGCATTAAATTGATAATTTAATGCAAGATAATGCATTTTAATGCATTCTAGTATGGATTCCAAACAGACCTTGAGAGTCAAATGATTACACCTTTTTTCCACCGAACACACTACAATTCTTGAGCCATCATATCCGCCGACGAACCAACCAACAACGACACTCATTCTGAGGATCCCGCCACCACTAATGACACAACGCCTATGTAGAATCCAGGCGACCAAGCCGGTCCCAATGGATCGGGATCCTCACGCGACCAAAATGACGTAACTCAGGGAAAATATGAAGGCCCTAGAAAAATCACTTACCACGCAGAAAGCGCAATCAAAGGCCAAGATCCAGGAAGTGTTGCGAGAGAACGAAGCTCTTAGTTCCCAAAACACAACTATGCCGCCGCCGGCCCCACGATCAATGCTCTAATATGTTTGCGGCGATAACACCGTCAAATGTTTAGACATGGACTCCGCCGCCACTAATCCATCCTTCTCTACACCGTTCATGATGCCATTTGCGAGGATGGAAGGCTTTCGACACCCACCGATGCCGACGTCCAACCATCTCACCAGCAATCAGAGAGCGATCATCTTGATGGAAGCGATACCTAGGGAGTCGTTCGATGACCTCATAGAAAGAAAGTTCCGCGAAAAGCTCAAGACTTCGGATGAGAGGTTCGCTCAAATTCCAGGGGTATCTAGACCCATCGAAGAAGAAGGCGATGATTGTTACGCCGACTCACCCTTCACCGACACCATTGCTCACACCGAGATTCCTAGGAAGTACGCGGTCCTTGACATGTTGTCGTAGATATCAAGACTGATCTCGACGAACACGTCTCATTGTATAAACAAAAAGATGATGAAAAGCAAGGTGGCTAAGCACCTATAGGAAGCAGTGATGTGAAAGTGGTTCGGAGTCACACTTAAAGGCTTTGCCTTGACGTAGTTCATGCACCAACCTAACAAGTGATACGAATTCGATGGCTCGGATCTCGTCTGAAGCCGGATCTAGGTAGGAAATGGTCTCGGATCTTTCTCTTGGTAACCGGATAAGTACGAACCACCGGGAAGGTTGGTCCGCGACTCTCTTATGCTCGCTTGGGCGAGGGTGGGGCGAGAGTGAAGGTTGTGTTTGTGAACCGTGACGTGGTTCAATCGGGTCTAACCAGTTTTGTGACGCTGAGGCCTAAGGGGAGGAGTTCAACTCAACTACGAAGATTAGGCATAAATTTCAACGTGAGGAATAACGATTACAACGAAGGTTATTTATAGCCTTTATGCTTGGCCAAGAACCCTAATGGGCTTGGGCCGCAAGACACACTAATGGGCCGGCTTCTCTAGCAAGAGAAGACACACGCCCGAAATAGAAAGTGCAAAAATAGAAAGTACTAAAAGTGGCAACATGCCAAAACGGGAAATAACGGAAATAGGAACTAATATGACTAAACTAGACTAAGTCCTATGCCAAGGTGGACACCACGGTCTTGGTCGCCTTGGGCTCGCCGTAGCCCGGCTTGAGTCGAGCTCGGGACGCATCATTTTCCCTACTTTAGAATCAAAGCGTCCTCGCTTCGAGTTGGGTGAGGCCAGGGAGAACATGCGCTCGACAACCAGCGAGAGTGCGGCGTCGTAGTAGGGCTCGGGTCCGGCTCTCGGCATCACAAATATCAACAAGATTGGCTCGGATGTGGGAGCGGGCTTGGGTTTGGGTGCCTTGGTCATCATCATCGTGCGGAAACCCGGGTCTGGCATAGGCACAATGGGCACGTCGGACAGGGAAGCACTGGGCACCGGTGTGGGCACGTCGATGGCCGACGCGATGGAGCACGGGGTCACAGCGACGGGCACGGCGATATCTGGCGTGATGGAGCACAGGCTCGCAATGACGGGCACGGGTGTGGGTGCATTGCAGGTCGGACTCGCGACAATGGGCACACCAGCGGGCCCGCTAAATGGCGACGCAGCAGGATGCGTGACCACGGGCTACAGTGCGACTGGGCACGCGGGTAGGCGCGTGTCAAGGGCCCAGTCGGGCGACGCGGGTGCGTGCACGGGTGTGGACCTACGCGGAGCGGGCATGATACGCGTCGTCATGGGTGTGCGGGGGCGCGACTGCGGCATCGCGGGTGCGTAGTTGAAGCCGTCGTCGGGGTCGCGATCGTAGGCATTGCGTCGGGGCAGTGGGATCCAGCCCGGGTCGTAGTCGCGGGTGCGGCACCGGTACAATGGCGGGTGGGAGCAGGGCGCCAAATCGGAGCGTCGGCGTGGTGGCGGGGAAGCATATGAGGCCGATCCCGACTGAGGAATAACGATTACAACGAAGGCTATTTATAGCTTTTATGCTCGGCAAAGAACCCTAATGGGCTTGGGCCACAAGACACACTAATGGGCCGGCTTCTCTAGCAAGAGAAGACACACGCCCGAAATAGAAAGTGAAAAATAGAAAGTACTAAAAGTGGCAACATGCCAAAACGGGAAATAACGGAAATAGGAACTAATATGAATAAACTAGACTAAGTTCTATGCCAAGATGGACGCCACAGTCTTGGTCGCCTTGGGCTCGCCGTAGCCCGGCTTGGGTCGAGCCCGGGACGCATCAACAAGAGCATCGCCTCCTTTTCCAGATTGATCAACTTGTTCAAGCTTCACTTTGCAAGTAGTCGACAACTCCGGAAACAATCCATCAACCTTTACCACGTCACCCAGCGCTCAGGAGAAACATTAAGAACATTCCTCTACCGGTTTCAATGATGATAAGGTGTCAATACCTCGCTGCGACACTTCTACTGCCATAGAGGTGTTCCGAAGGGGACTATACTAGAAACCAGAGTTGTATCGCGATTTGACTAAATATCTGTGCCAAACGTTTAAAGACGTCCAAGCCAAAGTCATGGCTTACATCTGGTTAGAAGACGGTCTCATCTAGGAAGAACCACGTGATCCTATGCAAGCCAACAAACATGTCAACAAAGAAGAAACACGATATAAGCCCTATCCTTTCCAAAATCCCGGGAACCGTGTTGTGAACAACGTCCATAATAGTGAACTCGACTGCAACACAACTAGGGAGTCTACCCGCCTCAACATCACCACTCCATCGTCATCGGTCCCGTCGGCGTGGTCAAAGCGATGACCAAATTGGGGGACGTCGTGAGATGGCCCCAGAGGCCAGACAACCTCATGAACAGAAGAGTCGCAAAGAAGTGTTGCGATTTCCATAACGACGGGGAGCAAACCACAAATGAATGCGCCGTCTTAAGGAGAGAGGTAGCACAACTGCTCTAAAAAAGGGTACTTGAGGGATCTAATCTCAGACATGGAAAAGATATCCCTTGATCAAGACAAGTGGGAAGAGGTGCCGCCTCCTCCTCCCCTACACGTCAAGATCATGAACAATATCTTTGGGGATTCTAAAATATGTGGAATGTCCGTCTCTGCCGCCAAACGCCACGCCAAGGAAGCATGCTTTGGCGAGCCGCTCACCGTCACCAAAAAGAATTCATACAACATGCCCATCAAGTTTCTAATAATGGATTGTTCAACGCCATCCTAGGACGACCATGGATACACGAAATGAAGCGATCCCCTCCACGTACCATCAAACCATCAAGTTTCCAACCAAGTGAGGGTTACAAGAGATAAAAGGCGAACAAAGACTAGCAAATGAATGTTATAGAATCTCCTTGAAATCGATCACAAAGAAACAACAAAAGGGGCAAACGACATAACAACTAGCGGACTGCAAAAAGTTGACGTATTACACAAAACCAGAGCCCCCTAAACTTGACGAGGTGATATTATATCCAAGCAAGTCTGACCACGTCCTGAACATAGGCTCTGTCATTCCATGTGAAACCAGAGCCCCCTGAACTTGACGAGGTGATATTATATCCAAGTCCTACTAGAAACTAGCAAAATCAGAGAAGCCAAATATCCTGATTAGTACAACTAATCTTTCCAAAATCTAATAAAATCAAAGAAAATAAAATCACTACCCATATTAGCCGGATATGCATATAATATGAATATTTTTTATACTCTAATCTTTCCAAAAATGTAGCAAATAATATTCTCAGTCATATATTTTTTATACGTAATCTATATCTATATATTATTAATAAGGGGTTTTTGTAGAAAATCACCCGTTATATGGCCGATTTTGCATGAAACCACCCGTTATATCGATATTTATTTTAAATCACCCAATTATCTATCTCCGTTAATGCAAAGCCACCCAGAGTCATTTGTCGTCCACTTTTCCGTTTAAATGTATAAAATGTCCCTTTTGCCCTCGTGTCAAATATTACGAAATTGCCATTGTCTTCAACCTTGGGCTGACACTATTCATGTGGATGCAATTCGGCTCGGTGGTGGCTCGTCAGTACAACTCCAGGTGCGAGATTATGGGGCTTTTGAAGGGGACGACAAGATGGTTCCAATGGTGGTGTCAATTTCGGCGGTGGGGCACGATGGTGGCCGGAAAAGGAGACGATGAAGACTCGCCGTCGATGTTGTCAGTCGTCGATTGCAGGGTCGCGGCCTCCAGAAGCGCCACCTCCCATCCAGTTCTCGATAGGCCGTCATAGTCGTCGTCAAGCTCCAGCCATTCTGGAGCAGAGCAGTTGGTGGAAGTCGGATCTGACATCACGGAGGCCAAATCGATATCGTCAGAAGCAGCCGGCTTCTCATCGGATGACACGTCACCGATGAGATCCTCCAAGGAGGTGCCGCGGCTGTGGAAGGTGGTGGCGCGGGGCGTGGGATTGGAGCCGGCTTGTTGCTGCTCGTCTTTGAGGAAGTCGTGGAGGGTGTCGAGAAGATCCTCGGACATGCCTGTGACGGAGGGGTAGTCGGAGGTCCTTCCGCCGACGTCGGCGGCCTTGCAGGACTCGTAGAAGGCCGCGAGCTCGGAGAACTGGCGGGAGGCGGGGTGTTGGAGATTCCCTTAGAGTCGCCGGTGAGCTCACGGGTGGCGCCATCAATGGCGGCGGCCACAGAGGAGATATATCAATTTGTCGGCAAAATATCGAAGGTAAAATATCATGATATATCATCGGGTTCAAAATGACATATATGCCCCTATTTTTAAAAAAAAAAATGAAGGCAAACGGGACATTTTATAAATTTAAACGGCAAAGTGGACGGCAGATGGCTCTGGGTGGCTTTGCGTTAACGGAGATAGATAATTGGGTGGTTTAAAATAAATATCGATATAACGGGTGGTTTCATGCAAAATCGGTCATATAACGGGTGGTTTCCTGCAAAAACCCCTATTAATAAAGATCTCATTTACTTAATAGATCTCATTTTATATTGTAAATGAAAATTTTGAAAATGATATCCATATAGCAGATATCCTTTTGCCAAATTAGCATAATATCTTTTCATTAGTAGTGTCTTACTTCATATATAAAAATCGAGTTACTTTTTTTTTACAAGGGAGAATAACTTTTCTATTTGATAATTACCATATATTTCTGTAGTTATTAGTTGCATTTAAGATTTTTTCTAGAAACGTTTGTAGGATCTTTTTTTTCGGTATTAAAAAAAGTATTCATAAATACGATTTTGGTTAGAAAGAGATGCATGTATTATATATTTAAAATTTACCTTCTCGACAGATAAGATATAAATTAATTATGTCTATAGTATTTTACTTTTTACCTCCTTTTTATTTAAAGAAGGAAAATTATACATCGTTATTTCATAAGTCAAACAACAATTGTAGAATTTTTATTAAAAATTAAAATCTAGAATTATACACTTGATGTATACTAACCGAAGTCGTCATGAAATCTTGAATAAATGTCCTAATTATTGTAGAATTTCTATCGTGAGTTGCAAGAAAATCAGATATCTTCATAAAAGATTTAAGTGAAATATATATTCTTATTTATCGTCACCATATATAGAATTATTTATATTTTTACATATATTAATTTATGATTTTCCCTATTTAAAAAATAGTTTCTAATAATGATTAAGATTAATATAAATTAATTATGCATACAATATTTACTATTTAACTCTTATTTTATTTATAGAAGGTAAAATCTACTATATATCTACTAAAGCAGAATACATACTACGCCACGTGGCGCCCCTAAAATGAACCAAACCTTTCTACTGTCACGTGGCATCACACCATTGATTTTACCACGTGACAAGCTCTCCTTTTTCTCATTGTTTTTTTCAAAAATAAAATCTATGCCCATATTAACAGGATATACATACAATATGAATATTTTTGTAATATAATCTTTCCAAAATGTAGCAAACAATATTATCAGCCATATATTTATTTTGTACGTAAATATATCTGTAATCATAAATTATCAGCCATATATTTATTTTGTAATCTATTCTTTCCAAAATGCACCCAAGAATCTACTAAAGCAGAATACCTAATACGTCACGTGGCACCCCCAAAATGAACCAAACCTTTCTATTGTCACGTGACATCACGCCATTGATTTTGCCACGTGGCAAACTCTCCTTTTTTCAAAAATAAAGTTAAATAAAATCTCTGCCCATATTAACAGGATATGCATACCATATGAATACTTTTGTAATCTATTCTTTCCAAAACATAGCAAACAATATTATCAGCCATATATTTATTATGTGATCTATTCTTTCCAAAGCGCACCCAATAATCTACTATATTTCTACTAAAGCAGAATACCTATTACGCCATGTGACGCCCCCAAAATGAGCCAAACCTTTCTACTGCCACGTGGTATCACGCCATTGATTTTGCCACGTGACAAGCTCTCCTTTTTTTCGTTGTTTTTTCAAAAATAAAATAAAATAAAATCTATGCCCATATTAACAGGAAATACATACAATATGAATATTTTTGTAATCTATTTTTTCCAAAACGTAGCAAACAATATTATCAATCATATATTTATTTTGTACGTAAATATATCTGTAATAATAAATTATTAGCCATATATTTATTTTGTAATCTATTTTTTTCAAAACGCACCCAAGAATCTACTATATATCTACTAAAACAAAATACCTACTACGTCATGTGGCGCCCCCAAAATGAGCCAAACCTTTCTACTGTCACGTGGCATCACGCCATTGATTTTGTCACATGACAAGCTCTTCTTTTTTCTTTGTTTTCTCTAAAATAAAATAAAATATATGCCCATATTAACATGATATGCATACAATATGAATATTTTTATAATATATTCTTTCCAAAATGCACCCAAGAATATTAAATAAATCTGCATTGGACGTTGGAAACAAAAGTTTTGTTTCAAAAAACTGAACATGGAAATTAATTACAAAGACTGGATTGCAATAAAACTAAACCAGTTGTGCACCCAATAATATTCAATGGCATGATGCAAGTGTATATTTCGTTACAAAATCTGTAATAAATACTAGCAACATACTAATAAAACTAATGGCATGATGCAAATGCACATTTAGTTACAAAACCTGCAAGAAATACCAACAAAATAGTAACTGAACAAAAACATAACCTGCTGCAAAATTGGAATGCACAACTCAAAATTTTGAATGCACGACTCAAAAACTTAACCTGCTGAACTTTACAAACGAAAAAACTGGATTGCACAACTCAAAAACTGGATTAATCAAAATAGCACGAAATACATCCAAAAACTGCCATAAATCTGCAAGATCTGTGATAACAAATATTCCAATTGAACAGTCGTGCAGATTTGTGATAACAATATTCCAATTGCACGATCTGCACATATAACCAAAAATATTAAGACAACATTCATAAATGATATTTCAAAAACTGAATATTCATGTTTTCCAAAATTAACAAAAAAATAATAATATTTTATTCCTTTTTGTTCGATCTTGCAGAATAACTTCAATGTTTTTTAGGGTTATAAAACTACACCCCTCCGTCAATTGAATTACAAAAAAACTAGAATCATATCAAAACTGAATTGATCGGATTCAATAATTTTGCAGGTAATTGGTTTGTATTTGCACAGAACTAAACTGATTCATAGTTTTGTAGGTAAATACATTTTTAAATAGTTTTTTTCTCTTTGATTGTACGTGCAAAGACTAAAGTGTATGTGGTTTGTTTTTGCACAGGATCATAGCAAAACTGAAGTGATTGGGTTCAATAATTTTGTAGGTAAATACATTTTTAAATAGTTTTTTTTCTCTTTGAGATTCTGGAGGCTGAAAAGCTTTGTACTTTCTAGGACAGTTGGTTTATGTGTGATTTTAGGACAATTTGTACATATTGATCGTATTTCTGCAAAGGAGTACACTCATTTAATCTCCAATATTGATCGTATTTCTACAAAGGAGTACACTCATTTAATCTTCAATTGTGTGTATGTGTGATTCTAGGACAATTTGTACTTTTGTATTTTTTACAGTTATTTACACAATCGAATTCCAGAAGCGTGGTTTACTTCATGCCCATATTTTGTTGTTTCTAGATAAGGAATTTTAAGTTGCCAACTACTTCAGATATCGATAGGGTCATCTCGGCTGAAATTCCACACCCAACAGATGATGCTGATTTATACAAGGTGGTGACAAATTTCATGATTCATGGTCCATGTGGAGCTTCTAATCGATCATCTCCGTGTATGGTAGATGGAAAGTGTACAAAGTACTTTCCAAATCAGTTTGTTCAACAGACTTTTATTGATGAAGATGGCTACTCTATTTACAGAATACGTGATGATGGTAGAACAATTGAAAATAATAGAGTTTTCCTAGATAATCAGTATGTGGTTCCTTACAATGCATTTCTTCTCCTAAAATACAATGCACATATAAACATTGAATGGTGCAATCGATTGGGCTCTATCAAGTATCTGTTCAAGTACATAAATAAATGGCATGATCGTGTCACTGTTGCAATTTTAAGCTCTAATACAAACAATCCCGGTGATGATGGCATGGATGAAATAAAAAAAACTACTACAATTGTCGCTATATATCGGCGTGTGAAGCGGTTTAGAGGATTTCCGGCTTTGATATTCATTACAAGACTCCTGCTGTTCAACGATCGAATTTCCACCTCCCTGGTGAGGAAAGCGTTTTATTTGAAGATGATAATCCTATTGACGTCGTCTTAAATAATCATGAAAGTGAGAAATCAATATTTCTGCAATGGATGGAGTGTAACAAAAATTTTGCAGAAGGTAAAGATTTGACATACTATGAATATCCAGAGCAATTTGTTTGGATACTTTCATCTAGACATTGGAAAAAACGTGAAAAGCGTGGTTCAGTTAGAAGGATTTATCACGTACCTCCAAGTAGTGGCGAGAAGTACTTGTAACACCCCCAAATATATATCCTTGAAAGATATTACCGCTAGTGACCTCGGATTTCACATCCGAAGCCACCCCAAGCTTAACCCGTTTATATAAATCATAAAACAACAGTTATAATACAAAATATCATAACTTTTGATTAAAGAAAATATTTCGGAATTACATCCATGATTCAAAATACATAATCAAATATATTACATCGGAAGTCTTAATACATAAAGGACACAAGGGTCTTGATCTAAACGATCACCCGCCAAGGAATCTCAACCTAGTAAAATTCTTCAAAATTCCAACTGCCATCATTGTCGTTTCTAGCCTTCATCGGAACTGCAGTTTATCTGATGTGTCATATGAGACGGATGACACCAGCCAACCATGCAAGGGAATATAACCGGTTGGTTAGTCTAATGAAAGACTATGCAATGGTAAAACAGAAAGGTTCTAAGTAGTCGTATTAGGTTAGACTCATCGCTTCTCGAATAAAAGTCGATGACGATAGTCAACCACCATACTCCTACTGAAATATACGAAAAGGCATGATCAAGAGAAAGGACTCTGAAAGAATGAGTCTTACGAAAACATATGAAGAGAAGACTCCAAAAGGTTGAGTCTTATCGGAAAGTATGACAAGTGCTTGGGAACATCAATTTCACACAAGCGTTTTAAAACTGACTTGGTGTTTCGGTTCACGACCAACCTCACCGCACAATGCAAATTCAGATTGGAAAGAGAACTTTACTCTGACCAAAGTCTAGACGAGTTTCCTAGCTGCACTACTCTCTTAGCTGCACTACTCGCCTGATGGTATATTAATTATGTGCACTAAATCACTTATCTTATTAAATTCCAAAACGTACATTTTACGTTATAAGCTTTTAAGATCTCTTCACAAGAGATATCGGATCTCCTCACAAGAGATATCAAAGGAAATACATCCCAGGGAATACATCCCAAATGGCGACACCAGCTGTGTGCACATACCCTGAGTAAGGGTAAGGTCATGACTGAAGATACTAGGTAAAATCCTCCTAGTACCATTATCAAGAAACCACTAAACCTCACAAGGTACATAATGTTCCTACGAATACTCGTTCTAACTAAACAGTTAAAACATAAGAGCAATAATTCACATCAAAGCCATCGAGGCCAATAACAGATATAATAGCGTTGTTTCTAGCAATATATACAACCTATTATAATATCTGTATTTCAATCATATATATATGTATAATAGCGTTGGTTCTAGCAATATATACAACCTATTATAATATCTCTTTTTAAATCACATACAGTTATCAAAACTGTTCCCAGACGAAAACAATATTCATCCCAAATTAATTAACAATTAAACAATTGATAATCAATATAAATATGGAATGATAAGCAAGAGCGAACCGCCACTTGCCTTAGATTAGACGAGGCTCAACGAAGCTCGAGACGACGGGTTTCCGGGTCCGAAACGAGGAAGAACTCGGATTATAATTTCCTACGGAACGACCCATAATGAAACCCAAAGTTAGATTCGACAATAATAGTACGAATCTAAAGAAAGGCGAACGAAATCGAAGGAACGAAGTCCCGATCGAAATCACAAAACCCAAGGCCACACCCACAATCGCCCAGGCACACCGCGGGTGCGGTGGCCCTGCCGCGGGTGCGGTCACAAGTGCAGTCGTCAGGGACGAAGATGAGATCTTACCGGGGACGACGCGTTGGGCTCGATTTGGATTGGCTTCGACTTCCAAACTCCTTGGGCCACCAAACACCACCTTGAGGGCACCTCCTCCTCCTATGGTAGCTCCGGCGACGACCTTGAAGAACTCCGACGAAAGCTTGCAACTCCGGCGACAATGGAACGAGAGAGAGAGAGATTGGAGAGAGAGAGATTTGAGATGTATTCCTCCTCCAAGCCTCCTCCTTTTATAGGCCAAGCAAGGAGCTTAGTTGGCACCTCCCCCACCGCCTCACCGCTTCAGCCCCGACAAGATCGGCAAGCAGCTCAGGCGAAGTTCGGCGGAGCAGAAAAGAAATCATGACGGCGCGGGTGCGGTGGGTCTCACCGCGGGGTGTGGTGGCGACCAATTCTGACCGCGGGTGCGGTGGGTATGACCGCGGGTGCGGTCAAGGCAAATTCTGTGCCGTTTGCCCACTTTTGTCCGGGAAGAATTATGGGTATGGGTTCTAACCACGGTTTACACATATTCGTATCCGAACAAATATTCTAAGCCCCAAAATACGTCGAATGTATTTTATTCCACTCAAGGAATTATTACAGAGATCAAGTATTTAACAGAAAGTCTGAACTTCTCTGAAAATAATTCGACCACAATACGAGTGTTTGGAAAACTTATCAAAATATCTTTACTAAAATGAGGGGTATTACAGTACTATCTTAGAATTTTGTTGAATCATATTAAAGGGCCAACATGCTACGAAGATTTAAGAACTGTTGAAGGTAGAGTTTATCATACCTTTAAAGAAGCTTGCTATGCATTGGGATTATTAGATGATGACAGAGAATATATTGATGGGATAACTGAAGCAAGTTTTTGGGAATCAGCACACTACATTAGGAGTCTATTTGTATTTCTTTTGTTGTCTGATAGCGTGTCAAGGCCAAAGTTTGTTTGGGAACGAACATGGAGGCTTCTAGCAGATGATATTGTCAACAAACAGAGGAGAATTCTCTGAATTGAGGGTATGTATTTCATTATCGATGTTTACATGATCATAATCTTAACTCTATTTGATTTACTTTTTCATGCAGATATTTTACTCATGTAATTGTACTGACATGTGCATGCTATATATATGTAGATTTGCATCTAACAGATGACTATTACAAAACTATGCTCTTGATGAAATTGACAAGTTATTACAATAAAATGGTAGTAGTTTGAGACACTACAACACCATGCCTCCTGTAGATTCAAGTCTCATATCTAAAGGTGTCAACAAGCTTATACAAGATGAACTTCGATATGACACAACATGTCTAGCTGAAGAGCATACACAATTAATTTCTAGATTTACAATGGAGCAGAAGCTAGAAAGAGGTGTATGATGATATCATGAATGTTGTTTTATCAAATAACAGATGTGACTTCTTCTTATATGGTTATGGATATGACTATCCCCGTTTCAAAAACTACTTAGCCAATTTTTACTATTAATAAACTTATGGAGAGTTATGTCTCTCTTTATTTATGGTAATTTTCTAATATCTTAAATATTTTTATTCAATTATTCATTTTCTAGAGAAGAATTTATCTACTTCTATAATAGTCATTAACTACATATTTCTATATCAATTAATATATAATTTTAGTATACTATTTTTAAAGATGTAAGAAAAAATAAACAGATCCCGTGCCTTACACGGGTAGTACACTAGTTAATTAGCTAAAATTGATATACTTTTTGTATGCGGGAAATCTCCTTCTGCTTGTATAATACGACTTACTCTGATAAAATTCCTCCTCCCTGAGACCCGACATAAGAGAAGAAAAAGAGAGAAAAAAAACACGGATGAAAGTGATCCAAAGTCAATATGAATTTTAAAGGCCCTGTCTGAAAGCTTAAATTAAGTCTTATAATTATAATTGTCTTAATAATTTAGAGATCATGTAAAATAATTTTAACACTTGAATTTTGTTTAATCTTATATCGCATAATATTGATCGTATCTTTTACTAACAAGTAGCATTTAATCTCTTGCAAAATAAATTATTCATGTATTATATTTCATATGATATCAAATTGTGGCCGTAGACACTATATTTTGCATATAATTTTACTTTAATTTTAACTCATCAATTAAAATCACTCTATTGGGACGGTGGGTGAGACTTGAACATTTTGTTTTTCAAAAATTAAAAATTATATTAAAAAATATATTTAAGTCTAATAATTCTAATATATAGATATAAAAAGTAAAATAGACATAATTAAAACATCAAATTGAAACCAACTACCACTTGGTCTAGTGGTTATCTGGGGCTAGGCCGCTTAAGCATTTGCCTAGAGGTCTCAAGTTCGAGACTCTCTAGCGGTGTGTATGCAGCAAGTGGGGTTGGGAGGAGCCGACGCCTCGAAAGGGGTCCAATCACACTCCGATCCGGACGTAGGGTGAGGAAAGTCTCACCCGAACTGGGCGACGCTCAGCGTAACCGGAAAAAAAAACATCAAAATGAATGAAAAAAAATCAATGTAAAGTTATTAGAAACTCAGAAGGGAGAAAACTAAACTAATCGAAATATATTAAATAAAAGAAATAAACATTGAATTTAGTAGTAAACTTACATTTTTTTATAAATTATATAGAAGTCAAATGGGCATTATTTTGGACCATAGTTAAATGAGCATTAAAAATGTATAGAACGGATTTTGTCAAAAAAATTTAATTAGATAAGAATACCCTTATAAGCCTATTTTCATGTTAGGTTTTCAATGAGGCGTGTTCAGGTAAAACGGATTTGGTGGTAAAACGGAAGTACTAACAAGAAACGTCAGATGAGGGAAAATCAATGGTCAGATTTAGAGTTCAAATAGAGGTGTATAGGATGAATCACATGTGATCATATTTGTGGAATCTAATTTCCTAAAATTAAAGAGGTTATTATTGATTTTTTTAATAAAAGGGATCTTATTATGCTGATTTTATGAAAGATTAATAAGGAATTTTGATATGTGAATTTGTAAATCTGAAATTCGTTCTTCTTGCTTTTGTCATTGTTTCTTGAATATTGACCATGTATTTATGAATATCTCTATTTAATATTTGCATATTTTAATTTCTTAAAGACATGAATATCACCACTTAAAACATGAATATTAACACTTGATATTATGAATATCACAACTAAAACCATGAATATCACCACTTGATAATATGAATTTCATACTCAATTACATGAATATCCAACTCAATTACATGAATATCACACTCAATTATGTGAATATCACACTGAGTTACGTGAATATCACACTCAATTACGTGAATATAACACTGAGTTATGTGAATATTACACTCAATTACATGAATATCACAATTGATTACATGAATATCACCACCCAAATCATGAATATCAATCACCACGCAATTACATTAATATAACCACCCATTTACGTGAATATCATTACCTAATTACACGAATATCACCACAAAAAATCGTGAATATCACTCTCTAATATCGTGAATATCATCTTTTAGTCGACTTTTTTTTAAGCTTTAATTCACGACGGTTAACAATGGCGTTGTTGTGCCAAAATGGGCTCGTGCAGTCGCACGGCTGGTGCGGTCGAGCTTCTTTACATTCTTCAACCATGATATAACTATAAATCATAAATATCAAATGCATCAACGTGATTAATTAACGTCTAATAAAATTATCGAACAAATCAACGTGAATACCAATCAACCCTATGGCATCAATATTCTGCTAAAACCAATGTCATGATATTAAAAAAGTAACATTATGATGTATTTGTCATATGTACAAATGCATACTAACCAAATGCTCACCAATAATGTATTGATTATCATTTGGTGAACTTATAAGTATGCAATTCCAAATACATATACCATCACAACAATAAAATTTGCGATTTTAAATATCTCTACATCATCAAATGTAATCTTCATTTCTAGATGTCAAATGTCACTCATCGTCTTATTCCCAATGTTGGGTAAGCGGAACAAATATAAATCATAAATTATATACAGAATAATCTCCAAAAGTAATAGTTCAAGGGTACTAACCATTGTAAGAACGGCCGACGGATCCGACTGAAATCTTTCGATGTTCGTTGTGCGAGAGAGAATATACGAACAAGAGAGCTTGAGGGAGACGACGAGAACTTCAAACCAGAGATTTGAGAAAGGTTGAAGAAACTACTGCAATGCAGAATTTGGGGCTACTTAGGAGAATAGGAGAGAGAAAGGCGATTTTATTAATTAGGGTGAAAGATATCACGTCATTTATGGGGGGAGATAATTTTGGAACAAAATTGATTTGGGGAGATAAATAATAGGAAATAAATTAAATAAAAAATCCCACAAAATCAGGATATGGAAGTAATCAAGTGTGGCACCAATTCAATTTTAATATGCAACCAAAAATAGTTCAATCCAGATGGTCCATTATATCTCATCAAACGGATATGATTAGTACTTTCGTTTTACCGTAATACTCTGTTTCACCAGAACCTAAATCTCCATTAGTATACCCCTCCTTATTTTTCTTCCATAACTATAGTCACTTCTTTTTAAAGTACAGTTTTACCCCTAAACTTAACACCTAATAAATATAAAACACCATCACCATGTTCACCCTAACCACTCGGGCTCCTTAACGCTCGCCGGTGCACAACCCTGCCAACGTTGTCGTTGTGATCCACGTCGCCGTTCACTCCGATCAACTGAAGCCAACGTCGTCCATCAACTAGTCACATTGTCGTCGTCGTGATTGCCGAATGTGGATTGATGCCGCCGCTGTCCAACGCTGCCATCGTTGTTCACCGTTGTTGTCGTCGTCGTCCATTATGAAGTGTCGATACAATCGACCTGGAGTCTAGAAGGTCTCGTTGTTTAACATCCAGACTACGCTCAACAGATTGAGGGCGCAAGAGAGGTTGAGTGGTTCAGTTGTTAATTGGTTCGGGTTTATCCTTGTTTTTAATTTACTGCAAACAATGTAAATTGTAGTTAAGTATTGGTTCTACATGGTTCAGAACTTCACCTAACATATGGTTGTTAGGTCGGAGAGTAAAAAAAAAGATAGAATGAATCCATTACTTATATTGAAGTTATACAAAATATAAAGTTACACAAAACACTTCATATACACTAATTTGTGGATCATACGTTACGTTGTGATTATACGTTATAAGCTATCTAGTTCCATGTAACCTCTATTTTGTGTAAGGTTACTAATTTCATGTCACCCTTATCTTGTGTAATCTACATACTTCTGTGTAGTCGTGTAAATGCTATCACATAAAATAATATCGTATAGGGTAATATGATTATGTGTAAGCTAAGATGATTTGTGTAGGATCATGTAAGATCGTGTAGGCTAATATGCTTCTGTGTAAGCTAATATGATCATGTAGGCTAATATGTTTCTGTGTAAGCTAATATGATCGTGTATGCACTAGGCTAATATGATTCTGTGTAAGCTAATATGTTCATGTAGGCCAATAAGATTCTTTGTAAGTTAATATGATCGTGAATGCCAATAAAATTCTGTGTAAGCTATATATATATAGTTACATAAAATAAGATCATGTAGGCTAATATGATTTGTGTAGGATCGTGTAAGATCGTGTAGGATAATATGATTTGTGTAGGTAGATATCACCTTTTCGTGTAGGCTTTATGCGTCGGCAAAATATAAATAATTATGAAGTAAAGTTACAAATTATCAACAATTATGAAGTAAGCTAATATGATTGTGTAGGCCAATAAGATTCCGTGTATGCTAATATGATCGTGTAGGCAAATAAGATTATGTGTAAGCTACATATATGATTACATAAACTAAGATCGTGTAGGGTAATATGATTATGTGGAAGCTAATATGATTTGTGTAGGATCATATAGGATCATGTAAGATCGTGTAGGATAATATAATTTGTGTAGGTAGATATTACCTTTTCGTATAGGCTTTGTGCGATGACGAAATATAAACAATTATGAAGTAAAGTTACACAAATTACATTTTTGTGTAGAAGTAAAGTTACACAAATTATCAACAATTATGAAGTTACACAAAATGTAATGTTACACAAAACACTTCATGTACACTAATTCGTGGATCATACGTTATAAGCTATCTATTTCCATGTAACATCTGTTTTGTGTAAACTTACTAATTTCGTGTCACTCTTATCTTGTGTAATCTACACACTTTCGTGTAGTTCGTGTAAAGACTATTACATAAAACAATATCGTGTAGGCTAATATGACTGTGTAAGCTAATTATATGATTTGTGTAGGATTGTGTAAGCTAATATGATCAGCGGTCCATAGCCGGAGGGAGGCGGCGTGTCGCCGGAGGGAGTTGGTGTTTGGACTTTAGTGAAGAAGAAGAAGAAGAATGTACGTAATTGAAGGCTTCTTTATTTTTTGTAAACACAATAAATGTAGAGAAGGGCTTTTTAGTTTATTGTATTATAGATGAGTTACTAATTCCATATTATTATGATGTGGTACATTTTGGAACTCCTTAATGAAAAGAGTCCATTTATGTCTTTTTCCCCTAATATTAATGACAGGGAGGATGGGTCCCATCGATGTTAAGAAATGGATTGAAAAAAGAAACGTATGTATACTGAAATTGAATGCGGAGCGCTGGACATGTTCCTCGTGTCATCTATCAACTGGAATAACCATGTTTGTTATCTTTAAAACACAACTCTAAAATAACATAATGAGGCCCTATGATTTTGGAGGCCCTCTTCAATCACCCACTTTACACATGCCCAAAGACGGGCCTAGACTTACTCATTTTATAAGGTTTTTATATATAAATTAAGCCTTTTTTTTATTTATGTCAAGAAGTTTGAAGATTTTTATAAACAAGTGCTTCACATCGTAGTTGAGCTCAAAGAAAATAAAAGACCTAGAGCGAGAGTATGGAAGAGCCAGAGCAATAAACAAATATACAATTTTCGATATCTGATATCAAAAAGTTCAACGAACTAGTTTGCTTGTTAAATCTATGCTACAATTTATATAAGAGTATTGCCTATTAATACAACGAGTAGTTCATGTATATATCAATTCCAAAAATGCTTAAATAGAGGGTGGCTCGGGTGAGAGAAGATGATTTGCATGATATTTTTTTCCCACAAAGATATCATGTCATTCAATACGTGTCATTGATCTTGTGATTGATTACCAACAAAAAATCAATTCATTCTTTGTCGGTATAATTGATAGAGAAAAATCTGATGTGTTTCCGATTTATAACAGCTAGTTTAGTTTGTCTCATATAAATTTTGTTTTAAGTGTAAACTAGTCTAATATCCGTGCTTTGCACGGGGTTTGTTTATTTTTTTTACATTTGAAATAAAGATATCTATGAATTTATTGATGAGTCGTTGGTTTAATATTTATTTTATTAATTATTTGAATAAAACATGAATAACCGAACATTAAAACTATCATGAATAAAACATGAATAACCGCTATTGGTAAATGTAAATCCGTTGGAGTAAGATTAGCGGACACTACATAAAAAGACATATATCAATTTCATTTATTATATAAATACAAATAATCAAATATTACAAAATAACAACTATGTTGTACACCTAAGCACTTTTTATAATACACTAAAATGTGCTTATTGTAACTTATATTATGGACATTTCAATATATTTCTATCAATCATAATGAAATTGAAAACAGGTTCCTATAATGGATATAAACCATAAAAAGTGCTTAGGATTATAAACTTACATAAATTTGGTAATTTAGATGAACACTCTGCCAACGCAGATAAATCGGTAGTTCCTGAAATGAAAATATGTAAGTGATCATATATTAATTGCAGAATGTGGAATGTATATGCATATCCAATTTGATGCAAGAGAAAAAAATTCATTAAGGAAAGTGAAATTAAATTAAAGTTTTTTTGCTAACCTAATTCAATTAATGGTGTTTCATGCCTCTTATGCCTAATCATATTCATTCTCAACATCCTCTTATGTCGAGCTAAATTATAAGTGGAAAACAATTACAAATATGGAGATGCAATAAATAACTCAATTAATATTTAATGTTTACTAACGTACCTTGTTCAACCTTTGTTATATCAACTTCATTAGTACAACTTGGCAAAATAGATGAATTCCTTGTCCCTTCACATTGAAGTATTAAATTATTATTCGATTCGAAAACCAAAAACTTAAGACAATGCATGCATGAAAGTATATAAAATATTATATATTATTAATTAATAACAACCATGACCAATAATAGATAATGGTGTAGATTCGGTAAGTACAGAGTTGCCAAGACTTCCTAATACATTTCCTTCACAAATTTTGCGAAAAACCTTGTAACAAATAACTTGTTAATTTAAACTAATGGGATTTTTAATTCATAACCTGAATCGTTTAGTGATGTTCCATGTCGCTTATGTCGTATAACATTCATTATCAACTTCCTCCTATGCCGAGCTACGTTGTACATGAAGAAAAAAATCAATTCGTTAAAATAATTAAATCATGCTATTTAATATAACTTTTAAGAATAACATACCTTGTTCGACAGCGTGCATATGATTTTGTTCTGTATACATGACATTGTTCAATGGAACTACAAATAAATATTTATATCATTAATTGCTTATTATAGACAATAAAACAAAATTATTATTCATATTTCATAAAAAAATAACAATTTTAAATATATACCGTAATTTTCTTGATCTCGAACACTTATAGATAAAAATGAATTATGATCGTTTTGATCACTTCGGGGTAAATGCAAAGCCGACTGTGTGTTATTTTGGTGTACTGCATAAATAAATGCATGTGTTACAAAATTTAAAACATAAGGGAAAACAAAACCAGAATTATATATATTCATTTTTATAAAATAGTTAAAATTTTATTTACTTTAATTTACAATCTTTAAATTATTACAATATGATATTATAGAACATCAAACATTTATTACAATATACATGTTAAAAACGAATATCCTGCAGACTTAATCAAATAACATTACTAACCATTTGAAATATTGGACATGGGGATCCGATCAATAACGGATGAATTATTACTAACTTCATGAATACATCCTGCAAAATGAATTTATATATTCATGTCCATATTTAAATTGATCGAAAACAAATGTGAAAGAATTAAATGTTATTTAGTCACCTGATCGATTTGAATTTGTCCGTTGTCTTTTATCTCTAATAACAGCCAATCTCATCGCTCTGTTATGCGAAGTTAATTCGTCCATAACAAATGAAGCCTGCATAATCAAATAATTAATGAAATTAAATAATTTTTTTCTTCACTGTATTCAGTTGTAATACGCAAATTGATTTTTTTTTTGCATATTAAAAATGTATCTACTTCTATAAGTAAAAATTTAATGAGATGTTTATAGTTTGTTTTTACATGACTTATAGGAATAAATTATATATAGTTGCAATGGTTTCAAAATATAGGCCTAATATATTACAGTATTGATATTATATACTTATAAAAATATAATAAATAAACAATATATAATTGTTTCTATTATTACATTATATTACAAATTTGTAAATAATAATGTACATATGCCCAAAATAACGTATTAAGATATTTTAACCTAATAACGGGCCAGTTTAAACGAAATTCAAGCCCAATGCCAATCTCGAATAGGAAAGCCCAATATCGATCTCGGACGAAGCCCAAATTTAAGTTCACAAAACAGCAACAAACCCTAATACCATTTCTATCCTCTTCAGCGCCGCGTCTCGTCTCCGATATTCTCTTTCAGATATCCCTTTCCAAATCTAGGGTTCTGGGTTCAATACTTCCATTTCGAACCTTGAGTATTTCCTTTCCGAATCTTCAATCTGACCCTAAACACTTCACTTCTCTCCTTCTATCAACATCGATTTGAAGAGTTTCCACTTTAAATCTTTCCAGATTTATATAGACATTTTTTATTTTCGATTTCATCTCCAGTTAGCTCATCGTCTTTATCTAAGTTGATGGAAAAAACTTCAATCCTGTTTTCTTCTCCAAAATATTCGAATTGAAGAGCAGATCTGCGAGCAGCGTAAGATTTCTCTCTCTCTCTCTCTCTCTCTCTCTCTCTCTCTCTCTCTCTCTCTCTCTCTCTCTCTCTCTCTCTCTCTCTCTCTCTCTCTCTCTCTCTCTCTCTCTCTCTCTCTCTCTCTTCTTCTTCTTCTTTAAATTGATTCTCTGCTTTTTTTTTCTCGATTTGGTTAGGTACCTGGAAGTCGTAGCTTCTGGACATGAAAAATTAGGTACAAAATGGTGAGAATTCTCTCTCTCTCTCTCTCTCTCTCTCTCTCTCTCTCTCTCTCTCTCTCTCTCTCTCTCTCTCTCTCTCTCTCTCTCAGTACGCATGTCTCTGTATTGTTCATTGTCTGGATTTCCCTTTCGATTTAAACTTGGGATTTTTTTTTTCCAATGATCTACTTAAATATTGTTCAATTTTGTTCATCCAGTTTTGATTCCTTTGAACTTCTATGTCACCTTGATTCGAAATATAATCTATAACATCAACCAGTTTTAATCTTAGTTTAGATCTGTTTGAATACGATGTTTGATAATTCTTCACGTCTGCTTCGATTAGGATGTGTTTCGATGTTCATTAAGGTGTGATCTAGAATATTCTGGTTCAATCTGTAAATTATATTTGTTATAATGGTTCATTAATAATAATACGAAAACCGGGTTCAATAAAGCAATAAAAAAAATTTTGAGATAATAAATTGATATGCCTTAATGGATTACTGGGCCAAGTTTTTATTGGGCTTCATTAAATAATGACAATAGCCCAGATCGTTTATAACATAATTTCAATCTTATATATAACGGCTAAGTGGGCCATTGTTTTTTGGGCTTCATTAACGAAGGCCCAATATTTGTACCCATTTATTGACCATATCAATTTGTTTTTGTATTAGTCGTCCTATCTGTAAGTAAATGCAATATTTAATGACATTAAAAAACTTTAACAGATGGGTCTAGAAGTCGATGGGCTTATTGGCCCATTTCATTTGTGTATCGTAACTTGTTTTATCTTTAATATTATTCTCTTGCAACATCAATTTTCTTTTACATGGGCCGGCCCAACATTGAATATTATTCTCAATTAAGTAACATACAAACCCTAATATCATTTCACTTTCCTCTTCTGCGCCGCGTCTCGCCTCTTCTCTTCAGCTCTCCCTTTCCAATTCTAGGGTTCTCGGTTAATTCTTTCCATTTCCAACCTTCAATCTTTTCATTTCGCACCTTCAATCTTTTATTGCAAGCTTCAATTTTCTCCTTATACCACCTTCCATTTCCAGAGTTACCACTTTTAATCTTTCCAGATTTATATACAATATTTTTCTTTTCGATTTCATCTACATTTTCGTCATCCTCTTCATCAAATTAGCATGGAAAAAAATTCAAAACAATTTCTTCTCCAAAATAATCGAAACGAAGCGCAGATCTGGTATTCAGATGTTCTGTTGAGCTATATAACCCCAACAGTGAAAGATCTATGTCTCTCTATCTCTCTCTCTGTATCTTTCTTTCTCTTTAATTTGATAATCTGATTTTTTTATCGATTTTGATAGGTACCTGCAAGTCGGAGGTTCTGGATAGCTTATTCTTTAGAGAAATGTGAGAAATCTCTCTCTCTCTCTCTCTCTCTCTCTCTCTCTCTCTCTCTCTCTCTCTCTCTCTCTCTCTCTCTCTCTCTCTCTCTCTCTCTCTCTCTCTCTCTCTCTCTCTCTCTCTCTCTCTCTCTCTCTCTCTCTCTCTCTCTCTCTCTCTCTCTCTCTCTCTGTATGCATATCTCTTTTTTTTTCATTGTCTGGATTTCCCTTTCGATTTAAAAATCATCAAAAGTTTTGTCAATGAATTGCTTAAATATTATTCATGCTTGTTATTCATCCAGTCTCCATTCGTTTGAACTCCTATGTCACATTGCTTCGAAATAAAACCTAAAACATCAATCTCTTCCATGATTCATTAAAGATCTGTTTCAATACTTTGTTTGATAATTTGTCATGTCTGCATTGATTAGGATACTGTGTTTCCATGTTCATTCCTCAATATGTAGAATCTTCTGGTTGAATCTATAAACTAACGACAACAATTAATCGCAGTACAAAAAGTTAACAGATGGGCCGGCCCATTTCATTTGGGTATCATTAATTATTTAAAATTGAATATTAATCTCTGAAAACATCGATTTCTTTTTACATGGGTCGGCCCAACATTGACATTAGCCCAGTTGCCAAAAACTATAATTATATCTTTATTATAACGACTACGTGGCACAAAGTTAAATTATATCGACTTATATTTCTTTCATAAAAATGCATCTCTCTCTCTCTCTCTCTCTCTCTCTCTCTCTCTCTCTCTCTCTCTCTCTCTCTCTCTCTCTCTCTCTCTCTCTCTCTCTCTCTCTCTCTCTCTCTCCTAATTTACAAATCCATATCTGAGACTTCTTCCTTCTATTACAACAAATATCCTGCAAACTAATCTTATATTTGTATTTATCTTTGTTAGCATTCAAACAGCATCAACCTCTCTGATGAGGATCCATGGCAGATAATAGAATGTGATACAAAGCACATAAATGTAAGAAGTCTAACTCTATTTCTCACAACCTCACTCTCTCTCACTCTCTACACATATTTCTATCTCTTTTTCTCCTTTTTCTATGTGTCATTGAGTTTACACATCTCATTGTATTTTTTTTTTGTTTTCGAGGATTCACTCAAATACAATTTCTACAACCATACAATGTCAGATACAAAAAATATAAGCTTCAAGAAAGTTGTTATGCAGGTATGTCCCTAACATAATCAACTAAAAATAAGTGTTATACATTCTGTTTCACAATTATACTTGGGTTATTTTAGAAAGATAATCATGTTTGTTGTTCAAGTTGTTCATTTGTTTCATTGCTTTTCAGTGGAAATGAAATATATTTTATTGATCAAATATTGATAGTGAATGTGAAATGTATTAAATCAATCTGTGCTATATTTAATAGATTTAATAATGATATTTAGGATCTATATTTCAAGTAAATTTGAAGTGCTTTAATAATTAATATGTAATGTATACACCTATTCATACATCAAGATTCAAAACAAAATAATATATAAATGACCCTTTTGAGTAGAGATTAGATATGTTGTAATATAGTTTCTGAGACTAAAATTTAATTTATTTTTCACTGTCTGATTGCATAAGATGCCTTCATCTAGAGATGATAAGAATAATGACTACAATGCTTATTATATACACACACAGTGAAAAACAAATGCAATATTGATAGTGAATGTGAAATGTATTAAATCAATTTGTGCTATCTTTAATAGATTTAATAATGATATTTAGGATTTATATTTCAAGTAAATTTGAAGTGCTTTAATCATTAATATGTAATATATACACCTATTCATACATAATGATTCAGAACAATATCATATATAAATCACACTTTTGAGTAGAGATTAGATATGTTGGAATATAGTTGCTGAGACTAAAATTGAATTTGTTTTTCACTGTCTAGAGATGATAAGAATAATGACTACATTAGTTATTATATACACAGATAGTAAACTTAAATTTCATTCATACTGCATGGTAAATGCTTATAACACTTTGCAATTTATATATAATATTAATATTTCATACAACAATTTTGTTGTATGAAATAATATAATTTTAAAACACAGGATTTCTGGTATGGTATTCAAATTACATATCTTATTCTGATTGCAATTCACTCATACTGAATGGTAATACATTTTTTTAATTGTTTTTATGTTTTAATTGCACGTCGTAGTGTACTAATATATTCCTGCATATTCTTTGTATAGGATATCTCGGATGGGAATCATAATGAGCATTGGAGTAACTTCTGCATTTTTTAAAATTAGAAACATAAAGGTACCTCAGCAATATTAAATGCAATATTGATATTGATAGTGAATGTGAAATGTATTAAATCAATCTGTGGTAACTTTAAAATAGTTAATGCTGAAAAAAGGTTCATTTATATTTCAAGTAATTTTGAAATGCTATAATCAATAATATCTATTGTATACACCCATTCATACATAAAGATTCAGAACAATATTATATATAAATGACCCTTTTGAGTAGATTTGAAACAAAAATTGTTTTTCACTGTTTGATTGCATAAGATGCCTTCACCTAAAGATGATAAGCAAAATGTCTACAATGCTTATTCTATATACATATAGTAAACTTTAATTTCATTCTACTGTATGGTAAATGCTTATAACACTTTTCAATTTATATATCCACATAATAAAATATACAATTTTGTTTACTGAGTTAAAATAATTTTCAATAACAGGATTTATGGTTTCATATTAAGGTTACGTACATATCTTATTCATTAGCAATTGAACTAATGTAATAGTCTCTCGTAGCACATTCTACACCGACTTGGGTAAACATGCCTTCTCATTAAAAAACTATAAAATAGTAATATATTGTGGTAAACGTGTGTCGATATTTCTGTTTATATTATCTGAATGTAAAGATCTTTTTTGTTTCTTTTTTTCATCCATTGATGAGGATCACTGGAGGTTGGGAACATAGCATTGACTGTGGAGATTATTGACTGTGAAGTGTACTTTTTAGAAGATTTTGGGTAAACATGCCTATCTCTCTATCTCTCTCTCACACACATTTCCTGTAAATCCATAAATATGTAGATGCATGAAAATTTCTCTCGCCTTAACTACATATCTAGTTAGATGTCTAGGATTATACATTTCTATGCAGATGCTTTGTTTGATTTATGCTTTGCTGCATTACTGTGTAAATAAACTGAAACCTTTTATCCAGTATGAGCAGATATGGAAGAATGAAAAATATGTAGTCAATGTTGCATATAGTTTATGAATTAATACCTTGTACCTGAGTTTTGGATTTTCTCAAAAAAACTTAAACAATGTGCAGCAAGAAATTGTGTAAGAAAATTAAAAAGCTTAAACAATGTGCATCAAGAAATTATTTATTAGAGGACGAAACAAATTGAGACAATTCCTAGTTTTAAGATAAACTTTGTGCAGCAACAAATTATTGTAATATACTTAAAAAGTTATAACAATGTCTTGATATTACCTGAGAGGATGAAAGGATGAGAGATTGTTATTGTCTGTACTATTATTATCTGAGAGGAAGAAAGCATGTAGAATCAAAGTCGTTTACAGAATAATTATTGCATTGCCAAGTTCTAAAAGGAAGAAATACCTAAATTTTGGGGGTTAAATTGTTATGAAAGTGTCATGTATTAGGATTTATGGGCATTAGTATAAATAGACTCTATCTTGTAATGGGAAAGGTATTCAGAGAATAACAATCAATTACCTTTCTTCCTTTAATCTCTTCTCTAACCCTAATCTCTCTTTACCCTTCCTCTCTTCCCTAACCTTCTCCCTGCTACGTTCTTCTCTTATCTTCCCTTCTTTCCCTTATCTTATTCCTTACCCTTCTTTCTCTCCTTCCTAAATCTGTTTGAATCATGACAGAAAGATGTGTATTTTTACATATCAATGAAAGAGAAACAATAAAATTTGCAGAATTACCTTGTAAATAGCTCAACACGGTTTGTTGTTTGTATTGCATTGTCTAGTTGCTTGTATTCAAATTGACTTGAGAGGCTGTAAATATATAGCCAGTTGCTTGTATTCAAATTGACTTGAGAGGCGGGAAATATATAGCCATCCAAACCGGGTAGATTATTATGCCATATATTTTCTGTAATAGATCTATGTTATTTTTTGGAAAACATGGATTTTTATTACCATATATTCGACCATATATTTTATGTGATATTCTGTGATATTATGCCTTTTATTTTGAGCATCTTTTTAATTCTATAATATTTTGGGTATTTTTCATTACGAAGTTTGTTTTTAATTTATGGGAAATATAGATTCTTGGTGCATTATATTCGGACATATATTTTCTGTGAAATCATGTGATATTATGCCATTTATTGTGCAGTTTTTTGTTTTTCGTAATATTTTTTCATTTCTGTTTATGGACAGGTTTGTACCAGCTGATTTGCAGAATATGTGGGTTGAGGCAGCATTTTAAAAGATTTGTGTATTGTTTGTGGCATAATTAATTTGTATTATTGTCAGATTTAAGTTGATTTGTTTGTGGTTGTCTTTGCGCAAGTTCATTTATTTGCATTATTTTCAGTTTTAGGTCTATTTTTTGTGGTTCAGGTTTGTCTTCGGGCTTTAATATGTGCAGGTTTAGTTATTTGGCAATGTGCATATATATGCATGTTTAGAGTTTGTAATTTTTTGCAGGTGTGCTGTCTGTTTTTACATGTTCTAATTTTTTGCATGTTAGTGATTAGCTGGTTAATATCTTGCAATATTTTTTGCATAGGAAAAAAGGATTTTGAATTTATTTCAGTTTATATAAATCATGGATTTTACAATTATGTTTTTTTATTTTTTTCAATTTTTCATGGTTATAGTGTTTGTTCTATTTCAAAAAATTTATTTCAGAATATTAATTTGTGAATTTCTACAAAGATTTATAATTACAGAGATTTATAATATACCAAAAATAAGAACAACCAAATCCGGAAAAAGACTAAAATAGGTTAAAATAATTGTTTCTTGATTTTATTAATTTTTGAAAAAAACAACCAAGGAAATAGTTGTTTGACACGTGTACAAAGAAATTCCGTGATGACACGTGGCAGCGCACTTGTTGGAAGCATTCTCGGGGCGCGTGCTTGTGCAGACGCGATTCTGCTTTAATTATTATATAGTAGATTGATTATTTTCTCAGCTTAGTAATACTACTCGGAAGGGCCATGGCATTGCCATACTTCATGACCCCAAAAAAATTGTTCATTATTCAATATAGCTGCTATAAATTAATAATGAGGTGAGAATGAACTCTTATATACAAATGTGAAAATGTTGCACATATTGAACATGCATGTTTTAGGAACACGTAAAAAAAATGAACACATTACAAATTTTATACACACATAATACAAAATTTATATATACACGTTTTTCAATATATTGATGTATACAAAGTACTAAATTTATGCACACATAGTACAAATATTTATGAATGCACATTTTTTAATAAATTAACATATAAAGATTATAAAATTTATCCACACATAGTAAATATATTCACACATAAGCACATGATTTTTCTATAATACGACCGTATCGTTTCTTTCTTCCGTGTTCATAAATTTTATATTGTGTATTATGTACTTACGATCACATATAAATACCCTTTCTTTTTATGATTTACCCTCTCTATCGACAAAATCTGATTTATCAAATTCATTTGTGAATTGAATGACATTAGTTGTAAAAATGTCTAGGATAAGATTGTCATTGTAACTTTTTTTTGTTGTTAAAAAGTGTCTGTTATTTTGGAGTTATAGCATAAGTAATGGTTAGACATGTAAAAAATTAAACTACCCATCTCGAAAATTCTACTCGATTCAATTTTTTTAGGGTTGAGACTCAACCCGGAAATCACTAGGTTAAGAAGAATCAGAACTCAAAAGACTCAAACCTGACCCGAACCCAACCCGAACGTGGACCCGAGCTTGACCTGAATGCGACAAACTCGCTTTTATATATATTATCCCATTATAATTAAATAATATTATTTATTTATTTTAAAATTAAAAATATTATAATAATCATAAAATGGACACTCTCAATCCGTTGTGTCAACTCAAATCCGAACCAAATCCGTTATAACCCTACTCAATCGCCCCAAAAATTTTAACGGCCTGTTGGAACTGAACCCGATTTGACCCGTACTCGACCCGTCCAACTAGTTGACGGGTCTATTAATGATTTATTGGTAATTTATAAAGTTTTTTTTTTATTAAAAATTAACCATATTAACATTTTTTCATTTGCTAAAAATGAGGTAGATTATTTATAAATTCTAAATATTAGAAAAAATTATAAATTTTATAAAATGTTAATGTAATTGCTTTATTTTTAATAGTTGTGTAAAATGATAATGAAAAGAGTATCACATATTTTTTTATTTTTTTCCTTATTTTGTTATCACTTTTTTTAATTGGATTATCCTCCTTTCCAAGCCATCAAATTAACAAGGGTCAATTATCGGAAACCACCTGTTGAATGGGCTATATTGCCCAAAACCACCCCTTTAAATTGATATTACCAAAAACCACTCGTGTTTCACATGCCGTTAAACAATCGCCACCATATCCCTGACTCCGTTTGAAATCTGTTAAATCTGGTCCCACAAATCTTTTTTTCGGAATATTTTATGTGAAATAAAATAAAAGTAATTAAAAAAATTAAATTAATAAAACCAAAAATTTGGGTCTTCTTCCCCAATTCATTCCTCTCTCATTCCGACATCATCAATGGCGGAATTACAGGAATCTCCCATCTCCAAACAATTCCAAATGATTCAAATCAGGAAAATGAAAAAATAGATCGAACACACCCAAAAAGACCTTCATCTTCAATCTCTCTATCGTTCTCATCGAACCCGCAAACCCTAGCTATCTTCAAATCGATCCCTATAAATCTGGACCAGGGGAGTATGATGTATGGACCTATGATTATAATTTGGGCTATATTATACATATGTTGAGTGATGGATGTTAGGAGCTGGGCCGAAGAGTTAGCAGAAGGAAATGCAAATTTCAGATCTGGAATACTCATCTCTACAAATCTGGACCAGAGGAAGCTGATAAATCCGACGCTTTTCCGGCGAGCGATTTCTTCCCCGCCTTTGCGGAGATGGCAAAGAGAGTGTAGTTGTTGCACTGCTTGGCTTTTAGCACACCCCCCTTGCGGTGGCGTTCCAGGTGAAGAAAGGTTGTTTCTCCGAGGTCTACATGGAAGGCATCACCTCAGGAACCGGTGCGAGCTCGGACTCAGTGGAGTAGGAGGCTGAAGGCGGCGTGGAGCTTCAGGCAATGTTCTTCGAGTGGGGGTCGTCCTTTGTCACCGGATCTAGGATTTCTTCGACAAACGGCGCAGAAGGAGAGAATTGGGGAAGAAGACCCAAATTGGGGAAGAAGACCCAATTTTAAGTTTTTTAATTTTACTTTTAAATTTATTTCACATAAAATATTCAAAAAAGGACTTGTAAAACCGGACTTAACGGATTTCAAACGGAGTTAGACGTCGGATGGCGAGTGTTTAACGGCATGTGATATACGGGTGGTTTCCGATAATATCGAATTAAAGGGGTGATTTTGAACAATATGACCCATTCAACGAGTGATTTTCGGTAATTGACTCAATTAACAATCTAGGAGTATTTATTATCGAGGCGACTATATGCGCCTCTTTTTTTTCTTCTGTGCGCACGACATTCTGTACGCTAGAAAATGGCGTACGCCATTATATTGCGTACAGATTAAAATATGTATAAATTATAAGATTATACGTATTTTGATTTATTTCATTTTTTTAAAATAAGTATAAATCTATACGCTAGAATATGGCGTACGCCATATTCTGGCGTATAGATTGGGCCAGCCCATATTAGGGTCGGCCCAACTTATACGTATTTTTGAAATTTGGCTCGCCAGATTCTGGCGCATGATTATTAAAAATAATAATCATAATAAATTTTAAAAAAAATTAAAAGAATTTAAATTAATGTTTAAAAAAAAAAGTTTTTAAACATTTTTTTAATAAAAAAAAGTTTTTAAACACTTTAAAAAAAAAGTTTTTAAACATTTTTGTTTAAAAAAAGTTTTTAAACATTTTTTTAAAAAATAAGTTTTTAAACATTTTTAAAAAAAAAGTTTTTAAACATTTTTTTTTTAAAAAAAAATTTGAATTTTTTTCCTTCTTTCTGGTCGCAACCAAGTGAAAAATATGCACGCGATTTCGTGTCTAAACGGACGCGAATCTATGCGCGTAGCTTAGCAGTATCGTTTCGTGCGCATAAGCTACGTGCACAAGGGTAAAATAGGCATTTTTGAAAAGTTTGGACAAAACCTGTCCGCGTACATTACGCACACAAAGTGACGTGTGATATTTAAAAAAAATACAAGGTTACCTGGTGCGCGTAGCTTATGCCAACCAAAAATAATCACTTTTTTCCATAATCATGTAGAGAATTTCAATACGAGTCCGTACATATAAAATTCGCCCAAAACGAACATCGTTTGCCCCTCCAAAAGCCCAAAATACGAAGCCTTCCTACCCATTTTTTGTAACACCCCCAAAACTTAACCCTTTTGGAAATGTATTACCGTCAGTGACCCCAGTGTTCCTTACCGAGATCACCCAAGGCTTTACCAAATAAATACAATTTATGAAATGCAATTGATACACAAAGATCAAGCATTAAATTCCAAAACATAACATTGTCGAGGAAACAAGAGTTACGGGATTACAACCCAATCCCGAATAGGTCAAAACATAGTTTAAACCAAACACAGCGGAAGACTAAGAAAGTAAGTTACAATCGGAGTTATTGTCCAAAGGATCATAACCTGATTAAAGAAATAATTAAAACATTCAAAAACCACCGCCGACTCCATAGTCCTTCTAATCTTCTGAGCTACTTCTTAACTGATGTGTCGAATCGAACGGATGACACCAGCCAACCATGCAAGGGAAAACATTGGTTGGTTCTAAATGAATAGACTAGCAAGGGAACAAAGCAGAATGGTTCGAAGTAGTTGTATTAGGTTAGACTCTTCGTCCCTCGAATAATAATCGAGTACGCTTGTCAACCACCATACTCCTACTGGAATAAACAAGAGGTATGCACAAGAGAAGATTCTGGAAGACTGAATCTTCACAGAAATCGACTCGAAAGAAGACTCCAACTGAAATGAGTCTTTAAGGAAGAATGACAAATCTGGAATATTACAGAATCATACAACAATGATTTAAAACTGACTGAGATGCTTCGGTTCACGACCAACCTCATCGCCTACAGCGAATCCAGATTGGAAAGAGAACGTACTACATTCGAGTCAAGACGAGTTTTCCTAGCTGCACTGAACTTAGCTGCACTACTCGCCCAAGGTGTATTAATTATGTGCGTCAAGGTAGCACTTATCTGATTTATGTTTCAAAAACACGCATCACTTTATAGACTTTTACATGTGTACCCCACCAATGGGACGACACATCTTAGTATACGTTTCGTCGAGAGTGACGTATACCGAAAGGTTTGTGACACCAGCTAAGTGTCCTGTCTCTACACACATGTGTAAGAGACCGATCATGATCATAGAATAGTACCAGATGGGGACGAGCCATCCCGATACCAGATTATAAAGAAACGACTGGACAGAGTCCGAGTAACGTTCCTATCTAACAGTGCTAACTAAACAGTTACAGCACCACAACATTTACAGGATAAATCCACATAAAGGCCCGAAAGGCGATCACAGATAATAGCGTTGTTCTAACAGATATACAACCTATTATATGATTTTCAAAACAGTTTATCAAAACCGTTTCCAGACAAACAGAATATTCATTCCAAATTAATTACTCAGATAAACTACTGATAATTAATGTAAATATGGAACGAATGAGCAAGAGCGAACCGCCACTTGCCTTACTCCGCAGAATAGTCTAAAGACGTCACTGGATTCCGGGCTTGACACGGTATAGTTCCGACAGCACAACAACCTTCGAGTCGACCCATAAAAAGAATCTAAACACGGCGAAAGAACACGAAAGGAAAGACGCCACGATGACAACCGACCAAGCCAAAGCCACGAAGGCATTCTGGGCACTGGCGGCGGTCGCCGTTCTTGGCGGCGGTCGCCGTGAAGAACGCGGCGGTCGCCGTGAAGAACACGGCCGACTGAAACGAGAGAAAACTCACCCCAAAACACGATCGGTATGGCCTCCTTCGACTTGCTTTGGCTTCTAACCTCCAAGGCTAACCAAAAGCTTCACAAAGGCACTCAGGGACCACACAAAAGCAACACCGGCGAGACCTTCAAATTCCGGCGAAAACACAACTCCGGCGAGAGGCGAATTTGGCAGCGATTCGGGGTTGTAGATGACCCAAAACCCATGCCCAAGCTCGTCTATTTATAGGCAAACCCCAAGGAGTGATCTGCAAACCCTCAGACGCGGCAAACGACGCAACGGCGCGCCTCGAACGACGCCGGCGACCGGCGGGCAATGCCCACTGGACAATCACGGCGGTCGCCGTAATTTTGCCTGTGGCGGGCACACGGCGGTCGCCGTCGCTAGGCCTGTCGCGGCCAGCTAGAAGCTGACACGTTGACTTCTCGGGCCCAACCACGGCGGTCGCCGTTTCTGAACGGCGGTCGCCGTTTCCCCCTTTTCCCGCCCATTCGGCTTTGAACGAGCTTGACGATAGACCGGGATAAAAATTATCGTACGCGAACGACAATTAAACTCCAAGGCATAATGTCTGTATATTATTTCACTGAGAAAAATATTACAGATACAGAACACATTACAGAATGTCTCAAACTACCTGAATTAAATCCGACGTACGCAACGGGTACTCGGGAAAATTCCATAATTCCCAAAATAACCTTACAAAAAATACGGGGTATCACATCTCCTCCCCCTTACAAGAAGTTTCGACCCCGAAACTTAGGTCGAGAATAACTCGGGAAAACGCCTGAGCATATCTGACTCGGTTTCCCACGTCTCCCAAGTAACTTCTTCGGTCCCTGACTTGGACCACAGCACTCGTACCAAAGGTACGATCTTGTTGCGCAAATGCTTCTCCCGACGCTCCAAAATGCGCACGGGCAACTCTTCATAAGTACCATTAGCTTGAATCTCAATGTCCTCGTAACTAAGTACATGAGACTCATCTGGTATATACTTTCTGAGTAAAGACACATGGAACACGTTATGCACCGGGTGAGCCGATGGCGGCAACGCCAAGCGGTACGTTAAAGATCCCACTCTATCCAAAATCTCGAATGGTCCCACGTAGCGAGGGTTAAGCTTCTCACGCTTACCAAATATGAAAACTCCTTTGGATGGCGATACCTTGACAAAAACCTTGTCATCGACCTCGAACTCGACAGTCCTGTGCTTCCGATCTGCGTAGGACTTCTGTCGACTCTGAGCGGTCAACATTCTTTGTCTGATCAAAGCAATGTCTGAAGCCGTCCTTTCGACCAACTCTGGTCCAAGCAGAATTTTGTCGGCATTATCGTCCCAACAAATCGGAGATCTGCATCTGCGACCATACAAAGCTTCAAACGGAGCCATCTTGATTGTAGCATGCCAGCTATTGTTGTACGTGAACTCAATCAGACTCAAGTTGTCCTCCCAGCTAGTCGGACGATCGAGCACACAAGCTCTAAGCATATCCTCCAAAGTCTGGATGGTCCTTTCAGACTGGCCATCTGTCTGAGGATGAAACGTTGTACTAAACCTCAACTCGGTTCCCATAGCCTTATGAAGTTCCTTCCAGAATCTTGACATGAAACGGCCATCTCGGTCCGATACAATGGTCTTAGGAATGCCATGTAAGCGGACAATCTCCTTCTGGTAAACTTCGGCTAGCTTCTGGGTTTCCCATGTGGTCCTGATGGCTATGAAATGAGCACTCTTCGTAAGCCTATCCACAATTACCCAGATAGCATCTCTCTGACTTCGAGTCTTGGGTAGCCTAGTGACGAAGTCCATGGAAATGTCCTCCCATTTCCATTCTGGCACGGGGAGAGGTAGCATCTCACCACCTGGTCTGCGGTGTTCGATCTTGACTTTTTGGCAAGTTAAACACTTTGCCACAAAGTCTGCTACGTCCTACTTCATGTTTGGCCACCAAAACTTCTTCCTGAGATCCTTGTACATCTTGCTAGAGCTAGGATGCACAGAATAAGCAGATGAATGAGCTTCTCTCATCACCAACTGACGAAGACCTTCTGTGTCAGGCACACAGATCCGATCCTGAAACCAAAGTGATCCATCATCCTGAACCACAAAACTGGGAGCTTTCCCATCCATCACTTCACTGTTTAACTTTACCAAGATGATGTCATCGACTTGCTTTTCTTTGATTTGATCCAGCAGTGTAGCCTGAATCTCCATCATACTCAGGTACCCTCTACGCTGGTCATACAAGACTTCGATGTCGCATGACTCTTGGTTTAGCTTGGTTCGAACAGTAAGTAGAGCAACTACAGTCTCGTGCGTTGTCTTCCGGCTTAGTGCATCAGCTACTACATTAGCCTTGCCCGGATGATACAACAACTCCATGTCGTAGTCCTTGAGCAACTCTAGCCAGCGGCGTTGTCTCATATTTAACTCCTTCTGAGTAAATATATACTTGAGACTTTTGTGATCAGTGAAGACTTGGCATCTTATACCATAGAGGTAATGCCTCCAAATCTTCAGCGCAAAGACAACCGCTGCTAACTCAAGATCATGGGTGGGATAGTTTTCTTCGTAAGTCTTGAGTTGTCTAGATGCGTAAGCGATGACTCTGCCCCTTTGCATTAAAACACAACCAAGACCACACTTGGAAGCATCACTATAGACCACATAATCGTCATTCCCCTCTAGGAGTGCTAACACGGGTGCCGAGGTCAACCGTCGCTTCAACTCCTGGAAACTGACCTCGCACTTCTCATTCCAGACAAACTTCTTGTGGACCTTGTGGAGTAGATTGGTCATAGGTAGAGCGATCTTTGAAAATCCTTCTACAAACCTTCTATAATACCCGGCAAGTCCAAGAAAACTGCGCACCTCCTTCACATTCTAGGGCTGTGTCCAATTAGCCACCGCTTCAATCTTTTGGGGATCAACCATAACCCCATTTTTATTGATCACGTGGTCTAAGAAAGCCACTTCCTTTATCCAGAATTCACACTTAGACAGTTTAGCATAAAGCTGATGTTGTCTAAGGATCGACAAGGAAATCCGTAGATGTTCCTCGTGGACTTCTTCATTCGGAGAATAGATCAAGATGTCGTCGATGAAAACCACCACGAACTTATCCAAGTACTGGTGAAAACATCGGTTCATCAAATCCATAAAGACAGCTGGAGCATTTGTAAGCCCAAAAGGCATCACTACGAACTCGTAATGACCATATCTGGTCCTAAACGCAGTTATAGGAATGTCCTGCTCCCGAATCCTGAGTTGATGATATCCAGATCTTAAGTCGATCTTGGAGAAAACCTTTGCTCCCTGCAATTGGTCCAACAAGTCATCAATCCTAGGCAAAGGATACTTGTTCTTGATCGTCACCTTATTCAACTCTCGGTAGTCGATACAAAGTCGGAACGATTCGTCCTTCTTTTTGACGAATAATACCGGAGCACCCCACGACGATGCACTCGGCCTGACATAACCTTTGTCAAGAAGATCTTCAAGTTGATTCTTCAACTCTTGCATCTCAGCTGGAGCCATCCGATACGGGGATTTGGAAATCGGCGCCGTACTAGGCTCGAGATCAATTGAAAACTCTACGTCATGATTTGGGGGTAATCCTGGAATTTCTTCCGGAAAGACATCCGAAAATTCCCTAACTACAGGAATATCAAGAACCTCAGGTTCATCCTTCTCAGGCGAATCCAAGAAGCAAAGGTACCCGACACATCCTTGTCGTAGTAGCTTAAACGCAGCCATCGCATTGATCAGCTTGCCGTTATCAGCGTCATTTCGACCTTTGAACTTGCACACGAATTGGCCCCCGGATGACACCGTCACCGTTCTTGAACTGAAGTCGATCACCGCCTTGTGACGCGTCAGCCAATCCATACCGAGAATAATGTCGTATGGAGCCATGGCTATGCAGATTAAATCTGCCTCGAATTCCTTACCCTGAATGGTAATCGGAAAGTCGGACAAATGCTTGGTTCCCACCAAACGTTCTCCATTAGTAAGATTAACGACGAAAGGGTCGCACGAATCGTTGCACACTAAGTCTAACTTGCTAACACAGCTATCCGAAATAAAGGAATGCGTAGCACCAGAATCAAACAGAATGCACACTGAAGTAGAGTGAAGGTATAGAGTACCTTGAGCAATCGGAGCGTTGGGTCCATCTGCCTCACGCATCTCGTACAAACGTTGTCCCTGACTTCCAGAAACAGCTGGGGCCTTTCCCCTGTTCTGAGCAGTCGTCTGCACCTAAGGGCTAGGAGTCTCGGCAGGCTTAAACCTAGGTCGGTTGCTCTGATGAACTGACCCTTGCTGCGACTCTACTCCCTTCTGCTTCCCCTGATTGCAGAACTTTTGCAGATGACCATCACGTCCACACCCAAAGCATGGCCTCCTCTCCTTCCGACACTCAGTGCTCTTGTGCCCAGCAGTACCGCAGTTATAACATTGAACTGTACTCCTGGTCTGCCCTGACTGCTGAGTCGATCCTCCTTGCGTCATCTCCGTCTTAGCTCTGCCGGATTTGGCGAAGTTAGACGGTGGCACAGGGCGCTTAAAACCACCTCCCTGGTTCTGATTCTGCATCGACTTCTGTCGGTTGCGCCTCTTGGTCGACTCCTCGAGAGTTACCTCCAGCTTATAGGCACAATCCACATACTGCTCTAAGGTAGAGCATGTGTGGTGCACTATTAATGGCTTGATATCCGGGTTCATCCACTCGTGGAAGTACCAGATCTTTTGAGCCTCGCTGGTGATCTCGGCAGTGGCGTACTGTAGAAGATGGTTGAACTTAGATGCCAACTCGGTCACTCTTAGACCATCAGTCTGAGGGTACAAGAACTCTTTATGCTTCTCCTCTCTCATAGCACAAGAGAAAAAGCGATCAACCATCTTGGTCTTGAACATCGACCAAGTCAACACTGGGCTCTCAGCCAAACCAGTGCTCTACCACCACTCGCTAGCCTCCTCCTTCAGCTAAAGAGAAGCGATATGGACCTTCTCGGCCTCCGTACACTCCACGTTCCTGAACAACCTCTCCATATGGGAGAACCAATGAGTCACTGCCACTGGCTCCCCTTTCCCGTTATAGCAGTCGGGTCTCATGGAAGTAATGGTCTTCAGAGCGCGACCATAGCTGTCCCTCGTCCTAACGGTAGTCTCCTGAATCACAGGGTTTCTGGGTTCCACAACATCAGGAACTGCTGCGTGAATAGGCACTTCTTGTGCTTGAGGCGCACTTGGTCTCAAGACATCTATAATAGCCTGTATCACGATCCCACGGATTGCCTCAACAACTGCAGCGTCAAACAACATCGGCGCCTGGGTCTGATCCTGACCTTCACGTCTCTGCTGGACGCGAGACTCACACTCGTGTTCATCCTGAACACCTCTTCCTGCTGGTCTGGGGTTTTGGCTAGTCCCAGCACCGGCTCGAGTCGAATTCCTCGTGCTTCTTGGGTTCACCATCTATTTACCGATCAAATTCCAAGCATTCAATACATTAATATTATGCAATATACTTATGCAATATACCAACGTAAATAAATTACTCAGAATAGATCAACTTGGTATTTTATAGATGAACCTTCGAATTCTTACACAAGTTACACATAAGTTTATCATTCGAGCGCTAGGACAATGTTGCTCGAAGATATAAGTGTTTCTCAGAGTACTTGCCGCAATACTGAAATATTACACAAAGTACAACTTGGAATACTAAGAAACGAAACTGCTGCGATAGGCAACGCCATTCCTCCTCAAGGCGTTCCAAAATGTCACCCATACGACTGGCTACTCGTGCATGGTCTCTTCGGGCTAGGCTCACCATCGAGCTCTGGCGATGGGTTTCGCACCCTGCTTGACCCTGAAGCATATAGTCCTAGCTCAGTCATGGTAAAGTATGGGTCGTCCATGACTGGTCCTCCTATTCCAGCCCTCCTCTGAGTATTGGCGGTCAACTCATCCCTCTGACGCTGCTGTTCTGCGGAGATTACCTCGCTCTGGCAGAGAATCTCCTGCAGCTCGGATTCCGACCTCCATCTCCTTGGAGTAGGGATAGACTGAGATTCCCTGTCACTTCTCCCAATACCGTACTCGGTATACAGTGCCTCCCAATCAGCTTCTGACATGGGTGCGTACTTTGGCACTGGTGATAATCCTGTATCGGGCTCCTGATTCTGCCCTCCAAGGTCCAACTCTGGATCCTCTTCTGGATCATCCTCTATGGGATCCTCATCCTCGGGATCATCCTCGGGATCATCCTCGATGGGATCCTCATCCTCGGAATCATCCTCGATCATATCCTCGTCCTCGACAGGATCTTGCTCAAGCATCTCCTCTTCCTCCTCCTCGTACTTGATCTCCTCGGGAATTGGTCCCAGCAGAAAGTCGTCTTGGTAAACCCCTTGTTCATACCTTGACAACTCGTCTTCCTGCTCCCATTCCTGTACTCCCTCCACCCTTGGTGGCGGCACAGGTGCAGGTCTAGGGACCATAGCATTCCTGGCTACAAGGACAACTGACTCGGGGAGAATGTGCTTGACGTCTTCGGGTGGGCTACTCGGGCCTCCAACCTCGAAACATCGCTGAGGTAACGGAAAATCTAGCCTCGGCTGATCCGACTTGGCGTCTTCCGACCCCCTACCAATAGAAAAGCAGACACCCATCCTATCGAACAATAAGGAAGGAATTAGTCTTTCTAGACATAGAAGCAAGCTTAGTATATCAGACTATAAAGAAGACACGACTATGAACAGTGTTTTTAAATTCTTTTCAGAATTAAAATTCAGAGCCCTTTTAAAGCATTTTGAAAATGAATAAATGGTTTATAAAAATTCCAAACCCGTTTTAAAACCTTTGGCTCTGATACCACAACTGTAACACCCCCAAAACTTAACCCTTTTGGAAAGGTATTACCGCCAGTGACCCCAGTGTTCCTTACCGAGATCACCCAAGGCTTTATCAAATAAATACAATTTATGAAATGCAATTGATACACAAAGATCAAGCATTAAATTCCAAAACATAACATTGTCGAGGAAACAAGAGTTACGGGATTACAACCCAATCCCGAATAGGTCAAAGCATAGTTTAAACCAAACACAGCGGAAGACTAAGAAAGTAAGTTACAATCAGAGTTATTGTCCAAAGGATCATAACCTGATTAAAGAAATAATTAAAACATTCAAAAACCACCGCCGACTCCATAGTCCTTCTAATCCTCTGAGCTACTTCTTAACTGATGTGCCGAATCGAACGGATGACACCAGCCAACCATGCAAGGGAAAACATTGGTTGGTTAGTCTAAATGAATAGACTAGCAAGGGAACAAAGCAGAATGGTTCGAAGTAGTTGTATTAGGTTAGACTCTTCGTCCCTCGAATAATAATCGAGTACGCTTGTCAACCACCATACTCCTACTGGAATAAACAAGAGGTATGCACAAGAGAAGATTCTGGAAGACTGAATCTTCACAGAAATCGACTCGAAAGAAGACTCCAACTGAAATGAGTCTTTAAGGAAGAATGACAAATCTGGAATATTACAGAATCATACAACAATGATTTAAAACTGACTGAGATGCTTCGGTTCACGACCAACCTCATCGCCTACAACGAATCCAGATTGGAAAGAGAACGTACTACATTCGAGTCAAGACGAGTTTTCCTAGCTGCACTGAACTTAGCTGTACTACTCGCCCAAGGTGTATTAATTATGTGCGTCAAGGTAGCACTTATCTGATTTATGTTTCAAAAACACACATCACGTTATAGACTTTTACATGTGTACCCCACCAATGGGATGACACATCTTAGTATACGTTTCGTCGAGAGTGACGTATACCGAAAGGTTTGTGACACCAGCTAAGTGTCCTGTCTCTACACACATGTGTAAGAGACCGATCATGATCATAGAATAGTACCAGATGGGGACGAGCCATCCCGATACCAGATTATAAAGAAACGACTGGACAGAGTCCGAGTAACGTTCCTATCTAACAGTGCTAACTAAACAGTTACAGCACCACAACATTTACAGGATAAATCCACATAAAGGCCCGAAAGGCGATCACAGATAATAGCGTTGTTCTAACAGATATACAACCTATTATATGATTTTCAAAACAGTTTATCAAAACCGTTTCCAGACAAATAGAATATTCATTCCAAATTAATTACTCAGATAAACTACTGATAATTAATGTAAATATGGAACGAATGAGCAAGAGCGAACCGCCACTTGCCTTACTCCGCAGAATAGTCTAAAGACGTCACTGGATTCCGGGCTTGACACGGTATAGTTCCGACAGCACAACAACCTTCGAGTCGACCCATAAAAGGAACCCTAAGTTAGATGTGACATAAACAGTACGAATCTAAACACGGCGAAAGAACACGAAAGGAAAGACGCCACGACGACAACCGACCAAGCCAAAGCCACGAAGGCATTCTGGGCACTGGCGGCGGTCGCCGTTCTTGGCGGCGGTCGCCGTGAAGAACGCGGCGGTCGCCGTGAAGAACACGGCCGACTGAAACGAGAGAAAACTCACCCCAAAACACGAGCGGTTTGGCCTCCTTCGACTTGCTTTGGCTTCTAACCTCCAAGGCTAACCAAAAGCTTCACAAAGGCACTCAGGAACCACACCAAAGCAACACCGGCGAGACCTTCGAATTCCGGCGAAAACACAACTCCGGCGAGAGGCGAATTTGGCAGCGATTCGGGGTTGTAGATGACCCAAAACCCATGCCCAAGCTCGTCTATTTATAGGCAAACCCCAAGGAGTGATCTGCAAACCCTCAGACGCGGCAAACGATGCAACGGCGCGCCTCGAACGACGTCGGCGACCGGCGGGCAATGCCCACTGGACAATCATGACGGTCGCCGTAATTTTGCCTGCGGCGGGCACACGGCGGTCGCCGTAAATGCGGCGGTCGCCGTAAATGCGGCGGTCGCCGTCGCTAGGCCTGTCGCGGCCAGCTAGAAGCTGACACGTTGACTTCTCGGGCCCAACCACGGCGGTCGCCGTTTCCCCATTTTCCCGCCCATTCGGCTTTGAACGAGCTTGACGATAGACCGGGATAAAAATTATCGTACGCGAACGACAATTAAACTCCAAGGCATAATGTCTGTATATTATTTCACTGAGAAAAATATTACAGATACAGAGCACATTACAGAATGTCTCAAACTACCTGAATTAAATCCGACGTATGCAACGGGTACTCGGGAAAATTCCATAATTCCCAAAATAACCTTACAAAAAATACGGGGTATCAAATTTTTTTTATTTGGTGCCCGACATATAGCGCATTGTAGTGAATTTTTTTGGTATTTTTTGAATTTTTCTACTATAATTTTGTATAAAATTTTAATACGAGTCCGTACATATAAAATTCATCCAAAACGGATATCGTTTTCCCCTCCAAAAATCCAAAAATCGAGAATAAAAACTTTATATACTATAGTTTATACTATAGTATTTTATTATATTTCATATATTTATACTTATATATTAGAGCACCCCTTAAAGAGGGGTTTAAATGGGGGCTTTTTGAGTTTAAGCCTCCATTTAAGCCCCAACTCAAAAGAGGGGTTTAATAGAGGGGCTTTTGGTTCCAAATTACATTTATATTAAATTACAATTATGTCATTATATTAAGTTATCAAAATATCCTTTATATTAAATTACTAAATATACCATTTATATTAAATTATAAAAAAATTGATTTTATATTAAATTTCAATTACATGTTGCATTTTAGGTAAATTGAAAGAAAGAAAAAACGCGGGCGCGGCCTTGAAAGAACTCAGCTAAGATACCAATAAGCAAAGTCGTGATCGTATATAAGTGTAACTATATGAAATATAATGAAATACTATAGTATATAAGTGTAACTATATGAAATATAATGAAATGATATAGTATATATAACTTTAAGTATACTAGATTTAATGAAATATTATAGTATATAAGTGTAACTATATGAAATATAATAAAATACTATAGTATATAAATCTAAGTATACTAGATCTAATGAAATACTATAATACATAAGTGTAACTATATGAAATATAATGAAATACTATGATACATAAGTATAACTATATGAAATATAATGAAATACTATAGTATATAAATGTAATTATATGAAATATAATAAAATACTATAGTATATAAGTGTAATTATATGAAATTTAATAAAATACTATAGTATATAAGTCTAAGTATACTAGATCTAATGAAATACTATAGTACATAAGTGTACTATAGTATATGAAATATAATGAAATACTATAGTATATAATGAAATACTATAATATATAAGTGTAACTATATGAAATATAATGAAATACTATAGTATATTAGTGTAACTATATGAAATATAATGAAATACCATAGTATATAAGTATAACTATATGAAATATAATGAAATACTATAGTATATAAGTCTAAGTATACTAGATTTAATGAAATACTATAGTATATAAGTCTAAGTATACTAGATCTAATGAAATATTATAGTACATAAGTGTACTATATAGTTATACTTATATACTATAGTTTTTCTTTATATTTAATGTGAATATACTAATATACTATAGTATTTCATATAGTTATACTTATATACTGTAGTATTTCCTTATATACTATAGTATTTTCATTATATACTATAGTATTTCATTATATTTCATATAGTTATACTTATATACTATAATATTTTATTATATTTCATATAGTTACACTTATATACTATAGTATTTCATTATATACTATAGTATTTCATTATATTTCATATAGTTACACTTATGTATCATAGTATTTCATTAAATTTCATATAGTTACACTTATATACTATAGTATTTCATTAAATTTCATATAGTTACACTTATATATCATAGTATTTCATTATATTTCATATAGTTACACTTATGTATCATAGTATTTCATTATATTTCATATAGTTACACTTATGTATCATAGTATTTCATTATATTTCATATAGTTACACTTATATAATATAGTATTTCATTTTATTTCATATAGTTACACTTATATAATATAGTATTTCATTATATTTCATATAGTTATACTTATGTACTATAGTATTTCATTAGATCTAGTATACTTAGACTTATATATTATAGTATTTCATTAGATCTAGTATACTTGGACTTATATATACTATATCATTTCATTATATTTCATATAGTTACACTTATATACTATAGTATTTCATTATATTTCATATAGTTACACTTATATACTATAGTATTTCATTATATTTCATATAGTTACACTTATATACATAGTATTTCATTATATTTAATATAGTTACACTTATATACTATAGTATTTCATTATATTTCATATAGTTACACTTATATACTATAGTATTTCATTAAATTTCATATAGTTACACTTATATACAATAGTATTTCATTAAATTTCATATAATTACACTTATATACGATAGTATTTCATTATATTTCATATAATTACACTTATATAACATAGTATTTTATTATATTTCATATAGTTACACTTATATACGATAGTATTTCATTATATTTCATATAGTTACACTTATATACCATAGTATTTCATTAAATTTCATATAGTTACACTTATATACTATAGTATTTCATTATATTTCATATAGTTATACTTATATACTATATTATTTCATTAAATTTTATATAATTACACTTATATAGTATAGTACTTCATTACATTTCATATAGTTACACTTATATATTATAGTATTTCATTAAATTTCATATAGTTACACTTATATACTATAATATTTCATTAAATTTCATATAGCTACACTTATATACTATAGTATTTTATTATATTTCATATAGTTATACTTATGTACTATAGTATTTCATTAAATTTCATATAGTTACACTTATATACTATATTATTTCATTAAATTTCATATAGTTACACTTATATACTATAGTATTTCATTAAATTTCATATAATTATACTTATATACTATAGTATTTCATTATATTTCATATAGTTACACTTATGTACCATAGTATTTCATTATATTTCATATAGTTACACTTATGTATTATAGTATTTCATTAGATCTAGTATACTTAGACTTATATACTATAGTATTTCATTATATTTCATATAGTAACACTTATATACTATAGTATTTCATTAAATCTAGTATACTTAGACTTATATACTATATCATTTCATTATATTTCACATAGTTACACTTATATACTATAGTATTTTATTATATTTCATATAGTTACACTTATATACCATCGCGGCTTTGCTTCTTGGCATCTTAGCTGAGTTCTTCCAAGGCCGTGCCCGCGGTTTTTTTCCTTTATTTCAATTCACATAAAATGCAATATGAATTGAAATTTAATATAAAATTAAATTTTTTATAATTTAATATAAATGATATATTTAGTAATTTAATATAAATGATATTTTGATAACTTAATATAATGACATAATTGTAATTTAATATAAATATAATTTGGGACCAAAAGCCCCTCCATTAAACCCCTCTTTTGAGTTGGGGCTTAAATGGAGGCTTAAACTCAAAAAGCCCTCATTTAAGCCCCATCTTTAAGCCCCAACTCAAAAGAGGGGTTTAATGGAGGGGCTTTTTGGAGGGGAAAATGATATCCGTCTAAGCCCCTACTCAAAAGAGGGCTTTTTGGAGGGGAAAACGATATCCGTTTTGGATGAATTTTATATGTACGGACTCGTATTAAAATTTTATACAAAATTATAGTAGAAAAATTCAAAAAATACCAAAAAATTTCAATAAAATGAGCTATATGTCGGGCACCAAATAAAAAAAAATGGGTAGGAAGGCTTCGTGTTTTGGGCTTTTGGAGGGGCGATGTCCGTTTTGGGCGAATTTTATATGTACGGACTCGTATTGAAATTCTCTACATGATTATGGAAAAAAGTGATTTTTTTGGTTGGCGTAAGCTACGCGCACCAGATAACCTTGTATTTTTTTTAAATATCACACATCACTTTGTGCGCATAATGTACGCGGACAGGTTTTGTCCAAACTTTTCAAAAATGCATATTTTACCCTTGTGCACGTAGCTTATGCGCACGAAATCATGCTGCTAAGCTACGCGCACAGATTCGCGTCCGTTTAGACACGAAATCGCGTGCATATTTTTCACTTGGTTGCGATCAGAAAGAAGGAAAAAAATTCAATTTTTTTTTTTATAAAAAAATGTTTAAAAACTTCTTTTTTTTAAAAAATGTTTAAAAACTTTTTTTTTTAAAAAATGTTTAAAAACTTTTTAAAAAAAAAAAAGTTTTCAAACATTTTTTTTTAAAAAAAAGTTTTCAAACATTTTTTTTTAAAAAAAAGTTTTCAAACATTTTTTTTTAAAACTTTTTTTTATTAAAAAAATGTTTACAAACTTTTTTTTTTTTTTTAATAATCATGCGCCAGGAGCCAAATTTCGAAAATACGTATAAGTTGGGCCGGCCCTAATATGGAATGATCCAATCTCTATGCTAGAATCTGGCGTACGCTAGATTCTGGCGTAGAGATTTTTACTTATTTAAAAAAAAAAAATCAAAATACATATAATCTTATAATTTATACATATTTTAATCTGTACATAATATGATGACGTATGTCATTTTCTAACGTACAGAATATCGTGCGAATAGAAAAATTTTGACGTACATATAGCATCAGCCTTTATTATACATTGTCCGTCCACGTAAAAATATTTAAAACACGAGAAGAGCGTTTGGTTTTTTGGCCACAACAACGATAAGAGCGTTTGGTAATTCCGCTATTGGTGTGCTTTCAAAAGGTGACGTGGAAGTCATCTGCAGCCGTTGTTCTTTATCCTCTCCAATCCAACGGATGGTTTCCCTCTCCCAACTTCCGATTAAACTAGTCTTTCTCGTTGCCCACCCGTCAAAGCCTCGGATCTTACATTACATCACTTTGCTACTTGGCTTCTCTTCCTCTCTATACACGAATACACGATTGGTGGTATTCTCTTTCAATTGTATAGAAACTATACAGGAGAAAGGAGGAACACAGAAAGGTGATTTGAAGTTTTCTATTACGATCTGGGCAAGTGTTTTTAATCATTGCTTTTCACCAATTCTCTCTTCTGTACTTCTTTTGATTATGTCCTGATGTGGGTCTGAGGTTTTCACATTTTCATGTATAAACCCATTTATAGCAATTCGATTTAGGGTGAATTCGTTTGTATTGAGCTTCAGTACTGGGATGCTTTTTTAGTGCCAAATGCCTTATTTTGAGTAAATTGGGGAATGGGGGTCATTCTCTAATTTTGTATTTGAGGATGTTTGCCTCTTTTCATTTAAACTAATACCCAATTTTTGTTCCTTTCATTTTCTTAATTTTGTGTGGCCCTGAAGCTCTGCAAAAGAATTTTAGGCATTGCACTCTTTATCTGGCCTTTAATTGCGGATGAAGTGTTTGGTTCTCGTATGGAATATACAATTAAAATTGAAGCAAAAAAAGGAGATTGTGCGAGAATCATTCAAAATTAAAGGCTTCTTTATTTTGCCATTAATAAAGGGAAGTCCAGAGAGAGAGAGAGAGAGAGAGAGAGAGGGAATGAAAGAGAACAGATGGAGATGAAGAAAGGTACCTGGTATTTGTAGGAGGCGTACATGAGTCTCTGACCCATCAGGATTCCCTTTTTCTCCTTCTCTTTTTCTTGAGTGTAGCCCTTGTGATGATCAAAATTTCCATTTTCTTACCTGGATATTGATTCACTTGATTGATCACAAAGGTGCCCAACCAAAACTCTCATCTGTTTGTTGGATTATTTACGTGCTTTTCCTGTGGCCGAATTTTGATTTTGTTTGGCTGTGATTTTGTTCTGGAATCGAGTTGTCTGGCTATGAAAAGTAATGTTTTCGGAAAAATATTTTCTCCTTCTACATATTTGTCATGGCTTTGCTACTTTTTATGTTTACTAAATTATCTAATGAAGCTTGGAGGGCTTCTGGCTCTCGGTCTGTCTTCTTATGGTAGTAGACTAGTCGCAACTTTTATATAAGGTTTCCTTGTGTTGTGTGCTATTATATCCTGTTTTCATCCTGGAAGGTATAATAAAAATTGTTTAACGGTATATTTTGTCTTGCTGTAGCTGTTTTATGATGATGTAAATTGACAAACAGATGTTTTAAGTTCATAGTAATGGATGGTGCTGCTTCATAAAACTATAATGAAATAGAGTTAAACTTCAACTCTGGATGATAGACTTGTAGTTCGAGCTTTGAGCCAATATTTGAGATGCAGGATGAGAGGATTATCGAAATGATCCTGACGATCTTATGCTCATAACTTGGTGAAAGGTTCTTTTGACGATTCCTGCTACATTTTTTAGTATCTGGGCCAATGTTGAGATGTAGATGAGGATGAGATAAGAGTTAAGGCCATTTTACGCTAACAAGTTGGCGAGAGATGTGTTAAACAATTCCGAACAAGTGGCTGAATGACCATGTTCTTACCGTGTATATCTTAATTTTCCTTTCCTGCAAGAGAGATTTTTCAACCATTGACTTTATGAAGTAGTCCTGATTGCTTGATTCAAAGCTTGTGTAATGAAAATGAGCTGCCTTGATTGGGGAACTGGGATAATTTTGGGCAGGGATGTCATTTTGTTCAATCTTGGATATGAAATCATTGTATGTGCTACTCTGATTTAAGGAATTGTGAGTTATAAGGTTCCTATGTAGCTTATGAATTCGTTGAAGAATTGCACACTAGGTTCGTTTCTTGTGTTACTCGGTAGTTGGCTGAATAGCTGAAAAGTCAGCTTCTACTCAACTCCTGTGACGTTTTATGATTTGGATATATGAGAATAATATTCTTCTTTGTTCAGATCAAAATTATGTTCTACATATATCGACTTCCTTCTGTTCAGCTTCTCTTTAGATTGTAACTAGTTATTTTATTACATAACTAAGGAGTGATGGTGACCAAACATCTGCAGTTTGAACTTTTTCTTTCTATATCAATTTTCTTTTACAAGTACTATTAATAATGTTGGAATCAAGTATGAACTTCTAAGAGAGATTTTGGAATAGGCATGAGTAACGTATTATCGGATTTCTATGTGCAGTATTTTGAAGACCGTCATTCATAGAAGATGGATGAATATTCAAGTAGAAAAGCTGCCGGTGAACTTTCCTTTTCTAGGAAGGCGTCATCGCGTCTTGCTCTCAGGGACTCAGCTGACAACAGAGACCGAAACACCCAACTATGCAGTCGAGCTGGCTGCAGTAGCAGAGTGAATGTTACTAAAAGTAACCAAATTGGGAGTTCAGGTAAAGCTAAAACTACGAGACACCCCTTTCATTTGTCTAGCAGTGGTAAAGAAGTTGTAGGAGGAAGTTCATCTAGGACACCTCTTGCTCTAAGTGACCCAAGAAAATCAAGTTCAGATCCGCGCAAAAAGTTGCCTTGTCATCAAGTTGCAGATACTCGAACCAGCAGTCTTTCCCAGGAATCAGAAGCTTCTGAACCTGTTTCCAAACCTGATAACACTCAGATGAGGCTTAATACACCAGTGCAAAATAGTGTGTCTGGAGAAGCCAGTAGCTCAAGTTCAATACCTCATACCAGACATGGTAAAAAAACTATGAGGAGGCCTGAGCTAGGCACAGATGATAGCTTTGTAGGCGCCTCTGCCTCCCGAGCATTTAAAAGCAGTAACAATGGAGTAAGAAATGGAGCTACTACAACCAAGTATGACTTCAGGAACTTCAAATGTAATTCAGTGAATGATGTTGCCCCATCTGGTTGTTCATCATCATCAACATCAACATCAACATCATTAGCATCGGCGTCATCGTCAGACTTGAATCTTGATGGGAAGAGAGTAATGGGTAGGAAGAGAATTGGCGAGGCAGAAGGTAGTTTGCATACGAGAGGTAAGAAGATTAATGGAACCCAAAACAGTGCTTCACAGCGTGGTATCTCTATCTCTAGCTCTAGAAGGACAAGGAATTCAACCTTTACAATGGATAATGAAATGACGCCCGTTGCAACACAGAGATCAACGGCTAGAGCTAGGCTGAGTGAGCAGGAAGATAGGAACAGATTAATACAATCAGAATCTTTGAGCTCAATTCCCTTTTTGCCCCAGCCAAGCATTCCAGTTGACACAAACTCTTCAAGTTCAGCATATCAGTTCCCTTCCCAAGGCTCATCCAGTCGAACGAATGCTTCTAGAAGGCCTGGTAGTACTCGTGCAAACGTCTCTAGTAATAGGCCGCTTGCTCCTTTTGATGTTGGATTTGGCTCTTCTTTCATGAACAGAGAGAATGTCAGCCAGTACAGCCTGGATGGGATTGCTGAGGTATCGGTTCCAACGCCTGTAAACAAGACTTGTTGGGGGAGACAAATTGGGAATGGGGTTTATTCTCGTTGTTTCTTTATTTTTCATCCTGCAAGTACATTTTTCTAAAAAGTTTTTGGTTTGTTATTTCAGATGCTACTCGCTCTAGACAGAATTGATCAGGATGAAGAGCTGAGCTATGAGGTAGTTGGACTAATTGCAACTAATGTGTTAAATCAAACTATTTTGCCACTTGCACTTATTTCGTTATTTGTTTCGTACTTCCAGCGATTGCTAGTTCTAGAGACAAATCTCTTCCTAAGTGGTCTTTCCTTCAGTGACCAACATAGAGACATGAGATTGGACATCGATAACATGTCGTATGAGGTTCATATACTATGCTTTGATCTCTTTTGTTCTTCTTAGCCTTCTGCATGAAACACAAGGCTAGTATACGCGCTAATTGTTTATTCTGATTTGTTGTTTGTTACCAGGAACTTTTAGCCTTGGAGGAGAGGATGGGTACAGTAAGCACTGCATTGAGTGAAGAAGCACTTGAAAAGTGCATTAAGAAGAGCGTCTACCAGGCCACAGCTTCTGAAGAAGGTACTGTGGTTGGAGAAGAAGAGGAAGATGAGAACAAATGCAGCATTTGCCAGGTCATCTTTTATGTTCATTTTCTAGTGGCCAAAACAGTTTCGCTTGGTATACTTGAAATAGTTAATTGGTGAAGAAGTTGGCAGTGGCCAAGTGTTCTGATGTTTCAGATCTGAATTTCACTTGTGCAGGAAGAGTACGAGGAAGGAAGCGAGATCGGCAGGCTGGGATGTGAACACCAGTACCATTTGGAGTGCGTACAGCAGTGGTTGCAGCTGAAGAACTGGTGCCCAATCTGCAAAGCCTCAGCAGCAGCCTCATGAAAGTTGCTTGTGTTGGAATGCTGGTCTCTTGTACATATCTGGATTTTCAATGTACATTATTACATTACAACTTTTAAGTCTTGTTTCTGTAGAGATAAGATACCTCCCACCACGAATGCGTAACCATAGTTCACCGCTCCCTCTCTATATATATGCACTTCTTCAAGCACCGCAACCCAATCTCCCGAATCCCAACCAACCGTCTTCTTTGTCTACACAACAAACAACCAACCAACGCAATCCCAGTCGGCGTTTGTTAGATCATAGAGCAAGCTCCCCAACAAGCCAGCAGGAGTAGGCCGCTTCTCTTAAATCTCGCCATTCAATATTAATAACTTGTTTCTACGTTCGATATCATATATATGATTTATTAAACAATCCTGCTTGCCCTGCCTTGCCTTGCCTTGCCTTATATATATAAGCATAGTTAGCCACAAATATATTCTTCTTCCCCTTTTTTCACATGTAATTCTATCATGCCTATACTTTAACTTATCTTCTGCTAATACTTATGAATATCCGTTTAACGGTGTTGTACCATGTCCAAAAAATTAACATTCTCCTACTTTGCCCACACCTAGATACTAGGATCTTTTTGTTTTTATCTTTTACGTGAATCTTGATATAAATTTAGCCTTTTATCTACAAATTATCCATCTTTCAGAATGTTTTTTTTTTTTTTTTTTTTTCTTCTTCAAAAAAGACACAGCACTCTTCAAAATTTTATTGAATAAAAAACAAGGCTAAACTGTAATCAAGCGCGGGGTAGCCCGTCCCCTAACATCATCAAACAAAAAGAGCGAAACACTAACAGGAGGTTCATCTAAAGAAACAAAACCTAACGAAAAAGAAAAAGCATAACTAGCAAGGTGGTCGGCAACCACATTTGCCTCCCGATAAATGTGACGAAGCTGGACAGACCAGTCTCTACTGAGGAAGCCTTGGCAAGAAACAACCAGGCTATAGAGGGGATGAAAACGAGGTAACGTCTTCTGAAGAAGCAAGACAGCCAGTTGGGAATCGGATTCAACAATCACCCTCCGGAAACCATGCTCCCAAGCCATACGTAACCCATGCAAAATACCCCATAGCTCGGCCATCGGAATCGTGCAGATGCCACTATAATGCACACACCCACAAATCCATTGACCATATGAATCACGAAGAACACCTGCAGCAGTAGCACGACCCTCGTCGTTTCTCGCACCATCTGAATTCACCTTAACCCACCCAAAATCAGGCATAACCCATGAGACATTACACTCCACATGGGTCGGCCCAATCCTCGTAGGCCCAACACGATCGCACACAGACCTATACTCCTGCATATACTTCCCCACAAATACAGCTTTGTCCCCATGGAAGTCCTGCTGCTGAAACACACGTAAATTTCTCCATTTCCATAGAAACCATAATGCAGTGGCAAAGAAAGCAGGCCACGAATAAAATCTCTCATCAGCTGAAGACAAGCACAAATTTGAACGAAACCAATGAGCATAATCCGCAGAGAAAAAACTCGCAGCGGGAACAGGCAGCTGCACAACACTCCACAACCCTCTAGCAAGATCACAATCCCGAAACAAATGCCCCAAAGATTCAGAATCCTTATTGCAAGAAGCACAGACTGTCGAAACAGAAATATGACGCCGAAAACGCTCCTCATTGGTGAGAATACGACCATGAGTGACTAACCAAAGAAACGACCGAACACGTTCAGGAACATGGAGATTCCAAACCTTCGTGAAAATGACCACATCAGTACTAGCTGATGCGAACAACCCCTGGGCGATGTCGCGATGTAGGATCTTGACTCCTCAAGCTAGGTTGAATCTTCTCCTCCGTAGCCAAAGTGATGGCTTTCCTAGGGTTAAAGAGATAACCCTTTCTAACGCGTCAAAGAGATGACGAAGAGGTCAAAGAGATGACCTTGAGTACCGAAGAGACGGTGAATGATTTGCTCGAAGCGACGAGCTACGGGATAGGTTGATCCGGAGATCGAAGGGTTGACGTTAGGATTCAAGGAAGGAGCGTACTCAACTTCTAAGGAGCGAACTCAACTTGTAAACTAAAATCCAACGTAATTAAAATAAAGTACAAAGGGGGCTACTTATAGCCAAAGAACTCTCCCAAAAACCCAAATGGGTTTGGGCCTAATTCTAGCTAAATGGGCCGGCCCACTCTACAAGAGTTGGCACACACCCGAAATAGAAATGACTGAAATAGAAATACGAAAATGGGAAATATACTAAAACTAGAAATAACTAATAATATAGAAATATATAATAAACTGAGTTAAGTAATACTCCAGGGAGGACGCCATGGTCTTGGTTGACTTAGTCCCTTAGTGAACCATCTGATGGCTGGCCATGATGCTATCAATCTCCCTCCCTTAGAATCGAAGCGTCCTCGCTTCGAACATGTACGAGCAATGGTGAACAGACGATGAACGAAGGGAGGCACGTCCAACACCATGGAATCTATCGAAGGGAGTGCTGAGATCACCAGAGGGGGCGGTTGGGTGTTCACTGGCGCCAAAGGCTCGGTGTCGGTCACGATCGTGGGCTCCCAAGCATACCATTTGTCGTCCTCGGGATAGATATCGTAGACTGGCAGGGCGCCCTCGACGTAGTCATCATAGACGGACCGTGCATCCCCGGGGTAAGCATCAAAGATGGGCGATGCGTCCTCAGGATAGTCATCATAAATGGGTGGCGCATCCTCGTCGTAAATGAGAATGTTCCTCATGCTCCCAAACAATTAAAATAGTCGGACATAATCTCTCTCTCCTTTTTTTTCTCTTTTTTTTTTACTCACAACTTAAACTGATTTTTTTTTCTTCTTTTTTTTTAAAATAAAACAAATAAAATAAAATAAAAAATAAAACAAAACAAGCAAAATTAACCTAATTTCTTCCTTTCGTTTGTTTCTGTACGTCACTTTGCAGCCGCCAGCAATTGCTCGTCAATGGCGTGCTCGGAAACTGGGATTCGATCGGAGAGACACGCCGGAGGGAAGGTCGGGAACGCGGGTCGTCGGAGAGCGAGAGAGAAGGGAGGCGAGGCGAACTGGAGCGTGGCATGAAGAGGAACACCGGCGGTTCGGACAGATCTGGATGACATTGTTCGATCTGCGAAGGGCAGATCTGGGCGATGTCGCGGTGGAGGATGATGGTGGCGAGATGCACGGAGGGAGTACGACACCGTCGGTGTGATGAAGAGGCCGGTGAGATGGTTCTGCAGGGATCGGATCTGGGAAAGCACGGCGCCGACGATGCGATGAAGAAGGAGACCTCCACCTCAGTCGACGCAGCAACAGGGAACACGCCCAACAGAGAATTGGTGATGATGCAGTTGATGATCGGTGGTGAGGGTGGATAGATCGGTGGTAGTGATGGATAGATCGGGCGTGTGCAGGGTGTTGATGCGTGAACAGTGAACACTGAATCGGGTGTCGTAGCGTCGACGGGATATAAGACTTGAAGAGACAAGCCTTTGGGTGTCGTAGCGTCGACTGCGTGGATAAAAGACTTGAAGAGACAAGCCTTTGGGTGTCGTAGCGTCGACTGCGGGGATAAAAGACTTGAAGAGACAAGCCTTTGGGTGTCATAGCGTCGACTGCGGGGATAGGTTGATCCGGAGATCGAAGGGTTGACGTTAGGATTCAAGGAAGGAGCGTACTCAACTTCTAAGGAGCGAACTCAACTTGTAAACTAAAATCCAACGTAATTAAAATAAAGTACAAAGGGGGCTACTTATAGCCAAAGAACTCTCCCAAAAACCCAAATGGGTTTGGGCCTAATTCTAGCTAAATGGGCCGGCCCACTCTACAAGAGTTGGCACACACCCGAAATAGAAATGACTGAAATAGAAATACAAAAATGGGAAATATACTAAAACTGGAAATAACTAATAATATAGAAATATATAATAAACTGAGTTAAGTAATACTCCAGGGAGGACGCCATGGTCTTGGTTGACTCAGTCCCTTAGTGAACCATCTGATGGTTGGCCATGATGCTATCACTAGCGCCCCTAAAAGACTGGTGAACCAAGTCATAAGCAGACAACACTGTATAAATACCCGAGGGAGAATCCCGCCAACTGATCATATCCAAAGCAGCAGGATCAGTGTTAAGGGCCACCGCAGCAAGACGCAACAAAACAGACGACGGAAGCGCCCCAGCAAGAATATCCCAACGCCAACCAACATCGGGAATCCAAAACTCTCAAACCAGTTGCTTCATATTCGCAACAATGAGGTCAACAAGGGCCACATCAGATAATCTTCCATCGATCAACCATTCGTCGGACAAAAAATGAATCGAGCGCCCGTCACCAAGGATCCATCGAACTCCCGGAATAACAACATTGTGCACACCATCTTTGACACTATGCCATATGTGAGACCCCGGGGCCTCCGTTCGACGACCAGGACGCACATATTTACAGCGAAGAATGTCAATCCATAGCTTATCATCTTCCGTAAGGAACCGCCATCCCAACTTCCCAACAATATATAAGTTGAGGTTTCGCATGGAGCGTAACCCCAAACCCCCCATAGCTTTAGGACGACAAATCGTATCCCAGGAAATCAGATGCATACTCTTACGATCAGACCAAGATCCCCAAACAAAATTACACACAAGTTGATCAATGCGATGACAAGTCGCCAAAGGAAGCTCAAATGTGGCCATCGAATAGACCGGCAAGGCCGTAAGCACCAAACGAGCCAGGTAACATGACCGGCCAGACTCAGAAACCTCCCTTTCCAGCCAGACAACTTCGATTGAATCCGTTCCAGAAGTGGCTCAAAATCATTCTTACAAACTCGGCCATGAAGAATAAGAGTACCAAGATACTTACCAAGGTTAGAAGTAAGAGTAAACCCACTCGCCGCCTGCAATCTGCTAGCAAGGGACGAACTCACATTAGGAGACACAAACAAGCAAGACTTATTGACACTCACAAGCTAGCCAGAATCTCGACAGAATGCATCAATAATCTTCTGAATAACTCCCAACTGCGCCATGGAGGCCTCTGCAAACAAGATAATATAATCTGCAAAAAGAACATGGGATAGGGGAGGCCCATCCCTCGCCACCTTAATGGGCTTCCAGTCTCCCACAAGAACTGCCTCATTAATCATTTGGCTCAAGCGCTCAATGCAAAGCACAAACAAATAGGGGGAAATCGGATCACCCTGTCGAATCCCACGTGAAGGCCGAAAAGACTCAGTGACTTCCCCATTCCACATGAGTCGCATAGACGTAGAAGAAATACATTCCCCAATCCATGCCACCCAACGTCTTGGAAAGCCAACATCGAATAAGGTGTCCTCGACAAAATCCCAACACAGATGATCATATGCTTTCTCAAGATCTAACTTCAAAAGCATCCATCCCTTACGGCCTTGCTTCTTGTGCATGGAATGAACCACCTCCTGGGTTAACACGATGTTGTCAGTAATTAACCGACCCGGGACGAAGCTACCTTGTGTAGGACCAATCAACAAGGGCATCACACGTTGGATACGATTAGACATAACCTTTGTAATGACCTTATAAAGGACATTGCATAAAGCAATAGGACGAAATTAATCATCTCAGGCTTAGCAACCTTACCAATGAGAGAAATCAAGGTGTCATTAAGGCCCTCCGGTAACCTTCCACATTCAAAAAACTGGTGAACCGAGCTAGTAACAGAACCCCAACAATATGCCAACACTTATGAAAGAAAATGGGTTGGAAACCATCCAGACCTGGCGCTTTCAGAGCCCCCATCTTCTTAATAGCCTCAAAGATCTCAATATCAGAAAAAAAGGGCATCTAGAGCCTGCCAAACAGACGGTTGAAGCTGGGGAAACACACCACGCAAAATAGCAACAGGAGCAGCAACAACAGCAGGCGCCGTATACAACGAGCGGTAAAAGTCAATGGCAAAGCTCTACATGGCTAAGTTGTCATGCAAAACAGTTTCATCATCCACTTTCAACATATCAATGCGATTGCGTTTCCTCCTAATTACAATGGACATGTGAAAGAAAGATGTGTTACGATCCCCTGACGTAAGCCACTGCTCCCTAGACTTTTGCATCCAGAGAATCTCTTCTTGTTCCATGACATTAGCAAGCTGCCCCTGAATATCTGATTCACGTTGAAGAAGCCAGTCAGACACACCTTGACTCAGCCTAGACTGCAGGACACCAAGCTGCTCAATCAAACGATTCTTACGAATGTGAATATCCCCAAAAACCTGACGGTTCCACACAAGCAAATGTGAATATTCCCAAAAACCTGATGCTTCTTAGTAGACAGATATGATTATTTATTCGACTTTTTAATATCTATAACTATATATTAATTGAGGCTTGATCAAGTAAGAATAGGGCTTATGGTGTAAAATGAGAATGAATTTCCACTCTTGGATGACTTCCATCTAAAGGTGGGGATAAAAGCCTCATTTAAGTGATTCATGCACTTTTGACCGGCGTAAAACCGATCAACTTTTTTTTTACGGGACCAAATAATCTTTTGTTTGGGCGATTTTTTTTATGCGGCCCAAAATTTTCTATGCAAAGTTATGCACATTCACGCAAGATTTCATGCACTTTTAACCGTTCAAGATTTTTTCTATCCTAAAATGTTTATTTTCGGGGCCCTGATTTTTCTCGTACATCCAGTGCAAACATTATACACATTCAAGCCATTTTGCATGCACATTCAGTGCATTACGTGTGAAGTGCATACGTTTATGCATGTATGTGCATGAATAATGGCTTGTATGTGCACATGATCTGTACTAGCACATACAATGCAAATATTATGCACATTCAAGCCAATTTGCATGCACATCTAGTCATTAGGTGTGAATTGCATACATCTATATGTATATGTGCATGAATAATGGCTTGTTTGTGCACCTAATTTGCACTATGAGTGCATATATCGGGTTTGTGTTGAAAATGTGCACGAGTTTTAGACCGTGTGTGGATGAATATTGAAGTGCATGAGTTTTTACATGTATGTACACATAGAAGAGTATACTTGTGTATTTATTTTTATACTAGATGTGAAATTCATTTAGTTTTTTAACATGCATTATTTTTTTCTTTCAAAAGTGTATGAAATTCTGATAGAGTGTGCATAACTTTAGCAAGGAATGTGCATAGAAATTTTTGGCACAGAAAATGAAAAATTCATCCCAAAAAAAACAAATTTTGAACCCGAAAAAAATAAAAAATAAAATAAAAATCCATATATTAAGGGTTGACCGGCAAAAAGAGGTTTGACCAAGGGGTCATGTGCATGGCTATAGGATCATTCTCATTTTACACCATAATGATCATTCTCACATGATCAAAATCCATATATTAAGGGTCTCTTCGGTATAACGATTTATCGGGGCTGAAGCTGAAGTATGGACTGAATTGGGCTGAAGCTGATTGGGAAAAAATAAGTTGTGGGCTGAATTGTATTGTGACTGAAGCTGAATGTAAGAGTCTAAGCATAAATATTTGTTCGATATAAATGACTTATTGAAACTTAATTTCACATTAAATTACAAATTTGCCCTTAATAATTTTTTTTGAGGGGTATCATGTGCAATCATTTATCCCTAAATTTTTAGGGTTCGTGATTGGTAGCAGGCAGCTCTCCAAATTCGTCTTCAGCTCCTCTCCAGATTGTCATCAAGAGCTTGCTTGCAGCTTCCGAAGCCAACCAGTAGAGACCAAACCTCTTTCTCCCATGTCGTCTGCCTCCACGAGCCTCCTTCCCCAACCAACAGCGACGTAGCACCGAAGCCACCCAACAACCTCCTTCCTTCCAGCTTCCGATGCCGAAGAACACCAACACCGCATCGAAGCACCACCGTAGCTGGTTCGAAGCACCGAAGCCACCCAACAGCCTCCTTCCTTCCAGCTTCCGACGCCGAAGAACACCAACACCGCACCGAAGACCACCATAGCTGGTTCGAAGCACCGAAGCCAACCATCACTGAGTTGCCGCTGATCTGGGCGAAGAGGAAGAGCTGCGCGAGGACGAAGAACAGAAAGAAGGAAGAACGATGGGAGGAGGACATGTTGGGGAGGGGGGTAATTGTTGGAAATGATATTGATAAGACTTTTGAGAAAAAGCCCCATAAGTTGGAAGATGAAGCTTATTTTTTAGCCAAGATTTCAGCCTTGTTCAGACCCGATAAGTCGCCTTTCCGCCTTATGCACCTTTACCCAGCGCGCCATCTAGTCTTATTGGAGAAGATAAGCCTTGTTCAGTTCTGATATAAGGCATATCGAGCGAGCCCTAAGACTCTCATTTTTTGAACCACTAAAACGTTTCTGGGCCCATAATACATTATGAGTTTTTTTATTTTTCAATTTAGTATTATATTATTTAATTTTACAAACTTTTAATTAAGAAATCTTAACAAAATCTGAAGTAATACGGAGTAATCTTAACAATTTGATCTAATATAGCTTTATTTTTAGCCTCTCAGTTGATGCAATTTAGTTTTTTCAATGTTTTTTCTCTGATCTAAATCTGGCAAACGGTGCTGTGATCTTTCTCGATTAAAAATTTCATTGCTTATAACATGTTATAAGGTTATCAACGTTAATTTTGCCTTTCAGATTGAGCATAAACCCGACATCTAAATTTTTTGAAGTTTTAACTTAGAAGTCGTCACCTAACCTACTGAAGGAGAGACGTAGAGAGACATTTGAATAGCTCCTAGTTAATTCGTAAAAGTTAAATGGAATCTTCTCTCATTTTAATAATTCCTTAGACCACATATCACCTTAATGAATTACGTCTTAATATTTTAAACGATGTTTAGGTTAAATGACCTTTTAAACAAAATAAAATTAGACAAATGATTCCAAATAAACTTTTTTTAAACTATAATGATGACATCACCATAAGTCAAACAACTTAACACATTTGATCATTGATCGGTGAAATTTTTCCCGCCAAAAACTATTTTTGTTGACGTCATCATCTTGATGACAATTACTGTCATCAAAACACAAACTGTCATCAAAACACAAATTGTCATCAAAACACAAACTATCATCAAATACAAACTGTATCGCAACTAGTTAAGGACACATATTATCATCGCAACTAGTTGAGGACACATACTGTCATCGCAACTAGTTAATGTCACAAACTGTAATCACAACTAATGATGACAATTATCGTTTTGACGACAAATCTCGTTTTGATGACAATTCTCATTGAAATGTCACCATCACTCGTTGGTGACATTTACGAAGTGTCATCTCTACTAGTTAGTGTACGTTCAAAGTGTCATCAAGACTAGTAATTAGTTGCGCTTTCAAAGTGTCATCAATACTAGTAATTAGTGGCGCTTTCAAAGTGTCATCAAGACTAGTAATTAGTAGCGGTTTCAAAGTGTCATCAAGACTAGTAATTAGTAGCGATTTTAAAGTGTCATCAAGACTAGTAAGTGAGGACACTTTCATCGAGGCTAGTAAGTGGTGACACTTTCAAAGCGTCACCGAGGCTAGTCGGTGGCGCGTTCGAAGCGTCACCGAGGCTAGTTCGGTGGCGCGTTCAAAGTGTAATCCTACCACCTATCTGCGTTAAAAACATTTCAAAATGTCATCTAAACACTTCAAACTGTCATAAAAACTAGTTGGTGGCACTTCAAAGTGTCATCAACACTAGTTGGTGGCACTTCAAAGTATCATCAACACTAGACGGTGGTACTATCTAAAGTATCTTCACACTTGTTTGCACGAAAGAAATATGTTTGAAGAAAACAAGCAACAAATACAGTATTACAAGCTAACTCCCATTATTATTAAATCCATCTGAATATAAACACAAGCATTATCTACTTCTGAAGGGAAGAAATGCAAACAGAAAAATTCAAGTTTAATTGCATGAATGAGAAGGAACTAAGCTAGCTTAATATTATATTCTATAATAAACTCCGCAAGCCATCAGCAAGTGAAAGTTAGCTATACCAATTGCAATTTAGGCACGGAAACTCCCACTATAATCATCTAGATCAAGAGCACAAAGTATTTTTTTCAGTTTACCATGTCAACATTTATGGACCAACTTAACCATAATACATTTTACAAGAAATATAACCAAGTAAAATGCATCAAGATCTCACTTCATATTTGTGAAAGAGACTTTGCAATATTTCCCCAATTTTATTCACAAGCATCTTATGGCAGAATGCTCACTCTTTGGGCTTTGCTCCATTGAGACCGTGAAATAACAACAATTTCAGAGCTTAAGTGTATGCAAATCTAGAATACAACACATTCCCATAGGAGAAGGGATAACTGACTGCTATTAAGCAGGAGATAGATGAAAGCAATACCACCGTGTGGCCAATGTCAAATGGAAGTTTAAACCCACAACAAAACATGGAATTGAGATGACACAGTAGAAAGACATAAAGAAATGACAGAAAGTTAGTGGATCACCTTTGTATTGATTCTGGCTAGCCACTTTACATTGTTTGAGAATATGTGAATATATAGTGTCTTTAACCTAGGAGACTACAATCCTATTGGGCCACATGGCCCCTTTGGGCTTTACATTTGTACCCTTGAACCTGTAGTCTTAACATTCCACGGCGCTTCAAGCTGGGTAAGAGACAGTTTGGAGCGAAGAAATGCAAACCGAGCAGAGGAGATAGGCTTTGTCAGCACATCAGCAAATTGGTCTTTGGTGGACACAAAGGCAACCTTCAAGGTCTTGTTGGCAACACGCTCGCGGACGAAGTGAAAATCCAGCTCAATATGTTTGGTTCTTTGGTGGAAGATGGGATTCACGGCCAAATATATAGCCCCAATGTTGTCACACCAAAGAGTGGGGACCGAGTGTAGATAGACACCGAGTTCAGAAAGGAGTTGTTGTATCCAAATTAGCTCGCATGTGGCATTAGCCAGAGCACGGTATTCAGATTCCGTGGAAGAGCGAGCGACCGTAGGCTGCTTTTTAGATGACCAGGAAACAAGAGATGTCCCCAGATAGACACAATAGGCCCCCGTGGAACGCCGATCACAAGCATCGCCAGCCCAGTCAGAGTCGGAAAATGCTGACAACAGAGGCGAATGTGTGGAGGAGAGATGAAGGGAGAGTGTAGGCGTACCAGCGATGTAGCGTAGAATCCTCTTGACAGCTTGCCAATGGTGAATCGAAGGTTGGTGCATGAATTGGCACACCTTGTTAACCGAAAAGGCAATGTCGAGACGAGTAAATGCAAGATATTGCAAGCTACCAACAACACTCCGATACATCTGAGGATCATCATACAATGGAGTTGAATCCAAAACAGGGGAAGTCGCCATGGGAGAGTTCACATGCTTGCAAGAAAGCATGTTCACACGTTTTAACAGGTCTTGTATATATTTTGCTTGAGAGATGTAGAATCCAGTGGTGTCTCTGCGAACCTCAATGCCTAGGAAAAAGTGGAGGGGGCCAAGGTATTTGACAGGGAACAAAGAAGACAAGGAACGGATGAACCGATCTGCCAAGGAATCACTACTAGCCACACCTAGAATATCGTTGTTGAATCGTGTGTGTTAGATCAAGGAACGGTAAGTTCGTTCCTTGGGCAACGGAAAATAGTAACAGAAAAACAGAGTAACGAACTCAGTTCCTTAGAGAGGAAAACTTAATCAACCAACTAGTTGACTAAGAAAAACCTCTACCTCTAGGTTTCCCTAGTAGGATTTCGAATGTCTACTTATGTTATTAATCCTGGAATTACAAACAAGCAAGTCTTATCTCAATCTAGTTTACTCCTAGATATCTAGACTTCTCAATGTAACGTTCCTAATAACACATAAGACAAACAAAACCCTAACAAGTACTCAACTCACCAAAGTCTCGTCCCTTGTAAGTGTTCTTCTTCTTCCTTCGAATACTCTTCTCTTCTTTCGAATGCTCTTCTCTTGTTCTGAATGCTCTGCTCTTGTTCCGAATGCTCTGCTCACTGAGGATGCTCTCTGTTCCGTGTTCTATCTTCTCAAATGAAGTTCGCAGCTTTCTAATATATAGTCTAGGTTTACTCTCAGATTTACCCTAATTTTACTTAAGAAAAATAAGATAATAAAATCCTATACAATCTTTTCTAAACATTCTAACCACAATATCTCTCTACCGAGATCTTCCTTGAGGCCCAAGTTGCAACTTCATAATCTGTTTCCATAAACAGATATTCGGCAGCCTCTAGGGTTTCAGCGTGCGTCCTCCGTTCCTTGTGATGTTCCCTTGTTCTGTTCAACATCACGCGTCCCTTCTTTTCTTCTGTTCCAGCGTGTTGTTTTGTCATTGTTGGCTTCTCTGTTCCTTTGCTTCTCTGTTTTGACTCTTCATTGGTTTTCATCGTTCCTTTGACTCAATCGTTTCCTGAAACTCATAGTCACACTAAAAACCATCAAAAGCATTTGAGTTTATCATCATCAAAACTAGAGGGAACGTCGTCGTTCCAACAATTTCCCCCTTTTTGGTGATGACAAACTCCTTCAAAATGTGCAAGTCAAAATACATAGTTCAAAACAGACAAGTAAATGCATTTTCACATTTAATCACACAGATACTATGTTCAAGATGTTAACACTGTTCCCCCTCAGAAAGTTCATTGAGAATTTACCTTCAAGCAGCATTGTCGTTCCCCTTAGCACTAGCTTCTGTTATCAACTCTTCCTTGGGTTTCACATTTTCCATACTTCCCCCTTTTGGCATCATCAAAAGTTCCACAAGAAACAGAAAGACTTGACACACATGCAACTCATAAACAAGATAATTCATTCATAAAGCCATGCGAGGTACAAAGCATAGGGACCTAGACAGCTAATATCAGAAGATAAGGAACAATCACACAAAAGACATAAAAACATTTAAAAGAAATCAAGAACAGAGGGTCAGACGGGCTAGAATAGGAACGGAGAGCACTTAGATCTCAGGGTCTTCCGCGGAATCATCGGCTTTGCTCAAGAAATGATCCAAGTGCAATGTCATGGTGGAGTTCAGTTGCTTGAGCTCAACAAGAATTTGATGTTGAATTGAGCTTCCCTTAGACGTTCCTTCACCAACCGCTTTCTTTGCAGCGACAGTGCCCGTTCCCTTGGTATTGCCCTTAATTTGTCGGTGATGATCTTCTTGCTTGGGGAATCCATGAAAGGCATAGAGCTTTAGAGATTTGAGAGTATTTGAATTCTGAGAGATATCAGAGAGAGAGGAGTGGCGGTGCAGGAACTTGTGAAGATATGTCGTATATATAGGAACAAGATAAAATCTTTTTCAAGATAAAATCTTTCGGATCTCAACCGTCTCTAAGTTTCCTTCTTTCAAAAGTGTCCTTCAATAACTCTTCTCTCTCCTGATGCAACGGTCACTTTTTGCTCGGTTGCCGCGTCACTGTTCCAGTCGCAGAGCGGTCAAATCGCACAGGGAGTCGTTTCAACGGATACCTGCAAATCAATTAATGCCAGCCTCTGATTCAAATTCAGTGTTCCACAACTATCAGTTCCCCCTTAATCTGAGCAATGGTCTTCGTTCCCCCTGAGACCAAGAGTGCTTGCGAGGCTAGTCTGGATATTTCAATGTTGGGTTCACACAAAATATAGTATATCCAAACTCATGGTAGGGAGAAAAACAACTCAAGTAATTATTCCCAGTAAAAAGTATAGCAAAGAGGGATCATATGGAACGTTTACCTGAATCGCGGCTAAGGTAGGCTGTACAACCAATTATCATGTGGGCTTGTAATGAGGGTTCAATCATCAAATTGGTTGTTTTGGGTCTTTAAGAAGATGTTAGCATGCAATCAAGTAATTCAACACAAATCAAAAGACAAAGTATCTAAATCCTAATACAAAGCAATTCGAATAAGCTAAAGTCATGAAAGGCACACAGACAAGGAACTTCATGAAAATTATGGAACGAATTAGCCAAGCATTGAGGGAATAATGGATGTGAAGGTCCTCAATTTAGAGAGATCATGCCACAGAGTAATCGAAGATGCTCGAATGAACCTTTGTCTAGTGCTTTGGTGAAGATGTCTGCCACTTGATTTTCAGTCCTGCAATGTTCCATTCTAATAAAGCCCATGTCAACATTATCACGTAGAAAATGATGATGAATGTCAATATGCTTAGTACGTGAATGATGCACTGGATTTTTTGAAATGTTGATGGCACTAGTATTATCACACATAATAGGAACGATGTCAAGATACATACCAAAGTCCTCCAGTTGTTTCTTAAGCCACAATACCTGAGCACAACAACTTGCCGCGGCGACGTATTCAGCTTCTGCAGTGGAAAGGGCCACAGAGTTTTGTTTCTTAGAGCCCCATGAAACGAGACAGGGCCCAAGGAACTGTGCCGTTCCAGAAGTGCTTTTGCGGTCTACTACGTGCCGTTTTGTTGTTCCCTTGGTCGCAAAGTTGTGCAACACTCAACAAACTGAAACCAAGTTCATGAACTAAACTAACTTCTTTTACCGTGATGCTGGAGTTTAGTTGTATTTCGCCTGTTCCAATGATTTCTCTGCATCTCTTGTCTCCAAGAGCAACACTCCCTCTTGAGTGTTTGTGAAATGAGGTGAGTTGGTCTTCTTTTTCGGTCATGTGGCATGAACAAGCGCTGTCAATATACCACTTCTCGTTCCCCCTCACTTCAACCTGCACAGAAAGAGTTAAGGTTTGGCGACCCAGGCAAGCTTACCCTTACTTGGTCGAGACACATAATGCAATTGTTCCATAGGAATAGTTCTAACATTAACAACAGATTTCTTCCTAGTCTTAGCATGATTATGATTATGCACATGTGAATCATCATAAAAATCATTCAAGTTCACATTGTTACTCCTACTGTTCCTTCTCTTTGTGTGCTCTTCAGAGAACTTCTTTATCTTTTTACAGTCTCTTTGCATATGTCTGTTGTCCCCACAATACCAACACAACTTGAACTGTTCCATCTGAACATACTTCCTGTTGGGCACGATGCTTTTGCGTTGCTTCGCACGTTCAGGACATGGAACATTGGATTGTGTTCCCTGAGATTGCTTGAGGGAGATCTTGTGAGCGGGTTGTCCAGTGTACCATGACTGGGATTCATCCAAGCCGCTTTCAAGTACTTTGATACGTTCCTCGAGATGTTGATTCTTCTCTTTAGTATCTTGAAGTTCTCTATCTCTTGCTTCACGTAGTTCCATGATAGATGAGTCCTCTTCCTTTTGGTTGGGACCTGTATAGCCAATTCCATACCTTGCTTTGACAAACTTGACGCTTTCAGCTTCAAGCTTCTGTTCCATCATGACAGAATGAATTTTGTGCACATAGGACTTTATCTCGGACACCTGTGCTTCAAGCTTACTTGGAATAGCTATACTCCTTGCATCAGTATTGTTAGAGACTTCATTCATAAGCAAAGAGACTTTTTCATTTCTCAAACTCTGAAGTTCCTCATGATTAGCCTCACATGAAGAATAAGGAACAATCGAGGTACTAGCAGTTCTAGAAATATTTTCTTTTAGACTACTATATTCATCTTCAGAATTAGCTAGTTCCTCTTGAGTTTTCATGTTCTCAGCATACATATTTCTTATGAGAGCAATTAAAGATTTTTTATCAAAATTCACAAGAGATTTTAAGAAATCTTTGGGATTTACCTCGGTTTCTTCAGACGAGTTGTTGATGGACATGGCACACATCGTTCCACTCCATGCTTCAGGATCTTCGTTATCTGAGTCATCTTCATTGCCCCAGATAGCAACGAAAGCTTTCTTTTCTTCGTTCCCAAAAGGTTTGCTTGCCTTCTTCGGCTTTGGGCACGAACTGGAGTAGTGACCCTTCTCATTACAGTTGTAACAAGTGATATCCTTGATGTCACGAGTCTCACCGTTCCCTCCTCTACTGTTTCTTCCTTTGTTGTAGAGGGAACGCATGGCTTTAGTGAGCAATACCACCTCAGGGTCATCGAAGTCATCATTGTCATCGAGGTTGTTCTCATTTCTGTCGACAGCATTTCCAACCATCAAGGCAATTCCCTGTTCTTTGGAATCCTTGTTTCTTGCAGCCTTTTCTTCGTTATCATACTTTTGTATCTTGCTGAATACCTCATGGAACGTCAATTTGACGGTGTTGGGATTCTCCTTCAGAATAGCTTTGGTCATTGCATGACGATGAGGGAGACCATCAATGATTATGAGGATTTTCTCATCGGGGAGAATTTCCTTATCGGTGACGGAGTGAGCAGTGAGATTTACTGTGATCTTCTCAAATCGTGCTTGGTAGGAACTCACATCTTCCTTGTCATCCATTTTGAAGTTGTAAAAGTCCTTCTTCGCAGTGAAACAATCAACTTCACGCAGATCCTTGCTTCCCATATACATCTGTTCCAAGGCAAGCCATTTAGCATTGGCCGACTCACAAGATTGGAGTTTTTGCACATCTTGCTGATTGAGAGCGTTGTTGATGAGCATGGCTGCTTTGCAATTTTTCTCCATGATTTGGAGATCGTCTTGATCCCATTTCTTCAGTTTCAACTTCTTTTCTAGATCTGCAATGTCAATATCACCAAGAGAGATCACCAACCAGCATTGGTAGTCATGGCTTTGCACCCATTTGATGAAAAGTGTTTTCCAATGTTGATATTGTCCAGCGAGCAAGAGAGGAGGCCTTGAAGAGTTCAAACCAACTTCGACGGTAGAAGGAGACATTGTTACCTGTAAATCTGTAAGTAACACACAATCTAGAACAAACCTGCTCTGATACCAATTGTTGAATCGTGTGTGTTAGATCAAGGAACGGTAAGTTCGTTCCTTGGGCAGCGGAAAATAGTAACAGAAAAACAGAGTAACGAACTCAGTTCCTTAGAGAGGAAAACTTAATCAACCAACTAGTTGACTAAGAAAAACCTCTACCTCTAGGTTTCCCTAGTAGGATTTCGAATGTCTACTTATGTTATTAATCCTGGAATTACAAACAAGCAAGTCTTATCTCAATCTAGTTTACTCCTAGATATCTAGACTTCTCAATATAACGTTCCTAATAACACCTAAGACAAACAAAACCCTAACAAGTACTCAACTCACCAAAGTCTCGTCCCTTATAAGTGTTCTTCTTCTTCCTTCGAATACTCTTCTCTTCTTTCGAATGCTCTTCTCTTGTTCCGAATGCTCTGCTCTTGTTCCGAATGCTCTGCTCACTGAGGATGCTCTCTGTTCCGTGTTCTATCTTCGCAAATGAAGTTCGCAGCTTTCTAATATATAGTCTAGGTTTACTCTCAGATTTATCCTAATTTTACTTAAGGAAAATAAGATAATAAAATCCTATACAATCTTTTCTAAACATTCTAACCACAATATCTCTCTACCGAGATCTTCCTTGAGGCCCAAGTTGCAACTTCATAATCTGTTTCCATAAACAGATATTCGGCAGCCTCTAGGGTTTCAGCGCGCGTCCTCCGTTCCTTGCGCTGTTCCCTTGTTCTGTTCAACATCACGCGTCCCTTCTTTTCTTCTGTTCCAACGTGTTGTTTTGTCATTGTTGGCTTCTCTGTTCCTTTGCTTCTCTGTTTTGACTCTTCATTGGTTTTCATCGTTCCTTTGACACAATCGTTTCCTGAAACTCATAGTCACACTAAAAACCATCAAAAGCATTTGAGTTTATCATCATCAAAACTAGAGCGAACGTCGTCGTTCCAACAATCGTCAACATAGATCAACACATAAGCAATGGCGCCAGATTGGTGAAAAGTGTACAAGGAAGAGTCAGCACGAGAAGGTAGAAAACCCAATTGTATGAGAGCAGAAGATAGTTTTGCAAACCAAGGCCGTAGGGCTTGTTTTAAGCCATACAAGGATTTTCTCAGACGACAAATATAGTTGGGAAAAGAAGGATGACAAAAACCTGGTGGTTGTGAGATGAACACCTCCTCTTCAAGGTCGCCGTGAAGGAACGCATTTTGAATATTGATTTGACGGACTGGCCATTGAGACATCGCCGCCAAAGTGAGAACAACTCGAATCATTGATGGTTTAACGATAGGGCTAAAGGTCTCATGATAGTCAAGGCCCGACAGTTGATGATATCCCTTGGCGACTAGACGAGCTTTACGCCGCTCAATTTGGCCGTTAGCATGTCGTTTCGTTTTAAAAACCCATTTCACACCAAGAGGGTTAGAAGAGGAAGTGGGAGGAACCAAGTCCCAAGTGTGGGTGGAGAGGAGGGCCTGGAATTCTGTATTCATGGCGTGACGCCATTCTTCATGTTTATTGGCTTCGGTAAAGGAGGTCGGTTCGTCGGGTATGGGTATGGTGACAGAGAGAGAGCAACGCCGGTTGGTGGTGGGCCAATGAATGGTTCCATCAGTGCGAGAGAGTGGTTTTTGAGAGTTATCACGGGTTCGTGTGATCATTGGATGAGCGGGGGCAGGTGGAGCATGAGGAGGAGAGGGCGGCGGTGTGGATATGGAAGAAGAGTCAAACGAGGGAGAGGGTGATGTATCTGATAGGGGAGACGGTGATATTGGGTTGGGAGAGGAAAGTGGTTGTGGGCTTAGGAGATCGGGTAAGAGAGAGTGATGAGGAGGAAGAGAGTTTGGGTTTGGGGCTTGGGCTTGATAGTGGGCCTGAAGAGAAAGGAAATGTAGACTCATGAAACCGTACATCTCTTGAGATGAAGGTTTTGGTGGTGGAAATTTCATAACAAAGGTAACCGCAGTGTTGTCCACTATAACCTAAGAATATACAAGGCCGAGAACGATAATTAAATTTATGTGTGTTATAGGGACGAAGATTAGGGAAGCAAAGGCACCCAAAAGTACGAAGAAAATGATAATCCGGAGAACGACCCATAAGAGTCTCAAAGGGAGTTTTGTCATGGAGAACGGGGGTGGGTAGACGATTGATGAGGTATGTAGCCGTTTCGAAGGCATAATCCCAAAATGAGAGAGGGATGGAAGCATGGGCAAGGAGAGCAAGGTCGGTATTAACAATGTGTCGGTGACGATTTTCAATACTACCGTTTTGTTGGTGTGAATACGGACAAGTAAGCCGATGAAGTATCCCAAGTTTGGAAAATAGAGGTTTTAGGAGTTTGAATTCGGTGCCATTATCCGTTTGGATGGATTTTATGTGTTTGGAGAAGAAATTTGTAACAAAATGGATAAAGGCAGTGATATATGACGTTACTAAGGATTTGGAGGCAATAGGAAAAATCCATAAGAAATGGGAGTAATCATCCATAATAGATATATAGTAGCGGTTCCCTTTGTTAGACAATGTTTGGGCCAGGCCCCATAAGTCCACAAAAACTAAATCAAAAGGCCCATTAGATTTAGAAGGGGATGCAGGGTGGGGGTAGGGCATGGAGTTTGGCTCTGTCACAAGCCGTACACATGAAACGGGTGGGATAGTTTGCATGAAGAGGGAGGTGGAGATGGTGCAACAATTTCTTGGTGGTGGATGCAGAGGGGTGTCCGAAACGACCATGCCAGAGGGAGACCGTTGGGGAAGAAGCCAAAAGCGCCTTAGGAGGAGTTGTCTCGTGAGGTGGCGATGTCTCAGGAGGCATGACATAGAGTCCATCTTCAACCTGACCTTGAAGAAGAGGCGTCCGAGTGGCGAGATCCTTCACAAAAAAAGAATCATGGTGAAACTCAAAATAAACAGAATTATCCAAGCAAAATTGTCTCATAGAAATCAGATTTTGGGAGATGGAGGGAATATGTAATAAATTGCGTAAATGAAAGTTTTTGTGAGCAAAAGAGAGAGAGGAGGAACCGAAGTGAGAAATTGGTAAACTAGAGCCATCGCCTATGGTAACCTCGTCCGTACCCTGATATGGCAGTGCATCGAGAGAGAGCCGAGACAGATCGGGGGTGTAGTGAAAGGTTGAGGCGGTGTCAAGGAGCCAACGAGTTGAGTTGGGGTTTGGCTGGGCAGTATAATGAGCTTGGAAGGAGTTGGGAGGTGGGGCCTGATATGCTTGGTTGAAACGATTGTAACAGGTAAGGGCTTTGTGACCGGGTTTGCCACATATTTGACATGTCGGTCGATTATCCGGGGCATCGGAAAAGTTGGGTGAGCGTCCTCCTCGTGAGGCAGAACGGCCGCCCCTGCTACCACCTCTAGGAGGGAAGCCACGACCGCCTCGATATCTACCGCGGTCAAGGCTATACGAGTTGGGTTTGGGCTGGTAGAAATTGGAGGTTTGGGAGGAGTTTGGGGTGGTGTTTGTGAAGTTAGCAGACAAGGTTGGGGTTGAAAGAATACTTTGGGTTTGGTGGGAAATTCGGGATTCTTGGTTTAGCAAATGGGAGAAGACATGGTGAGGAGTGGGTAAAGAGGTTTGTGTGGTCAAAGAGGTTACCACAAATTCATAATCCGGGCCAAGACCGGCAAGCAGATACACCACAAATTCTGAGTCGGAAATTCTTTGGCCAGCAGCATGGAGGGAAGAGACCAAAGAACGAGCTTTATTGTAGTACTCGGTAATGGTTTCTCCACCCTTCTTCAGCGTTGCCAGCTGTAAACGAGTCTGGACAACATGAGCTGAAGATCTAACAACAAATGTGTCTTGAAGAATCATCCAGATGTCCATTGAAGTGGAGCAATCTGTGACCTGAGCAAGGACACTCTCAGACAAGGAAGAGGTGAGTATAGCCATAACTAACTGATCCTTGTTCACCCATCCTTCTAGATCTGGAGCTGAAGTAGGTTTTGGTCTAGTTCCATCTACGAACCCAAAAAGATTGTGAGCCCGTAGGTAGGGGATGACCCGTGCTTTCCACAAGGGAAAATTTTATGTGGTGAATTTTAGAGTGATGAAAGAAGAGAAGGAAGATAAAGAATGAGAACCCATGGAAGATTGGGTCATTTTGAATAAGTCACCTGGACGTAAGTCCTATGGTGCTCTGATACCATAGAAAGACATAAAGAAATGACAGAAAGTTAGTGGATCAACTTTGTATTCCTTTGTATTGATTCCAGCTAGCCACTTTACACTGTTTGAGAATATGTGAATATATAGTGTCTTTAACCTAGGAGACTACAATCCTATTGGGCCACATGGCCCCTTTGGGCTTTACATTTGTACCCTTGAATCTATAGTCTTAACATACAGACACTGGCTTAAAACACAACATCTATGCACAATTCTGTCGATCACTTTCATCCTTGCGTGAAATACTAAAATTAATGTAATGGTGCTCTGAACTCATGTAATCCACTTCTAGTATTTTATAATAATCTTGCCAAAACAAAGAACCCAAATAATAATTCATAACCAAGCAGCTCATTTGCTCGAGCACAATTTCCAGAACAAATGAAATTCAGAACTAAAGCAACTCAAATAGGGCAGATATATGGCTTACAAAATCAATTCAAAAACGCAAACCATAATAAGATTTCAAAAGCTATATTTTCAAACACAATCCACATTTATCAAAATATGTTGACACAATGAAATATTGATTAACAACTTCTACATTTCTATATGCACAAGAGAAGTTTCATACCCCCAAAACCAAAGAAGAAAAATAGACACTTAATTTTGATGCTTCATCAGAGGTTCCACCAAAATCAACAATAACTTTGTATGTCATTATGTCAATGAACTCCCCCCCTTATAGAACACATCCTCCAATTACTACACGCTCTAATCAGCAATAAACTTTGATTTGATCATTTCATTTAACTAAATAATAACTCTAGTAGATGTTCTCCAGTAGAAGATCGACATGTCAACAATTCTATTATATCCCATAGTATATTATTATAGGTTATAAATGTAGTTGTAAGACCACCACAAAGTATTAACACGTTTGTGACTCAAAAATCAACTCATACTCACGAAGTCATAGTTAAAAGATTGACAATCACAACTATATTATTTTATCCTTGATGCCTAAGCTATTGGATATTTCCATATGCTAAAATATTGCCACAACTTGAGATGGCACACAAAGTTAAGTATGCTATTTGGGTTTCTATGAACAGAAATTCTCCATAACCCAAAGTAACTTCTACCGAAATGTTGCAAGAAGTTAAATCATAGAGATCTCTCGTGAGACCAGAAGTGCACAACGTGAGACTCCAGAACAACATCTTGGCTACCTAGGATCATGGATCTAATAATATTTTTTTCCCTCTTCACATGCTTATAGTTAGATTCCAGAACAACATCTTGGCTACCTGAATAGACTGCACAACAATGGATTTGTTGTGATCAAGCGGGAGTAATTTGGCCCCAATTGTAAGGTCCATGATCGGTAAAGCACCAGTATCAACACTACGATATTCCCTGAGTTTTCTGGAAACAAACAAGAAAATCAGAGTACAACTATAGGCTGATTGCTGAAATTTAAAATGTTCAGTTCAAGTTAATCACATCAAGTAAGCCAAGAAGAGTATATTTACCTGGCCAGACATCTCCCCGTCGTTGATTCCGCTAATGATTATTCCAGCATATAAGCATGCTTGTAGTGTGAGTGAACAATGTCCCTTCTGTTTTGGGGCGAAACGATCAAACCGATCTAAATCGTCTTAAGAAAGACAACTAGACAATAATTATATTGAAGGAATCTGGATAATCCGAATCAACTTAAGAATTCAATAGTCGGTCGCTTTGATATTACGAATGAAAGTTCGGACTAGAGATATTTTAAAGAGAATAAGAGTGAGAGCTAGGAATTGCAGATTGTATTCACTGATAACAATGATCTTTACAATGATCGTATGATTCGTATTTAAACTAGTATATCCGAACCTACTTCGTCCGAGATTTTGGGGTGGACGTTACTGACGTCGTGGAGCCGAGATCTTCTCCAATGTCTACTAAAGGCTAACGTCCACTTTTTGGCCGCTCCGATCTTCTAGGGGAGGATCACTTCTCTACTGGATGGGCCGACTTGATGGATAAAAAAATCAGAGCCCAACAATTGCCCCAAAACATAACTGGGCCGGAAAAGATCCCTTGCGGTTGATGGGACAGTTGTGTTTTCAGAACCTTTGCCTTTCTGCACAATCTTTTCTTGCCAATTTTGTAGCAGAGGATCGGTGACATGGCGACAGTTTATTGGACCATTGTTTTGACCGATTGGGATGACGGTTTCTCTTCTTAAATACACGATCAATTCATTTCTTTTCACCATCTCCTCTTCACTGCAAAAGGCGTCATCTTTCACATTTCTTACTGTTAATTTACGATGGAGTTTTCTCGATCGAAGAGGACCAAGGCATCATCTTCCGGCCCCGGCGAGGAGGACAATGATTTCACCCCCTTGAAGCTTCTCAGTCCCGAGGATGTATATATTTTACACCCTATCATATGATTTCGCCCCCTTGAAGCTTCTCAGTCCCGAGGACAATGATTTCGCCCCCTTGAAGCTTCTCAGTCCCGAGGATGTATATGTTTTCAGAACCTTTGCCTTTTTGCACAATCTTTTCTTGCCAATTTTGTAGCAGAGGATCAGTGACGTGGCGGCAGTTTATTGGACCATTGTTTTGACCGATTGGGATGACGGTTTCTCTTCTTAAATACACGATCAATTCATTTCTTTTCACCATCTCCTCTTCACTGCAAAAGGCGTCATCTTTCACATGTAAAAATTCAAATTTCTTACTGTTAATTTAAGATGGAGTTTTCTCGATCGAAGAGGACCAAGGCATCGTCTTCCGGCCCCGGCGAGGAGGACAATGATTTCGCCCCCTTGAAGCTTCTCAGTCTCGAGGATGTATATATTTTACACCCTATCATATTATTTAAGTAGCTAGAGTATTATGGCGTATTACCTTTGTCTTTTAAAGAGTCTGAAGATGTATATATTTTACACCCTATCATATTATACTTTACATTTGGTATTTTGTACTTTATTATTTCTATACTATTATCATCACTATATACTATGAATTCAATTTTGTGATGAATAAAATGCATGTAACATATATATACCCAACCTAGATTATAGAAATTATGTTATTACCAATTCTCAGCCATTTTACAACAAAAATTAACTATTTGATAAATATAAAATACATTACACTTTAATCATTATACGGAGCATAAAATTTACTGCACTCCATCAAAGAAAATAATATTATTCGCATATTTAATAAATGTAGAAGATTGGGAAATTAGCGTGCAACACGTAGTATATATATTTGGAATAGGTACTTCACAATTAATATTCATTCAAAATAAAGGTTTTTAGATAATTAGTATCTCATCTAATATATCTAAGAACGAATTTGGTAATTTTGTTATTTAAACAAATAAAAGAATACAATGCATACTTTCCAATAAAAAGACCTACATTTGATCTATATATACAATATGTTAAACCATCTGATTGGTTTAAAAATTAATGATAATTATAATTGTTAGTAAATCAATTCAAAGTACTATAATGCATGTTAATCGGATAGTATATTTACACAAATACGAATCTTACAATTGCAATAATCATATGATGTTCGCCTACATAATACATATGTAGTTTGCTAATGTAAATAAAAAAGTAAATTTAAAATGATGTAAGTCAAATTTATATATAATAAACACCATAAATATGTATAAAACAAACATTAGAAGAAAAAACTTGAAACCCATTACTTATGGAGTAGATTATTAGTGGGATTTTTAGGTTGTATTGTCAATTTTCATATAAGCTCGCCATTGTATAATACAAATTGAGACTTAAATCATGAATGAATATTTGCTTTTATAAAAGGACGAATTGACAATTAATAACTTTCGTACTCTTTTTCTTAGTATAGATCTTGAGTTTTGTGAAAATAATTGTTAATTATAATAACATATAGTTAATTTTAGGAAGATTTACAAATGAGATAGTTTAATTACGTCATATTAACCATATTATTTTTACAAAATGAAGAAGACAACATGGTTATTTGCCTCTGCTTTAACATTAGAAGCATATAAGCTACTCCTACATTGATAAAGAGTACTCCGTATCAGAAGTTTTCTATTGCATGGACAAATTTAATATGTTGTTTTTTCGACCTATACACACCCTTCAAAGATGAACAATTGCATAAAGATCTGTTTATTAAAAATGACTATTCTATTGTACTTTTACTTCATTAATTTTTATTTTCTTCTAGCTTTTAATTAATATAAAACTGAAGAAGAGTTATTTTTGGACAACATTGAAAAACATAAATAATTTTATTTGATGTTCATATATTATACAATTGATATTAAACTTCTTGCACAAAACAAATACATTTATTCACTTATATTTACATTTTGGTATTGTTAGAGGAATTCAATGTAACTCTGCACATGTAATATAATATTAAATGTACAAAACCTAATTTCTATTTATAAATAAAAATAGATATAATGTCTAGAAATATTGTTAAAAAGAACTAAAATACATAAGTTCAACACTAGAAGATATATTTTAAGAATCTAAATCATTTATAAAAAAAATTATAAAAATTAACCCGTGCATAGCACGAGCATAACTACTAGTATAATAAAAAGTTAGCATTTTGCTTATTAATTTTCCCCAATTAATGATTTTAATCTTTAGATTTTTTTCCTACACCAAAACAACACACATATATTAACATTTCAACAAATTAAATGGCCTTAAATCCACACCCCACACACATTACATTTCTTGTAAATTAAACTTAAACTTTAAGTATTGTTTTTTAATAATAAATGTTTATATTAATAGAAAAAATGCCATATTCAAATAATTTAAGAAATGTATCTATATTATCATCTATATTTATTTATGTTTTTGTCATAAAATAAATTATGGTCAAATTTATTAATTTGAGTATTATAATTTGCCATAAAATAAATTTTGTCATAAAATAACTTTTACTCAAATTTATTAATTTAGTATTTTAACTTGATATTATAAAAAGTTCAAAGTTAGTAATTTTCCATATTAATTGCTTTACATCAATTAAGCCACACAATACAACACAAAATCGATTTACAAGCAATGCATTCGGGCCCGATATACACTAACGGGCCAAATAAATTAACGACTCATGTACCTTGGGTAATATCCATGCATTAAGCAAATTAAATGTCTTCATTTCAGTCTAGCACTTACAACCTATGCGTTTCGGACCCATAAAACTTAACTGATCCCATAATTTTGTAACTTTTTTGCCGCCAATTAATGATTTAATTGTAGAATACTCCTTTTTTTTCCACACCAAAACAACACACATATATCTACATTTCAACAAATTAAATGGCCTTAAATCAACGACACACATACATTACTTTTTTCCAAATTAATTCAAATGTAAAATAAGATTTTTTATTAATAAATGTTTATATTTAATAGAAAATGTCATTTTCATATAATTTAAGAAATAGTCACATATTATCATCTTTATTTTATTTGAGTTTTTTCATAAAACAAACTACGGTCAAGTTCATAAATTTGAGTATTATAATCTGAAATGGTCATATATTATCATCTTCATTTTATATAATTTTTTGTCATAAAATAAACTTTGGTCAAATATATAATTTTGGTATTATAATTTGATATTATAAAAAGTTCAACTCTTAATGTATACTATTGTACAACAAAATACAATTACTCTTTATTTGAAGTACATAACATAAATACTTTAGAAAAAAATATTAGAAAACCATTATTGATATAAAAGTTAAACCAGTTTTTAACAAACAAAATTAAATACTCTATTCAATATTTCTCTTATTAACAAAAAAGCACAAATTACAAACTAAATTACTTAATCAATAGTTAATAAAAATAAAATTTTAATGTTAGATAATAAACCAACAGTCTCTTTTAAAACAAAAATATAAAACATTAATACATTCTGACCCATGCAAAGCATGTGTTTACCCTTCTAGTCATCTATAGCGTAGCAGACAACCCTATGTCAATTTTCAAAATCAACCAAGTTTAAAGTATTGGAATTTAGTCATTTTTTTTCGTTTTTATTTTATCAGGGTAATTGATTGTTGTTTGCAAACAACAACAGACAATTAAGTGGGTAATCGGTTTTTTACTGCTTACTGGTGTGGTGTTTGGGTGTCCTGTGCTCCGTGTCGACCCCAATTGCATACTTTCTGGATGGACAAAGGTAAAAAGCCCTTCTCTGAAATCATTTGCACTGAACCGTGCCCTAAAAATGCTTCACAAGCATTTAAAGCTTCTACAAACCCCAGTGTAACCCACAAAATCAGTACCTCATCATGTAAGGATGATAACACTGAAAAACAAGGGAACCATAATAACCCCTCTGGCCTGAGATGAAGGAACAAGGCACTATCAAGGTGATGCCTGGTTCCCTATTATCAAAACTAGCCCAAATAAGGGCTAAAGCCCAAAAGATTAAGGAAAACACCTTAATGGGATATGTCATTGGCAATCCAATGGAATTCCCAAAGCTCTTTGCTAAACTCAAATCTGAGTGGAGGTACCTCAAAGGGGAGATTAATTTCCTAGATAACAATTTTGGCTGGTTTGAAATTATTTTCTTCAATCCCATTGACCTCAACAAAATCTGGGAAGGGAGACCTTATCATGCCTCTGGCCAGCTCATTTTACTCAAAAAATGGTATAAAGGGTTTGACCCCCAAACCGAGTCCTATGCTCAATTAGACCTTTGGATCAGAATTCCCTTGCTCCCTGCTGAACTATGCTCTACAGAGGCTATCAGCCTTATTCTGGAAGAAAACCACATAGGAACCTTAGTCAAACTCGACCCTCATGCCTACAAAAGAAAATGGGCCAAATTTACTAGAATCTATGCCAATATAGACTTCAATAACACTATTGAGAATTTTGTCATCATCCCTAATGCCAATGGCATTGATGAAAAATTCAATATCTGGTTCGAGGACTGGCCTGAGGGCTGTGGGAATTGTGGTGACCCTTCTCACCTCTTTACTTTCTGCCCTCTCAGAAAATTCATACCTCCTAAACTCAAAATATCCATCAGAAGAGACAACTCTCCAAAAAACACTGATTCTAGAGGGGTTGAGCCTGTAGAACCCAAGGGGAAAGAATGGATTAAGGTTACATCTAAGAAAGATCAAAAGAAAGATTGTGAAATCTTTGAGAGCCATGGGAAGAAACCATACATGAGTACCAATGGAGGTGTTTCAATTGTGTATGAAAATAACACCATGAACCAAACACCTAAACCCAAAACTGCCTTCATCTTCTCCTCAGAACCTAGAGGGTCCTCAGTTCAAACAAGCAATACCAAAAACACCACACCTACCAACACATCTACCAACAAATCTGCTTTAGGGATGAGCCTCCCTGAGCAGGATACTCCTCACACTACTCCCATCTCCAAAAACCAAGAGAAACCTCACCTTGCTGAGACCACTGGCTTGGGGTCTAATACCTCCAACACTGTCCTAGCAACCCCTCTGGCACCTTTCCCTGGCACTCAGCAGCCTGACAAAAAAATGAACACTCAACCCCCAAAAGGCCTTCTTGACATTGCCAAAACCAATCCCTTGGACACCCCATCTGACCACCACCTCATAGAACCCATCACCCCAAATGATGATGCTAAGGTGAAAAGCAACAGTGAGTCCCCTCTTGATGTTGAAAGCCTGATGGAGCCTGAGGATGACACCACAGCTGAGAACAACAATATTGAGTTCAATATGGAAGAGGATGACCTCCTCGAGAAAGAAGAAAACAACAACATCTTTGGAGAAGAGGAAGAGCACAACTTCACTGAGGAAGAGATGATTGCCCTCATTAACTCTGATGCAGAATGTGATGATAAGGTAGATGCCATTTCTGGTGACTCCTATCACTCCATCACCTCTGCCACTTCTAAGAATACAAGCTCATCCATGATCAATAAGTTGAGCACTATGAAAGTGCAGACCTCAGCCATCTCAAACTCAGGCTCCAGCAAAAGGAAACTCTAAGAAGAGGACGATGACACTGCTTCTTCCCTCCTGATGGGGTCCAAAAATCCAAAGTTTTGATTTCTACTAGCTCTATGATTAGAGTAAGAATCTCTCATATTTTGGACACCAATGAATGCCACAAGCTCCCTCATTGGTGTGATGAATTTGCATTTACTAGCATTAACTCTATGGTTCACCACCAGATGAGAGATTCTCTTTATACTCTTTCTAATTCACTGTCTGATTTCGATCTTAGTGTTAACCTATGTAAGGCTTGGGAAAGCCAATTTCTCTATGTAAGGCTGATCCCCTATGTTATCATGAATGAAAACAGCTTAGAATGTTTAGTTAATTGGATGAACTCCATCTCTATTTGTTGTGTAATTTCTAAGAGCACAAATCTGAAAGATAAAAAAAATCCGTGTAAAATTATCAAGGCCTCCAGGAAAAACCCCATTCTGAAATGGTTTAATCATCCCATCATGATATTAAACTTTAATCTGGACATCTTCTCTGAACAACATACCAAGTTCATCTTAAGTGGAACCATCAATAAACCCCGGGAGCTAAACCCTTTCCAATTTAATCCAAGTTTGAATTATTTAATCTGTACTAACTATACTGAACATTTTGATTTGCAGGACCCGGAACAGACTAAAACAACACATTTTCAATCTCAAGGGGCACAGAACCTAAGGAGCACATGAACAAAGAAATACTTATTCTTGTATTTTCATCTACTATGTTCTACATTATCCCCCATGCATCCTGGAAAACCCTTAACAAGGATGAAACCACTTGTATGGTGTTATTTAATACCCCCCACAGGGCATATATCTCATGTGTCAAACAAACACAAACATTATCATTCTATTAAAGCTTGTTGCTATTGGCATCTAAAGACTTTATCGTCTAGTAAAGCCCAACCCAACCACACCTCTGCTTCCTTGGTTACACAGAGCAATCGAAAATCTAACAAGCTTGAGCTGCATATTGAAAGCCTCTACTCACCGTTACGCTTAATAAAAAAGATACAACATCATCCATATACTATTGATATCCGGCGAACTAACAAGAAAGGGATAATGGACAAAAGAACCAGCATGAAATTCAACCCCAAGACAGCTAAAACCTCATATCCAAACACCCACTCAAATCCCCATTTAAAAATCCAAATCTTAGCAAGAATAATATTACTTGCGATAACAACCCCAAGGTCTTTATGAAGATCGGCCTATGGAATTGCCGTGGTATCGGTCGAACAAAACCTCTGGACTGATATTGACACCCTTTGCAAAATCGAAAAAATCCAAGTTATGGCCCTTGTTGAGACAAGAACAAACCAAGAACCTGAAAGAGGAATTTGGCTGAAAGCTGGATTTGATACCTTCCATTTCTCACCTACCACTGGATTTTCGGGTGGCATCTGCGTTATGTGGAAATCCTACCAACTACAGAACGAAATCTGCGAACTAGCACATATTGACAAAAGATTTATATCAGTCAAGCTCAAAATTATTGACAGAAATCACTATATGATGATCATCTTTGCGTATGCACCTCCAAAGGAATCTAAAAAGAATGATTTCTGGTTTACCCTAACAAACTTCATACAACAAGCACATATGCCATGCATCATAATTGGGGACCTCAATGAAATCGAACATCCTTCTGAAAAAAGGGAGGATGCGATAACCCTCCATCGAGGTTTCAGAGACTCTATAACTTCAGGAACAACTGTGACTTGCTCAATATCCCAACACAAGGTGGTGAGTTCACCTGGCGGAAAAATAAAACCAAAGTCAACAATATATATGAAAAACTAGATCGTGTCCTCATCCACGATCAAATCATCCAATGGTTCCCCTGTATCTTCACCAAAAACCATGCTTTTACCACCTCGGATCATTGCACCATCTCTGTGGAGCTTGAAAATCTCAACCCAATAAAGGCACAGCCATTTAAATTTGAAAAAATGTGGACAACGCGAAAAGACTTTGAAAACCTGGTCAAACAGGCGTGGAGAAGTGAGATTCCAGGTTCACACATGTATAACCTAGTAAAAAAAAACCTTGCTTTAAAAATAAGCGCCAAGAAATGGAATAAGACCACCTTTGGCAACATCTTCGAACAACTCAGACTAACAGAGTCAGAACTGATAAAGACCCAAAGAGACATAATACTTAACCAAGATCAAACCCTAGTTAACAAACAAAATAAACTCTTGAGTAAAAAAGACAGCCTCCTATCATTTCACAAAAAATATTGGAGCCAAAGAGCCAAAACCAAACATATCAAAGCTATTGATTCAAATACAAACTACTTCCATAGGATTGCAAATGGAAGGAGAAGCCGTAAAATTATACGGGAAATAAGAACACAAGAGGGAACAATGATCATCGGACTAGAAAATATCTGGCATGAGATTAGATCGGATTTCGAAAAAAGATTTAAAAAAGGCACAATAAACAGCTCAAACCTCCAAGAGATGTTGTGCAACATTTCTAATGAGGTTACAGAGCAAGATAACTCCAACCTAACAAGGACTATTACCAATGATGAGGTCAAGAAAGCCATGTTTAACATTGGAAGTGACAAATCACCAGGCCCTGATGGTATGTCCGCTCTTTTTTATCAAAAGTATTGGCACATAGTAGGTCCTCTGGTCACAAAAGCAGTAAAAAGCTTTTTCCACTCTGGTAAACTGCTCAAACAAATCAATCATACCTTCATCACCCTATTACCAAAATACGACAATCCAAACTCGACAAATCACTATCGGCCAATCAGCCTTTGCAACACAGTGTATAAGATCATCTCCAAAATCTTTACGGAAAGACTTAAACCAATCCTAAATAAACTCATCCACCCTCTTCAGGGTGCCTTTGTTGCTGATCGCGCTATCCAAGATAACATCCTGATAGCTCATGAGATTTTTCATTCCTTCCGGTCTAAAAAGGGAAAAGAAGGATGGATTGCGATCAAACTAGATATGGAAAAAGCATACGATAAGATAGAATAGGGTTTCATTCTAGAAGTACTTAACAGATTCGGGTTCTCCCCAATATTTATCAACTGGATCAAAGAATGTATTGAGACAGTATCATTCTCAATACTAGTTAACAATGGACCAACTGAAGTCTTCTACCCCATGCGAGGACTGCGCCAGGGAGATCCTATATCACCCTTCCTTTTCATCCTTGGAGCTGAAGTACTTGCGAGGAAACTACAGCAGGAAGCCAACATAAACACCAAACAAATTGGATTTAAAATGAACCGAATGGGATCAAACATCCCCTTTTTGGCTTTTGTAGATGACATTCTAATCTTCGCCAAAGCCAATCATACATCCTGCCAGAAGGTCAAAACTATTATAGAAGGATACTGCTCCATCTCAGGGCAATGTGTCAACTATTACAAGTCTGCTTTCCAGACCACCCCCAATACACCAAACAATATAAAAACGTCAATCCAATCCATCCTCAACATCCCTAGTTCGGTGTCCTTGGAGAAATACCTAGGATGTCCTATTATAAATGGTAAGGTAACCCAGAACACCTTCCAAGACACCATCCAGGCAACCACGACGCAACTATCAAAATGGAAAGCGAACTCTCTCTCTCTTGAAGGAAGAGCAACCCTCATCAAAGCAAATCTGGCAGCTAAGCCAAACTTCATAATGCAGTGCTTTATGCTACCAACTGCTATTCATCAGACATTGGATAAAGCTAATAGAAACTTCTTATGGAATAAAGAACAAACGTATAAACCCTTAATAGGATGGGATAAAATTTGCAAGAACAAATCCCATGGTGGTATTGGGATTAGAAAAACCGAAGAGATGAATAAAGCTCTACAAATGAAACTCATATGGAAACTCTTGGCGGAGCCAAATAACATATGGGTTAAAATCATAAATGAAAAATACCTAACGAACTCGACAATCCTCAACTATACAAGGAAAACAAATCACTCCTGGCAATGGGGACATCTCCTCAGACTGCGCAATGATTTCAAATCTGGCCTTCAATGGCTCATAGGAGATGGATGCTCGGTAAGATTCTGGGAGGACCCATGGACACCTGGTCTGAATATCAAAGACTACTTACAACCGGGAACAATCATTAACCCTGAAACAAGAGTCAGTAATTTCATCACCAACAAGAGATGGAACCCAACTGAACTCAAAAAGACACTACATGTGATACCCCGTATTTTTGTAAGGTTATTTTGGGAATTTTGGAATTTTCCCGAGTACCCGTTGTGTACGTCGGATTTAATACAGAGAGTTTGAGACATTCTGTAATGTGCTCTGTATCTGTAATATTTTTCTCAGTGAAATAATATACAGACAACATGCCTTGGATTTTAATTGTCGTTCGCGTACGATAATTTTTATCCCGGTTTAACGTCATGTTCGTTCGAAGCTGAACGGGCGGGAAAAAGCCTGTTACGGCGACCGCCGTAAATTCACGGCGCCCGCCGTCCCAATGCTCGAGGAGGCAAGGCAGCTGGTGTGCCAGACCACGGCGACCGCCGTAAATTACGGCGCCCGCCGTAATTGCCACCTTCGTTGTCCGGCAGTCCTTGCCCGTTGGTCGCCGGCGCGATTTCTGGCGAGCACGAACTAGCTGTAGGCCCTTTGTTTTGGAGCTCCAGATGCTTGGCTATAAAAGGAGGTGTTGGGGGAGAGATTTGAGCCATCCCAAACACCGAACCTCTGCCAAATTTGCCTCTCGCCGGAGTTTGTGCCTTCGCCGGAATTTCTGAAGCTTTCGTCGGTGTCGTTTGGTGGTGTTTCCAGAAGCCCTTTAGAAGCCTTTTGGTTGCCTTTGGAGGTCAGAACCCAAGCAAGGCGAAAAGGGGTCAAAACGCGCATCGTTTTGGTGAGATTTCTCTCGTCTCTGTCGTCTGTGTTCTTCACGGCGACCGCCGTGTTCTTAACGGCGACCGCTGTGTTCGCCGTGATGAATGCGGCGACCGCCGCCAAGAACAACGACCACCGCCAGTGCCCAGAATGCCTTCGTGGCTTTGGCTTGGTTGGTTGTCGTCGTGGCGTCTTTCTTTTCATGTTCTTTCGCCGTGTTTAGATTCGTGCTGTTGTTATGTCAGATCTAACTTAGGGTTCCTTTTATGGGTCGACTCGAAGGTTGTTGTGCTGTCGGAACTATACCCGTGTCGAGCCCGGAATCCAGTTGTCGTCATTAGACTATTCTGCGGATCAAGGCAAGTGGCGGTTCGCTCTTGCTCATTCGTTCCATATTTACATTAATTATCAGTAGTTTATCTGAGTAATTAATTTGGAATGAATACTCTGTTTGTCTGGAATCGGTTTTGATAAACTGTTTTGAAAATCATATAATAGGTTGTATATCTGTTAGAACAACGCTATTATCTGTGATCGCCTTTCGGGCTTTTATGTGGATTTATCCTATAACTGTCATTGTGCTGTAACTGTTTAGTTAGCACTGTTAGATAGGAACGTTACTCGGACTCTGTCTAGTCGTTTCTTTATAATCTGGTATCGGGGTGGCTCGTCTCCATTTGGTACTATTCTAAGATCATGATCGGTCTCTTTCACAAGTGTGTAGAGACAAGACACTTAGCTGGTGTCACAAACCTTTCGTTGTACGTCACTCTCGACGAAACGTATACTAAGATGTGTCGTCCTATTGGTGGGGTACACATGTAAAAGTCTATAATGTGATGTGTGTTTTTGAAACATAATCAGATAAGTGCTACCTTGACACACATAATTAATGAACGCTCAGCGAGTAGGGCAGCTAGGTGATAGTGCCGCTAGGAAGACTCGTATTGACTTGAATGTAGTACGTCTTCTTTCCGATCTGGATTCGCTGAAAGGCGGTGAGGTTGGTCGTTGATTGAAGCATCTCAGTCAGTTTTAAATCACTGTTGTATGATTCTGTAACTTTCCAGAATTGTCATACTTCCTTAAAGACTCATTTCCGTTGGAGTCTCTTTCGAGTCAATTTCTGTGAAGATTCAGTCTTCCAGAATCTTCTCTTGTGCATACCTCTTGTTTATTCCAGTAGGAGTATGGTGGTTGACAAGCGTACTCGATTATTATTCGAGGGACGAGGAGTCTAACCTAATACGACTGCTTCGAACCATTCTGCTTTGTACCCTTGCTAGTCTATTCATTTAGACTAACCAACCAATATTTTCCCTTGCATGGTTGGCTGGTGTCATCCGTTCGATTCGGCACATCAGATCGAAAGTAGCTCGAAGATTAGAAGGACTATGGAGTCGGCGGTGGTTTTTGAACGTTTTAATTATTTCTTTAATCAGGTTGAGATCTTTTGGACAATGACTTTGGTTGTAAGGTGTTTTATGAGACTTCCGCTGTGTTTGGTTTAAACTCTGTATTATCCTATTCGGGATTGGGTTGTAATCCCGTAACTCTTGTTCCTTGACAATGTTATGTTTTGGAATTGAATGCTTTGATCATTATGCATCATTTGTATTTCATAAATTGTATTTAAACGATAAAGCCTTGGGTGATCTCGGTAAGGAACACTGGGGTCACTGGCGGTAATACCTTTCCAAAAGAGTTAAGTTTTGGGGGTGTTACAGTTGTGGTATCAGAGCAAAAGGTTTTAAAAATGGGTTTGGAATTTTTATAAACCATTTATCCGTTTTCGAAATGCTTTAAAAGGGCTCTGAATTTTCATACTGAAAAGAATTTAAAAACACCGTTCATAGTCGTGTCTTCTTTATAGTCTGATGTAGTAAGCTTGCTTCTATGTCTAGAAAGACTAATTCCTTCCGTATTGTTCGATAGGATGGGTGTGTGCTTTTCTATTGGTAGGGGGTCGGAAGACGCCAAGTCGGACCAACCGAGGCTAGATTTTCCGTTACCTCAGCGATGTTTCGAGGTTGGAGGCCCGAGTAGCCCGCCCGAAGACGTCAAGCACGTTCTCCCCGAGTCGGTTGTCCTTGTAGCTAGGGATGCTATGGTCCCTGAGCCTGCACCTGTGCCGCCACCAAGGGTGGAGGAAGTACAGGAATGGGAGCAAGAAGATGAGTTATCAAGGTATGAACAAGGGGTTTACCAAGACGACTTTCTGTTGGGACCAATTCCAGAGGAGATCGAGTACAAGGAGGAAGATGAGGAGATGCTTGAGCTAGATCCTGTCGAGGACGAGGATATGATTGAGGATGATTCCGAGGATGAGGATCCCATCGAGGATGATTCCGAGGATGAGGATCCCATCGAGGATGATCCCGAGGATGAGGATCCCATAGAGGATGATCCAGAGGAGGACCCGGAGTTGGACCTGGGAGGGCAGAATCAGGAGCCCGGTACAGAATTTTCACCAGTGCCAGAGTACGCACCCATGTCAGAAGCTGATTGGAAGGCACTGTATACCGAGTACGGTATTAGGAGAAGTGACAGAGAATCTCAACCTATCCCTACTCTAAGAAGAAGGAGGTCGGAATCCGAGCTGCAGGAGATCCTCTGCCAGAGCGAGGTAATCTCTGCAGAACAGCAGCGTCGGAGGGATGAACTGATCGCCAGTACTCAGAGGAGGGCTGGAATAGGAGGACCAGTCATGGACGACCCATACTTTACCATGACTGAGATAGGACCATGTGCTTCAGGGTCAAGCAGGGTGCGGAACCCATCGCCAGAGCTCGATGGTGAGCCTAGCCCGAAGAGACCATGCACGAGTAGCCAGTCTTATGGGAGACATTTTGGAATGCCTTGAGGAGGATTGGCGTTGCATATCGCAGTAGTTTCGTTTCTTAGTATTCCAAGTTGTACCTTGTGTAATATTTCAGTATTGCGGCAAATACTCTGTGAAATACTTTATCTTCGAGCATCTGTTGTCCTAGCGCTCGAAGGATAGACTTATGTGTAGCTTGTGTAACAGTTCGAAGGTTCATCTATAAAATGCCAAGTTGATCTATTCTGAGTAATTTATTTACGTTGGTATATTGCATAAGTATATTGCATAATATTAATGTATTGAATGCTTGGAATTGGATCGGTAAATAGATGATGAACCCAAGAAGCACGAGAAACTCGACTCGAGCCGGTGCTGGGACTAGTCAAGATCTCAGGCCAGCAGGAAGAGGTGTTCAAAATGAACACGAGTCAGAGTCTCGCGTCCAGCATAAGCGTGAAGGTCAGGATCAGACCCAAGCGCCAGCGCTGTTTGACGCCGCAGCTGTTGAGGCGATTCGCGGGATTGTGATGCAGGCAATTGCGGATGTATTGAGACCCAGTGCGCCTCAAGCGCAAGAAGTGCCTACTCACCCAGCGGTTCCTGATGTTGTGGAACCCAAAAACCCTATGGTTCAGGAGAATGCCGTCAGGGCTAGAGACAGCTATGGTCGCGCTCTTAAGACCATCACTTCCATGAGGCCCGATTGCTATAATGGGAAAGGGGAGCCAGTGGCAGTGACTCATTGGTTCTCCCATATGGAGAGGCTGTTTCGGAACGTGGAGTGTACTGAGGCCGAGAAGGTCCATATCGCTTCTCTTCAGCTGAAGGAGGAGGCTAGCGAGTGGTGGGAGAGCACATGTTTGGCTGAGAGCTCAGTGTTGACTTGGTCGATGTTCAAGACCAAGATGGTTGATCGCTTTTTCTCTCGTGCTATGAGAGAGGAGAAGCATAAAGAGTTTTTGTACCCACAGACAGATGGTCTGAAAGTGACCGAGTTGGCGTCTAAGTTCAATCATCTTTTACAGTACGCCACTGCCGAGATTACCAGCGAGGCCCAAAAGATCTAGTACTTTCACGAGTGGATGAGCCCGGATATCAAGCCGTTAATGGTGCATCACACATGCTCTACCTTGGAGTAGTATGTTGATTGTGCCTATAAGCTGGAGGTAACTCTTGAGGAGTCGGCCAAGAGGCGCAACCGACTGAAGTCGATGCAGAACCAGAACCAGGGAGATGGTTTTAAGCGCCCTGCGCCACCGTCTAACTTTGCCAAGTCTGGCCGAGCTAAGACGGAGGTGACGCAAGGAGGATCGACTCAGCAGTCAGGGCAGACCAGGAGTTCAGTTAAGTGTTATAACTGTGGTATGGCTGGGCACAAGAGCAATGAGTGTCAGAAGGAGAAGAGTTCGTGCTTTGGGTGTGGACGTGACGGTCATCTGCAGAAGTTCTGCAAGCAGGGGAAACAGAAGGGAGTAGAGTCGCAGCAAGGGTCAGTTCATCAGAGCAACCGACCTAGATTCAAGCCTGCCGAGACTCCTAGCCCTTCGGTCCAGACGACTGCTCAGAACAGGGGAAAGGCCCCAGCTGTTTCTGGAAGTCAGGGACAACGCTTGTATGAGATGCGTGAAGCAGATGGACCCAATGCTCCAATTGCTCAAGGTACTTTATACCTTCACTCTACTTCAGTGTGCATTCTATTTGATTCTGGTGCTACGCATTCCTTTATTTCGGATAGTTGCGTTAGCAAGTTAGATTTAGTGTGCAACGATTCGTGCGACCCTTTTGTCGTTAATCTTCCTAATGGAGAACATTTGGTGGGAACCAAGCATCTGTCCGACTTTCCGATTACCATTCAGGGTAAGGAATTCGAGGCAGATCTAATCTGCATAGCCATGGCTCCATACGACATTATCCTCGGTATGGATTGGCTAACACGTCACAAGGCGGTGATCGAATTCAGTTCAAGAACGGTGACGGTGTCATCTGGGGGCCAGTTCGTGTGCAAGTTCAAAGGTCGAAATGACGCTGATAACGGCAAGCTGATCAATGCGATGGCTGCGTTTAAGCTACTATGACAAGGATGTGTCGGGTACCTTTGCTACTTGGATTCGCCTGCGAAGGATGGACCTGAGGTTCTTGATATTCCTGTAGTTAGGGAGTTTTCGGATGTCTTTCCGGAAGAAATTCCTGGATTACCCCCGAACCGTGACGTAGAGTTTTCAATTGATCTCGAGCCTGGTACGACGCCGATTTCCAAATCACCGTATCGAATGGCTCCAGCTGAGATGCAAGAATTGAAGAATCAACTTGAAGATCTTCTTGACAAAGGTTATGTCAGGCCGAGTGCATCGCCGTGGGGTGCTCCGGTATTGTTCGTCAAAAAGAAGGACGGATCGTTCCGACTTTGTATCGACTACCGAGAGTTGAACAAGGTGACGATCAAGAACAAGTATCCTTTGCCTAGGATTGATGACTTGTTGGACCAGTTGCAGGGAGCAAAGGTTTTCTCCAAGATCGACCTGAGATCTGGATATCATCAACTCAGGATTCGTGAGCAGGACATTCCTAGAACTGCGTTTAGGACCAGATATGGTCATTACGAGTTCGTAGTGATGCCTTTTGGGCTTACAAATGCTCCAGCTGTCTTTATGGATTTGATGAACCGATGTTTTCACCAGTACTTGGATAAGTTTGTGGTGGTCTTCATCGACGACATTCTGATCTATTCTCCGAATGAAGAAGTCCACGAGGAACATCTACGGATTGCCTTGTCAATCCTTAGACAACATCAGCTTTATGCTAAACTATCCAAGTGTGAATTCTGGATAAAGGAAGTGGCTTTCTTAGGCCACGTGATCAATAAAAATGGGGTTATGGTTGATCCCCAGAAGATTGAAGCGGTGGCTAAATGGACACATCCCCAGAACGTAAAGGAGGTGCGTAGTTTTCTTGGACTTGCCGGATATTATAGAAGGTTCGTAGAAGGATTTTCGAAGATCACTCTACCTATGACCAATCTACTCCGCAAGTTCCATAAGAAGTTTGTCTGGAATGACAAGTGCGAGGTCAGTTTCCAGGAGTTGAAGCGACGGTTGACCTCGGCACCCGTGCTAGCAATCCTAGAAGGGAATGACGATTATGTGGTCTATAGTGATGCTTCCAAGTGTGGTCTTGGTTGTGTTTTGATGCAAAGGGGCAGAGTTATTGCTTATGCATCCAGGCAACTCAAGACGTACGAAGAAAACTATCCGACCCATGATCTTGAGCTAGCAGCGGTTGTCTTTGCGCTGAAGATTTGGAGGCATTACCTCTACGGTATAAGATGCCAAGTCTTCACTGACCACAAAAGTCTCAAGTATATATTTACTCAAAAGGAGCTAAATATGAGACAACGCCGATGGCTAGAGTTGCTCAAAGACTAGGACATGGAGTTGATGTATCATCCGGGGAAGGCTAATGTAGTAGCTGATGCACTAAGCCGGAAGACAACGTACGAGACTGTAGTTGCTCTACTTACTGCTCAGACCAAGCTAAACCAAGAGTCATGCGACATTGAAGTCTTATATGACCAGCGTAGAGGGTACCTGAGTATGATGGAAATTCAGGCTACACTGCTGGATCAGATCAAAGAAAAGCAAGTCGATGACATCATCTTGGTGAAGTTAAGCAGTGAAGTGATGGATGGGAAAGCTCCCAGTTTTGTGGTTCAGGATGATGGATCACTTTGGTTTCAGGATCGGATCTATGTGCCTGACACAGAAGGTCTTCGTCAGTTGGTGATGAGAGAAGCTCATTCATCTGCTTATTCTGTGCATCCTGGCTCTAGCAAGATGTACAAGGATCTCAGGAAGAAGTTTTGGTGGCCAAACATGAAGTGGGACGTAGCAGACTCTGTGGCAAAGTGCTTAACTTGCCAAAAAGTCAAGATCGAACACCGCAGGCCAGGTGGTGAGATACTACCTCTCCCCGTACCAGAATGGAAATGGGAGAACATTTCCATGGACTTCGTCACTGGGCTACCCAAGACTCGAAGTCAGAGAGATGCTATCTGGGTAATTGTGGATAGGCTTACGAAGAGTGCTCATTTCATAGCCATCAAGACCACATGGGAAACCCAGAAGTTAGCAGAAGTTTACCAGAAGGAGATTGTCCGCTTACATGGCATTCCTAAGACCATTGTATCGGACCGAGATGGCCGTTTCATGTCAAGGTTCTGGAAGGAACTTCATAAGTCTATGGGAACCGAGTTGAGGTTCAACACCGCGTTTCATCCTCAGATAGATGGCCAGTCTGAAAGGACCATCCAGACTCTGGAGGATATGCTTAGAGCTTGTGTGCTCGATCGTCCGACTAGCTGGGAAGACAGCTTGAGTCTGATTGAGTTCACGTACAACAATAGCTGGCATGCTACAATCAAGATGGCTCCGTTTGAAGCTTTATATGGTCGCAGATGCAGATCTCCAATTTGTTGGGATGATAATGCCGACAAAATTCTACTTGGACCAGAGTTGGTCGAAAGGACGGCTTTAGACATTGCTTTGATCAGACAAAGGATGTTGACCGCTCAGAGTCGACAGAAGTCCTACGCAGATCGGAAGCGCAGGACTGTCGAGTTCGAGGTCGGTGACAAGGTTTTTGTCAAGGTATCGCCATCCAAAGGAGTTTTCAGATTTGGTAAGCGTGGGAAGCTTAACCCTCGCTACGTGGGACCATTCGAGATTCTGGATAGAGTAGGATCTCTAGCGTACCGCTTGGCGTTGCCGCCATCGGCTCACCCGGTGCATAACGTGTTCCACGTATCTTTACTCAGAAAGTATGTGCCAGATGAGTCTCATGTGCTTAGTTATGAGGACATCGAGATTCAAGCTAATGGTACTTATGAAGAGTTGCCCGTGCGGATTTTGGAGCGTCGGGAGAAGCGTTTGCGCAACAAGATCGTGCCGTTGGTACGAGTGCTGTGGTCCAAGTCAGGGACCGAAGAAGTTACTTGGGCGACGTGGGAAACCGAGTCAGATATGCTCAGGCGTTTTCCCGAGTTATTCTCGACCTAAGTTTCGGGGTCGAAACTTCTTGTAAGGGGGAGGAGATGTGATACCCCGTATTTTTGTAAGGTTATTTTGGGAATTTTGGAATTTTCCCGAATACCCGTTGTGTATGTCGGATTTAATACAGAGAGTTTGAGATATTCTGTAATGTGCTTTGTATCTGTAATATTTTTCTCAGTGAAATAATATACAGACAACATGCCTTGGATTTTAATTGTCGTTCGCGTACGATAATTTTTATCCCGGTTTAACGTCATGTTCGTTCGAAGCTGAACGGGCGGGAGTAAGCCTGTTACGGCGACCGCCGTACAGTCGCGGCGACCGCCGTAAAGTCACGACGCCCGCCGTCCCAATGCTCGAGGAGGCAAGGCAGCTGGTGTGCCAGACCGCGGCGACCGCCGTAAATTACGGCGCCCGCCGTAATTGCCACCTTCGTTGTCCGGCAGTCCTTGCCCGTTGGTCGTCGGCGCGATTTCTGGCGAGCGCCGAACTAGCTGTAGGCCCTTTGTTTTGGAGCTCCAGATGCTTGGCTATAAAAGGAGGTGTTGGGGGAGAGATTTGAGCCATCCCAAACACCGAACCTATGCCAAATTTGCCTCTCGCCGGAGTTTGTGCCTTCGCCGGAAATTCTGAAGCTTTCGTCGGTGTCGTTTGGTGGTGTTTCCAGAAGCCTTTGGAGGTCAGAACCCAAGCAAGGCGAAAAGGGGTCGAAACGCGCATCGTTTTGGTGAGATGTCTCTCGTCTCTGTCGTCTGTGTTCTTCACGATGACCGCCGTGTTCTTAACGGCGACCGTCGTGTTCTTAACGGCGACCGCCGTGTTCTTAACGGCGCCCGCCGTGATGAATGCGGCGACCGCCGCCAAGAACAGCGACCGCCGCCAGTGCCCAAAATTCCTTCGTGGCTTTGGCTTGGTTGGTTGTCGTCGTGGCGTCTTTCCTTTCGTGTTCTTTCGCCGTGTTTAGATTCGTGTTGTTGTTATGTCGGATCTAACTTAGGGTTCCTTTTATGGGTCGACTCGAAGGTTGTTGTGCTGTCGGAACTATACCCGTGTCAAGCCCGGAATCCAGTTGTCGTCATTAGACTATTCTGCGAATTAAGGCAAGTGGCGGTTCGCTCTTGCTCATTCGTTCCATATTTACATTAATTATCAGTAGTTTATCTGAGTAATTAATTTGGAATGAATACTCTGATTGTTTGGAAACGGTTTTGATAAACTGTTTTGAAAATCATATAATAGGTTGTATATCTATTAGAACAACGCTATTATCTGTGATCGCCTTTCGGGCTTTTATGTGGATTTATCCTGTAACTGTCATTGTGCTATAACTGTTTAGTTAACACTGTTAGATAGGAACGTTACTCGGACTCTGTCCACTCGTTTATTTATAATCTGGTATCGGGGTGGCTCGTCTCCATCTGGTACTATTCTAAGATCATGATCGGTCTCTTTCACAAGTGTGTAGAGACAGGACACTTAGCTGGTGTCACAAACCTTTCGGTGTACGTCACTCTCGACAAAACGTATACTAAGATGTATCGTCCCATTGGTGGGGTACACATGTAAAAGTCTATAATGTGATGTGTGTTTTTGAAACATAATCAGATAAGTGCTACCTTGACCCACATAATTAATGAACGCTCAACGAGTAGGGCAGCTAGGTGATAGTGCCGTTAGGAAGACTCGTATTGACTTGAATGTAGTACGTCTTCTTTCCGATCTGGATTCGCTGAAAGGCGGTGAGGTTGGTCATTGACTGAAGCATCTCAGTCAGTTTTAAATCACTGTTGTATGATTATGTAACTTTCCAGAATTGTCATACTTCCTTAAAGACTCATTTCCGTTGGAGTCTTCTTTCGAGTCAATTTCTGTGAAGATTCAGTCTTCCAGAATATTCTCTTGTGCATACCTCTTGTTTATTCCAGTAGGAGTATGGTGGTTGACAAGCGTACTCGATTATTATTCGAGGGACGAGGAGTCTAACCTAATACGACTGCTTCGAACCATTCTGCTTTGTACCCTTGCTAGTCTATTCATTTAGACTAACCAACCAATATTTTCCCTTGCATGGTTGGCTGGTGTCATCCGTTCGATTCGGCACATCAGATCGAAAGTAGCTCAGAAGATTAGAAGGACTATGGAGTCGGCGGTGGTTTTTGAACGTTTTAATTATTTCTTTAATCAGGTTGAGATCTTTTAGACAATGACTTTGGTTGTAAGGTGTTTTATGAGACTTCCGCTGTGTTTGGTTTAAACTCTGTATTATCCTATTCGGGATTGGGTTGTAATCCCGTAACTCTTGTTCCTTGACAATGTTATGTTTTGGAATTGAATGCCTTGATCATTATGCATCATTTGTATTTCATAAATTGTATTTAAACGGTAAAGCCTTGGGTGATCTCGGTAAGGAACACTGGGGTCACTGGTGGTAATACCTTTCCAAAAGAGTTAAGTTTTGGGGGTGTTACACTGCATGATGAGGTTGTTACCGCCATATCCAATATCCACTTACCCCAAAATAACATCCCGGACAGACTTTATTGGGCACCCAACAAAAATGGATGGTTCTCAACCAAAACCGCCTTTGAACTCATATCTAAACAAACCAATCCCTGTAATAGCGATTTCTCGTGGCTATGGAAACTGGATACATATCCAAAAGTAAAAAACTTCCTATGGAAAATATGCCATAACGGGCTGTCTACTAAGGCAAGGCTAGCACAAAAACATGTAGCGGTCCCATTGGCCTGCGACTCTTGCAACAGCATACATGAAGATCTAAATCACTTCTTATTCAGATGCCCTCACACTCTCACACAAATCAAAAAACAAAACCCATACATTGAACAACAAATTACAAGACTTAACACGGATAACCAAGAACCCAGAGAGACTATCTGTCAACTTCAAAACCTTCTAACCAAAAGCGAATGGGTCTGCCTGGCTAATACTTGGTGGGGCACCTGGATCAACAGAAACCAAATTATCTTTCAAACAACCAATGCGAGCAAAATAAAAGATTTAACACTTTACATAAAAACCCTCATTCTAAACTGGAATAAAACAAAATCACTAGAAACTGATGACCCGGCATACCCGAAGATTAATCCGCCCAGAAGGCGCAAAACCAAAAATATTAAATGGGAGAAACCACGCTCCAGATTTTGCAAGATAAATTTTGACGGGTCTAAACTTTCAAATGGACAAACAGGAACAAGATTCATCATCAGAAATGAACATGCAAATATCATCCACATGGCCAATAAAAAGTATGGGTGCCAATCTGTCCTCATGGCAGAAACCATGGCATTAAAAGACAGCATTCAACAGGCAATAACACTAAAGATCAACAAAGTAGAAATTGAAGGGGACAACCTTTGCCTGATCAACACAATCTTAGGCATTTGGACTTGTCCGTGGGAATTTGAAATGGGCATCGCAGATCTTCTTCTCGATCTCCGTTCTTTCCAGGAAGTCCTATTTAGGCACAATTTTCGGGAGGTAAACCGAACTGCTGACTACATCGCTAAACTCAGCTTCTCACCCTTAGGAAGTGCCTTACACACCAACCAAAAACTCTACGTTCTCATCCGAAAGGATGCTCTAGGTCGGGCCACACACCGCAGCTAGGTCTCGCCTAATTCTTTCCTCATAAAAAAAAAACAACAACAGACAATTAAGTTACAATCACCTAGTGGTTAGCCTCCGTTTTTCTAGTGAGAGGTTAGTGTTTCTCTCTCTACTTGTTCTATTTTGCCTTGGTTTGCTTGCATTGGGTTCTGTATATTCCTTATCCTTCGATCACCATGCTTTCTTCTTCTTCTTCTGTATATTCCTTCTCTCTTGTTTTTGCTTAGTTTCTTGGTGTTTCTCATCTTTAAACATGACTATAATATGACCCAAGGTATTTTATGAAAGTTGCTATTTATTGTAAAAACTGGTTTCCAAAATTTTCCATATATAGGAAGTTGTGAGAATCTTTGTGCTTGGCCTCTTCTAATTTGACTCTGCAACGATAACATACTCTATACGTGTCATGCATGTCCGTATTTACTTGACCAATACTCTCTTCATTCATTTATATCATGACATCTGTCCCCGCTTTCTCTTTTCTCTGCAACACCGCCACTATTTTCCCACTTCTCCTTCTTGCTTCTTCATCGCCTCCCTCCCATTAATTAACCTAGCTTGGAAAAGGTGTTTCACGTATCATCTTATCCCTTTCTCTCTGCTATCTGGAGTATTACTTTTACTAATCGTCCACGTCATCTTCTGTACGTTGCAATTTATTGTTCAGCTCTTGCATATTCAATTCATCTCCCCTCTATGTATTTTATGCCTCAGCCTCCTTCATCTACAGAACCATATAATATATTACAGCATGCCATACTATATTGTATCCACACTCTTAGGCCATATATTTTGTACATCACAAATTACCACATTTATCCCTTTCCGATAAACATGAAACCACAAATACATTTACGAACTTTTTGGTTTCTTAAAACTATAGATTAGAATAAAATTAGGATATTAGAACTCTAGGGGTGTCCGTCGCCCTCATTTCTGAATGAAAATTGAATTTCTTAGACGAACAAACCAAATTGACATGTTATGTTTAGCTGAAACCAAAACCAATGAAACGCTTAGTCCCACCTTTATGCGTAAAATTGGTTTTAAATCATTGACCATAGCCCTGACCCAAGGTTCACGGGGAGGGCTATGGTTACTCTTTAACGATACTCTTAATTTGCAAAACACCTCCGTTATTTAATGAATCCAACATTATTATCCTGAAAACACAATTTCATAATTTCTCTTTTTTAATTTTCTTCATTTATGCCCCTAGTAGGGAGGAATTAAAAATTAATTACTAGAACAAAATTGGGAACCTAATCACCCACTACCAGCTCCCCATTCTCATTATGGGTGATTTTAACGATATTCTGATTCCATCTGACAAAGTTGGCGGAAATATACCTACTCATTCTCGATTTTATAGATTAAATTCTTTACTTCAGGAATTTGGACTAATTACAATAAATTTATTCGGCTTTCCTTTTACATGGAGGAAATCTTCCACTTTATCTGACACGATTTATGAAAGATTAAACCGAGTCTTGATCCACCCCAGTTTTCTGGATATATATTCCTCCACATTAGTTCAACACCATCCATTCACTACCTCCGACCATTGTCTCATCACTATTACGTTGAACCGTTCTCTAACCTTTCCGTAAATATCCTTTCCGATTTGAGAATGCGTGGTTATCTGACCCCACTTACAAACCCTTAGTTCAAAAAGTATGGAAATATAAAAACACTGGATCTTATATGTTCAAACTTTATATAAAACAAAAACTCCTTAAACGCTATTCTAAATCATGGGCCAAAACAAAACATCAAAACATTTTCGCACAACTCAAAGCTACAACCCTTAAGTTACAGGATTTACAAGACGCCCTCTTAAGATCTAATCACTCTGCTCGCACTCAGATACAATATCAGCGCCACCTAATGAAATATCACAGGCTTTTAGAATTTCAACACATTTTCTGGAAACAAAGAGCTAATTAAATCAATTCATCTCCAAAATGCAGACCAAAACACTAAGTATTATCAATCCATAGTGAAAATCCGCATGCATCGCCAAAAAATTGGTTCATTTCAGACAAGTGATGGATGCATTATCTAGGATCACCAATCAATTCAACAAGCAATCCCAGTCGAGCTACAACAACGCTTTACTCCATCTCCTTCACATACCCTATCTGACAATGACCTTAGTGTTATCCCCTCCCTTATCACTTCTCATGATAATCTACAATTATTAGTAATGCCAACTTATGACGAAATTAATAGGGTAGTTTTTGATTTGCCCTCCAATAAAACATCAGGACCTGATGGTTTCCCTTTCGAGTTTTACCAACACTTTTGGCCAATCATTAACAAATCCTTGATTCCAACTATCCATGCCTTTTTCCACTCCGGCCATCTATTAACTGAATGTGCCCATTCCTTCATAACTCTCATTCCCAAGACTGATAACCCTATCACTATTAACCATTACCGACCAATTAGCCTATGCAACACTGTGTATAAAATCACTAAAATTATGGCTAACAAATTACAACTCCTCCTACCCAAACTCATTACTTCTTTCCAAGGGGCTTTTGTGGAAGGACGGTCGATACAAGATAACATCCCCGTAGCTCATGAAATCTTTCATTCCAAAAAGAAAGGTAAACAAGGATGGATGGATCTCAAATTGGATATGCAAAAGGCTTACGATAAACTAAATTGGAATTTCATTAGAATCATATTGCTCAAATTTGGTTTCTCTCCCATCTGGGTTGCAAAATTAATGACGTATATAACTTCCACTTCTTTTTCAGTATTAGTTAATAATGAGCCAGGGCTGGTCTTCAAACCCAAGTGTGGCATACGACAAGGTGACCCTATTGCTCCCTTTATCTTCATCATTGCTATGGAATACTTATCACTACATTATCTCATGCAGCGCAACAACCACACCGGAAAATTGGAATTCAACTTACTCGTAATGGTACGTGTATCCCGTTCCTCACATTTGCTGATGACACATTTATTTTTGCCAATGCCACGCAACAAAATATGCATTATATCCAAGATATTCTTAATACTTTTAGTCGTATCTCCGACCTCTCTATAAACTATCATAAGATCTCCATACAAACTTCATCCAATATTACTACAAATCAAACCTCATCTCTTGCAGCCATCCTTAATTTATCAGTGACAAAATCAATGGAAAAATACATTGGCATTCCCATTGTTCGAGGTCGTGTTAAGAACGAAATTTTCGAGGAGTCCATACAGAACCTTAAAAAACAATTATCCAATTGGAAAGCCAATTTCCTATCCCAGGATGGCCGTCTTGTTCTTATACAATTAAATTTATGTTCTAAAGTTAATTATTTAATGCAAAGTTTCCTTCTCCCAACCTTTGTCTATAATAACATCGATAAGATTATTAAAGATTTCTTCTGGAACAAATACCATGATAATTATCTTCCTCTAATCTCGTGGCAATCCATTTGTCGACCTAAATCTGAGGGTGGACTTGGTCTCCACTCCTCTGAAGAGACAAACAAATCATTTCAGATGAAATTATTATGGACATTATTAACTGAGCCTAACAACCTTTGGGTTAGAATTATCAACAAAAAATATTTTACAATTACAAACCTTTTTTCGTATCGTAGAAAGGCTATACAATCTTGGCAATTTTCACGATTACTCCACCTCCGAAATGACTTCAAACGAGGTCTTGCGTGGGAGCTAGGAGATGGACAAACAATCAAATTTTGGTCTGATTCATGGATCCCTAACTGCGACCTTTTTCCTTTCTATCATAATAACACCGAACCAGACATTACAGTTTCCCAATTTATTACCCCATCTCGACAATGGAATATCTCCTCTTTACAGACTTTGCTCCCTCCACATATCTATAACACCCCGGGCCAGAGGTGCTACAGTGCCATAGTCCCGAAGGACTATAAGGCGGTGAAATAAAAATTTGCAAACATATCCCATACATAATATACACCAAAAGCAGCACAACGGAAAAACCTGTAAAACCTGTCCAAATTTAAAACCATAATCAACTTAACATACAGAAAGTACTACAATTTACAAACCAGAAACCAACAACCAAAGACCAAAAGCCAAAAGCCAATACAACAAGTTCGACCACTTCAAGGTCCAAAACCAAAACGATACATACAATCAAGTCAAAGTCTCAAACCAAAAGTAGAGTTCTCGACTCCAAAACCGACGGTGATCAGGATCCTCCTTACTGGCGCTAAATCTGCAAAGCCTGATTGACTGGGGGACCCGATACCCCAGCCAACCATGGCACGTAAACCGAGGTTGGTCAGTCTTTTGAAAGACTATGGCAAGATTAGCCAAGCCAAAACAGTTCAAACAACATACAATCATATAAGATATATATAACGTCACAAAATCCAGCCAAAACAACCAAAAGAGTACTCAACTCTCAAACGCAAATAACTCCAACATAATCCATTCTAACCCAATCAACGATAATCCAAACACCAGACCCATACTCAATCAAACAAACCAACTACCACACCGACACTCAACAACAATCACATATAACCATCAATAATACACAATCACACCTTAAACCAACTATCCAACCACACGTCAAAACACAAACATAACACGCTATCACATAACCGATCAATTATCCATTCTTATCCAATTATGCACGATATTAACCTCTTTCAATCCAACCTCAAACTCATCAGTACTCAAGCATAAACGAATAGAAAGATCCAATCCAATTTCCCCTCCAATACTAATACCTCAAACAACAACTCTATGCACATACACATATCTTACTACTGACTTACAACCAAAGCTAACCGATAATATAGAACTCACTACTGCACTAACACAACAAAATCAATTAACCTTCACATCAACAAACACATAAGCATCAACGAAAATAATCATCACATAATACAATCATAACCAAAATAACGATCCAGGCCAGCCACCCTTCTGGTGCCGCCGGTTCGTCAACCTCGACTGTAACTCATACATCAAACTCAACTTGTATTGGCCCACACCCTCGAGATGGAAACCAATCTATACACTCAAACAATACAACCAACATTCATAATCCATCAACTACCAACAATAACCATACCAACATAAATTCACAACCTTGACCAGTTACAATCAACAACTATAACACACGTAAATTCACCACCACAACCAATGGCCAACAATGACCCACAACCACAACTAATAACAATCAACGTCCAACATAAACCAATTATCAAACATACAACCAAATTACAAACACAACCACTTAATCAAGTACACAATCAACATTCAACACATAACCGACACACACAACCATCAACACCTCCAATCCAACCTCCGTCTCCACCACCACATCACCGGGTGAGACAATCCACAATACCTCCGTCTACACCACCACATCACCGGGTGAGACAATCAACACACACTTTCCGGATGGGACTTTCACCATCCAACCCTTGGCCCTTAACGACGTAGGCGTGCACCCTACGCGGTTTGGTGAGACTATCATCACCTGACCCTTCGACCTTCGGGGGTTCATACCCACCGAGGCCCTCACATATAAGGAATTTCACCATCGAACAACATTCCACCACCACACCGATACCAATCAAATAAAATCATATATAACAATCAATCAAATATCGCATACGACAAAGGTTAACACATATTCACATACACACACAATCCAACACACACACTCACACATTCAATCCAACACACACATACGATCCACCACACACACACACACACACACACACACACACACACACACACACACACACACACACACACACACATACATTCAATCCAATACACATACACGTGTCAACAGACACTCACACTCAAGCCAACACACACACACACACACGTGTCAACAGACACTATCAACAACAATCACAAACACATAATCACACCTTAACACACCTCATCACACATCAACACATTTCACCACATTTCACCACATATCAACACATTATCACACACCAACACATATTATCACACATCACAACCAAGCAATTATAGTAAATTCTAACCAATTAAACTAGCTCAAGCAACCATAATTTAATTATGACATAAGCTAAGCATAAATCAATTATAAAAATATATAAGTTAGGCAAGGATCCTCTTGCCTCAAGTCAAACCGCAACGACCCCAGAGGTCTCCAAACCACTCGAACGAACCTGTGAAATCAATCTGAGCAAATCCCTGGCATTAATTACTCATCCAAATCCACTACCAACAAACCCCCAATTTAAACCCTAAAATCAAACCCTTAATTAATTAACCAAATCACATCCAAAATCAATCCAAATCTCAAATCAAAGTGTTGCACAAATAAATAACCGAATTCAGTCCACAACAATCATATATATATGCTGTCCAAATTCCTGAGTTCGTCCAATCTGTCAACCCAAAAGTCCAGCATCAAATTAGCCTTACAAATCCAGATCAAGGTGAACCCCCAAATTTTACCTATCATCAACTCTAATTAATTAGGCCAAATTATACCCCAAATCAACCCCAAATTCCATCTCTTAATTAGCAAACCACACACAATCCAACCCATAAGCTCACCTCGTCGACGACCACCGCAAGCCACACCAGGAAGGGCACCTCGTCGCCGGCGATCTCAGCCACCACACAACCACAACGACCATGAACTGCACCCACACCAGCTCTCTTCCTTACCCACTCTGTCCTCGCCGGAAAGCTGGCTTCTGTCGTCGGAACTCAGCAACAACAACCACAGCAACGGACGACAGCTCAGACAGCAGCAGCCACGGCTCCACAGCAACACCACGCGGACAACAGCAACACAAACCAGTAGCACCACCACGGCTCCACAGCACCACGCGGTCCAAGACGGCTCGCCGGAGAAGAGTAGCTCGCTGGGCACAGGAGGAAGTTCGGTTTCGGCTGGGCACAGGAAAGAGGACGGAATTGGGAGGAGGAGATGGCTGGGCACTCGTGAAGAATCGGGAGAGACAACCACCGAATTTTGTTTTAGGGATTTAATCCCCAAAATTCCATTTCTCCCCTTTTAAGTAAATCCCATAATTAATTTACCATAATGCCATTCTCCTTATCTTATTTGGGGTATTTCATTCTCCCCTCCTTACAACAGTTTCGTCCTCGAAACTCAGATCAAACAGGTGCGGAAAACTACCTCGCATAACTGATTCCAGAATGAACAGGACTTGTCGAAGAATGACCTTCCTTGAGAATCAACTCTCTGATCTCTTTATCTGCCAACACACATAACCGATTCTGAAATCACAATACTCCATCCTCATAAACAAGAATTCTTGCACTCTTCCCTGAGCAATCTGACTGCATACTTCACTCAACATTTCATTTCATTCAACTGCGTCCGCTCTTTCCCGAACCAGTTTCAACTTCACCCTTCATCAACTCTTGTTGCAATCCCGGCTGAACTATCTGACAAGCAACCACATGCTCGAGAGTCGACTTCCTACACAAAGCATCAGCAACCACGGTACCCCTTTCTGATTGATACACAATATCTTTTCCAAAATCCTCAATCGCTTCTGGCAACCATCTGTATCTCATGTTCAACTCTCTCTTATACAATTTGAGCTGTCGAAAAACATATGCAAAGACCTTTCCATTCTGCATCAAAACGCAACCCAAACCTTGCCTAGACACATCACTGAAGAGAACAACCATTTCTGTTCCCTGCGATATAACCAACACTGACACACTAATCAAACACTTCCTGAGTTCTTCGAAACTCTTTCCTGTCATAACTTGTCCCATTCAAAATTCTCAGTCATACACAACCTTAGAAAATCCATCCACAATCGCATGCAGTAATCTACCAGTCCGAGAATACTCCCAATGAAACTCACTGCAACCAATCCAAGTACTTTCTAAAAACATTAATTCCTTAAACCTTGAAATCTGCGGAAGCATTAGTCAACTCGAAAGGCAACCCAACCTTTTCTTAGCAGTTTTACAGTTGTCATCGCACTAACAATTCTGCCAGAGTCTCTAGGATGATGACTCTCACACATGCACTAAACCTTTATCTCCTATTACGATAATTGTCATCTTCCGGAAGTCACAGACACATTCTGTTCCTCAGCTCAGCCGAACCCATAGTCGTAAAATCCCACTTTCTCAGGTGCAGACCGAGTTCTCTGTTTCTTACTGCCTCAAGCATCAATAATCTGATCAGAATCATCTATAGCGGTTTCCATAATCAATCACTCATCTACATACTGCTCAATGATCGTACAACTATGCCTTACCATCAAAGGTTCATATCTGAATACAACCATATCTGAATGCGCTTAATCTGTCTTGCTCAACCCTAACAATAACAGTAGCACACAACAAATCATACCGAATCATCACCACTAAACTACCTGCATCAACCTCTTGACGATAAGCCCAACGGCCTCATCCTCTACCATACTCATACCTTTTCGATCTCTAGCACGTCCCACTTACCAAGGAACGCACCATAAAATTTACTTAACAACATTAACATCGCATATAAAACATATCAACATTAGCACAAACATCACAAACAACACTTACCAACGCAACTCACTACCGGTTGACAGTAAGGATTCCTGATCACCCGATCGTCCACAACCACAACGTATAGAAATTCTCAAGTTGAAAACTCGGAAAGAACACATTTTTTTTGAAAAGAGCTCTGATACCAATTATGTAACACCCCGGGCCAGAGGTGCTACAGTTCCATAGTCCCGAAGGACTATAAGGCAGTGAAATAAAAATTTGCAAACATATCCCATACATAATATACACCAAAAGCAGCACAACGGAAAATCCTGTCCAAATTTGAAACCATAATGAACTTAACATACAGAAAGTACTATAATTTACAAACCAGAAACCAACAACCAAAGACCAAAAGCCAAAAGCCAATACAACAAGTTCGACCACTTCAAGGTCCAAAACCAAAACGATACATACAATCAAGTCAAAGTCTCAAACCAAAAGTAGAGTTCTCGACTCCAAAACCGACGGTGATCAGGATCCTCCTTGCTGGCGCTAAATCTGCAAAGCCTGATTGACTGGGGGACCCGATACCCCAGCCAACCATGACACGTAAACCGAGATAGGTCAGTCTTTTGAAAGACTATGGCAAGATTAGCCAAGCCAAAACAGTTCAAACAACATACAATCATATAAGATATATATAACGTCACAAAATCCAGCCAAAACAACCAAGAGAGTACTCAACTCTCAAACCCAAATAACTCCAACATAACTCCAACATAATCCATTCTAACCCAATCAACGATAATCCAAACACCAGACCCATACTCAATCAAACAAACCAACTACCACACCGACACTCAACAACAATCACATATAACCATCAATAATACACAATCACACCTTAAATCAACTATCCAACCACACGTCAAAACACAAACATAACACGCTATCACATAACCGATCAATTATCCATTCTTATCCAATTCTGCACGATATTAACCTCTTTCAATCCAACCTCAAACTCATCAGTACTCAAGCATAAACGAATAGAAAGATCCAATCCAACTTCCCCTCCAATACTAATACCTCAAACAATAACTCTATGCACATACACATATCTTACTACTGACTTACAACCAAAGCTAACCGATAATACATAACTCACTACTGCACTAACACAACAAAATCAATTAACCTTCACATCAACAAACACATAAGCATCAACGAAAATAATCATCACATAATACAATCATAACCAAAATAACGATCCAGGCCAGCCACCCTTCTGGTGCCGCCGGTTCGTCAACCTCGACTGCAACTCATACATGAAACTCAACTCGTATTGGCCCACACCCTCGAGATGGAAACCAATCTATACACTCAAACAACACAACCAACATTCATAATCCATCAACTACCAACAATAACCATACCAACATAAATTCACAACCTTGACCAGTTACAATCAACAACTATAACACACGTAAATTCACCACCACAACCAATGGCCAACAATGACCCACAACCACAACTAATAACAATCAATGTCCAACATAAACCAATTATCAAACATACAACCAAATTACCAACACAACCACTTAATCAAGTACACAATCAACATTCAACACATAACCGACACACACAACCATCAACACCTCTAATCCAACCTCCGTCTCCACCACCACATCACCGGGTGAGACAATCCACAATACCTCCGTCTACACCACCACATCACCGGGTGAGACAATCAACACACACTTTCCGGATGGGACTTTCACCATCCAACCCTTGGCCCTTAACGACGTAGGCGTGCATCCTACGCGGTTTGGTGAGACTATCATCACCTGACCCTTCGACCTTCGGGGGTTCATACCCACCGAGGCCCTCACATATAAGGAATTTCACCATCGAACAACATTCCACCACCACACCGATACCAATCAAATAAAATCATATATGACAATCAATCAAATATCGCATACGGCAAATGTTAACACATATTCACATACACACACAATCCAACACACACACACTCACACATTCAATCCAACACACACATACGATCCACCACACACACACACACACACACACACACACACACACACACACACATTCAATCCAATACACATACACGTGTCAACAGACACTCACACTCAAGCCAACACACACACACGTGTCAACAGACACTATCAACAACAATCACAAACACATAATCACACCTTAACACACCTCATCACACATCAACACATTTCACCACATTTCACCACATATCAACACATTATCACACACCAACACATATTATCACACATCACAACCAAGCAATTATAGTAAATTCTAACCAATTAAACTAGCTCAAGCAACCATAATTTAATTATGACATAAGCTAAGCATAAATCAATTATAAAAATATATAAGTTAGGCAAGGATCCTCTTGCCTCAAGTCGAACCGCAACGACCCCAGAGGTCTCCAAACCACTCGAACAAACCTGCGAAATCAATCCGAGCAAATCCCTGGCATTAATTACTCATCCAAATCCACTACCAACAAACCCCCAATTTAAACCCTAAAATCAAACCCTTAATTAATTAACCAAATCACATCCAAAATCAATCCAAATCTCAAATCAAAGTGCTGCACAAATAAATAACCGAATTCAGTCCACAACAATCATATATATATACTGTCCAAATTCCTGAGTTCGTCCAATCTGTCAACCCAAAAGTTCAGCATCAAATTAGCCTTACAAATCCAGATCAAGGTAAACCCCCAAATTTTACCTATCATCAACTCTAATTAATTAGGCCAAATTATACCCCAAATCAACCCCAAATTCCATCTCTTAATTAGCAAACCACACACAATCCAACCCATAAGCTCACCTCGTCGACGACCACCGCAAGCCACACCGGGAAGGGCACCTCGTCGCCGGCGATCTCAGCCACCACACAACCACAGCGACCACGAACTGCACCCACACCAACTCTCTTCCTTACCCACTCTGTCCTTGCCGGAAAGCTGGCTTCTGTCGCCGGAACTCAGCAACAACAGCCACAGCAACGGACGACAGCTCGGACAGCAGCAGCCACGGCTCCACAGCAACACCACGCAGACAGCAGCAACACGAACCAGTAGCACCACCACGGCTCCACAGCACCACGCGGTCCAAGACGGCTCGCCGGAGAAGAGTAGCTCGTTGGGCACAGGAGGAAGCTCGGTTTCGGCTGGGCACAGGAAAGAGGACGGAATTGGGAGGAGGAGATGGCTGGGCACTCGTGAAGAATCGGGAGAGACAACCACCGAATTTTGTTTTAGGGATTTAATCCCCAAAATTCCATTTCTCCCCTTTTAAGTCAATCCCATAATTAATTTACCATAATGCCATTCTCCTTATCTTATTTGGGGTATTTCATATATCATTGACATAATCACCACCATCCATATCCCATCAGTACCCATGGAGGACCGACTTCTTTGGCGATTTAATAATGTTGGAAACTTCACTATTTTCTCCGCTCGTCAACTCAATCGATGTGCTATATTCAACTAGCCACCACAAGCCTATGCTTGGATTTGGAAACTTCATGTTCCCCAAAAATTAAGACTTTCATTTGGAAAGCAATTCATGTTGGCCTTCTCACCACTAAACGACTCAATCGGCATTACCATTCGGTTTATCCAACCTGTCAACTTTGCCATGAAACAAATGAAGATCTTAATCATCTATTCTTTACTTGCCCCTTCACCCGCCATCTGATATCTGACCTTGAATCACAACTTCAAACGTCTTTCTCTCTACATTTTGCGTCTGACTTCCAGTATAACTTTGATCACTTCCGTCATTCCAATGACAACCCCATCCCTTTATTCTTTCTCTGGTGGTGTATCTGGAATTATCGTAACAACTTAATTTTTCGGCCATCTGACTCCCCACAAAATCATAATCTAACTACACAAGCCTGCATTTTGTTCAAAGAATGGATCTTAACCACTAAACCCTCCAAAATCACTACCATCAGGCAAAACCGTGAAATGATTACCAACAAAATATGGAAAAAACATCATCGACATGGATGAAACTTAATTTCGACGGGTAAAAAAAACAGGACGACTCTTCACATATTGATCAGCGCTACTTTGTAGGGTTTAACTAGGAGTTGCTACCGGAGTTTAGGTCAAATTTGGAGGTGTTTAGAGCGTTATTGTGGAGTATGTGGTTGAGGAGAAGAAGTGTGAATTTAGTGGTTTGGAGAAGCTAAACGAAGACATATTGAAGATGGAGAGGAGACCACGGAAGAAGACCACGAGCCACGACGAAGAATAGACCCAACTGGGTCTACAGAAACATAGACCCGCGCGGGTCTATGAAGATCCGCGACCGCGGGCAAGAAGGGATCTGATCGCGGAAAAGGCGAGAAAAGTCGAGAGCAAAATTCCATTTTCCGCGACCGCGGAAAATCCCCCAGCGAAGCACAAGTCGATAGCAACAAGCTATTTTCCGCGACCGCGGATTTCTTTCCGCGATCGTGGAATGACACGGCAAGCGGCCCCGCGAGAATTTCCGAAGTTTCGTTATTTTCACTTTTTCGATTTTATTTTATTTTATTATTTTGAACTTTATATTATTTTCCTTTTTAGGATTGTTTTCGTTATCTTTTTACTTTAGGTTTTGTTTCTAGGGTTCTTAACCTAGTTTCCTCGAGCCGCTTTTCATTATCGTTGTTTCCATTGAGTATTGTTTTTCCTTTGAACTATGAAGAACTAAACAATTTTGCTTAGTCCGACAATTGAAGCCTTCGTTTGAATAACGGTTGTGAGATTCTAATTCTATTGCTTTTCCTTTGAATGTATTAATTCTCTTGTGCTTCATCCCATTGATTCTTATTGATTTCGCTTGTTGGACGCAACTAGTTGTTATTGGTAATTGTCTATTGCTAGGGTTTGGTAATTACTGTTTGAGTTACCTAATTCATGTATAGCAACTGCAATACTCTAAGAATTGTTTGGGACTAGTTTATTGTAGAGAGAATTAATTGCATGCAATAGTATGATTGTTTGCTACTCTTGCATGTATCTATCGAAACTCCTGTGCTCATTGCTGCTATTGAATTGACGCGTGAGATTTTCATAGTTATTTAATAGTTAGTATTCTCAGGGTCTGTTTGTCCTGTTTATAACTTATGAAAATGAATAGGAAAATTCATAGGATGGAATTAGAGAGAATCTAGGATTAACCAATCAAATGAATGGTGGATATTTGTTTGGCTAAGTGGTTTTCCCTATTTGATTACAAACTCTTTGCTTTTGTTTCCCTTGTTTACTTGTTTGACAACCAATCAACCAAAACCCCCCTTGTTACCTTTGACATATAATTGTGCACTTAGAAAGATTACTTTCTCCCTATGGGATTCGACCCTTACTTGCCTATTCTACTAGTTTAGGTTTGTTTAGGATTATTTTGATCAGGCGATACGACTAAAACCTGTCATCAAATTGGCGCCGTTGCCGGAGAGGCAAGTTTTGTTTTTCTTTGTGTGTGTTTGTGTGCTAATTTTTGGTGTGGACCTATCTTACGGTCCACACCCGTGCTACTGATTTTTGTTTTCCCTTTTTGATTTTGATACAGAGATGGATAGATTTTCCCATTTCCGGCAGGAGCCGCAATATGACTCGTACTCCTACGCATACACTCCAGGGTGGAGAGATCACCCCGATTCGAGTTATGGGTACCAACATTACCCTCGTTACGGTCATGATTACCAAGAGTTCTACCCGGAGCCACAGTCGTTCTATCAGCAGGGTACTCCACACCAGTATTATCCAGCCTACGAGCATCACTCACCAGTGTCTGATTCAAGTGCCTCCATGTCTGATGTGGAGATGCTCCAGAACTTGGAACAACAGATCAAGCTATTGGCTCAAGCAACGAGCAGAATGTAGGCCATGATATCGGCGCTATCTCACCCAGTAGTGCACCAGGAGGAGGATGCCTTTTCGATGGCCATACGAAGTACTGAGGAGCTGTTTGTTGCCCCCTTAGCTAAAAGGGAACAACAAATTTGTAAGACTGGAGCAGAACACAGTGAGATGTCTGCAGAAGAGAACCCGAGACCGCGAGAGGTGTATCTCGACCGCGGTTTACCCAAGGAGTTGGGCCTTCTAGACGATATTTTGAACCGCGAGGTGTTGTCTGAAGAAGAGTATTTTTTGGGACGGGAGGAATTCAGTGACCACGAGGAGGAGAGCCGCGACCGCGGACTGGCCACTGAAGCAGATGAAGAAATCGACGCTTTTCCGCGACCGTGGATGGAATTCCGCGATCGCGGAAAATCTGCTGAAGACGAAGCGTTGTTCGAGAATATTCTGCGACCGCAGACACCAAGCCGCAATCGCGGAAACGACCCTGCGATGCCCGTTCGTCTCGGAAACGCCCCGGCAGCCCTCGACCCTCTCGCGGCTGCCTATGATGAGTATGTGCGTCCCAACTCCTCTCCACTTGTTTCGCGGCACCCCGTCACACCCTTCCCTGAGGCATTACAAGATACTCGAAGGCTAAAGAACAACAAAGAACTCTATGAAACCTTCAGTATCTGTGAGGCAAACATCTCTTTGCTCAAACTGGCAAACATCAACCCTCGCTGCACATAATTTTTAAGGGTGCTGCGCAAGATCAAGAATAAGCCAAAGGGGAAGCACAAGAAGGAAACCGTGGTACAAATGGCGGATTTCTACACGCTGGATACGGGGCAAGACACACATGCCGCCCCTGAGATGTTGGGTAAGCTGTTTTTGAAAATGGCAAGTGCATTCATTGATGTAAACAACGGTCCACCCACCATGAAATGCAGAAGAATGGGGGTAAAGCTCAACATGGAGTATACAAAGAGACACCCCCCTGATCTAGACCCCAGAAGTTCAGTTGTTGTGAGCAACCCGAGTTGATGTGGAAGAGTAGTATGTCGAGCCACAACAATAACTAAGGCGCTGTCCGGGAGGCAACCCGAGGTATGTATTTCTTTCCTTGTCTTTTCAATTCATGTTTTTATTTGCATTTGTGTTAATGTGCTTTTGCTTTTGTTTTTGTTTGTAAACTAACCTGCAAGGAGGAGGCCCGAATCATATTGAAGACGGTGTTAACCGCACCAATGTAAGTCCTCCTATTGCCATGCACCAAAAAAAAAAAGTTCTACCGAAGGCCAGTTGTCCGAGTTTTACATGGAGAGAAGGTGCGCATCGTGTTGTCCAGGAGAAAACATTAGCTCCACATATTGTTTGGCAACGATGATGGCCCTACAATTGACAGCTGAGGAGGAGGAACACTAGAGCTTCCACCACGATTACATCTGAGCTCCACTATGTGTTCGTTGAAGGCCGTGCAGCCCCGACATCTTTGTTATTCCACTACTCCTAACAGTGGTCCCCGTTGGTTGCACGGTATGAGTTGATTTTGAAGACACCCCCGCAACACCAGAGACCTGGGCTTATATGGTTTTACCGCCAGCAACAACTTCCAAGTCCAAGCCAACTCGGTGATAGATGTTATTTCATACACCTTTACTAGCAATTATTAGCATGATTTGGAGGAATTTATGAGTGGTTTTTAGGCTAAGTCTGTGATCCAGAAGTTATGGAGAGAAGTGAAGATATTCCTGGATTTACAGCTTAGATGGAGACATGAGGATGGAGATGGAGATGGAGCTGTTGGAGCATGCATGGAGAAGACTACCAACACTGGGTAGTAATGAAGAACAACAGAAGAAGAGAGTGAGCTAGCTCACCGCCCCACCGCGGCCCGGTGGTGACTCTCAGAGAAGAATGAAGCCCCGCGGTGGAAAGCCTGACGCCCCGCGGTGGATCTCACCGCCCCGCGGTGGCCATGTTAAGTGCCGCGCGTCTGAAGACTTTTATTTCCTTTTATTGTTTTTAGATTTTGTTATTTTATTATTTTGTTTCCTTTATTATTTTCATTACTTTAACCAAGTTTTCTGAAGACTATTTAAGCCCTCTTTCTAGGTTAAGAGGGAGACACTTAGAACACAACTCGTTACTGCTTTATTTCAGACGTTATTTCCCTTAGTTTTCATTCTCGTTTGAATGGAGAACTAACTTCCCTCTGTTATACTAGACGATTGAAGCAATACAGTTGATGTGTTTGTGAGATTTCTATTCCTTATTCTTATCCTTATAAATGTTGGTTTGATTCTCTTGGTTATATTGAATATTGATTTCTTGTTGTTCTTCTTAGCCTGATCAACTAGGTTGAATACTTTTTATCAATTGCTAGGATTGCATATAGGGGTTCCGAGTGCATATCTAGTGGCATACACAATTGTGCGTATAGGGGTTCCGAGCGTATAATTGTGAGTGAGAGTCAGTTGCATGCGAGTATTAATATGTCTTTCTATTTGCATGTATCCTATATCCTTGTGTGCATTGCTATTGCTGCGTCAGTGGTAAAGTATACCGACAACTGTGAGAATCGGAGGTACTTTACCAGTGATATAGTGATAAGTCTATCGACAATTGTGAGAATCGATAGTACTTAAGATCAGGGTGGGAACAACTATAAGGATAGTAAAAGAACTTGGATTACATAGATTGCTGTGATCAAATTATATCTCTGTATTGTGGATCTCGCTCTAGTAGGACTACTTTCCCATTATATTTTCTCAACTCAACCAAACTTGTTTGCTTTGCTTGCTTTGCTTTCTCGTGATAACTAAACCTCCCTGCTTGTTACTTGTCATTCACAATTGCATACTGCATCAGACCTTCCTTGTGGGTTCGACCCTTGCTTGCTTACTATACATCTGATAAGCACTACTTTGTAGGGCTTAACTAAGAGTTATTAGAGGGTTTTATTGGTGCCATTCGGATAGATTTAGACACATTCATGTGCATGGTGTTTGGGGGCGAAGATTGGTGTTTTGGTGGTGTTTTGAGCTTATTGGAGTATATTTGAAGATTCGGGATATGGAGCCACCAAGGAGTATGGAGTTAGAGAGGTAAAGTGTGGATTTGGTGGTCTGGAGAAGCAAATTGAAGATATCCAGATGAAGATGAGTTGACCACTGAGGAGACGAAGAAGAACCAAGGAAAGAGAGTCCACACGAGAGTAGAAGAACAATGTGCTGAATTCAATTGATTCGTTCTCTCTACTCAGATGCCCAAATGAAGTGATTCCAATTCGAGGAGTTAGATCTTGAAGTCTACTACAAGTACCCAAAATATGAGCGCAATCCGAGTTGGGAATCAAAAGTTATGAAGTGTTTACGAAAGTGGCACAGAAGCTAAAAATCGAGCATTAACCGCGATCGCGGGTCTTGGGCCGCGATCGCGGGTCATCAACGCCGAGAGTTCGGTTTTTCCCAAGTTTATCTTTTCTGTTTTTTTTTTCCCTTTTTCTTATTTCTATTTCAGTTATTTTTCCTAATGGGCTAGGTCATTTGTTAGGGCCCTATAAATATTCTCCTTATGCATTAGGGTTAGGGTTCCACTCTTTAGAGACAAGTTCTAGTTTTTGCAATTTCAATTCATCGTTGTTCTATTTCTTTTGAAGTTTCACCATGACTATGAGGAGTTAAGCCTACTTGGCTTAGTCTAGCAATGGAAGCTTAAGTTTTGATTATTGGTTGTGAGGTTATGTTCCCTTTCTTAATTCCTATTGGATTATATTATCTCTACTAAGCTTATTCCATTGGATTTCATTGATTACACTAGCCCGCGCAACTAGTTGTTATTGGTGATTTTCATATTGCTAGGATTAGGAAACTGTTGGGCTAACGTCCTATTCCGCTATAGCAACTACAGTTTACATGCTCTGGTTGAAATTGTTCTATTGTAGGGAGAGATAATTACATGGTAAATGCATCTGAGCGAGCGTTCTGTGTATCCTGGTTAATTCTTATTTGTATTGCTGCCTTTGGGTTGAACCTTTAGTGGTACTAGGGTTATTCATTGGTAAGGGTTCTTTGTGGAAGGTTTCCTTCTGAATCTACACAAGATCGGGACAGGAATAATCATAGGAAGGAATTGGAAGTAATCTAGGATCAACCAACCAAAACTTAAGTGGAAATTGCTTGGCTAAGTGTTTTCTCACATTTGATTGTATATTATTTATTCTGTTTTATTTCTTACTTGATTTAAACCTCACAAACCCCCCTTGTTACTGCTATTCGATTGGTTTCGATTTGTGATAAGAAAATAGACGCTTGTGATTCTCTTGGGATTTCGACCCTTGCTTGCTTACTATACTAGTTTGAAAGTTGAGGTTTACTTTGATTTGACATAACGACCTTAGGCCACGTCAAATTTGGCACCGTTGCCGGGGAATCATTGTCTTTTTTCTTGTGTATAAATCGAATATTGATCTTTCTAGGGAACCTATCTTACGGTTCCCTCTAACATTACTAACTTTTCATTGATGAAGTATGATTCAGAGTAGATAATTCTGTTGGAGAACTCTAGCTATGGCGCAAGAGAGCACGCTGCAGGCACTCACCCACGCACTGCAAGCGTTAACACAAGCGGTGATTCAAGCAAGTGCAACCAATACACAAGCAGTGATTCAAGCTGGTGAAAACAATGCACTAGCAATGAAAGAGGGATTCTCTCAGCTCACCCAGCAAAATTACACTTTGCACCAGGCCTCTCATCAATCTATATTAAAATTGGGTGCATCACTGGGACAGCTGATGCCTAGTACACCTGCAATAACGGAGTCCCCAAACAAGTACTGTGAAGGCCAGCTTGAGGCCAATGCAATCAAGTTGCGAAGTGGGGAAAGGCTGAATGACCCCTATGCTGAGGAAAGGAATGAAGCGTCGATAAGAGAAGACCGCAGCGAAGAACCGCGATCACAGTTATCTCACGGAGAAGGCATAATTTGGAGAGCTCCCCGCAAAAGAGAACCCGCGACCGCGGGAGGAGTGCTGCAACCCCGGTATGCTGATCGAAACAAGGCATTGTGCTGAATTTGATGATGAGGTTGAGGAGGACCTTGAAGAGGAAATCCAAAGCTTCAAGAACAATATGCTACCTGACGCGGTACGTTTGCCTGAAATTGAAGAGGAGATGGACGAGGACTGGGACTATGAGCCTCAAAACTACACTCAACATGAATGTCCCCTGCTGGAGTCCCAGATCCCCATCGCACCTCCCCCTGAGGCTCTCAATGGAAGCAAGCCAGAAGCTTCTTTGGTCACACTGGCCAACAGCATCCCTCGTTGTGCAGATTCTGTGAAGGCGAGGCGGAAGATAGGAAAGAAGCCGAAGGTGAAGCATAAGAGTGAGGTTGCAGGCCAGATGTCGGATTGCCTCATACTAGACACGGGGCAGGATAGGCGTATAACCTCTGCAATGCTTGGAAGAGAGCTCTTAAAGATGACAACTGCGGTCATGGATACGAAGGGTGATCCACTCACAATGAAAGGCAGAAGGAAGGGGGTACAGTTGTACCTGAAGAGGCACCCCCCAGATTTGGAACCAAGAAGGGTGGTCGATGTAAGCAACCCGGGATGAATAGAGAGCACCATGTCGAGCCACGACAGTAACCAAGGCGCTGCTCGGGAGGCAACCCGAGGTAAGACTTAGTTTTTTTTTCCTTGTTTTTGAAGTTTTTGCTCTGTTTTTTTTTTACTAAACCACGCAGGAAAGCCGAGAAGAAACCGCGATCGCGGCATAACACCCGTGATCGCGGCCGGAGAAAGTCGAGCAAAAACCGCGATCGCGGTACAAAACCCGCGATCGCGGGCCCATGGCGCGCCGCGAATTAGGGTTTAGTCCGGAAAAAAAAAACCGCGATCGCGGGTGAATAGTACCCGCGATCGCTGGATTACTGTTCAACGAAAAATAAAAATAAAAAATTGAAAATAAAAATAAAAAAATAAAAAAAATCGTACGTTACCCGCGATCGCGGCCTTCACTACCGCAATCGCGGTTCCTCCACGGTGTTCCTTCCATGGCGATTCTTCCACGACGGTTCTTTCGCTTATGGCGGTTATTTCCACGACGGTTCATTCATGGCGGTTCTGAGGCGGTCTTTCTTCATCATGTTCGCGAGCAACAACCGGTGTACCCTTGATCCATCCATTGTTGTTGTTCCCTGCGGTACGTCTTCACCTGTGCGTCACCACCAATGCATACTGAGTTCGGAGTTCCAGCATTCCATGATCCATCTCTTGGGAAGTTCGACTGTTGAAGTGGTGATGAAGTTTATGGGGATCCCTACATCCCTGAGTACCTTCCTATTGACGAAGACTACCACCCCGGCGTACGCTCAGTGAGTTCTTTCTTTCTTCCCCTCATATTTTTCTTTGTCTTCCATACATTGAGGGCAATGCATGATTCAAGCATGGGGGAGTAGAAAGTACTTGCTATCTATCTTGTAACTTAGTTTCGATTTCAGCATTGTTATTTCCATTCAGTATTGTCCATTGTTCGCATTCGCTTTTGAAGAAAAAAAAATAGAAAAAGTCAAAAAAGCAAAAAAGACATACATGAAAATCCTGGGACAAGTCGGAAACCCGAAAGGGCGGCTTGGGTAATAAGCAGGTGACCCAGACCAGCGCTAGGCTGGGGTAAAAAGGTGTCTGAGTGACGTGAGCTTTGTGAGCACATCTATGAAAAAAATACGAGTGGCTAGGATGAAAACCCGAAAGGGCTCCTAGGCAAAATGAGTGAAAAGAAGAGGAGTGATTTTAGGATCTCATTTTACCTGGAGGGGCGACATAAGAAGAGGAGCCAAAGAAGGATTGTCGGGTAGGTCACTCTGGGAGGCATAAGGAGTCATAAATGGAGGCTAGGATTAGAGGTCACTTTACACCATTGGATGTCCGGGTTAGGCTTGGGGGAAGTACTCTGCTTGCCCCTTAGCCTGTTGAGTTGTAGATGTGTTGTAGATGAGATTGGTGCCTGGAGCTTGGCATGGGTTAGGTAACTCTTAGTTGGAAGATGTGCTTCCTGAGACCTTGGGTGCTGCATTGGAGGAGTAGACTTTCTTTTAGTTTACTCGAGGACGAGCAAAGTCTAAGCATGGGGGAGTTTGATAAGCACTACTTTGTAGGGCTTAACTAAGAGTTATTAGAGGGTTTTATTGGTGCCATTCGGGTAGATTTAGACACATTCATGTGCATGGTGTTTGAGGGCGAAGATTGGTGTTTTGGTGGTGTTTTGAGCTTATTGGAGTATATTTGAAGATTCGGGATATGGAGCCACCAAGGAGTATGGAGTTAGAGAGGTGAAGTGTGGATTTGGTGGTCTGGAGAAGCAAATTGAAGATATCCAGATGAAGATGAGTTGACCACTGAGGAGACGAAGAAGAACCAAGGAAAGAGAGTCCACACGAGAGTAGAAGAACAATGTGCTGAATTCAATTGATTCGTTCTCTCTACTCAGATGCCCAAATGAAGTGATTCCAATTCGAGGAGTTAGATCTTGAAGTCTACTACAAGTATCCAAAATATGAGCGCAATCCGAGTTGGAAATCAAAAGTTATGAAGTTTTTACGGAAGTGGCGCAGAAGCTGAAAATCGAGCATTAACCGCGATCGCGGGTCTTGGGCCGCGATCGCGGGTCATCAGCGCCGAGAGTTCGGTTTTTCCCAAGTTTATCTTTTCTATTTTCTTTTCCTTTTTTCTTATTTCTATTTCAGTTATTTTTCCTAATGGGCTAGGTCATTTGTTAGGGCCCTATAAATACTCTCCTTATGCATTAGAGTTAGGGTTCCACTCTTTAGAGACAAGTTCTAGTTTTTGCAATTTCAATTCAACGTTGTTCTATTTCTTTTGAAGTTTCACCATGACTATGAGGAGTTAAGCCTCCTTGGCTTAGTCTGGCAATGGAAGCTTAAGTTTTGATTATTGGTTGTGAGGTTATGTTCCCTTTCTTAATTCCTATTGGATTATATTATCTCTTCTAAGCTTATTCCATTGGATTTCATTGATTGCACTAGCCCGTGCAACTAGTTGTTATTGGTGATTTTCATATTGCTAGGATTAGGAAACTGTTGGGCTAATGTCCTATTCCGCTGTAGCAACTACAGTTTACATGCTCTGGTTGAAATTGTTCTATTGTAGGGAGAGATAATTACATGGTAAATGCATCTGAGCGAGCGTTCTGTGTATCCTGGTTAATTCTTATTTGTATTGCTGCCTTTGGGTTGAACCTTTAGTGGTACTAGGGTTATTCATTGGTAAGGGTTCTTTGTGGAAGGTTTCCCTCTGAATCTACACAAGATCGGGACAGGAATAATCATAGGAAGGAATTGGAAGTAATCTAGGATCAACCAACCAAAACTTAAGTGGAAATTGCTTGGCTAAGTGTTTTCTCACATTTGATTGCATATTATTTATTCTGTTTTATTTCTTACTTGATTTAAACCTCACAAACCCCCCTTGTTACTGCTATTCGATTGGTTTCAATTTGTGATAAGAAAATAGACGCTTGTGATTCTCTTGGGATTTCGACCCTTGCTTGCTTACTATACTAGTTTGAAAGTTGAGGTTTACTTTGATTTGACATAACGACCTTAGGCCACGTCAAATTTGGCGCCGTTGCCGGGGAATCATTGTCTGTTTTCTTGTGTATAAATCGAATATTGATCTTTCTAGGGAACCTATCTTACGGTTCCCTCTAACATTACTAACTTTTCATTGACGAAGTATGATTCAGAGTAGATAATTCTGTTGGAGAACTCTGGCTATGGCGCAAGAGAGCACGCTGCAGGCACTCACCTAGGCACTGCAAGCGTTAACACAAGCGGTGATTCAAGCAAGTGCAACCAATACACAAGCAGTGATTCAAGCTGGTGCAAACAATGCACTAGCAATGAAAGAGGGATTCTCTCAGCTCACCCAGCAAAATTACACTTTGCACCAGGCCTCTCAGCAATCTATATTAAAATTGGGTGCATCACTGGGACAGCTGATGCCTAGTACACCTGCAATAACGGAGTCCCCAAACAAGTACTGTGAAGGCCAGCTTGAGGCCAATGCAATCAAGTTGCGAAGTGGGGAAAGGCTGAATGACCCCTATGCTGAGGAAAAGAATGAAGCGCCGATAAGAGAAGAACGCAGCGAAGAACCGCGATCACAGTTATCTCACGGAGAAGGCAGAATTTGGAGAGCTCCCCGCAAAAGAGAACCCGCGACCGCGGGAGGAGTGCTGCAACCCCGGTATGCTGATCGAAACAAGGCATTGTGCTGAATTTGATGATGAGGTTGAGGAGGACCTTGAAGAGGAAATCCAAAGCTTCAAGAACAGTATGCTACCTGACGCGGTACGTTTGCCTGAAATTGAAGAGGAGATGGACGAGGACTAGGACTATGAGCCTCAAAACTACACTCAACATGAATGTCCCCTGTTGGAGTCCCAGATCCCCATCGCACCTCCCCCTGAGGCTCTCAATGGAAGCAAGCCAGAAGCTTCTTTGGTCACACTGGCCAACAACATCCCTCGTTGTGCAGATTCTGTGAAGGCGAGGCGGAAGATAGGAAAGAAGCCGAAGGTGAAGCATAAGAGTGAGGTTGCAGGCCAGATGTCGGATTGCCTCGTACTAGACACGGGGCAGGATAGGCGTACAACCTCTGCAATGCTTGGAAGAGAGTTCTTAAAGATGACAACTGCAGTCATGGATACGAAGGGTGATCCACTCACAATGAAAGGAAGAAGGAAGGGGGTACAGTCGTACCTGAAGAGGCACCCCCCAGATTTGGAACCAAGAAGGGTGGTCGATGTAAGCAACCCGGGATGAATAGAGAGCACCATGTGGAGCCACGACAGTAACCAAGGCGCTGCTCGGGAGGCAACCCGAGGTAAGACTTAGTTTTTTTTTTCCTTGTTTTTGAAGTTTTTGCTATGTTTTTTTTTTACTAAACCACGCAGGAAAGCCGAGAAGAAACCGCGACCGCGGCATAACACCCGCGATCGCGGCCAGAGAAAGTCGAGCAAAAACCGCGATCGCGGCACAAAACCCGCGATCGCGGGCCCATGGCGCGCCGCGAATTAGGATTTAGTCCGAAAAAAAAAAAAAACGCGATCGCGGGTGAATAGTACCCGCGATCGCTGGGTTACTGTTCAACGAAAAATAAAAATAAAAAATTGAAAAAAAAATAAAAAAATAAAAAAAATCGTACGTTACCCGCGATCGCGGCCTTCACTACCGCGATCGCGGTTCCTCCACGGTGTTCCTTCCATGGAGATTCTTCCACGACGGTTCTTTCCCTTATGGCGGTTATTTCCACGACGGTTCATTCATGGCGGTTCTGAGGCGGTCTTTCTTCATCATGTTCGCGAGCAACAACCGGTGTACCCTTGATCCATCCATTGTTGTTGTTCCCTGCGGTACGTCTTCACCTGTGCGTCACCACCAATGCATACTGAGTTCGGAGTTCCAGCATTCCATGATCCATCTCTTGGGAAGTTCGACTGTTGAAGTGGTGATGAAGTTTATGGGGATCCCTACATCCCTGAGTACCTTCCTATTGACGAAGACTATCACCCCGGCGTACGCTCAGTGAGTTCTTTCTTTCTTCCCCTCATATTTTTCTTTGTCTTCCATACATTGAGGACAATGCATGATTCAAGCATGGGGGAGTAGAAAGTACTTGCTATCTATCTTGTAACTTAGTTTCGATTTCAGCATTGTTATTTCCATTCAGTATTGTCCATTGTTCGCATTCCCTTTTGAAAAAAAAAATAGAAAAAGTCAAAAAAGCAAAAAAGACATACATGAAAATCCTGGGACAAGTCGGAAACCCGAAAGGGCGGCTTGGGTAATAAGCAGGTGACCCGGACCAGCGCTAGGCTGGGGTAAAAAGGTGTCTGAGTGACGTGAGCTTTGTGAGCACATATATGAAAAACATACGAGTGGCTAGGATGAAAACCCGAAAGGGCTCCTAGGCAAAATGAGTGAAAAGAAGAGGAGTGATTTTAGGATCTCATTTTACCTGGAGGGGCGACATAAGAAGAGGAGCCAAAGAAGGATTGTCGGGTAGGTCACTCTGGGAGGCATAAGGAGTCATAAATGGAGGCTAGGATTAGAGGTCATTTTACACCATTGGATGTCCGGGTTAGGCTTGGGGGAAGTACTCTGCTTGCCCCTTAGGATTTTTTACTTTGATAAGGCTAATCAACGATATTTGCATTGCGCATCTTTAGCCCCGTCAAATTTGGCGCCGTTGCCGGGGACGTTTTCTGTTTTGTTGTGTGTTTTTGTGATTGATTTTTGGTGGAGACCTATCTTATGGTCGACACTCATTCTACTGACTCTCCTCTCGTAGCTTTTGATCCAGAAGTCGACAGATCGTTCTGTGCGAACCTACGCGATCAAGGAGAAGAAGAAGTCGAGGTTGAGGTCGTTGAGCCGACTGAGCCAATTAACATCCCTACTGTCGCAATGGCTGAGACTCTGAGAGAATTGACTGAGCCGAATATTGGAGCACAACCCTTGGCTGTCGTCATCCCTGCACTTGGCGAAGGCGTGAATTTTGAGCTGAAATCTGGAGTTGTTGCTTATCTCCCAAAGTTCCACGGTTTGAGTGGAGAAGACCCGATCTCTCACCTGGGCAAGTTCCACAATGTCTGCATGACTATGAAGCCCAAGAACGTGACGGAAGATCAAATCAAGATGAGAGCTTTTGGTTTCTCCCTGCTAGACTCTGCAAGCGACTGGTACTATCACTTGCCACCAGGAATAAACTGCACAAGGCATTCCTGGACAAGTACTTTCCAACGAAGAAGGCGAATGCCTTGAAAAAGGCAATTGTCAATATTGAGCAGGCTAGTGATGAGACGCTGTATGATTATCTTGAGAGGTATAAGAGGTTTTGCTCTAGCTGCCCATTCCACGGATACGCCAAGCAGGACCTTGTCCTCTATTTACACAATGGTCTGCTGGACCAAGAGAGAAGGATGGTTGACGCTGCTTGCGGTGGAAGCATTCTGAATCTGACACCGGATACAGCCATGGAGAGATTCCAGGAGATGAGTGAGAGCACCAGGAGTTTTGGGAAGACATACCAAAGGAAGGCGGTCAATGCTGTGACCCCTGCAGGACCAAGCCCAGTGTTGACTGAGCTAGCTGAGCTGAAAGAGATGGTGAAGAGGATGGCGAATCAGAACGCCCCTCAACAAGTTAAAGCATGTGGGCTTTGCTCTGATCAATACCACCCCACCGACACTTGTCCTCAGCTGCAGGATGAGGGTGTTGCTGAAGTTAATGCTATAGGAGGTTATGGACCCCCTAGACCACAGTTTGGTGGACAGCCCAATTATAATCCGAGAGGGCGAGACCACCCAGGTTTTAGATGGAGTGACCCTCAAGGTGGTCAACAGCCTGCACAACAACAGTACCAGCAAAGAGTCCCATACCAACAGAGGCCTCAAGGCTAAAGCTCTGGTGCTTCTACCGAAGAGATGCTAAAGACTCTGACTCAGCATTTCGCTACGCATGTGTAGGCTACTGAGTCAAGTATTAAGAACATGGAGAGACAGATTGGCCAGCTTGCTGATGTTGTGACCAAACTTGACCAGATGACATCTAATTCATTTCCATCTCAGACTACTGTGAACCCAAGGGAGAATGTGAGCTCTATTACCCTCAGAAGTGGTAAAAAGTTGGACGTTGCTCCTATAGCTGAGAAGGAAAACGAGATCGAGAAGGAGAAAATCATCGGACGCCCCGCGGTGGATGCCACCGCGGCCTGGCCAGAAATTAAAGAAGGAGCCAGGAAAGAAACGCTGAATCCACCGCCCCGCGGCGACTCTGGCCGCGACCCGGCAGCTGAACTCAGTAAACACGCCGCGACCTCACCGCCCCGCGGTGATGATCGACGCCCCGCGGTGGACTTACCGCGACCTGGCCTTCGAGAACCCGACTCCGCTGAAGAAACCTGTATTGATGACTACGTTCGCCCCGTGTTTCCCCCTCTAGGTTCTGAGAAGCCACCAGCACCTTTCCCTGAGGCGCTGAAGGCCAAGAGAGTAGCTGAAGACAGCGATCTGTTCGAGACATTTCGGGACTGTGAGGTGAACATTCCCCTGATCAAGCTTATCAAGGCTATCCCTCGATATGCCAAGTTCTTGAAGGAGTTGTGCACCGTGAAGAGGACTCAGAAGCAGAAGGCTCAAAAGAAGATTCCAGTGAGTGAACATATGTCAGCAATAGTTCAGAGACGCATGCCTGAGAAGTGCAAGGATCCAAGTACATTTACTATTCCTATCACTATAGGTGAGCATCGATTTGAGAAAGCCTTGTTAGACTTGGGTGCCTCAATTAATGTGTTACCCTATTCTTTGATTGGGGATTTAGGAATAGGACCCTTACATGATTCTAACATTGTTATACAACTTGCTGTTGGTTCTTGTGTACCCCCTAAGGGTGTTGTGGAAAATGTTCTTGTGAGGATATGCTCTTTGATTTTTCTTGCTGACTTCTTTGTTATGGATATGGACTATGATGAGCAGATTGCTCCAATTATGCTAGGGCGACCTTTTATGAAAACATCCATGACAAAGATTGATGTAGACAGTGAAATTGCAACTATGGAATTTGATAGAATAATTTTTGAACATAATATTCATAAAGCCAACTCTATTGAATTACCTGCTCCTTGCTGCATTAGCGATATTGATGATCATGTGCATGACAATGTTAAAACTAGTGCTGTAGAGACCGTAGTTAAGTGTTCTACTATTGATGAACCTATTGAGTCGCATGAGTTACATGTTGGTGATGTCTTGTTGGATGACATAGGAGATTCCATTCCCTCCATTTTGGGCACTCGCCCCCCTGCACTAATCATACAAGGCTGTAAGCCTTTATCCAGTGATGTGCAACATATTCAGATTGAGCCATATCGGCCCTCACATCGCTCTGAGTATGGGGGAGATACTCCAAAGGAAGTAAGCATGGAGTCAATGGAAAAGAGGGAACATGGCTTAAGGTCTAAACCTTTCCATGGGAAGTCTTAACAGGAAGAGACGAATAGGAGGATTCCGAGGGGATCCTATTCCAGGTGGTAATTGATCTGCAGTACGTCGAGCCAACGACGTTAACCAAGGCGTTGTCCGGGAGGCAACCCGTGGTAATTGTTCTTTAAGTTTTCTTTAGATTATTTTCGTAATTTATTTTGCTTTGTTTCGTTCGCCTGTTACTCACATTTCAGGTACGAAAGTAAATAGAGAGGATACAGTGTCCCAGTTCGTCTCACCGCCCTGCGGCGATCCTCACCGCCCCGCGGTGGAGCCCACCACCCCGCGGTGAATGTCTGGTATACCTTCTCAACTCCGAAAAAAAAAAAAAAAAAACAAGAATAAAGGGCCCGAAAAAACCTTAAACGGGTGCGTAAATTTTTTATTTCTTGAGTTGTTACGAAGGATTTGACGGATTGGGCCCCTTTGAGCCAAGAACCCCTATAACACCTGCTAAGAGATTTATCAGAATATCTTGAATGAGAATAGCTCTACAATAAGAGCCACAAATATAATAAGAAGGTGGTGCCAACAACATGAATTCTTTATCAATAATAGCTCTAGCATGCCAGCAAATTCACATCATGGATTGAACACCGGAAAATTGATTCAATGTGACTTGAGTTACCTGCCAACGAAAGGGATTGTGTAGACAAGTGCAAGGATACAAAAAACTAACCTGCAAATCTATCCCATCACTTGCTAGACAAGAGCAGGGATTGTTTGATTCCGATTGCCGAATGTTCTTTAGCAATATATTGTAATATCCTATCACTAATTTAAATTGAAGCACACCATATCTCGTAACTGAACAAGTACAATCTCAGAATAAAGTTTCTATTCTGTACTCAATTCATCTATACCCAACTTAACAGCTTAGTACTCCTCAGTAGAATAGATGTAAAATGTACAGAATGAAAGGAAAATATGGAATGCATTATTGCTACTACTTACCATGATAAGTTGTCATGATAAAATATTTATTCACATTCTCATCTAAACTTTGTTACTTAACAGGTCCTAGAAAACAATGTTAAATTTGGAAATAAAACTGCACCTATAGAAGGAATGAAATTCCTTAGGCAATTATATCAAGAAAAAGGCACAAACCTATTGTACTCTCTTAGCTTCTTACCTTCGTAATATAGAGAGGAAGAACAAGTGAAAGAAGAAATTGAGAGAGTCAAAACATGCATGAGCCTTGCTATGGAATACTAAAGTAAGACTCTATTCAGGCAAACAAGACAATAATCAAAATCCAGCAAAGATAAAACTCCATAGATATTTCACCCCCGGGCACAAGTGCACAACCCTTTATGGCTACTCCACCTAGTTATTTTCTCCCCAGTCAGATAATTTTATGAGCAAAAACGGAACTTGTTCAAAATGCATGAAATGGAACATCAACAAAGAACACCCAAAAGGAACTATTACCATAATCCACAAATTGCTAGTTCCAAGCTGTCTGTGATTTCCGGATCAAAATGCAAGAGCATATAGTTATTCCCTTGTTAATTACATTACCACATGTCAAAGTCCTATAATTTCTTATATTGTGGAAGTTACAAATAGTTCAAAGAGCTGATGAAATGACAGCATGTGACTAGAGCTTTACAATACTCGTAAATAAACAGAAAAAGTATGCCCCGAAATAAATAGGCAAGTTCTATCAAAGGTACAAAATCTCTACATGGAAATCTAAAATTGTTGCAGTGAGATAAGATCAGCAATTCCTTACTCGTGAAATATATGTAGAGAAATAAAACCAAAGAAGCATGGTACATGCTATTTCACTGTAGTTCCAAGACCAACATACAAACTAATATTAATTTTACCTGTCCTTTTCTATAGAGATCAACATTCCAACACATTTTGAAAGAAAACACAAAAATCCCAGCACGTTCCAAGTGCTTTCTCAAATAGCACAAGCAACCTCAGACATCCGTTGAAAAAACAGAGCAATTGAAAACCCTGAACTGGTGCAAGCCGTGCAAACGAAAGATGAGATAAATAATTCTCTATTGATGAAGTATGAACACCAAGTGAAAATAACAGGTCCATGCTATCAGCTGTAGGTGTAAAGGCAACATGCAAACAATGTGCAATATAGTTGCCATTTTTTACAGTGATAAACATCCAAACACATTACAAGACCCGAAAGAAATTGAACATGAGTGTAGTCTACAAGTCAAAGACCTGGACCTTTCAACTAGATTCAGTTCAAATATCTAACTAGGGTTCATTGCACAAATACAATTAAGTAAACAAAAATCTTACAGAACAGGAGAAAAATTTCATGAGTTAATGTGATATAATACATGCTAGTATGTTACAGTCAACCGATGAGCAAAATGACCTTTGAGCATCATATAACAGTCATGGCAAGTAAAATGCATAGCAATGTTCACCAATTTTGCGTGCAAGCTGAATAATTTAGATCATAAAAGGAGAAAAGAACATTTCATTATACATACAAGTTTCTCCATCTGCTTATTTTCTTTCAATCTAAAAACAACTTATTGTGCAAAAGATGAAAAAATTGAAGACAGAAGACAGACAAAATCATATAGGATAGTATTTGCTTTACCTGACAGATCATAGTGTCTTTCTCTTCAGATTAATACTCCTCTATAAGGAAGAAAAATGAACCGATTGATAAAGATAAATAATAGAGAATAGTATTCTCATCATATAACAGTCATGGCAAGTAAAATGCATAGCAATGTTCACCAATTTTGCGTGCAAGCTGAATAATTTAGATCATAAAAGGAGAAAAGAACATTTCATTATACATACAAGTTTCTCCATCTGCTTATTTTCTTTCAACTTAAAAACAACTTATTGTGCAAAAGATGAAAAAATTGAAGACAGAAGAGAGACAAAATCATATAGGATATTATTCGCTTTACCTGACAGATCATAGTGTCTTTCTCTTCAGATTAATACTCCTCTATAAGGAAGAAAAATGAACTGATTGATAAAGATAAATAATAGAGAATAGTATTCACTTTACCTTACATTTCAATGAGATTAATACTCCTCTATAAAAAGAAAAATGACATTCAGATTGATAAAGACTCAGCTACTTTTGAAAAAATTATGTTGAAATCTAACTATGAACCCATTTTTTTTAAACTCTTCCAGGATTTGTTCCGAAACTCTTTTAGCAAGTTTATCAAAAGACTTTATGCATAAGAATTACAGGAGAGCTCACAAATACCCCTGCTTAATATTATGGCCTTTTTACACTTACAAACTTAAAACAGATCACTGTGTTTGGAATGATCTTACAGAATAAGAGGAGTAACAACAGCATAAAAGATAAGCAGAGCCAATACTTAACTCATCATCCAAGGGAGATATGGAAAGAAGAGGGCAACACAAGGATCTCATATTAGTGATTGACTATGATGATCAGATTATTAAATTCCCCATTCATCATATACATTTCATCAACTAAAAACCTAATTATGGATAACATATTTAGATTGAAAAAGTTGACACTGCCTACAGCACTATAGTTACTTGCAGTGAAACTATCAGCCTTATTTTAGATAAGGTATATGTCCATGACACATTATGTATCTGAAAAGTGCTTCTACTAGAAGATATCTACAATGCAATATCTTCAGTAGTAGAAATTCAAAAGGTTTCTTGTTCCTTTAATACCACAATTTCATAATAAAGAAAAAAAGGCAAAATAATTTCTCAAAGAAAAATTGTTAATTCATATTAAGATCTAATTAATATCAAACATGTATAGAACAATATTGAAGCTCTTAACATTATATGAATTTACCTTTTACCACACTACATAAGATTATCCCTGCAAAACTTTTTCCTTTTCTCTTGGGAGTAAATTACACAAATCTGTGGTGGACAGACAAGAATGCCAAACGTACAAGACAACAGCCAGTGATGGGGTTTCTATTTTATAAGTACCCTGTCACTTATTGCTGCTAAATCATCCCCCAATCAAGTACAGCTGTAACAACTGGAAGTACAGCCGTATTGTGCCTCAAGACCTGCTTCACCCTTTCATGAATCTCAGCACACTAATCTGGCTCATCTCCAATGAAGGTAGTGCAAATTGTTATAGCAACGTTGTAGTGCCAAGACAGCACGTTCTTGAGTCCAGAAAAATGAAAGAGTTTTCCAAGCAAATCCAAATCTTTTCTTAGTGTCTCACTCTTCGGATGCCTGGCTTGCCTGCATAGAGATTTTCTCCATCAACAATGGCCAGTCTTCCCCAAGTTGCTGAGGTTTTAGATCCATGGCAACTTTTAATTCATGTAACGATATTGAATTTTGAGTTCTCTGTTCTTCCATAATCCCAGCAACACTTTGCATGTGTAAATGGTTGCTTGGCGGCCTTGGCCAAGAATCATTCATAAGCTTGCTATGCATCTGGCTTCGATTTTTTTGTGGATCACTAGTAGAGCCCTCTCCAACCAACTGAACACAAGACTTGATCAAACGCCTCAAATACACATCTAACATATTATTTAATGAATTAGCACACTCCATCGTCACACCACCAGCAAGGCCACATGCCGCTGCAACCTGCTCCATGCGCTGCCTGAGGCCCTCTGAATCACACAACACTCCACTATCAAATGAGCTGACAAAGTTACCACTGTTGATCAATGGTAATGATTTGCGGACCCCACCTACACTAGCAGAACAAAATGGTATTCCTAAAGGAGCAGCCAGAGGGCTCTTGGAGAAATTCAAGTTGCCAGCCTGCTCTACCACTTCCCCATTAGTTAAATTATTCTGATGATCCTTACCCAAGATAGCAGCAGGAACATCAGAAGAATTATTCAACCTCAGTTTCTCAGCAATAACAGGTTGCTCTGCAAGCCCTTGCAACTGCTGAGTTGGCCTCTTATAATCACAAGGCATTTGCTCCCCATCATTTACTATCCTTGCAGCACTATCTTCAGTAGCTGTCGATTGATGTGAAGCATAATCGATCCTTCCATTTGGTCCAAGAGGACTTGGCCTGTCCCTTAACTTCCTGTCACGAACACCTGGCCTGGGCTTTCTCGGGGACATTGGCCCGTTTGTCCAAATTGGTGCACTTGAAGTCTGATTCTGAGCCACAAACCCGCAATGAACATGCGCATCTTCCATAGTTGTTGAGCTCTTTCTGACTGTTGTGGCAGCATTTGCGGGGCCCACATGATTAACCTGTGGAGGGAGTTGTGCACTACAAGCATTCTTCAGAGTGGCCTTTATTATCTGATTATGCAAAGGAAGATTCTCCTTGCCCAATACCCGTATACACGTCCTATCAAACTCAACCTTGCTCATCTTCTCATTTATAAACCTATCTAAACAATACAAGTACCGTTTCAATCTTTCTGGACCAATCTTCTTCAGCATCAGAGCTTTCAAATCCACAACATTGACTCTGGAGCTCTTGTCACGATGCATTATCACCACAAAAAGTTATTCCACAATTCAATAGCAAAAACAACCAGAGACACCTTACAATCTTCAAAAATTTCTAACAGAGCATTCCATCAGTTGCAACAGAAGAACCTGCTCAATCAAGCGCAATAAAAACTTGAAAGCCATACACCCAAGCGCAAAACCCTAAATTCAACAAAAATTGCACCATTTGAGTAGAAGATCTAGGCCGGTATACAACTCTACTCAAACCCTAAAACTCCGCTTCTTTACACCAAATCTTCAACGAACCAGGACACGGAATTCCGAATCACCGAAGCAGGCCACTAGAAGGCTTATGCTTCCCTGAGCTTCAAACGGTAAAATTTTCAGAGCGCGCAAGTGCGCCCTTCAAAATCCGCAGTTATCTTCAAAATTGGGGGAATTGGGCATTGCTGAACGTCGCAGGTGCACTCTGGGATCGAAAAGCCAAGTGCAACGGATTCGATCAACGGTCCCAGTTTCAAAAAGAAATTCAATTTCCTTTTTTTTGCAACGAGGTCCGAGCTTACACAACAAACCTCACAAAGTAGAAAACTGGGAACAAGTCAATTGAGGAGCGGCGGAGAGAATTTGATTGATTTCTGACCTTCTATTCCGAGAAGAAGCTGAGGAGGAGGAGAAGACGAAGATTGAAGTTGGACTTTCTCTCTCTTCCACTGCGCAAGATTAAAACTTGTATGCGGAGTACATTTAAGCTTGTACGGAGCAACATTAGCTGACTTTTTCGATCGGAGGGATTCAGATTTTTGCAACCCTCAATCGCTGCAACCACTCTCTCACTCTCCTCTTCTTCCCCTGGGCTGTGCGTCTCTCTCTCTCTCTCTCTCTCTTCTTGGTCTACTACCTCACATCACCACGGTTAGCTCTCTTTTTTCCTTTTTCCTTTTCTTTGTTTTCATTTTATTTATTTTTGGGCTGATTAATATCTAAATTATGCTATGAAATTTGCAATTCGTTGGGGCCTTCGAAATTTGAAGTACTTTTGTTGCAGCAGTTACATAAGAACTGTTGTTGGTTCCATTATATTGTTTTTTCTGTGTGGAATCCATTATATTGTTAGAAGTGCATCCTTCTCTTAGTTGTGGTTTAGGCTCGAGTGATAGAAGTTCAAGTATGATAATGTAGATATCATAAGAGCAATTTTGTTGCGACGCTTTTGAGGAGAATTGTTGTTTTATTATACGTGTTACTATAAAACTCTTAAGACGTGGTTTGATTGTTATAGATATCATTTGGGAGGAATTGATAGTTAAAATGACAATTGATACAACAAGATTACAAGTTATCCATTATTTTTACATAATTGAGATTATTTAAAGAAGTCTATAAGACTATACTTTTTTTTTTTGTCAGATATAAGACTATAATTTGAGTAAAAGTGGAGGGAGACACTTCTAATTCACTTCAACTCCAATTTTTGTACCCTTGAAGAGTGTGGGTAAGGAATTTCCTCGAATTTCTTTTCACTTAGGATCTCTTCGGATAAATCACCAAAAAATGAGTTAAAGTGGATAGGAGTAAAAGAAAACACTTCAACTCTCACTTTCATTCCCTTTTTTGTACTCATGTGTCTGTGGGGTAAGAGTAGAAAATTCGTTACACACGCACTTTCATTCTCTTAGAAACTCGTTTTCATTTATCCGAACATGCACTTAATGCCCAACTTCCACCAACGGCTTATTTGGCTAAATTGAGTGGAAGTGGATGGAGACACTTCTACTCCTACTTTAACTCCATGTACCCTTGGGGGTGAGGGTAGGAGATTTCCTTCCACTTCCACTCCCTTAATGCCCCATTTCCACTAAGCCGAACAAGCCCTAAATCGAACATATACTATATGGATGTGTTACATGTTTTAATTCTTATTTTGAACATCATAATAGGTGTAGTAATAAAAGTGTGGTTAGAAAGGAAATATCCGCATGAACATAATTAAAAACTTATTGTATGTGGATATGTCAGCCTCTAAGGAATTCTTCCAGCTAGATACATGGAACAAAATTACTTTTCGAAGAGAACCTTCTTATTTCAAGAGGCAACAAGAGTTTATTAAGTATTGAACCCTTTAACAGTCATATTTAAATTTTATTATGTTATTCATTAATTTCTTTTAACTATTGCCTTATTTTAGTCGAGATCACTAATGGTGTTTTTTTATGGATTGACATTTAAAGTATAACTCACATTGAACTTCTTTTGTCATGATATAGATCAAATAATAAATATGCCCTTTTAGGTGGCATGTCCGCAAGTTTTGATGGTTTCAATTTAGATATATCCTCAAATAATCCAAAAATCAATTTATGATGCCTCCGTCCATACTCAATCTTGGTCAACACCATTCATATTAATTTAGTTTTTGCATTCATTTATGTTGTTATCGAACTTATTTGTCATTACTCACGGGTCATTGTCCTTGTCAGTACGTGGTCGCCTTGTGTCTCATCATCTTCTTTACAAATCGTCTTTGCTTACGACTCTTTACCCCCTCATGGTGTCCATTTCCCCAATAGGTCTTCACATACACATTACCTTGAACAACAACAAAGAAGAAGGAATCACAAACACCGGTAAAAAAGAAAGAGAGTAAGAGTAGAAGGTTGGTAGGGATAAATTAAAGAAAGTACGATAGAGGTTGAGGCAATAACAACGGTGGAATATTTTTAGACTAACCTATTAGGTATTAAGTGCAATGGAGGATAATAATGATATTTATGGTGAAAGGAGATAAATGAATTCATAAACACACCAAAAAAAACAATAAAGTATACGCGAAATAGTATTGGTAAGTGATTTTTTAGTAGATGTTTGATTTGTTAAATTCAATTCTACTCAAAAGTCTATTTCAGACACGTTTTTAGAAATGTGAACATATTACATGTAGACAAATTAGCATTCCTTAGTGTTTTCACCTTTTGTGCTTGATTTTCAAAATGATTTAAAATTTAAGAATATTCACCCGTAAGGGTGATGTAGGCTGGTACTCATATCAGTTATGAGGCCAGAGTAATTATTTCCTCATAAATAATTGGTAGATGTTTGATGGATAATACTACCAAGCTTCAATTTGATAAAAAAAAAACTTATATTTTCTTTTTTCCAAGAAAATTTTGTTTACTCAACATTACAACAACACAATACAATGCATGCATAGTGGGCAACAATCCAAATGTACATTGATAATTTTTAAATTTAGACTTTTTGGCTTGTATAAGTAAATTAGTTGATTTTTTTCTCCTAAAATCATTGTTTTAAAATTATTTACATTGATTTGGAATTGGATTATAATTCTTTGAATGATCTAGGTTGATTTGACATGAGAGATGTATCTATAAAATAGAAGCTCAATGGTCAAAGAAATAGGAATCAGTAAATATATGAAGTGTGACAAAGGAAACAAATAAAATAAGTAGAAAGAAGAGAGGAAGTTTAGGTTGTATTCGGTGAAAGTTTTTGAAAGTTTAAAACCTGTTTTTTTATGTGTTTGGTGATACAAGCTTAAGGTTTAGGTTTATGAGAAGGTTTGACCTAAAAAATAGGAACCTTATGGAGGTTTGAAAATATTAAAAAAATTTATCCCAAAATACCCAAATTAGAAGCCCCCGTTCATTTAACAAAGAAAAGAAAAAAGATTAATTCCCCCAATATCTCACGTCTCATCTTCCTCCTTGATGAACACTAGCTCATCTTGCACTTCCCTCCCATATTTTGTGGCTCCAACCATTTGATGCTACCGCTCTCTTACATCAGCACATTGTTAATCCGAGGTAGTTATGTTCTCCTTCTCACACCGCATCCCAATTTGTGTGCGAAAAGTGTAGATTGTTTTGATTTGCGTTCTATTATCTTGTTAATTAGGACTTGACAGAACCCTAGATTTTGATTTCCTTGTCTTCTCCATGATATGTATTTGGCTTCATCTGTTTTGAATTTGTTGTAAATTGTATCAACTGGGCTGCGAAAACCCATTTCTACTGAGCAATCAACAACCGAGTGTTGGAGCTTGCAAAAAAAGAAGAAATTTCAATGTTGGGCGACGAGATTTATCAACTTTTGCACATTTATGTTGTTGAAGTGGACATATACCTCGTAGTTTAGGTAGTATTTTTTGTTCAGTGTAATTCATCAATTGGTTTAGATAAGTGTTGTGGCCATGTTGTTCTACGTTGTTGACTGTATCAACAAAACTAATGTCACCCGGTTTGTGGGATTAGTCGTACTTGAGCATCAACTACTTGATTCTAAGAGATCTTCTCAATCAAGAGAGGAGAATGGAAACCGGCTGTTGAATCGTAGTGTGTTAGACAGGGAACGGTGTGACTGTTCCCTGGGCAACGGAATATAAAGATTCAAAGTAACAAGTAATTTCCCAAAAACAAATACTTGTATTATTAAGAATTGTACAATCTCACAAGTCTTATCTCCACCTATACCCTAGGTTAAAGACCTTGAGTGCAATCAACCCCTAAAGACACAAGAACAAAACAAAACCTTTAGCAAGAACTACTCGTACCTTGCCTTAGACCTTCGATCTCAGTTCTCACAAGAGTTCCTTTGTGTGCTTGATGGTTATAGCTGAGATGCCTTTTCTCAAGGCAAATCTCATCTATATATATGGTCTAACAAATATCCTATTACCAAATATCTAACAATTGACATATATGATAACAACGAACAATTTCGTTACCAAATATACTTTTCAGCTTATAAACACATGGTTTCCTTATATAAACTTTCCTAAGACTCATTATTTTTTTCTTCTTAACCAAACAAGACTTAAAATCTCGTTTCCTTGTATAACTGAGTCTCTCTGGGAACAACTGGCACATATCTGCGTTCCTTATCGTTCCACAGATGATGTTTCCATATATAGAGTTTTCCTTGTATAGGAACTACGCGTGTCAGATTTCCAACTTGCTTCCGCGTAACAGTTCTTTGTTTACACAACGTTCCTTAGCTCTTCTCTGCTTTCTCTTCTTTATGTGTTTTCCACTATTCCCTAAGTCTTTCATAAGATTTGAAACTCATAGGAACAACAAGAACATATAAAACCTAATGGTGTTTATCATCAACAAAACCAGAGGGAACGTCAAGGTTCCAACAATTTCCCCCTTTTTGGTGATGACAAACCCATTCAAAAATTGTTCGATCAAAACAGAGTAATAAGCAAGGCAATATTGATGTGCCCTCGCCTTCCTTCAATGCCACACAAGAAGAAGAAGCATTCACTTTGCCAAGCCATGGTCCCATGACGCGCGCACAAGCCAAGGCTATCCAGGAGGCAAGCCAATCTTTCATCGCGCGCGCCATTGCCGGCCACAGCAGCCACGACGCCGAGCCCGCCGTTTATCTTCTATGCACCATCACAGGCACAACGGAGGCTCAAGCAAGCAACGACTATTCTGGCTCGACCATTCATTGGCATTCACCTCCAGAAGATCAAGGCCCAAGTGTGCCCCATTTTGCTCGAGCGAGCCTCCCTGGCGCCGAACAGCACGCTGCTAGCCCTTCAAATGAAGGCCCAGGTCGGCCCACTCGCCCAAAGCAAGGCCCGTTTGACTTAGAGGTTATTTAGATGGTTTCTGGATGATTGTATGAGACATTTCCTCTTTTAGAAGTTTCTATTTTTAGTAAGCCTATTTTTTAGTACTTTCCATTTTGGGCGTGTGCTTAACTATGTTAGTTGGGCTAGCCCAAGGCATAACTCGGCCCATCCGAGTTCTGCCCTATTTATACTTTGCTTATTTGTTACTTAGACTTTTGACGTTGAATTTAGACTTGAATTATTCGGTTGAGGCAATTCCTCCCTTCTTCGAGTTTTGACGTCAAACACTAATCAAAACCCTATCTTCTGCCGCCGACGCTACGCCACCTACTCGAATCCTCCGAGTCCTCCGCAGGCGACGCTACGCCACATACTCGAATCCTTCGAGTCTTCCGCAGCCGACGCTACGGCAGTCACCATCGCATCGCTTCCGCCTTCGCCACTCGCCATCGCTAGCGCCGACGCCCTCGTTGTCGCCCTCGCCTTCGCCAACGTCGTTGTCCTCGCCTTCGTCTCGGACATCGACCGTGTCAGTAAACCTCACAAGTTACTGTTCACCCCGGCGCTGCTAACGATCATCCGTGCAATTCAACAAGGCTTCGCGCCAAGGGTTCCACAGCGATCGCTAGAGTCAATCCGAAGCACTGAGCACGAGTCCTGGATCCTAGTGCCGACTTGGGTCAATCTTGGCATTCGGAAAGCACGAGCACATCAACTGGCATCAGATCCTTTGGTCTCGTAAGTGCTTTTGTCTCTAGTTCGTTTATTTCATACAATACCCCCCAACTTCCTTCCGCAAAAAATCACAATTTTTTTTTTCCTTTGTCCGCCATTGTTATTGTTACTTCAAGCTTTCGGTTCATACAATCCAAGTGGTTGGCCGAGTTACTACAAAAAAAAAAATTTAACCCTACGTGATTTTGGTGATTTGCTAGAGTGATTTTCGGAATTGTTTCCTTAAAATTTGGATTCACACGCACCTAATTGGTTACCTAAATCAAGAATCAAATCTCAAGGATTTTCTCTCTCCAAATCTGGGATCTCTCTCTCTCTCCAAATCTCACGTCTCTCTCTCCAATTAGTTACTTAGGCCGTTATTTTTATTTTATTTTATTTGCTTCCCTTATTTTTTTCTCCACAAATATTCTAATATCTTATCCGAGATCTCCATCTAATATCTCGCATTTGATATCCAAAAAAAAAGAGTAATCTCGGCAATTCCCCAAAAAAAAAAAAAAAAGAAGCCGAATTCAAAAAAAAAAAAAGAAGGGTTAGCTTTTCCTCACGGCCTAGGCTCATCTCTAAACCTCCCCGCTTCACAAACTTGGTACGTGGTTGCTAATTGGTTGTTTGTTTGTTCGGATTTCTAGGTTTCAATTTCTTGAATTTCTTACGTGAATCACCAAGTTAACCTAGCCGCCCTCTCGGCAACCAACCAAAAACCCTAACGAACTTTTGATTGTGAGCACTTCGTTTCCTTTGTTTCTTGTGTTTTGTTTTTGTGTTTGTGTTTATGATGTTAGGACACATCCAAATCGGTAGCTACACTGGGACTCACGGTGTCGACGCGCACGCAGAGCAAGTGGCGCCTACGGCTTCTACTTCTCAAACACCGCCGCCAACCATGGCTACCGAAGAGCCACCCGCCGATCTCCCGGCGGCGCAACAACAGATCCTGGAGCTACGGCGGCTCTTGGCAGAATACCAAGCTAAGGAGGTTCCCCAACCGGCCACGGCGTTTGAAGTTGACACCGGTGGCCTTGTCACCGGACAAGTCGCCGCGCCTTCCGTGGCCCGCCAAGACAAAGGAAAGGGGGTCATGCCTTCGACCTCCCATGCCCAACCTCAGTTGAACCGCATTCACTCGGTCATCGAGTCGCGGCAAGCGCAACAACAATCCCCGGCACTTGGCCACACGGAGGCAGACGGCGATTTCACCGCCCAAGGTCTTGACGTTTCTCCTCTAGTCTTTGATGACAGGTACAATCCCAATGGTAACCAAAGCCACCTCGCGCCGCTGGCTGCGTCGACGACCGGCCACGATGGCCGACACGAACATCTCTCAAGTCCACGGCGACGGCGCACACGAGCAACGCGAGGCACTCATTCGACTCCCCTGGCCACTGGACGAGACAACACTTCCTTTCACGTGGAGGATCACTTACACCATCAAAGTGATCGCACGCCTCACTACGGCTCCGAAGGTTACTTCTCGACGACTCCTCTCTACGACGACTTTGATGAATTCAATGATGAGGAGCTTGAAGACGCCGATCAACTCAATCCAGGTAATTTTCACCCCCTTTGGCTGACCCTATTGAACTGCAGGACAATCCCGTCGACTGGATTCCGGCGCCTTTGCTCACGCACGAGCAACAACCGGCGCAATATGTTGCCCACGGCGCAGCAGGGCTCGATGGAAGGCACATGCAACAAAGAGTTGGCCTCCAGAATAGGGCTCAGTTTTCTGGCCCACGCCTTGATCGCGCCAATGAGGAGTACAACAACGCCGGCTACCAAGGCCCACGGCAGGGCTGCGGCCATGTCCCAAGGCGTGACTACTATGCTCAGGGACGACAACCTCCTCTGCAGCCTCCGGCGTACGTGGACCTTCCTCTGCCTCAGTTAGCACCCTTACGGCCAGGAGACGCCGTGCCTCGGCTCAACCGCGCCGATATAAAGGTAAAGCTCGAAACTTTTCATGGTTTATATGACCCTGCCTTGTTTCTTGAGTGGTGGCAGACAACGGAGTACGCTCTCCAGTACACACAGGTGCCGCCGCATGATTATGTGTATGTGGCCACCCTTCAATTTCGTGACGCCGTGCGTGTGTGGTGGCACCGCGTGGTTGATGATCGCTTGAGGCGCCGTTTGATGCCCATTACCGAATGGCACCAGTTGAGGCACATCATGACACAAAAGTACGTGCCTGCCGACTACAAGAACAAGATGTGGCTAGAGATCTCCATGGCTCGCCAAGGGTCCCTCATGCCATTAGAGTTCTTCTCAAAGTTGGAGGATATGTACTACAAAGCCGGGATAAGTGTCGCCCCCTCCAGCATGCGAACAAAATTTTTGAGCGGCCTCAACATCAACATCCGAGATCAACTCGAGGTCTTGCCAATCAAGGACCTCAACACTTTGATGCACACGGCCATGAGGATCCACGAGCAGCAGGCTCGCCGCCGCCAAGCCCCCTATGGCTCCTATACCCCACGCAGGTATGACTCCTCTTCTAGTGGTTTGGTTTCTTCTAATGTGCGTGACAAGCCTGCAGGTAACTCCGGCTCGAGCCAAAGCAAGCCCGCTCGCCAAGCACCGACACAATCGGCAATGCGAGGGCCCAAGGCCGCGGCAGAAGGCGTGCCCACCACCGATCGCGCACGCGACACGGAGTGCTACCGCTGTGGTGGCCGAGGGCATGTCCAACGAAATTGCCCAAACGCCAAGCGCGTTCTCTTCTCGGCCACAGGCGATGGCTATGAGTCATTCGGGGATGACTTCGATGAGGCCCAAGCTATTGGACACACTGCTGCAGATGCCGAGGAAGAGTCCTATGACTGCCATGCCGCTGACATGTCTGCGGGCACACCCCTAAGCCTTGTCACTCGGCGCATCCTCACGGTGAAAGACACTTCCCTCGCCGATCAAAGGGAAAATCTTTTCCACACCGGGGCCGTGATGAAAACGGTGACCTTGAGTGTTATTGTGGACGGTGGAAGTTGTTGCAACATCATCAACTCCAAAGTGGTCAAGCACTTCAATTTGGCGACCACTCCCCACCCTCAGCCGTATGGTCTCCAGTGGATTTCCTCCTCTCCAGGTAACATGGTGTCTTGCCAGTGTATGATTTCATTTTCTATTGGGCAATACCATGATTCTATACTTTATGACGTGGTTGCAATGGACGCCACACACTTGTTGCTTGGGCTTCCATGGCAATTCGACCGGCGCGTGCTCCACGATGGCTATTTAAACACATATGTGTTTACTTACCATGGGAAGCGCGTCACCCTCTTACCCATGTCGCCCCATGAGATTTTGCAGGATCAGGTGGAGCGAGATAGGCAACGTGCCATTGACGAGGCACAAAAGGCCGAGACCATGGCACCAAAAGGCCCTCCAAGGCGTTCGGAGGAAAACCCCGGCCATACTGTTCCTGGAGCTGGCACAGGGTCCAAAAAGGCTGGTGCCCAAGGGGGCCTGTCTCAACAACAACTTCGGCTGAGCAACACCGCTCCAGGGCCACTGTCACCGGCATAATCGCTGCCCGATGGACTTTCTGCAGGCCCTACCCCATTTTCTGGTGGCACAGGTCATTTTGGGCCCGACTCTGAAGCCGTGCCTACGGCACCTTCCCGAGCCTCCAGATCGCCTTCACTACAAGGCAAATGTGAGCACCGAGTGCTTATGGCGCGGCCCAGCGCCATGACGGGTGCAATGAAGGGACAATTACCTTGTTTCTTGCTTGTTCCCATGTGTGCCACTGTCCAGGCCGAGAGTGCTGCCTTGTCGCCTTCCATTGCCAGCTTGTTGCTTGAGTTTGCCGATGTTGTGCCCGATGAGTTGCCTAGCGGCCTTCCCCCAGTCCGCGGCATTGAGCATCAGATTGACCTACTCCCCGGGGCCTCCCTGCCCAATAGAGCTGCTTACAAGGCAGGCCCTGAGGAGACCAAGGAGTTGCAAAGGCAGGTGCAAGATTTGCTTGACCGAGGCTATGTCCGAGAGAGCCTCAGCCCCTGTGCCATGCCAGTCATTTTGGTGCCCAAGAAAGATGGGTCCTGGCATATGTGCGTGGATTGCCGTGCCATTAATCAAATCACGGTGAAATATAGGCACCCAATCCCGGGCCTGGATGATATGCTGGATGAGTTGCATGGCGCCACCATCTTTTCCAAGATAGATCTTCGGAGTGGCTACCTCAAATAAGGATGAAGGACGGTGACGAGTGGAAGACGGCCTTCAAGACAAAGTATGGGCTGTATGAGTGGGTCGTCATGCCCTTTGGCCTCACCAATGCTCCGAGCACCTTCATGCGGCTCATGAACCACGTCTTCCGCGACTTCCTTGGCAGGTTTGTAGTAGTTTATTTTGGTGTTTTCTCGTTCTATGCAGGATCATGTTGGCCACTTACGCCAAGTGTTCGAGAGGCTGCGTCGAGAGAAGCTTTACGCCAACCTAGCCAAGTGCTCCTTTTACGAGGACAAGACGGACTTCCTCGGCTTTGTGGTGTCCAGCGACGGCTTGCGCGTGGATGAGACCAAGATCAAGGCCATCCAAGACTGGCCCGTTCCCACGACGCCGACTGTGGTCCGCTCCTTCCTCGGCCTCGCTGGTTTCTATCGGCGTTTTGTGAAGAACTTTAGCTCCATTGTCGCGCCCCTTCACGAGCTCACCAAGAAGGGCGCCGTGGTGGATTGGAAGCCAAGACATGAGGAGGCCTTCAACGCCTTGAAGCACGCCTTGACACATGCGCCGTTGCTTCAATTGCCGGACTTCAACAAGCCTTTTGAGGTCGAGTGTGATGCTTCAGATATTGGAATTGGCGGGGTGCTCCATCAAGAAGGCCGCCCCATAGCATATTTCAGTGAGAAGTTGGCCGGCGCCACTCTCAACTATTTGACCTACGACAAGGAGCTCTTCGCTTTGATCCGTGTACTCAAGACATGGCAGCACTATTTGTGGCCCCGGGAGTTCATTATCCACTCGGATCATGTGGTTTTGAGCTTCTTGAAGAATCAGTCCACCCTCAACCGTAGGCATGCTCGTTGGCTTGAGTTTCTAGAGACCTTCCCCTACGTTGTTGTCCACAAAAAAAGGGAAGGAAAATGTTGTGGCCGATGCCTTGTCTAGGAGGTATGTGCTTCTAACTCATCTACAAACTAAGGTACTAAGGTTTTAGGATTTGCTTTAATTAAAGATTTGTATTTGATTGATGCATTTTTTAAACCTATCTTCGAGATATGTTTAGAAAGCCGTGAGCATGAGGGCTATTTTATTGATGAAGGGTTCCTTTATAAGCAAGGTCGTTTGTGCATCCCTAGCTCTCCCATTAGGCACCTTTTGATTCAAGAGGCCCATGATGGCCGAGGGCATTTTGGGCTTGTTAAGACCCTTGCGGCTTTGAGGGAACACTTCTTTTGGCCCAAGATGGCGAATCAAGTTTTGAGGTATTGTAGGAGTTGTGTTAGTTGCCAAAGAGGAAAAGCCAAGTCTACCCCTAGTGGAGTGTACACAACCTTGCCTATACCCCACGTCCCTTGGGAGGATTTATCCATGGACTTTATCACCAGTTTACCCAAATCTAGAAAGGGCCGTGATTCTATTTTTGTGATTGTGGATCGCTTTTCCAAGATGGCCCATTTTGTCCCTTGCCGAACCACACATAGTGCTAGTGATATAGCCGAGTTGTTTTTTGAGAATGTGGTTAGGCTACATGGCGTCCCTAGGACGATAGTGAGTGACCGTGACTCCAAGTTTATTGGGAATTTTTGGAGAACTCTTTAGGGAAAGCTAGGTACCAAGCTCTTATTCTCCACTAGCTACCATCCGCAAACCGATGGCCAAACCGAGGTAACCAATAGGACCTTAGGTGCCCTCCTTAGGATAATGCTCAAGGCCAATCCCAGGCGTTGGGAGGACTTACTTCCATTTATTGAGTTTTGTTATAACAGGTCCAGGCACACGGCGACGCGGCTCACCCCCTTTGAAGTCATCTATGGTCTCAACCCCTTGACACCCTTAGACATGTCGCCGAAGCCATTGAGGGATGGAGAGCATGTGGGCACCGCCGCTCGCGCCGAACACATCCGAGAGCTCCACCGTCGGACGCGTGCCCAACTACAGCACCGAACGGACCAATACAAGGCGCTCCGCGATTCTGGCCGGCACAGGCTTGTGTTTGCACCGGGGGACATGGTCTGGGTCCATTTGAGGAAGGACAGGTTTCCGGGCCTAAGGAAATCCAAGCTCTCGCCAAGAGGAGATGGCCCCTTCCGGGTATTGAGGGCAATCGGCGACAACGCCTATGAAATTGAGTTGCCAAGTCATTTCGGCGTGCATTCCACCTTCAATGTGGCTGACCTCACGCCATACTATGCACCGGAGTTTGAAGATATTGTGGAAGCGGGGACGCTTCCCTCGCAAGGGGGGGAGGGTGATGTGCCTTCGCCTTCCTTCAATGCCACACAAGAAGAAGAAGCATTCACTTTGCCAAGCCATGGTCCCATGACGCACGCACAAGCCAAGGCTATCCAGGAGGCAAGCCAATCTTTCATCGCGCGCGCCATTGCCGGCCACATCAGCCACGACGCCGAGCCCGCCGTTTATCTTCTATGCACCATCACAGGCACAACGGAGGCTCAAGCAATAAACGACTATTCTGGCTCGACCATTCATTGGCATTCACCTCCAGACGATCAAGGCCCAAGTGTGCCCCATTTTGCTCGAGCGAGCCTCCCTGGCGCCGAACAGCACGCTGCTAGCCCTTCAAATGAAGGCCCAGGTCGGCCCACTCCCCCAAAGCAAGGCCCGTTTGACTTAGAGGTTATTTAGATGATTTCTGGATGATTGTATAAGACATTTCCTCTTTTAGAAGTTTCTATTTTTAGTAAGCCTATTTTTTAGTACTTTCCATTTTGGGCGTGTGCTTAACTATGTTAGTTGGGCTAGCCTAAGGCATAACTCGGCCCATACGAGTTCTGCCCTATTTATACTTTGCTTATTTGTTACTTAGACTTTTGACGTTGAATTTAGACTTGAATTATTCGGTTGAGGCAATTCCTCCCTTCTTCGAGTTTTGACGTCAAACACTAATCAAAACCCTATCTTCCGCCGGCGATGCTACGCCACCTACTCGAATCCTCCGAGTCCTCCGCAGGTGACGCTACGCCACATACTCGAATCCTTCGAGTCTTCCGCAGCCGACGCTACGGCAGTCACCATCGCATCGCTTCCGCCTTCGCCACTCGTCATCGCCATCGCTAGTGCCGATGCCCTCACTGTCGCCCTCGCCTTCGCCAACGTCATTGTCCTCGCCTTCGTCTCGGACATCGACCGTGTCAGTAAACATCACAAGTTATTGTTCACCCCGGCGCTGCTAACGATCATCCGTACAATTCAACAAGGCTTCGCGCCAAGGGTTCCACAGCGATCGCTAGAGTCAATCCGAAGCACTGAGCACGAGTCTTGGATCCTAGTGCCGACTTGGGTCAATCTTGGCATTCGGAAAGCACGAGCACATCAAATATTAATCAACATGTATCTCAGTTTCAATGTATAAGAAAAATTTTATGTCAAATGAACAATTGCAATTCATACCTTCAAGTTGCATCATCGTTCCCCCTCAACACTAGCATCGCCCAGAAATTCATAAAGAATTAGGAACAATGTAAACTGTTACCTTTTATAACTGAGTTATCGCACAATTTCCACACTTCCCCCTTTTGGCATCATCAAAGGATCAAAAGTAAACAATGGAACAACATAACTAAGGCAGCATGCAAAAGCAAAAGAAAAGTTCATATATATCAAGCAGGGAATTGATTACAAAATTGTAGAAACAACTTGACAAACAAACATAAAAAGATCAAAATGCAAACACATAAACAAGATAACATTTTAAAAAACGAAGAGAAGAGGGTAAGACGGGCTGGATAAGAGAAGATGTCCACTCAAGACTCAGAATCCTCCTTTTGGGCCTTGTCCTTGTTGAGAAAATACTCAAGAAGCAGTGAAATAATGTTCTTGATTTTGCGCAATTCAGTCAACATCTGGCTTTGCACATAGGCACCTTTAGATGTTCCCTTTCCAGCTTCCCGCTTCAAAATATCAGACACAGGCAGAGTTCCCTTTCTGACTCCCTGAAACTTCATTTTGTTCACATTCACCATATCCAGTTCGGTGACTAGGGGAATTTCGCCTTCTGCTCTATAAGCCCCTTCTGCTTGTAGAATCAGCTTGATAACATTTGGGTAGGCAAGGGAATGAGTCTTGGCACTGCATTTTGCCATGTGTTGTAGAATGATCCTAGGAAGATCAATCTTCTCCATGTGCCAAAACCTGTCCAACAGCAGCAGATCGGTGGTAGTGATTGTGTTTCTCTTCTCCTGCCTGGGAACGACAGCCTTCATAATGATGTGATGCGCTATCCGCTGAGACAGTGTAAGAGCAGACACATGAGTGGCTAGAATTTTGGATTTGAAGAGTCGCTCAACACTAGCCTCCTTGGACATTTTCAAAGCATCTGAGTTCTTCTCTCCAGAGATTTCGCAAAACCCTTCAGCAGAGATGGACATCAGTCGAGCAACCTTGGACACAGTGAAGGAAAGATCTTCATCGTTGATCGACGCTGTTCCCACCATAGTGGCGGCAGTGTTGAGTTGGAAGGAATGGTAGAACTCCCGAATCTGATCAGGGTTGGCCATGACACGGTTGGAAAGGAGGTGTTCCCAACCTTGAAATTTGAGTCGCTCCAAGACATCTTCGAAGCCGTTGGCGACTAGGAACCCTTATGGGATAAGGAGGTGGGGAATGATCTTTTTCCCATCAACCGATTTTTCTTCCAGCTTAGCCTTCTTTCTGGGCTCAGTCTTGGCCTCAATCTTCTTTGCAGATCGCAGACGTTCCTTTAGAGTACCTGGAGTAGTCTCACTGGCGGCATACTTAGTTGGGGTGGAGAAGTCGGTGGACGCTCGCTGTTCCTCTAAGTACTCAACATATGGGTGCTCATCATCCTCAGAGCCGATCATGTGTTTGCGTTTGCGACTGGGCTCCATAGTTTCCAGAGGATGAAGACCTAGATCGACCTCTATAGCAGCCATGGCCTCCTCCTCTTCAGCTTCTTTTGATTTAGGAGGGGAGTTGACTTCGTCTTCTGGCTCAGTAATGGTCACCATTTCCTTAGAGGCATTAGTTTCTTGGACCTGTTTTACTGATGGTTGTCCTCCCTGAGGCTGTTCCTCATGAAGTTCAGCGATTGAGGAGGTGACCTCTTTGGCTATTTCCACCACAACAGCAATGGAGGTGGTATCCTTGGATTGCGGAGTCTTAGCAGCCTGGAGCACCTCAATTGAGTGCTTGAGAGCACTGAGTTGCTCCTCAGTGAAAGCAGAGACGTCAATGGCGGGGGTAGAAGAAGATGCGGGAGTCCCCAACAAGGTGGGGTGCCATACAAGCCCAATGGGGTTCACACATAAAACCAATTGGCAATAGTTGGAGAGGACCACTGGGCTTATATACAAGGCAAGTGTGCCCCCACACATTTGATGTGGGATTCTCACACTCCCCCCGGATCCAACCCGTTACCGGCTCTAATACCAATTGTTGAATCGTAGTGTGTTAGACAGGGAACGGTGTGATTGTTCCCTGGGCAGCGGAATATAAAGATTCAAAGTAACAAGTAATTTCCCAAAAACAAATACTTGTATTATTAAGAATTGTACAATCTCACAAGTCTTATCTCCACCTATACCCTAGGTTAAAGACCTTGACTGCAATCAACTCCTAAAGACACAAGAACAAAACAAGACCTTTAGCAAGAACTACCTGTACCTTGCCTTAGACCTTCGATCTCAGTTCTCACAAGAGTTCCTTTGTGTGCTTGATGGTTATAGCTGAGATGCATTTCCTCAAGGCAAATCTCATCTATATATATGGTCTAACAAATATCCTATTACCAAATATCTAACAATTGACATATATGGTAACAACGAACAATTTCGTTACCAAATATACTTTTCAGCTTATAAACACATGGTTTCCTTATATAAACTTTCCTAAGACTCATTATTTTTTTCTTCTTAACCAAGCAAGACTTAAAATCTCGTTTCCTTGTATAATTGAGTCTCTTTGGGAACAGCTGGCACATATCTGCATTCCTTATCGTTCCACAGATGTTGTTTCCATATATAGAGTTTTTCTTGTATAGGAACTACGCGTGTCAGATTTCCAACTTGCTTCCGCGTAACAGTTCCTTGTTTCCACAACGTTCCTTAGCTCTTCTCTGCTTTCTCTTCTTTATGTGTTTTCCACTGTTCCCTAAGTCTTTCATAAGATCTGAAACTCATAGGAACAACAAGAAAACATAAAACCTAATGGTGTTTATCATCATCAAAACCAGAGGGAACGTCAAGGTTCCAACACCGGCCACAGTTATAGGAGATATAAACACTATCAACGTTACTTCAGTAATGACTATGGAGGAAAGATGGAGTGACAATGAGGTAGACTTTGACATCATGCTACATGGTTGTGCCATTGATATACATCGGCTAAGTAAGGATAACAATGACATAGAAGGGGTAATCACATGTAAAGTTTGTTCATTAAGAAAAGTGTATATGCTTACTTGTGATTCAGAATGAGCAACAAAAGGGAGTAACAACAAAAGACAAGTTCGACCGCCCGAGTGACAACTCTTATAGCACGACCAACCAGAGCATCGATGGATTCTTCACGCACTTTGTTGGAGATGCTCCCCAATCGAACTTTACGTCAAAATGAAGAAATTGTTGGGCTTGTGGCCCATTTGGTCCAACCCAATGGCTTCTATTTGCTTGGGCATATATAAAGAAAATGGAAGAGAGAGATACGTGAGTTGAATCTCAAATTGGGCACAAGTGTTGCCCTAGCTGTAGCCAGCCAAAAGAAAAAAAAAAAGAGGAGAGGAGAGAGCTTGGAGAAGAGAGAAAGAGAAAGGTGAAGAAAGTAGCTAGTTTTGCACTTCCTTAGCCTTGGAGATTGTCTCTCGGTTCCAGATTGCTTGTTACCAACAAGGGTTTGGTAAGTTCATCTCTCTTTGGAATTCCTAGTCTCATGAGCAAGGCGTTTAGTTAGTTGGAGAAGAATCCTTTCTAGATCGGGTTGTATTTAGAGGGGTGTTTGTGATCTCCATGTTTGTTTCTTGTGTGTGAGACTTGTATTGCTAAACGCTTGTATTGATTTGTTGATTAGTGGATTGATTGGCTTGGTTGGCCGGTCGTGGGTTTTTCCCCCTCTCGTGATTGAGGGTTTTCCCACGTTAAATTCCTGTGTTGGTTATTGTGATTATTCTATTGCTTGAGTTTGTCTGTGATCTGATTATCCTGAGATTCTATGTTTGTCGCTGTTTCTGGGTGTCATTTGATTGTCAGCGAAATTATCATTACTCCTAGTTGGCCTCGAATTTGCGCTTCCGGGCCCAACAAGTGGTATCAGAGCTTTTTTGGTTGTGTTGAGATTGTGGGCATTAGGAGTGGAGATGACAATGAAAGTTGAAGACTTTGCGGGTACAATGATCAAGTTGACGGCTTCAAATTACTCAATTTGGAAGTCGTGGATGAAAGATTTGTTATACTGCAGGGACTTGTATGATCCAGTTGAGTTGGGATCAAAAGGGCCGACTGAGACATCTGAGAGTGACTGGAAGAAGCTGCACATAAAGGCTATTGGAACTATCAGACAATGGGTGGATAATTGTGTTTATCACCATATTAGCAACGAGACAGACGCACATGTGTTGTGAAAAAAATTGGAAGATATGTATGAGAGAAAGTCAGCCCAGAGTAAAGCTTTTATGATTAGAAAGCTGGTGAATCTCAAGTACAGAGATGGAAAGCCTATTGCAGAGCATCTGAGTGAATTTCAAGAAGTGGTGAATTAGTTGAACACCATGAAGTTGGTCCTTGATGATGAGTTACAAGCTCTATTGCTCTTGAGTTATTTGCCTGACAGTTGGGAGACTCTGGTGGTATCGATCAACAATTCTGCTCCGAGTGGTGTTGTGTCTTTATATGCAGTGAAGGATAGTCTCTACAATGAGGAGACTAGGAGGAAGGATATGGGCACGGATACGTCACAAGCTTTGGTGACAGATTCGAGGAGTAGATGGAGAGGTAGATCGTAGACCAGGGGGGAGCTATGTTTGTTATTTTTGTGGCAAGGAAGGCCATATCAAGAGGAACTGTAAACATTGGAAGGAGAAAAATCAGAAGGAAAATGATGAAAACACCACTGCAACTGTGCATGGTGATGAGGATGCATTGGTTGTTCTCTCTTGCGTTCAAGCTCAGAGTTGTGAGTCAGATACTTGTGTAGAGTGGATTGTTGACTCTGGTTCGTCTTACCACTGTACATCAAGGAATGAAGCATTCACTACGTACAGAGCAAGAGTCTTTGGCACGGTGAAGATGAGGAACGCCAGTCATGCAGAGGTGGTTGGTATGGGTGATGTTTGTGTGAAGACATACATTGGTTGCATGTTGACATTGAAGAATGTGTGCCACATACCGGATTTGCAGATGAATCTGATTTTTCTAAATGTTTTGGATCAGGAGGGCTACAAGAACTTCTTTGGTGATAAGAAGTGGAAACTCGTCAAAGGTTCCATGGTGATTGCAAGGGGTAGTTTGAAAGACACCTTGGATCGGACTCAGATGTGGGATATCAAGGAAGGCTTGAGTGGAGCTCGAGATGATACTTCACTTGATTGGATGCATAGGCAGTCGACATGCTTGAGTGAGATGAGGCTGCGGGTTCAAGCAAAGAAGTTTATTAATTCTTTTGCCGGTGTGACCTTGAGCACTTGTGATGATAGTTTGTCTGTGAAGCAGACAAGATTCAACAGATCTTCTGAGACATCAGAAGGGGATGGCACAAGTGTGGAGTTTACTTCAGAGGATGGTGTTGATGAGATACCCATGCCAGAGGAGTGTTCGTCAGGTGCTGAGACTGATGAGGGATCTGAGCAGGGGGAGCCAACACAGATTGAAGAAACTGCCAGGAGGTCAGAGAGAGAGGAGTATGAGTCCACCGGATATCCTACCTCAGTGTACGAGAGAGTTACGGAAGAGGGGGAGCTACATGGTGGTGATGATGATATTTGGCGAGCATCGGTTCCGCGCCACGATGGCGGGACGGGACTCGGATGCATGTGAGGCCATGATGACGGCGTCTTTCCCTTGGGCTGGAGGGGGAGATTGTTGGGCTTGTGGCCCATTTGGTCTAACCCAATGCCTTCTATTTGCTTGGGCATATATAAAGCAAATGGAAGAGAGAGATATGTGAGTTGAATCTCAAATTGGGCACAAGTGTTGCCCTAGCTGCAGCCAACCAAAAGAAAGAAAAAGAGAAGAGGAGATAGCTTGGAGAAGAGAGAAAGAGAAAGGTGAAGAAAGTAGCTAGTTTTGCACTTCCTTAGCCTTGGAGATTGTCTCTCGGTTTTAGATTGCTCGTTACCAACAAGGGTTTGGTAAGTTCATCTCTCTTTGGAATTCCTAGTCTCATGAGCAAGGCGTTTAGTTAGTTGGAGAAGAATCCTTTCTAGATCGGGTTGTATTTAGATGGGTGTTTGTGATCTCCATGTTTGTTACCTGTGTGTGAGACTTGTATTGCTAAACGCTTGTACTGATTTGTTGATTAGTGGATTGATTGGCTTGGTTGGCCGATCGTGGGTTTTTTCCCCTCTCGTGATTGAGGGTTTTCCCACGTTAAATTCATGTGTTGGTTATTATGATTATTCTGTTGCTTGAGTTTGTCTGTGACCTGGTTATCCTGAGATTCTATGTGTGTCGTTGTTTCTGAATGTCATTTGATTGTCGGCGAAATTGTCATTACTCCTAGTTGGCCTCGAATTTGCGCTTCCGGGCCCAACAGAAATCCCCAAAATTTATGCTTGTATATTTGTTAGGGTTATCACGTGATAATCCCAGTGGCGTCAGTAATATTTTCCTAATTTCGCCCTTATGGTCATTGTTGGGGCCGTTGGATATACTATACGTGGAGCCACATGAGACGTCAAAGAGAAACGAGTTGGATGGGCGTGGAAGGGAGAATTGCTAGCTTGACGAACACATCAGGAGAAGGATGGGCATGTTATGCAACATGATGATGAAAAGATCTCGTCTGCCTGAAATAAATAGCGCTCACGACTAATTGGGAGAGCATGTGGCAACATTTGATTCATTAACTAAGGCATACTTGGATAACAAAGACACGATATATACTCCAAATGTTATAGAATGAAGTAGTTATTTTATCTCTTTACCAAAAATGCTTATACGATTAATATCTTGTAATATGGAAATCATGGCCATATCTACTAGGAAAGTCCATACGTTCCTATATATAAGGAAGGTCTTATCCTCTTGTAAAAGACATACAAGACTAATCTTTCGAGCAATACAAGTCATAAATTCAAGAATTCTTCTTCCCAAATTTCTTCTATTAAACGTGTTGCATTGAACCCCATACTTCACAAATAAAGCGATTCAAGTTGTCGTACTTAATCCGTCCCAAAATATTGGCTCCCACCATGGGACTGAGAGTCAAAAGCTTACACCTGTGACCACTAAACACTACAACACTAAGTCCTTCATATCGATAATGGGACTCACCAATAACGTCATGCCACCCGAGGATCTACTCCTTAGACTTGTACAAAAACGGGCTCGGATCGGGTATTTTTCAAGATTTTTTTCGGAGGTCCGGGCCGGGCCAAACCTGCCCAATACTTGCGGGCCTAATACCTTGTTCAAGCCCACCCGAGTTTACGGGTTGGGTTGTTTGCCGGGCTAACCGGACACATTAAAGTAAAAAAATTCTATTTAAAAAATAAGACAAACTACATATTATATATAAACTACTTTATCATTAATAGATATTTATATCAAATAGTTACATATATGTATATATTAATCATTAAATCATATATACATTATAAAACTGATATTTATTTACATATTTATGGCTGCTTCACTACCAAAAACTAGAGAAAAAGATGTATGACACGTTGTAGTTTTCAGTGTCGTGCAGTCGGACCATAAGAAAGATGGTACTTCATCGGCCTACAAACCCTTGGCTTTCTTGAGTCTCTTATTCAAGTTGTTGACAATGCCTTTAATGCTAGATTTGGCTTGGCCTTTAGCTTGTGGATAACGAGGCGTCGACATCACTAGTTTGATATTCAAGTCTTGGCAAAAATCTTGCATCCTGTTGTTAATGAACTGTGAGCCGTTATCACACAAGATGTGAGTTGGGATGTCAAATCTGCATAGGATATTCCTTCTATTGAAATAAATCATGTGTGTGTCTTTAATATCCTTGAACGCCTTCGCCTCGATCCAGTTGGAGAAGTAGTCGGTCATGGCTAGCATATAAACATGCTGGCCCAAAGCCGGGGGTAGCTTCCCATCTATGTCCATCCCCCACTTCATGAAGGGACAAGGGGAAGAAATCGGGTGCAATACCTCATATGGTTGGTGAGAAAGTACGCCATGCCTCTGACAAGCATCACATTTTCTTGTGTATTCAACAAAATCTTTCTTCATGATGGGCCAATAGTAGCCCTCCGTGTTGGTTTGAAATGCTAAGTTTCTTCTCCCAAAATGGTTGCCACATTCTTCATCGCGTAGCTCTTGCAACATGGTATGTATCTCATTTTCTAGGAGACACCTTAAGTAATAACCCGAAGTCGACCATTTTAGTAACATGTCGCCCCTTAGAATGAACGTGGATGCCTTAGCACAAAGTCTTTGTGCTTCTTTCTCGTCTGAAGGCAAGTTTTCATGCTTGAGATAGTTATAGATATGTGTGATTATGAATCATGAACTCACCATAGTTGATGTGTCTAATAGGTAACGCGTTGTTGAGTTTGTCTATGGTTGGTACCTGAAATGAAGGAAGGAAAATTCCTAATATTCCCTTGGATCTATGACCGAGTGAGTTTGGCCAATGCGTCTGTCTTCATGTTTGTGTCCCTAGGGTCCTGTTTGAACTAGAAAGTGTTGAAGTTATTGATGATGTCGCGAACGACTTTCAAATGTGCAATAATCTTTGAATCCCAGGTTGCGTATGTTCCGTAATCTGGTTCACCATTCGCATGGAGTCGTAGATTACTTCCAAGTTTTTCACGCCCGTGTCCTTGGCGATCATGAGTCCCACTATTAGTGCTTCATACTCTGCTTTATTGTTTGTTGCTTTGAACTTACATCGCGTAGTGTATTGATGAGGCTAAAGTCGTGATGCCTATCAAAGTAAACCTCAAAAACCTAACTAATGTAGTAGGGTAAATAAGGATCGATCCCACAAGGAGGTAAGCCATCTTCCTAAGTGCAAAGGTTGTATGCCAATGGTAACAAAAGGGGGGTTTTGGTTTGTATCAAGTAACAAAGTAAATCAAAGCAAAAGATGTAATCAATGGGTGAGAAGTAACTTAGCCAGACAAATATCCACACTTTAGTTTGATTGGTTGATCCTAGATTATCTCTAATTCCTACCAATGAATATTCCTGTCCCGATCTTATGTATATAAACAGGTCAACCAGCCCTGAAAATACTTACCATTAAACAATCAAGAAACTATCAAGATTCAATCTAAAGGTAGCAGTAAGCATATGAATTAACCAGGAATAATGCAATACTTAACAACCCTAAGTACTCGACATGTAATCAATTCTCTTCACAATAAACATTCACAACCAGTTCCTGTAAATTGTGGTTGCTGTACAAGATAAGGGATTTCAACCAGAAATATCCAAACCTTAGCAATAGATAATCACTAATATCAACTAGATGATCAGACTAGTCAAATCAGTAAGAATCAATGGGATGAAACACAAAGAGAATCAATATAATCAAAGGAAAGGAAATAGAGTTATAATCTCACAACCAAATACAAACGAAGGCTTCAATCGTCGTACTAAGCAAAGGTTGCTTAGTTTTTCATAGTCTTCACAGTATAAAACTCTAAGGGAAAAACTGAACGATAATGTGTAAACTGAATCATGAAAAGGCTGCTAACTAATGAAAGATATAAACCTAGCAAAACCTAATTTCCAAAAGATAGGAAATAAAATCTTTCTAAAAGGAAATTAACAAAATAAAAGAAATAAAATAAAAGGAAATAAAGTAAAACAAAACATCGGACGAAGTAAAATCCCGGATCCGCGTGTGAACAGTAACCGCGACCGCGGAAAGAATTCCGCGCCCACGGAATAGTCTCTGTAGCTCCGTATCCTTCTGGCGTGTTTCCGCGATCGCGGCTTGTCTTCCGCGCCCGCGGTTTTGAGTCTATAGCGCATTCTACTCCTCGCTTGCGGTCTTCTCTTGTGGCTTCTTAAGTCTTCATTTAAGCACTTCAAAACACCAAATCAACACTTCTTCTCCACAACTCCATTCTCCTACATTGTGTCCTAAACATACATAAATGGCACCCCAAATACTAGTAACAGCTCCTAGTTATGCACTACAAAGTAGAGCGTATCAAATTCCCTCATGCTTAAACCTTGCTCGTCCTCGAGTAAGCTAATAGAAACTTACTCCTTCAATGAAATACCCAAGGTCTCAGGAAGCACAGCAAAACTATCTCCACTAAGAACTGCACCTAATCATGAATCTCCAAGTACCAACACAATTAACACAACACACAAGCTTAAAGGAAAGCATAGTACTTCCCCCAAGCTTAACCCGAACACCATAGAGTGAAAGTAACCATCTAATCCTAGCCTCCATCTATCTTCTTATATCTCCCAGAGTGACCTACCCGAATCCTCCTTATATCACCTCTTCTTATGTCACCACGCCAAAAAAAATGAGGAATCCTAATAATCACTCTTCTTCTTTTCACTCATTTTGCCAAGGCGCCCTTTCGGGTTTTCACCAAGCCACTCATTTCATTTTTCAATAGATGGGCTCACAAAAATTCACATCACTCTTGACCTCTTATTACCCCAGCCTAATGCTGGTCCAAGCCACCTACTTATTGCCTAAGCCGCCCTTTTAGGTTTTCGACTTAGCCCATGATTTCTTCTTTTGTCTTTTTTCATATTTTTGACTTTTTCTATTTTTTTCTTTCTTTCTCAGACGACTAGCAAGTATAGATCACTCCCCCATGCGTAAATATAGCATTTTTCTCAATGTAATGAAAGACAAAAAGATGAAGCACAGGGAAAGGCAAAAAAGTATTCACACCGTCGCTGAGGTGGCCTGGATGTGGATGTCGGTGCTGGCGGTAAAACAGTGAAAACACATGTCACTGGTGTTGCGCGGTCCTTCTCAATCAAACTCCACGTGTAACCAAATAGATCCACTGTAAGGTAAAGTGGTACATCAAAGAAACGGGGTTGCACGAGCCTTCAACGAACACAAAATTGGAGCCTTAATGTAATCGTGTAGCGGGCTCCATCGCTCCATATCAATCATCGTATCTGCAGTTGACTCTGGAGCTCCTCCTCATCAGCTGTCTACTGTCGGGCCATCATCGGTGCCAAATAAAATGTCGGGCTAATGTCTCCTCCTTAGCAGCATGATGCGCACCATCTCACGTAGAAAAGCTCGGACCGTTGGGTCGCGATCGCGGTTTTAAGGCCGCGGTCACGGAATCTTCAGATTTTTTTTTTGATTTCCCCCCCCCCCCTAGATAAAGAGACTTACAGTGGCGAAACCGCGGTCGCGGAAATATTTCCGCGGTCGCGGTTTCGTGTCTGGTGCAAATTGAACACCGTCTTCGAATTATGGCATCGAGTCTCCTACCTGCAGGTTAGTCTAAACAAGAACAACACAAATAAAGACTTGAAATGAAAAGACATGAAAATAATTACATACCTCGGGTTGCCTCCCGAGCAGCGCCTTGGTTATTGTTGTGGCTCGACGTGGTGTCCTTCAAATCAGCTTGGGTTGCTCACCTCAACCGAACACTTGGGGTTACAATCAGGAGGGTGTCTCTTTGCATCATCAATGTTGTGCTCGACCCTCACCCTAAATTCCATAGAGAGCGAACCACTACTCACATAAATCTTCGTATTCGCCGTTTTCATAAACGGCCTACCCAACATCACAGGGGCTGCATGCTTATCTTGCCCCGTATCCATCACAAAGAAATCCACATGGAAAATCAGCTTATCGACCTCCACCAAAACATCCTGCACGACTCCTTTGGGATACACATAGGACATATCCGCTAGTTGAATCATCGTCCTTGTCTTATTCAGTGGTCCAAGCTCCAAAGATTCATACAGCGAGAGAGGCAGTACATTTATAGATGCACCCAAATCCAACATGGGTTTATCGAACGTGGTCTCACCTATCTTACAAGGAATACTGAACATGCCTGGGTCATTGCACTTCTCGGGCAACCACTTTTGCAGCATAGCGGAGACATTCTCACTCACCTGGACCTTCTTCTTCGCTTTCACTGTTTTCTTTCTCTTAATCTTGCACAATTCGTTCAAAAATTTTGCATAACGAGGAATGCTCTTAACCAGCGTGATTAACGAGATGTTTACCTCGCAATTGCTGAAGGTCTCAAAGATCTCCTTGTCATTCTCTGGCCTTCTAGTATCCTTCAGTGCCTCGGGGAAGGGCGTGGATGGCTTCAGCAAACCGAGCGGAGGGAGATCTGGACGAACGTAATCATCGTCGGCGTCTGAGGCACAACCGCGGCCACGGTTTAGGACCCGCGGTCACGGAATTTCTTCGGAATGTTCCCCTTATCCAGAAACAAATCCGCGGTCACGGCTATCAATCCGCGGTCGCGGATTGTCTTCAGAATTTTCATCTCCTCCAGAAACATTTCCGTGGTCGCGAATATTAGGTTGCGGTCGCGGAAAATCTTCGAAACTTGCTCCGCCTTCAGTGATGATTCCGCGGTCGCGGGTTTCGGGCCGCGGTCGCGGTTCTTCTTCTGCAGCATCCGTCACTTCCTTCATTTGTGTTCCACTCCTCAGCGTCATCGCACATACATTCTCCTTTGGGTTTGCTACCGTTTGAGATGGTAGTTTTCCCGAATCCCGGGCCTCCAGTTTGCTCACTGCGAGAGAAATTTGCCCCACTTGCTTCTCCATGTTCTGAATACTAGACTTCATCTCTTGATTTTATTGGACCATAGTGGTTGCCAACGTCGATACACTCTGAGCGAGAGACTTAATCATGTCATCACTGGACATAGATGAACTTGCGCTTTGGCCTTGAGGTCTAGGGTCATATTGAGCTCTAAATTGTTGTTGTTGTTGTCTCCCAGGCCGCTGAAACTGTTGTTGTTCCTGTAAGAACTATGGTGGCCTCTGGTGGAACTCTTGATCATCTCGGCCTTGAGGAGGATTCTGCTTGTTCCCATATCTCAAATTAGGGTGATCTCTCCACCCTGGATTGTAGGTGTTGGAGTACGGGTCATATCTTGGTCTTGGAGGGCCAAAACCTCCTATCGCGTTCACTTCAGTAGTGGGCTCCTGCAGCGTGGGACAGACATCAGTAGGGTGCATCGTGTCATAGCATATTCCACGGGACTTGACTTGCTGCTGGTTTCCCTTCATCATCTCCTTCATCTCAACCATCTTAGAAAGTATTGAGGACGATGGCTGAGAGTCTGCGGCCTTAACTGCTTGAGCGCTCGCTCTCTTACTAAACTGTCTTGAGCCCTCAAATAGCTCAAAGAATATCTCAAAAGCTATAGCCGGTGTCTTGTTCAGAATGTTACCGCCACAGACTGCGTTCACCATCCGATGCTCATCATCAAGCAGTCCACCATACAAATATAGCACGAGGTCTTGGTTGGAATAACCATGGTATGGACAGCTTGATATCAACCTCTTGAACCTCTCATAGTACTCATACAACGTCTCAGTAGCATGTTGCTCGATATTGCTGATGCTCCTCTTCAAGCTATTGAGCTTCGTTGTAGGGAAGTACTTCTCCAGGAAGGCTTTCTTCATCTTTGCCCATGTGTCTATGCTTCCTGGGGCCAAATAATAGAACCAATCATTGGTTGAATCCTTCAGAGAGAAAGGAAAGGCCCTCCGCTTGATCTGGTCCTCAGTAATGTTCTGTGGCTTCATGCTGCTGCAGACAGCGTGGAATTCAGAAAGATGCTTCTTGGGTCTTCTCCACTCATCCCATGGAAGTGGGGTAGTAAATGAATCAACCCAGATTTGAGCTCAAAATTCACGCCATCAGCAAGCTCTGGAAACTGCACAGCAAGCGGCTGCTGCTCTAGATTCGATGCAGTCAACTGCCTCAAAGTCTGTTCTTCCTCAGCCATCTCGAGTTGCGTACGGGCTGCTATACGGTTCCTGGAAAGTGTCCTTTCGATTTATGTATCAAGATCTAAAATTGGAGAGTCAGCAGCACAAGTGTGGACCATAAGATAGGTCCACACAATAGTAGGCACACAAACAAATACAAAGAAAAGTTAAAACTTTGCCTCCCCGACAACAACGCCAAATTTGATGAGGCTAAAGTCGTGATGCCTATCAAAGTAAACCTCAAAAACCTAACTAATGTAGTAGGGTAAATAATGATCGATCCCACAGGGAGGTAAGCAATCTTCCTAAGTGCAAAGGTTGTATGCCAATGGTAACAAAAGGGGGTTTTGGTTTGTATCAAGTAACAAAGTAAATCAAAGCAAAAGATGTAATCAATGGATGAGAAGTAACTTAGCCAGACAAATATCCACACTTCAGTTTGATTGGTTTATCCTAGATTATCTCTAATTCCTACCAATGAATATTCATGTCCCGATCTTATGTATATAAACAGGTCAACCAGCCCTGAAAATACTTACCATTAAACAATCAAGAAACTATCAAGATTAAATCTAAAGGTAGCAGTAAGCATAGGAATTAACCAGGATACATGCAATACTTAACAACCCGTCAGTACTCGACATGTAATCAATTCTCTTCACAATAAACATTCACAACCAGTTCCTGTAAATTGTGGTTGCTACACAAGATAAGGGATTTCAACCAGAAATATCCAAACCCTAGCAATAGATAATCACTAATATCAACTTGATGATCAGACTAGTCAAATAAGCAAGAATCAATGGGATGAAGCACAAAGAGAATCAATATAATCAAAGGAAAGGAAATAGAGTTATAATCTCACAACCAAATACAAACGAAGGCTTCAATCGTCGGACTAAGCAAAGGTTGCTTAGTTCTTCATAGTCTTCAAAGCATAAAACTCTAAGGGAAAAACTGAACGATAATGTATAAACTGAATCATGAAAAGGCTGCTAACTAATGAAAGATATAAACCTAGCAAAACCTAATTTCCAAAAGATAGGAAATAAACTCTTTCTAAAAGGAAATTAACGAAATAAAAGAAATAAAATAAAAAGAAATAAAGTAAAACAAAACATCGGATGAAGTAAAATCCCGGATCCGCATGTGAACAGTAACCGCGATCGCGGAAAGAATTCTGCGCCCGCGAAATAGTCTCTGTAGCTCCGTATCCTTCTGGCGTGTTTCCGCGATCGCGGCTTGTCTTCCGCGCCCGCGGTTTTGAGTCTGTAGCGCATTCTACTCCTCGCTTGCGGTCTTCTCTTGTGGATTCGCCCTCATCTTCTTAAGTCTTCATTTAAGCACTTCAAAACACCAAATCAACACTTCTTCTCCATAACTCCATTCTCCTACATTGTATCCTAAACATACATAAATGGCACCCCAAATACTAGTAACAGCTCCTAGTTACGCACTACAAAGTAGAGCGTATCATGTATCCCCCCTATGGTGATTTTAGGATGACCCCTAGCCCTACACAGCTAGATGTTTCGTCAGTGTATAGCGTCCACTTCACATAGGCGCTTTCGCTGACTTAAAGGAGTTCCTTAACGATCTGCTCCTCATATGTTGGGCTAAAATCAGCCAAGCCTTACGCCTTGATTGTTGTACGTGGCTTATATTGTAAGTTGTAACCTTTGAGGTGGACCACCCACTTGGTCATTTTCTCAAACATCTCTACCTTACTCACCACGTTGTTATCTGGGTAATTTGTTCTCACCTTGATGGTGTGTGCGTTGAAATGTTGTCGCAATTTGATTAATGTTGTGACGATGGCTAGGGTGAGCTTCTTCGTTGGCGAGTATCTTGTTTCCATGCTCAGGACTGTTTTGTTTATGTAATAGAATGGAAGTTGCTCACCATCTTCTTCTCGGACTAGGACGGCGCCGAGAGCTGCCTCCGTCACTACAAGGTACATGTATAGGACTTTGCCATCTTTGGGTTTAGACATCAAAACTGGACATGTCAGATACCGCTCTAAATCATAGAATGCTTCTTCATGTTCGTTGGTCCACTCGAACGACTTGTTTATTTTCAAGATGTCATAAAACAATAACTTTTTGTCTCACGCCTTTAATATGAATTTGTTCAGTGCGGCGACTCGATTGGTTAACTTCTACACATCCTTAACGCATCGAAGAGATGGCAAATTGATCAGCTCTACTGTTACCGGAGTTTTAGGTACCATTTGTATGGGTTTAGGACATAAGTTAGAAGAATGGAGTTGTGGAGAAGGAATGTTGATTTGGTGGTTTTGAAGTACTTAAATGAAGATATATTGAAGATGGAGGAAATCCACAAGAGAAGACCGAAGAAGAAGCTGAAGAAGAGCAACAGAAGGATCGCCGCGGTCGCGGAAATACGTAGAAGCAGCGAAGCTCTAGAAAGTTTTCCGCGGTCGCAGATACTGTTCATACGCGCGGATTCGAGAATTTCGTTTCGTCAGAGTTTACTTTATTTTCTTTCTTTTCTTTTCTTTTATTTTCGTTAGTTTCCTTTTAGATATTATTTCCTATCTTTTAGTATTAGGGTTATAACCTAGTTTTCTTTAGCAGCCTTTTCATTATAATTCAGAATTCATCATTGAGATTCAAGTCAGTTTTTCCCTTTGAGATTTTATGCTTTGAAGACTATGAAGAACTAAGTAACTTTTACTTAGTCCGACGATTGAAGCCTTAGTTTGTATTTGATTGTGAGATTATAACTCTATTTCCTTTCCTTTGATTATATCTCTTCTCTTTGTGCTTATTCCTATTGATTCTTGCTGATTTGATTGGCCTGATCAACTAGTTGATATTAGTAATTGTCTATTGCTAGGGTTTGGATATTTCTAGTTGAAATCCCTTATCTAGTGTAGCAAACATGATATTCTAGGACTGGTTGGACTAGTTTATTGTGAAGAGAATTGATTACATGTCGAGTACTGACGGGTTGTTAAGTATTGCATGTATCCTGGTTAATTCCTATGCTTACTGTTGTTGTTAGATTAAATCTTGATGGTTTCTTGATTGTTTGATAGTTAGGGTTATCAGGACTGGTTGGATTGATAACTATTTTAGAATAGGGACAAAAATATTCATAGGAAGGAATTGAGATAATCTAGGATCAACCAATCAAACTAAATGGTGGATATTTGCCTGGCTAAGTTACTTCTCACCCATAGATTACACTTTTTGCTTTGATTTATTTTGTTACTTGATAAACAAACCAAAACCCTCCTTTGTTACCATTGGCATACACCTTTTGCACTTAGAAAGATTGCTACCTCCCTGTGGGATTCGACCCTTGCTTGCCTACTATACTAAGTTAGGTTTTTGATGATTACTTTGATATGCATAACGACTTTAGCCTCGTCACAAATCGAGGATGGCCTTGATCGATCTGATCTGGTCTAGCCTCAATCCCCCCTTGTGTTACCATATAGCCTTGAAACTTGCCAGATGGCACGCCTAAAGAACATTTTGTAGGATCAGCTTCATGTCGTATTTCTTAAGGATTTTCAAAGTTGTCCTCAGATGCTTCATGTGATCTATCGACTTTTTCAATTGAACCAACGTGTCAACGATGTAGACTTCAATAGTGTTACCGATCTGATTCTCGAATATCTTATCACGAATCGTTGGTAAGTCGCTCTAGCATTCCTTAGGCGGAGCGACACCACCTTGTACTACTAGAATCCCTGATTGGTGAAGAAGGTGGTTTTCTCCTAGTCCTCCGAGCTTATCTAGATTTGATGGTAGTTGTTGATGGTATTCATGAAGGATTATCTCATGGTTGGCGATGACATCAACCATGACATCGATATGCGGTAACGGGGAGGAATCTTTAGGGAAGACTTTATTCAGATCGGTGAAGTCTACGCATACTCCCCACTTCATGTTTTTTCTTTTTCACCACCACCACTTTGTCTAACCAATTGGGATATTTGGCTTCTCTGATCTTTCCGGTTTCTAATAGGGTATGTACTTCTTCATCTATCACTTTGTTTCTCTCTGGTGCGAACTTCCGTCTCTTTTGTTTGACTGCCATACATTGTGGGTCTACATTGAGTTTGTGCATGATCATATGAGGGATTATTCTTGTCATGTCTTCATGGGTCCATGCGAAACATTTGGTTTCAGATCGCAAGAAGTCGACTAGTTGTTTCCGGATCTCATTAGGGACATCAAAAAATTATTTTCATGACGCGATTCAGATTGATGGGATCCAAGATCACCTCGTCGAGTTCATGAGGTTCAAGTTTGGTATAATACGTCAACATCTTACAATCCACTAATTGCAATGTGGATTGTTCCTTTTACTGCTTCTTCATGAACGTGGGCATTAGAGATATCTTGTAACACTCCTTTGACAACCATTGTCCATCTTTTATTTCTTGTACTCCCCAGAATCACGTTAACTGGAGACGAACGGTCCATGATCATGAATTTCACTTGTAGGTTAACTCCGCTCAAATAGGTAGTCAACGTGATTTTCCGCAATGAATTGCTAACTTCCCCGCTAAAACCCACCAAAGAAGTCAACTTCTTAATGATGTCCTATTTGTTCAACCTGTGATTGTGCAAGGCCTCGATCATCATCAAATTGGCTGAACTGCCATTATATATTAGTATGCGTTACACCAAGCAATTGCCAATTGTGAGAGATATGAAGAGAATGTCATGACGTTTAGCGTCGATCTTGTCAGATTCATCGAATGTGATGGGCATGTTGTCAGCGACTCTTCTGGTGGTAGCCATAGGCTTGTCAAAACGCGTCTCCTTCACATGACGTTTGGCGGAGAAGATGGTGGTTTCACATATCTCTGATCCCCAAACAAGTTATCTATGATCTTGAAATGTGGTGGTGGAGGCGGGGGCGCCTCTCCTCACCTATTCTGATCTAGGGTTGCCCTTGCTTTGTCTGAGATGATGTCCCTGAGTGCAACTTCTCTTCTCAATGCAACACATTTGTCTTTACAGTGGTCTCCATTGTGGTGGAAATCGCACCATTTATTCTCGAATTTTTTGCTCCTCTCGGGTTCTCTGGCCTTCTGGGCCACTTCACGGCATTTCCGAGGTTGGTCATAGCCTTTACCACTCTTGCGGTGTAATAACCCTCAATTTTAGTAAGGGTATTTGTGTAATTTTCAACTTTCGTTTTGCAAGACGTGTTAGGCTTATTCTGTAAACTCTATAAGAACCATTTGAACGTGTTGAGATACGTTTAATAAAGATATATGGGTCTTAAAGTATTTAAAGAATGCTAAAAATAGAATTTAGCAAAGATCGCGATCAAACCCGCGAGCAAAGGTCAAGAGCGCGAGCGCGACATATCCGCGGGTGCGGTTTTGAAACCGCGGGCACGATTTTGCCAGGGCAAACCGCGATCGCGGTTCTGAAACCGCGACTGCGGGAGACTCTGTTCGTCTTCTTCGCCAGCTTCCAGAAGGCCGACGATCCAGATTTCATCCTCGTGCTCCGATCGGCGGGAGGTGGATCGTTTGAGATGCCCGGCGTTGATGTCGAAGGCCCCCTTCTGAGCCTATAAAAGGGGCTCGGATTGGCTCTTCTCCATCATCCACCTTCTTCCATCTCTCTCTTTCGTTAAAGTGTGTTTGTCGCCGGAGCCGAAGTCGTCGCCATTTGGGAAGGTCTTGAGTGTTGGAGGTGCTCTTTGTCCAGAAGCGAAGTGGTGGTGCCTCATCATTGTCGGTATGATCTCGAAAGTTTGAGTTAGGTTCGCGTCGGGATGGAGCCCCGCGACCGCGGCTCCATCCACCGCGACCGCGGCCGGGCAGAGACCCGCGGCCCCGGCTGGGCGCGAAACCGCAATCGCGGTTATAAAACCGTGGGCACGGTTTTGCCAAGCAAGACCGCGATCGCGGCTATGCCATCCGCGACCGCGGTCTCGTCCTGTTCCTTTCGTTTGGTTTCGTTTTCTTGTCGTATCGAAACTAGTTAGGGTTCTTTTCGTAAACTCGTCTTCGTGCGCGTTGTCGGGTTGGTCTATGCTCGTCACTATGGCTGGTTGTGCGGATCGGGATCCGACCCTTCGGAACGACGATGGAATGCAACGGAGATTTCAGTAGGCAATCGTGCACGTGTTCAGATTCCCGATTCTCGAATCAAATTTCCGTTCGTCTAAACTAAGGCAAGTGGCGGTTCGCTCTTGCTCATTATTCCATGTTTCCCTTGATTATCAATTATTTGAGTGTTAATTAAGTTGGGATAAAGTTGTTGTTTTATGTTTGGGAACAGATTTGATAAAACAAATGTGTTAAAATATGGATTTATAATAGGTTGTATATATTGCTAGAAACAATGCTATTATATAGTTTTATATGATATTACTGTAATGGATTTTGGTGTGGATTTATATGTGAACTTAAATGCTAGTTTAGCACGAGTATTTGTAGGAACGCTAATTCCTTACGAGGGTTTGTCGTTTCTTTATAACTTTGCGTTAGGAGGATTATTTCCCTAATGCTTTTGGTCATGATCTACCCCTATCCGAATATAGGTGGTGGTGCACTTAGCTAGTGCCAAAATTCGGGATTCGTCCCATGTTATATATCTTATTGCGAGATTGTTGTGGATTAAAAGCTTTAACGTTAAATGTACGTTTTGGAAGTAAATAAGATAAGTGCTTTTATGCACATAATTAATATACCCTCGGGCGAGGAGTACAACGTGGAAACCGCTCGGACTCTTATTAGAGTAAGTCCTCTTTCCAATCTGGATTCGCATTGCGCGGTGAGGTTGGTCGTGGACCCAAATAATCAAGGTCGTGTTTGAAACTTGTGTGAAAACTTAACGTTCCCAAACAATTCTCATATTTTCCTATAAGACTCAATTCCGTTGGAGTCTTCTTTTCAATGCATGTCTTCTTCTATCATTTCGTGAAAGTTCCGGGTTATGTATCATTCCTTCGATTATTATTCAAGGGATGATCAGTGCTACTTTGTAGTGCGTAACTAGGAATTGTTACCGAAGTTTTAGGTACCATTTGTATGGGTTTAGAACATAATTGAGGAGAATGGAGTTGTGGAGAAGAAGTGTTGATTTGGTGGTTTTGAGAGCTTAAATGAAGATATATTGAAGATGGAGGCGAAGCCACAAGAGAAGACCACGAGGCGAGAAGCAAATGAGCAACAACAACATTTCCGCGGGCGCGGAGTGAAGACGAACAACGAGGACTTCAGAGACTTTTCCGCGGTCGCGGTTCCTTTCCTGGCGCGGTGCGGAGACGCGATTTTTGTCTGAGAGTTTTATTTTATTACCTTTTAGTTCGTTTATTTCCTTTTTTACAGATTGTTATCTTTTAGGAAATTAGGTTTTGCAAAGTCTATATATTCTTCCTTTAGAACATCAGTTTTGTAAGTTGGGTTCTACCCCAAGTTGGGTTTTACCTTTCTTCCTCTTTTCCCTTTTCTTAGTTTAGTTCTTTGTTTTGTTTGTGGCTAGACAATTGAAGCCTTGGTTTGAATTTGATATTGAGATTATTTCTTGATCTTTCCTTGAATGTTATGATTCTCTTGTGCTTCATCCCATTGAGTTTTATTGATTTCTCTAGCCTGATCACCTAGTTTTATTGGTATTATTCATACTGCAGGATTAGGGTTTTGAATTCTATTGGTTGATCTAGGTCATCAATTGTTGTGATTAGTATTATTAATATTAGTTTCCCTAGCCTGACAAACTAGTTGAGATTGGTATTATCTATAGTTTTGGTTCCCCTAATCTAGTCAACTTGTTGAGATTAATATTGTTCATCCCTAATTCAGATTAGCAACTACGATATTCTAAGAACTGTTTGGACTGGTCTATTGTAGAGAGAATTGATTGCATGTCGAGTACTGACTGTTTGTTAAGTATTGCATGAGCCTATCTATTCATGAGCCTAATGCTGCTGTTAGATTTATCTTGATGTTTTCTTGATTGTTTAATAGTTAGGATTATCAGGACTGTTTGGACTGGTAGTTAATTTAGAACAAGGATTAGGACATTCATGAGGATTGAGAATTATGGATAATCAATGATTGATCAACCAAACTAAAGGTGGATATTTGTCTAGCAAAGCTTTCTATGTTTTATTTATCGTTTTCTTAGTTAGATACAACCAAAACCCTCCTTTGTCTTTGTTATCAATTGGTGAATGATTCCTCAAACAAGATATATAACTTGATTCTCTGTGAGATTCGACCCTTACTTACCAGACTACATTAGTTAGGTTTTTAAGGTTTACTTTGTTAGGTGCATGCGACAAAACACTTATCAAGGGACAATGATAGTAAATGGTTACGATCACCAGAACCATTCTGTTTTCACCCTTGCATAGTCTTTCATTAGACTAACCAACCGGGTTTTATTCCTTGCATGGTTGGCTGGTGTCATCCGTCCTATACGGCACATCAGAGGTCGGTCCCCGAAGATTGAAGTAACCAGTCAAAGAGAAGGCTTGCAGTTGAAGTTTGCGTTTTAAGAAGTAATATTTCCAAGGCGTTCTGTCTAATTTGAAATAAATGTAATACATAGTCTTGTAATTAGGACTACTTTCAAAGAGTCTTCCACTGTAATTTAAAAGTCTTCCGCTGTCATTATACTTTGTTGTAAAACCGTCCTTCCCATTTGACGAGAGGAATCTTAATAAAAGGTTGAGTCTTATTCATTTAAAATGTCTTCCGCTGTTTATTCTTTTGTTATTTAATATTTATGTAGTTAATTAAGCTTAATTGTTCTGATTAAAGCATGGGGTGACTTTGGACATTAACGTCTGAGGTCACTGGCGTGTGGCACTACTGACATAAGTCGGGGGTGTTACATGCGGGGCCAACGACGAACGAGTATTGATGTAAGTGTGGATACGTGTTCTAGTTGTTTTGCCAATCGTGCCCATCATTGCGGTTCCTAGACTTTTGGCGAGGATACGGCTTATAACGTGAATCACTTCGATTCAAGCGTTTGTTACCCCGCGTTGGATTGTGTGGATCTTCTTGAATGAGGTCATCCTCTTCCAGCGGGATGTAAGTCATGGTCTTGTCTTGAACATCTTCGAACATCTGGCATGGATACTTAGTCAAATTTTCACACAACTCCGATTTCTCGTATAATCCCCTTCGATGGCGGTGAAGATATCGCATTGTGGGTATCGACACCTTGTCACCGTTGAACCTGTTGATGAAGTCTCTCAGTGTTTCTCTTGGGCGTTAAAAACTCTAGGTTATGAGTGGGCTTGGTCTGGTGGACGGTCGCTTGACCAAGAGGGATGTCTTTGGGCCTTGACGAGGTCATCAGGGGTTTAAGTGGGGATGATTGTAACACCCTAGATTCACTACAATCATTTTTGTCCTCATCGACGTGGTCGTCACGATGATCTCTGTCAATATGATCATTGTAATCACCTCCTACACAATCATTCTTATGGTCTAATTCTTCTTCGCCAAACTTGTCCTTACAGATGTAGCACTGATCTCTCGTCCTTGGTGAAAACTGCAAAAGAGAAAATGCATACCCATGAAATATACAAAACACAGTTTACGCAAAAGCTATTCAAAACCGGCTTCTATAAGCGGAGCAAAAAAACACAAAGTTTACCACCACGAAGGGTGGTCTAACAAGTTCATTATACTACGTCAAGGGTAGCAACCAAAACCATTGTTTCATAAAAAGTGTTTGAAAATGTTAGTAAAATTCATGATATAGATCAGTCCTTCATTTCTTCATTGATCATGAGGGAGGCCACCTTATCATTAGCCGTGTCAGCTCCCTTGATCTATTTTCGGGGTCATACTTGCGAAAGTTGGAGGATAGGAGTAGACAATATTGAATGCAGCCCTTGTTGTGATGGCATCCCACTCAATGTGCTTGCCTGCCGCAAAGTCGTCCATCGCCTCGACGCGAGCTAGGCAAGAGAAATAGGTCTCCGCCTCATCAAGCTCTATCACCACCTTTTCATGATCCTCGATGAGCTTTTTCTTCTCGTCCTTCAGCCTAAACATCTCTTCTTCAAGCATCCGAATCTTCCTTTGTTGGGCTTTGTTGCTCTGAGATAGTTCGAAATTCTTCTTGGAGAATCCATCGTATGCTCGTTGAGTTCGGCCTTGTTTTCCAATCCCTCCATTTCAATGGTATGTCCTTAAATAGCTCCCATGTGCATAGCATCGGTGGAAGACCTTGAAACTAAAGTTGTCAATATTAGGTGTTCGGTGTTAGAAATGAAACAGAAATGAGTAAATTCCTTCTTACATGCTATTGCATCACGAGTGACTCTCCATACATCTCTAACGCGTTTGCACCCATGTAATGCTCCTGAGGGATTGTGGTGGACGTTAGCATTCCAGGCAAGTCAGACAAGGTAGAAGATGAGGACGCTTTAGGTATAATGACTTCTTCGCACTTCTCTGGAGTAGGGGGTGTCTTTGGCATATCCTTGGACGAGCCGTCACCCAGGACCTTCCTCTTCTTCGCGGAAGTCTTATCACCAGTGAACATTGACACTCTGGATCTCGTCGCTTAAAAATGAAAATATCGACACGATGAGAAGGAATAGACAAAGGACGTGATCGAAGAGTTCTAGGTGTAAGGACTTACACATCATTGGAGAGGTTGATTGGATAACTTCTTCTAATGGAGGATCTTAGAAAGAAACATCGACGAAGGTTCGCTCCTGCACAAAGATAGCTAGTACTCTCTTGGTGATCTCTGTCTCTAGGGTTGATGGCCTCCCAGTGCATTGACAACATGATTAAGTGAGAAACGTGTTAAAAATATGAAAGGAGCATGATTTAAAATCAAAATTATATGATACCTTCTTTTCTCCAAGAATGGCGTAAAAAGTCACATTCTGGTCCAAAGGACGACTTCTTCATGAAGAACCTGTTGGACCACCCCTTGTCATTCTTGGTGACGTCGATCACCAGACAAGACTTCCCGACTCTAGTTTTGCATGTGACTCATCCCTGAACACATGTCGAAAGAGAACATAAGAGTAAATGATATCTTGGACGAATAAGGGGATGTCGTATGATTTGGTGATGCGGTTTAGAGATTGGAATATTCTCCAAGTTTATGGAAGGATTTGACCAACGACGATTTCCATGGCAAAGAGGAACTGACGGACTAAAGGTGAAAAAATTAAACAGTGACCAATTCTAAAACGGTACTCTTACATTGCTATCCACCCCTCAATGTAGTGATCGACGTAAATGAGCTCGTCGGTGACAGTGGCGATATTCTGGGTTGGAAAACCTACCGATCTGATGAAAGGAGAGGGTCAAGGATGGAACTAGGTCTTTGGTGATTAGGGGTAAAAATGTAGGTAGGAAAGAAGACATGTTAGTCATCGTCTAATAGAGGCAAATCGTTGGAAGGAGGGTGACCGGAGGAAGTAGGCATGGAAAAGAAAAGAAACAACTAAATATACTAAGAAGCAATTGAAAAGAGATGGAGAGAGACGAAGAGAGTTACTTGCAACCAGAGTAAGTAATCAGGAAGAGTAAGAGTGGTTGGAGATAATGCGAAAGTTGCATCCTTGAGAAGATTTTGAAATTCCACTAATTTGACGAATTTTTTCCCAAAGTAGGCACTTATTACAAACTTGTTCCCAATTTACGCTCGAAAGGAAACTTATTCCGAGAATAGGCTGTCTGTCAGAGGCTCGGCCTAAGTCACTGTACAAATGAGCAACTACCGTACAAAAACACGGTGAACGAAACAACGACTTATGTCGAAGCAAGCTTTGATATTTTTTTTTTTAAAAAGGGAAGAGTCGCTGTTTCAACCAGCGGCTATATTATTTATATTTCCCGGTTCTATTTCAAAACAAAACATATATATATATAAGTCGCTGAACAGTGCAGCGACTCACAGAATTGTTACTGTGGGAGGGAATATTGCACAACAATATGGCTTAGTAAATATCATGAATCTTAACAGCGAATATATCAATAATATTGTGCAGGGTAGATTAGACTAGGCAGTGGCGTGTTAAGCGTGAAAAAACAAGAGAGAGTCGCTGGTACGGACAGCGACTCTCTGTGTGTAAGTCGCAGCGCCGATCAACGATTTTCATCTTGTAAGTCGCTCCTCCGATCGGCTATTCTCCCCTCCAATTTATTACCGCGTTCAGCTTTATATGTTCATCTCTTCAATGCCCTCGTCAGTTAAACGCTCCGACTGCATTTATATACTCACCAACCTCTTCTTCTTCCTCCTTTTCATCTTCTACCTCTCCTCAGTTAAACATAATTGCTCCTCTCCTGCTCCTCCATTAACCCTCTTTGTGAGCTCCTCAACTAAACCTCTTCTTCCTCTTCATCTTCCATCTCTTCTTCACTGCAAAGCCTTTTCCTTGAAATCCTACATTCAGAGAACGAGCACCTCCGACGAACCTCAAAAAGCTACAACCACCGACGCCGACGTTTAGACAAACAACCACCTCCGGCAAGCCTTAAGGAGCCACAAGCGCCGATGCCGACATTGCCTCTCCTCCACTGGTTAGTCTCATCCTCCATTTTTTTTTATCCATTTCGAGAGTTAGTTGATATCATTAATCATATATATATAAAGCTTCTTATTAACATTATATGGAATATTGGTATGATTTTAGTTGAGAGTAGGAAGGTTCAGTAAATCTGAATTATTTTTTTATATAGATTTTGCATTGGAAGAAGTTGTATCGGAGTATAAGTAGAAATGTTCAGCGACTTATATATAATATTTTTTTTTTAAGTTATAGGATGAGTCGCTGCATTGTGCAGCGACTTACATAAATAAATAAAAAATTGTTTTGAAATAGAACCGGGAAATATAAATAATATAGTCGCTGGTTGAAACAGCGACTCTTCCCTTTTTTTTAAAAAAATATCAAAGTCTGTTTCGGCATAAGTCGTTGTTTCGTTCATCGTGTTTTTTTACGGTAGTCGCTCATTTGTACATCGACTTAGGCCGAGCCTCCGGCAGACATCCTATTCTCAAAATAAGTTTCATTCCGAGCGTAAATTGGGAATAAGTTTGTAATAAGTGCATACTTTGGGGGGGAATTTGACAACCATTCTGATTTCCAAGGGATTTGATTCAAGCCGTCACACAAAAAGCACACTTTCTTTGGAAACACCTTAGGGGTATTGTTGGAGCCGCTGGATATACTACACGTGGAGCCACATGAGATGTCGAAGAGAAACGGGTCAGATGGATGTGGAAGGGAGAATCACCAGCTTGGGGAACACGTCAAGAAAAGAATTAACACGTTCTGCGACACGAGCAAGAAAAAATATCGTCTTCCTAAAATAAATAGCGTTAACGAGTAAATATGAGAGTACGTGGCAATGCTTGATTCGCTAATTGGGGCATACTTGGGTCACGAAGACATGATATATTCTCCAAGTGTTATAGAATTAAGTAGATATTTTATCTCTTTACCAAAAATACTTAATACGATTAGAAATAATATGCTATTTTGTAAAATGGAAATCCTATATCTAGTAGGAAACTATATACGTCCCTATATAAGGAGGGTCTTCTTCTCTTATAAAAGACACACAAGATAAATCTTTCGAGCAATACAAGTCATAACTTCAAGAATTCTTCTCCCCAAATTCCTCTTAATCGTTCTATATATCAAACGTGTCGCATTGACTCTCATACTCCACAAACACAGCGGATGAAGTTGTCGTACTTAATTTGCCCAAAACCATCATTTTAATTTAAAACATATTTAAAAACCTTATATCACCTAGCACTCAATTGGATTTTGTACTATCTTATGAGAGATTATAGAAAAATCTCATTCTTGTAAAAAATGTTCGCCTTCTAAAAATATTGTATAGTACTATGTTGTGAAGCACGGACACGGCTGGGAAGGTGAGGTTTTAGTGTCGAATGTGGGGAAGCATTCAAGACAAGGCGGGACACGGATGGACACGGTCAACAATTCGGACACGTCTCGGACAGGGTCAAGACACGTCCGGACACAAAACAACGTGTTTTGCCAAATTATAAATAAAAAAATCGCTTTTCAATTTAAATCCTAACTAGCCGCACCTATTAGTCTTCTTCAATCGCTCTTCTTAAGCCTTCGCCCCTCTCCAGTCGTCGCTCCTCATCACTCTACTGCTGTCTTTACTTCTTCCTTTACTTTCAAGCTGAGTAGTAGCCAATTAGCCATTGTCAATGTATATAATATAATTAGTTAATTAATGATTAAGTGATTGTAATGATTACATGATTTACATATATGATATATTATATATATGATATTACTATATAAGCATACGAGTCATATGAGTGACGATATACATGTCACTCGTACTACTAGCGCTTGCTTATATTTCGAATTTTTTATCCACTAGTACAAAATTTAACTTAGATATCACTAAAATTAGGGCGCTATAAAAAAGCGCAATAAGAAACAAAAACGCTTAGCGGTTTTTTTAAAAAAGCCGCTAAGACGTACAAAAACGCTTAGCGCTTTTTACAAAAAAAGCGCTAAGAGTTCTGAAACACTCTTAGCGTTTTTTTGTAAAAAACGCTAAGAGTTTTGAAACACTCTTAGCGTTTTTTGGTAAAAAACGCTATAATAAATTTCAATTTTTTTATTTTAAATATGTTAAAACATTTTCTTAGTGCTTTTAAACAAAAAGCGCTATAATAAATTTATCAGTAAAAATTTTGGGGCAAATTTTTTTGCCTTGCCTCTTCCCGCTACCCTGTTTCATCTCTCGCGCCCTAATTTTTGCCTTACCACATCTGCGAAGACGACGATCCTTTAGATTCCTCTCTCCCGTGGTTTGCCTCTCGCCCCGTAGCCCCTCTTTTTCTCTGTCGCCGGCGGTTTCCTCTCGCGCCCCGTAGCCTCTCTTTTTCTCTGTCACCGGCCGTTTCCTCTCGCGCCCAATCTTCCAGAAGCTCATCTCGGCGGCTCATCTCGGTATCGTCTTCGCAGAAGCTTCTTTCGTTGCCTTCTCTCGGTGGCTTCTCTCGCCGGTGCGTTTTCTTGCTGAATTAAACTCAATTAGTTTTCGTTGTTACAATTGCTGAACCAAACCTTACTCGTGGTTGTGCTATTGCTACACCAAACCTTGATATTTGTTGTTGCATCTATCTCCTTCCCAGGAGCATAAGCAAGCCCTAATTTTAGTATCAAATACTAATCTGAACTTACATTTCTCAATTCAGATCTGGCTAGACACTTCTATAGATTCTGTTGTTCTGCTGTTGTTGATTATATTGATTGTTTCTTTCGATTCTGCTGTTGTTGTTGCTCACTCTTTTGCATTTGAAGTTGTTCTTATGTTGTTGTTGTTGCTCACTGTTTTTACATTTAATTTGAAGTTGTTCTTAGATGTGATCTCGACTAGTTTCAATCTACACGCTTTTTCTGATTTTTTGTAAGCTCAAATATTTACAAGTCTTTCAAAGTTTTTTGAACTTCTTTCAGTTTACAATTTTAAAGTATCTGTTGAAAGAAATTTGAATGCACTGCATTGAAAGTATATATAATTTCTAGCTTTTTTAGTTTTGAAATATCTGATGCTGTTGAAAGAAATTTTAACTTGTATTTATGATCTCTTTGGTGAGAATTTTATGTTTTGGAGATTTTGAGATTGATTTAATGGGTGAGTGGTAATTTGAATATATATGGGTGCACAGGGGTTTGTTGAAGCACTGGTGCAGTTCCTAAAGTCATCTGTTTATGAAAGGAATGCATTAGCTCAAGAAGTTGGTGCTATGGCTCTATTTAATATTGTTGTCAAGAACAACAGGTTATTTTCGTTACTGACATATGTACAACTTTTTACACGCTTACTTGACTGCAGAATTGCATGATTAAGAGTCCTTAGCAAATGTGGTGCTTTACTGAATGTTTTCCAGCATTGTTTCCTTGATCAATATCATTGAAAGGAAATGTGGTGCTTTACTGCTTTTGTTCATTAAAAGTCATTAGCCAATATGGTCCTTTTTGTTCAGTAAGAATCAATAGCGCATTGATTCGAACTGTTGGATGTCATAATTTGATGGATTTTCATATTTTGTCATGTGTTTAAATGTAGGCAATTCTTCATAGGTTTTTATCTCTTCCAATGTGATTGTGGTTTGTGTGGTTATCCAAATGTGAAATTGAAGCTGAATGTTTTCAAGCAAAAATACTATGATATTCATAATAGTAGACATATATATAGGTTACTCTCTTCAAGGGATTAAGGAATGCTTGACATATGATTTCTACTACTAGATTATGTTCCCTGTTACTTGTCACTTAATACAAGTTGTTACTCTGATCACTTGTATGATTCAGCTCTAACTTGTTAGAAAATTTTACTGGCATGTTTGTAAACTTGGGCCATTTTCTGTAATTAGTGATTAAGTGCGGGTGAGGTTGTTAGCCCATTGCAGAGGCTTATAAGGAGCTCTATCCTTTTCTTCTTTATCTTCTTCCCTCATCTCTTTCATTTCTATCCTTTCTTCCATTGTTATGGAGGATTGAGCTATTGTTGTATCCGGGATACAACACTATTTATCATTGGAATTTATAATTTAGCATGTTTGATTTTGACTATTGACAGTTGTATAGTATGCATTATAACAACTGAGATCTATTTGTTACACCTTGTACTTGCTATTGTGAGTTTGACTCATACTAGATTAGATTAATATTATAGATGCATAGCACATATTCCAATGGACTTCTTGTTGTCTGTCTTACTGGCTTTGTAGCGTAAGTGTTTGATTACCATGTATAGCTCGTGATCCTTCTTGTTGATATAAAAGCTAACATGTACATCTCAGGTTTTCTTAGTAAAATTTGAGTAGCTATGGTGTAGGCTTTTGAGTTCTCCATTGTGTTTGCATTGGCACTGGCATTCTTCTTTCTGATAGAAACTAGCTAGTTTGTTCAAAGCATGAAAATAATGAAACCAACCATTTATCCAATTCAGCTTCACGTCCTTGTGGAATATGAGACAGTGAAGGCAACATAGAAAGCGATCAGTAGATATGTCTTTTATGTTATAGTTATGCATATTATTGATACTAAGCTTTGATAAATAATAAAGTTCTATCTCCTCTACAATAAAATTTGGCAGGCTGTCACTTTAAATGATGAAAAGGACTAGAGGAATGGCTTACGTGTTCAACTTCTTCAGAAGCGAATGGTATGGTATTGCATTGCATCGCATTCTTCCTCCTCTGTAACACTGAATAACGTCTTTTCTTTACTGCATGCATATGGTTTGGGACGAAAAGCATGGAAGGGATCTGATGCTGACAAGGTTAGCCATATCAGGCCAGCTCCTATAGCTAATGAGGATAATCACAAGACAAGTGAAATCCATGATGACACACAACAAGTTCAAGTATGCATCGCAATTGCTCTGCTTGTGCTCTTTGACTTTATCATTGCAATGACTCAACAAAATTCTCTTTGCACTTTCAGGATGGGGAAGAAGAAAAAGACGGAAAGAGAGGTCAAAACTGTAGATCAAAGGGACAGAAACACCGGGGTAACGGCGGGATGGGTATGTAGACGAATATACTTTTGAGTATCTTGTTAACACCAAAGCATAATTTTAATTTCATTCTCTTGTTTCCTTTGTACATATTTAGGTCATGGAAGCATTACTTCTGCACACATAGAAGCTGCAAAGCCGCCTCCTGGCCCTCGCATGCCTGACGGAACAAAAGGGTTTACCATGGGTCGCGGACGCCCTCTGGTGGCAACTCAAGTTTAGTGCAATGTTGGGTGTCACGTTAAGGTATGTCAGTTACGTGGCTATGTATGTAGTTTTATAGTAGGGAATGGATTTTTGAGTAAATTGGTCTCAGCTCACAAGGGGAAAACTGTAAATGGCTGCCCTTGGAGTTGTGGGTTTCCAGGATGGATTACAAGCGAAGATCTTTGTGGAGGAGGTGACAGTGTGTTTTGGTAACTATATGCTCATCATATCGAACTACTATATTTGAATGCACTTTTCTTCTCGTTCTGTTAATTTTCATTTCAATGTTGTTTTCATGAAATTTCATTGCCACTTTATTTATAGACTGAGCATCAAGCTTGCATTCCTGTATGAAACTATGGTGTCGTTATGGTGCATTATTGAATTCTTGCAGAGCTTATCCACTAAAATATAGTGGTGAGAATACTTTTAATTGCTTGAGTGTAAGAAGTTTTGGTGTATCCTGTTGTACACTTCTCTTTTTTGAATTTTAGATAACAGCTATTTTCTAGATCCGCTATAATTTATTTAAAAAAAAAATTGGAACATATATTATAGCGGTTTTTTGAAAAAAACCGCTATAATATATGATAAATTATAGCGGTTTTTGTAAAAAACCGCTATGCGTGTTTCAATTTTTTTTTTTTTATAAAAAAGCAAAATTATAGCGCTTTTTTTTTAAAAAAGCGCTATGCGTGCTTTTTTTTTTTATAGCGCTTAACTAATAGCCCTATTAATAACTATTAACACACGTGCTTAGATAGCGCTTGGATTAACGCTATCCGCTTCATAAAAAACCGCTATCCCAAGGTATTTATGTACTAGTGGTCATTAATCATTTTTATGCCTTTAAAAATCATCTATGTGTCTCTTATTAATGTCAATGTATACTTCTTGACAAGAACTTGAAAATAATATATAATTCATATCACCTTGTCCTGCCATGTCCGTTTTCTCTATTTTTTGGGTTTGTCGCTTCCCCGTGTCCTACCGTTTTCGTGTCCCTTGTATGTGTTCGTGCTACACAGGTACTATGTTGTTGGATTATTTTTGTGGCTAACACTTAAATTCAAAGGCTCTTTGTACACTACAAATTTTGTCTTCGTACACTACACTTTGAAACGCAGAATTTTTGCTTAAGCAAGATACTAGCGTTTCCATGTAAATTGTACCCAGAAACTGAGTTTATATACTAGAACGAAACGCAGGTATTTTGCTTAAGCAAAATACATGCGTTTCAGTTTTTTTTTGAAACGCAAGAATAGTGCTTAAGCACGATTCATGCATTTCAAAACCATGAAAAATTTGAAAAAAAAAATTCAAAATTTTCAAAAAAAATAAATAAAAATTTGAAACGCACGATTTCATGCGTTTCTGTATAAATGGTATTCGAAAAAAAAAGAAAAAAAAAGAATTTTTTTTTGTTGTTGTTGAAATCAACAATTAGAAACCTCAATGTAGTTGCATCGACTACCGGAGAGTATGTTTCTTCATAATCAATTCCAGGGATTTGAGAAAAACCTTGGGCTACAAGTCTAGCCTTATATCTGACAATTTCATTTTTCTCATTTTGTTTTCGGACGAATACCCATTTGTGTCCGACTGGTTTTACACCCTTTGGTGTATGGACTACAGGTCCAAAGACTTCTCGCTTTTCAAGCGATTTTAATTCTGCATGAATGTCTTCTTTCCATCTCGGCCAATCTTTCCTTTGATGACATTCATCAACTGATTTTGGCTCAATGTCATCATCCTCAGTCATAATATCTATAGCCACTGAGTAGGCAAATACATCATCAACAATGATATCATTTCTATTCCATTGTATACCCGTGTATACATAATTTATGGAAATCTCAAAATTATCGATATTTCGATCTTCATCCAAGATATCATTTTCCTTTGAGATGTTTTCATTTTCAATCTCTTTGCCTTTATCATTGCTCTCCAGGGCAATTGTGGCATCTCCTGCCATACCCTTTTGGTTCTTTGGCTTCTTTGGTTTCAAGTTCTTTGAACCTAGTGGTCTACCACGCTTTCGGCGTGTTATAGACTCATTTGCAATGGACACTTCTGGCTGTCCAACGGGTATTTCAATCCTTGCAGGAGCATTTGCTGCAGGTATATGTGACTTAGTTACCTTTTTTGTATCGATGAATGTATCAGGTAACTGATTTGCAACATTCTGCAAATGAATGATCCGTAGAACTTCTTGTTCACACATTTTTGTTCTTGGATCAAGGTGAGATAATGCAGTTGCATTCCATGTAACCTCTTTCATACATGGGTCCACCTTTTTCTTTTCTCCCCCTAAGTTAGAGAATGTACTTTCGTCAAAATGACAATCAGCAAATCTTGCTGTAAACAAATCACCAGTTGTTGGTTCGAGATATTTAATAATTGACGGGGATTCGAAACCAACATAAATTCCCATTCTTCTTTGTGGACCCATCTTTGTACGTTGAGGTGGAGCAATAGGAACATAAACAGCACATCCAAATACTTTTAGATGCGAATCGTTCGGCTCCTTACCAGATACTAATTGCAGTGGGGAATGTTCATGGTTTGCACTTGGTCTCAACCGAACCAAGGCTGCAGCATGCAATATAGCATGTCACCACGTAGATGGTGGTAATCTGGATTTCATTAACAATGGTCTAGTGATTAATTATAATCGCTTTATCAATGATTCAGCAAGACCATTTTGTGTGTGAACATGAGCTACTGGACGTTCAACATCAATCCCAATCGACATACAAAAGTCGTTGAAGGTTTGGGATGTAAATTCTCCTGCATTATCAAGCCGAATTTTCTTTATGGCAGAATTCGGGAACTGCGCCCTTAATCGGATTATTTGAGCAAGGAGTTTAGCAAATGCTGCATTTCTAGTCGATAATAGACTTACATGTGACCAACGTGTGGATGCATCAGTTAGCACCATAAAATATCGAAATGGTCCACATGGTGGAGCAATTGGTCCACATATATCTCCTTGGATTCTTTCCAAGAATGCAAGCATTTCACTTTCAATTTTTTTCCTTTTGGAGGCCTTATAATAAGCTTCCCAAGTGAGCAAGCAGTGCAATTAAAATCATTGGACGATAGAACCTTAATGTTCTTCAATGGATGTCCAAGTGAACTCTTTATGATTTTGTGCATCATTACTGATCCAGGGTGACCCAAACGGTCATGCCATAATGTGAATGCAGTTTGGTCATATGACCTTTTACGTATCGCTGCATTGACCTCAAACGGATAAATATATGTATGATATAATCCGGAGGTTTGCCCTCGCATCCTTTCAAGAATCTGTTTTCGGCCAGATTCATATTTTATGATGCACAAATACCCTCTCCCATTTTCATTCATGGTTTCCATATGAAACCCATTATGACGCACATCCTTAAAACTCAATAAATTCCTTCGAGATTTACTCGAATATAGTGCGTCATTTATCAATAATGTTGTTCCTCTTGGGAGTAGAACAATATCTCTCCCGAAGCCTTCAATGAGTTTAGACACACCCGATATAGTAGTGACATTGCCTTCACAAGCTTTCAAATGAGTAAAGAACTCTTTGTTCTTCAAAATGGTGTGTGTTGTTGCACTGTCTAGAAGACATTGCTCCTTTCCATCAAATTTCACTTCAGGTGAGTTCATCTTTTCTAGATAAAGAGGGAAAGGATGAATCAAGACATTAGTAAGAAAAACTTCATATATATTACACATGGATAGTTATATTACACAATATTCTAATGAGAGAATGAGAAAACACAGTGCAAGGAAATAGAAGACATTACATAACGTCATGCAACAACAAATAACATAGATATTTAGAGGTCATTATTTTTATTTAAGCCTCTAAGACAGAGTCATCGTAATTATCAAAATTGAGGAAATTTTCGACATCCAGACTGGTCACGTGTGAATTACTCACACCTTCAATGTGATTGGTCTCGGTAGCCTTGTCTTTATTTTTCTCATTTTGGTATAGCTTCACTAAGTGTGGAGCTACACGGCATACCCTTGACTAGTGACCAGTCATGCCACATCTGTAGCAAGTGGATTTCGATTTATGGGAGGGTCCTGTTTGACCCTTCTGGACCTTTTGCTTTCCATTCCCTTGGTGGCCATAATTACCACAATAATTAATATGGCCCTTGTTATGTCCTTGACCACGACCATAGCCACCACGACCACCACGGCCACCACGGCCTCCACGGCCACGGCCACGACCACGACCACGACCATTATCGTGTCGTGACTGTTGCCCATATTCGTTGGCATCCCCATCTGGGAACCTTTTATCCACAACATTTGCTTCTGGAATTGCTGTGGAGCCAGCAGGCCTTAGATTGTGGTTTTTCATCAGGAGATCATTATTCTTTTCAGCAACCAACAAGACTTTCAATAAGTCAAAGTATCTCTTGAAGCCTCTCTCTCTATATTGTTGTTGTAACACAACATTAGAGGCATGCATAGTGGAGAAAGTTCTCTCCAACATCTCTTGTTGGGTTATCACATTACCACATAGTCTCAAATGAGACGTGATCCTGTGTATAGCAATATTGTACTCAGATATGGACTTAAAGTCCTGGAACCTTAGATTGTTCCATTCGTACAGTGCTTGTGGGAGCATGACCTCATTTTGATGTCCATAACGTTCATTCAAGCTCTCCCACAATTCTTTTGGATCTTCCACAAACAAGTACTCTGTTTTGAGACTTTCATGCATGTGGTGGCGGAGGAACACAATGGCTTTCGCCTTCTCCTGGGGTGTGGTATTATTATTTTCCACAATCGTTCCCTCAAGGCCATTTGCCTTGAGGTGAGCTAAGACATCAACCCTCCATTCGAGGTATTTCTGGCCTGATAGCTCGAGGATGTCAAATTCCCTTTTTGCGATGCTTTTCATTTAGTTACTAGAAATCAAGAGTTGTATAATATAAATTAATTAGCATGTTCAACATTATGCATGAATGATTTATGAGTCATGTGTGAAACGATATGGCCGAATAATTGTTAAAGTCATGTCATATTATCTTTTCATATCAACATAGGTATATAGATAGCATGTGTATAGTATGCAAACAGAAGGCGTGAATTAGAATAGTGATCATACTGTATAGACATAATGCAAGTAAGAAATCATACGAAGATAATTTTGGCGGGAACAAATAAAAACCCGACCGTTTTCTTTTACCCTCTTTTATTTATGGCCACCCATTATTACCCTTTTTTACCATCCTTATCTTCTCCTTCTCGTATCCATTTTCGATCTCCCCTTCCATTTTCTTTCAACCATTTACATGGCCGACGATGAGATTTTTCGCCGCCTTAGAGCTAGTAATGATCGGTTCTTAATCAAGCTTTCATTTTCCTTGTTCTTATCATGATTATCAATATCATTCTCATAATATTATTTGCAAAAACTTACTTACGTTTCAAGTAGTGAAATCAAGGATTAAGAAAGAGAGTTCAAGGCTAGTCATCAAAAGAGGGTAAGCAAATCTAGGAAGACAAATCGAGTTTCTGATGTAGAAGATCCTGATTTGGGCAACTACAGAGCATACTCCTCAAATCGAGTTTGTAATAATCTTCTTGTATGATTAAACTAATGTAATGGTAGAGATTTGTACCTTGATGATTCTCGAAGCTCAAGCGGTATTTAGAGACTCGTGCTGATAACGTGTTATGAAGTGATTAAGGCAAGATCACTTAAACCTTTATAAAGAAACACTTAAAACAACTTTAAGTATTAGAAGAGAGAGAGAGAGAGATCAAGAACTTTAGAGATGTATTCGTGCTCTTTGTTGGTGCAAATTTCACAATGGTTAAGGCCTCTATTTATAGGCCAATGGTAGCATACAATTCTTGACTAATATCAAGGTAAAGAAGGTGAATAATTCACCATTACTATTTACCTTCAATAATCTACCTTATGTGTCAAACTTATACAACACTTGTGTTCATACTAAATTAAACATGTGTTATATAACATGTTCTAGATGTAGATGTAATTAAAATGTTCATAACAATACTTTCTTTGAATTGGAATGTGTCTTCACATGGGAATGGAAGAACACTACATACATATACACGTACAACAACCACTAATTGGTCTTGCTTGGCCGAGACTCCAACCGGGTGGAAAGAAAATATTTTGCTTTTTTCTTGTTCGTTTGTTCTAGCAAACAAAGGCATGACGATCTAGTACCGTGCTTGTGTAACACCCCCGATTTATATCGGTAGTGCCACACGCCAGTGACCTCAAACGTTGTTGTCCGATGTCACCCAAGGCTTTAATCGGAACAATTAATCTTAAATAAACATGTTAAACAACGAAGGATTAAACAGAGGAAGACATTTTCATATAAACCTCAATACTTTTATTAAAAGATTTCTCCCCATACGAGAGGAGTGTTTTACAACAGAGTGAAATCCCAGCGGAAAACTTATAAATTACACAGCGGAAGACTTTAAGAATAAACCTAATACATGACTAGGTTATAAAAATACATATTAAAGTAATACTTAATGATCTTGAAATACCAGCACTTAAATCGGCGACTGCAAGTCTCTTCTTCAATTTGTTTACTTCGAGTCCTCGGGAACCGACCACTGATGTGCCGTATAGGACGGATGACACCAGCCAACCATGCAAGGAATAAAACCCGGTTGGTTAGTCTAATGAAAGACTATGCAAGGGTGAAAACATATGGTTCTAGTGATCGTAACCGTTTACTATCATTGTCCCTCGAATAACAACCGAAGGAACGATATATAACCCGGAACTTTCACGGAATGATTAAGGTTTAGACATGCACTAAAAGAAGACTCCAAGGAATTGGGTCTTAAGGAAAACGTATGAAGAGAAGACTCCAAAAGATTGAGTCTTACGGGAAAGTATGACAAATGTTTGGGAATATTATAATTTCACACAAGCGTTTAAAAAGACTTGACCATTTGGGTCCACGACCAACCTCACCGCGTAATGCGAATTCAGATTTGGAAGGAGGACTTACTCTAATCGAAGTCCAGGCGAGTTTCCAAGTTGTACTCCTCGCCCGAGGGTATATTAATTATGTGCATAATCGCACTTGTCTTATTTAATTCCAAAACGCACATTTACGTTATAAGCTTTTATCATATAAATATATCATCTCGAGTAACTACGAAAATTTACCATATCGAGTGACTACGAAAGTTTATGATCTCAAGTGACTACGAAAGTTTAACACAGGGTGACATTACGCCACCCAATGGAACTAGCAAGGTGCTGAACACTTCTTATCCTTACAGGTGGGTAAGAAGCAATGGGTCATGATCTGGAAAGCCTTAGAGAATTGTTATACTAATACTGAGTTATAAAGAAACGATTAATCCTCATAAGGAATTAACGTTCCTATGAATACTCGTGCTAATCTAGCATTTAAGTTTACATTTAAATCCACAACAAAACCATTACGGTCATCACAGATATAAGCATTGTTTCTAGCAATATATACAACCTATTATAATATCACATTTTAATCGTATCAAATACGTTTATCAAATCTATTCCCAAACGAAAACAACAGTTCACTCCTATTTAATTAACAATTAAAAGCAATTGATAATTAATAGAATATGGAATGATTAAGCAAGAGCGAACCGCCACTTGCCTTAGACTAGACGAACGATTGAGCGACGACGGGTTTCTGGGTCCGGAACGGGAACGGGAACCGGATTACAGATTCCTATGGACAACGACCCCACAACGAAACCCTAGGTTAGATTCGACAACTAAAATATACGAATCTAAGGAAGAACGAACCAAAACGAAAGAATGAAAGTCCCGACCGAGACCGACAATACCCAAGGCCACGATCGCGATTGCCCAGGCAATCCGCGGTCGCAGTGGGCACTGCCGCGGTCGCGGTCGTCGAGGACGAGTGTCCGCGAGTGCCAAAGGCAGCGGCCGCGGGCGCGGCCGGCCTTGTCACAGCCGCGGGCGCGGCCGGCCTTGTCACAGCCGCGGTCGCGGCAGTTCATGTCCGCGATCACGGACATGAACTCCGGCGACCCAAAATAACGAGGAACTCACCGGCGGGGACTCCTTGGGGCTCGATTCGCGGCGGCTTCCACTCCTGGGCACCTTGCGCCTCCAATGCACTTTTCCTTGGCCACCACCACCTCCGTCGATGGCTCCGGCGACTCCTCAAGAATTCCGGCGAGATCTCGAACTCCGGCGACAAGCACCTTGGGAGAGAGATCGGGATTTGGAGTGCTCTCAACCCTCCGAATCGACTCCCATTTATAGGCCAAGGAGAGAGAGCAGCCTGACAAGATCAACAGTGGAGCGAGGGATCGATGACGACGACGAGCACGTGGCTCGCATGCCCGACTGTGCCCTCTGTACATTTTCGCGGTCGCGGTGGGCTCTGCCACGGTCGCGGAAAATTCAAAGCCCAGCTCCTCTGGGAGCTATTATTCCGCGGTTGCGGAATTGCCCTTTTCGCGTCTGGTTACCCGGGAAAAGGTTTGGCATGGGTTTAAAACCCCGAATCTTAAATATTTGTACCCAAACAAATATTTTAAGCCCCGAAAATACGTCGAATGTATTTTATACCTCTCAGGGAAATAATATAGAGATCGAACACGAGCTACATAAATTCCGAACTTCGCCTAACGCATCCCGAATAATTGACGAGGGTTTGGGAAAGTACCCAAATACCCTTACTAAAAATGAGGGGTATTACAGATTGTGTGGAGTAAGTAGATGAGTCACAATTGATGCTCTATTTTCTAGGGAGATCCCGGAAACAAATTTTGCATCAAAAGGTATCTTACTCTTTCATATGTGGTTCGTATCAAGTTTATGTATGAGATTTTAAGTTAGATGTTAGAAAACTATTTTTTGGAATTCCGTTTAAAGCATTTAAATCCCTACAGTGGTATCAGATCCTCTTACATAAATTGATATGATCATGATTAAAGTTGTTAATTTTGATGCATGTTCTTGATTATTTTGGTTCAAGTTAGTGATAAAATTGATATATGGATTAACTTGTATGATTAAAATTGTGATTTTAATTGATTGGATGCATAAACTTGTGACTTTAATGTATGTATTATACTCAAAAAATCAGTCTCATGACCGAAATTATGCATGTTAAAAATTCTGATTTTTTTGCTTAATTTTGACCATACAATTGATTTGTATGTTTAATTTATTCAAGAGATATGATTTTTTGCATAAATCATAATCACACAAAAAATTATAGATTTTTCATGTTGGTGAAAATTGATTCAAACCCTAGAAATTTAGAATTTCATGCCTTGAATGCCAAAAGTTGATTAGTTTTGTGTGAAATTGGTTCATATATTAATTTTTCAAAAACAACAACTTTCTGAAAATTTCACCATATTTTCCTTAAAAACCATCAAATATTTGTAATTGTTACAAAATTTGAGTGGGAGCAGACGTAAAACCGTGGCTGGGTAGCCAAAATGGCTCACAGCGGTTCGATGGTGGTTGGAGGTGGTCCGATGGTGGTCGGAGGTGGTCCGATGGTGGCTCGGCGGCAGGGATGGGGCACGCGGCTGGTGGCTGGCAGTGTGGGCTGGTGGTTCGGCTGGCTACATGGTGCGGGTGATGAGGGTTAGGTGGTTAGGGTTAGGGTTTGTTAGCCTAAGATCCTAATTGCCTTAAATAGACATGGTAATAAGATATATTATCTCTAGGGTATATTTTATCCAATTATACATGGTAATGATTAATATTGGTATTTATTCCTTATATAATTTTATTGAATTAAAATAATAAGAAGATTGGGTTAATTATTTTATGATATAATTTAATTAATTGTCTATTAATTGTCTATTAATATGATTAATAGTCTATTCTTTTCTTTTAATATTTGATATTATATTATGCATGTATGATTTTATATTATGATATTATTATTGCATGCGGTGACTGATATGGCCCAAATAGGATACAAAATACGATTTGCGTATCGTTATTGTTTTCTTCTACACGATCTGCGTATCGTTATGTATTTTTGTAATTTAATATTCAATAAATTAGATTAGATTTACATTATGTAATACAAGATGAGAAGATCCTATGAAAATTCCAGGATGGAGATTCAAAGGAGAATCAAGGTTGAAGATACAAGAGACAAGAAAAATCTATGAAAATTAGATCTTATGGATTTATAGGGGTCATACTAGGATCACATTTGCATTTATTTTGCTTTAAATATCTCTAAGTTTATGTTAGCTTGTTTATTTATGTTATTTAGTTCACTAGTAAATAGACTTGCATGATAAACTTAGTTCCCTTAAAAGGAAATTGAGATTTTTTCTTTCCAAATCATAACATATGAGGCCCTTGGAATTTGATGGATAGGTTTTGCCAAAGCAAGGTGTCCTTCTTTGACATTGGGATAATACGTACGGATAAATCTATATAAGGGGTTTACAACCTTGATTTAGTTATACTCAACAAAAGACCAAAAGATAAAGTTTTGGATTTTGAGGCATGTGATAGATTTGACATAAGATGTAATCTATCAACCAAGAGTTATAAATGTTATACCTAGTAAAAGTTACTTACCTTGATAACATAGGATTTAGGGAAGTACCAAAGTACGCCTAAAGTCTTATTTGAAATAGGATCTTGAAATCATTTTATTCAAAGGAAAAATATAAATGAATAAAATGTGCATTAGCTTATTTATGTTTAAAGCATGTTTAAATTTTTTAAGCTCTTGCATGACAAGCATGATTTATATTTTACATGTTATTTATGTTGTAGATATCATGTCTGGAAACGATAACCCAATAATCATCAACTTACATTCGATTCTTGAGAAGAATAAGTTGAACGGAAACAACTTCCTCGATTGAGAAAGAAATCTGAGAATTGTTCTCAGGTCTGAAGGAAGAGAGAATGTCCTTGACATCCCTATCCCAAAATTGAATGCTATGTCTACTCCAGAGGAGATAGAAGAGGAAAAGCAAATCAAAGATAAGTCAGTTATTGTCACTTGTCTTATGCTGACTTTCATGGAATCTAACCTTCAAAAGAGGTTTGAGAGGATGGATGCCCGCACCATCATTCGCAACTTGAAAGTTGTGTTTCAGGAGCAAGGTAGGATGGAGAGATATGAGACTCACAAGGCAATTCTTGATTGCAAGCTTGAGAGAGGCAAGCCAGTTAGTGCTCATGTGTTCAATATGATTGGACATTTTGAGAACATGAAAAGACTTGGCTTCCCCTATAGTCAAGAGTTGGCTACAGACATCATACTCCATTCTCTGCATGATGGATTTGCTCAATTCAAGCTAAACTTCAATATGAATGAAGTTGGAAAAACACTTAAATAGCTACATGGGATGCTCAAAACAACTGAGCAAAATCTCTCTATTGACACCAAGAAAGATATTCTAATGGTCAACAAGGGAAAATGGTTCAAGAAAGGGGAACCTGGACGGTAGAAGAAGAATGTGCAAGGGAAGGGCAAGCAAGTTGCACAACCTAAGAAGACTTCTGAAAAAGCTAAAGTAGTTGTTGACCATGATTGTTTCTACTACAATGCAAAGAGGCAATGGAAGAGGAACTGTCCAAAGTACTTGGAAGATGAAAAAGTTTCAAAAGAAGTAAAAGGTTGGCTAAAGGAGTGATAAACCTACATGTTGGAAACGGAGCAAAAGTTGATGCCTTAATAGTAGGAGATAATAATCTATCATTTCCATTTAGTTCAGTTTTAGAATTGAATAATTGTTATTCTATTCCTAATATTACCAAAAACATCATTTCGGCATCTATATTGGATACTGAAGGTTGTGAATTCATTATTAAGAATAATTGTTGTTCTTTTATATGGATGATGTGTTTTATGTCAATGCTCAATGGAGTAATGGACTTTATATGCTGGATTTAGAATCCCATGTCTATTACATAATTAATAAAAAGCAAAAACCAAATGATTTAAATACTACCTACAACATTATCATTTGGGTCACATAAGCTTGAAACACATACAAAAGCTCCAAAAGGATGGACTTCTAACCTCATTTGATTGTGAATCATTTGAAACATGTGAATCTTGCCTAATGGGAAAGATGACAAGGTCACCTTTTACTGGGGTAAGTGAAAGGGAAACTGAGCTTTTGGCCCTAATACATACGGATGCATGTAGGACCAATGAGCACATAAGCTAGAGGTGGTTAAAAATACTTCATAACCTTTACTGATGATTTAAGTAGATATGAATACATATACTTAATGAAGCATAAGTCTGAATCTTTTTAAAAGTTCAAAGAGTTTCATAATGAAGTTGAAAATCAACTTGACAAGAAAATTAAAGCACAATGATCTGATCGTGATGGTGAATATTTAAGTCAAAAATTTGATCATCATTTAAGAAGTTGTGGGATCCTCTCACAACTAACTCCACCAGGAACACCACAATTGAATGATGTGTCTAAGAGGAGGAATATGACCTTGTTGGACATGGTTCAGTCTGTGATGAGTTTTGTTGATCTTCCAATATCTTTCTGGGGATATGCTCTCACAACTGCAATGTTCACACTTAATAGGACTCTGTCCAAAGCTGTAGATAAGACACCATATGAGTTATGGAATGGAAGAGTTCCAACTTTGTCTTTTCTAAAGATTTGGGGATGTGAAGCTTATGTAAAACGTTTACTAGCAGATAAGCTTGCACCCAAATCATATAAGTGCTTCTTTGTAGGGTATCTTGAGGAAAATAAAGAATACTACTTCTACAATCCCAGTGAGCACAAAGTGTTTGTTGATAGGGATAATGTCTTTCTGGAAAAAGAATTTATTTCCAAAAAGTCAAGTGGGAGAAATGTTGATCTCGAAGAAGTTCGAGAAGAGCAACAAACTGAGCAACAAGATGACATGGATTACACTATGTTAGAGACGACTGTATTTGGGGACCTAATCCTGCAAGGGGAGGGAACCCATACACCGAAGGTAGTGGAGTCGCAAGATCTCATTCCTATCGTTCCTCTAGAATCTGATTCTAATGAGATTTCACAAAATGTTGTGGAAAATCCTCCTATTGTCCAGCCTACACGTAGATCAGATAGGCCTGGAACGTAGCCAAAGAAATACGTTGATTTCATATTGACTGCGGGTTTGGACATCCTGATTTTAGAAAACGAGGAGCCTACTACATACAAGCAAGTTGTGGCGAGTCCAGACTCCAAGAAATGGCGCATAGCCATGAGTTTGAAATGGATTCCATATCTGAGAATCAAGTATGAGAGTTGATAGATTTGCCAGAAGGGGTAGTACCCATAGGGTGCATATGGGTTTACAAACTCAAAATAGACAAGGATGGAAATGTAACAGTTTTCAAAGCGAGACTGGTTGCAAAAGGTTTAAACAGATTCATGGTATTGACTATGATGAAACCTTCTCACCAGTTGTCATGATCAGATCCATTCGGATAATCCTAGCAATTACAGTTCATTATGATTATGAGATCTGGAAAATGGATGTCAAGACCGCTTTTCTAAATGTGTTTTTGGAAGAGGATGTGTACATGACACAACCTAAGGATTTTGAGGATCCACATAATCCTATGAAAGTATGCATGCTTAAGAAGTCCATTTATGGACTTAAACAGGCATCAAGGAGTTGGAATCTTCGATTTGATGAAATGGTCAAACAGTTTGACTTCATTAAATATGAAGAAGAACATTGTGTTTACAAGAAATTTAGTGGGAGCAAAGTGGTCTTCCGAGTCTTGTATGTGGATGACATACTACTCATTGGAAATGACATTCCTATGTTGAGTCCGTTAAGGATTGACTTAAGAAGTATTTCTGAATGAAAGACTTAGGAGAGGCTGAGTACATATTAGGCATAAAGATCCATAGAGACAGGTCTGAGAGACAGATTGGGCTAATTCACGGAACTTATATAAATAAGGTTTTTGATAGGTTCAATATAAAGAATTCCAAGAAAGGATTCTTGCCTATGCAGCATGGCTTACATCTTAGCAAGAAGCAGTGTCCAGTGACAATTGTTGAGTTATAGAGGATGAGTATGATTCCTTTTGCATCAGCAATATTAGGGTCCATCATGTATGCCATGGTCTATACTCGCCAAGATGTTGCATTTGCTTTGAGTATGTGGATCAGATACCAATCGAATACATGTGAATCACACTGGAATATAGCTAAGAACATCCTAAGTACTTGAGAAGCACTAAAGATGATCTTTTGGTATATGGAGGAGATGATGAGTTAGTTGTTAAGGAGATGTGAAGTCTTGCAAAATACATACGGATGACTACATTGCAGATTCGTTGACTAAACCTATACCTAAGCTCAAGCGTGACAGTCGCTAGGGCTAAGGGTCTCAAGCACATTGGAGAATGACTTTGAGATTGTATTGTTTTAAGATTATGGATGTTGATTTCATGATTGTTGAAACATTGTATCATGTTTTTTTTAAAATAAAGTTTCATTATTATTTAATTGTGGTTTAGAATTAAATAAAATGTCCTAATAATTTATAATCATCAAATAGGATCATCATAAAAGTTATGGTGGATGGAACCCTATTAAGCGAACTAATATTATGAATTATGAGTAGTCCGTAGTCTAAGTCATTAAATTGGACATAAATGGCTCAATACAGGCTATTATGTAAGTTGATTGATAGCGCCAAGTTTCACGGGCTATAGGGACATGGAGATGTCTAATCAATTACATGGACATGTATGGTGAATATGTGTTGGGCACACCTACCTTAAGATTCTTCAAATGAGTAGTAGAATTTTAAGTTGAACTATGAATAGTAGATTCTTCAGACATGAGTGCGATATACCTCTTGCTTGGTGATTGGTAGTCTTTGACATTGTCAAACACCGTTGCGTAAAAGGCGGCTATAAAGGCATTAAAGCAGTGATCGGGATCGTTGAAAATAGAGTGGGAGTTATATATAGTCACACAAGAATTGAGAAGTCCTCCTATTTATATATTTGTATATATATATGGATAGGAACGATGTCTTGGCCACTTGAAGAGTAAGAACTGAAAATGCATGGTTGTGCTCAAATGGATTAATAGTAATCATTTGTTTTGACAGTTCAAGCTCGGAGTTCAAGAAACAATTTGAATATTGATATGGATTACATAAGATGTTATCATATTATCAAATTAGACACTAAGTGATAAATGAATTGATATTGCACATGTTTAAGGGCAAGTGGGAAATTGAAGGAATATGTCCTTTAATCAAGATGACAATTACTATTGATAGAATATGATTAATAATAGATATTCATAATCCGGATATATTAGGTAGCCTTAGTGCTTTGCTAGAAATCAACTATGACTTATGCGATAAATTAGATTAGATCCATTGTTATTATATATGGATCCTATAAGGTCACACACATTAGAGTAATTGGACTAAATCAAAGTAACCCGAGGCCCAGAGTGGGAGTAGGGAATTTCGGCCATATGTATTATTTGGAGAGTAGACTATCATCAATTAATAATAAAGAGTTATCTATTTATTTGATGACATAAGAAAAGTGATCTTTTGAAAAGATAAGATATTGAATCAACTATAAATATTCATTTCTAGTTAAAAGGAGATTTATCTTATGAGATATATGATAAGATAATATATAATTATTATATATATAATATCCTATTATTATAAGATAATGAAAAGGACAAGATATATATATATATATACTTTCTTTGAATTGGAATGGGTCTTCACGTGGGAATGGAAGAACACTACATACATATACACGTACAACAACCACTAATAGGTCTTGCTTGGCCGAGACTCCATTCAGGTGGAAAGAAAAGGTTTCGCTTGTTTCTTGTTCGTTCATTCTAGCAAACGAAAGCATGCCGATCTAGTATCGTGCTCGTGTGGACTAAATAGAGGAGTCATAAATGAGGCTCTATTATCCAAGGAGATTCCAGAAACAAGTTTTGCATCAAAATGTATCTTACTCTTTCATATATGGTTCGTATCAAGTTTATACATGAGATCCTAAGTTAGATGTTAGAAAATTATTTTTTGAAATTCCGCTTAAAAAATCTAAATCCCTACAAAAATTACAAACAACCCTTTGTAATATTGATTGAACAGGCTCTACTCTCTTGTACTAGGCATCAAGTGTTCACTTTCAGCTCTTGTTTTGGGCAAAAAAGATCACTAGATCTCAATTTGCTGAATTGAGGAACAACTAGTCGAAGCAAAGTGATCCGATAAGAGGTAATTGATGGCAAGAAAATAAGAATAATAATTAGATCGAACAATCAAAACAAGTTACAACTTATCTCCATCGATGTGCTAGGAGATACCGATCATACACAATTCTAGTAGTAAGAACAACTTTGAAAGCTTAATATTAAGTAATCGCTTATATTTTTAGAGTTTGGATCATATGCGGAGCACTCTTCTCGTGCGGACGTGCGGAGCATGCACTTTTGGGTCTTATTTGTGCACTTTAACGTCTTATTTGTGCACTTTTTCAAAAAAAAAAAAATCTTTTTCAAATTTTTTTCCAAGCATTTTTCAAAATTTTTGCAAAAGTGCATAAATAAGGCCTAAAAGTGTACAAATAAGGCCCTATAGTGTATGTCCACACGTCCGCACGGGAAGAGTGCTCCGCACCGGAACCGCACTCTATATTTTTAATAGCTCAAATATCAGTATCGCGTTAAATTATGTGTCTTGCTCCCAAAATTGGTAGTTTAGATATAGTACACTCCATATTGGAGATTGTGTAGATTTTGTAGATAGGGAGCAGTAGAACTCCTCAAGCATAGAACTAGTGGATATTGTCCCAACAATATCCGAGGATAATGAATGACTACATTATCAATTTATTACTTTTTATTTGTATTGTCAAATTTAGTGCATTTTAACTGGTAAATTATTGATTGTTTTATTGGAGTACCATGATACAATTACATGGAGAAACTTAGCGCATCTTCTCGTGCCTCTTGCTCTTAAAACTAAGTTGGGTTTTTTTATTATCAATTTTTTGGAGGTTAAGCATCATTATTGTTCTAGTGATAAGCTGTCAACTCACGAAGAGATAATGTTACAAGATCAACATTGCAACATCAATTTTGAGGTGAACACTTATCTTCAACATGAATATTAGTTCGATTTCATATTATTTGAACGACAAGGACATTCACTTCGAGCAAGTCTTTTGCAATAGCTTGATAAAATATGGCGGGGCTTTGCATTGGTCTATTAGGTTAGGGAGAGGTGTGTGTTGGGATTTTAGATGCGTAAAGCGGAATTTCAGAAAACGATTTCCTATCATCTAACCAAGGATCTCATGCATAAACCAAATAGATCATAGATATGAAAAATCAAATATCTTTTGATGCGTGTTTCAATCTGCTGGAATGGAGAGAATAGAGTCTCACGTGTGACTCCTCTATTTGGTCTACCCGAGCTTGGATCTGGATCGCCTAGGACTCGGTTGCTAGAGCGAGGAACGAAGGCGAATGAGGAGAGACAGGGAGAAGGAGGCAGCCGTACTTCTTAAAGTGAATTAGGGTTATGAGCTTTTCCTAAAGCCCTCCTTTTATATTGCCATGTGTAGATATCTTATTTCCTAAATAAGTATTTCTTTTATTATTAATAATAACACTTTATTATTAACAAGCCTTATCTCCCAAGTTATATCTTATATAACTTTATATTATATACTTTATATAATATGTCTCCCAACAACCTGATCCAGTCCAAACTCTAAGGGTGTGACCTCGTAGGACCCGGTAATAATAGCAATAGACTTTATGACATACTTTATAACATATAGTCTATAAATCATAGTTGGCTTCTAGCAAAGCACTATGACTACCTAAAATCACCGGATTAAATATCTCTATAAACGGTCTCACTTCATAATCAGTAATTGCACCTTTGATTAAAGGACACAATTCCTTCAATCTCCCACTTGTCCTTAAAACAAGTGTGTAATGTTAAAATTCCTTTGTCACTTAGTGTCTTATTTGACTATATATATGATGAAACTCATCTTTACCGCCAAATACGTTTCTTGAACTCTTAAGATCAAACTGTCAGTACAGATGATTACTAATAATCCATCTGAGCATGGCCATGCGTTTTCACAGTTCTCACTCTTCAAGTGGCCGAGACACCAATCCTTTCCAAATGTATCATGGTATACATGGAATAGGAGGACATATTCAATCTTGTAAGACTACAGCTCCCACTCAACTTTTGGCAATCCCAATCACTGCCTTTATAACTGCATGTTACGGTCAGCGTTTGACAGCGTCAAAGACATACCAACAGTCAAATGATAACTATATCATACTCATGTCTAAGGAACTCACTAATCATGAATAATCCTAGAACTCCGCAGTAAAGTCCCGAGAAATCCTAAGATCGGTCTGTCCGATGTGTATCAGTATACACATCTATGTAATCGATTAGACATCTCCATGTCCCTATAACACATGAAACCCGGTGTTATCAATCAATCTCACATATGGTCTTTTGATTAAGTCATTTGTATCCATGTTAACAACTTAGACCATGGACTTCTAATAATTTTATAATTTCAGTTCACTTAATGGGGTTTCATTCACCAAAACAGTTTTGATGAGCCCATTTGATAACTATTAAATTGTTTGGATACTTTATCTAATCTCAAGCAATGATTAAATAATAATATGAAACTCATATATATAAGTCAAGCATAAGTGTCTGTGATAACAATAAACAAGATTTATCATAAAACAAACAATGTCTCAAAAGAACTCTCTAATGTGCTTGAGTCCTTTGGCCCGAGTGTGACTGTCATGCTTGGGCCTAGACATGGGCTTGGTCAAAAGGATCTGCAATGTTGTCGTCTGTGTGCACTTTGCACATCCTCACATCTCCACTATCAACATAGTGTCTGATCATGTGGTACTTCCGTAGAACATGTCTGGATTTGGAACTCTTCCAACTGACGGCTCCTTCATTCAGAATGAGGACATATCCAGATTGAGATTCAAAATCATTTACGTATGTCTGAAAACTTGCATCAATATAGCCATTGACGACCAGCTCGTCATCACCTCCAAATATCAAGAGATCATCCCTAGTCCTTCGTAAGTACTCTAGGATGTTCTTGGCTGCACACCAATGTGCATCACCCGGGTTTGATTGGTACCTTATACACATGCTCAAAGCATATGCAACATCTAGGCGAGTACAAGTCATTGCATACATGATGGATCCTATGGCTGAGGCATAGGGAATCCTGCTCATCCTTTCAGCCTCACCAGGTGTCTTAGAACACTGACTCTCGCTGAGATATAAGTCATGCTGCATGGGCAGGAACCTTTTCTTAGAGTTCATCATATTGAATCTATCAAGGACCTTATCTACATAAGTTCCATGACTTAGACCAATGTCTCTTAGATCTATCTCTATAGATCTTAATGCCTAGTATGTACTCAGCCTCTCCCAAGTCCTTTATTGAGAAATACTTCTTAAGTCACTCATTAACTGTCTCCAGCATAGGAATGTCATTCCCAAAGAGTAATATGTCATCCACATATAGAACTAGGAAGGTCACTTTGCTCCCACTAAACTTCTTGTAGACACAGGGCTCTTATTCGCATCTGACAAAATCAAACTTTTTGACCACTTCATCAAAACGAAGATTCCAACTCCTGAATGCTTGCTTAAGTCCATAGATGGACTTCTTAAGCTTGCATATTCTCCTAGGATTTGCCAAATCTCATAATCATGATAAGCGACAATCGCTAGGAGTATCCTAATGGACCTGATCATAACGACCGGTGCGAATGTTTCATCATAGTCAGTACCATGAACCTGTCTAAATCCTTTGGCAACTAGTCTTGCCTTATAGACAGAAGCGTTTCCATCCTTGTCTGTCTTGATCTTAAAGACCCATTTGCATCCAATGGGTTTTACCCCATCAGGCAAATCTATCAAGTCTCATACTTGATTTTCAGACATGGAGTCCATTTCGGATTTCATGGCTTCCAGCCATTTTTCGGAGTCGGGGTCCGCCATCGCTTGCTTATAGGTCGCAGGCTCACCGTTCTCTAAAAGTAGAACGTCAATGCTAGCAGTCAAGACGTAATCCTCATAACGCCTAGGCAGCTGCCTTAGCCTATCTGATCTCCAATGTGCTCCAACAATAGGAGAGATTTCAACTGTTGGGTTGACCACATCTGTATGCGGGACCTCAGGTGCTTCATCAACTTGAGGAATTACATCTTGGATCTGGGCAGTTTCCCTTTGAGAAGGTACGCCCCCAAAGTCAAGTTCCTCAGTGACATCGTCTATGTCCTCACTTTGTTGGGTTTGTTGCTCAGCTTGAATCTCATCAAGCTGAACATTTCTCCCACTTGGCTTCTTGGAAAAGAAGTCCTTTTCCAAAAAGACACTATCTCGAGCAACAAACACTTTGTTCTCATCGGGATTGTAGAAATAATATCCCCTTGTTTCCTTGGGATAACCTATAAAGAAGCATTTGTCTGATTTTGGTGCTAGCTTGTCAGATAGTAAACGCTTTACATAAGCTTCGCATCCCCACACCTTCAGAAATGACAAGCTAGGAACCTTTCCATACCATATCTCATGCGGTGTCTTGTCAACTGATTGTGACGGAGTCCTGTTTAGTGTGAACGCAGCAGTGGTGAGGGCATATCCCCAAAAGGATGTAGGAAGATCAGCAAAACTCATCATTGAGCGGACCATGTCTAACAATGTCATGTTCCTCCTTTCAGATACGCCATTCAATTGTGGCGTGCCTGGTGGAGTCAGTTGTGTCAAAATGCCACAACTCCTCAAGTGATGGTCGAATTCTTGGCTCAGATATTCGCCCCCTCGATCTGATCGGAGTGCCTTTATCTTCTTGCCAGTCTGTGTCTCAACTTCATTCTGGAATTCTTTGAACTTTTCAAAGGACTCAGATTTATGCTTCATTAAGTAGATATACCCATATCTACTAAAATCATCAGTAAATGTAAGGAAGTATCGATAGCCTTCATTCTGGAATTCTTTGAACTTTTCAAAGGACTCAGATTTATGCTTCATTAAGTAGATATACCCATATCTACTAAAATCATCAGTAAATGTAATGAAGTATCGATAGCCTCTCCTAGCATATGTGCTCATAGGTCCACATACATCGGTATGTATGAGAGCTAAGAGCTCAGTAGTCCTCTCACTCGTACCAGTGAAAGGTGACCTTGTCATCTTGTCCATCAGACATGACTCACATGTTTCAAATGATTCTAAATCAAATGACTTTAGGCTACCAACTGTTTGGAGTTCCTTCATGCGTTTGATGCTAATGTGACCCAAGCGACAGTGCCATAGATTGGCTTCACTTATATTCGACTTTTGCCTCTTTGTATCAACGTTATGAATTTCAGATTTGAGGTCCAACATGTATAGTCCACTACTACTCACATGGGCTCGAGCATAGAAAGTGTCATTCTTATAAATGGAAAAACAATCCTTAATGACAAATTCATAACCCTCAAGGTTCAAAACTGAAATTGAAATCAAATTCTTAGTAATAGATGGAACAAAATAACAATTATAAAGTTCTAAAACTAAGCCAGAAGGTAGAGGTAGACTATAATCTCCAATGGAAAGTGCAGCAACTCTTGCTCTATTTCCAACACGGAGATCTATCTCACCCTTCTGCAACCGTCTCCTATTTCTTAGTCCTTGCACATTCGAAATAATGTGAGAACCACATCCTGAATGTAATATCCAAGAATGAGACTTGGTTGATAAGATTTCAGTAACGTAAATACCTAAAGTGGAGACTGTTCTCCTCTTCTTTTCTTCCAGGTTTTTGTGACTTGCCTTATCCTCATCAGATGAGGTGGCAATCAACTCTGGGATGAGGGTTTCAAGGACATCCTCTTGTCCCTCAGACCTGAGACTGATTCTCATATGTCTTTCCCAATCAAGGAAATTTGTGTCGTTCAAACGGTTTTTTTTTTCAACTATTGAGCGGAGAGTGAATTTAAGGTGTTCAGAAGACATAGTAACTACAAAACGGAATAAAAACATGCAGATAAATTATGCTTGACATGCAAGAACTTAAAATTTAGACAAACTATAAACAATAAGTTATTGCATATTCTACTCAATTAAATTGTCCCTTGTGAGTAAAATGATTCCAAGATCCTATCTTAGATGAAACTCGAGCGTACTAGGGCACTTCCCCAAGTCTCATGTAATCAAGGTAAGTAAACTCTTTTACTAATTATAACACCTTATAACTCTTGGTTGATGGTCACATCTTATGTAAGACTCATCCTTATGCCTCAAGATCCAAAACTGAGCATTTTGGTCTCTTGTTGAGTGTAACCATACCAAGGCAGCATGTCCCTATTAGACATACCCGTACTATTCCAAGGTCAAGGAAGGACACCTCGCTAGGGCGAAAACTATCCAACGAATCCCAAGGGCCTCATGGTTATGATATGAAAAGGCGTGATCTCAATATTCTGTTAAGGGACTTAAGCATGCATTGGTTGTTTATTTACTAGTGAACAAAATAGCATAAACAAGCAAGCATGCAAAGTGGGAAATAAAGCATTCAAGTAATACAGTAATTAAATGTAATCCTAGTATGGCCCCTAAAAATCAAAATTAAAGATCTAATCTTCATTGCTCTTATTACTCTTGGATCTCCATCCTTAGTATTCTCCATGGATCTCCATCCTTTGGTCTTCTTAGAATCTTCTTCTTCTTGTCTTACATATAATTGAAATAAACTCTCTTGCAGAAATTTAAATTAAAAAAATACATAACGATACGCAGATCGTGTACAAGAAAAACATAACGGTACGCAGACCGTATTTATGTATCCTATTGTAGGCCATACTAGTCACCTCATGCAAGCAATAATATCATAATATTATAACACATGCATGCAATAATAATATCAAATATTATCAAGAATATTAATCTAATTAATAGTAATAATCAATTTAACTAATTTAAATAAAACTATATTAAATTAAATAAATCATATCATGACATAAATAATTTAATATCAAATTCTTAATTCAAATTGAAATATAATATATAGAATTAATCATAATTAATCATTAAAATGCATTATTGGATAAGATATACATAAACAGGATAAGATATCAAATATCCTTATCTAAATCTAGTGGAAATCTATCCTAACAACTTTTAGGAAATTATATAATTTAAATAATATCAAATATTATCCAACTAAATAAATAAGATCTTATCTTATAGTTTAGAAATTATCCTAAAACGTCAAATCTACCCAATCGGATCGAGTCACGTCCGAGTCAAACCCGGATCGACCCATGCCGACCGAGCCACGCAGGAACGTGTGCCGAATAATTCCAACCGAACAACACGTACTGCTTTAACAATTAAAGCATATATGATATCAGAACAATTCTGGAAAGTGGATATCTTATAAAATCAAGATTCATCTTATGGAAAGCGGACTACCCAAGTTCTGTTATTGATGAAACAGAACAATCCTTTAAAGTTGAATTAGATATCTTATAAAATTAATTTAAACGGCAACGCTGGAATCGATCAAAATCAGCCACCGTGAAGGTGTGTTGATACATCCGAACAGTTCGTTAAAAAAATCACAATTTTAATAGAAAACAGAATTTGGGTAGTTGATTCATCTTATGAAAATTAAAATTTTCATCTAATGATTTAAATATGTCAAAAAATCACATCTCTTGCATAATTAAATCATATAAATCAAGTATGGGTAGATCAATTTTGCATGCATATATGTTCATAAAGTTCTTCAACCTTACTAATCCAATCAATTAAAATCAGAATTTTAATCAAGCAAATTAACCTATATATCAATTTACCACTTAATTTGAATTAAGACAATTATGAACATGCATCAAAATTTAAAACTTTAAACTTGATCTAATCAATTTATGCAACAGGCAACTGATACCACTGTAGGGATTTTAGATGCGTAAAGCGGAATTTCAGGAAACGATTTCCTAACATCTAACCAATGATCTCATGCATAAACCAAATAGATCATATATAGAAAGAATCAAATACCTTTTGATGCGTGTTTCAATCTGCTGGAATGGAGAGAATAGAGTCTCACGTGTGACTCCTCTATTTGGTCCACCCGATGGTCCACCCGAGCTTGGATCTGGATCGCCTAGGACTCGGTTGCTAGAGCGAGGAACGAAGGTGAATGAGGAGAGACAAGGAGAAGGAGGCAGCCGTACTTCTTAAAGTGAATTAGGGTTATGAGCTTTTCCTAAAAGCCCTCCTTTTATATTGCCATGTGTAGATATCTTATTTCCTAAATAAGTATTTCTTTTATTAATAATAATAACACTTTATTATTAACAAGCCTTATCTCCCAAGTTATATCTTATATAACTTTATATTATATATACTTTATATAATATGTCTCCCAACAACCTGATCCAGTCCAAACTCTAAGGGTATGACCTCATAGGATCCAGTAATAATAGCAATAGACTTTATGACATACTTTATAACATATAGTCTATAAATCATAGTTGGCTTCTAGCAAAACACTATGACTACCTAAAATCACTAGATTAAATATCTTTATAAACGGTCCCACTTCATAATCAGTAATTGCACATTTGATTAAAGAACACAATTCCTTCAGTGTGTTTAACCTCACTTATTATCGAAGACATTCTGCCCCTAGATTTGGTTAATGTTCGAGGGGCTCTGCATTAGGTTCAATTGACGTTGGCGGGTCAATTTTATTTTTTTTGGTAAAAGGAGAGACGGTACTCTCACACGCTTTATTAATAGAAAAACAGTTATCTAATCATACGGGATATAGCGACACCCCTTACATCCTCTAAGAGAAAAGAAAACACACTATGAACCGGTTCATTCAAAACATGAAAGCCAGCAGAAAAATCAAAAGCAATAGAGGCTAGGTGATCAGGAACACCAGGCTGGCAAGAGGATGAGAGAGAGCCAACTGCTTCTGTAACAAACCAATGGCCAACTCCGAATCCGACTCCACGATGACCCGTCGACACCCTAGGTCCCACGCCACTTCCAGACCGTGATAAATCCCCCAAAGTTCAGTCGTCGGGACCGAGCAAATGCCCACGTTCTTGACGAAACCCTTCACCCAACACCCATCGGCATCACGGACAATACCTCCAGCAGTGGAAATGCCAATTGGACCACGCTTAGCCCCATCAGTATTAACTTTCACCCACCCCCTAGCCGGCCTGCACCACGACACAAACTCCTCATGTTTGGCAGGAGGGAGGTCATAGTAGGACGCCCGACTGCAAACTCTAACGCGTGTTGGACAAGAAAGCGGCAAACATCAGTCACTTCCACTACATCACCAAAAACACGACTATTCTGCCATCGCCATAACCACCATAGCACTACCACAAAAAGGCCCTAACTCGGGGCACCCCTAACCAACTAAAAGTTGCCTTGAATACCCAACTGTAACCAACTAAAAGTTGCCTTGAATACCCAACTGTAACCATTGACATGGCTGCATATCAAAGAAAGCCCTCACGACATCAGATTGTTGAACCAACACCAACTTCCAAATGGATTTCGCAGCATTGCAATCATGAAATAAATGGATAAGTGACTCATCACCACCCCCACAAACAACACAATTGGGATTATTGGACATATGTCGGCGAACCCTTTCTGCATTAGTAAGCAACTTACCTTTGAAACCGAGCCAAACAAAGTGTCTAATTCTTTCTGTCACAGGTAATCACCAAATCAGTTTATACATATCCTTAACATCTGGATGGATACATGGAACCGCTCGAAGGGCACGATAAGCGGACCACATTGTGAAATCCCTCGAAGAAGTGAAAGCCCATCTAATAGAGTCACAAGAATCAACCCCATTCCTTACACATACAGCCGCAAGCTGCATCAAAACCATGGAAGGTAATAAACCACTTAGCAAGGGCCAGTTCCAACCATGCTCAATAGTCTAAAAATCGCAAACCCGCAGATGACTCAAGGAGGGATCCATGATAGAGGTTACCTGATCAATTAATGGACCATCCCCAAGCCAACAATCATCCCAAAACTTAATCCGAGTCACCCAAATTCCAGCGCACCCCTAAAGCAATCACATCCTTCAGAGCCCAGCAAATGCTCCTCCATGTAAAGGATTCACAGTAATTTCTGGATTGAATAATTCGACCTCCATCAAGAGTTAGACCATATTTAGCAACCATAAGATTGCCCCACATCCCGGCAGAATTATTCAAGAGCCACCATCCAAACTTCCCTAGACATGCAAGATTGGACTCCTTCATAACATGGATGCCCAAACCCCCACAAAATTTAGGAAGGCAAACGTCATTCCAGGCTATAAGGTGAGGTTTTCGTGAACCTTGACCATTCCCCCAAACAAAGGACCTCGTAATCTTATCGAGAGCATCACATGTAGACTTAGGGAGTCTCACCGAGTTCATCGTAAAAAAGGAAAAAATCCCGAATAGAAGCACAAACCGACTCCCCAACAGTGGACCAACACTTTTGATAGAATATAGGTTGGCACCCATCAATACCGGGGGCTTATAAGCACCCATTTGGCAAACCGCATACCAGATTTCATCATTCGAAAAAGGGGGTATTGAGAGCGTGTAAATCCGAGTAGGATAAGGTGGGAAACCCCCCACCCGAAAATTGTTCATCAATCATCTCATCAGCCGAAAGAGTATAAAGATTAGCAAAATATTGGGAGACCATAGCCTCCATCTCCTGTTGCTCTGTAACCCACTGATCAACCCCATTCTTTAAAGCTAACACTTGCTTTCTGCGGTGGCGGATAATGGTACTGGTGTGAAAAAATGACATATTACGATCCCCACATGCAACCCACGGCTTACGAGATTTCTGGAACCAGAGAAGCTCCTCTTGCAGGAGGATCTCATCAAGTTCCTTGCGTAATGAAGCCTGAAGTTTCAACAGCCTGTTAGAAGAACCATTTGCAAGGGCCGACGTGATGCCATTCAACCGGGCCATGATCTTATCTTTCTTGTAATAGATGTTGCCAAAAACTTCTCTATTCCATTTCTTAAGTTTACCCCTCAAATGATCTAAAGAAGCAGGCGTTTCCACATCTCTCTTCCAAGACTTAATCATCAAATCGTCGAATTTGGCATGAGACATCCACATAGCTTCAAATCGAAAAGGCCGATGAGAGCGATTAGAAGAGACATCAGGAGAGAGCATCAGATACAAAGGGTTATGGTCGGATCAGATCGCCTAAAGATTATGAACCACCGCCTCCTCCCATCTAACTATTCCCTGGATATTGGTGAAAATATGGTCCAACCTTTTAGACATAAAGTTGTCTAAGTAATGCCCCTGGTCCAAGTAAAACGGGACCCGACATACCCGAGGTCAATGATGTCAAGCCTGCTAACCATATCCGCAAAAGTAGTAGAATTAGGCGATAAGCCCCGAGAGCCACCTTGTCTCTCCTCTAGCCTCAAGATACAATTAAAATCACCCCCAAGAAAGAGTGGATCAGAAAATCCAGCAACCGCATTCTCCAAGTCAACCCAAAACTAACAGCGATGTGGAGCCGTAGGTGGGGCGTAAACAACTATCAAATGAACAGGGTCACCACCATTCGAGATTAAAGCATGGACAAAATTCGGGTTCTCAACATCAATAGTAAGAGATGTCACCGATGAGTTCCATAGTAACCATATCCCACCAGAGAACCCAATAGCTTCAATTATGAAATTATATGAAAAACCAAGAGAATCACATACCTCTTGCGCCTCCCTGCCAGAAACTCTAGGTTCCAACGAGGCCAAAACATCGGTCTTGTTACGGTTCAACAAATAGCGACAAGCACGCTTAAAACCTTTACTTCCCGCCCCCTGAGCATTCCAAATGATACAATTCATAGGAAACTAGATACAGAGGAGAGTAACAATCCAATTAAACCCCAGAAGGGTCATTAATCCCCGAGGAGGCCATACCTCCCATCTCCACATCGCCATTAACGTCGTCAAGGTCCACGTACTGGTGGAGTCGGGACTGATCTCCCAGATCAAGAGGCTCCTGACGCAAAATTGTGACACGTGCATTTGTCGAGACCGGTGCCTGTGGCCGACCCCTATCCACCTCCGTCAATTGATGCATCATTGCAGTATCAGCGGCACCGGGGACACTTTCTTCGTTGAAAACAACATTGTGGTCGGTGGTGGAATTAATTTGGGGTTGGATTGTAATTGGGTTAGCGGGGACATCTTCAATTTCAATTTGGGTCGGTTGTGGGTCTTGGGCTGGCAACACAATTTGGCCCATGTGCTTTTCCACAAAAACTTCAGTTTTGGCCCCATTCATATTCCTCTTCCTGGTCTCTTTTGATGTTCATGGATCCCTATCGTGGTGTGGAGGAGTGGGGCCCTTCTCCACATCATCCTTATGCTCACTTTCCACAATTTTTGGAGAAAGGCTATTGTTAGCCACTAGAGGATTTGGTAGAATATCAACTGCATCCCCCATATCTTCTCCAATATTTACCAGTCCAGTAAATCTGTTTCTAGAGGGATTTCGTCCCGAGATCACCGCTGATCTATCATTCTCTTTACTTCCCCGATATTTCGTTTCTACTAAACTCCAGGTTCCAAGATCACGTGCTGAGCGTCGCACCGTCCCCGATTGCGACTGACTTTGAGACGACGAGACCGTTGTGTCACCCACACCATCCGACGGGGTGGTTGTAGTTGTCGGTTTGGGACATTTATCCACAAGGTGTCCATACATCCCACAACGAAAATAGATCGTATAAAAACCATCATACTCCAAATACACTTTCTCATCATTCACAATAATCGAACCCAACAAAGGTCGCGTAATGTCTATCTCCACACAAACTCTCGCAAATTTACCTCAGGCCGCCGTGAGGGTTTCAAATGAACCCGTATCGGATTTCCAATAGCCACAACAATTCCAAAGAGGACATGTTCCTCATATAACACCGTAGATAGTCTACAAGCGAACTCATGCATACGTAGTATGAATAATGTCCGTGTTCGGCCTGAATAATGGATCCCATTGACGCACAACAATATAGTTTCCAAAGATCACCCAAGGACCCTCCTTGAGGACATATAAGCAATATGCCTCAAGTTCAAACCGAGCAACAAAATAGTTATTAGGGATATCCATGAGTGTCATTCTCCCTTTGAGGTTCCACATTTGTCGAACCCGACGATCTATGATAGCATGAGACACAGCTCGCCCAAGAACCTTAACCACCACCGAGTTGCTCCAGGCAGAATATAGCGAGTGCATAACATCATGATCAATGGTGACATGAGGGGTAGAATCTTCTCCGTCCGGATACGTAACCCTAATCTTCCCAGATTTCCACAAAGCATCCTTAGCCAAGGGGGCATGATATTGTTTCCGCTCACCACTCACCCTCTCGCTCCAAGTAAGAGGGGGATCTGGCGGTACATCAGGTGGCATGTGGGCCGCCGGCAATGTCGAGTGCGCTTGCGAAGAGAGAATGGGAGAAGGCACCATAGAGAGTGTTTAGATATCGACGTTGGCGGGTCAATGTGTTAGGTTAAGTTGATTTGAGAGGGAATTTTCTATATTTCTAAGATCTGTCGAGTCTATTGTAAAAGCTCAGTCGTGTAAATCGAACCTCTTGTGTACTGACATTCTTGTTTGTTTCATAGAAGGCGATTGCAATGATATACTTGTTTATTTTTTAGATGGTGAATTTTTTAGATTTTTTTAACTTCAAATATCCTAAAGATGACATACATTTTGATGAAGACATTTAATTAGGAACCGATGATAATGAATATGAGTTGGTCCTCAACCAAGATATTGAGGCAATTAAGATGCCTGAAGTAAAAAAATAAAAAAGTTTGTAAACCTCTAATATAAATTTTTTGAACCTCTAGTATAAATTTATGAACTAAGTATATTCACACATGTGATCAGAAAAAGAAAAAAATTGTGATCTGAAAAGAATGCAAAATTATGAAAATGTCCCTCCATGTCACTTATTCCCCTCTAATCCTAGTCATCTATCATCCTTCATCTAATGACCCATGTTTCTCTCCATTTTCACCCTAAGAGTTATAAGCACTTGAACCTCCTCATATCTAATAATGGCTTAAATAATTCAATAATCAACACATATTATGCACCTTTAGAAACCGAGATCAAATCGTCTACTCCCTTTTATACTATCTTCTATGCTCCCTTTAGGTTTAACTTATTTATTTTATACCATAAACCCTAAATTTTAAACCCTAAATCCGAAAATATAAACCCTACACCTTAAATCCTAAACCATATACTCTAAATCCTAAAATCATAAATCTTAAATTCTAACACCTAAATCTTAAACTCAAAACCCTAAATCTTAATTATTAATCCTAATTTCGGGTTTAAGATATAAAATAAAAAAGTAAAACTTAAAGGAAACATATAAGGGAGCACGATTAAGCAGCTGAAAATTTGAAGTGTTAGAAACCATACTGGTCACCCTTATGCTAGGAAGAGGTACATGCTGAAAATGAAAATGGGAGTGAGAAGTTAGTACTTAACTATAATCAATTCTGGTACATTAGGATGTGCAATAAGAGGGAAGGAAGGTCTAATTACTAGATATAGGACACTAATAAATACTTGAACTACTAAAACTACCTCTTAAGAGATGGTGTAGGAACTTTCAGTCCAACTTGTGTCCGTCTTCTGCTCTTCGAATCACCACTAGTCGAAAAAGTCCTTCTATTAGATGAACAAGAAGATACGTTAGATCTCTGGCTTGTTGATTTCTCTTGTAAATGTCTCACATGTCCGATTCTTGCATTATGATGGGCAAAAAACAACACAGAGGACATTTTTGCAGGGGTAGAATGTTGGATTATACTGGGTGTGGAGAAGGGGCAACAGGTTGTTTTTGTTTGGTTTTAACTGAACAATTCTTCTTGTCAGATAAGCAATCTAAATCAGAAGATGAAGGGCTTATGGCATTGTCCAAGTCATACAGGAGGTCTCTCATCATTTCTATCGAGTCTTTTTAATTGCACAACCTGTAAAGTTACCACAATCTAGTTGGTAAACTGTTGGGCCTCATTTTTTCGGCCCATTGGATCGGCCCAATAGCTTGAACCAAAGCTGTCTTCTAGAAAGTCCGGTCAGAAACAACCTCCAGAGATCTTGGTCCGGTCAGTTCAGCCTTCAGAGATCTCGAGACGACCAGTGGTCACAGCGACGACCTCCACAGATTTCGGAGCGACCAGTACGTAGCTAGACGACTCCCACAGATCTCGGATGATTTTAACCGACCCACGTGCAGGATAACATCTTCCATGAATCTCGGGCGAATTTGCCAACTGATTCAAGCCAAAAACTAGTATAAATATAGAGAAAACTATCTTGTAACGACACATTGTCATTCTTACTCAATTCAAGCATCTTTATACTATTGTTCTACTCAAAATAAGAGATCATTCTTGTGCTTAATCCGTTATTCCAACATTGAAGCGACCGACGGCTAAATTTTTGTATTTGATTAGTCTCTCATTCCAGGGAGATAAGTTTATATTATACCCGTTTAATCTCATTCTCTTGATTGTTAAGTTGATTTGGATTATTTAGATATTACTCATCTTATTGTTGTCTAGTTGCCCTTCTTTAAGCGATTCAGGTCGGTTCGATCTTTTTCGCCCAAAACAATTTTGATATGACCATGCCACATCAAGGTCAATACACCGAGGACAACCTAGGCGCCGCCGAGGACATGGCCGCCGAGGAGCTCTCCATGGGCACTATGGAGGACCCGGAGCTAGCTCAAGGCACGAAGCATATGGATGACACACTTGGAGCTGGAGTTGACCAAGATATGCATGGGAGAGCCAAAGCCAAGCCAAAGGAAGACATTGGCCAAGACAAGGCCAAGGCGCCGGCCGCGCCGGACACAAGTGTCTCCAAGTCCAACACTCAAGATGACAAGGCAATTCCCGGCGCCATCACAAGGTCTAGGGCTAGGGAGCTTCTCCAAGAGCTCCACAAGGGTCTGGCATGCCTAGCCACTCTAAGCCACGCCGGGCCTGCCCTGGTGCTTTGCCTATAACAAGGCGTCGGCGAGCACGGCGCTAGCGGCAAGTGAACTTCAAAGAAGGGCGCCGAGCCACCTGGACCACTTGGATCGGCGCTCCAATCACCTTGGGCTGGCCCACTTATCTATCATGGGCCCAAGCCTTGGCCGAGAGGATCATTACTTTGCTTGTTGGTTTTTGCATTTGAATTGACTAAGTTACCTAATTTGGACATTCTCGGTAGTTAATTTAGGGTTTAAGTTTATGCATGGCGTTTGACATTTCCTTAGGCGTTCTTTCCTTTTTTGTAAGCCTATATATAGGCTCTTTGAAAGCTGAAAAGCACACGTAAGAATAAACAAAATTGCTTGAGCATATCTCTCTTTCTTTCTCTCTTCTTTCTTGCGTCAAAACCCTAAGTGTGCCGAGTGAGTCTATCTCTCACACTTCTCCTCCCCTTTCACTTCTGCGTGCAAATCTTCTTCCCTCTATAAGAAGACATTGTGTGCCTACTATCCACCACAACTCCGCCGTTGAACCACCTTCGAGCCTCCGCTACGCCTCCGTCCACCCGAGAAACCCTAGTTGGCGATTCCACCTCCGACGACGAGCAAAGCTTGCACCGTGGCTCCACGATCCTTTGAATCTAACAAATTTGGCGCCCACCGTGGGGCATCTAGCCAATCAACGATTCGATCAAATATCCAATCCATATCCAGTCATGGTCGGTTCCGGGATCCCCATGGTCACCGCTGAAGACCAAGCTCAAATCAACCCCCCGGACATAGGTCAAACCGAAGATCCCGCCGACCAACCAATCTTGGACACTCGAATCCAAGAATTAGCAAAAAGCATGAGCATCCTCCAAAGAGGAACTGGCTCAGCAACGCCTATAAACCGAAACCCTAAGTATTCAATCTGAAGTTGAAATTGCAAGACTAATCCGTGAAAATGAACTTTTGAAATCGCAGGTGAATTCGGCCGCATGGCCCGCATCGGTCCTAGGGGGATCAAGACGCATAGTCAACACTGAAGGCCTCCAAGCACGTCTCAAGATGAATGGGGCAATCCCGACGCCCATGGCTCTGGTCACTCAGAGCGTCGTTCAACCCATTGGTATGTTTCAAACTCCTCCAGTCAGTACTTTCATGACTAACGTTCTAGTTTCCGTGATCAAGCCCACCGAGACTCGAGTAGCCCCTCCACAGGTTGCCACACCGATGGATCTCCAAACCTTCATACATCAAGCCATCAATGAACATACAAAGGCCTTAGACGACCGCATCGCTCAGATTCCAGGAGTCCCGCAACCGATCAAAAAGGAAGCAATCGACGGATATGAAGACTCGCCGTTCGTAGAGGCGGTCGCTCACATCGAGATCCCTAAAAAATTCCACGTCCCCAACATTCCCAACTATGATGGGACCGGGGACCCCGACGATCATATCTCTATTTACAAACAGAAACTAATGACTATCTCTATTCCAAGAGGGAATCGTGAAGCGGTCATGTGCAAAATCTTTGGCACGACCCTCACAGGACCCGCACTAACTTGGTTCATGCATCTGTCGCAGGGTTCGGTCGCTTCGTTTGCCGATTTGGTCAATTCATTCAAAATCCAGTTCGCCAGCAGTCGGAGACTGAAAAAGCAATCAAGCAACCTATACAGGATCGTGCAAGGGTACGGTGAGCCCTTAAGGGATTATCTTAACAGGTACAACAAAGAGAAGGTCGCGATCCCGCATTGCGACGTCCCAACGTCTATTGAAGCCTTTCGTCGTGGATTGATCAGGGGCATCGAACTCTATCACGAGCTAACCAATATCCATGTCGAAGCTTCGAAGATGTACAAGCCAAAGCCATGGCCCAGGTCAGACTAGAAGAAGACGAAGAGTCCACAAAAGACGACCAACCAAACTGGAACACGACCCATTGGGAGTCGTATTACTTTTGAAAACTTATACTTTGTACTTCATTTAGATTCAGTCGATTATACTTATCCAACTGTTTACTAACTTAAGCATCGGAGGGCCATTGGCCTCACATCCAACGGTCACCCTTTGATCTTTTCTATACTTTTCAAGTGTCTTCAACAGGAACATGACAAGAGACCTCAAGACAAAATCAAGGTGATCAACATACACAAAACACAATCACACATAGCGCTTACACAATACACGATCGATCGGTACACAGGGAATAAAGGAACAAAAACACGACACATTTTTACAAGACATGTCCTGATTAAAGTACACGCCTTATACAAATACTACGGCGCTCTTCCCTGGAACTACACGACATGTCACACTCAATTACAAGTCTACTCGATCAACGTCACACGACTTGACCAGGAACAGACTGACGAGTCCACCTGCAAAACAAAGCAAATGACAAACAAGGAGCACTCTCCTGACCCTTCGCCATCACAAGAGACGCCCTCAACCGTCTTCACACGATTATTGGTTGTATTAAGCTGACTCTCAGCTTGAGCAATACACATGTCGGCCCCGTCGCCAGAACGCCTGTAGCAAAATCGAAATGAAGATCACACCAGAAGAGAGAGAAGTTATAAAATCAAACCGTCCCATCACTTGACGCTCTGGCCCAGTTTAATTTTAGGGCAATTGTTGGGCCTCGTTTTTTCGGCCCATTGGATCGGCCCAATAGCTTGAACCAAATCTGCCTTCTAGAAGGTCCAGTCAGAAACAACCTCCAGAGATCTTGGTCCGGTCAGTTCAGCCTGCAGAGATCTCGGGGCGACCAAGTCAGAGCGACGACCTCCGCGGATTTTGGAGCGACCAGTACGCAGCTAGACGACTCCCACTATTGGATCGTTAGAGTTACGTCTGAGGGAACAAAAGCTTTGTTCCCACAGAAGGTGCAGCGAAATAATATAGCAAGAAAGATAAAGTAACAAACTCACGATGTATAGTGGAAACCCCAATCAGTCAAATAACTAATCAAGGAAAAACCACTACCTTCAAGCTTCTCGCTTGAGAGGATTTTGAAGCGTCTACTTGTCTTATTGATTTCTTGTTCGATTACACTTGTAGCCTAGACTCCAAATCCTAGACTTCCCACCTAGATTTGAAACTCTCTTCTACAACGGTGAATACGAACTCAACCCTCTAAGACTCACAAACACTTCACTCTTTTTTTCTTCTCAGTTTAATGCTCCAAGTTCGTCGTCTAAAGAAATGAATCCACACTCCTATTAATACAACTCGACTAACACAATCGTAACAAGATAAAGTATCTTTCTAAAATTGGTAACAAGAAGATATTAAATGATTTGAAGAATATTATCTTAACCGCCTATTTTATCTAAGGAAGGAATTCCTAAGATAACATAATCGGATAAAGATAAAATCTTCTCTCTCCAAATATATTATCTTAAGAAAAATTTCCTAAGATAACGCATTCGGATTCTCTCTCCACATCTTCTCTTCGGCGAGATCCTTCCAGTCGAAATCCTTCTTCCTTGACCGCGTGATCTTCACGCTGAATATCCTTCTTTCCATTCGCAGCTTGGTGTTGTTCGTCATTGGTATTTCGTTGAGAGGTAACAAAGCACGTGGAGATTGCTTTGTTCCCTCTGCCATCCTTCGCTGCAATGGTTCCCTGAGATAACTGAATTGTTCCTGAAACACTTGTTTACCAGATTAGTTGAATGTTTGTTACCATCAAAACCTAAGGAATTCAACAAATTCCCCCTTTTTGATGGTGACAAACATCCTTGACAATAAAACATGCATAAGAGATAAAGACAGTTGTATCGAGAAAGTTTCCACACTTGGACACAATAGTTCTCCCTTATGTAATATCCCTCATTTTTAGTAAGGGTATTTGGGTAATTTTCCCATCCTTCGTTCGATAAATTTTTCGCTTTCAGTGGAGTTGAATTTTCGGTAAAATCCTTGCTCTCCGTAATAATTCTCTGAGTGGAATAAATTACATTCGATGTAATTTCAGGGCTTAGATATTTACGCAAGATAATTGTGTAAGATATTTACGCAAGATATTTGTGTAAGATATTTACGCAAGATATTTGTGAGATATTTGTTGAGATATTTGTGAGATATTTGTTGAGATATTTTATAAAATATCTAGGCTATATATAAGCCCTCTCTCTCATTTTTCTCTCTCTCCCTCACGAAATCTCTCTCTCTTTGAGCTCTCTCCCTCACGGCTCTCTCTCTCTCTTTGAGCTCTCTCTCTCTCTCTCTCTCTCGGCTCTCTCTCTCCCAAGGCCTTCACCGAAAAGCTTGAATCTCACCGGAGTTTCGAAGCTCTCGCCGGTGTTGTCGCCAGAGATTGGTTGGTGTTGGTGGTGCTCTCAAGGTGGTGTTAGATGTCCAGAAGTTGGAGCCACCACAAACCGAGCCCCGACACGTCGCCCCGTCATCTTCCTCGGTGAGTCGTTGAGATCGTCTCACCACTGAAACGCCACCGCACCCGCGGCCAGATGCCACCGCACCCGCGGTATGGCTGGGCAGTCGTGGTGTGGCTTGGGCTTTGTGGTCTCGATCAGGACTTTGTTCCTTCGATTCCTTTCGTATTCTTTTATATTCGTATATGTAGATATCGAATCTAACTTAGGGTTTCATTTTGGGTCGATCCGGAGGAATCTGTGGTCTCAGATCTGTCCCTGCGTCGAGCCCGGAAACCCATCGTTGTCTCCAAGCCTTGCTAAGCTTTCGTCGGATCTAAGGCAAGTGGTGGTTCGCTCTTGCTCATCCTTCCATACTTTCCTTAATTATCAATTGTTAGTTGTTAATTAATTTGGAATGATTTACTATTTATGTTGGGAACAGTTTTGATAAATAATTTGATGAAAAGAATATGATGTTATAATAGGTTGTATATCTGCTAGATCAACGCTATTATAGACATATGTTGCCTGAAGGACTTGTTCGTTCACTGCCGGAAATACCGGGACAGTTCTGTAATTTTGATAAAGTTGGGGTTAAGCTCAGTAAATATTAGACTTTCATACGAGCGTCTGGAACTTCGCGGAATTGGATTCCGAGTTGTATAACTAAAGTTATGTCCAAAACCATATTGAATGCAGATTCGGGAATATTCTACTGTTCGGATTTGAGCTAGGGCAATTAAAGTGAACTGTTTAATTAGCTCGAGTACTGTGTGTTAATTACCGTGATGGTATTGTTGTGAATTTAATGTTGACTTAATGCTAGAATAGCACGTGGATTTGCAGGAACGTTAAGTCCAAGTAAGGATTTGTCGTTCTACTATATCTATGTTTAAGTTGTTTGCCAGGATGGCTTTGATGTGAATAATTACTGTGTTGAACTGTTTAGTTAGCACGAGTATTCGTAGGGAAGCTAAGTCCAGGTAAGGATTAGTCGTTTCTATTATATCTGTGTTTAAGTTGATTGACATGATGGCTTTAATGTGAATTATACTATTGTTGTGCTTGAACTGTTTAGTTAGCACTAGTAGTTATAATATGGTTGTGCTTGAACTGTTTAGTTAGCACTAGTAGTTATACTGTTGTTGTGCTTGGACTGTTTAGTTAACACTAGTAGTTAGGAACGTTGGATTCGTTGGGATCCAGTTGTTTCTTTATAATTTGGTAGAGAGGTGGCTAGACCCCACCTAATACCATATGGACGGTCATGACCTAACCTCTGATACACGAGTATAGAGGGGGTACACTTAGATGGTGTCACAAATCTCAGAATCTAGTAGAGAGGTGACTAATCCCCACCTAATACTATATGTATAGGATCCATGGGATATATACATTTAAAAGCTTATAACGTGTTAATCGTGTTGGAATTTAATAAAATAAGTGCAGTTAAGCACATAATTAATAAATCTTGGGGTTCATCCTTTCTTCATCTCTTGTGAGGAGATTTGATATCTCTTGTGAGGAGATGTCATCTCTTGGGATTCATTCCTTCTTCATCTCTTGTGAGGAGATCTGATATCTCTTGTGAGGAGATGTCATCTCTTGGGGTTCATCCCTTCTTCATCTCTTGTGAGGAGATCTGATATCTCTTGTGAGGAGATGTCATCTCTTGGGGTTCATCCCTTCTTCATCTCTTGTGAGGAGATCTGATATCTCTTTGAGGAGATTTAAAAGCTTATAACGTGATGCAAGTTTAGAATGAAATAAGATAAGTGCCGTTGTCGCACATAATTAATAAGCTTTGGTAGTTGTACTAATTGGGTGGACATAATTGTCACCCTAAGGTTTAAAGCTTTGTATCTTCTCTTAATCATGTTGTATGCATTAGTGTGGATAAAGTGTTATGAATGAATAATTGATTAAGGGAATAATTCTTCAGGAACTCATTTTCCCTAATGTGGTCTTGAGTAAGACTGTGAAATCCGGAGTTAGAATGGTCAGGATCATACGTAAAGTATGACCCATGTAGGACCAATGGTTAAAGCTTTTGGGAAAGCCAAGTGTACGAAATCATAGGTATCCTTTGGGGAGATCTAATTGAGATTCGTTTGAAATAATATAAGGAAATAATGCGATTAAGTCCTGGATGGATAGTCGATGGGGTACGGAATATAAGGATTTAAGATAGAAATAAGTCGTTTAAAGACAGTATGAGTCGTTGGACTCGATAAGTGGAATTTCCAGAGGATGAAGAGTAATGACTCTTGGGAACTGTTAAGGATGGACATCTTGTGAGTATGTCATCTATAAGGCTTAAGGTGCAACTCTTTGAAGAAGATTAAGTTGTAAAGATATTGTGATTGTTCTTGAATTTTAAAGGATTTAAGTTAGAATTTGGCATAAGGGCCAAATTCGATGAGAATTAAGGTTGTAAGATTCGAGGTTATTAAGGTTAATGTCTGATTATAAGAAGTAATGTGTGAGCTCGGGATTTCTCATTTAAGGAAATGAGAAATGTGTGTTCTCCTATTTTAAGTTACGTGCGTTGTTAATAAGTTAAGTGCGGTGATGCATATATTTTTTAGTATACTCTTGGGAGAGTATTATAGCTAAGAGTAGTGTAGCTAATATTAGTACAACTAAGATTAGTGCAGCTAAGAGTAGTGCAGCTAATATTAGTACAACTAAGATTAGTGCAGCTAAAATTAGTGCAGCTAAGATTAGTACATGTAAGAGTATTGCAGCTAAGAGTATTACAGCTAAGAATAGTACAGCTAATATTAGTACAGCTAAGATTAGTGCAGCTAAGAGTAGTGCAGCTAAGAGTAGTGCAGCTAAGAGTAGTGCTGTTAGGAGAACTCGTATTGACTTGCGTCAGAGTAAAGTTCTCTTTCTAATCTGAATTCGCGTTAAGCGGTGAGGTCGGTTATGAACCGAAACACCAACTTGTTTTTAATGTTTGTGTGTATTAATGTTCCCAAACATTCATCATAATTTTCCTATAAAGCTCATTTCAGTTGGAGTCTTCTTTTGGGATTTATTGTTGTAAGACTCGGTCTTCCAGAATCTCCTCTTGATCATGTCTTTTAATATATTCTAGTAGTAGTATGGTGGTTGACTATCGTACTCGACTGTTATTCGAGAGACGACGAGTCTAACCTAATACGACTACTTCAAACCACTCTGCTTTGTGCCCTTGCATGGTCTATTCATGTAGACTAACCAACCGCATTTGTTATCTGCTTTGTTGGCTGGTGTCATCCGTTCGATTCGGCACATCAGATAGGTTGCAGGTCTAAAAACGCTAGAACGACTATGAAGGCAAACGGTGTTTTGAAGAGTTTTATCCAGGTTAAGGATCCTTGGCGGGTGATCATTGCGATCAAGACTACTCTGTATTATAAAGATTTCCGCTGTATTTCTGATGTATTTGGTCGTATTTGGAATTGTGTTGAAATTCCGCGACTATGGTTTTAATCGAAGGTTATGATATTTTGTATCATAATTGTTGTTTGATGATTTATATCAACTGGAAAAGCCTGGGGTGACTTCGGGATGAGGAATCTGAGGTCACTGGCAGTAATACTTTCAAGAGGAAATGTGGGGGTGTTACACCTTAGTCTAGCAACATATGAAACCATGTTTTGTTCCCCCTCAACTAAAGCTACCAGTCATTTTCCCCCTTTTGGCATCATCAAAAACATAAGTAAATAGCGAAAGGGAAATGAGCACAGCAAGAAAAGCACACAACCCTTTTTCATTAAAAAGAAACAACCAATCGTAAACATAGTGCAAGGACAACAACAAGATATGCAAAGAAACAAACAAGATCAACATGTCAATCTGTAACACCCCAACCCAGGGTATTACAGTGCCATAGACCCGAAGGTCTATAAGGTGATTTTAGAAAAAGAAAATCCAATACACTTCCAAATAAACAAAAGTTATCAACATCAAAATCCCTGTTCAAGTTTGGAATAACATTTAAACCTTGCATCAAGTTCAATATAGAAATTTATATCCAAAACCACAAGTAGTTAATACAACATTTCCAAATCCGATGCAAAACTAAATCTTTAACTGTGAAGACGGATCTGTGATCAAGAACCCCCTTGCTGCTATCGAACCTGCAAGACTAGTTGATTGGTGGACCCAATACACCAGCCAACCACGGAAACATAAACCGAGGTTGTTTAGTCTAATGAAAGACTAGCAAGAATCATTAAGCAAAACAGTAGAACACAGGAAGAATTATCATATCATTCAACCAACGCCAAACAACAACACATCAGAATATACTATTACTATCACATAACCATTACTTAACCAATCCTATCCAGCTCCTCAATATGCTAACCATCTTCCATCCAATCTCAACCTCACACGAATATAAACGGGTGGGATGAACCAATCCAACTTTACTAACACATCCAATCCAATCCATCTTTCTTTCTACTACTAACACGCCAAATTATAACACTACGAACCTACTAACACGTCAAATTATAACACTACTATACGTAACCAGTGCTAACCAATTATATCAAACTCAACTACTATACCAACACATTCAATCCAACCTTCGCATCAGCAAACACATACGCGGTAAACACACATACGCGGTAAAACAAACATCACATCATTAACCTATTATCCAAGGCTAATCTAAAGAGGGGACGATCACCCTCCGGTTGTGGCCTTGAACCAACGTAGGTCACACCCCACGTGGTCGGGTGAGGCGATCATCACCCCGGCCCAGCTATAAGGAGTAATGCCCTCCTACATAACTGAAACAATAATCAAGACTTAAGGTGGGACGATCACCACCCAACTGTGGCCATTAACCAACGTAAGGTCACACCCTCACGTGGTCGGGTGAGGCGATCATCACCCCGGCCTAGCCTTAACCAACGTAGGTCACACCCCACGTGGTCGGATGATACACATATCACCCCGGCTCAGCTAACAACCATCAACAATCAACCAATACTAATCAACCATCCAAAACTAGCTACAACCACAACCAGCAGAAATTCACAACCACAACTAGCTACAATCGACTACTACAACCAACGGAAATCCACAACCACAACTAGCTACAATCAACTACCACACCAACATTCAATATCAATCGTAACACGAGGCAACAACTAACCACACACAACCAATATTCGCCAACAAAACCACTAACCAAGCAAATAATCAATATCCAACACAAAACCAATAACGAAGCACACAACCAATATCCACACAAAACCAATATCCCAGCACACAATCAATATCCACACAAAACCAATATCCAAGCACACAATCAATATCCACACAAAACCAATATCCAAGCACACAATCAATATCCACACATTCATCCATTTAATTCTACGCCTATAATTCTAGATCAGCTTAACGGACAGGTGCATAGATCATTACTGAGAATAATATTATACGAGAATAATTATTTTTAAAAGAGATAGGTAAAAGTATGAGCAAGAATCATCTTGCCTCAAGCTCAATAACAACGACCTCAGAAATCGCCAACCAATCTCGAGCGAACCTGCGACAACAATCCGAACAATTTCTGGCATTAATTAACCCATACCAAGCAACTACTAACAAACCCCCAGTTCAGCCCCTAAAATCACATACCTCAAATTACCAAATTCAGCAAACCCCACAACTCAACCAAGTGCTCCAATAACAGATAGTGGCTGCACAGATTCAACAATCAGTCAAACAATTGAAATAGTTGTCCAATTCCCCTGCAATTCAGCCATATTTGTCCACAAAAAAAATTAGCAACTGCGCTTCGGTGCCCTAGAATCAGATTGAAGGAAAACACCCCCCCATAATTACCTTGTATGCTCGGTCTCATCTCCAAATTGAGCCTCTCGCTCGTTGGAACTTACAGCAACAACAACAACAGACACGATGGCAGCACAACAACAGCACCGCAAGCGGCTTCGCACAACAGTTGGTCGCACAATCAGTTGTAGTAGTTCATGGCTTTACGCTCCCGCAACAGCAGCGACTTGCAGTCTGGCTCACCGGCGGGAAGCAGGCTGAACACGGAAGAGAGTTGGGGAGCTCGAGTTTGCCCAGCTGAGTGGCTCACCGAAGAAGAAGATTGGGGTTTCTGCCCCCCCTTGATTTACCCCTTCAGATATTATAAAGTCCCACAAAAATCTTTATTTACCATTTCACCATTTATATATATGTTTCTATTAGGGTATTTCATTCTCCCTCCCTTATAGGAGTTTTGTCCTCGAAACTAAGATCAAACAGGTTCGGATATCTGTCTCACATGACTGACTCCAGTTCCCAAGTCTCTTCTGTCGTTCCATGCTTAGACCATAAGACTTTTACCAAAGAAATGACCTTATTCCTCAATTTCTTCTGATCAACCGCTAGAATCCTTATGGGTGATTCCTCAAATGTGCCATCAGGTTGAAACTCTATCTCCTCAAATTTCAGAACATGACTCGGATGATACACATATTTCCTCAGCTGTGACACATGAAACAAATCATGCATTCCACTGATTTTTGGCGGCAACGCCACTTGGTAAGCTACAGTGCCAACTCTTTTCAGAACCTCCAAAAATGAGACACCATTCGTCTATCTCTGGCAGGCACAATGATCTTGGAAACACCATTCAATCTGACTGTCATTTTCTTTCGTGCTCTAGGACGACTAATAACAAAGTCCACTGTGATGTCCTCCCACTTCCATCCAGGGATAGGAAACGGTTGTAGTTCTCCAGCTGACCTCTGGTGCTCAATTTTAACTTATCGATACGACAAAACACCTCGACACGTACTCAACAACTTTCCCCTTCATGTCACTCCACTAATAACTCCGCCTCAAGTCCTTGTACATCTACTGGCTCCATAATGTACTTAGTATGTCGAAGAATGATCTTCCTTGAGAATCAACTTTCTAATCTCTTTATCAACTGGCACACATAATTGATTCTGAAATCACAATATTCCCTCCTTATGAACAAGAAATCCGGGTGCCCTTCCCTGAGCAATCTCACCGCATATCTTACTCAACATTCCATCGCATTCAGCTGCGTTCGCTCCTTCCCAAACCAATTTCAATTTCACCCCCCACCAATTCTTGTTGCAATCCCGACTTAACTGTCAGGCAAGCAACCATATGATCGGGAGTCGACTTCCTACTCAAAGCAGCAGCTACCATATTAGCCCCTTTCTGGATGATAAAGGATATCTATATCATAATCCTGAATCAATTCTAGCCACCGTCTTTGTCTCATGTTCAACTCTCTCTTATACAGTTTGAGCTAACGAGAAGCATATGCAATGACCTTCCCATTCTACATTAGAACGCAACCCAAACCTTGCTTAGAAGCATCACTGTAGACGGCAAACCCTTCTATTCCCTGCGGTAAAGCTAACATTGGCGCACTAGTCAAACGCTTCTTGAGTTCTTCGAAACTCTCCTGACATCTCTTGTCCCATTCAAACTTCTTAGTCTTACATAACCTGCCACAATCCGCCTGTAGTAACCTATCAGTCCAAGAAAACTCCTAACTTCCTTAACATTCTGAGGTTGTTTCCAATTCGCTACTATTTTTGTTTTCTGCAGATCTACCATCACACCTTCGTTAGAGATCACATGACCAAGAAACACTATCTTAGATAACCAGAAGTCACATTTTGACAGCTTTGCAAATAGTTTATGTCGCCTCAACACTTCAAGTACAACTCTGAGGTGAGTCTCGTGGTCCCCCTTACTCAAAGAGTATACTAAAATATCATTGATGAAAACCACTACAAAACGATCCAAGTACTCTCTAAGACATTGGTTCATTAAGTCCTTGAAACCCGCGGAAGCATTAGTCCACCCGAAAGGCATCATAACCCATTTCATAGTGACCGTACCTAGTTGTGAAGGCAGTCTCATGAATATTTCCCTCTCGAATCCTAAGCTGAGGATATCCTGATCTCAAGTCAATCTTTGAAAACACTGTAGCTCCTTACAATTGATCCAACAAGTCATCAGTACGGGGAAGCGGATGCTTATTCTTAACTATCACCTTATTCCACTCCTTATAATCCATGCAAAGTCGAAAGGAACCATTCTTCTTTTCAACCAACAATACAGGCGCACCCCAAAGAGAATCACTTGGCCTAATAAAGTCTAACTCCACCAGTTCCTCTATCTGTTCCCTCAATCCCAGCATACACACATAACCGGCACAACCTTGTCTTAACAGTTTTGTAGTTGTCATCACACTAACAATTCTATCAGAGTCTCTAGGATCATGACCCTCAAACACATGCACTAATCCCTCCTCTGTTGTTACAGTAACTGCCTTCTTCTTGTAGTCACTTGCGCATTCTACTTCTCAACCCAGCCGAACCCATTGTTGTAAAATCCCACTTCTTCCGGTGTAGACTGAGTCCTCTGTTTTCTTACTGCCTCCAACATCAAGTCTGATTAGAATCATCTATAGCAGCCTCCCTGATCAGCACTCATCAGTATACTCAAGGATCGTACATCTATGCCTCACCATCAAGGTTTCATCTCTGAATACAACCATCTATGAGAGTGCTTAATCTTGTCCTTCTCATCCTCAACAATTACAATAAAATACATCAACTTCCTACCGAATCATCAGCTACTAGACTACCTACATCTACTCCTTGCCCACACCCTCGACCTCAAACACATCCCGCTTCCGGGGCAAACAGAATGAAATTACTCATCAATACTAAACCTTGCATATAAAATTTATCAAACACAAACTTACCTATGTGTAACAACAAGGGTCTCCAATCACACAATTGTTTCACAGTTTTAACGAATAATCTTTTTCCACGTCAAGCATTTGGAAAACATTTTTGAACGAAAGGCTCTGATACCAATTTCTGTAACACCCCAACCCAGGGTATTACAGTGCCATAGACCCGAAGGTCCATAAGGCGATTTTAGAAAAAGAAAACCCAAAACACTTTCAAATAAACAAAAGTTATCATCATCAAAATCCCTGTTCAAGTTTGGAATAACATTTAAACCTTGCATCAAGTTCAATATAGCAATTTATATCCAAAACCACAAATAGTTAATACAACATTTCCAAATCCGATGCAAAACTAAATCTTTAACTGTGAAGACGAATCTGTGATCAAGAACCCCCTTGCTATTGCCGAACCTGCAAGACTAGTTGACTGGTGGACCCGATACACCAGCCAACCACGGAAACATAAACCGAGGTTGGTTAGTCTAATGAAAGACTAGCAAGAATCATCAAGCAAAACAGTAGAACACAGGAAGAATTATCATATCATTCAACCAACGCCAAACAACAACACATCAGAATATACTATTACTATCACATAACCATTACTTAACCAATCCTATCCAGCTCCTCAATATGCTAACCATCTTCCATCCAATCTCAACCTCACACGAATATAAACGGGTGGGACGAACCAATCCAACTTTACTAACACATCCAATCCATCTTTCTTTCTACTACTAAAACGCCAAAATATAACACTACGAACCTACTAACACGTCAAATTATAACACTACTATACGTAACCAGTGCTAACCAATTATATCAAACTCAACTACTGTACCAACACATTCAATCCAACCTTCGCATCAGCGAACACATATGCGGTAAAACAAACATCACATCATTAACCTATTATCCAAGGCTAATCTAAAGAGGGGACGATCACCCTCCGGTTGTGGCCTTGAACCAACGTAGGTCACACCCCACGTGGTCGGGTGAGGCGATCATCACCCCGGCCCAGCTATAAGGAGTAATGCCCTCCTACATAACTGAAACAACAATCAAGACTTAAGGTGGGACGATCACCACCCAACTGTGGCCATTAACCAACGTAAGGTCACACCCTCACGTGGTCGGGTGAGGCGATCATCACCCCGGCCTAGCCTTAACCAACGTAGGTCACACCCCACGTGGTCGGGTGATACACATATCACCCCGGCTCAGCTAACAGCCATCAACAATCAACCAATACTAATCAACCATCCAAAACCAGCTACAACCAAACAACCACAACCAGCGGAAATTCACAACCACAACTAGCTACAATCGACTACTACAACCAACGGAAATCCACAACCACAACTAGCTACAATCAACTACCACACTAACATTCAACATCAATCGTAACACGAGGCAACAACTAACCACACACAACCAATATTCGCCAACAAAACCACTAACCAAGCAAACAATCAATATCCAACACAAAACCAATAACTAAGCACACAACCAATATCCATACAAAACCAATATCCAAGCACACAATCAATATCCACACAAAACCAATATCCAAGCACACAATCAATATCCACACAAAACCAATATCCAAGCACACAATCAATATCCACACAAAACCAATATCCAAGCACACAATCAATATCCACACAAAACCAATATCCAAGCACACAATCAATATCCACACAAAACCAATATCCAAGCACACAATCAATATCCACACAAAACCAATATCCAAGCACACAATCAATATCCACACAAAACCAATATCCAAGCACACAATCAATATCCACACATTCATCCTTTTAATTCTATGCCTACAATTCTAGATCAACTTAACAAACATGTGCATAGATCATTACTGAGAATAATATTATACGAGAATAATTATTTTTAAAAGAGATAGGTAAGAGTATGAGCAAGAATCGTCTTGCCTCAAGCTCAATAACAATGACCTCAAAAATCGCCAACCAATCTCGAGCGAACCTGCGACAATAATCCGAACAATTTCTGGCATTAATTAACCCATACCAAGCCACTACTAACAAACCCCCAATTCAGCCCCTAAAATCACATACCTCAAATTACCAAATTCAGCAAACCCCACAACTCAACCAAGTGCTCCAATAACAGATAGTGACTGCACAGATTCAACAATCTGTCAAACAATTGAAATAGATGTCCAATTCCCCTGCAATTCAGCCATATTTGTCCACACACACAAAAATTTAGCAACTGCACTTCGGTGCCCTAGAATCAGATTGAAGGAAAACACCCCCCCCCCCCCCCCCCCCACAATTACCTTGTTTGCTCGGTCTCATCTCCAAATTGAGCCTCTCGCTCGTTGGAACTTACAGCAGCAACAACAGCAGACACGGCGGCAGCACAACAACAGAACGCAGTAGCACCGCAAGCGGCTTCGCACAGCAGCTGGTCGCACAATCAGCTGTAGCAGTTCGTGGCTTTACTCTCCCGCAACAGCAGTGACTTGCAGTCTGGCTCACCGGCGGGAAGCAGGCTGAACACGGAAGAGTGTTGGGGAGCTCGAGTTTGCCCAGCTGAGTGGCTCACCAAAGAAGAAGATTGGGGTTTCTGCCCCCCCTTGATTTACCCCTTCAGATATTATAAAGTCCCACAAAAATCTTTATTTACCATTTAACCATTTGTATATATGTTTCTATTGGGGTATTTCACAATCAAGGTAAACACATGAAGCGGAAGCAAAGAAGAGCAAAGCAGTACGGGGATAGATGAGATAGGGAACAAAAGAGGGGTTGGTTAGCCAAAGAAAGACGAATCAAGACCACTGGTGCCTGCAGAGGGAGCCAAAATATGAATAGCAATTTAAGCATGCACTTACTCCATAAGACACCTTTGTTGTTCTGCCAACATAGATATTGCACGAGACAAACTCCTCACGGTCCTTCGCAGAGCAAGTTCATCTTTTTGTTCCCCCTCAGAGTCTGTTCTTCCTCATCCATATCAGCTTCCACCTCAGGTTCAACTTTGACCCAGCCAACACCTTCTTGCAACACACACTACATCTTATGCAGGATACTAGCATCCAACCGCCGGTAGAGGAAATATTCATTGGTCCCCTCTTTGTATACCTTGTGGTGTTCCAGTTTTTTTTTTTTTTTTTAACAACACACGGGAGTAATAGGGCAACCTTGCTGAAGTCGCCATATAGATAGGAGAGGAGAAACCACGAGAATCCTTTTCCATATTTTTCAAGTACTAAGGATATTGCTCCCAATCCTCTTCTTTCCTTATTTTTCCAAAGATCACAACCAGGAAGATATCTTCCAAAAATAAATCTTGTGAAAGATTCTGTCCAAATCCATGAAAGCCCACAAAATTTCAAGCGCACCAAACATCATGCAACCAACACACCAATCCTTAATGCACATAACACATTCCAAGTAGTTGTAAGCCATCATTACACATCATACCTGTCAAATCCCAGCCACAGACCACAGAGGCGACGATTCGTATTCTCGACTTTCTGAAAAAGTAGAAGAGTGTGATGCGGTGGTAACGTTACCAGAGAAGGTACAAAGAACATCACACAGAAACATATACGAGAATTTTTAATAATGTTTAATCATGAATGAGAGGCTCCCATATGTGGATGATAAGAGGGGCTCATAGAAAGCATCAAGCATGATGGCTAGGGTATGATGTAGAGTCAACAATCATTTGGGCTTATAATGAGGGATCAATGCATCAAGTTGACTCTTTTGGGCCGAAGGAGGGCTGATTCATGTATTATAATGATAGCATAGATGATCATGGATGAAATTTTACACATAAGTGAAGTATTAGCACAGTTCTAAGCAAGTTGTTCAATTAATGATCAAGAGAATGAGTGCAGATCAAGATATGACGATTTAATCTTTCACACTTTACCATGTAAATTAGTCAATCATCGAGGGAACATAAGAGATAGGCAATCAATTTAGAGAGATCATACCTAGTTCCATACGAAACTGTTCGAAGGGTTCCCTATTTAGTGTCTTGGTGAAAATGTCAGTGATCTGATCCTTGGTTCCGCAGAAGTCCATGGACACCAACCCTTTCTCCACACAATCACGTAAGAAGTGATGTCTTATCTCGATATGCTTGGTACGTGAGTGTTGCACAGGATTCTTGGAGATATTTATTGCACTAGTATTGTCACAAAGAATGGGAATAGAGTCAAGAAGAATACCATAGTCGCTGAGTTATTGTTTAAGCCATAGAAGTTGAGTGCAGCAAGCGGCGGCGGCTATGTATTCAGCTTCTGTAGTTGATAGAGCAACTGAATTCTGCTTCTTTGACCCCCAGGAAACTAAGCACGACCCAAGGAAATGAGCCATTCCAGATGTGGACTTTCTATCCACTTTGTTCCCTGCGAAGTCAGCATCTGTGTATCCAACTAGATCAAAGTTTCCGCCCCTGGGATACCACAGACATAGATCATCTGTTCCCTTCAAGTATCTCAGAATCCTCTTCACTGCTTTGAGGTGTGTCTCTTTGGGATCAGCCTGAAAACGAGCACATAGACACACACTATACATAATATCAGGTCTACTTGCAATGAGATAGAGAAGCGAACCTATGATTCCTCGATAGAGAGATGGATCAACTCCTTGCTCATGTTCGTCCTTTCCCATTGGATTGTTTGGAGAGATGGGAGTTGTGAAGGGCTTTGCATCAGACATTCCGAATTTCTTAACGCAATCCCTGAGGTACTTCTGTTGGTGTACTTTGGTTCCATCATCTCCCTGAGAGACTTGAAGTCCCAAGAAGAACTTGAGTTCCCCAACCATGCTCATCTCGAATTCACTGGCCATTAGATTTGAGAATTTTTTAACCAGTTTATCATCTGTAGAGCCAAAGATGATATCATCCACATAGACTTGCACAACCAGAATATGCTTTCCCTCCTTCAGCAGGAATAGAGTCTTGTCGACCTTTCCACGAACATATCCATGAGCCAGAAGGAACTGTGAGAGCCTATCGTACCAGGCCCTCGGAGCCTGTTTGAGACCATACATCGCTTTGTCAAGAACGTAGACATGATCAGATTGGGATGCGTCTTCAAAGCCGGGTGTTTGCTCCACATAGACCTCCTCCTTGAGAACACCATTCAAGAAGGCGGTCTTTATATCCATTTGTTGCAGTTTGAAGCTGTGGAAAGAGAAGTAGGCTATTAGAAGTCTTATGGCTTCCAACCTAGCAACAAGAGCAAAGGTCTCATCATAGTCGATTCCTTCCTGCTGGTTGTAACCTTTTACCACCAGCCTTGCTTTGTTCCTTGTGACCTGACCTTGATCATCCAGCTTGTTTCTGAACACCCATTTGGTTCCTATCACCGTTATGTTCCTTGGTCGAGGAACTAACCGCCAAACTTTGTTCCTTTCAAACTGATGAAGTTCTTCTTGCATGGCGTTAATCCAGTCAGGATCCTTCAATGCTTCTCCTACAGTTTTAGGTTCTTGCAAAGAAAGAAAAGCATTGAAAGCACAGAAATTTTGTAAAGAGGAGCGAGTGCTTTGAGGAATTCCCTTTCGAAAGTCTGTAAGGATTAGATGAACTGGATGATACCCCTTCTGCTGATAGTTCCTTATCTGTAGATTGTTGATGTCAAACTCATCAGAGTCAGCGTTACCTGTAGTTGAACTTTCACCGCCAGTCCCAACATCAGTGGAACAAGCACCATCAGTTCCTTCAGCAGCAGGGCTTTCCTCAGAAGACTCCACCGAGTCAGGACTTGGGCTCTGTTCCCCCTGAGGAACCTGAGAAGATTCAGATGATTGAGCACCTTCATCTGTCCCAACGGAGTTGGCGGAGTTGGGGGTTCTTGGTGTTGATGGGTCATTAGGAGTTTCTTGATTTTGCAGGACCCCATCTTCGACACCGTTTTCCACAAGCTGAAAGCAATCATCTTCAGACGGGCCAGTGTTTGAGGGAACACTAGCTGATTGTTCCTGCACATTGTTACAAGCCATAACAGATTCATCGAAAACCACATGAATGCTTTCTTCTACCTTTCGAGTTCTCTTGTTGAATACTTTGTAGGCTTTGTTGTGAAGAGAATATCCTACAAAGGTCCCTTCGTCACTTATGTGATCAAACTTCCCAAGAGAATCCTTCCCATTGTTGTGAACGAAGAACTTGCAACCAAATGTGTGCAGATGAGACACGTTAGGCTTTCTTCCCCTTAGAAGTTCACAGGAGGTCTTGTTCAAGAGAGGACGAATGGTTGCCCTATTCAGGACATAGCAAGCAGCGTTCAAGGCTTCGACCCAGAAACTCATAGGAAGACCACTTGAGATAAGGAGGGTACGCGTCATGTCTTCTAGAGTTCTGTTCTTCCTTTCCACAACACAGTTCTGCTGCGGAGTTCTTGGAGAAGAAAAGTTGTGATTAATGCCTTTGTTCCTACAGAGGGATAGAAACTGAGAGTTCTCAAATTCTGTCCCATGATCAGTGCGGATGGACCCCAGAGACTGTCCTGTACTTCTTTCAACCGACTTGAGCTAGGATTCAAATTCAGCGAACACTTCGTCCTTTGAGGACAGAAAGAGAGTCCATGTGTACATGGAATAGTCATCAATAATAACAAAGACATAGGCACTCCCCCTACGACTCCTTGTGCGCATTGGCCCACAAAGATCCATGTGGATTAGTTCTAGAGGACGAGTAGTACTTACCTCCTTCTTTGACTTGAAGGAAGACCTAACTTGCTTACCTTCGGTGCAGGCATCACAAACTTCATTTCTCGTTGCTTCGATCTTAGGAAGACCGTTCACCAGTTCTTGTCTATGAAGTTTGGAAATGAGTTGAAGGCTTGCATGTCCGAACCGTTTATTCCACAGATCTGTTGTCCCAGCAATGGACGACAGACATAGTTCCTTCTCAGGGATAAAAACAGGGTCAACTTTGTAGACGTTGTTATCGTAAATTCCTCTGAGTAGAATTTTCCATGTACTTATACATTCAACATAACAATCATCAGTAGTAAAGACTACCCTATTTTTCTTGTTTTGACATAGTTGATCCACACTAAAAAGATCAAACTTGAGATTATTCACAAGTGTTACATTATTCACAGTAATATGGTTAGAAAGCCTTACCTTACCGATACCACAAACTTCTCCCTTACTCTTGTTTCCAAAGGTTATTGAACCTCCGGAGGCTTGTTGAAGTGAGGAGAACCATCCTTTGTTCTCTATCATGTGACTTGAGCAAGCACTGTCGAAATATCAGGAACCTTTCCTTGCTTCAGCCTCAGATTCCTGAAGAATGCCTTTTGATTCATTTGGGTCTTCTATGCCCATCAAACAAACATCCCTTGAATGAGAATATTCTTCATCATCTGAGTCAGAACCACCCCTAGTTGCGTGCGAACATTGCTTGTTCCCCTTCACGAACCGGAGGAAGACCTGCCTTCTTCTTGAAGCAGTTTTTGGCAAAATGTCATTTGTTTTGATAGTGGTAACAAACGACATCCTTTGTGTCTTTGTTCCCTTCGGAGGAACGCGGGATGCCCTTGTTTCGAGACCATATCTTCTTCATTGCTCTAGTGATGAGAGCCATATCTTCATCTCCAATAGTATTGTTTGACGACATCTTTCCTGCAAAATCTTTAACGAAAACAATCTAGAGCACCAGGCTCTGATACCAATTGTTGGATTGTTAGAGTTACGTCTGAGGGAACAAAAGCTTTGTTCCCACAGAAGGTGCAGCGGAATAATATAACAAGAAAGATAAAGTAACGAACTTATGATGTATAGTGGAAACCCCAATCAGTCAAATAACTAATCAAGGAAAAACCACTACCTTCAAGCTTCTCGCTTGAGAGGATTTTGAAGCGTCTACTTGTCTTATTGATTTCTTGTTCGATTACACTTGTAATCTAGACTCCAAACCCTAGACTTCCCACCTAGATTTGAAACTCTCTTCTACAACGGTGAATACGAACTCAACTCTCTAAGACTCACAAACACTTCACTCTCTTTTTCTTCTCAGTTTAATACTCCAAGTTCGTCGTCTAAAGAAATGAATCCACACTCCTGTTAATACAACTCGACTAACACACTCGTAACAAGATAAAGTATCTTTCTAAAATCGGTAACAAGAAGATATTAAATGATTTGAAGAATATTATCTTAATCGCCTATTTTATCTAAGGAAGGAATTCCTAAGATAACATAATCGGATAAAGATAAAATCTTCTCTCTCCAAATATATTATCTTAGGAAAAATTTCCTAAGATAACGCATTCGGATTCTCTCTCCACATCTTCTCTTCGGCGAGATCCTTCCAGCCGAAATCCTTCTTCCTTGACCGCGTGATCTTCACGCTGAATATCCTTCTTTCCATTCGCAGCTTGGTGTTGTTCGTCATTGATATTTCTTTGAGAGGTAACAAAGCATGTGGAGATCGCTTTGTTCCCTCTGCCATCCTTCGCTACAATGGTTCCCTGAGACAACTGAATTATTCCTGAAACACTTGGTTACCAGATTAGTCGAATGTTTGTTTCCATCAAAACCTAAGGAATTCAACACCCACAGATCTCGGACGATTTTAACCGACCCACGTGCAGGATAACGTCTTCCATGAATCTCGGGCGGATTTGCCAATCGATTCAAGCCAAAAACTAGTATAAATATAGAGAAAACTATCTTGTAACGACACATTGTCATTCTTACTCAATTCAAGCAGCTTTATACTATTGTTCTACTCAAAATAAGAGATCATTCTTGTGCTTAGTCCCTTATTCCAACATTGAAGCGACCGACGGCTAAATTTATGTATTTGATTAGTCTCTCATTTCAGGGAGATAAGTTTATATTACATCCGTTTAATCTCATTCTCTTGATTGTTAAGTTGATTTGGATTATTTAGATATTACTCATCTTATTTTTGTCTAATTGTCCTTATTTAAGTGATTCAGGTCGGTTCGATCTTTTTCGCCCAAAACATAAACTTATCAAGATGACCCACTATTTATCATTCATGAAGGAATAGTCAAGATTTGATGTATGCGGATACAAAGTACCAAAACTCATTTTTTGTGGAGATGGACGCTCATGTTTTAGGGAAATTCATCTAATTTATGCATAAAACTACATGCATAGATTTCACGTCTCTCGTGTGTGATGCATGGTGCAAGATTTGATTTAAAGAGGACCTATAAAGCCATTTCCAAATTGTGTTTAACTCGGGGGAATAAGGGTCTGTTCGGTATGACTGAGGTTTATTGGGGCTAAAGCTGAAGTAGGGGTTGAATTGGGCTGAAGCTGATTGAAAAAATATAAGATGGGGGTTGAATTGAGCTGAGACTGAAGCTGAATGTAAGAGTCTGAAGTATAAATAACTGTTCGGTATAAATGACTTATTGAGACTTAAATTTTACAAAAAATACAATTTTACCCTTTAATGAGGGGTATTCTGTGCATTTTGGGGCTGATAAATTTATCCCCAAATTTTCTTTAGGGTTGAAGAGCAGCCCCGATATCGTCTGGATGGTTGAGCAACTACCATCGTCTTCCTCCTTTCCATGCGCCATCGTCTTCCTCCTTGCCATGTGCCATCGTCTTCCTCTTAGGATCTGGTTGTACCTTGCCCTGCCTCTGCAACGTCTTCCGGTGGCCGCCTAGCAACGTTGGGAAAGAGCACCGTCCGAGCCCGTCCTCCTCATTCGAGCCTGTCCTCCTTCCGAAGCCGGCTAGCAGCTGTGTAGTGGTGCGTCAAATTCTTTGTTTTTTTGCCCAGCTCGTCAAATTCTCTATTTTTTTACACGTTCAGTGCCGATTTAGATGGTTTGGACTTTGGAGATTAGTTACTATGTGTAGCTTATAAGTCTTTCCTTTCGCAGTACTGAGTTCAGGAAGGTTAAGCAAATGAGAAATTTCCTAGATAGAAGCGGGTTGTTACGGTTACATTGTCTTCACTAAGAAGGATTCAGAGTGTGTTTTTGTATATGAGTGCACGTGTCTTCTATTTTTCGTATGGATGAAAAGTATGTTCCTCCATGAGTAAATTACAGTTTACAATGCTTTGATCCCCCCAATAAATGCTTGGAATTCTTATCATATGAGAAACCATCCATATTATTTGTCTTGATACCATGTTGATGTGTTCTTTTGGGAAGTTTACTTGTGAATAGACATAAGTATTGCAATTATTGTTGATCTTTGTCATCTAAGCTTAACTGTTGCCTTTTATGTTCATACACAATACATTTCTTGTCGAATTGTGTTTTCATTGTTGATTTCTCAATGGGTGTTGGCAAACTTTGATTTCTATACAATTGTTAAGTGTGTATATGTTATGAAGTATCTTGTGTTATTAGGTGATTGCTAGCATATGCTATGAAGTATATATGTGTTTAATTTTTGGGGAATGGTATGTTTAAGAGAAATTGCAATTGATTTGGTAAATTGTAATGAATGAGTAGATGGCCGGTAGTAGCCAAACAACTGGAAAGGAGAAAGAGAAGGCATTTACATGGACCGATAGTTTGTGCTTTAGCTTTTTTACTGTGAAGGCATTTACATGGACCAATAGCCAAACAACTGGAAAGGAGAAGGAGAAGGCATTTACATGGACCGATAGTTTGATTTGGTAAATTGTAATGAATGTGTGGTGTTGTGTTTTAGGGTCATACACACGGGGGTTATGGGCTCGTTCGGTGAAGTTGAAGCAAATTGCTTCAACCCCCAAAATTCCTTAATGCCCCCCCCCCCCCCCCCCCGACATTAAGTAATTTGTTTCAACTACCCTTCAACTCTCAACTTAAGCTCACTTCAACCCCCACTTCCAATTTGCCGAACACACCCTATATATATAGAGAGGGATCAAAATGTGTGTTAGTTGTCCACATCTTCAGCCCAGCAATGCACAACTCGTGACAACACAGGAGGGCAAAATCATAGCAAAGCAATGATCATTGGAACATGACAACACTTGTACAATCACCTGGATGCATTCAAAGAAATAATACAATTCATTTCACAGTAATAATTCAAGTCCGAGCCTACATTCATCCAATTTAAAACCCGTACAATATAAATGTATGTGTGCATATTAACAAAATGAACACCCAAAATAACCGACATTTGCTAGGTGATTCATGCACACATCACTACTAGTAACTTACGAAGTTTCGACATAATCAATACTACATAACAATCATTTCACGGATAATAAAACCCAAGACAACAAAGACCATAGCAAATGTGACGACCCAACCCAAGTATTTGAACCTCACTCTTGCAATGTCACGTTCTAATGCCACTTGAACGTATGCATTCGATAATTCACTTACTCGTTGAGTAAGTTCTTGGTTGTTCATATCCAAGTAACCGACATTTGCAATCTCTTGTTGAACTTGATGGGTAAGATCGGCAGTTCGATCTTGGACTCTAACTCGTTCCCTATCATCTTCCTCACTAATATAAAACCTAAGATCCCTTGCAATTTGTTGAAACATCAGTGCCCTAGGCTCCGTTTCGTCGACCCCATAGATAGAGTCATCAAACCTGGTCATGTCATATATATAAAAAAAATCACGTCAAAACAGAAGATCATATTTCAAATTAGAAAATCATGAAAAAACAAAAAATCACATCATTTACCTCGAAATAAGGATCGAGCCACACCGACTCGTCGCTATAATCAGACAATGCTTCCCTTACAAAGCTAGGAAGTTCGTCGTAACCATCGTTATCTCCTTCACTAGACATTATGGGCTACGAAAGGCAAAGAAAAAAATCATACAACAAAAGAAGAATAGAATCAAAAACTATGGAATGCCAAAACTGTAACAAATGAAAAGAGTAATGATATAGAGTAATGTTCCTTGCAATCCAACGACACATGAAAAGAGTAATGAATTTTTAGCAGATTCTATTTTTTAAAAACTATGGAATGCCAAATCTGTTTTTTAGCAGATTCTCCTTCATTATTAGCAGAATCTGTTTTTTTTAAATAGAATCTGCAACATGAACCCAGCAATCCAGCAACACATGAAAAGAGTAATAGAGCTAGCAATCCAGCATTTTTAGACAGCTAACAACATGAACCCAGCAACCCAGCAACAACATGTCCAACAATTGCAGAATTTTTAGACAGCTAGCAACAGGCCAGAGAAGATAATCATAGAGCTAGATACTGCCACCAGTTCAACACTTGCAGAATTTTTAGAATGAAATGCCTCAAAATACATTAGAAAACAATAGAATCAAAAACTAGAGAACCATCTGAACATGTATTCTATAAGTTTCAGTACAATTATTGTTGTTGAGTTGGGCGACGAGCAGGCCCTAGACCCCCATATTGAACCCTAAAATCAGTTGCCATTTACCCTAAATCGGACCAAATTGAACCCTAAAATCAGAACCAGAAAATCTGCCAAGAACCATAAAATTTAGCATTGTCAAGAAGAAGGATCTACCATGTACCCCAAATTGAACCCTAAAATCAGTTGCCATTTACCCCAAATCGGACCCTAGCACATTCGATTTGACAAAACTAGATCTACAAAAACCCAGATCCAATAAATATATTTGTACAAACCCAGATCTAAAAAAATTTAGCATCGTCAAGAAGAAGGATGGTCGAAGAAGCCTGAGAAATGGAAAAAGATGGGAAGAAGGAGGAGGAGACGTACCCTATTGTTGTTGAGTTGGGCGACGAGCAGGCCAGTGACGAGGAGGAAGAAAATCGGCGACGAGGAGGAGGAAGACGAGCGGGGAGGTGTTGTTGAGTTGGGCGACGAGCAGGCCAGTGACGAGGAGGAGGAAGATCGGCGACGAGGAGGAAGAAGATCGGCGACGAGGAGGAAGAAGATCGGCGACGTGCAGGCGAGTGACGAGGTGGAAGAAGATCGGCGACGAGGAGGAGAATCCCACTGAGGACGAACCCTATTGTTGTTGAGAGAAATGTCGGGGTATTCTTGCCCAAATCTTGATAAGCCAAACAGATAAGCCTTGTAAACCCCCCTGAACCTTTTTTTTTTTTTTTTTTTTTTGGCGATTTTCAGCCTTGTTCAGCCCCAATAATCTCCGGTAAGCCTCGTCGATACCGAATGCTCCAATGGCCTCCGCTTAAACCCCAAGGAATTGTCTTCCCAGATAAGCCAAGTTCAGCCCTTTGATAAGTCATACCGAACGAGCCCTAAAGCCTTGCATATTTTAATGAAGAATGAACACACATATAATTCCCTGACATCATCAGGGCACATGACTTACCTTTTGCTCTAAAACAACATGGAAGGAATATGTCTTTTAATTAATATAGCAATTACTAATATTCTAGAATATGATTAATAATAAAGATTTATAATTCGGATTTTTTAAGTAGTCATAGTGTTTTGCTAGAAACCCACTATGTTTTATGGGCTAAATTAGATTAAGCTCATTGTTATTATAACCGGATTCTATAAGATCACACATAATAGAGTAATTGGGATAGATCAAAGTAAAATGAGGCCCAATGTGAGACATGAGATTTTCGGCCATGGACGTTAAAGCAGAAGAGTAAATTATTCGTCAATTAATAATAAAGTGTTATATATATTACTTAATGATATAATCAAACTATCAAAGCTAACTTTAAGAAAGATAAGATAATGTATCAACCATAAATATCCCTTTCTAGAGACAAGGGAATTATTCATTATCTCATGTGTTGAGAAAATACTCTTCCATCAATAAACCCTAATTTCGCCCGTGCACCTTGCAAGACAAAGCTCAGAATTTTCGTCTCATTCTAGCAAAAGAAACAAGACCATCTAGTATTGTGCTCGTGTGGATCACAAAAGAAGTCACACTCCGTATTGATTCTAACAAGAAGTTTTACATCAAAAGGTATGTTAAACTTTCATATATGTTTAATATCAGTTTATACATATGTGTATATTTTCGGGGTATAGATAATCCCTTTGGCTGTAACAGAACAGGTATGAGAATACAACTGAACTTCTTCCTCTAACAACCTTTCCCTCTATCTTCCTCATCTATCTCTCTTTTCCTTATTCCTAATCTTGACTAATCCAGGACACAACATCTTATGAAAGGATAACTCAGAAAGCTTCTTTTGAAGGCTTCCAAAAGGCCCCCAAGAAAATTCACTAGTACATAAACATTAATTAATACCGGATTTTTATTATACGGATACCGCTTTTAGATTTGGTATAAATTGATCGAGCGGATATCAACTCTTCGGAATCCGATTTTTCAAAAATCAGTATGAACAAAACTTTGCATACTGTTTTTATATAAAACTGGTATGCCGTATGCAAGTCTTTTTTAAAAAAAATTGCATATATATGGTTGTTTATAAACTCGTATGAAACCCCTTTTTTAAAAAAAAGAAGCTTTTTCCATCATATTATATGCAAAATGCAACTTGCACATAGTTCCTTCACGAATACATTGCAAAGAATCATTCCACCTTGGATCGTGCTTGTAAAAGTACTTGTAAAATATCACAATATATATATATATCTTACAAAATTAAATTGAATTAAATATTTTTACTGTCCAAAAGAGCGAATGTGCATCAAAAATTTGCATGGAAAAATCGTACGTGTTGCTATTGTATTTTTCCACATTTGTAGGTTTGTTGTTCTGTTGAGCTAACATTGGTGGTTGTTATTAGTGAATTGTTTTTTGTAGGGATGGTTAGGTGTGACATTGCATGTCTTCCACATATGGCTATATGTGTCAAGTGGTTGAGAGTTAGCCAATTACACATGGTACATGTGTTAACCGAATTATGAAGAGGTAGTTTTTTGTTGTCATGTAGAGGCTTATATATTCGGATGCCTAATGGAGTTTTGGAGGCATTTGCTCAGCGAGATAAAAAAGATAGGAAGAGACATTCGAAGTGGCATCTTGGAGCTCTTTAGTATGAATTTTATGCTCTGAGCGTGTGTATTATGCTGGATTAATTTGATTAGTTAGCAAGCATCATCATTCATCAAGGCCGAAGAACCTTTCACTGATTAGTAGTGTTTGTGTGTAGCAATATCCGTTGCTTGTGTTGTTTAGTATGTATTTTATGCTCTGAGCTTTTGTATTATGTTGTATTAATTTGATTAATTAGCAAGCATCATCAAGGCCGAAGAACCTTTCATTGATTAGTAGTGTTTGTGTGTGGCAATATGCGTTGCTTGTGTATTTCATGCTTGGGTTGTGTGATACCAACTTTTAAATTACTTCGCGGATGTCTTAATTATTAGATCAAATATTCTGGCTACTTAATGCACAAAATCTCTTGAATGTGTATACAATATTCTAGTTACCCTTTTATGCAACATAAAGGTTACTCCTAACTTTTGTCCATCACAAAAAAAAAAAAAAAAAAAGAGTATTGCCTCGGTGAAACACAACAATGGCTCCAAAAAAAGGTTTTTCTATCGCATCTAGCATTGAATTCAAAGACCTGTTACGTTATGTTGCAAGTTACCAAAAAATTTGACTTCGTTAAAAACGTTGGGAAATGGGAAGACTAGGTTCCAACGTGTTGCTCTTTGTGATGAAAAGACTTTTTCTTTTTCTCTATTATACTATGTTGTAATTACACATGCATATTATAAATTAATGGTGGTCTATTTCGTGTTAGAAAGTTCTAGTATTGTTATTAAAACAAATTGCACTATGTTAAAAGCTAGATTTGTTTTCTTATTTGTTTTCACCGCATTTGCACTTTACGGTGATAAGGTTCGGCTTACCTTGTTTGGTGATTACGTTGATATTTGTGGAAGGATTTTAGAGAAAGAAGCGTTTTACAACTTCATAAACGTTACAGTCAAAGATGGCAACAACAGCCCGTACCCATAGGGCAAGTTTATATATATAACCGACTCTTCTTCCATCATCCTTGTCACGAAGGATGTCCCATCTGCATTCACGCCCAATTACATTTCGATTGATGATGTCATCGTTATTGAGTCGCGCGATTGAAGAAATTTTTGGTACGCATGCTATATGAGTGGAATTGTCTTCTATTTCGATTTCGTAAATTGGGCTGAATTTTATGGTCTTGGTTGCAGATCTGGTTGTTGTTGTTTTCAACGCTGGGCCAATAGAGGAGAAACATAATAGGGAGGGCCGTGCTGTAAAAATGGCAAAGTTTTACACTATTGACGATAGGTATTTTTACGTTGCATGTTCTCCTCCTTAGAAATCTACCATATCATTACTTTTTGTGATTTCCCCCCCTTGTGTATTTTGCAGTTGCAGCGATGTAATGACATTTGTTCTTTGGGAAAGAGGTGACTCATGTCGTAGAACATTTTGGCCAACTCGGTGGTGAAAAGTGCAACACTGGCTTCGAGGGAGTGTGCAAGAACGTTTTTCGAGGTAGTATTGTGAATGCGTTTACTTGTCACATATTGGTTTAAAGCTTTTATGTGTATGTCATACCTTTTTGCCTATGTTTCACTCACTTTCTAACAGAAGAATGCTCCTTCAAGGGAATGTATGACTGTCATGTTTGCTTTGAACTAAAGGGCCTTCGTTATGACACACTGAGAAAGTGATATTCTTCTTGGTCGACATGTATATTTAATAATTGTTTAATACGTTTTCCTTGTCCCACATTTTTTTCTTACATTTTGTAGCACGCTTTGAAGGCTGTAGAATGACCCTGACGCTTTAGTATCATGGGAAGATGTTTTTCTTTTGTCGAAAAGCAGTGCGACTCCTGTCTACATTAAAATAATGTCTGAGGCACTCACAATGCAAGTTTCACTTTTATGGAGACTCTGAATGCGCAAGATTTCTTGCTTGCCTATCTCTTTTGATTTGTAATACCGTGCTTGTAATTTTTTAGGCTAATGAAGTACAAGTTGGCGGTCTTGTATTTATGTTGAAATTGTTGATGCAATGGAATGCGACATAAGGACCGCTTTGGGTTGCAACCGGTGCGGCAAAGGTTGCAATATCAAATTCGGTGAGAAATTCCTCTACAGCTCTTGCAAGAAAAATTGTACTTGTGCTGCAAAGTAAGGCCATGCTATATAACTTGTTATTTATTATAAAAATGTGCATATGTTTACTGTGTATACTATTAAAGTGTACGACTGCATTTTCTGCAGGCTATACATGGATTTTACTGCTTCTGATAAAACAGGTTCGACGATTTTGTTTGCGCAGACATGTTTCGCTGAGTCCATTCTCTACATCAAGGCTGATGAATTTCATACCAAAACTGACGAGGTATTCACCATATTAGAATTTCGCGTGCCAGAAATTTACCAGCACATATTCGGCCGCTCGACAACAACAAATACATTTTAATTACTTTATTTTTTAGGAGCGCCCTGCTGCACTTCATGCCATGCGGGAGTCGATTGTCGAAAAGCAGTTCCCTTTTGTTGTTACTCTGCTTCCCACTTTACTACGTAATCACGGTGTTGTCAAGTGGTTACTAATGTATGTCGACGAAAGTAGTGCTCTTTTGTGCACGGCTCATGGAAACTAAACCCTACCTCAATGCGGTGCCATCTATGCTTCAATGTACTGCACCAGATCGAATAATGTAATATATAAAGTCTATTGAGGATGTTTCTTTTTGTTGTCAGTTTACTAAGCAATGAAATATCTTCAAAGACAAGCACATGCTATTGTTTTCCTCTTTCTTGTGTTCAACTGTGTACCATATATGTACTCCGCTAAAAGGAAAGAGTTTTACACCTACCATACTTGTACCTATTTACTCTTTTGGTAGCGTTATTACAAGTTACTAGCCATGCATACATATAACATGTATGTGTTTTTGCTGCAAGCATATCGGCGCCTTTGTGAACACAACTTCCATTCATTTTCTTTTTCTACCAATATGCCTAAGAATATAACATGTTCTACATTATGTTTTCAACTCTTTCTTAATATTTGTGTCCTCGATGCTCATTTTGTTACGTTGTTGTTCTCCCCTTCAGCCATGAATATGAAATCTATTATAGTAACACGTTATCTATGTCGGCATATTTGAGAATGCTGCTTCTTCTGAAACGAGCTTCAAAAGGCCGTTTGTGTGAATAGTGTTACTTTCCCGTTTCAGGTTTTCTTTGCCTTTGAATACATCACTATAACTATGCGTTCAGTAGTCAAAAAAGTCGATTCTTCTAAGCGGAAAAGACCCAAAAGTGGTAATTCGCAAGAAATTGACCGTAAGGCTTTGCGATTAATGTATGTGGGCAATAGTACAATTGTATTGCTCCCCTCAACCGTTTGTGTTATCTGTTACGCCATTAAATTTGGCTTTGAATGTCCTCCTCTGTGTTGTCAGAAGGATCAAGTAATGCTAGATCCATTGTGGAATTCCGATGTCATTGATGATCTGTATACTAGGCCCGACAAGTACGGCATTCACTTTCGTCAATACTCGCGCGTGTACAATAACTTATTTGCCTTTAGTTTCCTTGGTGGCAATATGCACTCTTACACAAAAGTTAGAACCCATACTCTTCAGCTACAGGGCCATCTATATCATTTCTACCTAATCTTTTGCCCATAGACAATACTCCTAACTTTTTACAAATGTATTTTTATGATGGATCCTTGTAAATTGATGCTCATATGAACATATTCTCAACTTTAGTGGATTTACTGCTTGAGGTAATACATGCATTAATGGCATTACCGACCATGATCCATATGCTCATTTTTTTCCGCTCACTTAAGGATGTTGGAATAACTGAGCACTTCAGAATTCGAATATTAAACAACCTGGTGCTTGATCAAAGGATATTTAATGCTCCAACTTCTAATGAAGTCGCCGCTATTTTGGTTGAAGGATCATCCAATGATATTGTACACATCCCTCATATAGTCGTTCATGCACACGGAAATCATCCTCGTCGAGTGCTACATTTTTTTGGTTGTTATGATCTGCTTCAATACCCTCTTTTGTTCTGTAGGGGCGAGTCATGATGGCATAAAGGCCTGACACTTGGGCATCTTGGTGATCAACATTTTTCGGATGAGGTGTCTTTTCCTATTTTAGCGCATTCGGTCCAAAATGCCTTTAATTTGATTGTAACTGAAACTTCAAGTAAACAAATATTCCATTCACAATCTGCGTCGTTTATCATGTTCTATATTTTGTGTTGACATTGTTGTATAATGAAGTTGCAAAAAAAACACGTTTCGGCATTGTTGCTGCTAAAGTAGAAGTTATTGAGTTTCAAAAATGGGATTTGCCTCGTGTCTATATCGTCATTATTCTAGAGAGCAGTCACAAAATTAAGAACCCTGACTTGTACGACCAATATGTACGCACCGAACTTCCATCAAAGGATGAGCCACATGTGCGCTCATTGGTGGTTAAACATATGATGCACGGTCCTAGTGGTGAACTAAACCCTAATTGTGCATGTGTGAAAATTAAAAATTGTCGTGCCACATGTCGTTTTCAGTATCCGAAGGAATACGCAGAAAGTACAACATCCTTCGCAGATTGTTATCCTGTATACAGAAGATGAAACAACGGCGACTTCACTACAATGCGCGACAAAAGTTGGACAACATATGGGTCATTCCTTATAACTCTTATCTATTAGATGTGTTTGATTACCATATTAATGTTGAAATATGCTCAATTTTAAAAGATGTGAAATATATTTATATATAAATACGTATATAAAGGGCATGACAACGTGACTTTCAATATTGGTTGGGCAACATTAATAGGGCATACATCATAAACATGGTCAGCCTTTCCACATCATCCACAACCTGTGGAGAAATCCTCATACCAAATTCTGAGGGTCATATCTGTTGGGTTATGGAGCCTGATGGACTGTACACTGAAATCCCAATACAAACACACCGATCCAACTAGGGTTTCGTTCATTAGCTTAAATACCCTATTGATCATTGTAATCGTTATCACAAAAAGTAAGATAAAAAAACCCTGGCTTGGTAGTGTCCCTAGACATAGTCATAATCTGTGACGAACTGGATCAATAATTCGCGTGTTCTTTGTTTTGTTTTTCTCTCGTTACTGCATTCAAATCCTAACAACTTGTATCAAAGCGCTGGTTCTGGCAGTCATGATGGGAGACGGAAAATCATCGGTGGAGAAGTTCGACGGGACGGATTTCGGGTTCTGGAAGATGGAGATCGAGGATTACATGTATGGTAAAGATCTGTACTTGCCTCTGGGTGAGAAACCGGAGGATATGAAGGACGACGAGTGGAAGTTGTTGGATAGGAAAGCGATGAGCGTGATTCACCTATGGTTGTCCAGAAACGTGGTGCATCACACGATCAAGGCAGAGACAATGGAGGAAATGCTGGAAATTCGATTCGCGATGTATGAGAAACCATCCGCAGTGAACAAGGTTCACCTGATGCGGCAGTTGTTTAACTTGCGGATGACGGAGAGTACAACGGTGGCCAATCACTTGAACGAGTTCAATATGACAATCGCACAATTGAGCTCGGTTGAGATCGATTTCGATGATGAGGTACAAGCCCTAATTCTGTTATCCTCTTTACTAGAGCGTTGGAGCGGGACAGTTACTGTTGTTAGTTCTTCAGCGGGGAAGGCAAAGCTTAAGTTTGATAAAGGCAGAGATCTGATTATTATTGAAGAAATTTGCAAGAAGGCGTCAGGTACTGCTTCAGTATCAACCTTGAGTACGGGAAACCGGGGCAGGTCAGATTCTAAGGCGAGATCGAATCATGGTAGGTCGAAGTCGAGAGGGAAGGATGAACCCAAACACAAGAGCAGAATCAAGTGCTGGAATTGTGATGAGAATGGTCATTACAAGATTGAATGTAAGGCACCGTCAAAGGACAAATCAGCGAATTCAGCCACAGAAGACATTGCAGATGCATTGATCCTACGCGATTCAACCACAGAAAACATTGTAGATGCGTTGATCCTGAGCACAAGCAGCCCATTAGAGTCTGGGGTGTTAGACTCTGGAGCTTCGTTTCACTCATGCAGCAGTTCTGGCATGATGGAACGATATACTTCTGAAGATTTTGGGAAGGTCTATCTTGCTGATGATGAGGCCTTAAAAATCATGGGGAAGAGAGATGTTCGAATCAAGGCACCGAATGGATCTGTGTTGCAGTTGCATGGTGTGAGGCATATTCCTGGTTTGAAAAGAAACCTTTATTCGATTGGGCAGATGGATGAAGAGGGTTATGTTGTAACCTTCGGCTGCAAGAGCTGGAAGATAACCAAAGGAGCTATGGTAGTAGTTCGAGGGAAGAAGGAGGGGACGTTGTACATGACGAGCAACGTCCTTGAAAGCATTGCTATTACAGGAGAGAACGGTGATGCAGATTTGTGGCACTGTCGTCTTGGCCACATGAGTGAGAAAGGGATAAAAGTGTTGTGTTCGAAGGGTTTGTTACCAGGTCTCAAGTTTGTTGAAATCGGATTGTGTGAGGACTGCGTGCTCGGGAAACAGAAAAGGGTGAGTTTTTCGAAGGGTGGCAGAACTTTGAGGAAGCAGAAGTTGGTGTTGGTCCACAATGACTTATGGGGACCAGCACCTGTGACATCTCTTGATGGAGCATCATACTACATGACCTTCATTGATGACTCCACAAGAGAGGTATGGGTTTACTTTCTGAAGCAAAAGCCTAATGCCTTCGACCCTTTCAGAAAGTGGAAGGCCCTGGTAGAGAATGAGACGGGTCTTAAAGTGAAGTGCTTGAGATCTGGCAATAGAGGGGAGTATGAGCTTCACGAATTCAAGGAGTTTTGTGCTGAGAATGGAATTCGCTTGAAGAAAACCTTGAAAGGAACTCCTCAAGAGAACGACATGGCAGAACGTATAAATAGGACCTTGAATGAACGTGCTAGGAGCATGAGGCTGAAGTGTGGGATTCCGAAGATGTTCTGGGTGGATGCAGTTAACACTGTTGCATTCTTGATTAACCGAGGGCCATCAACCCCCATGGAGAATGGCATTCCGGAGGAGGCTTGGAGTGGCAAAGAGGTAAATATGTCCTTTATTCGTATATTTGGGTGTGTATCATATGTTCATATAGCTTATGTTGAGAGAAGTAAACTGGATGCTAAGTCTGTCAAGTGCACGTTTATTGGATATGGCGGTGATGATTTTGGATACCGGTTTTGGGATGAATAGAACAGGAAGGTTATTCATAGTAGAGACGTTGTGTTTAATGAGTAGGTGTTGTATAAGGACAGTCTGGGCGCATTAGAAACAGCTAGTTCAGAACCTGAGGTTGTAAAGTAAGACATCTCGAACTCGGGTGGGAGCAAGGTGGTTCGAAATGACCCGGAGGTTGTTGGGGAAGAATCGCACACCCTAGTAGTTCCGCTGTGGAGGTCCACCAGAGAGCGTAGATCACCTGATAGATTTTCGCCTTCCAACTACTATTTGTTGTTGACTGATGGTGGTGAGTCGGAGTGTTATGTAGAGGCATCTCGTGGAGAACATGTGAGCAAGTGAAAGCTTGCAATGGATGATGAGATGGATTCGTTAATGATCAACAGAACTTGGGAACTAGTTGAGCTTCCAAAGGGCAAGAAGGTATTGCATAACAAGTAGGTTTACAGAATCAAGGAGGAGGCGAATGGAAGCAAGCGTTACAAGACAAGGCTGGTTGTGAAAGGATTTCAGCAGAAATACAGTATTGACTATACTGACGTTTTTACTCTTGTAGTAAAATTGACTATTATACGTTTAGTGATGAGTATGGTGGTTGTATAAAACTTAGAGTTACAGCAGCTGGATGTAAAAATGGCATTTCTTCATGGTGACTTAGATGAAGACATCTATATGAAGCAACATGAGGGCTACGTGTCAGAGGGTAACGTTGAGCTTGTGTGCGAGCTGAATAAGAGCTTGTATGGTTTGAAACAAGCTCTGAGACAGTGGTACAAGAAGTTTAATGGATGCATGCACGAAATTGAGTTCGTGAGGAGTGAAGACGATCATTGTTGCTACTTCAAGAAGTTTGACAACGGCTACATCATATTGTTGCTATATGTTGATGACATGTTAATAACAGGCTCTAGTGCTCGAGAAGTGAGCAAGTTGAAGAAGCAGTTGTATGAACGGTTTGCTATGAAAGATCTTGGAGAGGCTAAGCAGATTCTAGATATGCGGATTGATCGAGATAGAAAGGCTGGAAAGTTGTATCTGTCACAGGTTGAGTACATCAAGAAGGTCTTGAAGAGGTTCAGTATGCAAGATGCTAAGCCAGCTAAAGCCCCATTGGGTAGCCACTTCAAGCTATCTAATAGGGACTCACCTAAGAGTGAAGATGAACGTGCCCAGATGCAGAGGACTCCATACGCTTCAGCAATTGGCAGTCTGATGTATGCAATGGTGTGTACAAGGCCAGACATTGCACATGCAGTGGGAGTAGTTAGTGGATTCATGGACAACCCTGGGAAGGAGCATTGGAAAGCAGTCAAATGGATCCTTAGATACTTGAGGGGTACCACTAAGCATGCCTTATTCTTTGAAGGCAAGAAAGTCGTGCTAGCAGGGTATATGGATGCAGATTTGGCATCAAGTGACCTTGACAAGAGAAGGAGTACAACCGGGTATGTCTTTACATTGAGTGGTAATGCGGTCTCTTGGCTTCTAAGTTGCAGAAAATTGTGGCTTTGTCTACTGCAGAAGCTGAGTATGTTGCAGTGACTGAGGTTAGTAAAGAGATGGTATGGTTGCAGAATTTCTTGCGTGAATTAGAGAAGGAGCAGAGGGATAGCATTCTATACAGTGATAGTCAGAGTGTCATTCACTTGGCTAAGAATCCAGCCTTTGACTCGAGGACTAAGCACATAGAGTTGAAGTATCACTACATACGCCATCTCTTGGAGAGAAAGGTTCTACAGCCGATGAAGATTCGAGGAAGTGAGAATCCTGCGGACATGTTGACTAAGGTTGTGACCTTAGAGAAGTTGAAGTTTTGCATGGCTTCAACTGGTCTTGGTAATTGAGTTGAAGGCCTGACACTACTACCGGATATGGGTTGTTGTTGAAGGTGAAGACGATTATGATTGGAATCAGTCTCCAGGTGGGAGATTGTTGGGTTATGGAGCCTGATAGACTGTACACCGAAAGCCCAATACAAACACATCGATCCAACTAGGGTTTCGTTCATTAATTTAAATACCCTATTGATCATTGTAACCGTTATCACAAAAAAACAAAAAAAAAACTTTGGCTTTGTAGTACCCCAGACGTAGTCATATTCTGTGACGAACTGGATAAACAATTCTCGTGTTTTTTGTTTCGTTTTTCTCTCGTTACTGCGTTCGAATCCTAACAATATCAATGTCATCTTGAACATTCACAGTAACAACAAAAACAAGAGGAGAGATAAGATCAACATCAATACAATTCCTGGTTAACTTCATAATACTCACAGTACGTAGAGGCATAGTCAAATTTAATGAAAAGGCCTACATTATTATCTCTCAAAATGAAATCAAATTGATTATGTAGGTGACTACTTTTGATTTATTAATCTGAAACGTATGCTGTAATGGCGTGATTCAATTTAAATTAATCTAAATTGATTTGACGTTCCATATTTAACCCAAATTCGAAATAAGTGAACCCGAATCCACTTCACATACCCTTTTGACATGTGTGTTCAAGCAAGTAAAAGAGAAATTGGCATATATCATTGGTGAATCGCAATTGCATCTCATGTGATAGTTATGGGCAAACCTTTGTTTTATTCCTCTGCTTTCCATGTGCCACTTTGCATTTAAAATACATAAATATGTATCAGTTTTGTTTAATACTGACTTGGCCCTTTGTTTATTTACTGATTCCCTACTTAATTCTACAAAACATAATTGTCCAGTCTCCATTGCACTTGTTCAGAAGAATTCAGATGCTCTTTGGTGTTTGATAATGATATATATCATGTTTGGGGTTTGTTTAGATATTAACATACATAACTATTACTGATATATATCATGTTTGGGGTTTGTTTAGATATTAACATACATAACTATCAATGATATATATCATGTTTGGGGTTGGTTTAGATATTAACATACATAACTATTACTAATAGTAAAAAATAATATCCGGCCATATTTTGGAAATAGAAGTATGAGAATATAGTGGTGTAATGTTTGAACATCAACCTTGAAAGTTAAGACAATTAAACAGAATAATATTGGAGACAAAAAGTGTACCTCTCATGTCCCATTACCAGCTTTCCAGCAGAGCCAGCGAAAGGCACCTTTTTTTATTTTTTAAACAAAAAAATACTTGTCTTGTATTTATACAACACTTATAATTAAGTTTTATCACACAATCTTATGATAATATATACGGAGTATGAATGAGGCCGGTAAATTAACATGTAGTATTTGACTACAATACAACGTTATAAAGGAGGTTTAAACTTATAATCATTAGCTCATATAACTCATTCTTTAACATTATGTCATGAGACAAAAAGAAAGTAAGAGTTGGATTATTGTAATTACTAGGCTTGAGTAAAATTTTATATTGATATTTTTTTAATTATTCAGAATATATGGATTTTACAATTTTTTTAAAAAAATAAAAAAAAATGTTTTTAATTAGTAAAAATATAGCTGAAATTAAGATATATATGATAATATAATAAAAGATATTTCTACTAATAATTAATTTACAAAGATCAACATGATTTTGTACATACAGAATATATTAAATTAGGTCCTATATCTAAAAATAAATGAATCAAAAGAAAATTTGAATAAAATGTGACTAATTAAATGGAAAAATTAAAAGAGAATATTTAAAAAAATTCTAATATATTCTATTTAATATGGAAATCAAGATCAAACGTGCATCATATATATGCTAAAAGGAAATCATGATCATACATAAAATAATTTTTATAATGATAATAATAATTTAGTGATGTGTCACGGTATGGAGTAAACATCTGACAACAAATGACGTAGCACGTTGTCAAAATGACAAGTGGTCTTAGCTAGGTTTTACTTTAATATTACATAGCACATTAAATATCAAGGCTTAACCAATCATATAAATGAGTAACCTTGTAAATTTAGAAATATAAAGGTGTTACAAATTAGTTAGAAGATATGATGATACGTAGTCTCTTAAAATTATTTAAATTAATTTTAAAATAATATTGTTTCACAAAAAATAAATACCTACTTCAATTTTTTGAAATATTTGATTACTATTAATTTAAAAAAAAATAAAAAACTATATTAGAATATATAATATATCATTTAGATTACATATTTATGATTAGATTGAATTTTAGATCTCGAAAAAAAAAACTGAAATAACAAAATGAATTTTGATTTGGATATTGTGTTGACAAATAAATATTAATTTAAAAAATGCATGAATTTTGATATGGATTTTAGTTGATTTGGAAAGTATTCGTTGTAGATATCATATTTCTTAATCTTTGATTTTATCAAATATGTTTAATTTACTCTTTTTTTTTTTACAAAAAACCGTTATAAACAAATCTTTTGCCATATCATACCGATTATATAAAATAAAAAATAAGTTAGCAGTGTCAAAAATTATTTAGGTTAATTAAGAATCATAAGCTAAAATGGTAAATTACAAATATCTTTAACTATTTACACATAAATGTGCACTGCTTGTGATGTGCACCATGTTACGACTGGGTTTGGAACTAGATACCACTCCTAAAATAAAACACTTCATTTGGAGAGTAATCCTTAATGGTCTCTCAACAAAAGTCCGTCTACATCTTAAAGGTGTGGAGGTACCTCTCTAATGTTCTCATGTGATAACCTTAGTGAAGACACCAGTCACATACTAACAAAATGCCCACACAAAATCAAAACAATTAGAGACTACAATGTCAAAATAATCTCAATAATCAACAACATTGACACTACTAATAAGAGAAACTGCCAAATTATTCATTAACTAATCAATTCTACGAGTAGAAAAGAGTTTGTCGAACTTGCAACAATCTGGTGGTGCATTTGGTACCAGCGTAACAAAAGGTTGTTTGGAAATAATTCTGGCAAGGTAATTAAAGATCTCAAAGGTATTATCAAATTTCCAATCTTCAACTAGGAAAAAACAACCGTATTTATGGATAAAGATGATGATAAACCTAAACCCTCTAGAAACTTCCATAAGTTAAATTTTGATGGTTCTAAACTAGTTAATGGTGAATCCACCTCGAGCTTCTCATCAGAAACAATAAAGCTGAACAAATTCACATGGCTTTTTCCAAAAACAAAAACAACACCATAATAATGGTTGGGGCCATAGCTCTTCAACAAGAAATCTGAAAAGCTAAAGATCTTAGAATAAAGTTTCTTGATATTGAGAGTGACAACATGTGTGTTATAAATGTTTTGACATGTTTATGGTCTTGCCCTTGGGAGATTGAGATGGTTATTGCAAATATCCACCACGGCCTGCTTTGTTTCTTCGAGGTGCGGTTTCTCGTTGCGGATCAGGTTGCTTCTCTTAGCCATTCTTGTTCGCCTGTGGATCTTTGCGCTGACTTAGAACTTCTGATTCTCATCCGCAAGGATGGTCATCTAACAAGTCTTATGGGCTAGCCTAATTCTTTCCTCATCAATGAAAAAAAAAGATGTGTCATATGGCGTAGTAAGGCTCAAATTTATTATATATATAGTAGATTGTTCGAACAATCTTATCGTATACCAATGACATATTATTGTACCTTGTTATTTATTGTATTAAAGAAAGACATAGTTCATAAGCATGCATTCATAAACGATAATAAAATAATGGCCGTGTTCTATATGATCAAGCTTTAATCCAACAGGTTGTCTTTGACGAATTCAGAAACAAATTTCAACCAGTTCATCTCAATACAACAACCCAAAATGATCTTATCGTAATTCCATATCTTCCCACACAAGATAATATTATAATGTTACTCAAACAACCATCTGCTTCTGAAATTAAACAAGTCGTCTGTCAAGTGATAAAACTCATGGTCCAATGGTTATATTGTTGAGTTTTATCAAAAATATTGGTCTATTGTTGGCAACTCTGTAACATCTGTTGTCCAATCCTTCTTTTGTTCAGGGCAACTACTCAAATAATGTGTCCAATCTTTTATTACTCTATTTTCTAAAATGGACAATCATATATCTATTAATCATTACATGCCTATCAGTTTTTGTAATACTATGTATAAAATTATAACAAAATTAATGGCGAACAGAGTAAACCTCCTACTTCCATGCCTCTTTAGCCCGCTACAAAGGGCATTTGTTCAGGGAAGACTGATTCAAGATAACATCTTAATAGCACATGAATTCTTTCACTCCTTTTATACCAAAAAGGAAGGCAAATCAGGATGGATGACCCTAAAACTAGATATTAAAAAAGCATATGACTAACGTGACTGTAATTTTATTACACAAATACTATTAAAATTTGGTTTTGATAGTAAATGGATTGACCTATTAATGACATGCCTTACATCTACGTCATTTTCGGTTTTAGTTAACAACAAACTAGAAAACTTATTCTGCTTATCACGTGGACTCTGACAAGGAGACCCAATAGCACCCTATATATTCATTTTTGCCATGGAATTTTTAACTAGAACTTATTTCTTGAATCGCAACAATTGAACCAAAAAGTTGGTATTCAACTATCTAGAAATGGTACTTGCATTCCTTTTATTAATTTTGCTGACGATACATTTATACTAGTCAACACCTCTTATACCAATATGATACCCTTAAATCTGGATTAGACATTAACTATCATAAAAGTACTTTTCAAACCAAAATAATAATATCCCACACCACTTCTCTTGCCGTTGTTTAAAATATCTAAATCACTAAATCAAAGGAAAAATATCTTGGCATACCTATTGTTTGTGGACGAGTTAAAAATGAAAATTTTGACTATTCCATCTCAAGTCTAAAAAATAAATTATCAAAATGGAAGGTTAACTCTGTGTCCTAAGCTGGCATAAGCATTCTTATACAATCAAATATGCTTTTTAAAGTCAACTACTTGCTAAAAAGCTTCATTCTTCCAATGATAGTCTTCCATGAAATTGATAAAAGTAACAAACATTTCTTCTAGAATAAAGGTACAAATAATCATCATCCACTAATTAACGGGAATAACATTTGTCGTCCGAAGGAGGACTAGGATTACAAAAAGTAGAAAACTTAAACAAGTCGTTGCAAATGAAACTCTTATGAAGCTTCTTATTGAACCAGACAACATGTGGTTTCATATTATTACTTCAAAATATCTTGGATCCTCTCATATCTTTTCTTATAAACAGAAATCTAAACAATCATGGTAATTTACAAGATTACTCCACATTCGGAATGCATTTAAGAAGGGCATATTTTGGGAGCTCGGGAATGAAAATACAATCAATGGACTGAACATTGGATTCGAGATTGTAAACTCCAACCATATTTTAACAACATCAACATCAATCTTAACGTATCTCACTTCATTACAACAAATCGTAACTGGATATTCTCAATCTCCAAAAACTTTACCCCCACATATAATTACCAAAACCTTAAAGATTCATATTCACAACACGAACATAAAGGATCGTATTGTATGGAAATTGTCTGACAATAATTTTTCTGTCAAATCAGCAAGATCTAAGGGTGAGCAAACAAATTTATCCGATTCGGTCCGGTATGTCGGATATCCGGTATTTTTTTATAAAACTTTGATCTATATCCGGTCAAAAACGGACCGGATATTCGATAGATTTTATCCGCATCGGATCAAATATTCGACTCAGATATCTAAATTATTCGGTTACTGGAAGACTTACTGAACACTAAATCAAAATGTTAATTTTTCTAATTCAATCAAAACTAAAAACCCGCAAACTATAAACTAAATGTCAAACATCAACAATATTTGCAAGTCAGTGTTAATTTTTTCAAACAAATAAATTTGTCAACCTTATCAAATTGAGAACCATAATCGTATATATAACAAGAGCAATTGACAAATACATAAAAAGTTGTAACTTTAACTTAAATAATCAAAATTCAATTCAATGATGAACAATTAGTCTTGACAAAAAAAACATATTTGTTCTATTTAGTGAGGCGATAATCAGTACGTGAATTAGTAATTTAGGGTTGTAATTTTATAAGAATAATAATTAAGACTGTTTTTTATTGAAAGGAATAAAATACGAAATGTTGTGTTGGAGAATTGTAGTGGGTTCGATTGTTAAAAATATACAAACCCCATTTTGAGATCATCTAAACTAATTAAACATTGTATATTAGTTCTAAAAACTTAAATAATATAATAATAATAGTATCGGATTCTCAAATATCCAGTAAGCAAAATATCCCTATTCGTATTTGATCCGAGTATCCAGAAAAATCACTCAGATCGGAACAGATTTGCATAAAAATTAAATGAATTTTTTCGGATACGGACTTTTAGGATTTGGATTGGTGGGTTATCAGATCAAGTTGACCAGATCGGATATTTTTGCTCACCCCTAGCAAGATCCATTATTCAACCTCCTAATCCCCACTATATAGGGGTGTTCATCCGGTCCAATGGACCGAATTTTTCCAAAAGTTCGGACTGGAGACAGGACAGGACCGGACCGGATTTTATTTAAAAAAATAATAATTTAAATTCTTATTTAAAATCTATAAAAAAAATATCTAAAAAAAATATCTAAAAAACATATATACTCCTAACTTATTAAATTAAGAAAAATATCTATAAAAAAATACATTAAAATCTCCAAAAAACCATATAAAAACATATAAATTAAAAAATATATTTGTAAAAAAAATCCGGTCCACCGGTCCCGGCCGGTTTTTTTTTTCGGGTTTGGACCGGATTAAGGAAATTATCTGAACCGGAGACCGGACCGTATTTTCACCGATCCGGTCCGGTTTTTCGGGCTAATTTTGAACAGCCCTACCACTTTACATATAATGTTGGAACGATGATGTTCCCTCTAGTTTTGATGATGATAAACTCAAATACACTTGATGGTTTTTAATTTTTTATTGTGACTATGAGTTTCAGGAACGAAGTGAAAGAAAAGGAACGATGAAAACTATGTAGTGAATCAATACAGAAGTTGCAAGGAACAGAGAAGTCACCAATGGAACAACGCGCATGAGTCAACAGAAGAAATGCGACGCGCGTTTGTGATAAGAAAAACGGAAGGGAACAGTGCCAAGGAACGATGGGACGCGTGCGCTGTTAGCCTTGCCGATCTGCCGAATCTTCTATCTTTGGAAAGAGATATTTTGGAAACAACTTGAGCCGCAAGGAAGAAGTTAGTTGAAGATAAAGTTGTTAGAAAATATTGTAAAAAGATTGTTTAGGAATATTTGATTTAATTTCTTTAAGTAAAACTAGGGTAAATCAATTAGGATATTTTAGACTATAAGAAAGGGAAGTCGAGAGCTTCATTTGACACGCGACTACAAAATTTCCAAGAGCTAGAGCATTCGGAGAAGAAGAAGAAAAGAGAAGAAACACTTGCAAATACGAGACTTTGATGAGTTGAGTACTTGATAGGGTTTTGGGTGTCTTACGTGTTATTAGGAATGTTACACAAGAAGTCTAGACATCTAGGAGTGAACTAGGTTGAGATAAGACTTGTTTGATTGTAATTCCAAGATTAATAACACAAGTAGACATTTGAAATTCTACTAGGGAAACCTAGAGGTATAGGTTTTTCTCAGTCAACTAGTTGGTTGATTGAGTTTTCCTCTCTAAGGAACGTCGCTATTGTTACTCTATTTTCTGTCATTATATTCCGCTGCCCAAGGAACAGTTATACCGTGCCTTGTACTAACACACTCGATTCTACATATAACTTCCCATCTTGCATATGGAAAGCTCCAATTCCCCCTAAAATACAAAACTTCATATGAAAAGCCTTCATTGATACTCTGCCCACTACAGAACGTCTTAACATACATTATGCTAGAGTTCCCTCACAATGCATTTTACGCAATTCTGATACTGAAGATCTATCTCATCTTTTCTTCACTTGCCCTTATACTATACAGATGAAAAATGATATTGAAACTAAAACATACAACACTTTCGTGTTTCACAAAGACAACCCACAACCAAATATTTAGAATGTCAAATACATCTCCGAAACTTATGTACTTTCTATGGTAGACAACATGGCGACACTATAACTCTATTTTATTCCACAAAGACAACCCACAACCAAATATCAACCCTTCTAACATGGCATTTATCCATTATCAAGATTGAAAAGTTGCCACTAATCCTCTACCAATACGAACACCCTCTACCAATAAACGACTACTCCTTAAAAATAGATTTCGAAAAAAAAACCATCACAATGAACAAAACTTAATGTTGACGGTTCCAAAAAACGAGATTCTCCTCTCATATTGGATTCATTATTAGAGATTCTTGAGGCGATATCTTTTACCTAGACAAAAGACAAGTTCCTGAAATTTCCATTTTACAGGTTGAAGCACTAGCGGCATTGGAAAGGGGTGTGTAAAGAAGCTTCTTTAGGGATCACTAAGCTAATCATAGCGGGCGATAACTTAACCATCATTAATTCAATAAAAGGAATTTGGAAAATACCTTGAAGGTTAGAACTGTTATATTAGATATCCAGTCCATATGGCATTATTTTAATTCTGTCTTAATTTCATTGTTACATGCAATCCAACAGAACAATTGATTTTCTTACAACACATGATATCAACCCTACTATCATCATGAATTTCATACGACACGCTAAATTACTGATTGCTTGTTCAGATATATAAACCGTTAGACAAGAGTTTTTAAAAATGAACTCCATATCTGACATTTTCTGTACAAACATCCGTTGTAATGATTTAGGTTTATCGTTAACCTGAGAAGGAGTTTAATGTTTAGCTTGTACGAAAAAACAGCACTAAAATGATTAAGATTTCACTAACATGTTTACCATTTTCATCCCTGTACTTACATACAACATGAAGGATGAGGTTATATGCATCAAGACCTCGTACTCCCACACTGTATTATTTAGGTTTGTCTTTAGGAGCTGCCATGGTCGAACTCTGTTCCGAGGATTAAATAGAATTCGACATTGTAATGGAATTGCTTCTTTTGCTGGGACTGGGAGGTATACAAACTGCAAAGTATACAACTTCTGCCTTTGTTAAAAGGCTAATTTAATTTGTCCCAATAACAGCGATCGGAGTCCCTATAATTGTACTGTCGAATTAGTTTAAAGAAAAACAGAATGCCAACATTGATATCGAGTTTACTATTATTATATAATCATAATTAAACAATATCTTATCATGATAATGCACGCATGAGACGTAACTACTACTAGCTGGTTGTCCTCTAACCATACTAGGAAAACTGGAGTAAAAATGTCCGTTTATTCTTAAAAGATCGGTGAAGTTTTATCGTAAACTCTAAATAATATCAAGTATCACCTTCTAATTCAAAAATAATAAGAACTTTAAAAATTATAAAAATGTATTCGAACTATGTCAATATTAATCCAAAACGATATGGTCTATTTATCAGGTGAAATCTCCGATAAAAATGCTGATGTGATATCAGAAAACATGAGTTGACAATTTTTTTCACACATCAGCTCATTTATATGATAAAAAAACAGAAAAGAAAAATATCAAAATCAAAAGAATGAACTTCAGCAATTTGCAACTACTGAAGCACAAACTTAAAATTCCAGCAACCAGTTTTACAACGATGACGGAGATTGACTTTCGGACCTTCCTCTTCGAGCGCCCACTTCGAGGGACTGTTTTTTTGGTTCGTGCTTCACTGGATACAAATTGGTGAAGAAGTTCATTTTTTTTTTTTGATTTTTTGATTTTTTAAATGAGTTGATGTGTGAAAAAAAATTGTCATCTCATTTTTTGTGGTGCCACATCGGCATCCCCACCGGAGATTTCACCAAAAAATGGACCACACTATTTTGGGTTAATATTAACATAATTCGTATATGTTTTTACAATTTTAAAAGTTTGTACTATTTTTTATTCATTGGGTATAGTTTGGTATTATTTAAAGTTATATATGGTAATAAAAGTAGTAACACATGCTAACTTGTGTTTGTTAGAGCTCTTCGATATGCGTACATTCCCTTTAATTTCAATGTTGAAGTAGACCCCATTTTATGGAATTTCTCTTTTGCGGATGTACAAATTTATAGATATTATATAAATTAAGGCAGGTACATGGGCAGTTGTGAAGCTACAAACATAGTCGATCAAGTGAGAATTAAAATGAAGGAGGGAATAGATTTGAAGTGCATCATCCTATTTACAGTCCTTGTCCAACCGCAGTGCATTTGGAGTAGTCAAATCCGGCCCAATTACTACCACAACACCTGCCCCCACGTCGAATCCATCGTCCGGTCCGCCGTCCAGGAGAAGCTCCGGGAGACCTTCGTCACCGCCCCCGGCACCCTCCGCCTCTTCTTCCACGACTGCTTCGTCCAGGTAAATTACACCGTACTAATATATATATATATAAAATAATCACACTTACTACTTGGTATATATAAAATTAAGGGATGTGATGCGTCGGTTTTGCTGGCTTCTCCCAAGAACGACGCCGAGAAGGACTCCCCGGACGACATCTCTGTGGCGGGGGACGGCTTCGACACCGTCGTCCGAGCCAAGGCCGCCATCGACAGCGTCCCCCACTGCAGGCACAAGGTCTCCTGTGCCGACATCTTGGCCATGGCAGCAAGGGACGTAGTCGCCTTGGTACCTTACCTTTAACTTTTACCAAACAAAATAGTTCTCTCTATTAATGATAATACTTGTTATTTTAATTTTAATGCAATAATTAATATATAATTTTTTAATAAAAAATAAATGATTAGAATGACGGATTAACTAAAAATACAGACGGGAGGACCGCATTTCGAGGTGGAGCTAGGTAGGAGAGATGGAAGGATATCAACAAAAGCTAGTGTAGGGAATCATCTTCCAAGCCCTCACTTTAATTTCAAGCAGCTCACCTCCATGTTTGCTTCTCATGGTCTCACTCAGCTTGATCTCATTGCTTTATCAGGTTTTTTTTTCTACATCCTTGCATTTCTTTACCACTTTGGACATACAAATACAAGTTGAGAATGTTGCAATTATTATGAATGGATTTGCTTTTGCTGTCTTTTACGCAGTCTGCTCTTTCTCTCCACTAAATGCCTCGTGCCTTTGTAAAAAGTCTTGTTTTGCAATGATTTTGTTAGAGGTCATGGCTACCTATGATGGCTCTACTCCATTTTTAGCTTGCATTATTTGGTTAAAGTTAGGTTCGGGTTAAATTGAATTGAGCGTTAACTAATACTCCATCTCCCCGTTCATTACTACGTGTCGCTATAAGCTTTCATTTTTGAAAAAATATATTTGTTACTTTAGTTTTTTATGTAATGATTTGTTAATGAGTTATGAGGTATGTTAGTGGAAATTGCACATTTTGAAACTTCCTATGTAAATCCTTGGTTAAAATGAGGTGGTTGTTTATTAAATTATAAATCTTAGGAAAAAATTGTAGCATTTTAACTTAATTATAATATTTAATTAATAGTTATATTAAATGCTATGATACAAATATTATTAAACTGAGCGAGTATTGGTAATTTTAGTGTGACCATTTAAGAGATTGAAATTTGAAATTTGGCGGCTAACGTACAAATATGTTTGTAAAGTGATAGTTGTACATGATTTAAATCCATTGCACAGGAGCACACACTATTGGTTTCTCCCACTGTGGTTTCTTCAAAGACAGAATCTACGGCAACAGGATTGACCCGAGTCTGAACCAAGTGTACGCAGGGGAGCTACGCAAGATGTGCCCGGCGAACGTGGACCCGAGGATCGCGGTCCCGATGGAGCCGGCGTCCCCTAGACGGTTCGACAACGCCTACTTCAGCAACATCCTGCGAGGCAAGGGGCTGTTCACCTCCGACCAGACCCTGCTGGCCACCAGGAAGTCGAGGCGGATCGTGAGCCACTTCGCCAGGAACGGGACGCTGTTTGAGCACGTCTTTGCAGCGGCCATGACCAGGCTGGGGAGAGTCGGGGTCAAGACCGGGGACCAGGGCGAGATCCGCCGCGATTGCTCTACTGTCAATTAGTCACTCATTCTTGATCAATGTGGGGCAAATGCATACCCACCTAGAGTCGACTCTAGCTAACATATTGCATAAGATATGTTAGTCACAAATTGGGAGCTCCTTGTTCTCACTTTAACCTGAAATAACAAGTGCTTTTCTTCAACATAGATACTACTCTTCGACATTAAAGCCACACCTCAATATACTACTCCACTAGGAAACTGAAACATTGAGATGTTTCACAATTACATTACATGGGAAATTGAGATAGATATAGAAAGCGACATTGTCAACCATGGTTGTAGATGTAGGGAATGGGGGCATGTGCATCCAAATGAAGGTCTTTCCAATGGTTATATATGAATACACAATTGTTAAATTACTCTGAATTGCCTGCCACGTTTCAGTCTCACATAATTCACATTCTACATGGTTGGGATCGGATCTGTAAATATGAAATGTCCATTAAGTGATCACTTGAGAGTTGACACCAACGATAAATCAACCAGTAGTACTACTACGGGCCCGTGTGTTTGTTTGGGGGGAAATTGATGGATCTGCATTAACCTCACCAATCCAATTTTAGGAAGATTAAAAATCCCTAATATGAGATTGGGGATTTTTTTTTAATCTATTACACTATTGTATATAAACCAAACGATTATGATATAACGGATTTTGTTTCCGTTTCTTCTATTCTAACCAAACGGACCCTAAGTCTCTATGTCCATGCTCAAAAGGCAAGCTCCCTCTATATCAATGTATTTTCAAATACCACTTCAGATAAATTTGTCAAGTTCATATAAGTTGGTGGTGGATATCTACGGAAAGGACAACAAACAAGTAGACCAAGAGGTTTAAAAAAAGGATGAATGCAATGAGAGGAGGTTTATCATCATTTGGAAAACTAGGGATAGCAAGAAAGAAAGATCAGCAACAAGGACGGATCTCATTTGATTCCTAACTAAAAAGTAGTAATTGACATTGCAAGTATCATAGAGCACTAATTACTAGATTATCCCTTAGTTGTGAGCCTTGTCTGTATCAGGTCTCGATCATGGGTTCAGGGCCAGATGACTCAGCACTGGACCCATTGGGTCGTAGTGAATTGAATAATGTGTCCTTGATTACCTGGCAGACAAGCCGAGAGGAACAGATCATGCACACAGACAAACAAGAGTGTAGGGGAATATACTTCAAATAACTACTCTTTGCAGGTTGTACCTGTGACATTAAGCCATGAACCTGCTCGACAGTTATCTTTGTGCTATCACGTGTAATCTTGGCAAGTGCAGGCTCTTCCTGCAAACAAATAATCAAGCAGAATAATGAGTAAATGTCATTTTGTTACCTCAATAACCAGAAACACACAAATCATTAGTATATGTATTGTGCATCACCACTAGGCCTAATACATGATTAAAATGATAATAGAGATCATATCAGCATAGCTATTAATGGTGCATAACAGATCTCATATCACTTTGACAATAATGAAACCTTGGGGATTTGAATCCGGACATAAAGGATTTATATACCAGGCAAAGTATTGTACTTGCTCTTCCCTGACTATCTAAAATATAGTTTGCACATAATTGCTGAGCTGGAAAGGGCACTGAAGCTCAAAAAGAACTTTGAAAAAAGAGGCTTTGATGTACAAAAACAGTAAACTTCATCTTTTTAATTTAAAATCAGTAGATTCTATGTTAAATTTTAATGGGAAAACAGACAACATTTGCATTAGTAGTTTTATAAAATGTTGTCTCTATAGAGCGAGTGCCTTTTACAAACTCAGGTTATTTCTATAATTCACACTTCAAGAAGGACCACGTCTCATATACGTGTTGTGTCATGTGGAATCTTGAAAGAGCAATGAAAGTTAAAACAAATTACAACAAATCAACAGACCTCTTTCTTTTTTTGTTGCGGGGCAATTAAGGACCCAAAACGTGAATGAGCCTGTTGGTTCTCTGCTTGCTCAAGCTTTTCAGCTGCATAATAAAAAATGCACTATCAGTAAGTAGAGGAGAGGCACAAAATCTTGAAACAAATCCAAAGCAGGCAAGCAATATAATCAAGGGTGAACTAGTAACTACTGTCAGAAATTGAAGGTAGTTCTTCAATGTCTCATTTTATCATAGTATATCAATTCCAAACTATGGCAAGGCGATAGAGTCTTACCTAGATCAGAAATTTGTCCTGCAACATAGTCACCATTTCCAAGCAAAGGAGATGATGAAAGGGTATTGACCCAATATTTGTTCCATAGAAGATCCAGCAGGTGAGAATCAAGAGAAGACTTGAAATATGTGATGTCGAGAGAATAATACTGCAGAGAAAGAAAACATCAAGAAACAGTGGGCCTATGAAGACCTCAACTGACAAACAATGGTCAGAAGAGCAACCTGTTTACAGTGCACGCCAAAATCTTCAATCTTATTCAAAGGAATGGTTTGATATTCTGAGACTGGTTCATCCGGGGGCTTGTATCCCTCTGGATATGTCCTGAAGGCTCCAATCTCAACTTTACCAGCAGAAACCGTCCTTGTTGGATCAATGACAACAGCCAAGAAAGGCTCTTGGAATTGTTGGTTCATCATTTGGGTAGTAACATCAATACCCGAAAGCCAACATCCATAACCAGGATGAGAGTGATACCATCCAACCACATTCTCTAACCGTCCAGCCTAGAAAAAATCCAATACAGACTACTTAGGAAAGAACTGAGAAAAATATCAACAAGAATTGCTCATGATACCTCCACACTCAACTTCATGCTTGAACATATCTAATTAGTAAAAACAGGTAAATGAAGAGAAAATAGCCAGCCACTAAAACATAAAACAATGAAGAAAAATATCCTACTAACCCAAAAGAAAAGATGTTTAAAAGGGAAACTAAGTTGACAAAAAATCTGCATTCTCATTTGGTGAGACTTCATGGCTTAAATAACAGATTATCAGATTCAAATTTCGTTATAACAAGCTACTTAAGAATAGGCTTTAAGATTGGGACCTCAATGAGACAATAACCATTACAATATAACCAGAACTAACCTTCCAAATAGTCTATAGTTGTTTATTTGATGATTTTCCTTCTCTCACACTTAGTTGTCAAATTAAGAAAGCCTTCAAAAAACAACTATTGATCCTCCATTATTCATTTCATTCTGCAGGGTTCAGCAACGAAACATAAAAATATGCCCACTAGGCTCTAGCAGTACAGAATTAAGGTTTGCCTCTCCCTTCTTCAACTCCAAATAAAAACCTAAACTTCATATTGCGATCAATCTCTAATTTAAACTATCTTACAGGGATTTCCTTTTCTAACCAGCCCGAGACTGATCGCAAACAAAAACATACAAGAACCTCTGAAACAAAAATCTGGAGATTTAGGGTTTAGCCGCATACATTCAACTAGGGTTTCTGCACTGGGTCCACTACACCCAAAACTCAGCAAGAAAAAAGAGACACTCAACACCAAAATTGCAACAAAGAAACAAGCAAAATGAAACAGGCAACAGCAAAGCAAAATGAAACAGAATGGCGAACCCTAATCAAAACAATAAACAATCACCTGCTTGTTGGTCTGCGAATAATCAACCATATACTCGTAAGCATCAGCCTGCGCGTTAACCCTAGTCTCCGTCCCTTCAACAGGTAGCGCGAAAGCATCCATGACGATAATGGCATCGCCATCGGTCTTCCCCTGCATCAAGCCCATGATCTCGATGGTTCCCCCGGAGCGGGCGTGGACGACCATCTTAAGCAGCGCAAGGGCCGAGATCTTGACCCGCTTAAAGTAGTGCGGGTCGTTCGCCCAGGGCTTCTCCTGCTGGAACTTGGCCTGTGCGGACTCGTCGTAGTAGAAGATTGAGTCGGCGGCGGAATCGGCGGCGGAGGAGGAAGGCGGGGGGTCGATGGTGGCGATGTTGTTCTCGAGCTCCCATGTTTGCCTGGCTATGGAGGATGAGGAGAAGGCGTTGAGATCCATCGGGAAGGGAGATTATCAGTGTGGTGGGGGTCGATTGGGGTGGAGACTGGAGACTGGAGACTGTAAGGGGAGGAATTTGGAGGGTGGTGTCACTGCTCAAACGGATTCTGGAAGCGGGTCGGGTCGGGTTCAGTTTATTAATGAGTGTGCTCCTTTTGGGTTGAATTGGGCCTTGACGATGGGTTAACCAACAAAATCAGAAAATGAAAAATCTCCTATATAATAACTAAATCAGTATCTCGACTGCACAGCACGCGCTCCGAGACTGCATTTGAAATTTTCGGTGCCACGTATTACACTGGTATTATTTTTGACACGTGTCACCAAACTGTTAATTCGTTTCTTTTGTACTGAAAGAAATTTTTGGTATTATTTTACTTAGGCGGATTTGGCAGCAGATTTTTGCTAATTAAATATTGAAAATCTTTCAAAAAAAATTATAAATATTTTCTTAGCTAAAATGTGGTTTCTTTGGAAGAAAAATGGTACGTTATCTTACGAAATAATACCGATTACCTAAATTTTTTGTATACAATCAAATCACTATGCTATGCATGCATAATTGCCCAGAAAACAAAATATTTAAAACTTATGCTGGCACCTATTAAACCCGGCATTTTACCTGCAAAATCCACAAACTCTAAACAACATATAACACAATGCTCAAAAACTGAAATCGGAGCATATTAAAACCTGTAATAGTAAACCGCAAAAATAAACAAAGCACCTAAAAAACTGACAATAATACATATTTCGCCCCCAACTATTCAAATTATGATGTATGCAAATACAAATTATGCAAATGCAGTCTGAACACAGTGTTGTGGTGCTGGTAAAAACCTGTCCAAAAATAAACACATAGAATATTTTTAGGGCATAAAGATGATCTGCATAATATTAGACATAATATCACTTGCCATCAAGCTGGTATGAACATGTCCATAAATAGCATATGACAATATTACGAACTAAAAAATTGCATAATCATTGGCACAATATCACATGACATCATAGAATATATATGTCCGAATATAATGCACCAAGAATCTATATTTCCCAAAAATTAAAAACGAACTTGGTAATAAAATCATACCCAAAATATTACAGAATTAAAAAGATGTTCAAAATAAAAGGCAGAATATCATATAAAATATATGATTGAATATATGGCAATGAAAATATCTGTTTTCCAAAACAAAATGATATATTACTGAAAATATATGGCAAAATAATCCAATCTTCAATGACCCGGTTTGTGTGGCTATATATTTCCAGCCTCTTAGTCAATTTCAATACATGCAACTAGACAATTCAATACAAATAGACCGTGTTGAGCTATTTACAAGGTAATTCTGCAAACTCTATGGTTTCTCTTTCATTCATTTGCAAAAAAAAATACAATATTTATTCTATAAACGACTTTGTTTGTATATGCTCTCATCCTTTCATCCTCTCAGGAAGTTACAGTACAGACAACAACAGCCTCTCATCCTTTCATCCTCTCAGGTAATATCATCAAGACATTGTTTAAGCTTTTTAAGTATATTGCAACAATTTCTTGCTGCACAAAGTTTCATCGTAAAACTAGGAATTATGTCTTAATTTGCTTAGTCCTCTAATAAACAATTTCTTGATGCACAATATACTATTTTTACAACTAATAAATTTTATGTTCTCTTGTATGATTTAGTTTACAACTAAAGCATTTACTTATAACTAAATAAATTCTATTTTTTTTATATTAATTAGTTGTAAATCATGTGCACTTCTAAGTTCTAAGTTATTTTCTATTATTTAATTCTAAGCTAATGAAAGTAATTATTATAGATCAACTACTTACACTACTATGCAAATATAAATCTTAGTATAGTGAACATACCTTTACATCTCTTTCAAGTTTATGTTTATCCTTCAAATTTGTTCAATGAGTCCATTATGAGGTCCAGGATGGATTACTGTGACAAGAATACACAAGTTAGATCCATATTATATATTTAAAGTAATTTAAGATATGTTGACGTAATATTTCAAGAGTGAGAACCATGACCTGATTATATAGGTTGAACATAGTAAACATTTAATTGTGGCTATTTGATTTCCTCATATCAGAACCAGCTACCTTGGATGTTATAATTTTAAACCTATTATGAAAAAAGCTTTAAAGTCAGTAATTAAAATATAAGTGAATGAATAAATATAAGCTAAGTAAAAAAGTCAGAAGGCCTACCTTTTAGAATATTATCAAACTAAACTTCACATTTTAGATATCTGATTTCCGGTTAGGGTTAGGGTTAGAGATTATGGTATTGAGGAGTGGGATTTAGGTTTAGGGCTAGAGTTTAGAGTTAGGGTTTAGGGTTAGGGTTAGGGATTATGGTATTGAGGAGTGGGATTTAGATTTAGGGCCAGAGTCTAGAGTTAGGGTTTCAAGTTAGGGTTTAAGGTTGGGGTTTGGGGGTTAGAAATTAGGGTTGGGGTTAGGGTTTATGAGTTTAAGGAGTGAGATTTGGGATTTAGGGTAAAAAATCAAACGAAGGATCTCTAGAGACAGAGAGAGAAAAGAGAGATAGAGAACAAGCTTATATTTATCGACTTTGAAGCTCACAATAACATTCTTCACTTCCATCTCTTGACCAACCTTCACATCTGCTCATATGAAATAAATTATTTAATTATTTTCAGACAATAATGAACCAGGACATAAATCAAATAAATGATCTGCAGAGAAAGAGAGAAAGAGAGAGAGAGAGAGAAAGAGATAGACAGACAAAGACAGAGAATGTGCTTACATTTATCACTTTGGATCTGGGCAGAACATCATCCTTCTATATCTCTTCCCAACTTCCAAATATCCTCATCTAGGGACAAAATAAAACGAAAAGAATCTTCAGAGAAATAGATGAATAGAGAGAGAGAGAGAGAGAGAGAGAGAGAGAGAGAGAGAGAGAGAGAGAGAGAGAGAGAGAGAGAGAGAGAGAGATCCTGCTTACATCAAAGATAAAGTGCTTGTGGTGATTTAGTGAAAGGGTTTGTGGTGATTTACAGTAAAGATAAATGTTTTGGAGCAGTTGAAGGATCTGGAAATGTTGATTCGTTTGAATAGAGCAGATAAGGAGAGAGAGAGAGAGAGAGAGAGAGAGAGAGAGAGAGAGAGAGAGAGAGAGAGAGAGAGAGAGAGAGAGAGAGAGAGAGAGAGAGAGAGAGAGGGAGAGAGAGAGAGAGAGAGAGAGAGAGAGAGAGAGAGAGAGAGAGAGATAGAAGGCATTGTCGGCAAAACAAAAAGGTAGGCAGAGACAGGGTTAGGGTAGACGCACGCATCTGGAAATGTATAACCTAAATAAAGTAAGCGGGCTTAATAGTACATTTGGGCCGCTACTTAACGTTACGTTTATTCTTAATTGGCCCATAAGCCCAATTGAACAAATTATTTGTTAAGGAACATTTTACGGGCAATAAAAGTAGTATTTGGGCCAATAAGTGAATTTTGTTTTAATTTGAAATGGGCCAAAAAAACCGTTACAAGTTTTGGCAAACCGAAACCTTATTTTTTATTCAAGCCCATTAATTAAGCCCATTAAATGTTGGCGGTAGTTATTTACTTGGGAAAATAACCCCATAAGTTGTTTACTTGTGTCTAAATCAAGTCCGTTATTAAGCCCATTATAAGTTGCCGATAATATTGTCGGGTGTATTACATATTTAATGGGCCAAAAAGCCCACATTTGTTATTTTTACTGCCCAGTAAATTATATTGGACCACTTATTATTAAAGTTATTACCTTAGAAGATCTTAATATTAGTAAATAAAAATACTTTTCTAATTAAAAATCGATTTATTATTTAGTTTTAACCCATTATAATCTACTAATAATATATATTGAACGAAGAACATGAAGAACAATTCATCTAAATAGTTTTCATACTTAACCCCCCCCCCCCCCCCTCCCCCCCCCCCCCCCCCCCCCCCCCAAAAAAAAAAGTATTGTAATGTATTATAAAATGTACTTATGGGTTGATCTAGCTGAAATTAGATTAATTTCCAAAGTATGAAAGTGGTGAAGAAGAAGAAAACGATTCTAAAAATAGGTTAATATAGACGTTTTATTCAATCAAAAGTTTTTAGCGTTTTACAGTTAAGGGATCTCCAGAGAGAGAGAGAGAGAGAGAGAGAGAGAGAGAGAGAGAGAGAGAGAGAGAGAGAGAGAGAGAGAGAGATTACCTTTATTGACTATGGATCTCAGCAGAACTTTCTTCTTCCAGATCTCCTCATGAAGCTCTAGATACCCTCATCAATCGCGTTCATCGCTTTGTAGGTTAACTTGGGGACAAGACCGGCCTTGGATCTGAGTAATACAGGACGAAGTTTCTCCTCTAGATCTCCTTTTTGCTTTGTGTGATACAGATCTTAGTTGCAGATGTGGAAAAGCAAACGGTTATTTTCGATCTTTAATTTTGAAAATTGAAAGATCAAAAAGGAAAGGTGGCAATTTTAGATGGAGAGAGAGAGAGAGAGAGAAATGGAAACGTCGGAATAAGGAAAGTTAGAAATGATTTAGGGTTTGAGTTGCTTTTGTTTTAGTGTTTGTTTTAGTACAAAATCAATCGTCTAATTTGGCAACGGTCATGGACCAATTTTAGAACCAATAGCCCAATCTATAAAGCCCGTTTAAGTCCAGTAACCCAATATAATGTTTAAAGCTGCATGTAAAATGTAATTGGCCCTAGAAGCCCAATGAAATAGATTTTTTGTGCCACAAATAGAAATTGATTTGGGCCTAAATGCCCATTAAAGGTTTAGTTTAACGGGCCATTAAGCCCATAAATTGGTCAATCCAGAAATGTTAACGGCCATATTTCACAATCTGTGTAAGCCCGGTATATAATAGTCTGAAGCCCATTATCTTACATTCATTTAGGTAGCCCGCTAAAGTATATTACCCAAATTAAGTATATTATAGTCGTTTTGTTACCCAGACATAATGTAAGCCCAATATATTATAGTCAGAAGCCCATTATATTATAGTCGTTTTGTTACCACTTATATGACTACTGCATTTCAGACTTATAACCAAATAAAATCAAAGTATTATAATATCTATAATATATAATCAACGAAGAAGAATATAAATGAAGAACAATCTAGATTAAGACTCCATTTCAAACTTATAACCAAAAAAAATCAGAGCATGATATATATTTGATATTATACTATATTATTAATGGTTGATCTATCTGAAATTTGCAAAATTTTCAAACAATGAAATCACTGAACCAGACGAAATCACTGAGCATTTGTAAGAAAATTGAACAAAAGGAAATTTAGCATTTCAAACATCAAAAAATATCCCGATAGAGAGAGAGAGAGAGGGGGAGAGCTTACATTTCTTGAATCTGGAGTTTGCCAGAAAGTTCTTCCAGAACTCCTCATCAAATGCATCGGTAGGTTTAAATGTAAAGTTGGGGACAACCCTCCAATTGCACTTCTGATCTCCTCATCAGCACGGTGGTAGCTTGGTAAGTACTTAACAGGTAGCTAGAGGCAACCAACCAACAGATAAATGATGAAGAAAACCAACCACCAAACGTATACACGAAATTTCAAATGTGAAGAAAATATCACAAATTAAAAATAATTAAATTATTATACAAATCTTTTAAAATTTAAATCACACAAACCTTGAAAACATTAATTATTAAGTACAATCCCTAATAAAATAACCATTTCTTGCTACACATCTATTAATTGACAGATATTGGCATTGAAGAAATGTGTCTTACTAAAATATTTGGTCTTCAATCAAACAACACACGGATACCAAAGACCAGATCTATGGATGAAACTCGCAAGTATCAAATTTAACTCATTCAATTTCTCATCAGCAAGAGATAAAAATGCTTTTCCCCTAATCATGCAAAGCAAAATTCCTCTCAAACAAAACAGAATTTTCACTCACCTCTTCTGCGGCGAGATTTCCAGAGAACTCTAGAACTCCTTCTTGAAGCAAGCTTGATCCCCAAAAATGAGCCCCGGTTTTGTAATTCGATTTGCATGTTCAAAGGCTATTAATTGGATCTGAAAGATTTGAAAGTAGAAAATCAAAGGATTTGACGGAATGGAGAGAAATAGAAAGAGGAAGAGACGTGAAGCCTGTATTTCAAAATAGAAATCGCCATGGATGGCGATAGCTTGAAAAGGAAAGAATTGTATTGAAGTGTGAAGATAAGATCTGGAAAAGGGAAACGGTGAGGGTGAAATGGAAATGAGGGAGTGATTAGGGTTTCGGCGTGTGTAAAATGGCCGAGGTTAATGTTATGGGCTTGGCCCAGTTACTTGCATCAGATTATGGGCTTCGTTTATATATGGTTGAGGTTAATGTTATGGGCTTGGCCGATGTTAACAAATTTGTTGTTAAGTTTGTATTTTTATTATAGTGCACATATAATTAAATAATTATATTAAATATTAAGTTTGTATTTTTATTTATTTTCTTTGTAAAATATATCTGCAAAGTTCCATTAACTATTGTATGTATGAATCAAAACAAAAATAATATAATGTTGCGATTTGGTGATATTATATATACATGACAAGGGATAAATTAATTTTAATATAAATAATAACTTTTTACATAAATTGGGATTTTTTAGTTTGGAATCTATTTCAGTTATGCATTTATTTTAATTGGTCCTTAAAGCACATTAAACCAATTCAAATTTGCATTAATAATTTACAATTTATACAAATATCCTTTGGGCCAATAAGTCCATTTTAGAATTTACAAATATATATTATTTTTTTATAATACTAAAATAAATATTTATAATTAAATTATATTTAAATACTTAAATTAAGTAGTTAAACATGTTAATGTATTTTTATAAGATTAAAATAAATGATTGGTATGTAGATTGATTTATTTAAATGTTTATATGTTAGTTTGTCAGGTTGATTTTGTTATGGAAGAATTAACCCGACATAACAGAAAGTTTAGATTGACTGTTATTAGTGAGAAACGACAACGGACAAATTCAAATTGTACATAAAAACTGTTTATTATCCAATGTATGACAAATTAAATTCCATAATGATTGTAGAATCAGTTGATATATTTATAGTTAATTATTTTTGGGTAATGTAATCATAACTTCTATAAGTGAAAAATCGAAATTAATCGTATTTATATATATACTATGGAACCAGAAGATTGCAGGAGTTCTGTGTGTGCAGTTTTTCAAGTTGTTCGATACTAGGAGTCTAGCTTACAAAAATCTCAGAAGTTGTTCACTTGGAAGAGGCATCGAAACTAACAAGTATTGTATATTTTTGTGTTGTTAGATTTCTAATGTTTGATTGTGTTAGGTATTAAAACTAAATCAATAGGGTTCAGTTATATGATTTAGGTTCTACGATACTGAAAACATGCAATAAAACTAATATACTATTGTTCAGTTATATGTTTTAGGTTCCAGGTTACTGAAAACATGCCATAACACTAATATACTAAGTACTCAATGTTTGATTGTGTTATGTATTAAAACTAAATCAATAGCAGAGGTAGATATATGATTTAGGTTTTAGGATTAGAGTTAAATGAACATTTTTATTATGTTTGATCGTTTTACAAATATTGATGTAAAAGAGTTTGGTTATGCATGTTTATAAGACTACTTAATCAATTTTTATGATTAATAAAGTTATGGAGAGGTTTGAAGAAAGGTTTGAAGATATTGATTTGCGACAAAGATAAGAAGAGGTATAATACTACAACCAATGTAGTATACAAGGAAGTTTTTAATAATTTGTAGCAATTTTGAACATTGTTCCACATTTAATGTTTTTCATTTCATTTCATGTATTATATGATCATTTTTATTATGTTTTATGGTTTTAGTAGTATTGATGTAAGTGGTGTGGCTATACCTGTTTCAAAGACTACTTAGCCAATTTTTATTATTAATAAAGTTATGGAGAGTGTCGTCTTTCTTTATATCATTTAGTTTTTGGTATATCTTACATATTTTTTTCGATTAGTCATGTTTTATTTAAATAACTAATAAATAAAATATTGAACCAATGATTCATCGATAATTTTAAACAAAAAATTATTTTTACAAATATAAAAAAAATATAGACAAATCCCGTGCAAGGCACGGGTATTACACTAGTTAAATTAAAACAATGTATTCTTTTCTTTTGGTCATGCCTCATGCGAGTACTTGGTTCTTGCACCGGGTTGTTAATCCGGATGAGGGTATGGATGTGTAGAGTTTGATGACTTTTTTTTATTGGAGGCAATTGTAAGGTGATTAGCCGCATTTTTTTTTTTAATAACAGTGATAAATGTTGGTGATTTTAGTGTCATCATTAGATTGTTCCCTTGGAGGGAATAATGTCATTTAATGTGATCGAGATTCATACAATACTATGAGAACTCATTTCGTTATAACACATGTTTGAGGGTGTGGAGTACACACGTGTGTAAGCGGACTAGAGTTCTAGAGGGAAACAATAATGATTTGTTACATGTGAAGAGCAAGTACTCTTGGAAGGAACATTGCTGCTTTGTTCCCTTTGAGGAAACAGTACAGGGAACTGTACAGATGGCTGGTTGATCTGAGCACGTTAGCCACGTTGTTAATTTTAGAACGTGCTTGTAACTGTTGTGCAACTACAGTTGTAACTTCTCTTATAACCACCATGACTTATGTAGCTCCCTTGTAAATTGCCGGTAACCGCTGGAGACAGTTACCTGAGATGGTAACTATCATAGGAGCGGTTGTAACCGCTTGGTAACCGCCCAGTAACTGTCGGAAACTTCCCTAAACTTCTGTAATTCGTTTATAGAAGGCTCTCACTGCCTATATAAAGGCTTTTTGGGTGATAGTGTTGGGAGATAGACGATCGAGAGACGACAAGGGACGATGTAATCTCTCATTAGATCGAATCTATCCAAAGTCATACATCCTCATTACATGCACTCTAAAGTTCAATTCCTTTCTGATAGCCTGGATCAGAATTGGGTTGGTTTGTCTTATCTCACTTCAAATTTCGTGGATTCCCTAAGGCTATACTAGGGGTGAAATATTGATTTCGAAAATCTCACAAGCGATTCAAACCTATATCAAGTTTTTATTGCCTATGATTGATCTATGGATGTGGAGTCATCTACATCAACATCCACGAAGGGGAACCCCAGATATGTAGGGAGTAATTCAACTATTTTGTAGATTCATTATCTCGGAGTGTTCAGTGCATCGTCAGCATCTTCAGTGCCTTCCGAGGGAACGTTCCAGAGAAGGGTTCCAGAAACCGACAACACCTATAGTCGAAATCAATATTTTGAGATCAAGTCGTATGGCAATGGGCATGAGAAGACAACCAATATGAATATGGTGGAGACCCAAAGGAAGGTTGGTCGTTCCTACCTTAGAAGGGATATTGAAACCCTTGATCCGAAGGTTTTGATGTATTATGTCCCAAAACTGATTTGGGTACATGAAAGACTATTTGGCTTTGATATTATTCATATCACTGATACATATGATATGGAAATGGTTAGATGTAAACCATGTATGATCTTTTGGTCATGTGATAAGATATGTACATCGATGGAATGGTTATGTAAACATGTCCATGATTTCTCATTACTATTCGATGAGAAATGATAGGTGTAAAACATGTGTTTTGAGAGATCATATATGAGAAATTATTATATGATCTGATAGGACAAATTGAATTTGTGATCAAACAAATTTTGGATGGTCGTCCGTTGAAAGGGAAACGTGTCCATTATGTGGACGTGTCCTTAATTGGATGGTGTCGAGACTTTGGTGATTTGCATTTAGATGCAAGAGTGACTCCATGTAAGTCACGTGATACAAGCAAAAGGACATTTACATGATGTCAAGGGTACTATTACCATGGACATTGAAATATGATCATGTGTTCACCATTTACGTAGGTGAAGGAAAGATGTCATAACCTTTTATTATATGATATAAACATATTGTTTATAAAATATTTATTATCTTGTATTTAAGGATGATGGAAGTTTTCTCATATAGAAGTTCGTACCCTGAATGGGTAATTCCTTTGAAGGAACTGTCCTTAGTAAGAGACGTTTGTTCCCCTGGAAGGAACTGTGCCTTGAAAGGACTAATGTTCTGTAAAGGGTATGAAGGAGATATGTAACAATCTTGTTTGTTATATGAATACTGATCATGGATTGATGTTTGCATCATTAATGGACTAATGTAAAGTTCAATTGCTACAACGAGTCCTTTGATGTGTTCCCCTGAAGGGACATGTGTTCGTTAAAGGGCGTTAAATTGCTACAACGAGTCCGTTGATGTGTTCCACCGCCTCCGTCAAATCGGTGTTGCCGCCTTCCTTTGCCAACTCATCGCTGTCTTCGGCGGCGTCGGGGGGGCTCGGTCGGAGCGGGTGGGAATGGTTCGTCAAAGGACCACAAGTCTGGACTTGGACCATGGCGGGATCTGAGCTTGGAGCACTGGTTCTGTCGTCAAGGGGAAGTGGGGGAAGGGGCGGTGGCTGCGGAAGCCATTGATGGGAGCTTTTTAGGGTTTTTGCTTTTTTGGCATCCTTTTTATTATTATTATTATTGGTCTTGTTTCATTTTGATTTGTGGTGACATGTGATATTTATGTATGACAAGATAAATGCTGGACATGGTTATGGTTTCATAACCAAGATTGTATATCAACAATGGTATGAAGTGTGCACGTTGTAGAAGATTTCACACATGCTAACATTATAGTTGGTCGAAGAGGGTGAGTGTGTTATTCCCCACATGACAATGTAATGATGTGTCATAGGAGATCCTTATGTCCTTGAAATTATGGTGAAATCCATGTTTCTTACTTGGTATAAGTGACAAATTATGGGAAACAATTCCCATGGAGGAAAATATGTCCCTGATGGTGGTCATATTCTCCGAGGGAAGCGATTGTTCCCCTAGAGGAAACTGTTCCCTAAAAGGAATACGAGTCCTTTGTTATTTCTTTAAGGGTTCTTTATGAAAGAACAAAGATGATCTCATATGAACTTTGGTTTGACAGAAACTAAACTTAATTTATTTGAGTTTGGATCTAGGGCGGTCAATGGACTACCCATGCCTAAGAGAAAATTTTGGGCAAGATAGATGTTGATGGCCTCTTTGGGTATGCAAAGCATTCCAAGAATTTTCAGATCAATTTTATTGAGCTGAATGATTTGAGAACGGTCCAAACTGTGATCAAGTGAAGAGGTGCAATATGTGATGAAGTTCACTTCATTATACCGAGACCAAATACATATTTCCAAGGTTTAATGGAAACATAATGTGAGATTGGTTTTTCAAGAAAGGATGTCACTGGAGCTTCGTTGAAATACGAGAGCAAGGAGGGAAAATATATTCGATTCCTGATTTCAAGCTTACTTAGCTAAGGAACTGAGGATGATAAACTACTCAAGATTGAGAGTAGAATCATAGGATCTTAAGTGAGCAACAATAAGTCTCAATTATTACCTTTTGAATAAAGGTGATGGAGAATGAGATGGGCTATCTCATAGGTATGGACTTACGCGTGTGAGCGAAGTTCCCACCAGATCACAACAATTATGTGATACATATATTTCCTTAGGGAAATATGGCCAATGAAAATTTTGGTATTCTTATGTTGGGACAACAACATAAGGTTTACATATTCATGTTGTGGATGAGACAAAGAAAACACCTAAGTGGTGGCATCAAAGATGATGTTTGTCTAGCGGCTTCAATATCATAAATGGTGGATCTTAAATGGATTCATGACATCAAGATTCCCTATGTAGCATATGGGGGAGGTCAAGGTGATCATTTGCATTAGGATCGAAACGAGACTGAAAGAAAGTGTTTTTCGAAGGGAAGTGTCCCTTGACGGGAAACATATCCCTCATAGGAAAACGTGTCCTTTAGTTTCTCGTTTATGCCTTGTGTGGGCATGATGGAATCTTGACTAAAGTTTTCCTGAGTTTAGGAAACCTAATGTACAAAGTAAGAGTACATTGTAAGATGCAACGCTAAATACGCCTTGTTTTGTGGCGGTTTAACAAGTACTTATGTGCTATGAGTTGACCATGGTTTATGGTCATAGTTGTTTTGGACACCTTGTTTATGGTAGTTTGAATGAGTACTCAAGTATTTGGAAAAAAATCATGGTTTATGGTCTTGGTTGTGTTAGAATCTTTCCTTGGATATGGAGGAAAAGTTGGATGCAAGTTTGATCGTCAAATTAGATTATTCATCTAAAGTGGACGGAAAGTTCCCTTGTGGGGAAGTTTGTCCTATATGGACTTTGTCTGTTCCCATGGAGGGACCAGATGCATTTAGTTCCACTTGATGGTAGTGCCATTTCATGGACTTCTGAAGGAACGATCTAGCATCATGGATTTAAGAATGGAAATGAGATTGGTAGTGGTTAGTTGTAGCCAAGGTTATGGCAAACGATTATGGAATTAAATCTACCAAATTTCCTTAAGGCCGAAACTGATTTCAATTATGTGAACATAATAACTCTGGTCAGAGGGGAACAATGAAATATGCGATAGAGGTCACATCCCTTGGATGTGAGGTATGGCATGTGATGTGACCCTGCCTCCCATGATGGCCCAAGACGAGGAAGAAGCCATGAGCCTACGCTCAAAGGGCCCAGTAACAAGGTCTAGGTCCAAGGCCATCGCCGCCGCTGTCGCGTCACTTATCGCACGCGCCACCGCCAGCCAAGGAAGCCCATAGACCAATCCAAGGCTCGTCGTCCTCGCCACCATCGAAAGTTCTGAAGACTGTGAAAAGGCCGCGTTCTTTTGAAGACTGTGCCACCTCGTCGTCTCACGCGATGATCTCTTCAAAGCCTTCAACGCGTCCATGAGTTTCACGCGTTCTTTTTAAGACATTATCTATATTTGGTATTTCCAGCTTGTTTAGATAGTTTCCTTATTTATAGCGTTTTAGATAGTTTCCTTTTTAGTCGTTCTATCTTTTAGGGCGAGTGCCTTTTGCATGCTTGCATGGGCTAGCCCTTAGGCTCGTTTCGACCCAAGCCCATTAGGTCTTGGTCGAGACCCCTTCCCTATTTATACCCTACTTTGTACTCTTTATTTCTCACGTTCAAAGTTAAAGTTTAAGGTTTAAAGTCGAGTGTTAATCCCTCCTTCCCTTGATCGGACGTCACCCATATCCCTCTCATTCCCATTCACTCAGCCGCCGACGCTACGGCAACCACTCGATCTCCATCGAGCTTATCCCCTCCGCAGTCGATGCTACGACATCAACGACTTGTCCCTTCAAGTCGTCTATCCCTCCATTCAATCACTTCCGCCACCACTATCCATACTCCCATCAACTCGCTTCCATCGCCACCGTGATCACCACCACCACCATCATTGCGTTCTTCCGTTCGCGATCACCACCACTGTGACGTTCAGACGTGACTTCCCAACCAAGACTAGATCCAAGGCGTCTCCTTTGACAACTTGGCTTGACACAGGAGGCAAGGACACATCAACTGGCATCAGAGCCCAACAGTCTTGTAAGTCACGAACTCAAGTTCCAATTTTGTTCACGTAATTTTTTCTTGCCCCCATCGTCTTTTTTTCATATTATCGCGTTCATTGAGAAAGAAAAACCAGAAATTTTCCATCTTTGCTCACCCTTCGGTTTCTACAAGGTCACACCTTGGCCGATTTTTTTTTTCCTTCCTTCCCAAGTTTTGGTGTGTTCGGTAATTTTGTTATCTTGCATGCTAGAATATTTTGTTTCCTTATTTCATGCGTGGATAGAGTTTCCTTGTTTGCTTGATTTTGCTTTTTAGTTAAGTTTACCAATTTTCTTATAAGATATCATCAAAATCTTATATTCTCTCTCCTCTCTCTACAAAGATCACACTTGTGATATTCTAGCTACTTAGACCTTTTTTTTATTTTGTTTCCTTTTGCAATCCGCAAAGATCAAAAGATAAGATCTCGGATATTAAAAAAAAAAAGATATCAAAAAGATATTTTAAAAAAAAAGTTTCCAAAGTTAGGTAAAGCCAAAATAAGGCAACCCTAACTCCCTCACCCAGGTCTAAGCTCATCTTCTCCATCTCTCCATCGTCTAGGTAACTTCCTAGAAGGTGATTTCTTGCTACTCGGTTGCTTTGTTTACGTTTGTTTAGGGTTTCAGTTTGTTCTTGTTTGTTTGATTGCAACTTGCTTGATACACCAACTCTTGTGCAAACCAAGCCGCCCTCACGACAAGCCCAAACAAGCCCTACCTACGTGAACTTTGTGATTTGATTAGTGATTTGCTTGGTTGTTGTTCTTTGTTGTCTTTTGGTTCATTTTTACTCCCATGTCTGGCCGTCTTGTTATAGGCACGATGCAGATTGGATCCAGTCAAGACGACCGCGAAGTCGACACAACAAACCGAGACCAACCATCACAAGACCAACAACGCGATCCAATCATGGAATTGTCTGAAGATCAAACCTTGATCCATGCTCTAAGACAAGAGATCGCGACTTTGAAAGCCCAACCACCAGTGGCACCCATCGTGCCGACTCCTACCCCTCCAAGTGCTATGGACGCGCCGCCTCCACTTGGAGCTACTGACGCGGGTCCATGGAAGACGAGAGTCGACAAAGGCAAAGGCAAACTGCATTCGACATCTCAACATCAACGACAACTCAACAGAATGCAGAGTGTCATCGAGAGTCGCCAAGGCTTCGTTTCCAACGCAGACCGCTATGTCCCTAGAGCCACACCTGCTGGCTTCGACGACGGCTCCGACTATGACCACGACGCCGAGGATGATCGAGGTGAGTACTCTGAACCTTACAATTTTGATGACAGGTATGCCTCTCAGAGAACACAACGCCGTGTGCAAGCCTCTACACCACGCGATGGCCGACGTCGTCAGGCTGCCCAAGCCGACGCGACGCCAAGAAGACACAGCCGCCGCGATCGTGGAACTGCCCCCCGCGATGATCCTTTGAGGACACCCCCTACTCAGCAACGTAACCATGATGTACACGATCATCTACGACACCAAAGTGTCCGGAAACCGCGTTATGACAATGGCTACACGTCGATCACACCCAATGTCCAAGACGACTTCGACGAATATGATGACGAAGAGATCGATGACTTAGGTATGGTCAATCCAAATTTTTTCCATCCACCTCTTGGAGATCCCATTGAGTTGCATGATCACCCTTCGGATTGGATACCTTCGCCGCGTCTTCGTCCTAGAGGAGAACGCGTTCCTGACATTGGCGGCGAGCGCCGCGATGTTCAGCAGCGAGACAATCGACGCGACAACTATGATCCCTAGCCACGAAGACGTCAACGCGATGATGCCTATGCGCCCAGGGATGACTTTGTCCGCGAAGATTGCGAACAACGCGATAGACACCACGTTGGACGCGATAGACCACATGGATTGCGCACCATTATCAACCCTCTTTATGACGCTGCCCCACACAACGCGTTCAACCCAGCCCCAGAACAGCCTCGATACCAGCGGCCCCACGTCAAGGTAAAAATCGAGCATTTTCATGGTGAATACAACCCCTCTGTAATATCCCTCATTTTTAGAAAGGATAATTGGGTAAATTTCCCAACCTTCGTTCAATAATTATTTCGCTTTCAGTGGAGTTTGGATTTTCTGTAATATCCTTGATCTCCGAAATAATTCCTTGAGTGGTATAAAATACATTCGATGTATCTTAGGGACTTAGAATATTTGTTTGGATACAAACATATAATTTCAGGGGTTTAAAAACCCATACCAAACTTTCCTTGTACAATTCTGCACGCCAGCCTCAAATTTCTTCCGTGTGTGTTTCCTTGTCGGGACAATTGTCGATGTGTTGGACGGGCACGCCTTCTCCCTTGGGCTTCAAATAGAGCTCGATCGGAAGGGTCGTGGGCAGCCTCAACAGACTACAGCTCTCTCCCTCTCCCTCTCGGCCATCTCCATTGCTCTTCCCGCCGGTGGGCTCCTCCTCCTTCCCCGACGTTGTTGTGATGTCTGAGCTGCTGTTGGGCTACGTTGTCGTTGCGTACTGCTGGCTGCCAGCGTCGTGGTGCTGATGCTCTCCCCGGTGAAGACCCCGATGACGAGCGTCCTTCCCGGCGAAGACGGAGCCGAGCTGCTACCGTGCCAAGTTGCTTGTTGTCGCCGCTGGCTGCTGTAACTCCGACGACGAGCCTCTTCCTGGCGAAGGTGAGCCAATCCGGTGACGAGACCCACCCTGGCGAGCCACCGCTCTTGGCCGCTGCTGTGCGTGGTTGAAGCTCCATTGTTGAGCTGCTGTTGTTGTTACGTAGAAGCAAGGAAGAAGACAAATAAGGTGGGCTCCCCCTCCCTTAATTAATTACTTGTTGGGCCGAGAAGCCCAAATCCCATGCAGTCCAGATTTAACCCGAAATCGATCGAGCGGTATATTTTCGACCCACTTTTATCCGTATTTTTCTTTAGGAAAATTTAATTAATATTTTTATGATTTAAAATCATAAAAATTTATTAAATTTAATTACTCTAGTTCGTCAAACAAATTGATTGATGATAATTAATTTGTCAGTTGTAACGTTATTTGCTGGATCGCGAGTGGACCCATAATCCTGCTAGAGCTAGCTGAAGCATAGGCCATATCCTCGAAAAGGATATCATCAGTAGTCGTCTCATCTAGATTCATCGCCGAATCTACTTAAGGCAAGTGGCGGTTCGCTCTTGCTTATCATTCCATATTTCTATTAATTATCAATTGTTTAATTGTTAATTAAATTGGGATGAATTACTGTCTTCGTTGGGAGCAGATTTTATAAATGATATGATTAAAAGGAATATTATAATAGGTTATATATACTGCTAGAAACAACGCTATATATCTGTTATTACCATGATGGTATTGATGTAGATTTTTATGCGAACTTGAAATATAGTTAGCACGAGTATTCATAGGAACGCTGCTTACCTTGCGAGATAGCCGTTTCTTTATAACCATGGTGGATAGGATGTCCAAGCCCTAACACCATTTCTCTGGTCATGACTATCCTCTATCCGAGTATAGGGGAGGTGCGCTTAGCTGGCGTCAAACCTTTCGGGATACGCTCCCAAGATATCTCTCATATCGAGATGATATATTTATATGATAAAAGCTTATAACGTGAATATACGTTTTGGAATTAAATAAGATAAGTGCCGCTATGCACATAATTAATGAACCTTGGGCGAGAAGTACAACGTGGAAACTCGTCTGGGCTTCGATTATAGTAAGTCCACCTTCCTAATCTGAATTCGCATGTTCCCGAGAAGTACAACGTGGAAACTCGTATGTTCCCGAACATTTGTCATACGTTTCCGTAAGACTCAATCTATTGGAGTCTTCTCTTCATATATTTTTCCCTTAAGACTCAATTCCTTTGGAGTCTTCTTTTCAGTGCATATCTAAACTTTAATCATTCCGTGAAAGTTCCGGGTTATATATCCTTCCTTCGGTTGTTATTCGAGGGACAATGATAGTAAACGGTTACGATCACTAGAACCACTCTGTTTTCACCCTTGCATAGTCTTTCATTAGACTAACCAACCAGATTTTATTCATTGCATGGTTGGCTGGTGTCATCCATCCCATACGGCACATCAGTGGTTGGTTTTCGCAGACTTGAAGTAACCAATTGAAGAAGAGACTTGCAGTTGCAGATTTAAGTGCCGGTCTTTCAAGGTCGTTAGACATTACTTTAATGTATATTTTTATAACCTAGTCATGTGATAGGTTTATTCTTAAAAGTCTTCCGCTGTGTAATTTATAAGTTTTCCGATGTATTATCATTCTGTTGTAAAATCATCTCCTCGTTTGACGAGAGATCTTTTAATAAAAGGTTGAGTTTCACTTATACAATGTCTTCCGCTGTTTAACCTTTTGTTATTTAATATATTTATTTAAGTTAATTGTTCCGATTAAAGCCTTGGGTGACATCGGACATCAACGTCTGAGGTCACTGGCGTGTGACATTTCCAACAATAAGTTGGGGGTGTTACAAATATGGTATCAGAGCAACAGTTTTAAAATTCCTGGCCTATTGTTAGGTTTGAGAATTTTCGAAAACTAATTTTGAAACTATTTTCAAACCTATCTTCCATTAAAAAGGAATTTTGAGAGTTTTAATGTTAATTTAAAAGTTATAAGTAACTCTGGTAACTAATTTAAATAATTTAGCTATTTTGAACTTCAAAAGCTATTTATCGTTGGTTTATAAAAGGCGTGTTATACGCAGTCAAAATGAGTTTAAGATTGTAACTTTAAAAGTGTGATTTTTTTAAGTAAGAGATTTGTGATAATCATATCACTAGTTTGCAAAACTAAACTGTATAAGTAATTATTTTTATAGGGTTTAAAGGTATAAAGTATAAAGTTTGAAGATATGAAGTTTAAAAGTATAAGGTTTATTATTAAGTGGTTTCAAACTTCTGCAAGCTTCAAGTGTTACTTATTCCTTAGATCCATTCTTAAGGATAATGTCTCTTCTTAGGGTTAATGTCATTTAAAGGTTGACATTTCCCCTAGAATACCCATTCTTAAGTAAGCAGAAGAAGATCATTTCTATGGTTAACAGTGGAGGGTTAGTCAGACTAATATAAAGTTATTAGTTGGACCCTTATAATCTGTATCATAACGTATTTGACTAAAGTATCATGATCAAGTTGGAAAAGTTCTAAATTAACGTTATGATTCACCAACAGATGGTGAACACAAGAAACACGGTTCGTGCTGGTGCAGAACCAAGTAATGACGCAAGGTTGAATCTGAGGAGCGCCGCTAATCAAGGGGGAGAGAACGAGTCTGTCTCTCACAATAACCCCGCAGGCGTTGGCCAAGCACAGGCAAATCCTCCAGTATTGTGGGATGCTGCGACCAAAGAATCCATTCGTGGGTTTGTTATGCAAACGGTCACCAAGGCACTTCGGTCAATTCTACCGCAAGCACAAGGTGTTCCGATTCCTCAGGTCATTTCTGGAATTGAGGAGCCAATGGAGCACATACCTCAAGTCAATGTCGTCAGGGACAGAGGGACTTACAATCGAGCTTTGAAGGCCGTGAGCTCAATGAGGCATGATAGCTACGACGGTACTGGAGAACCGGTCAAAGTGGCATATTGGTTCTCGCATATGGAACGGTTGTTCAGAAACGTGGATTGCACTGAGGTTGAGAAAGTGCATATCGCTTCCCTTCAACTCAAGGATGTGGATAGCGAATGGTGGGAGAGCACTAGGTTAGCTGATCATCCCGAGTTGAATTGGAGTATGTTCAAATCAAAAATGACTGATCGTTTCTTTTCCCGTGTTATGAGAGATGAGAAGCATAAGGAATTTCTGTACCCTAAGATCAATGGGTTAAAGGTGATTGAGCTTGCAGGTAAGTTCAATCACTTGTTGCAATATGCTGGGCCAGAGGTGATGAGCGAAGAACAAAAGATCTGGTACCTCCATGGATGGATGAATCCAGAAATCAAACCTCTAATGGTGCGTCATGAATGTTCTACGTTAGAACAATATGTGGATGCGGCCTACAAGATAGAGGTCACACTGGAAGAATCCGCCCAAAAATGGGAGAAGCAAGTTAAGGGAAAGGGTGGGCAACATGATCGCCAGGTTGGTTCATTCAAACGACCGACATCTCCTACCAAGCTTGAGAAGTCTGGTCGTGCTAAGACCGAGACAACTCAGTCTGACTCCGCCAGAGGCTCAGGTTGGAGTAGCGGAGTAATTCAGTGCCACAACTGTGGTGAAGTTGGGCATAAAAGTCTTAATTGCCAAAAGGAAAAGCGAGTATGTTATAACTGTGGGATAGAAGGCCACATGAAAACATACTGTAGAAAGAAAGGTCAAGGACCAACACAGTCTTATCAAGCCTCAAATGTTGGCCATGGACAAAATCCAAAGCCAGAGGTATCTGCTTCTGAGCAATCTATGGCTCGTAATAAAGGCAAAGCGCCTATAGAGTCTTCAGGTCAGGGGCAACGACTCTTTGTGATACGTCACCCCGATGGGGGGAAGCTTTGTACAAGTGGTAGTATTTTGTAAGGCTTTTTAAAGAGCGACAACTTGTGTCGATAGCCTCCATAGCTTAGTAATCTGTCTACTTGACTTTCTGTCAGTTGCTTTATGTAATGTTTCGATCAATGAAGAAGTGTTTCCTTGTTTCGGAAATTACTAAATTCGTCACTATTGCAAATTGTTCGTTCATATAAGACTCCGTGAGTGCCAAAAACAGTTATGTCGTACGGATAAAAACTATCAGGACTCATAAAGGAGGGGTAACGTATAGAACCGATGTGTTCGTTCCTTACATGGTTAACACCAGGGTCGACTCCACTATGGAATTTTTTTTAGATCCATCCTTAGGAATCTCTCCTTATTCCTGGAATAATGTCGCATCGATATGACATTAATTACTCCCTTCGTAGAACGGATGATCGTTATCTCATGATTTGAGCTTTACCAAAATTCCATATTATAGAGGAAACAAATGTATGTGATTAATGCTTTATGTGATTAAGAATTTATTCCCGTATGTGTACCCTAAACATTTGTTTTGGTAAAAGTACGTGTGAGTGAACTGTATCAAGTTCAGAATGCCTAGTTGTGTGGTCATACTATAGCCGTCCATGGGGATAGTTTGCTAAGAAGAGAATAGATATATATATATAAGGGATAGTTCATATGGAATCCAATTTCTCTAAACAATTGGTACCAAGTTAGCATTCCACTGCTTGGTAAAGGGAGAGGTCTCAGGTTCGAGTCTCTTCAACAACCTACTGGCATTGGCGAGATTAATTCTAGGCCACCAGTGATGGGCAACCTACTGGCAGTGGCGAGATTAATTCTAGGCCACCAGTGATGGGCAACCTACTGGTAGTGGCGAGATTAATTCTAGGCCACCAGTGATGGGCAACCTACTGGCAGTGGCGAGATTAATTCTAGGCCACCAGTGATGGGCAACCTACTGGCAATGGCGAGATTAATTCTAGGCCACCAGTGATGGGCAACCTACTGGCAGTGGCGAGATTAATTCTAGGCCACCAGTGATGGGTTGGGGTGGATGGGCTACAACCCTGTGATTGGGCCGGCCAAAAGTGGCGGAACGTTACATAAAAATACATTTTTTGGTGAAGTCATAGGGATTATGGTTATGGAAGTTGTAAGTAAATGTGTCCATTGTGGACCAGAGGATTAGACTTTCGGAAAGGCTAAGGGTGTAAGGTCGTAGGTATTGTCTTGGAAGATGTACCTGAGGTCCGTTATGAGGCTTCCTTAAGAGAAGCGACATAAAGAATTGGACAGAGAGTGATTGATGTCTGTTACGGCGATTTGATGTTACGTTTAGGGAAATAAAGTAAATAGGCACAACCGTACTAATCGATTTATCACAACCATGTTTCGAGGAAACTACAGATATGAGTTGGCAGTGAGCTTTAGGGCCAAATTTAAGTAGGCCAAATGATTGAATTTGGGAAGTTGTCCTTTCAAGGAATAAAGAGTTATGACACTTGAGAAATTACAAGGTTCGATATTTGGACTTTATGTGAATGGGCTATCTATAAGGCGTATAGTACAACCCTTATTGGAAAGATCAGATTGTGAAGTCACTGTGTTGGGAGTAGGCCACTTAAATATGGAAAGGTTACAGTTTAAGGATATGATATATTGATGATCCCGATATATTAAAAGATTTAGTAAAGAAAATTTTCTATGTACGCCTAAGGAGTAAAGTAGCAAGCATTAATCGTATAAACTATTAAAGGTTCCGATAGAAGTGACTGATGCAGTCGACAATGAATCATTTTCAGGATGATACCTTAAGGAATTAAGGGTAATATCTCATGTGATTCGTTTCGAGGAACATAGGAATAAAAGTGTGATGGTTATGTCTGGAGGAAGTTAAGGAATCTTAAGGGTTTAAGTTATAAAGTGATTAGAGGAATATGTTAAGTCATTACCGAAAGGATACCAAGTTAGAATTTGGCATAAGGGCCAAACCCGATAATGATGAGTAATGGAATTGTGGAGTATACACTTAAAGGAATTAGGAAATACGATGTCTCAAGACCACTAAGATCTGATAATGGAATGTAAGGCAGATAAGGTACGTACTCTAAGAAAAGTAATAAATGGAAAGGTTGACAGAGAAAGGTGTGTTCTCATGCTTAAAGGAAAACAAGTTTGTTGCAAGGATTTAAGAGGATATTATCATAAGATAATTATGACATGGTGGATGTAGTTACGAGTTGCTACAAGTGTAACATATGGAAATGCGAGATAGTGGTATGATTGAGAAAACTGATCATTTTCCAGAAGCATGTCAAGGGTAAAATGATTAAGGATATTAAGTTCAGGTAGTAAGGTTAGTTGTAACCCGATCTCATAGATTATTCGGCCAAGTTTCGGGGTCGAAACTTCTTTTAAGGGGGAGGTGATGTAATATCCCTCATTTTTAGAAAGGATAATTGGGTAATTTTCCCAACCTTCGTTCAATAATTATTTCGCTTTCAGTGGAGTTTGGATTTTCTGTAATATCCTTGATCTCCGATGTATTTTAGGGACTTAGAATATTTGTTTGGATACAAACATATAATTTCAGGGGTTTAAGAACCCATACCAAACTTTCCTTGTACAACTCTGCACGCCAGCCTCAAATTTCTTCCGTGTGTGTTTCCTTGTCGGGACAACTGTCGATGTGTTGGACGGGCACGCCTTCTCCCTTGGGCTTCAAATAGAGCTCGATCGGAAGGGTCGTGGGCAGCCTCAATAGACCACAGCTCTCTCTCTCTCCCTCTCAGCCATCTCCGTTGCTCTTCCCGCCGGTGAGCTCCTCCTCCTTCCCCGACGTTGTTGTGATGTCCGAGCTGCTGTTGGGCTACGTTGTCGTTGCGTACTACTAGCTGTCGGCGTCGTGGTGCTGCTGCTCTCCCCGGCGAAGACCCCGGCGACGAGCGTCCTTCCCGGCGAAGATGGAGTCGAGCTGCTGCCGCGCCAAGTTGCTTGTTGTCGCCGCTGGCTGCTGTAACTCCGACGACGAGCCTCTTCCCGGCGAAGGCGAGCCAGTCTGGTGACGAGACCCACCCCGGCGAGCCACCGCTCCTGGCCGCTGCTGTGCATGGTTGAAGCTCCATTGTTGAGCTGCTGTTGTTGTTACGTAGAAGCAAGGAAGAAGACAAGTGAGGTGGGCTCCCCCTCCCTTAATTAATTACTTGTTGGGCCGAGAAGCCTAAATCCCATCCAGTCCAGATTTAACCCGAAATCGATCGAGCGGTATATTTTCGACCCACTTTTATCCGTATTTTTCTTTAGGAAAATTTAATTAATATTTTTATGATTTAAAATCATAAAAATTTATTAAATTTAATTACTCGAGTTCGTCAGACAAATTAATTGATGATAATTAATTTGTTAGTTGTAACGTTATTTGCTGGATCACGAGTGGACCCGTAATCCTGCTAGAGCTAGCTGAAGCATAGGCCATATCCTCGGAAAGGATATCATTAGTAGTCGTCTCGTCTAGATTCATCGCCGAATCTACTTAAGGCAAGTGGCGGTTCGCTCTTGCTTATCATTCCATATTTCTATTAATTATCAATTGTTTAATTATTAATTAAATTGGGATGAATTACTGTCTTCGTTGGGAGCAGATTTTATAAATGATATGATTAAAAGGAATATTATAATAGGTTGTATATACTGCTAGAAACAACGCTATTATATCTGTTATTACCATGATGGTATTGATGTAGATTTTTATGCGAACTTGAAATATAGTTAGCACGAGTATTCATAGGAACGCTGCTTACCTTGTGAGATAGCCGTTTCTTTATAACCATGGTGGATAGGATTTCCAAGCCCTAACACCATTTCTCTGGTCATGACTATCCTCTATCCGAGTATAGGGGAGGTGCGCTTAGCTGGCGTCAAACCTTTCGGGATACGCTCCCAAGATATCTCTCGTATCGAGATGATATATTTATATGATAAAAGCTTATAACGTGAATATACGTTTTGGAATTAAATAAGATAAGTGCCGCTATGCACATAATTAATGAACCTTGGGCGAGAAGTACAACGTGGAAACTCGTCTGGGCTTCGATTATAGTAAGTCCACCTTCCTAATCTGAATTCGCATTACGCGGTGAGGTTGGTTGTGGACCCAAATAGTCAAGTCGCTTTTAAACTCTTGTGTGAAGTTATAATGTTCCCGAACATTTGTCATACGTTTCCGTAAGACTCAATCTATTGGAGTCTTCTCTTCATATATTTTTCCCTTAAGACTCAATTCCTTTGGAGTCTTCTTTTCAGTGCATATCTAAACTTTAATCATTCCGTGAAAGTTCCGGGTTATATACCCTTCCTTCGGTTGTTATTCGAGGGACAATGATAGTAAACGGTTACGATCACTAGAACCACTCTGTTTTCACCCTTGCATAGTCTTTCATTAGACTAACCAACCGGGTTTTATTCCTTGCATGGTTGGCTGGTGTCATCCGTCCCATACGGCACATCAGTGGTTGGTTTCCGCAGACTTGAAGTAACCAATTGAAGAAGAGACTTGCAGTTGCAAATTTAAGTGCCGGTCTTTCAAGGTCGTTAGACATTACTTTAATGTATATTTTTATAACCTAGTCATGTGATAGGTTTATTCTTAAAAGTCTTCCGCTGTGTAATTTATAAGTTTTCCGCTGTATTATCACTCTGTTGTAAAATCATCTCCTCGTTTGACGAGAGATCTTTTAATAAAAGGTTGAGTTTCACTTATACAATGTCTTCCGCTGTTTAACCTTTTGTTATTTAATATGTTTATTTAAGTTAATTGTTCTGATTAAAGCCTTGGGTGACATCAGACAACAACGTCTGAGGTCACTGGCGTGTGGCATTTCCAACAATAAGTTGGGGGTGTTACACCCTCTGTGTTTCTTGAATGGTTACAGGCTACAGAGTACACTCTTCGCTATAATCGTGTGCCACCAGAGGACCATGTTGACGCCGCGACACTTAACTTTCGAGGAGCCGCCCGCGTGTGGTGGCATAGGTTCAAAGATGACTGCGTTCGACGCCACAGAGCATGAGTCACAGAATGACATCAATTAGTCTACGTAATGACCAGGAAATACGTGCCTCCAGACTACCGAAATCAAATGAGATTGGACATTGCCATGGCTCGCCAGGGATCGATGACTCCATTCGAGTTCTTTTCCAAGCTTGAAGACATGTATTACAAGGCCAACATCTCTGTTGCCCCATCTACTATGAGGACTAAATTCTTGAGTGGCTTGAACACTAACATCCGTGATCAACTCGAGATTTTCCCCATCAAGGACATGAACACACTCACCCACACGGCGATGCAAATTCATGCCCAATTATCTCGCCGGAGGTCTTACACATATTCCAGTGCCCAACAAAGGTATTCTTCTAACTCTAGTGGTTTACCTTCTACTAATGTTCGCCCTAGTGCCTCTACCACAACCGCGTCTAGCCAAGACCGCGCCACCGGCCACCGTGCCGCGACAGAACGCGCAACGACAGGCACCAGTGAACAATGATCGCGCGCGTGATATTGAGTGTTACAAATGTGGTGGAAGAGGCCACTACAAGAGAGATTGTCCCAATGCTCGCAAAGTGTTGTTCTCCACAGCCACTGCCGGCTACGAGTCTTGTGAGGACGAGGAGGCCACACTTGACGCGATCCCTGAAGACAATGCAGAGGAGGATGAAGACGCGTATGACTGCGAACCCACGTCTCTGCACGTGGGCACACCATTGAGCTTGGTGACGCATCGTCTCCTCACCGTCAAGGAAGCCACCTTAAGCGATCAACGAGAGAACTTGTTCCACACAAGGGCTCTAGTCCAAACAGCTTCCTTAAGTGTTATTATTGATGGCGGATCTTGTGCAAATATTGTGAATGAGAAGGTTGTCAACCACTTCAAATTGCCTACGATGCCTCATCCACAACCTTATGCCCTCCAATGGATTTCTTCTAGTCCAGGTAACACAGTATCTCGCCAATGTTTAATTTCTTTTTCAATAGGCCAATACTGTGATTCTATTCTTTGTGATGTCATTGCAATGGATGCCACCCATATTTTGCTTGGGCGCCCATGGCAATTTGACAGGCGCGTGCTCCATGACGGGTATTTGAACACTTATGTGTTCAATTACCATGGGAAGTGCGTCACTTTGCATCCAATGTCTCCCCATGAGATCTTGCAAGACCAGGTCGAACGCGATCGCCAAAAGGCCATAGAGACCGCATCCACTACGCCCCAATCTGGTCATACTTCATCTCCTTCAGGCGCTAGCAAGAAGAAGCACAACGCCACAGCTGGGACACCAAGTGCCCCACATCATTCGTTGCCCCGAGCGCGTCCTTTGCAAGGAACCTGTGAGCAACGCGTTCTTTTGGCCAGGCCCAATGACCTCACTGTATGTGTCACTGGCAAAGCGCCATGTTTTCTACTTGTGCCAACCCCGTGCATACCAGAATCATCGAAGAACGCGGTCTTACCATCATCGATCACGAAGTTGCTTGCCGCGTTCCAAGACGTGTTCCCAGATGAGTTGCCACAAGGATTACCTCCCCTGAGAGGCATTGAGCACCAGATTGATCTTGTTCCAGGTGCTTCTTTGCCCAACCGCGCTGCTTATAGAGCTGGTCCAGAAGAGACCAAAGAACTACAGCGCCAAGTCTAAGAATTGTTAGATCGCGGGTACGTAAGGGAATCTCTTTCCCCTTGTGCTGTGCCTGTGATCCTTGTGCCCAAGAAAGATGGCACCTGGAGAATGTGTGTTGATTGTCGTTCCATAAACCAGATCACAGTCAAGTATAGGCACCCTATTCCCCGCCTTGATGATATTCTTGATGAACTTCATGGCACGATACTCTTCTCCAAGATTGATTTGAAGAGTGGTTATCACCAGATCAGAATGAAAGAAGGTGATGAATGGAAGACGACATTCAAAACCAAGTATGGGCTCTACGAGTGGCTTGTCATGCCCTTTGGGCTCACGAACGCGCCCAACACTTTCATGCGCGTGATGAACCACGTGTTGAGATCTTTCCTTGGCAAGTCTGCATGTGTCACAGTCTTCAAAAGAACGTGGCCTCCCATGACGTCCACAGTCTTCAAAAGAATACGGCCTTTTCACAGTCTTCAGAACTTCCGATGGCGGCGAGGACGACGAGCCTTGGATTGGTCTCTAGGCTTCCTTTGCTGGCGGCGGCGCGTGCGATAAGTGACGCGATGGCGGCGGCGATGGCCTTGGACCTAGACCTTGTTACTGGGCCCTTTGAGCGTAGGCTCATGGCTTCTTTCTCGTCTTGGGCCGTCATGGGGGGCAGGGTCACATCACTCTCCCCCACTTGGCTATGAAGCGTCCCCGCTTCACCATCATCAAACTCTGGCTCAACATATGGAGTCAAGTCGGCCACGTTGAAGGACGCGTGGACTCCAAAATCTGGTGGGAGCTCGAGTTGATAGGCATTGTCCCCTATGGCCTTTATCACGCGATAGGGGCCATCTCCACGTGGTGCTAGTTTGTGCTTTCGTCGTGAGGGGAACCTCTCTTTTCGTAGATGCACCCAGACAAGGTCCCCGGGGGAAAAGACGACGCGGCGACGGCTTGAATTCTGCTGCGAGGCATACTGCGCGGCCCTCCTCTCCAGCTGCTCCTTGGTCTTTCGATGAAGCTCTTGGACTTGCTCAGCGCGATGTGAGGCAGATATATGCACTGGATCTCGGAGAGGGCGCGGCGACAAATCTAGTGGTGTCAAGGGGTTGATGCCATACACCACCTCAAAAGGTGTCAACTTGGTCGCCGTGTGCCTGCATCTATTGTAACAAAACTCGACAATTGATAGTAAGTCCTCCCAACGCTTAGGGTTGGCTTTGAGCATCGTGCGAAGGAGGGCTCCTAAAGTTCTATTGGTGACCTCCGTTTGGCCATCGGTTTGGGGGTGGTAGCTAGTCGAGAATAGGAGTTTGGTTCCTAGCTTTCCCCAAAGAGTTCTCCAAAAATGACCAATAAACTTAGAATCCATGTCACTAACAATGGTACGCGGGACTCCATGAAGACACACCATATGCTCAAAGAATAAATCAGCAATCTCACTAGCACTATGGGTGGTCTTACAAGCTATAAAATGTGCCATCTTAGAAAATCTATCTACGACCACAAAAATAGAGTCTTCACCTCGTCTAGAGAGGGGCAAACCCGTGATGAAATCCATAGACAAATCTTCCCAGGGGGCACTCGGAATGGGCAAAGGAGTGTATAGGCCGTGAGGACTAGACTTATCTTTGGCTCTCTGGCAAGTCACACAACTCCTACAAAACCTAGTCACTTGGTGGGTCATGTGAGGCCAAAAGAAATGTTCTCTCAGCGCGTCTAAGGTCTTCCTAATCCCAAAGTGTCCACGACTCGCGTGTGCTTCCTCAATCAATAGGAGCCTAATGGAAGATCTAGGAATGCATATACGACTAGCCTTATACAAATAACCCTCAGAAAGGTAAAACATCTCAAACTCACGCGATCTCATGTAGTGCTCAAGAATAGGGGCAAAGAAATGGTCACTAGCATATAAATCTTTAATCAAAGCAAAACCCAAAATCTTAGTTTGCACTTGAGTCAAGAGAACATACCTGCGGGACAGCGCGTCAGCAACGATGTTATCTTTCCCTTTCTTGTGAATAACGACATAAGGGAATGTCTCCAGAAACTCCACCCATCGAGCATGGCGGCGATTGAGGTGAGCTTGGCTCTTCAAGTAGCTCAACGCGGCATGATCACTGTGGATGACAAACTCACGCGGCCAGAGGTAGTGTTGCCAAGTCTTCAACACGCGTACTAAGGCATAAAGCTCCTTGTCGTAGGTGGGGTAATTGAGAGTGGCTCCTGTGAGCTTCTCACTGAAGTAGGCAATTGGCCTCTTTTCTTGGTGTAGCACACCACCAATGCCTATGTCAGAGGCATCACACTCTACTTCGAAGTGTTTGGTGAAATCTGGAAGCTGGAGCAATGGCGCTTGGCATAACGCGGTCTTCAAGGCGGAGAAGACGCGTGCATGGGAATCCTGCCACAAAACTGTGCTTCCTTTCTTGGTGAGCTCGTGAAGTGGCACGGAAATGGAGGAAAAGTCGCGTACAAAACGCCGATAAAAGCCCGCGAGACCGAGAAAGCTTCGCACTTGTGTCGGAGTTATAGGCGTGGGCCAGTCCCTGATGGCCGCGATCTTTTCCTCGTCAATGCGTAAACCATCGCTACTAACAATGTAGCCCAGAAAGTTGGTTGACGCGGAGCAAAAGGAACACTTAGCCAGATTGGCGAATAGGTGCTCTTAGCGAAGACACTCTAACACTTGTCGAAGGTAATCGGCATGGTCTTTGAGGCTCCGGGAATACACAAGTATGTCATCCAAATAAATGACAACAAACTTGCCAAGGAAAGATCTCAACACGTGGTTCATCACGCGTATGAATGTGTTGGGCGCATTCGTGAGCCCAAAGGGCATGACAAGCCACTCGTAGAGCCCATACTTGGTTTTGAATGCCGTCTTCCATTCATCACCTTCTTTCATTCTGATCTGGTGATAACCACTCTTCAAATCAATCTTGGAGAAGAGTGTCGCGCCATGAAGTTCATCAAGAATATCATCAAGGCGGGGAATATGGTGCCTATACTTGACTGTGATCTGGTTTATGGCACGACAATCAACACACATTCTCCAGGTGCCATCTTTCTTGGGCACAAGGATCACAGGCACAGCACAAGGGGAAAGAGATTCCCTTACGTACCCGCGATCTAACAATTCTTGGACTTGGCGCTGTAGTTCTTTGGTCTCTTCTGGACCAACTCTATAAGCAGCGCGGTTGGGCAAAGAAGCACCTGGAACAAGATCAATCTGATGCTCAATGCCTCTCAGGGGAGGTAATCCTTGTGGCAACTCATCTGGGAACACGTCTTGGAATGCGGCAAGCAACTTCGCGATCGATGATGGTAAGACCGTGTTCTTCGACGATTCTGGTATGCACGGGGTTGGCACAAGTAGAAAACATGGCGCTTTGCCAGTGACACATGCAGTGAGGTCACTGGGCCTGGCCAAAAGAACGCGTTGCTCACAGGTTCCTTGCAAAGGACGCGCTGGAGGCAACGAATGATGTGGGGCACTTGGTGTCCCAGCTGTGGCGTTGTGCTTCTTCTTACTAGGCCTGAAGGAGATGAAGTGTGACCAGATTGGGGCGTAGTGGACGCGGTCTATATGGCCTTTTAGCGATCGCGTTCGACCTGGTCCTGCAAGATCTCATGGGGAGACATTGGATGCAAAGTGACGCGCTTCCCGTGGTAATTGAACGCATAAGTGTTCAAATACCCATCATGGAGCACGCGCCTGTCAAATTTCCATGGGCGCCCAAGCAAAATATGGGTGGCGTCCATTGCAATGACATCACAAAGAATAGAATCACAGTATTGGCCTATAGAAAAAGAAATTAAACATTGGAGAGATATTGTGTTACATGGACTAGAAGAAATCCATTGGAGAGCATAAGGTTGTGGATGAGGCGTCGTAGGCAATTTGAAGTGGTTGACAACCTTCTCATTCACAATATTTGCACAAGATCCGCCATCATTAATAACACTTAAGGAAGCTGTTTGGACTAGATCCCTTGTGTGGAACAAGTTCTCTCATTGATTGCTTAAGGTGGCTTCCTTGACGGTGAGGAGACGACGCGTCACCAAGCTAAATGGTGTGCCCGCGTGCAGAGACGTGGGTTCGCAGTCATATGCGTCTTCATCCTCCTCTGCATTGTCTTCAGGGATCGCGTCAAGTGTGGCCTCCTCGTCCTCACAAGACTCGTAGCCGGCAGCGACTGTGGAGAACAACGCTTTGCGAGCATTGGGATAATCTTTCTTGTAGTGGCCTCTTCCACCACATTTGTAACACTCTATATCACGCGCGCGATCATTGTTCATTGGCGCCTGTCTTGGCGCGTTCTGTCACGGCGTGGTGGCCGGTGGTGCGGTCTTCGCTTTGGGGGCTTGGCTAGATACGGCTGTGGTAGAGACACTAGGGCGAACATTAGTATAAGGTAAACCACTAGAGTTAGAAGAATACCTTTGTTGGCCACTGGAATATGTGTAAGACTTCCGGCGAGATAATTGGGCATGAATTTGCATCGCCGTGTGGGTGAGTGTGTTCATGTCTTTGATGGGCAAAATCTCGAATTGATCACGGATGTTGGTGTTCAAACCACTCAAGAATTTCGTACTCAAGGTAGATGGTGCAACAGAGATGTTGGCCTTGTAATACATGTCTTCAAGCTTGGAAAAGAATTCGAGTGGAGTCATCGATCCTTGGCAAGCCATGGCAATGTCCAATCGCATTTGATTCCTGTAGTCTGGAGGCACGTATTTCTTGGTCATTACATAGACTAATTGATGCCATTCTGTGACTCGTGCTCTGTGGCGTCGAACGCAGTCATCTTCGAACCTATGCCACCACACACGGGCGGCTCCTCGGAAGTTAAGCGTCGCGGCGTCAACATGGTCCTCAGGTGGCACACGATTATAGCGAAGAGTGTACTCTGTAGCCTGCACCCATTCAAGAAATACAGAGGGGTTGTATTCACCATGAAAATGCTCAATTTTTACCTTGACGTGGGGTCGCTGGTATCGAGGCTGTTCTAGGGCTGGGTTGAACGCGTTGTGTGGGGCAGCGTCATAAAGAGGGTTGTTCATAGCGTGCAATCCATGTGGTCTATCGCGTCCAACATGGTGTCTATCGCGTTGTTCGCGATCTTCGCAGACAAAGTCATCCCTGGGCGCGTAGACGTCATCGCGTAGACGTCATCGCGTTGACATCTTTGTGGCTGGGGATCATAGTTGTCGCATCGATTGTCTCGCTGCTAAACATCGCGGCGCTCGCCGCCAATGTCAGGAACGCGTGCTCCTTTGGGTCGGAGACGCGGCAAAGGTATCCAATCCGAAGGGTGATCCTGCAACTCAATGGGATCTCCAAGAGGTGGATGGAAAAAATTTGGATTGACCATACCTGAGTCCTCGATCTCTTCGTCATCATACTCGTCGAAGTCGTCTTAGACATTGGGTATGATCGATGTGTAGCCATCGTCATAACGCGGTATCTGGACACTTTGGTGTCGTAGATGATCGCGTACATCATGGATGCGTTGCTGAGTAGGGGGTGTCCTCAAAGGATCATCGCGGGGGGCAGCTCCACGATCGTGGCGGCTGTGTCTTCTTGGCGTCGCGTCGGCTTGGGCAGCCTGACGACGTCGGCCATCGCGTGGTATAGAGGCTTGCACACGGCGCTGTGTTCTCCGAGAGGCATACCTGTCATCAAAATTATAAGGTTCAGAGTACTCACCTCGATCATCCTCGGCGTCGTGGTCGTAGTCAGAGCCGTCGTCGAAGCCAGCAGGTGTGGCTCTGGGTACATAGCGGTCCGCGTTGGAAACGAAGCCTTGGCGACTCTCGATGACACTCTACATTCTGTTGAGTTGTGGTTGATGTTGAGACGTCGAATGCAGTTTGCCTTTGCCTTTGTCGACTCTCGTCTTCGATGGACCTGCATCAGTAGCTCCAGGTGGAGGCGGCACGTCCATAGCACTTGGAGGGGTAGGAGTCGACACGATGGGTGCCACTGGTGGTTGGGCTTTCAAAGTCGCGATCTCTTGTCTTAGAGCCTGGATCAAGGTTTGATCTTCGGACAATTCCATGATTGGATCGCGTTGTTGGTCTTGTGGTAGAACCAACTATGGGGGTTGATCTCAGTTTGTTGTGTCGACTTCGCTGTCGTCTTGACTGGATCCAATCTGCATCGTGCCTATAACAAGACGGCCAAACATGGGAGTAAAAACGAACCAAAAGACAACATAGAACAACAACCAAGCAAATCACTAATCAAGTCACAAAGTTCACGTAGGTAGGGCTTGTTTGGGCTTGCCGTGAGGGCAGCTTGGCTTGCACAAGAGTTGGTGTATCAAACAAGTTGCAATCAAACAAACAAGAACAAATTGAAACCCTAAACAAATGTAAACAAAGCAACCGAGTAGCAAGAAATCACCTTCTAGGAAGTTACCTAGACGATGGAGAGGATACGAAGCCATCCCGAGAGAGGAGGTCTGCATCCCTGGTTGCTCAGAAAGAGAGAGATGGGGGTGATAAGTCAACTTCTAGAAGATGGGGCATGGATAGAGTTGCCAAGGAGAGAGGTCTTCTCCCTGGGGCAGCCCATCACACGGTCCATACCGTCTTCAAAATTCCTATTTACAAGATCCTGCCTCAGATTAAGGATAAAGGGTTCTTTAGCTGGCCCCCTAAGCAGCAAGGCGATCCGCAGAGTAGAGATCAGAACAAGTACTGTTCATTTCATCGAGAGAAGGGTCATCTAACAAGTGATTGCATTTCTTTAAAGAAGGCATTGGAAAGATGGGCTGCGCAGGGGCACTTGCCTCAGTTCGTCGGGCAGGGCGTCGAGCCTGATGTCAGGCCGGTTCAAAGGGGCGCTGATGAAGTACTCGAGCAGGAGGCTAATGAGCCTCAAAGGCAAGTTATTCATGTCATAGAGGCTCGTGCGAGGCAGGACAATGCTGGAAGGCATGACTATAGGAAAAAATGTCAGGTCTTGAAAGCTGAAGTAGGGCCTCCCAAGAAGCAGCGGGTCGTGCCATCTGAGCTTCTTACTTTCGCTGACAAAGACTTGGTCGGCCTATAGCATCCACACAACGACCCTCTTGTTCTTACAGTGGGAATCAGATCTTGTGATGTGAGGAGGATTCTGGTGGATTCAGGAAGCTCGGTTGACATTATGTGCTTTGAGACTTTCAAGAAGTTGGGGAAATCTCAAAGTGATCTAATCCCGGTATCTACGCAGTTAACCGGTCTTGGGGCAGTTCCTGTATGGCCTTTGGGAATGCTAAAGGAGACTGTTTCTTTGGGAGGGAACTCAGTGATTACCGAGTTCTTGGTGGTTAACATCCCCTCGTCCTACAATGCAATTCTTGGAAGACCATGGCTTCATTTGATGAGAGCGGTTCATTCTACGCTCCATCAATTAATCGTCTTTCCGCATGAAGGAGGTGTTACACGTGTCGAGGGTGATCAGAGAGCAGCTCATCAATGCCTCAAGATCGAGGGGCGCGTCAAGGAGGTGCACATGGTGCACACAGCCCCTCAAGTGCTCGACGATGTAGGATCCGAGCCGGCTGAAAAGTTGGTTGAAGAGCTGCAAAACGTCCTTGTAAGTCCTTCTGAACCTGAAAAATATTTTTTGGTCGGAGCTAACGTAGCAGGTGATGAGCTAGAGTCTTTAACGGGACTCTTAAGATGAAATAGAGAGGTGTTTGCTTGGAACGCCTCCAACTTGAGGAAGTTTTACATTTGAACTTGAACAAGGTAGGGGTACTCTTTTTCCTCATCGTATGGTTTTTTCCCATGAGGTTTTCCTGCAGAGTGGTTTTAATGAGGCCCCCGAGGGTTTGTCCCTGAACTTGTAAGACACTTTTCGGTTTACCTTGATTGGAACTCAATGCAATTTCGGTTATTTTGCAATTGTACGTATTCTTGGCTTCAGGTTAGCGCAGGAACAAGCAAATTGACAGGAAATAGCGGGCCGGCGCGGGTGCAAATAACATGCAACTCAGTGCCGAGCTCGACTTTGCGAGCATGGATTGCCATCTAGCGCCATTGCGGGCGCCTTATGTAGGCGACTCAGCGACGAGCGAAACCCGCTGGCTGTATGTCAAGCGGAAAATGCCATCGAAGCGCTAAGTATGAGCGACTTGAACCGATGAGCAGCCTTATAGGCATGACTTGCCAGATGACGCCGTCACGGGCACCGATCGACGGTGACTCAGTAACGAGCACACTTAGCAAGGGAGCCAAGTCTGAGACCCGAGGCAAATAGATTGCCACCTAGCGCCGTTGCGGGTGCCTTATGTAGGCGACTCAATGACGAGCGAAACCCGCTGGCCGTATGTCAAGCGGAGAGAGCCGTCGAAGCGCTAAGTATGAGCGACTTGAATCGATGAGCAGCCTTACAGGCAGGACTTGCCAGATGACGCCGTCACGGGCACCAATCGACGGTGACTCGATAACAAGCACACTTAGCACATCATCAAGAGTAAATGAGACGTGAAAGACGTCAAGAGAGCCAAGTCTGAGCCCCGAGACAAGTAGGTTGCGAGCATGAAAGAGAAATGTGACCGCACAACATCACACGGGCTAAACCGCGGTCGCGGTTTGGTCATGAGGCGAGTCTGGGGTGATCGCACGGCCGTGCGTTTTTCCGCACAGGCCGTGCGGTGCTTGCGGCAATTCAATTCATTCTATTGTACGCTTAGGGTTTTAAGCCTCCATAGCTTCAAACCTTTGAGAGCTTCTTGAGAGATTTATGACTTGAGCGTCGGAGGGGCCTTAGACGGGACCCCTCTCCCGTTCACGTTTGGTCATGATTTCAGATCTAGAGTTGAAGGCTTCTCGCGTTCTTGGAGGCGGAATTCAATCGTTCCTAATCAATTTCCCAACAACAGAGATTCTTGCATCGACAGTTATTTTGTTTCTCCTTTTGATTTATTTTTTTCCTGTTTTTTCATGTCAATCTGTCTAGTTACCGATATATTTTGTCTCTTGATGACTTGTTATGATGGAGACTAGAGACAGAATGGAAATTTAGCTAACAATTTACCATTGTCACAACTCACAATCAATGTTTTTGTCTAACTTCTCGAAGCAGTTGAAGAAAGATTGGTGAAAATCGGAACTTAGCCAACCATGCACCACTGTCACAATCAAGAGAACCAATCACATCCGTTCACTTCACTTGAATCCAGTATCAGCCCCAGAAAAGGTGTTACATTTGGTAATGCTGAACATTTAACTTTTGTTACAAACACAATTAATCAGTCATGTGGAATGTATGAGACAATGGTAAGGCCAAACTCAAATCTCAACCAAAAAAAACCAAGCCCAAGATTAAATGAAAACCTTCATAAACTCTATACAAGAACTTGTATCCAACTACTGACATTCTTCTGCTCAATTCACTATGATAACTATCTTCTTTGGAAGTTGAATGTCCTGATGGCATGAGCAAATATTAGAGCAAACAACACAGCCCAGACAATGATCATTGCTGCAACTACTCCCAAAAAGTTATGTTTATAGCCAAAATAACTCTCCAAGAAGTCCTCAACCGCTACACCAATGTCCATTTTCTCCGTTATGTCTCCAAACTGTGATACTAACAATCCATAGAGTGACCAACTAATGGGGTTTGCCTAGTAGTACCATCTCCACCAAACTGGCATTTTCTGTACAATTAAGTAAATGCCAAAACAAAATAAGATCAAAGGACACAGTGCTGAAAAAGGTGAGGATTTAGATACTTACTGGTCTTGGAATGACGAATCCTGAGAAGACGTTCCATAGACCGTAGAACGCTGAGGAGATAATAGCAGCTATGTGTTGATTTGGGGTGATCCTTACCGCCATCATCCCGTAGTATGTAAAGTAGAGCAATGTGAAGTACATGAAGAATATGTACCAAAGGAACTTGGCTGCTGTCCACTGGAAACTCATCATAGCGTATACTATGACTCCATAAATGACGGTTTGAACGAAACAATATGGAAGCTCAATGACCGTATGCAAAGTAATTAACAGGACATAAGAGATTGATCAGAAACTCAGTTCCTTACTTGAACTTATTTGCTGGTCATATGAAATGTAATTGTACCTGCCCAAATGCATAGGGAAGAGCGGAGTACATCCCCGCGGCTCTCTCTCTGTAGAAGACGGTCCTCTCAATGGCTACTACTGGCTGAACTCCTGATGCATTTGTTACACCAAGAAACAGAACCGCGACATACATTGAACCCAGGGCATTAAAGAAGTCTTGTTGCTTAAAACTGCATTGTGACAACTAACTTAATTAGGATGCTGCACTTTCTTGTATAAGCTAGACATGTAACTAGATCAAAAGAATTGCGCATTGTTGTACCTTTTAGATCCCATGTCCCAAAAGATGGTCCCAAACATGATGCCTACAAATGCTGTAAACAGGAATCTAATTGCATTGTAGAGTGTGTTTCTCCAGTATGATTGGTATTGTTTCCATAAACAGGCTATGCATTGGGTAAAGAAGGACTGCAAATACTGCATAGGGAAGTACAGATCTTTGGAGCCAGGCGCAGGTACGCTGAGCTCCTCTATGAGTGCTTTGGTTCTCCTGTATCATTTGAAATGAATGAATTAGCTTGTTTCATTTGATCAAGCAACATCAATATGTAAGAGGTGCCTTTAGCTTTGTTGTTGTTGTGTTTGTCTAATGTGTTTACCTGTGTAGATCAGAGTTGTTGTAAATCTCTGCAAAGTTGAGCCCTAGAGCTGCCTCTTGAGCTATTGAAGTAACCTCCAACATCCAAGTGGCTGGGTTGTATCCTTCGCTGATCTTATGAACTCCATCAGTTCCCTGCATAGAGTAGTGTTCATCATCAATGCTAGTGATTGAACACACATAAATAGTTTCATGAGTCTTTTACTATCCTTTATTTACCTCAAAATATCCGATTAAGTGGCAACCGTGGCGGCCTAATGGACCAAAATATATCTGCTCTCCTCCTCTTTTCAACAACAGCAGCTGCATGTTGTTGACAGTAAAGTTACTTTGCACTTTAAAACGCAACAATATTAGTGCTGAAAGCCCTTGAGTTACCTCATCAAAAGCATCAAATATGTCAATGCTAGGCTGATGGATTGTGCAAACCACTGTTCTTCCTATGTTAACCGTGTTTCGAACAGTCCTCATGACAATGGCTGCAGCTCTTGCATCAAGTCCAGAGGTTGGCTCATCCATGAATATGATGGATGGTTTGGCCACAAGCTCCACTGCAATCGTCAGCCTCTTACGCTGCTCGGTTGAGAGGCCATTTACACCCGGCAACCCAACAAGCGCGTCTCTCAATTGGCCTAGCTCAACTAGCTCCATCACCTCCTCCACAAACATCTGCAAAACATGCATTTTGATCCTTGTGAGGAAGAGGGGCAATTGGCATGTCTTGTTTCTTAGTTTCATACTAAGGTGGTTTTCTTACCTTCCTTGTTGCAACATCCACATCAGGAGACAACCTGAGCCAGGCAGAGAAGACGAGGGACTCGTGAAGTGTGACATGAGGCGAGTGGATATCCGCTTGCTCACAGTATCCAGAAATCCTAGCAAAAGTCTGTTGATTCTTGGGATACCCTGATATCTTAATGTCTCCATCAATGTATTCACCTGTTTTCCTGCCTGCCAACACATCCATTAGAGTTGTCTTGCCAGCACCACTCACACCCATCAGAGCTGTAAGAACTCCTGGCCTAAATGCACCACTTACTCCCTTTAGGAGCTCTAGTCGCTCCTCCATCACCCCTTGAGCCTTCATTTCCTGGGGAAGAAAAATACATGGATTGTAAAAATGGCTATTGCACTTCAATGATCTATCCTAGAAATAGCAAACTTGTATGTTCCTATGTTCGAGGAAGTACCGGTAGCATGTCTATTGAGTATCTGATATCATCAAAGGTGATTGAAAGTGGTTGAAAGGGGAGAACCATTCCTCTACTTGTCCTTTCATTACCTTGTTCTTCAATTTCTCCTCTTTTGCCTGGAGATTTCACATATACACTATAACACAAGTAATACTATAGAAAAATGAGACCAAGTGCCTAGGAGATGAGATGATTTGTTACCTCTTGATGATAGTTCAATTGCTTGTCCTGTTAAGTTAGCCTTATTTTCCTCCGAACTGTCTTCAGTTAACATAGCTTGAGGCTTCCCAAAAGCTAAATGGGAGTCAGAATTTGGTTTAGCAGACAAAATTACAAGCTTAAAAAACTATATGGTCATGCAATAAGAATTCTTACGGTCGAGATAGGTAAGAGCAACAGAGAAAATGAAGTTGAATAAAAATATGAATCCTATCAATGCTGCCACTCCAATCCAATACCATCGTGCTTCCGCGGAAATCCCACGAGACTGCAGCACTTGTACTCTTAAAGACACTGTTGAATTACCAATAACCTGTAAAAAATAACCCACATTTTGCAAATCACTCTACGTTTATTCACTTGTATTATAACATAGCAAAAGGAATCAGAAAGCTAGGATTCCTACATGGCTCCAACTGTGTCCAAGGAATTCATTCACTGAAATAGCATTATGTCCGTACATCAAAGGCGAAATCCAATAGCCTCATACCCACCATTTCTTCACATCCTCTGTCACATAATATGAAAACATGTTCCATGTTAAAAAAAAAAATATTGGTTGCTCATGATTTATATTTTGCTGACATATTATAAGGTTACCTCGCGAAATGATGAATCCGCCCAAGACGAGGAGTGTGACCAATGCGCCGGTTCCAAAGGTGCTGGCGACAATCATGTTCCTTCCTAGAGCAGCATTGAATCCGAAGAGGCCAGAGGCCATCTGATGAAGGCAGAAGAGCACCAAGAAATGCCTAAAGAATCTGCTGATGTTTGGATCATATCCTATCACATAGTATGTTATGACCACCCAAATGCCAGATTCTATTAGTGAGATTGGCAGCTTCAGTATCCATGTGGGCACAGAAAATGCCCAAGCAGGGAAGAATCTCAAGTCCCTTTGTTTGTAGAACACATGAAGCTTCATGATGGTCAACGAAAGCTCGACATATCCATTAAACGGACAAGGGAGAAGAATAGCGCGCCCATGTGCACAAGCCCGTCTGTGACCGAGTCCTTGTAGAGCTCAGTCCTCAGGAATAGAGTGCACACAATCACTGCCATGATGATCAGCTGCAAAGAAATGGTATAAGAAATTATGCAAGAAAGTTTTGCTGCATTGGCCTATATTGATTGCTCACTTGGATGCTCTTGAAAATGTAGACAAATTTGTTCCTCTTCATCAACAAAGCATCTCTTGCTAGACATGCTTTGAAGAGCTCCCTTTTGCTGAGCCCATACTGTTTTGTTGTCAGAGCTGCAGTATGGCTTTTCTTCTTGTCATACGGGACCGCCAGCTCATCCACCACCTTCCTGCCAACGTGGAAAGACCGAAAGGCTTCTGTGAATTCCTTGACTATCACAAAGCTGTAAGGTTCTTTTCTACGAGCCCAATACTGCTCTTGATCTTTCCTTGATGTAACCTGTGGAGAAAGACATTTTGAGCTTAAGTTATATCAAGTGAAAGGAATTAGCACTAGTAAAACATAGAAAGAAGGTAGGATATGTAATTTACTTCTTGAAGGAAGTCGGCGACTCCTTTCCTGTCTGGACACTTGAAGCCCATGGACTCGAAGAACTCAAGCACGTTGTCTCGTGAGCCTTGGTACACCACTTGTCCATTATCCAGTAGGATGATGTCATCAAAGAAGTCATAGGTCTCTGGAGCTGGTTGTAGAAGAGAGACGAGAGCTGTTCCTTTGAGAATGTGGATGGATTGCTTGATTGAGCTCACAATCTGGTAGGTTGTTGAGCTGTCAAGCCCAGTGGATATCTCGTCCATGAATAGCGCCTTTGCTGGTCCTACTAGCATTTCTCCTGCATCATTCAGCATTTCATCTAACAAAGTTTCTTGTTCAAGAGATTAGTCTTTGGCAACCGACAATTGGTCCTTGTTCTTACCGGTTGTAAGTCTCTTCCTTTGTCCACCTGAGATACCTCAGATCATTTCATTCCCCACAAGAGTATCAGCACAAATGTCAAGCCCCAAAATTTGCCACACATTTTCAATATCAGATTTCTTGTCTTTGTTTCATTTTTAGTTTTATAGTATTCCAGTATTCACCTTCATAATGTATTCTGTAACAACACTGGCCTCTTGTCCCTCCATTGCTGTTGCCTGTAGAGATATAACTGTCAACACAAACTCACGAGGAAAGCGAAAAAGACAGTATACTCTTCTAAGGTAAACTTTGTTCATTTGTATTTTAATATTTCTTAGCCCTTATGAGTTATGACTCTACCTTCATGTAGATATCAATGTCAGCATCTGGCTTTATATTTGCCTCTTTCTCTCTTCTTGTCAATTCCACTAACAAATCTGATCGGATTCCGAAAGACAGAATGATAAGATATCACTTAGCAAGAATCATATATCTCAAGCAAGAAAACCATAAAAACTAGCTACATGCATTTCTAAACTTACCATAACTGGTACCAACACCTTGAACTCTTGCTGAAAAGGCCAATGTCTCTCTGACTGTCATCTCTCCCACATGAAGATCATTCTGACTTATATAAGCTGATGTTCTTTGTGGAACAAACTCATCCATAGTGTGACCGTTGTAGGTTATCCTTCCCGAAACCTACCATGTCCATCGACCTATTAAAGTCTTCTCCATATATGGAATTCAATCCTAAACAAACAAAGTAAATAAAAAACTCTGACGAAAAACCTTAAGATCCTTGGCCAGCTTCCCAGCCAAAGCTAGAAGAAGAGTAGTCTTTCCTGACCCAGGAGGCCCCAACAGAAGTGTCATTCTGTAAACAATTAAAATTTTAAACATATGTGAGATCTAAAAATGGTTCTCACATCTAGGGCATGAAAACTTGTCTAAGATTTTTTTTATACAAATTTTACCTTCAAGGCTTAATGACACCACTGACATCATGAAGGATTGCCAATGGTTTTTTCCTACTAGGAAGGATGCGCAGGAGATTTAGGAAACTCTGGAAACAGGACAAATCCAAGAGTGAGTTAGAATTTTAATTTGTTGAAAAATAGCTCATGGGAATTGAATGTGTTCAAAATACCCATAAAAAGAAAACTTTAGTCTGATTTGTGATCATATATAGATACCTCTACTATATTGACAGTGAAGTTCCACACAGAGGGCAAAGCTCTACTTCCAACAAAGACTTGAGCATCCACGTTTAAGTGCTCAAACCTTACTTGGATTGTCGGGATGTCGATTCCAACTCTAAATTAAAACAAGTGATACATGTATTCAGCAACTAACAATATCTAACTTATGATGCTAGCAAGCTAGCTACACTGTATATTGGGGAGTTGGTCAATTAGCGGAGTTAACATGACAATGCGTTGTCTTAGCCTGAGCAAGAACTTCTCATTGTCCTCCTCAGCAATGCTGACAAGCCGCTCAAGAAGGTCCTTCTTATCCTGAAAGCCGAGCTTGTCCACGTCGATCTCCCTAGGCGAGCCCTGCACATGGGTGAGGAGGCCTTTCCTTATCCTGCTGTAAGTAGGGAGCTTCTCAAGAGCAGCCCATTTCAAGGCCTCTTCATCATCTTCATCCCTTACTGACGTAGAGAACACATCTCTGCCGCTGTCCCTCCATCCAGAGGAACTCCCAAGCCTTGCGCTTGTCACTCTATACAACTCAGCTGTGCCTTGATCCATTGACTTTCAATGGACCCAAGAATTCAGCAATCCCAACAACTTTTTTCCCTGGCTACTCTCTAGTTTGAAATGATTTGCAACAAAACCCAGATGTGGTTTTTAGAGTTTTGAAATTAAAGATTCAGAACCAAGGACAACAGTGTGGAGTATATATAATGGTGGGTCGAGTTCAAATGTTCAATGTCAACTTATGTTAATTGTTTGTATAACTTCAATGACATTTGACATGCTCAAGATGTGGGAGACCAATATAGTTTTATTTAGTGGATATTTGTTGGAAATTATTTTTAAAATTTTCTTTTGGCGAGGCATTGCATAGAGGGAGAAGCAAGGAGAGGCTGAATTCAAGGGTGTGTTATTTTATTGCTTTGAAGAACACATTCTTTGACTAACCTGATAACAACCAATGCTTAGGCCATCCACAACTGAATTTCTTATTTGTTAAATTAGAAAAAAAAATCTAAAAAATGTCGGATTGGGTTTCTCATTTTAGGAAAGAAGTTTCTACTCCAAGAAACTTTGTTCTAACCATAAAAAATTTCTGACACAAATTCTTTATAATTTTTTTAATCTTCACTTTAGAAACTCATAAAACCTCCTTTGTGGATGGTCTTGGGTTTAAATGTCATTGCTTTTCCAATGATTTCCCATGCTTTTTTAAGTGTATCTCCACGATCACACATTACAAATTTCATATTTTGCAAATATATTAACGAAAAAGCTAAATACACGCGTTTTTTTTATATCTAAATGGATGCGATATTGTGCGCGTAGCTTAGCAGCATAATCTCATGCGCATAAGCTACGCGCACAAGGATACAATGGGCATTTTAGAAACATTAGGGAAAAAGTCATGCGCGTAGCATACGCGCATGAATTGGTCAAAGATGAAGTCGAGCGCATAGCTTACGCGCTCGCCTACTGGGCCGGCCCATCAACTCGTGCGCGTACGCTACGCGCACGATTTAATTCTTAAAAAAGCTCGCGTCCGCCGTCTTCTTCCTCGCGTATGCGTCGAAATTCCCCTAAACCCTAAAATTTTCTTTCGCTTGAAATCTGCTGCTTCGTTGGTTGATTCTCAAAATTGGCAATGGATTCTTCTTGCTTGAATGATTCTGAGCTCGGGGGTGGCGAAAAAGGCGGAAATGGTGGAGGGCAAGAGCGGCAGTGGCGCCGGCGTCGACTCCACAGCGGCTTCGGTGGAGGAGGAAGGCGGCGTAGACCCAAGGGTGGCTGGGGTGGCTGCTGGGGTGGCAGTGGCGCCGGTGGTGGAGGAGGTGGTAGCTGTGAGGAGGTGGTTGCAGGGGCGCCGGTGGTGGATGGGGTGGAGGAGGGTGATTTGGGGGTTTTGGGTGGAGGGAGACCGCGGACGAGAGTTCAGGCAAACGTACCGGTGGAGCCCGAAGAGGCGGAGGTCCCAACCGCTCATATGCCTATTTCTACTGGTCTCCATCAGGTTTTTTTTTTCAAAATCCTAAATTTATATTTTATTTCCAACGTATTGATTAGTTGTAAATTTGATTTGAAAGTAATTGTGAATTTTGATTATCAGTTTTTGTGTATTTAGAATATAAATTATGTTTCCAACGTAGTTGTTTATGATTTAGGGTGAATTTGATTTGAAAGTAATTGTGAAATTTGATTATCAATTTTGTGTGAAGTTAGATTAGAAATTACCCATAATATTATGCGTAGGTTATGATTAGAAATTCTTAGCTGTTTTTTTTTTGTAAATAGTTGTGAATTTAGATTTAAAATTAGTTGTGAAACTGGGCCCAAAGTAATGGAGTAGAAATACCCATTTGATTTACTAAAATTGTCTATAATTTAGAGGTTACGGGGGGTCTTGACCCCTTCGGGCCGGACAGAGCCGACGCCAGTGGCTGATCGTCGCTGACCACGTATAGGGGTGTTAGATTCTATACGTCGTCGTACTGCTCTCGTCCATGTGGATATATTATCTATTCCTGCCCCTCATCCTCCTCCGACCGTCATTGCTGATGATGTTTATATGGAGCATGCTGATGAGCATGTGGAGGTAGATTTGCAGCCGACGACGACAGACATGGCTGATGATACGCACCCGCAGATAGATGAGGATGTAGATTATGTTGAGTCATTAGAGCCGAGGTTGAGGACTGAGGATTTGAGTCGTGACGAGTCTCCCCCTACCCGGTCCCCCTTATTCTCCTCTCCTGGCCTGTCTTTTGTCCCCTCTCCCGAGTTTGGTGTTGGCCAGCTTGTTTCGTCACATGTACGCCCCTCCACTTCTGCACCTCCACCTCCAGTTCCCCCTATGGGTCCTGTTGATGATTTTGATCCAGGATTTCCCTCTACTTATGCGCCGTGGATGCCTGGAGGTCCACGTTGCCCGATCCTTCTCCCTAGCTATGCCACACACATTGCGAAGGCCATTTATGAGCGTCCCCAACCCGATCTCGTTGACCATCTATTTGTTGATCCTGCACTTCCTTCAGTTAGGCAGAGGAGACGGAGGAAGATAGGAGAGGTAGCTCTAGAGGATGTTGATGCAGGTCCATCTGCTCCAGAGGCAGATGATGATATTATTGCAGAGCCTGCTGCTCCAGAGGTAGCTCCTCTTAGAGGCGTCGCCCGCCGACAGACGATGCAGGATTTGGTATGTGAAACTGTTAATATAAATATTTAAGGTTTTAGAATTACTTGATAAATTTTATTGACTAATGTTATATATTCTATTTGCAGAGTCGCAAGATTCTTAGGATCCATTTCCGACCTGCCCAGCTATATCTCCACGAGGCCTTCATTACCGATGATCCCCAGACGTGGTGATAGGTGTTATTTCATACACCTTTACTAGCAACTATTAGCATAATTTTGGGGAGTTTTGGATGAGTTTTGGTGCTAAGTCTGCAATTCAGATGTTATGGAGAGAAGTGAAGAAATCCAAGGATTTGCAGCTTAGATGGAGCTGCTGGAGCATTTATGGAGAAGGCTACCAACACTTGGTAGTATTGGAGAGCAACAGAAGAAGAAAAGAAGAAGAGAGCTGGAGGACTGGAGTTCACCGCCCCGCGGCGATCCTCGCCGCGACCCGGCGATGACTCTCAGTGAAGAATGGAGCCCGTGCCAGAGGAAGCCACCGCCCAGCGGTGGAGAGTTCGACGCCCTGCGGTGGATCTTCACCGCCCCGCGGTGGTTGCGCTTAATGACCTCGCGGCCAAAGTTATTTTATTTTATTTCATTTTATGCATTAGTCGGATTTCCTTTGTTTTATTATTTTATTTCCTTGTTTGATATGGTTTGTGATCTTGGGCTTTAGGTTAACTCTATTTAACCTAATTCCCACAGCCTCCAAATCAGAATTAGAATCATCATCAATAACATCGCGTTTGTTGTTTTCATCGTTAATTTCTAATTAGAGTTTTGCATCCCCTTTGATGGAGAACTAACTTTCCTTTGTTCTGCTAGACGATTGAAGCAATACAGTTGATGTGTTTGTGAGATTTCTATTCCTTGTTCTTATCCTTATTTATATCGGATTGATTCTCTTGGTTATATTGATATTGATTTCTTGTTGTTCTTCTTAGCCTGATCAACTAGGTTGAATGCTTTTTATCAATTGCTAGGATTGCATATAGGGGTTCCGAGTGCATATCTAGTGGCAAACACAATTGTGCGTATAGGGGTTCCGAGCGTACAATTGTGTGTGAGAATCAATTGCATGTTAAGTAGGGGAGTGAGTACTTGTACGTCTTTCTACTTGCATGTATCCTATATCCTGGTGTGCATTGCTATTGCTGTGTTGGTGATAAAGTATGCTGACAACTGTGAGAATCAATTGTGCTTTATCATTGGCATAGTAATAAGTCTATTGACAACTATGAGAATCAATAGTACTTACGATCAAGGTGGGAACGACTATAAGGATAAATAAACGAACTTGGAAGAAATAGATTTCAGTGATCAAACTCTATCTCTGTACTGTGGATTTCGGTCTAGTGGAACTACTTTCCCTCATAATATTCTCTCAACTCAATCTACTTGCTTTGTTTGCTTAGTGTTCTTTTGATTACAAAACCCCCCAACTACTTGTTACTTGTTACTCGTCATTCACGTTTGCATACTACATCATACCTTCTCTGTGGGATCGACCCTTACTTGTCTGCTATACTCTGTTTAGTAGGTTGGTTAGGATAATTTACTTTGATAAGGCTAACCAACGACATTTGCTTGTGCATCTTTAGCCGCGTCAAATTTGGCGCCGTTGCCGGGGACGGTTTTTGTTTGTTGTGTGTTTTTGTGATTGATTGTTGGTGGAGACCTATCTTATGGTCGACACCCGTAGTACTGACTCTCCCCTTCTAGCTTTGGATCCAGAGATTGACAGATCTTTCCTTAGGGACCTGCGCAATCAAGGAGAAGATGGAGAAGAAGGAGTAGATACAGTTGGAACCGTTGAGACTGCTACTACCCCAGCTATTGCAATGGCTGGAACTGGAACTCTGAGAGAGCTTACTGAGCCGAATATTGGGGCTCAACCCCTAGCTGTCATCATCCCTGCACTAGGAGAAGGGGTGAACTTTGAATTGAAGTCGAGAGTTGTTGCTTACCTCCCTAAATTCCACGGTCTGAGTGGAGAGGATCCGATTTCTCACCTGGGCAAGTTCCACAATGTCTGCATGACCATGAAGCCCAGGAACGTGACCGAAGATCAAATCAAGATGAGAGCTTTTGGTTTTTCTCTACTCGACTCTGCGAGCGATTGGTATTATCACCTGCCGCCAGGAACCATAGATACATGGACGAAGCTTCACAAAGCATTCCTGGACAAATATTTTCCCACGAAGAAGGTGAATGCTTTGAAAAAGGCAATTGCCAACATCGAGCAGGCTGGTGATGAAACACTTTATGATTATTTGGAGAGGTACAAGAGGCTTTGTTCCAGCTGCCCATTCCACGGGTATGCCAAGCAAGATCTTGTTCTCTATTTGCACAATGGTCTGCTGGACCAAGAAAGAAGAATGGTTGATGCTGCATGCGATGGAAGTATTCTGAACCTGACACCGGATGACGCTATGAATAGACTCCAGGAGATGAGTGAGAGCACCCGGAATTTTGAGAAGACATACCAGAGGAAGGCGGTCAATGCTGTGACCCCTGCAGGACCAAGCCCGGTGTTGACTGAGTTGGCCGAGTTGAAGGAGATTGTTATAAAGATAGCAAATCAGAATGCCCATCAACACGCCAGAGCATGCGGTCTCTGCTCTAATCGGGCCCACCACACCGATGCTTGTCCTCAGCTGTAAGAGGACGGTGTTGTCGAAGTCAATTTTGTAGGAGGCTACGGCGCTCCTAGACAACAATATGGTGGACAACCTAATTACAACCAGAGAGGCCGTGATCACCCAGGATTTAGATGGAGTGACCCTCAGGGCGGTCAACAACCGGCACAACAGCAATACCAGCCGGCTCAGCAACAACAGTACTAGCAAATAGCTCAGTACCAACAGAGACCTCATGGTCAAACTTCTGGAGCTTCGACTGAGGATTTGCTGAAGACGTTGACTCAGCACTTTGCCACACATGTGCAAGCCACTGAGTCGAGTATCAAGAACATGGAGAGGCAGATTGGCCAGTTAGCCGATGAGGTGACCAAGATTAACCAAAGGGCCTCAAACTCCCTGCCATCCCAGACCACTGTGAACCCCAGAGAAAACGTGAGTGCTATCACGCTAAGAAGTGGTAAGACGGTCGTTGCTCCTATTGCTGAAGAGGAGAACGAGAATCCGGAGAAAGAAGTCACTGAGCGCCCCGCGGTCGATGTCACCGCGACCTCACCGCCCCGCGACGACCCTCACCGCGACCCGGTGCCTATGCTCAGGAAAGACACCGCGACCTCACCGCCCCGCGGCGATCACTTATGCCCCGCGGTGGGCTCGCTGCGACCTGATCCTCGAAAATCTGTTCCTGCTGAAGACACCTATGTTGATAATTACGTTCGGCCCGTGTTCCCTCCTCTAGGTTCAGAGAAGCCCCCAGCACCTTTTCCTGAGGCGCTAAAGGCTAGAAGAGTCGTCGACGACAGGGATCTGTTCGAGACATTTCAGAACTGTGAGGTGAACATCCCCCTGCTGAAGCTTATTAAGGCTATCCCGCGATACGCCAAGTTCTTAAAGGAGCTATGCACGGTGAAGAGGGCTCAGAAACAAAAGACCCAGAAGAAGAGTCCAGTGGGTGAACAAGTGTCAGCGGTGGTTCAGAAACGTCTGCCTGAGAAATGCAAGGATCCAGGTACTTTTACAATTCCTATCACTATAGGTGGGCATCTTTTTGAGAAAGCACTGCTAGACTTGGGTGCCTCAATTAATGTCCTACCCTATTCATTGATTGAAAAATTGGAATTAGGACCCTTGCATGATACTAGTATTGTTATACAGCTTGTTGATGGTTCTTGTGTGCCCCCTAAGGGTATTGTAGAAGATGTCCTTGTTAGGATAGGTCCCCTGATATTCCCTGCTGATTTCTTTGTTATGGATGTGGATTATGATGAGCAAGTTGCCCCTATTATGCTAGGGCGACCTTTTATGAAAACTTCCATGACTAAGATTGATGTTGATAGTGGTACCCTGACTATGGAATTTGATGGAATAATTTTCAGACATGATATTCATAATGCCACTTCCATTGAATTACCCACTCCTCTCTGCATTAATGATATTGATGATTCTGTGCATGGAAATGCTAAAATTGATGCAGTACAGACCGTAGTTGAGTGTCCCACTCCTGATGGACCTATTGAGTTGCGTGATTTGCATGAATTGCATATCGATGATGTCTTGCTAGATGATATAGGAGACCCCATTTCCTCTGCTTTGGGCACTTGCCCCCCTGCACTAACCATACAAGGCTATAAGCCTTCATCTAGTGACGTGCAGCATATTCAGATTGAGCCGTATCGGCCCCCGCATCGTTCTAAGTATGGGGGAGACACTCTAAAGAGAATGAACATGGAGTGGATGGCAAGGCAGGAACATGGTCTAAGGTTCAAACCTTTCCATGAGAGGTCTCCACAGGAAGAGACGAGTTGGAGGATTCCGAAGGGATCCTATTCGAGATGGTAGTTGATTTGCAGTACGTCGAGCCAACGACGATAACCAAGGCGCTGTCCGGGAGGCAACCCATGTTAGTTTTTCCCTGATTTTTCTCTTTTATTAGATTATTTTCGTAGTTTAGTTTGCTTTGTTTCGTTCGCCTGTTACTCACATTATAGGTGCGAAAGTAAAACCGAGAAGAGATGTGGTACCCAGCCATTCTCACCGCCCCGCGGCGCCCCCTTTCCGCCCCGCGGTGGAGCTCCCCGCCCCGCGGTGAAGGTCAGGTATAACTTCTCAACTTTTTTTTAAAAAAAAAAAAAAAAACAAGAATAATGGGCCCCGAAAAAACCTTAAACGGGTGAGTAAAAGCTTATTTCTTAAGTGGTCACTAAGGTTTTGACGGATTAGGCCTCTTTATGGGCCAAGATTTCTCTTTTGGGCCATGGTACATGACCGGCCCAACATCCCTTTTCCCTTTAGCCCCATATCTATTTCCCCTCTCTCTCCCTGAATCCCCTTTCGACCTTGAGCATAATCTAGCCCCCAATCCCCAAATTGGAGTCTAGCCTCACAAACCAAGCCCAAACACAACTCCACCGCGCCGCCGTAGTTCCGCCTCGCGTTGCTCCCGCTTCGCGTCACTGTTGCTACCGCCCAGTGCCGACTTCGCCGCAACCCGGTGCCTGTTCTCAGCTTCTCGCCGCGACCCTGCCGCCCCGCGCTGGGTCTCTCCTGGATCTGTGTTTGCTTGTTTGTGAGTTTTCCTTGTCTGTCTTTTGATTTGAGCATTTCAATTCTCTATTATGGCATCCAGAGGCAAGAAGAAAGTGTCGACTAGGGATGAGAGTGAGGTGTACAACATTGTGAAGGAGAGGAAGGTGTTGGCCTCGAAGTTCTTCCACAAGCAGACTCAGGAGCAGATGGGTTTGCTTGCTTGTGTGACAATGTGTTTGACACAGTGTGGGTTAGGAAACTTTCTGGACAAGAATGCCCCCGCGTACCCCGAGCTGTGCTATCAGTTTATTGCTTCCTTCGAGAAGATCACCAATAACTCGGGGGACAGGCACTTGCACAAGATTCATTTCAAATACAATGGGCACGAGTATTCCTTGTCTAAGAAGGTGGTGAATGAAGCCCTGGGTATTACGAAGGACCCAACTGATGGGTGGTCTGGTGGGCTTCATGAGTCCGAGATGATGGACTTCTGGCGTGCGGCCACAGGAAGGAGTTTCAGGAAGGGTTAGGAAGTGAATTCCAAATTGGTGAATCCGTGTCTGCAGTTGATCCACAAGGTGATGATGAGAGATTTTTTCGGCCATGCGGATGATGGAAAGGTCCCCATGAAGGACTTCCAGTGGTTTATGAGCATCCTGGGGACTGTAGAGTACACGCCGTGTTGGGCTACACTTTTCTTGGGTTCCCTGAAGAGGATTCGTGATGGCGAGGCGCGTGATATTTGTGGGGGTGGTCTTATTACACTCCTCTGTGCCAAGGTGATTGCATGTGATCAGATTCCTCGGCCGGTCCCCTGTGCAGTATATGATTTAGCACACATGAAGGTGTGCTCCATGATGAAGCCACTGGGGCAGGATGGCGATTTGGTCTGGGCATCTTATGAGGGCCATATTTTGACTGTGCCGCGGGAATTCACTTACTCGCCTTCATACGCGGGTTGGTAGATTCAGAGCGATAGCCGGATGCCGGCCGATGATGCCCCTTCCGTTGCTCCTTCAGGTCCGTTTGGAGAGGGCTCTAGTGGTAGATATGCTGCCGCTGATCCTGTAGAGGGGGACGACCCCGGTTCTTCACAGTTCGAGGAGCATTCGTCTTTGTACGGACCTATCGCACCATGGCAGGAGATGTACTCTAGATGGGACGCTTTCTCCACGTGCCAGGATCGGTGGACTTCCCGAGTAGAGACCAGTCTGCAGACGTGGCAGACCCAGCTCCATGCGGAGATAGATGAGCGTCTGGACACTATGGACGCTCATATGAGGGACTACTTTGGGATGTACCCACCACCACCTTCCGGTCCATAGTGAGTTTATTTCTTCTTTCCCCTATCATTTGATGTTCTCTTTTCTACATTGAGGACAATGTTCTGTTTAAGTATGGGGGAGGGATATAGACTTGCTTTCTTGCTAGCTAGTGTACATAGCTTATTTCTGCATTCGTTTTCTGCATTGTTGTTTCCGTTTCTGTTTTCGGATTATAAAAAAAAAATCGAAAAAACCAAAAAGAAATAAAAAGGCAATCAAAATCTTGGGATGGACTGAAAACCCGAAAGGGCGGTCCAGGTAAAAAGCAGGAAGTCCGACTGGTATAGACCAGGGCAAAAGTGGACTGGAGTGATGTGAGTATTGGTGAGATATCTAGCAAAATGAAATGAGTGGCTAGGTGAAAACCCGAAAGGGCGCCTAGGCAAGATGAGCGTAAAAGAATAAGAGTGATTCTAGGATTCCTCTTCATATCTTGGTGGAGGCGTCATAAGAAGGGAGTCAAAGAAGGACTGTCGGGTAGGCCACTCATGGAGCGATAAGGAGCTAGATTGGAGTTAGGATTAGACTATCTTTGCATCACTTGTTTTGGTTGTCTAGAGCTTATTGCTGATATGTTGTAGTTGCTAGTGTCACGTTTTCTTGTACTTCCTGAGGCCTTGGTGTCGATTGAGAGGGTGAGCTTTTCTTTAGTTTACTCGGGACGAGTAAAGGTCTAAGTATGGGGGAATTTGATAGGTGTTATTTCATACACCTTTACTAGCAACTATTAGCATAATTTGGAGGAGTTTTGGATGAGTTTTGGTGCTAAGTCTGCAATTCAGATGTTATGGAGAGAAGTGAAGAAATCCAAGGATTTGCAGCTTAGATGGAGCTGCTGGAGCATCTATGGAGAAGGCTACCAACACTTGGTAGTATTGGAGAGCAGCAGAAGAAGAAAAGAAGAAGAGAGCTGGAGGACTGGAGTTCACCGCCCCGCGGCGATCCTCGCCGCGACCCGGCGATGACTCTCAGTGAAGAATGGAGCCCACGCCAGAGGAAGCCACCGCCCAGCGGTGGAGAGTTCGACGCCCCGCGGTGGATCTTCACCGCCCCGCGGTGGTTACGCTTAATGACCTCGCGGCCAGAGTTATTTTATTTTATTTTATTTCCTTTTATGCATTAGTCGGATTTCCTTTGTTTTATTATTTTAATTCCTTGTTTGATATGGTTTGTGATCTTAGGCTTTAGGTTAACTCTATTTAACCTAATTCCCACAGCCTCCAAATCAGAATTAGAATCATCATCAATAACACCGCGTCTGTTGTTTTCATCGTTAATTTCTAATTAGAGTTTTTCATCCCCTTTGATGGAGAACTAACTTCCCTTTGTTCTGCTAGATGATTGAAGCAGTACAGTTGATGTGTTTGTGAGAATTCTATTCCTTGTTCTTATCCTTATTTATATCGGATTGATTCTCTTGGTTATATTGATATTGATTTCTTGTTGTTCTTCTTAGCCTGATCAACTAGGTTGAATGCTTTTTATCAATTGCTAGGATTGCATATAGGGGTTCCGAGTGCATATCTAGTGGCAAACACAATTGTGCGTATAAGGGTTCCGAGCGTATAATTGTGTGTGAGAATCAATTGCATGTTAAGTAGGGGAGTGAGTACTTGTACGTCTTTCTACTTGCATGTATCCTATATCCTGGTGTGCATTGCTATTGCTGTGTTGGTGATAAAGTACGCTGACAACTGTGAGAATCAGTTGTGCTTTATCATTGGCATAGTAATAAGTCTATTGACAACTGTGAGAATCAATAGTACTTACGATCAGGGTGGGAACGACTATAAGGATAAATAAACGAACTTGGAAGAAATAGATTTCAGTGATCAAACTCTATCTCTGTACTGTGGATTTCGGTCTAGTGGAACTACTTTCCCTCATAATATTCTCTCAACTCAATCTACTTGCTTTGTTTGCTTAATGTTCTTTTGATTACAAAACCCCCCAATTACTTGTTACTTGTTACTCGTCATTCACGTTTGCATACTACATCATACCTTCTCTGTGGGATCGACCCTTACTTGTCTGTTATACTCTGTTTAGTAGGTTGGTTAGGATAATTTACTTTGATAAGGCTAATCAACGACATTTGCTTGTGCATCTTTAGCCGCGTCACATGGTTTAGGATTGCAGAACGCAGCGGCCTTACACATTTACTCACAGTTGGCATCGCCGCCAGTATAGATGCTGCTATGATATCTGCATTTGTGGAGAGATGGCATCCGGAGACTAGTTCATTTCATTTGCCATTCGGAGAGATGACGATTACATTGTTAGATGTTCTCCAGATTCTGCGGGTTCCCATTCATGGGAGGAGTTGCACTTCAGCGTTGACTGATGATGCAATCTTCAGTCGTATCGCCACAGATCTTGAGGTTGAGGAGGCTCAGGTGAGGCGATGGTATACAGGGGGCGGCATCCCATTAGAGTATCTAGAGCTGACATTGAGGGGGATGATGGTGGAACGCGAGAGAGTTGAGAACGTTATTGCCACCTATTATTTGTTGTTGCTTCTTGGGTCGACTGTCCTGGTGGACAAGTCGACTAAAGCCGTGAAGAACAAGTGGTGTGCCCTTCTGTTTGACCACGAGAGTATTGGAGGTTTTGCATGGGGAGCCGGCATCCTTGCGTTTTTGTATCGCAATTTGGGAGAGGCGTCTAGGTGTGGAGCGCAGGGGATTGCATCATGCTGGATTCTTATTAGGGTAAGCTATTCGTGTCATATTAGTCAAGTTATAATTGACTTTCTAATTATTTTTTTGCTAATAGTGTTATTTCATCATGTGCAGTCATGGATTTGGGCATACTTTCGCCATTTCCTCGGAAATTATATTACGAACCTGCTATTTACGGGAGCAGCTGCTAGGGATGGGGTAGAGTTGGCGTCTAGTAGAGATACTGGACGTTTGGTGGAGATACGTCGGATGCTGGACAACATGAGATATGAGGAGGTAAATAGTGTATAGGTTATTCTCGATACGTTTATAAACTTTAATTACTTTAAATAGATAATTAATTGGGAAATTTGACCTTACAGGTTACTTGGACTCCATGGGTGGGGGTGGACTACAACGCTCCAGAGATTTCCCCATCTCGGTTCCTGGGTGTACTGCGTATTATGAACATTGTAGAGCCGTATATGTCGGACCGAGTACTCAGGCAGTTTGGTATTATACAGACCATCCCAATTCCTCCCATTCTTCCCAGCACAGCGACACAAAATGAGGAGATCAGAGGTTACACAGTTCAATTTGATGATGAGCTGCTAGGAGCATGGGATGCAGAACCAAGACCTCTGATCGACTTGGTGGGCCGACCCGCGACTCATTTTTTCAAGCCATTGCGAATCTTCTGGTTGTGATTCTTCTGGTACAGGTTGGGATTATAATTCCTCAAAGCCGATCACCACTGGAATAGGACCACTTGCTTCCTTTCTAGGACGACCTGGGCCTCTACCAGAGCTCTCACTTGCCTTCCCCTTTGCCTTTGCATTCTTCTCCTTTTGCTTCAATTCTTCCTGTATGTGCTCAAACAAGCACTTCTCCCTCTTCTCCACCTTGTTCAGCTTGTTCCTAGAACCACTTGGCCTTCCTTTAGCACGGATCCCAATCGGCTCCAACAATGTACTTTCCTCTGGATACTCCAAGTCGTGATACAACTCACCTAGTTGGAATGCCGTGCCTTTCTTCAAAGTCCCAGTATCCATCATGGCCCACATTTCTCTAAGTCTCATCTCTGTAATGTTCATTCGAACATTCTGATCATCGGACGCACTTGTTGTAGGAGCATCTTCCCATTCCAAGTCCCTCCAAAACGGGTGAAAGTCCTCCGGAATGAGGGGTGTTCTCATAATGATGGCATTTGCAAGGACATGTACGCACGGCATCCCTAAGCAGTTTCTCACCCAATGATCGGTGCATTCTTCTTCGTACTGCTCCTTCAATAACCGCTCATACGACGCCAACAACAAATCAAAGCACCTGTCCGACACTTTGTAGAAGAGCCTAGAAAATATAGCGTGTACAGCTGGCAACATCGTTGGATCATCGAAATCTTTTGGTCGTTTAGTCAGTGACATGTTCATGCTTACCCTAATCTGATCAATTTGAAGGATGATGGCATGGTGGATCCTCACGATCACTCTATTGAAACCCCCTCTACTAGAGCCAATAATATCTTTCAAAACCTTGTGCATCCCTTCAACCCTTTCAAAACACATTAGGATAGTAAGACATTAAGAATTAATGATAATAAAAGAAAAATATCATTACAGTCGTGATACCTGTTTGAAGACCTCGTGAAGAAGTAAAGATGATGATCAGTCCACGCCCTTACTATGTTTTTCTTGTAAGGAGTAAGCCATGTGCCCTCCACGTATCCGACAAGGCCGCTCTTCCATGATGTCCTCAATGCGGCAAGCCTCTCTTCATAGCTTTCTTCACTGGTTGAGCAAAAAAGTCCCCAGCATTTGATGCACCCTCGGATCTATGAAGCCTATGTGCAAGAATTTGCTCTTGTTGTGGAAGAAAGTGGCCGATCTCCGAGGATGAAGAACAATGCACTTTTCGGCGAAAATGGAACTTGTTGTGGGTAATGATGGCAAACGATTGTATGGAAGATGGATTGTGATGGATAAGCACTCTCTTATGTTTAGATTTGACACACTAAACACAAGAAAGAGACCTAGAGGGATTTGAGATGTAACGCACTCTAATCTCTCAAGGGGTTTCAATTTGATTTGACTCACAAATTGAAGAACAAAGAGAAAACTCTAAAAACTGAAATACTCTGATTTTGATCTGAATTCAATGTGCCAAACACAAAGCCAAAATGTTTGCCTAAGTAACCTAGCATTCGGTTACCAAAGGAAATAAAAGAAAAATACTAAAAATCAACCACTAAAGCTAACACGTTCCCACTAACTTAAACACACTTAATGGGCAGTTTAGGGAATTAAAATAAAGTCTAATAATGTTTAAAAACCAAAGGAAATAACCGGAAATGATTCGGAAATCAAAAGGGCTCCATTTGGGCATTTAACCCGGGCGTGGCCGCCGGCGCCGAGAAACCCGGAGAGGCCTCCAAGCATGTGACCAGGCAGGGCTCGGTTTGGCTCGGCACTCCTTGAGCCATTAGACATCCCTTGAGCTGGTGGTGAAGTGGGCCAGCTCGGGCTCGGGTGATGGTGCCAGATGTAGGCTCAGGCCTATGCTCCTTCCCACGCGTGGCCGTGAATCTAGGGCTTGACCTAGGGCTCGGCAAATGTTGCATTGGCTCGGCACCTTGGGCTCCAATGATCTGAAGTGACACTTTAGGAGCTGTGGGAGTCTTGGTGGCCGAGAGAAGTGGAGGATTGCCGGGTGAAGTCGCCATGTCGTCCACCGCGACATTAGGGTTTGCCGGCTCGGAATTAGGGTTTGCCTTGTCCTCGGCACTTGGCAATATGGGCTCCTCTTGAATGGTTGGTGATTCACTGGCCATGAGCATAGTCATATCATCCTCCCTCCCTTGAAAGGGATTCGACCTCGAATCCAGCTCATCAAGGTCTTCATCTCCTTCCATGCAGTGGCCTTCCTTATGTGGGACGCCTCATTGACCTATATTAGAACTACTAGAAAACCTATGCAACACCACATCCTCCTCATTAGTAGGGTTAGTCTCATAAAATGTAATGAAAGGTGGAGGACATGCAATGAATGTAGGCATAAAAGGCTTGGCCAAGAGCATATGATGCGAAGTACCTCCTTTGCTTCCAATTGCCATCTTCTTACCTTGGCTTTGCTCTATGTGTTGGTCGGCCATTCTTTGCTCCCTAGCCACATGGTCAGCTATGATTTCATGGGGCATCATAGGATGTAGAGTGATTCTTTTACCATTCATGATAAAAGAATACTCATTTGTCACCCCTTGATGGATGACACCCCTATCAAATTGCCATGGTCGGCCTAGGAGAAGGTGGCATGCGGTCATGGGCAAAACATCACACACAACCTCATCCACATATTCTCCTATAGAAAACTGGACGGTGGCTTGGTCCTTGACCTTAAGGGGCTTGTCGGAATTCAACCAACAAAGTGTGTAGGGTTGCGGGTGAGAAGTGGTCAATAGATTGAATCTACTCACCACTTCTTGATCAATCAAGTTGCAACAAGAGCCACCATCAATGATGACACTACACACCTTTCCCTTAATGGTGCACCTAGTGTGAAAGAGAGTCTCACGTTGACTAGGTGCACTAGGACTTTCCGAGATGGTTAGTGATCTTTTGACCAAAAAGCACTCACCCTCGGCGGCCACAACATGCAACTCCTCTAAACTATCCTCATTCTTAACAAGTTCTTCCCATTCATCCTCGGACTCAATGTCCCCTATAGTGTTGAGAAGAACTTGCCTTTTTGAGGGGCAATCCTTGGCAAAATGGCCATGACCGAGACACTTAAAACACTTAAGATCCCTAGCTCGGGTCTCTCCCTCCTTTCGTTGGGTTTGATCCGGAGTAGGGGCCTCTCTTCTAGGGTGACTTCAGTTGTCACTCCTAGTGGGATGATATGACTATGCTCATGGTCAGTGAAGCACCAACCATTCAAGAGGAGCCCATATTGCCAAGTGCCGAGGACAAGGCAAACCCTAATTCTGAGCCGGCAAACCCTAATGGTGTGGCGGACCACATGGCGACTTCACCCGGCAATCCTCCACTTCTCTCGGCCACCAAGACTCCCACAACTCCCAAAGTGTCACTTCAGATCATTGGAGCCCAAGGTGCCGAGCCAATGCAACATTTGCCGAGCCCTAGGTCAAGCCCTAGATTCACGGCCGCGCGTGGGAAGGAGCATAGGCCCGAGCCTACATCTGGCACCATCACCCGAGCCCGAGCTGGCCCACTTCACCATCAGCTCAAGGGAGGTCTAATGGCTCAAGGAGTGTCGAGCCAAACCGATCCCTTCCTGGTCACATGCTTGGAGGCCTCTCCGGGTTTCTCGGCGCCGGCGGCCACGCCCGGGTTAAAAGCCCAAATGGAGCCCTTTTGATTTCTGAATCATTTCCGGTTATTTCCTTTGGTTTTTAAACATTATTAGACTTTATTTTAATTCCCTAAACTGCCCATTAAGTTTGTTGAAGTTAGTGGGCACGTGTTAGCTTTAGTGGTTGATTTTTAGTATTTTTCTTTTATTTCCTTTGGTAACCGAATGCTAGGTTACTTAGGCAAACATTTTGGCTTTGTGTTTGGCACATTGAATTCAGATCAAAATCAGAGTATTTCAGTTTTTAGAGTTTTCTCTTTGTTCTTCAATTTGTGAGTCAAATCAAATTGAAACCCCTTGAGAGATTAGAGTGCGTTACATCTCAAATCCCTCTAGGTCTCTTTCTTGTGTTTAGTGTGTCAAATCTAAACATAAGAGAGTGCTTATCCATCACAATCCATCTTCCATACAATCGTTTGCCATCGTTACCCACAACAAGTTCCATTTTCGCCGAAAAGTGCCTTGTTCTTCATCCTTGGAGATCGGCCACTTTCTTCCACAACAAGAGCAAATTCTTGCACAGAGGCTTCATAGATCCGAGGGTTCATCATTTGGTATCAGAGCTACGTAAGTATTTTCTCTAAATTTGGCCTTAAATCAATAGAAAAATCGGACATTTACTTGCTCTTCCATTTCGTGCCTTTCATCATTGCATGTGTAGTTGTCCGTAGGTTTTCTTCCTCTTTCTTCTTTGTTTGATTGCATTTGAGTCCTTGAGTCTGCATAGAAGGGAGAGGAGTCGAGATTTGCAGTTTAATTGAGTCTAAACAGTCGTGCATCATTAGGGGAAGTGGTTAGTTTTTCTTCCTAGATTTTAGGGTTTGTTGTTGAAGTTGTTGCATGCGTTTGAAATTCGAATTTCGGCCTTCAATTTTCATCAACCAGCCGTGACCTAATTAGCTGCATTTAGTTTAGTAATTTTGAGTCATTTTTATTTGTATTTGGCATTTAATCAACATAGGATTGTTCTTGTGCAAACCGAAGCAATCTAACTTCACATTTGTGTAGGAAAAGTTCTTGAATTCCTAATTGTTGATTCCGATTATCATTTATGTATTTTCAGTTTGTTAAGTTGTTCTTGTGTTCATCAAAAAAAAAACGAAAGATCAAAAAAAAAAAAAAAAATTCGGAAGAGTCAAGCCATAAAAACACAAGAAAAAGACTTGGCTTGGAAAAGTGGTTGTTTAAAGTTTGATATCTTGTGTGGAATTTTTCATTCCTTTGTTTAGTTTGTGAAGTGCTCATTGTTGTTATTCGGCCAGATTGTTCACTCAACTTTTGTAAGGGAATTTCAAATGCTAAGTACTTGCATTGTGTTGTGAAAGTTGTGGAGTTAGCACAAGGACTAACTTAAAGTTGTGGTGCACTTTTATCTTGTCTTTGGAGTCAATTTGAGCATCTAGACAGCCCTACCTCAGCCTAAAATTTTGATCTAGTAAAAGTTGCGAATTTTCTTTGGTTTAAACCAAATTTGTAGCTTGCTTACTAGTTTTGAGATCATTTGTTTTTCTTCCATCTTATGGGCTGTTGTGCTTGGATTTTCTTGTGTGTAGGAAGTCATGGTGAGAGCCAAGGACAAGAACGTGGCCTCGGAGGATCCTAAGCAGGGCTCAGAAGTTACTTTGGAGACCCTATTCTTGGCTATCCAATCGTCCAAGGAAGAGGCCGAAGAGATAGCTCGCCAAGCCGAAGAGAGAACTCGCCAAGATTTGCAAGCCTTGCGTGATGAGCAAGCTGCCTTCATGAAGTCCATGGAGGAGAAGTGGGGGCTGTCCCACAGTCCATCACCGAGCCAATCTCAAGGCGCACCCCACGGGAGTGGCGCCCAAAATCTGCCATTGGCCGAGCCATCACTTGGAAATCAAGGGGTCCAAGTGACCATACCACTCTTAGCCCAAGACTTGGCGGGTATCTCCTTGTGTGAAGGGTTTCATCACCCTCCACCGAATATAGCTACGTCGAGGGAAGGGTTCGGTTTGCCTTCTAATCTCTCATCTTCTTATCTTGTACCTAGCACTACTAGTATTCCTCCTTTGTGCACTAACATGGCAGGACCAAGTACCATCCATAGAGAGGAGCCAAGAGGGATGCCGAGCACCATCCATAGAGAGGAGCCAAGAGGGGTGCCGAATGAATACAATGGGTACCAAGACCCGGGAAGGAGGATGGCTGGAAGAGGAGGCATGGGCCGAGGCCAATACCAAGGTGGGAGGATGCCTTATGTTCCCTAAAGAGGATTCAGAGGTTATGACGAAGACTTTGGAGGCCATCGTGAGGAGTCTGCATATGACCAACAACGGCCTCATGGGATAAAATTGGAGGTACAATCTTTTGGTTTGCAATGTGACCCGGAGATCTATCTTGATTGGGAGCAAAAGACCGATCAAATTTTTAGGTACTATAACTACTCAGAAGCTCAACGAGTAGCTATAACGACCATAAAATTTGAGGGTTTTGCTTACCAATGGTGGCTTGGGGACAAAGAGGAACGAGAGTACCTCGGAAACCCTCAAATCACTACTTGGCAAGCCCTCAAGCAAGCTCTCCGAGATAGGTTTGTCCCAGAAGATTTTTCGGATAGGGTGCATGAGAGGTTGGAGTTGTTAGAGCAAGGGAATAAGACCCCGGATGAATTCTATATGGAGCTAAAGACCTTGGTCTTTAGGTCTAGACTTAGGGTTCCCGAGGGGTATCTTATTTCTAAGTTTATTAATAACCTTAGCCCCGAGCTCCGAGCCATAGTGAGCAAGCAACACTTCTCTAGAGGGACCCCTATAGAAGAAGTGCTTCATTATACTAATCGTATATATAAAGCACTCCATTCAAGGCGCCCCCAAGCTCAAAGCTCACGGCCTTGGCAAAATTCATCAAGTGGTTCAAAGGGGCCACAACCTATGCCAAGACGCTTAGAACCCACTAGGAGTGACAACTCAAGTCACCCTAGAAGAGAGGCCCCTACTCCGGATCAAACCCAACGAAAGGAGGGAGAGACCCGAGCTAGGGATCTTAAGTGTTTTAAGTGTCTCGGTCATGGCCATTTTGCCAAGGATTGCCCCTAAAAAAGGCAAGTTCTTCTCAACACTATAGGGGACATTGAGTCCGAGGATGAATGGGAAGAACTTGTTAAGAATGAGGATAGTTTAGAGGAGTTTCATGTTGTGGCCGCCGAGGGTGAGTGCTTTTTGGTCAAAAGAGCACTAACCATCTCGGAAAGTCCTAGTGCACCTAGTCAACGTGAGACTCTCTTTCACACTAGGTGCACCATTAAGGGAAAGGTGTGTAGTGTCATCATTGATGGTGGCTCTTGTTGCAACTTGATTGATCAAGAAGTGGTGAGTAGATTCAATCTATTGACCACTTCTCACCCGCAACCCTACACACTTTGTTGGTTGAATTTCGACAAGACCCTTAAGGTCAAGGACCAAGCCACCGTCCAGTTTGCTATAGGAGAATATGTGGATGAGGTTGTGTGTGATGTTTTGCCCATGACCGCATGCCACCTTCTCCTAGGCCGACCATGGCAATTTGATAGGGGTGTCATCCATCAAGGGGTAACAAGCACTCTCTTATGTTTATATTTGACACACTAAACACAAGAAAGAGACCTAGAGGGATTTGAGATGTAACGCACTCTAATCTCTCAAGGGGTTTCAATTTGATTTGACTCACAAATTGAAGAACAAAGAGAAAACTCTAAAAACTGAAATACTCTGATTTTGATCTGAATTCAACGTGCCAAACACAAAGCCAAAATGTTTGCCTAAGTAACCTAGCATTCGGTTACCAAAGGAAATAAAAGAAAAATACTAAAAATCAACCACTAAAGCTAACACGTGCCCACTAACTTAAACACACTTAATGGGCAGTTTAGGGAATTAAAATAAAGTCTAATAATGTTTAAAAACCAAAGGAAAGAACCGGAAATGATTCGGAAATCAAAAGGGCTCCATTTGGGCTTTTAACCCGGGCGTGGCCGCTGGCGCCGAGAAACCCGGAGAGGCCTCCAAGCATGTGACCAGGAAGGGCTTGGTTTGGCTCGGCACTCCTTGAGCCATTAGACCTCCCTTGAGCTAGTGGTGAAGTGGGCTAGCTCGGGCTCGGGTGATGGTGCCAGATGTAGGCTCGGGCCTATGCTCCTTTCCACGCGCGGCCGTGAATCTAGTTCTTGACCTAGGGCTCGGAAAATGTTGCATTGGCTCGGCACCTTGGGCTCCAATGATCTGAAGTGACACTTTGGGAGCTGTGGGAGTCTTGGTGGCTGAGAGAAGTGGAGGATTGTCGGGTGAAGTCGCCATGTGGTCCGCCGCGGCATTAGGGTTTATCGGCTCGGAATTAGGGTTTGCCTTGTCCTGGGCACTTGGCAATATGGGCTCCTCTTGAATGGTTGGTGCTTCACTGGCCATGAGCATAGTCATATCATCCTCCCTCCCTTGAAAGGGATTCGACCTCGAATCCAGCTCGTCAAGGTCTTCATCTCCTTCCATGCAGTGGATTTTCTTATGTGGGACGCCTCCTTGACCTACAATAGAACTACTAGAAAACCTATGCAACACCACATCCTCCTCATTAGTAGGGTTAGTCTCATAAAATGTAATGAAAGGTGGAGGACATGCAATGAATGTAGGCATAAAAGGCTTGGCCAAGAGCATATGATGCGAAGCACCACCTTTGCTTCCAATTGCCATCTTTTTACCTTGGCTTTGCTCTATGTGTTGGCCGGCCTTTCTTTGCTCCCTAGCCACATGGTCAGCTATGATTTCATGGGGCATCATAGGATGTAGAGTGATTCTTTTACCATTCATGATAAAAGAATACTCATTTGTCACCCCTTGATGGATGACACCCCTATCAAATTGCCATGGTCGGCCTAGGAGAAGGTGGCATGCGGTCATGGGCAAAACATCACACACAACCTCATCCACATATTCTCCTATAGCAAACTGGATGGTGGCTTGGTCCTTGACCTTAAAGGGCTTGTCGGAATTCAACCAACAAAGTGTGTAGGGTTGCGGGTGAGAAGTGGTCAATAGATTGAATCTACTCACCACTTCTTGATCAATCAAGTTGCAACAAGTGCCACCATCAATGATGACACTACACACCTTTCCCTTAATGGTGCACCTAGTGTGAAAGAGAGTCTCACGTTGACTAGGTGCACTAGGACTTTCCGAGATGGTTAGTGCTCTTTTGACCAAAAAGCACTCACCCTCGTCGGCCACAACATGCAACTCCTCTAAACTATCCTCATTCTTAACAACTTATTCCCATTCATCCTCGGACTCAATGTCCCCTATAGTGTTGAGAAGAGCTTGCCTTTTGAGGGGCAATCCTTGGCAAAATGGCCCTGACCGAGACACTTAAAACACTTAAGATCCCTAGCTCGGGTCTCTCCCTCCTTTCGTTGGGTTTGATCCGGAGTAGGGGCCTCTCTTCTAGGGTGACTTGAGTTGTCACTCCTAGTGGGTTCTAAGCGTCTTGGCATAGGTTGTGGCCCCTTTGAACCACTTGATGAATTTTGCCAAGGCCGTGAGCTTTGAGCTTGGGGGCGCCTTGAATGGAGTGCTTTATATATACGATTAGTATAATGAAGCACTTCTTCTATAGGGGTCCCTCTAGAGAAGTGTTGCTTGCTCACTACGGCTCGGAGCTCGTGGCTAAGGTTATTAATAAACTTAGAAATAAGATACCCCTCGGGAACCCTAAGTCTAGACCTAAAGACCAAGGTCTTTAGCTCCATATAGAATTCATCCGGGGTCTTATTCCCTTTCTCTAACAACTCCAACCTCTCATGCACCCTATCCGGAAAATCTTCCGGGACAAACCTATCTCGGAGAGCTTGCTTGAGGGCTTGCCAAGTAGTGATTTAAGGGTTTCCGAGGTACTCTCGTTCCTCTTTGTCCCCAAGCCACCATTGGTAAGCAAAACCCTCAAACTTTATGGTCGCTATAGCTACTTGTTGAGCTTCTGAGTAGTTATAGTACCTAAAAATTTGATCGGTCTTTTGCTCCCAATCAAGATAGATCTCCGGGTCACATTGCAAACCAAAAGATTGTACCTCCAATTTTATCCCATGAGGCCGTTGTTGGTCATATGCAGACTCCTCACGATAGCCTCCAAAGTCTTCGTCATAACCTCCGAATCCTCTTTGGGGAACATAAGGCATCCTCCCACCTTGGTATTGGCCTCGGCCCATGCCTCCTCTTCCAGCCATCCTCCTTCCCGGGTCTTGGTACCCATTGTATTCATTCGGCACCCCTCTTGGCTCCTCTCTATGGATGGTGGTCGGCATCCCTCTTGGCTCCTCTCTATGGATGGTACTTGGTCCTGCCATGTTAGTGCACAAAGGAGGAATACTAGTAGTGCTAGGTACAAGATAAGAAGATGAGAGATTAGGAGGCAAACCGAACTCTTCCCTCGACATAGCTACATTCGGTGGAGGGTGATGAAACCCTTCACGCAAGGAGATACCCGCCAAGTCTTGGGCTAAGAGTGGTATGGTCACTTGGACCCCTTGATTGCCAAGTGATGGCTCGGCCAATGGCAGATTTTGGGCGCCACTCCCGTGGGGTGCGCCTTGAGATTGGCTCGGTGATGGACTGTGGGACAGCCCCTACTTCTCCTCCATGGACTTCATGAAGGCAGCTTGCTCATCACGCAAGGCGTGCAAATCTTGGCGAGTTTGCTCTTCGGCTTGGCGAGCTCGCTCTTCGGCCTCTTCCTTGGACGATTGGATAGCCAAGAATAGGGTCTCCAAAGTAACTTCCGATCCCTCCTTAGGATCCTCCGAGGCCACGTTCTTGTCCTTGGCTCTCACCATGACTTCCTACACACAAGAAAATCCAAGCACAACAGCCCACAAGATGGAAGAAAAACAAATGATCTCAAAACTAGTAAGCAAGCTACAAATTCGGTTTAAACCAAAGAAAATTCGCAACTTTTACTAGCTCGAAATTTTAGGCTGAGGTAGGGCTGTCTAGATGCTCAAATTGACTCCAAAGACAAGATAAAAGTGCACCACAACTTTAAGTTAGTCCTTGTGCTAAGTCCACAACTTTCATAACACAATGCAAGTACTTAGCCCTTGAAATTCCCTTACAAAAGTTGAGTGAACAATCTGGCTGAATAACAACAATGAGCACTTCACAAACTAAACAAAGGAATGACAAATTCCACACAAGATATCAAACTTTAAACAACCACTTTTCCAAGCCAAGTCTTTTTCTTGTGTTTTTATGGCTTGACTCTTTCGGGTTTTTTTTTTTTTGATCTTTCGTTTTTTTTATGAACACTAGAACAACTTAACAAACTGAAAATACAGAAATGATAATCGGAATCAACAATTAGGAATTCAAGAACGTTTCCTACGCAAATGTGAAGTTAGATTGCTTCGGTTTGCACAAGAACAACCCTATGTTGATTAAATGCCAAATACAAATAAAAATGACTCAAAATTACTAAACTAAATGCAGCTAATTAGGTCACGGCTGGTTGATGAAAATTGAAGGCCGAAATTCGAATTTCAAACGCATGAAACAACTTCAACAACAAACCCTAAAATCTAGGAAGAAAAACTAACCACTTCCCCTAATAATGCACGACTGTTTAGACTCAATTAAACTGCAAATCTCGACTCCTCTCCCTTCTATGCAGACTCAAGGACTCAAATGCAATCAAACAAAGAAGAAAGAGCAAGAAAACCTACGGACAACTACACATGCAATGATGAAAGGCACGAAATGGAAGAGCAAGTAAATGTCCGATTTTTCTATTGATTTAAGGCCAAATTTAGAGCAAATACTTACGTAGCTCTGATACCAAATGATGAACCCTCGGATCTATGAAGCCTCTGTGCAAGAATTTGCTCTTGTTGTGGAAGAAAGTGGCCGATCTCCAAGGATGAAGAACAAGGCACTTTTCGGCGAAAATGGAACTTGTTGTGGGTAACGATGGAAAACGATTGTATGGAAGATGGATTGTGATGGATAAGCACTCTCTTATGTTTAGATTTGACACACTAAACATAAGAAAGAGACCTAGAGGGATTTGAGATGTAACGCACTCTAATCTCTCAAGGGGTTTCAATTTGATTTGACTCACAAATTGAAGAACAAAGAGAAAACTCTAAAAACTGAAATACTCTAATTTTGATCTGAATTCAACGTGCCAAACACAAAGCCAAAATGTTTGCCTAAGTAACCTAGCATTCGGTTACCAAAGGAAATAAAAGAAAAATACTAAAAATCAACCACTAATGCTAACACGTGCCCACTAATTTAAACACACTTAATGGGCAGTTTAGGGAATTAAAATAAAGTCTAATAATGTTTAAAAACCAAAGGAAATAACCGGAAATGATTCGGAAATCAAAAGGGCTCCATTTGGGCTTTTAACCCGGGCGTGGCCGCTGGCGCCGAGAAACCCGGAGAGGCCTCCAAGCATGTGACCAGGCAGGGCTCGGTTTGGCTCGGCACTCCTTGAGCCATTAGACCTCCCTTGAGCTAGTGGTGAAGTGGGCCAGCTCGGGCTCGGGTGATGGTGCCAGATGTAGGCTCGGGCCTATGCTCCTTCCCACGCGCGGCCGTGAATCTAGGGCCTGGCCTAGGGCTCGGCAATGTTGCATTGGCTCGGCACCTTGGGCTCCAATGATCTGAAGTGACACTTTGGGAGTTGTGGGAGTCTTGGTGGCCGAGAGAAGTGGAGGATTGTCGGGTGAAGTCGCCATGTGGTCCGCCACGGCATTAGGGTTTGCCGGCTCGGAATTAGGGTTTGCCTTGTCCTCGGCACTTGGCAATATGGGCTCCTCTTGAATGGTTGGTGCTTCACTGGCCATGAGCATAGTCATATCAGCATTGGTTTGCAAAGAAATCAACACTTTCCTTCGTCTTCAGAATGGATGATGCATGTGCCTCAATGTTGTGTCTGATATGCACCCAACACAAGAGGTGTTGAACTTCATTGCCGAAAATATTGCCAATCGCAGTAATGAGGGCCTGCTCACAGTCTGTCATTATTGTCGTTGGCATCACTCCCAAATCTAAACACAATACCCGGATTTTTCTCATTATCCACGTGTAATGGTAAATCCTTTCCGCTCGAGTGAATGCATATGCAATGTTGAACGTCTGGTGAGTGTTGGTGAAACCAACAATCTCCACAAGTGGCATACCATATATGTGACAAACATTTCAATAAAACAACATCAATGAAATTTAATAACTATAAAATTCCCTTCATAAACCAACTATTTTTTAAGGACTTACTTGTTTGTCTTGTATGTCGTGTCAATGATTACAACATACAGAAACTTTTTCATCAGCCACAAAGACTCCGGGTTAGCAAAAAATAAGATTGCTACCTCGTCCGTCTTCACATCCCTCAAAGGATGAACTACATATTTGTGTTCAACCAGAAATCTAAGCGACCACTGCGTCACAATTAGTTCTCCACGATCCTCATACTGGAGCTTCTGCAAGAAGTTCACTACTTGTTTTCGGGATGTAACATTGCCCGGAAAGTTTGCTCTCAATTCAGAAACAATTTGTTTCGGCGTCTTTCGACCATCTCCCCACCTCCTAGCACTTAGTTGCTCCGCCTCGGTCATTCGACCCATGAATGCATTCCCTTTAAAGCTAGTACGTAGCTTATGGTTGTGCCGACCTTCCATCACACCCAATACCCATTTTTCACCAACCATCCAGGACTCTTTCTTCATCTGAACACCCATTATCTCAAACTTACACCCACTCTTCTTGGATTTCGATTTTCTTAATATAGGAACCGGTAATTCTGGATTCTCCTTGTTCACCTTCGGCCTCCCCGTTCTCCATTACCCAAACCTATCGCACACTATACTAATTTGATACGGACTTGAGTTGTGCTTCACCAAAGCTATAACAAACTCCTTTCCTCTTTCTTTCGCCCATTTATATAATTCTTCCTTACTATCAAACATTAAGTCCGTAGTAAAGTACTCTGTATAGTCTCTCCCCTATAAATGACGACAATTTTTACAATCAAACATTATAGTCTATAAATACAACTACAAACTAAAATTTCGGTATTTACAAAACTATATTAATTCAATACTAATCACGAATCTACTATTTATAAAACTAATTATGGTATTTACAAAACTATATTAATTCAATACTAATCACGAATCTACTATTTCGGTATTTACAAAACTATATTAATTCAATACTAATCACGAATCTACTATTTATAAAACTAATTATGATCTAACAATAAGATGAAATATAAACATGAATTAGTTTAACACTAACCACGAATTCCCCGCTAGGGTCCCAATCACCGGTCTCTTCGTCAACTTCGACATCTAAGAAAAACCTCGACGCCATCCGCGAGTCGTCCTCGTCTTCTTCTTCTTCACTTTGAACCCAATCATTTTCCTCGTCACTATCCTTACCACTATGATACATCTTTCAATTTGTAGAGAACAACAATACCGGTTATGATGGGAAACCAAATTCATTGGGTATTAATAAGAAGATTTATGGCCGTTGTTGGGAAACAGCCGTTTGGTGCACGTAGCATACGTGCACAAAACGGTAACCTGTGCGCATAGCTTACGCGCACATAGTTTACAATTTGACCGTTTCGTGCGCGTAAGGTACACGCACGAGTTGAACCCCTGACTTTTCTAAATTGCCCATTATATCCCTATGCGCGTAACTTATGCGCACCAAACTGTGCTGCTAAGCTACGCGCACAGATTCGCGTTCGTTTAGACACAAAATCGCGTGCATATAGCCACTGCATATATTAAATATTTTTTAACTTTTAAAAGTTAATCCTTCAGTCTAAAATTAAATGTTTTTCTTACTATTTCTCACACTTATTAAGGCCTTGTTTGTCAAGCTATTTATCAAGATTTTATTTCAAAAAAGTACTTTTTTTACCCCTTTCACCATTCCCCATAACACCCAAATTTCAAAAACTATATTTCTAAAAAAGTACTTTTTAACCAAAAAAGTCTTTAACCAAAAAAGTACTTTCTTACTATTTCTCAAAAACTATATTTCTAAAAAAGTACTATATTTCCCCATAACACCCAAATACATCCACCAAACAAACCCTAAGAAGAGTATCAAAAATACAAATATATCAATATGGAAAAGGTTCATATGAGAATGAGCGCTTAGGTGATAATGTTAGAATGCCGGATGTGCATGGATTTATGATTGTATGTGCATGACTCTGGTAGGTTGAAACTCATGCACATACAAATAAAAATTCATGCACCCCTCAAGAACTGTATGAATTTTTGCTTGTATGTGCATAAATTTGTGACTATATGATAGCTATGTGTAAGTAAAAACTCATGCACACACAGGAAAAAAATCATGCACATCATAATATGTGCATGGATTTTTGTCTGTATGTACATATATTTTTTACTATGTGTGTGACTATGTATAAGTTAAAACTAATGCACATACAGACAAAAAATCATGCATACCTCAAGATGTGCATGGATTTTTGCGTGTGCGTGCATATATTTAACTATATATGTGACTATGTGTAAATGAAATCTCATGCACATACAGACAAAATTTCATGCACATCTTGTTATGTGGATGGATTTCTGCCTATATATGCATATTCTCACGTTCTTACATAAGCGCCCTTTCTCACCGGATTCGCATCCTATCAATATTTTATTATATTACTTCTTTCCTTTATTGAAAATCGTTACTAGTGTCATACCATTAACTTTAGGGGTAAATGTATAAAGTAGGATGTTGACTGGTGCGCATGCACAGTCTTGTGAGAACATGCGCACAAAGGTGCACAAGTCAGTGCAATATGGTGTACAAAGGGGATGAGTTGCACAACCATGTACAATCTGGTGCATAACCATGTGCAATCAAGTGCACATGTATTTTGGTGTACAATTATGCATTGCATCTAGTGCACAACCATGTGCAATCAAGTGCACAATTGGTCCCTCACATTGACAACCAGGAGTTCCGACGTTGACCATAATTGACTGACTGTTGATAGGCGTTGATCGGTGTTGACCGATTAGTGCACTAGAGTTACACATAATTATGCATCGCTTTGGATGTGTACAATGTTAACGGTAATTGTGCATCATGTTACAATTAAAATTTAATAGAGATAATTGTGCATTATATTACAAATAATCGTGCACTAAGATGGAAATGTGCACCATATTACAAAATACTGTTACAGTGAGATGGTTATGCACCATGTCATAAATAAATGTGCACCACGTTACATAATTATGCATAGTTCATGTGTTTGTGCACTGAGATGGAATGTGTACCATATTACAAAATACTTGTGCACTAAGATGGTTGTGCATCATGTCATAAATAAATGTAAACTACGTTACAAATAATTGTGCACCACATTTCATGTGTTTGTGCACTGAGATAGATTGTGCACCGTATTACAAAATACTTGTGCACTGAGATGGTTGTGCATCATGTCAGAAATAAATGTGTATCACGTTACAAATAATTGTGCACCGCGGTTCATGTGTTTGTGCACTGAGATGGGATGTGCATCATTTAAAAAAATAATTGTGCACTGAGATGGTTGTGCATTATGTCATATATAAATGTGCATCACTTTATAAATAATTGTGCACCACAATTCATGTGTTTGTGCACTGAGATGGTTTATGTGTTTGTGTACTGCTATCGTATATAAATAAAAATAAAGTGCACAATTCAATTAAACTCTGGTGCACATTTCTAGACTCTGGTACACAAACTGGTATAACTTGGTGCACACAAGTTATTTTTCTATCCAGTGAAATTTATTATGCGAATTATACCGTTAAAATTTGGTCGTGTCGTTTTTTATCGTTTGTTTTGATTTGTTCGTACGTTCGCGCTTTTAACCTCATTCATACCTAATTAGATCTGTCAAAAAGTGACCGAACCCGTTTTACCGATCTGACCGACCCACTTTTAGACCCGACCCGACCTGACCGAAATTTTTGGTAACCCAAATTTACCGAGACCGAACTTGACCAACCCGAACCCGACCCGATTAACGAATGTATGTGGAGTATTAACAAAACATATCATAAAATATATTTGATAAATGACATATATATAATGGTAATATGTTCAATTATCCTAAAAAAAACATTGTTATACTTATATAATTTTTTATAATTCAGAAATTTATAAATTAATATAACATAAATTACAAATAAAAATAAAATATGATTTTGGTCTACTAATATCAATTACATTAAAATAAATAATAGTATTATTATTTAATTCATTTCAACTTATTTTGACATATTTAATTTAGTTTTTAACTATTTAATAATATTTAAATAGTGAACAAAATATTTTAAAAATGACGCTCTTGACCCGTTGGTCAACCCGAACCGCCCGATGACCTGTAATGACCCGACCCGGTTTGACATGTTATCCGAAATGACCCGACCCGTTCTCAACCCGAATCCGAAATAACCGAATCGAACCCGACTTGACCGACCCGATTTACAGATCTATACCTAATACATCTTTGTATAAAGTACGGATAATAATATCCAAAAAACAAGTATTTATAAAATAAAAATTCGAAAGACAAATATTTTAGACGAGCGAGTAATACATTTCAATTCAGAATAATAATGTTAAAAATTATTAGCATGACACTAAAAAGACCCATTTTATATTGTATCTGCGAATTGGGTTTGTTAGGGTGGTCAAGTTTTGTCTGACTCGTACATGATATATATTAAAATATTATTAACAAAAATCAATTTCATTTAACCTTATTAGATTATTTAGTGGAATCTGAAATATATAATTTAATATAAATTACGTAATTTAATATAAAATATTACAATTTAATAGTATGATGTATTATAGAATTTATAGACGATTATACAAATACATCCTTAATCAATATGTTACAGAATTTAACAATACAACTTTGCTACTGATAAAAGGACATAATTGCTAAACATTGAACTACCCAAACTATTAGCCCTAATTTATTTATAATTATAATTTACAAATAAAACTCAAATTCAAAATTCCAATCTCCTCTCTCCCACGATTAAACTCAATTCTCAAACCCCTTTCTCCTCAATCTCCCCTCTTTTGTGTCCAAACTACCATGTGACCTTCTCAAAAAAAAAAAAAAAAACGGAAATTCCGTATGGTATCCTCAAGGTTATGCAAATTTTGCAAAATACCCAAGGATTTGATTAATTTCGCGTGGTACCCTTAAAGTTTTACCCTGTTTCCTAAAATGTCCATCCGTCAATGGCTCCGTTAATTGATCGTTAACTCTAATAATAAAAACAAAACAAAGGCATAAAACAAACGCTTACCTGTGTGGAGGAGGAGACCCGACTTCGTTTGGAGGAGGAGTCCCAACCAAGGTGGTGGCTAGGCCAAGGTGGTGGCTGGAGGAGGAGACCAGACGACGGTGGCTGCTGTCTGGAAGTTGGCGATTGGTTGTTTGGAAGATGACGACCAAGTCGCGCGACTGTGTGGAGGAGACGTTACGAAATCTGTGACTAGCGACGTCGACAATCCTGGTGGCGAAGAGAACAATGCGAGACAGTGGTATCGAGGTCAGACGACGCTACTAGACTGGTGTCCGATGACGGGCTGATTAGTGGTCCAATGATTTTACAATTCCAGGTACGAAATTTAGGATTTTCTACTTGCATTTGGGGGTTATGAAATATAAGTTATTTGATTCTTTGATTTAAGTTTAAATTACCTTTGATAATTAGGATGTTACTGGATTTGCAGATAGGGGATAAGACCAGGTTGATTTAGTTTCAATTGAGATATTTTGGGATTTTTGGTTTGTTTGTCAATTACGAATTTTAGGGATGAAGTAGAATTTCATAATATAACATTTCTCTGAGATTGTGTGATTTAGAATGTAGTATTTTTGTGCTTATAATGAATTGCTTCTACAGTTTGTTAAACCAAATAGTCACTACAAGAAAATAATTGGATTAATTCAGTTATTGGCATTGCTTAATGCCATAAGCTACTCCTACAAGTCTTTACTCTTTTTTGAATTATGTTAGTTGGTATGAAGGTGGTTTATTCTACCACTATTGATGTATTGTTGAAGATGATGGGTTATGAATGACTTTTGAAGCCTATTAGCTCAAATGGTAGAGCAACGTGCTTACGCACGTGGATGTGGGTTCGAGTCCCACATAGGCTATCCAATTTGTACCCCAATATTATACTAGTACATCAACCTCGTCTATTTTCACATGATTTAGAGATTGTCAAGAGCCAAAATGTACGATGAAAAACAGAAGTTTTGTTCAAGTTATAAATTTGTTATCATATCAGATTTTACATTTTCTAGATGCAACAAGTGAAATAAATAGATAAAAGCATCAACATAGTGGAAGGATAGAACCTGGACGTATCAGCTAGTTTGAAGAGCCTATAACCACTTATTTCTTTATGCTATATGAAAAAAGGAATAAGATCATTCATCAACATGACTCCTTTCAAAATAGCAATTAGGAAAGATCAGTAAATGTGCAATTAATCTTCTAGTGTTAAGCTAATAGGGTCAAATAAGCACTAAGCAATTGGAACTTCTTACAAATGCACAGTGAAAGATATAGTACTATGTTGCATCACAACACACATGGATCCCTGAATCATAAAGGCAAACCCAAACCACACATAAAACAATGTAATTTTAATAAGCTATTTACATTAAGTTAGGAAAAGTAACAATAACATACAAATCATTTTATTAGCCTATGCGGGAGTCGAACCCACATCTTGTGCATAAAGCACAAGCTCTACCATTTGAGCTAATAGACTTTGAAACAAACTTGAAGATCGTGTTTAAGATCCTATTATCCAACCTACAGAAGCCTAGAATAAGTTAGAAGCTTTATTGTCTTAGTATTCTCTACAAAATGAACAAGAAGGACAAAGAAAAAAAAATTAGATACAACAATACTAGCACCCAATACAGTTGTTTAAAAAGAACAATTGAAAAAACATGTAAAGCATTGAAAAAGTGAAAGAATGCATAATCGTGTATTGTCTCACTACAATTTATAAAAATAAAAAGGCTCTCATGTATATGTTCTAGAGGTAGGAAAAGAAGCAACAAAAGGTGGAGAACTTTTTACAGCATTCCAAAAGATATGAAAAATACTAGTACTCAATCGAGAATGAACGAACAAAATCAAAAAGAGATAACTGGAATCATAAGATAAACCCACAAATCCATAACCAAAACCACCATCCAAATTCAATCAGAAACTCAAAAAATGCTTGTCTAAGCATAATACACAAACTACACATGAAAGAGAAAGAGCACAAGCTTCATGCCTCAATTTCTCCTTCTTTTGTTTATATGAAAAATTAGCCTACCAAATTAAAGATAGAGTATTTCTTAATTAACATAGCACAAGAATCGTCAAATCACCTCACCTTTGCTTGATTTCAAAAATTGAGAGTTGGGGTTCAATTCTTTTGATTGAATCATTTATCGGTTTATAGAATCATCCAGGACATTCCTTGACATTTGCAAAAAATGCATACAAAGGTTTTTAAATCTATGAAATATGTTTGTTGCTATGTTGCGGGGACTGCCACCCACATAAGATCTTGTGCATTATTTACCACAGACTTTGCAAGTTCGCATTAGGCTTCGTAAGTTGGCATTGTATCATCAAAATCCACAAATTAATTATACGCATTTTCAATTTAAATAAAACCCCACATAATCCATTAATAAAATTCAAACCCCCCAAATTCATTTTTAATCAGAACCCAAGATTGAAAACCTAAATCCGAAATTGAAATTTTGCATACCTGATTCCTCGTTTGTCTCTCATCATCGTCTTCTCCAGGCATCTCCTTCATCGACGTCTCGTTCACCAGCATCTCCTTCTCTCAGCGTCTGCTTCACTAGAGTCGGCTTCTCTTTCTCTAGGCGCCTGCTTCACCAGAGTCGTCGTCTCCTTCACCGACGTCTCTTTTCCAACATCTCCTCCATCGACGTATCCTCCACCCCAGTCTCCTCCTTGCTCGCATCGGGTTTAGACCCCGACTCTCCAACATAAAGACGCGTTCAAGTTTTCTGATTTTTTTTTCAAACTTAACGATTAGTTGACGGAGATCTCCCCTCGGTCATTTGGCGAAATGTTATAAAAATTTGAGGGTACCACGTGAAATTTACCATACTTCTGGGTATTTCGCAAAATTTGCTTAAACTGAAGGGTACCACACGAAATTTCCGGAAAAAAAAACTACCATGAGACTGCCATTCTCTTATCACATATTAAACCTAAATTCTAAACCCTTTTTCTATCTCCTCTTCTGCTCAATTTAGTATTAAAAATGCCAATTGCTAATTTGCCTCTCCTAATATTGATAACTAGCATTACTTATTTTGAAGCTTTATCAGAACCTCTTTATTCGCCCAATTCATGTAAACTTGGTATTGTGTACAATTGAATTGGATGAGAACTTGTTAATGATGTAACAACTCATATTTATAATTTTTTATAAGGATTAAGAGTACTAATCATGTTAAAAAGAACTATTCATTTTCAGAGTTCAAGTGAGGACAAAAAATTCTAAAATTAAGTGTGCTAGGGCTGGTACTAGGATGAGTAGCCTTCTTGAAAGTTCTCGGGTTGACATGGATGACACTTCTCAAGGCCTCAGGTCTTACAAATGGTATCAAAGTCGACTATGGGTTACGAGTGAGCTAGCTTGGTCTGGTGGACGGTCGCTCAACTTAGAGGGCGGTCTTTGGGCCTTGCCGATGTCGTCAAGTGTTTAAGTGGGGGTGATTGTAACAACTCATATTTGTAATCCTTTATAAGAGTTAATAGTGCTATCCATGTAAGCAAGAGTTATTCATTTTCAAGGTTCAAGCGAGGACAAAACTTTGAAGTCAAGCGTGCTAGGGCAAGAGTAGTACCAGGATGGCTGACCTTCTGAGAAGTTTCCTGGTTGGCATGGGATAACACTTCTAAGGCCTCGGGTCTTACAACTAAACCGCCTTGAAACCAAAAACTTCATACATTAGTGGTAGTTGAATAAACACCAAGAGTTGATAATACAATTCATCTAGTTGATAGTACATTGTGTTCTAGGTGACTTAAAATCAGAAAGTACTGCAAGAGGGCCCTACTTGAGTGAGTAGGAGCTAAGTCGCCTTCGGCCCAGGGCTTTAGTGGGCTCGCGAAAGTGTCGTCCCGACGGGTGTTGTCCCGACTCCCGACGGATGTCGTCTCGTCATGTCAACTTGCTGAATTTTTCTGAGCCCAACAATTGGTTACATGAGGATGGGTGGGTTCCAAATTCTATTCAATCGTAAACATATTCTATTAGGTTTGCAGAGGAAAGAATGGAGACAATGACATAACAATAAAAATTAAGAAAACTCTAAGAGACAGTTTTGACAAATCCATAATGGTGAAACTTTTTAAAATGACATTTAGATCATTTTTAACAATGGTATTTGTCTTGAGTTTCATACCCATTTAAATAAATGAAAAATAAAATAAATGTTAGATATTTGAAGTAAATCAAGAAAAAGTCCATCTGCTTTTGACATTGATTCTAAAGCTGGATTTGACATTTTTTTTTATATGATACTCTAAAATCCATAGTTAAAGATTGTCTTAGAAATACTAACCAAATTAAAAACAGCATTGCATTTTTCCATAATTCTTCTATAGAGAACAAGAAACAAGACAACATCGAGCAAAAAGACAGAATCTTCCGATAATAAAATCCAACGTACGTAGTGTTAATTACATGCGCAATTCCAGCTACGGACAAGAATATAAATTATCAATGTAGAGTTTTGTTATATGATTATATTTTGCTTTTAGTTATGGAACTTTGGACGTATGCAATTAAGAAGTTGAAGAACGAGAAATTGTAATAAGCAGTTTAGGCTAGAGACATTAATTACAATGCATTCCACAATTTAAGCCTTTTAATCTTCCTATCTTTCAATTCCATGGCTGACAGATGGCAGACTCTCCATTCCAACAAGGCACATCGTAAAAAAAAACAGGCGACTCCAACATATAAATCTTATTTGAAAAAGACTACCTCCACAATGATCAAAACTCAATTTTAAGGGTTCCAAATATAATGACAATCAACTTACATTGGATTCATTATACGAAGCAATAATGAAGATGTCCTATACTTAGGTAGAAATAAATACCTAGTGTGCCCACTTTACAAACTGAAACCCACGTCATCTTAAAAGATGTTCGGAAAACAACTTCTGTAATGACAACTTAATACTTATTAATTCTATAAAAGACATTTGAAAAATATCACGGGAAATTCACTCAATTATTACATACATTCAGTCCTTACTTAATTGCTTCAATTATGTTTCACTTTTTCACTATTATAGGGAGTCTAATAGAGCAATTAATTTTCTTGTGACTCATGATATTATCCCGCCTACAGTCAGAAACTTCATCCTGACGGTTACTAGGCGAGATATGTCTTCACCTTGTGCAACGCTAAATGAATTCTTAAAAATGAACTCCAAATCTAAGTTTGTTTGTATGTATATTGTAAAAATCATTTATTGTGATGATTTAGGCGTGCCTTTTACCTATAAAGAAGCCTAATATTTGCATTGTAACAAACAAAAACATTCCAAAATTTAAACCGAAGATCTACTCTCATCTCTCATAAAAAAGTACTCTATTTTCAAGACTAGGAATTCTAAAGCACTAAGTAACAAAGAGAATTGAAAATCCATTTAGTAATCTAAAACAAGCCAATTATGGATACTCTAATTCAAATATATTAATTTTATTTCACAGAGCAACTATGTTGATCGACTTCGTTCGCTAAATCCAGTTGAAATAAAAAATGAAGCTAATCGAGTAGTTGGAGCTGTATGATTAGTCAAAATTGAGTTTATTAGCTTCATTATTAAAAAAATATAGTTGGTATTCAGTATTATAAGCTGAAATGAGAGAAATATTTAATTCAGTTTGTTAATCTTCAACAATCTTGGCAGGGTCACATTAAAAAATGGGAAAATTAATCTACATTAATCTACTACAACAAGCTCCCTAAGTTATATTTGCTCTGTTCAACAAAGTTTTTTTGAGATTAACAAAGCTTCACTTCATTTTTAATCTACTTGGTGAGTGTCCGGTAAAAAAATATCAATCTAGCTTAATGTAGATTAATTTTACCAAATTTTAATGTGACCCCTTCCAAGATTGTTGAAGATTAACTAACTGAATTTTACTTTTCAGTTTGTAATACCAAACACCAATTATATTTTTTAGAAAATTAAGCTAATAAATCCAGCTTCAACTATTCATTCAACATCAACTCCTATTTCAGCTGAATATACCGAATAAAGCCATTAACATTTTTTATCGAATATTCATTAAATAAATTAATAAAATCAAGCTTAATTAATCTCAAAAACATTGTGGCTAGCGGATCCAAATTAACTTTATTAGAATTTAGTGAGTCAGGCATTTTCATAAGTTAAATATTTATATTATTTTATACAAATATAAATATTATTAACGTTATTCTAAATATATAGTATCCTCTAGTATAATATTGTTAAGGCTTCTAGAAGGTTAATATTTTAGAGTGTAAAGCGAACATGACAAAAGGAAGCAAGTTCATTTAGCTGTCAGCCTATTAGATTAAGATTCCTTCAATCATGCTAAATTAATTAGTCCGATCCTCACATGATTATACATGATAATCTTGTACGCAGCTGGTAATGCAATTATGTTTAGATTGTGGATGTCCACCCATTTCACATTTTCCTCCAAAGCGCAGCTAGTCGATCGATCCGTTTGTGCCTGTCGATGATCAACATCCATTAATTAGGATGAATATGCATGTGTCGGGTCCTAACTTGCAAAGCAAAAAGCTATTAAAAAAAATATACCAAAACATTAAACATGTAAATTAAGGCTGATATTATATGCGCGACGTTTTTTGCTTTGCGCGCGATATTTTGTACGCTATAACATGGCGTATGCCATACCATGGCGTACAGACTATTTTATTATACTTTTGGTGGGTTTTTGAATTTAAATGAATTTCTGTATTATTTTCCTGTACGCTGTATTTTAGCATACGCTAGAATACAGCGTACATGAAAATAATACAGAAATTCATTTAAATTCAAAAACCCACCCAAAAATAGCCGTTGGAAATAGCCTGTACGCCATGGTATGGCGTACGCTCGGAAGTGGCGTACAAAAGTAGCCGTTATTCCAACGGTTATTCCAACGGCTATTTTGTGCCTATAAATAGCTTTCGAAGTTTGTATGGAATGGTAAGATTGAAACAACAAATTTTACAAAAAATGGCATATTGGAGTAGTGGAGAAGATGATGAAGATTATGTCGATCAAGATTTCGACGATGAAGATTTCGACGATGGCAATTTCGAGGTTAGTGTGTATGGAATGATTAAGATTGAAATTAGTTATAATTAATATAGCTTAAGTACGTAGAGGCCTATATTTATTATGTTCAAAGATAGATTAGTATTTAGTTGTAGTGGACAAGATGCTGACGGTGTTGCGGTAGATGCCTATATTTTATTATGTTAAAAGATAGATTAGTATTTAGTTGTAGTGGACAAGATGATGACGATTTAGCTGTAGAGGCCTATATTTATTTTGATATATGTTAAAAGATTAGTAATTAATAGTAGTGGAGAAGTTGATTATTGTTGTGAATTTGATATATGTTAAAAGTCTTATGTTTAGTGAGATAAGCTATCAATTTGTTTTTGTCTTTAGTTTAGTTTTGTATTACAATTATAGTTTTATTTTATAGTTAATATTGGTTAGCTACAAACATATAAATTTAACAAATTGCAATCCATATATAGTAATCCATATATTGTAACATTATTGTTTAGTTATGTATTACAATTATAGTTTAGTTATATATTACAATTACAATCCATATATTGTAACATTATTGATGATGTAAACATGTATAGGGGAAAGATTATGGAGATGAATTTCGTAACAATCTGAGCTGGGATAGCCGAGAGGAATTGGTTGAGTGGGTTAGGAATAGGGGCAAAGATTTGATGATGGTTTTAGTCATTCAGAAGTCAAATGTCAGAAGTGTTAGTTTGACGTGCGAGAATTTTGGTGAGTATAGATCGAGGAGAAAGAAAGGTAGTGACTCAGAAGAGGAAGTTGAAGTAATTCGTGAATCCCATTCGAAGAAGTCCGGATGCACATTTGAGTTGTATGGTGTTAGATTGAAGAAGAAGCCAGGGGAAGTGACTCAGAAATGGATCATAAATGTGATAGATGGATGCCACAACCATAAGCTTTCGACTACCTTTCTTGGGCATCCATACATGGGCAGAATGACCCCGGGTGAGGAGCGCATTGCCAAAGCTTTGGGCGAAGCGTTCGTGACGCCTAGGACTATTGTTGGGAAGTTGAGGAAGTTCTTCCCCGGAAATGTTACATCCATGAAACAAGTTTCCAACATTCTGCAGAAGGTGCGTTATGAAGATCAAGGGGAATTGACGGTTACGCAATGGACTCTGAACTTTTTGAAAGAAAATAGTTATCGGGTATTTCCTCTTACAAAGTTGTCTACGAAAGAGACTGATATCCTATTTTTTGCTCACCGGACTCGCTCCACCTATTGAAGATGTTCCCGTATGTGGTAATTATTGATGCCGCATACAAGACAAATAGGTACGTGCTGGATTTGTGTTACATTTTCAACACAATATAATAGTAGTGATTTATAGCATTGATATGAATTATATGTTATATTCTATGACTTCTTACATTCATTTGTTTTCTTACATTCATCCATAGGTATCAAATGCCATTGGTGGAGATTGTCGGTTTCACTTGCACGCACAAGACCTTCAACATTGCGTATGCATTTACACGACAAGAAGAAGTTGTGCATTACAAGTTCATAATGGAGAAACTTTTGCGCTTGTTTAAAGATTTGGGCGTTATGCCGGCCGCCATCATGACTGATCGAGAGAAGGCCCTCATTAATGCAATTCAGATAGTTTTCAAAGATGAAGTAAAACACCTTTTGTGTTGGGTGCATATTAAGCACAACATAGAAGCATATGCTTCCCCAATATTGAAGGATAAAAAAAAGTGAAAAGGTTTTGCGGCCAATGTTGGGCACTTTGGTGTTCAACCACGGAGGAAATCTACGAAGAGAGGCTTGTGCAATTGAGGACATCGTGGAAGAGTGGCCTTGTTCGATACATTGAGAAGACATGGACGAATCCTCACAAGGAAAGCATAGTGAGAGCATGGACTGATCATCATCTTCACTTCTTCACGAGGACTTCAAACAGGTAACCCTTGTACGATGTTCAGTAGTTTGCTTGTTCATGGCTCAATGTGGGAGTAATGCAATGCTTTTTATGTTTTTTATAGGGTTGAGGGTATGCATCATGTGTTGAAGCAAATTCTGAATTCTAGCGTTGGTGGTTTTAATAGAATGGTAGTAAGGATACACCATGCGATCGAGGGTCAAATTGGGCAGGTGCGTGCGACCATGGAGATGTCACGGACCAAAACACCAACGATGTTTGATGGTATGCCGCCAGAAATAAGAGTGTTGTTTTCAAGGCTATTTTTCAAAGTGTCGGATAGGTGCTTGGAAATGTTGTTTGATCTGTATAAGCAGATAGAGGCGGATGATTTCCATGATGAGTGTGATGATCACTGGATGAGAGACTGCTTCGGCCTGCCATGTGTCCACAGAATCGCAAATGCCATCATTGATAAGACGCCGATCATGGCGAGTGAGATACACCGCTTCTGGAAGCAATTGCAATGGGATAGGGCTTACACACAAGAAGAGCCAGTTGATGACACAAAACAGATGTCTGCTCACGAGTTGATATGGAAGGAAATGGATGAAATGTGGCACGCTAAAACATTGAGCAAGGACCAAGTAGATCAAATCACCGACTTGTTCTGGAACACGCAGCACCCGCGTGAAACTTTGATGCAGGAGCCCATGGGAATCATTTCAAAAGGAAGGCCAAAGGGTTCGACAAAGTACGACACCAAGAGGGAGCCGAGCTTGTTTGAGCATCGGAGGGCTGAGTTAGATGAGATTGAGAAGAACAAGGCCAGTGGAAGCCAAGGTAGAGGTCGGGGTCGTGGCAAGAAGGGACCAAGTGGAGCTTCGCCGGGCATTGGGACCCAAGGGAGCCAATCTGAAGGGACAGGATCGCAGCAGCTCCCTGAACAACCCGTGATTTATATGGGGGTGAACTTTGGGGTTAAGATTGTGGATTACTTTTGGTTTCCATACATTAACAGGGCCAAAGATGTATCTCCAGACGGGCATTGTGGATATCGGACACTGGCTGTATTGTTGGGATCAGAAGAGACTGCATACCCTATGGTTCGAATGCAGATGGCGGGCGAGTTGATTGACAACAGAGATCTGTACATGCCCATCTTGCCCGTACTACACCCGGGGATCACTTACGAGGACCTTATATTTCGGGTCAACTATGTCATCAGTCCTTGCAGTGAGGAGTACTGGCTCGACATGCCGATGATTGGTTTAGTGTTTGCCACGCTATACCAAGTTGCTCTTGTCCTATTATCCTGGGATGACCCGTGCTTGTGCTTACCAATGAGGGCCTCTTACGAAAGCCTCAGCCCTCCAACACGGATATTGACGATGGCCCTCGTAGGAAACCGAAACCACTTTGTACCGGTATAGTTATTGTTTTTAAATAGCTAGTAATATTTGTGCTTACCCTAAAACACAAAGCTCGATCATATTTTGTGTTTCCTATGTAGGTGTCGTTGAAGGATGGTTGTCCACTACCTCCCCCTCCGTACGCTTGGCGTCGATTCAAACACCCAAGTGTCGATGGTTGGGACTATCAATTTCAGTCGAGGATTCAACAATTTCGGGATTATCGCATTAGATATAGCCGTCCTCCAGATCCTCCGGTGTAGTTTAAGATGTAGATTAGTTGAAGATGTAGATTTACTTGTGTAATCTCAATTTGAAGAGAAAATGAACTTCACATTTGTGTCTGATTTACTTGTGTAATCTCAATTAACTCAGTGTGAGAAACTGAAAAAATGAGAAATTGGGCCCAAATAGGCCCAATATGGAGGATTGTAGAAGAAACGGGTGAAAATTGAAAAAATGAGAAATTGGGCCCAAATAGGCCCAATATGAAGGATTGTAGAAGAAACGGGTGAAAACTGAAAAAATGAGAAATTGGGCCCAAATAGGCCCAATAGGGAGGATTGTAGAAGAAACAGGTGAGAAACTGAAAAAATGAGAAATTAGGCCCAAATAGGCCCAATATGGAGGATTGTAGAAGAAACGGGTGAAAAACTTGAAAAAATGAGAAATTGGGCCCAAATAGGCCCAATATGGAGGATTGTAGAAGAAACGGGTGAAAACTGAAAAAATGAGATATTAGGCCCAAATAGGCCAAATATGGAGGATTGTAGAAGAAACGGATGAAAACTGAAAAAATGAGAAATTGGGCCCAACTAGGCCCAATAGGGAGGATTGTAGAAGAAACAGGTGAGAAACTGAAAAAATGAGAAATTAGGCCCAAATAGGCCCAATATGGAGGATTGTAGAAGAAACGGGTGAAAAACTTGAAAAAATGAGAAATTACGCCCAAATAGGCCCAATATGGAGGATTGTAGAAGAAACGGGTGAAAACTGAAAAAATGAGAAATTGGGCCCAAATAGGCCCAATATGGAGGATTGTAGAATAAACGGGTGAAAACTGAAAAAATGAGAAATTGGGCCCAAATAGGCCCAATAGGGAGGATTATAGAAGAAACAGGTGAGAAACTGAAAAATGAGAAATTAGGCCCAAATAGGCCCAATATGGAGGATTGTAGAAGAAACGGGTGAAAAACTTTAAAAAATGAGAAATTACGCCCAAATAGGCCCAATATGGAGGATTGTAGAAGAAACGGGTGAAAACTGAAAAAATGAGAACTTGGGCCCAAATAGGCCCAATATGGAGGATTGTAGAAGAAACGAGTGAAAACTGAAAAAATGAGAAATTGGGCCCAAATAGGCCCAATAGGGAGGATTGGGCCCAATATGAGAAATTGAGCCCAAATATGAGAAATTCATGTATATACTATAGTATTTGTTTATATTTCATGTATATACTATAGTATTTCGTTATATTCCATGTATATACTATAGTATTTCGTTATATTTCATGTATATACTATAGTATTTCGTTATATTTCATGTATATACTATAGTATTTCGTTATATTTCATGTATATACTATAGTATTTGGTTATATTTCATGTATATACTATATTATTTCGTTATATTTCATATATATACTATAGTATTTGGTTATATTTCATGTATATACTATATTATTTCGTTATATTTCATGTATATACTATATTATTTGGTTATATTTCATGTATATACTATAGTATTTGGTTATATTTCATGTATATACTATATTATTTGGTTATATTTCATGTATATACTATAGTATTATATTATATTTCATCTATATACTATAATATTTGGTTATATTTCATGTATATACTATAGTATTTGGTTATATTTCATGTATATACTATAGTATTTGGTTATATTTCATGTATATACTATACTATTTGGTTATATTTCATGTATATACTATACTATTTGGTTATATTTCATGTATATACTATACTATTTGGTTATATTTCATGTATATACTATACTATTTGGTTATATTTCATGTATATACTATACTATTTGGTTATATTTCATGTATATACTATAGTATTTGGTTATATTTCATGTATATACTATAGTATTTGGTTATATTTCATGTATATACTATAGTATTTGGTTATATTCATGTATATACTATAGTATTTCGTTATTTTCATGTATATACTATAGTATTTCGTTATTTTCATGTATATACTATAGTATTTCGTTATATTTCATGTATATACTATAGTATTTCGTTATATTTCATGTATATACTATAGTATTTCGTTATATTTCATGTATATACTATAGTATTTGGTTATATTTCATGTATATACTATAGTATTTGGTTATATTTCATATATATACTATATTATTTGGTTATATTTCATGTATATACTATAGTATTTGATTATATTTCATTCTGTTACACTTATATATAATAACATGCAATTTAACCAAAACAACCAAAACATATATATACATGATCCAAAACACAAGTGTCTAATCCACATAAATACATGATCCTACAATCTAGTCATCATCGGGGACTCTACCGCTACCATCTCCTCTCTCATGCTGTGAATCAGTAAATCTCTGGGAAGCACGCGGTAAGGGATCAGCCATGGGCGCCTCGTGACCTATCAAATCATGAATCCACGAAATAATCGCAGCGGTAACATCTGGTGGAAGCTCATCCCTCTCCTCCAAAAAACGCCGCATCCGACCGGCGATAATCTGGGTCCGCTGAATACACGACAATGATTTCCATTACAACTAAACTGATTTTAAGCACGTAAAAAATGATAAGCGATAAATAAAATGTATCATACCATGAGAGTAGACACCGGTGGAGCTGGAGGGACGACAGGAGCCAGACCTGGACGATCCTGTCTAGGAGACCGTGCGTCCACATACGGATGTGACATCTGCTCCAGCCAGTCGATGTACGCATCGTCAGTGTCCCAGGCGAAGGTGGTATGGATCATGTCCTGAAGCTCAATCGTCGGTCTTGGGTCGGCATCCCATGTGCACAGCTCGTCGGCGTATTGAAGATCATACGCCCTCAAGTCGACCCGCCTCTTCACCTCGCGTGGCGCTGGTGGATCCTTAGGAACCCCCTGCCTGTAACCGAACTGCCGGAGGACTCGGTCCGGCATGTACGGCTCTTGTATATCGAGGCACTGAATAATGCCTCGGTACAAAGAAGGAGCGTACTGAGGGGTCGTAAACCCTAACGGACCCCACAGTATCCAAGCAACCTAAAATGTCAACATATATATTTCGTAAATTCAAAACGTATATTTAAAATGGATCATTACCTAAATTCAAAACGTATATTCATAATTTAAATTTCCTAAACGAAACGCAATAAAACAGTAAAGTATTACCTCGAAAAATCTCACGGCGTCTATAATGTGGCGAACAGCAATCAGCCGCTCCAGATTCCGTCCCTGAGGAGCCTCCCTCCCGTCTCTCCGAGTGGCCCTCGTATCCACCATGGCCTCCATGTCAAGGACAGCGTGACATCAGAAAGTAGGAAAGTACGCCCAAATCCAGGTCTACATATATATAAAAACCCGTAAGCATATAATATCATATATTATAAAAATAAATTAAAATAAATTAATAGTTACCCTCAGAAGAAGTGTACACCCTGCAATGCCCTTCGCCCTGGCCCGTGACGCCTCACCCAAATTCCGATACAGGACAGTCAATACGCCGACTCCCCAGGCATAACAACCGCTACGGTCTTGGTCATAGGCTAGCGCCATGTACTTGTACTTGACGGCGTTCGTCGACTTGTCCGGGAAAACGGTACAGCCGAGGAGCATCATCAAGTACATGGATGCTATGCGTCGGTCATCCCTCTCTGGACTGGATAGCTGCTCAATCGACCTCAACAAGAGGGACTCTATCGGAATACCGCCATCACTAAACCACTGGGACACCAACTCCTGGTTCGCCCCAGTAACAGCGCAAACGTGATCTCTGACGACGGGGTCCGCCATATCAGTGGTGACGCTCAAGCCGTCGATGGGAATCGCCAGGATGCGCGCGACATCGTGGAGCGTGATAGTGATCTCGCCCCACGGGAAATGGAACGAGCTCGTCTCCGGATGCCAACGCTCGACGAACGCAGAAATAAGCACGTCGTCGACACTCCTGAAGTCCACCTCCCTCATAGAGGTGATACGGCTCCGCTGCGCAAAATCCCACCAGGTGTTAGGAGCCGCTGTAATGTGCTGGTTCATCTGCCAATGTCACGGCTTCCTGGTGTACGTCTTCAGAACCTTCCTCATCTGAAAAAGAAATAACAAAATTAGTATTATACTTATAAATTTATATATAGCATTTTCATATTTTCATTTACAAATCTTAGACTACATCAAAGACGTACCGTATCATCCACACGCGCAACGGGTGGTGGGGGCTCCGGAAGTGTCAACGCCAATGTCATGTCCCATAGGACCCTGGCGACGTGGGTCGTATACGTACCCAGGAGGTGAGGAATGAGGGGCCCTCCTGGCATCCAAGGCTCTGCGGGACCCGCCTGCTCGGGAACCGGATCTGCCTGCTCCTGAGCCGGATCCGCCTGCTGCGGAGCCGGATCCACGTGCTGCGGAGCCGGATCCCCCTGCTGGGGAGCCGGATCCGCCTGCTGGGGAGACTCGTCCATCCCCAAGTCCTCTGCGGGTCCATCATAATAGTCACGCTGGAAGGCCGCGTCGACAACGACAACTGCCTCCTCCTCCAGATCCATGGACGAGGTCGATGAGGAAGACAGAGACAACGACGGGTCAGACCTGGTCACACCCACCTGCACTCCCGTCGCGACGTCCTGTGTCGCGTCTAGGACGGGAAGCAGATCCACTGAAGCGGCCACCGAAGCGGCCCGACGAGCCGATGCTGTGACCGGATTCCTCCGCGCCAGTTGACGGGACCCACGTCGGGGCCGTCTCACAGACAACATCGAGGCTTGCAAAGCCTTTTAATAACATATTAACTCGTCAATTTCATATCATAAATTTTAGTTTCATATACACATTTGTTTTTCTAAATTGAAGTTAAATTATTATAACTGAAATCCAAAATTCAATACCTAAATTCAAATTCAATTTTTATAACATAAATATAAATTTCTAAAATTAATTACATATCAACAATTTCTACCTTAATTTTTATAAACAAATCTCAAATCTAAATATTAATTTTAAACAATTTTACAATTAATTACAGATCAATAATTTCTAATTGCAATACATATTTTATTCTAAATTTTAATCAATTAAAAATAAATTTCTAAAATTAATAAATAATATTTTCTAAAATATAAACATTCGTTTTTTGAAACAAATCTAGAATTAATTACAGATCAACAATTTCTAAATGCAATATCTATTTCTAAATTCAATACTTATTTTATTCTTAATTTTCATCAATTCAAAATAAATTTCTAAAATTCATAACTATAAATTATTAAAATATAACTATAAATTTTTATACATAAATCTATAATTAATACAGATAAACTATTTCTAAATGCAATACCTATTTCTAAATTTAATATTTATTACATTCTAAATTTTCATTAATTCAAATAAATTTCAATTCCGTTCATACCTCTCGTCTACCCCAGGTAGAAGTCTGACCGGGTGTCGCAGGATCGTCTCCGCGTCCGTGTCCCCCTCCTCGTCTGCCCCGCGCTCGGATAAATCGGGTCCGGACAGTACCTCGTCCTGCATCGCCATCCGGAACACCACCGGCCATATCTCCGACGCCGGCCACCTCTCCGCCGCCACCGCCAGGAACATCAGCACCGCCACTGGCCACCTCTGCAGCAACAGGAGCACCGCCGCCAGCCGCCCAGCTCTCCACGCCGCCTGGAATGCCATCATCGCCTCCTCGTCCGCCAATCACACTGCCTCGAGCCTCGCCGGAGAGGTCACCACCACCGCCACTGTTCGCCATCGTCGGAGATAAGAGGAGGAGGAGAAGAACAAGAAGAAGAAGAAGAAGAAGGAGAGAAATGGAGGAGGAGGAGAAGGAAGGAGTGAATCGGAGGGGGAGAGCCGCCGGAAATTGTACGCCAGGAGACGCCGCAGGGAGAGAGAAGGAAGAAGAAGAGAAGAAGAAGAGGCCGCGCTCGGCCTCTTAAAACCTAGCCTGTACGCCATAATATGGCGTATGCCATGTTATGGCGTACAGGCTAGGGCCGAGTTGGGCCAGCCCAACTTATTTATTTTTCATTTAAAATAAATACAAATACGTATTTTTTTATACGCCTTATTATGGCGTACAAAAAAATACGTATTTATATATTTTTTTCCCTGGCCACTTTTGGCTTATTTTTTCTTATTTTTATATTCGTACGACGCGACATGGCGTACGCCATATTATGGCGTACAAAATGTCGTGCGTACAGCAAAAAAACGTCGGGCATATAGTGGCCGCGTAAATTAAATACACATAAACTAAAAACAGAAACATAAAACACTATCTAAATTAAATTCAACATAGGACAAACATATATAAAAGGTATATAGATTAATTGATAAAAAAATTCAACAGAAATACAGCAATCTATGGCAAAATAATTTGCATGAAAATGTCCAAGTGAAAATACAAATATCAATTAGCATGCAAAACATTACAGTTGGGCTAAATAAGTGACCGTTAGTGTGGTGGTCAGATGGACTTTTACCTAGCCTCCCCATCCAACCTGACTCGATCACCAGTTCACCACCTATTATCCAACTTATCCAACTTAGATCGATTTTAGTTTTGTTCGCCTTTTGTTCGAAAAGGAGGTTGCTGTGAGCTAGATATTCATGGAAGTTTTCCATCCCTAGATACTATTGAATTCCGGTTTCAACGAGATGAATTAATTAGTGTCCAACACGTCACTAAATCCGGTATTCTTCTTTCTTGATTCCATAAAAGTCCACTCCCATGTCAATTGGCTTTCGCCGTTGTCGGAATGCCTCTCCTCTAACTTGTTTTAAACCTGAAAAAGACCTGAGGGCTTCCCTAGGGTTGCAACTCCGACGATCAAGTAAGTTTTTCATAAGAAAAGCATATATATATATATATATATATAGAAAAGCTAAGATTGAGAGATTTACTTATCCATCAAATTACCTTGAACGAGTACACTCACCATTTTATTAGCCGGGCATCAGATCTAGTGTCGATTGTTCCAAGTTCAAAGGCACATCTACTAAGCTAACATATACTTTCAAGCATTCAAACAAGCATAATCGGGCTCAAAAACAGGGATGTCAATGGGGCGGGGATTCCCCGTTATCCATAGGGATTCCCCGCTATGGGGATTTTAAATAGGGCGGGGGTGGGGATGGGAAAAAAAACACATCCCCGCGTGGGGACAGGGATGGAGCCCCCCACCCTACTCCCCGCCCTGTCCCTGTCGGGGATCTCCACAAGTATCTTCATTGGTAATCCCCGTGGTATCGTCCGTTTTTTCACGGGATTTCCCATTGAATATCCCCATTTGGCAACTCGATGAGATTTCTCATGAGAAATTTTCATGGGTGAAGTCGGGAGCTTACGATATTTTTTTCATATTTATAATTCATAGTTGGTAATTGATTTTTTTATTTTAAAAAACGGTGTAATAGACATTTACAAGTATTATGTACAATGAAATTTTAGGGACTTGTTTTTTATTGAAGTCAACTCACGTATTATATTATTGTATTTTGTTTGACAATGTAGATTAACTGTAGAATCATTAAAGGAAAACGAGTAAGAAAAGTTTCGTGGGGGTTAAATGGGGATATTAAAGGGGAACTTGTTTGACTACAAGGCGAGAAATCGTATGAATTTCCACGAAAATACTCGAAACAAATGATAATTGAGAAAAATTAACGGGGAATCCCCGACGGGGACATGAATTTGGTGGAGATGGGGACGGGAACAACTTTAGCTCCCCACGTGGGGATGGGGACGGGGACGAGGAGTGATTTTATAAACGGGGATGGAGACGGAGATACTACTCCCCACCCCGAACCTACCCCATTGACATGCCTACTCAAAAGCTATATAATCGTCTCCTTCATGAAAGAGACGATTATATAGCTTTCCCTTGTTAGGCCGTGCACTTGACCGTGCATTTTCCTTTGTTATTATGGTTTCTTTGATTGTTCTCACAATTATGTGTGGATAATTCCACATTTCTAGCAATGGAGTGATCCCAACAATGTGTAGGTAGACTTAATTGTAATATTTGTCTGAATTGAAACCTGAAACTTTATTTGATTCAATCATAGAGTTCTTAATGAATTGATAAAAGTTGATTACATTTCTATTAGGTTTGAGACCGACATGAGATATCCTTAATATATAATTCAAATAAGGTATGAAACCGACATGAGATTATTCTTATCAGATTACTAGAAATTGAACCCGAGTGTTATTTATGCGACAACAATTGTAGAGTACTAAGATATCATAGAAATCCTAGGTTTATCTAGACACAGTGGATCACGACAACAGAATTTGATTCAGTTTATCCCTAGATTCTAAGTGCCCAAAGGATCTAGATTTAATTAGCTCTACGCAACAATGATAGTTTGTTGAAATTTAGGCACGTTTACTATCATCCGACATGAGTTAGTAGATTACATTAGATATCTTATCTTCGAAATGATACTTGAAAACTAAAACTGATCACATACACTTGTGGGTAGGTTTTGGTCCTATCAACATGTAGGCATGCAATTGATTCACTATCTTGAGACAATCTGGATGCATGTTCTTCCATCTCCGACCCACTCAAATCTCTACATGCAAAGGGAAGCTCATGAACTTTCAAACCCAATAGAACCGATTAAAAATTTTGTGTTATCTTCCTTTGCTGCAATTTCGCAGAAAGCCCCAAACGAATGCGCTCCCCTTGATCTCTGCAACCATCGTCGTAAATCACACTTAATGAACGACTTGGAAACGTCGTAGTTCACTTTCCATCTCCACTTGTGTCTTCTCGGCAGGTCAAGTAGGGCGTCTGTTGAGGTCTACTTAGAATGAAATTGCCTATAAAATTTTGACCACTTTCAATCTACTCGTTGCCTTGCCTCTACAATGGAGAAGGAATCAAAAGCTACGGTTGCTTTTACAGAGCAAGTGTTGGAACCTTGACGTTCCATCTGGTTTTGATGATGATAAACACCATTAGGTTTTATGGTTTATATTGTTCCCATGAGTTTCAGGTTTCATGAAAGAATTAGAGAACAATGGAAATCATGTGAAGAAGAGAAACAGAGAAGTAAAAAGGAACGTTGTGACAACAAGGAACATTGTCGCTAAAACAAAGTGAAGATGTGAAGCGCGCGTACTGTGAAGAGTTTATACTAGGAAACAATGGATAAGGAATGATGTTGAAAAGCATGGATTGCTTAGCTGTTACCATGTGAAGATTACTAATTATGGAAACAAGATTTGAAGATTTACTTGATGAAAGAAGTCGTATTTAGCATGTCTTAGGAAACTTTATGTATGAAAACTATGAGTTTGCAAGATGAAACGTTTAGTTTAGAAAAAAATCTTTCACTGTTACATTATATAGCGGGTTGCTAACTATTTGGTAATTTGGTAAGAGATCTTTGCTAACACTATATATAGATGAGCATACCTTAGGGTAATGTATTTCAGCTATCACACCGGAAGCATACTACAAGTTGAGATCGAAGATCCAAAGGCAAGGTATGAACTTGTGTTGTGAGTATTTGCTTAGGGGTTTTCTTGTATTCTTGTTTATTTGTGAGTTGATTACACTCAAGGTCTAGAAGCCTAGGATCTGTGTGAGAATAGGTGGAGAGAAGACTTGTGAGATTGTACAACTTATTAATAATACAAGTATACGTTTTGAAATCCTCATAGGGTAACATCTAGAGGTAGAGGTTTTTCTCTTTTCAACTAGTTGGTTGATTGAGTTTCCTCTATAAAGGAATTGTCTTGTTGTTACTCTTTGAATCTATATTATTTCCGTTGTCCATGGAACAGTATCACCGTTCCTTGTCTAACACACATCGATTCAACAATTGGTATCAGAGCAGGTTCGCTCTAGATTGTGTGTTTTCTTTTCAGATTCACATGTAACAATGTCGTCAAGTCATGAAGTCGGGATTGGGAAAAACAAGCCACCGTTCCTGCCCATATGTGGACAATTTCAACACTAGAAGGATCTCTTCACAGAGTGGATGAAGAGTAAAGACTACCAATGCTGAAGAGTCATTGAAGTTGGTGATGAGAAGGTTGTGAAAGCAGTTGTCAAAGGATTAACACCTTGGAGTCAAGATGATTTCAGAATCATGGAGAAAACATCCAAGGCTCGCATGTTCATCAATAACGCCCTCAGCGCTGAAGATGTTTCCAAGTTGCAATCCTGTGCAACCGCAAAATACATGTGGGCTGCTTTGGAGCAAATGTACATGGGAAGTTCCGATCTTCGAGAGACCACTCTCTTTCAAGCCAAGAAAGACTTCTACAACTTCGCCATGATCGACGGTGATAATGTTTCCTCATACCAATCTAGATTTGAGGAAATCACCGCTCGACTTACTACTCATGCGGTCACAAACGAAGAAATTCCTCCTAAGGAGAAAGTTCTTATCATTATTGATGGACTTCCTCCAAGGCATAAGATGACCAAAGCCATTCTGAAAGAAAATCCCGCTACTCTTACTCTTACAATTCATGAAGTGTTTGGGAAAAAAAAAGTACGATGAGGAAGACAAATATGTTAAACCTAAAGGCATAGCCTTGATGGTTGAAAAAGTTGTTGAGATGATTGAAAGCAACAAAGATGACAATCTGGATGGTGTAGATCCAGAAACTGCTCTTCTCACCAAAGCTATGCGATTTCTCTATCGCAAAGGCAAATCATTCAGGAATGATGAGAACAATGGTGAGAAACGTGATATCAAGAATGTTACATGCTACAACTGCAAGGATAAGGGTCACTATGCTAACAAGTGTCCCAAGGGGAACAACTCAAACAACACCAATGGTGACAATACTGAGAACAACAAGAAGAAAGCTTTCGTTGATGTCTGGGGTGATGATTGTGCCAACTATGATGATGATGAGCCAGAGACATGGGAAAACAATAAAATGTGTGCAATGACTCTGAAGGCATCAAGTGAAGAACAAGAGGTAGATCCTGAAACTTTTTTTGAATCTCTTGTCAATTACGATAAAAAGTCTTTGATTTCTCTTATCAAAAGCATGTAAAATAAGAATATTAAAACTCAAAACAATTTGAATGTTGCTGAAGATAAATGCACTGAATTGATTGAATCTCTATCTAGAATTGCTAGTTTCTCTATTGTTCGATGTGATAAATGTGATTATGCTCGCAGTGAACTTGAAAAACTTAGACAAGAAAATGTTTCTATATGCTTGGACCTAGTGTCAAACAATACTAATACTGTCTTGTCTCATGAACCCACTAAGACAAAGAGGGAACTGTCCCAGATGAATGCTCAGATTAACAAAATCCACTCTATTCTAGTTGAGCAGAAGCTTAAGGAGGAAGAGATTATCTTTGTTAAGTAAAAATACGGTGTTGGATACAAGGGTGAAAAGAAAGAGAGTGATGAACATGAGTTAACCATACCTGAGGTTAGAGAGTTGAAGGATAGGGATCTCCAGAGCACCAAGGATAGGAACTTTTACCTAGAGGAGCGTGTGAAAACTCTAGAGAATGGGTTGAATGCCAACCAATCCTGGTACACAGGCCAACTTGCCCATAAGATGTATCTCAAACAATCCCAGGAAAACCTATCCAGTACACATGATCCAGTTAGAGCCAAACATCATAAGATCCGTGTTTTCAACCGTAAGTACACCTTGGGAGATTATTACAAGATATGTTGGCAGTGTGGGAACAACGGTTATGTTGTGAGAAACTGTGCTAAGAAAAAGAAGTTCACTGAAGAGCGCACTAAATGCAGGAACAATAGGAGTAACAATGTTGATTTGAATGATTATGATGCATCTCTTGACTTGTTCTATGCATCTCCAAATGCAGGATGAAGTGAGGGGGAATAGCAGGTGGTTCATTGATAGCGCATGCTCATGCCATATGACGGGAAAAAGAGATCACCTCACCTCACTTCAACGACACTCTAGGGGAAACGCTTCCCTTGGAGACAATAGATGCATATGTAACACCACCAAAACTTAACCCTTTTGGAAAGGTATTACCGCCAGTGACCCCAGTGTTCCTTACCGAGATCACCCAAGGCTTTACCATTTAAACACAATTTATGAAATACAAATGATACATAATGATCAAAGCATTCAATTCCAAAACATAACATTGTCAAGGAAACAAGAGTTACGGGATTACAACCCAATCCCGAATAGGCTAACACAGAGTTTAAACCAAAAACAGCGGAAGTCTTAGAAAGTACATTACAACCAAAGTCATTGTCCAAAAGATCTCAACCTGATTAAAGAAATAATTAAAACGTTTAAAAACCACCGTCGACTCCATAGTCCTTCTATTCTTCTGAACTACTTTCGATCTGATGTGCCGAATCGAACGGATGACACCAGCCCACATGCAGAGAACAAAGTTCGTGTGTTAGTCTACTTGAATAGACTAGCAAGGGTACAAAACAGAATGGTTCAAAGCAGTCATATTAGGTTAGACTCATCGCTTCTCGAATAATAATCGATGACGATAGTCAACCATCATACTCCTACTGGAATAGACAAGAGGTATGCACAAGAGAAGATTCTGGAAGACTAAACCTTCACAGAAATCGACTCGAAAAGAAGACTCCAACGGAAATGAGTCTTTAAGGAAGTATGACAAATCTGGAATGTTTACAACATCAAACAACAATGATTTAAAAGTTGATTGAGATGCTTCGGTTCACGACGAACCTCATCTTATATAGCGAATCCAGATTGGAAAGAGAACGTACTATGATCAAAGTCGAGACGAGTTTTCCTAGCTGCACTATAACTTAGCTGCACTACTCGCCGAAGGTTTATTAATTATATGCGTCAGAGTAGCACTTATCTGATGTAACACCCCCAAATTTAACCCCATTTGAAAGCGTTACTGCCGATGACCCCGGACGTAAACCCCGAAGTCACCCCAGGCTTTTCCGACGTCATAACTGACTTAAAACACAGTTACAATACTAAAATCGTAACTTTTATTAAACCACATGGTCGCGGAATTACACGATTCCAAAAACGACCCAATTAATCAGAAATACAAAATAGCACAGCGGAAATCTTTTAAATACAAAGCGACAAAACAACTTGTCGAAAACAAAACACCGTTCATCATCATAGTCGTTCTAGCCTTCACTGAACAACAACATATCTGCATGTGCCGAAACGGACGGACGACACCCCCATGACGTTACAGATAAATAAAATACAAGCGTTAGTCTAATGAATAGACTAAGCAAAGGCTCATGGCATACAATTCACACAAACACATCACAAATCACATCAAAGCAGTTCCACATATCACAAATCACATCACAATCTCAAGTCACATGATTACAGTATATCTTTTATATTAGCGTTGATTCTAGCAAAAATACAACCTAATATAATATCAGATTTCAATTATCTCAAATTAATTAAAAACCACTTGCCAACGTTCATTAATTAGGTGCGACAAGCACTTATCTGTATTAAATGACCACACACACACATATCACGTTATAAACTTTTAACTGGACCTCACAGGATCCAATTCTCTAACTATCGCATTGGGTCTTAATTGCCCTTATAAAGAATGAACCTCACAGAGTCCAAACTTTCACTATCGCATTGGGTCTTGATTGCCCTTATAAAGAATGAACCTCACAGAGTCCAAACTTTCACTATCGCATTGGGTCTTAATTGCCCTTATAAAGAATGAACCTCGCAGAGTCCAAACTTTCACTATCGCATTGGGTCTTGATTGCCCTTATAAAGAATGAACCTCACAGAGTCCAAACTTTCTACTATCGCATTGGGTTTTTAATTACCCTTAACAGTTATAAAGAAACGCCCATGGAACACACCGGATCCAGGCGCTCCTACGAATACTCGTGCTAACTAACAGTTAAACACGCAAACACATCACACAGAGAACCATCACGGCTCAACCTGAACAACTATCACCCTAGATTTAATAATCTAAGCCACACACAATAAATCATATCAAGGACCCTTACGGCCTTCACCTGCACAAGAAATCTATCATATACTAGCGTCGGTTCTAGCAGAATATACAACCTAGTATAATATCATCTTTTAATCACATATAGTTATCAAAACTGTTCCCAACATAATTAACAATCATCCCAAATTAATTAACAACAAACAATTGATAATTAATTTAAGTATGGAATGATGAGCAAGAGCGAACCGCCACTTGCCTTAAATCCGACAAGCTCGAACCAAGCAGAGCAACGTCTAGTTCCTGGGTCTGAAACTGGAGCAGATCTTGGATATTAAATCCCCAAACCGATTTGTTTGCCTTCGATTTGTCTATGGTTCGATCTCCTAACACCACAAAGCTTCACACAACACTCAAGAGCACCTTCTCAACTCAAGAGACACTCGAAATCTCCCACACACGAAGCTCACAAGCTCGGTTTTAATGGAGAAAACAGAGGAAAACAGAGGAGGAAGAAGAAGGAAGAAGAAGAGAGCTCTTGGCTTCGGGTTTCACCTCCTTTTATAGCCCAATCCGACCACCTCCAAGGGAACAAGGGGACAAAGGCGAAGGGCCAGTTGGCTGCCCACTTGGCCTGCCCAAAAATATCCCAAAAACAGAGCTACAGTAACCGCCATGCGAGGAAGACGACCGCCTTTGCAAAAGGCATTACCGCGATCGCGGCCGATCGCGGTGAGTCGCGGTTCATCGCGGTCAATCGCGGTTCATCGCGGTTTCTGGCCGACTTCGTTTAGTTCTTATCCAAACTTAGTTTTGGATTAAATTTCTTAACTCCGGGTTAAATATATTCGTACTTTAACGATACCTTAACCCCGAAAACACCTCAACTGTATTATATAATGCTCGGAAAATTCTATAGAGCTTAGATCCCTCTTCAGAAGGTCCGAGACTCACTGAATTAAATCCGTCCAGCAATTCGGGCATAAGAAAAATTTAAAAATAATTCAAAATACCCTTAAAAATTACGGGGTGTTACATTACTACCACACCCTTATTTTAAGTTTCGACCCCGAAACTTGCATTATCAAGGCCGACAACAAGTAGGGAAAGTATCTAAGTACACCCGTCTCAGTCTCCCAAGTAACCTCTTCGGTTTCTAACTTGGAGCACAAAACTTGTACCAAAGGTACACCCTTGCTACACAATTGTTTGGCTTCAACCAAATATTTATATTAGCAAGAATATTTACAACAAAAGGTTTACAACCTTGCTGTATACTTAAACTTACTAACACAATTATCCATAACAAAAGACTGGGTAACACCCAAATCTACAACCTACAACAAAAGTAGAAAGCTTTAAGCAAATGGAAAATCAGATCCATCCGCCTCACGCATCACGTAAAGGCGTTGACCTTGACTTCCAGAAGCTACTGGGGCCTTCCCTTTATTCTGTGCAGTGGTCTGCATCGAAGGACTCGGAGCCTCAACCGGTTTATACTCAAGCCGGTTGTTCTGATTAGCAGACCTTTGCTGCGACTCCGTTCCTTTCTGCTCTCCCTGACGACAGAACTTTTGCATGTGACCTTCCTTTCTACAGCCAAAGCATAAACTCTTCTTACTCTGACAATCAAAATTCATGTGCCCAAAAGCACCACAACTGAAACACTGATATGGTCTGTTGCTCCAACCTGAGCCCCTGGCAGAGCCAAAATGAGTTGTCTCGGTCTTAGCACGACCAGACTTCTCAAACTTAGTAGGCGATGCCGGTCGTTTGAACGAACCAGCTTGACAATCCTGCTGCCCACCTTTTTCCTTAACCTGCTTCTTCCGCTTACAGGCAGACTCCTCCAGAGTTGCCTCCAACTTGTAGGCCGCATCCACGTACTGCTCCAGAGTAGAGCATGAGTGGTGCACCATCCATGGTTTAATATCTGGGCTCATCCATTCATGAAAGTACCAGATCTTCTGAGCCTCACTGATTATCTGCAGTTCTGCATACTACAGCAAATGATTGAACTTAGTGGCGAGCTCTGTCACCTTTAATCCTTCTGTCTTTGGATATAAAAACTCTTTATGCTTCTCCTCCCTCATAGCTCGAGAGAAGAAACGGTCCGTCATCTTGGTCTTAAACATTGACCAAGTCAATACCGGGCTATCAGCTAAGCCGGTACTCTCCCACCATTCACTGGCTTCTTCCTTCAGCTGAAGAGAGGCTATTTGCACTTTCTCTGCCTCGGTGCAATCCACGTTGCGGAACAACCGCTCCATATGGGAAAACCAATGAGCAGCTCTAACTGGCTCTCCTTTTCCATCATAATGGTCAGGTCTCAAAGAGTTAATGGTCTTCAACACTCGACCATAATCACCTCTCTTCCTGACCGCCTCATCTTGGTGTACATAAACAGCTGGCTCCTCAAATCTAGGAACCATTGGGGGAATTGGCACAGCTTGTGCATGTGGTGCGGCAGGTTGCCTAGCCTCGGCGAGTACTTGCATCATTATCTCCCGAATAGCTGCAACAGCTGCTGCATCAAAAACCATTGGAGCGTTGGCCGAAGCTTGGCCATTGCCTCCAGGGTTATTCTGTGACATTGACTCGTGTTCTCCTACACGGTTCAAGTCGTCCCTTATGATTGGCCTTGGATTGCTTGGCCCAGCACCAGCGCGTATAGTATTCCTTGTATTCACCATCTGTTTACCGATCAAATCCCAAGTATTAATATCTTTTCCATAATACTTATCATGATAAAGTCACTTGGAATAGATCAACTTGGTAACGTTCCTAGGTGAATACCAAACTGGAATACTTAGGTTCTACAACCTCAAATCCTGACAAGAGAACTGAAAACTCAAGTCTAACTGGAGATGGCAAAACCACCTCGACTCCTTCCGAGTCCTTCAGAAGAGAACAGAACGCACCCTCAACTACGGGTGACAAACAGAGAGTCTTAGTCTTTCTAGACACAGAAGCAACTTCCATGTCAGACTGTAGAAGGCACGACTATGAACGGCTTTTTATTTGAAAAATTCAGAGCTCTTGGAAAACATTTTAGCTCTGATACCATTTCTGTAACACCCCCAAATTTAACCCCATTTGAAAGCGTTACTGCCGATGACCCCGGACGTAAACCCCGAAGTCACCCCAGGCTTTTCCGATGTCATAACTGACTTAAAACACAGTTACAATACTAAAATCGTAACTTTTATTAAACCACATGGTCGCGGAATTACACGATTCCAAAAACGACCCAATTAATCAGAAATACAAAATAGCACAGCGGAAATCTTTTAAATACAAAGCGACAAAACAACTTGTCGAAAACAAAACACCGTTCATCATCATAGTCGTTCTAGCCTTCAGTGAACAACAACATATCTGCATGTGCCGAAACGGACGGACGACACCCCCATGACGTTACAGATAAATAAAATACAAGCGTTAGTCTAATGAATAGACTAAGCAAAGGCTCATGGCATACAATTCACACAAACACATCACAAATCACATCAAAGCAGTTCCACATATCACAAATCACATCACAATCTCAAGTCACATGATTACAGTATATCTTTTATATTAGCGTTGATTCTAGCAAAAATACAACCTAATATAATATCAGATTTCAATTATCTCAAATTAATTAAAAACCACTTGCCAACGTTCATTAATTAGGTGCGACAAGCACTTATCTGTATTAAATGACCACACACACACATATCACGTTATAAACTTTTAACTGGACCTCACAGGATCCAATTCTCTAACTATCGCATTGGGTCTTAATTGCCCTTATAAAGAATGAACCTCACAGAGTCCAAACTTTCACTATCGCATTGGGTCTTGATTGCCCTTATAAAGAATGAACCTCACAGAGTCCAAACTTTCACTATCGCATTGGGTCTTAATTGCCCTTATAAAGAATGAACCTCGCAGAGTCCAAACTTTCACTATCGCATTGGGTCTTGATTGCCCTTATAAAGAATGAACCTCACAGAGTCCAAACTTTCTACTATCGCATTGGGTTTTTAATTACCCTTAACAGTTATAAAGAAACGCCCATGGAACACACCGGATCCAGGCACTCCTACGAATACTCGTGCTAACTAACAGTTAAACACGCAAACACATCACACAGAGAACCATCACGGCTCAACCTGAACAACTATCACCCTAGATTTAATAATCTAAGCCACACACAATAAATCATATCAAGGACCCTTACGGCCTTCACCTGCACAAGAAATCTATCATATACTAGTGTCGGTTCTAGCAGAATATACAACCTAGTATAATATCATCTTTTAATCACATATAGTTATCAAAACTATTCCCAACATAATTAACAATCATCCCAAATTAATTAACAGCAAACAATTGATAATTAATTTAAGTATGGAATGATGAGCAAGAGCGAACCGCCACTTGCCTTAAATCCGACAAGCTCGAACCAAGCAGAGCAACGTCTAGTTCCTGGGTCTGAAACTGGAGCAGATCTTGGATATTAAATCCCCAAACCGATTTGTTTGCCTTCGATTTGTCTATGGTTCGATCTCCCAACACCACAAAGCTTCACACAACAATCAAGAGCACCTTCTCAACTCAAGAGACACTCGAAATCTCCCACACACGAAGCTCACAAGCTCGGTTTTAATGGAGAAAACAGAGGAAAACAGAGGAGGAAGAAGAAGGAAGAAGAAGAGAGCTCTTGGCTTCGGGTTTCACCTCCTTTTATAGCCCAATCCGACCACCTCCAAGGGAACAAGGGGACAAAGGCGAAGGGCCAGTTGGCTGCCCACTTGGCCTGCCCAAAAATATCCCAAAAACAGAGCTACAGTAACCGCCACGCGAGGAAGACGACCGCCTCTGCAAAAGGCATTACCGCGATCGCGGCCGATCGCGGTGAGTCGCGGTTCATCGCGGTCAATCGCGGTTGATCGCGGTTTCTGGCCGACTTCGTTTAGTTCTTATCCAAACTTAGTTTTGGATTAAATTTCTTAACTCCGGGTTAAATATATTCGTACTTTAACGATACCTTAACCCCGAAAACACCTCAACTGTATTATATAATGCTCGGAAAATTCTACAGAGCTTAGATCCTCTTCAGAAGGTCCGAGACTCACTGAATTAAATTCGTCCAGCAATTCGGGCATAAGAAAATTTAAAAATAATTCAAAATACCCTTAAAAATTACGGGGTGTTACATCTGATTTATATTACAAACCACACATCACGTTATTAGACTTTTACATGTGTACCCCACCAATGGGACGACACATCTTAGTATACGTTTCGTCGAGAGTGATGTACACCGGAAGGTTTGTGACACCAGCTAAGTGTCCTGTCTCTACACACTTATGAAAGAGACCGATCATGATCTTAGAATAGTACCAGATGGAGACGAGCCACCCCGATACCAGATTTTAAAGAAACGACTGGACAGAGTCCGAGTAACGTTCCTATCTAACAGTGCTAACTAAACAGTTACAGCACAATAACAGTTACAGGATAAATCCACATAAAGGCCCGAAAGGCGATCACAGATAATAACGTTGTTATAACAGATATACAACCTATTATATGATTTTCAAAACAGTTTATCAAAACCGTTTCCAGACAAACAGAGTATTCATTCCAAATTAATTACTCAGATAAACTACTGATAATTAATGTAAATATGGAACGAATGAGCAAGAGCGAACCTCCACTTGCTTTAATCCGCAGAATAGAAACAAGCCTTACGGCAACGATGGGATTCCGAGCTCGACACGGGTATAGCTCCGCTAGCACAAACACCTTCGAGTCGACCCATAAAAGGAAACCTAAGTTAGATCTGACATAACCACAGTACGAATCTAAAAACGACGAAAGAGAACAAAAGGAAAGACGCCACGACCACAACCAACCAAGCCAAAGCCACGAAGGCATTCTAGGCACTGGCGGCGGTCGCTGTTCTTGGCGGCGGTCGCCGTTCTTGGCGGCGGTCGCCGCAGTTCATCACGGCGGTCGCCGTGAAGAACGCGGTGGTCGCCGTGAAGAACGTGACGGTCGCCGTGAAGAACACGACGGTCGCTGTGAAGAACTCAGACGACAAAAGCGGTGAGAAAACTCACCCAAATGATGCGCGTTTCGACCCCTTTATGCCTTGCCTGGGTTCTGACCTCCAAAGGCAACCAAAAGGCTTCTAAAGGGCTTCTGGAAACACCACCAAACGACACCGACGAGAGCTTCCGAACTCCGGCAAAACACAACTCCGACGATACGAAAATTTGGCAGAGGTTCGATGTTTGGGATGGCTCAAATCCCTTCCCCAACACCTCCTTTTATAGCCAAAGCATCTGGAGCACGAAGATGGGCCTACGAACTAGCTCGGTGCTTGCCAGAACCACGCCGGCGACCATCGGTTAAAGACCTCTGGGTAATCACGGCGGGCGCCGCGACTTTGCCTACGGCGGGCATATGGCGGGCGCCGTACTTACGGCGGTCGTCGTTCCTAGCTCTGGCGAGCCCAGCATAGGAGACGACGACCTGACACATCGGGCCCAGTGACGGCGGGCGCCGTGACTGTACGACGGTCGCTGTTTTGCCTTTTCCCGCCCATTCAGCTTTTTGGATGAGCAAGACATTAACCCGGGATAAAAATTATCGTACGCGAACGCGTAAAAACCTTCGAAGCACGTCGTCTGTATTTTATTTCACTGAGAAAAATATTACAGATACATAGCACATTACATAATGTCTCAAGCTACCTGAATTAAATCCGACGTACTAAACGGGTACTCGGGAAAAATTCCAAAATTCCCAAAATAACCTTACAAAAATACGGGGTATCACATCTCATCCCCCTTAAAAGAAGTTTCGACCCCGAAACTTAGGTCAAAAATAACTTGGGAAAACGCCTGAGCATATCTGACTCGGTTTCCCACGTCTCCCAAGTAACTTCTTCGGTCCCTGACTTGGACCACAACACTCGTACCAACGGCACGATCTTGTTGCGCAAACGCTTCTCCCGACGCTCCAAAATGCGCACGGGCAACTCTTCATAAGTACCATTAGCTTGAATCTCGATGTCCTCATAACTAAGCACATGAGACTCATCTGGCACATACTTTCTGAGCAAAGATACGTGGAACACGTTATGCACCGGGTGAGCCAATGGCGGCAACGTCAAGCGGTACGCTAGAGATCCTACTCTATCCAGAATCTCGAATGGTCTCACGTAGCGAGGGTTAAGCTTCCCACGCTTACCAAATCTGAAAACTCCTTTGGATGGCGATACCTTGACAAAAACCTTGTCACCGACCTCGAACTCGACAGTCCTGCACTTCCGATCTGCGTAGGACTTCTGTCGACTCTGAGCGGTCAACATCCTTTGTCTGATCAAAGCAATGTCTGAGGCCGTCCTTTCGACCAACTCTGGTCCAAGCAGAATTTTATCGACATTATCATCCCAACAAATCGGAGATCTGCATCTGCGACCATACAAAGCTTCAAACGGAGCCATCTTGATTGTAGCATGCCAGCTATTATTTTACGTGAACTCAATTAGACTCAAGCTGTCCTCCTAGCTAGTCGGACGATCGAGTACACAAGCTCTAAGCATATCCTCCAGGGTCTGGATGGTCCTTTCAGACTGGCCATCTGTCTGAGGATGAAACGCGGTACTGAACCTCAACTCGGTTCCCATAGCCTTATGAAGTTCCTGCCAGAACCTTGATATGAAACGGCCATCTCGATCCGATACAATGGTCTTAGGAATGCCATGTAAGCGGACAATCTCCTTCTGGTAGACTTCTGCTAAATTCTGGGTTTCCCATGTGGTCTTGATGGCTATGAAATGAGCACTCTTCGTAAGTCTATCCATAATTACCCAGATAGCATCCCTCTGACTTCGAGTCTTTGGTAGCCCAGTGACGAAGTCCATGGCGATGTCCTCCCATTTCCATTCTGGTACTGGGAGAGGTAGCAACTCACCACCTGGCCTGCGGTGTTCGATCTTGACCTTCTGGCAAGTTAAGCACTTTGCCACAAAGTCTGCTATGTCCCACTTCATGTTTGGCCACCAAAACTTCTTCCTGAGATCCTTGTACATCTTGCTAGAACCAGGATGCACAGAATAAGCAGATGAATGAGCTTCTCTCATCACCAACTGACGAAGACCTTCTGTGTCAGGCACACAGATCCGATCCTGAAACCAAAGTGATCCATCATCCTGAACCACAAAACTGGGAGCTTTCCCATCCATCACTTCACTGCTTAACTTCACCAAGATGATGTCATCGACTTGCTTTTCTTTGATCTGATCCAGCAGTGTAGCCTGAATTTCCATCATACTCAGGTACCCTCTACGCTGGTCATACAAGACTTCAATGTCGCATGACTCTTGGTTTAGCTTGGTCTGAGCAGTAAGTAGAGCAACTACAGTCTCGTGTGTTGTCTTCCGGCTTAGTGCATCGGCTACTACATTAGCCTTGCCCGGATGATACAGCAACTCCATGTCGTAGTCTTTGAGCAACTCTAGCCAGCGGCGTTGTCTCATATTTAACTCCTTTTGAGTAAATATATACTTGAGACTTTTGTGGTCAGTGAAGACTTGGCATCTTATACCGTAGAGGTAATGCCTCCAAATCTTTAGCGCAAAGACAACCGCTGCTAACTCAAGATCATGGGTCGGATAGTTTTCTTCGTACGTCTTGAGTTGCCTGGATGCATAAGCAATGACTTTGCCCCTCTGCATCAAAACACAACCAAGACCACACTTTGAAGCATCACTATAGACCACATAATCGTCATTCCCCTCTGGGAGTGCTAACACGGGTGCCGAGGTCAGCCGTCGCTTTAACTCCTGGAAACTGGCCTCACACTTGTCATTCCAGACAAACTTCTTGTGAACCTTGCGGAGTAGATTGGTCATAGGTAGAGCGATCTTTGAAAATCCTTCTACGAACCTTCTGTAATACCCGGCGAGTCCAAGAAAACTGTGCACCTCCTTCATGTTCTGGGGCTGTGTCCAATTGGCCACCGCTTCAATCTTTTGGGGATCAACCATAACCCCATTTTTATTGATTACGTGGCCTAAGAAAGCCACTTCCTCCATCCAGAATTCACATTTAGACAATTTAGCAAAAAGCTGATGTTGTCTAAGGATTGACAAGGCAATCCGCAGATGTTCCTCGTGGACTTCTTCATTCGGAGAATAGATCAGAATGTCGTCGATGAAGACCACCATGAACTTATCCAAGTACTGGTGAAAACATCGGTTCATCAAATCCATAAAGACAGCTGGAGCATTTGTAAGCCCAAAAGGCAACACTACGAACTCGTAATGACCATATCTGGTCCTGAACGCAGTTCTAGGAATGTCCTGCTCACGAATTCTGAGCTGGTGATATCCAGATCTCAAGTCGATCTTGGAGAAAACCTTTGCTCCATGCAACTGGTCCAATAAGTCATCAATCCTTGGCAAAGGATACTTGTTCTTGATCGTCACCTTGTTCAACTCTCGGTAGTCGATACAAAGTCGGAACGATCCGTCCTTCTTTTTGACGAACAATACCGGAGCACCCCACGGCGATGCACTCGGCCTGACATAACCTTTGTCAAGAAGATCTTCAAGTTGATTCTTCAATTCTTGCATCTCAGCTGGAGCCATCCGATACGGTGATTTGGAAATCGGCGCCGTACCAGGCTCAAGATCAATTGAAAACTCTACGTCACGGCTCGGGGGTAATCCAGGAATTTCTTCCGGAAAGACATCCGAAAACTCCCTAACTACATGAATATCAAGAACCTCAGGTCCATCCTTCGCAGGCGAATCCAAGTAGCAAAGGTACCCGACACATCCTTGTCGTAGTAGCTTAAACGCAGCCATCGCATTGATCATCTTGTCGTTATCAGCGTCATTTCGACCTTTGAACTTGCACACGAACTGGCCCCCAGATGACACCGTCACCATTCTTGAACTGAAGTCGATCACCGCCTTGTGATGCGTCAGCCAATCCATATCGAGAATAATGTCGTATGGAGCCATGGCTATGCAGATTAAATCTGCCTCGAATTCCTTACCCTGAATGGTAATCGGAAAGTCGGACATATGCTTGGTTCCTACCAAACGTTCTCCATTAGGAAGATTAACGACGAAAGGGTCGCACGAATCATTGCACACTAAATCTAACTTGCTAACACAGCTATCCGAAATAAAGGAATGCGTAGCACCAGAATCAAACAGAATGCACACTGAAGTAGAGTGAAGGTATAGAGTACCTTGAGCAATTGGAGCATTGGGTCCATCTGCTTCATGCATCTCGTACAAGCGTTGGCCCTGACTTCCAGAAACAGCTGGGGTTTTTCCCCTGTTTTGCGCAGTCGTCTGCACTGACGGGCTAGGAGTCTCGACAGGCTTAAACCTAGGTCGGTTGCTCTGATGAACTGACCCTTGTTGCGACTCTACTCCCTTCTGCTTCCCCTGCTTGCAGAACTTTTGCAGATGACCATCACGTCCACACCCAAAGCACGACCTCTTCTCCTTCTGACACTCATTGCTCTTGTGCCCAGCCGTACCACAGTTATAACACTGAACTGAACTCCTGGTCTGCCCTGACTATTGAGTCGATCCTCCTTGTGTCATCTCCGTCTTAGCTCGGCCGGACTTGGCAAAGTTAGACGGTGGCACAGGGCGCTTAAAACCACCTCACTGGTTCTGGTTCTGCATCGACTTCTGTCGGTTGTGCCTTTTGGTCGACTCCTCTAGAGTTATCTCCAGCTTATAGGCACAATCCACATACTGCTCCAAGGTAGAGCATGTGTGGTGCACCATTAACGGCTTGATATACGGGTTCATCCACTCGTGGAAGTACCAGATCTTTTGGGCCTCGCTGGTGATCTCGGCAGGGGCGTACTGTAAAAGATGATTAAACTTAGACGCCAACTCGGTCACTTTCAGACCATCCGTCTTTGGGTACAAGAACTCTTTATGCTTCTCCTCTCTCATAGCACGAGAGAAAAAGCGATCAACCATCTTGGTCTTGAACATCGACCAAGTCAACACTGGGCTCTCAGCCAAACCTGTGTTCTCCCACCACTCGCTAGCCTCCTCCTTCAGCTGAAGAGAAGCGATATGGACCTTCTCGGCCTCAGTACACTCCACGTTCCGAAACAGCCTCTCCATATGGGAGAACCAATGAGTCACTGCTACTGGCTCCCCTTTCCCGTTATAGCAATCGGGCCTCATGGAAGTGATGGTCTTAAGAGCGCGACCATAGCTGTCTCTAGCCCTGACGGCATTCTCCTGAACCACAGGGTTTATGGGCTCCACAACATCAGGAACCGCTGGGTGAGTAGGCACTTCTTGCGCTTGAGGCACACTGGGTCTCAATACGTCTGTAATTGCCTACATCACAATCCCGCGAATCGCCTCAACAGCTGCGGCATCAAACAGTGCCGGTGCTTGGGTCTGATCTTGACCTTCACGCCTATGCTGGACGCGAGACTCTGACTCGGGCTCATCCTGAACACCTCTTCCTGCTGGCCTGGGATCTTGGCTAGTCCCAGAACCGGCTCGAATCGAGTTCCTTGTGCTTCTTGGGTTCACCATCTGTTTACCGATCCAATTCCAAGCATTCAATATATTAATATTATGCAATATACTTATGCAATATACCAACATAAAGAAATTACTCAGAATAGATCAACTTGGCATTTTATAGATGAACCTTCGAACTGTTACACAAGCTACACATAAGTCTATCATCCGAGTGCTAGGACAACATTGCTCGAAGATAAAAGTGTTTCCCAGAGTACTTTCCGCAATACTGAAATATTACACATAGTACAAACTTGGAATACTAAGAAACGAAACTACTGCGATAGGCAACGCCAATTCTCATCAAGGCGTTCCAAAATGTCTCCCATAAGACTGGCTACTCGTGCAAGGTCTCTTCGGACTAGGCTCACCATCGAGCTCTGGCGATGGGTTTCGCACCCGGCTTGACCCTGAAGCACATGGTCCTATCTCAGTCATGGTAAGGTATGGGTCGTCCATGACTGGTCCTTCTATCCCAGCCCTCCTCTGAGTACTGGCGATCAGCTCATCCCTCCGACGCTGTTGTTCTGCAGAGATTACCTCGCTTTGGCGGAGGATCTCCTGCAGCTCGGATTCTGACCTCCTTCTTCTTGGAGTAGGAATAGGCTGAGATTCCCTGTCACTTCTCCTAATATCGTACTCGGTATACAGTGCCTCCCAATCAGCTTCTGACATGGGTGCGTACTCTGGCACTGGTGGCAACTCTTGCATAGGTGGTAACTCTATACTGGGGTGAATAAATTGAATCCCCGTTTCCTGACTATCCACCAGCAAGTGCCTCAAGTCATCGGACTCCTCGTTTTGTCCGTTGAGGTCCATCTCGGTATCCTCCTCGGGATCATCCTCGATGGGGTCCTCTTCCTCTTCGGGATCATCCTCTATGGGGTCCTCTTCTTCATCTTCCTCCTCGCTCCCTTCAATAATCACATCCATCAGGTAATCGTCATTGTAGTACCCTCTTGCGTACCTAGACGATTCATCATCTTGCATTGCTTCCTCCCTTGGTGGCTCCACTGGCGCTGTCATAGGAACTACATCATTCCTTGACACCAGAACTACCGACTCAGGAAGCACATGCTTGATCTCCTCAGATGGGCCGCTCGGGCCTCCAACCTCGAAGCACCTCTGGGGTATAGGGAAGTCTAGCCTCTCGGTAGATGGTGAATCCATCTCGACATCTTCCGACCCCTTCTTCTGAGAGAGACATGCACCTATCTCCTATAGGATAACGATGAAGGAATTAGTCTTTCTAGACATAGAAGCAAGCTTACTATATCAGACTATCTAGAAGACATGACTATGAACGGTATTTTTAAATTCTTTTTACTTTGAAAACTCAGAGCCCTTTTTAAAGCATTTTCGAAAACGGATAAATGGTTTATAAAAATCTCAAACCCGTTTTAAAAACTTGGCTCTGATACCACAACTTAACACCCCCAAAACTCAACCCTTTTGGAAAGGTATTACCACCAGTGACCCCAGTGTTCCTTACCGAGATCACCCAAGGCTTTACCATTTAAACACAATTTATGAAATACAAATGATACATAATGATCAAAGCATTCAATTCCAAAACATAACATTGTCAAGGAAACAAGAGTTACGGAATTACAACCCAATCCTGAATAGGCTAACACAGAGTTTAAACCAAAAACAGCGGAAGTCTTAGAAAGTACATTACAACCAAAGTCAGTGTCCAAAAGATCTCAACCTGATTAAAGAAATAATTAAAACGTTCAAAAACCACCATCGACTCCATAGTCCTTCTATTCTTCTTAACTAAGTTCGATCTGATGTGCCGAATCGAACGGATGACACCAGCCCACATGCAGAGAACAAAGTTCGTGGGTTAGTCTACTTGAATAGACTAGCAAGGGTACAAAGCAGAATGGTTCGAAGCAGTCGTATTAGGTTAGACTCATCGCTTCTCAAATAATAATCGATGACGATAGTCAACCATCATACTCCTACTGGAATAGACAAGAGGTATGCATAAGAGAAGATTCTGGAAGACTGAACCTTCACAGAAATCGACTCGAAAAGAAGACTCCAACGGAAATGAGTCTTTAAGGAAGTATGACAAATCTGGAATGTTTACTGTTGGGGTCGGAAAATCGACCATTCGTCCAATGGGCATCGACTGTTTGACGCAATCGGTCGGACGCATCAGACCTGTCGGACGCATTAGACCCGTCAAACGTGAGCCATGCGACCGTCGCCTGATTCCTAGACGCAACGGACCAGCGAGATTTTCTCCTTTATTACTCCGAGATCTCCAACGGTTGTATGCATTATTTCAGCCATCAAGGAGGGAATCAACCATCTTTAAGAGAGGATCAAGGCTTATTAAGAGGAGATCAAGCATAATTAATGCAGAATCAAGGAGAGATTAAGAGCATTTAAGGAGAATTCAAGTGCCATTAAGAAGGAGATCAAATCCTATTCAAGGGAGATTAATGCGGGAGATTCCTTCTCCTTAGCTATATATACAAAGCTCCTTAGCTATTCTAAAGGGATCTAATCCCACCCAAAAAGCCTTGTAATACATCTACTTTTCTCCATTTTGCGTAATTGGAAGAACTTGTAAGCATCCTCATACGATCGGAAGCTCTCACGCTTCGAACAGTGTTCTTATCTATCTAATGAAGATAAGTCTTTCTTATCTCAATTTACATTATATTCTACTACATTTTATGCTATTTTACTCTTTAAGTTTCATATATTCAATCTTGTCATTATCGTCGCCTTGACTCAACAAACTAGTCGTTGTTACTATTTTTATTCGATTCTCATGTCTAACGTTTGATCGATATGGATTTTTGCTATTTTACCCCGTCTAAGGCGATTTAGGTTATCCGATCTTTTCGCCCCAAAACAATTTGGCGCCCACCGTGGGGCAGATAGTTAAAATCATTCGATTAATCTATTCATCATCTATACATCTAATTGATTCACAATCATTTATCTAATATACTATATTGCATAACGATCAGGTATGATTCAACGCCTCATCTATGGAGACAGTATGAACAAATCTAACGATCCAACCAGATCTAACGATCCCACCAGATCTAACGATCCGACCAGATCTAACGATCCGACCAGGTCTAAACGATCCGACCAGATCTAACGATCCGACCAGGTCTAAACGATCCGACCAGATCTAACGATCCGACTTTATCTAAACTATCCGACCAGATCTAACGATCCGACTTTATCTAAACGATCCGACCAGATCTAATGATTCGACCGGACCCCATTAGCTGTCCAACACCGACAAATGGAAACCACTGAGGAAGACGTCTCTAGACTTGTAAAACCAAAGAGTCATACATGATATCCTTTCACTCTAAAATATCTAAATGGTGACGACATTTAGACCATCGGAGGAGGCATTCATCCACCTTGAAAGATAAGTCTCTTTCTATGCACTTTCAATTAATACTATTGTCTAGTCCTGTTTTATGATTACGCTCACTTGACTTGTTTGCACAATCATAATTCATTTTTCTCGAATACGTTTACATACATGTCACTTCTATTATGCTTGAAAAGGCTACACTATTATTGTTCAAATCCACGTATGTCTTATATACTGTCTAGTGCATGCATATATAAATTTTACATACGCCAATAGTATAGTACTTTTTCATGGAATTCATTTTTCCCGCAACTCTTAATGACGCGACTATTATATTTGAGTATGTAGCATTCAGATTGTCGGGGCACCCACACGTTTTATATATCGTTAAATACATGCATACTAGTGCAAGATCATTATTCCATATCTCTTATTCATCATATGTCCATATAGTGCTCTCCCACACCTATTCTACAATATAAAAGCATATGTCATGTACTACTTCATATTCTTGCATACATGTCATACCTATCCGCACGCATTATATCTAAGCTACTGGCATGTGTATGTCATGTCATACACTTTTTTACGATTCTTGCACCTTGATATGCTTAATCATGAAATTGACCGATCCAAGGCTCATCTAAGTAGTCTTTTGCAACCACGTCTGACATCTCATGCTCATCGTGTTATCCAATACATTCATATGCTTTTCCTGAATCAAGAGAGTTAACTACTAAGTCAGATGTTTATCACTTGCTAAAGAAACACTCTCTGATGGACTTGCATTTATTCTTTCATTTCATTCTTCGATCCTCAGTCACAGCTCATGTCACAACTTTCTGCATCTTGGACGACCTCTTCGTGTCAATACGACGGAACAAGCAGGTCACGTCCATCTAGACAGACATACTATAAAAACAAACAAGGTATGCACTATTATAGAGTCATATAACTTGGACTAACGATTACGCCAGGGGCAATATTCCAAAGACCCATGGACAAAACAACAGTCAAGACCTAAACGCATGATGAATGACGGAACCTCTCAGCATACGTGGCGACTCAAGGCAACACTAAGGTAAGCCTAGGTCAAGTCATAATGATCATCATTCAAAGGTCACACAAATGCTTAGAAGACATCAACCACCGACGGGTCGGATGACAGTTACCAAACCATGAAGTAAGTGCATTACCCCTATCTACACACACTACGTAGTCCGTCACTCAGAATATCAAACATTTAAGGTATCCTCAATTAGATTGAGGTCACGTCTTAAATCACATGCTATTATTTTACGGACTAACCATCCCATGAAATCTATCATGAGGAAGCCAAAATCTACAAATCAAGTGACAGGATAAGCATATCTTCAAACAAGTCTCACATCTGAAGCGTCACATCGCTTCGACATAGAATAAGACCACGCAAGCCAAACTTCACACATGAAAAATGGCAGACGAAGATCCAAGAGTCATAAAACAAGAAGACAAGATAGTTCAAGACATACGTCATAGCTGAAAGTGACCAACAACAAATCAGGACTACAAGACTCTAATCTCTTGGCTTGAACTGCCCGAAGGTCATCCATACAAGGTATTAAAGCAATTACTACCTCACCATAATCCTCATTCCAATGCAGGAAACACACACCTCTAGAGACAAGAGGATAACAAACATAATCTTGAGTCGAAGACTCAAGCCGATGCATTAGTCACACTAGATTCAAAAATCAATCCAGCAACAGGATCAACATCAAGAACCTCAACAAATGCCTCCTTGGGGCAAGAGGTGAATGAGCAAACAAACTTTATCCCATCACGATCCTTATCTCTAACAACCAGGTATGACTTACAAACTCAAAGGTACAATGGCGTCGACTGATCAATCTGGGTCTACGAACCCCGGAAAAGGGGGAGATCAAGTGAGGTGCGATACCAAAGGTAGGTAACCATATTTCGCAAACACATCAAAATGTTTACCATTTCTAAACTCTTCACCTCTATTCATTCATGTGTATCATCTCATCCATACTTGCACCGTCTTCGATTTGAATATACTCTGACTAATGCATACTAACGTATACACGAAGAGACCAATGAGGAAGCCGATGACCGGCTCCTCACAACCCTTTCTAGCTTCTACTCTTTTAGATGAAACAGGTTCACAAATAATAATGCCCGAACCATCCCCATCAAGCTAGTCGATGCAATACGATCTATGAAGGTCATCGTACTACACATCCAAGGTATGCGACATGACGACCCAGTGAAGAGAGTTGACCTAGACACATGACGTGACATCTAAGTTATCAGATCAAGATTGTAATCCGATGCTCGAAAAAGAGACGCCAAAGGAGCATACCGACTACAGGTCTACACGACCGACTATAGGTCTACACGACCGACTATAGGTCTACACGACCGACTACAGGTCTACACGACCGACTACAGGTCTACACGACCGACTGTAGGTCTACACGACCGACTATAGGTCTACACGACCGACTATAGGTCTACACGACCGACTACAGGTATACACGACCGACTACAGGTCTACACAACCAACGTCACACAAACAACGGCAAAGGACTACTTGAAACGGTTTAACCGGGAGAAAATCGGGATCCTCAATTGCGACGTCCCAACCTCCATAGAAGCGTTCCGCCAAGGACTCGATAAAGGAGGCGATCTCTATGAAGAACTCACAAGGTACCCATGTAAGACCTTTGAAGATGCTCAAGCTAAGGCAACGGCTCAAATTCGACCCGAAAGGACGACGCATCATCGAAGGGACAATAGGTTTCATCCATATCGTTTCTAAGTCATTTACTACGTATTATCATTATCATTTACTATTTGCACTCATCGCATCTTTGGATTATCACTTTTTGAATTACCAAATAATTCGACTTTTACATGTCGACCTACGATTACGTACGTATCATTTCAAGTCTAAATATATATATTCTCGCTAGATATTATTACATGAACCTGATTGCTAACATGAGGATTATCGATAAACTCGAGCACCAAATCCTACCATGATTTTACAAGGTACATGACGAATCTACTCAGTCCAACGCATACAAGATCATCATCAACAAACTCACGAAATGCCTCGCATGGGATAAAGGCAAATGGGCGGACGAACTCCCATTCATTCTCTGGTCCGACAGGACCACTCCAAAGAATACGACACACCTGATATTATACCATTTCTGAACCAACAAGGTAAGACATTAACATATCTTCATATGTCATACATTGCTTATTGTTGCATGCGCAATTACATATCTTCATATGTCATACATTGCTTATCGTCGCATTAGCAAATACATATCTTCACATGTCATACATTGCTTATTGTCGCATTACATTTACGTACATACGGGTGACGACCCTTAACATACACATTGGATCCAGTCATCCGCAAAAAGCGCTTACACTACATTTACACGATCGATCGGAACACGGGTAGAGATGAACAACACAGGCACGTCGGAACCCCGCCTGCCTTACACATTACATAAGGTTAAGACACCTTATTACATTCACGCAATAAAACATAAGGCACAAACACCTTATTACATATTGCTTACCTCCCCGGCATAACGTCATGACTAAACACACATTACGGGTGACAAACCCTACATACGGTACCTACAAATACACAAACCTGCGCAGTACACATTTACAAAGTTAACGCCTCACACGGCTATAACTTACACACGACCCACCAACAAAAGCTTTTACGCAAACGGTGGTACAATACAATATACATCTTAGTCTTTCTTTACATACATACGGCAAGCCCTACTCGACGGAGCACACGGGAAAACCCGACATACATACGGCAAGCCCTACTCGACGGAGTACACGGGCAAACCTGACACACAAAACAACTACGCAAATCGACTTGACATGTCACATTACATTTACATACATATTGGATCCAGTCATCCGCAAAAAGTGCTTACATTACATGATCGATCAGTACACGGAGAGACGACTTACGGTTCAGCGGCACATTGCCCACCTTACACAAGGGAACCCACCTTATTTACGCAGCAAACAAATTGCTTTCCTCCTCGATCTACACAAATGTCATGACTAACACATATTACGAGTGACAAACCCTATATACGGTACCTACAAATACACAAACCTGAACAGTACACATTTACAAAGTTAACGCCTCATACGGCTACAACTTACACACGACCCACCAACAAAAGCTTTTACGCAAACGGTGGTGCAATACAAAATACATTCGCGGAGTTAAACGCATGATGGCTAAAAACTTCAATTCAACGCTTTCAAAAGACAAAAGCTTTACACAAGCAACATCGCATCACTTCATCGACTATCTACACAGCAGGACGAGTTCGGACAGATCTAAATTACGAAAAAACAATCAAGGGTCAGGGTTTACAACGTCATCAGCAGGGGCTAAGTCGGGAGAAGACTGGGGCTCAAGCGGTATGAAGTCACCAGAATGGACCTCATCCCCACCGGCACTTTCGACCAGAGATTCCTATCAGACGCCGGCCAGATAGAAAAACTCTGAGCCTGGGTTCCCCTTCGGAAACAAGATCTCCATGGTCTCCTTCTTCGCCTTCAAATCTCAGGTCCCCTGCTTACCCTCTCCAAACTCTTCCATCATCTCGACACGCGACTTCAACACGTAAAAAATGCCTACGTCGCCTGTAACTCGATCAGCCGGAGACGCTGACACGACATATAATACATAAATCACAAGCAAACAAAGAGAAACGGCATACTACGAACTGCTTACAAGACTTGTCCTGTCCAAAGGCACTCGTCTTTTCCTACAAATACATACGACTCTTCCCCGGAGAGACAAAGTATGCTACATTACAGGTCGTCATGACCAAACATCTCGCGTCACTACCAAGGCACGATTGACAAAACAAGTTGATCAAACACACACGACTACAGGTCTACACGACCAATGTTGCACAAATGACGATAGGTCTACACGACCAATGTCGCAAACACAGGTCTAGAGGACCGACGATAGGTTTATACGACCGACGATAGGTCTATACGACCAACGATAGGTCTACACGACCAACGTCGTACAATAATTACAGGTCTACACGACCAACGTCGCATAAATGACGATAGGTCTACACGACCAATGTCGCAAACACAGGTCTAGATGACCGACGACAGGTCTATACGACCGACGATAGGTCTATACGACCACCAACAGGTCTACATGACCAACGTCGTACAACAATTATAGGTCTACACGACCAACGTCGCACAAATGATGATAGGTCTACACGACCAATATCGCAAACAATTACAGGTCTATACGACCGACGACAGGTCTATACGACAGACGATAGGTCTATACGACCAACGACAGGTCTACATGACCAACGTCGTACAAATGATGATAGGTCTACATGACCAACGTCGCACAAATGATGATAGGTCTACACGACCAATGTCGCAAACAATTACAGGTCTATACGACCGACGACAGGTCTATACGACAGACGATAGGTCTATACGACCAACGACAGGTCTACATGACCAACGTCGTACAACAATTATAGGCTTACACGACCAACATCACACGACTTGAACAGGAAGCAACTGGCGAGTCCACCTATAAAACAAAACAAACGACAAACAAGGAGCGGTCTCCTGACCCATCGTCATCACAAGAAACGCCCTCAGTCGTCTTCACACGATTATTGGCTATATTGAGTTGATTCTCAGTTTGAGCAATACACATGACGGCCCTGTCGCCAGAACGCCTACAACAAAATCAAGATCATGCCAGAAGAAAGAGAAGTTATAAAATCAAACCGTCCCATCACTTGACGCTCTGGCCCAGTTTAATTTTGGGGCTATTGTTGGGGTCGGAAAATTGACCATTCATCCAATGTGCATCGACTGTTTGACGCAATCGGTCGGACGCATCAAACCCGTCAGACGTGAGCCATGCGACCGTCGCCTGATTCCTAGACGCAACGGACCAGCGAAATTTTCTCCTTTATTACTCCGAGATCTCCAACGGTTGTATGCATTATTTCAGCCATCAAGGAGGGAATCAACCATCTTTAAGAGAGGATCAAGGCTTATTAAGAGGAGATCAAGCGTAATTAATGCAGAATCAAGGAGAGATTAAGAGCATTTAAAGAGAATTCAAGTGCCATTAAGAAGGAGATCAAATCCTATTCAAGGGAGATTAATGCGGGAGATTTCTTCTCCTTAGCTATATTGTAACACCCCGTAATTTTTAAGGGTATTTTGAATTATTTTTAAATTTTTCTTATGCCCGTTTTGCTAGACGGATTTAATTCAGTGAGTCTCGGACCTTCTCAAAAGGGGTCTGAGCTCTGTAAAATTTTCAGAGCATTATATAATACAGTTGAGGTGTTTTCGGGGTTAATGTATCGTTAATGTACGAATATATTTAACCCGGAGTTAAGAAATTAACCCAAGTTGAGTTCGGATAAGTATTAGCAAAGTCGGCTTAAAACCGCGATCCACCGCGACCGGCCGCGATCGCGGTAATGCCAATGACAGAGGCGGTCGTCTCCCTCGAAGGCGGTCACTGTAGCGCTCTGTTTTTCTGGGAAGGCAAGTGGCTCTCCAGCTGGCTTGGCTTGTGTTCCCTTGTCCCCGGCTTGTTCCCCCTGAGGAGGCTCGGATTTGGGCTATAAAAGGGGTGAGAACCGGAGCTCTCTTTCTCTTCTTCTTCCTTCTTCTTTCTCCTCTGTTTCTCCTCTGTTTTTCACCATTGTTGAGCAGTTTTGGAGCTTCGTGTGTGGGAGATTTCGAGTGTCTCTTGAGTTGAGAAGGTACTCTTGAGTGTTGTGAGAAGCTTTGAGGTGTTGGGAGATCGAACCATAGACAAATCGAAGGAAAACAAATCGGTTTGGGTAAGAAATTCTACATTGTTGTCTCGCGAGCTAGCCACTGTCACAGCACGAAAACCGCAACCGACCGCGACCTGCCGCGATCGCGGTATGTGTGTCCGAGTTGTGTGTCTTGTGGTTTGACTTTGGGCTTTGCTCGTTTCCTTTGATTTCTTCTTGTATTCTTTTAGAATCATATATATGTGTATTTAATCTAAGATAGGATCTTGTTATGGGTCGTTTCCTAGGAATTTTTATTCCAGATCTGTTCCAGTTTTGGACCCAAGAGCCGTTGTCTCTAAGCTTTGCTTAAGCTTCTGCGGATTCAGGCAAGTGGCGGTTCGCTCTTGCTCATCATTCCATATTTCAATTAATTATCAATAGTTTTGTTTTTAACTAATTTGGGATGATTGTTAATTATGTTGGAATTGTTTGATAACGTTATGTGATTAAAAAGAAGATATTATACTAGGTTGTATATTTTGCTAGAACCGACGCTAGTCTATTCTAGATTTGTGCAGGTGAAGGCCGTAAGGGACTTTGATGTGATTTATTATGTGTGTTTAGATTATTAAATCTAGGGTGTTTGCCAGGTGGGCATAGATATGGATAGTTGTGCAGGTTGGGCCGTGATGGCTCTGTGTGGTGTGTTTGTGTGTTTGACTGTTTAGTCAGAACGAGTATTCGTAGGGACAATGGATGAGAGGTCCTGTCGTCTCTTTATAATAAATTTGTAAAGTCATTGACTGACTTCTATACTCGAGTGGAGTAAGAAGTGGTGCACTCTGCAGGTGTCACAACCCGGTTCGATATGTGTTTCGCGAGTGGCGGGACATGTATGTAAAAGCTTGTAACGTGATGTGTGTGTGTGTGTGTGTGTGTGTGTGTGATGACATTTAATAAGATACGTGCAATGAATAACGCACATAATTAAAATGCCTTGACCATAATATAAAGTGTCGTATGAGTAAGCACTTATTTAAAATGTTTGGCGAGTAGTGCAGCTAGGCGCTAGAGCAGCTAGGAAAAGCTCGTCTTAGTTGTAGATCGCTCGTATGCGATACTTGTGTGATGTGGTTGTGTGTGTTTGGTTATGTTTTCCAACATTTGTTATCATATTTCCTATAAGGCTCATTTCATTTTGGAGTCTTCTTTTTGGGATTGATTGCTGTGAGACTTGGTCTCCAGAATCTTCTCTTGTGCATACCTTTTGATATTCTAGTAGGAGTTTGATGGTTGACTAGCGTACTCGGTTATTATTCGAGGGACGATGAGTCTAACCTAATACGACTGCTTTGAACCACTCTGCTTTGTGCCCTTGCTAGTCTATTCATTTAGACTAACCAACCGTTATATTCCTTGCATGGTTGGCTGGTGTCATCCGTTCGATTCGGCACATCAGGTGTGTTGCAGATCCGTGAAGGCTAGAACGACTATGAGGATGGACGGTGTTTTGTTTTCGACAAGTTGTTTTGTCGCCTTGTTTAAAAGATTTCCGCTGTGCTATTTTGTATTTTGTTAAAGACTTTCACTGTTGTATTTCTGATTAATTGGGTCGTTTTAGGAATCGTGTAATTCCGCGACCATGTGGTTTAATAAAAGTTATGATTTTAGTATTGTAACTGTGTTTTAAGTCAGTTATGACGTCGGAAAAGCCTGGGGTGACTTCGGGGTTTACGTCCGGAGTCATCGGCAGTAACGCTTTCAAATGGGGTTAAATTTGGGGGTGTTGCAAAAATGGTATCAAAGCTAAAATGTTTTCCAAGAGCTCTGAATTTTTCAAATAAAAAGCCGTTCATAGTCGTGCCTTCTACAGTCTGACATGGAAGTTTGCTTCTGTGTCTAGAAAGACTAAGACTCTCTGTTTGTCACCCGTAGTTGAGGGTGCATTCTGTTCTCTTCTGAAGGACTCGGAAGAAGTCGAGGTGGTTTCACCCTCTCCAGTTAGACTCGAGTTTTAGTTCTCTTGTCAGGATTTGAGGTTGTAGAACCTAAGTATTCCAGTTTGGTGTTCATCTAGGAACGTTACCAAGTTGATCTATTCCAAGTAACTTTATCATGATAAGTATTATGGAAAAGATATTAATACTTGGGATTTGATCGGTAAACAGATGGTGAATACAAGGAATACCATACGCGCTGGTTCTGGGCCAAGCAATCCAAGGCCAATCATAAGGGACGACCTGGACCGTGTAGAAGAACACGAGTCAATGTCACAGAACAACCCTGGAGGCAATGGCCAAGCTTCGGCCAACGCTCCAATGGTTTTTGATGCAGCAGCTGTTGCAGCTATTCGGGAGATAATGATGCAAGTACTCGCCGAGGCTAGGCAACCTGCCGCACCACATGCACAAGCGGTGCCAATTCCCCAATGGTTCCTAGATTTGAGGAGCCAGCTATTTATGTACACCGAGATGAGGCGGTCAGGAAGAGAGGTGATTATGGTCGAGTGTTGAAGACCATTAACTCTTTGAGACCTGACCATTATGATGGAAAAGGAGAGCCAGTTAGAGCTGCTCATTGGTTTTCCCACATAGAGCGGTTGTTCCGCAACGTGGATTGCACCGAGGCAGAGAAAGTACAAATAGCCTCTCTTCAGTTGAAAGAAGAAGCTAGTGAATGGTGGGAGAACACTGGGTTGGCTGATCGAGTTGATTTGAATTGGGCTATGTTCAAGACGAAGATGATGGACCGTTTCTTTTCCCGATCTATGAGGGACGAGAAGCACAAGGAGTTCATGCATCCAGAGATAGAGGGATTGAAAGTCACTGAGCTTGTGACTAAGTTCAATCACTTGTTGCAATACGCTGGGTCAGATGTAACCAGCGAGGAGCAGAAGATCTGGCACTTCCATGAGTGGATGGGTCCAGACATTAAGCCATTGATGGTGCGTCACGGATGTTCTACTTTAGAGCAATACGTGGATGCAGCCTATAAGCTGGAAGTGACTCTAGAGGAGTCAACCAAGAAGAGGAATCACCAGAAGTTGGTGCAAGAACAATCACAAGCGAGCGGATTTAAACGTCCTGCGCCACCGTCTAACCTTGCTAAGTCAAGCAAGGCAAAGACAGAGATGACTCAAGGAGGGTCGACACAACGATCAGGTCAGGACCAGGGTCTGATCCAGTGTTTCAATTATGGTGCCACTGGACACAAAAGCTTTGCCTGTCAAAAAGAGAAGAGAGGATGCTTTGGCTGTGGAAGGTTTGGGCACGTGCAAAAGTTTTGTTGGCTGGAAAGGCAAAAAGGACTGGAGTCGCAGCAAGGGTCTGCTAATCAGAATAACCGGCCTGCGTATAAACCAGTGGAGGCTCCTAGTCCTACGATGCAGACGACTGCACAGAATAAAGGGAAGGCTCCAGTAGCTTCTGGAAGTCAAGGTCAACGTCTTTACGTGATGCGTGAGGCGGATGGATCTGATTTTCCATTTGCTTAAAGCTTTCTACTTTTGTTGTAGGTTGTGGATATGGGTGTTACCCAGTCTGTGGTTAAGGATGGTTATGTTAGTAAGTCTAAGTATGCAGCAAGGTTGTAAACCTTTTGTTGTAAATATTCTTGCTAATATAAATATTTGGTTTGAACCAAGCGGTTGTCAGATGTCTCGATTACCATTCAGGGTGAAGTTTGAGACAGCTGCGTAGCAAGGTGGTACCTTTGGTACGAGTTTTGTGCTCTAAGTTAGAAATCGAAGAGGTTACTTGGGAGACTGAGACAAGGGTACTTAGATATTTTCCATACTTGTTGTCGGCCTTGATAATGCAAGTTTCGGGGTCAAAACTTAAAATAAGGGGGTAGTAATGTAACACCCCGTAATTTTTAAGGGTATTTTGAATTATTTTTAAATTTTTCTTATGCCCGTTTTGCTAGACGGATTTAATTCAGTGAGTCTCGGACCTTCTCAAAAGGGGTATGAGCTCTGTAAAATTTTCCGAGCATTATATAATACAGTTGAGGTGTTTTCGGGGTTAATGTATCGTTAATGTACGAATATATTTAACCCAGAGTTAAGAAATTAACCCAAGTTGAGTTCGGATAAGTATTAGCGAAGTCGGCTTAAAACCGCGACCCTCTGCGACCGGCCGCGATCGCGGTAATGCCAATGACAGAGGCGGTCGTCTCCCTCGAAGGCGGTCACTGTAGCGCTCTGTTTTTCTGATTTTTCTGGGAAGGCAAGTGGCTCTCCAGCTGGCTTGGCTTGTGTTCCCTTGTCCCCGGCTTGTTCCCCCTGAGGAGGCTCGGATTTGGGCTATAAAAGGGGTGAGAACCGGAGCTCTCTTTCTCTTCTTCTTCCTTCTTCTTTCTCCTCTGTTTCTCCTCTGTTTTTCACCATTGTTGAGCAGTTTTGGAGCTTCGTGTGTGGGAGATTTCGAGTGTCTTGAGTTGAGAAGGTACTCTTGAGTGTTGTGAGAAGCTTTGAGGTGTTGGGAGATCGAACCATAGACAAATCGAAGGCAAACAAATCGGTTTGGGTAAGAAATTCTCCATTGTTGTCTCGCGAGCTAGCCACTGTCACAGCACGAAAACCGCGACCGACCGCGACCTGCCGCGATCGCGGTATGTGTGTCCGAGTTGTGTGTCTTGTGGTTTGACTTTGGGCTTTGCTCGTTTCCTTTGATTTCTTCTTGTATTCTTTTAGATTCATATATATGTGTATTGAATCTAAGATAGGATCTTGTTATGGGTCGTTTCCTAGGAATTTTTATTCCAGATCTGTTCCAGTTTTGGACCCAAGAGCCGTTGTCTCTAAGCTTTGCTTAAGCTTCTGCGGATTCAGGCAAGTGGCGGTTCGCTCTTGCTCATCATTCCATATTTCAATTAATTATCAATAGTTTTGTTGTTAATTAATTTGGGATGATTGTTAATTATGTTGGAATTGTTTGATAACGTTATGTGATTAAAAAGAAGATATTATACTAGGTTGTATATTTTGCTAGAACCGACGCTAGTCTATTCTAGATTTGTGCAGGTGAAGGCCGTAAGGGACTTTGATGTGATTTATTATGTGTGTTTAGATTATTAAATCTAGGGTGTTTTCCAGGTGGGCATAGATATGGATAGTTGTGCAGGTTGGGCCGTGATGGCTCTGTGTGGTGTGTTTGTGTGTTTGACTGTTTAGTCAGAACGAGTATTCGTAGGGACAATGGATGAGAGGTCCTGTCGTCTCTTTATAATAAATTTGTAAAGTCATTGACTGACTTCTATACTCGAGTGGAGTAAGAAGTGGTGCACTCTGCAGGTGTCACAACCCGGTTCGATATGTGTTTCGCGAGTGGCGGGACATGTATGTAAAAGCTTGTAACGTGATGTGTGTGTGTGTGTGTGTGTGTGTGATGACATTTAATAAGATACGTGCAATGAATAACGCACATAATTAAAATGCCTTGACCATAATATAAAGTGTCGTATGAGTAAGCACTTATTTAAAATGTTTGGCGAGTAGTGCAGCTAGGCGCTAGAGCAGCTAGGAAAAGCTCGTCTTAGTTGTAGATCGCTCGTATGCGATACTTGTGTGATGTGGTTGTGTGTGTTTGGTTATGTTTTCCAACATTTGTTATCATGTTTCCTATAAGGCTCATTTCATTTTGGAGTCTTCTTTTTGGGATTGATTGCTGTGAGACTTGGTCTCCAGAATCTTCTCTTGTGCATACCTTTTGATATTCTAGTAGGAGTTTGATGGTTGACTAGCGTACTCGGTTATTATTCGAGGGACGATGAGTCTAACCTAATACGACTGCTTTGAACCACTCTGCTTTGTGCCCTTGCTAGTCTATTCATTTAGACTAACCAACCGTTATATTCCTTGCATGGTTGGCTGGTGTCATCCGTTCGATTCGGCACATCAGGTGTGTTGCAGATCCGTGAAGGCTAGAACGACTATGAGGATGGACGGTGTTTTGTTTTCGACAAGTTGTTTTGTCGCCTTGTTTAAAAGATTTCCGCTGTGCTATTTTGTATTTTGTTAAAGACTTTCACTGTTGTATTTCTGATTAATTGGGTCGTTTTAGGAATCGTGTAATTCCGCGACCATGTGGTTTAATAAAAGTTATGATTTTAGTATTGTAACTGTGTTTTAAGTCAGTTATGACGTCGGAAAAGCCTGGGGTGACTTCGGGGTTTACGTCCGGAGTCATCGGCAGTAACGCTTTCAAATGGGGTTAAATTTGGGGGTGTTGCAAAAATGGTATCAAAGCTAAAATGTTTTCCAAGAGCTCTGAATTTTTCAAATAAAAAGCCGTTCATAGTCGTGCCTTCTACAGTCTGACATGGAAGTTTGCTTCTGTGTCTAGAAAGACTAAGACTCTCTGTTTGTCACCCGTAGTTGAGGGTGCATTCTGTTCTCTTCTGAAGGACTCGGAAGAAGTCGAGGTGGTTTCACCCTCTCCAGTTAGACTCGAGTTTTAGTTCTCTTGTCAGGATTTGAGGTTGTAGAACCTAAGTATTCCAGTTTGGTGTTCATCTAGGAACGTTACCAAGTTGATCTATTCCAAGTAACTTTATCATGATAAGTATTATGGAAAAGATATTAATACTTGGGATTTGATCGGTAAACAGATGGTGAATACAAGGAATACCATACGCGCTGGTTCTGGGCCAAGCAATCCAAGGCCAATCATAAGGGACGACCTGGACCGTGTAGAAGAACACGAGTCAATGTCACAGAACAACCCTGGAGGCAATGGCCAAGCTTCGGCCAACGCTCCAATGGTTTTTGATGCAGCAGCTGTTGCAGCTATTCGAGAGATAATGATGCAAGTACTCGCCGAGGCTAGGCAACCTGCCGCACCACATGCACAAGCGGTGCCAATTCCCCAATGGTTCCTAGATTTGAGGAGCCAGCTATTTATGTACACCGAGATGAGGCGGTCAGGAAGAGAGGTGATTATGGTCGAGTGTTGAAGACCATTAACTCTTTGAGACCTGACCATTATGATGGAAAAGGAGAGCCAGTTAGAGCTGCTCATTGGTTTTCCCACATAGAGCGGTTGTTCCGCAACGTGGATTGCACCGAGGCAGAGAAAGTACAAATAGCCTCTCTTCAGTTGAAAGAAGAAGCTAGTGAATGGTGGGAGAACACTGGGTTGGCTGATCGAGTTGATTTGAATTGGGCTATGTTCAAGACGAAGATGATGGACCGTTTCTTTTCCCGATCTATGAGGGACGAGAAGCACAAGGAGTTCATGCATCCAGAGATAGAGGGATTGAAAGTCACTGAGCTTGTGACTAAGTTCAATCACTTGTTGCAATACGCTGGGTCAGATGTAACCAGCGAGGAGCAGAAGATCTGGCACTTCCATGAGTGGATGGGTCCAGACATTAAGCCATTGATGGTGCGTCACGGATGTTCTACTTTAGAGCAATACGTGGATGCAGCCTATAAGCTGGAAGTGACTCTAGAGGAGTCAACCAAGAAGAGGAATCACCAGAAGTTGGTGCAAGAACAATCACAAGCGAGCGGATTTAAACGTCCTGCGCCACCGTCTAACCTTGCTAAGTCAAGCAAGGCAAAGACAGAGATGACTCAAGGAGGGTCGACACAACGATCAGGTCAGGACCAGGGTCTGATCCAGTGTTTCAATTATGGTGCCACTGGACACAAAAGCTTTGCCTGTCAAAAAGAGAAGAGAGGATGCTTTGGCTGTGGAAGGTTTGGGCACGTGCAAAAGTTTTGTTGGCTGGAAAGGCAAAAAGGACTGGAGTCGCAGCAAGGGTCTGCTAATCAGAATAACCGGCCTGCGTATAAACCAGTGGAGGCTCCTAGTCCTACGATGCAGACGACTGCACAGAATAAAGGGAAGGCTCCAGTAGCTTCTGGAAGTCAAGGTCAACGTCTTTACGTGATGCGTGAGGCGGATGGATCTGATTTTCCATTTGCTTAAAGCTTTCTACTTTTGTTGTAGGTTGTGGATATGGGTGTTACCCAGTCTGTGGTTAAGGATGGTTATGTTAGTAAGTCTAAGTATGCAGCAAGGTTGTAAACCTTTTGTTGTAAATATTCTTGCTAATATAAATATTTGGTTTGAACCAAGCGGTTGTCAGATGTCTCGATTACCATTCAGGGTGAAGTTTGAGACAGCTGCGTAGCAAGGTGGTACCTTTGGTACGAGTTTTGTGCTCTAAGTTAGAAATCGAAGAGGTTACTTGGGAGACTGAGACAAGGGTACTTAGATATTTTCCATACTTGTTGTCGGCCTTGATAATGCAAGTTTCGGGGTCAAAACTTAAAATAAGGGGGTAGTAATGTAACACCCCGTAATTTTTAAGGGTATTTTGAATTATTTTTAAATTTTTCTTATGCCCGTTTTGCTAGACGGATTTAATTCAGTGAGTCTCGGACCTTCTCAAAAGGGGTATGAGCTCTGTAAAATTTTCCGAGCATTATATAATACAGTTGAGGTGTTTTCGGGGTTAATGTATCGTTAATGTACGAATATATTTAACCCAGAGTTAAGAAATTAACCCAAGTTGAGTTCGGATAAGTATTAGCGAAGTCGGCTTAAAACCGCGACCCTCTGCGACCGGCCGCGATCGCGGTAATGCCAATGACAGAGGCGGTCGTCTCCCTCGAAGGCGGTCACTGTAGCGCTCTGTTTTTCTGATTTTTCTGGGAAGGCAAGTGGCTCTCCAGCTGGCTTGGCTTGTGTTCCCTTGTCCCCGGCTTGTTCCCCCTGAGGAGGCTCGGATTTGGGCTATAAAAGGGGTGAGAACCGGAGCTCTCTTTCTCTTCTTCTTCCTTCTTCTTTCTCCTCTGTTTCTCCTCTGTTTTTCACCATTGTTGAGCAGTTTTGGAGCTTCGTGTGTGGGAGATTTCGAGTGTCTTGAGTTGAGAAGGTACTCTTGAGTGTTGTGAGAAGCTTTGAGGTGTTGGGAGATCGAACCATAGACAAATCGAAGGCAAACAAATCGGTTTGGGTAAGAAATTCTCCATTGTTGTCTCGCGAGCTAGCCACTGTCACAGCACGAAAACCGCGACCGACCGCGACCTGCCGCGATCGCGGTATGTGTGTCCGAGTTGTGTGTCTTGTGGTTTGACTTTGGGCTTTGCTCGTTTCCTTTGATTTCTTCTTGTATTCTTTTAGATTCATATATATGTGTATTGAATCTAAGATAGGATCTTGTTATGGGTCGTTTCCTAGGAATTTTTATTCCAGATCTGTTCCAGTTTTGGACCCAAGAGCCGTTGTCTCTAAGCTTTGCTTAAGCTTCTGCGGATTCAGGCAAGTGGCGGTTCGCTCTTGCTCATCATTCCATATTTCAATTAATTATCAATAGTTTTGTTGTTAATTAATTTGGGATGATTGTTAATTATGTTGGAATTGTTTGATAACGTTATGTGATTAAAAAGAAGATATTATACTAGGTTGTATATTTTGCTAGAACCGACGCTAGTCTATTCTAGATTTGTGCAGGTGAAGGCCGTAAGGGACTTTGATGTGATTTATTATGTGTGTTTAGATTATTAAATCTAGGGTGTTTGCCAGGTGGGCATAGATATGGATAGTTGTGCAGGTTGGGCCGTGATGGCTCTCTGTGGTGTGTTTGTGTGTTTGACTGTTTAGTCAGAATAAGTATTCGTAGGGACAATGGATGAGAGGTCCTGTCGTCTCTTTATAATAAATTTGTAAAGTCATTGACTGACTTCTATACTCGAGTGAAGTAAGAAGTGGTGCACTCTGCAGGTGTCACAACCCGGTTCGATATGTGTTTCGCGAGTGGCGGGACATGTATGTAAAAGCTTGTAACGTGATGTGTGTGTGTGTGTGTGATGACATTTAATAAGATACATGCAATGAATAACGCACATAATTAAAATGCCTTGACCATAATATAAAGTGCCGTATGAGTAAGCACTTATTTAAAATGTTTGGCGAGTAGTGCAGCTAGACGCTAGAGCAGCTAGGAAAAGCTCGTCTTAGTTGTAGATCGCTCGTATGCGATACTTGTGTGATGTGGTTGTGTGTGTTTGGTTATGTTTTCCAACATTTGTTATCATGTTTCCTATAAGGCTCATTTCATTTTGGAGTCTTCTTTTTGGGATTGATTGCTGTGAGACTTGGTCTCCAGAATCTTCTCTTGTGCATACCTTTTGATATTCTAGTAGGAGTATGATGGTTGACTAGCGTACTCGGTTATTATTCGAGGGACGATGAGTCTAACCTAATACGACTGCTTTGAACCACTCTGCTTTGTGCCCTTGCTAGTCTATTCATTTAGACTAACCAACCGTTATATTCCTTGCATGGTTGGCTGGTGTCATCCGTTCGATTCGGCACATCAGGTGTGTTGCAGATCCGTGAAGGCTAGAACGACTATGAGGATGGACGGTGTTTTGTTTTCGACAAGTTGTTTTGTCGCCTTGTTTAAAAGATTTCCGCTGTGCTATTTTGTATTTTGTTAAAGACTTTCGCTATTGTATTTCTGATTAATTGGGTCGTTTTAGGAATCGTGTAATTCTGCGACCATGTGGTTTAATAAAAGTTATGATTTTAGTATTGTAACTGTGTTTTAAGTCAGTTATGACGTCGGAAAAGCCTGGGGTGACTTCGGGATTTACGTCCGGAGTCATCTGCAGTAACGCGTTCAAATGGGGTTAAATTTGGGGGTGTTACATATATATACAAAGCTCCTTAGCTATTCTAAAGGGATCCAATCCCACCCAAAAAGCCTTGTAATACATCTACATTTCTCCATTTCGCGTAATTGGAAGAACTTGTAAGCATCCTCATACGATCGGAAGCTCTCACGCTTCGAACAGTGTTCTTATCTATCTAATTAATATAAGTCTTTCTTATCTCGATTTACATTATATTCTACTACATTTTATGCTATTTTACTCTTTAAGTTTCATATATTCAATCTTGTCATTATCGTCGCCTTGACTCAACAAACTAGTCGTCGTTACTATTTTTATTCGATTCTCATGTCTAACGTTTGATCGATATGGATTTTTGCTATTTTACCCCGTCTAAGGCGATTTAGGTTATCCGATCTTTTCACCCCAAAACATTTACAGCATCAAACAACAATGATTTAAAAGTTGACTGAGATGCTTCGGTTCACGACCAACCTCATCGCATACAACGAATCCATACTGGAAAGAGAACGTACTATGATCAAAGTCGAGACAAGTTTTCCTAGTTGCACTATAACTTAGCTGCACTACTCGCCGAAGGTTTATTAATTATATGCGTCAGAGTAGCACTTATCTGATTTATATTACAAACCACACATCACGTTATTAGACTTTTACATGTGTACCCCACCAATGGGACGAACCATCTTAGTATACGTTTTGTCGAGAGTGACGTACACCGGAAGGTTTGTGACACCAGCTAAGTGTCATGTCTCTACACACTTGTGAAAGAGACCGATCATGATCTTAGAATAGTACCAGATGGAGACGAGCCACCCCGATACCAGATTATAAAGAAACGACTGGAGAGAGTCCGAGTAAAGTTCCTATCTAACAGTGCTAACTAAACAATTACAGCACAATAACAGTTACAAGATAAATCCACATAAAGGCCCGAAAGGCGATCACAGATAATAGCGTTGTTCTAACAGATATACAACCTATTATATGATTTTCAAAACAGTTTATCAAAACCGTTTCCAGACAAACAGAGTATTCATTCCAAATTAATTACTCAGATAAACTACTGATAATTAATGTAAATATGGAACGAATGAGCAAGAGCGAACCTCCACTTGCCTTAATCCACAGAATAGAAACAAGCCTTACGACAACGACGGGATTCCGGGCTCGACACGGGTATAGCTCCGCTAGCACAAACACCTTCGAGTCGACCCATAAAAGGAACCCTAAGTTAGATCCGACATAACCACAGTACGAATCTAAAAACGACGAAAGAGAACAAAAGGAAAGACGCCACGACCACAACCAACCAAGCCAAAGCCACGAAGGCATTCTGGGCACTGGCGGCGGTCGTTGTTCTTGGCGGCGGTCGCCGTTCTTGGCGGCGGTCGCCGTTCTTGGCGGCGGTCGCCGTTCTTGGCGGCGGTCGCCGTTCTTGGCGGCGGTCGCCGTTCTTGGCGGCGGTCGCCGTTCTTGGCGGCGGTCGCCGCAGTTCATCACGGCGGTCACCGTGAAGAACGCGGTGGTCGCCGTGAAGAACGCGGCGGTCGCCGTGAAGAACGCGGCGGTCGCCGTGAAGAACTCAAACGACAGAAGCGGCGAGAAAACTCACCCAAATGATGCGCGTTTCGACCCCTTTATGCCTTGCCTGGGTTCTGACCTCCAAAGGCAACCAAAAGGCTTCTAAAGGGCTTCTGGAAACACCACCAAACGACACCGACGAGAGCTTCCGAACTCCGACGAAACACAACTCCGACGACACAAAAATTTGGCAGAGGTTCGGTATTTGGGATGGCTCAAATCCCTTCCCCAACACCTCCTTTTATAGCCAAAGCATCTGGAGCACGAAGATGGGCCTACAAACTAGCTCGGCGCTTGCCAGAACCACGTCGGCGACCATCGGTTAAAGACCTTTGGGTAATCACGGCGGGCGCCGCGACTTTGCCTATGGCAGGCATACGGCGGGCGCCGTAATTATGGCGGTCGCCGTTCCTAGCTCTGGCGAGCCCAGCGTAGGAGACGACGGCCTGACACATCGGGCCCAGCGACGGCGGGCGCCGTGACTGTACGGCGGTCGCCGTTTTGCCTTTTCCCGCCCATTCAGCTTTTTGGATGAGCAAGACATTAACCCGGGATAAAAATTATCGTACGCGAATGCGTAAAAACCTTTGAAGCACGTCGTTTGTATTTTATTTCACTGAGAAAAATATTACAGATACAGAGCACATTACAGAATGTCTCAAGCTACCTGAATTAAATCCGACGTACTAAACGGGTACTCGGGAAAAATTCCAAAATTCCCAAAATAACCTTACAAAAATACGGGGTATCACAGCATAGAGATAGTAGGAACATGAGAAACTTCTTTGAACTCAAACATCAAAATAAAAGAGTCTCTCCATCCTCTGAGGGAACAAGAGTACCTCAATAAAAATACATCAAGGAGTTGTGGAAAAAGTATGGTATGGATAAATCTAAACCCATTGATACCCCTATTTCTCCTAACACTCATCTTGATGCAGACTTGAATGGAAAAGATGTGGATGGTACAATGTATAGAGGAATGATTGGCTCATTACTCTATCTAACGGCAAGTAGGCCATATATCATGTTTAGTGTGTGTCTTTGTACTAGATTTCAGGCAAATCCTAAGGAGTCACACCTAACTGAAGACAAACGTATCCTGCAATACTTGAAAATGAACGATCATCTCTGCCTTTGGTATCCAAGGAACAGTGGGTTTCAACTTGTGGGCTTCACTGACGCTGATTTTGCGGGATACTTGATGGATCGCAAAAGCACTTCAGGGACGGCACAATTCCTTGGCCCATGCCTTGTCACTTGGAGATCAAAGAAGCAAAACTCTGTAACACCCCCGACTTATGTCGGTAGTGTCACACGCCAGTGACCTCAGACTGTAAAGTCCAAAGTCACCCTAGGCTTTAATCGGAACAATTAAGCTTAGAATAGACAAATAAACGTTAAATAATAATAGAGTGAATAGAGGAAGACTTTTAAATGAAACTCAATCTTATATTAAAAATCCTCTCGTAACTTGATAATGACGATTTTACAACAAAGTGAAGTTACAACGGAATACTTTTTTAAGAAACCCTAATTACATAACCAGTTTGTATATGTATTGCAACTCTTTCAAGAATATTAAATTAGTACTACACATCTTAATATTACTGTAAAATAAAAACCTTCAACTGCAAGACTTTTATTCGATTGGTTACTTCAAATTGTCGGGGACCAATCTCTGATGTGCCGTATAGGACGGATGACACCAACCAACCATGCAAGGAATAAAAACGGTTGGTTATTCTAATGAAAGACTATGCAAGGGTGAAAAAGATTGGTACTCGTAGTCATATATAATCACTACCCTTGTTTACCAAATAAAACTAGGTAAACGGTATATGACTATAGACTTCTACCGAAAAGAATGAAGATGTATGATTAAAGAGAAGACTCCAATGAATTGAGTCTTATGGGAAATGACATGAATTTGTTTGGGAACATTATCACACAAAGTTTTAAAAACGCCTCGTTGAATATTTGGGTCCTCGACCAACTTCACCGCGTAATGCGAATCCAGATTGGAAAGGGGACTTACTTTAGACAAGAGACCGGGCGGGTTCCACATTGTACTTCTCGCCCGATGGTATATTATTTATGTGCAAAACGGCACTTATCTTATTTAATTTCAAAACGCACATTTACGTTAAAGCTTTTAATCCACACCAATCTCGCAATGAGATATATATAACATGGGACAAATTCCGAATTTCGGCACTAGCTAAGTGCACCACCACTTATATAACATAAGGGTAGGTCATGACCAAAAGTATTAGGGCAATTATCCTCATAATACCAAGTTATAAAGAAACAACTAAACCTCGCAAGGTAATAGCATTCCTACGAATACTCGTGTTAATTATCAATTATTATCCACACCAATTAATATCTAGCACCCTTTAAGAATAATATATATATAAGGGTTATAACTAGAATATATACGACCTAATGATAAGGTTCATTTTACACAACACTTTAACATGCAAGTTCTCAAACGAGAAATTAAGAATATTTATCCCAACTTAATTAAGACAATAGATTTATTGTCAATTAAGAAAAATATGGAATAAATTAGCAAGAGCGAACAACCACTTGCCTTGGATCACGGAGAAGACCGAACGACATTTTTGGAGATGGTTGCTTTCGAAAAACAAAATGACTCCCTTTTTTATTCCCGTTTCAAACGCAATTCCGAGACGTACGCAAATCAAACACAATGAATAAATTATGTTAGATAATTTATTCAATATCATTATTTGAAGGATACAATGTCTCGGTTTCTAATTGAATTTATTTAAGTCATAAATAAATCAATTTCAAGGCTTTTTGATTAAATGATTATTTATACGATTAAAAATTAATTATTCGTATATTCTAAATAATCATAACATAAATAAATTAATAAAATAATTTACTTATAATCCTTAAAATTTTCTAAGTCAAAATGTTATCCAAATGAATAGTCATTATTTACCTATTCATAATATAAAATAATATTATAAAAATTATAATTAATTTGGTTTTAATTTCCATAAAATCAAATTAATCATAATTTTTTTTCCGTTAATCTAGATTAATTTAATTAACCAAGATTAAGCCAAAAATAAATTAAAAATACCCAAAATCGTGAATTTGGGAATAAACCCAAACCCCACCGGAGTCGTGGTGGCACCTTGGCGGAAATGGCCGAAATTGGGCGGCGTCGGCGGCGGTATGGCGGAGGAACCTTATTTATTTTGTATAGGACTCAAAGACGAAGCTAGGGGTACCATCAATTGCAAGAAAGAAGCTCCAACACTCTCTAATTTTACAGAGGAACAAGGCAAAGTCGGGAAATAGGGTTCTTGAGGAATCGAATGAAATTGGGTGATTTCGGAGCAATATCGAAGGGGCTTTTATAGGAGTTTTGAAGCTTAGAATACTATAATCAAGACCCAATGGTTAATGCACTCCAATTAAAGACAAATTGATCCAATTTGGCATTATATTCAATCGGCCTCCTAGATGACACGTTGGTTTTGGGGATAAAATTCCACGATTTTTGGTCACCATTTAAGTCGATTAATTGAAGGAATATGTATGTTTTAATGTATTCTTCAATGCCCAAATGATATTAGACCCAAACGGATCCAATGTTGCTCGTGATTCCGCCATGAATGGCTTGAGGAGCTCTCGTGGGGCTGTTCTGCTGAAGGAGGAAGAAAATGACAGCCTTTATGGCTAATTACAAAAGTGTCCCAGAGTTTTGGGCTTGTGGCAAAAATGCCCTTTTTATCTTTCAAGAAATTACAAAAGTTACCCAAACTTAATATTTTTAATATTTTACGTTTGTAATATTATTTTAACCAAAATTTTAAATATATAAAAATTTAACTTAGGTTAAAATAAGCTTAAGTTATTATTCTTATGAATTTGATTATACTTAAATCCTTAACAAAAAATTGTTAGACTTGATTTATATGTTCTAGGTCGAATTTGATAAGTTTTATTTAAACTATAATTAACATAAAGTTAATCATAATTTAAACCATCCTTAGCTTAAAGAAATAACATACATAGGACAATTAATATTTTATCCCTTTATGGATAACATAATAATTCTTATGACCTTTATTATTTAAAGATCTAAAATTTCATTCATTGTTAGATTTATTTATTTATTTTAACACCATATTATTGTTACTCATATGATAATTTGTACCAAAAAGTATCATAATCCAACCTTTGAACCTAAGTTCATGAAAGTTTAGATTATTCCTCTAAAAGAAATAAAATAAATTTCAAAACTGATATTTTTATCAAACTAAAATCACCATATTACCCTTATGATAAAATGAGGTTTTTTCAAACTCAGTTGCCCTTTCTACCGCCGAAGCTGAGTACGTAGCTGCTGCATCATGTTGTGCCCATGTATTGTGGCTAAAGCAACAATTGAAGGATTTTGGTATGTCTCTTGGCACCGTTCCTATTATGTGTGATAATACTAGTGCTATCAACATTTCCAAAAATCTTGTTCATCACTCACGTACTAAGCATATCGATATTCGTCATCATTTTCTACGTGATATTGTTGAGAAAATTTTCATAAGAATGGATCATTGCAGGACAGAAGATCAAGTTGTTGATATCTTCACCAAAGCATTGGATAGAAAACCCTTAGAGCATTTGCGAATGCTCCTTGGGATGATCTCTCTACATTGATGAATTCCTTGTCCTCTATTCCCTCCATGATTGGCTAGATTGATCAATCTTAATCAGGGAACATCTTCTATGTAGCTTTTTAATTGCAAAATTGTTGTTTATTAAATCTTACTATGTGCTATGTGTTACATGATTTCATAATCTCTTGCAACTTCTATTCTTGATCATATGTGCTTCAACTTTACATGATAACATCTTATTTCTTGCCAATGCAACCAATTTGATTGTCTGAACCCTTGTTATAAGCCAAAATGATAATTGGTTGCCAAGCCCTCCTAAGCCATGATCCAGGTAAACGTTCCCTATGAACCTTTCTTTGTTTATCTTTTTTACTGGGTTTAATTATCTGGATCATCTTTGTTCCCTACCTTATATTTGTTTGGATATATATTTCAATTTTGTGAACCCAATTAAATATCCAAACTAGCCTTTTGTATCCACTCAAGAATTCCGGGATCGTCCTGATAGAGCTTTGTTTAAGGGGGGACAGAGAAAGGAACATCATTGATGGGAACCGTTTAGTGACATTCCCAGTGACAAAGTCACTGCTGCTCAGAAAGAGGCCAAGGAGGCCAGTGCTCAACGTCTCTTCAACTCCAAAACAGGTGCTACTCATATGTCCACTCTTACTCTACCTCAACGGATAATGCATTAAATCATCATAAAAGTTGTCGTTCCTAAGCAAGAGAAGAAGAATGCTATCACTAGCACCGATCTGCTGCTGTTGGATAGGTTTTGGCATAAAGAAAAGATTGACCTTCCAAGGGTCATACTGCAGCACATGACAAAGTGCACTGCCAAATCTCACTCATTGGCCTACCCGAATTTGATCAAGCTCATACTGCAGAAAGAAGGGGCCTACATGACAGAAGGTGAAGTTCCCATGACCACTGAGTTGGACATGGTGAATATTCAAAAGGTGAAGTGACGTATGCAAGGATCGGGGGTGCCACGGTGTAAGGCAAAGCTCTTAGAACGAAGGGTGAGAGTGCGAGGTGGAGTCGATGGAGTGGCTGGAGTTGCGAGATGATGGACGATTGAAAATGAGTTGGTGTTGACAGATTCGAACCAGTTTTGGAGGGGATAAGCAACTTCAAAGCTCGGATGCAACTCACTGAGATAGGAAGAAGAAAGGGATAGAGGTTGATTTGAGATATAACTCACTCAAATCAAGATCTAGCACTCGATCTTACACACGAGAAAAAAAAGGATGAACTAGGAGGGCTTCTCAGTCGAAATCTGAAATTGAGTTTTTTTGTTAAAAACAGCGTGTCCCTCAAAACAACCAAAATGAGCCTTATAAAGGCCACAAGCAACTCGGCCATGAACAAGCCAAAAAACCCTAGGCAATAAATGCCATTATTTCATGAGAATTTAAGATAAGTTTGAGATGAAATAAAGTTCATAAAATTACACAAGCATTTAGATAAAGTATGGCTCAAAATGCAAGTGTAAGTCTCTCGATGTCCAAGAACACAACGGCTAGGCTTCCGGGCACGCCACGAGCAACATCACCGGCTCAACCACAAGTTGGCTCGGCGCTCCAAGGCTAACAAGGACCCTTTGCAGCTGGTGGTTGAGTTCCTTGGTGCGGGCGCGGGTGATCGCCCTCGGTGGTGGCTCAGTCGACGCCAATTTAGGGGTTTGCGGCGCGGTAAGAGGAGGACGGCGCTCGACAGGCCTGGGCTTACTTCCTTCGGCGCTCAAGGGCTGGATGGAATCGTCTAGGGTAGGGAAACCCATGGAGCCCTTGGTGTGCGGGACAACTGGTGAAGTGCCCGACGAATTAGGCTCCAGCTCTCTAGGCGTCGGTGCCGCGGCTCGGGCGGGCGGCATTTGGGGCAGCGTCGCTTGCTGTGGTGCTTTTGTGAGGCACTTGATGGGACATAGTCACATCATCCCCCCCCCCCCCCCCCATGGAGAGGATTCGATCTTGAATCCAGCTCGTCAAGGTCGGCTTCGTCATCCACCAAATAGGGCACCAAATCAGCGACATTGAACACGTCGTGGACGCCATAAGTGGGAGACAGCTCGATGCGGTAGGCATTGTCGTTGATCTTCTCAAGCACCTAAAATGGCCCATCTCCTCTAGGTTTGAGCTTGGAGTTGCGGAGGGTTGGGAACCGCTTTTTCCTCAAGTGCACCCACACCAAGTCTTCGGGCTCTAGCAGCACTTCCTTGCGGCCCTTGTCGGCTTGCTTCTAGTATTGCATGGCCTTCCTCTATAGTTGTAGCCGGGTGTTCTCATGGAACTTCTGAATCTTCTATGCATGGTCGGCACCTTCCTTGCTTTCCCACTCCATGATGGCATATGGCAAATGATCCAAAGGCGTCGTCGGGTTACGGTCGTACACCACTTCAAATGGCGTCCTCTTGGTGGCGGTGTGGATGGACCGATTGTATGCAAACTCGATGAAGGGTAAACAGTCTTCCCATATGCGCAAGTTAGTCTGCAATAATTATCTAAGTAAAACTCCAAGAGTACGATTAGTTACCTCAGTCTGGCCATCCGTTTGAGGATGACAAGTGGTGGAGAAAAGAAGCTTCGTGTCAAGCTTGGCCCACAATGTCTTCCAAAAGTAGCTAAGGAACTTGACATCTCGATCAGACACTATGGATCTGGGGACTCCATGCAATCTCACAACATTGTCAAAGAATAGAGTAGCAACATGGGAGGCATCATCAGTCTTATGGCAAGCAATGAAGTGGGCCATTTTAGAAAACCGATCTACCACAACAAAAATGGAATCTCTACCCCTCTTAGACCTAGGTAAACCAAGCACAAAGTCCATAGAAATATCTTCCTAAGGCACTTGGGGTATGGGTAATGGAGTGTAAAGACCATGGGGTTGTACTTTAGACTTAGCACATAGACAAGTAACACATGAAGCACAAAACTTTTCTACGGACCTAAGCATGCGAGTCCAATAAAAATGCTCCCTAAGTGTATGCAAAGTCTTAAGTACCCCGAAATGTCCCATGAGACCCCCACCACGAGCCTCCTGAACCAGAATTCTCCTACATGACCCCTTAGGAATGCATAGCCTAGTACCCTTGAACAAGAAACCCTCATGCAAATAAAATTGATCCCGTCCCCCCTTAGACACACATGCAACATAAATTTCACAAAAATCAGGATCATGAGCATAGAGTTCTTTCATAAAAGCAAATCCTAGCAATCTAGCATCCATAAGAGCCAGGAAAGAAAATCTACGAGACAAAGCATCAACAACTACATTGTTCTTCCCTTTCTTGTGCTTAATCACATAGGGAAAGGACTCTATGAACTCGACCCACTTAGCATGTCTTTTATTAAGCTTGCTTTACCCTTTCAAGAACTTAAATGCCTCGTGGTCAGAGTGAATGCCGAACTCTCGAGGCAAGAAGTAATGTTGCCACACCTTAAGCACTCGCACAAAAGCCAACAACTCCTTATCATAGGTGGGGTAATTGAGCTCGACCCCACCTAGTTTTTCACTAAAGTACGCTATTGGCTTTCCCTCTTGCATGAGTACTCCCCAAGACCTATGCCTGAAGCATCATATTCTATCTCAAAGGTCTTCTCAAAGTTGGGTAGCGCTAGGAGGGGTGCATGAGTGAGCTTGTCCTTAAGGGTTTTAAAGGCCTCTTCTTGAGCAGCTTCCCACTTAAAGGCCACATTCTTTTTGGTCAACTCGGTTAGTGGGGTAGCAAGGGTGCTAAAGTCCCGCACAAACCGGCGATAGAATCCAGCGAGGACAAGAAAGCTACAGACTTGAGTCAGTGGTGGGTGTTGGCCATTCCTGGATGGCTCTAACCTTCTCTTTGTCCACTCTCAAGCCCTCTCGTCCGACAACAAATCCTAGAAATACCACATGGTCGGAACAAAAATGGCACTTCCTGAAGTTAGCATACAACTTCTCCTTCCGTAGCACCTCCAACACTTGCTTCAAATGTTCCCTCTGCTCCCGGAGGTTGCGGCTATAGATACGGATATCATCAAAATAGACTACCATAAACTTTCCTAGGAGAGGTCTAAGTATATGATTCATGAGCCTCATGAAGGTGCTAGGGGCATTGGTGAGACCAAAGGGCATGACCATCCACTCATAAAGTCCGTACTTAGTTTTGAAGGCGATTTTCCATTTGTCACCCTCCTTCATCCTAATCTGATGGTAGCCACTCTTAAGGTCTATCTTGGAGAAGATGCTAGCTCCATGTAGCTCATCGAGCATGTCATCTAGCCTTGGGATTGGATGGCGGTATTTGATTGTTATGTTGTAGATGGCTCGACAATCAACACACATACGCCAAGACCCATCTTTCTTGGGCACTAGAATGACTAGAACGTTACAAGGACTAAGGCTTTCCCTCACATAGCCTTTGTCTAACAACTCTTGCACTTTCCGTTAGAGCTCCCTAGTCTCTTTGGGATTAGCCCTATAGGCTGCCCGATTGAGAAGTGTGGCACCAGGTATAAAGTCTATTTGGTGCGCAATGCCTCTAATAGGTGGCAAACCACTAGAAACCTCCTCATGAAATAGGTCATCAAAGTCTAGAAGGAGTTGGGACTTAGAAGTAGGAAGATCTTGGAGATCTTGTGATGCGCCCCTGCCCATTATGACTGCAACTGAGGAGGAGGAAGCCATGAGCACCCGCTCAGAATGGCCCATAACAAGCTCGCGTGCCAAGTCCATCGCCAACGCCACACAATCATTGATCGTGCGCGTCGTCGCTAGCCAAGGGACGCCAGAGACCGCGTTCTCTCTCAGACTCCTCGCGCCTAGTCCAGAGACCGCGTTCTCTCTCAAACTCCTCACCACCATCAGCACCGCGTTCCCATAGAGATTCTTTTGTGATTTTGGGACATTCTAGTTTTGGCATTCCCATCGGCTTCTCAAGTCAAGCACTTGGCCGATTTTTTTTTCCCGTTCAACGCAATTTTTGGTGTGATTTGCTACTTCGAGATCTTCCGAGATTTGAGTGATTGATTTCTGATTTTCTTGCGTAAAATATCACTAATATCTTGCGTAATTTGAATTCTAGTTGTAACCACCAAATCTCAAAATCTATCTCTCTCCAATCACGAAATATTGTGTGATTTTCTTTCTTAAGTTACCAAGGCCGTTATTTGTTTTCATTCCTTCTTATCTGAGATCTAATCAAAGTCAAAGATCTCGTGCACTAAAAAAAAATCGGAATTAAAAAAAATAAAAATCAAGCTCCGATCTATAAGAAGTGGAAAGCCAAAATAAAGCAACCCTTGTTCTCCCTCTCGGCCTTGGCTCATCTCTCCACCTCTCCGCCGTCTAGGTTCCTCCTAGAAGGTAAGTTACGTTGGCTATTGTTGATTGCTTGCGTAGAGGTTAGGATTATTTGCTTAAGTCTTGTTTGCTTTTCGTACTTGCTTTTCACACCATTATCGTGTTTAGCCTTAGCCGCCCTCTCGGCACTCCTAAAACTGCCCACCTTCGTGGACTTGTGTGTCTTGATTAGTGCTTGCGTGATTGTTGGTTGCTTTTGTCCTTTGTTTGTTTTACTTCGATGTCTGGTCATATTGTTATAGGTAACATGGTGGCCCCGACAAGTGGTGATGGCAACGAACACAACCACAACAATCAACCAAACCCATCTTTGGCTCCACACCTTGATCCGATTAATCCAGACCCCATATTGGAGCTCTCGGCCGAACAACGCGAGATACAAGAGCTAAGACGCCAAGTTTCTCAACTACAAGCCACACAACGCGCTGTGCCCGTGCTTCCCACACCGACACTGATGATTCCAATGGATGCCGTCGGCGTGCCACGTCCCACTGAAGATGGGCCAAGTCAACCACGCGTGGACAAGGGCAAAGGGTTGATGCCCTCAACCTCCAACTTGCAACCACGCCTTCAACGAATACAATCAGTGATCGAAAGCTGCCAAGGATATGTTTCGCAGCGCGAACGCTATGCACCACGAGCAAACCCTGCCGGCTACGATAGCGGCTCCAACCGCGACAATGATTTTCAAGGTGAGTATTCTGAACCATTTGACTTTCATGACAGGTATGCAACCAGAGGAACTCGACGCCGCCGCGAGACTGCCTCAACGCCTCTTGATAGCCACACATGCCGCGATGAATGCGAGTCCGGGCTATCGCGTAGATCCTTCCGCGCCACAGGTGTTGAGCCGCGTCAGCGTTGCCATGACCCAACTCCAGTGCCCTTCGACGTAAACGACCATCTTGGCCACCAAAGCACGCGCACACCGCGCTACAGATCCGATGGCTATGGTTCGACTATGCCGACTATCCATGATGACTTCGACGAGTTCGACGACGAGGAGATGGAGGACGCAGGCATGATCAACCTAGGTTCCTACCACCCTCCCCTTGGTGATCACATTGAGCTCCAAAACAGGCTCGCGGACTGGATTCTGCCCCCACACCAGCAAGTAGGACCACATCATCACGTCCAAGGCGACAATATGCGTGACACTCATGGACAACACCTCGACGGCATGCCGCGTAACTATCGTCGCTGCAACGATGCCCATGCTCTTACACGACGACAATAACGCGCTGAGTACAATGCGCCAACCGCGGTCTTCGCCACTGACGATGTCCAGGATTGCTCCACTCGCCGTCAACTTCGTCGCGTCCAAGCCCCTGTACAACGCGCTTATGCGCCCCAACCTGCTCAACACGCACCACGGCTTAGCCGCCACGAGGTAAAGGTAAAAATTGAGCATTTCTTTGGTGAATATGATCCGGCTGTTTTTCTTGAGTGGGTGCAGGCTACATAGTATACTTTGAGATATTGTCACATCCCAACGGACGAGCATGTAGACGCGGCAACCCTTCACTTCCGAGGCACAACACGCGTTTGGTGGCACATATTCATTGATTACTGCGTTCGTCGACACCTTGCCCCCATCACCGAGTGGCACCAGCTTGTCTACGTCATGACACAAAACTACGTGCCCGTAGACTATAGAAACCAGATGCGAATGGAGATTGCAATGGCGCGACAAGGCACCAAAACGCCTCTGGAGTTCTTCTCTCACTTGGAGGACATGTACTACAAGGCAAGCATAAGTGTCGCCCCGTCCACCCTTCAGACAAAGTTTCTTAGTGGCTTGAATGTGTCAATCCGAGACCAGTTAGATATTTTTCCAATCAAGGATCTCAACACCTTGACTCACACCGCGATGCAAATCCACAATCAACTCTCGCGTCGCCGGCAATTGTCTTGGCAAAATCAAGGCCAACGAAGGTATGATACTAACCCTGGTCAATCCCTTACTACTAATGGGCGCGCTCCATCCATAGGCACTGTAACACCCCGAAATAACCTCTTGAAAGTATTACCGCCAGTGACCTCAGACGTACTGTCCGATGTCACCCAAGGCTTTACCAGTTGATATAAATCATTAAACCACAGTTATAATACAACATATCATAACTTTCATTTAAACCAAAGTCTCGGAATTTCAACAAAATTCCAAATACATCAGAAATACAGCGGAAGTCTTTACACAAAACATATTTAACACAGCGGAAAACTTTAAATAAACAACAAAAGGGTCTTGATCGCAATGATCACCCGCCAAGGATCTTAACCTGAATAAACTTGTCAAAACACCGTTTGCTTCTATAGTCGTTCTAGCCTTCACGGGATGGCAACTTATCTGATGTGCCGAATCGAACGGATGACACCAGCCAACCATGCAGAGAACAATTACGGTTGGTTAGTCTAATGAAAGACTAAGCAAGGGTGTAAAGCAGAGTGGTTCGAAGTAGACGTATTAGGTTAGACTCATCGCTCCTCGAATCAAAACCGATAACGATAGTCAACCACCATACTCTACTGAAATCTATGAAAATACATGATCAAGAGAAGATTCTGGAGACCGAGTCTCACAGCAATCAATCCCAAAAGAAGACTCCAACGAGATGAGCCTTATCGGAAGACAAATGTTGGGGAACATAAAATTTTCACACAAGCGTTCAAAAACGACTTGATGTTTCGGCTCACGACCAACCTCACCGCTCAAAGCGAATCCAGATTAGAAAGAGAACTTTACTCTGATCAAAGTCAAGACGAGCTTTCCTAGCTGCACTACTCGCTCAAGGGTATATTAATCATGTGCACTAAAGCACTTATCTCATTAAATTCCAAAACGCACAACACATTATAAGCTTTTAGATTCTCTCATCCCACAGGATAAAGAGATACCGTCGGGAACTAAATCCCTAAGGCGGAGTTGACTCGGGAACTAAATCCCTAAAGTCGAATCGGGAACTAAATCCCCCGGGAACTAAATCCCTCGGGAACTAAATCCCAAACAACGGAATCGGGAACTAAATCCCTAGGGAACTAAATCCCTCAAAACAAAATCGAGAACTAAATCCCTACAAGCGGCACCAGCTGTGTGCGCAGACCCAGAGTAAGAAGGATGGTAGGAACTAAATCCTAACCACCGGGTTATCAAGAAACGACTAGCACTCGCAATGAGATACACAGTAGCGTTCCTACGAATACTCGTGCTAACTAAACAGTTCAGCACAGTAATAAACCACAACAAAGCCATCATGGCCAATAACAGATAAAATAGCGTTGTTCTAACAATATACAACCTATCATAATATCTGTATTAAATCATATCAAAATATATATAATAGCGTTGTTCTAACAAATATACAACCTATTATAATATCTCCTTTTTAAAATCACAAACAGTTATCAAAATTATTTCCAACGAAAACAGTAAATCACCCCAAATTAATTAACAACTAACAATTGATAATTAATTGAAATATGGAATGATGAGCAAGAGCGAACCGCCACTTGTCTTAGATCCGCAGAAGCTTAAGCAAAGCTTAGAGACGATGAGTTCCTGGGTCCGAAACAAGGATAGATCTGAGACCACAGATTCCTTCGGATCGACCCAAAATGAAACCCTAAGTTAGATTCAATATCCACATATATGAATCTAAAAGAATACGGAAAGAATCGATGGAGTCAAGCCTCGCCCAAGACCACACATCCAAGAACACACACTCGGACAAGGCTCGCCGCGGGTGCGGTGGAGGTCTTACCGCGGGGTGCGGTGGTGTTACAGTGGCGAGCTTGCGACAGTGTTTTAATGGAGAAAACTCACCCAATCACTTCGTTTTCTTTCGATTTGATTATGGTTCGATCTCCCAACACCTTAGACCTTCTAATACCACTTAGGAGTACCTTTTCCTACACTCGAAGGGATTCGAACACCTTCACAACAAAGCTCAAAGCTTGGTGCTTCAATGGAGAAAACAGAGGAGGAAGAAGACAGAGGAGGAGGAAGAAGACGTTCAACACTCTCCTCTTCATCTTTCTCTTCCTTTTATAGGCACAGCTAAGAGGGGAACAAGCAGGGGACAAGCCCTCGACCAAGGGAGGCAGCCACTTGCTGACAACCGACGCCACTTGCAGTGGAAGACGATCACGCTGCAGAAGAAAAATATCCCACCGCGGGGTGCGGTAGGGTGCGGTGGCCTCCTCTGACCGCCTCACAGATCGGCCTTCGCCGCAGGTGCGGCCACTTGACCGCGGGGTGCGGTCAAGTCCATTCTTCACCCTTTTTGACCGTTTTGACTTTGGGTTAATCTTCTTAACCCCGGGTTAAATATATTCATACACGAACGACTATTTAACCCCAAAAATATGTCAACTATATTTTATATTACTCGGAAAAATATTACAGAGATCAAACATATTATCGAATGTCTGAACTTCTCTGAAATTAATCCGACTTGTAATACGGGAGTTGGAATAATTCCAAAATATCCTTATAAAATGAAGGATATTACATTACCTCCCCCTTAAAAGAAGTTTCGACCCCGAAACTTGATTATTCTAGGCCGAAAACAACTCGGGAAAGCGTCTAAGCATATCCGCCTTAGTATCCCAAGTCTCCCAAGTCTCCCAAGTAACCTAGGTCAGACATTGTTAGGGCGATCATAGAAAATCCCTCTACGAACTGTCTGTAGAAAACTGCACACCTCATTCACATCCTGAGGCCGCTTCCAAATAGCTACCGCTTTGACCTTCTGGGGATCAATCATAACCCTATCTTCACTGATCACACGGTCTAAGAAGGCCACTTCCTTGATCCAAAAGTCACATTTAGACAACTTCGCGTATAGCTGATTTGTCTAAGGATTGACCTCCATGAGCCTTCTTGCTCGGGGAATAGATCAAAATCCCATCGATGAAGACTACCAAGAACTTATCCAAGTACTGGCAAAAACATCGATGCATTAGATCCATGAAAATTGCTGGAGCATTGGTGACTACGAACTCGTAGTGACCATACCTTGTCCGGAAAGCAATCCTTGGAATATCTTTTTTACGAGTCCTGAGTTGGTGATAACCAAACCACAGATCGATTTTGGAAAATACTATTGCTCCTTGCAATTGATCCAACAGATCATCAATCCTTAACAACGAATATTTATTTTTGATCGTGACTTTATTCAACTCTCTCCAGTTGATACACAGTCGAAACGATCCATCTTTCTTCTTGACAAACAAAACCATTGCACCCCAAGGCGATGCACTCGGCCTTATGTAACCCTTATCAAGAAGTTCCTCGAGTTGCTTCTTCAACTCTTGCATCTCAGCAGGAGCCATCCGATACGGTGCCTCGGAAATCGGCGCGATACCAGGCTCAAAATCAATTATAAACTCCACGTCACGCTTCGGGGGTAATCCAGGAATCTCTTCCGGAAAGACATCCGAAAACTCACTAATCACAGGAATACCAAGAATTGATGGTTCATCTTTCATGGGCGGATCCAGGTAGCAAAGGCACCCGACACAACCTTGTCGAAGTAGCTTAAACGCAGCCATCACATTGATAAGCCTGCCGTTATCAGCGTCATTCAGACCCTTAAATCTGCATACACAATGGCCTCCAGATGACACTGTCACAATCCTTGAACTAAATCGATGACCGCCCCATGACGCGTCAGCTAATCCATACCAAGAAATTATTATATGGAGCCATGGCTAATCAAATTAAATCCGCCTCGAACTCCTTACCCTTAATGGTAATCAGGAAGTCTATCAGACGCTTGGTTCCAACTAAATGGTCACCATTTTGGACCAGCCCATTACATGGTTCACAGACGGCCCACTAGTGGCTCCGAGCCCAGGCCCAGCCATTACCAGCGTCCACTGTTGCCATGAGTCGTTGTCCATACAACTCAACCCATCCTTGGTAGCTCCACCTAATTAATAGGCAGCCATCTCCAAGAGATTGTTGGTGAGTCTCGAACACGAGACCTCACCTCATACCAAGCAACGAAACACTAACTTGGTATAAACCAAAGGTTCATTAATAAGAAGAGTTTCAACAAAAGGTTCACAACCTCGTTGCACACACAACTTAACTTACTACACAACTATCCAAAAACGAAAGACTGGGTAACACCCAAATCAACAACATACCAACAAAAAGGTAATAAGCACTTTAAGCATTTGGAGCATCGGGTCCATCCGCCTCACGCATCTTGTAAAGGCGTTGACATTGACTTCCAGAAGCCACTGGGGCTTTCCCCTTGTTCTGTGCAGTTGTCTGCATTGAAGGACTAGGAGCTTCCACCGGACTGAACCTGGATCGGTTGTTCTGATTAACAGACCCTTGCCGTGACTCCGCTCCTTCCTGCTTTCCCTGCCAACAGAACCTCTGCAAATGTCCTTCCCTTCCACAACCAAAACACGACTTCCTTTCCTTCTGACACACAAAGCTTTTGTGCCTAGTTATACCACAATTGTGACATTGGATCGGACTCTTGCCCTGACCCGACTGCTGTGTTGACCCTCCTTGAGTCATATCCGTCTTTAATCCGCCAGACTTGGCAAAATCAGATGGTGGCACAGGACGTTTAAATCCACTCGCCTGAGGCTGGTTCTGCACCTGCCTCTGGCTATTATGCTTCTTGGTTGACTCTTCCAGAGTCACCTCCAACTTATAGGCTGCATCCATGTACTGCTCCAAAGTAGAGCATCCGTGATGCACCATCAATGGCTTAATATCTGGATTCATCCACTCGTGGAAATACCAGATCTTTTGCTCCTCGCTGGATGCTTCCGTCCCAGCATACTGCAGTAGATGGTTGAACTTAGTTGCAAGCTCGGGCACCTTCAAACCATCTGTCTTTGGATAGAGGAATTCCTTATGCTTTTCTTCCCTCATAGCTCGAGAGAAGAAACGACCAGTCATTTTAGCCTTGAACATTCCCCAGTTCAAATCAACATGATCAGCTAGACCGGTGTTCTCCCACCATTCGCTAGCAATGTGCACTTTCTCCGCTTCTGTGCACTCAAGATACGAAACAACCGTTCCATATGTGAGAACCAATGAGCCACTATGACTGGCTCTCCTTTTCCATTATAGCTGTCAGGTCTCATAGAGTTAATGGCCTTCAGGGCTAGGCCATAATCACCTCTATTCCTGACTGCCTCTTCTCGGTGTACATGGACATCTGGTTCCTCAACTCTAGGAACCACTGGGGGAACTGGCACAGCTTGTGCCTGAGGCGCGTTTGGTCGCACACTAGTGGAAAAAACACTTGTTGAGGCGCCCTTTTAGAGGCGGGCCTATAACAAAACGCCTCAACAACGTCCTACGCAATCAGTTTTTCAGGTTTTTGAGGCGGATAATTATTTTATACGCCTCAAAAAATTCTATTGAGGCGGGCAAAAATTTATACGCCTCAAAAAAATTCCGAAAAATTAATACCGCTAAAGTATTAGAGGCGGGCCAATGTTAGACCCGCCTCTAATTGTACGTAATTGAGGCGGGCGAAAATGCCCGCCTCTATTAAGTTTTATTGAGGCGGGCCTCCATATGCCCGCCTCAACAAATGTGTTTTTCTTTCTCTCTCGCTCTTTTATTTTCTTTCTCTCTCCCTCTTTTATTTTCTTTCATCCCGATACCTCTCAGTAGCCCTAGCCTCGCCTCGCCCCTCTCGAACTCGCTCGCCCCTCTCCAACTCTGGCTCATCACGGCTTCTCCGTCGTGTCGCGGCTTCTCCGGCTCGTCGCGGGTCTCCGGTGGTCTCTCTGGCTCTTCTCGCTTCTCCTCGGCCTCAATCCGGTGGTCTCAATCCGGCGATTCTCACTTCCGATAAGCACTTCGCCCCTTTGATCAATTGCTTTAGATTTGTGTAAGTGTTACTTTAGAATCCTTGTGCAATTGTTGCTTTAGATCTACAACAACGTCTTATTTGATTTAGATTTGTGCAATTCGAATTTTAAGTATATTTTTTTACTTTTAACCTCAGTCCTGTTTCGTCGACAGCCTCGTTTTCGGTGTGAAGAAACAGAAAGACCCGCCTCCTTCCATTAGAGATGCTATTGATCGAGTAATTCTCCATCTCTTGATTTTGTTCTTAACATCCTTAATGTGTAAATGCTTTGAATTGGTTGATTGATTTCTTGGATGAGATCCGTGTTTTATTCTGGTAACCTAAATTAGGGTTTCGGGAATTTGGGAAGGTGGTATTTTGGCTAGGTTTTGGGATTTTAATGAACGGTTGCTTTTGATTAGGGTTTAGAAATTTTGGGGCTGAAAATTGGTCAGAAGTTGTTATAAGTAGATTTAGTTAGATAGTTATTGAACAAAAGTATATGCTTTTTGCATTACTACACATATGATCGTTTCTACTATCTTTCTACAATTTAAAATTGGGGTTTTTTCTATATTAGATTAGTAAACGAGGGGAAAATGTGGATGAGAAGATAAAAAGGCTTGACTCTGAACTTGCGCGATACAAAGAACAGATCAAGAAAACACGACATGGTCCTGCTCAAGATGTTGTGAAGGCACGAGCTATGAGAGTCCTCAAGCAAAAACGAATGTAAGATTCATTTTCCAACATGATTTCCCATGTTGTTGCCTTTGACTTTATGCCGATATAGAACTTTCATAATCCAGTAGAATCCCTAGAAAATAGAACTGCATGGTTCTTATAAAATTTTGTCATTTTATTTGCTAGTTGAATTGCTCTCTTTTCTATGACCTTCCCCTGTCTGATATTGATGGCTTATTAAAACGGGTTATATGATCACTTATTAAAATGGGTTCAAGAATTGCAAAACCAAGGTAATTATGTATTATATGATCAATCCGAATAAAATGTGCTCCTAAATGGGGCTTTGCCACCTGTTATAAGAAAGACATATCTCACTTAATAGTGCCACAAGTGTCTTGTATGCTAATATTATTTCCATATTACTACATATAGTTTGATCGGCACTTCTTTATCAGTTATGGTACTTGTGGGGTGGTTAACGTGAGCTGACTTTCTCCTCCTCGTTGATTGTGCTGATATAATATCGATCGCTTACCAAGAATCTTATTGAAAATTTGGATTGTTCATTTTTTTCCTGCAGATATGGAGTCATCCTAGACAATATTCAGAAGCAGGATCCTTCACTGACGGTCAGGATCAAGGGCTGCATCGTCGACTCTGCTCCAATTGCATCCCTAGATCCGCAGGTAATCATGGATTTATATTTAATATTCAGAAGTAGGTTTTCTATGCTTGACTCGTACATGATAATGTAAGCATTGATTGTTGTGTGGTGACTTCTCTTGTCTTTGGTGTTATGATGGAATGGGAATGTTAGTTTGAATTTCGCATTTCGAATGTTTGGGCCTGCGCCCAATTGTGTACATTTTGACGTTAGTGAATTCTTTTGTGATTCAGGTAAAGCAGGATGGGCGGCACCTAGACTTAAGGATGCTGCATTATCACTAGACAAGTTACGTGAAGGTTATTTCGAGGTTTGTTCTTCTATCCTTTGATTGTGCTGGTGGTAGTGATTATATCTAGCTCGGCATACTGTATATCCCTTGGACAAATGGAGAATTCATTTGCGTATGCAGATTTTTTACTGGTTTTATATGACAATAGCTTACATGAATCATCATTTCTAATGTTAACATTATAATGTTTCTGCTATTCTATTAGATGTTGCCTGGGTTTGTTCATTGGAAATCCATCAGAATTGTTCTTTGCAATTTATTTTTCTCATCTGGTTCAAATATAATGTTCAAAATAAATAAATATGAGAAAATGATATATGAAATTCCAAGATAAAATTGTGGTTGGATTTGGAATTGTTTGTCATGATTTGGTTAGTAAGCAAATGGTTCGAACTTCTTATGTAAAGGTGATATATAAGTTGGGAACACATCAGTTCAATAATGAGAGATTATTGTAGTTAGGCTATAAGAAAATATCAACAGTTCAATTTCTGCCTTTATTTTAATTTCTTTTGACTCATTCAGTGTTATAATGCATTTTCCAGATTATTATAGCAATGCGGACATTGTATCAAAAGTGCAAGTTGGTACATGGAGATCTCAGCGAGTACAACATATTGTACTATGAGGTAATTAGCTAGTTGATGCCCCTTTTGTTGGGATTCAAAACTAGTCTTTTTCAGAAGTTAACCTTCAGATCCGGGAAAAAAGGAAGAAAATATAGCCAATGCCTATTTTTGGGTACTATATGTAGAACAAGACTTTTAGCGGTATTAGACTGAAATTCAATTATTTTTGGGCAGGGTCACTTGCACGTCATTGATGTTTCTTAGGTTGTTGATCTTGACCATCCACATGCTCTTGACTTCTTGCGTGAAGACTGTGTTCATGTTTCTGTAAGTCATATTAGCTAGATATCTTCACATGTTTGTACTGATGATCCCATAAGGAAAATTCTGACCTCGAACTATCAATTTGCAGGATTTCTTTAAAATATGAAACAGATTTGCATTTACCTCTTCTTTTCCTTTTCTTTATCTTGATAAAACAGGGCTGATAATTCTATAAAAAACCATTGGAACAATTCAGATGAATGTATCTTATTTGAGCTGATTGTTTATCCATTTGAGCTGGTTGATACGATCTTGTTTGCACTGAAGCAAATGTCGACATTGTGTATCCATTTGAGCTAAATTTTTTTAAAAAAAAAAACAAATGGGACCCCGGTATTACAAAAAATCGGGGTCTCGAATTTTAATTTTTTTTTAAAAAAAAGAGACTTGTTGAGGCGGGCCTCCATAGGCCCGCCTCAACAAGTGGCTTTTAGAGGCGGGCCTCCATAGGCCCGCCTCTAAAAAACCGGGATCCCGATTTTTTTTATTTTAAAAAAGACTTGTTGAGGCGGGCCTCAATAGACCCGCCTCAACGAGTGGCTTTTAGAGGCGGGCATCCATAGACCCGCCTCTAAAAGTGCCTCACTTTGGCGCCGAAGTGAGGGACTTGTTGAGGCGGGCATAGAATGCCCGCCTCAATAAGTACCTTTTAGAGGCGTAAAATGTCCGCCTCAAAAAGTGTCCCACTTGTTACAGCCCCCTCACTTGCTGTGTACGGTATCCGCCTCAATAAGTGTCAAAACGCCCGCCTCTAAAAGGGTTTTTTTCTACTAGTGGCATTATATCTGTAAATGCTTGCATGACTGATAGGTGTCATTTCATGCACCTTTACTAACAATTATTAGCATCATTTGGAGGAGTTTAGGATGAGATTTGAGGCTAAGTCTGTGATCCAGAAGTTGTGGAGAAAAGTGAAGATATCCAGGGATTTACAGCTTAGACGGAGATGGAGATGATGAAGATGGATGAGGTTTTGCTAGAGTTTATTGGAGAAGGCTACCAACACTTGGTAGTAGTGAGGAGCAGAAGAGAAGCTGAAGAAGGAGTGGGCGATTTCACCACCCCGCGTCAGTTGCCACCGCGACCCGACGGTGGGTCTCAGAGAAGAGTTGGTCGCGCCAGAAGAAGCCACCGCCCTGCGATGGATCTCACCGCCCCGCGGTGGGCACGTCACGCCTCACGGCCAGCAGAAGATTTTATTTCCTTTGTTTCATTTCGGATTTCCTTATTTCTTTTATTTTATTTCCTTTGTTTTTTTGCATTAGGTTAATTTATTTTCCAAAACCTATTTAAGACCTTTTTCTAGGTCTTGAGTGGGCAGCCAGACATCAAAATTCTACATTACGCAATTTAACTTTTCTATTAGGGTTTCATTCACCTTTGATGGAGCACTAATTTCCCTTTGTTCTACTAGACGTTTGAAGCAATACAGTTGATGTGTTTGTGAGATTTATATTCCTTGTTCTTATTCTTATAAGTGTTGGTTTGATTCTCTTGGTTATATTGGCTATTGATTTATTGTTATTCCTCATAGCCTGATCAACTAGGTTGAATACTATTTATCAATTGCTAGGATTTGCATATAGTGGAATATGAGTGCATATCTAGTAGCATACACGATTGTTGCATATAGTGGAATACGAGTGCGCAATCGTGAGTGAGAATCATTTGCATGTTGAGTAGTAAGGTTTTCTTCTATTTGCATGTATCCTATATCCTTGTGTGCATTGCTATTGCTTTATTGGTGGTAAGGTTTTCTTCCATTGATATTGTGATAAGTCTATCAACAACTGTGAGATTTGGTAGTACTTAAGATCAGGGTGGGAACAACCATAAGAATAGTGAAAGAACTTGGATTGAATAGATTTCAGTGATCAAATTATATCTTTGTATTATGGATCTCGTTCTAGTGGAACTCTTTTCCCCAATCATATTCTCAACTCAATCAAACTTGTTTGCTTTATTCTCCTTGATAACTAAAACCCCCCTTCCTTGTCACTTGTCAATCATAATTGCATACTTTATCAGATCTTCCCTGTGGGTTTGACCCTTACTTGCTTACTATACATCCATTTAGTAGGTCTGTTAGGACATTTACTTTGACTAGGCCATTCAACGATATTTGCATTGCATATTTCGGCCTCGTCAAATTTGGCGCCGTTGCCGGGGAAAATTTCTGTTTTGTTGTGCGTTTTTGTGATTGACTTTGGTGGAGACCTATCTTATGGTCGACACTCATTCTACTGACTCTCCTCTAGCTGCTTTTGATCCAGAAATCGACAGATCGTTCCGTGCGAACCTACGCGATCAAGAAGAAGAAGCCGAGGTTGAGACCGTTGAAACAGTTGACATCCCTGTTGTTGCAATGGCCGGAACTCTGAGAGAGCTGACTGAACCGAACATCGGGGCACAACCCTTGGCTGTCATCATCCCTGCGCTCGGTGAAGGGGTGAACTTTGAGCTGAAGTCTGGAGTTGTTGCTTATCTCCCGAAATTCCATGGTTTGAGTGGAGAGGACCCGATATCTCATCTGGGTAAATTCCACAATGTATGCATGACTATAAAGCCAAGGAATGTGACAGAGGATCAAATCAAGATGAGAGCCTTTGGATTTTCGTTGCTAGACTCTGCTAGCGACTGGTATTATCACTTGCCACCAGGGACTATAGATACATGGACTAAACTGCACAAGGCATTTCTTGACAAGTACTTCCCAACGAAGAAGGCGAATGCTTTGAAAAAGGCAATTGCTAACATTGAGTAGGCTGGTGATAAGACACTATATGACTATCTTGAGAGGTACAAGAGGCTTTGCTCTAGCTGCCCGTTCCACGGATACGCCAAGCAGGATCTTGTTCTCTACTTGCATAATGGTCTGCTAGATCAGGAAAGAAGGATGGTTGACGCTGCATGCGGTGAAAGCATTCTGAATCTGACACCGGATGCAGCCATTGAGAGATTTCAGGAGATGAGTGAGAGTACCAAGAGCTTTGGAAAGACATATCAGAGAAAGGCAGTCAATGCTGTGACTCCTGCAGGACTGAGCCCAGTGCTGAACGAGTTAGCTGAGTTGAAGGAGATGGTGAAGAGAATGGTGAACCAAAACACTCTTCAACAAGTCAAGGCATGTGGAATTTGTTGTGATCAATTCCACCCTACCGATACTTGTCCTCAGCTGCAGGAGGAAGGTATTGCTGAAGTTAATGCTGTAGGAGATTACGGACCCCCTAGACCGCAATTTGGTGGACAACCCAACTATAATCCGAGAGGGCGAGACCATCCGGGTTTCAGGTGGAGCGACCCCCAAGGTGGTCAACATCCAGCACAACAACAATACCAGCAGAGAGTCCCATACCAACAGAGGCCTCAAGGCCAAACCTCTGGTGCTACTACTGAAGAGATGCTAAAGACTCTGACTCAGCATTTCGCCACTCATGTTCAGGCTACTGAGTCAAGCATAAAGAATATGGAGAGACAGATTGGCCAACTGGCTGATGTTGTAACCAAGATTGACCAGAGGACATCTAACTCCCTACCCTCTCAGACTACGGTGAATCCAAGGGAGAATGTGAGTGCCATCACCCTTAGAAGTGGAAAGAAGCTGGTCGTTCCTCCTATTGCTGAAGAGGAGAGCGAGTCTGAGAAGAAGAATATCGATGACCGCCCCGCGGTGGAGTCCACCGCGACTCGGCGACAAGTTGAGGCTGAGGCCAGGAAAGAAGGATGCCTGCCACCGCCCCGCGGCAACACTAACCGCGACCCGGCGACAAGTCTCAGTAATCCCACCGCGACCTCACCGCCCCGCGGCGATAACCACCGCCCCGCGGCGATAACCACCGCCCCGCAGTGAGCCTACCGCGACCCGGCCTCCAAAATCCTTGCTCTGCAGAAGAGATCTGTGTTGATGATTATGTTCGTCCGTTTTTCCCCCTCTTGGTTCCGAGAAGCCACCAGCACCTTTTCCCGAGCCGCTAAAGGCTGGAAGGGTCGCCGACGACAGTGATCTTTTCGAGACGTTCCAAAACTGTAAGGTGAATATTCCTCTTCTCAAGCTTATTAAGGCTATCCCTCGATACGCCAAGTTTTTGAAGGAGCTGTGCACCGTCAAGAGGACACAAAAGCTAAAGGTCCAGAAGAAGGTTCCGGTTGGTGAACATGTCTCGGCGGTATTTCAAAGGCGTATGCCTGAGAAGTGCAAGGATCCAGGTACGTTTACTATTCCTATTACTGTAGGTGAGCACCGATTTGGGAAAGCCTTGCTAGACTTGGGTGCCTCTATTAATGTTTTGCCTTATTCATTGATTGAGGATTTAGGAGTCGGACCCTTGCATGATATCAATATTGTGATACAACTTGTTGATGGTTCTTGTGTGTCTCCTAAGGGTATTGTGGAGGATGTTCTTGTTAAGATAGGTCCTTTGATTTTTCCTGCTGATTTCTTTGTTATGGATATGGACTATGATGAGCAGGTTGCTCCTGTTATGTTAGGTCGACCTTTTATGAAAACAGCCATGACAAAGATTGATGTAGATAGTGAAACTTTGACTATGGAATTTGATGGAATAATTTTTTAGCATAATATTCATAAGGCCAACTCCATTGAATTGCCTCCCCTTCGCTGCATTAGTGATATTGATAATCCTATTCAGGAAAATGTTAAGTCTAGTGTAGTGGAGACCATAGTTGAACTGTCTGCTATTGTTGAACCTTTTAAGTTACATGAGTATGATGTCTTACTCGATGACATAGGAGAGTCTATTCCCTCTAATTTGGGCACTTGCCCCCTGCACTAACCATACAAGGCTGTGAGCCTTCATCTAGTGTCGTGCAGCATGATCAGGTCAAGCCCTATCGGCCCACACATCGCTCTAAGTATGGGGAGATGCTCCAAAGGCAACAATCATGGAGTCATTGGCTAAGAGGGAACATGGTCTAAGGTCCAAGCCTTTCCATGGGAAGTTCCAGCAGGAAGAGTTAAGTACGAGGATTCCGAGGGGATCATATTTTAGGTGGTGATTGATCTGCAGTACGTCGAGCCAACGACGTTAACTAAGGCGCTGTCCGGGAGGCAACCCGAGGTAGTTTTCCTAAGTTTTTCTTTTCTCTTAGATTGATTTCGTAACTTCTTTTGCTTTGTTTTGTTCTCCTGTCACTAACATTTCAGGTACGAAAGTAAATGGAGAGAGACGGTGTTCCCAGCCAATTCTCACCGCCCCGCGGTAGAAGCCACCGTGGTTTAAAAATTTTGTTCCAGTGATCGGTTTAAAAATTTCTCAGTTTCAAACGAGTAAAGCCTTGGGCGGTTTAAAATTTTCTCAGTTTCAAACGAGTAAAGCCTTGGGTGTTACAGACTTGGTACCGGTTTAAAATTTTCTCAGTTTCAAACGAGTAAAGCCTTGGGCGGTAATCAGAGCCTTCGAAAACATTTCTCAGTTTCAAACGAGTGATCGGTTTAAAAATTTTGTTCCAGTAAAACATTTTAAACCCGACCCGAAAGAAAAAAAAAATCGGCTCTGATACCAAGTATGTAACACCCCCAAATAACCTCTTGAAAGTATTACCGCCAGTGACCTCAGACGTACTATCCGATATCACCCAAGGCTTTACCAGTTGATATAAATCATTAAACCACAGTTATAATACAACATATCATAACTTTCATTTAAACCAAAGTCTCGGAATTTCAACAAAATTCCAAATACATCAGAAATACAGCGGAAGTCTTTACACAAAACATATTTAACACAACGGAAGAATTTAAATAAATAACAAAAGGGTCTTGATCGCAATGATCACCCGCCAAGGATCTTAACCTGAATAAACTTGTCAAAACACCGTTTGCTTTTATAGTCGTTCTAGCCTTCACGGGATGGCAACTTATCTGATGTGCCGAATCGAATGGATGACACCAGCCAACCATGCAGAGAACAATTACAGTTGGTTAGTCTAATGAAAGACTAAGCAAGGTTACAAAGCAGAGTGGTTCGAAGTAGACGTATTAGGTTAGACTCATCGCTCCTCGAATCAAAACCGATAACGATAGTCAACAACCATACTCTACTGAAATCTATGAAAAGACATGATCAAGAGAAGATTCTGGAGACCGAGTCTCACAACAATCAATCCCAAAAGAAGACTTCAACGAGATGAGCCTTATCGGAAACATGACAAATGTTGGGGAACATAAACTTTTCACACAAGCGTTCAAAAACGACTTGATGTTTCGGTTCACGACCAACCTCATCGCTCAAAGCGAATCCAGATTAGAAAGAGAACTTTACTCTGATCAAAGTCAAGACGAGCTTTCCTAGCTGCACTATTCTTAGATGCACTACTCTCCCAAGGGTATATTAATCATGTGCACTAAAGCACTTATCTCATTAAATTCCAAAACGCACAACACGTTATAAGCTTTTAGATTCTCTCATCCCACAGGATAAAGAGATACCGTCGGGAACTAAATCCCTAAGGCGGAGTTGACTCGGGAACTAAATCCCTAAAGTCGAATCGAGAACTAAATCCCTCGGGAACTAAATCCCAAACAACGGAATCGGGAACTAAATCCCAAACAACGGAATCGGGAACTAAATCCCTAGGGAACTAAATCCCTCAAAACGAAATCGGGAACTAAATCCCTACAAGCGGCACCAGCTGTGTGCACAGACCTAGAGTAAGGAGGATGGTAGGAACTAAATCCTAACCACCAGGTTATCAAGAAACGACTAGCACTCGCAATGAGATACACAATAGCGTTCCTACGAATACTCGTGCTAACTAAACAGTTCAGCACGGTAATAAACCACAACAAAGCCATCATGGCCAATAACAGATAAAATAGCGTTGTTCTAACAATATACAACCTATCATAATATCTGTATTAAATCATATCAAAATATAGATAATAGCGTTGTTCTAACAGATATACAACCTATTATAATATCTCCTTTTTAAAATCACAAACAGTTATCAAAACTGTTTCCAACGAAAACAGTAAATCACCCCAAATTAATTAACAACTAACAATTGATAATTAATTGAAATATGGAATGATGAGCAAGAGCGAACCGCCACTTGACTTAGATCCGCAGAAGCTTAAGCAAAGCTTAGAGACGACGAGTTCCTCGGTCCGAAACAAGGACAGATCTGAGACCACAGATTCCTTCGGATCGATCCAAAATGAAACCCTAAGTTAGATTCAATATCCACATATATGAATCTAAAAGAATACGGAAAGATTCGAAGGAGTCAAGCCTCGCCCAAGACCACACACCCAAGAACACACACTCGGACAAGGCTCGCCGCGGGTGCGGTGGAGCTCTTACCGCGTGGTGCGGTGGTGTTACAGTGGCGAGCTCGCGACAGTGTTTTAATGGAGAAAACTCACCCAATCACTTCGTTTGCTTTTGATTTGATTATGGTTCGATCTCCCAACACCTTAGACCTTCTAATACCACTTAGGAGTACCTTTTCCTACACTCGAAGGGATTCGAACACCTTCACAACAAAGCTCAAAGCTTGGTGCTTCAATGGAGAAAACAGGAGGAAGAAGACAGAGGAGGAGGAAGAAGACGTTCAGCACTCTCCTCTTCAGCTTTCTCTCCCTTTTATAGGCCCAGCTAAGAGGAGAACAAGCAGGGGACAAGCCCTCGACCAAGGGAGGCAGCCACTTGCTGACAACCGGTGCCACTTGCAGTGGAAGACGATCACGCTGCAGAAGAAAAATATCCCACCGCGGGGTGCGGCAGGGTGCGGTAGGGTGCGGTGGCCTCCTCTGACCGCCTCACAGATCGGCCTTCACCGCGGGTGCGGCCACTTGACCGCGGGGTGCGGTCAAGGCCATTCTTCACCCTTTTTGACTGTTTTGACTTTGGGTTAATCTTCTTAACCCCGGGTTAAATATATTCGTATACGAATGACTATTTAACCCCGAAAATACATCAACTGTATTTTATATTACTCAGAAAAATATTACAGAGATCAAACATATTATCGAATGTCTGAACTTCTCTGAAATTAATCTGACTTGTAATACGGGAGTTGGAATAATTCCAAAATATCCTTATAAAATGAGGGATATTACAGGCACCACCGCGTCCAGCCAAGGCCGACATGACAAGACCGCGACACCAAGCTCCAATGTCGCTCGCGCGACACCGCAAAAGGGCTCCTCATCGGCCACTGAGCGCGCACGTGACCTAGAATGTTTCAAGTGTGGAGGGTGAGGCCACTACAAAAGGGATTGTCCAAATAACAAGAAGGTCCTCTTCTCCAACATTGCCGCAGGCTATGAATCTTATGAGGAGGAGGAGACCCAACTGGAGACCATTGAAGAAGGTTCGAGGATGACAACACGGAGGCCTACATGTGTGAAGCCACCGCGCTCCATGACGGCACACCTCTCAGCCTTGTCATGCGCCATATCCTCACTGTCAAGGAGGCTACTGATACGCGGTATTTTACATAGCGCAACTAGTAGTTATTAGCATAGTTTTGTGGAGATTTGGGCTCGGTTTTGGAGCTAAGTCGATGCTTGAGGTGCGGAGCTACATTATGATTATTTGGAAGCACTTGCATGTTGAGGACGAGGCTCGAGGTTTCCTTGGCGAGAAGACGCTCGAGGAGCCGGGCTGACATGAAGAGACGACATTGAAGCTAGGAGAAGCAGCTTGACGCGGGCCATGGCGACCCACCGCGGGCCGACGCGGGCTGGGCTGGAGCTGGCTGACGCGAGCAGGCGGCGGGTGGACGCGACTGGCCGCGAGTGGAGGCGGGCGGCGGCGATCGCCGGTGGTCGCGTTTTTGCTCCAGGAAGTTCTGATCTTTGGCGAGGCGAAACGGCGAGCGGAAGCGATCGCGTCCGGTCGCGTCTCTGGCGTTTCTGAACTTTCCCGATTTCCTTTTTGGCTTGACGTTTTGTTTTCCCTTAATCAATTCAGACGTTTTGTTTGTCAGTTTAGGTTAGATTAGCACGTTTTTGGCAGACATTCATCGATCCATCACCATTCCCTCTCTCTCCTCTCATCATCTATCTTTTCCATCTCTTTTCTTTCTTTGTTTTTCTCAAGAACGTTTTTCTAGTTTTCTCCATGGTTTTGGATTTCGTGAAGAACATGAACCGGAACTAAGACCCTTGTTTTGCCTAGCGTGGAAGCACTCGATTAATTCAGTTGTAAGGTTTTATCTCTTGTTCGTCCCTTTGGATTTTTGTATTGATTTCCTTGAGCATAATTCGGATTTCTATATTGTTGGCTAGATTGACATCCTAGTTCGATTTTATAGTTTTCTAATTGCTAGAATAGGGATAGACGGTGGAATCCCTAATCACTTGTAGCAACCACAATTGCATGAAATTGGTATATTGAATTCAATTGTGAAAAGGAAATTGATTTGCATGTCATACTTGCGGTGTTGAGTCTTTGCTTGCAATCCATTATTTCTTATGCCCTATGCTATTGATTGAATCAACTTAGGAGGTCTTCTAGGTTTTCAATTAGTGAGTATTAGCAAGACCGGTTGGATTGTTAATATACAAAAAATCAGAATTGGGACAAATCCATAGGATTATTATGAACATGAGATGAACCGAAATTACAACTTGATTAATTGATGTGTGGAAACTTGCTAGGTGAAACCTCTTTCTCCCATTGTTTAATCTTGATTTTTATGCTATTGCAATTGAGTAGTTTTAGTACAAAACCAAACCCCCCCCCCCCCATTTGTCCTTTGAAGTTGATAAATTAGCAATTGCATTGAAATTGACGTGTTACTCCCTTGGGTACGACTCCTTACTTGCATGCTATACTCTAGTTGCATTTTAGGATTTCTTTGATAGTGTACAATGACTGAAAATAACGCTATCAAATTTGGCGCCGTTGCCGGGGAGTTATTTGTCCTTTTCTTTGTAATTGTTTGTTTGTCAACCCTTTGGTGTGAACCATTTGTATGGTTCACACCCGTGCTACTGATTCTTTGATTGTTGATTGTGATCCAGAAATTGAGCGGACATTTTTAAGGAACCGAAGAGCAGCACGTGATTTGTTGAACCAAACTGAGATGGGTGACCGGACGTTGAGACAGCTTACCGCTCCTAACTTGGAGCAACAACCTTTGGCTATCACCATTCCTGAGTTAGCCGAAGGAGTGAATTTTGAGTTGAAGGCAGGATTGATTCATGAGTTGCCTCATTTTCATGGTCTTGCTGGAGAAGACCCGAACAAGCACTTGGCGCAATTTCATGCGGTGTGTTCTAGCATGAAGCCAAGAGGTGTCACTGCCGATGCCATCATGTTGAGAGCATTTGGATTCACCTTGAAGGATGCTGCAAATGATTGGCTATATTACCTTGCCCCGGGAAGTATCACAACATGGGCTGAAATGAAGAAGGCTTTTCTCGAAAAATACTTCCCGGCCACGAAGTTGAATAGCTTGAAGAGAGCCATTGCCACCATTGAACAACAAGGAGGCGAGAGCTTGTACGAGTATTATGAGAGATTCAAGCGGCTATGTGCAAGTTGCCCATATCATGGGTATAGTGAGCAAGATCTCATCCTCTACTTGTTCAACGGTCTCTCGGATGAGGAGCGTAGGATGGTGAATGCCGCTTATGGAGGTAATATTCTGAACAAAACTCCTACCCAAGCGTTTGAGATGTTTCAGGAGCTATCCGAAGGCTCAAGGCAATTTAGCAAGAGAGAGAGTCTCAAGGCTGTGAGTGCTTCTTCATCAAAGATTGAGTCTGATGTGAATGAGTTGAAGGAGATGATGAAGTGCTTTATGCTGAATGGCACTTCATCTCAAGCCCGACCTTGTGGAGTTTGCAATGAAGTGGGGCACCCAAATGATCAATGCCCTACTCTTCAAGAGTCAAGTGCTGAGGTGAATGGTGTTGGAGGATGGCAACCAAGACCAAATTATAGAGATCATCCAAATCTGAGGTGGAGTAACACGCACAATGTTGAGAACCCTCATCTCTTGCAACCACAACAACCGAGGCCACAGTACAACCCGAGACAAACCATGTCAGCTGAAGACATGATCAAGTCGTTGGCTCAATCGGTTATACAAAAGGATGCTGAGACAAAGTCGTCTATTCAGAATCTTGAGAGACAAGTGGCACAAATTGCTCAATCCGTGAGTAATCTAGAGGCTCATGTATCGGGAAAATTACCGTCACAAACGGTAGTCAACCCGAAGGCGAATGTGAGTGCCATTACCTTGAGGAGTGGGAAGTTATTGGACCCTTATGCTGAACAGGGTGATTTTCTGAATTCGCCATTCATTTTTCTTCTTCTGTGGATCTTCAATTTCGGCGTTCTTCCTTGTTACCCATTGTTTTGGATGAGCTGGACATTATTGGATCATCATTGAGCTCATCCCACTTCTACTACACCTTGTGCTTCATTGGAGGGAGACCATCCGGTCTCGTATGTGAGTCTTCTGTTTTCTTTATCCCCGTGCTTTTACCTTGTCTTTCATTCCATTGGGGACAATGTCATGTTTAAGTATGGGGGAGAGAATGTATTCACATGTTTTATGGTGTTGTGCACTTGTGTATGGCTGATGTGTATGAATTTTTGAAAAATTTGAAAAAGAAAAAGCCAAAAATATGAGAAAAAGGCAATCAAAATCCTGGGATGAGCTGAAAAGCTCAGGTAAAAAGCAGGTAGTCCGACCGACTCTAGGTTGGTGCAAAAATGGACTTGAGTGATGTGAGCAACATGTGAGATATCTAGCAAAATGAAATGAGTGGTTAGGTGAAAACCCGAAAGGGCGCCTAAGCAAAATGAGTGTGAGTGATTTAGGATTTTCTTGCTTGGCGTTGGTGTCATAAGAAGAGGTGTTATAAGGAGTTCGGGTAGGATCACTCATGGAGCGATAAGGAGATAGATTGGAGTTTATGCATTGCTCATTTTTGATTGTTTGGAGGCGAAGTGTTGAGTCTTGTAATTGCTAGTTTCATGTTCTTCCTTACTTCCTGAAACCTGTGTGCTGATTGGAGGAGTGAGTTTTCTTTTAGCTTACTCGAGGGCGAGCAAGGTTTAAGTATGGGGGATTTGATACGCGGTATTTTACATAGCGCAACTAGTAGTTATTAGCATAGTTTTGTGGAGATTTTGGCTCGGTTTTGGAGCTAAGTCGATGCTTGAGGTGCGGAGCTACATTATGATTATTTGGAAGCACTTGCATGTTGAGGACGAGGCTCGAGGTTTCCTTGGCGAGAAGACGCTCGAGGAGCCGGGCTGACATGAAGAGACGACATTGAAGCTAGGAGAAGCAGCTTGACGCGGGCCATGGCGACCCACCGCGGGCCGACGCGGGCTGGGCTGGAGCTGGCTGACGCGAGCAGGCGGCGGGTGGACGCGACTGGCCGCGAGTGGAGGCGGGCGGCGGCGATCGCCGGTGGTCGCGTTTTTGCTCCAGGAAGTTCTGATCTTTGGCGAGGCGAAACGGCGAGCGGAAGCGATCGCGTCCGGTCGCGTCTCTGGCGTTTCTGAACTTTCCCGATTTCCTTTTTGGCTTGACGTTTTGTTTTCCCTTAATCAATTCAGACGTTTTGTTTGTCAGTTTAGGTTAGATTAGCACGTTTTTGGCAGACATTCATCGATCCATCACCATTCCCTCTCTCTCCTCTCATCATCTATCTTTTCCATCTCTTTTCTTTCTTTGTTTTTCTCAAGAACGTTTTTCTAGTTTTCTCCATGGTTTTGGATTTCGTGAAGAACATGAACCGGAACTAAGACCCTTGTTTTGCCTAGCGTGGAAGCACTCGATTAATTCAGTTGTAAGGTTTTATCTCTTGTTCGTCCCTTTGGATTTTTGTATTGATTTCCTTGAGCATAATTCGGATTTCTATATTGTTGGCTAGATTGACATCCTAGTTCGATTTTATAGTTTTCTAATTGCTAGAATAGGGATAGACGGTGGAATCCCTAATCACTTGTAGCAACCACAATTGCATGAAATTGGTATATTGAATTCAATTGTGAAAAGGAAATTGATTTGCATGTCATACTTGCGGTGTTGAGTCTTTGCTTGCAATCCATTATTTCTTATGCCCTATGCTATTGATTGAATCAACTTAGGAGGTCTTCTAGGTTTTCAATTAGTAAGTATTAGCAAGACCGGTTGGATTGTTAATATACAAAAAATCAGAATTGGGACAAATCCATAGGATTATTATGAACATGAGATGAACCGAAATTACAACTTGATTAATTGATGTGTGGAAACTTGCTAGGTGAAACCTCTTTCTCCCATTGTTTAATCTTGGTTTTTATGCTATTGCAATTGAGTAGTTTTAGTACAAAACCAACCCCCCCCCCCCCCCATTTGTCCTTTGAAGTTGATAAATTAGCAATTGCATTGAAATTGACGTGTTACTCCCTTGGGTACGACTCCTTACTTGCATGCTATACTCTAGTTGCATTTTAGGATTTCTTTGATAGTGTACAATGACTGAAAATAACGCTATCAAATTTGGCGCCGTTGCCGGGGAGTTATTTGTCCTTTTCTTTGTAATTGTTTGTTTGTCAACCCTTTGGTGTGAACCATTTGTATGGTTCACACCCGTGCTACTGATTCTTTGATTGTTGATTGTGATCCAGAAATTGAGCGGACATTTTTAAGGAACCGAAGAGCAGCACGTGATTTGTTGAACCAAACTGAGATGGGTGACCGGACGTTGAGACAGCTTACCGCTCCTAACTTGGAGCAACAACCTTTGGCTATCACCATTCCTGAGTTAGCCGAAGGAGTGAATTTTGAGTTGAAGGCAGGATTGATTCATGAGTTGCCTCATTTTCATGGTCTTACTGGAGAAGACCCGAACAAGCACTTGGCGCAATTTCATGCGGTGTGTTCTAGCATGAAGCCAAGAGGTGTCACTGCCGATGCCATCATGTTGAGAGCATTTGGATTCACCTTGAAGGATGCTGCAAATGATTGGCTATATTACCTTGCCCCGGGAAGTATCACAACATGGGCTGAAATGAAGAAGGCTTTTCTCGAAAAATACTTCCCGGCCACGAAGTTGAATAGCTTGAAGAGAGCCATTGCCACCATTGAACAACAAGGAGGCGAGAGCTTGTACGAGTATTATGAGAGATTCAAGCGGCTATGTGCAAGTTGCCCATATCATGGGTATAGTGAGCAAGATCTCATCCTCTACTTGTTCAACGGTCTCTCGGATGAGGAGCGTAGGATGGTGAATGCCGCTTGTGGAGGTAATATTCTGAACAAAACTCCTACCCAAGCGTTTGAGATGTTTCAGGAGCTATCCGAAGGCTCAAGGCAATTTAGCAAGAGAGAGAGTCTCAAGGCTGTGAGTGCTTCTTCATCAAAGATTGAGTCTGATGTGAATGAGTTGAAGGAGATGATGAAGTGCTTTATGCTGAATGGCACTTCATCTCAAGCCCGACCTTGTGGAGTTTGCAATGAAGTGGGGCACCCAAATGATCAATGCCCTACTCTTCAAGAGTCAAGTGCTGAGGTGAATGGTGTTGGAGGATGGCAACCAAGACCAAATTATAGAGATCATCCAAATCTGAGGTGGAGTAACACGCACAATGTTGAGAACCCTCATCTCTTGCAACCACAACAACCGAGGCCACAGTACAACCCGAGACAAACCATGTCAGCTGAAGACATGATCAAGTCGTTGGCTCAATCGGTTATACAAAAGGATGCTGAGACAAAGTCGTCTATTCAGAATCTTGAGAGACAAGTGGCACAAATTGCTCAATCCGTGAGTAATCTAGAGGCTCATGTATCGGGAAAATTACCGTCACAAACGGTAGTCAACCCGAAGGCGAATGTGAGTGCCATTACCTTGAGGAGTGGGAAGTTATTGGACCCTTATGCTGAACAGGGTGATTTGCTGAATTCGCCATTCATTTTTCTTCTTCTGTGGATCTTCAATTTCGGCGTTCTTCCTTGTTACCCATTGTTTTGGATAAGCTGGACATTATTGGATCATCATTGAGCTCATCCCACTTCTACTACACCTTGTGCTTCATTGGAGGGAGACCATCCGGTCTCGTATGTGAGTCTTCTGTTTTCTTTATCCCCGTGCTTTTACCTTGTCTTTCATTCCATTGGGGACAATGTCATGTTTAAGTATGGGGGAGAGAATGTATTCACATGTTTTATGGTGTTGTGCACTTGTGTATGGCTGATGTGTATGAATTTTTGAAAAATTTGAAAAAGAAAAAGCCAAAAATATGAGAAAAAGGCAATCAAAATCCTGGGATGAGCTGAAAAGCTCAGGTAAAAAGCAGGTAGTCCGACCGACTCTAGGTTGGTGTAAAAATGGACTTGAGTGATGTGAGCAACATGTGAGATATCTAGCAAAATGAAATGAGTGGTTAGGTGAAAACCCGAAAGGACGCCTAAGCAAAATGAGTGTGAGTGATTTAGGATTTTCTTGCTTGGCGTTGGTGTCATAAGAAGAGGTGTTATAAGGAGTTCGGGTAGGATCACTCATGGAGCGATAAGGAGATAGATTGGAGTTTATGCATTGCTCATTTTTTATTGTTTGGAGGCGAAGTGTTGAGTCTTGTAATTGCTAGTTTCATGTTCTTCCTTACTTCCTGAAACATGTGTGCTGATTGGAGGAGTGAGTTTTCTTTTAGCTTACTCGAGGGCGAGCAAGGTTTAAGTATGGGGGATTTGATACGCGGTATTTTACATAGCGCAACTAGTAGTTATTAGCATAGTTTTGTGGAGATTTTGGCTCGGTTTTGGAGCTAAGTCGATGCTTGAGGTGCGGAGCTACATTATGATTATTTGGAAGCACTTGCATGTTGAGGACGAGGCTCGAGGTTTCCTTGGCGAGAAGACGCTCGAGGAGCCGGGCTGACATGAAGAGACGACATTGAAGCTAGGAGAAGCAGCTTGACGCGGGCCATGGCGACCCACCGCGGGCCGACGCGGGCTGGGCTGGAGCTGGCTGACGCGAGCAGGCGGCGGCGGGTGGACGCGACTGGCCGCGAGTGGAGGCGGGCGGCGGCGATCGCCGGTGGTCGCGTTTTTGCTCCAGGAAGTTCTGATCTTTGGCGAGGCGAAACGGCGAGCGGAAGCGATCGCGTCCGGTCGCGTCTCTGGCGTTTCTGAACTTTCCCGATTTCCTTTTTGGCTTGACGTTTTGTTTTCCCTTAATCAATTCAGACGTTTTGTTTGTCAGTTTAGGTTAGATTAGCACGTTTTTGGCAGACATTCATCGATCCATCACCATTCCCTCTCTCTCCTCTCATCATCTATCTTTTCCATCTCTTTTCTTTCTTTGTTTTTCTCAAGAACGTTTTTCTAGTTTTCTCCATGGTTTTGGATTTCGTGAAGAACATGAACCGGAACTAAGACCCTTGTTTTGCCTAGCGTGGAAGCACTCGATTAATTCAGTTATAAGGTTTTATCTCTTGTTCGTCCCTTTGGATTTTTGTATTGATTTCCTTGAGCATAATTCGGATTTCTATATTGTTGGCTAGATTGACATCCTAGTTCGATTTTATAGTTTTCTAATTGCTAGAATAGGGATAGACGGTGGAATCCCTAATCACTTGTAGCAACCACAATTGCATGAAATTGGTATATTGAATTCAATTGTGAAAAGGAAATTGATTTGCATGTCATACTTGCGGTGTTGAGTCTTTGCTTGCAATCCATTATTTCTTATGCCCTATGCTATTAATTGAATCAACTTAGGAGGTCTTCTAGGTTTTCAATTAGTAAGTATTAGCAAGACCGGTTGGATTGTTAATATACAAAAAATCAGAATTGGGACAAATCCATAGGATTATTATGAACATGAGATGAACCGAAATTACAACTTGATTAATTGATGTGTGGAAACTTGCTAGGTGAAACCTCTTTCTCCCATTGTTTAATCTTGATTTTTATGCTATTGCAATTGAGTAGTTTTAGTACAAAACCAAACCCCCCCCCCCCCCATTTGTCCTTTGAAGTTGATAAATTAGCAATTGCATTGAAATTGACGTGTTACTCCCTTGGGTACGACTCCTTACTTGCATGCTATACTCTAGTTGCATTTTAGGATTTCTTTGATAGTGTACAACGACTGAAAATAACGCTATCAGCTACACTGGTCGACCAACGCGAGAACCTCTTCCACACGCGTTGCCTGGTTAAGACGGCAACCTTGACATCATCGATGGAGGCAGCTGCTGCAATATAATCAATGAGAAAGTGGTCAACCGTTTCAACCTGCCGACCACGCCTCACCCACAACCGTATGGCCTATAGTGGATTTCTTCGAGTTCTGGTAACACTGTAACTCGACAATGTCTTATCTCTTTTTCCATTGGCCAATATTCGAACTCGGTCCTATGTGATGTCATTGCGATGGACGCCACACATCTTTTGCTGGGGCGCCCATGGCAATTCGACAGGCGCGTTCTTCACGATGGATATGTAAACACTCACGTGTTTACTTACCACGGGAAGTGCATCATCCTCTTACCCATGTCTCCATATGAGATTTTACAAGATCAGGTAGAGCGCGATCGCCTAAAGGCGTTGGAAACAGCCAAGGCCGCGGCGACGCCACCGCGAGCCCACCAAAATTCTGATGAATCTTCAATGATCCCCGACACTAGCACCAGAAGATCGCGTACTCCCTCAAGGCAACAGAATGCTTTCAACAACAACACGCCCAAGGATAGAACGCGTTGCGGGACAGTGTGAATACCGTGCCAACAAGTGCCGTGTTGCAAGGCAGCTGTGAGCATAGATTGCTTCTCGTGCGGCCCAGCGACCTCACTGCCACCTTGAGCGGCAAGGCGCCATGTTTCCTGTTGGTGCCCACTCCATGCATTCCAGATACGCCCATTGATGACCCTTTGTCGAGCGCCATCAACGCGTTGCTAGCCGAGTTCGATGATGTGTTTCCGGAGGAGCTTCCGCAGGGCCTTCCTCCATTACGTGGTATTGAGCATCAAATTGATTTGGTACCCGGCGCCTCGCTGCCAAACCGCGCGGCCTATTGCGCCGGCCCTGAGGAAACCAAGGAGTTACAGCGATAGGTGCATGAACTGCTGGATTGCGGCTACGTGAGGGGATCCCTAAGCCCTTGCGTTGTACCCGTGATCCTCGTGCCCAAGAAAGATGGATCATGGCGCATGTGTGTTGACTGTCGCGCCATCAATCAGATTACGGTGAAGTACAGGCACCCGATCCCGCGCCTCGACGACATGCTCGATGAGCTACACGGCGCGATCCACTTCTCCAAATTTGACTTGAAGAGCGGCTATCACCAAACTCGCATGAAGAAGGGTGATGAATGAAAGACCGCGTTCAAGACGAAATATGGCCTTTATGAATGGCTCGTCATGCCTTTTGGTCTCACTAACGCCCCAAGCACATTCATGAGGCTGATGAACCACGTTTTGAGGGAATTTATGGGCAAATTTGTTGTGGTTTATTTTGATGACATTTTGGTGTATTCACGTAGTCTTGATGAGCATGTAGAGCACCTTAGGCTTGTGTTAGAGTGCTTGATACATGAGCAATTGTATGCTAACCTCGGCAAGTGTCATTTTTTCTCAGACACCACTAACTTTTTGGGCTACGTGGTCTCCAAAGATGGCCTTTGCGTGGATGAAGACAAGGTGAAGGCAATACGGGATTGGTCCACGCCTACAACTCCAACCATGGTACGTAGCTTCCTTGGCTTGGCAGGATTTTACCGGAGGTTTGCCCGTGACTTCAGCTCCATCGTCGTGCCTCTCCATGAGCTCACAAGGAAGGGCGCCGCGGTGAATTGGTTGGAACACCACGAGAACGCATTCATCGCGTTGAAATATGCCTTATGCAACGTGCCCCTTCTCCAACTTCCCGACTTCAACAAACACTTTGAGATTGAATGAGATGCGTCAAATGTCGGCATTGGCGGCATCTTGCACCAGGATAAGAGGCCCATCGCGTTCTTCAGTGAGAAACTCACTAGGGCCACCTTGAACTATCCCACTTACGACAAGGAGCTTTACGCCCTCGTCCGCGTCCTCAAGACCTGGTAGCACTACCTCTGGCCACGAGAATTCGTCATCCACTCGGACCACGCAGCCATTAGCTACTTGAAGAGCCAGGCACACCTAAGCCGTCGCCATGCCCGTTGGGTAGAGTTCATGGAGACGTTCCCCTACGTCGTTGTGCACAAGAAAGGTAAGGAGAATGTGGTCGCCGACGCCCTTTCTTGCAGGTATAACCTCTTTACTCATCTTCAAACTAAGGTACTTGGCTTTGCTTTAATTAAAGATTTATACTTGACTGATCCCTTCTTTAAGCCTATTTTTGAGCATTCCCTTAGGGACCGCGAGTTTGAGACATATTTTTTACATGAGGGGTACCTTTACAAGGCCGGCCGCCTATGCATCCCTAGCTCATCCATTAGGCACCTTATAATTCAGGAAGCGCGTGAAGGACACTGATATGAATATGGCCCATCAAGACTTGGCCAAGCAAGAAGATCCTTCAAGCATAGATGATGATTCAAGCCAAGACGGGAAGCTAGGCCAAGACCGTGACATTGCCTCGGACACCACCAGAAAACACGGGCCCAATTCATATCCGGGCTGTAAAGAAGCTAAAGAACCCGGAGACCACTCAAATCCGGGTTATAAAGCCGATGCTATCACCAGAGAACCCGGCTAGGCCCTCCATCCGGGTTAAAAGCCCACGTGAAGAATATTTGAAGACTGATGTTATTTCCGATTTATTGCTGGGGTTTTTAAACATTATTAGACAATATTTTAATTCCCTAAATGTCCATTAATTGGTGTTTTGATTAGTGGGCACGTTTTAGGATTAGTGGGTTAATTATTAGCATTTTCTTTAATTTCTCTTTAATAACCGTATTGCTAGGTTATTAGGAAAACTTTTGGCTCATTGTTGAGAACGTTGATTTGAATCCAGAATCAGAATATTTCAGTTTTAGAGTTTTCTTCTTGTTCATCAAACTTGTGTGTGATATCAAGTTCTTCCCTTGAGAGATTTGAGTGTGTTGTATCTCGAATCTCCCTAGGTCTTTCTCTTGTGACTAGTGTGTCAAATCTAGCCATAAGGAGATTGCTTATCCCTCACTTCCATCACCCATCACAATCGATTCCATCCATCATCAACCGTCAGTTTGCTGAACTTTCTCCCCGGAACTACCCGCGACCCTTCGGTAGAAAAATCATATCTTTTGATCCACCGCCCAGAAAATTCTGAAAATTGGAGGACAGAAACTAGACTTCCATATCTATCTACTGTCGCCGGAATCGCCCAATTCGGAGTTCGGAGCAAGGAGAATGACCCCACTGAAGTTAGATCAAATTCTGGAATTCTGCTGGGGGTTGCTGTCCTGCGTTCTTGAGTTCCGAGGCGCCTTGTCGAGCAATTCTTGCACTGTGGCCATCCCGATCCTTGGTCATAACAGACACGGTCATTTTGGGGTTACAAAAACATTGGCTGCCCTTCGCGAGCATTTCTTTTGGCCGCGCATGACCAACCAGGTGACGCGATATTGTAAGAGTTGTGTGACATGTCAACGCGCTAAGGCGAGTTCAATTCCCTACGGCCTCTACACGCCCTTGCCCATCCCTCTAGGCCCTTGGGAAGATTTGTCCATGGACTTCATTATAGGTTTGCCTCTCTCTCGTAGGGGTAAGGACTCCATATTTGTTATTGTGGACATGTTTTCCAAAATGGCACATTTTATCGCGTGTAAAACCACCCATAATGCTAGTGACATAGCCGCGTTGTTTTTTGAGAATGTGGTACGTTTGCATGGGATCCCTAGGTCTATTGTGAGTGATAGGGACACTAAATTTGTGGGGCATTTTTGGAGAACTCTTTGGGGAAAGCTAGGTACAAAACTTCTCTTTTCCACTAGCTACCACCCCAAATCGATGGCCAAACCAAGGTGACCAATCGAACCCTAGGAGCCCTCTTTCAGACCATGCTCAAGACCAACCCCAAGCGTTGGGAAGACTTACTTGCTATTGTTGAGTTTTCTTACAACAGGTCCAGGCACTCCGCGACAAGGCTCACCCCGTTCGAGGTCGTCTACGGCAGAAACCCATTGATACCACTCGACATGCTGCCGTAACCACTAAAGGACAATGAAAACACTACAGCGGCCAACCGCGCCGCGCAGATCCAGGAACTCCATCGCATAATGCGCAAACAGCTGGAACATCGCGCTACTCAGTACGCATCACAGCGCAATCGCGGTCGCCGCCGCGTCATCTTCGCCCTTGGAGACATGGTGTGGGTGCATCTCCGCAAAGAACCCTTCTTATCCAAGCACAGGTCCAAGTTAGCACCGCGCGGCGATGGTCCTTTTCGCGTTGTGAAGGCCATTGGCGACAATGCTTATGAGCTCGCGCTACAGGACGACTATGGTGTCCACGCCACCTTCAACGTCGCGGACTTACAGCCTTATGTGGAGCCCGAGTTCGATGATGGTGAAGCGGGGACGCTTCACAGCCAAGTGGGGGAGGGTGATGCGCCCCTACCTACCACGCCTGCAACTGAGGAGGAGGAAGTCATGAGCATCCACTCACAAGGGCCCATAACAAGATCGCGTGCCAAGGCCATCGCCAACGCCACACAATCATTGATCGTGCACGTCGTCGCTAGCCAAGGGATGCCATAGACCGCGTTCTCTCTCAGACTCCTCGCGCCTAGTCGAGAGACCGCATTCTCTTTCAAACTCCTCGCCACCATCAGCACCGCGTTCCCATAGAGATTCTTTTGTGATTTTGGGACATTCTAGTTTTGGCATTTCTCTCATTTTAGTAGTTACTATTTTTAGTTATTTCTTTTTGGGTGTGTGATCCACGCGTGTCGCATAGGCTAGCCCATTAGGCGAGACTCGGCCCATCCGAGTCCCGCTACCCCTATAAAAGGCCATCTCAACCTTGTGTATTAGGTTACGTCTAATTTATAATCAAAGCTTAAGTTGAAAGCCCTAATTGCCTCCTTCCTTTGATCGGACGTCAAAACCCTAAATCTATCTTCTCATCTCCTTCACCCCGCTGCCGATGCTACGGCCCCGCTCGATCCATCGAGCCACCGATCCCTCCATCGCGCCTAGTCCTGAGGTCGCGAGTCACATTCACACCGTCGCATCGCTAACATTAGCGTTGTGACACTCCACCGTCATCACAGTGCATCGCCACCGTCACCGCGCTCCATTGCTCGTGTAGTGAGACAAACATCACGTTCCATCAATCTACACTTGGAGACGAGATGAGCGACTCACCACCAAGACCTCGATCCGGCATCCGAAGGCAGGAACGCATCATCTTGGGCTGTCTAGAGAGTGTCCTTGAAGATGAGGAGGTAGCACACCTTGTTTGCACGAATGGCTTGGTCAACCTCCTTAGGCCTTGCTAGAAGCATGTGATTGGATGCTTCTCCTTTGTTGCCTATGGACATCTTCTTCGGCTTGGTTTGATCCTCCTTTTCTTTGAGTGTTCTCCGATGCTCCCTAGCCACATGGTCGGCCATGATCTCATGAGGGGCTAAAGGTTGAAGGGTGATTCTCTTCCCCTTCATGATGAATGAATACTCATTGGTCACCCCTTGATGGATGACTCCTCGATCATACTACCAAGGTCGCCCTAGAAGAAGGTGGCATGCGGTCATGGGAAGTACATCACATATGACCTCGTCCTCATAACCCCCTATGGAAAAGTGAATTTTGGCTTGGTCTTTAAATTTGATGGGAGTGGTGGAATTCATCCAACACAAAGTGTAGGGTTGGGGGTGAGGGATGGTAGGCAAACTAAACCTTTTGACGACTTCTTGGTCAATGATATTGCTACAAGATCCACCATCTATGATCATGCTATACACCTTGCCTTGGATGGTGCACCTAGTGTGAAAGATGGTATCTTTTTGGTTGGGAAGACTAGGGCTCTCGGAAGCAACAAGGGCCTTCTTGACCATAAAATATTCGCCCTCAACCGCCTTCACATGCACCTCTTCATAGTACTTTTCAAGCTCTCGGGTTTCCTCTTCAAGCTCATCCTCCGACTCAAACTCTCCTTGAGTGTTGAATATGACTTGCTTTTTGGTGGCGTAGTCCTTAGCAAAATGACCCCTACCTAGGCACTTGAAGCACTTCAAATCCCTAGTGCGACCTTCTCCATCCTTTTTGGGTTGTTGTGAAGTGGGTGACGCCTCCCTTCTTGTGAGAGGGGTCGAAGATTCAGGTCTAGGCTCTTGCCGCCGTGGGGCTAGGTGGTGATTGCTAGAAGATGAAGAAGTTTGCCAAGGTTTAGGGTTAGAGGAATGGGACCTCTTGTGGGGCAAATTCTTGTACACTTTAGTGATGTAATGTAGGACTTCTTCTATCCTAGTGCCCTTGGGAAAGTGTTGATAGGCTACTATGGACTTGAGTTCAGGGGTAAGATTATTGATGAAATTTGAGATGATATACCCCTCAGGAAACCTAAGACCCGACCTAAACAACAACATCCTCAGCTTCCTATAGTATTCGTTCGGAGTCCGCCCACCTTGCTTAAGGTTTTCTAACCTTGCATGAACACGCTCATGATAGTCATCTGGGACAAACCTATTTCTAAGAGCTGTTCGAAGCTCATCCCAAGTATCTATGGGAGGTATACCTTCGTATTCACGCTCGGCCTGTTCCTCAAGCCATTATTGTTGCGCAAACTCCACAAACCGTATGGAAGCTAAAGCCACCTTTCGGGCATCCGAACACTCATAGAAAGAAAAAATTTGTTCCACCTTATTCTCCCAATCTATGTAAGAGTCAGGGTCGCACATACCTCCAAATTGCGGAATTTCAATTTTAGGAACTTGGGGCCGATCTCTTCCTTGGTACCTCTCCTGGTCCTCCTCGTAGTAGCCTCGGCCTCCTTGATAGGGCCATCTTGGAGTGTTAGGCCACCTCTCACGCATATCCTCATGCCTGGCTACAACCCTTCTGGGCATCATATTGAAAGATGGGTTCCTTGGGGGGGTTCAGCTCCAGGTGCCTCGGTGGATAGGGCTCTTGATCCCTTGGTGGGAATGGTTCTTGGTATCTCGTATGAGTCCCTCGTGAACCCTCACCTGAAAGGTTAGTGTGCAGAGGGGGAAATCTAGAAGGGCGAGATGTAGCAAGAGGAAATTGAAAGTCATAATCCATACCATGTTCCTCTCTAGTGGTGGACACTAATGGAGCTTCGGTTGCAGTGGCTCCATTCAAAGACAATCGGGAGACCTCTTGCGTGAGACTTCTAGAGAAACTTCCTTCACCTTGATAGGCATAAGAGGAAGTGTCGGGCTCTCGGAAATCACTTGTCCTTCCCCTCAAAGATTGCTCAATCTTCGTGTCTAAGCTTCTTTCGAAAGCCGTATGCCTTTCTTCAAGGGTTTGGATCAACTGACGCAGTCTCTCATCCATGGCATCTTGGCTAGCGTAGATGGCGTCCATAACTACCTCCATAGTGAGAGGGGGTGTTGGAAGGGGCTCAGAAATGGTGACGCCTTTGCCCGTGTCCAGCGGTTGACTCATGCTCACAACTTAATCCAAAGTTCTAAGCTTACACAAGGACTCACAAACCCAAGCTTATCAATGGACCTTAGGCCGCGTGGGAACTCAAATCTTTGATCCAAATCAAGCCAAGGCAGAATGCAAGCAGTTCCTAGACTGAAATAAAATTCCTATGACGCCTAAACTTGGTCTCAAGGGTCAAGAAAATTGCAACTCAAGTCACACACAATCAAGCAACGAATCCGAATTACTTGCCCAACAAATTGACCCAAACAACTTCAAGAAAACTACTAGATGTCAGCCTTGGTGTGATCCTCAAGATGTCACCTATTGGTCTTTGCTTGGCCTCTTTTCCTTTTTTTTTTTGTGTTCTCCACGTCCGAGTTTTACGATCTCTACAAGGTAGGGTTCAAGGTCTTGTGCTTGTAATGTTTCTCGGCCTTGCAGATTTGCGATTTTTTTTAAGCACAAGGTCCTATAGAAATAATATACACTAAGAGGTTGGACTTCCTAATGTATAATATACACTATATCCCTTGGATCACACGTATAAGCCTAAGTCTTTCGTTATCTTGAGTTTGCTTGTTTCAGATTTATTCAAGCATGTATTAGACGCATTCAAATACTTAACCATGCATCCAAGAGAATTTTAATGCAATTAAATAAGCCGGCAGGTATGACAAACAAAAGGTCTCAAGCTTAAACACCAGGCTTATTTAATGCGGTAGTTTGGAGCAAAGGAAAAGTCACACGCAATCACTAGGAAGATGTAACTTCGGCAGTTGGTGACTCTTGGCGGACTCGTCTTCTTCCTAGGGGCAACTCAACTAGCTTCAATGAAGCATCATAAACCATAGGGAGATACCACAAAGAAACGCAAGAAATCTCAACAAACTCGGAAGAAAATTGAAACTAGCATGCGTCAAAACAAAGGCAACTCATCTATGCTCGCAAATCTGACTTTGCAGGACTTAAACCAAGGATTCAAGAGCTTTACCTCATGGGCTCTGATACCACATGACATATGCAAGGATCGGGGATGCCACGGTGCAAGGCAAAGCTCCTAGGACGAAGGGCGAGAGTGCGAGGTGGAGTCAATGGAGTGGCTGGAGTTGTGAGATGATGGACGATTGAAAATGAGTTGGTGTTGACGGATTCTATCCAGTTTTGGAGGGGATAAGCAACTTCAAAGCCCAGATGCAACTCACCGAGATAGGAAGAAGAAAGGGATAGAGGTTGATTTGATATATAACTCACTCAAATCAAGATCTAGCACTCGATCTTACACACGAGAAAAAAAAAAGAGGATGAACTAGGAGGGCTTCTCAGCCGAAATCTAAAATTGAGTTTTTTTGGGTTAAAAACAACGTGTCCCTCAAAATAACCAAAATGAGCCTTATAAAGGCCACAAGCAACCTGGCCATGAACAAGCCGAAAAACCCTAGGCAATATATGCCATTATTTCATGAGAATTTAAGCTAAGTTTGAGATGAAATAAAGTTCATAAAATTACACAAGCATTTAGATAAAGTATGGCTCAAAATGCAAGTGTAAGTCTCACGATGTCCAAGCACGCAGCGGCTAGGCTTCCGGGCACGCCACGAGCAACATCACCGGCTCAACCATAACTTGGCTCGGCGCTCCAAGGCTAACAAGGCCCCTCTGCAACTGGTGGTTGAGTTCCTTGGCGCGGGTGATCTCCCTCGGTGGTGGCTCAATCGACGCCAATTTAGGGGTTTGCGGCGCGGTAAGAGGAGGACGGTGCTCGACAGGTCTAGGCTTACTTCCTTTGGTGCTCAAGGGCTGGATGTAATTGTCTAGGGTAGGGAAACCCATGGAGCCCTTGGTGTGCGGGACAACTGGTGAAGTTCCCGACGAATTAGGCTCCAGCTCTCTAGGCGTCGGCGCCGTGGCTCGGGCTTCCGGGGCGGCATCTGGGGCAGCATCACTTGCTGTGGTGCTTGTGTGAGGCACTTGATGGGACATAGTCACATCATGAAGTTCCCATGACCACTGAGTTGGACTGGTAAAGGAACATCGAGAGGCGGCTCTGTGCAAAGCCAAATGTTGGTTGAGGTGTGTGAGATCAAGAACATACTGGCGTTGCCTCTTAAACACTTCCTCAACAAGGACAAGGACTAGAAGGAGGATTCTGAATCTTAAGTGGACCCCTTATTTATCCTAGCCCGTTATTCCCTCTTCTCATTGACTTTTCTATGTTATTTTGCTTAGTTGTCTGCTCTTGATCACTTTGTGTTGTTTGTCAAGTTGTTTATGATTTTTTGTACTCATCTCCCTACTAGATTCATGAACTTTTATTTTGATATTAATTTGCTGTGCTAGTCATGTTGTTCCGCTGGTTACTTTTGATCTTTTGATGATGCCAAAAGGGGAAAGTGTGGAAAATTGTGCGATGAACTCAGTAAAGAGAGGTAACAGTCTTATTGTTCCTAATTCTTTATGAATTTTTGAGCGATGCTAGTGTTGAGGGGGAACGATGATGCAACTTAAAGGTATGAACTGTAATTATTCATTTGGTATACAATTTTGCTTAACACTTGATCTTAGATGCATGATAATTGATATTGACTTACTTATTACTCTCTAGTTTTGATCGAACAATTTTTGAATAAGTTTGTCATTACCAAAAGGGGGAAAATTGTTGGAACCTTGACGTTCCCTCTGGTTTTGATGATGATAAACACCATTAGGTTTTATGGTTTATATTATTCCTATGAGTTTCAGGTTTCATGAAAGAATTAGGAAACAATGGAAATCATGTGAAGAAGAGAAACAAAGGAATAAAAAGGAACGTTGTGACAACAAGGACCAATGTCGTTGAAACAAATTGAAGATGTGAAGTGCGTGTGTTGTGAAGAGTTTATACAAGGAAACAATTATACAGGGAAACAACAGATAAGGAACGATGCTAGAAAGCAGGGAGTGCTTAGTTGTTACCATGTGAAGACTGCTAATTATAGAAACAAGATTTGAAGATTTACTTGAAGGAAGAAGTCGTATTTAGCATGTCTTAGGAAACTTTTATGTATGGAAAGTTGGAAACTATGAGTTTGCAAGCTGAAACGTTTAGTTTAGAAAGAAATCTTTCACTGTTACCTTATAGAACGGGTTGCTAACTATTTGGTAATTTGGTAAGAGATCAATGCTAACACTATATATAGATAAGAATACCTTAGGGTAAGGTATCTCAGCCATCACACCAGATGCATACCTTAGGGTAAGGTATTTCAGCTATCACACCGGAAGCATACTACAAGTTGAGATCGAAGATCCAAAGGCAAGGTATGAACTTGTGTTGTGGTATTTGCTTAGGGGTTTTCTTGTATTCTTGTTTATTTGTGAGTTGATTACACTCAAGGTCTAGAAGCCTAGGATCTGTGTGAGAATAGGTGGAGAGAAGACTTGTGAGATTGTACAACTTATTAATAATACAAGTATACGTTTTGAAATCCTCATAGGGTAACACCTAGAGGTAGAGGTTTTTCTCTTTTCAACTAGTTGGTTGATTGAGTTTCCTCTATAAAGGAACTGTCTTGCTGTTACTTTTTGAATCTATTTCCGCTGCCTAGGAAACAGTATCACCGTTCCTTGTCTAATACACATCGATTCAACAACAAGAATGCAAAGATTTTGGGGATTGGAAGGAGATTTCATAATGCTTTAAAAGTCTTAATTTTTTTAAAGATAATAATTAGTAATTTACAATTTTTTCGTTTTGGGAAAAGATAAGGTGGGGATGAGGGCTTATGAGAGGAGTGGAGAGTCACTCCAAGACCGTCGGATCAAGAAACAAAGCGCTCAGATAAGCCAAGGAAAGAATTCGGATACAATTCGACACGGCCGGAATTTTCGCGAAAAAGCTCGTCCCGCGTGCACACGCATTTTGGTCCGTATGAACATATACGTTGTTTCGCATGCACACACACACATATGTTTTCGTGTGCACACACATGTCATTTTTGTATGCACACATAGGTTATTTTTGTTGGTTTTCATACGTATGCACACATGTTATTTCGTACACGCTTTGAGTCATTTTCGCATGCACACATATGTAATTTTCATGTGCACACCTACGTTATTTCACATGCACACATAGAACATAGTGCATTTTGCATGTACCTAGTCGTGTTTTCATGTGCACACATTTTGTTCATTCCATACGAACGCACACGTTTTATGCATGTACACAAAAATGAATTTCACGTGCACACCGTAGTGTATTTGGCATGCACACAACATTGTATTTGACATGCACACAAATTTTCACTTCGCGTGCACGTGAATTCGTCTTTTTCGCGAATAATCCGGCTGTGTCGAATTTTTGCCAAATTTCTGAAAAACAATGTGGGCACTCTGTTTGTGATGACAATCGGATCATTGTTTGCTTGCATCGGTATCAAAGAAGTCCGTTCTAGATGAAGTCTCCCAAATTTCAAAACTCTGAAGTTCTTAGGCCAAACCGAAGTTATAACAAAGTGAAATACAAATGATTATATATATGAACTAGAACAAGATAGGCAACCAACTCTCTCAAGGAATCCACCAAAAGAGATTGAAAGACCCGACAACTCTTGGATATGTCCACCAAGGATTGACGAGGTTAAATCTTTTGAAGTAACAAGATATATCCACTTGCGCCTCTAGGATTCGGCATTGCTCGAACTCTTAGATAGGTCCACCAAGGATTCGATCAAAATGATCTTGATAAGGCCACAAAATCGGTGTTGGAATCCACCAACAAAATAAATAAAAAACAAATGAAAACAAAAATATAATGAGACAAGAGATCTTGGTTTTTTCTTCAATTTGTCTATCTAAAACCGAGACAAAACAAGTCTTTAAATAGGAAAAATTGCAACCCTAAACTTGTAGCCCAAACCATGAGTAAATAGGGTGGGTGTCTCTTGGTGTAACGCCATGAATGAAAGTCCATAAAAGTGTGACTCTTGATATGTGCCATGAATGACCATAAAAGCAAGACTCTTCACATGACTATCTTGATGACAAGACTTTTCATATGACTGTCTTAATGACAAGACTTTTCACAAGACCGTCTTGATGGCAAAACTCTTCATCTTCAACGCCAATATGAAATTGACTTGATACCTCGTTCTTCTTTGGCAGTGCGGTTTCTCGGATCACATCAGTTTGTTTCCCATCTGACAACTCTCATGCGTCCTCATTCTTCTCCTCCCTTCCCATCCTCACCAGAGCTCAACCCTTTGGTTTTTGATATGTTTTTAAAATAATTAAGTAGTGTACAACTTGTCCAATAGAATATTGCCATAGGGATCGTAATATAACCTTGCCATATGAGATTTGGACCGCAATGTTTGTAAAAGTTCATGGGCCGATAGTGTTGAATCGTTAGTGTGTTTAGTTTAGGGAACACAAAAAGTGCTCCCTAGACAACTAAAATACTTGAAGAATAATTTAGGGTAACAACACAATTCCTTATAGAGGAAACTTAATCAACCAACAAGTTGATAAAAAAACCTCTACATCTAGGTGGTCAACCTAGTAGGATTTTTAAACGTGTACTAATGTTATTAATTAGTTACAACCAATCAAGAAAGTAAAGGTATCAAATCTAGTCTCACACAGTTCCTACACTACTGTAGATTTATCAATATAACCTGTGACATATAACCCAGTCGTGACAATAATGGGTTACATGGTTATTAGATAAAAAGAATACAACTATATATCTCGGGCGTAAAAAAATTGGGTTATTATATTAGAAAAATTATTGACTTTAACTTGATAATCCGACTTATTCCAGGATTATAGGGCACGAGTTATAAAGTTTTGTTTCTTCTTCTAAACATAAGATTTAACCCGACCCTCTTTTAACCATTACGAAGATCCTCTTTTGTGCTCAGACTGGGGTTTAATGGTTCAAACCCTTTTTGTGCATCTAACCCTCAACCTTCATTCTCTTTCACACCAGGTCTCTCTCTCTCTCTCCTCATAGATCTCATTCGCTTCCTGACCGCTCTCTCTTGCGTTGGTCTTCAGGTCCGCCACTTTCTCTTCCATCGCCTCGAAGCCACCATGCTTTGCGTTTTACAGTCCATATTAGACCCTTTGAGTTGTCATAATTCTCGTGAATAGAGTTCACCAATATTCAGCCACACCACTTTTCCAGTTGAGCCTCACCAATAAGAGCATCAAGCTCTTCGGCGGACATGGCGGAGACACTCTTGGAGGGGATACTACTTGAAGAGGCCATGTGTTCTTTGGTTTGAGAGTTGTTAAATTTGGGAGAGATAGGTTTTGTGACGACAGAGAGAAAAAGAATGCTTTTAAAGAGTTTTTTTTAGTGAGAGAGAGAGGATTGCAATATAATGGAAAGGTTTAAGGTTGGGAGAGGATGGATATATGTAGATAAGGAAGATTTGGTAAAGATATTCTCTAAAGGATCTCAGAAAATCACTTACCAAATATTTCGTAGCCAACTTGCCATCCAATCCATCCATCAAATATTTTCTCTTTCCTCTGGTAACGGCTATACTTTTTCACCTATTTAACAGCGGTAGCCGCTCCTCTCTTTGTGGAGTAGTCACGTCAAAAATTTCCACACACATAGCCGTTGTGCAACGTTCACCTACAACAATCTCAACGTTCCACCCTCTGTCACATATTCAACGTTCGATTCTCTATTCCCCTTTACTTTATGATTCCTTGTTCCACTCTTTGAAGATCATGAGTGAACTTGTGAGGCCGGTTTGGACATTACAGGGTTCACACAAAAATAATATATATTCATACAAGTAATATGATAGGGAACAAAGAGGTCCATATAATTAAACCCAATAAAGAGGAAAACAAAGAAAGATCATAGACAACGTTTACCTGGATCACGACTTAGGTAGGCTAGCAACCAATTATCATGTAAGCTTATAGAGAGGGTTAAAATATCAAATTGGTTACACAATCATAAAAGAATTAAAATCATGCAATGTCAAGTCCTCTAAGATCAAGAAGTATATTGCAAAACTTTATGACATCATATAACACAAAGCACATAACAAATCCTCACAATTTAAAATTTATCAAGTAAGAAGCGACAAAGAGGATGTTCCTTGTTTAATTAAGATCAATCTAGCCAATCATCGAGTGAATAGCATACATAAAATTCCCCAATTTGGAGAGATCATGCCAAGGAGCATCATGAGATGTTCAAATGGCTTTCTATCTACTGCTTTGGTGAAGATTTCCACTACTTGATCCTCAGTTTTGCAATGATCCATTCTAATAAAACTGTTCTCAACATTATCACGAAGGAAATGGCGACGAATGTCAATATGCTTAGTACGAGAATGATGAACTGGATTTTATGAAATGTTAATAGCACTAGTATTATCACACATGATAGGAATAATGCCAAGAGACATGCCAAAGTCTTTCAATTGTTGCTTTAGCCATAATACATGGGCACAACATGATGCAGCGACAACCTACTCAGCTTCGGCGGTGCAAAGAGCCACAAAGCTCTGCTTCTTAGATCCCCAATACACCAAACATGGGCTAAGGAACTGTGCCATCCTAGACGTGCTCTTGCGATCAACTAAATGACAAACGAAATTGGCGTACGTGAAGCACTCAAGTTCAAAGCCATTGTTCATTGGGTACCAAAGACACAAGTGGTCCTTTCCTTTCAAGTAAATTAAGATTCCTTTCACTTCCATCAAGTCTGATTCCTTGGGATTTGCTTGAAATCTTGCACAAAGACACACACTAAACATGATATTTGTCCTACTTGCCGTTAGTTAGAGGAGTGGCCCAATCATTTCTCTATACATTGTTTGGTCCACATCCTTACCATTCAAGTCTGTATCTAAACGAATTGGATCATTAGGAGTATCAATAGGTTTAGAGCTATCCATGCCATACTTCTTCAACAGTTCTTTGATGTACTTTTGTTGATGTATCCTTGTTCCCTCAGAATTTTGTGAGACTTGTAATCCAAGGAAAAATGAGAGTTCCCCTATCATACTCATCTTGAATTCGTTACTCATGAGGTTTTTGAACTTTTCTACAAATGCAGGGTTAGTGGAACCAAAAATAATATCATCAACATAGACTTGAACAACAAGAATTTCACCTCTATGTTCCAAGAGGAACAATGTCTTGTCGATTGTATCACGACTATACCAATTGCAAATGAGGAATTGTTCCATTCTATCATACTAAGCACGAGACAAAGCCTTGTCCAACACGTACACATGGTCAGCACGATCAACAACTTCAAATCATGAGGGATGTTTCACATAAACTTCTTCTTGAAGATATACATTCAAGAAAGCAGTCTTGGCGTCCATTTGGTACAATGTGAAACCCTTGTGAGCAACATAGGCTATGAGCAACCGAATAGCTTTAATGAGAGCAATTGGAGCATAGGTCTCATCATAGTCTATCCTTCTCTTTGGTTGTAATCTTGAGCAACCAATCTGGCTTTGTTCCTTGTCACAACTCCATAATCATCTAGCTTGTTCCTAACACCCAATGAGTGCCAATCGCATGCTTGTGCTTGGGCATAGGGACTAGTCTCCACACTTTGTTTCTCTCAAATTTGTGAAGCTCTTCTTGTGTCGCCACCACCTAATTTGGTTCCTTTAGTGCTTCCTTGATTGTCTTTGGCTCTATAAGAGAGATAAACCATGGGAAGCACAATAGAGGTTAAGTTTAGAACGTGTACCTCTTTCATCAAATGTTGTGAGAATGTTGTCAACTAAGGATTCTTTTTAATCTTTGAGCTTTGTGATTCTGGAATTGGAGGTGGAAGAGTTACAATCATGGGAACATCATCTGAAGATAAAGGCAAGGGGCTCATCTTTAATACTCGTTGACTCCTCCAAGATGATTATTCCTACAACATCATTCACTTGTTCATTTTGCACTTCTTGGGCATTAGGGTTATCACCACCTGAGGTTCTAGTGGTATTAGTAGGGCCACTGTTGTTGGATGATTCTAGAGCACCATTAGTGCCACCACCAGCATTGGTGGCACTGTTCCCTATACGTGGATCACCGAGGGGATTCCTATAATCGACATAATCATATGAATCTTCACGTTCATACGTGGAAGTTCTTTACTAGGGAAAGTTGGATTGAAACCATCACTCAAAGCTTTTGAGTTTTCGTCGAAGATACCATAAATGCTTTCTTCGATTTTCTGAGTCCTCATGTTATACACCCTGTATGCTTTACTTGCCTTTGCATATCCTAAGAAGATACCTTCATCACTTAGTGGGTCAAACTTTCCCAAGTTGTCCCTCCCATTATTGTAAATGAAACACATGCAACCAAAAGCATGCAAGTGGGAAATATTGGGCTTGCGATCCCTGATTAGTTCATGGGCAGTTTTATTAAATCAGGGACGAAGCATAGCACGATTAAAGGTTTATCATGAAGTGTTGATAGCCTCCGCCCAGAAGATCCGAGGAAGATTGCTTGCAATGAGCATGGTTCTAGTATGTCCTCCAAGGTTCGATTCTTCATTTCAATGACTCCATTTTGTTGTGGTGTCCTAGGAACAGAGAAGTTGTGAGAAATTTCATGTTCCGTGCAGAAATCAAGGAACATCGAGTTCTCGAATTCCGTTCCATGGTCGGATCGAATGACGCCTAGCTTGTGTCCTAAACTTGTTTCCATCTTCTTGATGAATGGCTCAATTGTAGTAAAGACCTCGTCCTTGGAAGAGAGAAAAATCGTCCAATTGAACTTTGAATAATCATCGACAATTACAAACACATACTTGTTTCCAGCACGACTTCTTATTCTCATGAGGCCACATAGGTCCATATGGATCAGTTCCAAGAGGGCAAGAAGTGGTAACATGTGGTTTGCTCTTGAAAGAGGTACGAGTATGTTTCCCTCTTACACATACATCGCAAACTCCATGGATCTCATATCGAACATTTGGGAGCCCACAGACAACCTCATTCTTGTGGATTATGGATGAGTTGAAGGTGAGCATGTCCAATCCTTCTATGCCACAGTTTTGTCTCATCGGCAATGGATGCATAGCATAGTTCCTTCCTATGCTTGAAGATGGTATCAACGTTCTAAACATATTTGTATCTTGTTCATTTTAGCATCGTGTCCTTGGTTTTTCTATCTTTCAAGTAGAAATCTTGAGAGGTGAAAATTGTCTCATTGTCTCCTTAGTCACAAAATTGTGCTACACTCAAAAGATAAAAACCAAGTTCATGAACTAAATTTACCTATTTTACCTTTATGTTTGAGTTCAAAGTAGCTTCTCCTATTCCAACAATCTCTCTGCATCTTTTATCGCCAAGGACAACACTCCCTCTAGAGTTTTTATAAAGTGAGGTGAGGTGTTCCTTGTTTCCATTAATGTGGCACGAGCAAGCACTATCAACATACCACAGATCGTTCCCCATCACTTCAACCTGCAAAGAGATGGTTAATGTTTAACGACCCAGGCAAGCTTAGCTTTACTTGGTCGGTGAGAGGCAAAATGATGATATTCCCTAGGACTAGCATTGAACGACTTATGATTCTTCTCATAATAATCATTAAGGTCAACATCATTTCTTATATTGTTCCTTTTCTTAGTGTGCTCCTCAGTGAACTTATTTTTCTTATCACAGTTTCTCACTGTAGGTCCGTTGTTCCCACAATGCCAACATAACTTGTAATAATCCCCAGAGTATACTTACGATTAGGTACATGGAACCTACGTTGTTTGGCTCTAACATGGTTAGGGATTCTAGGTTGATTACCCTGAGATTGCTCAAGGAATATCTTATGGTTTGGTTGACGATTATACCATGATTAATTTTCATTTAGTCCACTCTCTAGGGATTTAACACGTTCCTCTAGGTGGATGTTCATTTCTTTAGCACTTTGTAGTTCTATGTCCTTGATTTCTCTAAGTTCAGGATTAGACAACTATTGTTCCTCACTCTTGTTCTTATCACTCGTATACCTAATGCCAAACTTGGGTTCTATAAATTTTACCTCTTCTTCTTGAAGTTTTTGTTCAACCAGATAGAATAAATCTTCTGAATTTGAGCTTTCATTTGGGACAAGTCCATTTCAATCTTAGTGGGTTCATGAGACACAATTCTATCAGCACTATTTGATTCAACATGTAAACAGAGAGATACATTTTCTTGTTTAAGTTTTTCAAGTTCAATGCGAGTAGCATCATAATAAGTAGATGGAACAATAGAAGAGCTAGCAGTTTTGGAGGTAGTTTCTTTCAAGTCATTCCACTCTTCTTCAAATAGACATAAATCCTCTTGCGTTTTAAGATTTTCTTGGTACATGCTCTTGATAATATTAATCAAAGCTTTCTTATCATGGTTAATAAGAGAATTAAGAAAAATTTCAGGGTCTACCTCTTGTTTCTCATTGGATGAGTTCAGGGCAATAGAACACATCTTGTTATCTACCCATGCTTCTGGTTCATCATCATATGTGTATGCACAGTCATCACCCCACACAACAACAAAAGCCTTCTTCTCGTCGTTCCCAGAATTGTTGCCAGAGTTGTCTCTTTGGGGCAGGTGTTAGCGTAATGTCCTTTCTCACGATGGTTGTAACATGTAACATCCTTGGCATCACGCTTCTCACCATTATTCCCTCCATTTTTTGTTGAATCTTCCCTTTTTATAGAGGGTACACATGACCTTAGTGAGAAGTGCATTTTCTAGATCTACATTGTCCATATTCTCCTCTTTGTTGGTTTTAATGATCTCAACAACTTTTTCAACCATAAGTGCAATTCCTTAGTTACCCTCAGGCTTGCCAGGTTTCTCATCATTGTCATACTTTAGAATCTTTCCAAAAAACTCATGAAGAAAAATAGTGAGAGTACTAGGATTCTTCTTTAAAATTGTTTTTGTCATCTTGTGTCTATAAGGAAGTCCATCAATGATGATAAGATCTTTCTCTTTTGGCAGAATTTCCTGTCTTTGACACCATAAATAGTAAGTCAAGTGGTGATTCCTTCAAAACAAGACCGATAAGAGGAAACAATTTCACCATCGTTCATAGCAAAGCCATAGAAGTTGTTTTTAGCCTGAAAGCGTGAGATTTCACGGAGATCGGAACTCTCCATGTATATTTGTTTCAAGGCAACCCATTTAAGCTTTGTTGTTGCACAAGATTGCAACTTTGAGACATCTTCAGAGAAAAATGCATTGTGGATGAGCATGCACGCATTTGAATTATTTTCCATCATCTTGAAATCATCTTGACTCCAAGGCGAATTTCCAGCAATGACATCACCATGAACTGTTTCATCTCCATTTTTTGACTCTCCAGCATTGATAGTCATTACACTTGATCCATGATGTGAATAGATCCTTCCAATGTTGGTATTGTCCGAGAAGAAGAAGAGGTGGCTTGTTGTTCCCAAGTCCAACTTCATGACTAGAAGACATCGTTATTTGTAGATTTGAAAGTAACACACAATCTAGAGCAACCTGCTCTGATACCAATTGTTGAATTGTAGTGTGTGAGTTAGGGAATGGTACAATTGTTCCTTGGGCAACGGAAATATTAATTTAGACAAGTAACAACAACTATGTTCCTTAGAGAGGAAAACTCAATCAACCAACTAGTTGCCTTGAGAAAAACATATGCCTATAGGTTTTATCATAGTAGGATTTCAAATGTCTAATTGTATTCTTAATCCGGTTTTACAATCAAGCAAGTCTTATTCAGCCTAGTCTCACACGTATATTAGACTTCTAGATCTCTAAGCAAGTGTAATAACCTAACAACACAAGAACACAAAAAAAAACTAACAACGTACTCACAAAGTTCATAGCTTTTATTCTCTCTATCTCCTTGCAATGCTATAGATGTGTTTCCTTTCCTAAGGCATGCTACACACGTATATATAGTCCTAGACAACGGTCCATTAATTCACCTAGAAGCCCATGAAATGCTAACTAAGATAATTAACCAAATATTATCTACTTCTAAAAATACAATACTTTAATCACTTTTTCCCAAAGATAAAATTCGTAGAATCAACTATATCTTTAATCTCTTCTCATGCCTTGCAGCCCAAGAACCTTGAAAATCTTCTTTCTAAATTTAGTCGTTTCGATTTGAAAGTTCCCAGCGTGCGTCTCTTTTCATAAATAGATCGTTCCTTGCGGTGTTCCATTCTTTCTTTTCTCTTCACAACTCGCGTGTCAATAGTCTGTTTTGCTCAACGACTCTATTCTTTTGTCAACTCTTCGTTCCTTTACTTCTATGTTTTGCTTCTTCTCGTGGTTTTCATTGTTCCCTACTTCATTCATTCAACCTGAAATTCATAAGAACAAAATAAACCATAAAACCTATTGGTGTTTATCATGATCAAATCCAGAAAAAACATCATTGTTCCAACACTTTATAATATTAATTGTTGACATTATCCAAACTACTCAACCGTAAATCGGCCAGTGATCACTATTAGGGGTGTTAATCAGGCGGGTTGGATCGGTTTCAGGTCGGGTTATTTTGGTTTCGGAACGTTTCGGATTCGGGTCAACGTAGGATATTCTAGCCATTCAGATCAAATCGGGTTGGCCCGAGTCGGATCGAGTATTCATTTACCGGGTAAAATCGGGTTTTCGGATCAATTTTAATCGGGTTAATTTGGATTTGGATCGAAATAGATTTCAGGTTGTTTGGATTTCGGGTCGAGTCGGATTTCGGGCGGAGTCGGATTTCGGGTTGAGCCAAGTTTCAATTAAATCAAATTTGAGATGATGAAAATTATTTTCTCTAGTTACTTTAAAGATTGAAGAGTCGATAGACTAGATGTAGCTTTGGTGAATTTACAAAAAATTGGTCAAGGAGTGTTACACAATTATGCTTTAAGGTTTAGAGTTTGTTATATCATAAATATTTTGATTAATATAACAATAATTATAAATATAGTTATTCTATCCATATAGTGATATAAACTAGGATACTAAACAATATGAATACATTTATCATAAAATTTTATTTTACTTAATATTAGGCTACATTCACCAGGTACATTTCCAGATTACTTTCATGTTTAATTAATGATATTATAGCTAATATATATAATGTTGAAATACGTAGCTTTAGGTTTTTGGGTGATTCGAGTTTTCGGGTGAATTCGGATCGGTTGACTTAGGGTGGCTTCGGGTATCGGGCTGAAAACGGGCTAGTCCATTCGGGTGTTATCCGCTTCGAATTGTTTTTGGATTTTAGTTATTTTGGGTTCGGGCTAGATCGGTTTGGGTCGGATCACTCTTGAATAAGCATTTTTTTGTTATTTTCGAGTGTCGGTTGGGTTCAGTATCAGGCGGATTGCGGATTGAGCGGAATTTTCGATCGAGTCAAATTTTGACAGCTTATTCACTATATCAAGACCATTGTTTTAAAACATACAGGTCACGTACAATCGTTTGATAATTACATAAATATTTTGTATATATATATCACGATGAACCGTCACTATATCAAGACAACTTGTATATGACACGGTCACGCACCACTAATAGACCGAGATAAATTTTTGAAATTTAATTAATCATACATATTATTATTGTTCTTATAAACTAAGAGAAAATAGAAATTAAGTAGAAGATGAGAGTGCAAAAAGATAGGTTATTTGTCTTTATTAGGGTTAAAGAGAATATAATATTTGATAAACAAATTAGTTCTAGGTTTTACATAAAGATATTTCATGCACATCCATATATAAAATATTATAAAACTTTTTTGTTGGGCCTCGTTTTTTCGGCCCATTGGATCGGCCCAATAGCTTGAATTAGGCTGCATTTTAGAAGGTCTGGACAAAGTAAACACAGAAAGACGACCTCCAGAGATCTCAGTCCGGTCAGTATGCAGAGTAACAACCTCCAGAGATCTTGGTCCAGTTAGTAGGCAGAGTAACAACCTTCAGAGATCTCGGTCCGGTCAGTATGCAGAGTAACAACCTCCAGAGATCTCAGTCCGATCAGTATGCAGAGTGACGACCTCCGCGAATATCGGGGTGACCAATGTGCAGAGTGACAACCTCCGCGAATCTCGGCCCGACCCACATGCATGATAACGTCTTCCATGAATCTCGGGCGGATCTGTCAACCGATTCAAGCGAAAAACTAGTATAAATATAGAGAAAACTCTCTTGTAACGACACATTATCAGCTTTACTCAATTCAAGCAGCTTTATGTAATTGTTCTACTATTGTTCTACTCAAAACGAAAGATCATTCTCTTGCCTAGTATCTTGTGCAAGCATTGAGGCGACCGACGGCTATATTTCTGTTTTTGATTAGTCTCTCATTCCAGGGAGATAAGTTTATATTACATATGTTTAATCTCGTTCATTTCATTATTAAGTTGATTTGGATTATTTAGATAGATTCAATCTTATTATTGTCTAGTTTCCCTTCTTTAAGCGATTCAGGTCGGTTCTATCTTTTTTGCCCAAAACAATTTGGCGCCCACCGTGGGGCATCTAGCCAATCAAAGATCCGATCAACGATCCAATCCACATTCAATCATGGCCGGTTCCGGGAATCCCATGATCGTCCCTGAAGACCAAGTCCAGACCGACGTCCTGGTCGGAAATCAAACCGAGAACGTCGTCAATCCGCTCATCTTGGACACCCAAATCCAAGAATTAGCAAAAAGCATGAGCATCCTCCAAGAGGAACTGGCTCAGCAATGCCTAAGAACCAACCCAATCTGAAGTTGAAATTGCATGACTAATCCGTGAAAATGAACTTTTAAAATCGCAGGTAAATTTGGCCGCTTCAACCCCAGGGGGATCAAGGCGCGTAGTCAACACCGAAGGCCTCCAAACACGTCTCAACATGGACGGGGCAATCTCGACGCCCATGGTGTGTTTCAAACTCCTCTAGTCAGTACTTTCATGACTAACGTTCCAGTTTCCGCGACCGAGCCCACCGCGACTAGAGTAGACCCTCCACTGGTTGCCACACCGATGGATCTCTAAACCTTCATACATCAATCCATCAACGAGCATATGAAAGTTTTGGATGATCGCATTGCTCGGATTCCAAGAGTCCCATAGCCGATCGAAAATGAAGCGATCGATGGATACAAAGACTCACCCTTCGTGGAAGCAATCACAGGCGTCGAGATCCCGAAGAAGTTCCACATCCCTAACATGCCCAATTACGATGGGACCAGGGACCCCGACGATCATATCTCTATTTACAAACAGAAACTAATGACTATCTCTATTCCAAGAGAGAATCGTGAAGCGGTCATATGCAAAAGCTTTGGCACAACCCTCGCAGGACCCGCACTAACTTGGTGCATGTATCTGTCGCAGGTTTCAATCGTTTTGTTTGCCGATCTAGTCAATTCATTCAAAATCCAGTTCGCCAGCAATCGGAGACTGGAAAAGCAATCAAGCGGCCTATACAAGATTGTGCAAAGGTACGGTGAGCCCTTAAGGGATTATCTTAACAAGTACAACAAAGAGAAGGTCGCGATTCCGCATTGCGACGTCCCAACGTCTATTGAAGTCTTTCGCCGGGGATTGGTCAGGGGCAGTGAACTCTATCGCATACTGACCAAATACTCGTGTCGAAGCTTCGAAGATGTACAAGCCAAAGCCATGGCCCAAGTCAGACTAGAAGAAGACGAAGAGTCCACAAAAGACGACCAACCACTCTCGCGAAGCTGGAACATGACCCATTGGAAGTCGTATCACTTTTGAAAACTTATACTTTGCATTTCATTTAGATTCAGTCGATTATACCTATCCAACCCTTTATTGACTTAAGCATCGGAGGGCCGTTGAGCTCACACCCAACGGTCACCCTTTGATATTTTGTATACTTTTCAAGTGTCTTGAACAGGAATACGACAAGAGGCCTCAAGACAAAATCAAAGTTGATCAACATACACAAAACACAATCATACATAGCGCTTACACATTACACGATCGATCGGTACACAAGGAATAGAGGAACTATACAACATGTCACACTCAATTACAAGTCTACTCGACCAACGTCACACGACTTGACCAGGAAGCGACTGACGAGTCCACCTGCAAAACAAAGCAAATGGCAAACAAGGAGCGGTCTCTTGACCCTTCGTCATCACATGAGACGCCCTCAGCCGTCTTCACACGATTATTGGCTGCTTTAAGCTGACTCTCAGCTTGAGCAATACGCTTGTCGACCCTTCGCCAGAACGCCTATAGTAAAATCGGGATGAAGATCACGCCAGAAGAGAAAGAAGTTATAAAAGCAAACCGTCCCATCAACTGGCGCTCTGGCCCAGTTTAATTTTGGGGCAATTGTTCGGCCTCGTTTTTTCGGCCCATTAGATCGGCCCAATAGCTTGAACCAGGTTGTCTTCTAGAAGGTATGTACAAAGTAAACACTGGAAGACGACCTCTAGAGATCTCGGTTCGGTCAGTATGCAGAGTAACAACCTCTAGAGATCTCGGTCCAGTCAGTATGCAGAGTAACAACCTCCAGAGATCTCGTTCTGATCAGTATGCAGAGTGACGACCTTCGTAAATATCGGCCCGACCCACGTGCAGGATAACGTATTCCATGAATATCGGGCAAATCTGCCAACCGATTCAAGCGAAAAACTAGTATAAATATAGAGAAAACTATCTTGTAACGACACATTATCAGCTTTACACAATTCAAGCAGCTTTCTATTATTGTTCTACTCAAAACGAAAGATCTTCATCTTGCCTAGTCTCTTGTGCAAGCATTGAGGCGACTGACAGCTAAATTTATGTATTCGATTAGTCTCTCATTCCAAGGAGATAAGTTTATATTACATCCGTTTAATCTCGTTTATTTGATTATTAAGTTGATTTGGATTATTTAGATATATTCAATCTTATTATTGCTAGTTGCCCTTCTTTAAGCGGTTCGAGTCAATTCGATCTTTTTCGCCCAAAACATTCCTCTTGGATGTACATCACTATCTGCCTCGTTAAAAACCTTGTCTGAAAAAACCCAATGTGATAAAATCAAGACTAAGGGAAAAATAGTGCAATTGTAGCTCTGCCCCTCAATTTAACATATATATATTTGTTGCTTGATTGAATCTGTCGAACTTATCCTATTTTCAATCCAAAGCTCATGAGTGAAGAAACATATCAGCAACAAGTGATTGATTGAGCGATGAATAACGCATAACCTTCATATATCTTCATTTACCTTTGTGCACTTAATTTCAGTTTTTCGAGAACTTTCATGTATATACTTGTATAAAAAATGTAAATACAAAACCAATCTAGATAAACATTTCAAAAGTTTATGATATACATAAATCATCGGTCCATACACATCACTTTTATGTACAAACGTACAACTCTGCTTGAATTTCCTTTTCAGCTCCACCAATCATAATTGTCTATGTTTTCCCATTTTTGAGAGTCATATATCAATCTTCTCTTGTCTCACTTCTCATGCAAGTACTTATGCAAAGACATTGGTAGGGACTAACTCATTTCGATTCCTCTTGAAATGGATTCTAACAAACTATTCATATTAATTTGTTCTTTAAAGTCCTTGCCTACGATGTGGAGTAGTGGCATAAGCGACTCCTCCACTTCCTCTGCTTTTAGTAAATGTTTATCAAAATGATAATCTTGATACCAAGTGACTACCCAATATAAGCTCTAGGTATGTAATAATATATTGGGACATATACCCCTTGTACAATCCCAACTTTCCTAGTGGCATTACTTTAGATCGTTTAGGGAAGTAATAGGACATACACATCATATATTATACTTTCAATTCTCTTCTGGAGAATATATCGTGGGCAATTAAAGTTGAACTTAATACACGACGTCCATATCCATATGACACGGTCTGGTCAAAAACTTTGCTAGGCCTTTTCATGTATTAGCTTAACCTAGCTATCATTGAATTGTATAAATAATGACTATATTGGGTCATCTTGTTAAATAGTGTGAACTACCCGATGCTCGATCACTACATTATTTGCTTCATTTGATTCCCCCTCTTTATGTTTCGTATAACCAATGTGTTAAGGCATCTACCAACATCATATAGACGAATAATCCTCATTGTTCCATATGACGGTGTTATCGGCCCTCATATGTATCCTTGAATAAGTCAAGGAACATAAAGACTTTGCATTTACTCTTCATATAATTGGCATTGTTGTTAACTTTTCCAAGAAAACAAGCCGTATAATTACGATCACTCTAAGGCAATGACTTCAGTTCCTAGGATCCTCCGGTCCTATAGTGGGTATCAGAGTGAAATTCTAATGATCATGCCCTATCATTGTTTAACTTGGGTGATCGAATCCATTTTGCCACAAAAGAATATTTTTCCATCAACTAACTTTTGGATAGAAATATTGTATTTTTTAATGGGTTGTCGTATATACCTATTGTGAATTTTTTTTTCATGTGAACTAGTTAGATAGATATTCGATATTATCCTCATTCATAAAATCTATATGATAACCATTTTGTCGAATATCAATTAGAATGATCAACAAGTTTAAACTTATGCCTTTCAAGATATAAAGTCTTTCTCGTATAGCTTCTTGTTCCTTCCAATAACAAGACAAATATCTTCTAGAGACTTATATGAGACACTTATTTTCAACTTCATGTTTCAAACTGGTTTTTCGCCATTTGCAAACCTAGTGTCACCCTAGCAAGACATCAAACAAACATCAAAGAGATTCAAAGAGATAAAGAGATTCACTTGAGGAACGAGCACGACACCAACAGTGAAACCAAAAACAAAATCATTCTACAAGTACCGATCATTAAATTGATAAGATTCAATCTATAGGTACAAGGAAGGAAGACGCAAATATAGGTTGTCGTGCTCATGGATGATGCGAAGAATGGAGCTACTCGAACAAAGGAAGGAAGTGGAGTGGATGGATCTTGATCTAGAAAGAAAGGAGTTGAGGAGATCGTCGGTCAATCCGTCTGAAGGTAAAGATGCAATGTCGATGAGGGTAATTGACGATGATTGAAGAGTGAAAGACCCGTCGATCTATTCTAGAGGAGGATCTAGGGTTTGATGGCTCCCTACCCTCACCCTTGACAGCAAAGGACAAAGAAGACATGATGAGTGTCCACTCCAACGGACCCGTGACTAGGGCGCGCGCGAGCCATCGCGCAAGCAACCCAATCCTTGGTCATGCGACACTTCGCGAGCCTCGGCACCGCCACCATCCACCGTGAGGTCACAATGTTGACCTTCGAGGGTTTTGAGGTTATTTAGGCCCACCCGGGGCCAATAGCAGGCCATGGGCCTTGCCGTTGCAGCACGCTCCCTACCGCACCCACCCTATCGCGCGCGCCTCCCCTAGGGCGCCCCCCTCTCCCACTATCCTAGTTTCCTTACTTAGAATATTTTGAGGTTATTTATACAATTATTGCTATATTGGGACTATGTCTATTTTTAGTGGTTTTATGCTTGGGTGTGGCGTGACACTTGTTGTGAGTCGTTAGTCCAAGCCCATTCGTTTCTTATGTTTTATTTCTATTTCCTAACTTAGAAATAGCCTATAAATACTTGTGACTCGTCATTGAGTCAAACACATTTAATTTGCTTAAGTTTATCAAAGTTGAGGTGTTTCACCTTGCTTGAGCTTTAGGCGTCAAAATACTATCTTGTTGTGGTTATCAAGACTCATCACTTTGAGTCCATTCAATCGATCATCTCTTTGATCGATCCAAAACCATATCTTTTGTCTCATTAATCTCGATCTCTTTTGAGTGTTCTATCATCAAATTCTCTCGGGTTTTCGTGCAATTCATCAAGGGTTTCACCCAAGGTTTCCACGGCAACCAACGAGAGCAAAGCCATCACTTTGGCTAGCGAGAAGATCCAAGGCGCGAGCGAAGAACAAGGCCATCGCTTGGCTTAACTAGTGACAGTTTCGGGCAACGACGATCATCTCCACGGGGACGTTCACATCAACTGGTAACAGATCCATTTTCAAGCTAAGTCTAAATCTTTGTCTAAACTTGCAAAACTTGAATTTTTCTTGCGTAGTAATCCAATCTTGATCCTACCCACCACCGACGCCGCTACCGTCGCTCACTCTGTCGCCCGCTCCATCGCTTCGGCCCCCACCATAGCCGCGCTCTATCTTGAGTGCCGCCCCACTACCGTGTCCTCATACGACTAACCCTAGGATTGATCAAGTCTTCCTAAGAGTAGATCTTTGACTTTTCAAAGTTGTTATCCAAATATTTCCATAACTTATCTATTACCATATATAGCATTATATTTCTTTCCTTGCAAATAGATATTTTTTTCTTATAATTCTTGAGTGATCTTTTCTCTTTTTAATTAATTGATATAATATCATGCTAGGATATTGTTTCCCTATTTCTTGTTGCAAGAAATCTTTTTTGTCTCTTTCTCGCATGAAATTATATATTGTGAGATTCTTTCTTCAAAAAGTCTTGCGGCTGAATTAAAAAAAGTCTTCCAAGAAAACAAAGTTTTAACGAATAGCAAAAAGAAAGCCATAGGCAATCTAGGGCAAAGCCCTATTCACCACGGCGCAAGATCTACTAAGCCTCCCCTCCATTTTCTCTCGCAACGCAATCAAAAGGTTTCAACTTTTCTTGCTCTTTTCTTGACAATTAATTTTAGGGCTCGTTTGGTTCTCATTCCTTAGAATTAGGAATGAGAATGAGAATGATTGATTTCCAGAATTGTGTTTGGTAAGTAATGGAATGGAATGGATTTCATTCCAAGGAATTGATGATTCCAAGATTATTGGAAAATTTGATTCCACAAAAAATGTTAGTATCATTCATTCCAACTAGACATGTCAAAAATTGATCCGACCCGAAAAGCAGACATGACCCAATTTTTTTAGGGTCGACCCCACGCGTTGAGTTCTACATCCCGCCAGCGCGCGACAGCCGTGCCCTGTAGGACACCTGGCGTCCCGAACTGCACCCCACACATGACCGTGCTCGCGACCAGCGTCGTGACATGCCAGAGTACCGTGATGCGACCGCCAGAACCCGCCCATGGTTCACACCTAGCAATGCGACATTAGGGTAAAACCTGAAAATTCTACTAGTGAATATGATGCTTCTAACTTTCTTGAATGGAAGCAAGCTAAATATTATGTCCTAGATCATTGCCATTATGCTGAGTATGACATTAGAGCCGCATGAGTATGATGGTTCCGACTTAAGAGTGAATGTGACAGGCGTAGGTTGGATCCAATTTTGACTTGGAACCAACTTATTTGTGTGATGACCAAGCTGTATGTGCTCGAGGATTACAGAGAAGATACGTGTCTCAAGATTGCCATGGAGACGCAAGGTTCCCGCACTCCGCTTGAGTTCTTTGTCGAGTTAGAGGAGATGTGTCACAAGGCCGGTGTGCATCCAGCCCCTTCGGCCATGAGGTCCATGTTCTTACGTGGCTTAGACATTGAGGTTTGAGATTAACTCAAGATCCTCAACATTAAGGACCTCAACACAATGACCCATACAACGATGGAGATTCACGTGCAACTCCAAAGGAAGAAGAAGGCGGTATGGTCAAGATCTACATTCGGTATGGTTCTAACCATAGATCAAAATTTTCTTCTAATTTTGCGTGCAATTCTTCACAACCCAGGAATGCCATCCCGATACCCGCTGCGGCGCCCCACCCGTACGCGTTAATGCCCCATCTACGTACAACAACGTGCCCCAGGACGACCGCGCCCGTGATCGCGTTTGCTTCAAGTGTTAGAGTCGTGGTCACCTCCAACGGGACTACCCTAACAACAAGCGCGTTCTGTTCTCCCAGGCTGGCTATGAATCTTTTGACGATGAGCCCACGCATGCCGGCAACGCCCTGAATGGCCTTGATGGCGACGATGACGACGCCTACAACAATGGCATCCCGGGCGATGATGAAGGCACTCGCTTGAGCCTTGTCACGCGCCGCGTCCTCACTGCCAAGGAAAGCACTCTAGCTGACCAACACGAGAACTTGTTTCACACGCGTTGTTTGTCAAGACCACCGACCTTAGTGTGATCATTGATGGAGGAAGTTGTTGCAACTTCATTAATGAGAAGGTCATCAACCATATTACACTCGAGACAACTCATCATCCCCAACCCTATAGCCTCCAATGGATTTCGGAAGATAACGGTGATAATGTGGTAAAAAGGCAAAGCCACATCACCTTTAATATTGGCTATTATAATGTCATTGTTTTGTGCGATGTTATTGCTATGGATGTCACTCACTTGCTTTCAGTACACCCTTGGCAATTTGACAAGCGCGCTTTTCACGATGGCTTCCTCAATAACTACGTCTTCATGCACAATGAGAAGCGAATCACCTTGCTTCCCAAGAGCCCTAAGGAGATTCTCCAAGATCAAGTTGAGTGTACCCGCGCCAAGCCATTTAGTAGGCTAAAAACCAGGCCGCCACAATTGCGCGCAATGTCCACCATCGCGACTGTAACACCCTCAAAACTTAACCCTTTTGGAAAGGTATTACCGCCAGTGACCTCAGTGTTCCTTACCGAGATCACCCAAGGCTTTACCGGTTAAATACAATCATGAAATACTAATGATACATAATGATCAAAGCATTCAATCCAAAACATAACATTGTCAAGGAACAAGAGTTATGGGATTACAACCCAATCCCGAATAGGTCAACACAGAGTTTAAACCAAACACAGCGGAAGTCTCATAAAACACCTTACAACCAAAGTCATTGTCCAAAAGATCTCAACCTGATTAAAGAAATAATTAAAACGTTCAAAAACCACCGCCGACTCCATAGTCCTTCTAATCTTTTGAGCTACTTTCGATCTGATGTGCCGAATCGAACGGATGACACCAGCCAACCATGCAAGGGAAAATATTGGTTGGTTAGTCTAAATGAATAGACTAGCAAGGGTACAAAGCAGAATGGTTCGAAGCAGTCGTATTAGGTTAGACTCCTCGTCCCTCGAATAATAATCGAGTACGCTTGTCAACCACCATACTCCTACTGGAATAAACAAGAGGTATGCACAAGAGAAGATTCTGGAAGACTGAATCTTCACATCAATCGACTCGAAAGAAGACTCCAACGGAAATGAGTCTTTAAGGAAGTATGACAATTCTGGAAAGTTACAGAATCATACAACAATGATTTAAAACTGACTGAGATACTTCAATCAACGACCAACCTCACCGCCTTTCAGCGAATCCAGATCGGAAAGAAGACGTACTACATTCAAGTCAATACGAGTCTTCCTAGCGGCACTATCACCTAGCTACCCTACTCGTTGAGCGTTCATTAATTATGTGCGTCAAGGTAGCACTTATCTGATTATGTTTCAAAAACACACATCACATTATAGACTTTTACATGTGTACCCCACCAATGGGACGACACATCTTAGTATACGTTTCGTCGAGAGTGACGTACACCGAAAGGTTTGTGACACCAGCTAAGTGTCATGTCTCTACACACTTGTGAAAGAGATCGATCATGATCTTAGAATAGTACCAGATGGAGACGAGCCACCCCGATACCAGATTATAAAGAAACGACTGGACAGCGTCCGAGTAACGTTCCTATTTAACAGTGCTAACTAAACAGTTACAGCACAATAACAGTTACAGGATAAATCCACATAAAGGCCCGAAAGGCGATCACAGATAATAGCGTTGTTCTAACAGATATACAACCTATTATATGATTTTCAAAACAGTTTAACAAAACCGTTTCCAGACAAATAGAATATTCATTCCAAATTAGTTACTCAGATAAACTACTGATAATTAATGTAAATATGGAACGAATGAGCGAGAGCAAACCGCCACTTGCCTTAATCCGCATAATAGTCTAACGACGACAACTGGATTCCGGGCTCGACACGGGTATAGCTCCGACAGCACAACAACCTTCGAGTCGACTCATAAAAGGAACCCTAAGTTAGATCCGACATAAACAGTACGAATCTAAACACGGCGAAAGAACACGAAAGGAAAGACGCCACGACGACAACCAACCAAGCCAAAGCCACGAAGGCATTCTGGGCACTGGCGGCGGTCGCTGTTCTTGGCGGCGGTCGCCGCATTCATCACGGCGGTCGCCGTGAAGAACAAGGCGGTCACCGTGAAGAACACGGCGGTCGCCGTGAAGAACACGGACGACAGAGACGAGAGAAATCTCACCAAAACGATGTGCGTTTCGACCCCTTTTCGCCTTGCTTGGGTTCTGACCTCCAAAGGCAACCAAAAGGCTTCTAAAGGGCTCCTGGAAACACCACCAAACAACACCGACGAAACCTTCGGAATTTCCGGCGAAGGCACAAACTCCGGCGAGAGGCAAATTTGGCAGAGGTTCGGTGTTTGGGATGGCTCAAATCTCTCCCCCAACACCTCCTTTTATAGCCAAGCATCTGGAGTTCAAAAAAAATGGGCCTACAGCTAGTTCGGCGCTCGCCAGAAATCGCGCCGGCGACCATCGGGCAAGGACTGCCGGACAACGAAGGTGGCAATTACGGCGGGCGCCGTAATTTACGGCGGTCGCCGTGGTCTGGCACACCAGCTGCCTTGCCTCCTCGAGCATTGGGACGGCAGGCGCCGTGACTTTACGGCGGTCGCCGCTACTGTACGGCGGTCGCCGCTACTGTACGGCAGTCACCGTGACAGGCTTTTCCCGCCCGTTCAGCTTTGAACGAACATGACATTAAACCGGGATAAAAATTATCGTACGCGAACGACAATTAAAATCCAAGGCATGTTGTCTGTATATTATTTCACTGAGAAAAATATTACAGATACAGAGCACATTACAGAATGTCTCAAACTCTCTGTATTAAATCCGACGTACACAACGGGTACTCGGGAAAATTCCCAAAATAACCTTACAAAATACGGGGTATCACATCTCCTCCCCCTTACAAGAAGTTTCGACCCCGAAACTTAGGTCGAGAATAACTCGGGAAAACGCCTGAGCATATCTGACTCGGTTTCCCACGTCTCCCAAGTAACTTCTTCGGTCCCTGACTTGGACCACAACACTCGTACCAACGGAACGATCTTGTTGCGCAAACGCTTCTCCCGACGCTCCAAAATGCGCACGGGCAACTCTTCATAAGTACCATTAGCTTGAATCTCGATGTCCTCATAACTAAGCACATGAGACTCATCTGGTACATACTTTCTGAGTAAAGATACGTGGAACACGTTATGCACCGGGTGAGCCGATGGAGGCAACGCCAAGTGGTACGCTAGAGATCCTACTCTATCCAGAATCTCGAATGGTCCCACGTAGCGAGGGTTAAGCTTCCCATGCTTACCAAATCTGAAAACTCCTTTGGATGGCGATACCTTGACAAAAACCTTGTCACCGACCTCGAACTCGACAGTCCTGCACTTCCGATCTGCGTAGGACTTCTGTCGACTCTGAGCGGTCAACATCCTTTGTTGTGCGTGAGCACATGCCAGGATCCAAAGCAGTACAAGGTGAAGGGCGACGAGACTTTGTTTAGCAAGGTCCCGACAAAATGCTCAGAGTTGATATGTTTTGTGTTTCTTTTTGGAAAGAGAAAGATATAACTCTTCTAGACGGTTCTAGACGAGTTTGGGATATAACTCTTCAAGTATTATCTTGAAGAGTTTGGGATATAACTCTTCAAGTATGATCTTGAAGAGTTTGGGATAGGCAACTCACAATCCTCGGATACAACTCACCAAGAAATATGAGAAGATATTGATTGACCATGGATGTAACGCACCAAGATCAAACAACCTTCTTTGGATATGACGCACCAAAGGGCGTCTTGGATATGACACACCAAAACAAGAACTTAAGCATTCTAGGATATGACACACCAAGAAGCCATCATTCACGTGAAGCTTGGAATTCAAACAAATCTGTTTTCTCTCAATTCAAGCTTACCTTACAAATGATGGGAAACATGCCTTAAATAGGCTACAAAAGTGAATTAAAGAAAATGCTAATATTCTAGCACTAACTCTACCCACTAACTAATCCACTAACTTAGCTAATTTAATTAATAAAGAAAATGCTATTAATCTAGCACTACTTTACCCACTAACTTAGCTAATTTAATTGATTTCTAAATTAAATAAATAACTAGAAACACTTAAAGCAACTTCAACTTCAGCATTCTCGTCTTATGTACGAACCGAGCCATTGATGGGATCCATATTCACATCATCCTTTGTCTGATCAAAGCAATGTCTGAAGCCGTCCTTTCGACCAACTCTGGTCCAAGCAGAATTTTGTCGACATTATCATCCCAACAAATCGGAGATCTGCATCTGCGACCATACAAAGCTTCAAATGGAGCCATCTTGATTGTAGCATGTCAGCTATTGTTGTACGTGAACTCAATTAGACTCAAGCTGTCCTCTCAGCTAGTCGGACGATCGAGCACACAAGATCTAAGCATATCCTCCAGAGTCTGGATGGTCCTTTCAGACTGGCCATCTGTCTGAGGATGAAAAGTTGTACTGAACCTCAACTCGGCTCCCATAGCCTTATGAAGTTCCTTCCAGAACCTTGACATGAAACGGCCATCTCGGTCCGATACAATGGTCTTAGGAATGTCATGTAAGCGGACAATCTCCTTCTGGTAAACTTCTGCTAACTTCTTGGTTTCCCATGTGGTCTTGATGGCTATGAAATGAGCACTCTTCGTAAGCCTATCCACAATTACCCAGATAGCATCTCTCTGACTTTGAGTCTTGGGTAGCCCAGTGACGAAGTCCATGGAAATGTCCTCCCATTTCCATTCTGGTACGGGAAGAGGTAGCATCTCACCACCTGGCCTGCGGTGTTCGATCTTGACTTTTTGGCAAGTTAAGCACTTTGCCACAAAGTCTGCTATGTCCCACTTTATGTTTGGCCACCAAAACTTCTTCCTGAGATCCTTGTACATCTTGCTAGAGCCAGGATGCACAGAGTAAGCAGATGAATGAGCTTCTCTCATCACCAACTGACGAAGACCTTCTGTGTCAGGCACATAGATCCAATCCTGAAACCAAAGTGATCCATCATCCTGAACCACAAAACTGGGAGCTTTCCCATCCATCACTTCACTGCTTAACTTCACCAAGATGATGTCATCGACTTGCTTTTCTTTGATCTGATCCAGCAGTGTAGCCTGAATTTCCATCATACTCAGGTACCCTCTACGCTGGTCATACAAGACTTCAATGTCACATGACTCTTGGTTTAGCTTGGTCTGAGCAGTAAGTAGAGCAACTACAGTCTCATGCGTTGTCTTCCGGCTTAGTGCATCAGCTACTACATTAGCCTTGCCTGGATGATACAACAACTCCATGTCGTAGTCCTTGAGCAACTCTAGCCAGCGGCGTTGTCTCATATTTAGCTCCTTTTGAGTAAATATATACTTGAGACTTTTGTGGTCAGTGAAGACTTGGCATCTTATACCGTAGAGGTAATGCCTCCAAATCTTCAGCGCAAAGACAACCGCTGCTAACTCAAGATCATGGGTCGGATAGTTTTCTTCGTAAGTCTTGAGTTGTCTAGATGCGTAAGCAATGACTCTGCCCCTTTGCATCAAAACACAACCAAGACCACACTTGGAAGCATCACTATAGACCACATAATCGTCACTCCCTTCTGGGAGTGCTAGCACGGGTGCAGAGGTCAACCGTCGCTTCAACTCCCAGAAACTGACCTCGCACTTGTCATTCCAGACAAACTTCTTGTGAACTTTGCGGAGTAGATTGGTCATAGGTAGAGCGATCTTTGAAAATCCTTCTACGAACCTTCTGTAATACCCGACAAGTCCAAGAAAACTGCGCACCTCCTTCACATTCTGGGGCTGTGTCCACTTAGCCACCGCTTCAATCTTTTAGGGATCAACCATAACCCCATTTTTATTGATCACGTGGCCTAAGAAAGCCACTTCCTTTATCCAGAATTCACACTTGGACAGTTTAGCATAAAGCTGATGTTGTCTAAGGATTGACAAGGCAATCCGTAGATGTTCCTCGTGGACTTCTTCATTCGGAGAATAGATCAGAATGTCGTCGATGAAGACCACCACGAACTTATCCAAGTACTGGTGAAAACATCGGTTCATCAAATCCATAAAGACAGCTGGAGCATTTGTAAGCCCAAAAGGCATCACTACCAACTCGTAATGACCATATCTGGTCCTAAACGTAGTTCTAGGAATGTCCTGCTCACGAATCCTGAGTTGATGATATCCAGATCTCAGGTCGATCTTGGAGAAAACCTTTGCTCCCTGCAACTGGTCCAACAAGTCATCAATCCTAGGCAAAGGATACTTGTTCTTGATCGTCACCTTGTTCAACTCTCGGTAGTCGATACAAAGTCGGAACGATCCGTCCTTCTTTTTGACGAACAATACCGGAGCACCCCACGGCGATGCACTCGGCCTGACATAACCTTTGTCAAGAAGATCTTCAAGTTGATTCTTCAATTCTTGCATCTCAACTGGAGCCATCCGATACGGTGATTTGGAAATCGGCGCCGTACCAGGCTCGAGATCAATTGAAAACTCTACGTCACGGTTCGGGGGTAATCCAGGAATTTCTTCCGGAAAGACATCCGAAAACTCCCTAACTACAGGAATATCAAGAACCTCAGGTCCATCCTTCATAGTCGAATCCAAGTAGCAAAGGTACCCGACACATCCTTGTCGTAGTAGCTTTGTAACACCCCCAAATTTAACACCATTTGAAAGCGTTACTGCCGATGACCCCGGACGTAAACCCCGAAGTCACCCCAGGCTTTTCCAACGACATAACTGTCTTAAATATAGTTACAATACTAAAATCATAACTTTTATTAAACCACATGGTCGCGGAATTACACGATTCCAACAACGACCCAAATACATCATCAGAATTTAATACAAAATCAGAATAATTACAACGGAAGACTTTAAAATATTACGAAAAGGGTTGTGATCGTAGTGATCACCTGCCCAAGGATCTTAACCTGATTAAAAACAATAAAAACATCCAAAACCACCGTTCATCTTCATAGTCGTTCTAGCCTTCGCGGAACAGCAACCTACCTGATGTGCCGAATCGAACGGATGACACCAGCCAACCATGCAAGGAATATAAAGGTTGGTTAGTCTACATGAATAGACTAGCAAGGGTACAAAGCAGAGTGGTTCGATGCAGTCGTATTAGGTTAGACTCATCGCTTCTCGAATCAAAACCGATGACGATAGTCAACCACCATACTCCTACTAGAATAAACAAGAGATATGCACAAGAGAAGATTCTGGAGACCGAGTCTCACAGCAATCAATCCCAAAAGAAGACTCCAAATGAAATGAGCCTTATAGGAAAATATGACAAATGTTGGGAAACATTAATTTATAGAATACACACAAAAAGAGAATCACACTATTGCATTCGAGCGACTAAAAGTTAAGACGAGCTTTCCTAGCTGCACTAGCGCCTAGCTGCACTACTCGCCCAAAGTATATTAATTATGTGCGACAAAGGCACTTATCTGATTAAATTCCAAAACACACACATCACGTTATAAGCTTTTAGATATATGTGTCGTCATGAGGGACATATATCGAAGGAATGGACCTCACGGGACCAAACCTAAATCCACATCACAGTTGGTCATGACCAGAAATTTGGCATAGGGACATGAACGCCCTGTTATTTGCCAGTTATAAAGAAATGAATGAACCTCGCAGAGTCCAAGCGATCCTATGAATACTCGTGCTAACTAACAGTTCAGCACAGTCATATATCACATCACATCAAAGCCATCAAGGCCAACATCATAGATCTAACAATCTATATATATATATATCAAAATAGCGTTGCCACTAACAGTATATGCAACCTATTATAATCCTTTTATATGAAGTTCATATTTAAAATCCACACAAAACCATTACGAACATAATAGCGCTTGTATCTAGCAATATACAACCTATTATAATAGCACTTCTTTTATTAAATAATTTATCAAAAATGTTCCCAACATAAACAGTAAATCATCCCAAATTAATTAACAATTGATAATTAATGAAAGTATGGAATGATGAGCAAGAGCGAACCGCCACTTGCCTGGAATAGATTCGGCGATGAATCTGGACGAGACGACTATCGAAAATACCCTTTCTGAGGATATGGCATATGCTTCAGATTATTCCTAGCAGAGTACGAGTCCACACGCGACCCAGCAGATCACGATCTAACTGACAAATTAATTATCTATCAATTAATCTGACTGGACGAATTTAAGGAATTATATTTAATATACTTTTTATGATATTAATCATAAAAATATTTATTAAATTTTCCTGAAGAGAAATACGGATAAAAGGGAATCGAAATTATACCGCTCGAATAATTTCGGGTCAAATCTGGACTGGAAGCTTAATGGGCTAATCGGCCCAACAACAACACAATTCAACAAGGGGGACCCACTCGCCTACTGTTCATCTGCCTTCAACCCCGAATTTCAACAACACAACTTCAGCAACACAACAACACACAGCATGAAGAACAACAACACGGCAACACCATCACGATGCACCAGCAGCACCAGCACAACCGCCACCAACACCGCTCGGCACCAGCAGCACCAGCCCAGAACAGGGGAGGTTCGACGACGCCGGGGAGAAGGCGGTGGATCCAAAGTTCAGCAGCAACGCAGCACCGCGGGTCTGCTCGCGGCTTGGCTCTGTGCAGCAACGAACCAGCACCCACACCACACCACCACGGAGGGGGAGAAGGGGCGGCGACTTGGCTGGGCAGAGGAGCTCACCAGTCTGAGGTCGCAACCGCAGCTGGAGGCGAACCGAGGAGCGACGCCGGAGAAGCTTCACTGGCGGGAGACAAGAGGGAGGGAGAGCTCACAGAGATGACGAGAGGAACAGGGGAGACGATCCGGGATGGGCTTCTCGACGCCAGCTACCAGCAGCAGCACCGCGACGCGACAGCACAACAAGGCTCGCCGGAGACGACGTCGGGAAAGGAGAAGGAGCTCGCCGGCGGGAGAGATGGTCGGGAAGTAGATCGGGAGAGAGAGAGAAAAATGAGAGAGGAGAGAGAGATTGGCTATTTATAGCCAAGATATTTTGGAGATATTTGTACAAATATCTCGTACAAATATCTCGTGAAAATATCTCACATAAATATCTTACACAAATATCTTGCGTAAATATCTTACACAAATATCTTGCGTAAATATCTAAGCCCTGAAATTACATCGAATGTAATTTATTCCACTCAGAGAATTATTTCGGAGATCATGGATATTACTGAAAATCCAAACTCCACTGAAAGCGAAATAATTAATCGAACGAAGGATGAGAAAAATTACCCAAATACCCTTAAAAATTACGGGGTGTTACATTACTACCCCCTTAAGAAAAGTTTCGACCCCGAAACTTGCATCAATAAACTAATGGGTGACTGGAATCACCTCAATCTCACTACCTGAGTCCAGGCCTAGTGTAATGACCTGGGCCAGCCACCCTTCCGGTGCCGCCCAGTCGTTAACATGGGTCGCTGCCCATACACTCTTGCCACATCTAGTAGGTTAGAGAAGAGACTCGACAGCTTAACGGCCCGGCCCATCACAGGGCTGCGGCCCATACATCCTAACCCTTCCTTGGGGGCTCCACCTATAACAGGCAGCCATTTCCAATAGGTTGTTGGTGAGTCTCGAACTTGAAACCTCATCTTTTATCACTCTCTCGAAGACAGAGATGATACTACTATCTCGCATATCCTATCTCCATATGCTATACTTGTACTAACTCGTGACCATTCTCAAAGTCCTGATCACCACAATAGACTCGATGTACTTTAATTATGAGAATACATATTCTCTTACACTTACCTCTAAACTTCTTTCGAAGTATATACCCAAACCTCCTTAGGTCGGTATCCTTAACCAATATGGTCTCCATAACTTATATTGCCAACATCGAACTATCTATTCGATCATGTATCCACTTATAACATATTGTTTACATTCCTACTCTCGTTAGAATAGATGTAATCATCTACATGATTACCATTGCCTTAACCAGAGTATCCATTACAAAAATCCCCAATATAACATTGCGGTCATGCACTCTTCCTTCTGAAGAACTTAATGTCCTTATATAGAAGAATACAACATCTTTCTACTAACCTCACTTTGACAATCTGGTCCTCGAATATATACTTAGAAATCAACAGTACTACAACTTAGTACCCCCACATGTCATACAGACCTTACATAAACGATTCACTCGTTACCTTAATCATATCCGGCCCTTATGCCATATCTTTATCTCCCAATCTTTACTCATAAGATCCCACAATCTAAGTCTGATTACCTCAACATGATTCACTAATCCATTCCATAGGATTATACTCTTGTCTTACCCGAACGTGCTGTATGATTACCTTAACCAACGTGGGTTACCTTTTTCCTCAAGTCCACTTGATATCATCCGCAACCTTATCTCTATATATGTTATACCATGTAATCATTCTCACTATATCCACAAGATCTTGACCATTATATAATAATGGTCTCCAAAATTATCATAACAACATTATTGTTCCTTTAATAGGAGAACACGCATCTCCCTTCCAATTTCCTTATATGCATATTCCCAAAGTTCACATCTTAATTCTTTATAATCCAAATATCAACTCTTAGTAACCTCGAAACATTACATCCTCAATTTCCTTAAAGATACCTTTTTCAATTCCATCATTTATCTGAAAGTAAGCTTGACCTTATGCCATTTCTAACTTAAATCCTTTAAGTTTATATACTTTCTCCAAGAATAATCATAACATTTACTCGTATGTTCCCCAAACCCATCACATGAGATCTTACTCCTATTTCCTCAAAGTATCATATTGTTAAATGATTCATTATCAGCTGAATCAATCACTTGTGTCTTAATCTTCCAATAGATGTACACGAGTAACAATGTTACCTTATTCCTTAAGCATACACAAACTTAATCTATGTACTAAATCCTTTAGTTTATCGGAATCATCAAAATGATCGATCCTTAAATTGAAATTCTTCCATTTAAGTGGCCTCTTTCTACACAGTAACTTCACAACTTGATCTTTCCAATAAGGGTTGTACTATACGCCTTATGGATGGCCTATTCGCATAAAGTCCAAATATCGAATCTTTGTAACTTTCCAAGTGTCTTAACTCTTTATTCCCTGAAAGGACAACTTCTCAACTTCAATCATTTGGCCCTAAAGTTCACTGCCAACTCAGGCCTCTAGTTTCCTCGAAACAAGATCGCAATAAATCGATTAGCACAGTTGTGCCTAATCACTTAATTTCCCTAAACGTGACACCAAATTGCCATAATAGTCATCCATCACTCTCTGTCTAATCCTTATATCGCTTCTCTTAAGGAAGCCTCATAACGGACCTCAAAACGAAACTTCGAATAGATCTTCCAAAATAATACCTATGACTTTGCACACTTGGCTTTTCAAAAACAAACCTTATCCATTGGTCCTACACTGGTCGTAATAGAGGAAACAAGTTCTCTATGAACTATCCCTCTTATACATTTCCCTTCTCAACAGTCTGTCCATAACAATGTTTACAACATGACCTCACAACGAGGAATTCTGAACCCCATATAGTTCATCCCTATATACTCTTATCAGAACAAATGTTCAGGGTACCCGTATGAGATTTTAGCCCTTAGATCCCATAGGGCATTAACCACTCACATTTGTTCAAACACCCTAAAAAAATTTTCCAATAAAACTTAGCCCACGAGATAACACTCGCCAAATCAGCTAAGGAAACGATTAAAGTCATACTGAAGTATCGCTACTCCAGAAATGAAGAAAGAATCTTATGAATGGATCTAGAATTAAGTAATAGAGTCGACCCTGGTGTTAACCATATAGAGAACGAACATCTATGCTACATATGTTATCCTTCCTTTCCTTTTGGTAATTAGGGCTCTTATGCCCAGCCTTACCACAGTAATTCAGTCTGAGCCTTTGGCGGAACCATTATTTATTTTAAAGTAAGACTGACCTTACGTCATCTCTAACTTAAAATCCTTACAAGAATAATTTAACACCTTCCTTTAAACAATCTCTAACTTAAATCCTTTCGATAATGACTTAATCTATTCCTTAAATCACTTTGTAACTTAAACTTTTAAGATTCCTCAATTTCACCACGCTCTATATTCCTCGAAACGGATCACACATTCATTCTTATACCTTAAGAAATCTCGGAAGAACTCAGCGTATGAGATAACGCTTGCCACTATACTCTTTAGGCATATCTGAACAATTCTCTATACTGAACTTTAATACCTCAAGATCATTAACATATCATATCCTTAAACTGTAACCTTTTTATTTAAGTGGTCACCTCTTAACACAATAACTTTATAACTTAATCTTCTTCAAAGAGTTGCACCTTAAACCTTATGGATGACATATTCACAAGATGTCAATCCTTGACAATTCCCAAGAGTCCTAACTCTTCATCCTCTGAAAATTCCACTTATCGAGTCCAACGACTCGTACTGTCTTAAATGACTTATTTCTAACTTAAAATCCTTATATCCCTCAAAGATACTCATAAATGAACACTTTTAGGCATCAGACTCTTCTAGCCTTGCCTTACGAGGTCTTCCTCCGGGTTTTCCTCTGGATCTTCCTCCTTCTAAGGATCTTCCGTAGGATCTTCCTCCTCTCGAGGATCTTCCTCCGGATCTTCCTTCTTCTGAGGATCTTCCTCGGGATCTCCCCTAGGATTTTCCTCGGGATTTTCCTTAGAGTTCCCTTGGAAATCGATTTCATTTAAACGTCATTATTACAATATCCTGTTGGCCTACCATAACGGCTCAACGAACTCTACCTTAGGTTCATCCCACAAATTCTCATACGGAGGCAAATCCCGACTGCCTCGAGCATTAATCTTTCGTATTCGTTTCCTCAACAATGAATGTCAACGACTATGACATCATACTTAGACCTCAAAACTCTTAAGAGTGATTCCTTAATTATCCCATATATCAATGTAATAAAATCACTTAGAATAGATCAACTTGGTAACTCTATAGATGAATTAAGAACAGAGAGCACAAGATTCATCTATACTAATCTCCCGAGCGTTCACACAAAATTACTCGGAGATTACAGCACTAGGATATTAGTACTACCAACTCAGGAAGCACATACTTGATACTTTTGAGGGAACTACTAGGTCTTTCAATCTCGAAATATCTCAGAGAAACAGGAAAATCTAACATTACTAGAAATGATAGAATCATCTCAGCACATTCCGAGTCCTTTCAAAAGAATAGACAAACACCTATGTCTTACAACAACAACAAGAACTCAGTCTTTCTAGATATAGAGGTAACTCTCATACCTCTCATATCAGATTAAAGAAGGCACGACTATGAACGGTGATATTTCAAATTCTTTTCATTTTGAAAATTCAGAGCCTTCGAAAACATTTCTCAGTTTCAAACGAGTAAACGGTTTATAAAAAATTTCATTCCCAGAAAATGTTTTAAAACCCACCCGTTTTTAAATATTTCGGCTCTGATACCAAATCTGTAACACCCCCAAATTTAACACCATTTGAAAGCGTTACTGTCGATGACCCCGGACGTAAACCCCGAAGTCACCCCAGGCTTTTCCAACGACATAACTGTCTTAAATATAGTTACAATACTAAAATCATAACTTTTATTAAACCACATGGTCGCGGAATTACACGATTCCAACAACGACCCAAATACATCATCAGAATTTAATACAAAATCAGAATAATTACAACGGAAGACTTTAAAATATTACGAAAAGGGTTGTGATCGTAGTGATCACCTGTCCAAGGATCTTAACCTGATTAAAAACAATAAAAACATCCAAAACCACCGTTCATCTTCATAGTCGTTCTAGCCTTCGCGGAACAGCAACCTACCTGATGTGCCGAATCGAACGGATGACACCAGCCAACCATGCAAGGAATATAAAGGTTGGTTAGTCTACATGAATAGACTAGCAAGGGTACAAAGCAGAGTGGTTCGATGCAGTCGTATTAGGTTAGACTCATCGCTTCTCGAATCAAAACCGATGACGATAGTCAACCACCATGCTCCTACTAGAATAAACAAGAGATATGCACAAAAGAAGATTCTGGAGACCGAGTCTCACAGCAATCAATCCCAAAAGAAGACTCCAAATGAAATGAGCCTTATAGGAAAATATGACAAATGTTGGGAAACATTAATTTATAGAATACACACAAAAAGAGAATCACAGTATTGCATTCGAGCGACTAAAAGTTAAGACGAGCTTTCCTAGCTGCACTAGCGCCTAGCTGCACTACTCGCCCAAAGTATATTAATTATGTGCGACAAAGGCACTTATCTGATTAAATTCCAAAACACACACATCACGTTATAAGCTTTTAGATATATGTGTCGTCATGAGGGACATATATCGAAGGAATGGACCTCACGGGACCAAACCTAAATCCACATCATAGTTGGTCATGACCGGAAATTTGGCATAGGGACATGAACGCCCTGTTATTTGCCAGTTATAAAGAAACGAATGAACCTCGCAGAGTCCAAGCGATCCTACGAATACTCGTGCTAACTAACAGTTCAGCACAGTCATATATCACATCACATCAAAGCCATCAAGGCCAACATCATAGATCTAACAATCTATATATATATATATATATATATATATATATATATATATCAAAATAGCGTTGCCACTAACAGTATATGCAACCTATTATAATCCTTTTATATGAAGTTCATATTTAAAATCCACACAAAACCATTACGAACATAATAGCGCTTGTATCTAGCAATATACAACCTATTATAATAGCACTTCTTTTATTAAATAATTTATCAAAATTGTTCCCAACATAAACAGTAAATCATCCCAAATTAATTAACAACAAACAATTGATCATTAATGAAAGTATGGAATGATGAGCAAGAGTGAACCGCCACTTGCCTGGAATAGATTCGGCGATGAATCTGGACGAGACGACTATCGAAAATACCCTTTCTGAGGATATGGCATATGCTTCAGATTATTTCTAGCAGAGTACGAGTCCACACGCGACCCAGCAGATCACGATCTAACTGACAAATTAATTATCTATCAATTAATCTGACTGGACGAATTTAAGGAATTATATTTAATATACTTTTTATGATATTAATCATAAAAATATTTATTAAATTTTCCTGAAGAGAAATACGGATAAAAGGGAATCGAAATTATACCGCTCGAATAATTTCGGGTCAAATCTGGACTGGAAGCTTAATGGGCTAATCGGCCCAACAACAACACAATTCAACAAGGGGGACCCACTCGCCTACTATTCATCTGCCTTCAACCCCGAATTTCAACAACACAACTTCAGCAACACAACAACACACAGCACGAAGAACAACAACACGGCAACACCATCACGATGCACCAGCAGCACCAGCACAACCGCCACCAACACCGCTCGGCACCAGCAGCACCAGCCCAGAACAGGGGAGGTTCGACGACGCCGGGGAGAAGGCGGTGGATCCAAAGTTCAGCAGCAACGCAGCACCGCGGGTCTGCTCGCGGATTGGCTCTGTGCATCAACGAACCAGCACCCACACCACACCACCACGGAGGGGGAGAAGGGGCGGCGACTTGGCTGGGCAGAGGAGCTCACCAGTCTGAGGTTGCAACCGCAGCTGGAGGCGAACCGAGGAGCGACGCCGGAGAAGCTTCACTGGCGGGAGACAAGAGGGAGGGAGAGCTCACAGAGATGACGAGAGGAACAAGGGAGACGATCCGGGATGGGCTTCTCGACGCCAGCTACCAGCAGCAGCACCGCGACGCGACAGCACAACAAGGCTCGCCGGAGACGACGTCGGGAAAGGAGAAGGAGCTCGCCGGCGGGAGAGATGGCCGGGAAGTAGATCGGGAGAGAGAGAGAGAGAGAAAAATGAGAGAGGAGAGAGAGATTGGCTATTTATAGCCAAGATATTTTGGAGATATTTGTAAAAATATCTCGTACAAATATCTCGTATAAATATCTCACATAAATATCTTACACAAATATCTTGCGTAAATATCTTACACAAATATCTTGCGTAAATATCTAAGCCCTGAAATTACATCGAATGTAATTTATTCCACTCAGAGAATTATTTCGGAGATCATGGATATTACTGAAAATCCAAACTCCACTGAAAGCGAAATAATTAATCGAACGAAGGATGAGAAAAATTACCCAAATACCCTTAAAAATTACGGGGTGTTACAAGCTTAAATGCAGCCATCGCATTGATCAGCTTGCCGTTATCAGCGTCATTTCGACCTTTGAACTTGCACACGAACTGGCCCCCAGATGACACCGTCACCGTTCTTGAACTGAAGTCAATCACCGCCTTGTGACGCGTTAGCCAATCCATACCGAGGATAATGTCGTATGGAGCCATGGCTATACAGATTAAATCTGCCTCGAATTCCTTACCCTGAATGGTAATCGGAAAGTCGGACAGATGCTTGGTTCCCACCAAACGTTCTCCATTAGGAAGATTAACGACGAAAGGGTCGCACGAATCGTTGCACACTAAATTTAACTTGCTAACACAGCTATCCGAAATAAAGGAATGCGTAGCACCAGAATCAAATAGAATGCACACTGAAGTAGAGTGAAGGTATAAAGTACCTTGAGCAATTGGAGCATTGGGTCCATCTGCTTCACGCATCTCATACAAGCGTTGTCCCTGACTTCCAGAAACAGCTGGGGCCTTTCCCCTGTTCTGAGCAGTCGTTTGGACCGAAGGGCTAGGAGTCTCGGCAGGCTTGAATCTAGGTCGGTTGCTCTGATGAACTGACCCTTGATGCGACTCTACTCCCTTCTGATTCCCTTGCTTGCAGAACTTCTGCAGATGATCGTCACGTCCACACCCAAAGCACGAACTCTTCTCCTTCTGACACTCATTTCTCTTGTGCCCAGCAGTATCGCAATTATAACACTTAACTGAACTCCTGGTCTGCCCTGACTGCTGAGTCGATCCTCCTTGCGTCATCTCCGTCTTAGCTCGGCCAGACTTGGCAAAGTTAGACGGTGGCACAGGGCGCTTAAAACCACCTCCTTGGTTCTGGTTCTGCATCGACTTCTGTCAGTTGCGCCTCTTGGTCGACTCCTCAAGAGTTAACTCTAGCTTATAGGCACAATCAACATACTGCTCCAAGGTAGAGCATGTGGGATGCACCATTAACGGCTTGATATCCGGGCTCATCCACTCGTAGAAGTACCAGATCTTTTGGGCCTCGCTGGTAATCTCGGCAGTGGCGTACTGCAAAAGATGATTGAACTTAGACGCCAACTCGGTCACTCTCAAACCATCTGTCTGTGGGTACAAGAACTCTTTATGCTTCTCCTCTCTCATAGCACGAGAGAAAAAGCGATCAACCATCTTGGTCTTGAACATCGACCAAGTCAACACTGGGATCTCAGCCAAACCTGTGCTCTCCCACCACTCGCTAGCCTTCTTCTTCAGCTGAAGAGAAGCGATATGGACCTTCTCGGCCTCAGTACACTCCACGTTCCGAAATAGCCTCTCCATATGGGAGAACCAATGAGTCACTGCCACTGGCTCCCCTTTCCCGTTATAGCAATCGGGCCTCATGGAAGTGATGGTCTTAAGAGCGCGACCATAGCTGTCTCTAGCCCTGACGGCAGTCTCCTGAATCACAGGGTTTCTGGGTTCCACAACATCAGGAACCGCTGAGTGAGTAGGCACTTCTTGCGCTTGAGGCGCACTGGGTCTCAATACATCTGCAATTGCCTGCATCACAATCTCGCGAATCGCCTCAACAGCTACGGCGTCAAACAGCGCTGGCGCTTGGGTTTGATCCTGACCTTCACGCCTATGCTGTACGCGAGACTCTGACTCGTGTTCATTCTGAACGCCTCTTCCCGCTGGCCTGGGATCTTGACTAGTCCTAGCACCGGCTCGAGTCGAGTTCCTTGTGCTTCTTGGGTTCACCATCTATTTACCGATCAAATTCCAAGCATTCAATACATTAATATTATGCAATATACTTATGCAATATACCAACGTAAATAAATTACTCAGAATAGATCAACTTGGCATTTTATAGATGAACCTTCGAACTGTTACACAAGCTACACATAAGTCTATCATTCGAGCACTAGGACAACAAATGCTCAAAGATAAAGTATTTCACAGAGTACTTGCCGCAATACTGAAATATTACACAAAGTACAACTTGGAATACTAAGAAACGAAACTACTGCGATAGGCAACGCCAATCCTCCTCAAGGCGTTCCAAAAAGTCTCCCAAAAGACTGGCTACTCGTGCATGGTCTCTTCGGGCTAGGCTCACCATCGAGCTTTGGGGATGGATTTCGCACCCTGCTTGACCCTGAAGCACATGGTCCTATCTCGGTCATGGTAAAGTATGGGTCGTCCATGACTGGTCCGCCTATTCCAGCCCTCCTCTGAGTACTGGCGATCAACTCATCCCACTGACTCTGCTGTTCTGTAGAGATTACCTCGCTCTGGCGGAGGATCTCCTGCAGCTCGGATTCCGACCTCCTTCTTCTTGGAGTAGGGATAGGCTGAGATTCCCTGACACTTCTCCTAATACCGTACTCGGTATACAGTGCCTCCCAATCAATTTCTGACATGGGTGCGTACTCTGGCACTGGTGGTAATTCTGTACCGGGCTCCTGATTCTGCCCTCCAAGGTCCAACTACGGGTCCTCCTCTGGATCATCCTCGGGATCATCCTCGATGGGATCTTCATCCTCGGAATCATCCTCGATGGGATCCTCATCCTCGGAATCATCCTCGATGGGATCCTCATCCTCGGAATCATCCTCAATCATATCCTCGTCCTCGACAGGATCTAGCTCAAGCATCTCCTCATCCTCCTCCTCGTACTCGATCTCCTCTGGAATTGGTCCCAACAGAAAGTCGTCTTGGTAAACCCCTTGTTCATACCTTGATAACCCATCTTCATGCTCCCATTCCTGTACTTCCTCCACCCTTGGTGGCGGCACAGGTGTGGGCTCAGGGACCATAGCATCCCTAGCTACAAGGACAACCGACTCGGGGAGAACGTGCTTGACGTCTTCGGGCGGGCTACTCGGGCCTCCAACCTCGAAACATCATTGAGGTAACGGAAAATCTAGCCTCGGCTGGTCCGACTTGGCGTCTTCCGACCCCCTACCAACAGAAAAGCAGACACCCATCCTATCGAACAATAAGGAAGGAATTAGTCTTTCTAGACATAGAAGCAAGCTTACTACATCAGACTATAAAGAAGACACGACTATGAACGGTGTTTTTAAATTCTTTTCAGTATGAAAATTCAGAGCCATTTTTAAAGCATTTCGAAAACGAATAAATGGTTTATAAAAATTCCAAACCCGTTTTAAAACCTTTGGCTCTGATACCACAACTGTAACACCCCCAAAACTTAACCCTTTTGGAAAGGTATTACCGCCAGTGACCTCAGTGTTCCTTACCGAGATCACCCAAGGCTTTACCGGTTAAATACAATCATGAAATACTAATGATACAAAATGATCAAAGCATTCAATCCAAAACATAACATTGTCAAGGAACAAGAGTTACGGGATTATAACCCAATCCCGAATAGGTCAACACAGAGTTTAAACCAAACACAGCGGAAGTCTCATAAAACACCTTACAACCAAAGTCATTGTCCAAAAGATCTCAACCTGATTAAAGAAATAATTAAAACGTTCAAAAATCACCGCCGACTCCATAGTCCTTCTAATCTTCTGAGCTACTTTCGATCTGATGTGCCGAATCGAACGGATGACACCAGCCAACCATGCAAGGGAAAATATTGGTTGGTTAGTCTAAATGAATAGACTAGCAAGGGTACAAAGCAGAATGGTTCGAAGCAGTCGTATTAGGTTAGACTCCTCGTCCCTCGAATAATAATCGAGTACGCTTGTCAACCACCATACTCCTACTGGAATAAACAAGAGGTATGCACAAGAGAAGATTCTGGAAGACTGAATCTTCACATAAATCGACTCAAAAGAAGACTCCAACGGAAATGAGTCTTTAAGGAAGTATGACAATTCTGGAAAGTTACAGAATCATACAACAATGATTTAAAACTGACTGAGATGCTTCAGTCAACGACCAACCTCACCGCCTTTCAGCGAATCCAGATCGGAAAGAAGACGTACTACATTCAAGTCAATACGAGTCTTCCTAGCGGCATTATCACCTAGATGCCCTACTCGCTGAGCGTTCATTAATTTTGTGCGTCAAGGTAGCACTTATTTGATTATGTTTCAAAAACACACATCACATTATAGACTTGTACATGTGTACCCTACCAATGGGACGACACATCTTAGTATACGTTTCGTCGAGAGTGACGTACACCGAAAGGTTTGTGACACCAGCTAAGTGTCATGTCTCTACACACTTGTGAAAGAGACCGATCATGATCTTAGAATAGTACCAGATGGAGACGAGCCACCCCGATACCAGATTATAAAGAAACGACTGGACAGAGTCCGAGTAACATTCCTATTTAACAGTGCTAACTAAACAGTTACAGCACAATAACAGTTACAGGATAAATCCACATAAAGGCCCAAAAGGCGATCACATATAATAGCGTTGTTCTAACAGATATACAACCTATTATATGATTTTCAAAACAGTTTAACAAAACCGTTTCCAGACAAACAAAATATTCATTCCAAATTAATTACTCAGATAAACTACTGATAATTAATGTAAATATGGAACGAATGAGCAAGAGCGAACCGCCACTTGCCTTAATCCGCAGAATAGTCGAACGACGACAAGTGGATTCCGGGCTCGACACGGGTATAGCTCCGACAGCACAACAACCTTCGAGTCGACCCATAAAAGGAACCCTAAGTTAGATCCGACATAAACAGTACGAATCTAAACACGGCGAAAGAACACGAAAGGAAAGACGCCACGACAACAACCAACCAAGCCAAAGCCACGAAGGCATTCTGGGCACTGGCGGCGGTCGCTGTTCTTGGCGGCGGTCGCTGTTCTTGGCGGCGGTCACCGCATTCATCACGGCGGTCGCCGTGAAGAACACGGACGACAGAGACGAGAGAAATCTCACCAAAACGATGCGCGTTTCGACCCCTTTTCGCCTTGATTGGGTTCTGACCTCCAAAGGCAACCAAAAGGCTTCTAAAGGGCTCCTGGAAACACCACCAAACAACACCGATGAAACCTTCGGAATTTCCGGCGAAGGCACAAACTCCGGCGAGAGGCAAATTTGGCAGAGGTTCGGTGTTTGGGATGGCTCAAATCTCTCCCCCAACACCTCCTTTTATAGCCAAGCATCTGGAGTTCAAAAACAATGGGCCTACAGCTAGTTCGGCGCTCGCCAGAAATCGCGCCGGCAACCATCGGGCAAGGACTGCCGGACAACGAAGGTGGCAATTACGGCGGGCGCCGTAATTTACGGCGGTCGCCGGGGTCTGGCACACCAGCTGCCTTGCCTCCTCGAGCATTGGGACGGCGGGCACCGTGACTTTACGGCGGTCGCCGCTACTGTACGGCGGTCGCCGTGACAGGCTTTTCTCGCCCGTTCAGCTTTGAACGAACATGACATTAAACTGGGATAAAAATTATCGTACGCGAACGACAATTAAAATCCAAGGCATGTTGTTTGTATATTATTTCACTGAGAAAAATATTACATATACAGAGCACATTACAGAATGTCTCAAACTCTCTGTATTAAATCCGACGTACACAACGGGTACTCGGGAAAATTCCAAAATTCCCAAAATAACCTTACAAAAATACGGGGTATCACAACGACACTCGCGATGCAGCACGCCCCAACGCTCCCAGCTCCAGTGCGTGCCCCAACGACGCAGTGCACTCGAGCGATGCAAGCGCCATCACGCGCCTCAACCATGCCAGTGACAGTGCGCGCGTCAGCGGCCAGCCTGCAACACGGTCCAACCCCACGGCGCTAGTGCCCCTGAAAGGAAAATGCGAGAAGCGCCTCCTCCTGGTGTGCTCCAAGGACATCACTCTAGTGTTATAGGGACGTCAAGTGTGTTTTCTTTTGCTTTCGAATGCATGTCTTTTACATGTTAAAAATATGGTTGATCTACCCTATTTGGTGTCTTCTCTTTTGCAACTACTCGAAGGCGTGCTTATAGAGGAGAGTTTTCCTCCCATGAGAGGAATAGAGCACCAGATCGACTTTGTGCCAGGCGCTTCCTTGACCAACTACGCCGCCTACCGTGCCCGTCCAGAGGAGACCAAGGAGTTGCAGCACCAAGTGCAAGAGTTGATGGACAAGGGTATGTCCGTGAGAGTCTTAGTCCTTGCGCCATCCCAGTCATTCTTGTCCCCAAGAAGGATGTTTCATGGCGTATGTGTGTTGATTGTCGCGCGATCAACCACATCACGGTGAAGTATCGCAATCCTATTTCTAGACTAGATGACATGCTAAAAGAGCTTCATGGAGCCACTTTGTTTTCTAAGATTGACTTGAAAAGTGGCTATCACCAAATTGGGATGAAGGAAGGTGATAAGTGGAAAACAACATTCAAGCCCCAGTGCGGTCTCTATGAGTGGTTAGTGACGCCCTTCGGCCTCACTAATGCTCCAAGAACGTTCATGAGACTCATGAATCATGTTTTGATAGTGTACTTGGGAAACTTTATTGTAGTTTACTTTGATGACATTCTTGTTTATAGCAATACCTTAGAGGACCACTTAGAGGACCACTTGGCAACGGACCCGTGACTAGGGCGCGTGTGCGAACCATCGCACAAGCAACCCAATCCTTGGTCACGCGACACTTCACGACCTCAGCACCGCCACCAGCCACCTTGAGGTCACAATGTTGACCTTCGAAGGTTTGGTCATCTTTGTTCGAGCCATCGCACAAAGATGAGGTTTATATAGTAGAATATTGCCAAATATAAGTATGAGTTTGGATCATATGCGGAGCACTCTTCCCGTGCGGACGTGCAGAGCATGCACTTTAGGGCCTTATTTGTGCACTTTAACGTCTTATTTGTGCACTTTTTCAACAACAAAAAAAAAATCTTTTTCAAATTTTTTTCCAAGCATTTTTCGATTTTTTTGCAAAAGTGCACAAATAAGGCCCTAAAGTGCACAAATAAGGCCCTATAGTGCATGTCCGTACGTCCGCACGGGAAGAGTGCTCCGCACCGGAACCGCACTCATATAAGTATATTGGAGATTATCTATCTAGTTGAAGAGTCATAGAGAAATTTTTGGCCCAATTCCTTTAACTTTAAATTACCAAAATAATATTGTACCCCTTCATTAATACTTTTCATTTTAGATTATAAATCTTGTTCATTAATATTTGACTTTATACATATTCTGGACAAAGTCTTCCAATTTTACTCATTAGAGAGTATTTCAATTTCCAATGTAAGAAATTTATCATTCAATTAAAATATTCTAGTACAATTGTAGACATTTTTAATATACTCCGTTCACTTTTACTTGTCTTTTTTAGAGTTTTACACATATATTAAGGAAGTCATTGAATATGTTTTGAAGATTGAATTTTTTTTCTCAATTTAATCACACACATCATTTAGAACCAATAAATGAAAAGAAAATAATTAACATTATCAAGTCCCAATACACATTTTATGATTTATATGTGATGGTGCCTTGACATCTTATAAAGACATATGGGAAATTCCTATTAGTACCCCTGAGTTTAGGGTTATTCCTGTTGATGTCTCACGATTAAGTTTTTTCGGTTGGTGTCCCTAAGGTTTGGGTTTGTTTGCTTCATAATCAAACTTTTTTCATGTTTGTACCATTCTAGTTTAAATTGATTAAATCCAAGCTCATCATTGTGTTTCTCGCCCTCAAATTAGTAAAATTTGACTCATAAAATACCCAAATTCATGTCCGAACCATGTCAATTTGAATTCCAAAGCAACAACCGTTTCCGACCTTAAGAATTCAAATCGGGATGGTTCGAGTATGGATTTGATTATTTTAGGAGTCGAATCCTACTAAGTTGAGGTCGATAAACATAATGACGAGCTTCGATTTGATCAATTTGAACCGAAATGATACGGATATGGGAAATTTTGATTACAAAACCAACAAACCAAAACCTTAGAAATATCAAATGAAAAAAACTTAATCGTAGGACATTAACAGAAATAACCTTAAACTCAGGAACATCAATAGGAATTTCCCAAGATATATTTATGGACAATTATAAAGACTAAAAGGATAACTAAAAGTAATGATGGAGTATTATACGCCATCGAAAATGGTGTATAACAAGGCCATTATTTTCCTTGAAATTTGTAAGAAGTTGAAGAATACTTTTCCAATTAGGACTTCTTCAAGTCATGGTCATGGCCAGCTAGCGGCGCGCTGCTCAACTTGATTGTTGTTTTGATGGAAATGCGGGTGGAAAAAGGAGCTTGATTGTAGAAAAGTCTTGCTATATATTACGGTATTTTCTACAAATGCGTGTGGAAAAAGGAGCTTGATTGTAGAAAAGTCTTGCATTTATCACATACAACTTAATTGTAAGGGATTTACACGAGTCATATATATACAGTGTCGGTTGGATAAGAGTTTGAATGAAGGAGTCAAATGCAGCAGCTATTCATATGTAAACTAATTAATTACAAATCCCTACATTATTGCCTTATCTATCTTATGAATCAACCGTACATTAATGTATGAAGCTAGCTGAAGCAAACTTTTGCTATTTGGATCGGAACCAAGCTGTCCAATTAAATTAAGGAGCCAGTAAGCTCGTGAATAGAAGAGGCTGGAGAGATGTTGGAGATTCTCTCTCTAGGTTCTTCAACGTAGCTTTTATGTGTGTTAGGAAGTGAATTTTTAGGAACTCTGATTTCCTTTTAAATTGTCTTCCTCAGTTTTTCTAGTTTTGACGATGACAAAAACTTTGCTATTAATATTTTCATATGTGTTGATAAACAAAAAATTCAGGAATCGAAAATACAAGACAGGGACCAAAACGTCAGATTTGGGAACTATCAAAGGAACTAGAGTATGCCGAAGCCGCGCTTACTTGGAAAGAGATTTGAAGAGCGGCAGCGATTTATTTAGGGTAGATCTTATCTTTGAGAGAGAAGATTAAAATATCCTTATTTCCATATACCTTTAGGGATTCTTTGTATATCTTTTATGAAAACTAAAGTGTAAAATCGTTAGAGATAACATTTGGTAACAAAGATTATCTTTTCCGATTTTTTTTTGGTTATTTTATTTGTGCATATCAACCAGCTGTAGATCATGATTCTATATGGTTGTTATGTATAAATAAAGTAATCAAACTCTCTCATTTTACTTACGAATTCACTCATTTGCTTACGGAGAAGAAAACAGAGCTTGTTCTTGTGAGAAGAACTGTGTAAGTCACATGTTTGTTGTGTGCTTGATTAGGTCGAACTAGGTAGAGAGTCTTAAGTTGTCTTAAGTCTTTAATCTGTGTGTTCTATCCTAGTTGATTGTAATCGAAGTATTTAATAAAGAAGTAGACTTTCAAATCCTCTTGAAAGAGAGGTAGTGAGTTTTATCCTGGATAACTAGTTGGTTATCAAAGGTTCTCACTCTAAGGAATTGGTCTTGATTCTGTGTTGTTACATATTCCGCTGCTAAGGAACTGAACTCTCAATTCCCTTTGATTTCTAACACGTACGATCCTACAATTGGTATCAGAGCAGACGCTCTAGATTTGTGTTAGTTTATAGATTTCAAGATGACTAACTCAAGCGAATTCAACTTGGGAATCTCAATCAACAAGCCTCACATCCGAAAGAAGGGAGAAAAAGAGTGGTGGGAGAAATGCATGACCAACTACATTCAAACCATGGACTATCAATGATGGTGCGTGATTGAAAATGGTGATGGTGTTATTCCTGAGAAGTTGGATGAAAAAGACTAGAAGCCTGAGTACTATACTATCAAAGAAAAGAATGCTAAAGCTCGTCAACTCATTCTCAATGGATTAACAAGAGAAGACATGGACAAGGTGATAGGAATTGAAACTGCAAAGGGCATCTGGACAACCCTAAAGGAGATGCATAAAGGAAGTGAGGAACTCAAACAAAGCAGAAAGTTCGCTCTAGAAGGAGAATACCACACTTTCGAGATGTTGGAAACAGAGAACATTTCCCAATACCACTCGCGTTTCACAAGACTTGTCACCAAACTCAACAATGTTGACGTTAAGCTTGATGAATGGTCCAAATCCCTCGTCATCATTAATGAACTCAACTCAAAGTTCAACCTAATCAAGAGAGTCTTAAAGACTACCCCTGGTATTCAAGGTCTTCCCTTAACTCAAATCATAGGGAAACTTGAAGTTGAAGAAAGGGAGGCTCTTAAAACAAGTTCTGCCAAGAAGATGGAGAATGGAATCGTTTTAAAAATCTCAAAGGCCTACTCAAGGTTGGAGATGGAGGAAGAAAACTCAGATCTTAAAGAAGAAGAAGATGAGATGACAACCCTCGTCACTAAGCACATCAAGAAGCACTTCATCAAGGGAAAGTTCAAGAAAAACTTTCAAAAGAGAGATCTCTCAGAATACGCTTGCTATCAATACAAGGAAAGATGACATCTTACTAGGAATTGTCCTGAAAACTCAAATGATAATGACAAGCCTATGCAGAAGAATGCTCTCTTTGCTACCTTTGGAGACGACTCAGAGGACTCTGAAAGGGAACTAGATACGAACGAAACTTCTAGAGGAAGGTACTTAATGGATAAAGAAGATTTAAGTGAATCGGATGACTCTGAGGTATCTTCTTCTGACTTTACCAAATCTCTTCTTGAATGTGATAAGAAACAATTGATCAAAATCATTAAGAATTTTGGAAAGGAAAACAGTTCCCTTCAAGAAAAACTAGAAGAATATGAAGACAAAATCTCATGCTTATCTACTGAAAACTCTGTCTAGAGCAAGAAACTTGATGAAACTGAGAAATTGCTTGCTAGTTGCTCTAGGAAATGTGACTCTTGTATCACTATAAAAACGGAACCCATGCATGCTGATATTCCTACTGTTGCTTCTACAGAGTCTGAAAAGAACACCTCTGCCATGCTTAAAACACAAACCCTTAACCCTAAACTATACACCCTAACCTAGAGTCCTAAATCCTTCATTATCCTTTAAATCTTTAAAAAGCTACAAAAAAACATAAATACATTAAAAACGTTCAAATAATTAACTTTAAAATAAAACCTAAACATAATCCATAAACAATACAAAACCTTAAAATACAAACCCTTAACCCTAAACTATAAACCCTAACCTAGAGTCCTAAATCCTACATTACCCTTTAAATCTTAAAAAAGCTACAAAAAAACATAAACACATTAAAAACGTTCAAATAATTAAATTTAAAATAAAACATAACCATAATTAATATAAAACCTTAAAATACAAACCCTTAACCCTAAACTATAAACCCTAACCTAGAGTCATAAATCCTACATTATCCTTTAAGTCTTAAAAAATCTACAAAAAAACATAAACACATTAAAAATGTTCAAATAATTAAATTTAAAATAAAACCTAACCATAAATCATAAACAATATAAAACCTTAAAATACAAACCCTTAACCCTAAACTATAACCCTAACCTAGAGTCCTAAATCCTACATTACCCTTTAAATCTTAAAAAAGCTACAAAAAACATAAACACATTAAAAACGTTCAAATAATTAAATTTAAAATAAAACATAACCATAAACAATACAAAACCTTAAAATACAAACCCTTAACCCTAAACTATAAACCCTAACCTAGAGTCCTAAATCTTACATTATCCTTTAAATCTTAAAAAGCTACAAAAAACATAAACACATTAAAAACGTTCAAATAATTAAATTTAAAATAAAACCTAACCATAAACAATACAAAATCTTAAAATACAAATCTTTAACCCTAAACTATAAACCCTAACCTAGAGTCCTAAATCCTACATTACCCTTTAAATCTTAAAAAGCTACAAAAAACATAAACACGTTAAAAACGTTCAAATAATTATAAAACTTAACCATAAACCATAAACAATACAAAACCTTAAAATAAAAACCCTTAACCCTAAACTATAAACCCTACATTACGCTTTAAATGATTAAATCTTAAAAAAGCTATAAAAATCATAAATACATTAAAAAACATCAAAATAATTAAATATAAAAAAAAACTAACCATAAACTATACAAAATCTTAACATACAAACCCTTAACCCTAAACTATAAACCCTAACCTAAATCATATAATGTTACAATACCCTTTAAAATTTAAATCTTAAAAAAATTACAAAACTTAGCCCTTTTTTATTATTTTAAAAAAAAAAACTTTTTTTTAACCGGGTTCCAAACCGGCAGGAACCCGATTTCCTTTTTTTATATTTTTAAAAAATGTTTTTATTTTTTTTTAACCGGGTTCCGAACAGACGGGAAACCGGCCGAACCTGAACCGGAACCGGACCGCCGGTTCCGGGGGGTAACCGATCCAGGTTCCGGTTCATGAACCGTGGCCACCTCTAATTGAAACTAAAAGTAATGATGGAGTATTATACGCCATCGAAAATGGTGTATAACAAGGCCATTATTTTCCTTGAAATTTGTAAGAAGTTGAAGGATACTTTTCCAATTAGGACTTCTTCAAGTCATGGTCATGGCCAGCTAGCGGCGCGCTGCTCAACTTGATTGTTTTTTTGATGGAAATGCGGGTGGAAAAAGGAGCTTGATTGTAGAAAAGTCTTGCTATATATTACGGTATTTTCTACAAATGCGTGTGGAAAAAGGAGCTTGATTGTAGAAAAGTCTTGCATTTATCACATACAACTTAATTGTAAGGGATTTACACGAGTCATGCATATATATACAGTGTCGGTTGGATAAGAGTTTGAATGAACGAGTCAAATGCAGCAGCTATTCATACGTAAACTAATTAATTACAAAAATGATAGAGTGCTTGCTTGCCAAAACCCTGCTACTATTAGTAGCCTCATCACGTTCCTGGGGCTCGGCAGCAGAGGGAATAGCATTATCAGGGTGCCAAGACGAGTGCGGTGGCGTCAAGATCCCCTTCCCCTTCGGCATCGGCGACGGCTGCCATTTCATCAGCGGCTACAACTATGCCTCTGGTGACGCGTACCGAGTCATATGCGACAACACCAGTAGCAGTGCCAAACCACTACTCCCAATCCTAGGAAACAGAGAGGTGTTGGAGATCAGCGTCCAGGATCACAGCATACGCGTCTCCTCAGGGGCGGCGTATGATTGCAACACCACCGCCGCCAAGCAGTCCACCGCCCCCAACATCACTTACAACCTAGTTAATGAATCTTCGGTGCCAATCATAATATCAAGCAGTAGGAATAGGTTCGTATCCATCGGCTGCGGCACCACTGCTGCGCTTGAGGAGGTCGTGAACGGCAAGGTGGTCCCTACAGCTCAATGCGCGACTTACTGTGAAGTTTCATCGGACATGAGGAACGGGACGTGCGACTCCTACCATGGATGCTGTGAGGCCTCCATCGTCAGCACTTTGTCTAACCCTTCCATACATGTTGACGCCTCTCCCGGTCGTACACAACCATGTAGCTACGCGTTTGTTGGGGAGATTGGTTCCTATAATTTCTCTGCGCCCAACTTGACTGCCACACCATCCGAGTTCCTGTAGTATATGATTGGTTCTTGATTTCGGATCAGTATGATTGCTCAGAATCCAGCCTTTCAAATATTGGTGACGATGCTGAATTCCTTACTTGCCAATGTTTGCAAGGGTATAGTGGAAATCCATATCTCCCCTATGGCTGTCAAGGTATGTATATACACATATTATATGTGCACTACTTTTTAGTTCTCCATAATTCCTCAATATCAATTTAATTATATATGTTATAGAAAATTAATCAGCACGCGAGTATATATTTATCTGTAATGCAGAGCGACTTATAAAGAAATTAATGTTAAACATAGTCTGCTGTGTATCATACTAAAATATTGTTAGGATTAGAACGTAGTAACGACAAGAAAACAGACAAAAAAACACAAGAATTGTTAACCCAGTTCGTCAAGAATTGACTACGTCTGGGGACACTATCAAGCCAGGATATTTTTCTCTCTTTAGAATGTGATTATCGACAACTTAAGATTACAATTGATCAACTAGGGTTTAAATAGCAAGACACGGATTAACCTAATGGGCCTTAAAACACAATACGTGATAACTGGCCCAGCGCCCACCGCGGGGCGGTGACTCCCACCGCGGGGCGGCGATTCCCACCGCGGCCCGGCCATAGCTCTCAGTTGTCATCCACAGAAAACCGACGTCTGCCGCGGGGCGTCCACTTCCACCGCGACCCGGCGACAACTCTCAATTACCTTCTCTGTCTTTACGCGTCAGGCTCCATAAACCCAACAAATATAGCAGGGGAATGAACAATCCCATATACCCACATATATTATATATACCGGCAGTTAATTATTGGCAATGAAAGTATATAACTATCAAATTGATTATTTATTTGCGGGCAGATATGAACGAATGTGAAGATGAGGGGATGAATAACTGCGTGAGTCAGGAATACTGTGTGAATAAGGAAGGAGGGTATGAGTGTCAATGCCCTAATGGACTCTTTGGGAATGGTACAGTAACTAGTCCATGTATTCCTCATGCTGCTCATGGTACGGCTAAACTCATCAGCTTTGGTAAGTTCACAAAATTACTCTATAATCTATACCTTTACTTTTTCTTAATATCGTTTAGGATGCGTTTGGTATTGATATCAAAATACCAGGGTATAGGTATGTACATCACTCATACACATATTTGTATTTGGTATAACGTTGATAACGATATCAAACTGATATCTGCGGTTTGTTATCGGGGATAAATATCAAGATATGAGTATAATTGATATTAGAGTGTTATTTTGATGTCTCTCATCAATTGAGTATATCAAAAATATCACTAATGTCTATACTAGGGGTGAGCACGGGCCAGAACCCGACCCGAACCGAACCGAACCCGAAAAGCCCGAACCCGAAAAGCCCAAAAACATGGGACCGAAGACCGAATCCGAACACTTCGGTTCGGTTCGGGTTCGGTTCGGGTTCGGGCTAAACAGCACTCAAAGGGGGAAAAGGGGCAAAAATGCACTAAAACCCGAAACCCGAACCGACCCGAAACCCGAAATGGTAAAAAGTGCGGCCCGAAACCCGAACCGAAGGAGCATGGGTTCGGTTCGGGTTTTTCGGGCCAGGTTCGGTTCGGGCTTCGGTTTCGTCGGCCCGTGCTCACCCCTAGTCTATACCCATACTCAATACATTGGTATAACTATACCAAATCTTAATATTTGTACTTTTACTCATACCAGAGGCGGATATAGGGGGTCCAGTGACCCCTATCCCCTGAATCCAACATATATATATTTCTATAGAGATAAGATTTTTATGTATATATATATAAATTAAGTATGTATACTAAATCAATAAGATATCTTTTTTTTATTTATGTGTGGTTTCGGGCCCCACTTCATGGGCCCGGCTATCCACATGAGCGTTGTACCCCACCAGGTAAATACGCAATGGCCATCCGTTGGTTTCGGGCCCCACTTCTTTGCCTTGTGGCCTTTACCAGCTCAGCCATCAGGGGATGGTTAAATCAGTAAGATATCTTGGTTTAGTTAGTAGCGATATAATAGGGGAATCAAATGAGTGTGTGTTTGATTCCCAACTTCACCCACACGTTCAATTTTTTTCCTTTTACAACAATTTCAACCTATATTGTATTTTTACATCATTTATATTATATAGATAAGATTTTTTTTGTCTTTTACAACAATTTTGATTTACTCATTCATTCAAATGTTATTAAAATAATCTTAAGTAGAATTTCAACTTATATTATGGAAATTATATTTACAAAATAACATATTATTTCATATTTTTATACGTGTCTTTAGTGTTTTCACCAAAAAATATTATTAAAATTAATGTTTGTAAAAAATTGTGAGTTAAAAAATATCCTTTCTTATTTATTTACTTTTATATAATTACGTATTATCAATGGTCTTGAGTTGCAAAAAAACATATATACTAGAATAAAATTTAAAATATAAAACTATTATTAGCCAATATACCACATGAAAAAAATTGTGACCCCTCTTTAATTTTTTTCTGGATCCGCCACTGCACACTCATACCTGACATCTCATGTCTTTGATACCGATCGATACCAAATTAATGTACCCTTAATTCCACCATATATGCACATAATTTCGATCTCCAACACTTGTTTATCAATCATGATGTGTTTTAGTCCCAACTTAAGTTTGACCCTAATTAATTAAGCTGGAGTTTTGAATTTATACAAACTAACCGTGGGACAGTTACTGATTTATAAAGCACCTTAACTTTTACTTACACATACTTCAATCACCCAAACTCTATGTGAGGCTTTGCTCGATCACTCGATCACGGTTGGCAAAATAGCCATTTGATCTCCTTGGCTTTTACCCTAAACTTTATTCACCAAACAAGCTATAGCTAGATAGCTAGATTATGCTTAATTAGTGCATCCATACTTTGCAGGTATTAGCATAGGGACGAGCTCAGTGATTGGTTTCATCATACTTTATGGCATGTATAAGCTTATTAAAAGGAGAAAGGAAAAAAAATTAAGAGAGCACAACTTCAAGAGAAATGGTGGTTTACTTTTACAACAAGAAATGTCTACGAATGACGGAGCTATAAATAGAACCAAGATCTTCAGTCGAAGTGAATTGGAAAGAGCAACTGATAACTTCAACGAGAATAGAGTCCTTGGTCGTGGAGGTCAAGGAACAGTCTATAAGGGCATGTTGACAGATGGGACAATTGTAGCAGTTAAGAAGTCCAAGAAGGTCGGTGAAAACCAATTGGCCCAATTTATCAACGAGGTAGTTATTTTGTCACAAGTCAATCATAGGAACATTGTTAAATTGTTCGGGTGTTGTCTCGAGACTGAGGTTCCCTTACTCGTTTATGAGTTTGTACCCAATGGTACACTCTATCAGCATATCCATCATCCTATGGAAGATTTTCAAATGACTTGGAAAGATCGATTTCAAATAGCCGTGGAATGCGCCAGAGCTGTGGCATATCTACACTCCTCGTGTTCTTCTCCAATCTATCATAGGGACATCAAATCCTCCAACATTCTCTTGGACGACAAATACAAGGCAAAAATTTCAGATTTTGGCACTTCTCGAAGTATCTCCATTGACAAAACTCATGTCACTACTAGTGTTCAAGGCACATTCGGCTACCTGGATCCAGAGTTTTTCCGATCAAGTCAGTTCAATGAGAAGAGTGATGTTTATAGCTTTGGTGTTGTGCTATTGGAGCTAATGACTAGCAAAAAACCCATTTTCATGAACACGTCTACAGAGCCTAGGGGCTTGGCAACAGATTTTGTACAATTAATGGAAAATAGTCCTCAACAGTTGCAAGATATTTTGGACACTCAAGTCTTACAACAGTGTTCAGAAGAGGAGATTGAAGCCTTGACTAAGCTCATTGAACGATGCTTGTGTTTATATGGAAAGCAAAGGCCAACAATGAGAGAAGTCGCAGTGATGTTGGAGATGATCAAGTCACAACATAATCAAGAGGGTAATCTTGCAAATGAGCAGGAAATTACAAGGCAAGAGGTGCATGAGTGGAATGATAATATGGGCATCACAAATGAAGATATTTATGTCGACAGTTCAGCCGATGATAGCTCCTACTCCATGGATTTGCAGCCTTAGTTATTTAATTTTGTTGTAATTGAGGAGCGTGCATGCATGGTTATGCTATAGTTAGACCTTGCTACTTATAAATAAAATCCTTGAAGAAAGAAGGCATGGTTGTAGATTTTCATGAATCTTGCCTATGTAGTTTATGACACATTATACTTTTAACTTGTCAACAAATAATTTACTAATTTTCAAATCTACATCCTTTTGCGATGAGCATATATATTTCTTTCTATTCTCCCCGTTACTTTTTACTTATTTTTAGAATTTTACACATATGTTAAGAAACTTATTAAATATGTTTTTTTAAATCTGAAACTTTTTTTAAATTTAACCACTCACTATCCTTATCAACCAATAGATGAAAGAAAAAGTCAATTTAACCAAGTTTCAAGACAAAATGTTATGATTGATATGTGAAAACTTGTCTTAAAGACCTATAAAGACAAATATGGATAAACAAATTTCGAAGTCTAAAGAGACAAATAAACTTGACGGTAAGAGTTATAATTATCTACATTAATAAACTCATATGATCACTCTATAACTAATATGTACCTATGAAAGTATGTATCAATTTCTGAAAATGGTGAATATATATAGTTCGAGGGGCAAATGGCTTATGTGCTCAATTGCATACGACATTTAACAGAGCTAAGTTAGCTAAGTCGAGCATTGCTCGTCGACTGGAACCGATGACCATTAGGATTTATTTCTTAGGATATCTTCTGAATAGGAGGCCTTATTTTAAGTGTGTGGAAAAATCGTTATATGTATACTTTCAAGGACCACAAATCCCTACATTATTGCCTTATCTATCTTATGAATCAACCGTACATTAATGTATGAAGCTAGCTGAAGCAAACTTTTGCTATTTGGATCGGAACCAAGCTGTCCAATTAAATTAAGGAGCCAGTAAGCTCGTGAATAGAAGAGGCTGGAGAGATGTTGGAGATTCTCTCTCTAGGTTCTTCAACGCCGCTTTTATGTGTGTTAGGAAGTGAATTTTTAGGAACTCTGATTCCCTTCCAAGTTGCCTTTCTCAGTTTTTCTAGTTTTGACGATGACAAACACTTTGCTATTAATATTTTCATATGTGTTGATAAACAAAAAACTCAGGAATCGAAAATACAAGACAGGGACCAAAACGCCAGATTTGGGAACTAGCAAAGGAACTAGAGTATGCCGAAGCCGCGCTTACTTGGAAAGAGATTTGAAGAGCGGCATCGATTTGTTTAGGGTAGATCTTATCTTTGAGAGAGAAGATTAAAATATCCTTATTTTCATATACCTTTAGGGATTCTTTGTATATCTTTTATGGAAACTAAAGTGTAAAATCGTTAGAGATAACATTTGGTAACAAAGATTATCTTTTCCGATTTCTTTTTGGTTATTTTATTTGTGCATATCAACCAGCTGTAGATCATGATTCTATATGGTTGTTATGTATAAATAAAGTAATCAAACTCTCTCATTTTACTTACGAATTCACTCATTTGCTTACGGAGAAGAAAACAGAGCTTGTTCTTGTGAGAAGAACTGTGTAAGTCACTTGCTTGTTGTGTGCTTGATTAGGTCGAACTAGGTAGAGAGTCTTAAGTTGTCTTAAGTCTTTAATCTGTGTGTTCTATCCTAGTTGATTGTAATCGAAGTATTTAATAAAGAAGTAGACTTTCAAATCCTCTTGAAAGAGAGGTAGTGAGTTTTATCCTGGATAACTAGTTGGTTATCAAAGGTTTTCACTCTAAGAAATTGGTCTTGATTCTGTGTTGTTACATATTCCGCTGCTAAGGAACTGAACTCTCAATTCCCTTTGATTTCTAACACGTATGATCCTACAATTGGTATCAGAGCAGACGCTCTAGATTTGTGTTAGTTTATAGATTTCAAGATGACTAGCTCAAGCGAATTCAACTTGGAAATCTCAATCAACAAGCCTCACATCCGAAAGAAGGGAGAAAAAGAGTGGTGCGAGAAATGCATGACCAACTACATTCAAACCATGGACTATTAATGATGGTGCGTGATTGAAAATGGTGATGGTGTTATTCCTGAGAAGTTGGATGAAAAAGACTAGAAGCCTGAGTACTATACTATCAAAGAAAAGAATGCTAAAGCTCGTCAACTCATTCTCAATGGATTAACAAGAGAAGACATGGACAAGGTGATAGGAATTGAAACTGCAAAGGGCATCTGGACAACCCTAAAGGAGATGCATAAAGGAAGTGAGGAACTCAAACAAAGCAGAAAGTTCGCTCTAGAAGGAGAATACCACACTTTCGAGATGTTGGAAACAAAGAACATTTCCCAATACCACTCGCATTTCACAAGACTTGTCACCAAACTCAACAATGTTGACGTTAAGCTTGATGAATGGTCCAAATCCCTCGTCATCATCAATGAACTCAACTCAAAGTTCAACCTAATCAAGAGAGTCTTAAAGACTACCCTTGGTATTCAAGGTTTTCCCTTAACTCAAGTCATAGGAAAACTTGAAGTTGAAGAAAGGGAGGCTCTCAAAACAAGTTTTGCTAAGAAGATGGAGAATGGAATCGTTTTAAAAATCTCAAAGGCCTACTCAAGGTTGGAGATGGAGGAAGAAAACTCAGATCTTAAAGAAGAAGAAGATGAGATGACAGCCCTCGTCACTAAGCACATCAAGAAGCACTTCATCAAGGGAAAGTTCAAGAAAAAAATTCAAAAGAGAGATCTCTCAGAATACGCTTGCTATCAATACAAGGAAAGATGACATCTTACTAGGAATTGTCCTGAAAACTCAAATGATAATGACAAGTCTATGCAGAAGAATGCTCTCTTTGATACCTTTGGAGGCGACTCAGAGGACTCTGAAAGGGAACTAGATACGAACGAAACTTCTAGAGGAAGGTACTTAATGGCTAAAGAAGATTTAAGTGAATCGGATGACTCTGAGGTATTGTAACACCCCATAATTTTTAAGGGTATTTTTAAGCTTTACTCGTATGAGTTATTGTTGCAAAATAATTGTATGAGATATTGTTGCAAAATAATTATATAAGATATTGTTGTAAAATATTTATATAAGATATTCGTGTAGGATAATTGTGGACTCAGGCGGGCACCAGTACCGGCACCGGCATCATGTAAGATTGGTGGTGGCTTGGTAGCTGTGTTAGCTTGGCCTGGAGTGTCACAAATGTATGCAGGATAATTATGTAAAGTATTTGTGCAAGATATTTATATAAGATATTTGTGCACGGTATTTATATAAGATATTTGTGCACGGTAATTGTGTGAGGTGATTGCTTGAGATGTTTGTGCTAGATGATGCACGAATATATTTAACCCGGAGTTAAGAAATTAACCCAAGTTGAGTTCGGATAAGTATTAGCGAAGTCGGCCTAAAACCGCGACTCACCGCGACCTGACGCGATCTGCCGCGATCCATCGCGACCGGCCGCGATCGCGGTAATGCCTTTTGCAGAGGCGGTCGTCTTCCTCGCGTGGCGGTTACTGTAGCTCTGTTTTTGGCTCGGTTGGGATATTTTTTTTGGGCAGGCCAAGTGGCCCTTCGCCTTTGTCCCCTTGGAGGTGGTCGGATTTGTGCTATAAAAGGAGGTGAAGACCGAACCCTTTCTTTCTCTCTCTCTTCTTCTTCTTCTTCTCTCTTTCTCCTCTGTTTTCCCCTGTTTTGCCATTGATGCTCGAGCTGTGAGCTCGGTTTTGGGCTTGAATCGAGAGGCTTCGTGGGTTAGAGAAGGTTGCCAAGGTGTTAGGTGAAGCTTAGAGGTGCTTTGTGATCAATTCGAATGCAAGACGAAGCTTGAATCGAGGTGGGTATTTTTCTCCCGCCATGGAAGCTGTCGAAGCTTTGCCACTGTTGATGAACCGCGACTGGTCGCGACTCACCGCGATTGCGGTATTGGCGTCCGAGAGTGTGTCTTGTGGTTTGGCTTGAGGGATTTTTATTCCAGATCTGTCCCCGTTTTGGATTCAGGAACCCGTTCTTAAGCTTTGTATGAGCTCGTCTTTCCAGGCAAGTGATTTTTAATTAATTTGAGATAATTAAAATCTGATATTATTACTAGGTTGTATATTCTGCTAGAATCAACGCTAATATAAGAGATATGATGTAAACATGTGACTTGAGATTTTGATGTGATTTGTGATATGTGGAACTGCTTGTGATGTGTTTGTGTGAATTATTGGTGAAACCCTTGCTTAGTCTATTCATTAGACTAACTCTTGTATTTTTATATTTCTGTAACGTCATGGGGGTGTCGTCCGTCCGTTTCGGCACATGCAGATCTAAGAAGGCTAGAGCGACTATGAAGATGTTTTGTTTTCGACAAGTTGTTTTGCCGCTTTGTATTTAAAAGATTTCCGCTGTGCTATTTTGTATTTCTGATGAAATTGGGTTGTTTTAGGAATCGTGTAATTCCGCGACCATGTGGTTTAATAAAAGTTATGATTTTAGTATTGTAACTGTGTTTTAAGTCAGTTATGACGTCGGAAAAGCCTGGGGTGACTTCGGGGTTTACGTCCGGGGTCATCGGCAGTAACGCTTTCAAATGGGGTTAAATTTGGGGGTGTTACAGAAATGGTATCAGAGCCGAAAATTTTTAAAACGGGTGTGGGATTTAATGAACCATTTACTCATTTTGTTTGAAAATATTTTCGAACGGTTCTTGTGAACTCACCGGCGGCACTAGTGCCGGCACCGGCATCATGTAAGATGGCTGGGTGGCTTGGTTGCTGGGGTAGCTAGGCTTGGGGGTGTTACATACCGGTTTGAAATATTTTCATTCGTTGGAATATTTTCACTTGTTTGAAATATTTGCAAAGGCTCGAAATTTTCAAAAGTGAAAAAGTTACACCGTTCATAGTCGTGCCTCTTCTCTTGAGTCTGTTAAGGTGAATCTCTAGTGAGACTTGAGTTCCCGGTTTCCTTGTTATGCTTTGAGGTTATAAGACTTGTGGTATCACTCTTTTTGAGGAAATAGGAGTAGTATCGTTTGTGATTCGTTTTGAGGAACGTAGGAATGAGATGTTGTGATTATGTTTGGAGAAAAATTAAGGAATCTTAAAGGATTTAAGTTAGAGATGGCATAAGGCCGGTTATGATTAAGGATATTAAGTTCGGATAATAAGTTTGTTAGTGAGGCGGAATCCTCTTTGGCTTAATGCAAGTTTCGGGGTCGAAACTTAAAATAAGGGGGTAGTAATGTAACACCCCGTAATTTTTAAGGGTATTTTTAAGCTTTACTCGTATGAGTTATTGTTGCAAAATAATTGTATGAGATATTGTTGCAAAATAATTATATAAGATATTGTTGTAAAATATTTATATAAGATATTCGTGTAGGATAATTGTGGACTCAGGCGGGCACCAGTATCGGCACCGGCATCATGTAAGATGGGTGGTGGCTTGGTAGCTGTGTTAGCTTGGCCTGGAGTGTCACAAATATATGCAGGATAATTATGTAAAGTATTTGTGCAAGATATTTATATAAGATATTTGTGCACGATATTTATATAAGATATTTGTGCACGGTATTTATATAAGATATTTGTGCACGGTAATTGTGCGAGGTGATTGCTTGAGATGTTTGTGCTAGATGATGCACGAATATATTTAACCCGGAGTTAAGAAATTAACCCAAGTTGAGTTCGGATAAGTATTAGCAAAGTCGGCCTAAAACCGCGACTCACCGCGACCTGACGCGATCTGTCGCGATCCACCGCGACCGGCCGCGATCGCGGTAATGCCTTTTGCAGAGGCGGTCGTCTTCCTCGCGTGGCGGTTACTGTAGCTCTGTTTTTGGCTCGGTTGGGATATTTTTTTTGGGCAGGCCAAGTGGCCCTTCGCCTTTGTCCCCTTGTCCCCTTGGAGGTGGTCGGATTTGTGCTATAAAAGGAGGTGAAGACCGAACCCTTTCTTTCTCTCTTCTTCTTCTTCTTCTCTCTTTCTCCTCTGTTTTCCCCTGTTTCGCCATTGATGCTCGAGCTGTGAGCTCGGTTTTGGGCTTGAATCGAGAGGCTTCGTGGGTTAGAGAAGGTTGCCAAGGTGTTAGGTGAAGCTTAGAGGTGCTTTGTGATCAATTCGAATGCAAGACGAAGCTTGAATCGAGGTGGGTATTTTTCTCCCGCCATGGAAGTTGTCGAAGCTTTGCCACTGTTGATGAACCGCGACTGGCCGCGACTCACCGCGATCGCGGTATTGGCGTCCGAGAGTGTGTCTTGTGGTTTGGCTTGAGGGATTTTTATTCCAGATCTGTCCCCGTTTTGGATTCAGGAACCCGTTCTTAAGCTTTGTATGAGCTCGTCTTTCTAGGCAAGTGGTTTTTAATTAATTTGAGATAATTAAAATCTGATATTATTACTAGGTTGTATATTCTGCTAGAATCAACGCTAATATAAGAGATATGCTGTAAACATGTGACTTGAGATTTTGATGTGATTTGTGATATGTGGAACTGCTTGTGATGTGTTTGTGTGAATTATTGGTGAAACCCTTGCTTAGTCTATTCATTAGACTAACTCTTGTATTTTTATATTTCTGTAACGTCATGGGTGTGTCGTCCGTCCGTTTCGGCACATGCAGATCTAAGAAGGCTAGAGCGACTATGAAGATGTTTTGTTTTCGACAAGTTGTTTTGTCGCTTTGTATTTAAAAGATTTCCGCTGTGCTATTTTGTATTTCTGATGAAATTGGGTCGTTTTAGGAATCGTGTAATTCTGCAACCATGTGGTTTAATAAAAGTTATGATTTTAGTATTGTAACTGTATTTTAAGTCAGTTATGACGTCGGAAAAGCCTGGGGTGACTTCGGGGTTTACGTCCGGGATCATCGGCAGTAACGCTTTCAAATGGGGTTAAATTTGGGGGTGTTACAGGTATCTTCTTTTGACTTTACCAAATCTCTTCTTGAATGTGATAAGAAACAATTGATCAAAACCATTGAGAATTTTGGAAAGGAAAACAGTTCCCTTCAAGAAAAACTAAAAGAATATGAAGACGAAATCTCATGCTTATCTACTGAAAACTCTGTCTAGAGCAAGAAACTTGATGAAACTGAGAAATTGCTTGCTAGTTGCTCTAGGAAATGTGACTCTTGTATCACTATAAAAACGGAACCCATGCATGCTGATATTCCTACTGTTGCTTTTACAGACTCTGAAAAGAACACCTCTGCCATGCTTAAAACACAAACCCTTAATCCTAAACTATACACCCTAACATAGAGTCCTAAATCCTTCATTATCATTTAAATCTTTAAAAGCTACAAAAAACATAAAGACATTAAAAACGTTTAAATAATTAACTTTAAAATAAAACCTAAACATAATCCATAAACAATACAAAATCTTAAAATACAAACCCTTAACCCTAAACTATAAACCCTAACCTAGAGTCTTAAATCCTACATTATCCTTTAAATCTTAAAAAAGCTACAAAAAAACATAAACACATTAAAAACGTTCAAATAATTAAATATAAAATAAAACATAACCATAAACAATATAAAACCTTAAAATACAAACCCTTAACCCTAAACTATAAACCCTAACCTAGAGTCCTAAATCCTACATTATCCTTTAAGTCTTAAAAAATCTACAAAAAAACATAAACACGTTAAAAATGTTCAAATAATTAAATTTAAAATAAAACCTAACCATAAATCATAAACAATACAAAACCTTAAAATACAAATCCTTAACCCTAAACTATAAACCCTAACCTAGAGTCCTAAATCCTACATTACCCTTTAAATCTTAAAAAAGCTACAAAAAACATAAACACATTAAAAACGTTCAAATAATTAAATTTAAAATAAAACCTAACCATAAACCATAAACAATACAAAATCTTAAAATACAAACCCTTAACCCTAAACTATAAACCCTAACCTAGAGTCCTAAATCTTAAATTACCCTTTAAATCTTAAAAAGCTACAAAAAACATAAACACATTAAAAACGTTCAAATAATTAAATTTAAAATAAAACCTAACCATAAACAATACAAAATCTTAAAATACAAATCCTTAACCCTAAACTATAAACCCTAACTTAGAGTCCTAAATCCTACATTACCCTTTAAATCTTAAAAAGCTACAAAAAACATAAACACATTAAAAACGTTCAAATAATTAAATTTAAAATAAAACTTAACCATAAACCATAAACAATACAAAACCTTAAAATAAAAACCCTTAACCCTAAACTATAAACCCTAACCTAGAGTCATAAATCCTATATTACGCTTTAAATGATTAAATCTTAAAAAAACTATAAAAATCATAAATACATTAAAAAACATCAAAATAATTAAATATAAAAAAAAAACTAACCATAAACTATACAAAATCTTAACATACAAACCCTTAACCCTAAACTATAAACCCTAACCTAAATCATATAATGTTACAATACCCTTTAAAATTTAAATCTTAAAAAAACTACAAAACTTAGCCCTTTTTTTATTATTTTAAAAAAAAAAAAATCTTTTTTTTAACCGGGTTCCGAACCGGCAGGAACCCGATTTCCTTTTTTTATATTTAAAAAAAATGTTTTTATGTTTTTTTTGAACCGGGTTCCGAACAGGCGGGAAACCGGCCGAACCTGAACCGGAACCGGACCGCCGGTTCCGTGGGGTAGCCGGTCCAGGTTCTGGTTCCTGAACCGTGGCCACCTCTAATTGAAACTATGTTTTTCTTATCTCCCGTATTTATTGTATAATTCATATATGTTATTGGCTAGTTTAAATCTTTTGAGTATGTCTTCAATTATGCTTGACTAAATTTCTAGTTCTAAGGTTGGGGTGATTCCAACGATGTGTATGTAATTAGAATTATTTCTTTACGTGAATTGAAATAATATTTGATTCATTCCTAGATGCTTTATGCCCATATTAGCATATGCGAAATGGATCCTATTAGGGTTTGAAACTGAAATGTGATAACTTTAATAGGTAGTCAGGTAGGGTTTGAGACTGAGAGGTGCTAACTTCTACTAGAATCCTAGAAATTGAACCTGAGTGTTATTTGTGCGACAACAACTTAATTACTCTTGAGGATTAATAGGCTATCATAGATATTTTAGGTTTGAGTTGGATTAGCGGAGCACGAGAGCAAATGTTATTTCAATTTATTCTTAGACTCTAAGTGCGTTAAAGGGTTTGGATGAGATTAGCTCTGCGCGAGAGCGATTGTTAGTTTAGTACAGACACGTTTACTATCATCTGAAAGGAGTTAGTAGACTACCTTAGATAGCTTACCTTCAAATAATTTGGACTAGATTCATGTAAAGTGTAATTTTATTTACAGAGGCATTGTTGTGGTGATCCTTAACCTTAGACACATTTATCCCATTGATTTCTATCTCTTTTATTTGTTTTTATTAGTTATTAATTTAGTTACAGATTTTACTAATTCCTTATTTTTACGACCTAATTCACTGGTAGCGTTTCATTTTATATTACATTGGTCTCTGTGGGATCGACACTTGACTACTACAACTGATCTCGTACACTTGCTGGTAGGTTTTAGCCACATCAGGTACGTATTTTATCAAATACTTATTTAATAAAAAAATTAATAAATATTTGTAATTAATATTTTTTTATTTTATTGGGTTTCAGTTGAGGAAGATACTGAAGCCCTACACCCGCCACCCGCATTTCTCCACGATCCACCAGTTTCAGAGGCATGATCCAGATTCGTGGTGGTTGCTGGCGCAGTGGAGCAGCATCACATCCCTCGGTCCCTGGAGTTCCGTCGGATGGACCTCGTGCTGATATCGGCGTTCGTGGAGCGGTGACATTCGGACACGAACTCCTTCCATTTCCCGTGGGGAGAGATCAAGATCACACTCCACGACGTCTTTCACATTTTGGAGATCCCCATCGACGGGACGACGATAGTAGTTGTCGTCTCGGAGATGCTTGGGGTCGATGTAGCTGTCGTCTCGCGGATGACATCAAGTAATAATTTCTATATACCTATTTATTATTTATTTAATATATTTTAATTAAAATGGTACTAATAAACATTTGATTTTATTTGTTTTTTCAGCTGGCGGCTTTGCGATCAACACAACGTTGAAGAACCGATGTAAGTCATTATGTGAAGCGACCGAGAGGTGACATATTTGTAGTTTTATTAATATTACGATTTTTGATTAATTTTATTTATGCATTTTATAATTAAATTAATGTTACTAATTTCAGGGACGAGTGCCATATAACTTCGATGTACTTGCTCATGTTGTTGGGCAGAGACAAGTCGAGGCAGAAGGTGAAGGCGAAGTATATGTCGCTCTTCCTCAACCATGATCGCATCGGCCGTTATGCATGGGGTGTTGGTGTCCTGGCCAACCTGTACCGAAATTTGGGTCAGGTATCGGGGGCCCAAGCACAGGGATTGGTCGGATGTCCGCTGCTTCTGAGGGTAATAATTAATTTTTTTCGATTTATAAGTATAAATGCTAACAATTATATGATTTTTTGCAGACGTGGGTCTAGTCCTATAGTTTCTTTTATATATTATATAGTTATACTTATATTGTATAGTTTTCCTTTATATCTTATATAGTTATACTTATATATTATAGTTTTCTTTTATATCTTATATAGTTATACATATATAATATGGTTTTTTTATATCTTATATAGTTATACTTATATTAGATAGTTTTTCTTTATTTTTTATATAGTTATACGTATATACTATATTTTTTCTTTATTTCTTATATAGTTATACTTGTGGCAAAAGTACCCTTCACAACTTTTCATAAATTATGAAAATTGCCTTCAACTTTTGGTTTGTGGCAAAAATGTCATCCACAACTTTTTATAAATTATGAAAGTTGTCTTTAACTTTTAGTTTGTGGCAAAAATATCCTCTATAACTTTTTATAAATTACGAAAATTGTCCCTAACTTTTGGTTTGTGGCAAAAATGCCCTTCATAAATTTTCATAAATTACAAAAAATTTCCCTCAACTTTTGGTTTGTGGTAAAAATACCCTCCACAACTTTTCATAAATTACGAAAATTGCCACAACTTCTAAATTTGTGGTAAAAATGCCCTTTATAAATTTTCATAAATTACAAAAATTGCCCCAACTTTTGGTTTGTGGCAAAAATGCCCTCCACAACTTTTCATAAATTATGAAATTAGCCCAAAACTTTTGGTTTGTGGCAAAAATGCCCTCCACAACTTTTCATAAATTACAAAAATTGCCCAAAACTTTTGGTTTGTAGCGAAAATTACCCATACTTAATTTTGGTTACAACTTATGATAAAAACTCTATTTTATTTTTTGAATATTAAAATAAATACCAAAATTCATTCATTTCTATTCCTAGAATAATGCTAGAATATTACAATGCTAAACTTCTAAAATATTACAATGATAGTACATTATAATCCCTAAATGTAAATCACTACACTGAAGGATTTGGTGGACGATTACATCTCGTGCGATAATCCCGAGTGAAATTGAACATCTCAGCCATCTACACTTGGGTCTTTGAAGCGACGCCAAGCATACGGAGGAGGGGGTACTAGACAATCATCCTTGAGCCACACCTACATACAAACACAATATTGAACTCTTTGCGCATAGACTCATACAGTTTAGTAAGTTATTTAAAAATAGTAAGCTTTACCGGTATTAAGTGGTTTCGGTTTCCTACGTGGGCCATCGTCAATATCTTCGTTGGAGGGTTGAGTATTGTATCGGACTCCTTCATTGGTAGGCACAAGCACGGACCATCCCAGGCTAAGAAGACTAGCGCAACTTGATACGTTGTGGCAAACACCAAACCAATTAGAGGCATGTCGAGCCAATATTGCGAGGAGCAAGGACTGATGACATAGTTCACCCAAATTATAAGATCTTCGTATCTCATTCCCGGTTGTAGTCTTGGCAGTATTTCCCTATATACATCGTTGTTGTCCAACAACTCTACCGCCAGATGCATTCGAACCATAAAATAATCATGCTCTTCGTACCCTATAGTACAACTAGTGACCAATATCCACAATGCCCGTCCGGAATTACATCTCTCGCCTCCTTAATATGGGAACTAGAAGTAATCCATATTCACAACCTTGAAGTTCACCCCCATATAATTAATGGGTTGTTCAGAGAACTACGATCTAGACGCTTCACATTGGCCACTAATGCCCGGCGAAACTCCACTTTCATGCTTTTTAGGACGGCCACAACCCCTACCTTGGGTCACATTCTCATTCTTCTTCTCCTTCTCCTTCTCATACTCCTCTAACTCGGCCCTTTTGTGCTCAAACAAGCTAGGCTCCCTCTTGGTGGAATACTTTGTGGAACCCTTCGGCCTTCCTTTGGCAACGATACCCATCTGCTCCAACAACGAAGATTCACGCAGATACTCCAAGTCATGGTACAACTCGGTGACTTGGTATAACATGGATTTATTCAAAACCCTAGTTTTCTCCTCCTTGTACAGTTCCTCAAGTCTCAATTGTGGAATAGACATTGCTATATGGTTCTCAATGGTGTCGTCACGATAAATCTTATCCCATTCCAACTGCCTCCAGAAGAGGTGGATCTCACTCGGCATGATCTGCCTCTTATCAATAATAGCCTCCCTAATTTCATGGATGCACGACATGCCTTGGCATTCTTTCATCCAGTAATCGTCACACTCCTCCGTAAAATCATCTACCTCTAGTTTCTTATACATATTGAACAACTTCTTCAAGCCCATTTTCGACACTTTGTAGAACAACTTCATAAACACCCTTCTCATTTCTAGCGGCATCTCGTTGAGATAATTTGATTTTTTGATCTGTGACATCTCCATGCTCTCCCTCACCTGCCCAATTTGACCTTCGATTGCATGGTGGATCCTCACTGCCATCCTATTAAAACCGCCAATACTAGAATCCACAATGTCCTTCAACACCTTATGCATATCATCAACCCTATCAAAACAAAAAATGCATCGTGCTAGTAAGAAAGTATGACACTGAGCCCTAGGCCCAATAAACAACCCAAAAAATGAAAAAGGGATACATGTTTGAAGTCCTCGTGAAGAAGTGAAGATGACGATCTGTCCACGCTCTGACTATGTTTTCCTTGTAAGGATTCGGTCACTATTTCTCAAGGTATCCAACGAGGTCGCTCTTCCACGATTTCCTCAGTTTTTGGAGCCTCTCTCCGTAGCTTTCCCCCGTGGTTGAACACCAAAGTCCCCAGCATTGGCCGCAAAAGTCGCTGACTCTTTTCGAATCCTTCAAGATTGGATTAGCATATGCCTTGATGTTGTGTTTGATATGCACCCAACACAAAAGGTGTTTAACCCGATCTTCAAAAACTATCCGAATTGCATTAATGAGGGCCTTCTCTCTATTAGTCATTATGGTCGTCGACATTACTCTCGCCTCTTGAAACAAATACAGAAGCTTTTGCATTATGAATCCGTAATGCAAACCATCTTCCTACCGCGTAAATGCATAGGCAATGTTGAACGTCTTGTTAGTGCATGTAAAACCGACAATCTCCACCAGAGGCATCTTATATCTAAGGATGAATGTAAGAAAACAAAAGAGTATAAGCAATTTTAAATCATGGATATTACGACTATATTAAATTGTAATAAACAAAAGGCCATTATATACATATTTGTCTTGTATGTGGCTTCGATAACTACCTCGTACGGGAACATCTTCAATAGGTGTAACGAGTGAGTGTGAGCGAAAAATATGATATCGATCTGAGGCGTAGACAACTTCCTAAGAGGATGCACTTCGTACCCGTGTTCTTGGAAAAAAAAAATTAGAGTCCATTAGGTAACCGTCATTTCCCCACGATCCTCGTAATGCATTTTTTGTAGAAAGTTCGAAACTTGTTTTGGTGATGTTACATTTCCGGGGAAGAAGCTTCTCAATTTCGCAACAATAACACTCGACGGATTGAACCTCTCGCCGAATCTCTTGACAATGCGCTGCTCATCTGGGGTCATTCGGCCCATGTATGCATCCCAAGGAAGGTAGTCGGAAGCTTATGGTTGTGTTGTCCGCTCAACACATTCAAGATCCATTTGCGAGTCTCTACTCCTGGTTTTTTCTTCATTCCAACACCGTACAACTCAAATGTGCACCCAAACTTCTTCAACCTGGTTTCACGAAGTACCACATCAGCCTCCTTCGGATCTTCTTCACTAATTTTCTTCCTCCCCGATCTATATTTACCAAATTTCTCGCACGTCAAACTAACATGTCTTTCATTACTTCGGCGAATGACTAGAACCATCATCAAATCTTTGCCCCTCTTCTGAGCCCAATCAACCAACTCCTCTCGGCTATCCCACTTTTGATTCGTATGAAATTCAGATCCATAATCTTTCACCTATTAATGTAATCAATAATGTTATTCATTTCTTCATACCCCCTAATATATCCATTTGCATTTAATGACATAGCAATATCTCTGTATCCAAACTTAAAGAACTACTATTTCTAACTACACATGCAATATCTCCATACCGCTAAATATTTAATAAATGCTAACAAAACTACAATAGTAATACTAAAACAAATTAATATCTCCATCCCTAAACTTAAAGAACTACTAATTCATAACTATACATGCAATAATTTATAACTACACATGCAATATTTGCATACCCTATACCAACAAAACTGAACTATAATATCTCAATTTCTAAACTTAAAAACAATTACTTCATAACTATACATAGAATATCTAGATTTCTTCTTCACTTTACTAATCTTACAATAATGGAAAATTATGATTTATACGATAAAACTTCAGTAAAACTAATTAAACTTTTATTCCTCTATACCTAAACTACAATATCGCATACAATATTACCATACATATCGATATAACGCAACTTTTACGAACAATTATGCAATACTAATCGCGAAATTGTTGGGGTTGAATTCTTCATCACTGCTCAAATATTCATTATCGCTACTCCAATGGTCGTCTTCGCTATATGCCATTGTGGTGTGGTGTGGTATGATTGTATTCGTGTGTGGAATTTGGATGAATGAATTTGAGTATTTATAGAGGGCTAATTTGACCGTTGGGCTACGTAAGAAATCTGCATACGCTGTTATCATGCGTAGCAAATAAAAGTAGCTGTTGGCTGGGAATTTGAAACTTGAGCTCTTGCGCCAGATTTTGACGTATGCCAGATACCTGCGTAGGAGCTCAAGTTTCAAATTCCCACCAACGATTACTTCCAACAGTCATATTTGGCCTTCTATGCTGATATATGACGTACATCTTTGCGTTTTTGTAGTGCGAAAAAGGCGAACAATGTAGTGCATATAGCGGTTTCGTTAATATATTGTTTTAGATAGATAGATTTACGTTACCATACGAAGTCATCGTGGCTACTGGCCTTCAAAACAATATCGGCCTGGTTGAAGGATTTTAGCCCAATGGGCCGTGGTTGTTTTGCCCTACAGCCCAAACCCATCTCTCAGAAATCAGACTGTTTCTTACTCGTCACCCCCCTTTCTTTCTCTCTATCCGGGCGAGAAATGCTCTGCAAACAACCTCACGAACAAACGCAGATTTCCAGATCAGATCGATCAACAAGCACGACTAGGACTAAGCCGATAGGAAGGAGACTATAAATCGAAGGGAAAAATGGTTGGAGGAGCGAGTTCGTGGTCCAGAGCTCTCGTCCAGATCTCCCCTTACACCTTCTCCGCCATCGGAATCGCCATCTCCATCGGCGTTTCCGTCCTCGGCGCCGCCTGGTACATCGGTTCTCTCTCCCTGTCCCCAATAATTGACTCAATGAGGGATTTCAAAGTCAATGTGATTGATGGTTTCATCCTGTGATTCAATTGTACTAGGATTTTGGAATTTGAGGACCAATAGTTAGAGAAAGAGAGAAGGGGCTTTTCTGTTCGTCTTTAAACTTGATGGATTTGAACTTTTTCAGAGGTTGAATTTCAACAACTAAGAGTTTTTCTTTGCAGGGGCATATACATAACTGGAAGCAGTTTGATCGGTGCAGCTATAAAGGCTCCTCGGATTACTTCGAAAAATCTGATTAGGTTAGAATTTTGTGTTTTTCTTTTTCAAGTTATGTTTTTATATATCATTTCCTTTTCTTCAGTCAGTCTTGTGGCCCGGTTTTATGTCTGAGTTTGTGGAGATCACCTGGTTATTGGATTGAGAATGTTGGTAGCTTAGAGTGAACTGGAACTATTATGAACTGTTTTGTCGTTTATAGTAACATATCGATGTATATGTAAGTGAGGCATGTTGTTAGTTGGTTAAAAAATTGATTAACATAGTGGTTGATGTAAATTAATGTATAAGCTCTGGATTGTTATGTCTTCTTATTGTATTATAAAATTTTAATTTCATCCAATATTAGGGCTTGCTTCATGAATGCATTATCAGATGATGTTAGCACCAAAACCGTTCTTAAACATACAACAACGAGAAATTGCAGAAATGGAAGTAGAGAAGTTTAGCATCTATTCATCGGAAAGACTAAAACTCATACTTAGCTTATGACAACAGGAAATTACATGAATGGAGAGTGAAAAGATTATGTTAACTTTTTTGAGAAGCTTAACACCTAGCTTATATGCTTAATTTCCTTCCCTTGTCTCCTTTATAATATGCTTTCTAGGCCACCCTTGTTTTTTTGTGTGTTTTCTTTTCTTTTCTTTTTTCCTAAAACCATATGGGATAGTCGCTGCTACCTGTTCCAGTAGAGTTCTTTTCTGTTCTGTTCTCGAAATTCATTCTAGTGTTAGCTTTTCTATTTATTGGAGCCTTTTGTTATTGAAGTCTAAAAAGGAGTTTTGAGTGTCAATGCTTCAACAGACACGAGGGATATCACAACCATGCATTATTTTAGTGTAGTGTGTAATTGGTCATGTTCTCCTGGATGATGCTTTTGAGTTTTTGCTTGTTTGTCTGGTGTTGCAAGTTCAGTGCTGGTTGGCATTTCTTTGATGGCTGATTAGGGGGACTTTTTACAAGTTATAGCTTGTAATGATTCAGGACCAATAATGTGTCATCTGCTTCTCGCATAGTGCATTTATAGTTTTTTTTTTTGCAGTGTTATTTTCTGTGAAGCTGTTGCTATATATGGTGTCATAGTGGCCATCATTCTACAAACAAAGTTAGAGAGCGTTCCATCATCCCAGATGACTGCACCTGAGTCCCTTAGAGCAGGATATGCAATCTTTGCATCAGGCATCATTGTAGGCTTTGCCAACCTTGTTTGCGGGTGAGTCCCGAGTTGTCCTATATGATTAGAGTTTTGAACTACGAACCTTCTTTGTGCTTAGCTGAGCTGGATAGTTGCAACAGGTTATGTGTTGGAATCATTGGAAGTAGCTGTGCACTATCGGATGCCCAAAATTCTTCGCTCTTTGTCAAGATTCTTGTCATTGAGATTTTTGGCAGTGCACTTGGACTGTTTGGAGTGATTGTTGGAATTATTATGTCTGCTCAAGCAACATGGCCTACAAAAGCAGCATAATGTGTGATCCCGGCACCAGATACAAAATTCTTTACCAAGCTAGATTGCAAATTTTCTGCTTAATATATGCAGTCCCTTAGCTGTTGGGCTGCAAGCTTTGTTGTGTGATCATATTTTGCTTCTTCCCCCCCCCCCTCTTGTAAATCTTGATCCTTGCTTTCTTAGGACATTGGGTCCTGATATTTTAGTGTAGATCAATGACATTACGTTATTCCCACAACAATAACTTCTAATTGACCACATGGAGTGCAAAATGGAATCTCATTCCATAAATAATATGATGACAGCTACAATTTCCTTGTTTTGCATAATAGTTTCCTTGGGTGTTATATTATTAGGTCGGCATGCTCTTGGCAAACCAGTTGTAAATGTACCCAGTGGAAATCAAGACGCAAGTGAAGAAGCTACACACTTCAGGTAATTGGTATAAGATTCTTGCAACAGAGGAGGAACATGAGCAAAGAACGGCACGTTCTTCTGGTGCAGGAGCTCACGACACTCCTCACTCGGCTCCTTGAGACCAAAGGGCTCTGGAAAACCATCGACAGGCAACCCTTGCTTGATCCGGCCAACCTTCCGAGAATGCAGAGCTTGGGTCGACACAACAGGTAGCCTGGTGGCCTGGTACTCTTCTAGAGCCGACTGCAGCATCTCCACTCCCCACTTCCCAAGGCACTTGCCCAACACTGCAGCGTCTGATATCGACATGTTTGTGCTTCTCAAGCAATGAGGAGTCGTCGGGTGCGCTGCATCCCCTACCAACACCACATTTCCCCAATACAGCCGCTCCAACGGATCAGCATCATAGATCACGTTTAGGAACGGGTCCTTTGTCTCTCCTATGAGCCTTCCAAGGTCAAAGTTCATAGCTTCAGTCATCTCTCTGCTTACCTTCATGGTCACCGAGTTCCCCTGACCAAAACAATCACTTTGCTCTTCTTACAAGTTCATTGACGCATCAAACAAACGAAAGTTTTAGAAATCGAACTCACATTGAGCTCCGGCTCGGGTCTATTGACGTACCAAATCCAATTCATCCTCTTGTTCATCAGCTCATAGATCACAATATGCATCTTCTGGCCCATGTCAAAGTAGAGGCATTTGCCCAGATCCGGATAGGATTCGCGAATGCCGAGAATTGTCTCCGAATTCTCCCGCCCAGTGAAGTCGAAAACTCCTCTCCAAGCACAATACCCTGCATACCTACAGGTAAACTCAGATTAAGCTCAAGAAACATTATCTCTTGGACTTCAATTCCACCATTTCCAACATCCTAAGAGTGCAAAACCTAGGTTTGAACTCGGGAAGGAAGTATTGGCGGACGGAAGAAAAGCAGCCATCGGCGGCGACGAGCAAGTCTCCGGCGAATTCAACCACCTCGCCGGTGTTAAGAACCCTAGCCAAGACCGAGACGATGGAGCGTTTGTCGCGAACTAGGGTTTCAAAATCGAGGAATTGGTGGCCCCACAGGAAGATCTCACGAGGAAGAGAACTGTAAAGGAGGGAGTGAAGATCAGACCAGTGCGCCGCTTTGAAATTGAACTTTTCGTCTCTGGTCAACACCATCCCCGCATCAACCTCCTCCTCGCAGATCAACCGATTCTGGCGATAGTAGCAATACAGTGAAAGGAATTAATCGGAGGAATAAAAAAACGCGTTTAGAATTCGGCGGATGAAATTCGCCGAGCAACCTGTTCGATGGGGAGGGGGAGAGTGGTGCGGTGGAGAGGTTGTTGGGGGAGCCACGATTGGAGGATGGAGCAGGAGAGTGGGTCGAGGCCGAGACCGGCGCCGGTGGGGATGCCGGAGGAGGCGGAGGAGGACTTCTCCAAGACCACCACATCCCAGCCGGCGGAGATGAGGGCGTGGGCGGTGGATACGCCGGCTATGCTGCCGCCTACCACCACCGCCTTAGGCTTCTTCCTGGCTTCCATTTTCTTAGTCACTGATGACCAACCACCTGCTTCTAGTTGATACACTTGCGGTGGGAAATGGTCATACAAAGGATGAAATTTGGTCCAACAATCAGCAAAGCGTTAAAAAGGTGCAACACTTTGAGTTTATGCAATTGTCTCTTCATATATTGCAGTTTTTATCTTGGAAGTGTAGATCGATCAAAACGGCACACAATGATACAAAAACTATGGCACTGGGTACAATTGTCTCAGTTTCCAACTCTGAATTCCAATCTCACTGTCTTTGTCATTTCTGTGATCATTGTGGAATTGGATAACACAATGGGTCTGTTCATCTTAGGAAATACACAAGTAGAAAGTTTAATGTTTCTAGAACTAGCAACTATGGTCACATAGGTAAAACTGACATCATTCCGTGAACATGTACCAAAATTGAAATTCAATGCTGGTACATGTGGTAAACACAAAAAATAAGGTATCATGACATGTTTACTAAGGTCTAACAAGTCAATCTCGTACAGAGAAGATCTCTAGCTTAGGTATTGTGAGGCTCAACTTGAAGGAACATATCAAATTATTAGTAGAAGAAGATTTTCAATTTTAAGTTCAATGCTGCAGCTTCAATGGACATGCCATTTGCAAGAAAATGATTGCAATATTGTTCAACTTCAGCATCATTGCCAAGGGCAGAAACTTTTGTAGGGATTTTTTAATCTTCTAAGAAAAATTTGATAAAATACATGAAAGATTTTCTAGAAGTAATTAAATTGCAGAAATTAATTTCATTTTTGTTGGACTTGTACAAGAAAGTGCTAGGCTTAATAAAATACCCTTTCCGTTAAAAAATAGATGTCGCTTTAACCTTTGACATAATTATTAAGAAAAAATATTACAATTTTTTTCTCAAATTTACAATTCAATAATTACCCACTTCATTTTTAATCAATAAATAAAAAGAATTTACATAGATCATATTAATAAATGTAACTTCTAATAACTTCACCTCGTTACCTAAAACTCTAAACTAAAAAATATTTTTCAACAAAAATGAAAAGCTAAAACGACGTCTATTTCTTAATAGAGGGATTATTAAAATCCATAAATTCATGTATTGTCAAGTTACCACGTTTAAATTAAGTTTTTTTTGGTCTAAATATTTAGGATTTGTTTGGTAGATTAACTTATAAAAGCATTTTTAGTAATAAATAGACTTTTTAAGAAGAAAAAACGTTTTAAAGCTTTGGTTTTTGTGCTAAAAAAGGGTTTTAAGCTTATATTTTTATAAAAAAAATATAATTATAAATTGTTGTGATCAAACACCATCATTTCTAAAACTTTTTATAATTTACAATGCAATTATAAATGATTATAACAAACAAATCCAAATTAGGTTATATGAAACTGTTCGACCAAAAAAAAGGTTTATGAAACTGCGCAGTGCTGGGTCTAAAACCTCAACCTTGAAAATGGCGGCCTAATCTAATGGAACTCACATAGCGGAACCGCAACTGCGCTTCACTCTTAGCTCCAACTCGGTAAGCTTCAAATTTACTACTTTTGCTCAAATGTCTTCAGTTTCCAGATGTAGTTTCCGACGCATATCAACCATCAGAAGTATCATATCCTCTGCTTCACTATCAACCAAACCCTCGTTGGATGCCGAACCTCCTAATAAATACCCAATTTCAAACCCTAGGGTTTGTAGGTCCAATTGGAAGCAATGGTTTTCCACTCAATCTTCCAAATTTCCTGAGTATGAGATGCCCACGGTGACTTGGGCTGTCGTCCAAGGCCGCAAGGAGAAGCTCGTCTCGAAGGTGATAATATGCGATTATCTCAAGGGTTTGGGTATCTTAACGGATGAATTAGAGGATGTCGAGCTTCCTTCGACCGTCGAAGTTATGAGGGAGAGAGTTGAGTTTCTGCAAAAGCTGGGGTTAACAATTGATGATATCAATGAGTACCCTCTGATGCTTGGGTGTAGCGTTCGCAAGAACATGATACCTGTGTTAGGTTATTTGGAGAAGATTGGGATTCACAGGTCTAAAATGGGGGAGTTTATTAAGAACTATCCCCAAGTTTTGAGTTCTAGTGTTGTGGTTGAGCTTGTTCCCGTGGTTAAGTTTCTCCGAGGGCTTGATGTTGAGAGGGAAGATATTGGCTACGTGTTACAGAAGTACCCGGAGTTGTTTGGGTTTAAGCTTGAGGGGACAATGAGTACCTCGGTTGCGTATCTTGTTAGCATAGGAGTTCATCCTAGAGATATCGGCCCAATGGTGACACAGTATCCATACATATTGGGAATGAGAGTTGGGACTATGATCAAACCTCTTGTTGATTACTTGGTTTCGTTGGGATTGCCCAAGAAAATATTATCTCGGATGTTTGAAAAGCGAGCATATGTTTTAGGATACAGTTTGGAAGAGACCGTGAAGCCAAATGTTGAATGTTTGATTAGCTTTGGTGTTAGGAGGGAAACACTTCTGTCTGTCATAGCCCAATATCCTTCTATTATTGGACTGCCATTGAAAGCAAAATTGTCCAGTCAGCAATTCTTCTTTAACTTGAAGCTCAAGATTGATCCTGGAGGGTTTGCACGGGCCATTGAGAAGATGCCACAGATAGTTAGCCTTGATCAGCATGTGATTTTGAAAGTAATTGAATTCCTTCTGGCTCGAGCAATAGCAGCAGAAGATGTAGCAAAGATGGCTGTTAAATGTCCCCAAATTGTCGCTGTTCCAGTTGGACTCATGAAGAACAGTTATTACTTTTTCAAGAGTGAAATGGGCAGGCCTATAAAGGAGCTTGTGGAGTTTCCTGAATACTTTACCTATAGCCTTGAATCGCGGATAAAACCTAGATATCAGAGACTTCAGAGCAAAGGAATTAGGTGCACTTTGCCTTGGTTCCTTAACTGCAGCGATCAGAGATTCGATGAGAGAATGCAGGGTGATTATATTGAGACGGAGACGGCGGGGCCCTCTTTCTATATGGGAGGGAGGTTAGAACTGCCTACCAATGACGTTATATCAGAAGATGACGAAGATGATAGCGATGATGAAGTCCTTCACAGGCGTACCATCTCCCTGTGGTGAATTTCCTTTTCTCAATTATAATGTCTTAACTATTATTTAAATTGCTTTCATTGGTATTCTGTTTTGACATATTTCATAGCTTGCATGTTCTTTCTCATATTTATTTTTCCCGGATACTGTTGTGCATTACAATATGCCAATATATCCCTTCTGTATAAGGTGGTATGTTTTACAATTCTATTATTAGCCTATTAGTTGCTTTAGATATTCGTAAGAACCGGTTAGATTCAATTGAGAAGATTAGGTTAGTGTCACCTCTGGTTTGGTTGAGAGTTGAGACTGTTACTTGGTACTGGATACTGTTCATGATGTATATTCTCTGAATTTGTTAGTGGTCTCTTCTGCAATGATTTTCTAGGATCAAACTCTGTGAAACATGTGATTCACTTCCCATTTTGGTTTTCGTTTCATATTCAGCCAGGACGATTTATTTTTATATGATAAAGCTCTTATGGCTTTAGAGTTTTCTATATGAATTCAGGTGTTATTATTCTTATATTATATGCTTGTTTTTGTACAAATACTTCAAAACTTTAAAGTTTTCTGTATGAATTCAGGTGTTATTATCCTTATATTATATGCTCTTAGCCTAAGTTTCTTGTTGAGTTTAATTCTTGTACTTAGCAAGTCGAATATGGGACTGCATTCCTGTGTGTGTGGTTTGATATCCTAGTGGAGTTTAGCTTTGAAGATCTACATTTTGCATAATGGAATACGTACTTGGCAAGTCTTGCACTGTGGTCATTTCTGCTTATTAATGAACGAAGTGGTGTTTTTCTTTTCCATGACCTATCGAAATAAACAGCATTCTTTGGCCTTATAACGTGTTTGAGTTTTTTGCAAGATTGAAAAACCATGCTTTGAATGTGGTGTATCTTGACTTGTATATACACGTCGAGTCCTTACAACCTAACATCCTTTCCTCTTTTTTTTTTTTACTGGTAATCGATTCAAATGATCTCTTTCTTGACACTCAATAATAGGAAGCTAGCACTTTTTTTTTCCTTCTATTTGTTTGCCTGCTTATGAGTCATGAGTGCGGACTTGTTGTGTTTGTTTGTTTTTCTTCCTTTTCTTTTCCTGCCTGGTAACCATCTTTAAAATTCTTCTCCTAAACTGTGTTGATCATGATTCACCAGTTTAAGGATTGATTTGGATATAGCTTTAGCTTAATTATGATTTGGGCATCATAAACTCTGATCTGGTGTTGTGTTGCTAGATGTTGAGAAGGCAGATGAATGAGGGGCGACAACATACTCTCTTCCAAACTAGCTCAATTGGTAATCAAGGATCGTGATCAACCTCATCTGCAGAAGATCGACTACTCCTTGATGAAGGGTTGAAAATCTCTGACATCCCCTTCCATGGCTGCTGCTCAACCGAACAATGTACATCCTCCGCAGCCATCCAGAAGGCTTTTCTTTTCAACACTTCTAAGATATAGAATGTTGTATGAACACAGATATTAATTGATGACGACCCACGTCGATTTATGGCTGACCTACAATACCTGTGCATTGAGCAACAGGCGACACACATTCAAGCTATCATAAATGCACCATTGCATTATTTCATTTCATCACCCTATCCGTCATGGCCCATGGGTGATAAACTGAATCAACGAACAAAATTGTCATCCAATCTACATTCGCCGGCCATGCTAACATTAACTCGAATCAAGGTTTCACATTCAAATCCTAATTAAGATAATAAACATATATGTAAAAGGTGCACACGATTCAAAACTTATTACTGCCTCAATGCCACAATGTTTGATCGAGGTCTCTTACGTACACATGATTAATTGTACGGTTTTTCTAGTAGCGAGGTCTCTTACGTACACATGATTAATTGTACGGTTTTTCTAGTAGGGCATAGTCTAGTAGGGCATAGGTTAAGAATTCCTATTTAGGAATATAAACCTTAAAGAAGAAAATGTAACTCCATTTAAAAAAAAAATTAAAATATCTTAAAAAATTAACATATAATTAAAAATTTTTACATATGAGATCTTAACTTATGTCTTTAGGACATAGGTTAGAAAAACCGTTAATCGTATTATATAGGAAATAGCAAGATGACAAACAATACATGAAGTAAACAATCCATATGCAAATACATGCATAAAATTAAACTAACAAGATCAACATCAATACGCATAACAATAACGTATTATATAGGAAATAGTCGAAGGTCACAAGTGTAGACCATAGGGGCCAAACGTCATCTCAGTGATTTGGTCAATCTTATCAGCCATCTCTTGTGTTTAAATAGTTTCTCCAATTCCCAATCTCACCTTTTTTCTGAAAAACACGTTATTAGCAACATTGATACCAAACAAGGAAGCTTTTGTCTCGCTTTTGTTCACCTCAAAATTGCTCAAGCTTTCAAAATTGCACATCTCCACTATCTTAAGAGGCGCACCTTCCATTTCTTCTTCACTCGAGAAAGGAAAACCCATAAATTTCGCTAGAGAAATCACATGCGAAATAGTTTTCTGTATGAATTCAGGTGTTATTATCCTTATATTATATGTTTGTTTTTGTACAAATACTTCAAAACGTTACAGTTTTTTGTATGAATTCAGGTGTTATTATCCTTATATTATATGCTCTTAGCCTAAGTTTCTTGTTGGTTTAATACTTGTACTTAGCAAGTCGAATATGGGACTGCATTCCTGTGTGTGTGGTTTGATATCCTAGTGGAGTTTAGCTTTGAAGATCTACATTTTGCATAATGGAATACGTACTTGTTAAGTCTTGCACCGTGGTCATTTCTGCTTATTAATGAACGAAGGGGTGTTTTTCTTTTCCATGACTAGACTTGGCAATCGGGTCGTGCGAGTCGGGTTCAGGTTTTGGTCGATCGGGTTCTGATCAATCGGGTCGTTAACAAGTACGGGTTGGTTGAGTCGGGTAATACCGGGTTTGGTGCCGGTTCGGGGACCCAACGAGTAAAGTGTATGTTTTTTTAATGATTTTTTACAATAACTTTTATAATAAAATAATAATTTTAATAATAAAATAATAATTTTAATAATAAAATAATAATTTTAATAATAAAATAATATTTTTTACTAATAAAGTAATATTTTAAATAATAAAATAGTATTTTTAATAATAAAATAATTAATATTATATCACTATTTAGTAAAAAATAGTAGAATATTCATTATAAATGAGGTAATATATATGACTGGATCGGGTCGATTAACCCAATGGGTCGGGTCAGGTCGGGTTGCTAGTCGAGTAATGTTTTGCCAGGTCTATCCGTGACCTATCGAAATAAACAGTATTCTTTGGCAAATTATTTTATTTCATCACCCTATCCGTCATGGGTGATAAATGGAATCAACGAACAAAGATTCGCCGGCCATGCTAACATAAACTCAAATCAAGGTTTCGCATTCACATCCTAATTAGGATCATAAACATATATGTAAAAGGTGCACACGATTCAAAATTTATTACTGTCTCAATGGATGAATCTATCTCGGTGTCGAACATTTCAACAATTACAACATATATGACGGAAAATGCTTCTAGTAAGAAGTTCCTTGTAAGTAATTTCAACAATTACAAGATGTGTGATTCTAGGCCGGTTATGGAGCAATTCAATGAAGTGCTTCGGATCCTAGGGCAATTCGCCCAACACAATATGAAGATGGATGAATCTATCTCGGTGTCGAGCATTATCGACAAATTGTCACCTTCATGGAAAGACTTTAAACACATGTTGAAGCACAAGAAGGAAGAATTGTCTCTTGTACAACTTGGAAGCCATTTGCATATAGAGGAATCTCTAAGGGCGCAAGAGGGCGGTAAACCAAAGGAGACTCCCGGATCTTCCTCCGTGAATATTATGGAGGAGGGTGGGAATTCTAAGAAGAATAAGAAGAGGAAGAAGCAATCCTCTAAGGACACCAACGGTAGGTCTAACAAGAAGCCTAAAGGTGCTTGTTGGATATGTGGCAAACCGGGTCACTTTAAGCGTGATTGCCGGTCTGCAAAGGATAGGAATGGAGCGGGACAAAACCGTTCGAGGCAAGGGTCTAAGGACCAAGGCCCATCCACTCATCAAGGTCGGTTTTCATATTTTGGTTCAAGTTCGGATATGAATTATACCATTAATTTCTGAGGCATTTTATGTGCAAGATGATGAAGTGGCTTGGTGGATTGACTCGGGTGCAACTAAGCATGTTTGCAAGGATCGTGGCTGGTTTAAGACGTATGAACCGGTGAATGATAGGTTCGTCCTTCATATGGGCAACGAGTCAACCGCCCCTATCCTAGGCCATGGAAAAGTGGTGTTAGAATTTAGTTCCGGGAAGACCCTTGAACTCAAGGATGTCTTACATGTACCCGGAATTAGGAAAAACTTAGTCTCCGGTGGTGTTTTAAATAAGTGTGGTTTTAAGCAAGTCTTTGAATCCGATAAGTATATCTTATCAAAGTGTGGTGTGTTTGTAGGATTTGGGTATTTTTGTAATGGCATGTTTATGCTGAATATTAATAAAGTGCTCAATTCTACTTATATGGCATGTTCTAGTACAAATGAATCTTCTTTATGGCATGCAAGATTAGGTCATGTGCATTATAAGCGAATGACGGATATGTCTAAGGAAGGATTAATCCATGCATTTGACATGAATTTAGAGAAGTGTAGAACTTGCATGTTGACTAAAATTATTAGACAACCATTCAAAGGCATTGAAAGAAATTTTGCGGTGCTTGGACTTGTACATAGTGATCTATGTGATTTGCATGCTACTCCGTCTTTAGAAAACAAGAAATATTTCATCACTTTCATTGATGATTATTCTCGTTATTGTTATGTGTATTTATTACATGCTAAAGACGATGCCCTAGATAAATTTAAGGTTTATAAAACCGAGGTTGAATTGCCACAAATGACTTGATTAAGAAACTATGCACCGATAGAGGTGGGGAATTTTATGATCCTGTGTATTTCCAGTCCGTAGGCATTATACATGAGACTACGGCTCCCTATACGCCACAACAAAATGGTGTGTCGGAGAGGAAGAATCGAGTCCTAAAAGAGATGGTTAATTCCATGTTATCCTACTTGGGATTGAGTGACGAATTCTGGGGTGAAGCCATGTTAACGGCTTGCTATTTATTAAATAGGGTTCCTAACAAAAGGAATAAGGTCACCTCTTATGAACTTTGGTACAAAAAGAAACTAAGCTTGAATTATCTTCGAGTTTGGGGATGTAGGGTGGTCGTTAGACTACCCCAGCCCAAGATTAAGACCTTGGGGGAAAGAGGTATTGATTGCATCTTTATTGGATATGCTGAGCATTCCAAGGCATATAGGTTCTATATAATAGAGCCTAATGATTCTATTTCGGTTAACACTGTGATTGAGTCAAGAGATGCGATATTTGATGGGAATCAGTTCTCGTCCATACCTAGACCAAAGGATTTGGTTCCAATTACTAGTGAAACTAAAGAAGGAGATGGCTCGGCCATACCTCCTAACGAGTCACCTATGCTCCGTAGGAGCAAGCGAGGGAGGATTGAAAAGTCTTTCGGCCCAGAATTACAAATTTATTTGGTTGAAGGATCTAGAGATGAAGTTGAGTTCCAATACTCATATTTTTATCATATTGATGAGGATCCTAGGACTTTTGGTGAGGCAATGAGGTCTCAAGATGTTGCTTTCTGGAAAGAAGCAATAAATGATGAGATGGATTCCATCATGGGAAATAATACGTGGGTCTTATCGAATCTCCCACCGGGTTGCAAGCCTTTGGGCTGCAAGTGGATCTTCAAGAAGAAGATGAAAGTCGATGGCACTATCAATAAGTTTAAGGCCCGATTGGTTATCCAAGGCTTTCGACAAAGGGAATGTATTGATTATTTCTATACCTATGCTCCGGTTGCTCGGATCTCCACCATTAGGTTGTTGATTGCCTTGGCGGCTATTAACAATCTTGTAATTCACCAAATGGATGTAAAAATGGCATTCTTGAATGGTGATTTGGAGGAGGAGGTGTACATGAAGCAACCTGAAGGGTTCATTATGCCCGGTAATGAGCATAAGGTGTGTAAGTTGATAAAGTCATTGTATGGGCTAAAGCAAACACCTAAGCAGTGGCATCAAAAGTTTGATGAGGTTGTCGATCTTGTCGAGCGGGTTCGAGTTAAATCAGTCGGACAAGTGTGTATACAACAAATTTGATAAATCCGGTAATGGAGTAATCATTTGCTTGTATGTTGATGACATTTTGATCTTTGGTACGGACCAAAAACAAGTAGACCTTACAAAGACCTTTTTGTCATCAAGTTTTGCCATGAAGGACATGGGGGAGGCGGATGTGATCCTCAGTATTAGAATCAAACGTGAGAACAAGGGACTATCTTTGTCACAATCTCATTACATTGAGAAAGTGCTTAAGAAATTCAATTGTGAGAATTGTTCTCCGGTAAGCACTCCCATGGATCCGAGTGTGAAGCTTATGCCTAATACGGGTAAAGCAGTATCATAACTTGAGTACTCATAAGTGATTGGTTGCTTAATGTAGCCATGACGAGTACGAGATCGTACATTGCTTATGCGGTAGGAAAGTTGAGTAGATACACTAGTAATCCTAGTACTCACCATTGACAAGCAATAAGGCGGGTACTCAAATACTTAAAGGGAACCATGAATTATGGTTTGTCATATGTCGGATTTCCTTCGGTTCTAGAAGGGTATTCGGATGCGAGTTGGATCACTAATGTGGAAGATCTTTCTTCTACTAGTGGTTGGGTATTCTTGCTTAGGGGAGGTGCCATTTCATGGGCTTCTAAGAAGCAAACTTGCATTACAAGTTCGACTATGGAATCGGAATTCATAGCATTGGCCGCTGCCGGTAGAGAGTCGGAATGGCTAAGGAACTTAGTCTACGAGATTCCTTTGTGGCCGAAACCGGTGTCACCCATATCTATCCATTGTGATAGTCAAGCTACTTTGGCTAATGCTTATAGCCAAGTGTATAATGGTAAGTCGCGACACCTGGGCGTTAGACATAGCGCGGTACGTGAGTTGATCACTCATGGGGTGATCGCTATTGAGTTTGTTCGGTCTCAACAAAATTTGGCGGACCACTTGACAAAGGGGTTAGCTAGGGACTTGGTGATCAAGTCATCTATCGGGATGGGTTTAAAGCCCGTTTAAAATCTCTAATGGTGGGATACCCAATTCCCCTCTAATATGACGTTAGAGGCTGAATTCAATGTGGAAAGCCTACACTTAGAGTTTGGTACATATGTTCAATATCATCCCAAGGTATGTGCTCGGACCTGCAAGTAAAGTTGGGTTGAAGTTTATCTTCTTAATGGATCTTTTGAAAAAATGCATTTGCAAGTGCATGATTGAAAAGAGTCCACCTATACGAGTGTGAAGTGGTGCCGCTTCAACTAGCCCGAGCCTGACTTTGTATACGCTCATGAATGGATAAGGACACATGGCTAGAATAGTGTCAAGTTAGCACTTGGAGTAGTGTAGCAACTTGTGTGTGTTGTATCTTCAAGTATTCAGATGAGTTGAAGGGTTCAATCCATAGGACACCCTGATTCTCGATTATTTGAAATGTGTACTACACTAATGTGAAAATTCAATCCTAAGGACATTTTCATTTATGCATAAGTTTGTGTTTGATGTGTGCTTTTAAGTGAATCAAGGATTACACTAAAATGGGGAAGGATTGTTGGTGATTTTAGTGTCATCGGTCATTTGGTGTAGTCAGGATTCGCTCAAGACTTAAGGAGTTCGTTCGGCGCATAACGAGTTTCGGGGGTGCGGAGTGCACACTCGTGTGCGTGGATTCGTACTCGGGGTTGCGGAGCTTGTTGGTTTAAATAAGAGTAGATTGGCGGTTTTTTAACCAACTTTTGGCGGTTTTTTTTACCAATTTTCAACCGCCATACAACCGCCCAACCTCCATATAACCGCCTAACTACTTATGCCCTATATAAGGGTGAGGTTGGGGCAAGTCTTGGGATATCCGAAAAGAGAACAATCTCTTGTATCGAATAAACACAAAAACACCAAGTGTACTTGTTTTTTTATTTGAGCAGTGTAACAAACCTTCTTTTTTTATTTGAGCGGTAACAAACCTTCTTAATTCAGACCGTTTATATGCACTTATTTGTAACAAACCACTCTTTATAAAAAAAAGTTTGTATAAAATCATCTCTTATTCATAATTTGTTGCAAATAACCACTCATATCATAAATCATTTTAATCATCATATTACATATACTAAAAGAAAAAATAAACTTATAATTTTTATTTGTTTTTTATTATTTTTTGTATACTCTCATCCGAACAAGATAAACACCCAAATTAAGAGACGTCATCAGTGTAAACCGTAATAGTCCAAAATACTTCCAAAACCTAGACTGAATACCGAACCAAAATAATGCACTTTGTTCCAGTTCCGATTTGGTCCAAACCACTTTGATCTCGATTATGGACCGTGTCATTAATTTTCTCTTTCTTTATTCGTTATCTTAATGATTTTGATGATGGAAAAAGAATATTATCAAATTCTAATTAGTTCATGTTTACCTTTTAAGTTGAAAATATTAATATAATTAAAATTGTGGAAGAAATCATGTAATAACAAACACTCTTGTGCGGACGATACACATATGACATAAAATTTATGCAAATTTAGGATAAAATTTATAAACTAGAGGAATTTATGCAAAAATATTTGTGTTTTAAAGTGTACAACTTGTTGCCTAAATGTGTATGTATTTTACATTGTATTTTAATAATTATTTAAGTGCATAAACTATGAACTAAAATTATAGTTAAATTGAATTATTTGATTAAATAAGAGTTAGGGACCTGGGGTGGTTGTTTGTAACAAATTATGAATAATGAATAATTTAATACAAACTTGTTTATAAAGGGTGGTTTGTTACAAACAAGTGCAAATAAGGAGTGTTTTTATGCATTTACCCCTAACCCTTCCGGGTGAAATTCCGGTGAGGAAGGCCTCTTAGAGAAGGAATAAGGATGGACTACATCCGTAGGATGGAGTCCATCCAAGGGCCAGAAACTAAGAAGCTAAGTGGGCCGGCCCACTCTCGCTTTTCGATTGAAAGTTAGCGGGCTCCTAAAACACTGTTCACTCTCGCTTTTCGATTGTCTTCTTCGTTCCCTGAAATCAAACCGTTCTCTCTCTCGTTCTTCTTCTCTCTCTTGCTCTCGCTCTCTTCTCGGTTCTCTCTCTCACTTTCACAAGTCGACCATTCGCTGCACAATCAAGCATTTCCCGAGTGATTTCTAGCGATTCGAAACATAAACCCTAGAAAAGGCGATTTTCACCGAATCAACAGAAGAGAAGAAGAATCGTCGCAACAAACTAGAACTCAGAAATACGAAGATTCAACAACAAAAGAAGAACAAAATGAGGTCAAAGATAGCAAGTGGAACACAAAGTATATTTCTCACTAAATACATAATCGCAAAAGGTCGATGTAGATATTTCTCACTAGATACATGCTCTGATTTGAAATATCTTCTATATATTAGACTGAATGTAAGTCTGTGCATAATAGATCAGTAAAAATATCTTCTATATATGTCACTCGCTGCTTTTGCTCTAACATGTGTGTGTAGATGCATCACTGAAGAGTGTTAGTGCATGAGTAAGTGTTTCTAGGCTCATGACTTAGTGTGTGATGGTGTTTGAGTACCTATGTGTGTATATGCAAGACTTCATGAGCCTATTTATATAGGTGCATGACTGAAAACGAATTGGTGCATGCGTAAGTGTTTATAGGTGCATCAGCTAATGAAGATGCATGAATATATCTGTGTGCATGAGTCAGACAATGTGAGTGCATGAGTAAGTGTTTCTATATGCATGACTTAGTTTGTGATGGTGTATAAGTAACTATATGTCTATGTGCCTTCCTCTTTCTATGCAGTGTTTATATGTGCATGAGTAATTATGTGAAGGTGCATGAGACAGTGTTTTATAGGTGCATGCCTTGTTATGTGGAAAGTGCATGAGTAATTATGTGTAGGTGCATGAGACAGTGTTTATAGGTGCATGACTTGTTATTTGTATGTGCATCAGCTAATGAAGATGCATGAATATATCTGTGTGCATGAGTTATAGAATATGAATGCATGAGTAAATTTGTTTCTAGGTGCATGACTTAGTTTGTAATGGTGTATGAGTAACTATATGTGTATGTGCCTTCCTCTTTCTATGCAAGTGCTTGAGTTAAGAGTGTGTAGATGCATGAGCCTAACATGTGGTTTTGTGAATAGTACTGTCTATTATGAATGATATATATATATATGTATAATATGTAGGAAAAGGAAAGCATTGTGATGACAAAAATCCACCCGACATAGTCAAGGAGTTAAGATATGGTACATTAATCATTACTCAAACACAATCACCAAGCGAAACTCAAAACAAATCCAGGTCTCAGGCTAAAACAAAACAACTAGATCCAGTTACTACAAACACAACTTTGCCATCACCATCAATAACAAAAAGAGTAACAAGATCACAAAAATATATAGACACTGATAAGTCAAATAGAAATATAAATGCATGAGTCAACTAGAAATATAAATGCATGAGTAAAAAATAACTAAACTGCATGAGTTATTTCTTATTGGTGCATGAGTTATTTCTTTGTAATTTCTTGTTGGTGCATGAGTTGGTATGTTAGTTCATGACTCACTATCTGATATAGCATGAGTAAATTACTTCTTGGTGCATCAGTATGTTTGTGCACCAATGAACAACCACTCATGCACTTTAACAATATAGTCACAAGCACAGGCACTTGTATCTGCAACATTTCAAACATACTTATGCACCAATGAAAAAGCACTCATGCATAAGTATGTTTGCAAAAGGTGCATGAATAACTGGTTGTGCTTGTGTGTTTAAAAATGTGTGCATGAACATATTCTTGTGCACTGTGAATTAACAGACATTGAAGACCAACCAATTGTGCACCCAACCACAGTTCATGGAGATGCACCCCCTCCCACTCCTATGTTTGGTAAGCTATTGCTCGTTATATCTCTTAAAATTTTCATCGCCATGGATTTGTTAGTCAATATCTAATGCATTTTGAGTTTTGAATGCAGGGAAGAGAAAAGAGAGCATGGCAAAGTGCCCTCACTATTCAAAGAGGCCAAGGGTCTTGGACCAAGATCAGAGCGATAATGACGATATACCCATTGCTGAGATACTGCTGAAGATGGAAAGCAAAGCAGCAGAAGAGAGGGAGTATGCTCGTAAAAAGGCTGCTGCAGACATAAAGGGCAAGGCCAGATTGGAGGAGGGTGAGCAGAACAATACAAAAAAAACACAGAAAAAGGTGAGAGGGGATAAAGAGAGTGTGGACAGTGTGTTTGTTGTAGAGTCCAAGATCCCAAAGTTGGGCAACAAAACGGGTATTAAAGAACTGAGGAAGGACTACCCCATGCTAGTTTGTAGAACATCCCCCTCTGTCATTTCATCCTACGTGCTTTCCCAGACTGATTTCACAGCCAATCAGAGAAATGCTCTGATGGAAATTGGCTTTGAGAGTATTGTACACTGGGACATAAAGGACATGCCTATGAGGCTAGGGCATTATGTCTGCAGTAGGTTTCACCCTCTAAACTCTACAATAAAACTTAGCAATGGGAGAAAGATACCCGTCACAGATACTGATGCCTATGATTATCTTGGCATTCCCAAGGGACAGGTTGAGATTGATTTGCCTAAGGCACTCACCAATGAGGAGGTTCTGCAGCAGTTGAAGGCTGATTTTGAGGGAAAAGAAATCAGAAATTTGACTGCAACCGACATCTTGAAGAAGATGAAAACATATGATGGAGGGATTTGGTTCAAAAGATATTTCATTCTGTTGTTTGTCAACACGATTGTTGAGTCTTATTCGAGTGGGAAAATAAATCTGAAGATTCTTCAATTGCTGGAGAATGTAGATCAAATAAGGAACTTTAACTGGAGCTCATTCCTCTACAAGGCCCTCATCAATTGCTCTGTTGCATGGGCAAATAAGAAACAAAAGACTTTTAATGGCAGCTTGCTTCTACTGCAGGTAAACATTCCCATTTTGGTGTTTTCATAACTGCATGAGTTAATGTGTGTATATGCATGACTGAAAATAGTGTTGGTGCATCACTTGTTGTGTCATAGTGCATGAGTAATTATGTGTGTAGGTGCAAGGGTTAAGAGTATATAGTGCATGAGTAATTATGTGTAGGTGCATGAGCCAGTGTTTATAGGTGCATAATGTTATATGACTGTGTGCATCATATAATATATCTGTGTGCATCTAGGAGCATGATTTAGTTTGTGATGGTGCATGAGTAACTACATGTCTATGTGCCTTGCTCTGTGTATGTAGGTGCTAGAGTTAGCATTGTGTAGATGCATGAGCCTACTTGTACAGGTGCATGACATAAAATGTATTGGTGCATGAGTAAGTGTTTATAGGTGCATAATTTAATGAGTGCATAAGTAAATTTGTTTCTAGATGCATGAATATATATGTGTGCATGAGTCAGAGAATATGAGTGCATTGGTAAGGGCCGCTGAGTGCATGAGTCAATCATTATCTAGTAATATATGTGTCGGCTATACAAGAATTCTATGACTAATTTCTTTTTGAATTATGTTTTCCAGTTGATTTATGTGGATAGGTTGAAGTGGAAAGGTCTAAATGTCCACAGAAAATTCCCCATTATCAAGAACTGGACCACCAAAATGTTAAAAGATAGGGAGGATGAGGAAATACTGCATGGTGGGTTCGGGAATGGATTTCTCCTCAGTAGACCAACCTTCAAAGAACCTGCAGAGGCAAGCGCGACCAGGGAGGTTAATGAGCCAGAAGAGGCAGAGCTTGATGTTCCAACTGAACAAGCAAATGTCGTTCAAACGGATGAGCAGGTGAAATCTTTTATGGAGGAATACCTAAAAGAGATTGAAGGCATGGCTCGTAGTGTTCGAGCTGTTTTGATGAAAAAAAAGCAAATCCCGGCACAACTGAAGAAAAATAGTGTCTTGCAGACTGTCAACAACCAGGCCGAAAAAATTATCAATGTCAAGCTTACCTCAACGATTCATGATGAGGTGTCTGAGGAGCAACCAACACAAGACACTGAGTTCTGGGATATAGCTGTGAAATGTATGGAGGAGGTTGAGAAAACACTTACTGAACAAAAAGAACACAGCGGGAACATGTTTATTCCCGGGTTTTCAGATCTCATCCATACAATCACAAAAGAGCATGATGATAATGGTGTGCAATATGAGGAAGTTGACAACATGGATATTGATGAAGAAGTTGTCATTTCTGACAAGGCTGTAGCTGGGGAAGACGTTGAGAAGGACGTTTGTAGAGGAGTGGATGTGGAGGATATTGTTGATAAGGGTAATGAGGGTAAGGACAAGGACAAAGATAAGCAGGCAGAAAATAGGAGGGTAAGTGACTCTACAAAAATATTTTGTACATGATTCTCCATGAATAACATTAACATTTAGTGTATGATACTGATGCTTTTTCTTAATTATTGCAGATGGGTCCAGAAATCCCTAGTTTTGACTTGGGTCTGTCACCAATACAGGTAAAATCTACTTTAAAATTACTGTTGAGGGTGGTTTAGATGCATGAGCCTATTTATATAGGTGCATGACTGGAAGCTGATTGGTGCATGAGTAAGTGTTTATAGGTGCATAAGCTAAAGAACGTTGGTGCATAAGTAAATTTGGTCCTATACGCATGAATGTATCTGTGTGCATGAGGCAATATTAGAACCCACTAAGTGCATGAGTAAATATGTTATATAATTAACAAAAAATATTGTTTTTTGAAGGTGGAATTAGAAGGACAATTGGAGGCTGTTGTTGTAGAGGAACTTAACAAAGAAGTTGATGACAAAGAGGACAAGGAGAAGAAGGACAAGCAAATTGCTGACAAAAAGAACAAGGACAAGGAGGTGGAAGAGAGTGTACAACAACAAGAGGTGGATCAAGCAGGACAAGGACATCAAGAGAGCAATAAGGAAGTTGCTGGCAAAGAAGGGATTGTAACTCAAGAACAAAAGAGTACAAGCATGGAAGATATTGTATGAGTTAATGATTATTAGTGCATGAATGAATAATTATTGGTGCATCAATGAATGCTTGTTAGTGAATATTTGTTAATAACTGTCAGTGCATGAATGAATGCTTTTTGGTGCATCTGTGAATAACTAAATTCTGTGTGTATGTGTTGTAGGAGAACATCACCAAGGAAAAAGTGCAGGATGATAATGTAGATAAGCAACCAAAAAAGGTATATAAAACAACATGTTTATCTCTGAATTATACATTGTCTAACTAAGTGTTATCCATTTCAAACAATTTCCTAATTAAAAAACTTGTGAATGTGGGGTTTGTCAGGTGAAATTTGTGTGCAGTTCTGAGCCAAAAGGTATATCTGATGCTACACCAGCAGAGAAAAGGAACATTTTTCCTTCTGAAAATACAATTTCACCATTTAAGGAGAGAGAGGTAAATATTTGTGAAAGAACAACAACCGATGAGAAGATCATTTACAATTGGATAACTGTTGAAGAAGGAGGGGAAGAGTAAGTACATATTTAATCATATGAATTTGTTTATAACATTTAATAACATGTACCTAGTTTACAAATTGATTTTTTTTTTGTTGCAGTGAAAAGGTTTTCCAAATGGTAGATACCACTCTCAAGAAAAAGGACTTGATTTCATTGGCTGTAAATGCTCTAGTAGATAGTCTGTGCATTGATGCATTTACAGTCATGTTAAATGAAAATGAAACATATAGGGGTCGTATGTCACCGTTGAGATTCTTTCTACCGTCATTGACTATGGTAAGACACAGCTTTGCAACAATATTATGTTAATTTGTGCTCTAATTTATCAATTTCCATTTTTTGTGTTCGCAGACTTTTGCTTGTGATGACACATCATACAACATGGAGGAGAAATCTAGCCTATTCACAGATACAATGCTAGAAACATTTAATGGTGTCAAGGGTTTTAAGAACAAAAACTACACAATTAAAAATGTTGATGTGGTAATTATCTTAAACTCAGCTTTTACTGGTGCATTAGTATGTTCATCACACTGCACGAGGTTTTTATTATTGGTGCATGAGTTAGTATGTTAAAGTTCATGAGTGATTGTGTGATATTATGTTGGTCCATGAGACAGTGTTTTGTATGGTGGTGCATGAGACTTTTTATTATTGGTGCATGAGTTAGTAGGTCAATGTTCATGAGTGATTGTGTGATTGTATGTTGGTGCATGAGACAGTGTTTTGTATATTGGTGCATGAGGCAGTGCTCAAAAGTGCATGAACCAATGCTTGCAGGTGCATGAAATATTGTTTGTACAGTGCATGAACTATTCTTTCTGGGTGAATCAGTGAGTTAATTTGAAGGAATAGTTGTGAGTGCATGAGGGGGTGGATATATGTGCATGATAACTGCATTAATGTGCATGAGTAAGTCAATATTGATATTAGATAACTTACAATCTGTTTTTCTTTTACTTGTACAGTTCTTTTTCCCAGTTATTAGCCACGGGCATTACTATTTGATGGCAATAAATGTCAAGAACCCAAGTTTCCATATCATAGACAATTCATCAAGTGGGGACGATAACAAGTATGGAAAAGTACCATCTATTCTGGTGAGTAAACATTCAGTATAATGATTTTATAACAATTATAGCTTTTGATATACAGAAATGTTAATAGAATTTAACCGTTTTATTTGTGCAGAGACATTTGATGGTCAGTTTCTTAATGAATAATGATATGGAAGCCAAAGCTAAAGCAATTGAAGACATTGCAAATGTCCCATGTGAAAGGCTGCAAATGAAATGGAGGGATGCTAAAAACAAAGTTGACTGTGGGGTCTTTCTACTAAGACATATGGAGACATATATGGGCAATGGACTCTCAAGCTGGAATCCTAAACTGAATACGGGAGACAAACGCCAGTTGGCAAAGCTTAGGATCAAGTATTGCTACGCCCTCCTAACCAGCGAGTTTAATGAAAGGAAGGCCAGAGTTGAAGAAATTATTCAAGAGAAGAAAGCTGGAAATGTAGCAGCTGTGCGTGGTCGTGGGCGTGCGAAAAAGAATGTTTGAATGTAATGTTGGCTAATCTAGTGAACAATTTAGGTAATGGTTCTACGAATTTAGGTAATATAGCAGATGTTTTCAAGAAACAGTAGGTGTATTTGTAAGTATCAGGTAATCCATCGGACAGTAGGCATTTGAACAGTTTATGAATGTTTCTCATTGAAAGTTTAATGCTCATTCAAGCGTTGCAACAAAGTGCATGAGTTAATATTTAAAAATGCACGAGTTATTATCTCCGACAGTTCAAGAGTCATTGTTTGTTGGTGCACCAGTTGATATGTAAAAGTGCATGAGTCACTGCATTTTGATGCATGAGTGAGTATACATAAGTGTTTCTTAATATTGACGACAATATCTGAATACCTAATTTACAGAAAAGAGAAATAAAAGTGCATGAGTCACTGTATTTTGGTGCATGAATGAGTATACATAAGTGCATTTCTTAATATCTGAATACCTAATTAACAGAAAAGAGAAATAACAGTGCATGAGTCACTGTATTTTGGTGCATGAGTAATTATGCATAAGTGCATTTCCTACTATCTGAATACATATAAAATTTGAAACACCTAATTAACATATTGAGCACAAGTCGTGATGTTGTGTCCCGACCTTTTACAAAGAGTACATAATCTTGTCTTCTTTTTGGAATTTTCGATTCCAACCTCTTGACCGCTTCTAATGCGCATCTTCCTGAACTTGTTCTTTGCCATTTCCGGAGGATGGACATTCACTTGATCCGGTAACGGGCCTACAAATTTCTCAAACTTATAGTTGCTAGCTGATGTTGAGGCAGAAGGATCAACTACTTGTGACGTTGTGAGTGCAGCCTTTTGTTCCTTTAAAATAACTAAAAACTCTTTCAATTTGTCCATATCGTCACCAACAATGTCGACACAAGCGTACATTTCTGTCATCACTTCAGCCAGCAGCGTCTTCTTTTCATCGATTTGAACACTCGCATCATACACTGCACCATCCACTTCAAAAATTGGTTGTAGAATCGCTTGCTTTGTCCAGCGAGTATTGATGAGGGTAGGAGGTAAGACAGTTGCATGAGTATTCTTCAAAGCAAAGAAAATATGTCGGCAGGGAAAGCCCATAGTGAGGAAATTATTGCAAGAACAGTGATACTCATTGCTTGCAACAACTTTCTGAACAACACAGATTCTGCCAAATTCGTCTTCAACCCTAAAGTGATGGATATCGGCATCTTTTTTCAGTTCATCAAGGCTGCAATGATACGTGCCACTAACAAACGCCTCCTGGACATCATAAAATGCATTGATAGTGTAAATAGTTGCTAGGTTCTTTTCAAACTGGTAAGGTGTCTTCATCTGTGGAGTGCAGGTAGCGGAATCCATATCACACTTTTTTTGATTATGCCGTTGCGATTCAATTGCACTGCTATACTGCATCATGAACACCACTAGGCTTGATTGAGACCCTATGAAATTTCCAAAAAAACTGTTTTGACTCTCGGACCTTGATGTCGTCCTCAATAAGGACGACATTCTCACATCATGAAAAAATGCAGGGATCCAATAACGCCGTAGCTCAAACATTACTCCTAGCCACTCATGCCCTTGGAAACCAAATTCTTCAAGAACCGAGAACCACTCATTTTCAAACTCAATTGGAGTGAGTTCGTCACTCCAAACAATCTTCTTGAACTTCTTTTGAAACGAATCAATGATAGAAGGATTTGTATTTGGAGGGAACTTAACCTTGTTAGCAACCTTCATCATTATATGCCACATGCACAAACGGTGGACAGAATGAGTAAACACTCGTTCAACAGCAGCCTTGACAGATGCAGCTTGATCAGTTATAATGACATGAGGTTCATGGCCCATCGCCTTCTTGAAATTCTCAAATAACCACACATAAGAGTCAATGTCTTCATGCAAAAGCAAAGCAACAGCAAATGTAATAGACCTCTTATGATTGTCCACTCCAGTAAATGGTATGAACACCATATTATATCTGCAATATGGGGTGCAAGAGTTTGAGCATGTTAGTGCATGAATGATTCAGTAAAGGTGCATGAAGCACCAGGTATAGGTGCATGAGCTGATGAGCGTAGGTGCATGAGTTACCCATTATAAATGCATGAGCTGATGAGCATAGGTGCATGAGTTACTCATTGCAGGTGCATGAGTTACTCAGGGCACATGGGGAAATCATTTGATCATACATAAATCAGATTACATAAGTAAAATGAATGAAAATAAAATTACCTAATCAACTGGTATGTAGCATCAGCCGATACTACATCACCGAAATAAGAGAAACTCTTCCGATTGATAGGATCACACCAAAACAAACGGCATAGCTGGCCCTCCTTGTTTACATCATAATCAAAATAATATGCATTGCAGCATTCTTTCTTCTTCAAAAAGTCATTGATGACCATTTGAGCATCACTGCCTTCCATGTATGAGTTCAAACCCCTCATAAAGTTCTTGAAGTCAACAACAGTGGCGCCTACGTTAGAATATGAACCCACTAGATTCTTGTACACTTTGTAACTCTTAGTGACACCAATGTTGGATTTAATACAGTTCATCATAATTTCTTGATGAAATGGAGTCACTTGCCTGTTCCCTTTTGAGAAAACCATATGAGACAGCTCCAACATAGCATGTGTATGACCATACTCCAATTTTGTAACACGGTAACCATCATTACCTTCGTACTTGAGCCAACACTTAGCTTCACAACCACATCTATTAGATATTCTCCTCCTTTTCACAACATCTCCATCTGTCGGGACAGCCTGGTTGAACTCGGAATATGGAGAGACAACTTTGTATCCTTCTCTGTTACAACAAAGGTGCTTCCAAATAACAGTCGGCGGTACATCCTTGTTTTTCTTGGTAGAACAAACACGAACAGTAAAACCACATGCCGCTGCATAAGCTTCATAAAAGGCAATAGCATCGTTAAGAGTCGGGAAAAGCTGCCCAAGATACGGCTTCAATGAATCATTGCACTCCGGAATAATATATTCAGCGGTAATGCTTGGGGAAACAGATATAACATTATGCTTCATTTTATGCTCATCTCCTGACGAAAGAAAGAGTGAAATTAATAATAGAGTATGAGCTAATAAGTGCATGGCCTTATACATAAAGGTGCATGAAAGAGTGAATAAAGGTGCATGACTTATGGAAACAAAGTGCATGAGCTGCATAAACCAATGGAATAAGTGCATGAGCTTATAAGGGGGACTGTTGACTCAAAGAAAGTGCATGACCCAATGAATATAGGTGCATAAACAAATAAAGTAAGGTGCATGAGGTATTTATTTCTATGCAATATTCACACAATCAACAAGGATAAAGGTGCATGCACCAAGAACATACCTAAAAATGCAATACACAGATCTTATTTGCAATACCTAAAATTCAAAACTGACAAATTCAACCAAGCACATACCTAAATCCCAATAAACAGAGAAATTCTGCTGAAACACACATACATAAATGCCTAAATACCTAAAAAACAAATAAATCAACAACAATTTACAGATCTGTACCTGAATCAGTAGAAGGAGTAACCATGTCGACTAAGAACGACGAGACTAAAATGAAAACATCAAGAAAAAGATAAGGCACACCGGCGGCAAGACGGAAACGATCGGGCGATGAAACGAGCGAACGGATTAGTTTTATCACGAAGAAGGATGCATTACCACAAAGAAGGATGGATTACAAGTAAAAACGAAACAGCAAGCAACCTGGAATCTGGTTTTTTGGAGCGAGCGAAGAGAAGGAATCTGGTTTTTTGGAGCGAGCGAAGAGAAGGAAGGTAGGGAACAATGAAAATTAGAAGGAAAAAGAAAAAATCACGAACGGCTGCGATTAGATTGTGATGGAAAAGAACGAACGGTTGAGAAGCATCCTCATTCCTACCCTAATACCCTATCCTCACGTGATCTTTTTCCAACCCTTATATAGTTGAATTCGGACTTTTCTAATTTAGTGTAACTCTTATATGTTGAACGAATTTATAATCTTATATTGTGAAATTCTAGCTTCTCGCTTTACGGTTCTTCAAGTGCAAATACTTTTATTACCATTCTTATATTTAATGTATGCTTTTGGTTTCGGAGTATTTTTGTTATAAATCGTTTTTGAATATGCAAGATATCTATATTTTTATAGATTTATGCTATGGTAAGATCATGATATAGGGTAAAATGAGTGGAGGTATTTAGGGCGTTAAATAAAAATAGACTGGATGGTTGAGATTTAATCTAGAGAGTCACAAATACACGGTGTGAAATCACCTTCATCCGATTTCTTTCAAATACGAATTTCACGGGATTTTATTCCACTCTCAAATCTCTCAACTTTTTCCCGACCGTTCAAATTCCTCTTTCATCTCTTCTCTCATGTCTCTCTCTATCACCTCCATTGATGACTTCTCTGGAGCTTAGCGTCTTTTAGACTAAAGAACTCATAACTAGAACATAATTAGACAGATCTTGTGCATTGAGCGCATATGATGAAAGGATTCGCTGAATCTTTTGCAGGCTTGATGGATTAATGTCATGAGTAGCCAGAAAATCTGCTGCGTGATTATCTTATTTGAAATAGTGATGTACCTGTATAGCATCAAAGGAAGAAAGTAACGTAGTAATGTAAACAATAATGGTATGTATTTCCTAGAGAATTCTCCAAGTACCCTTGATGGAATTGATGATGACAAAATTGCCACCTTTTATAACTATTTATTTTTATGTTAAGGCTTATCGCTTGGCGAATGCCATAGAGAGTTGATGATTCAGTTTGTAGAACAATGGTATACGGAATTCGTTCGTGGTGAAGATAAATAATACCACCATTATTGTTACGAATTAAGTATCCAATGTGTGAAGTATTGTCAAGTTTTTTGATCCATCAAAATTTAACTTAGCCCAATCAGGAGGAGGCTTTTTCCAAGTCCTATTAGTAGTACGAGTTTTGTTTCTTTTAATGGAGGGCTTAAGAGGTTTGTGAAGGGAGGAGGTCGAAGTAATCCATTTTTGAAATTGATAGTATGCTTGATCAGAGGGGGATATAGTTTGATTATTATCATTTTTTGCGAAAAATTATTGTGTTACGGTGATTCCAAATAGTCTACCATAAAATAACATTGGTTTCGATGAGGTGTTTGAGTCTCTATAGTGGTCAAATTTAGTTAAGAAGTCCGGTGTAAATTGGAGGGAGAATGAAATGTTCCGTTTTTTTCAAGATTTGCAATCATCTTCTGTGTGAAGGAGCGGGTAGAAAATAAATGGTTAAGATCTTCATTATTTGATACAAAGACTGCATTGAGAGGAGACTTTCGAGAAATGTCGATTTAATCTTTCTATATTTGGAAGAGAGTCAAACAAAGATTTCCTTAAAAAATGTTGGACTTTTGGAGAAATTTTAGAGTTCCAAATCCAAGATGAAAATTCATATTGAGAAGTGAGTGGAGTTGCTTCAATGATAGATCTAGTTGATTTGACTATGAAGTTATCATCCGAGGAGAGTCGCCAAATAATGTGATCCTCCACATGGGTTGTAGGAATATGTATTTGCAAAAATAAAATGATATAATAGATGAAGGATGAAGATTTTGAAGCTAACTTATATCCCATTGATGGCTAGGAGTTATGAATTAGAAAACTTTTAAAGTAATATAAGTGGAGTTTTGTTGAATACATGTACATTATAGCTAGACTGAATAATTTAAGGGTTGTACTAAATTAGTAAGAATTTGATGCAAAGTTATCTTGCCTTAACAAAGGGACCCAAAGCGAAAAATATGAGGCAAAGAGATTCATTGTGTATTTATATGTTTGAACCAAATTATTATAATAAAAAAGTTAAGATGTGACCTAGTAACTGCCTTAAAAAAGTATGGAGTTGATGCAACCTTAGCTTATGATTTGTGATCTAGTTCTTGTCTTGTTAGATGGAAGATGGACCAACATTTCAGAGGCAACAAAATACGTATTATCTTCCAAACTTATCTCAATTGGCCGATAATCAAGGATCATGATCATCTAAGCTCTAGCAAATAACTCTGAAATGTTACAGTCACAAAGACTACTCCTTGATGAAGAAAAGCACTTAACAGATTGCAACTAATTGAAAATCTCTCTCATCACTTTCATGTATGTTGCTCAACCGGACAATGTACATCTTGTGCTGCTGCCCAGAAGGCCTTACTATTAAATGTATCAGATTCTTGTGTGACCCAGTCTTATAAGATTTAGTAGTTTTAATCAGTCCTAACTTTTCCTGTCTTTGACATATATGTTGAGACTTACCGTTGTAAATGACTTTCCTAGATCTTCCTATCATTGCTCGACTATGACAATGGATACATACAACATGAACTAGTTGAGGCCAACATGAAAAATCTTCTAAGACATTTCTTATGAAATCATCTTCCTCTCTGACTCTATCCAAAAAATAAATTCACTTTCGTAGTCGATCGAGCAATGCATGTTTGCTTGGATGATTTCTAAGATACCGAGCCACCTTCAAGAGTGAGCACATATCCACTTGTCGACTTAGTATCTCTTCTGTCGGTTATTCAGTTTGCATCATTATATCCTTCTAGAACTGAAGGATATTTAGTATAATGCAAAGCTTAAATTTGTGTATTTAAATACTCAATACCCGCTTCAAAGCTTTCCGATGAAAGTCAATAGGATTACTCGTAATCGGCTTACCGTACTCATTGTAAAAACTATATCTGATCGAGTACAATTCATGACATACGTTAAATTTGTCAAAATATGAGCATACTTATTTAATTTGTTCCTTACTCTCACGAATATCTTATTTAATTTGTTTACAATTAAAAGTCTTAACAATGTCGACCAGAAATTCCTAGCAAGAGCTTCGACCACCTTGTCTTTAGACGGCGTGTGAGGGAGCGTCTTTTGTTTTCATGGGAAGATCATCATATGAAAATGTAGAAGCCAAAGAGAAGAAGAGAATGCAATTTGAATCGTCTAAATCCGACACCGGACGTATAAACGGCGGTGTTAGGAAGTTGACTGGGTGTTTGGGATGCGAGAGAGAAAAACCTAGAGAGAGAGAGAGAGAGCGACATGAAAGAAGAAGAGGAGAGAAAATAGTTGTGTGATTTTAGGTTAAAACTAAGCCCTATTTATAGAGAAGGAAGGAGATCAATTAAGATAATAGTTTTGGAAAGAAAATATTCAATATTTCTTTTCATTTAAAATTATTTATATTGGGACAACTTAAAAGGAAAAGATGAATTTGAACACACTATCTTTTCATTTAAGTTTAAATTATACTCTTAAATAATTCAGAAGGAATTTATTTGACATAAGATATAATTTCAAGCTTATATTATAGTTATCAACAATATAATAGATTTTATAATTCCTAATAATATGAAAGACATTTACAATAATAACTTTATTTAAAATCTAAAATATTACGAGTTATTACAAGATCATCAACTCCATTAGAGATCTTGTCAACCATATTAGCTTGAGATTTAATATTCTTCTTTGGAACTCAACAATCCTTATCACGATGCCTAGGTTTATCAGAGTTTTAACATTTGCATGTGAACTTCTTCTTACCATAGTTGGATCCCTCATTGGACTTTCTCTTCTTAGAGAGTTGCCTTCACACTGCTGGAAAACGTGTTCATAGTCACGTTTTTAGCTACGTAGGCTACCGTAAAATTAGCCACAAATCATTTTAGCCTCAAATTTGGCAAGAAAATTACCTTTAATATATAATTTATTGCTAAATCGGGGTAAGCTAAAGTTAGGAGCAAAATTAGCCACATAATTAGTGTTTGTGGCTATTTAGCTACGGACTTTAACCACAAATTTGTATGTTGTTAACTTTAAATGTAGTAGAAACAAATTTTTTCGAGGCTAAGTTTGTGGCATTTAGCAAGACACCAACTTGAGGCTAAATATGAGGCTATACAAGTTTGTGGCTAAGTAAAGAAATTTTAGCCACGGCTTACTCTGAGACTAGATACGAGGTTATACAAGTTTGTGGTAAGTAAAGAAAATTTAGCCACAACTTGTTTATTGCTAATTTTGATGTTATGATTGACGTTAACATAATTCAATTTGCCCACAAAAATATATAATTGATAGTAATTAATAATTCATTACCTACTAATAATCATATAATAAAACCAAACCTGTAGATTTTGCCAAATATAAAACAAAAACCTGCTTTAGTAGTAGTAATATATAAAATCATACCATTCAACCATTACAAAAGTTTAGTCATAACAATCATTCATAAACCATCTTAGGTCTATATCAAGTTTTTAAGGCATTAACACTATCCAAAATGCCTAAATTAAACAGCCAACCAAAACATACACCATCCACAACCAAATAAGTCATAGGCAACCACAGCAAAAAAGGAGCCAACATCCACATGCCTAATTTGTTAGTTGCTAGGCTAAAGTTCATCCAAAATGCCAAAGTTTACTAACCAAAATGCAGTAACTTAATCAGATTACTAGGCAGGAGTACTTGCACCTCCTTGAACATTTTGTAACAAAAGCTCCAACATATCTTTTAGTAACTTATTCTGGGATTGGAGAGTCTTCATCTCATCTCGCACCTCCCTAATCTCTTCCTTGAAAGGCTCCATATGTTCTTGTGTATGGATCGTACTCAAACAAGAGATGTCGTTGAGATTGTCAATCAATCCACTACGAACAAGGCTAACTCCCACTTCCCCCAGTCCAAAAACCCTACCATTGCGAAGGCCCTTGATTGCTATTAACCATAGCTCCATCTGCTTGTTAATAGAGATTGGTTCGGAAGATGGATTTTCAGCAACTAGTCGTTCGAATTCAGCCTTAGAAAGAAAACAAAGCAACTAGTGAAAACAATAAATTATAATACAGTAGGTGATTTGTTGCAACTACAACAGCAGTAAAAGTTCAGCAGCAAAAACAGAAAAAATTTAGCAAGAAAAATAGAGCAACAAAAGTTCAACAGAAAGTTTTCAGCCAGAAAGTGTAAATTAAATACAGAAGAAAAATACAGCAAAAGATTGTCAATACATCAGCAAAAATACAGCAAAAAATACAGCAGAAAAATACAACAAAAAACTACAATAGAAAAATACAGTAGAAAAATACAGCAGCAAGCTGTTGTCAATACAGCAACAAAAATAAATTAGCATGACTTATAGATAATGAACCATTAATTATTGGGTTTATACTTCAACAGAAAAAATTCAACAGCAATACTTTAATAGGAAAAGTTCAGCAGAAAATGTTCAACAGGAAAAGTTCAGCAGTAAAAATTCAGCAGCAAAACTACATCATCAAATAATAAAACTACAGCAGCAAGAAATTGATTTGATAGCAGTTGAATAAAACTGAAACAACATCAAATAATTGCAACTATAGCAGCAAAAATTCAGAATGTTCAACATATATTGACAAGTTCAGGGGAAAAAATCAGCAAGTTCATGGATTATGCAAAATAACTCAAGGTGGTTACCAAATCACATTCAACAAGTTCTGTATTGTAATACTTACAACAAATGTTACATGTCCTGGCCCCAGCTCAGTCCCATCCTTGTCCTTTGACCACAACTTTCTTACAACTTCAGAAATCATTGGCTTGGTTCCTTTTTCTTTCTCCTGAATAGGATACACATTTGATCAATTTAATGGTTTAAGCATAGGAATTAAAAGGGATAAGGAAACAAATTTACAAAGTATACTTACCATCTTTGTGATCCATTTGATCAACATGATGAAGAGCTATGAAACTCAAGAGCTAGTTGAGCTATATAATTTACTGTGAAGTGCTTCACACTTATGGACAAGAAACATTTTCAATGCATCATATGACTTGGTTTTTAACCATTGTATTTCAAGTATTTAGTATAAAAGCATTAATGGCATTCATCATACCTTATACTTCGGAAATTGCACCCTTTACTAGAAGTTATAATCCTATGGTGTATATATACATATTACCATATATAAGCTTCCATCATCATTGCCAGCCAAACAAATCATCATACCTTATACTTTGCAAATTGCACACTTTACTAAAAGATATAACAATTGGCAGCTTGAATTATCATTACCACTGATCAACTCTAAACTAATGCTTCATGTGCATTTATTTGGTTGTTCGGATGGAAGTTCACAATGAAATGAAAGCCAAATCATATCATAATCTCATATGGCCACAACATCAGTACCCAAAAAGCACCCTAAGAAACTGAAATCAGTACCACAAATGTGTAAAGAAAATTCTGTCATTTTGTTTCAAAAAGCACCCTCATTTTGTTTAGTTAAAAAAAAGGCAGCATTCAGCAAAGTAACAAGTATATTGAATGTACCATTTTATATAAGCAAAACTAAGTATATTGAAGTTTCCTTCAAGTCTAGCAAAGTAACAAGCAACACCTGAACAAACTAAGGATCGAAGAAACTGCAAAAAATAGCTACAAAAGTTAACAAGGATGGAGGAAACTACCGCCAACAGTGGAAGACGGAGGCGGCCAGACGATGAGGAACGAGGCAGAGCCGGCGAGGAACGAGGCAGAGATGAGGAACGAGGCAGAGCCGGCGAGGAACGAGGCGGAGCCGACGAGGAATGAGGCGGAGACGGCGAGGAACGAGGCGGAGACGATGGGGAACGAGGCAGAGACGGCGAGGAACGAGGCAGAGACGGCGAGGAACGAGGCGAAGACGATGGGGAACGAGGCGGAGCCTGTGAGGAACACGACGAGATGGTGAAGAGGGCAATCGAGGCAAACTGATGCGAGGAGGGAGATTGTTTCTAGGGTTAGATGTGAAGAGAGGGTCTAAGGCAGTGAATGAGAGACGGAAGAGATTTTGGGTTATAAGGCCCAAATCTTTAGAAAATTAAGCAGCAAGAAAAAGGCGGTATAAAGTATATTGATTGGAGGGAAATATTTTTTGTGTAGCCAATTTCGACTTCCCGCTTTTGAATAGGTATTTTTTGTAAATTAGCTAATAAATTAACTTAATTAAATCAAGTTTCATAAATAAGGCAAGAAATTAAAACTCACATATTCATTGAACTAGTTACATGTGTGTCCGTGCTACGCACGGGTCCGTAACATGTTTAGTTCAATTTTATTTATAATTGAATTAGTTTATATTTTTATTATATTAGTATACTTTATCCAATTTATACAATCAAATTTATCAAAATTTACGATTAAATAGCAAAATGATATATATAAGGTATTTCATTATACTTTACTAATTACTATATTATTAATGTAATCTGAGATGAAACAAAATTACTTTGTGAACTTTATAACAAAAGTTGTATAATTATATCTCAATTTATATAGAAGTAGTTTAAACATTTACTATTTAGGTGTTATTTCAAGTGGATACATTGAACTAATACAAAATCAATGTGTTGAATTATTTTGATTTTTGCTCTCCTCATTTTACATGTATGTCGAAGAATATTTGTTGGTTTTCAACTCATCTTTTAAAAACATATCGATAAAAAAATTATATTTAAATGTGAGCATTGATAGATAAATGGGTTGAAAAAGAGTGTTTTTAAAAAATAATTAAATACATTTATTAATATAGAAGATTAGAGGGAATAGATTTTAATGTAAAATTGAAAAAATGTGTAAAAGAGAGGTCAATAGGTCATTAATTGTGACAAATATGTCAACTTTTATATATAAATAGATTTGATTAAAATCATCTTCATTTTTGATATCGTAGTCTTCCTCATTACTTTCGACATCATATGCAAAATCTGGAAAGGTTCGATCAAATGATTCCAAGCCTCAGCATCAGAAGGGTCACTCATAAAAAAATAGCATAATTGAATATAAATAAAGAAATTAACTTTTTTAAATTAGGCAATAAATTATAACTCACTTATTCATTGTTAGAATTTGATTAAAAATCATCTTCATCATCTTCATTTTCGATATTGGAGTCCTCTTCGTTACTTTCGACATCATATGCTCCTTCGTCAAGAGAAGTTGGATCATTTAGAATTGTAGGCAATGAATGAATTGATGACCCTGTGAATACATCAACATCAAAGTCGTATGCCTCATAAAAGTTCTTGGGGAGGTTGTGGTTCGGTGGTAAGATCTCCCCAACATCATGAAGAAGTCGATCAAATCCAGCTTGTGACAAGTGATAATCGGTCTTAAACGACATAAAATTGCTAACTGCATACAACGTACAATGTAATGGCACAACCGGGATACACTGGATTAGTAGTTGCCTTTAATACATTGTAGAACCGCTCAGATAAGGTTGTGACTAATAGTTGTTGTTGGTTGTGGCATAGGGTCATGCCCCTCATTAGTAGAATCAACTGAAGTGCTAGTGTCGAACTATTGAGGTGGAACGAAATCAGGTCCAACAGCATCAAAAACCATTCTTTGACAAGGATTCAAATTATCAAATATATACATCCAAACTCCAAATATATATTCAGTTGGGATAAACTTAACATATAAAGCATGAACTCTTGGCTATTTGTGTCTTCTTTCATAGTTAGCTAGATCTATAAGTTTAAGAAGAAAGTAAAATCTTTCATATAAGTAGTTTGATTACAAAATGAAATACAAATGTACAAATTTGTAATAATAAACTATGATTGTTGTTATAAATAAGAAACTTACCCGATTAACGAACCTCAAAATCGAATTTCTCTTATTGTAGATCTAGTGAAATGTAGAGTTTGAAACTTGAGTGAGGGTTTGAGTTTGAGTGAGGGTTTGAGTTTGAGGATATGGCCGAGTGTTTGAGTTTGCGGATTGGTAAAGTAAAAAGAAAGTTAATGCATGGTTAACAAGGTTGGTGTGAGGAGCATTTAATGAATGTTGGGTTTTAGCCACGAAACCCGCCACAAAAATAGCCTTACCCTGAATTTATGGGTAACTGGCTACGAGTATAGCCACAAAATTTTATTAAGGGTATACACCTTCGAATTTAGCCACAAAGTTAGCTGTAAAATGTATTTAAGGGTATATTAGCTTCGAATTTAGCCAGAAAGTTTACCATACAGTGTATTGATGGGTAATTGGCTACAAATATAGCATCGAAGGTTAATTTATGGGTATATAGCTTCGAGTTTAGCCACAAAGTTAGATGCAAAGGTGTTTTGTGGTAATATAGCATCGAATTTAGCCACAAAAGGTAATTTCTAGGCAGAATAGCCATAAAAGTTAGCCAAAAAAGTATTTTCAGGCCAGATAGCCATGAAATAACATTTTGCGGTTAACTTTGTGGCCAATACCCAAAAAGTTACCCTCAAAAATTTTTGTGGCTAAACGTTTGTGGCTATAGCCGCGTTTTCCAGTAGTGTCAACTATGTTGGCTTTGGAGTCTATTTGATTATTGCTTATTTTCTTTTTCTAAACTCGATTATCTTCTTTTATTATCAACCGTACAATCAAGTCTTCCAATGACACATTTTGTAGCTTTATTTCCTTTATTTTCTTCTGTTTTTCTTTCTCATGTTAGCCGTAAGAGGAACTGTATGGCACATTTTGTAGCCCGTTTAGCCACACTTGATCTTCCTGATGTACTACTTGTTGACAATTTCCCTCAATCCATTTTGGATTTGGCGGGAATTGATCTTTTATAAAGTATGGCATACCTCTTCCCTAAAAAAAAGTCTTCCAATGACACGTCCTTTTTTTTATGCTTAAGATAACTCTTATTATCTTTCCAAAAAGAAGGCAACTTCTCAAAAATAGAAGCAACTTGAAAGAATTCGGCTAAGGACATACCTTCGGCATGAATATCATGGGAATGACTTGTGATTGTTGAAGTTGGCTTGCAATATTTTTTCCATCAACCATTTTGATGTCTCGGAACCGACCGACAATATATTTCTTGGATCTAATATATTTGATTTTGTACTTTCGGTCAAGACTTTCCCATAATTCCTTAGCCGTTTTCACCAAGCTATAAACATTGTATAGGACATAGTCAAGACCATTGAGAATATACTTCCGACATAAGAAATCAGAGTGTTTCCATGCATCAACGAGAACTAGTATATTTGCATGTGCCTTACACAAATTTATTTTGGAAATTTTACAAACTTGTCATATATCATTAAAAAGGTTTAGTGTTTGTTAAATTCAATACATGAATAACTCTATTATTAAATTTTCTTAAACATATAACTAATTCAACCCTGATTTTGCAACTTGAGCACAATATAAGCATCCAAACAATGCCAACGAATAACCAAATAAGCACATATTCCTAGAAAACATGAATAGACGATGATAGAATCGAGTGGGCTTGAAGACACCTACCTTGAAAACATATAATCAAAGTAGCATCGAGTGGGCTCAGAATAGACATCGATAGCTATGTGCAGACATGGATAGCACCTTAATCCTTATAAACCAATCTCAAGTCCTGGTATACCCATTACAGTACCCAAGGTGTTTGGAATATGCTTATTTGTTTCTTCGTCACTCAAAGTTGGGGCTTCCTCTGTGAGGAGCTTAGCCAAATTCAAAGTAGCAAGATAGAAAAGCATATTTGTTGCCATCTCTTAAAATCATTACCCTTAAGTTTTTCAGGCTTTTTCCCTTGAGTGTTTACTATTTGATCGAACTGGTGCTACAGGTGTAACCATATTTGATGATGATTCCATTTCTGTCACACAAACAAAAAATACTTGCAATTACAAAACTGACATTGTCTTAAGTTGTTACCTTGATATGTATTTTTAATATAACAAGTGAAATTAATGATCGACCCATACAAAGTATAGTAGGGTCCAAATGTCACTAATCTGTATATATAAATACAAATGAGTCAAAATATAGACAATCTATATAGAATACAATAGGACATAGCCAGGTTACTTATATGAAGTAATCTAGCAAATCTAGTAGACTTAATCAAGTAGTTTATATAAATACAGTAGATCCAAATTAAGTAATCTAGAATCAACAAACATGTAATATGTACACAAAGTACAATATATGATCAAATATCACAAGATATACTATAATCTGAGCCCACCGAATACATGTTGTCTCTTTAAGACAATTTTGTCCCATTTACGATACCCAAGGTGTTTGGACAATTGTCTCCCAGGATAGAACAAATTTACCTTACTCGAATAGCAGTACTTGAAAATTCAAAAAAACTGACGAACACAACATATGTTGATGAACCACACAAACAAACATTTGCTTTTGGAAAACATAAAAGAAATTGTTATTGTTCAAGTGCATAAAACCCATGGGTATAGCCCCTATTTGTAGAAAACGAGGGGCACAAATGATATATTTAACATGGGCAATTTGGTAATTTGTACCACCTGAGTAACTACCAAATTAACCACCTCCAACTATTTGTAACTACAACAACTACTAACCTTCTCATTTAACTATCTATCTATAATACTAAACGGGGTATTAAACACACCCATAACACTTTATTATTTACACCCACGCATGCGGAATGCGTATACTTTTGTTTATGCATTCGAAAACCATACGCATATGTATGCGCAATGCGCATACTGATAGGTGTCATTTCATGCACCTTAACTAGTGATTATTGACATATTTTAGATGGAGTTTTGGAGTAGATTTAGGCTAAGTCTGTAATCCAGAAGAGTAGTTGAGAAGTGAAGATATCCAAGGTTTTACGGCTTAGATGGAGATGATGAGGATCTGCTGGAATTTATTGGAGAAGACTACCAACACTTGGTAGTAAAGAAGAGCAGAAGAGGAGCTGAAGAGAGAAGAATGGCGCCCCGCGGTGGAAATCACCGCCTCGCGGTGGGAGCTGGCGCCTCGCGGCCGAATGAGGCGAAGCAGGGAAATATATTGAACACGCCGCGTGAGTGCTGGAAATAGAAGAAGTTGGGCCGTGGAGATGAATTAGGCCCAAATGGAGATATTAGGCCCACGAAGGAGAAATAATTAATTGTCGCGCGCGTGAAATTGAAGCAGCGAAGAAATGCTGAAGCACGGATTGAATTGGAAGAAGACGCGCGCATGACGTCGTGATGAGGTCAGCGAGCTGATGATTTGTTGAGTGGGCCGCTGCATTGTTGTTGGGCCAAGCACGAGAAGGTTGGGCCGTGTTGATGCTGATGGGCCGAGAGCAATTGCTGCTGATGTTGGGCAGTGCCGAGAGCTGCTTGCACGAGATGCTTGCCGAGAATTGGGAATTGCGGGATTAATTTCCCGGATTCGGTTGATTATATTTGGTTACTACTTTATTATTATTTCCTTTTATTATCTTTTAGGTTTAGGTTAAATACTCTTTAGTTAACCTAATTTCAGCATACAAGATTTAGTTTTGAAGTTCGTTTCGTTTCCACCTCCGGGGTTTCCAACCCATGGAGAACTAAACACCTTTGTTCTGCTAGACGTTTGAAGCAATACAATTGATTATGTTGTGAGATTTTTATATCCTTGTTCTTATTCTTATGTGTGTTGGTTTGATTCTCTTGGTTATATTGATTATTGATTTATCGTTATTCTTCATAGTCTGGCCAACTAGGTTGAATACTTTTTATCGATTGCTAGGATTGCATATAGGGGTTCCGAGTGCATATCTAGTGACAAACACAATTGTGCGTATAGGGGTTCCGAGCGTACAATTGTGAGTGAGAATCATTGCATGTTAAGTTGGGGAGTGAGTACTTGTACGTCTTTCTACTTGCATGTATCCTATATCCTTGTGTGCATTGCTATTGCTGTGTTGGTGCTAAAGTACGCTGACAACTGTGAGAATCAGTGGTACTTTATCATTGGCATAGTAATAAGTCTATCGACAACTGTGAGAATCGGTAGTATTTAAGATCAGGATGGGAACAACCATAAGAATAGTTACAGAACTTGGATTTATAGATTTCAGTGATCGACTTATCTCTGTATTGTGGATCTCGTTCTAGTGGAACTACTTTCCCCATTCATATTTTCTCGTTAATTACACTTGTTTGCTTTGCTCTGCTTGATAATCAAAACCCCCCTTTTGTTACTTTGCATGCTTACAAACACATGAATTGATCACTTCCTCCCTGTGGATTCGACCCTTACTTGCCTCTACTACTTGTTTAGGTTTGTTAGGATTATTTTATTTGTTTAGGTGTCACGACGACAACGCCTATCAAAATTGGCGCCGTTGTCGGGGAGGCAAGTTTTGATTTTTCTGTGTGTTTGTGTGTGTGTTACTTTGGTGTGGACCTATCTTACGGTCCGCACCTTTGCTACTGATTCGCTACTTGTTGAAGTTGATATAGAGACAGGTACGAATGGCTCAGACACTCCGACAATTGACTGCGCCAGATCTGATACAGCAGCCCTTGGCTGTAATTATTCCACCCCTTGCTGATGGTGTGACATTTGAGCTCAGATCAGGAGTGATACGGTTACTCCCGAGATATTATGGACGAAGTGGAGAAGACCCCATCCTACACTTGAGAAAATTCCACAACGTCATTATGAGCATCAAACCAGCCGACGTCACTGAGGATCAAATTAAAATGAGAGCCTTCGGGTTCACTCTTAAGGACGATGTTGAGGACTGGTACTATCATCTGCCTGGCGGAAGCATAAATTTATGGGCTGAGCTACTTAAGGCTTTCCTCACACAATATTTCCCAGCCAAGATGGTGAACGCTTTAAAAAGGGAAATTGCCAATATTGAACAAGGAGAGGAGGAGATTCTTTATGAATATTATGAGCGGTTCACACGACTGTGCTCTAGCTGCCCGTTCCATGGTTTTGACAAGAAAGCTCTAGTACTCTATGTCTACAATGGGCTGCTGGATGATGAAAGAAGAATCATAGATGCTACGTGTGGTGGTAGTATCTTGAATATGACCCCTGATGCAGCCATGACTAGACTTCATGATATGGCTGAGAGCACAAGAGATTTTGATGAAGCCCCAAGGACCAGAGGAGTTAATGCTATCAACTCCAATGATGCACATTTATTGTAAGAAATTGCTTCATTGAAAGGCATTATTGCAAAGACGGGTAGACAAGAAGCACCTCAACCCCACCTTGTTGAGCTACCGGTAGCTCCCCATGCTAGTAACTCCCTGTCAACTGAAGAGATACTCAAGACCTTGACTCAACATTTCACCACTCATGTGCAGAATACCGAGTCAAGCATCAAGGATATAGTAGGTCAGGTGAACCAGTTGGCGGAGTCAATTATACAGCTCAAAGCAAGGAGGTCGGGGAATCTACCATCTCAAACGGTAGTAAACCCGAGGGAAAACGTTCCTCCCAGTGTTGTAGAGGAGGACGATTATGAGATGGAGAACATAGCTGACCGCCCCGCGTCACCCATCACCGCGACCCGGCGCGACATCCCAGTTATCTCACCGCCCCGCGGCGAGAATGACCGCGACCCGGCGACGTGCCTCAGTATCTCCACCGTGACCTCACAGCCCCACGGCAATGACCACCGCCCCGCGGTGAGGCCAGAGCAACCCAGCATCCAAAATCCTAGCTCTGCTGATGAGGTTTGGGTTGATCCTTATCATCGTCCAGAGGTGCTGACTGAAGAGGAGTACTTTTTGAAATATGAGGAGGAGTGGAGCGACGATGAGGAGGAGTGCTGTGACCGTGAATATACTCCGGCCGCCCCCGATCCTCTGGAGACTGCCTATGATGAGTTTGTGCGTCTCAACTCCTTCCCGCTTGGCTCGCTGCACCCCGCTACACCCTTCCCTGAGGCTATGAAGGACACCCAAAAGGTGGAGAGCGACAAAAGCTTATTTGACACCTTCAGCGGCTGCAAGGCAACCACCCCTCTGGTCCATCTGGCGGACAACACCCCTCGCTGCAAGGAAATATTAAAGGTGCTGGGCTTGATCAAGAAGAAGCCGAGGGGGAAGCACAAAAAGGAGGCTTTGATTCAAGCGATGAATTTCTACATGCTGGATACGGGGCAGGACATACATGCAGCCCCTGAGATGCTGGGTAGACAATTTTTCAAGATGGCAAGTGCATTCATGGATACGACGAGTGATCCAGCCATCAACAATTGCACAAGATTGGGGGAAAGGCTCAATAGAGAGCATACAAAGACGCATCCCCCTGATATAGGCCCCAGGAGTTTGGTTGCTATGAGCAACCCAAGTTGAGGAGTTTAGAGTGGTATGTCATGCCATGACAATAACTAAGGCGCTATCCGGGAGGCAACCCGAGGTATGTTTTTCTTTCTTTGCTTTTCATTCTTTATTTTTGCATTTTCTTTAGTGTGTTTTTGCTTTGTTTCGTTCGCCTGTTACTAACATTTCAGGTACGAAAGTAAATGGAGAGAGATGGTGTTCTCAGCCATCCCACCGCCCCGCGGCGACTCTCACCGCCCCGCGGTGGATTTCTGGTATATTTTCCCTCTCTGAAAAAAAAAATTGAAAAAATCAAAAAAAATAATAATAATAAAGGGCCCCGAAAAAACCTAACGGGGAGTAAAAATTGAGATTCGAAGAAAAAAAAAAAGTTCTACCGAAGGCCAGCTGTCCGGAATTCCCATGGAGATGGTGCGCATCATGTTGTCACGGAGGATACACTTGCCCCACATTTTTTATTGACAACGATGATGGCCCTACATTCGACAACTGAGGAGGAGGAACACTAGAGCCCCCACCATGATTACATCTGGGCTCCACCATGTGTTCCTAGAAGGCCGTGCAACCCCGACATACTATGCTATACCACTATTCACCAAAGTGGTTCCCTTTTGGTTGCACGGTAGGAGAAGATTATAGAGTTGATGAAGACACCCGCCCAACACCAGAGACTTGGGCATTTATTGAGAAGACCGCCAGCGATAACTTCAGTGTCCAAACAGCTTGGCAACGTTTGTGAGTTATTTTTTTTGTTTTTCCCTCTGCTTCTATTCTTTTGTCTTTCATTAAATTGAGGACAATGCAATGTTTAAGCATGGGGGAGAGTTCTATACTTGCTACGTCGTTGAGAAAAAAAATTAAAATTGAAAAAAGCCAAAAATTGAAAAAAGGCATACATTAAAAATCCTGGGATAGGTCGAAAACCCGAAAGGGCGGCCTAGGTAATAAGCAGGTGGCTTGGACCAGCATTAGGCTGGGGTAATATGTGGTCAAGAGTGATGTGAGCTTATGTGAGTACATCTATTGGAAAATGAAATGAGTGGCTTGGTGAAAACCCGAAAGGGCGCCTTGGCAAAATGAGCGAAAAAGAAGAAGAGTGATTCTAGGATTTCTCATTATTCTTGGCGAGGCGTCATAAGAAGAGGAGTTATAAGGAGGATTCGGGTAGGTTACTCTGGAGGGATAAGAAGATAGATGGGAGATAGGATTAGAATTGATTCACTCTATGGTGTTTGGGATAAGCTTGGGGGAAGTACTCTGCTTTCCTTTTAGCTTGAATGTGTGGGTGTTGAGATTTATTGAGTTGTGTTGTATTGTGTTGATGTGCTGTGCGTATGGTTTTGGTTGTCTGGAGCTGATGGTTGAGTTGTTGTAGTCACTGGTTTCATGTTTGCTCACACTTCCTGAGACCTTGGTGTTTGATGATTGGAGTATGATTGGTTTTGATTTACTCGGGACGAGTAAAGGTCTAAGTGTGGGGATATTTGATAGGTGTCATTTCATGCACCTTAACTAGTGATTATTGACATATTTTAGATGAAGTTTTGGAGTAGATTTAGGCTAAGTCTGTAATCCAGAAGAGTAGTTGAGAAGTGAAGATATCCAAGGTTTTACGGCTTAGATGGAGATGATGAGGATCTGCTGGAATTTATTGGAGAAGACTACCAACACTTGGTAGTAAAGAAGAGCAGAAGAGGAGCTGAAGAGAGAAGAATGGCGCCCCGCGGTGGAAATCACCGCCCCGCGGTGGGAGCTGGCGCCTCGCGGCCGAATGAGGCGAAGCAGGGAAATATATTGAACACGCCGCGTGAGTGCTGGAAATAGAAGAAGTTGGGCCGTGGAGATGAATTAGGCCCAAATGGAGATATTAGGCCCACGAAGGAGAAATAATTAATTGTCGCGCGCGTGAAATTGAAGCAGCGAAGAAATGCTGAAGCGCGGATTGAATTGGAAGAAGACGCGCGCGTGACGTCGTGATGAGGTCAGCGAGCTGATGATTTGTTGAGTGGGCCGCTGCATTGTTGTTGGGCCAAGCACGAGAAGGTTGGGCCGTGTTGATGCTGATGGGCCGAGAGCAGCTGCTGTTGATGTTGGGCAGTGCCGAGAGCTGCTTGCACGAGATGCTTGCCGAGAATTGGGAATTGCGGGATTAATTTCCCGGATTCGGTTGATTATATTTGGTTACTACTTTATTATTATTTCCTTTTATTATCTTTTAGGTTTAGGTTAAATACTCTTTAGTTAACCTAGTTTCAGCATACAAGATTTAGTTTTGAAGTTCGTTTTGTTTCCACCTCCGGGGTTTCCAACCCATGGAGAACTAAACACCTTTATTCTGCTAGACGTTTGAAGCAATACAGTTGATTATGTTGTGAGATTTCTATATCCTTGTTCTTATTCTTATGTGTGTTGGTTTGATTCTCTTGGTTATATTGATTATTGATTTATCGTTATTCTTCATAGTCTGGCCAACTAGGTTGAATACTTTTTATCGATTGCTAGGATTGCATATAGGGGTTCCGAGTGCATATCTAGTGGCAAACACAATTGTGCGTATAGGGGTTCCGAGCGTACAATTGTGAGTGAGAATCATTGCATGTTAAGTAGGGGAGTGAGTACTTGTACGTCTTTCTACTTGCATGTATCCTATATCCTTGTGTGCATTGCTATTGTTGTGTTGGTGCTAAAGTACGCTGACAACTGTGAGAATCAGTGGTACTTTATCATTGGCATAGTAATAAGTCTATTGACAACTGTGAGAATCGATAGTATTTAAGATCAGGGTGGGAACAACCATAAGAATAGTTAAAGAACTTGGATTTATAGATTTCAGTGATCGACTTATCTCTGTATTGTGGATCTCGTTCTAGTGGAACTACTTTCCCCATTCATATTTTCTCGTTAATTACACTTGTTTGCTTTGCTCTGCTTGATAATCAAAACCCCCCTTTTGTTACTTTGCATGCTTACAAACACATGAATTGATCACTTTCTCCCTGTGGATTCGACCCTTGCTTGCCTCTACTACTTGTTTAGGTTTGTTAGGATTATTTTATTTGTTTAGGTGTCACGACGACAACGCCTATCACATACATACACGTATGTATGCGAAATGCGCATACATATGTGTATGTATGCGCATTCCACATGCACACACATTCAAAATTAAACGTTAATGGCAAGATTCTGTTTGAACGGAAAATTTTGGATATGATGCCTTGAACGGAAAATTTTAGTATTTGGCCCTATATTTTAATTTATAAATAATTTTAACGTAATTTTTAATTTATAGTTTTCTGCACATATACTATAAATAATTTAAATTACAAATAAAAATAATATAACTAAAAGGGTAAAAAAGATATAAATAACTTTGAAATAACAAGTTAGCATGTACCCATGAACACACACTAGAAAAACCGTAGAATATATAACAAAATATCAAGTTAACCATATTATATATAGAAGTAACTAATTTACCATAAAATTATAAAATAATAAACATAGTAAACTTAACTCGTTCGAATTAAAAAAGTCTACAACATTCATAATCAGGATCATTAACGTTAATTAACAGCAAGAATAAGTTACACCCACTATATGGTTAACTTGATAGTTAACCATATGTATGTACATTGCGCATACATATGCGTGTGTATGCGCACTGCACATACATATGCGTGTGTATTTCTAATGCATATACATAAGTATACGCGTTTCGCATGCGTATATCAATATATATGCTTCCGCGTTCCGCATACATATAGTGGGTGTAAATAATAAAAAAAACTATGGGTGTGTCTAACAACACCCATATTAAAATAGAAATCGTTTACCACATGTCAACGCATCAAGACTCCATGTCAACAATATTTTGTTATTTGTTTTTTATCAAAATATAAATACTGCTTGACCACTTATCAATATAAAGCATATTTAACCATCATCTCTTTGGCCAAAATATGATCAAATTGGGAGGTTAATGAAGTAATGTAGAGTGTGGAGGTTAAAAAAAGAGTGGGGACTTGAATTATTATTTTAGAGGTTGGGATTTTGGCGGTTACGTATTCTCTACTTTATTCTTTTCTTAACTGTCCAACTTACAACTCTCTTCTTAACCGCCGAACGTATTCTCTACTTTATTCTTTTCTTAACTGTCCAACTTACAACTCTCTTCTTAACCGCCGAATTTTCCACTGTCTTTGTAATCGCTAAATTCTCCGCTCGCTTCTTAACCGCTCAACTACCCACCCCCTCTTCACCAAACTTCTCACTCCCTTCTTAATCGTCAACTAGCCACTCACTTCTTAACCATTTAACTACCCACTCCCTTTGTAACCGTTCGACTACCCAATCCATTCTTAATTGCCAAACTCCTTACATCCATATTGTCCCATCAACTTCTCACTCCTTTATAACCGTCAAAATCCTCTACTATAAAAGGTTAGCCTACATCCTATGCACAAATAAGTTGATCTACTAACACTTAATTCTTCTTTAAAATCAATTAGTGAATTCTTCTATTAGGTCACCTCCTCCTACTAACACAATTTTCTCAAAAAAACCAATCCATTTCTTCTCTGGTCATTTGACCGCAACTTCTTTATCGATCCAGTAGTCAATTGTCTATCACACGATGTTGTTGATGTATCCTCGGAACCCACTCGGTGCTACTTTGATTGGTAATCTGGTGAATTGACGATTAATAAAGTAGTGGGGGTTTGACGGTGACACAAGTAGTGGAAAGTTTGGTGGTTACAAAAGTAGTGGATGATTAGAAAGTTATTAAGAAAGTTAAGAATTTGGTGGTTGAGACATAAATTCAAAGTTCAACTACCCTTGCTCTTTTTAACTATCAAACTCATCACTCTCTTTTTAGTTCCTCGCTCTCTTATCAACTACCCACTCTATTTCTAACCATTCAACTTCTCACTCCTTTCTTAACCGCCAAACTCTTCTACTATAAAAAAGCTAATCGCACTAAATAGGTCAATTGGTAGATCCACTAGCACTAGGTTCCTCTTTCCCATCCAATATTAAAATCGTCCAATTTGGTTGTCTATATCGCACTACCACTATCACCATTTTTTCTAGCAACCCCGATGGATGGCTCATCTAATTATGTCAGTGCAACTTCTTCGTCGATCCATGCAAGCATGAGTGGCTATACTAGTTTTTTTAAATAAAACTCATTTATAAATAATATTTATAATAAATTTTCTAGCACAGTGTACATACTCTACAATCACCTAAAGACCTTACTATTAAATGTAATAGAATATTATGTGACCCAGTCTTCTAAGAATTAGCAGTTTTTATCAGTCCTAATTTTCCATGTTATCAAGTTTAGTAATAGAGACATTGATATGAACTATGTTTTAAAAGTCGCTAGGTAAGAGTTGGGCGGGGATGGGGGGCCTAGCGGCTAGAAGCGGATTAAAAATTAATGCATGATCCATATCATTATTTTACTATGTTCTCTCAAATCCATTAATGTTCATAAAACTATGTTGTGATGGGGTTTGATATTTTATTATATGCCTTATTTTACAAAGCATAACGCAAAACTATGTTCTATACATTTGTCATCTTCTAAGATGTTACTACTTCCACAACATCAGTATATATAAATTTAATATATAAGTGTGAATTCACGCACTAGTTATCGAATTATTCACATGATATTATTTTTCGGTGAACAATTTAATCCAACTCTGTGATAAAGATCCCTATTTGTGTGGAGATCAATCCCAAACGGCCTTTTAAGGGGTCCATTGCGGTGAATGGAACGTGTTACTTTGTTACGTATGAAGGTCTTAACACAATATGCAGTTCGTGTGGTTTATGTGGTCATCTGATAGCGAATTGTCCACATAAAAAGGTGGTTAATGTTGATCAGGATGATGGTGGGCGGTTCGGGGCTGGGGTGCAGAGCAACGAAGAGTCACGTGTGTTGATTGTTGCAGACAAGGCTGGCGATGCTAAGAAGGTGGGGGAGTCAAGTGGAAAGGTGGCTACTCCGACTGTGCATCAGAGTACATCGTCGGTACCGAGAGATCGTCGGGTGGAGTCGAAATGGAAACAAAACATTCCTAAAAGAAAGGCGCAAATTAAAGGGAAATCCTGCTCTTTCGTGGTAACAAATAGATTTGTAGGGTTGGCGGAAGATACTAAGGGAAGTGCTAAAGGAAATCTTGAGGATACGGCTTCGAAGGATAAATGGAAGAAGATCCTACGAACGAATAATGACGTGGGAAATTCGGTTGGAGGTGTGACCACCAAGGATATGGTTAGATTCAAAGTGGAGGATAATTCAATAGCCAAGCCCAGACTTAGGAGGGAGGCCTGGCCCAGTAGGGGTCTCGTTTTTGGGCTAGTGGGGGAAAAGGTTGACCCGAATATTTCAGGGAAACGTCTTCGAACATGAAGGAATGGGCCGATTTGCTTGCAAGGGGATATGGTTCACGGGATTGGGCCGATTGTTGGGCCGGAGAACTTCCTTAGGATTCTATTAGGGAGAATAATCAGGCTATGAATATTGCTCAGGATATTGATCATGTGGATGTGCAGCGACTGCTGAGCATGAAGGAAGAAACTAGGAAGGTTTGTGGAATGAGGGAGTTTCATCACATGTATAACGGTTGTCCCCGACATTCTCATATGTTGCGTTTTGGTCCATGATGAATGCTATTTTGTAGAATTGCCAAGGGGCTAATAAACCCAATTTCCGCAAATCTATCAGTTATCTTGCCAAGAAGTTTGATACTGATATTTCAACGCTTTTTGAGACTCATGCTGCTGGATAGAATGCTAACAGAATTTTCCGACGGTTGGGGTTAACGAACTATTTTTGGAGGAAAGCCCAGGGGCAGAGTGGGGGCTTATGGTTGTTGTGGAGGTAGGATATGATGCAGTTGTCTGTGTTGAGATCAACTAATCAGAATATTCACGCGATTGTGGATTTTGGGGAGGGGTTGTTAACTTGATTGTGGTGTATGCCGCTCCTACTCCTCTTCGCCGGCGGCCTCTTTTGGATGATTTGAGGGGAATTGTGGAGGACCTGCAGGGGCCGGTTTTCATTGGCGAAGACTTCAATACCATTCTTCGTCTTGATGAAAGAATGGGTGGCAATGGTCGGTTATCTCCAGACTCCATCAAGTTTGGGCAATGGATCAACCAACTCTCCTTAGTGGACCTCGAGTTGTAAGGGAATAAGTTCACTTGGTGTAGTGGCCGCACTCCGACAATGCGTGTGGCTAAGACGTTGGATAGGGTGATGTGTTGTGCTCAGGGGAGGCTCTGATGGCAGGATGCTAGGGTTTCCCACCTCCCTTTTATATCGTCGGATCATGCTTGATAAGGCGGTTTGTCGTATGCGCCTAACAAAGTAAACCTCAAAAACCCAACTAATGTAGTCTGGTAAGTAAGGGTCGAATCCCATAGAGAATCAAGCTATATATCTTGTTTGCCAAAACATTCACCAATTGATAACAAAGACAAAGGGGGGAGTTTATATGAATCTAACTAAGAAAACAATAAATAAAACATAAATAGATTGGCTAGACAAATATCCACTTTCAGTTTGGTTGATCGATCATTGATTATCCCTAGTTCTCAATCCTCATAAATGTCCTAATCCTTATTCTAAATTAATTATCAGTCCAACCAGTCCTGATAATCCTAACTATTAAACAATGAAGAAACCATCAAGATTTAATCTAACAGCAGTAAGCTCAGGAATAGATAGACTCATACAATACTTAACAACCAGTCAGTACTCGACATGCAATCAATTCTCTTCACAATAAACATTCACAACTAGTTCATGTAAATCGTAGTTGCTACTCTGAATTAGGGATGAGCAATATTAATCTCAACAAGTTGACCAGATTAGGGGAACCAGCACTATAGATAATACCAATCTCAACTAGTTTGTCAGGCTAGGGAAACTAATATTAATAATACTAATCACAACAATTGATGAACTAGATCAACCAATAGAATTCAAAACCCTAATCCTACAGTATGAATAATACCAATAAAATTAGGTGATCAGGCTAGAGAAATCAATAAAACTCAATGGGATGAAGCGCAAGAAAATCATAACATTCAAGGATAAAGAAAAGAATAATCTCAATATCAAATTCAAACCAAGGCTTCAATTGTCTAGCCAAAAACAAAACAAAGAACTAAACTAAGAAAAAGGGAAAAGTGGAAGAAAGGTAAAACCCAACTTGGGGTAGAACCTAACTTACTAAACTGATGTTCTAAAGGAAGAATATAAAGACTTTGCAAAACCTAATTTCCTAAAAGATAACAATAACAATCTTTTAAAAATAAAACAAACGAACTAAAAGGAAATAAAATAAAATAAATAAAATAAGCTAAAGATCTCGGACGAAAATCGCGTCTCCGCACCGCGCTTGGGAAAGGATCCTCGACCGCGGATATAAATCCACGCCCGCGGAAATGCCTCTGAAGTCCCCGCTATTTGTCTTCAATCCGCGCCCGCGGCTAACTCCTCCGCGCCTGCGGCTAACTCTTCCGCGCCCGCGGCTAACTCCTCCACGCCCGCGGCCAGGCACTTTGCGCCCTTCTTCGTTCTGCTACAACTCTCTCCTTTGGTGCTTCGTCTTCAACTCCTTAAGTCTTCATTACTCCGTTAAAATCTCATTTTCACTACTTCTTCTCTACAACTCCATTCTCCTCAAATATCTTCTAAACCCACACAAATGGTACCTAAAACTCCAGTAACAACTCCTAGTTACGCACTACAAAGTAGAGCGGATCAATGCTCCTTTATATTTACAACTTTTCCCAACCCGTACTTGTAATCCAGCGCGCCAACCATTCTGCTTTGAGGCGGTCTAGCTATCCCACCCGTGTTTCAAGAACTTGCTAAAGACTTATGGAATCTTGCTTTCTCTACTCCTGAAGTGTTGGATGTCTTGAGGGTGAAGCTTAAAAAAATAATAAAATGGAGGTTCTTAAAAGTATTCAGGACAAGAATACTAAATTAATTGCAGAGATCCAAGGGGTGCAAAGTCTGCTTTCGCGTAAGGTGTCGACGGGTCTGGCAGTAGGAAGATGTTTTGAACAAGGAGTTGGACTTGGTTCTTCAGCAAGAGGAAACTTCGTGGTTCCAAAAATTTCATGAGAAGTGGGTGACGAAATAGGATTGAATTGCTTCGACGAGACTATGGGGCATGGGACAAAGATCCTGAACTATTGGAGATAGGGTGGAAATGGGTCGGGTGATGGATGGGTGGAGCCATTTTATCACCCGACCCGTGAAGTTAAATCCTCCACCCGACCCACCTGTCACCCGCGAAACGTTTCACCCACATCTGTCCATCCATCACCCAACTAGTGATTCGGGTGGGTCGAGTCATCCACATAACATTTTTATTAATATTTTATAATTATTTAAATGTAATTAAATACATGATTAAGTGCAAAAAATAATTAATTTTTTTCAATATATGAAAATATTTGTTCTAAATATAGGATTTGATTGATGATAATAGACAATATTCTTAAAATATTCAAATTTTAAACATAAAAAAAAAACTAAAATTGAAGTAATACATTTTAATAAAATAGAATTAGAACTACAATTTTCGGCGGGTGAACGGATGGATGGGTGCAGTGCGGGTGATGGGTGACATTTACATCAATCATCTGTCATTTGTTACACCCGACCCATCAACCATTCGTCACCCGATTTACTTTAGGTGATCATCCATATATTAGGGTCAGGTATTTCGGGTGGGTTGGTCATCCACATGTGATTTCCAGCCCTAATTGGAGACTATGGTTGTTAAGTACTTCACGGACCTTTACTCTTTCGAGGATGGTGTTACTCATACGTTGCCACAAACGGGGTTCCAGCGCCTGTCTCCCTCTGAGGTGGCGTCCTTGGATAAACCTTTCTCTAGAGCCGAGATTGAGGATGTTGTCAAGAGTATGGGAGCGTTTAAGGCGCCAGGGCCTGATGGATACCAACCGGTTTTCTATCAACAATGTTGGTAGGTGTTCGACAATTCGGTAGTTGAGTTTGTTAAGGATTTTTCCCTATTGGCATTCTACCGGAATTTGAGAATGATGCGATGTTGATGTTGATTTCGAAGGTGGCTAAGCCTGAACGGTTGAATCAATTTCGTCCTATAAGTTTATGTAATGTTCTCTTTAAGATCATTGCAAAGACCATGGTCAATCGCATGAAGGGTGTAGTTTCTAAACTTGTCGGCCTTGTACAATGCAGTTTTATTCCGGGAAGACTATGTATTGACAATAGGCGGTACACTCGATGCATAGAAAGAAGGTCCGTCGAGGGTGAATGTTGTTGAAGTTAGACTTGGAGAAAGCGTATGATATGGTTCATTGGGACTTCTTGGAGGATTCGTTGATCGTTGCGGGCTTCTCTGCGTCTTGGGTCACTTGAATTATGGCGTGTGTTTCATCTCCCTCGATGAGAGTCTTATATAATGGTGAAGTTACCCAAGCTTTTGTTCCCCATAGGGGTATCCAATAAGGAGATCCCTTATCGTTGTATCTCTTTGTGTTATTCCTCGAAAGACTCTGTCATTTGATTGAGCGATTGGTTGGTTGTGGTGCTTGGAAGCCAATTCGGTTATCTAGATCGGGTCCTAGGCTTTCGCATATTTGCTTTGCGGATGACTTAAATTTATGTGCGGAGGCCTCAAATGCTCAGATTCTTGTGACCAAGCAGGTGTTGCAGAAGTTTTGTGTGGCATCTGGCCAAAAAGTAAGCCTAAGAAAATCGAAGATATTTTTTTCGAGAAATGTGAGTCGGGAAGTATGTAGCCACATAAGTGCTGAAAGTGGGATTGATTGTCCTCGGGATCTAGGGAAGTACTTAGGCATGATGATCCTACAGAAGCAGGTGAATAAGCATACTTTCTTGGACATTTTGGAGCGGGCAAATTCGAGGCTAGCTGTATGGAAGGGGATGTGCTTGAGCTTGGCAGGGAGGATCACTCTTACGAAGTCCACCCTCTCGGCAATTCCAATCCATTCCATGAGTACGATCTTCCGGTCGGCTAGTACTTTGAACTCCCCGGACTGCTTGGTGAGAGATTTTGTTTGGGGGCTCGGCGGATAAGCGTCATATTCATTTGGCGTCGTGGGAAACAATTTGCCATCCGAAGATGGAGGGGTTGGGTATTAGAGGACCTCAGCAAATGAATATGGCCATGTTGGGTAGATTGGATGGAGGATTATGCGGGACAAGAGTAGCCTATGGGCTAAGGTCATGTGAGCAGATGTGGGAGAGGTTCACAGGTTACATGAGCTTAAAGATAAAGGGAACGCATTTTTTATTTGTAAAGGGATTGTTTGAGGTATCAACCAGGTCGTGGTTATGAGTATTAGTTAGTTACCTGGTGATGTTCATGAGATTCTCTTTTGTAAAGATCGGTGGGTGGAGAGGCTCCATTGGATGGATGTTGTGTACAACCAATTACGAATGTCATGGCCGAGTGCTGGGTTCGTGATTATTGGATTCCAGTGATTAGATGGGATTCGGAGAATTTAGGAGTTTGGCTTGGAAATTTGAACTGTTTAAAGGTGGCGGTGATGGCGTTGGATGGAATTCTAGGCTCCACAGACAGGATTGCATGGGGTGGGACTTCCTCCGATGAGTATTCGGTGGCCTCAACTTATAGGATGATAAGTTTTGATCCTAGTCTGAGACCAAACTTAGGAAACTTATTTCATAGAATTTGGAGGGTGGTGGCTCTAGAGAGGATCCAAGTTTTCTTATGGTTGGTGTCACATCAACGTATCTTGACCAAATATGAGCAGTGTCGGCAAAATCTGTGTGAGGGTGCCCGGTCCATAGAGCAAGGAGTGAAACTATTCTTCATATGTTGAGGGATTGCTCGACGATTGTGGGAATTTGGTGTTGTTTGGTCGCGGTTGCGAAGCGGGTGGAGTTCTTTGCTAGCCCACTTCAGGAATGGTTGTATACCAATCTTGATTCCTCGACTTGTTTCAATGGGATGGAGTGGCTGACCCTTTTTGCAGTTGTGGTTTGGTGGGGGTGGAAGTGGATAAATGATTATGTGTTCAATGGTGGGATGAGGTGCTTGGATATGATGAGCTTTGTGAAGAGGATGGTGGGTGATTATGTGCGTGGGAAGGGTAGCGCACAAGCTATTGGACACAACACTAGGTTGGTGGCTTGGTCAAAACCAACCCCGGAGTGGACTAAGCTCAACACGGATGGGGCTGCTTGGAGAAATTCGAGGCGGCCTGCGGATGAAGGGGTATTGCGGGGGCCTAATGGTGAGTGGCGGGGTGGTTTTGTACTTAATATAAGAGTATACACGGCCCCATTAGCGGAGTTGTAGGGGTGTATTATGGCCTACATTTAGCATGGGAGTGGGGGTATCGTTGGTTGCTGGTGGAGGTTGATTCGGAGGTTGTGGTGTGTTTTCTCCAGATGGGGGTGGTGGATACCCATACTCTTTATTTCCTGATACGTATGTACCAAGTCTTTCTCACAAGGGACTGGAATGTCCGTTTTGCTCACGTGTATAGGGAGGTTATCGTCTGGTTGATGGATTAGCCAACTATGCCCTTACGTTTCCTTTAGGCTTTCACTTTCTTAGTGATGTCCCTTCTATTGTTGAGGGCTTGAGGCTATTATGATGGATGATGTAAGGGGCTTGGCGTTTTCCCGGGTTATTCTTGATTAGTTGTCAGTTTTCTTCCTATTCTAATAAATTGTAGGGAGTATTGCCTCTCTTTTTTTATTAAAAAAAGTCATACAAAAAATAAATAAATTTGATAATGGTTTGGGTTTAGGGCAGGTGCATCTGAAAGGTTGGCATTTGTCCGGTACATATATGCCAACCTTTCTCTCTTTCAAGGGTTGACAGAAAGGATTGATTGAGAGTTTTTTGTGGCTCCATTATTTTCTTCGTTTGGAGGAGTGCTTCCAGGTGTATATGTGAAGGTGGTACTTTATCAATTACAAGGACTAGCTCCCTTCTCTTTTGGGGGTTTGGGTCTTCATAAAGCATGTGATATTAATAGAGCATTGCAAATGAAGTTATTGTGGAAACTACTAACTGACAGTGATTCGCTTTGGGATCGCTTGATTTCTGAAAAATACCTTAGGTCAGCAGATCTATTTTCTTACAAAAGAAAATCTAAACAATCTTGGCAATTTTCACGCCTCCTTCATCTCCGGGATCTTTTTCGTCAAGGACTTTGTTGGGAAATCAGTAATGGTAAAAATGTAAAATTCTGGTCTGACACCTGGCTGTCTCATGGTACTCTACTACCATACTTTAATAATTCCGCAGCGCCTGATATTACAGTTTCTTCCTTCATTACTCCTTCAAACGAATGGAATGTTCAACTTCTCCAACACCTGCTACCTCCACAGGTTGTTACTGATATTTTGAATGTCCATATTCCGTCTTCTCCTTTGGAAGATCGGCTTATCTGGAAATTGTCCTCGGATGGACAATTCACAGTCAAATCCTCTCGTCAACTTACTACTCATATGCCCCCTATTCCACATCAACACTCGTTCTTCTAGATTTGGAAACTGAACATCCCCCCCAAAGATTCAAAATTTTCTTTGGAAGGCTATGGTAGACGCATTACCTACTACTGAGCATCTTAATCGCCATTTCTCTAAGGTACCCTCCTCTTGTTCTCTCTGTCAATTAATGATGAGGATGTCAATCATTTCTTTTTCAGATGTCCTTTTACGCAATCTATGATTTCCAAACTTGAAACAAGAATGAATCTCTCTTATGCCCTTCAATTTACATCTGACTTTCATTATAATATGGAGTTCTTCCGAACTTCAAAATCCTCCATCATTCCTTTACTCTTTTTATGGTGGTGTCTATGGACTCATAGAAATAATTTAATTTTTAGAAGTCAAGATAGCAGAATTCAGTCTTGTCTATCGGACCATGCTTTTTTCCAATATCATGAATGGAATTCCCTAAATACAACTTCTTCCAGAGCTTGTATTAAACGGAATCGTTTACAACCTACTAATCGCACATGAAAAAAAAACCAGGAGAGTGGATCAAGCTTAATTTTGATGGATCCAGAAAGCAAGACGACACGTCACATTTCGGTTATCTTTTCCGTGATAATAGTGGTACACTTATTTCTTTCCACCGTGACAGTATTTCTGCAACTTCTACACTTAAATTTGAAGCACTTGCTGCTCTTTTTGGAATTCAACAGGCTATTAATCTTCACATCAGCAACCTAATTATCAAAGGCGATAATCTTACTGCCATCAATTCAATCAAAGGCATTTGGAAAATTCCTTGGGAAATCCACACTATTATTTCTGATATTACTGCATTGCTTGCTTCTTTTGATGCTTTTCAGATACATCATTGTTTCCGAGAGGCTAATCGTGCTGCTGATTTTCTTGCCACACATCCTATTCCGTCTACTGCTCTCCGTACATTCCAGCATTTTCTTTCTCCCCTTGCTTCTATTTGTAATGTTACTCGTCTTCTTAGCACTAGATATGAGTTCATCAGCCTGAACTTTACATTTGATTCGTTTGGTACCCAATTTGTAAAGATTATCCATTCGGATGATTTAGGATAGCCTTTCTTCTGAAAGGGTCCTTATGTTTGCCTTTTTCAAAAAGAAAAAGAAGGACTAGCTCCCTTCATATATTATTTGAAAACTAACCATCCACTTGCTTGAGAAATCTATCCCGACCAAAACATTAATTTTTTTTGTGAAAATTAATAAATTATATTCTTACATACCAAACTATCAGTACATGTATATAAATATTATAGCTAGTTATGAGAAAGATTCTGAATCCTCTTTTTTATGTATCGTATTATGGGTTTTTTTGTTTTTTATTTTAGATTATATTAATAATTTAGCAAATCTTAAATAAACACTCTACAAAATTTGAGCTTAACAAATCTGTAGAATTTGTCTAATATGTTTTTTTGGTTTTATTTTCATTTTGTATTGAATGATATATTTTAGATTATATGTTTTTTTATACAAGGCAAACATTAGGGCCAATCTAAACAGATGGCTGTCCTAAATCATCCGAATGGATGATCTTTACAAATTGAGTTCCAAAAGAATGAAATGTAGAGTTCAATTGTAAGAACTCATATATGTCATCGGTAATCGGACGAGAATGGTCATCGGTGGGACACAAAAGATGATGGAATTGTTGGAGTGCATGTGGCGGTATGGGATGTGTGGCCAGAAAATCAGCTGCCCGGTTAGCTTCACGGAAGCAGTGAAACACCTGCGAAGAAGAAAAGGAAGATAGAAGAGCAAAAATATCCATAATAATGGAATGGATTTGCCAATGAATTTTCCATGTGCGTCGAATGGAATTAATGACTACGAGATTATCTCCTTTGATAATTAGCTGTGTAATATTATGCCTAGCAACATACTAAATAGCTGAAAGAGTTGTTAGGGCTTCAGTACGGAGTATAGAAGTTGTTGGGATTTGTTCCCGATGGAAAAAAAGAGTTTTTGCATTGTGGTCTCGGAAAATATATCCAATGTGTGAAGTGTTGTCAATTTTTTTGAACCGACAAAATTATGTTTTTCCCATGTCTGTGGTGGTTTCTTCCAAATTCGATTTGTAATCAATTCACGGTTTCTTCTGATGGTTACCGGTTGTATGGAGTCATTGTATAATGTCCAATCTCGAAAAAATAGCCAGGCTTCTTCTGAGGGGCTGGAGTTTTGGGAGGTAGTAGATTAGCGGAAGATCAGATTATTGCGATAATTCCAGATGCACCACGAGAGAAAAAGTAAAGGAATAGGGTTAGTATTGGACTGTCGGAAATAATCAAAATTGTATTGGAAATCTGAACTAAATTGTAGAGAGAATGATGATTGAAGTTTTGACTCAAGGTTGGATATCATTAGTTGAGTAAAGGGGCAGGTGAAGAATAAATGGTTGGTATCTTCATCTGTGTTTTGGCAAAGTTGACAGGTTGAATAAATCGAATAATAATGACGGTTAAGGCATTTCGTGGTGGGAAGGCCATCACGGATCATTTTCCAAATGAAAGTTTTAATCTTTGGGGGGATGTTGAGTTTCCAAATCCAAGAATAAGGTTGTGGTCTATGGTTAAATATGGCGCAATGGTTGAGCTGGTGCGTGGATGATACAGTGAATTTGCCGTCAGTATTAAATCTCTAGATAAGTCGGTCTTCCATGGGTGTGACAGGGATGAGGATATTGGTTATTTGGTCAATGATGTGTGGAGGTAGCAAGCTTTGTAGATAAGGGAGATCTCATTGTCGGGATGGGGTAATAAATTCAGATATTGTGATATCTGGTGCAGTGTTGTTGTGAAAGTATGGGAAAGGATCACACTTTGGGATCCAAGAATCCGACCAAAATTTGATTGTATGTCCATTTCCGAGTTCTTATGCAAGCCCTTTTTTAAAATCATTGCGGAGATGGAGTATACGTGAAAATTGCCATGATTGTTTAGCCTTCTTACGTTAAGAGAAAAGATTTGTGAATGTGAGATACTTTGCAGTGATAATTCGAACCCATAGATTATTGGCCTTAGTTAGTATTTTCCATAATAATTTCATCTGGAAGGATCTGTTTGTTTCTTGGGTGGTGTGGAGGCCAAGTCCACCATCTGTTTTAGGATGATAGATAGACTTCCAAGAAATAAGGAGGCGGTAGTTGGGATGATATTTGTTCCAAAAGAAAATTTTAATAATCTTATCCATTTCATCACAGACAGAAGCTTGGAGTAAAAAGCTCTGCATTAGGTAATTAACTTTAGGGCATAAATTTGATTGTATAAGGACAAGGCGTCCAACTTAGGATAAGGAATTGGCTTTCCATTTGGATAATTGTTTTTTAAGGTTCTGTATGTAGTCACCAAAGATTTCCTTTTTGACACGACCTCTAACAATGGGAATACCGAGGTATTTTTCCATGGATTTAGTTATTGGTAGGTTAATGATGGCTGCAAGAGAAGAGGTTTGATGAGTAGCAATGTTGGAGGATGTTTGTAAGGAGCTTTTATGAAAATTGATGGATAATTCGGAGATATGACTAAAGGTGTCGAGGATATCTTGAATATAATGCATATTTTGTTGAGTGGCATTAGCAAATATGAAGGTATCATCAGCGAAGGTGAGAAACGGAATGCACATTCCATTACGAGTCAGTTGAATTCCAACTTTCCGATTTGATTGTTGAGCTTCATGGGATAAGGTGCGTGAGAGGTATTCCATAGCAATAATGAAGATAAACGGAGCAATAGGGTCACCCTGTCATATGCCACATCGGGGTTTGAATATAGGTACATGTTCGTTGTTAACCAGTATTGAAAAGGAAGTTGAAGTTCTACATGTCATAAGTTTAGCCACCCATATAGGAGAAAAACCAAATTTAAGTAGAATAGCTTCGATAAATTTCCAGTTTAGTTTGTCGTAATCCTTTTCCATATCCAGTTTAAGAGTCATCCATCCTTTTTACCTTTCTTTTTAGTGTGGAAAGAGTGAAAAATTTCATGAGCTACGAGGATGTTGTCTTGTATTGATCGTCCCTCAACAAAAGCTCCTTAGAAGGAACTAATGAGTTTAGGTAGTACTAGTTTTAATTTGTTGGCCATGATTTTGGTGATAATTTTATAGATAGTGTTAAAGAGACTAGTTGGTCTATAATGATTGATAGTGATGGGGTTATCGCTTTTTGGGATAAGAGTTATAAACGAGTGGGCACATTCAATTAACATTTGACCGGAGTGAAAAAAAGCTTGAATGACTGGAGTGAGTGATTTGTTAATAATGGGCCAAAAGTTTTGATAAAACTCAGCTGGAAAGCCATCGGGTCTCGGTGTTTTATTGGACGGCAAATAAAAAACCACCTTTTTTATTTCGTCAGAAGTTGGCATGACTAATAATTGGCGATTGTCGTGATGGGTGATGAGGAAAGGGATAATGTTAAGATCTTGATTAGATAGCATATGATTGGTGGAAGGAGTGAACTATTTCTGTAATTCAAGCGAAATTGCTTGTTGGATTGAATGGTGATCCTGTATAATACATTCATGATGTGTTTGGAAAGTGGCGATTTCCTGTCGATGCATACGGATTTTGGCTAAGGATTGGTAGTATTTTGTATTTTTGTCAGCATTTTGGAGATGAATGGATTTTGCTCGCTGTTTCCAGAATGTATGCTGAAATTCTATAAGTTTGTTATATTTTAGTAAATGGCGTTGGTATTGAGTATGAGTGCGATCAGAATAGTTAGACCTCAGAATAGCTTCTTGTAATTCCTGTAATTTATTAGTTGTTGCTTTAAGTAGTTCGAAATTGTTGTGGTGTTTTGTTTTGGCCCATGATTTGGAGTAGCGTTTGAGAAGTTTTTGTTTCATATAGAACTTGAACATATACGAACCAGTGTTTTTGTATTTCCAGACCTTTTGAACTAGTGGTTTGTAAGTAGGATCAGGAAGCCATGCATTCTCAAAGTGAGAAGGGTATTTACGAAATGGTTGATAGTGGTCTAAAGTAATGGTGATGAGACAATGGTCAGAGGTAGTAAAAGGATGATGTTGTACCATAGTGGATGAGTATATGTCTGTGAAAATGGGGTGGATAAGGACGCGATCTAATCTTTCATAAGTGGTGTCAGAAGTAGTAGAGGATTTGCGCCAGGTGAAGGGAAAACCTGAGAAATTTGTAGTAATTAATCCAAAGTCATGTAAAAGTGAATTTAATCTATTAAATCTAGAGTGATTGGGTATAGAGCCCCCAAATATACCAGAAGGAGTCAGAATGTCATTGAAATCACCCATTATAAAAATTGGAAGTTTATGATGGGCAATAAGACCACCAATTTTGGTACAGTAGTCATTTTTGAGTTCCTCTCGACTAGGTGCATATAGGGCTGTCAAAACTTGACCCGATCCGAATGACCCGCCCGAAACCGAACTCGTTCGATATCCGAAAAGAACAACAAAAATGTATACCCGAGCCTGACCTGACCCAAACCGACTAGCCCGAATGCAAAAATAACCCGAACGGGATAGCCCGTTAGCAATCTGATACCCGAAGTCACCTGACCCGAAGTCACCCGAAAATCCAAAGTTGCCCGATCCAAAATCACCCGAAAACCCGAAGTTGTTCGATTAGAAATCACCCGAAAACCCGAAGTTCCCGATCCGAAATAACCCGAAACTCGAAGTTCCCCGATCCGAAATCATCCGAAACCCGAAGTTCCCCGATCCGAAATCATCCGAAAATCCAAATTTGACTGATTTGAAATCACATGAAAACCTAAACTCGATAGTTCGAAATCACATAAATAACCAATGTCACCCTATCCTAAATCATCCGTAAAAAATAGACACTCAACCCGAAATCATCCGAAAAACTCGGAATAAGTATTCATCCATTCTTAACAAAGACGCAAACCTATATTAATTTAATGGATGTATTACGAGCAATTGAAGAAAGTTATTTTTATTCCCTTGAAGTAAAGTTTATGTTCTTCCAAGTTATGCACAAATAAGATCGTTATATATATGAATATTATGATTTATGAAAAATTAAAAAACAAATTTACAAAACTCTTGTCCATATTATATTATAACCCCTTCTAGCAAGTTTATTCTATTTTTTCCTATAGTAGGTTTAGGGCTAGATGAGTACACGAAAGAGGAAAATAAGAATGAAGAAAAAGACAAGAGGCATGTAAAATCAAGATCAAGATCATTTCATTTTCATTGGATGAGTACCTAATAATCAAAAATATGAATGCAATACAAATATCTTGATAGATATAAGATATTGCTAGCTTGCTAGTATTTCCTGTTTATAAGGGGCCAAAATATAACCACATCACCAATAAAAGTGAAACTATACACAATAAGGTTAGCTATTAACATTATATTGGTGAGCACAAAAACAAGCAACAAAGCACCAGCAACTAGCATCATCATTCAGCAAAGCACCAGCAGCATCCAACAAAGCCTGAACAGGCAACAACTAGCACCAAAGCCATAGCAAAATTCAGCAAAGCCCCAGCAACATCAGCAAGTCCCAAGATTATCAAAATTCTGAGAAAAGAAGCAAAGGAAAAAAATCAAGCTAAGACATTCACCACAAATTCAAAGATAAGACATAAAGAGACAAAAAGTTAACAAATTTGTGATAAAAAATACCTTCAAGTGGTGTCATAAGATGCATCAAATGACAGAAATAATAAGACATAATGAGCATTTAAAGAAATACCATGAAGGAGTCATGAGCTTAAAATGCATCCCATAAAAGCCTTCTACCTTCCACCGCTTTACCTACTAAATTACCTTACCACATGAATCATCTAAAGACACCTTCAAGACAATTCCTTCTTCAGTGAAATCTAATCATAGAAAATGTTGGCTTAGATTAGAATCAAATACTGAAATACCCTAAATTAATAACAAAAGAAAAATCAATACACATTACTATAAATGTTTACCATCATATCCTGTTAACCAATTGTTGGTAGTCACTAATGCATCAACATTTTTATCAGTAAGCGAGCTTCGACATTTGTTCAAAATCCTTCCTCCCATACTAAATGTTGACTCAGAAGCAACCGAAGTTATGGGAATAGCCAATATATCCCTCGCCATAGAAGAAAGTACTGGAAAACATGTGGAGTTTTTTTTCCAATAATTTAGCACACATAAATCTTCCCCTCGAGGCAGACGCGACTCGTCTAAGAATCTGTCCAACTCGTCTAAGAATCTGTTCAAATTCCTACATCAAAAAACTAAAGGTTAAGCTATACATAAAATAATAATAGAAATTATATGAGAAACCAAATAAAAACACATACCTCAAGTTTGTCATAATGATATTTAGTTTGACTATCACTTTTCAACTTTTGAGCACCACTAGGAATAGGATCACTAACTCCAGCTGCATTTTGATACTCTTTAAAAAGTTCATTCAATTGATTATACACTTCCTTAGTCATCTTTTCTCCTTCCTCCGTTCCTTGTGTTTTTATAAAAGCAAATTTCACAAAAGCTAACTTAAATCGTGGATCAAAGATAACTGCAAATGCAAGCACCATCACAAACTCACTCCAATACTTCTTAAACTTTTCCATCATCTCAGTTGCTGCAAGACTAACATCAAATTCATCAGGATCAGTCATATCAGTATCAACTGTAACATCAACAATATCATCACATTCAAACAATCCATCTTCCATTGCCTTCTGCAAACGAGACCTTATCATAAACACTTGAGGAAAGTATAGATTTGCAGTAGGGTATTCAGTACCGGAAAATAACTTAGTTATTTCATAAAAAAGCTCCAACAGTCCATAAATCTTTTCAATTTTCAGCCATTCATCATGTCCAAGATGATACTTAGAAGCAAGAGAATCCATCCCAACAAAATAACTATCCATAGCCTCACGATATTTCAATGCTCTGTCCATCATGATATAAGTTGAATTCCATCTAGTAGCAACATCCAACCACAAACCCCCAGAATAAGAAATCTGATGTTTTTTACACAAATCATGAAATTTAATTTTTCTTGCTTCTGATCCATCAATATATTTTATGCTCTCTCTAAGCTTTGATATTGAATGATCAACCACTTTCAGACCTTTCTTGACAATCAAATTTAATATATGTGCAGCACAACGAACATGAAAATACTTTCCCTTACATGGCAAATGTTTTAGTGCCCCTCCTTTCAAGTTTGCTACCATCCTATCCATGTTGCTTGCATTGTCAATAGTTACAGAAAATATCTTCCTATCAATTTCCCAATCCAACATAACATTTGCAATTTCCAGAGACAATTCATACCCACCATGAGGAGGAGCACAATGCCTAAAAGAAAGTAATTTGCTATGCAACTCCCAATTTTCATCAATATAATGTGCAGTCACACACATATAGCCCCGGGATGTACATGCAGTCCACAAATCAGATGTCAGACATATTCTACCAGGAAGCGCCTTTAGCACAAGCATAATTTTCCATTTCAATTCAGCATGCATTTCCAAGCAGTCTTTTTGTATTGTATTTCTTATTACTGGTTCAACTTTGTCATTCAAATACTTGAATAGTTTTCTAGTTGCCTCATGCTCAACCCAAGAGAAACTATAGCCATGTCTCATAAGAGCCTCAGCTAGCAATCTACGGAACACTTTCTGGTCAATTTCTTTTGAAAGTGTTGAATCATCACTCGATTTCAATTTTTTATACCCACTACAAACTCTTAAATGCCTAGAAAAGTTAGAAGTTCCGTTCCTTGACCCAGCATCATAACTAATTTCACAATACTTACAGAAACTTATTTCCTTTCCAGCGTCTTTGTCCTCCACAATGTTGTAGTGCTGCCAGCATTCAGCATGTCTATTTCTCAGCTTCCTCTTCACACCCATTTGTGTTTCATCATTCCCATCGTTAGGTACACCATTAGTGTCAAGATCAATTGTTTCATCTTCTATGCTGGGTGGAGGTGCAGTTGAAAGTTCTGTAATGAGAATCATACTAGAGATTATGACAAAAATATATCCATATACATGGAGAATTAAGATATATGAACAAATTATACAATATACTAAAGTCTAAAATACTGTAAAAAATTACCAACAAAAGGAACCGATGAGTTGTCAAGTGATGCCATTATATTATCAGGTGGACTCCCCATGTCATAGGGCTAGCTGAGGTTTAAGCACAAAGCAAGCATCTGAGATTGGACTTGCATTATTGTATACAGTTCAAGAGCTAGCTTATGAACGAGTGCGAGGAAGCAGATTAAGTCGTGGTGAAGATCGTGAAGGCTGTTGTTTTAAGGATTTTGATCTCTTCTGATTCACCTGCATAATAGGTAAAATACAGTACAAGTTTAAGCTTAAGCTTAACTCATAAGTTCTCTAACAATGCTCAGAAAGATGGAGAAAACAAAAACCAGTCAATGATAATAAAATGGTTGACCTGGACCCAAGATATGTGATTTGTGTACATTGTAGGTAACCAAATATTAAATTGCCAAGAAACTGAAACCAATAAATGATATTAGAAGGTCGACCGTGTACCAAGAATGAAGTTGTTATAGTCTGTGAGGGAGAGTTGGTGTTATCATAGAGGTGACAATGGGAATAGCGTTTAGATTGAATAGAGAGGTGTAGCTCCTAATTAGCATAGTGTGAATTTACTCCCAAAAGAAAAAAAGATATGCTGTGAATTTTCTTGTGAAGGCATTTTGGCAAGAAGGATCTTCTCCTCTGCTGGTAGTTTAGTGGAACTTTGGTTAGAGGAGCTTCTGATTTCCTTGGTTCCCTAAGTTTTGAGGTACCAGGGGGAGTAAGGATTCTGTGTAATGTTAATAAAAATGGGGCTTCCTGAAATTAAGACTGTAAAAGATCTTGAGATATCAAATATAGTTCGAAATTGGAATGAATACAAAACACATCCCTAAAACTGGGGAAAGGTATCAGATTCATTTGGGAGTCAGCAACAACCACCAAAAAGCATCCAGACATAGAGTGATCTTTTTTTTGGTAAAAATATATAAAGTGATCTTAAGAAACTAAATAAATTGGAACAGAACAACTTCATATGAGACGAGAGAAGAGAAATCAGATGAAATGCAGCTGAAATTGTAAAGGGCAAGTGCTAAATCTGCGGAGAGAAACATTACCAGCTGAATTGAGGTGGAAGAGAAGGAGAAGAAGAATTAAAGTGGATTGGACCGGAATTCCACTAAATGCAACTTACTTGGTTCCCTAAGTTGCATTCTCAGGTACCAGTAAACAGAAAACAGAAAAGGTCAGCAACACAAAATTACCTCGTATCTCTGATGGGCAAAAGGATAGTAATTGATCCGCAATCTTGAAGAGTTACTTGGTTGGTGCTTCGGGAGAATCGCGGCTACGGAGGAGCGCGAATCACGGCTGGGGAGGAAGCGAATCGCGGCTACGGAGGAGCGTGAATCGCGGCTGGGGAGGAAGCGAACCGCGGCTACGGTTGAGCGCGAATCGTGGCTGGGGAGGAAGCGAACCACGGCTGGGGAGTTGAGTCTAGCCGGCTAGGGGGGAGAGTAGGAGACTAGAGAGGCGGAGAGCGAAAGAGACTTAGTCGGGACTTAGGAGAGAGGGTCGAGACTCGAGAGAAATCAAGGGTTAGAAAATTAATTGGGGGTTTTTCAAATTTAATTAACATAAGATAATATCAAGATTGCCTAGCTAGCGCTGTAGCGCATATCGATTTTTGTTTTCAGGCGGCAAATCTGTCTCGCCAAAACAACAAATAGTAAAATAATTTTTATACGAAAAAGCTATATGCACGCGATTTTCTGTCTAAATGTACGCGAAACTGTGCGCGTAGCTTACGCGCATGATTTCGTGTGCATAAGCTACACGCACAGGGGTATAATGGCCATTTTTGAAAAGTGGAAAAAACATGTGCGTGTAACTTACGCGCACAAAGTGATCCCTGACAAACCTGTGCGCGTAACTTACGTGCATGATCCATAAGTGCAACTATATGAAATATAACTAAATACTATAGTATATAAGTCTAAGTATACAAGATTTAATGAAATACTATAGTACATAAGTAAAACAATATGAAATATAATGAAATACTATACTATATAAGTGTAACTATAAGAAATATAATAAAATACTATATTATATTATATAATGAAACTATATAAAATATAATGAAATACTATATTATATAAGTATAAATATATGAAATATAATGAAATACTTTAGTATATAAGTCTAAGTATACTAGATTTAATGAAATACTATAATAAATAAGTATAACTATATGAGATATAATGAAATACTATAGTATATAAGTCTAAGTATACTAGATTTAATGAAATACTACAGTACATAAGTAACTATATGAAATTTAATAAAACACTATAATGTATAAGTCTAAGTATACTAGATTTAATGAAATACTATAGTATATAAGCGTAACTATAATGAAATATTATAGTACATAAGTGTAACTATATGAAATATAATGAAATACTATAATATATAAGTGTAACTATATGAAATATAATGAAATACTATATTATATAAGTATAAATATATGAAATATAATGAAATACTTTAGTATATAAGTCTAAGTATACTAGATTTAATGAAATACTATAATAAATAAGTATAACTATATGAGATGTAATGAAATACAATAGTATATAAGTCTAAGTATACTAGATTTAATGAAATACTATAGTACATTAGTGTAACTATATGAAATTTAATGAAATACTATATTATATGTAACTATATAAAAATATAATGAATTACTATATTATATAAGTATAAATATATGAAATATAATGAAATACTTTAGTATATAAGTCGAAATATACTAGATATAATGAAATACTATAGTAAATAAGTGTAACTATATGAGATATAATGAAATACTATAGTATATAAGTCTAAGTATACTAGATTTAATGAAATACTATAGTACATAAGTAACTATATGAAATTTAATGAAATACTATGGTGTATAAGTCTAAGTATACTAGATTTAATGAAATACTATAGTATATAAGCGTAACTATAATGAAATACTATAGTACATAAGTGTAACTATATGAAATATAATGAAATACTATAATATATAAGTGTAACTATATGAAATATAATGAAATACTATATTATATAAGTATAAATATATGAAATATAATGAAATACTTTAGTTTATAAGTCTAAGTATACTAGATTTAATGAAATACTATAATAAATAAGTATAACTATATGAGATGTAATGAAATACTATAGTATATAAGTCTAAGTATACTAGATTTAATGAAATACTATAGTACATTAGTGTAACTATATGAAATTTAATGAAATACTATATTATATGTAACTATATAAAAATATAATGAATTACTATATTATATAAGTATAAATATATGAAATATAATGAAATACTTTAGTATATAAGTCGAAATATACTAGATATAATGAAATACTATAGTAAATAAGTGTAACTATATGAGATATAATGAAATACTATAGTATATAAGTCTAAGTATACTAGATTTAATGAAATACTATAGTACATAAGTAACTATATGAAATTTAATGAAATACTATGGTATATAAGTCTAAGTATACTAGATTTAATGAAATACTATAATATATAAGCGTAACTATAATGAAATACTATAGTACATAAGTGTAACTATATGAAATATAATGAAATACTATAATATATAAGTATAACTATATGAAATATAATGAAATACTATATTATATGTAACTATATAAATTATAATGAAATACTATATTATATAAGTATAACTATATGAAATATAATGAAATAATTTAGTATATAAGTCTAAGTATACTAGATTTAATGAAATATTATAGTAAATAAGTATAACTATATGAGATACAATGAAATACTATAGTATATAAGTCTAAGTATACTAGATTTAATGAAATACTATAGTACATAAGTGTAACTATATGAAATTTAATGAAATACTATATTTTATGTAACTATATAAAATGTAATGAAAATACTATATTAGATAAGTATAAATATATGAGATATAATGAAATACTTTAGTATATAAGTCTAAATATACTAGATTTAATGAAATATTATAGTACATAAGTGTAATTATATGAAATTTAATGAAATACTATGGTGTATAAGCCTAAGTATATTAGATTTAATGAAATACTATAGTATATAAGTGTAACTATATGAAATATAATGAAATACTATAGTATATAAGTGTCACTATATGAAATGTAATGAAATACTATGGTGTATAAGTCTAAGTATAATAGATTTAATGAAATATTATAGTATATAAGCGTAATTATATAAAATATAATGAAATAATATAGTACATAAGTGTAACTATATGAAATTTAATGAAATACTATGGTGTATAAGTCTAAGTATACTAGATTTAATGAAATACTATAGTATATAAGCGTAACTATATGAAATATAATGAGATACTATAATATATAAGTCTAAGTATACTAAATTTAATGAAATAATATAGTTCATAAGTGTAACTTTATGAAATTTAATGAAATACTATGGTGTATAAGTCTAAGTATACTAGATTTAATGAAATACTATAATATATAAGCGTAACTATATGAAATATAATGAGATACTATAATATATAAGTCTAAGTATACTAAATTTAATGAAATAATATAGTTCATAAGTGTAACTTTATGAAATTTAATGAAATACTATGGTGTATAAGTCTAAGTATACTAGATTTAATGAAATACTATAGTATATAAGCGTAACTATATGAAATATAATGAAGTACTATAGTATATAAGTGTCACTATATGAAATGTAATGAAATACTATAGTATATAAGTCTAAGTGTAATTGATTTCAAGAAATACTACAATACATAAGTGTAACTAAATGAAATATAATGAAATACTATAGCATATAAGTGTAACTGTATGAAATATAATGAAATACTATAGTACATAAATTTATGTATACTAGATTTAATGAAATACTATAGTATAAAGTGTAACTATATGAAATATAATGAAATACTATATATATAAGTGTAACTATATGAAATACTATATTATGTAATGTAACTATATGAAATATAATGAAATACTATAGTATATAATGTAACTATATGAAATATAAATAAATACTATAATATATAAGTATAAGTATATTAGATTTAATAAAATACTATAGTATATAAGTATAACTATAACAACTCCAGAATGAAATACTATAGTATATAAGTCTAAGTATACTAGATTTAATGAAATACTATAGTACATAAGTGTAATTGTAACAGCCCCAGAATGAAATATTATAGTATATAATTAAGTATTACGAACTTATTACTTATATACTATAGTTTCTAAAAAACAAATTCTCGTTTTTTGGCTTTTTGGAGGGGAAAACGATATCTGTTTTGGATGAATTTTATATGTACGGACTCGTATTAAAATTTCATACAAAATTATAGTAGAAAATTCAAAAAATACCAAAAATTTTCACTATAATGCGCTATATGCCGGACACCAAATTGTAAAAAAAAAATGGGTAGGAAGGCTTCGTTTTTTGGGTTTTGGAGGGGCAAACGATGTCCGTTTAGGACGAATTTTATATGTACGGACTCGTATTGAAATTCTCTACATGATTATGGAAAAAAGTGCATTTTTTTTTGTAGTATGGTGCGCGTAAGTTACGCGCACCAGATAAACTTGTAAAAAAAATATATATTATGGATCATGCGCGTAAGTTACGTGCACAGGTTTATCTGAAATCCGACTCAACCGATTTATGATTTACATAAAATCTAGTTCGGTCATAATCCGAAATAACCCATCGAAATTGACCCAAATACCTGACTTAGCCCGATTAAATGAACAATTGACCCGATCGACCCGAATTGGATCGAGATACATGTCAATATGTGCAATAGCCTTATAGCCCGGATCCTGATTAATCCAAAACCAGAATGACCCGACCTAAAACCGACCCGATTCATCCGATTGACAACCCTAAGTTTGACCGACATCCAAATTAACCCGACCGAAATTGACCCGATTTTCCCAATTGACAACCCTAAGTTCGACCGAAATCCAAATTAACCCAACCGAAATTGACCCGAAAATCCGATCTCACCCGAAATACGAATATCTGATCCGACCCGATATGATCTGACTTGTTATTATATCAGATATTGGCCCGAATCCGAAATGACCCGACCTGAACCCGACCCGACCCAATTGACACCCCTAGGTGCATATACGAAGAAGATGAGAAATGTGAAGCTTGGAAGTTGTATTTTCAAAAGGATAATATTTGAATCATTAAGTAACACTAAGGTATTTTGTAAGTTAAGGGAGTCATTAAGAAGTAACCAAAGCCCACCACGTGATCCTTGAGCAAGAGAGATGGTTAGAGATTTGAAACCAATTTTACGCATAAAAGTCGAACTCAGTGTCTCATTTGTTTTTGTCTCGGCTAAGCATAACATGTCAAGTTGGTTCAGTCTTTTTAAGGATGCAATTTCCGTCCAGAAGTTTGGGCGACGGATACCCCGCGAGTTCCAGTATCCTATTTTCATATTATCTTTTGTTTTAAGGGAACATGGAATGTCCTAGGGCTTATATGTGATTGCGTAGTTGTAGTAATGGGATATATATGGAGGTTGGTGGTATTCCAAGTATGCGTATTTGTTGGATCATTAGAGTTACGTCTGAGGGAACAAAAGCTTTGTTCCCACATAAGTTGCAGCGGATAAATATAGTAGGAAAGATAACGAACGAACTCACGATATATAGTGGAAACCCTGATTAGCAAAACTAGCTTCTCAAGGAAAAACCACTACCTTCAAGCTTTCGCTTGAGAGGATTTTGAAGCGTGTACTTGTCTTATTGATTTCTTGCTTGATTACACTTGTATCCTGGACTTCGACATCTAAACAACCAGCTAGACTCGAAACCTCTTCTACAACGATGAATCAAACTCAACCCTCAAAGACTTACACACACCTCACTTTTTCTTCTTTTCGTTCTCTCTATTTTCCATCGTCGTCGTTACATAGTGTAACACCCCGTAATTTTTAAGGGTATTTTTAAGCTTTACTCGTATGAGTTATTGTTGCAAAATAATTGTATGAGATATTGTTGCAAAATAATTATATAAGATATTATTGTAAAATATTTATATAAGATATTCGTGTAGGATAATTGTGGACTCAGGCGGGCACTAGTACCGGCACCGGCATCATGTAAGATGGGTGGCGGCTTGATAGCTGTGTTAGCTTGGTCTGGAGTGTCACAAATATATGCAGGATAATTATGTAAAGTATTTGTACAAGATATTTATATAAGATATTTGTGCACGGTATTTATATAAGATATTTGTGCACGGTAATTGTGCGAGGTGATTGCTTGAGATGTTTGTGCTAGATGATGCACGAATATATTTAACCCGGAGTTAAGAAATAAACCCAAGTTGAGTTCGGATAAGTATTAGCGAAGTCGGCTTAAAACCGCGACTCACCGCGACTTGACGCGATCAACCGCGATTCACCGCGATCGGCCGCGATCGGCCGCGATCGCGGTAATGCCTTTTGCAGAGGCGGTCGTCTTCCTCGCGTGGCGGTTACTGTAGCTCTGTTTTTGGCTCGGTTTGGATATTTTTTGGGCAGGCCAAGTGGCCCTTCGCCTTTGTCCCCTTGTCCCCTTGGAGGTGGTCGGATTTGGGCTATAAAAGGAGGTGAAGACCGAACCCTTTCTTTCTCTCTTATTCTTCTTCTTCTCTCTTTCTCCTCTGTTTTTCCCCTGTTTCGCCATTGATGCACGAGCTGTGAGCTCGGTTTTGGGCTTGAATCAAGAGGCTTCGTGGGTTGGAGAAGGTTGTCAAGGTGTTAGGTGAAGCTTAGAGGTGCTTTGTGATCAATTCAAATGCAAGACGAAGCTTGAATCGAGGTGGGTATTTTTCTCCCGCCATGGAAGCTGTCGAGCTAGCCACTATCACAGCACTAAAACCGCGACCGACCGCGACCTGCCGCGATCGCGGTATTGGCTGTCCGAGAGTGTGTCTTGTGGTTTGACTTTGAGGGATTTTTATTCCAGATCTGTCCCCATTTTGGATTCAGGAACCCGTTCTTAAGCTTTGTTTGAGCTCGTCTTTCCAGGCAAGTGGTTATGAATTAATTTGAAATAATTAAAATCTGATATTATATTAGGTTGTATATTCTGCTAGAATCAACGCTAATATAAGAGATATACTGTAATCATGTGACTTAAGATTGTGATATGATTTGTGATATGTGGAACTGCTTATGATGTGATTTGTGATATGTGGAACTACTTGTGATGTGTTTGTGTGAATTATTGGTGAAGCCCTTGCTTAGTCTATTCATTAGACTAACTCTTGTATTTTTAATATTTATGTAACGTCATGGGGGTGTCGTCCGTCCGTTTCGGCACATGCAGATCTAAGAAGGCTAGAGCGACTATGAAGATGAACGGTGTTTTCGACAAGTTGTTTTGTCGCTTTGTATTTAAAAGATTTCCGCTGTGCTATTTTGTATTCTGTTAAAGACTTTTGCTGTTGTAATTCTGATTATTGGGTCGTTTTTGGAATCGTGTAATTCCGCGACCATGTGGTTTAATAAAAGTTATGATTTTAGTATTGTAACTGTGTTTTAAGTCAGTTATGACGTCGGAAAAGCCTGGGGTGACTTCGGGGTTTACGTCCGGGGTCATCGGCAGTAACGCTTTCAAATGGGGTTAAATTTGGGGGTGTTACAGAAATGGTATCAGAGCTAAACAGTTTTCGTAGGCTCTGTTACAGAAATGGTATCAGAGCTAAACAGTTTTCGTAGGCTCTGTTACAGAGTTGGAATCAGAGCCGAAAGTTTTTAAAACGGGTTTGGGATTTAATGGACCATTTACTCGTTTTGTTTGAAAATGTTTTCAAACGGCTCTTGTGAACTCACCGGCGGCACCAGTGCCGGCACCGGCATCATGTAAGATGGCTGGGTGGCTTGGTTGCTGGGGTAGCTAGGCTTGGGGGTGTTACATACCGGTTTGAAATATTTTCATTCGTTGGAATATTTTCACTTGTTTGAAATATTTGCGAAGGCTCTAAATTTTCAAAAGTGAAAAAGTTACACCGTTCATAGTCGTGCCTCTTCTCTTGAGTCTGTTAAGGTGAATCTCTAGTGAGACTTGAGTTCCCAGTTTCCTTGTTATGCTTTTATGTTATAAGACTTGTGGTATCACTCTTTTTGAGGAAATAGGAGTAGTATCGTTTGTGATTCGTTTCGAGGAACGTAGAAATGAGATGTTATGATTATGATGAGCAAGTTAAGGAATCTTAAAGGATTTAAGTTAGAGATTGTTTAAAGGAAGGTGTTAAATTATTCCTGTAAGGATTTAAGTTAGAGATGGCATAAGGCCGGTTATGATTAAGGATATTAAGTTCGGATAATAAGTTTGTTAGTGAGGCAGAATCCTCATTGGCTTAGTGCAAGTTTCGGGGTTGAAACTTAAAATAAGGGGGTAGTAATGTAACACCCCGTAATTTTTAAGGGTATTTTTAAGCTTTACTCGTATGAGTTATTGTTGCAAAATAATTGTATGAGATATTGTTGCAAAATAATTATATAAGATATTGTTGTAAAATATTTATATAAGATATTCGTGTAGGATAATTGTGGACTCAGGCGGGCACCAGTATCGGCACCGGCATCATGTAAGATGGGTGGTGGCTTGGTAGCTGTGTTAGCTTGGCCTGGAGTGTCACAAATATATGCAGGATAATTATGTAAAGTATTTGTACAATATATTTATATAAGATATTTGTGCACGGTATTTATATAAGATATTTGTGCACGGTAATTGTGCGAGGTGATTGCTTGAGATGTTTGTGCTAGATGATGCACGAATATATTTAACCCGGAGTTAAGAAATAAACCCAAGTTGAGTTCGGATAAGTATTAGCGAAGTCGGCTTAAAACCGCGACTCACCGCGACTTGACGCGATCAACCGCGATTCACCGCGATCGGCCGCGATCGCGGTAATGCCTTTTGCAGAGGCGGTCGTCTTCCTCGCGTGGCGGTTACTGTAGCTCTATTTTTGGCTCGGTTGGGATATTTTTTGGGCAGGCCAAGTGGCCCTTCGCCTTTGTCCCCTTGTCCCCTTGGAGGTGGTCGGATTTGGGCTATAAAAGGAGGTGAAGACCGAACCCTTTCTTTCTCTCTTCTTCTTCTTCTCTCTTTCTCCTCTGTTTTTCCCCTGTTTCGCCATTGATGCACGAGCTGTGAGCTCGGTTTTGGGCTTGAATCGAGAGGCTTCATGGGTTGGAGAAGGTTGCCAAGGTGTTAGGTGAAGCTTAGAGGTGCTTTGTGATCAATTCAAATGCAAGACGAAGCTTGAATCGAGGTGGGTAGTTTTCTCCCGCCATGGAAGCTGTCGAGCTAGCCACTGTCACAACACTAAAACCGCGACCGACCGTGACCTGCCGCGATCGCGGTATTGGCTGTCCGAGAGTGTGTCTTGTGGTTTGACTTTGAGTGATTTTTATTCCAGATCTGTCCCCGTTTTGGATTCAGGAACCCGTTCTTAAGCTTTGTTTGAGCTCGTCTTTCCAGGCAAGTGGTTATGAATTAATTTGAAATAATTAAAATCTGATATTATATTAGGCTGTATATTCTGCTAGAATCAACGCTAATATAAGAGATATACTGTAATCATGTGACTTGAGATTGTGATGTGATTTGTGATATGTGGAACTGCTTATGATGTGATTTGTGATATGTGGAACTACTTGTGATGTGTTTGTGTGAATTATTGGTGAAGCCCTTGCTTAGTCTATTCATTAGACTAACTCTTGTATTTTTAATATTTCTGTAACGTCATGGGGGTGTCGTCCGTCCGTTTCGGGACATGCAGATATAAGAAGGCTAGAGCGACTATGAAGATGAACGGTGTTTTCGACAAGTTGTTTTGTCGCTTTGTATTTAAAAGATTTCCGATGTGCTATTTTGTATTCTGTTAAAGACTTTTGCTGTTGTAATTCTGATTATTGGGTCGTTTTTGGAATCGTGTAATTCCACGACCATGTGGTTTAATAAAAGTTATGATTTTAGTATTATAACCGTGTTTTAAGTCAGTTATGACGTCGGAAAAGCCTGGGATGACTTCGGGGTTTACGTCCGGGGTCATCGGCAGTAACGCTTTCAAATGGGGTTAAATTTGGGGGTGTTACACATAGAAATGAATCCACATCTCTATTAAATACAACTCGGAAAAACCCTAATTGTAACAAGATAATCCTATCTTCCTAAACTTGGTAACAAGATGATATTAATTGATTTGAAGAATATTATCTTAACAACCGATATTATCTTAACAACCGATATTATCTAAGGAAATAATTCCTAAGATAACATTAACGGATTAAGATAAGATTTTTCTCTCTCCAAATATATTATCTTAGGAAAGTTTTCCTAAGATAACACAATCAGACTTCTTCTCTCTCCATATCTTCTCGATCGGCTTAGTCCTTGCAGCCGAAGTCTTCCATCCTTGACCGCGTGATCTCCTTTGATTTGTTTCCATAATCGTCACGCTGGATTTCTTCCTTCCATTCGCAGCTTTGATCTTGTTCGTCACTACAGTTCCTTGAGAGGTAACAAAGCACATGAACAGAGCTTTGTTCCCTCTGCGATCCTTTGCTGCAATGGTTCCCTGAGATAATTGTCTTTGTTCCTGAAACACTTAGTACCTAGATTAGTTGAATGTTTGTTACCATCAAAACCTAAGGAATTCAACAAATTCCCCCTTTTTGATGGTGACAAACACCCTTGACAATAAAGCATACACGTACGAGATAAATACAGTTGTATGGGGAAAGGTTCTCCACACAAGACCATAATAGTTCCCCCTCAACACAGCGACATATGAAACCATGTGTTGTTCCCCCTCAACCAAAGCTACCTGTCATTTTCCCCCTTTTGGCATCATCAAAAACACAGTGAAGAGTTTAGAGATGAAAGATAACAGCCAGAAGAACATCATTCTCAATCGCAGTAGATTGAAACACACGAACGCAGACAGCATGTTAAGACGACAACACGATATGCAAGGATAACATTCATGATCAACATGCCAGTCAATGCAAATACAAGAATCAGAGACAAGGAAGTACGAAAAGAGAGGAGTAGATGTGCTAGGGAACAAAAGAGGTGTGGGTTAGCCAGAGAAGTACGAATTAAGAACCACTGGGGCCAGCAGCTAGAGCAGAAGTATGATTAGCAATGGAATTCATCTTTTGTTCCCACTCAGAGTTGTTGCACCTCATTGGCGTCAGCAACCACCATAGCCTCAACTTGTAGAGGAGTGAATCTATAGTGTCGTCTTTTCCCTTCTTTGAGTGTCTTGTGATGATCAATTTTTTTTTTTTGAACATCACAAACTTCAGCTTGCCTTATTTCACCAGGGATTCATTCAGAGCCCACTACCTCTCGTGCGTAACATTAGCTTTCGAGCATGAACCTTCCTTAGGCAGTTGTAAGCCAGATCACACACATACTAGTCGAACCCTATCCACAGACCACAGTGGCGATAATTCGTAATCTCGACTTTCCGAAAAAGTAGAAGAGTGTGATGCGGGGGTAATGTTACCAGAGAGGGTACAAAGAACATCACACAAAACATATATGAGAATTTTTCAATAATGTGTAATCATGAATGAGAGACTCCCATATGTGAATGATTAGAGGGGCTCATAGGGAGCATCAAACATGATGGCTAAGGTAAGCTGTAGAGTCAACAATCATTTGGGCTTATAATGAGGGATCAATGCATCAAGTTGACTCTTTTGGGCCGAAGGAAATCTGACTCATGTATTAGCAAGATAGCATAGAGAGCATGCATGAAATGTTGCACATAAGTGAAATATTAGCATGAGTCTAGGCAGGTCATTCAACTAATGATCAAGAGAATAAATGCAGACCGGGACATGATGATTCACCTTTCACACTTCACCATGTAATTTAGTCAATCATCGAGGGAACATAACATGTGGACAGTCAGTTTAGAGAGATCATACCTAGTTCCATACGGAACTGTTCGAATGGTTCCCTGTTTAGTGCCTTGGTGAAGATGTCGGCGATTTGATCATTAGTTCCACAGAAATCCATTGTCACCAACCCTTTCTCCACACAGTCACGTAAGAAGTGATGTCTTATCTCAATGTGCTTGGTACGTGAGTATTGCACCGGATTCTTGGAGATATTTATGGCACTTGTATTGTCATAGAGAATGGGAATGGAGTTAAGGAGAATACCGTAGTCGCTGAGTTGTTGTTTGAGCCATAGGAGTTGAGTGCAACAAGCAGCAGCGGCTATGTATTCAGCTTCTGCAGTGGAGAGAGCCACGGAGTTCTGCTTCTTTGACCCCCAGGAGACCAGACACGGCCCAAGGAACTGAGCCATTCCAGAGGTAGATTTTTTGTCCACTTTGTTCCATGCGAAGTCAGCATCTGTGTATCCGACAAGATCAAGGCTTCCTCCCCTTGGATACCACAGACAGAGATCATCTGTTCCTTTCAAATATCTCAGGATCCTCTTTACTGCTTTGAGATGTGTCTCTTTGGGATCGGCCTGAAAACGAGCACAAAGACATACACTATACATAATATCAGGCCTACTGGCAGTGAGATATAGAAGCGAACCTATTATTCCTCGGTAGAGAGATGGATCAATTCCTTGCTCATGTTCGTCTTTTCCCATTGGATTGTTTGGAGATATGGGAGTAGTGAAGGGTTTCGCATCATTCATACCAAACTTTTTGACGCACTCCCTGAGATACTTCTGTTGGTGCACTTTGGTTCCCTCATCTCCCTGAGAGACTTGTAGACCTAGGAAGAACTTGAGTTCTCTAACCATGCTCATCTCGAATTCACTAGCCATCAGCTTGGAGAATTTTTGAACCAGTTTATCATCAGTGGATCCAAAGATGATATCATCCACATAGACTTGGACCACCAGAATATGCTTCCCTTCCTTCAGAAGGAACAGAGTCTTATCGACCTTTCCTCGAACGTATCCGTGTGTCAGAAGGAACTGTGAAAGCCTTTCATACCAGGCCCTTGGGGCTTGCTTGAGAACATATAGAGCTTTGTCTAAAATGTAGACATGGTCAGGTTGGGTGGTGTCCTCAAAACTGGGTGTTTGCTCCACATATACTTCCTCCTTGAGAACCTCATTCAAGAAGGCGGTCTTGACATCCATCTGTTGTAGCTTGAATCCATGGAAAGAAGAATATGCAATTAGGAGTCTTATTGCTTCTAACCTGGCAACAGGAGCAAAGGTCTCATCATAGTCGATGCCTTCCTGCTGGTTGTAACCTTTCACCACCAGCCTAGCTTTGTTCCTTGTGACCAGACCTTGATCATCCAACTTGTTTCTGAACACCCACTTGGTTCCAATCACTGTTATGTTCCTTGGACGAGGAACTAACCGCCAAACCTTGTTTCTTTCGAACTGGTGAAGTTCCTCTTGCATGGCGTTTATCCAGTCATGATCCTTCAATGCTTCTCCTATAGTTTTGGGTTCTTGCAAAGAGAGAAAAGCATTGAAAGCACAAAAATTTTGTAGGGAGGAACGAGTGCTCTGAGGTGCTCATTTTCTATAGTCAGTGACGATTAGCTTGACTGGATGAGCCCACTTTTGCTGGTAGTTGGGAACTTGGAGATTGTTGATGTCGAATTCCTCTGAATCAGCGTTCCCAGCACTTGAGCCTTCACTTCCTGTGCCATTAGCATTAGGATTGACATCCCTCGTTCCTTCAGCAGAAGGGCAGTCCTCCGAGGGCTCCGCTGTGCCGTGACTTGGGCTTTGTTCCCCATGAGGTGCCTGAGATACATCAAGGGGTAAGCATTTTCTTCATTGCCCCCTGAGTTGGCGGAATTGGGAGTTCTTGGAGTAGAGGGATCATTTTGAGTTTCTTGATCTTCAGAGGTCCCACCGCTGACATTGTTATCTACAAGCTGAAAGAAATCATCTTCGGAAAGCTCGATGTTGCCTGATAGTTCCTGCACATTGTTACCAGCCATAACAGTTTCATCAAATACAACATGAACGCTTTCCTCTACCTTTCTGGTTCTCTTGTTGAAAACTTTGTAGGCCTTGTTTTGCTGTGAATATCCTACAAAAGTTCCTTCATCACTTCTGGGATCAAACTTCCCAAGAGAATCTTTCCCGTTGTTGTGGACGAAGCACTTGCAACCAAATGTGCGCAAATGAGACACATTAGGTTTCCTTCCCTTCAGAAGCTCATAGGCAGTTTTGTTCAGAAGAGGACGAATGGTTGCCTTGTTCAGAACGTAGCACGCGGCATTCAAGGCTTCGGCCCAGAAACTCCTTGGAAGACCACTTGAGATGAGGAGAGTACGCGTCATGTCTTCCAGAGTTCTGTTCTTCCTTTCCACAACACCGTTTTGCTGTGGGGTCTTGGGAGGAGAGAAGTTGTGGTTGATACCTCTGTTCCTACAAAGGGATAGGAACTGAGAATTCTCGAATTCAGTTCCATGATCGGTGCGAATAGACCCCAAGGAATGACCAGTGCTTCTCTCAGTTGCCTTAAGCCAGGACTCAAACTCAGCGTACACTTCATCCTTTGTTGAGATGAAAATCGTCCATGTGTACTTGGAATAGTCATCAACAATAACAAAGACATATGCATTCCCCCCACGGCTCTTCGTGCGCATAGGCCCACAAAGATCCATGTGGACTAATTCCAGAGGACGTGTTGTACTTACATCCCTTTTGGACTTGAAGGAAGACCTCACTTGTTTTCCTTTAATGCATGCGTCGCACACGTCACTTCTCATTGCTTCAACCTTGGGAAGACCATTCACCAACTCTTGTCTATGAAGTTTGGAGAGGAGTTGAAGGCTAGCATGTCCAAAGCGTTTGTGCCACAAGTCTGTCGTTTCAGCAATAGACGACAGACATAGGTCCTTGTCAGGGATGAAGGCAGGGTCGACCTTATAAACGTTGTTATCGCAGATCCCTTTGAGTAAGATTTTCCCTGTACTTAGACACTCAACATGACAATCATCAGTGGTAAAGACTACCCTATTTTTTCTGTTTTGACATAGTTGAGCCACACTAAACAGATCAAACTTGAGATTATTCACTAGATTCACATTATTCACACTGATGTGTTTAGAGAGTCTTACCATACTGATACCACAAACCTCACCCTTACTCTTGTTTCCAAAAGTTATCGATGCCCCTGAGGCTGGCTGAAGAGAAGTGAACCAGTCACTGTTCCCTGTCATGTGACTTGAACAGGCACTGTCAAGGTGCCAAGAGCCTTTCCTTGCTTCCTCCTCGGATTTAAGAGAACCACCTTCTGATACGTTGTGACCTTTTGAGCTCATCAAGCAGATATCCTTTGAGAGAGGAGATGCTTCATCATCTGAGCTGTAGTCACCCCACTTCGCAATCCTTGTTTGTTCCTTGTTGAGGACCTGAGAAGAACCTGCCGCTTTGTTGAGGCAATTTTTTGCGAAGTGTCCGTTGTCATAACAGTGAGAGCAGACAACCTCTTTCATGTCATTGTGAACCATGACCGAACCTTTAGTGCCTTTGCTTCGAGACCATATCTTCTTCATGGCTTGAGTGATGAGAGCCACATCTACATCACCTTCTTGAGAGTCTCTATCCAAGGCATTTCCTGATGACATCTTTCCTATAGAATCTGTAACTAAAACAAACAATCTAGAGCACCAGGCTCTGATACCAATTGTTGGATCGTTAGAGTTACGTCTGAGGGAACAAAAGCTTTATTCCCACAGAAGTTGCAGCGGATAAATATAGCAGGAAAGATAACGAACGAACTCACGATATATAGTGGAAACCCTGATTAGCAAAACTAGCTTCTCAAGGAAAAACCACTACCTTCAAGCTTTCGCTTGAGAGGATTTTGAAGCGTGTACTTGTCTTATTGATTTCTTGCTTGATTACACTTGTATCCTGGACTTCGACATCTAAACAACCAGCTAGACTCGAAACCTCTTCTACAACGATGAATCAAACTCAACCCTCAAAGACTTACACACACCTCACTTTTTCTTCTTTTCGTTCTCTCTATTTTCCGTCGTCGTCGTTACATAGAAATGAATCCACATCTCTATTAAATACAACTCGGAAAAACCCTAATTGTAACAAGATAATCCTATCTTCCTAAACTTGGTAACAGGATGATATTAATTGATTTGAAGAATATTATCTTAACAACCGATATTATCTAAGGAAATAATTCCTAAGATAACATTAACGGATTAAGATAAGATTTTTCTCTCTCCAAATATATTATCTTAGGAAAGTTTTCCTAAGATAACACAATCAGACTTCTTCTCTCTCCATATCTTCTCGATCGGCTTAGTCCTTGCAGCCGAAGTCTTCCATCCTTGACCGCGTGATCTCCTTTGATTTGTTTCCATAATCGTCACGCTGGATTTCTTCCTTCCATTCACAGCTTTGATCTTGTTCGTCACTACAGTTCCTTGAGAGGTAACAAAGCACATGAACAGAGCTTTGTTCCCTCTGCGATCCTTTGCTGCAATGGTTCCCTGAGATAATTGTCTTTGTTCCTGAAACACTTAGTACCTAGATTAGTTGAATGTTTGTTACCATCAAAACCTAAGGAATTCAACAGTATTAATAACGTAAATAATGTAAAACAAATCGTCTTGGGAAATAGTATGTGATTTGGTTTGCGATTTATATTGGAAGTATAATATATGGAAATGTAATGGTGATATGATGTCGGTACTATCTGTTGACAAGCAGGTGTTTTTCATCAAATTTTCATAGTACATGTGATCAACACTATTTTGTAGTGCTTATCTAGGAGTTATTACCGGTGTTTTGGGTGTCATTTGTATGGGTTTAGAGCACAACTGTGGAATATGGAGTTGAGGAGAAGAAGTGTTGATATGGTGGTTTGGAGGAGCTTAAACGAAGATTTATTGAAGACGCGGAGTAGACCACTGGAGGAGACCAAAGAAGATAGAAGGAAGAAGCCACACGAGCGAAGAAGGAGGAGCCGCGACCGCGGATGAGCACGGAGGGTGATCGCGGAGAAGTCGAGAACACGGAGTGAGAAAAGCCATTTTCCGCGACCGCGGAAAAATCCTTCAGCGATGCGCCAGGTCGAGAGCGAGGTTGAATTTTCCGCGATCGCGGAAATGCACGGCAGCGAACCCGGAGTCCCACTCCGGAATTTTCGTCTGAAGTCTATTTTATTTTATTTCTTTTCTCCTTTATTTCTTTTATTCCGGTTAATTTATTTTATTTTCTTTTTAGATTTTATTTCCTATCTTATGGAAATTAGGTTTAGCTAAGTCAATATATTCTTCCTTTAGAACATTAGTTTGGTAAGTTGGGTTCTACCCCAAGTTGGGTTCTACCCCAAGTTGGGTTCTACCTTTCTTCATCTTTTCCCTTTTCTTAGTTTAGTTCTTTGTTTTGTTTTTGGCTAGACAATTGAAGCCTTGGTTTGAATTTGATATTGAGATCATTCCTTTACTCTTTCTATGATTGTTTTAATTCTCTCTCGTGCTTAATCTCATTGATCGTATATCGATTTCCCTTGATTTGTTGATTAGGATATCAAATAGATTGTTAATAGTAGTTCTCTCTAGTCTGACAACCTAGAGAAAATTAGTATTATGCTATTGGTTCCCCTTTTCTATACAACCTGTTGAGATTGTTATTGATCATACTACTAAGGATTGGAGGAGACTGGTTGAGAATCTTGATCCCTTAGTTTGTGTAGAGAATTAATTGCATGCAATTGTATGACTGTTTACTACACTTGCATATACCTATCTATTCCTGAATTCATTACTGCTGTTAGATTCAATCTAGAAGGTCTTCTAGGTTATTTAATAGTTAGGGTTATCAGGACTGGTTGGACTGGTAACTATATCAGAACATGGATTAGGACATCCATGAGGATTGAGAATTAGGAATAATCAATGATTGATCAACCAAACTAAAGGTGGATAATTGTTTGCCAAGCTTTCTATGTTTTATTTATCGTTTTCTTAGTTAGATTCATACAAAACCCCCCCTTTGTCTTTGTTATCGATTGGTGAATGATTTTGCAAACAGGATATATGACTTGATTCTCTGTGAAATTCGACCCTTACTTGCATATTCTACTAGTTTAGGTTTGTTAGGATTATTTTGATCAGGCGATACGACTAAAACCTGTCATCAAATTGTACATGTCATAGATAATGTCATGTTTATGGGTCATAAAAATTTGTATGGGTCGCGGCCCATCAAAAGAAAAACATAGGAAAGCAGACACAAGAGGAGAAGGTAGAAAACCAAACACCCAGAAATGAAACCTATAGGGGTAGGCCCATAACTGGTGTTTCCAGTATGTGGAGAAAGCCCAAACAAAGCTAGCTACACTTCGCAGCGGCCTCAGCTGGTGTTTTAAAATAAAAGGAACAAGATAAAAAGAAAATTGGGCGCGAAGGGTCCCTTAAGAAAAAAAATAGCAAGTTTAGGCCCATTTTTTTCTAAAATTGCAAACATGACCCCCTATTACTATACATATGGCCCAAAGAGGGGTGGAAGTATTTTTTTTAGGATTTAGGGTTTAGGGGTTAGGGTTTAGGGGTTAGGGTGTAGGGTTTAGAGTTTAGGGGTTTTTAAAGGCTTAGGGGATCAAGGAGCTAATTAATTTAATTAGGAGTCCAAACTTGCTATTTGACCCCCCTTAAGGGGTCAAAAATCCTAAGGATTGCAAGATAAATACGTAGTACATTGAAACAATAATGTATAGGATTATTATATAAGAAAAATAAACAATATTTGGAAAAAAGATAATAAAGAGAAGAGTGCAGAAAAGAAACCATGTTGAATAGAAATACATAATAAAAAGATATGCAGATGTAGTCAGGATAATACAATAAAAAAGGAGTCGTGTAGTAATTTTACGCGATCGTTAGATACGCTCAATTTTTTTGCTTTTTACGCTCAAAACAGTCACGCGTACGCAATGCGAGGGCGAGAATAGGTCACGGTCATGCAAAGCGTAAGCGTGACATTTTATTAGATATCCAGTTTTACGGAACAAAAAAACACAAAAGAGTCACGGTCACCCATTGCGTGACCGTGACTATTTTAATATTAAAAAAATATTTTTTAAATAATAATAATAAAAAAATATATATAATTGTTTATTATTATTAAATTTTTTACTTATTAAGTATTTTGTTTTATTTTAAAAAAAAAATATTATTCTATATTCAAGATATGAGATTTAGGGTCTTTGGCACCCCGAAAACAAGAAAAGACATGTTATGGACGCTCTATGGGTTTCAAGATTAAGAGTATAAAAATAATAAGTTAAGTATAGTGTAGTTTTGACTTCATTATCGTATTATTCAAATATCGGTTATACTAAATATAATGTAATCGAAAATTCATTATCGTATTGTTCAAATCTCAGTTATACGAAGTATAATGTAATCACAACTTCATTATAGTAATGTTTGAATATCGGTTATACTAAGTATTGTGTGATTTTAACTTCATTATAGTATATTAAAATATTGGTTATACTACGTATAATTAATCTTAAGTTCATTACCGATCGTATTATTCAAATATTGGTTACCCTAGGGTATGGGATTTAGGGTATCCCAGAATCCCAAAACAAGACAAAAATGGTATGAACTCCCTAAGTGCTACAAGAATGATAGGGTATGAAAATAACATGGTTTTGAAAACCCTAAATTTGAAACCCTACTTATCATAAGGTTTCTAGAGTATAGGATTTAGGGTATCCTGAAACACCAAAACAATAAAAAAATAGTATGAACTCCCTATGTACTACAAGCATGATAGGGTATGAAAATAACATGGTTTTGAAAACCCTAAATCTGAAACCCTGCTTACCCTAGGGTTTTTAGGGTATGAGATTTAGGGTATCCTAAAACCCTGAAACAAGACAAAAAATGGTATGAACTCCCTATGTGCTACAAGCATGATACAGTATGAAAATAACATGGTTTTGAAAACCCTAAATCTGAAATCCTACTTACCCTAGGGTTTTCTAGGGTATGGGATTTAGGGTATCCCGGAACCCCGAAACAAGACAAAATAATGGGCATGAACTCCCATTGTGCTACAAGAATGATAGGGTATAAAAATAACATTGTTTTGATACCCTAATTCTAAAACCCTACTTACCCTAGGGTTTATAGGGTATGGAATTTAGGGTGTCTTGGGACCCCGAAACAAGACAAAAAAGTATCAACTCCATATGTGCTACAAGCATGATAGGGTATGAAAATAATATTGTTTTGAAAGTCCTAAATTTGAAACCTTGTTTACCCGTGGGTTTCTAGGGTATGAGATTTAGGGTATCCCGGAACCCTGAAACAAGACAAAAAATGTATCAACTCCGTATGTGCTACAAGCATGATAAGGTATGAAAATAATATGGTTTTGAAAGTCCTAAATCTAAAACCTTGCTTACCCTAGGATTTCTAGGGTATAAGATTTAAGGTATCCTAGAACCTTGAAACAAGACGAAAATTGGTATCAAATCCTTATGTGCTACAAGAATGATAGGGTATGAAAATAAAATCGGTTTGAAAACCCTAAATCCGAAACCCTACTTACCCTAGGGTTTTCTAAGGTATGGGATTTAGGGTATCCCGGGACCCTGAAATAAGACAAAAAGTGGTATGAACTCCCTATGTACTACAAGCATGATAGGGTATGAAAATAACATCATTTTGAAAACGTTAAATCTGAAAGCCTACTTACCCTAGGGTTTTCTAGGGTATGGGATTTATGGTCCGAAATTCGAATAATACAATTGATAATGAACTTAAGATTACATTATACATAGTATAACCAATATTTGAATAATAAGATAATTGAGTAATAATTACACAATACTTGATATTCGAACAATACAATAATAAAGTTGTGATTACATTATACTTAGTGTAATCGATATTCAAACAATATGATAATGAAGTTTTGATTACATTATACTTAGTATATCCAAAATTTGGATAATACGATAATGAAGTTAAGATTACATTATATTTAACTCATTATTTTCATACTCTATAATCTTGAAACTCATAGAGCATACATAACTTGTCTTGTCTTATTTTCGGAGTCTTAGAGACCTTAAATCTCATATCTTAAATATATATAAAAATTTAAAATTTAATGCAAAATAATTTGATTTTTTTTTTAAATATTATAAAGTCACGCCCACGCATTTCGTGAGCGTGATTTTTTTTTAAAATATTTTTTTTTACTTTTATTTTTACTTTGTCACTAAATGTGATAAAGAGTCTCGCTCATGCCCGGATACTCGTTCAATGGGTCTCGCTCTCGCTTCACGTAGGTGTGAGTGTGCTCGCGCTTATAGTAGCTTAAACATATAAAATAAGGCGTCAAGGGGAAAGGATCGTATATGCCGAAATCATGCTTACAAAGTAATAAAGGGCAAAGGAAGAACAATTCATAATTAATTTGATTGCTGTTTTTGGGCGAAAAAGATCGAACCGACCTGAATCGCTTAAAGATAGGACAACTAGACAACAATAAGATCAGTAATATCTAAATAATCCAAATCAACTTAACAATCAAGTGAATGAGATTAAACGGATGTAATATAAACTTATCTCCCTGGAATGAGAGACTAATCAAATACAGAAATTTAGCCGTCGGTCGCTTCAATGTTGGAATAACGGACTAAGCACAAGAATGATCTCTTATTTTGAGTAGAACAATAGTATAAAGTTGCTTGAATTGAGTAAGAATGACAATGTGTCGTTACAAGATAGTTTTCTCTATAATTATACTAGTTTTTGGCTTGAATCGGTTGTCAAATCCGCCCGAGATTCATGGAAGACGTTATCCTGCATGTGGGTCGGTTAAAATCGTCTGAGATCTGCGGGAGTCGTCTAGTTGCATACTGGTCACTCCGAAATCCGCGGAGACCGTCGCTCTGACCACTGGTCGCCCCGAGATCTCTGGAGGCTGAACTGACCGGACCAAGATATTTGGAGGTTGTTTCTGACCGGATCTTCTAGAAGACAGCTTTGGTTCAAGCTATTGGGCCGATCCAATGGGCCGAAAAAACGAGGCCCAATAATTGCCCCAAAATTAAACTGGGCCAAAGCGTCAAGTGATGGGACGGTTTGATTTTATAACTTCTCTCTCTTCTAGTGTGATCTTCATCTCGATTTTGCTACATGCGTTCTGGCGACGGGGCTGACATGTGTATTGCTCAAGCTGAGAGTCAGCTTAATACAGCCAATAATCGTGTGAAGACGGCTGAGGGCGTCTCTTGTGATGGAGAAGGGTCAAGAGACCGCTCCTTGTTTGTCATTTGCTTTGTTTTGCAGGTGGAATCGTCAGTCGCTTCCTGGTCAAGTCGTGTGACGTTGGTCGAGTAGACTTGTAATTGTGTGTGACATGTCGTGTAGTTCCAGGGAAGAGCATTGTAGTATTTGTATAAGACGTGTACCTTAATTAGGACAGGTCTTGTAAAAATGTGTCATGTTTTTGTTCCTCTATTCCCTGTGTACCGATCGATCGTGTAATGTAAAAGCGCTATGTATGATTGTGTTTTGTGTATGTTGATCAACTTGATTTTGTCTTGAGGCTTCTTGTCGTGTTCCTGTTGAAGACACTTGAAAAGTATAGAAAAGATCAAAGGGTGATTGTTGATGTGAGTCCAACGGCCCTCCGATGCTTAAGTCAGTAAAGGATTGGATAAGTATAATCAACTAAATCTAAATGAAATGCAAAGTATAAGTTTTCAAAAGTAATATGACTCCCAATGGGTCGTGTTCCAGCTTGGTTGGTCGTCTTTTGTGGACTCTTCGTCTTCTTTTAGTCTGACATAGGCCATGGCTTTGGCTTGCACGTCTTCGAAGCTTCGGCACGGGTATTTGGTCAGCTCGCGATAGAGTTCACTGCCCCTGACCAATCCCCGACAAAAGGCTTCAATAGACGTTGGGACGTCGCAATGCGGGATCGCGACCTTCTCTTTGTTGTACCTGTTAAGATAATCCCTTAAGGGCTCATCGTACCTTTGCATGATCCTGTATAGGTCGCTTGATTGCTTTTCCAGTCTCCGACTGCTGGTGAACTGGATTTTGAATGAATTGACCAGATCGGCAAACGAAGCAATCGAACCCTGCGACAAATGCATGAACCAAGTTAGTGCGGGTCCTGCGAGGGTCGTGCCAAATCTTTTGCACATGACCGCTTCGCGACTCCCTCTTGGAATGGAAATAGTCATTAATGTTTGCTTATATATAGAAATATGATCATCGGGGTCCCCGGTGCCATCGTAGTTGGGCATGTTGGGGACATGGAAATTTTTAGGGATCTCGACACAAGCGATCGCCTCTACGAACGACGAGTCTTCATATTCGCCAATTGCTTCCTTTTCGATCGGGTGGTGGATCAGGTGGTGGGTCGAAGGGGCGAATCTGGAGAGGTGGATCAGGTGGTAGGTCGAAGGGGCGAATCTGGAGAGAAGCACCAAAGAACTCTCGGAGCAAGGACACATCCAACCGGAGAAGAAGAAGACAAAAGGGAGAGGGCAGAATGAAGGGGTAAAAACATATTTGGGTAAAAGGGATGATGAAGAGGGGAGGACCATTTTCAAGCTTGGGTTCATGAGGAATTTCAGATTGGAGTCTGGTAGAAGTAAGGAGAGATTTCAGTTTTAATTCAAGTGAGAAAAAATATAGTTCCTTTCCATCAAGGAAAGAGGCCCAAAGGGCAGGAAGAACACGAAAGAAACCCAGACGAAGGAAACAAGAGAGAGAAACTTTGAATTAGGAGGACTCATATGCGGATGGGTCCATAACAATTCTGTTTTTTATATTTTAGATTATATGTTGTTCAAATTCTGATCCAACCAACCTGATATTAACTCTTTTTGAAAGACGTAATTAAATATTAATGTTTAAGTTAGATTTATTAAATAATAAAAATCGGTGAATGAGAACTATGATAAATTTGGAGAAGCTTAAGGGTGTGTGAAAATAATCCCTTGGTTGATTTCATTGATGCACAAAAGTATATATAGTTACAAAGGTAATCTATCTTTTCTATAAAGTAAAGAGATAATATCTAAACTAAATAAGTATAAATTCTATATCCACAAGATAACTAAATATATACAAGATAAGATTTTGATACTCCCCTTCAAGTTGGAGCATGTGGATCGACGATGCCCAACTTGCCCAATAGAAGCCGCAATTGTGCTTTGCTGAGGGCCTTGGTGAACAAATATGCAGGTTGTTGAGTCGTGGGGACATATCTGGTAATGATGCTGCCAGTATGAACTTGATCACGGATCATATGGCAATATATCTCAATATGCTTCGTCCTCTCATGAAATACTAGATTAGCAATTATATGCAAAGTTGCCTTACTATCACAGAAAAGAGTCATGGGAGTTGTATGTCAAACTCCCAGAGAGGCTAATAAGGACTTGAGCCAGAGTAACTCGCAACAAGTTGAGGCCATGGACCTGTATTCAGCCTCAACTGATGACTTGGACACTGTGACTTGTTTCTTTGTCTTCCAAGAAATAGGAGAACGACCAAACATGAAGAAGTAAACAGTAATGGACCGACGTGTAATAGGACACGACGCCCAATCATAATCACAATAAGCATTGATATGGAGAGAGCTTGATGTAGAAAGGAGTAACCCTTGTTCGGGGTGCCCTTTATATAGTGAAGGACACGGATTGCAGCATTCCAGTGATCCTACTTTGGCTCCTGTATGAATTGTGCCAGAGTATGCACCAAGTAAGCTAATTCAGGGCGAGTGATAGTCAGATATATAAGCCGACCAACGAGTCGACGATAACGCTCAGGGGTCTCAAAGGACAAGTTGGTCGTGACAACCAGTTGGTGATGTTGTTCCATGTGGAACTCGATCGGCTTTACAGCGAGTAATCCTGCTTTAGAAAGGATGCACAGGGTGTACTTTTGTTGAGAAAGAAACAATCCAAAAGAGTTGTGGCCGATTTCAATCCCAAGAAAGTACTTTAGAGTACCCAAATCCTTCATATGAAAGCAAGAACTGAGATAATACTTGAACCGAATGATAGAAGCAGGGTCATTCCCAGCAACGATCAGATCATCCACATACACAAGAACATGCAGAGTAGTATTTTGTTGCTGGTTTGAGAAAAGAGAGTAATCAGCATAACTCTCTTTAAACTCAAAATTGCGCAAGGCGAAAGAGAGTTTAACAAACCAGTTTCGAGGAGCCTGTTTGAGACCATAAAGGGACTTTTGTAGTCGACAGACATGACCAGAAGGCACATTAAGCAGCTTGGGAGGTGGTGCAATATAGACGTCTTCATCCAGATCACCATGAAGGAAGGCATTATGGACGTCCTTTTGTGGAGCTCCCAACCACGTATTGCAGCAACGGATAGAAAGACCCAAACGAAGGCCATTGTCATAGGGCAAAATGTCTCGCATTAGTCGATGCCCTCGACCTGACGATTGCCAAGCACAACCAAATGAGCCTTGTGTCGCTCAATGGATCCATTGGAATTGTACTTGATTCGATACACCCATTTGCAGCCAATTGGTTTTTTTTTAGGCAGTAGCGGGGATAACTTCCACGTCTCGTTTCTCTGAAGTGCCTGAAGTTCCGAGTTCATGGAAGCTTGTCAAGAATCATGCTGAACAGCCTCTTTGAAGGAAGAAGGTTCGGTGCCTGTAGTTATCGCTGCTAGAAAACGAGTATGCAAAGGAGAGAAATTAGGGTGTACCTGAGGAAGATGATTGTGGAGTGGGTGTAGAGGATGAAGCAGGGGGTTTATTTGCAAAACAGTACGACACACAAAGTCCTTGAGACGAACTGAAGGTTGCCTCGGCCATGAGCTTTGGAGAATAGCAGGCGACTCAGATTGCAGGGGGTGCGACTGCATAATCGCTCCCCGTTGCTATAGGTGTTGCCATTGTACTCTCAGAAGTCGAAGGCGACGATTCTCGGAGCGGCGGAGAGGGTTTAGAGCTCCCCCTGTCGGGCAAAGGTAGTGGGGGATCATCATATACGGCCGAAGAGGGCTGGATGACCGGTGCCGGAGATGGTTCGGGAGGCGATGTGGAAAGGAAGAAGGTTTCAAAGAACACAACATCCCAGCTAACAAAAAACTCCTTGGACTCCATGTCATATAGAGTCCACCCACGTTTTCCTTACAGGTAGCCAATAAACATGCACTTGCGACAACGAGGATCAAATTTGTCTCGAATTCGGAGATTTTGAGTGGTGAAACAGAGGCACCCAAAAACCCAAAACGATGAGTAGGGAGGCAAACGCCCATGAAGAACATGTTATGGCGACCGATCACCTAGAATAGGTGATGGAGTACGATTGATCAAAAATGTTGTTGCATAGACACATTCAACCCAAAGCTCAATGGGCAGATGTGCGTGAAACCGGAGTGCACGTGCGACGTTGAGCAATTGATGATGTTTGCGTTCAACCCGACCATTTTGTTGAGGAGTGGCCACACACGATGTCTCAAAAATAATGCCTCGATCCTCAAAGTATGGAGGCAAAGGAAGAAACTATGTCCCATTATCTGCTCACACACGTTGAACTTGTCTGAGAAACTAAGTGCGGACAAGGGTACAGAAGTTCTTGAAGCAAAGAGCAAACTCAGATTTAGAGCAGAGAAAATAGCCCCATACAGCTCATGAATGGTAGTCAACAATGGTCAAGAAAGATCGAGCACCATTAAAAGAAGGGGTGATGTAAGGCCCACATACATCATAGTGAACTAATTGAAATAATTTTGATGCTTTATTGAAACTATCGGGAAAAGGCAATCTTGTCTGTTTAGCTTTAAAACAAGAAGTACAAGGCATTAGATTTTCTAAAGAGCGTTTATCTAAGTTAAGAGTAGAAATAGACGAGAGAATTGACGACGATGGATGGCCAAGACGACGATGCCACAAGAGCGCAGAACTGGCAGACGACTAAGCTGATAGAGCGCGGGCCACAAATCCAAGTGTCTGAAGCCAATAAACTCCACCATGCTGTATACCCATGCTAATCATCGTCCTCAAACTGATGTCCTGAATAACACATAGTTTGTCTGTTAGAAGAACAAGTAATCGAAGATCACGAGTTAACTAAGCAAATGAAATTCAAATTGCAGCTTAATTGCGGGACCAAAAGAACATGTGATAAATAAAAATCTCTCATACATAGACAGCCCTCCTTTGTCGCGGAAGAGACACGGTCGTCAGGCAACTGGATTGATACAGATGGCACCTCAGTAATGTCCCGGAGAAGGGTCAGTTGCATGTCATATGAAAAGAGGCACTTGTGTCTAAGATCCAGGAGAAATACATACCAGATTTGTCAGAGCCGAATTGTAAGGCATTGAACATGTTCATGACAACGGTCCATTGGTCATTGGACAGTGACGGACCAAAAGCAGCGCGATCCGAGGCAGTGTCGGAAGAAGCAATAGGGGCCGAGGGAGTCTGAACGGCATTGGCCGTACCCTTAGGACGATCATCACGGGTTGGTGGGGCCGACTGCTGCTGCTTAGCTCGATCACGAGCAACCCACTTTTCTTTGAGCCAATCGGGGTATCCGATGAGGCAAAAACAACCATTTTTTCTCGTGTCCGCTATGACCGCAGTGTGCACAAACCAAGTGATTTTTGTTTGGGTTAGACGAGCCCGATGGTGAGGAGTTGGCGGATGAAGTCGAGGACGGAGTACTCAACTGACGAGCGACAAAGGCCACCATTTTATAAGGCAATTCACGAGACGATACAACCGTGTTGAGACGCTCTTCCTGGACTACGAGAGCATAGACCCGGTTTAATGGAGGGAGCGGATCTTGAGCCATAAGATTTGAGTGAAGTGAACAATGTGTCATGCATATAACACCCTGTGTTTATGATCCCTTATAAGGATTAAAAGTTCTACCCATGTAAACAAGAGCTATTCCGTGTTGAGACGCTCTTATTGGACCCGTTTGGCATTGGGATGGTGCTTCTAAGGCATCGGGTCTTACAAATGATATTAGAGCCGACTTTGGATTACGAGTGGGCTTGGTCCGATGGAAGGACGCTCGACCCAGAGGGCGGTCTTTAGGCCTTGACGATGTTATCAAGGGTTTAAGTGGGGGTACATGTAACACCCTGTGTTTGTGATCCCTTAAAAGTGCTACCCATGTAAACAAGAGTTCTTCATTTTCATGGTTCAAGTGAGGACAAAGAACTATGAAGTTAAGCATCCTAGGGCGGGAGTAGTATCGGGATGAGTGACCTCCTAGTAGACCTGGGCATCTTCGGGCCTGGGCCGGATATGGTCCGGGCTTGACCTAGAAATTTTGTTCGTTTATCTGGGCTCGGGCCGGGCTGAGCTCGAGAATAGGGCTTGGACAACTGTCCAAGCCCGTCTGCATTCCCGGGCCCGGGTAGCCCACCGAGACTCGTATTCGGTTTTGTATATAATTCACATCTTATAATTCATGTCCATAATTAAAAAAATATCAAAATTTTTATAAGTCCAAATAGTCTTTCCACCTTACAATAAAAAACATTAAATATCCAATATCAAAGTCTACACACATGTGAGAACGAGGGGTGGAGTGGAGTTTGTAACCCTTAAACATTTAGTTTTTATATTACTTAGTTTAAGTGTTTTTATTTTTATTTTTTTAGGAGTAGTAATAATGTAATGTTATATATATAAATAATATTTATATATTATATATGGGCCGGGCTTACCGACCCTACAGGGCTTGACACCTTGTCCATACCCGGCCCTCCCGGTACTCGGGCCGGGTATTTTCGGCCCTTTAGGGCTTATAAACTTGTCCATACCCTCCCGTTTACACGAGTGGGCGGGCCGAACGGGTCAGCTCGCGTTTGCCTAGGTCTATCTCCTAGGAAATCCCCAGGTTGGCATGTGATGGCGCTTCTAAGGCCTCGGGTCTTATAGTGCAGTCCCATCAGAAATTGGTGCACACGTTCTTCTTTGTGTTCTTGTGTCCAGAAACGATTTTAAGTGGCACTCGCACTTTCCACATGAACAATTGCAAAGAGGGACATAAGTGGAAAGCTCCTCCCAAAGTTTCTTCAAAACTCCATAGTAGGTTGCGACGCTTTGTCCAGATTGACGACAACGGGCGGTTTTAGAGCGGAGTTGAAGCTTATGTGGACCGTTTCCAACACGGAAACGTTGTCGAAGATCATCCCACAATTACTTGACGTTGTCGAAGTAGGTAATGGAGGAGCGAAGTGATGGATCAAAGGATTGAACCACTCAACTGACCAACATAGAGTTGACCATGAACCAGTCCTCGAGCATAGGCGGTGTAGTGACTGATGCAGTCGGCCGTTGCATTGTGTCATCGACAAATCCAAGCTTGTGCTTGGCGCAAAGGGAATTGCGCATGGCAACGACCAATTCGTCATATTTATCACCTTTGAAATCACCGGGAATATGGATAAACTCAGATGATCCAAAGGGTGCAAATAGTAAGGAGAGGAGAAACTGACAGCAAGTTCCTTGGTAGTGTTGTCCGCCATTGAAACGCAAGAGGATAGGACTGGTGTTGAAGATGAACAAACGAATGGGCGACGACGACGGTGATTGAAACCGGCGATAGAGAGAGGAGGACGACGACGACAAGAAGTCGGAGATTGGGCAAGCGAGGGGGTTGTGTTTAAGGATCGGTTAGGCTGATACCATGATATATTGGAGAGGCTAAGGATTTGTGAAAATAATCCCTTGGCTGATTTAATTTATGCACAAAAGTATATATAGTTACAAAAGTAATCTATCTTTACTATCAAGTAAAGAGATAATATCTAAACTAAATAAGTATAGATTCTATGAGCATTGATCAATTAGAATGATTATTACCATGTAAAATGAGAATGATGCACATACAAGCAAAACCTTACGCACATACAGACAAAAACTTATGCGCTTTTGAAACTCAAGAACATATAAGCAAAAATTTATGCACTTTTCGAATGTGTACAAATTCACACTTACACAGTCAAAAACTTATGCACATGCAAGCAAAAATATGTGCACATTCCAAAGTACATGAATCTACATGAGTTTCTAAAGTGCATAAGTTTTTGTCTGTATGTGCGTAAGTTTTTACCTATATGTGTGTCATTCTCATTCTAAATTTGTGTTTCCTAATTTTATGAAGTTATTTGGCCCCTAAAACTTTAGGGCCCTGTTCCGTCGGTCCTCATGAACGGGCTTATCTACAGGTCTGGGTAATCACCATAAACCGACATGAAATCGATGAGCAAACAGTTGCACCAAATTAATTAGAGAAAAACACGTAATGATATAATATATAGCAGTTGCGGTAACTACTACTAGACGGAAAAAGTAATATACAAGTGCAAATAAAAGATAAAAGTAGTTATACCAACCAACCTGCAAGTTTTTAATTTTTTTTTAGATACACGATAAACACTAGCACCCCTTCCAATTAGTAAGGTTGTTCTAAATTATCCATTTGGATGACTTTTACAAACTGTTTATAGAAACTATCGTAGCTAGAGTTCAAGCGTACGAACGCATATCTAGCACTTAAGAGATCTTGTCCATGTGTAAACAAAGCACGAGTAAGTAGCTTCTGAATTTTGTCAAAAGCAAGGGGCGGAATATTGTGAGTAGCAAGGAAGTCTGCTGCAGAATTGGCCTCACGGAAGCAGTGATAGACCTATACGGAATCGAAAGAAGCAAGTAACATAGTAATGTCAGCAATAATGGAATGTATTTCCCATAGAATTTTCCACGTGCCGCGTATAGAATTAATAACAACTAGATTGTCCCCTTTTATAATAAGATTTCTAATCTATAGATTAACAGCATGGTGAATGGCAAAAATTGTTGCATAGGCTTCAGTGCGTAGAGCACTTGTATTCATGATTCCTTTTCTTCAAATGAGATTGTAAACAAGCAAAACTAAAATAGTTGATAAGTGCAAAATAAAAAAATGAAGTAAGTATACCTTGTTGTGTAGGCTTGCGGGTTTAATTGCAACCGCACAATATCGTGTTGCATTCAACGTTTTGTGTAACTAGTCGCGTAATTTCGTGCTACGCACGCGCTACTCATTTATTATAATTCAAAAATTACTTATTTTAAACTTATTAATATTTTTATTAAATGAATTTATAAATGACTTTTTTGCTTGATAACTATGAGGTATTGCTTCGCGCGGTACATCAAAGTTCGGTATATTTCGCGTGATAACCCTTATGTTTTTATTTTTTGCGAAATACCCAAATCGTTAAATACAAACGATTTTCATTTATTTTTTAAAATAAAATATAAATCTTAAACCTAAACTTCTAAACCCCAGAATCCTAAACCCAAGCCCTAAATCCCAAAACTCTAAGCCATAAACCTAATCTCTAAATCCTAAACCCTAAAAGGATTTTTAGGGTTTAGGATTTATTTTTTATTTCATTTAAAAAATAAACAGAACCCGTTTGCATTTAACAATCTAGGTATTTCGCGAAAAAATAAAAACCTCAGAGTTATCGCGCGAAATATGCCAAAAACTGGTGTACCGCGCGAACTAAGAAATACCTCAGGGTTATCAGGCAAAAAAAATGATTTATAAAGTTAATGAGTTGTTAAGACATTTGAATAAACAGTTTTTTCAAGAAACCCTAATGGAGAACCTTAGCCCAAAAACCTCTCTTTCCCTTATCCCCTCTACACAGCGCCGCACCAAACTCAACCAAAAATACTCAACCTCCCTGCTTCAATCTTCCACCAGAAGATGTCTTCCCTTCAAATGGAAGCAACTAATTAAGCTTTATGGCCTCCTCTCCAACTTTTACCCAAATTTTTGCTTCGAAAAAGGGCTCTTCTCTAGATGATCTTCGATCTCGTCTCCGGAGTCACTCTCGCCATCGCTCTCCGATCGCCAACCTCCCTTGGTGGCGCCGGCCGAGTCCACCCCTCCTTGCTCTGATCCTTGGTGGGTGGCGAGCTTCTTGCCTGATCTCACTCAAGCATCTCCAAATTCTCAAGATCTGTTCCAGATCCACCCAAATCACCGCCATTATGTTCAAGAAATTCGTCTCTACTGGATGGGGCCATCTTATTGGCCTCAAAAGAGTCCCAAGCCTCGAGTTCTGGCTATGGTAATTCCTCGGGTAACAACAATCTTTTCCTCCCTGAAGAAGGCTTCTGCAAAGGCCCGTCGGCAAACCGCTCGGCTCTGGATTTCTGGTGCGATTGAGGGTGCGGGGATCACGACTCACTTCCAGGAAGCTCCTCCTCTCTGGCTACAAATCTACCTCAATCCAAGGTGTATTAACCCCACTCTTGAACTCTACCTCTTATTTTACTCCTTGTGGATCCCTCTATTTGCTAAACTGCTCCCTTACTGCTCTACTGATAAGAAGTGTATGCTTCGGTGGGCTGTTGTTATCAAATTCTTCGTGATTTACCTGCTGCTATCTGCTATGGGGAAGGGTACCAAACCTCACCCTATAACCCTCTATTGTGAAACCTCTATGATTATTGCTCCACATGCAAATACACCAACTCCTCTATTATTGTTATCAACATTACCAAAAACACATCATCTCTGAATGATGATGATTCATACAAAAAATCAATGGGAGCTAACCCCAACAATGATGAAACTGAACCCCTGCTTGATAAGAGAAAGGGGAAGACTGACAATCTGATTCTATACTGTCATGGTATGATCACTGGTAGATGGTATTTTACTAGCTCTAAGAATGAGCAATCATCCCATGTTCTGTTGTACCTGTGTGTTTCTTCACTGAATTACTATGGCCTCTTTTGTGATAATCTCACACTGAATTGTTCACTGAAAATTAACTTCTATGAAAACTACATAACCATTGAGGGGAATAATCACTACAAAACCCTACTTATCTCTAGACGTATCTTTAAATCCAAGAACAACCTTAACTTTCCTTTGATCATGATCGATCCATGCTCTTTAGTTGTTATGTTTCATCTTCTCAAGAACAAACTTAACTCGCTCAATCACAATCCTAATTGTCTTTTACTTAATTTCAATCTCGGTTTGATTCCTATTTCTTATTGGAATTACAATGGCTGCCTCTACCAACTGATCCACACTACTTTCGCCTTGACTGTGCAGGGCCTCCTTGGATTAAAACATCCTGCAGAACAGACTTTTCTGAATGGGACTCTGGTGGTGCTATGCGTCTCCTCTCTCTGGGTTAAAGAATCCACAACCAGCAGCAAAAAATTGACTAGGAGTAAACTAGCTGATGTGTATAACCCATTATCTACTGTTTTTATTAAATTACTCTATTGTTCTGGAAAACTTGGAAGAACAAGAGCTTGTCTGAACAAAATTATATCTGATATGCCTTACAATTTCTATAGCTATTTACTTGTATCTTGCTATATGAACATCTGTATGAAAACTATGTTTCCCCCTTTTTCTAAGGGAAAGGAAACCTCTATCAATATATACCAAAATTGGGCTTCACAAGCCACTATAGGTGTTAAAAACACAATGATCCAAGGCAAGGCTTCACAAGCCTCAATATCAGTTTTATTTATCTTACTGAACTTCTGCGATAAACTTAAACAAACCTCCCATGGCAAGACCAAGCTCACTTGCAAACTCTTCCATAGGTTTATATGAAGATATGCCTTTGGAATTGTCGGGGTATCGGTCGTAAAACCCTATGGACTGATATTAAAGCTCTATGTAAAATAGAGAAGATCCAAATCATGGCACTTGTTGAAACAAGAACAAAACAGGAACCAAGTAAAGGTCTTTGGCTTAAAGCCGGGTTTGACACTTTCCACTTCTCGCCTGCCACTGGCTTCTCTGGTGGCTTATGTGTCATGTGGAAATCTTACCAACTGCAAAACAAACTATGTGAATTAACACATATCGATAAAAGATTCATAGATGTCAAGTACAAAATCATTGACAAAGATTATACTGTGATGATCATTTTCTCTTATGCCCCACCAAAAGAGAACGAAAAAATGAGTTTTGGACTCTGCTTACAAACTTTATTTCTCAAACCCATATGCCATGTCTCGTCATTGGCGATCTTAATGAAATTGAATCAACCTCGGAAAAAAAGGGTGGAACTGACAATATCTTCTCAAGATTTGACAGACTCCACAATTTCAGAAATAGCTGTGACCTCCTTCATATTCCAACACAAGGCGGACAATTCACATGGCGTAAAAACCAAACGGAAATAAATAACATCTATGAAAAATTAGACCGGGTGCTTGTTCATTATCAAATCCTACAATGGTTTCCCGGTATCTTTACTAAAAATCATCCTTTCACCTTGTCGGACCACTGCCCTATTTCAGTGGAAATCGAAAATCCAAATCCCTTCAAAGCACAACCCTTCAAATTTGAAAGAATGTGGACAACGAGGAAAGACTTTGAAAATCTAGTTAAACAAGCATGGCGCATTGAAACCCAAGGCTCCCATATGTACAACCTTGTAAAAAAAAACCTTGCACTTAAAATAAGTGCCAAAAAGTGGAATAAAACTACATTTGGCAATATTTTTAACCAGATTAGCGAAACAGAGACTGAACTCTCCAAAATACAAAAGGAAATCATTGACAACCCAAACCAATCTTTAATTAACAAACAAGCACGACTCATCAATAAAAAAGCTTGTCTCTTATCCTACCATAAAAAATATTAGAGCCAAAGAGCTAAAACCAAGCACATTAAATCAATTGACACTAACACTAATTATTTTCATCGTATTGCCAATGGAAAGAGAAGCCGTAAAATCATACGGGAAATTAGAACACAAGAAGGAACGATCATCATCGGTCTTGAAAATATCCGAAATGAAATCAGATCAGACTTTGAAAAAAGATTCAAAAAAGGAACAATTAATAACAACAACCTTCATAAATGCTAAGTAACATCACCAAAGAGGTCACAGACCAAGATAATACCAATTTAACCAAAAATGTTACTAATGATGAAATCAAGGCTGCCGTTTTCAATATTGGTAGCGACAAATCTCCAAGGCCTGATGGGATGTCAGCCCTGTTCTATCAAAAATACTGGCATATTGTAGGACCTCTTGTCATCAAATCAGTTAAGAGTTTCTTCCAATCTGGCAAACTCCTCAAACAAATCAACCACACCTTCATTACTCTAATACCCAAATGCGATAATCCCAACTCAATAAACCACTACCGACCAATAAGCCTTTGCTCAACCATCTATAAGGTCATTTCTAAAATTCTAACAGAAAGGCTAAAACCTATTTTAAACAAACTCATTCACCCCCTACAAGGGGCCTTCGTAGCCGACCGAGCCATCCAAGATAATATACTTATAGCCCATGAAAGTTTTCATAGTTTCCGAGCTAAAAAGGGTAAAGAAGGATGGATTGCTATCAAACTCGATATGGAAAAAGCTTATGACAAAATTGAATGGGAATTCATTTTAAATGTACTGAACAACTTTGGCTTTTCACCAACATTCATCTCCTGGATCAAAGAATGCATTCAAACTGTCTCATTCTCTGTTCTAGTTAATAATGGTCCAACTGACATTTTTTATCCAAAGAGGGGGCTTCGTCAGGGTGACCCTCTATCTCCCTTTCTGTTCATACTCGGAGCTGAAGTACTTGCTAGAAAACTTCAACAAGAAGCAAACATTAATACCAAACAACTAGGGTTTAAGATAAACCGACCAGGATCAAATATCCCTTTCCTAGCTTTCGCAGATGACATTCTCATCTTTGCTAAAGCAAATCAAACATCTTGCCAAAAAGTTAAGGCAATAATCGAAGACTATTGTTCTGTATTAGGACAATGTGTTAACTACCAAAAATCTGCTTTCCAAACAACACCCAATACTCCATCTAATACCAAGATTTTTATCCAATCTATCCTGAATATACCTAGTTCTATGTCTCTGGACAAATACCTAGGATGCCCTATTATCAACGGAAAAGTTAACCAAAATACTTTCCATGATACCATTGACTCTACGACTTCACAATTATCAAAATGGAAAGCTAGCTCCCTGTCCCTTGAAGGAAGAGCAACCCTCATTAAAGCAAACTTGGCTGCCAAACCAAACTACATTATGCAATGTTTTATGTTACAAGCATCCCTACATCAGAAGCTTGATAGAGTTAATAGAAACTTCTTATGGAACAAGGAACAAACTTACAAACCCCTAATAGGTTGGGACAAAATCTGCAAAAATAAAGCAAATGGAGGGATTGGAATCCGGAAGACGGAAGACATGATTTTCTTCTTCTTGAACTTGTTTTGTTCGGCGCAGTTTCCGATGAGGTGCCGGAGGAGCCCGCCGTTTCGAAGACATTTGGGCTTCTCTACGAGAAGCGGTTGATTGAACGGCATATCTTCGTAAGTGTCGTTCATTTTTTCTTTGGATTTTCGTGGTTTTCTTCTGGATTTAAGTGCGAAGTGATATCCTTTCATGTAATTTCGTTGCGAATTTGTTTCGACTTCTATTGTGTGCGTTTTCCATGGAGGGCCTTCTTTTAGTCTGGGGATTTCGGGTTTATACCATACTTGTAACCCTAGAAGATTAGTTTGTGTCCAGATTTGGATTATGAGGTTATAATGCTTTAATGTGAACCAGTTTAAGTAAGATTATCGCGGTTCTAGTTTACTCTCACAATTTGTCTAAACAATACTCATTTACTTACTCCATATGTACTGTTTATTTGCTTTGCTCTTTCATATTTAATGAATCATTTTCTTTCGTTACAGCCTGATGCATGAAACTTTTCTTACATCTTATAAGTAGAATAGCATGCCATCCTGTTTGTATCTGAATATAAGAATAATCTCTTGTTTTTTTTGGTTGGAGAATAATCTCTTGTTTGTCATTCTGAGTTATCTGACTTGGAAAAATAGAACATTCCACTAGTTCAGTGTTTGACTGCAAGAATGAAGTGGATAGACATTCAAAGGAGTTTTGAATGAGTTTCTCTTTATTCTTTTTTAATCTAGTTATAAATATGTTTGCTATCTTGCAGAGGAAGGGGCATATGGAGATGTTTGTACGACCCACAATATTCCCTTCTTGTTATTGTAGGGTTTGATTCTGCAATCACACTTCATCAATTTAGCACCTCATTGCTTAATAGTGTAGAGAACCGTGATGAGGTCACCGAAGGAAGTAAAGAGCTCCTAAAACTCTGCCTCTCAAATTCATCAGAATATGCTGGATTTATGGACAGGTTAGTATATATTTGTTCCTGTTAGTCTTCATTCTCGAGACAAACTTAGTGTTTTTCAATATATTAATTATGCATTCTCAACATCAGAGTAAGTGGTTATCTTATTAATTTCATATTGTCTTTACATAAAGGGTTACTGTTCGTATGTGAGAGAGACAAGTGCTTTAGGTGTCTATACTGTTGATAATATGGAATTTTCTTTGACCATTTGCTCTTGAGAAATCAGCAGTATGCGTTATAGGCCTTCAGGTTCCTGGTTTAGATATGTTTTAAACTTGTTTTTCCTAATTTGTTCACTAGGTTTATTTTATTTAACCTGAAAATAATCCATATAGTTTCGAATTTGTTCTCCTATGACACAGAAACCTGCCAACGAGTACCTTGTGGCCTTTAAAATATATCTAATATTCTTGGTGAAGGGAAACTAATTTCTTTCACAATTCTTATGCTTGCATATGAGAATACAGGTAACCAAGACAAAATATTTTACTAATGTGTGAAGCTAAACTGTAATATTTTTCTTTTTCATTCTGTCTCCAGATGTTAAGTTTTCAAGCATCCATCCAGCTTGATAGCACTATCTGTGTGTATGGATCATCTATGAAATGTAAATTTTAAAGTTTTCATTTAGTACTTTTCTATTGTCACCTTATCTGACCTGGTATTGTCGCATACAAGTTTCTTGTTGCATTTCAATCTTGTTTGATTGTAATCAAGCACAACGCATCGTTTATAATTTCACACATTTTATGCAGCTGTTTTGTCAAATGATTTAGATGCAGCTGGACTTCTTTATAAGAGTATTTCCCCTTGCTATATTTGACTTTGCTAGCTGGTATTTTGTTGTTTGTAGACTGCTTCAACCACTGCTGAAGCTGAGTTACCTCCAACTCACCCAATCCGTTTGGGTTTGGCTTTGAATTTCTCTGTGTTCTATTATGAAATTATGAACTCACCTGAAAGGTAATAAGTGGTTGACTCATCATTATGTTGTTCATCTTCCTTTTAATGGTTATTTGCTAATATGTTTTATTGTCTTCAAATAGAGCGTGCCACCTAGCAAAGCAAGCCTTTGATGATGCTATTTCTGATCTGGACACTCTTAATGAAGAGTCTTACAAAGACAACACTTTGATTTTGCAACTTTTGAGGGATAATCTCACGTTATGGACTTCTGACATTCCTGAGGATGGAGGTAAGCTTTAAGGTTCTATAATCTCACCAAGAAGACATTGATATGTGATTACAGCAATCTTTGTGCTGATCACCCCGTGTGTCTAAGTTGTCTTCTTTAAATATTTTCATTTGAACATATGAAACTCTTTGCTATTGCTAAATGTCTTTAATTGTGGGTCATGGTTTATGCTAATCGTTGTTGATTTTGGTCCCATTCTTGCAACACCTCATCCCAACTATACCCAATGGAATAAAAGGCTTTCCCTTCTAAGTACCAGTTAGAGGCCGTCATTTGGGATTTATAGATGTGAAATAAGTCAGATGCTTGTTCTCATATCCAGTGCATAACTTTCAGTAGTGCACTATAATGGTTTATCAGAGAATATATAATTTTATAGATCCAATCTTGTTCTATACATCTTGTTATTCATATACTCAAAATTCTTACTACTTCAATTCTTTTTGTTGCAATTGCATCCACAGAAGACCAAAAGATGGAAACTTCAGAAAAAGCTGATGGCACTCAAGATGACGAGGTTCCTTGATTGATTACATTTAAGTTCAAATTTTGTTATCATGGTGTGGCTGATTAAATCTCCCTTTTCCCGTCTTCTATACAGAATTGAAGATGATAGTACTGCCGCATTCATCAAAGAGTTGTTTGAAGTCTTGGACTCCAAAGTTCAGTATCATCCTGGTGAAGTAACATCAGCATTGTTGGTCTTTAAATTGCTTTTACTATTGTATTTGTTCTTCTAGCTTCATTGAATTGAGACAATCATATCAGCATTAGTTGAATTAAGCTGCATCCCATGTGCCCAGTTGCGTTAGGAATTGATTCCTCTTGTATGATTGCTTCTTTTTCTTCGCCTTGGTGTTTTAGATAAGTTCATTTTTTTGGGTGTTAGTTGATGTGTATTCTTGCAGTCAAACTTAGTGTTTTTCAATATATTAATTATGCATTCCCAACATCAGAGTAAGTGGTTATCTTATTAATTTCATATTGTCTTTACATAAAGGGTTACTATTCGTATGTGAGAGAGAGTGATTCTGGGTATGAGCTTTCAATTTTTGAGTTGATTTTTTTTTTTAAGGAATGGGACCCCGGTATTACAAAAAATCGGGGTCCCGATTTTTTTTAAAAAAAAAAGACTTGTTGAGGCGGGCCTCTGAAGCCCGCCTCAACAAGTCCCTCATTTTGGCGCCAAAGTGAGGGACTTGTTGAGGCGGGCTTCGGAGGCCCGCCTCAATAAGGTACTTTTAGAGGCGTAAAATGCCCGCCTCAAAAAGTCTTCCGACTTGTTGCAGCCCTCTTAGTTGAGGCGAACGGTGTTCGCCTCAATAAGTGCCAAAAGGCCCGCCTCTATAAGGGTTTTTTCCACTAGCATGAAACTCATCTGGAAAATCCTTGCTGAACCATACAACATATGGGTCAGAATCATAAATGAAAAATATCTCAAAAACACTAATATTCTTAACTATACTAGGAAAACCAACCACTCTTGGCAATGGGGACATCTCCTTAAACTTCGCAATGAGTTCAAAGCTGGATTACATTGGCTTGTTGGAGATGGATGTTCGATTAACTTTTGGGAAGATCCTTGGACTCCCAATCTTTTACTCAAAGATTATATCCTCCCGCATACCAACATTACTCTCGAAACCAAAGTCAATGAGTTTATCACTAATAAGGAATGGAATGTCGCTAAACTGAAAGACGTGCTTAGTGATGAGGCCGTTGATTCTATCAATAATATCCAAACTCCACACAACAATATCCCTGACTGTCTGTATTGGGCTCCTAATAAAAATGGCTGGTTTTCAACTAAAATAGCTTTTGAACTCATTACTAAACAAACTAATCCCTCAACCAATGACCTCTCGTGGTTATGGAAACTCGATACCTACCCAAAAGTGAAGAACTTTTTATGGAAGATTTGCCATGATGGCCTTCCCACCAAAGATAGACTCGCACAGAAAAATATTGCGGTTCCCCTAGCATGCGACTCCTGCAATAACCCACATGAAGATTTAAACCACTTCCTCTTCAAATGCCCCAACACACTAAAGCAAATCAAAAACTTTAGCCATCCAATTGAAAATATCATTAAAAGGTTAGATACCAATAACAAAAAACCACTACAACTTATCCGGGAACTTCAGTCATCACTCTCTAAAAGTGATTGGGTCTGCCTCGCCACCATTTGGTGGGCATCCTGGATCAACAGAAACCAAATAATTTTCCAAACACAAAATCCAAACAAAATAAAAGATCTTTCTTTATACATTAGAACCCTTATTCTAAATTGGAACAAAACCAAACACCTAGATACAGACGATCATAAACCACCAAAGACCAACCATGCGCTAAGACGAAAAATTAAAAATATTAAATGGGATAAACCGCGATCAGGTTTCTATAAAATTAACTTTGATGGTACCAAAATACCTAATGGTAAAACAGGTACCGAATTTATCATCAGAAATGACATTGCCGAACCAATCTCTATGGCCAACCAACAATATGGATACCTCTCCATTCTTATGGCGGAAACCATGGCTTTAAAAAACAGTATCAAAAAAGCCATATCCCTTAACCTTAACAAGATTGAAATCGAAGGAGATAACCTATGCCTTATTAACTCACTTTTAGGCATTTGGACTTGCCCTTGGGAAATTGAAATGGTCATCGCTGATATTCTTATCGATCTCCGTTCTTTTCAAGAAGTCCTTATCAGGCATGTTTTTAGGGAGGTGAACCGATCCGCTGATCATATTGCTAAACTCAGCTTTTCACCCTCCAGATTTGCCTTGAATTCAAATCCAGAACTCTGTGTTCTCATCCGTCAGGATGCTCTAGGCCGGACCTTGCACCGTTGCTAGGTCCCGTCTAATTCTTTCCTCATAAAAAAAAACAGTTTTTTCGTCTGATAACCCTGAGGTATCGCTTAATTCGCGCGGTACATCAAAGTTTGGCATATTTCACGTGGTAACCCTGAGGTTTTCATTTTTTCCGCGAAATACCCAAATCATTAAATACAAACAGTTTTCGTTCATTTTAAAAAAAAAACTAAACCCTAATAATATTTTTAGGGTTTAGGATTTAGGGTTTATGTTTAGGGTTTTGGGGTTTAGGGTTTTGGGGTTTAGGGTTTAGAATTTAGTGTTTAGGGTTTTAGGGCTTAGGGTTTAGGGTTTTGAGGTTAAATATTTTGGGGTCTTGTGGTTTAAGGTTTAGGGTTTATATTTTATTTTAAAAAAAATAAATGAAAATTGTTTGTATTTAACGATTTGAGTATTTTGCAAAAAAAAAGTCAGAGTTACCACGCAAAATATGTCAAACTTTGGTATACGGTGTACCGCGCGACTTAAACGATACCTCGGGGTTACCAGGCGAAAAAACCGATGAATAAAGTTGTAAGATTAAAAGTTAAAAGAATGTCAATAAATTAATTAATTAGTTAATGTGAATTTAATATGTTTATATCAATTTAAGGTTTTAAAATATGAATAGATAATTATTGATTTATTTGTATAATATTCAATGGTACAAAAATTATATGATAGTCATTATCATATAATATTTTTGGTTCTTATATAACATAGAAAATATTTTATGTTAAGTGTATTTTTTGTTGTTATATAGGATGTGAATAAAAAATTATATTTTATTAATTTCATACTTAATATACTAAATGTCGACATTCAATAACATGCATACTAAACGTAAAAAATATGCATGGTTATTTAAATATAAACTACGTTTGAGGTTCACGGTTATTACACTAAAGGTTCATACTTGATATACTAAAGGTTTATATTTCTTAACATGCATAATAAGCGTAAAAAGGTGCATGGTTAATAACTATAAACTATGTTTGACGTTCATGGTTAGTACATTAGAGGATTATATGTAGATACAATATATGAGCTTTAGTTAAGTTTTATGGTGTACAATATGGAAAATAAGATGTAGTTTTTAGAAGAATAAATATGAACCTTATATGACTTTACATGAACATTCCACATGTAACATATGAACCTAAATGTGTTCAATATGAACTTGCTCAAAGTTGTATATATGAACTACATAGACAAAGGTTCATATTTAGTAACTCAAGATTCATACTTAATATACTAAAGTTTCACATTTGATAATGTGCATACTAAATATAAAAAAAATGCATGGTTTATAACAATAAACTATGTTAGAGGTTCACATTTAGTACACTAGAGGTTCATATGTATTAAACCAAAGTTTCATATGTAGTACACCAAATGTTCATACTAAATATATTAAAAGATTCACATAAATAAATAGAGTAAACATGCATTTTAATAACGCTTTGTCAATGTACGTTTAAGTTTGTTAACCTCTAGCATAACATTGTGAATCTTAGTATAAAGTTAGTTTGTAAACTCTAGTATAAAGTTTGTGAACCACTAGTATAAAATTTATGAACCTCTAGTATAATATGTAAGAACCTAAAAATATTAGTGATGTGGCTAAATTAGAATCTAAGGTCAAACTGAAAACAAATAAAAATGATAAAATCAATGGGATAAATGTGTCTAAGGTTAAGGATCATCGTAACAATGTCTTTGTAAATAAAATTACACTTCACTTTAATCTAATCCAAATTATTTGAAGGTAACTATCCAAGGTAATTACTAATTCTTCTCAAATGATAGTAAATGTGTCTAGATCTAATTAACATCCACTCTCGCAACTTGCTAATCAAAATCTAAACCCTTTGGGCATTTTGAATCTAAGGTCATACTGAACTAAGATTCACTCTCGTGACTTGCTAAATCCAATCTGATCTTAGGATTTCTATGATAGTTATTAATCCACATGAGAAATTAAGATTCTCTCGCAATAATAAATATCGGCTTCAATTCCTAGGAATCTAATAGAAGTTATCACCTCTCAGTCCCAAACCATATCTGACTACTTGTTAACGTTTTTACCTCTTGGTCTCAAACCCTAATAGGATCCAATTCGCATAGGCTACTATGAGCATAAAGCATCTAGAAACGAATCAAATACTATTTCAATCCAAGCAAAGAAATAATTATAATTACATACACATCGTCGGAATTACCCCAACCTTAGAACTAGAAATCTAGCCAAGTATGATTGAAGACATATTCAGTAGATTTAAACTAGTCAACAACATATATAAATTATTCAATAAATATGAAAAATAAGAAAATTTAGTCTCAATGTAAAAATAATCATAAGTTGACAAAAACTAGAACAATAATACCAAGTCTTCAATTGTGCAAAGCACAAAAATTACTTCTTGAATTTCTAAGTAATTGCGGTTGTCCACTAACTAAAAACAAAAACAAAACTCAAAAGAAAACCTAAGCTACCGCAAAAACTCAAACTAAACTAACTTTATATATCTTAAAACCAAACGTAATTACTTTTCCTCCCTTTAGCTGCTGCATCCTCTCTCTCCGTAATACTCCCCGCTTGCAGGTCCAAAGTTGCCAGCGTCCAAAGTTGCCCCACGCCACATCTCTTAGTGGGCCGGTCCACTTCTTTATATCCAAGCTCTAGCTGCCATGTTGGGCCGTGGTCCAACTTATGAGATTTGGTTTGTGTTTGGTCGAACCATCTTATACTCCATTTGCTTGGCATCCTTAACAATAAAAGTCTCGTATCGTCTCTAAATTAGACCTAAAATACTTGAAATAATAAAAACACAATTGTAGACTCCGAATACAAAATAATGTAAAATTAATAATAAAATATATGAAATATGCATGCAAATGAATTATTCTAAGATGCAACTAGACTCCTAAAATATGTATAAATTATATGTTATTAAATAGCGTAATGCGTTCAGAAGCAAAAAAAAATGCGCTTTGAAAAGATTAAAAAAAAAATCAAAATGCCCTTTTGTGTCATATGTTCACGTTATTTATGAATTTTTCACTTTAAATGAACCGATCCATTTTCATCAATATATTAATTTTTTTTATACCCTTAGATATAGGTTAAGAATTCTTATTAAGAAAAATAAATCCCAAAGAAGATATGAAACCTTTAACAAAAAATTAAAAACTCTAAAAAATTAAAGCTTAATCAAATCTTCTTATATACGAGATCCTAAGAAAATTTGATTTTTAAATACAATTATTGTGGAAGCTTTTTTTTTACGAGCAATTGAGATTGGAAACATTGTTTACAAAACACTAATATTGAATTTTACCAAATTTTTCCATTTTTCAAGGAAGTAAAAACGAATCATTATTTACCATCTAGAATGTATATACAGGATAGACGATATTTTATTTTATCAAATAAAAAACGTATATTTCTAACGGGCGTAAATTTTGACGCACAACTGCGCAAGCCATGTTTAGTTGTCGCTATATATTGAAACCATGACTACTTGATCAAAGAGTCTGCCCTTTGTCATTGCACCGGGTAATTCATGCTAGGGAAGTGTAATAACCCTTGTTTCTATATAGGAGTATGAATGTATATTTTTTATTAGAAGCATTAGCAAAAACTATCAAATTCCAATAGCCAGTTTGTAAAAATATCACATTTTAAAAAGTATAGCAAAACTACCATAAAGCTGCAGAACTTTATTTTTAAGAAAAGATAAATTCATATTTATTTTTATCTTTTCTTTTGATAAAACTCTACTCTTAATAACTGTTAATTGCTTCTTAACATTTGATAACAGGGTTTAGTCTTCTCCCCCACATATACCCCTCACCTTTCCCTCAGCTCCAATGGTGGCAGCATCGGCATCAAAAGCAGAGGCTTCTCGGAGCATCCTCAACACCTCCCGCCTTCGAGCACGCCTCCCCTCTGCCTTCGATCCGTCTCGAGTCGCCGCTGCCTCCACAGTTTTTCTGCGTCTTCTTTATGCTCGACTCGCATCCTGGTGTTCTTCGTGCTCCTCCGGCAACCAGCCTCCACCGCTCTGCGTCGCTCGCCTCCCCTCCCACCTTCTCATTCTTAATTAAACTTACAAGTTTGTTCAAGGGCCAAATTAAGGCTCGTCGGTGAAGCTACGACATCGGGATAAGAGGGCTTTCGAAGGGGACGCAAGGGCACAAACTAATGGTGGTGGCAATTGCGGCGGCGAAATTGCACAAGGAACAACCGCGGCGGGATTTCTAGGGTTCATGAGATTGAGAGTGAAATTCAATTTTATTCGCGATATAAACCTTTCGATTCCACAAAGATTTTACGCGTCAAGATCATATCTTCGAAGCCCATGGGTTGATTGAACAAAACGCGGCAAAAACGGGACCGAAATCGGCCTATGACAGCCATGGATGGTGCTCGCCGAGAGCTTGGGCTGTTTGGAGGAGGATGAACAGTAAATGGTTCGACCCTAATGCTCTGAAGTTTTATGATATAACAGAGCATTGACCTGACTTCGTATAAATATGGTCTGACTTCGTACACACGTGGTCTGATAAAGTACATAATGCTCTGAAGTTTTAAAGTACCTTGTTCATCGCCTATATACATCACCACCAAGCCTTGTTCGACCCTAAGAAAAACACATCTCGATTCATTAAATTCAAATTTTGACCACGCCATCGTCTTTGACATGCTCAAGTTACTTAAACCCGACTCTTGAATCATTTAAAATCACCTCCAAACGACATCGAATCACCTCCGTATCGGCCCGCGTTGCGCATAGAAAACCGGTAACTATTCCACTTTGAAGATCCTAGACTTCGCGACCTATCTTCGGAGAAACCTTGCAGCGTCACAAACCCAACAACACCGCCCTTGCTACATGAGGTGGAATAATACTCTCTTATTTTAGTTGGTTTTTTCTTTTGTGTTCTGATCGAAGTGATCTATACAGCAAACTTTAAAAATTGCTACTTATTTTCACATGTTTACTATTTAATATGTGTTCTAATCTCTACAAGAGAACATCACTTGAAATTTTGTATAAAAGTGTAACAGGGAGGATGCTGAAGCATTCCAGGATTTACATTAGACAGCACTAATTAATTTTGGAGAAAACTCCATGCAAGCAAAAGGAGGCAACTCAAATCACGAGGCGATATTTGTTCTTCGTTTACAGCTAAACTATATACAAAGGGATTCACAACTCTACAGAACCACAAATCAGGTTTTATTACAAGTACAACATATATTGGAAACTTGAACCTCACATGAAATTGGAAATTTTGCAACTAAATGCCGCGATAAGGTCAAAAGAACCCCTCAAATTCATTTCCGATTCTACAAAGAGTAGATTCAGTGATAAGCAAACTATATACAAAGGGATTCACAACGGGCTCTTTTAAGTAGCTCGTTGGTTAGTCGAACGACAACCCCATGTAGCAAGGGCGGTGTTCTTGGGTTTGTGACGCTGCAAGGTTTCTCCAAAGATAGGTCGCAGAGTCTAGGATCTTCCACCGACGTTGAAAAAGAGCTTCAAAGTGGCATTGTTACCGGTTTTCTATGCACAACGCGGGCCGATACGGAGGTGATTCGATGTCGTTCAGAGGTGATTTTAAATGATTCAAGAGTCGGGTTTAAGTAACTTGAGCATGTCGAAGACGATGGTGTGGTCATATTTTGAATTTAATGAATCGAGAGGTGTTTTTCTTGGGGTCGAACAAGGCTTGGTGGTGATGTATATAGACGATGAACAAGGTACTTTAAAACTTCAAAACATTATGTACTTTATCAGACCGCATGTGTACGAAGTCAGACCACATTTATACGAAATCAGGTCAATGCTCTGTTATATCATAAAACTTCAGAGCATTAGGGTCGAACCGTTTACTGTTCATCCTCCTCCTCCAAACAACCCAAGCTCTCGGCGAGCACCATCCATGGCTGTCATAGGTCGATTCCGGTCCCGTTTTTGCCGCATTTTGTTCAATCAACCCATGGGTTTCGAAGATATGATCTTGACGCGTACAATCTTTGTGGAATCGGAAGGTTTATATCGCGAATAAAATCGAATTTTACTCTCAATCTCATGAACCCTAGAAATCCCGCCACGGCTGTTCCTTGTTCAATTTCGGCCACCACCGAGCTTCGCCGCCGTAATACTTAACAACTTAAAACACTAACACTTAAATCTTCGTCTGCAAGCCTCTTCTTCTTCAACAGGTTACTTTAACTTCTGGAATCAACCACTGATGTGCCGTATAGGACGGATGACACCAACCAACCATGCAAGGAATAAAGGCCGATTGGTTAGTCTAATGAAAGACTATGCAAGGTTGAAAACAGAATGGTTCTAGTGATCGTAACCGTTTACTATCATTGTTCCTTGAATAAATCTTCATTCTACTCGGGCTGATACGGAGGTGATTCGATATCGTTCGGATGTGATTTCAAATGATTCAAGAGTCGAGTTTACGTAACTTGAGCATGGCGAAGAGGTGTTTTTCTTGGGTCGAACAATATCCACTTTAATGAATCGAGAGGTGTTTTTCTTGGGTCGAACAAGGCTTGGTGGTGATGTATATAGGCAATGAACAAGGTATTTTAAAACTTCATAACATTATGTACTTTATCAGACCACATATGTACGAAGTCAGGCCACATTTTTACAAAGTCAGGTCAATGCTCTGTTATATCACAAAATTTCAAATCTTAGCCGATTTTAAATTTCAGAGCAATATCCACTTTATCAGGCTACATTTGTACATAGTCAGATCAATACTCTGTTATATTAACTTTAAATTTTAAACTATTTTTCCCTATCTCTTACCATAGTCATGTGTATATTTATAAATTTAAAGAAATAATTTTTTATTAAAAATCATATAATTTTACATCTCAGTTACGTAATTACAAGCATTATAGCATAAATCTCCATTCTACTTGGGCCGATACGGATGTGATTCGATGTCGTTCGAAGATGATTTCAAATGATTCAAGAGTCGAGTTTAAGTAACTTGAGTATGGCGAAGACGATGGTGTGGTCAGATTTTGAATTAAATGAATCAAGAGGTGTTTTTCTTGGGTCGAACAAGGCTTGGTGTCGTGGTGATGTATATAGGCAATGAACAAGGTATTTTAATACTTCATAACATTATGTACTTTATCATACCACATATGTACGAAGTCAGGCCACATTTATACGAAGTCAGGTCAATGCTCTGTTATATCACAAAATTTCAAATGTATACGTAGTAAATAAAGCATAGTAAATGAAGCACATGTATACGTAGTAAATGAAGCATTGTACGAAGTCAGCCGATTTTAAATTCCAGAGCAATATCCACTTTATCAAGCCACATGTATACGTAGTAAATGAAGCATTGTTGTCTCGCCTTCCAGTACGCAATGGATAGAATGGACCACTAGCCTTCATCATAAACCAAGAAACAACCTATGAGAAGATGCCAAAATTTAATGGTGGATTATCACCATCTATTGTACATTGAGTATCAAGAGCAGAGCCACTGATATTGTGTCATTTAGTGTAGTCACTCATTTCCTGCATATTGCTATTACAATACAAGGAGTGTGTAGTGCAGGTTGAATTATTGCTAGAACATGCTTGCCGCCAACAAGTATCAGTTCGCTCTATCACTAGCAACTACCAGAAAGCACCAACAAGATGCAAAATATGCATTCAGCAAGCCAAAATATTACACCAGGATCAAAGCACTTTGTCAATACTGAATGTTTGTTTCAAATTTAATGTTAATATAACAGAGTAATAACCTGACAACGTACAAATATGGCCTGATAAAGTGAATATTGCTCTGAAATTTGAAATTGACTAACATTTGAAATTATGTGATATAACAGAGCATTGACCTGACTTCGTATAAATGTGACCTGACTTTGTTTAAATGTGGCTTGACAAAGTACATAATGCTCTGTTATGTAACAAAATTTACGAAAATGAAGTTTTAAATGTTAGTCAGATTTTGAATTTAATGAATCGAGAGGTGTTTTTCTTGGGCGAACAAGGCTTGGTGGTGATGTATATAGACAATGAACAAGGTACTTTAACACTTCTGAACAAGGTACTTTAACACTTCAGAACATTATGTACTTTATCAGACCGCATGTGTACGAAGTCAGGCCACATTTAAATGAAGTCGGGTCAATGCTCTGTTATATCACAAAATTTAAAATATTAGCCGATTTTAAATGTCAGAGCAATATTCACTTTAGTTCTATCAATATGCACTCATTCCTTTTGTGAAGTTTGTTATATCCTTCAAACTTTAGTTCTATCAATATGCACTCATTCCTTTTGTGAAGTTTGTTATATCCTTCAAACTTTAGTTCTATCAATATGCACTAATTCTTTTTGAATTGTGATTTAATTATACACCTTTTGATTCATTAAATTCAAAATCTGATCACACCATCGTCTTCGCCATGCTCAAGTTACTTAAACCCGCCTCTTGAATCATTTGAAATCATCTCCGAACGACATCGAATCACCTCCGTATCGGCCCGGTTTGTGCATGGAAAACCTAAACTCTTAAATCATATATCACAAAATTTCAAATGTTAGCTAATTTCAAATTTCAGAGCAATATTCACTTTATTAGGCCATATTTATTCGTAGTCAGGTCAATGCTTTGTTATGAAATAAAAGATCATTGACCTGACTTAATATACATGTGACCTGACTTCGTATAAATGTGGGCTGACAAAGTACATAATGCTATGTTATGTAACATTTGAAATTATGTGATATAACAGAGCATTAACCTGACTTTATATAAATGTGACCTGAATTCGTATAAGTGTGGCCTGACAAAGTACAACATTTGAAATTCTGTGATATAACAGAGCATTTATGAAAATAGTGTTTTAAATGTTAGTCGGTTTTAAATGTGAGAGCAATATTCATTTTATCAGACCACATTTATACCAAGGCACTGAAGAGTGTACAAGAAAGTCTAATATATAAGAAGGTTGATTTAGCAATTCGAATCTTTTAGAAATGCATCGAAAATAGACAAAACATAGCACACAGAATCAGTTGCTAACACACTATAAATTCGAATCTTGTAGTGAACGATGTAGAAGCGGAGGGACAGTGTGTTCTTTGTCTTACGCTCTCCATAATTAGCGACCCAATCGGATCGTGTCTTGTCTTACGCTCTCTATAATTGGCGATCCAACCGGATCGTGTCTTGCACAACGCGGGCCGATACGGAGGTGATTCGATATCGTTCGGAGGTGATTTTAAATGATTCAAGAGTCTGGTTTAAGTAACTTGAGAATGACGAAGACGATGACACGTGATCCAATTTTGAATTTAATGAATCGAGATGTGTTTTTTTTAGGGTCGAACAAGGCTTGGTGGTGATGTATATAGGCGATGAACAAAGTACTTTAAAACTTCAGAGCATTATGTACTTTATCAGACCACGTGTGTACGAAGTCAGACCACATTTATACGAAGTCAGGTCAATGCTTTGTTATATCACAAAATTTCAAATGTTAGTCGATTTCAAATTTCAGAGCAATATTCACTTTGTCAGGCCATATTTGTACGTAGTCTGATCATTACGCTGTTATAGTAGCTTTAAGCAGAACCACTTTTATACCAGAACCTGCCTAGTTAAGAATGATGTTCTCTTGTAGAGATTAGAACACATTAAATAGTAAACATGTGAAAACAAGTAGCAATTTTTAAAGTTTGCTGTATAGATCACTTCGATCAGAACAAGGAAGAAAAAAATCAACTAAATTAAGAGAGTATTATTCCACCTCATGTAGCAAGGGCGGTGTTGTTGGGTTTGTGACGCTGCAAGGTTTCTCCGAAGATAGGTCGCGGAGTCTAGGATCTTCAAAGTGGAATAGTTACCGGTTTTCTATGCGCAACGCGGGCCGATACGGAGGTGATTCGATTTCGTTCGGAGGTGATTTTAAATGATTCAAGAGTCAGGTTTAAGTAACTTGAGCATGGCAAAGACGATGGCGTGGTCAGATTTTGAATTTAATGAACCGAGATGTGTTTTTCTTAGGGTCGAACAAGGCTTGGTGGTGATATATATAGGCGATGAACAAGGTACTTTAAAACTTCAGATCATTATGTACTTTATCAGACCACGTGTGTACGAAGTCAGACCATATTTATACGAAGCCAGGTCAATGCTCTGTTATATCATAAAACTTCAGAGCATTAGGGTCGAACCGTTTACTGTTCATCCTCCTCCTCCAAACAACCCAAGCTCTCGGCGAGCACCATCCATGGCTGTCATAGGCCGATTTCGGTCTATGACAGCAGACACCCACCGCGTAAACCCAAAAAACAAAAACATAAAAAACATTGTGTTACAACCTCATCCCAACTCACAAATCAAAACCCACAAATCTCTCTTTCAGAAATCTCAATCCTAAACCCAAAATTTAAAATTATAAGGAAAACAAAAACAAATCTTGAATTTGAATAAGATCAAATCCAAAATGGGGCAAAAGAGAAGCAGAGCAGCGAGCATAGCGTGGAGAATCCTCCGTATAGCGTTGCTGTGGGCCCGGAAAGGCGGGATCTTGAAATGTCGACTGGTGGCGGAGCTGAAGCACATCAAGGCGCTGCACCGGCACTCCTCCTCCGTGAGCCGCAGCCGCATCGACTCCGCCGCCGTCTACGGGGAGCGGGAGCTCTCGTTCGACGAAACCCCCATCCTCCGGCTCGGGATGAGCCGCCCTGGTTCGCTCTGGTTCAAGCTCCCCTGCATCAAGCCCTCCGTCTTCGACTACGATTTCGGAGAGGAGATCTACGCGGGGAGGACGAGTGATGTGACCATGGGTCACCTCAAAGACATGTCAAGATCGGTTCAATGAAGAGGAAGAAGCAACCGAGCTGCATGGATGTGACCATGTGTCACCTCAGTAAAAGTGCCGTATCTTCTGATTCCCAACTCCGATCACTCTCAAATTTTGAGGAGTGAAACTAGACTTCACGATCTATCTCTGGGCATTGGAATCACCCCATTCCGATCACGGACGAGAGAGAACGAACATTCCGAAGTTAGGCCAGAAACTGTCTCCGCAGAAGATGTTTGATTTGTGTTTGATTGTTTTTGTTATTTCTAATTTTCGTTAATTAATTAATTAGCTAGTTTAGCTAGTTAGTGCTCTATGTTAGTGCTAGGCTTAGTGGGTAGTTAGCTACGTTAGTGCTAGGCTTAGTAGTAGTTAGTTTTAATTAATTAAATATTTTCTTATTTTGTTTTTTGGCACCTATATAATGGTGGCCATGCATTGTAATTTTTAAGCTTGAATTGGAGATTAAAAAAACGTGAGCGTTTTGTTCATTTGAGCTTCATTGGACGATGGCTTCAAGGTGTGTGATATCCTTGAGTGTCTTAGTCTTGTTTCGGTGTGTCGTATCCGAAACCCCTTTGGTGTGTCATATCCGAAGGCGGTTGGGTATTCTTGGTGTGTCGTATCCATGAGTGTTCAACCTCGTCTCATGGTTCTTGGTGAGTTGCATCCGAGGGTCGAGAGATACTTATCCCAAACTCTTCATGAACCTCGTTCATGGGAGTTATATCCATTTCAGTTTTTGAGTCAAATCTCCATCAAGTTCTTGCTTAGAGTCACAATTAAACACATCAAATGTCCTAATCTAGAGAGCCTAGTCGAGAAGGTGTTAAACCAAGTCTTGGCGCCCTTCGTCTTGTACTGTACGGGTCCTGGATTGTGCTTACGCACATTATTTGGTATCAGAGCCATCTCAAGGCGAGAGGATGTTCGTGTGCTCGGAGAGAGCGAGGAAGGCTTAACAGCCACGCCTGCACCAAAGGCAAAGGAAAACCGCGCCGCGGCATCTCAGGCAGCGACCGCGACCTCTCAGTAAAATCATCATAACTTTCGTTTCCCTGATCCAATTGCTCTCAAATTTCGAGGACAGAAACTAGACTTCATTATCTAACTACTGTCGCCAGAATCATCCAATTTGAAGTTCGGAGCAAGGAGAACGATCCTTTTGAAGTCAGGACGATTTTCTGGGAAGTTGCTGTCGATTCTTGAAAACGTTGAAGATGCAAATCCTAGGTCCAAATGTCTACTTCCCCATGAGTTCTTCGCAAGCAAAGCCAACGAAGATTCGAGGACGAATCTTTCTTAAAGGAGGGGAGGATGATGTGACCATGGGTCACCTCAAAGACATGTCAAGATCGGTTCAATGAAGAGGAAGAAGCAACCGAGCTGCATGGATGTGACCATGTATCACCTCAGTAAAAGTGCTGTATCTTCTGATTCCCAACTCCGATCACTCTCAAATTTTGAGGAGTGAAACTAGACTTCACGATCTATCTCTGGGCGTTGGAATCACCCCATTCCGATCACGGACGAGGGAGAACTAACCCTTTGAAGTCAGGTCAGAAACCATCTCTGCGCCACCGACTGAGAAGCCATCAAAGGGGCTAGCCTTGCACCGAATCACCTTGATACTTGGAGGTTATCACGTTGTTACGCACATGTTGTGTCTTGAAGATGCAAATCCAAGATCCAAATGTCTACTTCCTCATGAGTTCTTCACAAGCAAAGTCAACGAAGATTCGAGGACGAATCTTTCTTAAAGGAGGGGAGGATGATGTGACCATTGGTCACCTCAAGGACATGTCAAGACCGATTCAATGAAGAGGAAGAAGCAACCGAGCTGCATGGCGTCATGAGCTATTTAGGAAGATGATTGTGTTTTGTTTGTTTTTGTTATTTGTTATTTTCTTAATTAATTAGGTAGTTACTAGTTAGTTGTTGTTAAGCTAGTGCTCTAAGTTAGTGGCTTTAGTGCTCTAAGTTAGTGGCTAGTTAGTGGAGTCATTTTTGTAATTTCTTTTAAGTTCTTTTGGCACCTATATAATGGTTGCCTTGCATTGTAATTTGGTAGACTTGAATTGGAGATTAAAAAAAACGTGAGTATTTTGTTCATTTCAAGCCTCTTGGACGATGGCTTCAAGGTGTGTGATATCCTTGAGTGCCTTAGTCTTGTTTCGGTGAGTCGTATCCGAAACACCCTTTGGTGTGTCATATCCGAAGGTGGTTGGGTGTTTATGGTGTGTCATATCCATGAGTGTTCAACCTCGTCTCAAGGTTCTTGGTGAGTTGCATCCGAGGGTCGTGAGATACGTATCCCAAACTCTTCATGAACCTCGTTCATGAGAGTTATATCCATTTCCTTTTTGAGTCAAATCTCCATCAAATTCTTGTTAGAGTCACAATGAAACACAACAAATGTCCTATTTTGAGAGTTTCGCCAAGAAGTTGCCAAATCAATGTCTTAGTGCCCTTCGTCTTGTACTGTACGGATCCTGGCATGTGCTTGAGCACAACAACGAGCTTGCTCGAGAGTGAAAGTGGCGAAGTGGATGAGGATGAAGGAGAAGACTGCGATGTCGGAGACAGTGGTTTTGCAGTGGGAAGCAAAGGAGAGGAAGAGGGAGACTAGTAAAATTGTGAGATTTGGGATTAATTAGGTTAGATTAGTAGGATTAAGATTTTCTTTTACCTTTAACTTTTAGAAATTTTAATGCTTTATGTGATATTTACATTTAAAAGAAAAGTTAAATTACATCCTCAACAATAGCAAGAATACCACAATCCGTACTGAATTCTGATAGTTTTGCAATACTTTTGAAAATCTTGAATTTTTGCAACTTGCTTTAGCAAATCTGGTATATTTGCTAATGGACATTTTTATTAAAGGCTACGATAATTATTATATTATTTTAAAGTGGAAATAAAATAATCAAATTATTTTTATTAAAAAAATTATTGACAAAATATTTTATCATTTAAGTTATGAATTATTTAAAAGGTGTTTAGCACCATGTTAATATTGATTTAAATAAATTGGTAATTTAAAGTAGAGATTTGGAGTAAAATAGAGATTGGAGTAAAATTGGTTAAACCTTAACCAATTTCAATTAATTCTTTTATTCCTTAAATCCAAAATTTTGTTAAGTTATGTAAATAACTTAATTTTTATTTATGTAAATAACTTAATTTTTATTCATAAAAATTAATGGGAAATTTAGATACTAATTGTAAACACCCTTTAGGGGTAAATTGTGCACTTTTGGAAAAACAAGGGCCGTTTTGTAATTACGGTCAAAGGGGATCAAAATCGTGTTCAGGCCAAGAACAAGAAGAACACGTATGGAGGTCGGGTTTCAAACTCAATTTTTGCACAAATGGGTGCGAATTGGAAGGGGAAACCAGTTGGGATCGATCGATAAACGTCTTAATTACACTAATCGAGTGGTTTTTGGGACAAATTGATTCGAATTAATATGAATTCAAGCGATTTACGACCGGAGTGTTTTTAAGGCGAAAATGGTGGAATTGTGAAATTCGATTTAGTTCGAATCAATTGAGACGATAATGGTGGGATTTGAAGCTAATGGTATTGTAGGAAGATTTTGGACTATAAATAGTGGAGCAACTCTTCGAATAAGGTACTCAAGTTCACCAAAATATTTCTCAATCTCGTTCGAACATCTCCTTTGAATTTCGCCAAATCTGACCGTCGTCCGCTGCAGATTTTGGTGCCATCCGACTCGCCTCGACGCCCCGCACCCAGACGCACCAGTCCCGCACCAAGAGACGCGCCACCAAGCTGTCGCCGAGCCATTCTCCGCGCGTGTACTGTAGCCAGGACGGAGGTTGAAGACGATGGCTATTTCATAATTTTGTCCATTTTTATTAATTTCGGGTAGTTTCTTATAATTAGGTTAATTTAATAATTAATTGTGTAAAATATATAATTTGGAAAATTAGTTTATTAAATTTAGTTGGGTTAATATTAATTAGGAAAAACAACTAAAAATAATCACAACTTTCACTAAAAACCAAAAGTAATCTCAACTTTCACTAAAAATCAAAAGTAATCTCAACTTTCAAGTCAACAAAAAATAATCTCAACTTTGAATCCATGAACCAAAAATAGCACAATGGTTTTATCGATTGAAATTTCAGCTAATTCGATAACAACATTACACCTAATACGAGATCTTATACAAAGGAGAATCACTTATAATGTTCAACTACAAAGAGACCTCGAGTACACGTTATCGGATTATCCGGAATTTCAACCGGAAAAAATCATTTGTTCTATTTTTTGTTCATGGATTCAAAGTTGGGATTATTTGGTTGACTTGAAAGTTGAGATTATGTTTGTTCTATTAGTGAAAGTTGATATTATTTGTGGTAGTTTTTTCTTTTAATTAAGGTTTTAAAATTTCCTATTTAGGTTAGTAAGGTAATTGAATTATAAATGTTGCACATATAGTTTATAAATAATTATATTTTTTAATAGGGGTTAAAATATATTATTTTGGTCAATTTATTTTAATTAGGTCGTTGATATTCAAGGATATAATCATAATGTTATCCGACAATTGATTTAGTTAAGCTTAATTATATCAATTAAATAGGAATTGATACGAGTAATGTTCAATTTTCGTTTATGAATAAATTATCTGATTATAATTTATTTTGGTGTATATTGGATACGTCTCGAAATCGCTATCGGGAATGAAAACGAACCAGAACCTAGATCCAGGCGGGATCCGGGCCGGGCTTTGACCAAAAGTCATGCCCGAATAGGCGGTCTGAATTCGGACAACCCAAGGAAACGGGCTGAAGAGGCTTCTCGGAACCGTCCGGACACCCGAACCCGGATAACCAGATGGTTCCATATAGTCTGCGAGACATGACAAACCTCTCAAAGACGAAACATAACAAATTCAATCTGACACACAATGCTCATAAAATAATTGTCTTTTTGTTACAAATGATAGACATGGTGCTAGTTACAAACCATGTACAACCAAAATGCCCTAATAGCAGTCGATTTAGTTGTCTCACAAGTCACAACCCATGCTATGACCATGACATCTTGCTTTTAGAACTAAAATAAAAAATTGAAAATGCTCAATGAGATAACCAAAAGGCTAATAAGGCTACACCACCACCAACACCACCGATGATTGCTTTCTTGCTATTAGAACCAAAACCGGTTGTTTCTCCTGCCCGCTGACATAATTAAGTATGCTAGGAGGATATTGTATTGTCAAAACTTGGTCAAGCACAATAGAAACCCCCAAAAGCAGGCCCAAGCATGTAAGGAGTATCAATAAACCATGTCCTGAACAGTCTTGTATCATCTGTTGATGAGATCACATTGCCATCTATATTCCGCCTGTACACATTCTTAAGCGTAATGATGTTGTCAATCGTAAATGTACTCGACTCTCCCACAATGTTCACATTGTATCGTCATAAACAGAAGGCATCGAAGGCAGCTCAATTCCATTCACGAACGCAAACTTGTTGGAGTAGTTTGAAGAGGTAAAAATGAGGTTCAAGGTTTCAGTGTCGACATAAATTGAGTTCTCCTTCACCAACTAATAAAAAAATGATAGAGTGAAGCACAAACACAAAATGAATGTTAGATATATATAGAACAAAACCTGAAATTGATAGACAAATTCCGCTTAAAAACATCGATTAAGTGATGAGGATTGAGCATGGACTTTCTAGGGTTCGAATTGAAAGGATTCGAATAACTTAAATCAATATTGAATAAAGTACAAACGGGAAATTGCAAGCGAAACGACGAAATTGCAATAGGAACATGCCTTGGAAATAGGGGTTGAAATTAGTCGGGAATAAAATATATTTTTTTCAAAAAATATTTTATTTTTTTACTTTTTTGTAAAGAAAATATTTTTTGAGAAAAATATTTAAAATTTATATTTAATATAAAAAAAAAACAAATTTTGGTTGATTTTTAAAAAAATTTAATTCAAAATAATAATTTTTTTTACATGGGCGTAACATACTTCAACGCGATATTATCGCGTTGAAGCTGCTTCTCCTTCCCTGACCTAGAGAAATCATAATAGCGGCGGCGGCAAAAACTCGAGGCGACATCAATGGCGAAGAAAGGCGACCAAGTAGAGGCGGCGGCAGCTCACGCGGCGACGGAGGAGAGGGCGACACTGGAGGAGGGTGATCCAACAGTGTTCCCGGCGGAGGAGATTCCAGATCTGTCGGCAGAGGAGGAGGCAACAGATTTGGCGGTGGAGGAGGGTGTGCGGGCGACAGCGGAGGAGTTCCCGGTGTTGTCCCCGACGGAGCAGCTCGCGCATGAGTCTTCTGGTGGAGAGGAGGTCGCGCGGGCGCCCATAGGTGGTGAAGAGGAGGTCCCGCGGGTTGAGGAGGCGGTGGACTCGACTCCGGCGAACGGGGCTACGGCAGCGGCAGATGAGGAAGTCGCGCGGGCAGAAGAGGCGGTGGACCCGACTCCGGCGATCTTGGCTCCGACAGCGGCAGAGGAGGAGGTGGCTGATAGGTGTTATTTCATACACCTTTACTAGCAACTATTAGCATAATTTGGAGGAGTTTTGGATGAGTTTTGGTGCTAAGTCTGCAATTCAAATGTTATGGAGAGAAGTGAAGAAATCCAAGGATTTGCAGCTTAGATGGAGCTGCTGGAGCATTTATGGAGAAGGTTACCAACAAATGGGTAATATTGGAGAGCAGCAGAAGAAGAGAGCTGGAGGACTGGAGTTCACCGCCCCGCGGCGACTTCGCCGTGACCCGACGCTGACTCTCAGTGAAGAATGGAGCCCGCGCCAGAGGAAGCCACCGCCCAGCGGTGGAGAGTTCGACGCCCCGCGGTGGATCTTCACCGCCCCGCGGTGGCTGTGCTTAATGACCTCGCGGCCAGAGTTATTTTATTTTACTTTATTTCCTTTTATGCATTAGTCAGATTTCCTTTATTTTATTATTTTATTTCCTTGTAAGATATGGTTTGTGATCTTGGGGATTTAGGTTAACTCTATTTAACCTCTTTTCCCACAGCCTCCAAATCATCATCATCAGACGCACTATTGTTTCAGACGTAGTTTTCTAATTAGAGTTTTTCATCCCCTTTGATGGAGAGCTAATTTCCCTTGGTTCTGCTAGACGATTGAAGCAGTACAGTTGATGTGTTTGTGAGATTTCTATTCTTTGTTCTTATCCTTATAAATGTTGGATTGATTCTCTTGGTTATATTGATATTGATTTCTTATTGTTCTTCTTAGCCTGATCAACTAGGTTGAATACGTTTTATCAATTGCTAGGATTGCATATAGGGGTTCCGAGTGCATATCTAGTGGCAAACACAATTGTGCGTATAGGGGTCCCGAGCGTACAATTGTGTGTGAGAATCAATTGCATGTTAAGTAGGGGAGTGAGTACTTGTACGTCTTTCTACTTGCATGTATCTTATATCCTTGTGTGCATTGCTATTGTTGTGTTGGTGGTAAAGTACGCTGACAACTATGAGAATCAGTTGTGCTTTATCATTGGCATGGTAATAAGTCTATTGACAACTGTGAGAATCAATAGTACTTACGATCAGGGTGGGAACGACTATAAGGATAAATAAACGAACTTGGACAAAATAGATTTCAGTGATCAAACTCTATCTCTGTATTGTGGATTTCTGTCTAGTGGAACTACTTCCCCTCATCATACTTTCTTCCTACATAAATCAGATTTGTTTACTTTGCTTGTTTGCTCTCTTGATTATAAAACCCCCCAGTTACTTGTTACTTGTTACTCGTCATTCACGTTTGCATACTACATCATACCTTCTCTGTGGGATTCGACCCTTACTTGTCTGCTATACTCTATTTAGTAGGTTGGTTAGGATAATTTACTTTGATAAGGCTAATCAACGACATTTGCTTGTGCATCTTTAGCCCCGTCAAATTTGGCGTCGTTGCCGGGGAAGGTTTTTGTTTGTTGTGTGTTTTCGTGATTGATTGTTGGTGGAGACCTATCTTATGGTCGACACCCGTAGTACTGACTCTCCCCTTCTAGCTTTGGATCCAGAGATTGAAAGATCTTTTCTTGGAAGCCTGCACAATCGAAGAGGAGAGGAAGAAGAGGTCGAAACCGCTGAGACCGAGACCGTTAAGACTGTTACTACCCCAGCTGTTGCAATGGCTGGAACTGGAACTCTGAGAGAGCTTACTGAGCCGAATATTGGGGCTCAACCCCTAGCTGTTGTCATCCCTGCACTAGGAGAAGGGGTGAACTTCGAATTGAAGTCGGGAGTTGTTGCCTACCTCCCTAAATTCCACGGTCTGAGTGGAGAGGATCCGATTTCTCACCTGGGCAAGTTCCACAATGTCTGCATGACCATGAAGCTCAGGAACGTGACCGAAGATCAAATCAAGATGAGAGCTTTTGGTTTTTCTCTACTCGACTCTGTGAGCGATTGGTATTATCACCTGCCGCCAGGAACCATAGATACATGGACGAAGCTTCACAAAGCATTCCTGGACAAGTATTTTCCCACGAAGAAGGCAAATGCTTTGAAAAAGGCAATTGCCAACATCGAGCAGGCTGGTGATGAAACACTTTATGATTATTTGGAGAGGTACAAGAGGCTTTGTTCCAGCTGCCCATTCCACGGGTATGCCAAGCAAGATCTTGTTCTCTATTTGCACAATGGTCTGCTGGACCAAGAAAGAAGAATGGTTGATGCTGCATGCGGTGGAAGTATTCTGAACCTGACACCGGATAACGCCATGAATAGACTCTAGGAGATGAGTGAGAGCACCCGGAATTTCGGGAAGACATACCAGAGGAAGGCGGTCAATGCTGTGACCCCTGTAGGACCAAGCCCGGTGTTGTCTGAGTTGGCCGAGTTGAAGGAGATAGTTATGAAGATAGCAAATCAGAATGCCCCTCAACACGCCAAAGCGTGCGGTCTTTGCTCCAATCAGGCCCACCACACCGATACTTGTCCTCAGCTGCAAGAGGACGGTGTTGTCGAAGTCAATGTTGTAGGAGGCTACGGCGCTCCTAGACAACAATATGGTGGACAGCCTAATTACAACCAGAGAGGCCGTGATCACCCAGGATTCAGATGGAGTGACCCTCAGGGCGGTCAGCAGCCGGCACAACAGCAATACCAGCCAGCTCAGCAACAACAGTACCAGCAAAGAGCTCAATACCAACAGAGACCTCAAGGTCAAACTTCTGGAGCTTCTACTGAGGATTTGCTGAAGACGTTGACTCAGCACTTTGCCACACATGTACAAGCCACTGAGTCGAGTATCAAGAACATGGAGAGGCAGATTGGCCAGTTAGCCGATGAGGTGACCAAGATTAACCAAAGGGCCTCAAACTCTCTACCATCCCAGACCACTGTAAATCCCAGAGAAAACGTGAGTGCTATCACGCTAAGAAGTGGTAAGACAGTCGTTGCTCCTATTGCTGAAGAGGAGAACGAGAATCCGGAGAAAGAAGTCACTGAGCGCCCCGCGGTCGATGACACCGCGACCTCACCGCCCCGCGGCGATCACTTACGCCCCGCGGTGGGCTCGCCGCGACCTGATCCTCGAAAATATGTTCCTGTTGAAGACACCTATGTTGATAATTACGTTCGGCCCATGTTTCCCCCTCTAGGTTCAGAGAAACCCCCAGCACCTTTTCCTGAGGCGCTAAAGGCTAGAAGAGTTGTCGACGACAGGGATCTGTTCGAGACATTTCAGAACTGTGAGGTGAACATCCCCCTGCTGAAGCTTATTAAGGCTATCCCGCGATACGCCAAGTTCTTAAAGGAGCTATGCACGGTGAAGAGGGCTCAGAAACAAAAGACCCGGAAGAATAGTCCAGTGGGTGAACAAGTGTCAGCGGTGGTTCAGAAACGTCTGCCTGAGAAATGCAAGGATCCAGGTACTTTTACAATTCCTATCACTATAGGTGGGCATCTTTTTGAGAAAGCACTGCTAGACTTGGGTGCCTCAATTAATGTCTTACCCTATTCATTGATTGCAAAATTGGAATTAGGACTCTTGCATGATACTAATATTGTTATACAGCTTGCTGATGGTTCTTGTGTACCCCCAAAGGGTATTGTAGAAGATGTCCTTGTTAGGATAGGTCCCCTGATATTCCCTGCTGATTTCTTTGTTATGGATATGGATTATGATGAACAAGTTGCCCCTATTATGCTAGGGCGACCTTTTATGAAAACTTCCATGACTAAGATTGATGTTGATAGTGGTACCCTGACTATGGAATTTAATGGAATAATTTTCAGACATGATATTCATAATGCCAATTCCATTGAATTACCCGCTCATCTCTGCATTAATGATATTAATGATTCTGTGCATGTAAATGTTAAAATTGATGCAGTAGAGACCGTAGTTGAGTGTCCCACTCCTGATGGACCTATTGAGTTGCATGATTTGCATGAATTGCATATTGATAATGTCTTGCTAGATGATATAGGAGACCCCATTTCCTCTGCTTTGGGCACTTGCCCCCCTGCACTAACCATACAAGGCTATAAGCCTTTATCTAGTGACGTGCATCATATTCAGATTGAGCCGTATCGGCCCCCGCATCGTTCTAAGTATGGGGGAGACACTCCAAAGAGAATGAACGTGGAGTGGTTGGCAAAGAGGGAACATGGTCTAAGGTTCAAACCTTTCCATGAGAGGTCTCCACAGGAAGAGACAAGTTGGAGGATTCCAAAGGGATCCTATTCGAGATGGTAGTTGATTTGCAATACGTCGAGCCAACGACGATAACCAAGGCGCTGTCCGGGAGGCAACCCGTGTTAGTTTTTCCTTGAATTTTCTCTTTTATTAGATTATTTTCGTAGTTTATTTTGCTTTGTTTCGTTCGCCTGTTACTCACATTACAGGTGTGAAAGTAAAACCGAGATGAGATGTGGTACCCAGCCATTCTCACCGCCCCGCGGCGCCCCCTTACCGCCCCGCGGTGGAGCCCCCCGCCCCGCGGTGGAGCCCCCCGCCCTGCGGTGACGGTCAGGTATAACTTCTCAACTCTTTGAAAAAAAAAAGCAAGAATAATGGGCCCCGAAAAAACCTTAACCGGGTGAGTAAAAGCTTATTTCTTAAGTGGTCATTAAGGTTTTGACGGATTGGGCCTCTTTATGGGCCAAGATTTCTCTTCTGGGCCATGGTACATGACCGGCCCATCACCCATTTTCCTTTCCCTTTTCCTGACCTAACCCACTATCTAACCCCCATTCAAACGCCTCCCTTAAGCCCCCATATCTATTTTCCCTCTCTTTCCCTGAATCCCCTCTCGACCTTGAGCATAATCTAGCCCCCAATCCCCAATTGGAGTCTAGCCTCACAACCAAGCCCAAACACAACCCCACCGCGCCGCCGTAGTTCTGCCTCGCGTTGCTCCCGTTTCGCGTCACTATTGCTACCGCGACCCGGTGCCTGTTCTCAGCTTCTTGCCGCGACCCTGCCGCCCCGCGCTGAGTCTCTCCAGGATCCGTGTTTGCTTGATTGTGAGTGTTCCTTGTCTGCCTTTTGATTTGAGCATTTCAATTTCCTACTTATGGCATCCAAAGGCAAGAAGAAAGTGTCGACTAGGGATGAGAGTGAGGTGTACAACATTGTGAAGGAGAGGAAGGTGTTGGCTTCGAAGTTCTTCCACAAGCAGACTCTAGAGCAGATGGGTTTGCTCGCTTGTGTGACAATGTGTTTGACACAATGTGGGTTAGGAAACTTTCTGGACAAGACTGCCCCCGCGTACCCCGAGCTGTGCTATCAGTTTATTGCTTCCTTCGTGAAGATCACCAATAACTCGGGGGACAGGCACTTGCGCAAGATTCATTTCAAATACAATGAGCACGAGTATTCCTTGTCTAAGAAGGTGGTGAATGAGGCCCTGGGTATTACGAAGGACCCAACTGATGGATGGTATGGTGGGCTTCATGAGTCCGAGATGATGGACTTCTGGCGTGCGGCCACAGGAAGGAGTTTCAGGAAGGGTCAGGAAGTGAATTCCAAATTGGTGAATCCGTGTCTGCGGTTGATCCACAAGGTGATGATGAGAGATTTCTTCGGCCATGCGGATGATGGGAAGGTACCCATGAAGGACTTCCAGTGGTTTATGAGCGTCTTGGGGACTGTAGAGTACACGCCGTTTTGGGCTACCCTTTTCTTGGGTTCCCTGAAGAGGATTCGTGATGGCGAGGCGCGTGATATTTGTGGGGGTGGTCTTATTACACTCCTCTGTGCCAAGGTGATTGCATGCGATCAGATTCCTCGGTCGGTCCCCTGCGCAGTATATGATTTAGCACACATGAAGGTGTGCTCCATGATGAAGCCACTGGGGCAGGATGGCGATTTGGTCTGGGCATCTTATGAGGGCCATATTTTGACTGTGTCGCGGGAGTTCACGTACTCACCTTCATACGCGGGTTGGTGGATTCAGAGCGATAGCAGGATGTCGGCCGATGATGTCCCTACCGTTTCTCCTTCAGGTCCATTTGGAGAGGGCCCTAGTGGTGGAGATGCTGCCGCTGATCCTGTAGGGGGGGACGACCCTGGTTCTTCACAGTTCGAGGAGCATTCATCTTTGTACGGACATGTCGCACCATGGCAGGAGATGTACTCTAGATGGGATGCTTTCTCCACGCGTCAGGATCGGTGGAATTCCCGAGTAGAGACCAGTCTGCAGACTTGGCAGACCCAGCTCCACGCAGAGATAGATGAGCGCCTGGACACTATGGACGCTCATATGAGGGACTACTTTGGGATGTACCCACCACCACCTTCTGGTCCATAGTGAGTTTATTTTTTCTTCCCTACCATTTGATGTTCTCTTTTCCACATTAAGGACAATGTTCGGTTTAAGTATGGGGGAGGATATAGACTTGCTTTCTTGATAGCTAGTGTACATAGTTTATTTCTGCATTCATTTTCTGCATTGTTGTTTCCGTTTCTGTTTTCAAATTTAAAAATAATAATAAAAATAAATAAATCGAAAAAGCCAAAAAGAAATAAAAATGCAATCAAAATCCTGGGATGGACTGAAAACCCGAAAGGGCAGTCCAGGTAAAAAGCAGGTAGTCCGACTAGTATAGACCAGGACAAAAGTGGACTGGAGTGATGTGAGTATTGGTGAGATATCTAGCAAAATGAAATGAGTGGCTAGGTGAAAACCCGAAAGGGCGCCTAGGCAAGATGAGCGTAAAAGAATAAGAGTGATTCTAGGATTCCTTTTCATATCTTGGTGGAGGCGTCATAAGAAGAGAGTCAAAGAAGGACTGTCGGGTAGGCCACTCATGGAGCGATAAGGAGCTAGATTGGAGTTAGGATTAGACTATCTTTGCATCACTTGTTTTGGTTGTCTAGAGCTTATTGTTGATATGTTGTAGTTGCTAGTGTCACGTTTTCTTTTACTTCCTGAGGCCTTGGTGTTGATTGAGAGGGTGAGCTTTTCTTTAGTTTACTCGGGACGAGTAAAGGTCTAAGTAAGGGGGAATTTGATAGGTGTTATTTCATACACCTTTACTAGCAACTATTAGCATAATTTGGAGGAGTTTTGGATGAGTTTTGGTGCTAAGTCTGCAATTCAGATGTTATGAAGAGAAGTGAAGAAATCCAAGGATTTGCAGCTTAGATGGAGCTGTTGGAGCATTTATGGAGAAGGTTACCAACAAATGGGTAATATTGGAGAGCAGCAGAAGAAGAAAAGAAGAAGAGAGCTGGAGGACTGGAGTTCATCGCCCCGCGGCGACTTCGCCGCGACCCGGCGATGACTCTCAGTGAAGAATGGAGCCCGCGCCAGAGGAAGCCACCGCCCAGCGGTGGAGAGTTTGACGCCCCGTGGTGGATCTTCACCGCCCCCCGGTGGCTGCGCTTAATGACCTCGCGGCCAGAGTTATTTTATTTTACTTTATTTCCTTTTATGCATTAGTCAGATTTCCTTTATTTTATTATTTTATTTCCTTGTAAGATATGGTTTGTGATCTTGGGATTTAGGTTAACTCTATTTAACCTCTTTTCCCACAGCCTCCAAATCATCATCATCAGACGCACTATTGTTTCAGACGTAGTTTTCTAATTAGAGTTTTTCATCCCCTTTGATGGAGAGCTAATTTCCCTTGGTTCTGCTAGACGATTGAAGCAGTACAGTTGATGTGTTTGTGAGATTTCTATTCTTTGTTCTTATCCTTATAAATGTTGGATTGATTCTCTTGGTTATATTGATATTGATTTCCTGTTGTTCTTCTTAGCCTGATCAACTAGGTTGAATACGTTTTATCAATTGCTAGGATTGCATATAGGGGTTCCGAGTGCATATCTAGTGGCAAACACAATTGTGCGTATAGGGGTCCCGAGCGTACAATTGTGTGTGAGAATCAATTGCATGTTAATTAGGGGAGTGAGTACTTGTATGTCTTTCTACTTGCATGTATCCTATATCCTTGTGTGCATTGCTATTGCTGTGTTGGTGGTAAAGTACACTGACAACTGTGAGAATCAATTGTGCTTTATCATTGGCATGGTAATAAGTCTATTGACAACTGTGAGAATCAATAGTACTTACGATCAGGGTGGGAACGACTATAAGGATAAATAAACGAACTTGGACAAAATAGATTTCAGTGATCAAACTCTATCTCTGTATTGTGGATTTCGGTCTAGTGGAACTACTTCCCCTCATCATACTTTCTTCCTACATAAATCAGATTTGTTTACTTTGCTTGTTTGCTCTCTTGATTATAAAACCCCCCAGTTACTTGTTACTTGTTACTCATCATTCACGTTTGCATACTACATCATACCTTCTCTGTGGGATTCGACCCTTACTTGTCTGCTATACTCTGTTTAGTAGGTTGGTTAGGATAATTTACTTTGATAAGGCTAATCAACGACATTTGCTTGTGCATCTTTAGCCCTGTCAGTGGCGCAGGCGGAGGCGACTGCTGGGGCGCAGGCAGAGGTGGTGTCCGAGAACGCGTTGGAGGTGGCGGCAGTCGTCGATGTCGAGGCGGTGGCGCGAGTTCGGGAGGCGAGCCCATCCCGACGGCCACGAAAATATGTCCGTCGAGAACTGGACGAGGTACATCTTTCGTTTGTTTTAAATTTTATAATTAAATTAGATTATCATATTTATTTAATTTGTAATTATATTAGTTTATTTATAAGAATAGTTAGAATTTGAAATAAATTAAAATAGGTAAATAATAGTGTTGCAAAAAATTAAAGTAGAATTTGATTTAATTTACAATTTTGGGTAAAAATGAATTGTAATTTTATAGCAATTAGAAATTTCATTAAATTATACAAATTAGAATGTTAGTCGAAATAAATTAGAACTTTGTTGAAATTAAAGGATATTTTTAAATTAAATAAAAGTTGAATTAGATAAATTAGAAATTTATTTGAAATTAATTTACAATTTTGGGTAAAAATGCATTATAATTTTTAAATAAAAGTTTAATTAGATAAATTAGAATTTTAGGTAAAAATGAATTGTAATTGCAATAGAAATTATAAATTTGTTTAAATTAGACAATTAGAAATTTTAACGAATTTTGTTTAAAATGTAAATATTTAGTCAAATTTAATGGAATATTAGAATAAGTGCAGTTAAATAGTAGTAATTTGTTATAATTAAAAACATTTCCGTGAAATAAATTATAAGTTAGAATTTGAATAAAACATGATATAGTCGCGAGAATCAAACGACAGATACGGGGGATCGTGGGGTGGAATCTCGACCCGTAACAGCTTTTGGTCGTAAGCGCAAAAACCTCCTAAACCCCCACCCTACGTGGTCGTTAGCGCAAGAGTAGAATCCCGAAGGATCTCGTTCCGTTAGCGGATCCTCCTTCTTCCGAAGTACTTCCATCTCCTAGCGTGTATTCACCTCTGGCTTTGCAGAGTCCCGTCCGTGACATGGGCAATTCACATATGGAGGATACATTTGTTGAGACAAAGGAGATTGTGGGCGAGAGTCCTCATTTGGACGACGTCGTTATGGAGGATGTCCCTCCCGCCCCACAGGAGCACGTTCCCCCTCCCGCTCCCTCGTTCCCCCTCCCGCTGGCGAGGCTCCACCTGCCGTGGAGGCCTTCCCATATGGGCTTGAGTTGCCTGAGGTGCTATGGAGCTTCAGGACTCACGTTGCGCACCAGATTTGGCACGCTCCTTCTCCGCCTGCACCGGCCCTCGTACGACGTTTGATGGCTTATACTTGCTCGACCGACTTCTATGGCTGGAGGCCCTACATACCCATAGAGGTGGTTGAAGGCAGTTGGTTTTGGCTTGCGGAGCAATCCAGATTGACTGGTCTCCAGGATTTTCAGTTCAGTAGGGTCGACCGCGTTCTTATTTCAGCGTTCGTCGAGAGGTAGCACCCTGAGACGAACAACTTTCATTTTACGTGGGGCGAGATTACGATCACGCTTCACGACGTGGAGAGGATCTTGGGGCTGAGCATAGAGAGGTTTCCATGCCGCGTACCTTCAGTCTCTATGGATGCCGACCCGAAGAAGATTAATGACGAGCTAAAGATGTTGGGGCGGCATGTTTTCAGGTATATGTACAGTGTTTGGGAGAAGAAGATGCAGAGGGAGGTTAGGAAGGGTCGGGTTACTGCCTACGAGTTTTTTATGCACTTGCTACACATGATAGAGGACGGCGACGAGCCCCAGTCGATAGCGGTGGGAAACCTATGGCACGCCACGTCTTGCAACATTTTCATGGATAAGTCCACAAACCAGTTGATGGTGAAGATGTTTCCGTTGTTCGAGGATTGGGACCGTGTCGTCGGCACAACTTGGGGGACCGGGGTGCTTGCGTGGTTGTATAGGAACCTTGGTGAGACTTCTCAGGGGGAGGTCGTAGACATAGCGGGGTGCACCTATCTGCTTCAGGTAATTGAACGTAAAATTAATGTCATTGCACTAATTATTAAAATTTTAAAATTATTGTTAACCAAATATATTATTTGGTATGTAGATGTGGATATGGACGTACTTCGTATATTTCCCGAGGAACCCTAACCCCCTCCCTGGCATGGGCGACGACGAGCGACGCGTTGCTCGGTATTATATCCAGTGCACCGCGCTGTGTGATCTCGACACCAATCGGCATTACAGGCGTATTTTAGACGAGTATCGGCCCGAGGATGTAAGCACCCTAATTTTTTATATTTATGCCTCATCTATGATTAACTATTTACAAGATTGTACTTTTTTATCATTGCAGGTACGGTGGACGCCGTATGGCAGTCTAGATTTTGCTGGTGCTTATAGGGCGTCCACATACCGAGGGACGATCGCGTTCATGGACGTTGAGGAGCCGTACATGCCTGATCGGGTTGTGCGCCAGTTTGGATGTCGGCAGAGCAAGCCCTTGGATGTCATAGAGTTGTCGTACGCCCCACGACCGGTCAAGTTTAAAGGGAAAGATCAATACAAGTTGATTTTTGATCGCGCATGCAACGGCTGGGAGCACCTCGATGAGCATCTGTGTCCATTCATTTTGGAGAGCCCGATGGTCGTCCCAGCGTGGGATGTGGACGACGAGTACCTGGACTGGTATCTCCAGATCTCACATCCGTATGTGAGCCCCCTCGCACGAGTCCAGCCTCGTATTCGAAGTCCTCCTCTTGTTGTGGAGGCTTATAGAGTACGTTTCTCTACCAATCTCTTCTATAAATGTTTATTTTTATTATTCTCGAAAATCACGTATAATAATTTTTTTTGTTTTACAGCGTTTGGCCATGGAGACAACATTTGCTCGGGAGATTATTTAGACCCGGGGTGGCGGTTCGGAATGGGACCATATGCTGGCTAGCTGAATCGCTTATCCGGGCGTCACAACTATCTTCCCAGTCCTCGGGTCCTGCTGCCGAGTCGTCCACAGCAGCAGAGTACCGAGCGCCGTGTGTCCCATCTATATATGAGAGGGGAGAGTCTTCCAGGGTCGCGGCTGAGCGGGCCAAGGCCGAGGATGAGTCCAGCGACGACTCGATGTAGCTACTGACATTATGCTGACATTATGGATTTTTAGTGATATTATGGATTTTGTACTGACATTATGCATCTTTGAATGACATTATGGATTTTGTACTGACATTTTGTGTATATATGTCTTCTATGTCTATTCGAATTGTGGATTTTATGAATTTCCAAACCGACCTTAATTATAAAAATATTGTTATGGATTTCCAAACTTACCTTAATTATAAAAATATTGTTACAAAAACCCAAACGCATACAAAGATGTCATTCATATCAGGTACCGAATTCAAAGATGTCATTCAAAGATGCCATACATACTAAAAACAAAAGCTTTTAATAGAAGTCCATCTCATTTTGATCCGAATTGCAAATTTATGTAATCATTCACTTAGAAATAACATACATAAAGTTCAAAACAAACTTAGAACTCGAAATAAGGACTGAAATAAACTTATGTGTAATCATAACTCCGATAATATATCTTCCTCCTTAACTTCACGTTTGAATCTGAAAGGGTCTGGTTTAGCTGTTTAAGCTCATTTCTTTCCAGCAACAATTCTCTGATAATCTTGGCAACATTGTCGTCATACGGGGGATCAAGCCACTTAAAGGTATGACACCCTCTCATTGTACCATCCCACTCCATTGGGATGTAATCCTTGCATGTGAGATACCTTCTTTTGTAGTGATTGGGGTTGTCGCAAATGTACATGACGACCGGGAAATTGCAATGGCATATTGTAACCGGAGCCTGAGAATTGATGAACGACGAAGCCATCCTCTCCTATGAACTTGGTATCCCTAGAAGAAGCTTTGCACGGCGCCGCTTGATGTGAGTAATAGAGTTGGTAACATGCATTTTTAAAGATGAGTATTTAGCGTTGTTACCGTTGTAAAACGGTAAACTTGTGGGCGCTACGTGGTTGCGCCCAAAGGTATCTAGTGGGCGCTATTAGGTTGCGCCCAAGGGTTTGTATTGTTTTTAGGGTTTAGGGTTTCTATTGTTTTTTAGGGTTTAGGATTTAAGACGTAAGCGGAAAAGCTGAAAAGATATTGTTTGTCCTATTTGATGTTTTCCCTCAACGTTTTCATACCTCTCCCGAAATCATCAATGGCGAATCCGCTTCCTCCGTCGATGGAGTTCCTCCACCAACTAATCTCGTTAGAACAATTTAGTGGTTTTATCAAGTTACACTTTGCCAACCAGTATCATGGATCCCCTGGTTCACCCGGAAATCTCGCTTCGCCGGCGCCGACGGACGTTGTGCTGTCAATCTCAATTGAGGAGCTTATTGTGAGTATATGCAACGAGCAATCGCAGCCACCACTTGGAGCTAACGTTAACGTTTGATTTATGCGCTTCCTGCATGTTTTCGCTCAGTTTTTGAGTGAAAGTTATTCTGCTGTCAATTTATGTCAAAATTTTACCGCTATTTGAATTCTCTGTTGTGTTTTTTTAGCAAGTTTTTGTGTAGAAGTTGCCTCGATTTTGTCATCCCTGAATCGGTGGATTTATATTAAACATGAAAACCCTAAACTTTGTATTGCAATGATGAAGACCCTAAACCCAAAACCCCTAAGCTAGAAGCCCTAAACCCTAAAAAACCGTATTTAAACCCCCTCACAACCCCTTGGTTATATTCTAGTTGCCCCTAAGGGGTTTCTAGTGTTTTTTTAGGGTTAGATTTTGGGGTTTAGGGTTTTTTGGGGTTTAGGGTGTTCATACTATGATTGTATCGTATGGTTATATTCTATAGTTATATCCTGTAATGACAAGATATATTACTTTCCCAACCGCCATCATACCTTTCAAGGTTCGAAGCAATTTAGCAAAATATTATGTCGATATCTAGATATTGGAAGTTTTTTTCTAAATTAAACCTGAAAACCTTAAACATTGTACTGTAATGACCTAAACCCTAAACTTTAAATCCCCAAACCCAAAAAAACCTAAACAATCTCCCTCACAACCCTATGGGCGCAATGTCGTTGCGCCCAGAACCTTAGGCACAACGTCGTTGCGCTCATAGGGTTGTGAGGGGGATTTTTTGGGTTTAGGGTTTGGGGGTTTATAGGGTATTGTGAAGTATTACTGACCCTATAGTGCGTAAAGGATATTCAGTACGTAAAAAATGCAAGATTTTAGGGGCATTCTTAGTAAATGTAAAAACAACTAATATTCGTCTGATTTCTGTGGTTTTGCATGTTTTCGAATCAATTTAGCAAAATATTCTATCGATATCTAGATATTGGAAGTTATTTTTCCAAATTAAACCTGCAAACTGTAAACTTTGTATTGTAATGACCTAAAACCAACACCCTAAACCCCCAAACCCTAAATCCTAAACCCTAAACAATCCCCCTCACAACCCTCTGGGCGCAACGTCGTTGCGCCCATAGGGTTGTGAGGGGGATTTTTTTTGGGTTTAGGAGGGTTTAAGGTTTTGGGTTTCATAGATTATAGGGTATTGTGAAGTATTACCGACCCTATAGTGCATAAACGATATTCAGTACGTATATATGGCCCTAATGTTTCGACAACTTATGTGTGGAATATATTCTGAAAGGAAGTGGGGAAATGTCAAAACTGGAGACGCTTGTAATTATACACTTGGAAATCATACATTTGCTTTTAGATTAACCATAGTATATTATGGTTATATCATATAGTTATACACTATGGTATATTTGACGGTGGCTAAAAGATGCACAAGCAAATGTCGTTGATTAGGCCTTATCAAAGTAAATTATCCTAACAAACCCACTAAACAGAAGTATAGCAGACAAGTAAGGGTCGATCCCACAAAGAAGGTTTGATGTAGTATGCAACCGTGAATGACAAGTAACACAAACGGGGGGTTTAGTTATCAAGAGAACAAAGCAAACAAAGCAAATGAATTGAGTTGAGTTTAGAAAATATAATGAGGGAAAAATAGTTCCATTAGAGCGAAATCCACTAGTACAGAGATAAAGTTCGATCACTGAAATCTATTTCGTCCAAGTTCTTTAATTATCCTTATAGTCGTTCCCACCCTGATCTTAAGTACTATTTATTCTCACAGTTGGCAATAGACTTATTACTATGCCAATGATAAAATACTACTGATTCTCACAGTTGTCAGCGTACCGTAGCACCAACACAGCAATAGCAATGCACACAAGAATATATGATACATGCAAGTAGAAAGACGTACAAGTACTCACTCCCCTACTTAACATGCAACTGATTCTCACTCACAATTGTACGCTCGGAACCCCTATATGCACAATTGTGTTTTCCACTAGATATGCACTCGGAACCCCTATATGCAATCCTAACAATTGATAAAAAGCATTCAACCTAGTTGATCAAGCTAAGAAGAACAACAAGAAATCAATATCAATATAACCAAGAGAATCAATCCAACACTTATAAGGATAAGAACAAGGAATATAAATCTCACAAACACATCAACTGTACTGCTTCAATCGTCTAGCAGAACAAGGGTGAAGTTAGTTCTCCATCAAAGGGGATGAAAAACTCTATAGAAAATAACGTCTGAAAACGGAAGCAATCAAGTGATGATAAGTCTCTTTTCTCTTAACCTAGAAAAGAGGCTTAAATAGTCTTAACAAACTAGGTTAAACTAAAGCTGAAATTAAAGGAAACAGAATAATAATAAAATAAAGTCTCAAACATAAAAGGAAACTAAATCGTCTCTAGCGCGAGGTCATTAAGCACAGCCACCGTGGGGCGGTGAATTCCACCGCGAGGCGTCGAACTTCCACCGATGGGCGGTGGCATCCTCTGACGCGGGCTTCATCTTCACTGAGAGTCACCGCCGGGCCGCGGTACTTCTGACGCGGGGCGGTGAGCTCATTTCTCCAGCTCTCTTCTTCTCTGCTTCTGCTGCTCTTCAATCCTACCAAGTGTTGGTAGTCTTCTCCATAGATGCTCCAGCAGCTCCATCCATCCTCATGCTCCATCTAAGCTGCAAAACCTTGGATTTCTTCACTTCTCTCCAAAACATTTGGATTGCAGACTTAGCACCAAAACTCATCCAAAACCTCTCCAAATCATACTAATAATTGCTAGTAAAGGTGTATGAAATAACACCTATCAAATTCCCCCATACTTAGACCTTTACTCATCCCGAGTAAACTAAAGAAAAGCTCACTCTCTCAATCAACACCAAGGCCTCAGGAAGTATAAGACAATATGACACTAGCAACTACAGCATATCAACAATAAGCTCCAGACAACCAAAACAAGTGATGCAAAGATAACCTCATCCTAACTCCAATCTAGCTCCTTATCGCTCCAAGAGTGGCCTACCCGAGTCCTCCTTATGACTCCCCTTCTTATGACGTCTCGCCAAGAAATATAGAGAAATCCTAGAATCACTCTTCTTCTTTTACGCTCATCTTGCCTAGGCGCCCTTTCAGGTTTTCACCTAGCCACTCATTTCATTTTGCTAGATATCTCACATATACTCGCATCACTCCAGTCCAATTTTGTCCTGGTCTATACCAGCCGGACTACCTGCTTTTTACCTGAACTGCCCTTTCGGGTTTTCAGTCCATCCTAGGATTTTGGTTGCCTTTTTACCTCTTTTTGGCTTTTTTGATTTTTTTTTTTGAATAGAGTGCAGAAACAACGAGAAACAACAATGCAGAAACGAAACTATATGTACACTAGCTAGATAGAAAGCAAGATAGCAAGTCTATATCCCTCCCCCATACTTAAACCGAACATTGTCCTCAATGTAGAAAAGAGAACATCAAATGATATAGGGGAAGAATAGAAAAGCTCACTGTGGACCTGAAGGTGGTGGTGGGTACATCCCAAAATAGTCTCTCATATGAGCGTCCATGGTGTCCAGACGCTCATCTATATCAGCACGGAACCGGGTCTGCCAAGTCTGCAGACCGGTCTCTACCTGGGAGTTTCACTGATCCTGGCGCACTGAGAACGCGTCCCATCTAGAATACAACTCCTGCTAGAGTGCGACAGGACCGTATGAAGACGAAGGCGCCTCAAACTGGGTAGACATGGGGTCGTCCCTACCCACAAAATCAGCAGCAACAGCATCAAAACCACCACTAGGGCCCTCCCCAAACGAACCTGAAGGAGCAACAGCAGGGGCATCATCGGTCGGCATCCGGCTATCATTGGGAATCCACCAACCCGCATAAGAAGGCGAATAAGCAAACTCCCGGGGAACAATCAGAATATGGCCCTCATAGGATGACCAGACCAAATCACCATCCTTCCCCAGTGGCTTCAGCATCGAGCACACCTTCATGTGTGCTAAATCATACACCGTGTAGTCAATAGGCCGAGGAATCTGATCGCAAGCAATCACTCCAGCACAAAGAAGGGTAATCAGACCACCCCCACAAATATCAGGTGGCTCACCATCACGAATCCTCTCCAAGGAACCCAAGAAAAGGGTAGCCCAACACGACGTATACTCAACAGTCTCCAAGATGCTCATAAACCACTGGAAGTCCTTCATAGGCACCTTTCCATCGTCCGCATGGCCAAAGAAATCTCTCATCATCACCTTGTGGATCAACCGCAGACACGAGTTCACCAACTTGGAATTCACCTCCTGACCCTTCCTGAAACTCCTACCCATAGCAGCCCGCCAGAACTCCATCATCTCGGAATCGTGAATACCACCAGACCACCCATCAGTTGGGTCCTTTGTAATACTCAGGGCTTCATGCACCAACTTCAGAGATAAGGAGTAATCACGCCCATTGTAGGTGAACATGATCTTGCGCAGATGCCTATCGTCCGAGTCATTGGTGAGCCTCCTGAAAGAGGCAACAAACTGGTAGCACAGCTCTGGATATGCAGGGGCAACCTTTTCCAGAAACTTCCCTAACCCACACTATGTCAAGCACATGGACACACATGCCAACATTCCCATTTGCTCCAAAGTCGGCTTATGGAAAAACTTCGAAGCCAACACATTCCTCTCCTTCACCACATTATAAACCTCACTCCCATCCCTAGTCGACACTTTCTTCTTGCCTCTAAATGCCATAAGTAGGGAATTGAAGTGCTCAAAGCAAGGCAATCTAGAGAACTTACAAGCAAACAAACACGCAGCCTGGAGAGTCTCAGCGCAGGGCGGTAGGGTCGCGGTGAGAAACTGGGAGCTATGGCCGGGTCGTGGCGAAGTCGGCGCGGGGTGGTGGCAGCAGCGATGCGAAGCGGGGGCAGCACGAGGCGGAGCAACGGCGAGGCGGGACTAAAGCGACGCGGTGGGGTTGTGTTTGGGCTTGTTTGTGAGGCTAGATTCCAAACTGGGGATTTGGGGCTAGATTTGGCTCAAGGTCGACAGGGATTTGGGGGAGATAGAGGGAAATAGATGTGGGAGCTTGAGGGGGGCGTTGGAATGAGAGGTAAGAGATAGTGGGGTTAGGTCAGGGAAAGGGAAAGGAAAAAGGGATGATGGGCCGGTCATGTACCATGGCCCAAAAGAGAAATCTTGACCCACCAGAGGGAACCCAATCCGTCAAAACCTTAGTTATCACTTAAGAAATAAGCTTTTACTCACCCGTTTAAGGTTTTTTCGGGGCCCATTATTCTTGCTTTTTTTATTAAAAAAAAATAAAAATTCGAGAGGTTATACCTGACCTTTACCGCGGGGCGGTAGGGAACGCCGCCGGGGGGGTGAGACTGGCTGGGTACCACATCTCTTCTCGGGTTTACTTTCGTACCTGAAATGTGAGTAACAGGCGAATGAAACAAAGCAAAATAAACTATGAAAAGGAAAAATCAAAGAAGGACTAACACGGGTTGCCTCTCGGACAGCGCCTTGGTTATCGTCGTTGGCTCAACGTAGTGCAGATCCGTCACCATTTAGAGTAGGATCCCCTTGGAATCCTCCTACTCGTCTCTTCCTGTGGAGACCTCTCATGGAAAGGTTTAAACCTTAGACCATGTTCCCTCTTTGCCATTGACTCCATCTGTACTTCCTTTGGAGTATCTCCCCCATACTTAGAACGATGTCGGGGCTGATATGGCTTAACCTGAATATGTTACACGTCACTAGATAAAGGCTTACAGCCTTGTATGGTTAGTGCAGGGGGGCTAGTGCCCAAAGTAGAGGGAATAGAACTTCCTACATCATCTAGCAGGACATCACCAACACGCACTTCATGCAACTCAATAGGTCCTTTATTAGTGGAACACTCAACTACGGTCTCCACTGCATCAGTTTTAACATTTTCATGCACAGAATTATCAATATCACTAATGCAGAGAGGGGTGGACAATTCAATGGAGTTGGCTTTATGAATATTATGTTCAAATATAATTCCATCAAATTCCATAGTCAAAGTTCCACTATCTACATCAATCTTTGTCATGGAAGTTTTCATAAAAGGTCGTCCTAGCATAACAGGAGCAACTTGTTCATCATAATCCATGTCCATAACAAATAAATCAGTAGGGAAAATCAAAGAACTTATCCTAACAAGAACATCTTCCACTATACCCTTAGGGGGCACACATGATCCATCAGCAAGTTGTATGACAATGTTAGAATCATGCAAGGGTCCTAATTCCAATTTTTCAATCAATGAATAGGGTAGAACATTAATTGAGGCACCCAAGTCTAGCAGTGCTTTCTCAAAAAGATGCCCACCTATAGTGATAGGAATAGTAAAAGTACCTAGATCCTTGCATTTTGTGGGCAGACGCTTCTGAACTACCGCTGAAACTTGTGCACCCACTGGACTCTTCTTTTGGGTCTTCTGCTTTTGAGTCCTCTTCACCGTGCATAGATCCTTTAAGAACTTGGCATATCTCGGGATAGCCTTTATAAGCTTGAGCAGGAGAATGTTCACCTCACAGTTCTGAAATGTCTCGAACAGGTCACTGTCGTCGACAACTCTCTTTGCCTTTAGCGCCTCGGGAAAAGGTGTTGGGGGCTTCTCCGGACCTAGAGGAGGGAATGCGGGGCGAACGTAATAATCATAGGTCTCTTCAGCGGAGACAGAGTTTTGTGGACCAGGTTGTGGCGAGCCCACCGCGGGGCGTGAGTCAGCGCCGCGGGGCGGTGGGTTCGCGGTGTCTTTACTGGGTTCAGGCGCCGGGTCGCGGCGAGGGTCGCTGCGGGGCGGTGTCAATGAAACTCCTTTACTGGCTCCTCCCCTAGTTTCTGGCCGGGCCGCGGTGGGGTCTGCCGCGGGGCGGTCGGTGATTTCTTCCTTCTCGAACTCGTTCTCCTCTTCAGCATTAGGAGCAACGATCAACTTCTTACCACTTCTGAGCGTGATAGCACTCACGTTCTCTCTGGGATTCACAATGGTCTGGGATGGTAGGGAATTTGATGCCCTTTGGTTAATCTTGGTCACCTCATCGGCTAACTGACCAATCTGCCTCTCCATGTTCTTGATACTCGACTCAGTAGCCTGCATATGTGTGGCAAAGTGTTGAGTCAGAGTCTTTAGCATATCCTCAGTAGAAGCTCTAGATGTTTGGCCCTGGGGCCTCTGTTGATAAGGGGCTCTCTGCTGGTACTGTTGTTGCGCCGGCTGGTACTGCTGTTGCTGCACTGGCTGTTGACCACCTTGAGGGTCACTCCATCTAAAGCATGGGTGGTCACGCCCTCTCTGATTGTAATTGGGCTGTCCACCATATTGTGGTCTAGGGGGTCCGTAACCTCCTACAGCGTTTACTTCAGCAACACCTTCCTCTTGCAGCTGGGGACAGGTATCGGTATGGTGGGACTGGTTAGAGCAAAGTCCACACGCTTTAACTTGTTGAGGGGCATTCTGATTCGCCATCCTCAGCACCAACTCTTTCAGCTCGGCCAACTCAGTCAACACCGGGCTTGGTCCTGCAGGGGTCACAGCATTGACCGCCTTTCTCTGGTACATCTTCCCGAAGCTCCTGGTACTCTCACTCATCTCCTGGAGTCTCTCCATAGCCTCATCCGATGTCAGGTTCAGAATACTTCCACCGTATACAGCATCAACCATTCTCCTCTCTTGGTCCAGCAGACCGTTGTACAGATAAAGGACAAGGTCCTACTTGGCATATCCGTGGAATGGGCAGCTAGAACACTTACTCTTGTACCTCTCCAGATAATCATACAGCGTCTCATCACCAGCCTGCTCAATGTTGGCAATTGCCTTTTTCAAAGCATTCGCCTTCTTCGTGGGAAAGTACTTGTCCAGGAACGCTTTGTGCAGTTTAGTCTATGTATCTATGGTTCCTGGCGGCAGGTGGTAATACCAATCGCTCGCAGAGTCGAGTAGGGAGAAACCAAAAGTTCTCATCTTAATCTGGTCTTCCGTCACATTCCTGGGCTTCATCGTCATACAGACATTGTGGAACTTGCCTAGGTGAGAGATCGGATCTTCTCCACTCAGCCCGTGGAATTTAGGGAGATAAGCAACAACTCCCGACTTCAATTCAAAGTTCACCCCTTCTCCTAGCGCAGGGATGATGACAGCTAGGGGTTGCGCCCCTATATTCGGCTCAGTAAGCTCTCTCAGGGTTCCAGTTCCAGCCATTGCAACGGCTGGGGTATTGGCAGTCTCAACGGTTTCTGTTTCGATGGTTTCAGTCTCAACGGTCTCAACTGTCTCTATTCCTTCTTCTCCGTCTTCCCTTTGATTGCGCAGGTTCCTAGGGTCAGTACTATGGGTGTCGACCATAAGATAGGTCTCCACCAAAAATCAATCACGAAAACACACAACAAACAAAAGCCTTCCCCGACAACGGCGCCAAATTTGACGGTGGCTAAAAGATGCACAAGCAAATGTCGTTGATTAGCCTTATCAAAGTAAATTATCCTAACAAACCCACTAAACAGAAGTATAGCAGACAAGTAAGGGTCGATCCCACAGAGAAGGTTTGATGTAGTATGCAACCGTGAATGACAAGTAACACAAACGGGGGGGTTTAGTTATCAAGAGAACAAAGCAAACAAAGCAAATGAATTGAGTTGAGTTTAGAAAATATAATGAGGGAAAAATAGTTCCACTAGAGCGAAATCCACTAGTATAGAGATAAAGTTCGATCACTGAAATTTATTTCGTCCAAGTTCTTTAATTATCCTTATAGTCGTTCCCATCCTGATCTTAAGTACTATTGATTCTCACAGTTGTCAATAGACTTATTACTATGCCAATGATAAAATACCATTGATTCTCACAGTTGTCAGCATATCGTAGCACCAACACAGCAATAGCAATGCACACAAGGATATAGGATATATGCAAGTAGAAAGACGTACAAGTACTCACTCCCCTACTTAACATGCAACTGATTCTCACTCACAATTGTACGCTCAAAACCCCTATACGCACAATTGTGTTTGTCACTAGATATGCACTCGGAACCCCTATATGCAATCCTAGCAATTGATAAAAAGCATTCAACCTAGTTGATCAAGCTAAGAAGAACAACAAGAAATCAATATCAATATAACCAAGAGAATCAATCCAACACTTATAAGGATAAGAACAAGGAATATAAATCTCACAAACACATCAATTGTACTGCTTCAATCGTCTAGCAGAACAAGGGTGAAGTTAGTTCTCCATCAAAGGGGATGAAAAACTCTATAGAAAATAACGTCTGAAAACGGAAGCAATCAAGTGATGATAAGTCTCTTTTCTCTTAACCTAGAAAAGAGGCTTAAATAGTCTTAACAAACTAGGTTAAACTAAAGCTGAAATTAAAGGAAACAGAATAATAATAAAATAAAGTCTCAAACATAAAAGGAAACTAAATCGTCTCTGGCGCGAGGTCATTAAGCACAGCCACCGCGGGGCGGTGAATTCCACCGCGAGGCGTCGAACTTCCACCGCTGGGCGGTGGCATCCTCTGACGCGGGCTTCATCTTCACTGAGAGTCACCGTCGGGCCGCGGTACTTCTGATGCGGGGCGGTGAGCTCATTTATCCAGCTCTCTTCTTCTCTGCTTCTACTGCTCTTCAATCCTACCAAGTGTTGGTAGTCTTCTCCATAGATGCTCCAGCAGCTCCATCAATCCTCATGCTCCATCTAAGCTGTAAAACCTTGGATTTCTTCACTTCTCTCCAAAACATTTGGATTGCAGACTTAGCACCAAAACTCATCCAAAACCTCTCCAAATCATGCTAATAATTGCTAGTAAAGGTGTATGAAATAATACCTATCAATATTCTATATTATATTAGATAGTTATATTCTATGTTATATCCCATAGTTATATACTATGGTTATATACTATAGTTATATTCCATAGTTATATAATATGATTATATTCTATATTATATTCTATAGTTATATACTATGGTTATATCATATATTCTATAGTTATATACTATGGTTATATTCTATATTATATTCTATAGTTATTAACTATGGTTATATCATATATTATATTCTATAGTTATATACTATGGTTATATTCTATAGTTATATCTTGTAATGACAGGGTGTTGGTTTTACTTCCCCAACCGCCATCATACCTTTCAAGGTTCGAAGCAATTTAGCAAAATATTATGTCGATATCTAGATATTGGAAGTTATTTTTCCAAATTAAACCTGAAAACCTTAAACTTTATACTACAATGATAAAGACCCAACACCCTAAACCCCTAAACCCTAAATCCTAAAAAATCCTAAACAATCCCCCTCACAACCATATGGGCGCAACGTGGTTGCGCCAAGATGTTGGGCGCAACGTGGTTCTGCCAAGATGTTGGGCGCAACGTGGTTCCGCCCAAGATGTCACGTTGCGCCCAAATAGTTACGAGGCACGGTTTGTGACAAACCTTGTAACTTTACAAAGGCTCAATTCTTTGTGTTTTCGGCTCCGAACGGACATAGACAAGTTGGCACGGTTTGTGACAAATTGTGCCATGTTGCAGAATGGCTCCGTTCGTCCTCGTTCGTCTCTGAATTCCCCTGTGTACATCTCCTATGACGTCCATGCCTCGTATTGCATCCAGAAGTCCACCATTGTACCTGGAATTACGCAGAAACTCGTATAGACATCTAATAAACGTGAAAATGGATGTCATCAATGTAAGATAATAAACGTGGAAATGCCTAAACTATAGATTGGGTTTGAGTGTAAAAACACTAAGAAGGAAAACTAATGTATAAATTGATTTGAGATTGAGGTATGAAACTACAAATTGGAAAAAGAGTGGATTTACATCGACTAAACATATCCAACTCCATCCCGATCCAAAATTTGTAGTAGTTGGATATCCTAAGCCCTATTACTAAAGAAATATTCCCCCGTTACCACCCATGCTCCCCGTTTCGTGAGGTAATCTCTCATCCTAGCCTCAAACGGTTTATCCCATTTGTTGATATGCCTTGAATCTGATCACACGTTGCTCGTGGTAGCACGGGGTCTCGCTGTCCGGTCAGCGAGTCGGGGGGTCCAGGGGGCGATGCGCCCCTTGGCCTGGAGGTCCGGGGGGAGGGGAGGCGGAGTCGCCCCGACCCGACGGTAGAGGGTCGGGGCGACTCTGCCCCGACCCTCTACCCCGGACTTAGACTTGTGGGCCAAGTCATTTTATGATTGATTTAGGATGATATATTTACTCTCTTTCTCCCACCTCTCTATGTAATCTGAAATCTGAATTGTCTGCCTCCTAATAAAAATCGGTTCTCCTTCTGCCCGTGGACGTAGCCAACACAACGTTGGTGAATCACGTAAATTTGTGTTTTGTTCTTCTCATTATTGTTTGTTTTCCCGCATCCGTAATAACAACATCCTTCAACGCTTACATCTTTGCATCGGGTCCAAACGCCGGGCGGGGGTGGAATCAGACAAACATCATCAACTAGCCAAACATGTACAAATTCAAGGGTTAGAATACATTAAAAAAATAAATTTGGTTAATGATGATCGAATGTGGAAATGCATACCAGTACAAAATGGTCATGGTTGCCTACAAGGGCTATCGCATGCACCGTAGTGGGAGGTTGTGCGCCTGGGGGAGCCCACATTGGGAGGCATGTGTGAGGTCCAACTTATGATAACACAACAAGAGCCACCTAGTATCGTGTGGCAAACGCCAAGCCGGCCATAGGAACTTCCATCCAGTGATCGCTCGTGCACACCCCGATATAATTCACAAACCTGATCATCTCTAATTTCGGGGTAACATGACAAGCCGGGGTGTACAACGCTCGACGTTGTTGTAGTTCCTTGGAAAGCTCCCATCGGACGTACCGATAATCGTCTTCGTGTGACCCTAATAATAGAACCAGTGAACAGTACCCACAATGACCATCGCCCATTACATTTTGTACTCCTCCAATGTAGGCGAACATGAACGAATCAATATTATCTCGACCCCAGTTGAAGCCGAGGTAAATCACGTCCTTGTCGCCCTGAGGTGCTCTAGTGGTGCTATGCTTGTTAGGTGAAACTCCGCTATGCGGTTTACCGCTCAAAGGACGTCCTTTAGATCCCATGGACGAATTTTTCCGCTCCTCAGCCTTCTTCTTCTTTTCCTCATCCTTCTTCCTTTTTTCTTCCGCCATGGGCTCAAACCAACTCGGGTCCCTCTTGGTATCGTTCTCTTCTTTTTAGGTCTCCCCTTCTTGGTCGAAGCGGCCAGGGGCTCTTCTGCGGTACACAATCTAGGCTCAACAGAAGCTTTATACTTGCGGGCAAAGTCGCTATTCAGCTATGGGGGCAATTCATCGTTGGCCCAATCTCCCCACATGGCACCTAAGAGGACATCTTCTTTTGAGATAAAGACATCCTCATTCGGTGCGAGCTCATCATGACCAACTCCTTCCCACTTGATTTGCTTCCAATAAATATGGATTTCACTTGGCTTCAATGGGACACCGTCCTTTACATATTCCTTGATCATGTGTGGGCAAGGCAGGCCTAGGCTGGATTTCCAAAACACATCACGGCATTCTTCCTCGAGTATTTTTCCTTCCTTTGCCCTAACAACTTCCTTGTATAGCATTCTTAAGCACTTTTTCGAGACCTTATAAAGAATGCGCCTGAAAAAAACCTTCACCCAACTCAGCCCATTTACGATCTCTATGGGCGCCTTAAAAGCACTCTGCTCCATATCACCCCTGATTTCCCGAATCTGATCAACGAATATATTGTCGATTTGCTACACGAGGGTGTCTAAGCCTCCAACATACGATTCGATCCCGTCCTTCAGCACAAAGTGCTGACTCTCAACCCTGAAAATAAAACTCAAGTTACACTTAGTATATATTGATACGTATCTAAAGGCACGACTTATGAATTTACATGTTTGATGATCTTGTGGCGAAATGGAGAACCGTGTCGCACCACACATAGACTAGCATCTCCTTGTACTCAGCAAGCCATACCCTCTTCACGCACTCCATCATCCAGGGTAGCTTAATCCATTTATCCGTCAAGTATTGAAGTCGTTCCTCGTACACATCCTTAGTGGGCGACCTCAACAACCAACGAATATTACCACTAAAATGGTTGACATTGGGGATCCATTTCATAGCATAAGCTTCCATGTTGCGGTTGACATGGACCCTACACAACAGTTGCTTCGAATTGGGAAAGACTACATTGATAGATTTCACAAGACCGAGCTCTCGATCTGACATGATCGCCTTGGGTTCTTGTCTCCCGAGCATGATCTTAAGGCGGTCCAAGGCCCATATGTAGTGCTCCGTCGTCTCATCATACATGAATATGATCGCAATACAAAATGTACGGTTGGTGCAAGTGAATCCAACAAACTCCAACAAAGGCATACCGTACCTATAGATGTAAAAATTTGAACATTTATATGCAATTACATATTTTAGATGTAGTCATAGCGATAACTACACTTTCATACCTGTTGGTCTTGTAGGTCGTATCCATGATGAGGACGTGGGGGAACAAGTGCAACAAATGTCTAGCTTCGGGGTGACAAATAAAAATGTCACTCAAAACCTAATTCCCTTTTTCATTGATAAGCATCTCGATGCTTGTATAAAACCTCTTGCGTGTAGAAAATCCAGCGTGTATTGCTACACCGTCATATTCTGTAACACCCCCAAATTTTAACCCATTTGGAAAGGTATTACCGCCAGTGACCTCGGTTTCCACACCGAAGCCACCCCAGGCTTTACCATTGAAACACAATTCATAAAGAACAATTATGATACAAAATTACCATAACTTTCATTTAAAACATAGTCGCGGAATTTCAACACAATTCCAAATGCGACAAAATACAGAGTTATTACAATACAGCGGAAGACTTAAAATAATTTACAAGAGTATTGACCTTAGTAGTCAATGCCCAAAGATCGTAGCCTGATTAAAATATTTTTAAACACCGTTCACGTTCATAGTCGATCTAGCCTTCATGGATCCTGCAACCTATCTGATGTATCGAAACGGACGGACGACACCAACCATGACGATGCAGATAACAAATACAATTAGTTAGTCTAAATGAATAGACTAGCAAGGGCACAAAGCATAGACATTTACATTAATACACACAAACATTTAAAACAAGTTGGTGTTTTGGTTCACAACCAACCTCACCGCTTAACACGAAATCAGATTAGAAAGAGGACTTTACTCCGACCCCAGTCTAGACGAATTCTCCTAACTACACTACTCTTAGTTGCAATACTCTCCCAAGAGTATTCTAAAATATGTGCATCACCACACTTAACTTATAAATACTTCACTCCTATTCTTTAAGAAGTTCGGAAGAACTCGGCGTATGGGATAACGCTTACCACCATAACTCTCATTACCTCAGGATTATCAACATATCCTATCTTTAAACTGTGACATTTCTATTTAAGCGGTCACCTCATAACACAATAACTTTACGACTTAATCTTCTTCAAAGAGTTGCACCTTAAGCCTTATAGATGACATACTCACAAGATGTCAATCCTTAACAGTTCCCAAGAGTCATAACTCTTCATTCTCTGGAAATTCCACTTATCGAGTCCAATGACTCGTACTGTCTTAAATGACTTATTTCTAACTTATAATCCTTATATTCCTCACACAATCTACTATCCATCCAGGACTTAATCGCATTATTTCCTTATAATACCTCAAACGAATCTCAAATAGATCTCCTCAAAGGATACCTATGATTTCGTATACTTGACTTTCCCAAAAGCTTTAACCATTGGTCCTACATGGGTCATACTTTACTTATGATCCTGACCATTCTAACTCCGAATTTCACAGTCTTACTCAAGACCACAATAGGAAAAATGAATTCCTGAAGAATTATTCCCTTAATCAATTATTCCTTCACCACACTTAATCAGGTACGCAACCAACATTTAACATATAATCACACATAATATTCACCAACACAACCACTTTATCCACACTAATACATACAACATGATTAAGCACAGATACAAAGCTTTTACATATATGTCTCGTCACCTGCGGGACATATATCGAACTATTTATATTTAGGGTCTCAATTGCCCATTTTACCATTTAATTATCAACATTATAAGCTTTTAGACATCGCAATTATATCGAAGGGATGGACTTTTGCAGAGTCCAAGTTAATGTATTGATTGCCTTTCCCTTTTCCCACATCACACTATAAGCTTTTATATATATGTTTCGTCATGAGGGACATATATTTAAGGGGTGGACTTTGCAGTCCAAGATAAGGTCTTGATCGCCTTTCCCTTTTTCCATATCACATTATAAGTTTTTATATATATGTTCCGTCATGAGGGACATATATTTAAGGGATGGACTTTGCAGTCCAAGATAAGGTCTTGATCGCCTTTCCCTTTTTCCACATCACATTTGGTCATGACTCTTAAGTTTGGCATAGGGTCTTGATCGCCCTTTTTGTCGCCAAGTTATAAATAAACGAATGGACCGCGCGAGGTCCAGGCGTTCCTACGAATACTCGTGCTAACTAAATAGTTCAACACAACTATAATTCACATCAAAGCCATCATGGCCACTAGTGTTAACTAAATAGTTCACACACAACAATATTATAACTACTAGTGCTAACTAAACAGTTCAACACAGTAATTATTCACATCAAAGCCATCCTGGCAATTAACTTAAACACAAATATAGTAGAACGACTAATCCTTACCTGGACTTAGCGTTCCTGCAACCCACGTGCTATTCTAACATTTAGTTCACATTAAATTCACCGCAATACCGTTACTTAATCAGGTACGCAACCAACATCCTACACATAATTAACACATAATACTCGTGCTAATTCAACAATTTACTTTAATTGTCCTAGCCCAAATCCGAACAACACAATATTCCCGAATCTGCTTTTAATACGATTTTGGCCATAACTTTAGTTATACAACTCGGAATCCAATTCTGCGAAGTTCCAGACGCTCGTATGAAAGTCTACTATTTACTGGGCTTAATCCCAACTTTATAAAAATTACATAATTGGCCCGGTATTTCCGGCAGTGCACGAACAAGTCCTTCATGCAACATATATCTATAATAGCGTTGATCTAGCAAATATTCAACCTATTATAACATCATGATTTAAATCACCTTATTAATGAAATTAGTTCCCAAATGAAGACAACGATTCATTCCAATTTAATTAACAATTAAACAATTGATAATTAATGAAACATGGAATGATTAAACAAGAGCGAATCGCCACTTGCCTTAGATCCGACGAAAGCTTGAACAAGCTTAGAGACGACGAGTTCCTGGATCCGAAACTGGGACAGATCCTGGATAACAAATCCCTAAGGGACGACACATAATGAGACCCTAAGTTAGATTCAAATCCAACTCGAACGAACCTGCGAAATCAATCCGAGCAAATCCCTGACATTAATTAACTCGTCCAATCCATTACTAACAAATCCCCAATTTTCCAACTCTTAATTAATCATTCCTTAATTAATTAATCAATCATCCAAATTAACCCAATCTCAAATCAAGTGCTGCACAATACTACTCCACTGAATCGGTCCAACAATCAAATATATATATGTCCAAGGCTTTGAGTTCGTCCATCTGATTTCAACAACTCGGTCAAGATAATTCAGCAATTTATATATATATATTCAGCCAATTCTTATCAATTGAATTCAGTCCAAATTTGTCCACCAATTTCCAGTAGCAATCGACGTTCCCAAATCGGATCGAAGGAGAGCCTATACTCACCTCGTGGACGACCACTGCAAGCCACGCCGGGGAGGTTTTCGTCGTCGGCGATCTCAGCCACCACAACCACCACACCGCAACCACTACCCAGCAGTCACGCAGCCAACACAACAACCGAAGGCAGCCAACACGGACAGCAAAGGAGGAGCGGCGGACGAGCTCGCGAGAGATGACGAGAGGAGAAGAGAAAATGGAGTTTTGATGCTCTGAATTTCGGCCCTCTATTTTCAGCTTCTAAAGCAAATCCAAAATCTGATGAAATAGCTACACGTAGCTGTTGATGAGGGATATGGCCACACGTAAACACTTTGATTGTGGAGGAAAGAGGCCCACGTAGCCTTTGATTTACAGATGGAAGCAAACCATAAATCTCAATTACACGTAGTCACTCTTGGCCTCCTTGTAGAATTTAATCCAAAAATCTTAATTTTCAGTCGGTCTTTGCTTTTTTATATATATATATATTCATATATATATACCGGATATTTCATTATTTTTTCCTTATAAGAGTTTCGTCCTCGAAACTAAGATCAAACAAGTTCGGATATCTCTCTCGCATAACGAATTCCAATTTCCAAGTCTCTTCTTCTGTTTCATGCTTAGATCGTAACACTTTCATCAAAAGAATAATTGTTTGTATCCAAACAAATATTCTAAGTCCCGAAAATACATCGAATGTATTTTATACCACTCAGGGAATTATTTCGGAGATCATGGATATTACTGAAAATCCAAACTCCACTGAAAGCGAAAAAATTTATTGAACGAAGGATGGGAAAATTACCCAAATACCCTTACTAAAATTAAGGGGTATTATATATTCCCCCTGGATTTCAGCCTCTCTTTAGACTTATAATTGTAGAGTTGGTTCCTTGATGTCAAGCATTTGGGATCCTCCTGTAGCCATAGACTCATAATAGCCTTCAACTTTACTCTAGAGGCTGACAAAACATTCACGCACTCTCGTTGTTCATGCGAAAGTCGCCCGACAAATGCATGACCAATCAAACTACTTGAAAGATCATGGTCGTGCCATCCTCTAACGATGGATAATCTCCACCTGTCAGATTTGAGCCAATTTCCCTTCACACGCACCCCATGCAACTGAAACGGGCACTCGCTCTTCTTTGTCCTCGATTTGTATTTCCATTTAGGGGTTGCCTCGGGACCCTCAACCTCCTTCTTCTTCACCGCCGCTCTATATGCCCCGAACTTCTCACACGACAATATGACCTTTCTAGCCCATGATTTACTTATTACGATCACCATACACAACTCCAAACCTACATTCTTACCATTTGATCATATTGTCTCTATCACTCCATTTCTCACTTGTAGTAAAATGAGCAGAATAATCCACTGGCGAAAATTCTCTATCACTAGAGTCGTCCTATTTATTTTCAAAAATATTTTAAACATTAGAGGTTTTTCTAAGAGCGTTTCAGAGAACTAACATAATGATGTTCTGACCACAAACATATAATTTACTTAATAAATGATAAACTAGCACATGTAAACATCCAAATTATTTCGCAAATAAATTGACCGAAAATACCACCTAAAAATACTAACATATTGTCCACTAACCTAAAACATGTAGTCATTCTATTTATTTCATAACTATAAAATAGGATACATAAAATACTAACATAACGCCACTAACCTAAAACATGGAATCATCCTAACAAAATAATGATCGTATGTACATTTTACTGAACGTTCTAAACTACAACAAGCTACATTAATTTACTAAATTTAAAATAAACTTGGGAAAAAATATATACGTATCCGTAAATCTTCGTGATGAATCAAATCAAGACCGGGTGCATCATCTATGTTTGAGGAAGACATTATCTCCATATTTTGTGATTTCAATTCGGTGGTATGCTCAAATGTACCAATGCTCAAATGGAGCATTCCCAAATGACTACCATATATATAGCAAAAAAAGTTACCGTATCACAACGGTAACTTTCTGTTGCACCCAACAACTTTTTGGGTGCAACGACGTTGCGCCCAAAAATGTTAAAAAAAACATTTCTTAAAATTATTTTTCCAAAAAAAATAATAATTTTCGCTCATTGTTGAACCGGTTCAATAAGCACCAAAAATTAATATTTCAATATGCGCCCAAGGTCTGTTTTTTTTTTAATAAAAATATTCCGCTTTTTGGTTGCTCCCAAAAAACGATGCAGGGACGAATTTTCGCGGTGCGAAAAAAAATCCCCATTTTAAATATATCTATAATTAAGATTGACCAAACAAATTTTTTTTTTCTTTATACAACACAAACATTAGAGCCCATCTAAACAGATGTCTGTCCTAAATCATCCAAATGGATGATTTTTACAAGTTGAGATCCAAAAAAGTGAAAAGTGGAGTTCAGATGTAAGAACTCGTATATGTCGCCAATAATGGAAGGAGAACGGGAGGCAGTGAGACACATGAGTTACTGAAATTGATGGACTGCAGAAAACGGAAGAGGATGCGTTGCTAAGAATAATAAGTCAGCGGCTCGGTTGACCAAACAAATTTTAAAAAAAGGAAAAATTACTTCAAATAATACCAACTATTCACCGTTAACCCAAAATAATATCAACTCTTAAAATTATTAATAATAATATCAACTGTATACGTATTTACCCATAACAGTATGACTTTTCTTCCGGCAAGGAATCCGACATAAATATTGTTTTTGCTATCGGAAAATGCTTAGTTGGCTTATTAAATATTTTATGAGTAGACATTGATACATAATCATGAGAAAATAAATAAAAAATGAAACTCATCTTCCCCACATATATCTCTGCAACACAACAAACAAGAACATGCTTCGTATAAACAAAAAGTATAGTGTTATGACCCGGTATAGATGAAAGAGAAAACGCTCCCGAAACCTTTCCCAAACCCGAACCCTGAAACCCTAGCTCATCTTCGGCTACCGCCGCTCTTTGAACTCCAACACCGTAAATCTACCTTCGATTTCAAGCCTCAACTCGATCTTAACACCCATCACGACCTTAGCACCTCTCACAAAGATCCTTGGGTGGGTTATGGGAGCCTCGTCTTTGCTCCTTGCGCCGGAGTGGCTGGCCTCCTCCGCTTCAGATATGTCTCCTCTCCTGGCGGCGCCTCCCTGAGCGGCTTCAGAGCTTCCTCTCTGCTTCTGATTTGGGATCCAGGGCGCCCAAAGAAAGGGAATGACAACGGCAATGGAGGCGGGGCTCTTCTCCTCCACCACTGCTCCTTGGAGAAGTCCAGATCTGGATGTTCTCGGGTGCTCCGGCTTAGGGGGTTGGTCGACCGCCGTGCTCAGATCCACTCGCGTGGTTGGGCTTTCCGCCGTCAAAAGCCTCTCTGGATGAGGCGCCAGACGTTTCTGCTCCTGGATTCCACTTCGGTTGCTTCATATCGAAATCTTTCCAGGTTGTGTTGTTCTATCCCTCCCCTTGTCTCTTCTCTATTTTTTTCGTTCCTTCTGTCTCCTAGTTTAGTTCTGTTTCGCTTCTATCTGCTTGTTTCCTTTGCTGGTACTTTCGAATTTTTAAATGTGACCCATTTTCCTCTGAATCTTCGTTGAGGTTATGTTGCATTTGGTTGTGTCTATATGTTAGCCCGACCCTGTGCTTCGTCTTCAACTATCTTCCTCTGCTGATGTGAAGGATGTGTTAGTCCCTAACCCCTGTACCAATATTTGCTTTTGTGAGCAATCGGACACTCTGTTCTTGACCTATGCTTGTTTTTGGCTGACTGGTGAAATTCGGAACTCTTTGTTCCTTTTTCTTACGGCTGAAATGTCCAGATTAGTCTTTTGGGGAGCTCCTAGCTGTTTGCTTCTTCTTGCAACTAGCTATTTGTTAAACCCTTATGTGATTGTGTGTCTCTTGAAGGCCTCAGAACAAATTACCATTACGGTTGAGAAAACCATTAGTAATGGTAATACTAGAATTGATTGTTGTGTGTTTGAACCTGTTGACATGATTTACAAATCTGATCTGCTTCAACGTAATATGCCTTACAATCATCTTTTTGAATGTCTGCTTAGGAACTCTTCTCTTGTTGAGGTTCCTAATGTTGGATTTCAGACTTTGGTTTATGATGGGTATGCTCACTTGAAATTTCACTTTGATGTGTTTTTCAGACAAACTTTACAGGAGGCTTTGGATTGGAATCCAAGGCTCCTCTTGGTCAGGAACAATGGAGAGAAATATCAGAATAAGAATCTAAGGAGCCAAAGAGGAACAACAACCAGAAGGAACCTCCAAAACATGAACAAATCTTGCTATGATAAATGGAGAAATAACAATAAGTATAATTTCAAACCTTACCCCTTGAACAATTGTTACTTGAACCATAATTTTGCGAAATTTGGTTCTTGGCATAACCTGCCATATTTAATTCAAACCCTAACGTATTTAAGCACTTCTTGTTCTCTTATGCGTTATCTTTGGGTTATGAAATCTCGTATTAGAACAATTGGAAATATGCAAAATATGACCATTTTATGTGGTTTGGAAGGAAATAAACCAGTGAACAAACTTCTGAAGCTACATTGCACTACATTACATACGAACAAACATGAATATAAAAATGGGACCTCTACTCAACACTACAACATTATTACCAAAACCCTTTCGAAGTCCCCTAAATGTCTTATGATATGGGGCAAAATCATGATGAGTTTTTTATGAAAATTACGACATGGAATTGCCGTGGTATCGAAAAGAAAACCTTCTGGACGGATGTTGAATCCTTTTGCAAAATTGAACGTATCCAATTATTTGCACTCTTTGAAACTAGAACAAACAAATAACCAAGTGAAAAAGTTTGGAGAAAAGCAGGCTTTGATCAATTTTATTGTATCCCGGCTACGGGATTCTCGGGTGGTATATGTGTTATGTGGAAGACCTACCAACTTATAAATGAAATCCTTGAAATTGATCAAATTGATACGAGATTTATCTCGGTCAAATTTACTAATCAAATCTCGAACAAGAAACTTATGTTAATCCTTACTTATGCTCCTTCGAATGAGGCTGGAAAAAATGTATTATGGAATGGTCTCACCTCCTTTATTAAAAATTGCTCCCTTTCGTGCATTGTTATGGGAGATCTGAACGAAATTCAAGACCCCACTGAGAAATTAGGCGGTTTATTACCACCATTGACCAAATTCGCAAGATTACGTCATTTTAAAAATGAATGTGAACTAATAGATACCCCTATTCAAGGAAATGTCTACACCTGGCGAAAAAACATTACAGAAATTGATAACATATATGAAAAACTAGATAGGGTACTCATCCATCACCAGATCCTTCAATGGTACCCGAATATCTGTACCAAACATTTTGCTTTTACAAGCTCAGACCACTGTCTCATCTCTATTGACTTGGACTCAGAAACACTCTTTAAAAATCAGCCTTTCAAATTTGAGAATGTCTGGATGACCAGAAAGGATTTCAAAAATGTTGTAAAACAAGCCTGGAGAACTAACTATCACGGATCAAGATTATTTAATCTGGTATCCAAAATAAAATTATTGAAGAAACATGCAAAGATCTGGAACAAAAGCACATTCGGCAATGTTTTTACTCAATTACAAAACATAGAAAAACAACTCTCTGAAATCCAAACCGAGATTTGTACTTCCCCTACAAGTGACCTTATTAAGAAAGAAATTAGAATCATGGAAAAAAAAGGAAAAGCTCCTCTGTTTCCAAAAAATCTACTGGAACCAAAGAGCAAAAGTTAAACACATTAAATTCAATGACACAAACACAAAAATCTACTGGAACCAAAGAGCAAAAGTTAAACACATTAATGATTTTCCTGTTTCTTCTTCCACTTGCTACCAAATATATTGGGATATCGTAGGCCCCTCTGTTATTCAAGTTGTTAAAAGCTTTTTCCTCTCCGGGAAACTGCCCAAACAGGTTAACCACACATTCATCTCCTTAATACCAAAATGTGACAATCCGAACTCAACCAATCACTATAGACCTATTAGTCTATGCTCCACAATTTACAAAATAATCTCAAAGATCTTAACAACAAGACTTAAAGGAACCATGGAAAAATTAATTCACCCCCTACAAGGTGCGTTTGTTGCAAACAGGGCAATCCAAGATAATATACTAATTGCTCATGAGATCTTTCACTCCTTCAAATCGAAAAAAAGATCTGAAGGCTTCATTGCACTTAAATTAGATATGGAAAAAGCGTATGATAGAATTGAATGGAATTTCATTCTCAAAACTATGGAGAAATTTGGATTCCGTGAAAAATTTATCAACTGGATAAGCGAATGTATAACCACAGTCTCTTTTTCGGTGCTTGTAAACAACGGACCGACATAAATTTTCAAACCGACAAGAGGACTCCGGTAGGGTGACCCCCTCTCTCCTTTCCTATTTATTTTGGGATCGGAAATCCTTGCTAGAAAACTACAAAAAGCCTCTAAAAGACCTCGTAATCCTTTGGGATTCCAAATCACTCATCAAGGATCAAGAATCCCTTTCCTAGCCTTTGCTGATGATATTATGATCTTCTCAAAAGCTAAACAAGAGCACTGTAAAGAAATAAAGGACATTATTGATGACTACTGTAAAATCTCATGACAAAAAGTGAATTTTCACAAATCGGCGTTTCAAGTCACTAAAAAAGTTACCAATCAAAAGAAAATAGCTATACAAGGTATCCTCACCATTACAAATATGATATCCCTTGATAAATACCTTGGGTGTCCTATCATTAATGGCAGAGTCAACTCGAGTACGTTCTCGGATCTTCTACTCAGTACACAACAACAACTCGCAAAATGGAAAGCAAACTCTTTGTCTCAAGCAGGCAGAACAACTCTGATCAAAACCAACCTGGCTTCTAGACCAAATTTTCTTATGCAAAGCTGTATGCTACCTTCTCACACACACACTGAACTTGACAAGCTAAACAGATCCTTTTTTGGAACAAAGATAGCTCCTATAAGCCTCTGATAGACTGGGAAAAAAATTGTAAATCAACACAACAAGGAGGCCTGGGCCGGAGAAAATCTAAGGATATGAACAAAGCCCTACAATTCAAATTGCTATGGAAAATCTTAGCAGAACCAAACAACTACTGGGTTGGAGTAGTTACTGAAAAATACCTGAAAACATTCCATATTTTACACTACGAGAAAAAAAGAAACTGCTCTTGGCAATGGTCCAATATGATTGAACTCATTGATGAATTCAAGTCTGGACTAATCTGGCAAGTTGGTAATGGCAAAACAATCAAATTCTGGCCTGATAATTGGGTTTCCAGATCCCCGTTGAGTGACTCCATAAACACACAAGTTACCTTGAACAAAGATGCTACGGTAGTCGATTTTATGCTACCAAATAAAACTTGGAATAAGAACCTAATAGAACAATACTTACCCCATGACTTAGTAACAATGATTACATCAATCTCAATTCCGTTGAATGATATTCATGATAGAATGTATTGGGAAGCCAACAAGAATGGTTGGTTTTCTACAAACTCTGCCATGGAACTAATTAATAGAAACAAAAGATACACTGCGTATGACTCCTCTTGGATCTGGAAAATGGACACTTACCCCAAAGTTATTAACTTTGTTTGGAAAATACTGAAAAATGGATTACCAACAAAATCAAGACTAACAGAAAAAGGGATAGCAATCCCCCAGGGATACATCAGATGCAATGCGCAATTAGAGGATTTGAATCATCTCCTATTCCATTGTAACCATACCAAGAAAACAATAGAGAAAATGAACCAATCCACATATGCTATTATTAATTCCATAAACATAGCAAATAAAAAAATCAATGAAATCATTGATGAAATTCGACAAAAAACCGATCGCTTGCAGTTTATAAAACTACTGGTTTCTTGGTGGGGAATCTGGTTCTATAGAAACCAACAAAGCTTCGGAAGCCCAAATAATAATGCCAACCACATCAAGGATGTTCCGATTTATATCAAACAACAAATTGAGAACTGGAATAAGACGAAAACCTGGAATCCTGACTGTCTAGCAGATGACAGACCTAAACCTCATAGAATAAATAACTTCAGAAGACCAATAAAAAATGGAAAAACCTCCAGATAAAATTATTAAAATCAATACTGATGGATCAACAAAAACGAATGGTGAATCTAGCTTTGGCTACATTTTCCGGAACAACAAAGGTGAACCTATTTTTATCTTCGGGGATAAATGTGGTACCTCAACCCCATTAAAAACGGAAACACTTGCGGTTAGAAATGTCCTGGTAAAGGCCTATGAATTAGGCATTACCGACATACAGCTTGAATGCGATAACCTGACCGTTGTGAATGTCCTTAACCAAATCTGGCACTGTCCATGGGATATTGAAATGATTATTTCTGATATCCTGTGTGTTTTACAACTTTTCTCTTCAATGCAGATTTCTCATGTCTTCCGGGAAACAAACGTGGTGGCCGACTTCATCGCTAAGGAGGTCCAACTTAGTTCCTTGGAAGATATTCGAACAAGTTTAGAATTTGTAATTCTCATCCGAAAGGATGCTATAGACTGAGAAACCGGCTCTTATGTGGTTTTCAGTCTAATTCTTACTTAATCAAAAAAAAAAACATGCTTCGTATCCCTCTCCGGCCGCCACCACCGCTTCTCCTCCAATCACCAAATCCGGCCTATTGCTCTCCTCCACTCTCACCCCTTAGCCCAGCTCGATGTCCACCATCGCTCCACCGTTCCCTGCTGCCTTCTCCCAAATGTCGTGGTGTCGCCACCGGCGTGACTCGATGGCCTTGTCAGCTTCTAGCAGTGCCTCCACCCACCACCAGAAGAGTCAGAAGCACAAAACTCTCAACAACCTCATATGGAAAATACATTCCATCGCACAAATGCTTAAAGATCTCATCAATCTAACCACGAGATTTTGTATCAACAATCACAAATTCGATCCACATAACACAACATCTAATCACCAATTTCTTAAAATAATCAAGATTTAAGTGGATTTAATCATCTAACTTTTACGGTTTCTAAAATTCAATTTGGGGCTTTCACAAATTCATCCAATTAAACCGTATCCACTTCGAGGTGGTAAAATGACTGTTATTGTGAGTTGTTTGGTGGTCAGCGAAGAAGAGGCTGTGTGGATGTACTCCGACACTTGATGATGTGGAATGTAGGTAGATGAACAAACTAGAGAAACTATGAACGAAGAAATAGAACACCTCTACTGTTTCAATGGGTTTTAACTTTTTAATTATTTTTAATAATAATTTTTGTTTTAAATATTTTTTAGCATTAACCCTGGTTATAAATTGCTAACTAAATCTAGTCATTACTTCTAAGAAGCCATGTCATTATTTTCCGAAAGTCATGTCATTATTCTCACCTGATTTTTCACCGGAAAAATAATTGTACTATTATTTATAAAGATGCTTATAGTTGGTACTACTCCTAGTAATTTTAGCATTTGGTATTATTTTACGAGCCTGCTATATACATGACATTTTTCACCTATATACACGACAATCTGTACGCCAAGACATGGCGTACGCCATGTCTTGGCGTACAGGTGAAAATATGTATAATTGTAAGATTATACGTATTTTTTAAAATAAAAAAAGTATAAATCTCTACGCCAGAATCTGGCGTGGGCCAGCCCATATTAGGGCCGGCCCAACTTCTAAATTTGATTTTTTACAATCTGATGTACGTCAGATTCTGGCGCAGGATTTAAAAGAAAAAAAAGATTTTTTTTTTCTTTTTCTGGGCGTACCCAAGTGAACATTTTTTTTAAAAAAAAATCTGTATTTGACTCTAGTAATAGACGTTTTCAAGTAATCAGGGTTACATGACAATAAATTCGGTTGTATCATGAGGTTTCAATATACTTTTATTCATGTACGTTTCTCCACCAATTCATTTGATATTAACTGTTTGTTATTATTATTCTCGAAAATCACATATAACTATGGTTATATCTTATAGTTATATCCAATTTGTTATATCTTATAGTTATATGCTACGATTATATTCTTTAGTTATATACTATGGTTATATCCAATTTGGTTATATCTTATAGTTATATACTATGGTTATATCCAATTTGGTTATATCTTATTGTTATATCCTATGGTTATATCTTATAGTTATATCCAATTTGGTTATATCTTATCGTTATATCCTATAATTATATATTATGGTTATATCCAATTTGGTTATATCTTATGCTTATATCCAATTTGGTTATATCTTATAGTTATATACTATGGTTATATCCAATTTAGTTATATCTTATGGTTATATCCTATAGTATATAACTAAAGGATATAACCATAGTATATAACCATAAGATATAACCATAATATATAACTATAGGACAATAGTATATAACTATAGGATATAACCATAGTATATAACTATAGGATATAACCATAAGATATAACCATAATATATAACTATAGGACAATAGTATATAACTATAGGATATAACCATAGTATATAACTATAGGATATAACTATAAGATATAACCATAGTATATAACTATAGGACAATAGTATATATAACTATAGGATATAACCATACTATATAACTAAAGGATATAACCATATTATATAACTATAGGATATAACGATAAGATATAACCAAATTGGATAGAACCATAGCATATAACCATAGTATATAACTATAGGATATAACCATAGTATATAACTAAAGGATATAACCATAATATATAATCATAAGATATAACCAAATTGGATATAACTATAGGACAATCGTATATAACTATAGGACAATAGTATATAACTATAGGATATAACCATAGTATATAACTATAGGATATAACGATAAGATATAACCAAATTGGATAGAACCATAGCATATAACCATAGTATATAACTATAGGATATAACCATAGTATATAACTAAAGGATATAACCATAATATATAATCATAAGATATAACCAAATTGGATATAACTATAGGACAATCGTATATAACTATAGGACAATCGTATATAACTATAGGATATAACCATAGTATATAACTATAGGATATAATCATAGTATATAACTATAGGACAATAGTATATAACTATATGATATAATCATAGTATATAACTATAGGATATAATCATAGTATATAACTATAGGACAATAGTATATAACTATAGGATATAACCATATTATATAACTATAGGATATAATAAGAGTATATAACTATAGGATATAATCATAGTATATAACTAAATGATATAACCATAGTATATAACTATAGGATATAATCATAGTATATAACTATAGGATATAACCATAGTACATAACTATAGGATATAATCATAGTATATAACTATAGGACAATAGTATATAACTATAGGATATAACCATAGTATATAACTATATGATATAATCATAGTATATAACTATAGGACAATAGTATATAACTATAGAATATAACCATACTATATAACTATAGGATATAATAAGAGTATATAACTATAGGATATAACCATAATATAACTAAAGGATATAACCATAGTATATATAACCATAAGATATAACCAAATTGGATATAACTGTAGGACAATCGTATATAACTATAGGACAATGGTATATAACTATAGGATATAACCATAGTATATAACTATAGGATATAATCATAGTATATAACTATATGACAATAGTATATAACTATAGGATATAATCATAGTATATAACTATAGGATATAATCATAGTATATAACTATAGGACAACAGTATATAACTATAGGATATAACCATACTATATAACTATAGGATATAATCATAGTATATAACTATAGGAAAATAGTATATAACTATAGGATATAACCATACTATATAACTATAGGATATAATAAGAGTATATAACTATAGGATATAACCATAGTATATAACTAAAGGATATAACCATAATATATAACTATAAGATATAACCATAAGATATAACCAAATTGGATATAACTAAATGATATAACCATAGTATATAACTATAGGATATAACCAAATTGAATATAACTATAAGATATAATCATAATATATAATTATAGGATTTAACGATAAGATATAACCAAATTGGATATAACTATAAGATATAACCATAGTATATAACTATAGGATATAACCATAAGATATAACCAAATTGGATATAACCATAGTATATAACTATAAGATATAACCAAATTGGATATAACCATAAGATATAACCAAATTGGATATAACCATAATATATAATTATAGGATATAACGATAAGATATAATCAAATTGGATATAACTAGGGCTCAACTATTCGGCGCATAGGCATTTTTGCCTTTTGGCGCATAGGGCCGCGCGTAACGTGAGAATAGACTTCCCACGTTACGCGTCGATACTGACCCATTCAAGACCCACACGTAACGTGTGAATTGGCTCCACACGTTACGTGTGGGATCGGTTCACACGTTACGTGTGACATTGTATCACACGTAACGTGTGGGAATCTGGCTATAAAAGCCAGATTCGGCTCCTCCTCTTCATTCATCACCATAACTCAGCCGATGCGCCTCCTTGCCCCTCCCGCGTAACGTCTCCTTGCCCCTCCCGCGTAACGCCTCCTTGCCCCTCCCGCGTAAGGTTAGTTCCTAGAAATAATTATTTGATTTTGTTTTTAATAAATTTAAAGTGTTTTGTTAGGAATTGTAGATCCACACAAAGTGTTTGGTTAGGTAGATCTAGGTTTGGATGGTAGATCTACGATGTGAAGATGATTTGGATGATAGATCTAGGTTTTGTAGAAGTTTTTGTGATGTTTATGAATTTGGTTAGGTAGATCTAGGTTTGTTGACATTTTGTGTGGAAAAATGAAAGTGATGATATTGTTAGATTGGTAAAAATTGTGGATTTGTTGTTGAATTTTGGGTATATTTGATAAAAAAAAAATCGGACTGTCTCGCCGGAGAAGACGATCGGAAAGTTGCCGGAATATCGCCGGCGGCTTGCCGGTGAAATTGGAATGTGCACATTCACACGTAACGTGTGAATGTGCACCACGCGTTACGTGTGAGAGCAAGTCACACGTAACGTGTGAATGTGCACCAAGCGTTACGTGTGAGAACAAGTCACACGTAACGTGTGAATTTGCATTTTTTTTGATATCTTTAACGTTGATTTTCTGTTTGTTGATTTTTGTTGATTAAAATGTGTTGATATGTAACCGCAGATGGAACCTGGGGAAAGAACTGAACGCAGGATACGTCGCAACCTTGTACGCCAACAGTCGTATGTGACTGGCGAAGAGGTCAAAAGGTCGGAAAGGAGGCAACAGAGGGATGTGTGCTACCGGGATGATGAGACCAGCGCATACCAGATTGGAGCAGGTAGCAGTACTGGGGCTGGTTTAGGGTTTCAAACTAGAGTCGGTAGCAGTAGTGGGGCTGCTGGCGATACTGGCATGATAGGAGTGCATAGCCTAATGGCAGTGCCGTCGTTTATTGGGGGTAGAGCAGGCTCTGAGCCTCCGAGGGACCCAGACTATGAAGGAAGTCCGCTGCATTGTTATTCTGATACAATAGATCAGAATAACTATTACGGGCGGAATTTTAGTCTGTCGGTACTACCGCCGCATGTGAGCCCTCATCATAGCCCGAGGGATTATTATCAGGGAGATGAGGAGCAGGACAACCCGTGGGAGAACCCGGCAGTGTACCCGAACGCTGCCTATCATCAGCCTATGGTAAGTACATTTAGTATAACATGCATTTGTTTACAATTCATTATTGCATCTGATCTATTTAATAAATGTAGGATCATGCCTGTACATGGGGGACTCAGGACCAGGGGACTCAGGACCAGTCCAGCAATGCCTGGATTCCAAGAGAAGACGCCCCAAACACGGCGGGCGAGGAGCCTCAGAAAGCCTCTTCTTCGCGAGGAAAACCACCCCGGTCAAAGAAGAATGTCAGATACGATCCTGAACTGGTGGTGAGCGTTCCTGGAGGTCCGGAGAGACCTGAACTCCTAAAGAGTTTTGTAAACCACGTGGCGTACCTCCTTTACCAGCGCGTTGTAAGTTGCACGTAACACAATTTTTTTAATTATTAATCTTGTTTTAAATAAGTCTGTATGATTGCTTAATTATGTTCATATACAGTCGGTGCAACCCTTGAGGTTCCAGCAGCGAGGCAAGCAGTTACGCTCATGGCGTCTCACAACGGAAGACGCGTGGGGTAGCATGGCGTTGGCGTCCGGGCTATGTCATCTATCGGACATCATGCATGAGCATGTGGATGAGACGCTGATTGGTGCCTTCGTCGAGCGTTGGCAACCGGAAACCAACTCATTCCACATGCCATGGGGAGAGATGACTATAACTCTCCATGATGTGTGGATGATCCTTGGGCTTAACATACAAGGGCAAGACATGGGTCCACCAAAGAAATGGCACGAGCAGCTGAGCCGCAATGATTTGAAGAAGGCGTTGATGGAGCAGACGCATGAGTTTTTTGAGCTGGAGGATGGTGCTATCGTCGCCGGTAACTTGCACGCGGGAGATTTTAAGACTCATTGCGAGGAGTTGGCATCGAAGAAGCTGGCGGTTGGGTTCTTGCTGTACTTGGTGGGGTCTGCCCTCTTTCCTGACAAGTCTCAGCATCGCTTGCCCGTTTATTACACTCCGTTTGTGACTGATCTCACAAAAGTCACGAACTATGCATGGGGTACCGGTGTTCTTGCACACGTGTACCGCAGCTTGGGCGAGTGCACAAGAAAAGAGGCACGGGTCATGTCCACATGTTTCACTCTGATCCAGGTATTAAATGGCTTGAATAAAAATATCTAAATTTTTGTTATAGATATATTATATGTTTGTTATGTAGGGAATTGACATATGTGTAATTATTTTATAGTCATGGATATATCAGTACTTTCCCATGTTTAGACCTGCACAGAGTGTTTACTGGGACCTACAACAGCCGATCCCATACGCCAGAAAATGGGACATGTCACATGAACCCAACCGGACCAGGAATTATAGGGAGGAGCTGGATGGGATGCATGCTGATAGTGTAAGTGCATATACGGTCCTTATCTATTATGTTAAAATATATATGCATGATAAGTTGTTTGAAATTCAATTGTGTTTAGGTTGAGTGGATGCCATACGGCTCCATTGACTTCAAGAATGAGATGTTTGCTTCATCGCGATTTCATGGAGTCATATCCTGTTTGTGGGTCACCGAGCCTTACATGCCGGATCGAGTAGCTCGGCAGTTTGGGCGTGCATAACAATGTCCAAGACCACCGATTGTTCCCATTAAGGCATGGAGGGGCGTGAAGATTAGCAGTTACACGGTGGAGTACGATAGATCCTTGCATGCATGGAATGCCCGCAATGAACATTCCATTAGCCTGCAAGCCATGGGTCCTCCAGTCCGTCAACACCACCAGTGTACCGATGATTACATGCAGTGGTACCTCCAGCATACACATCCATTCATCATCCCTCAAGAGGATCGTTACACTCAGCAACAGGTAAGTAATCATGTAATTATATCCTGTTTATTTTTGACTTCGTGTATGTTTATTAATCGTATCCACTTATCTTATGTGCAGTGCCTTGATAGTTGCTATTCACGTATGGATCCATATCGCGATCATCACCATGGAGATGACCGATGTGAAGACGTAGCTGAGGCGTTACGGCAATCATTGGAGCAAATGTATCCCTTCCTTTCGAACCATTGAACTTGGCTGCTTCGTCATTTGAGCATTAGTTTGACTGTTTTGTTGAAATTTGAATGTTATGACTTGAGTTTGAATGTGTTTGTTGAAGTTTGAATGTTATGACTTGAGTTTGAATGTTTTGTTGAAGTTTGAATGTTATGACTTCAGTTTGAATGTTTTGGGGAAGTTGTTTGGATTATGACAACAATAGGAATGTCGTACTCATTGCAGCATACTATAGGAATGTCGTACTCATTGCATCATATCATTCATTACATAAATCGATTGTTTCGACCTTCTTCTTTCGTTTTGGCTTCTTTTCGTCCTTGTCTTGTTCATACTCCAACGAACGATCTAATAGCCATTGATCTACGTAATCACTCGCAGACGGGTCATGATGATACAGCCACCCCGAGTAAATAGGAGGCAAGGGCGAAGTTTTGGCCAACCCAATCTACATGAAAATCAATGCATCATACATATGTTTTAACACAAGATAGTATAAACAGATGTTTTAACACAAGATAGTATAAACAGATGTTTTAACACAAGATTGTATTAACGTACCGCAATAAAATGTTGCTCGTTCTCGACATGGCAAATGCATACCGTCTTCAGATTCTCCCCAATCGATGCTTCGTTTGTCTTCCCCCTAATAGGCAGGTATGTCATCCCCACGCCACGACCGACGGTAACGAACACACATGTGAATGCCGTTGCCACCAAACATCCCATATCCGGGAGCTCCAACCACGTCTCCGGTGGGGCCGGCCTGTTCGGCGAAGGAAACCAATCAAGCTTCGCCTCCATTGCCTCAAGTGTCATCGTAGACACCCAAAGTGGCGCGAGTAGCTCATACTCTTTTCTCAACATAGCGATCATGGTACGTCGAACAAATTCCCACTTATCTTGCCCTAAGCCCAGACCATGCGCAATGGCTCTGTACCCGCAGTTTCCATCACCCACTATCTCATACCATCCTCCAAAGTGTGGTCTCATACACTTGGGGAACTGTGAAAGATATCACCACGGGTTCTTGATCAATGACGTGGCACCACACGGTAAGGGTAGGCCCGTCTTCGGTGGTCTTCCTTTTTGCTTTTTCGGAGGTGTGCCGTCCATCTGTTGGTCAGTGTGCTCCCATGATGAGGGTTGTCTTTTGGTGGCAAAGTTCAGAGCTCCTTGAGGCCGACCCTTATGCCTGACTTTGGCTGGCTCTTCCAGAGTAGTCTGCTCTGGATGTGCTATACTTCTAAGTGTACAGACTGCTCTTTGTTGAATCTCCACTGGCAATGTGGGGAAGACGCTTCGGGCAAATTCGTCAAGCAAAGATCTATTCACGTTGCGTGTGCAGAATTCTTCCTCTTCTGATGTCTTCACTTCTGACAAGGTCAGTTGCCTCCAGAACGGATGCAACGAGCTAGGTTCAATTGGGGTCTCGCTCCGAACATTTTGCGCCATGTCATGAACGCAAGGCAAGCCATCTCTGACCCTCATCTGGCATCTGCATATAGTGCTCCACACTGGAGCTTCTCCTTTCCTGTATTCCTCAATCAAACGAGCTAGTGCAACCGCAGACACCTTGAAGTGCAGCTTACGAAAAAGATGTGCGTCTGTTAGCAGCGTATATCTCTTCCCAATGCTCTCATTCAATGCCCCCGAATCTCAGTAATATGACTGCGCAACCGTGTATCATATTGATCGAACACAGTGCAAAGGTTGCCATCGTTGCTTGTGAAGAAGCTTTTCAGACTGGAATGGGCCCCTTCAACCCTGTATTACAATCAAGAATCCAAAAATTTGTTTGATTGTTGTAAAGGTCTAACTAAGTTCAAATAACTAGCTAAATTTAGATAAACCATTGATGCACATACCTGTTAGTGGTGGTAGTACCGAGCGTGAACACTGTATCTGTCCATACAGAGACGATTCTTTCCTTGTAGGGGTCAAGCCAGTTTTTTTGTAGGTACTTAACACATTTTGGAGCTTTCTTCCAATCACACTTCAGCTTCCAAAGTGATCTTTCGTACCCTTGTATGGTCGTTTCCTTGAAGAGCTTCATGCAGTCGTTGGAAAACGTTGTGCCCCTAAACTTGCCCATGGCCTTCTTCCCGAAGTCTTCAATATTCTTTCTCACATGCCGCCTACATAGGAGGAATTTTGCTTCTGGAAACTGCTTCTCTAATGCGTTCATCAACGCCTTCTCCCGATCAGTGACCGCACATGTGGGTGCTCGTTGCACCTTGGCAAACATCTTAGCAAGTTGCTCTATGGCCCATTTGTAACTGTCTTCGTCCTCCTTCTCTAGAAACGCCCCGGCAATATTGTAGTTTTTCCAAACTGATGTGATGCCGACAATTTCAAGGAAGGGCAAATTGTAGCTGCACACATAATCATATATAAAATACAATGGCGTCATAACCTTGACATGAACAAATGAAGAGTATAATTCATATGTTTGTTACTAACCAGTTAGTTGTATATGTAGAGTCCAACAGCACAATGTACGGAAATGCCTTCAGCAACCGCAACTGATCCTGGCTTGCAAAGAAGATATCCGTTATCTTGTTGGTCTCCTTGTTGAATCTATACTCCATGAAGTACCCCTTCTCATTGCACTCATAGAAGAACTGTTGTACAACTGTTCTTCCTTCCATGCCCTTCTTTCTTATCTCGTGCATGATGTTGTATACTTGCTTCATCTTGGTCAAATTTCCAGGGGACGACTGGATTGTAGTATGAATCTTCTAAGGCTTGCAATGATTGACCGTCATCACCCTTATAATCTCCTTCTCTTCAGTAGTTGGTCGCCCAGCTAATGCACTACCATACAAATTGTCTCCTATGACATGGTTGTGAGTTCCATGTTGTACAGTGATCCTCCATAATTCCTTCGGCCTTTCTTTCAGCCTCAACATGAAGGGACACCCACATTTCTTCGACCTTGTGATGTCTCTCACTTGGTCAGCTCCTTTAGGGACGTTTTGTCCATGCCTATCACACGGTAACCAAGTCCCCCCGAGGGTCGAAGGGGTGGAAGCTTTATTCCTCCACTTTTTGATGCAGAATTGCTGATTCATAGCAATCTCCCGCGCCCACAAAAAGGCTTCTTCTCTAGACTCCCAGATTTGATCAGATGTGAAGAACCTTGAATAATCGGCCGAGACGTACACATCCTCCTCCGGTAGTACACTGAACTGAGGCTGTGTGTGTAGGGATGGGAAGCACAGCTGTGGGGTAGCATGAGATGAAGATGCTTCTGGAGGAAACGGTATCCCAACATCAAATGATGGTATATCAATAACTGGTTGAGGCGTGTTTCAATCCTGCAGTTTTTCCGGCGTTTCCCAAACCGGAAATGTCTTCTGAGGCGTGCTCCAATCCTGCAGTTTTTCAGGCGTTTCTCAAACCGGAAATGTCTTCTGTGGAGTGCTCCAGTCATTGAGGGAGATATTATTTAACCCCTCGTATAAATGATAGTTCGTCTGTATACACGAAATCATGTCATCAATTAGTGCACTGATTATAAAAAAGCACGTTTACTGTCAAACCGTGCCATATTACAGAATGAAACCTGGTTTCGGGTGGTGTGATTACACACGTAACGTGTGAAGAGTGTCCACACGTTACGTGTGAAACACACCCACACGTAACGTGTTGAACACCTTCACACGTTATGTGTGAACATTCTTCACACGTAACGTGTGAAACTGTTCTTCAATGTAACAGCAAATTCGTAGCCCTAAACCCTAAACAATAAAATGAGATCTTTAATATTAAACAATAAGTATCAAAAATAGCTTCCCTAAATCCTAAACAACAAATATAATGGGCCATCAAAAATAACTTCTCTAAACCATAACCATGAAGCTAAGAACTTTAAACATTTTCAAAACAAGAAATAAAAAAGACAACTTTAGGGTTACTTATAGAAATTACCTCGTTCCAAAGTGGAATATCTTCCCCATTGTTGCTCCAATACTCGTTGTTGTTCGGATTGTCCATTTTTTGTACAAAAAATGTGAGTGAAAATCAAGATTTTGGGAGTGTTTAGGATGAGGGTTTAGGTTCGAAATGGATTCGAAATGGGTTGTTAGCGGACAAAGAAGATGGGTCATTATTACAGTTAGGTGGGGACAAGACGGTTAATTCAATGCGTTTTGCAACAAACTGAACCACACGTTACGTGTCAAACCGTGCCACACGTTACGAGTGAAGTAGATTGGCACGTTACGTGTGAAACACACTAACACGTAATGTGTGATTACTAGGGTTTAGGGTTTATGCGTATGTAGGGTAGGGTAGGGTAGGGTAGGATGGATAGGGGTAGGGTTTAGGTTTTATGGTTTAGGGTTATGGCATTTCGGTAGAGTTTAGAATAATGAGTTTTAAGTTTAGGGTTTAAGGTTAGGGTTAGGGTTTAGGGCTTAGGGTTAGTATTATGATTAGGGTTTAGGGTTTGAGTTTAGGGTTTATCTTTAATTATTAAGGGTGAATTTGGGTATGCGAGTTACATTGTTTATGAGAGTGGTTGACGTTTAGGGTTTAGGGTTATTAGGGTAAGAGTGGTTGAGGTCCTTAATGCTAGTGGTTGAGGTCTTTAATGCTAGTGGTTGAGGTCTTTAATTCTTGTGGTTGTGGTCTTTAATTACTACAGTTGTATATATCATTTCACTATATAAGAGGCATTAGGGTTGTTTGTTCACTACAACACTTCCAACACAAGCGGGATTGAAGATTCATTTGTGGGTAAGCTTCTTCTTCCAGTTTCTTTCGATTTAATAACCCTAATTGGCCTTTTCATATTAATGGATTTGTAGGAAACCAAGCACTACATCAAATAATGACATCTTCATCCGAATCATCATCAAACCTAAATAGGCACCATCAACAAATAAGTGCTCCACAATGCGAGTGTAATTTGAAAACCATTGTCCGTACTTGGGATTTGCAGTGGAACTACGGAATGAGGTATTGGGGATGCCCAAGACTAGGGTGTTTATACAGGAATTGGATTGATCCTGTGTACGAGGAGAGGGCACACGCGGTTATTCGACAACAATGGCGGGAAAAACAAGATCTTATTAAGGGGAATCAAGATGTTGTTAAGCAAGAACTTTTACAAGATATGGATAATATGCGTAGGTATAACCTCAATCTATATAATGATGTACATCATATAATGCCTTGATGTCGTATCTTTTGTGTAATGTTGTTTACGTACTATCAACCTTTGTAGGGAGCAAGCAATTTTATCAAAGCAGAGACATGATATGTCGCGAAGTTTTACAAGAGACTATCCTAATTTTTTCAAACGCAACTAGGCGATGTCATTTATTTTGTGCTAGGTTTTCTAAGTTTATGAAGAACTTGTATTATTTCTTGTATTGTGAGCTAAATGGGATTGTATTCATCCAACGTAATGAACAATTCTATTCTATCTTCTATGTTGATTATTTTGGGGTGTTTTTTGTAGGATTTTAGATAAACAAATAAATACTACAAATAAACAATAATATGATACAACATTCATACATGTAACATTATAATATGTATAAAATAAATAATAATTTAACATTGAACAACAAATAAATACCACAAAATATACAATAATATGACATACACAAATACCCTAAACCCTATAACCATTCTAAACCCTATTGACTAATCCACACGTAACGTGTGGGTACAAATCACACGTAACGTGTGAAATGGTCCCACACGTAACGTGTGGAGCACTGTCATACGTAACGTGTGGTTTGTACCCTCACGTTACGTGCGAGCCTATGCGCCAAACGGCAAAATGCCTATGCGTCGAAAAGTAATCGTGTATAACTATAAGATATAACCATAGGATATAACCAAATTGGATATAACCATAGTATATAACTATAAGATATAACCAAATTGGATATAACCATAGTATATAACTAAAGAATATAACCGTAACATATAACTATAAGATATAACCAAATTGGATATAACTATAAGATATAACCATAGTTATATGTGATTTTCGAGAATAATAATAACAAACAGTTAATATCAAATGAATTGGTGGAGAAACGTATATGAATAAAAGTATATTGAAACATCATGATACAACCGAATTTATTGCCATGTAACCCTGATTATTTGAAAACGTCTATTACTAGAGTCAAATACATATTTAAAAAAAAAAAAATTGTTCACTTGGGTGCGCTCAGAAAAAGTTTTTTTTTTTTTAAAAATAATAATCCTGCATCAGAATCTGGCGTATGCCAGATTCTGGCGTACAACAGATTGTAAAAAATCAAATTTAGAAGTTGGGCCGGCCCTAATATGGACTGACCCAATCTGTACGCCAGAATCTGGCGTAGAGATTTATACTTTTTTTATAAAAAAAAATACGTATAATCTTACAATTATACGTATTTTCACATGTACGCTATGTCTTGACGTACAGATTATCGTGTATATACGTGGAAAATATCGTGTATATAGTATCAGCCTTATTTTAGGTTGAGTGTGAATAGTTTGTATTATTTGAAGTAATTTTCCCTTAAAAAAATTAGTACTTATGTCTAAAAACATCTTTTCAACAGAATTACCCCAAATCCTAAACCCCTAGAACCAGCAAATACAGAAGTCCGCAAATCTCCGCTCGCAACTCGCAAACGCCACCCACCTGCAGTTCGGCACCGCCACCACTCGAATCTTGTCTCTCTCTCCCTCTCGCAACTCGCCAACGCCACCCACCAGGTTCACCTTCCCCCACGTAGTAGGGTTTTGCTTCTTTTTTCCTGTTATTTGTGGATTTGCTGACATCTGATTTCAGTTTGTGATGAAATTTAGTACGTCTGTTGCATTTTATTTTTTCATTGTGAGTTTCTTGCTGATATATCTATTTCTTTTTATTGGAAGAGTTTGATTTATTACAAAATTTTGTCCGTGATGAATTTGTGCTTGATTGCTGTTTTTTATTTCGATTAGTTTGATTGTGCTGACACTGGAATGTATTGCGGTCCGTGAGCTGGGGTTTATTACGAGTTGGGATTTGATTTGGAGGTCTCTTCTCTGCTAACTGATTTTATTGCATCAGACTCTGTGAATCCGAAGATTCCCGAATTTAAGCCAACCCTTCTTTGTACTCGATCAGCTCTTGCCAAAATGGATTTTGCTTCAAGTTACGAAATCGATCGCACAGCTGAATATATCTTTACCCGGCAATTCTCCAGGGTGGCGTTGCAGGTTCTTCTTCTTGATTTCCTTGATAATAAGTTCCAATATTTATCTGACATATGTGGGTTTCCAAAAACCCTAACAAAACCCTTCTCATAAATCCTGCACCCAATAAAAGTTCTCCGGCTAGCGAAGAAGAAAGATTGAAATCGTTAGAAACATAGTGATCTTTTCATATCAGTTCTATCAGGTTCGTGTTTTTTTCTGCAATTTGAGGTTTCTAAAAAAGTCTATTTATTGGATCCAATAAAAACTTTCCATCTAAGGAAGAGGTCAATTGAATGAAACCATAAAAAAGAAGTGACTATTTCATGACCATTTGCTTTTGCATGTTCACTGATCCTTGGTATGTTATCAGTTTCCAGATGAGCTGCTAAAGGATTCAACCAGAGTTGTGAGAGCTTTGCGTGATAAGCTTGGAGAGCTTTCAGGGGGAATTTCGGAAGGCGAGAGTAGTAGCCTGGAGAGGAAGAAAGTGGGTTTGTATGTTATGGCCGATACCTTGTATGGTAGCTGCTGTGTTGATGAAGTTGGAGCGTCACATATTGGTGCTGAATGTGTTATACATTATGGTCATTCGTGTATGAGTCCGTAAGTTTGCTATTATATGAGCTGGAGCTGGTATGATATAATTTTTTGGTTTTGAGAGAGTATATTGACCAGAATTTAAAGGAGATAATTTAGTTTTACAAGAGGTAGAATTAGTTGCAGACTTGCAGCTGTCTATGATGAGCTTTCGTTTGTATACTATTCCCTGTCTATTTGATGCATTGTTTAACAAGATCTTTCCCTGCCTATTCTAGTTCATCTTTTGTATATTATTCCTTGTACGTGATTACATTAGCACAAAGGAAATCAATTGGTTAGGGTACAGTAGATTGTGCTTAAATATGAACTCCTATAGTAGATTGCTCATCTTTCTGAAATAGTTGGCAGTAGGTTGTGTTTAAATATGAACTTCCACAGTAGATTGCTCATCTTTCTGAAATAGTTGGCAGTAGGTTGTGTTTAAATATGAACTTCCACAGTAGATTGCTCATCTTTCTGAAATAGTTGGCAGTAGGTTGTGCTTAAATTTGAACTCCTGCATTTAATTGGCCTACAAAATCACACTTCAGTCATTGATTTATTACTCTGTCATGGTGATCTTTCTTATATGCTTCTATTCAGCCTTCTATTTCCTACTTTTATTTCCTCTGTCCTGTAGAAATGCATTGGGTATCATGATCTTAAATCCTCAGCATTGTAAGGGTTTGTTTGGTATTACATATATAATGATATTTTTAATTATAGATACCTATATTGAAAAGGGATGTTTGGTATAATAGCTATTTTTCACAAATAAGGCTCTTTTATAAATCCTCAAATACAACAAAAATGTAAAGCATTACACAAATTCCAATGCTTCAAAACTACTTTTTACAAAAAAAGAACATTACAACTAACAATGTTTTTATAAATTAATTTACCAAACAAGCCCTATCTTGCTATGTTCTCATTTAAGTTACCTAGTTTTATCATCATCAAGTGTGGCATATTCTGACTGAATTTTTGAGAAAATGTGCTGAAAACTATCATTATTGTTGTTAAACTTTTTACACTGTAGTTTATGCATTGATTTAGATTAGAAAAATATGTTGATTTTGTTTTCTGGAGATTGTTGCATGAACATTTCTGTAGTCATTTTTCTGTACATCTTTTGACTCTTTAAAAGCCGATCAATACCTTTCTAATTTCTATAAATAAACACCTTTTGTAGTACATCTGTTAATAGGTAAGATACTGACATGCAATGATCTACTTGATGACAGTTTCTTTTTGTATGCTCACTTTGATCTTCTTGTCTGTTTGCAGTACATCAACTCTTCCGGTTTTATTTGTATTCAGAAAAACTTCTATAAATGTCTCCTTATGTGCTGAGAGTATAATCCATTTTGCATCAAGCAAGGACAAGACTATTCTGGTATTTCCTTAACTATAACAGATGATATTACTGACTGTTTGGTGCTTTCCTGCCTTGATTATTGGATGTGACTTTAATTATTTCTTGGAGTCTTCTAATTTTTGGTGATGGGTGAAAACTGTTATGGGTTAAAAGTCTGTAGGGGTGAAGTTGTATTCCCGGACTTCTCATGTTATGTCCAAATTTCTAATTTTCGTGAGCTGTTATCTTGAATCTGAGTCTAAAGTTTAATATGTTTTTTATAAGATTTCTTGCTGGCTTAAGCCGTGGGTGCTTAAATAAGTGTCACCCTTGCTCATTTTTGTAGCTAAAGTTTGAGAGCTATGAGCTCCATTTCATAGTTTTCTTTGTTTCTGCTGCAATATTCTTTTTTCCTGTTCTCCAATGATGTAATTCACGCTGATACATAGTCTCTCTCTGTTAGAAAATAATTCAATCACTGAAAAGAGCTCTGTTAGAAAATAATTCAATCACTGAAAAGAGCTCTTCCCTACATCGTTGATCCTTTCTTTTTATATTTTAAAACCAATTCTTATCTTCCTTGTTAATATTGCCCATGTATATCCCTGGTTGTAAAGGTGAACACCAAATACTTGCAAGGTTCCCTAGTTCCTTCTTTAATGCCTTGAGCACGAATAATCAATCAAAGCATTATCTTTGTATAGGTCCATGAAAATGGGAAATCTGTTGTTGACTTGAGGTATAGCGAGCCATACATATTTTCTTATATTGCAATAGGTGTGGCCTCTCTGCAATCCCTTTACTAGTTTAACTTTAACCCAATAGGAGAATAGTACTGGTAATAAATTACAAATTGTCGGTTGGGGTGTAGGGCTGTGTAGAAGTGGTAATGTGTGAGTTGATATAAAATTGTCAAAAAGCATCACTAGGAAAGAATGTTCAAATTGGGTGTAGAGACAATAACAGTGATATAGTTTATTCAAAAGCTAAAACAGGTAATCTTCCCATTTTCCCGTTCCATTCTATTTTTATGCAATCCATATTTTAACCTGGAATTAAATTGTTTTCCATTTGTAAATGACTAATTTCTCTCTACTTATGCCTGATGTCATCTTCTCTCTCTCTCAAGGTCCTGTTTGGACTGGAGTACACTCATGCAATGCATAGGATTATAGAAACATTAGCAGCTCAAACATCAAAAAATGTTCTGTATGCTGATGTTATTTGTACTTCCATGGATCCATGCAAAGATTATATAATCTCAAACAAGCATAAGGATACCAGTAACGAGACATGTAGTACGGAAGCTGCCACAAGATTTAGCATTGGTGGTTTGACTTGGGAATTGCCCGAGCATAAAAAAATAGAGGACTGCGTGCTTTTTTGGGTTGGTCCTGATAATGCAGCCTTTGCAAATATTTTGCTCACGTTCAACCGTTGTGAAATAGGTACCGATTTACCTTTCATGTCGTATACTTTTCTGATTATAACATACTTTTTTCTTTGATATGCATGTTCTGTGTAAATGATTAGCACAAGAAAGGTTTTATGTCTTTCTTGCAATGAAAATGCTAACCATTGCCCTGACGAAATGATTAAGAATACTAAAAAGAATACATTATTTCATGTTGAACATACTTGAAGTAAAATGCAGTTTTCAGTGTACTGGAAGATGTCTTTCCTCGTTCAATATAGACATTGTAATATGTGCTTACATTATTTCAAAAATTGTCAAGCCATTTATGATGTCTTTTTCAAATTTCATTCGTGTTCTTGAAGCTCTCTGATTCCCTAATTGGCCTGAATGATTTTTGGTCCTCCAGTGAGTCACACTTCCAATTGCAAAAAGAGAACCTCTTAGTAACCTTCATCTAAGCTTCCTTTTGTTTATCCAATTTGGAAAGCCAAGGTCTCCCTCCTTGGAACCAAAAGTGAGGGCTCTGTTTTAGCATTAGTGATCTGTTGAAAGTAAGGATGATAAAGAGAAATGTTTCTTCATATGCAAAATACTGTTGTGTGATTTCAAGATGGTTAGAATTATTGTCACTTGGCTTTTACTTTAATAAGTGCATACACTTGAAAAAATAAGATTGCTGCTTAGTGAGAAATATCTCTTGCTCCACTTCATATGTGATCAATTGATCTGAAACATGTCTTGGCGTTTGTTTCAGTAAGATACGATGTTGCCGGAAACTGCCTAGTTACGGATTTTACTTTGCAAACAAGGGTTTTGAAGCGTAGGTATTCTTGCCATCCATACTTTACCCTTTAGCTAAAATTTATCAATTCTGTTCATACCTACAAAACTTAATTACTCTGCATGGAAGTGGACATATAAGGATTTAAAACGCTTTTTAGAACATTTGTTTTTCATGGCTGTAATGCATGATAATTTTCCAGATATTACTTGGTGGAGAAAGCCAAGGATGCTAATATTGTTGGCATTTTGGTTGGAACTCTCGGTGTAGGTATTACTTCTCATTTTACTTGGGTTCTTATGCTCTAAATTTTCAGTTGTTTTGTTCTGGTATATTGAAATTCATTGAAGTAAGCTTGCAATATTGGAAGTATGTTTCTCTCTGACATTACCTAAGATAAGAAAAAAGTTTGAAGTGAGATTAGAAGTTAATATCTGATATTGCCATATGAAAACTGTTCAAATATTGAGCTGAGTTGTGCTTCGTTTTGGACTTCAATGTTAAATGTTCTTATAATAAGGAGTCCTGCTGTTGCTTGTACTATTTGAAGAGGCAATAGTCATATGCTATCTCTTATGTGAGAGTTGAAATGCATTTTGAGCTTCTAGTGCTGATCGAGTTGTCTTGGTTTTTTCTTCCTAGATAATTTCAAGTACTAATATCTCATAATTTAAAAAATGAACAATTCCGGTTTTTTGGCTATCAATGATTTGAACGGAACTACAACATGTGAGCGTGGTGCAATACAGTATTAGCATTGATGTCGTTACCCCTTTGTTGATTCTTTTATTATTAATGCAGCTGGTTATCTTCATATGATTCATCAAATTAAGCAGTTGATCATGAGCTCTGGGAAAAAAGCCTATATATTTGCTATGGGAAGACCTAACCCTGCGAAGCTTGCCAACTTTCCTGAGGTAAAATAGTACACTGTCATGCTTTTGTCTTACTAGAAAAACCTATCTTTTGATGGATAATGTGAACTTATTATTGCGCAGTGTGATGTTTTTGTTTATATTTCCTGCGCCGAGACTGCTCTTCTGGATAGCAAAGAGTTCTTAGCTCCAGTCATCTCTCCCTTTGAAGCCATGATTGCATTCAGCAGGTACTTGCTTTTGAGAATACATGTAAATCATAAAAAAGTACTACCCAGAGCCCATGTTTCTTGTAGATAATATTGAGTGAAGGGGTAGGGGCTTGGCACTCGTTACAGAAATAAATGAGAAAGCGAGAGAAGTGGTTAAATGTATGAGGGGCCGGAACATTGATGTTTTGAAACAAGGGATCTTCTAAAGTGTACTTTTCAAATTTAGTATAGGTGTGGTGTGGATGTTGGTACGTAGCTTATTTCTAGAGTCTTCAAGAACCAATCGTATTTTTGCGAGGACTGCATCAGATTGTGGTTGCTCCTTGTTCTTGTCAGAGCGGTTGAAGTGGTTATTTTCAATGTGTACTCCTGAAAGTGACTGTGGAAGGGTGGGAGTCTGGAGGTTTATGACTGCTTTAAGGATGGAAGAGAATCTTTTATATACAGGTGGAACATGGGTATGTGGTAATATATGTGGTAGATTTTAAGGATGGTTTAATGCTTTACGACTTGCGAGGGTGGGGTTTCTTGTGAAGAGAAGTATGAAGGAAGATATTGTTGTACCACTTGGTGCTTCAGATTCTAGATTCTCTGTTTATTGTTCTGCTCTTTTCATTAGATCTCTTCTGTTTTCATTGATTCTCAACTAGAAAGTTCATTTTCTGTAATGTAGAAAATATAGGAAGCCAATGAGACTATAATAGGACTCACTCAAATTCTTCTGTTGCGCAGAGGAATGCAATGGACTGGGGAGTATACATTACAATTCAGGGATCTGATTTCTGTACCGTTACCTGAAAACGAAAGCCGCTTAGATGAAGCACGATATTCATTTTTCCAGGGAGGATATGTAGAAGATATTGGCCAGAAAGGTATCTCATTTTTTATACACTTACTCTATAGTTATTAGTTAATAGTTATTTTTCAAGTTTAACCAACTCTAATATTTCTAAGCATGAACATCTGCATACCAGAAAAGCTCTTCCGGGGCGAGAAATAGTTGCATGTTTAACCCAGAATTGACTAAGAGTACAAAACTTTTTTTCTAAAACTTTCTGCTCGAGTTCATATAAAAATCATGTTACCCATATTACCTCTTGGTGTAAAAGAAAGATAGAAGTGTACAGGAAAAAAATGAGGGTGAAAGACATGTAATAATAAGCTTGCATTGTGTAATAAACAATATTTTCTAATTGAAAGTGTTCTTCCAGAAATAATTAATCCACTTGAATACTGACTAGTATGTCAGCTCTTTTTGTACATTGGATATCAGTTATTTCCTTTGGAGATTTGGTGTTTCCGAAATTTTGCTTGGGTGTTTTGTTCTGTGAAGTTTCCACTTGATTACCAATTTAAATGCTTAATTAAATAGAGAATTACTACACAGCAAAAAAAAAAGTTACTGTACCAGCCACTTATGGCTGTTAACATGGGGGGCACAAGACAAGATTATACATGTTGATGAAAAGTTTTAACGAGCAGAATGATTAGAAAGCTCACCCATTTTTTTTTCCTGGTTTGTAATAGTTGCCTCTCAAGCGTCACCCAGCTAGAGGTACCAATTGGTGGTTACGTTTAAACTTATATTTTATCTCTTCAAACCGGAAATATGTGTCATCAGATCTATAATTCGTGTTGGGTTTTCACCATCAGGTTTCTTGTTACTCTTTCTTCTTGCACGTGGATTTAGCTGACTGACTGCATATTTTTGACACACCAGAGAACGTTGAGAGCAGAGATTCGACTCTGGAATTGGAGGTTGCGGTAGAGAAGGCTCTGAACATCCATGAGACGACACAAGCCATGGTCAAGGGCACTGCAAAATCCGGGGCAGAGTTTTTGGCAAGACGGTCATATAAAGGTTTAGATGTCCAAGACAACTCATCGCCCGCTCCATTTATAATGGGTAGATCAGGGAGAGCAGCTGGATACAAGGACGAGAAGTACCAGCAGGAAAGCCTATGATTTGTGAAGCATGGTAAAACCGCCATACCATCTGTTTGGTTGGTGTTTCAAGGTTTTTGCATTGATAGTACCGTGTAAGAAACTCGCCGTCGTTGTCGATCATATGTCTATCGACTGTTTGATCGTTCTACGGTTCATGAATATTTACAGGTCATACATATGTTAGTGTTAACCCGCTTTGTTTTTTGGTGTAGATCTGAGTGAGTTAAGATCATGATATTTCCAGAGAGATTCCAAGTTAGATGAAACCTTGAACCTTCAAGTCATTGTCTTACAACTAGACAGGTTATGTCACTTTTGTGCTTCTAAGAGCAGTCGTCGATTGTTCCTTTGAAGTATTGCTGAGAGTTTTGAACAGGCAATGTTGGAAATCTAACATTAAAGACACATGGAGAAACAGACTCCCACAAAGGCTACGAATATGATATAACATGAAAAAAACTAACAAATTAGAGGTTTAACCCGAAAGAGTGGAGCTTCTGCTTAGTGATGTGGTCAATCTGTCTTCCATCTCACGAGTCAAGTAGTTCTTCCAATCTCCCGTCTCGCCTTTTTTGAAAAACCTGTCATTGGTAACAACAGTGCCTATCATGTAGACCTGTGCCAAAGCGGGTCGGACGGGCCAAGCCTGACCCGTCCGACCGTGTAAACGGGAGGGTATGAACAAACTCGTAAGCCTTAAAGAGCCGAAAATATCCGGTGCGAGTACCGAAAGGGCCGGTATGGACAAGGGGTCAAGTCCTGTAGGGCCGGTAAGCCGACCCGTATATAATATATAAATATTATTTATATATACATTATATTATTACTACTACTACAAAAATAAAAATAAAAACACTTAAACTAAGTAATATAAAAGCTAATTTTTTAAGGGTTATAAACTCCATTCCACTTCTCGTTCTCACATGTGTGTAGATTTTGATATTAGATATTTAATGTTTTTTAATGTAAGGTGGAAAAACTATTTGGACTTATAAAAATTTTGATATTTTTTTAATTATGGACATGAATTATATACAAAACCGAATACGGGTCCCGGCGGACTACCCGGGCCCGGAGATGCTATCATGGTAGTTTTTATCCCACTCTGTTCACCTCCAAATTGCTTAAACTCTTGAAATTGCACATCTCCGCAATCTTCTTGGGCATATACCCTTAGTTCTCTCCTCGTTTGAAAATGGAGAACCCATGAACTCGGCTATGCTTGTCACATGCGAGACTGGGTGTTTCATCATATCCTCGTACTTTAAGAACAATACCTTGCCAGGGTGATCCACACTCGCCTTCCAGTATCCTAGGATATGGTCCCAGTACGGTCCAAAACTTGATACCCCGTCACAAAAAAAGATCAAACGCTTGATGAATAGGAATGAGCTCCGGTTGGGTTTCATCTTACCAAGAAAGTGCCAGAGCGAAACGAAGACGTCTTTGGGATCCCTACAAATGTATATCATCTTGCAACCCCGATCTAATACGGATTCGGGTAAGAATGTGTAAGGCATGTGAGTGGAGAATAAGGGAAGGTCGGGATGAAGAGCATTATCACCATGGACATTGTGAAACTCTATATAAGGTATCAAATCATGCGAGAGGCATCGCCTTGTTGGTAGCGTTTTCTGGTCGCGATTGCGAATGCCAAGGCTTTGAGCCACGTCAAGCCGCGCTTGGGGTAGCCGGATATGAGTGTGTCGGATGGAGAGAGCTTATTCCAGCGAGATAGATGTGGGTCACTTAGAATCCCTTCAAGGTTGGCAGAGTAGTACCAAAAGCCTTGGTATTAGTGAAGGCAAATATCATTGGACGAGAACCATCCATTCTTTTTTCCAAGTGTTGAGATTATGGGTTGTTTGGGAGGCTATGTGGTCCATTAGACACTTTTTTCCTTTATCTTATTTGGATATGCCAAGTTTTTCTTATTGGATAGACGAGTGAAGATTGCTAAGGAGTGGCCTTTCTATATATACATACAATTATCTTGAGGGTGGGGATCATCGTGGGATTGCCTGCTTCCTCCTACTAACACGACTGACAGACTGGGTAATTGATCTTCGTTGATATGTACAATCTTGGTTGGGTCCCACCTTGTGAGCAAAGTGCCAACGCACGACGAGTGCACTGTTTCGGATCGATCCTTGCAAATAATTATAGGTCTGCCTATATGCACACTTTATATTGTCTAAACACTTTAAATTGTCTAAACGCACAATATTTGATGCGTTTAATGTAGTCGTACAGCTTGGTGCATTAAAGTTAGCCGTACAAGGGACAAAACTGAAGAAAAAAACTGAAAAATGTCCAGAAACTGTGCGTTAAACTTAGCCGTATGGCACTGTAGCTGTGCGTTAAACCTTATCGCACAAGATTAGCAATTAGGCATGTAACGCGGCCCAATTGGAGTTCAACCTGTGCGTTAAACTTAGCAGTACAGTTGTACTGCTAATTTGAATGCACAGACATTGTTCATAGCCGTTGGACAAATGTGCCGTTTGAAAAATCCGACCGTTTGTGCGTTAATTGTTAACGCACAAACGGTCATTTTTTTAACGGACTAATTTTCAGCCTATATATACACACTCCCATTTCCTTTCTCTTGCACACCAAATCACAACATTCAACATGAACTATTCTAATGATGAAAGTGAGGAAAACAATTGGAAAGAAAGTCGAGAAGATGAGAAATGCGATTGGGTACAAGCACGAGAAGATGAAGAAGCAGACGAAGAATGGAACGACTCTTGGATGTCGGGTTGCGAAGACGAAGGAGACGATTGAGATTCGAGCGGCGATTTATTCACAGTTAGTATTGAATTAATTTCCGTTTGAGTAATGATTCACGTCTTAGTTTTGTATAAAGTAGTTATTATGAAATTTAGCAATTAATTTTCGTTTGGGATTCGTAAACGAAAGAGATGATTGTGATACGTATAAATATCGCATATAATTAATTTTGTATGAAGTAGTTATTATGAATTTTAGCCATTAATATGATATTGCAATTTTCTTGTATCCATTAACAATTAATATTAGGTATGAAGTAGTAGTTTCCCTAGTTGAACATAAAATTCATGAATTAGGTTATGAATTAATGACTTTGCAAATTTGTTGTATTATTAGTTTGTTATAATTGTAGATAGTATCCGTAAATCAAAATTAATTATAGGGGGAAGATTATGGAGATCATTTTCGTACTTGCCTAGTTTGGGGGAGTATGGATGAAATGGTTGAATGGGCTAGACCTACAACAAAAGAGTTGATGATAGTTTTGGTGAAACGTACCTCAAATCCGTACGTAGTTAGTTTGACATGCGATAGATATGGTGAGCCGAGATCTGGGAGGCCGAAAGTTAATGTAGAAAATCCAAAGTTGTCGGTTTGGAGGAGTCGAAAACGTAGATCGAAGAAGTGCGGTTGTAGATTCAAGCTATATGAGTGCCGTTTGAAAAACGAGCTAGGATCCCTTACTGAAAGATGGGTCTTGGATGTTATACATGGCACCACAACCACATGCTTCATGCTAGCTTTCATGGGAATGCATTCATGGGTCGAATGACCCAGGAGGAGGAGGTCATGGCTAGGAGATGGGGTGATGGTCGGAAGACTCCGAAAGAGATTGTTTCGGACTTGAGGAAAAACTTTCCGGGAAATGTGACATCAATGAAGCAGGTTGCGAACTTTTTGCAGAAGCTCCATTACGAGGATCGTGGGGAATTGACGGTTACCCAGTGATCCCTTCATGTTTTGAAAGAGAACGTGTATCTTTTTTATCCTCTTAGGAATGTGAAGAAAGGGGAAGAGGTGGAGATCCCGTTTTTTGCTCACTCGGAGTCACTACGCTTGTTGAAGAAGTTCCTGCACGTGGTGATCATTGACGCCACATACAAGACAAATAAGTATGTAAAACATTTTAATAATAGTTAGTTATTTTTCTATGTGCTAGGGTTTAATTAGTTATATTGTCAAGTATTGGTACGTTTATTTGTTTTGTGTATGAATAGGTATGATATGCCTTTGGTGGAGATTGTTGGTTTTACATGCACTCACAAGACGTTCAACAATGCGTATGCATTCACCCGAGCGGAAAAGTTTTTCCATTACCGGTGGATAGTGAATGCCCTTCAGAACTTGTTTGAGCAGTTGGGAGTTATGCCAAAGGCTATAATGACCGATTGTGAAAAGACTCTCATCATTCATCAAAGCTATTAAGGTACTTTTCGAAGACGTCCCGGTAAGGCAACTTATGTGTTGGGTCCATATTAGAAACAACATCAAGGCACATGCCGACAAGGTTATAAAAGATAGTGCCAAGGTCGATATGTTTACAAACCAGTGTTGGGGACTTTTTTGCTCGACCACGGAGGAAAGGTACGAGGAGAGGCTCAGAGCATTAAGGACGTCGTGGAAGAGCGGCCTTGTTGGATACGTCGAGAGGGAATGGCTGACTCCTTACAAGGAAAGTATAGTAAGAGCGTGGACGGATCACACCCTTCACTTCTTCACGCGAACTTCAAACAGGTATCCCTTGAATATTGTGTAGTTGGAAGAGTTTACTATTGGGTATGAATGTTGTACTAAGGCAAAAAAATGTTTTTGTTTTGATAGGGTTAAGGGGATGCATCGTGTGTTGAAAGATATTGTGGGGTCTGGTAGATGCGGCTTTAACATAGTGATTGTGAGGATCCACCATGCAATCATTCTTCAAATGGACACGATTAGGGTGACCATGAACAAGTCACTGTCTATATGACCAATGGAGTTCAACGATCCAAGATTTCTGGACCTTTCCCGAATGGTCTTTTCAAGGCTGTTTTGCAGAGTGTCGGATAGGTGTTTTGATTTGTTGTTGGCCATGTATGATTAGCTAGTGAAGGAGGACTATTTAGAAGACTTATGTAATCAACAGACTTATGTAATCAAAAGACATAATAAACTTATTGCTTGTAATCATAACCCCGATAATATATCTTCTTCCTCAACTTCATGTTTGAATCTGAAAGGGTGTCGCACAGCTTTTTAAGCTCATTTCTTTCCAGCACCAAATCTCTGATAATCTTGGCAGCATTGTCGTCATATGGTGGATCAAGCCACTTAAAGGTACGACACCCTCTCATATCCTCATACCGCTCCGTTGGGATGTAATCCTTGCATGCGAGGTACCTTCTTTTGTAGTGAATTGGCCTGTCGCAAGTGTACAACACGAACGGGAAATTGCATTGCACATTGTAACCGGAACCTGTGCACTGCTGGACGATGAAGCCATCCTCTCCTATGATCTTGATATCTCGGATCTGGAATATGAATTATTGTATCACAAGCTATAAACTCTTGCAAAAACTAAAGCCGAAAAAAAATGATTAATGTTACTGAAAAGTTGAATAATTCTCTGCACGACAGATCTGGAGCTTATGAATGCCGAAAAATGACCGTTGACAATTAGCTTCTTAAGAAGTGAGTTGATTGTTGTGTTTGGATGTGGAAGAGAAAGGAAGTTGACGTGGGTATATATAGGAGGGAAATTCGGCCGTTATAAAATCCGACCGTTGGTGCGTTAACACTTAAAGCACCAACAACGGTCGGATTTTACAACGGTCGAAAATTAGCCCAGCAATGTGCGTTAAGAGTAACCGCACCAGTCCGTGCGGGTAAACTTAACGCACGGTGCTGTGCTTGAATTTTGACCCAACACTGTCTGGGCCTCTATTGGAGCCCAATGTATGCGTTAAACTATAACACACTGTGTTGTATTGTTTTTTTTCGTGATTTAAGGCATTGCTTAATATAACTATATGATAATGTTAATTGTTATTTTATGATTTTTATACTTTATACTTATAAAGTATTCATCAATTATAGTTTTTACTAATGTATTATAATGAAATCTTAAGCAAGTAGTACTTTTACTATATAGTAATGTGATAAGACTAAGTGTTATGAAGTTATAACAAGAACTTTATACTTACGGTATAGCATGAAGTATGAAGAAGTCGATAATTATAGTTTATAATGTTGTATTATTATAATTTCTTAAGAAGTTATCACTTGTATTATACATTAATGGGATAAGATTAAGTGTTATGAAGTTATAACATGAACTTTATACTTACGGTGTAGCATGGAGTATGAAGAAGTCGATAATTATAGTTTATAATATTGTATTATTATAATTTCTTAAGAAGTTATCACTTGTATTATACATTAATGGGATAAGACTAAGTGTTATGAAGTTATAACATGAACTTTACACTTGTATTATACATTTTTGTGGTTTTGGCCCATTTTATGAATATTCCATACTATTGGGCCTAGTTTGGGCCCATTATGCATTTTTGTGGTTTTGGGGCATTTCATGAATATTTCATACTGTTGGGCCTAGTTTGGGCCCATTATGCATTTTTGTGGTTTTGGCCCATTTCATGAATATTCCATACCGTTGGGCCTAATTTGGGCCTATTATGCATTTTTTTTTATTTTGGCCCATTTCATGAATATTCCATACTGTTGGGCCTAGTTTGAGTCCATTATGCATTTTTGTGATTTTGGCCCTGATAGGCAATTTGGTCGTGTATACCTAACAAATAACCTTAAAAACCTAACTAATGTAGTCGGTAAGTAAGGATCGATCCCACAGAGAGCCAAGTTATTCTTCCTGTATGCAGAAATTGTATACCAAAAGTAACAAAGGGGGGTTTTGATGATTGTAACAAGTAACAATAAAAACGAGTGAAAAGAGTTTGTAAACAATGGATGTGAAATAGCCCAGCCAGCCAGATATCCACACTTCAGTTTGATTGGTCGATCCTTGATTATCTCCAGTTCCTTAGACTAGTGAATGTTCCTATTCCTTTTCTTAAGTTATTAACAGGACAACCAGACCCTGAGAATACTAACTATCAAATAACCAGGAAACTATCCAAATTCAATTTAACAGCAGCAGTAAGTTCAGGAATTTCAGCAGATACATGCACATAAAACAACCAGTTTTACTTAGCATGCAATCAATTCTCTTCTACAATAAACTATTCTAACTAGTTCTAGAATATCGTAGTTGCTACTCTGAATTAGGTATTTCAATAAGAAACAATCTAACTTTAGCAGAAGAATATTACCAATGACCACTAGTTGATCACGCTAGTATAATCAGTAAAACTCAAAGGGATTAAGCACAAGAGAATCAATAACATTCAAAGGAATATAACAAGAGTTTATAATCTCACAACCAAATCAAAAGTAGGCTTTAATCGTCTGACTAAGCAAAGGAAACTTAGTTTTTCATGGTCTTGCAAAAACTCCAAAAAACTCTAAAACGCCATTTTGAAAATATGCTAGAATGAATCCCCCTAAACCTAAAGGAAACTAAGTACTTATAACCTAAGTAAATCTTCTAAAATAATAATATCCGAAATAACAAATTATAAAATAAAGAAAATAAAGTAAACAAGGAAATCCGCGTGAAGATCCTCTGTGTCGGCTTGACTTGCAAAACCGCGACATTCATGGCCGCGACCGCGGCTTACCCTTCATTGCTCTTCTTCAGATTCTGCAGGAATCGCGATTGCGGGTCCAAAACCGCGATCGCGGTTTTGCCTTCTCCGCTTCCTGACGGTCTCTTCCTATGCCGCGGCTTGTGCATTCCTTAGCCCCTGATTGCGGCCTCCTCTTCACAACTCCTCAATGCCTTCAACACTTCACTAAAATCAGCTCTTTCACCACTTCTTCTCTACTACTCCATAATCCTAAATTGTCTCCTAAACCCATACAAATAGTACCTAATAACCTAGCAACAACTCCTAGTTACGCACTACAAAATAGAGCGTATCAAATTCCCCCATGCTTAAACCTTGCTCGTCCTCGAGTAAGCTAATATAAACCTACTCCTCCAATGAAATACCCAAGGTCTCAGGAAGCACAGCAAAACTCTCCACTAAGAACCGCACCTACTCATGAATCTCCATAGCACCAACACAAAAACACAGTACACCAGCCTTAAGGAAAACAGAGTATTTCCCCCAAGCTTAACTCGAACTCCAGATGTGAATAAAAATATCTAATCCTAGTTCCAGTCTATCTTCTTATAACTCCTAGAGTGACTTACCTGAATCCTCCTTATGACTCCACCACTTATGTCGCCACGCCAGAATGAATGAATCCTAATAATCACTCCTTTTTTTTCACTCATTTTGCCTAGGCGCCCTTTCGGTTTTCACCTAGCCACTCATTTCATTTTTCACAGATGAGCTCACCAATCCTCACATCGCTCTTCAGCCTCTTATTACCCCAGCCTAGTGCTGGTCCGGGCCCTTGAATTTTGCCTAAGCCGCCCTTTCGGGTTTTCAGCTTAGCCAGGTTTATTCTGGTTTTTTTATTCTTTTTTTTTATTCTGTAGTACAGACGACCAACAAGTATAACTCCCTCCCCCATGCTTAAATATTGCATTGTCCTCAATGTAATGAAAGACAAAATGAAGCTTTGGGGGGAAAGAAAGATACCCACTAGCGATGCCGAGGTGGTCTACGTCTCGGATGTCGTGGCTGGCGTGGCGGTGGAAAATCATGGAAACAAGAGTCTCTGGTGCCATGGCGGGAGGCAATGAAATTAAGCCCATCGGTTGTCGGTCCCCTATATGCCTCCCACCTATGTGAAGCAGAGGCGTCCCAATTCTTGATGTAAATGTGATACCCCGTAATTCTGTAAGGATTATTTTGGGAATTTTTGGAATTTTCCCAAACACCCGTTTAGCACGTCGGATTTAATTCAGAAAGTTGGAGGCATTCTGTAATGTGCTCTGTATCTGTAATATTTTTCTCAGTGAAATAAAATACAGACGACTTACTATGGATTTTAATACTCATTCGTGTACGATTATTTTTATCCCGGGTTTTATCTGATTTCGTCCTAAGATGAGAGAGGCGGCAAAGCCAAGGACGACGCCCGTCGTGGGTGACGGCGCCCGCCGACGCAAGGCCCAAGGGCGGCGCCCGCCGCATTAATGACGGCGCCCGCCGTCGCTGGGCTCGAGGAGTCGTCTTCTAGCTCGGCGACAGGCTAGGAAATGGCGACCGCCGTGAAATGCGGCGCCCGCCGTGAACTGCCCGCTGCCGTGTAATTGTGCTACGGCGACCAGGCTGATCGCGGCGCCCGCCGCAAACTAGCAGGGGCGTAGCCCTGCGAAGTCGCTGGCGTCGTCTGTCGCGCACCGATTTAGCCCTCAACATCGCGTTCGTAGCCATGATGTTGTCCCCTTGCATTTGGCTATAAATAGGGGGCATTTGAGAGTCGGATTTGGCACAGATTCAAGCCAAAATCCCTCAAATTTCCCTCTCGCCAGATTCGTTGCCTCGCCGGATTCTGGAGCTTTCGCCGGAGGTCGTTTGGTGTGTTTTCCAGTAGCCTAGAGGTCCCTTTGGAAGCTTAGTGGAGGTCTGAACCCAAAGCCAGGCCAAAGGAGTGACCCTCGTGTGTGTGTTGGTGAGTTTTCTCGCCGTTCTGTTGGCCGCCGTTCTTCACGGCGACCGCCGTGTTCGTGGCGGCGCCCGCCGTGATGAACACGGCGACCGCCGCCAGTGGCCAGAAGCCCCTTTGTTGGCTTGGTCTTGGTGGTCGTCGTTGTGGCGTCGTTTCTTTCGGTTTCTTTCGTCTTTCCTTAGATTCGTACTAGTTTATGTCGAATCTAACTTAGGGTCTCCTTATGGGTCGACTCGAAGGTTGTTGTGCTGTCGGAGCTATACCTGTGTCGAGCCCGGAATCCCGTTGTCTCTGCTTTGTTCCAGATCTGCGGATTAAGGCAAGTGGCGGTTCGCTCTTGCTTAATCATTCCATGTTTCATTAATTATCAATTATTTAATTGTTAATTAAATTGGAGTGAACTGTTGTTTTGCTTGAGAACTAATTTCATAAATAAACGTGATTAAAGTAATGTTATGATAGGTTGTATATCTGTTAGAACAACGCTATTATATGTGATAATTACCGTGATGGTATTGTTGTGAATTTAATCTTAATGCTAGAATAGCATGTGGGTTAATAGGAAAACTAATCCAAGTAAGGATTAGCCGTTTCTATTATCTCTATGTTTAAGTTGATTGCCTGGATGGCTTTAATGTGAATAATTGTTGTGTTAGACTGTTTAGTTAACACGAGTGTTCGTAGGAACGCTAATCCAAGTAAGGATTAGTCGTTTCTTTATAACTTAATGTTCGTAGGAACGCTAATCCAAGTAAGGATTTGTCGTTTCTTTAAATCGTAATACTCCTCGGGTTAATTTCCGGATAATAATTTAAGGGTCATGACCTATGCTTCTTATCCACCGTTAAGGATCTGAAGTGTTTTAAGCGCCTTGCAAGCGCCATTGGATGAGCATAATTGCAGTCCTGTGTATTAAGCACTTAGCTAGTGCAATTAGGGTGGACGTACTGTCACCCTGTAAATTAAAGTGTAAGCACTGTGGTAGTGCAATCTGGGTGAACGTAAGATCACCCTGTGTAATAATAATTCCGTTGTTCTCGGAATAATGTTAAGTCTCGTGAGTGTGTTTGTGTGTTGTGTTAATTTGGGTCGACATGACTGTCACCCTGAGATTTAAGCTTTGTGCCGCTCTTAATAACATTAACGTGTTTCAGTAAAGTGTGTTTGGTAATTAAATAAGATATGTGCCCGAGTGCACATGATTAATAAACCTTCGACGAGTAGTGCAGCTAAGTTATAGTGCAGTTAGGAAAACTCGTCTCGACTTTGATCATAGTACGTTCTCTTTTCAAACTGGATTCGCTGTATGTGATGAGGTTGGTTGTGAACTGAAGCATCTCAGTCAACTTTTAAATCATTTGTGTGTGTAACTTTAATGTTCCCTAGCAGTTGTCATAATTTCCTATAAGGCTCATGATAAGCACTACTTTATAGGGCTTAAGTAAGAGTCATTAGAGGTTTTATTGATGTCATTCGGGTAGATTTAGACACATTCATGTGCATGGCGTTTGGGGGCAAAGTTGGGTAATTAATTAAATGCCACGTAATTGATGGGAGAATTGGATGAATTAGGCCCAAGTGGAATTAACAAGTCACGTGATTGATGGCCCAAATTGAAGTTGGACCACGTGAAGCAAAGCAAGGAGAAGCAGCGTATTGGAGCTGGGCAAATTGGAGTATGATGTCATCCACGACATCAGCAGCGGGCATGTGTTGAGGATGGAGATGGGCCGTGGAGATGAAAGGCCCAAATAAAGGCCAGCCCTTGAAGAAGAAGCCCATAAAGGAGCTGGAGCCCACGTGAAGTCCCGCGTCAAATTGAAAGCAGCGGAGGCGGGAGTGAATTGGTGATGACGTCGGCGTGATGAAGCTGATGCATGAAATGGGCCGCCGCTTGAATTGGGCCGAAGCTGCTGCCGAAGTTGTCGATTTTCGGCCGAGACGAGAGGCTTTGCCGAGAATGCGGGATTAATTTCCTGTTTTAGTTTATTATTTTATTATTATTTTATTAATTCGTTTTAAGTTAATTTAGATTTTATTCCCTTTAGTATTTTAGGGTAGAGAAAAGGCTTGTTTGTCAATCAATCAATCATCATCTCTCTGAAACCCTAATTTCTTTCTACGTATTTGCTATGAAGAACTAAGCCTCCCTGTCTTAGTCAGACACTGAAGCTTTCGTTTGGATTAAGTTGTGAGATTCTTGTTCTTAATCTATTGCATGATTTTTATCTTTCTCTTGCTTAAGTTGTTTATGATTGATATTGATAATCTCTATTTGGACGCAACTAGGGTTTATTGGTATTGATTGATTGCTAGATTTAGATCGTTACTGGTTGAGCATATCTATTTCAGAGTAGCAACTGTATCGTATTAGTAACTGGTTGTGCTAGTCTTATGCAGAAGAGAATTGATTTACATTCTAGGATAAAAGCTGGTTGTTTTATGCTAGAATTGTATCCAACTATATTCTTATCCGTAAGGCTGCTGTTAAACTGAATCTTGATAGTTTCAGGGTTGTTTAATTAGTTAGTGCTAATAGTATCTGGTTATGCTATTAGTTATATCTGAAAAGGAATTGGAATCACCATTGCATGAGATTTTGAATGAGTGTCTATGATCAACTTGTCATACGAATAGTGAATGTTGTTTGACTAAGTGCTTTTTCCCATCACTGATTTCACAACTCTTTCGTTTGTTTACTTTTGCATGTTTAGATTACTTAAACAAACAAAAACCCCCATTTGGTTATTTTGGATTGACATACAAATTGCATAATTAGATAGAATTCGCCTCCCTGTGGATTCGACCTTTATTTACCTAGGACTACGGTTTAGGGTTTGTTTGGATATTTTGCATAGCAGTTTTTCACACGACAAAAACCTGTTATCATCTCATTTCAGTTGGAGTCTTCTCTTCAGTGCATATCTAATTGTTAAATCATTCCGTGAAAGTGTCGGGTTATATATCGTTCCTTCGGTTTTTATTCAAGGGACAATGATAGTAAACGGTCACGATCACTCGAACCACTCTGCTTTGTACCCTTGCTAGTCTATTCAGTAGACTAACCCACGAACTTTGTTCTCTGCATGTGGGCTGGTGTCATCCGTTCGATTCGGCACATCAGGAGTTGATTCCCGGAGTTTAAGTAACCTATTGAAGGATAAGAAGCTTGCAGACGAAGAATTAAAAGTCAGTGTTTTAAGTTGTTAAGTGTTTTAAGATTGTTAAAGTGTTACTTCAATGTATCTTCATAATTTAGCCATGTTATAAGTTGACTCTTTAAAGTCTTCCGCTGTGTAATTTAAAGTCTTCCGCTGTTTAATCTTTCCATTATTATGTAATTATGTTATGTATTTAAGCTTAATTGTTTTGGAAAAGCCTGGGGTGACTTTGGACGGTAAAGTCTGAGGTCACTGGCATGTAATATCTCCGGTATAAATTGGGGGTGTTACAGTAAAAGCACTGCACCAACGACTGATCTCGGAGCATCCGCACGTCCAAACCAAGCTCAACTATCCACTCCCCATACTGTCTACCTGGGTCTGTAGGACCACTCGAAGTGCCTTCCTCACTGTGTCAGCGGCCTCATACTGTCTCTCCAACTCGAGCATATATCAGTCGGTGCCTCTGGAAACTCCTCCTCATCATCTACAATATCCTCATCCCCAGTAACCAAATAAAACAGCCGCAAAACCAAAGGAAAAAGGGCGGCGGCGGTCGCGGCATCCACCTAAAATTTTCATGTGCGGGACGCAGGGCTGCGATAGCGGTTTTCACCCGCGCCCACATTTTTTTTAAGGCCGCGGCTTCATCCTTCCAGTACAGGGCAAGGCCGCGACTGCGGTTTTCAGGCTGCGATCGCGACTTTGCCTGCGAGGGCCTCTTTTCCTGCAAGTTAGTCTAAAAACGCAACAAGGAAAACTAATAACAGAAGAAGAGAAACTACTTACCTCGAGTTGCTTCCCGAGAAGCACCTTGGTTAATGTCGTGGCTCGACATAGTGCCTTGCAGATCAACTTAAGTTATCACCTCAACAGAATGCATAGAATCATTATCAGGAGGGTGTTTCTTAGCATCATAGATGTTGTATTCTACCCTTTCACCATCAAATTCCATTGTCAGTGACCCACTACTTGCATCAATTTTGGTATTGACGGTCTTAAGAAACGGCCTACCTAACATAACAGGGCATGCATGCTTGTCGTGTCCCATATCCATCACAAAGAAATCAGCAGGAAAAATCAAATTGTCAACCTTTACAAGGACGTCCTCTACTACTCCTTTCGGATAAACATTAGACAAATCAGCTAACTGAATTACCGTCCCAGTTGTATGCAATGGTCCAAGCCCCAAAGATTCATATACAGAGTAAGGCAACACATTAATAGATGCACCTAAATCTAACATGGCTTTTTCAAACTTGGTGTCACTTATCGTACACGGAATACTAAACATGCCAGGGTCATCACACTTCTTAGGCATTCGCCTTTGAATCACAGCAGACACATTTCACTCACCTTAACCTTTTTCTTGCTTTTCACTTTTTGGTTCCTTTTAATTGTACACAATTCCTTCAGAAACTTTGCATAGCGAGGAACACTTTTAATTAATTTAAGCAAGGGAATGTTTACCTCACACTTACTGAAGGTCTCGAAGATCTCTTTATCATTCTCCAACCTTCTTGTATCTTTCAGCGCCCCAGGGAATGGCGGAATTGGATTCTGTGAGCCAAGGGGAGGAAAATCCAGACGAACATAACCATCTTGGCAATCTGTAGCGAAACCACGGTCGCGGTTTTGGACCCGCGATCGCGATTCCTCTTGGTGGCTTTCTGTAACTTTCCCGCGGTCGCTGCTTCATTCTGTTATAGGCTGTGGTTCTTCTTCTGAGGTAAAACCGCGATCACGGTTTTCCACCCGTAATCGCGAGTCTGCTTTCTGACTTGCTTCTACAGAACCGTCTCCATGCAGTATCTCTTTTGTAAACAACCCGCGGTCGCGGTTCCTCTCGATTGGTTTTTGCAGGAATTTCGTTGTTTACAGCTTCCGTCTCTTCATATAATTCGTCCCTTTCAGCTAAGAGGACATTGTTCTCCATTGTTTCGTTTAGCTTTCTCCCACTTCTCAGCATGATTGCACTCACATTTTGTCTCGGGTTCAACTCCGTTTGCGACAGTAGCTTACTCGCCTCCCTAGCCTCCAGTTTGCTTACTGCCTAAGAGATCTATCCAACTTGATTCTCCAAGTTCTGAATGCTTGACCTGGTCTCTTGTCGAAATTGCGCAAAATTGCTTTGCATTGTAGTCACATTCTGAGTCATGGTGGTCATGTTCTGTGCAAGGGCCTTTATCATGTCTTATGTAGACATGGATGAACTCGAACTCTGCCCCTGAGGTCTAGGATCATACGGTGGTCTGAATGGTTGTTGTTGACCTTCAGGCTGCTGAAATTGCTGTTGCCGCTGATTGAACTGCTGGTTCTACTGGTTCCCATATCTTAGATTGGGGTGATCTCTCCACCCAGGATTATAGGTGTCAGAGTATGGGTCATATCTTGGTCTAGGAGGTTCGAATCCTCCCATAGCATTCACTTCAGCTACATGCTCTTGCAATTGTGGGCACGCATCAGTAGGGTACAGCGTGTCATAACAGATGCCACATGCCTTGACTTGTTGCGGATTTCCTTTTACCATAAAATGCTTCATCATCTCCTTCAACTCGTTCACATCAGATTGCAGTGAATATGATGGATGAGAGTCTGCGGCCTTAACTGCTTGAAAGCTCGCTCTCTTACTGAACTGCCTTGAGCCTTCAGATAGCTCAGAAAACATCTCAAATGTTGTAGCTGCAGTTTTATTCAGAATGTTACCGCCACAGGTGGCGTTCACCATTCTACGCTCATCGTCAAGAAGCCCGCCATACAGATATAGAACGAGATCTTGGTCAGAATAACCATGGTATGTACAACTTGATATCAACCTCTTGAATCTATTATAGTATTCATACAAAGTCTCAGTAGCGTGTTGTTCAGTGTTGCTGATGTTTTTATTCAGGCTATTGAGCTTTGTTACAAGAAAGTACTTCTCAAGAAAGGCTTTCTTCATCTTTGCCCATGTATCAATGCTTCCTGGAGCTAGATAGTAGAATCAGTCATTGGCCGAATCCTTCAGAGAGAAAGGAAAGGCCCTCAGCTTGATTTGGTCCTCTGTCACGCCCCTTGGCTTCATTCTGGTGCAGACAGCGTGAAACTCAGATAAGTGCTTGTTGGGGTCTTCGCCATTCATCCCATGGAAGTGGGGTAGCAAGTGAATCAATCCAGACTTCAACTCAAAATTAACACCATCAGCCAACTCAGGAAATTGCACAGCAAGCGGTTGTTGCTCTAAATTCGGTGCAGTTTACTGCCTCAAAGTCTATTGTTCAGCCATCTCGAGTTGCTCACGAACGGTTCTACGGTTCCTGGAAAGTGTTCGCTCAATTTCTGTATCAATATCTAAGATTGAAGAATTAGTAGTACGAGTGTGGACCATAAGACAGGTCCATACAACAGTTGGTAAACAATCACACAAACAAGAAAAGAATAAAACTTAGACTCCCCGACAACGACGCCAAATTTGATAGGCAATTTAGTCGTGTATACCTAACAAATAACCTTAAAAACCTAACTAATGTAGTCGGTAAGTAAGGATCGATCCCACAGAGAGCCAAGTTATTCTTCCTGTATGCAGAAATTGTATACCAATAGTAACAAAGGGGGCTTTTGATGATTGTAACAAGTAACAATAAAAACGAGTGAAAAGAGTTTGTAAACAATGGATGTGAAGTAGCTCAGCTAGACAGATATCCACACTTCAGTTTGATTGGTCGATCCTTGTTTATCTCCAGTTCCTTAGACCAGTGAATGTTCCTATTCCTTTTCTTAAGTTATTAACAGGACAACCAGACCCTGAGAATACTAACTATCAAATAACCAGGGAACTATCCAGATTCAATTTAACAGCAGCAATAAGTTCAGGAATTTCAGCAGATACATACACATAAAACAACCAGTTTTACTTAGCATGCAATCAATTCTCTTCTATAATAAACTATTCCAACCAGTTCTAGAATATCGTAGTTGCTACTCTGAATTAGGTATTTCAACCAGAAACAATCTAACTCTAGAAGAAGAATATTACCAATGACCACTAGTTGATCAAGCTAGTATAATCAGTAAAACTCAAAGGGATTAAGCACAAGAGAATCAATAACATTCAAAGGAATAGAACAAGAGTTTATAATCTCACAACCAAATCAAAAGTAGGCTTTAATCGTCTGACTAAGCAAAGGAAACTTAGTTTTTCATGGTCTTGCAAAAACTCCAAAAAACTCTAAAACGCCATTTTGAAAATATGCTAGAATGAATCCCCCTAAACCTAAAGGAAACTAAGTACTTATAACCTAAGTAAATCTTCTAAAATAATAATATCCGAAATAACAAATTATAAAATAAAGAAAATAAAGTAAACAAGGAAATCCGCGTCGAAGATCCTCTGTGTCGGCTTGACTTGCAAAACCGCGACCGCGGCATTCATGGTCGCGACCGCGGCTTACCCTTCATTGCTCTTCTTCGGATTCTGCAGGAACCGCGATCGCGGTTTTGCCTTCTCCGCTTCCTGATGGTCTCTTCCTATGCCGCGGCTTGTGCATTCCTTAGCCCATGATTGCGGCCTCCTCTTCACAACTCTTCAATGCCTTCAACACTTCACTAAAATCAGCTCTTTCACCACTTCTTCTCTACTACTCCATAATCCTAAATTGTCTCCTAAACCCCATACAGATGGTACCTAATAACCTAGTAACAACTTCTAGTTACGCACTACAAAGTAGAGCGTATCAGACCCATTTCATGAATATTCCAATGGAGGCATTAATGCGCCTGTAAAATTGGATTGGAGAAGATTGTGCAAGTAAGTCTATAACTCCATATGTTTATGTTACTTGCTTGTTATTTTACTTCTATAAAATTCTTTGATTTTTTAGTGGTTATTGAAATATAGGGATTTTGGATGGTACACAAGTTGTGGAAACTATATTGGAGGATTTTGATGTAGAAGAATTACAATGCAATCAAATGAAAGAGTAAGCATTTTCCATAAACTATAATAAAATCTTTATGTAAATTGGTTATATTATATGATTGAACTTGTGGTAATGATTATTAGTATTTTGTTTATTCTTGTATGCCAGGACGTTGAAGTGGATCGCTATCTCAACTATTGAAGAAGATTTTCTTTGTAATTTATGTTTGTCGAATTCTGTAGTGGGAACAATATTTTATCAAGTTGTCAAATTTTGTAGTATGTTATTATATGTGGAATATTGGATCCACATGGATCGTTGACTAAAATTTTATTAAGTTATTTTTTGTGTTTTTGTACTATATGTGGATTATTGGATCCACATGGCAACTATGAATTTTATTAAGTTATTTTATGTGTTTTTGTATTATATGTGGAATATCCGATGGATGTAAGTGGGTTGGATTCGGGTGAGGGGTTTTGCGGGTGGAAGATGGGGCGAGTGGGTGAATTGTTTAACGGGTCGGATGTTGAAGTGAATCGCTATCTCAACTATTGAAGAAGAATTTCTTTGTAATTTATGTTTGTCGAATTCTATAGTGGGAACAATATTTTATCAAGTTGTCAAATTTTGTAGTATGTTATTATATGTGGAATATTGGATCCACATGGATTGTTGACTATGAATTTTATTAAGTTATTTTCTGTATTTTTGTATTATATGTGGAATATTGGATCCACATGGATTGTTGACTATGAATTTTATTAAGTTATTTTATGTGTTTTGTATTATATGTGGAATATTCGAAGGATGTAAGTGGGTTGGATTCGGGTGAGGGGTTTTGCGAGTGGAAGATGGGGCGAGTGGGTGAATTGTTTAACGGGTCGGGTGGTGGTATGGGTTATCCATCCACCACCCGATCCATTTCCATCCCTACCCTAAAGTGTAACGCTAAATCCTTTGGACCCTAAACCGACTCAATAACATTTATACCTCAAATACTAAATATCTGATTTCTAAACTATATAAATAAGGTTTTTGTGGTAGAAACAAAAAATGGGGACCCTGCGAGGATTGTGACATATCTTATTTCCCGTTTGGAGAAAAGGACCGAAAGTTTGGTGGTAAATGGGGAGAGAAACATGGTCTTTCCCACCTCGAACTTGACCATTGTCACCCCTAATTAGGTTAGATGAAAAAAGGGTTTTCAGATATATTTAGATTCATGTAGTACATTTTGGATTTTGGATCGATGTCAAACTAACCCTTTCAGAATTTATCGAGTGTGGGACATTATTGACTACAAGTTGTTATCATTGGGGTCGGTTTTGGATATAGAAAGGTTTTGTTCTTTTTTGAGTGTCTATTAAGTCTATAAACGGGTTGGTTTTCTTGCGTTGGGTCAAGTTTTACAAGGCTTATGGATGAGTTGTTAAATAATTGTAAGAAAGCTTTTATTAATGTAACAACTCGTAGCTTTTCACGTCTTGCCCCGATTGTTAACTAAGCAACATCAAGATCACGAGGTGAGTTCAAGTGCTTATGGCTCTCAAGGTGTAAAAGGGAGACAATTATGGGTCATGAAATAAAGGGGGATGGCTAATAACATGATTATATTAACCTCATTTTGTGAATAAAAGATACACTTCCTTAGGCATTTTGTAGGAATTTTGCTTGCTTTGCTCGAATCTCTTCCTCTTTGTTGTTTTGGTCTTGTAGGAGCACTTTTGAGAGCTATGGGAACATGATGAAATCAAATTGGAATTAGCTCAATCTTGGACAAGACAAAAAGAGCATTAACTCGAAGATTTGGTGAAGAAAAATGCACTTCAAGAGGATCACAACCTATCGGTGTATGACAACACACTCATGTGTCATTACAAGCTGAAAAATACACATCCTGTCACCACCCCGATCAGCCCCTGGTGATCACCACGGCCGTGTTACCCACCGAGAACACTTAAATGCATTTTGTCCTCTTTCCTTTATAGTCCATATAAATAGGACATGTAAGGGCAATTTTTGAGACTTATGCCCCAACTTTACATCTTTCTTTAGCCTCCATTTCTAGGGTTAGCATTTACTTTGATTCTCTCCATTTTTCCAACTCTAGATTTCTTTTTCCACTTAATTTAGTAGTTAGACTTACTCTTTTGTGAGATTTTAGTGTCACTTTTTAGGTTGTTGAGCTCCTTTGTGGTTCAAGACTTGGAAAAAAGAGAAAAATTCAATCTTTTTTCTAATGGTTAAATGAAAATGCAAGGATTTGGTTGAATGTTAAGTATTTCTTACCCATTCTCTCTATTTGGTTGAATTCTAAGTATATCTTGTTCATTCTCTCTATTTCTTGTTTGTTTGTCATTGTACCCATGTTTATGATGGTTGGATTGATGTTTTATGCCATGTTCTTGCAAATCATGAGTGAGTAATTTGTTATGTTAGGATTGGGAGTAGCCCAATGGTGATTATGTGATGATTGGTAAAATTTTCTCTTTAGTTGGATGAGTTTTGGTCTACTACTCAAATCATGCACACCAAGTGTTTGTGAAAATGTCTAGCTAGTATTTTTACATGTATTAAATGTTGGATATGCATTGGAATGTGATATTTGACATTGGAACCTCAAGATTTGAGCTAAGACTTATAGGATCACAAAAGTATACCTATTTTTCTAGTGGTTGTGTGAATTGTCATTATGCTTAATGAATCTAATCTTGCATTAATTACCATGAATGTGGGAATTAAGTAGGATTAGACTAGTTTCTTGTACCTTGAAAGAGGATAAGAGATATATTATGATATTTGACCAATGAAGACCATTACTTGCAACCTTAGAGATTTATTTACTTGTCATTACATGATCTCATTTGTGGTGAACCCCAATCCTAGCTTTTCATCGTTTAATTAACCCAAATCTACCTTTTATCGTTTTAGTTAGCTCTAGACTTAGCATTTCTTGTTAGTTCTATAAAATCAAAACCAAAAACTCCACATCTCTTGTTTGATCTAGATTATTAGTTTGTGTAAAATTGGTGATCAACGAGTGCTCCCTTGGATTCGATTTTTTCTATACTACTCGATAGTACCGTGCACTCGCGGGCCTATCAATGGCTAAAATTAAAAGGGGTATAATTGACACAGTTGCATTTTCGTAATTTTCAAGTTTTTTTCTGTAACACTTTTATTTGCTCCTGAAAGAGATGCATTAATTTACTTAGGTTCACAAACATTTTACCAGAGATTCACAAACTTTAGGTTAGAAGTTCAAAAACTTATACTAAAAGTTTACAAACTAACTTTATCCACATGTTCACAAAGCTTATGCTAGAGGTTTTCACAAACTTATACTTAGGTTGAATGCATCATTAAAATGCTTGTTACTCTGTTATTTAAATGTGAATATTTAGTATATTAAGTATGAACCTTTAGTGTATTACATATGTATTTTTAGTTTAATACATATGAATAATAATGAATCTCAAACACATTTTTATGGTTATTAATCATGCACCCTATTACGTTTAGTATGCATGTTATTAAATGTGAACCTTTAGTATAATAAGTATGAACATTTAGTGTATTAAATATAAATTAACATTGGTCTATGTAGTTTATATATACAAGTATATTTGAGCACGTTCATGTTTGAAATTTAATATGTAATTTTAGAAAATAACTTTTTTTTCTGAAAACATTAATTATTTTGGGCAAGAAAATTGGAATTAAAATTATAATTACTAGATAATTGAATAAAAGGGGATGAAAATGAGAATTAAAAAAAATAACAGAGGGACGCACCATTCATGGGGATTGAGTCCCCAACCTTACTCCCACATGTATAATATCAGTGGGCTAGTTGTTCTTTATAAGAGAATGGTTCAAAGTTCATATTAAACTTATGGTATAAAGTGAGGAACAATGAAGACCACTAAATTTAGAAGATGGATAACTATGATTAGAGTGGGAAAATCATAAATATTATAATTTTTTTTTTAAAGTTATTTTTTTCTCAAAAAAAGATTTTGTTTCTCACAATTTTTTTGAAAAATTATGTTTTTTGGAATTTCCCCCCTAAATTTTCTGAAAATATTTTTTTGTTTTCTACAGTGTAACAACCAATAAAATTATACTTCAAGTGCATATATAAGCATCAAAAGTGCATATATAAACATACTTTTTAGTGCTTACAAAGAGTATAAAAGTGCATGTGATAATATGTAAATGTGCATATTTAACATGTATATCAAAAGTTCACATTTTAGCTAGTGTATGTTTATTATGCTAAAGAACATATGTTAGTATGTTAAAGTACATGTTTAGCATGTTAAAGTACATGTGTAAATACGTTAAAGTACATGTGTTAGTATTTTTAAGTGCATGATTAAAATACTAAAGTGCATAGTATTAAATTTTTCAGAAAAATTAAAAATTTCAAAAAACAAATTGCGGGAATAATTTAAAAAAAAAAAATAATTATCGAGAATTTTTTTTATAAAAACAATAAAATTTATTGTGTTTACAAGTTTATACCCTAAGCCTTCATTTCTCATTGTCCCTTACTTTACACCATAAGTCTCATCTTCATATGATTCTCTCCTTTCTATATGATACTAGCATAGTGCCCGTGTCATGCACGGGTTTGGTTAAATATAAAATATATATTATACAATTATTAATTTTATATAAATAAATAAAATGTATTAATAAATAATAGTAGCTAAATTATAAAGAAAAGTTATTATTTATAGAATAGACTTAGCAAATAAATAATTTTTAAAAGAGTAAGTCAAATCTGATGAATTATATATAAATTTTTTAAAAATATAGTTTGGTAGATTATCAATATACATTATTTTAAAAAATATGGGAATTTAATGAAAAAAAAGAGAAAAAGATAATGGCCCATTGCTCTATTTTTCTTTTAATAAAAGGATAATGTGGTGGATGATGGTTGAATGGTGATGACATGTTAATTGAACATGGTGCTGACACATAAGATTTAGGTCTCTCCTTTAGTATCTGTATAGATAGATATAAATAGAATATAAAGATACTATATAAACTATACATTTGTTTCAGATATACATAATTATATATGATGCACATTTTCATATATGCTTTTACAACATTTAAAAAAAAATTGTATGTAAAAGTTTTTTAGAGATATGGTTTTTAATTTTTTGATATGATATACTGTAACTAATTGTCTAAAGTTGTAATTTTGTATGTAATCTTACTAATATATCTAAACGATAATATTGGGCATATCTTTATAACTGATTATGATCAAAAAAGAATTTTTTAATCTAAATCTAAACGATAATATTGGTCATATCTTTACGGAAAAACTATATACACACATTTTTTTTCTAAATGCACACGAAATGGTGCGCTTAGATTAAGCGTACGCTTTCTATGCGCTTAATATAAGCGCATAGGGGCAGAATGGGGATTTAAAGAAATATGAGGAGGGCATAGGTATACTTACGCCTATGCGCCTAAAATAAGCGCACAGCTATGCGCCTATAATAGGCGCATAGGTATGCGCTTATTTTAGGCCGCTTCTCCTTCTCTCTTCCCTCTTCCCCTCTTTCGAACCCTAATCCCAAACCCGACGGCGGCGGCGCTTTGTCTTCCTCCCTCCCTCCCTCTTTTCTTCTCAATTAATCCCAAACCCGACGAATTAGCAGATGACATCTTCTTCCCCTTCACTTGGCGACCCAAACCGTGCAACCCATGACGTCTCCGGCGACAGTGGCGAGCTCGTGGTGCATCCGGTGACGTCTCCGGCGATTCCTGCGGCCGACGGTGCATCTGGCGATGCGGAGGAGAGGCGCGCGGTGGTCGGTGGTGGTGATGCGCGACCAGAGGTGGTCGGTGGCGGTGGTGGCGGTGGTGGCCCTCTCGGCGGTGTATGGGTGGAGATGGAGGACGAGGACGACACAATTAGACGACGAGTGAGGGGTGGTGGCAGACGACCGGCAGCCCGATCGACACCCTTGCCAGATGTGTCGGTGGACGTTACCGTCACTCATGCACCGTTAGGCGTCCATCAGGTATAATTTTGTATTTCATTAGATTATTGTTTTTAGGAAGAAAAAATATATAGATTTGTTAGAATTTAGAATATAAAATTTGAATTACGAAATACAATGTTTTAGGAAATTTAGAATTGAAAATACAGGATTTTAGAATTGAAATTATATATTTGTTAGATTTTAGATGTGAATTTAGAGTCATTAGAATTTATAATCGAAATGAAATTGTTAAAATTATGCAATTTATTTCAAATTTATTTTAGATTGAATATTGTTGTGCAAATGAAAATTTTATTGTTGTCGTATGTAAAATTATATTGAAGATACGATTTGAATTTAGATTATTAGGAATTATATTTGATTAAAATGTAAATGACCGATTTGGCCCAAGAATGGGTCTTATTGGGCCCAATACGGACTTATTGGGCCCAATAAGGCCCATTATACCTTTATTCGGATTAAATTTTAGTAAAAAGTATATAAATACCGTTTTCAAACAAATACGGTTATAATAATGTAACAAAAGAAATCTAGGCGGTACGAGATGCTTTAGGAGGTTCTGAGGGGATGACACATCCGGCTCCGGTAGCGGACCGACGTGTCGTTCCTCGGAAACATATATCAGACACCGTCCGTCGGCGCACTGCTATAGTACGAGCCGATTTATTAGGTGAAGCATCAGCGGTTCCTCAGCCTCCTGTTCAGATCGAGGATGATAGCATGAAGGACGTGTATGTTGAGGATGCACCAGTCGATAAGGAGGCGCATCAGACCCAACAGATGTCAGATGATGACGAGGGCTTCGAGGGAGAGTTCATGGTTTCTTTTGAGCCGATTTTGTCGACGGATGAGACCCACCCTCAAGCCTCACCCCCTCTTTTTGCCCCCTCTCCTGTGCCCATTCACGTTCCATCCCCGATCGAGGCCGGTCATTTTGTCCCCTCCCCAGTTGCTACCCCTCCACCCGCTCCTAGCTATGCACCTCCTCCTCCCGGGGCTCCCGTTTTAGGCCAGGCTGCATGGATGCCAGGAGGGCCACGCGTCCCTATCCTTCTTCAGAGCTACACGACCCACATCGCTAGGGCGATTTGGGACCTGACCCCTCTTGGCCCTCTTGTCCATATTGGTGCCCCCATCCTTCAGCGAAACCGATGCAGGAGAGGTCGAGGAGGTCGAGGAGAGGCCGATCCAGATGCTGCTCCAGAGGAGGTTGCACCGGGGCGTCAGCGCCGCCAGCAGCCTCAGGATTTGGTATGTACTTAGTGTGTAGTCCCGTTTTAATTGAAATATAAATTTTAATTGTAAATTTTGTAACTAATATTAATTATCGAACATTTAGGTCCGCAAGGTCTTGAAGGTCCACTTTCACGTCGGTTGGACCTCTCCGCTCGAGCGGTATATCACACCCGGGCCAGACACATGGTTTCAGCTGGCGGAGCGTAGCGGTCTCACCCATCTATGCACTCTAGGCACTGGGGCAGTGGATCTTGTGTTGGTGTCTACTTTTGTCGAGAGATGGCACCCCGAGACATCCTCGTTCCATTTTCCATGGGGCGAGATGACCATTACATTGCATGACGTTTATGAGATTCTCAGGGTGCCGATTATCGGGAGGAGTTGCACGGGTCTCCTAGGTATAGATCTGATTTAAAGGGTCGCGCAGCTCTTTGGGCATGCCGACAGCACACAGGTGTAGAGATGGTACAGCGACGGCGGCATTCCATTGGACTGGCTTCAAAATGAGCTCGTGCGGAGGATGAAGGCGCCGCAGGAGGACCAGAGCGCCATAGCTACACTGTATCTGTTCCTGTTGCTCGGCAGTACAGTGATGGTGGACAAGTCTACGAAGGCGATCAAGCATAAGTGGTTGTCGTTGCTTTTCGACCACTCGACCACCGGCCGGTACGCATGGGGAGATGGGATATTGGCCTTGCTGTACAGGAACTTAGGCCAGGCTTCCAGACGAGATGCACAGGACATTGCCAGTTCTGACATACTGTTGAGGGTAAGAAATGTCATTTTAAATGAAACAAAATTAAATTGTAATGTTATAAATATATTTTTATTCTTATCGTTTGATCTTGATTTACAATCATGGATATGGGCGTATTTTCCCCATTTCCGTGGACATTATGTCATGGACCCTGCTGCCATTGGCGCTGATTCTGCTGCTTTCAGAGAGGGCCAGAAGGTTCCACAGGGCAAGAACCCTGGTCGTTTGGTATGTATGCGCCAGATTCTAGACAGCATCAGATATGAGGAGGTAATCTGTTTCATTAAATTAATAGTTTATTTTATAATATATATTGACGCAAAATACTAATTTCATATAAATTACATGTTACAGGTTCAGTGGTTTCCTTTCGCTCGGGTATCATTCGACCGGCCGGAGTACGCTCCTTCTATGTTCAGAGGTATAATCCAGATCTTGGATATACATGAGTCGTATTTGCCGGACCGCGTCCTGCGGCAGTTCAAGCACGTGCAAGGGATCCCAGTGTTACCTCCGCAGCCCAAAGCAATCACCCGCGGGTACAACCTTCGTCATTATGACGTCACATTCCATGATGATCTGTTGGGGGCGTGGGATGAGGATCCAAGGCCTCTGATCCTGATAGACGATCCACCAGCCACGCAGTATTGGGATGTGACGGCTGACTATCTTGATTGGTTGGACGATTATTCTCATTTATTGGTGGATCCCAGATCCACTAGACAGGATCGTCCCGCCGGCCCTGTCCATCCCACACCTACGGTGGACACTCTTGCGGTATGTTTAATTCATTTAATTCAATAAATGTGTATTATTATTATTAAAATATTATATATAAATTCTAATGGGTATTGTCATTACGAATACATCGGAACCAGTTGGTTGCAGGTGAGCTCCGTGCATATTTAGGTAGGCTGATGGATAGGAGCGTCGAGGAGGTCCGGGTGTTCATGAGGCGTCTATTGCATATGCTGACTCGTGACACTCCTCCGATGGCCGCCCCTCCACCTCGTGCATCTCAGTCACAGTTATTTATGGATTCTACACACGAGGATGGAGAGGGTAGTGGAAGTCAGCCGGGTGGCGATTAGGGTATGGTCACAGATTGTGCCTAAATACAGATTGTTATGTATAATATTTTATGGACGCGGTTCGGATGCGAAAGGCTGTTAAGATACAAAATACGAAAGATCTTCAGCCGTCCACCGTGGCCAGATTTACGGCTGGGGAGCATAGGAAAAATACGCTTTATTGATTCGATTAAATATATACGTGCTATGGAGTGTGTCATTACATGCGCTTTATTATGTTTGCTTGCACTTTGTGTTTATTTTCTTGCACTTTGTTTTGTTTTGCTTGTACTTTTTTCTTATATGCTTACACTTTATGTTTTCATTGCACATTTGTTTATTCTGCTTGCACATTGTGTATATTCGAATGCACCTTATGTTTACTTGCACTTTGTGTTTATTTTCTTGCACTTTATGTTTTCTGATTGCACTTTTGTTTATTCGCTTGCACATTGTGTATATTCGAATGCACCTTGTGTTTATTCGCTTGCACTTTGTATTTTTTGCTTGCACTTTTTTCTTATATGCTTGCACTTTATGTTTTCATTGCACATTTGTTTATTCTGCTTGCACATTGTGTATATTCGAATGCACCTTATGTTTATATGCTTGCACTTTATGTTTGCTTACACTTTGTGTTTATTTTCTTGTACTTTGTGTTGTTTTGCTTACACTTTTTTCTTATATGCTTGCACTTTATGTTTTCTGATTGCACTTTTGTTTATTAGTTTGCACATTGTGTATATTCGAATGCACCTTGTGTTTATTCGCTTGCACTTTGTATTTTTTTGCTTGCACTTTTTTCTTATATGCTTGTACTTTATGTTTTCATTGCACATTTGTTTATTCTGCTTACACATTGTGTTGAATTGCTTGTACTTTTTTCTTATATACTTGCACTTTAGGTTCAAGAGATTAAATAACAGAAAGTGCAAGCCAATAGGAAGAAAGTGCATGAGAATACGAAGTAAAGTGCAAGCAAGTGAATAGAAAGTGCATCAGAAAAATGAATAAGTGCAAGCGAAATGACGAAAGTGCAAGCGAATATGATGAAAGTGCAAGCTGTTAAACAGAAGTCAAAGTGGTTAATGAGGAAGTGCAAATGAATAAAAAAACTAGATCTACTGTTTTATGGATCATCAAAAACGAAATCGAAAATAGTACTGAAATCGAAAATAGCAATCGTATACCTAGATCCATGTTCAATACTAAGATTTTAGAGAAGATGTGAATCAGAAAAATAAGATTTGGAGAAGAAAAAGGCTGGAGCGAAGAAAAGAAAAAATTAAAAAGCGCGTTTCATTTGAAGCTTTCGATTTGAAGCATTTGATTTGCATTGATGGAACGGCTGGAAAGCTTTCGTATTTTGTATTATAAAAAGTTTTCGCACCTGACACTTTTCCATATTATATTATGTATATTTTATGTTATTTGTCATACTTTTCATGGATGACTTATCGTAATTTATCTGATATGGTAGAGTTTTCCACAAAACAAGAGTTTCGGGTTACAGTAGTATATTATTTCGTATAACTTCATAATACATAGAGTTTTGGGTATTGGGCCCAAATTTAGGCCCAATATCTGTGCGCCTACATGAAGCGCATAGGTATGCGCCTACATTAAGCGCACAGATATTGGGCCTAAATTTGGGCCCAATACTTGTGTAACGGTCGAATACAACGGTATGAAATCCGACCGTTTATGCGCTTAATGTAAGCGCATAAACGGTCAGATTTATACAACGGTATGAAATGGCCTATAAATAGCCCATTTCATTCTCTTTCCCATCCATCCAAACACAAAACTCAAATATAATTCAGATCCGAAATATCAAGTTTGTTGTAGAGTATGGCTTCGTCGTCGAGAAATGTGATAGAAATCAGCGATGACTCAAGTTCCTCTGTCTTGGTAGAAGACAACAGCTCCTCTGATGATGATGCTGGAAATGTTGGAAATTCGGCATTAGAAAGAGCTCAAGCCATGCGGCGTGATCCTCAGAGGAGTTTCATTATTGTAATAAATCAAACCATGCTTTATCCAGAGTTTCGGGTGGTAAGGACAGCATCCTTCATTACGTAAATTTATGATTCGGATTACTTCATAATGTCAACTTTAAATGCACTTACTGATGTGCAAAGTATCCCAAGGGAGCATGCTCTGAGATTCTTGCGTTCTTCAACAACAATGGAAGTGACTTTGGATTGTGGTAATGCTTGTTTGGCGGCATGTATTGTAAAGACTGGGAATCGATACTGATTTGGCAATGGCTGGCGGGATTTTGTATTCTGGCATAAAGTGAAATTCAATGATGCATTAGTGTTTGAACTAATAGGTCGGCGTCCCCAAGTTATATATCTAGTAACCATATTCAAAGCTTAGGGAAAGAATGTTTATTTTATTATGTATGTATTTTTCGGATGACATGTACTACTACGCATTAGAAAAATAAATTGTGTTTTAATAAAAGTGACAACTTCGTAAGAAATAGTATCAATTCATTAGTAAAAACTATAAAATTGAAGTTATATCGTACTCCATGCTATAGCGTAACTATAGAGTTCAATATAAAACTTCATAAGTCTTCGTCATATCACATTATAACTTCATAAGTCTTCGTCATATTACATTAGTATGTAATAAAAGTGACAACTTCGTAAGAAATAGTATCAATTCATTAGTAAAAACTATAAAATTGAAGTTATATCTTACTCCATGCTATAGCGTAACTATAGAGTTCAATATAAAACTTCATAACTCTTCGTCATATCACATTATAACTTCATAAGTCTTCGTCATATTACATTAGTATGTAATAAAAGTGACAACTTCGTAAGAAATAGTATCAATTCATTAGTAAAAACTTTAATTATTAAATTCTTAAAGTTAGGATGAATATGCATGTCCTCGGGCCCAATACCTATATTTGGGCCCAAATCCAGAACTTGGGCCTGGATATAGGTCATGTACGCTTATATTAAGCGTCCCACTGTACGCTTACATTAAGCGTACAAGACCTGGGCCTGGTTTTGGGCCCAAAATTGTAGGGTCCGAAACTGTATAACGGCCCGATTCCTCTATCGAAGGCTTGCCCTCCTTTGGGATTCTTTAGTCGGTCAACGGGATAATATGCACAACGCAATGACATCAACTCAATCTTGTAGTTATTTGGATGTTGTTACTTTTTTGTGCTTTGTTTCTAGGACAAACGACCATCTATTTAAAAGCATGTAATCGTGTGGATTTGTAATGTAATATATTATGGTTATGATAATTTGCGACTCCATAAGTTTGATGTATTTTTCATTACATAAGCCCTACTATGAAACCCACCAAAGCAAAAATCATGAGGAATTAACCAAAAGAGACCCACTCACATATTACATTACAAACTGTCTTAGAGTTTTACATGAAGTACTGATAATGTGGATCAACTAAGCCAAATAATCTGGATTCTGATCGGCTGCCTTGCGGCATTCCCTAAACTCTTGCAATTTCGAATCATACACTCCTTCCCACCATAGGATTCTTGGATCGCAATGTCTTTGCCACGCATACGTAATGGGTGGTAATGGAGAATCGGAACTGAGCGTCACCTATACGAATACAAACAAAAAATACGCAATTAGTATACACGATATTGCAAATGAAACATCGAAGTACAAGTAGAGATACAAAACATTACCGGTATCCAGTGGTTGTGATCCCCTACGTGTGCTATCCTCGACATTTGTAAGGGAGGTGTGCAGCATGGTCCAGACGGCCTTATTGGTAAGCACAATAAAGGGTACTGAGATATGACGATTACAACAACATTATACACCGTGGAAAACACTAAACCCATGAATGGCATGTCAAGCCAATAATCTGGGCCGCAAGAGGTCTTCACATAGTTAATTTGAACCATTAGATTGTCCCATGACCCTGGTCGTGTAGCCTCTCGAATCGGCTCCCACATTTATCGGTTGGCACGCAACTCCTTTGCCATCACGCTGCGAATCAAGGGATATTGACCCTGACTCATCCCCATAAGCACAGCCAATGACCGATAACCACAATGTCCATCTGAACGTACATCCATAGCACCATTAATGTACCCAAACCAGAAGTAATCAATATTCCGAACCCCAAAGTCCACCCCAAGATGAATCATGGGTTCTTCAGGCCATTCATCCGACGGACGGACTCCAACATGGTCGGTCTCGACGTACACCTCCTCCAATTGTGATTCTTCTGCTTGCAGTTGAGATTGCATGACCTCGGGCTCAAGCACTACGAAACTTGCTTGCTTCTTGGGACGACCTCGCCCTTTCACCTTCTCCTTTTCCTTTTCCTTTTCCTTTGCCTTCGCCTTCTCAGACTTCAGTAATTATTCTCTTACGTGCTCATGTAGGCTCTTTTCCCTCGTCGGTGACCCCTTTGCCTTGTTCTTCGCACCACTTGGCCTTCCCTTTCTATAGATGTCCGTCGGCTCCATAAACGTACTCTGTTCCGGATGCTCCAAGGCAATGTACAAATCACTCACTTGCCATAACGTGGCTTGGCTGAAAGTTCGGCTTTGCACTCTCGACCACATCTCATGCAATCTCAACTCTGGAACGAACACCGGAACACTGTCGTCAGCAAGCGTAAATGTTGTTGGATCCTCTTCCCAATGCAAGTCCTTCCAGAAGTCCTGAATGTCGTCTGGAGTGAGAGTTGTCCTCGTAATGATGGATTTTGCAATATCGTGTACGCACGGCAACCCAAGGCAGTCTCTCACCCAATGATCATCACATACTTCTGAATAGTCCTCATTGACTAACTTATCATACATGGCCAACAACAAATCAAAACACTTATCTGACACTCTATAGAAGAGCCTTGAAAATACCATTCGGGCAAGCTCCGGAAATCCTGGATCGTTGAACTCCATTGATCGTGTAGACAATGACTTGTTCATGGTCGCCCTAATCGTGTCGTTTTGAAGAATGATTGCATGATGGATCCTCACGATCACTCTGTTAAAGCCGTCACTGCTAGACCCCACAATATCTTTCAAGACACGATGCATCCCCTCAACCCTATCAAACCAAAAAACATTTATTTCCTTAGCACGACCTTGGAACTCATAAGTACAAACAATCAACTACACAATGTTCAAAGGATACCTATTTGAAGTCCTCGTGAAGAAGTGAAGGGTGTAATCCGTCCAAGCTCTTACTATGCTTTCCTTGTAAGGAGTCACCCATTCCCTCTCGACGTATCCAACAAGGCCGCTCTTTCACGATGTCCTCAATGCTCTGAGCCTCTCCTCGTAACTTTCCTCGGTGGTCGAGCAAAAAAGACCCCAGCACTGGTTTGTAAACATATCGACTCTGGCACTGTCTTTTATAACCTTGTCGGCATGTGCCTTGATGTTGTTTCTAATATGGACCCAACACAAGAGATGTCTTACCGGGACGTCTTTGAAAACTACCTTAATAGCTTTGATGAGAGCCTGTTCACAATCAGTCATTATAGCCTTTGGCATTACTCCCAACTGCTCAAACAAGTTCCGAAGGGCCCTCACTATCCACTGGTAATGGAAAACTTTTTCCTCTCGGGTGAATGCGTACGCAATGTTGAACGTCTTGTGAGTGCACGTAAAACCAACAATCTCCACCAAAGGCATATCATATCTATTCATAGACATAAGAAATTAAAATACCAATATTTAGTTAATATAACTAATCAAATTGTAGCACATAGCAAAATATCTAACTATTATTAAAATGTATTACATACTTATTTGTCTTGTATGTGGCATCAATGAACGTGCGGGAACTTCTTCAGCAACCGTAGCGACTCCGGGTGAGCAAAAAACATAATCTCTACCTCGTCCCCTTTCTTCACATTCCTAAGAGGATAGATAAGATACCCGTTCTCTTTCAAAAATTGAAGGGACCACTGAGTAACCGTCAATTCACCACGATCCTCGAAATGGAGCTTCTGCAAAAAGTTGGCAACCTGCTTCATTGATGTTACATTTTCCGAAAAGTTTTTCCTCAACTCCGAAACAATCTCTTTCGGAGTCTTCCGACAATCGCCAAATTTCCTAGCCATGACCTCCTCTTCCTGGGTCATTTGACCCATGAATGCATTCCCGTGAAAGCTAGTCTGAAGCATGTGGTTGTGGATGCCATGTATAACATCCAAGACCCATCTTTCAGTAAGAAACCCTAGCTCGTTTTTCAAACGACACCCATACAACTCAAACCTACAACCGCACTTCTTCGATCTGCATTTTCGACTCCTTGAAACCGACAACTCCGAATTTTCTACATTAACTTTTGGCCTCCCAGATTTCGGCTCACCATATCTATCGCATGTCAAACTAACTACATACGGATTTGAGGTACGTTTCACCAAAACTATCATCAACTCTTTTGCTCTAGCTCTCGCCCACTGAATCATTTCATTCATACTCTCCCAAATTAGGCCAGTACGAAAATGTCCTGTATAATCTTCGCCCTATAATTATTTTTAATTTATGAATTATTATATTTCCTATAATTAGAACAAACTAATAATACAACAAATTTGCAAAGACATTAATTCATAGCAAATTTACCTACTACAATAGAACCTATAATCTATATATAAACTGTGTAAAATTTAAACACTAACCATGAACAAATCACAATCATCTCCTCCGTCTTCGTAGTCCGAGTCGCTCCATTCTTCATCTTCTCGAGCTTGTATCCAATCTCGCACCGCATCTTCAATTTGCAAATTCATTTCAATGTTGTGATGGTGTGGAAGAAGATGGTGTGCAAGAAGAATAAAGGCTGAATTTATAGGCTGAAAATTCGGCCGTTGGTACGCTTACACTAAGCGTACCAACGGTCGAATGCAACGGCTGAATTTTAAGCCGGCCGTTGGTGCGCTTAATGTAAGCGTACCAACGGCCGGATCCGTACAAAACGTGTGCGCTTATACTAAGCGCACAGGTTTTGGCTATGCCCTTCTCATATTTTTTTTTAAAATACCCCGGCTGCCCCTATGCGCTTAATGTAGGCGTACAAAACACGTACGCTTACATTAAGCGCACGATTTCGTGTGCATTTAGCTCACGCTTACATTAACTGCTTACATATCTTTATAATTGCTTACGATCAAAAAAGATATATGTTAGCCTAGTAGAGCATATAAAGAAAAAACCATTTAATTTATTAATTAAAGTGAATTAATTTAAAAAAATTAACATTAAATTTTTTATACAAGTTTGGATGATATGGCGAATGATGGTTGGATGTTGGTGACACATAGGAGAATTAAACGTGGTGTCGACACATAGGATTTAGGCCTCTCATTTAGTGTATATATATAGATATAGATCATAGATATAGATACATGATTTCTATTTAGCGCCCGGGTGAAATTGTTATTTCACGCCCTGCCTCGTCTATGACGGATCAATGGCATCTGTCCGTGACGGGCCAAAGTGCTCCGTCTGTCACGGATGAAACGCTTTGGCCCATCACGGCGGATGCCATTGGTCTATCATGGACGAGGTTAACAACCATAAAGATTGAATGTTACTTGTCCCCACCTAACAACATTAACTATACCGTCATACTCAACCATATTACAGCCAAACTAAACCCTAAACCTCAATCACTCATTCCTTTCCATCCCACAACACTCTCTTCCATTACTTTGAATCTTTTCCATGGCAAATCAAGATGATTTTTTCAACTTTAATGGTGGAGAAGATGTTTCAAGAGATTATCATGACAATGAGGTATGTTTTTTAAGTTTTTACTTTACATGTTAGTAAAAGCTAATAATTTTATGTTTCTATCTTGTGGATGTTTATATTTGTGAGTTGTTCTTTGAATAAACAAACACTTTCTTAAGGTAATTAGTTCATACTATATATTCAAAAAAACTAGTAAGAATTTTATGGTTATTTCTTGTCAATTAGTTGTGAATGTCTATTTTATGGTTCTTTCTTATGAATGACTATATGTTTGAGTTGTTACTTTACATGTTAGTTGAAGTTAGTGGTAGTTAAGTATTTTATGGTTCTTTATTGTCAATAGTTGTTAATATATATTTATAAAAACTTCATCTTTGATTATGTTGTACTAAAAAGTAGGAGATATTGTGTATAAAACTGCAATAGGAGATTTTACTAGATCGTTGCAAGTGCAAAACTTCGTTGGGTAATTGTTTTTTGAACACAAATTTGTCTGTCACGTATGGATTCATTCCATACGTCACGAACGAATTCCTTCCGTCCGTCACGCATGGATGTATTCCATACGTGACGGACGGAGACATCCACCCGTGACGTATGGAATGAATCCATACGTGACGGACGAGTTTGTTTTTTTACAGAAACTTGTTTTTATGCTAACTTGTTTTTTTTGTTTCAATAGGAGGTGAACAACGGTATTAATAATATGTCCCTGAATGAATGGGACATGTCACCACCATCCTTTTCACTCGGGTTGTTCGGCGAAAGTTGTGCGCCTGAACAACCCCATATATCGTTGATGAATAGTTTAGCTCTTAGTGGAATTCCGTCCGTAAGGTGGCAGGCTCCACCTCAGTTTGGGTTCCCAACATTACACACACAGCCGCAGTTCAAATTTCCTACTAGAGAAGAAGTAATTGTTTTCGAAGACTATTCAGAGAGGTTTACCACGGGTGAAGTGTTCGGCTCCAGAGAAGATGCAATTAAATGGGCTAGACAAATTGCGTTTGATAATCACTTCTTCCTCACTATTGGTCGGGATAGAAACCTTGGTAGATGAAGCCTTCGGAAGACACAGGTGGCTTATGAAAAAGCATGAACTTACATTCCTAAAGATGAAAACAGATTAAGGGAAAGAACAAGGAGCAAAAAATGTGGGTGCCCATTCAGATTATTGTGTCAAGAACAACCGAGAGATTCATGGAAGATCAAGGTAGTTGTTGGAACTCACAACCGTGTCATTGGTGATGACTTGTACGGGCATGCATTCGCTGGGAGGATGACACCTGAGCAGAAGAAGTTGTGTAAGCCCATGACAAAAAATCATAATAAACCATCCAAGATTACAACAATACTGAACCAGGACCTAAACAACTGCACTAAAATGAAGCAAGTGTACAATGAAGTATACAAGGTCCGACATAGTGGGATGGAAGGAAGAACCGTGGTCCATGAGTTCTTCCATAAGTGTAAGGAGAACAACTACTTCATGGAGTATAGGTCGGATCCAACGACCAATAAGATCGCCGACATTTTCTTTTGTCAATCCAGACTCCATGAAACTCCTAAAGGCATTTTCGTACGTCCTTTTGTTAGACTCCACATACAACACAAATAGGTTAGTATAACACATCTATATGCTATATCTGTTTGTTGATATGTTTATTCATTATGCTATGACACATCTACTTGTGCATGTATGACTTGCCTTTTCTCGAAATTATAGGAGTCGCGTCTGCATGGAAGAACTACAATGTGGCGGGAGCGTTTCTACAGTGTGAGCAAGAAGACAACTACGGGTGGGCCGCACATCAACTTTTTGAAATGTGTAATAAGTGTCAAGTAAAACCTACATGCCTTGTGACAGATCGTGAAAAGGCCTTGATGAATGCGTTAGATAGACTATTTCCAAGTGCAAAGTCTATCCTCTGTAGGCACCATGTGAAGAAGAACATAGAGGACCATGCTAAGAAGGAGATGAAGGATAAAATCTTGGGTACAAGGTTTGCAAATGCATATTATAATTTATTCAAGCAAACAATTGTACCCGAGTACGAGATGGAGTTGCGCAGAATTGAGTCAGAATGGAGGGCTTGACCACGTCTGACTCAATATGTAAGAAATAGCTGGATGATCCCGTACAGGGGAAGACTCGTGTAAGCTTGGATAGATACTGTTTTGACGCTTGGAACTTCAACGACAAACAGGTTAGTGCATTGTCCAATCTGTATTGCCAAGAGATCTATGTTGTATGTCCCGTCTTTGGAGAAGTAAAACTTTTTCTATGTAATGTCGAATTGAGTGATTCCAACGCCAGATTAAAGTAAAAGATGTCAACTATAACCCCTCCATATTTCAGGGGGTTTGGACAAGGATTTAGCTTCTGTAAAGTCGCACGGTTTGTGACAAACTGTGCCACCAACCGTGCCACTTTATAGAAGATATCCGCTCAAGTGTAAACCCCCATGACTCATCTGTGACAGGCGGAAGTGACTCATCCGTCACGGACCAAATCTTTCCATACGTCACGGACCAAACGTTTATGTCCGTGTGACAGGCAAGTTTTAGTCGTGTTAACTTGGTCAGAATAAATCCCAACAAACCTAAACTAGTAGTTTTGGCAAGCAAGGGTCGATCCCACAGGGAGGAGTTATCTTTCTTAATGTAGATTTGCATGCAATGGTAACAATGGGGGGTTGGTTGGTTGGTTTGCAAATAACAAAATAAAGTGAAATAAATAAAAGCAAAGATGAAATCAATTAGGGAAAAACACTTAGCTAGACAAATATCCACTTTCAGTTTGGTTGATTGATCATTAATTATTCATAATCCTCATGAATGTCCTAATCCCTGTTCTGAAATAGTTACCAGTCCAACTCGTCCTGGTAACCCTAACTATTAAACCAATCAAGAAACTATCAAGATAAATCTAACAGCAGAATAAGCTCAGGAATAGATAGGCTCATGCAATACTTAACAACTCGTCAGTACTTGACATGCAATTAATTATCTTCACAATAAACATTCACAACTCGTTCTAGTAAATCGTGGTTGCTATTCTGAATTAGGGATGAATAATATTGATCTCAACAAGTTGACCAGAAAGAGGTAACTAACACTATAGATAATACTAATCTCAACTAGGTTGTCAGGCTAGAGAAACTAATATTAATAATGATGATCACAACAACTGATGAGTTAGATCCAACCAATACTATTCAAGATCCTAATCCTGCAGTATGAATAATATCGATAAAACTAGGTAGCTAATCTAGAGAAATCAATATAACTCAATTGTATGAAGCATAAAAGAATTAATAACATTCAAGGATAAAGGAAATGAATAACCTCACAATCAAATTCAAACTTAGGCTTCAATTGTCGGACTAAGCAAATGTGCTTAGTTCTTCATAACTTCAAAGGAAAAACAATGCTGAATGGAAAACTTCCCCACGAACAATGAATGGGAAACTAGGTTAAATAACCTAATCCTAAAACGAAAGGGAAAAGATAACGGAAATAGTCTAAAAGGAAATAAATATAAAGTGTCGAAATAATAAAATAAAATAAAGTAGGAAATAATAAAAAATAAATAACTTCGGAAAATCCTCCGCGGCTTCCGCTCCGTGTCGTTCCGCGATTGCGGATCAGATTCCGCGGTCGCGGAAATATCATCGATGCTCTCGACCTGTTCGCTGGAAGGATTTTCCGCGGGCGCGGAAAATGGCAATTCTTCACGTTGTGCTCTCGAACATCCTGCACGGTTAGCAAACCGTGCAGCTAACCGTGCAGGCCCTTTTCTGGCTTTTCTCCGCGGCTTCTGTAGACCCGATTGGGTCTATACTTCGTCTTCTTGGGTGGCTTTCTTCTCCCTTCAATATATCTTCATTTAATCTCCTCCAAACCACCATATATACACTTCTACTCCTCAGCTCCATTCTCCATAGTTGTGCACTAAACCCATACAAATGGCACCCAAAACACCGGTAACAACTCCTAGATAAGCACTATAAAATAGTGCTGATCAAACTCCCCCATGCTTAAACCTTGCTCGTCCTCGAGTAAGCTAAGGTAAACCTACTCCTCCAATCAATCCCCAAGGTCTCAGGAAGCATAGAAAAATCATCTTCTCTAAGAACTGCACCTAACATGAAACTCCAAGGCACCAAAACAATATGCTCAACACAACACAACACAACACATAACTCAGCACCAAAACAACACCACACACAACCAAGCTAAAAGGAAAGCAGAGTACTTCCCCCAAGCTTATCCCGAACACCAAAGAGTGAATAAAAATCTAATCCTAGTCTCCCATCTATCTTCTTATGCCTCCCAGAGTGACCTACCCGAATCCTCCTTATATCACCTCTTCTTATGTCACCACGCCATGTAAAATGAGGAGTCCTAAAAATCACTCTTCTTCTTTTTACTCATTTTGCCAAGGTGCCCTTTCGGGTTTTTACCAAGCCACTCATTTCATTTTTTCAATAGATGGACTCACATATAACTCACATCACTCTTGACCAATTATTATCCCAGCCTAATGCTGGTCCAAGCCACCTGCTTATTGCATAAGTCGCCCTTTCGGGTTTTCGACTTATCCCAGGATTTCTATTTTTGCCTTTTTTCAAATTTTTTGCTTTTTCTTTTTTTTTCTCCTCAACGACATAGCAAGTATAGAATACTCCCCCATGTTTAAACATTGCATTGTCCTCAATGTAATGAAAGACAAAAAGAATGAAGCACAGGGAAAGGTAAAAAAATAACTCACAAACGTCATTGAGTTGGCTTGGACACTGAAGTTGTTGCTGGCGGTATAACGATGAAAGCTCATGTCTCTGGTGTTGTGCGGGCGTCTTCAAAATCAATAGTCTTCTCCACCGTGCAACCAAAAAGATCCACTATGGTGAATAGTGGAATAGCAAAGATGTCGGGGTTGCACGACCTTCTACGAACACATGGTAGAGCCCAGGTATGATCGTGGTGGGGGCTCTAGTGTTCCTCCTCCTCAGCTGTCAATTGTAGGGCCATCATCGTTGCCAAATAAAAATATGGGGTGAATGTCTCCTCCTTGACAACATGATACGCACCTTCTTCATGGGGAACTCTGGACAGTTGGCCTTCGGTAGAACTTTTTTTTTTGTTTTTTTTTTTAATTCCGTTTAAGGTTTTTTTGTTTTTTTTTTGGTGCAGGGCAATAGGATACTTACATTGGTGTGGTAAACACCGTCTTCAATTGGCATAGGGTCTCCTCCCTGCAGGTTAGTTCGAACAAAACAAAAACAAAGCAAAAAACGAACACATAAGCAAATAAAAGCAAGGAATGGAAAGACAGGGAAAGAAATACATACCTCGGGTTGCCTCCCGGATAGCGCCTTAGTTAACGTCATGGCTCGATATGGTATTCTCCCTCTCAACTTGGGTTGTTCATAGCAACTGAACACCTGAGATCTGGATCAGGGGGGTGCCTCTTTGTATGCTCTATGTTGAGCTTGACCCATAATCTCCTGCACTTCTTGGTGGGTGGACCGTTGTTCATATCAATGAGTGTACTTGCCATCTTCAGAAATGGCCTACCCAACATCTCAAGGGTTGTTGGCTTATCCTGCCCTGTATCCAGCGTAGAGAAATTTACCCTCTGAATCCCAATTTCCTTCTTGTGCTTTCCCTTTTTCTTTTCCTTGATCTGGCGCAGCACCTTTAAAAATTCCTTGCAGCGAGGGATGCTGTTTGCCAGTTTGAGCAATGGAATGTTTGCCTCGCAGTTACTGAAGGTGTCAAATAGATCCTTGTCGTTCTCCACCTTTCTGGTGTCCTTCAGAGCTTCAGGGAAGGGTGCAAGAGGCTTTACTGATCCGAGCGGAGGGAAGTAGGGGCTCACATATGCGTCGTATGCAGCTTCGAGGGGAGAGGATGCTTCTGGGGTATTTCCGCGGTCGCGGATTGGTGGCCACGGTCGCGGAAAATCTCCTGCCGCGGTCGCGGAAAATGCTCGACCTGCTCCTCTTTTTCGTCCGTGCTTTTTCCGCGATCGCGGATCTCCTGCTGCGGTCGCGGTTTTTCGTCGATTTCGTCCTTCTCGGCAGTAGTCATGCCACGGTCACGGCCTTCTTCCTCGTGGTCGCAGACGTCTTTCTCTCTGGCTCGCTTGGCCTCCACCTCAGCTTCGCTCCTTAGCGTCAGGGCACATACGCTCTCCCTTTGGATCACCACTGTTTAAGATGGTATTTGCCTGGACTCCCTGGCCTCCAACTTGCTCAACACTTGAGCGACGACTTGTCCAAACTGATTCTCCAAGGTCTGAATACTAGAATTCGTCTCGTGCTGATGTTGGACCACTGTTTCAATTTTTTTCCCCATCAAGGTTACAGTGCTAGCCATGGTCGCTATACTCTGTATGATAGTGTTGAGTATGTCAGCATCGGGCATAGGCGAGCTTGCATTTTGACCTTGGAATCTATGCGCATATGGCTGGTCGTACTGTTGCGGGGCGCTCTGCTGATAGAAATCTTATGGCCTCGGGTAAGACTCCTGGTAGTCATGGCTATATGGAGGGTATTGATGGTCCCCATAACTCGAAACAGGCAGGTTTTAGTCGTGTTAACCTAGTCAAAATAAATCCTAACAAACCTAAACTAGTAGTTTTGGCAAGCAAGGGTCGATCCCACAGGGAGGAGTTATCTTTCTTAATGTAGATTTGCATGCAATGGTAACAATGGGGGGTTGGTTGGTTGGTTTGCAAATAACAAAATAAAGTGAAATAAATAAAAGCAAAGATGAAATCAATTAGGGAAAAACACTTAGCCAGACAAATATCCACCTTCAGTTTGGTTGATTGATCATTAATTATTCCTAGTCCTCAATCCTCATGAATGTCCTAATCCCTGTTCTGAAATAGTTACCAGTCCAACTCGTCCTGGTAACCCTAACTATTAAACCAATCAAGAAACTATCAAGATAAATCTAACAGCAGAATAAGCTCATGAATAGATAGGCTCATGCAATACTTAACAACTCGTCAGTACTTGACATGCAATTAATTATCTTCACAATAAACATTCACAACTCGTTCCAGTAAATCGTGGTTGCTACTTCTGAATTAGGGATGAATAATATTGATCTCAACAAGTTGACCAGAAAGAGGTAACTAACATTATAGATAATACTAATCTCAACTAGGTTGTCAGGCTAGAGAAACTAATATTAATAATGATAATCACAACAACTGATGAGTTAGATCCAACCAATACTATTCAAGATCCTAATCCTATAGTATGAATAATATCGATAAAACTAGGTATCTAATCTAGAGAAATCAATATAACTCAATTGGATGAAGCATAAAAGAATTAATAACATTCAAGGATAAAGGAAATGAATAACCTCACAATCAAATTCAAACTTAGGCTTCAATTGTCGGACTAAGCAAAGGTGTTTAGTTCTTCATAACTTCAAAGGAAAAACAATGCTGAATTGAAAATATCCCCATGAACAATGAATGAGAAACTAGGTTAAATAACCTAACCCTAAAACGAAAGGGAAAAGATAACGAAAATAGTCTAAAAGGAAATAAATATAAAGTGTCGAAATAATAAATTAAAATAAAGTCGGAAATAATAAAAAATAAATAACTTTGGAAAATCCTCCGCGGCTTCCGCTCCGTGTCGTTCCGCGGATCAGATTCCGCGGTCGCGGAAATATCATCGATGCTCTCGACCTGTTCGCTGGAAGGATTTTCCGCGGGCGCGGAACAATTTCCGCGGGCGCGGAACAATTTCTGCGACCGCGGAAAATGGCAATTCTTCACGTTGTGCTCTCGAACATCCTGCACGGTTAGAAAACCGTGCAGCTAATCGTGCAGGCCCTTTTCTGGCTTTTCTCTGCGGCTTCTGTAGACCCGACTGGGTCTATACTTTGTCTTCTTGGGTGGCTTCCTTCTCCCTTCAATATATCTTCATTTAATCTCCTCCAAACCACCATATCTACACTTCTACTCCTCAGCTTCATTCTCTATAGTTGTGCACTAAACCCATATAAATGGCACCCAAAACACCGGTAATAACTCCTAGATAAGCACTACAAAATAGTGCTGATCACTGTGATGGACAGAGCACTTTGGTACGTCATGGACCAAGCCTCTGGAAAGGTTTGACATTATATAGCTTTTGTAATTCTGCACGGTTTGTCACAAACCGTGCAGAATTACAAAAGCCTATTTTTGCCACTCTCTATAGCTTTAGAGGATTTATTTTAGGGCGGTATAGGATTTAGCTTATGTAATTCTCTTCTGCCTCTTTTTGCCACTCTCTTTAGCTTTTATTTTAGGCCGATATAAATTTCATTTCGACCACTACGTATTTTTGGAGTTCCATTAGAGATTTATAAAGACATGAAAATATCAAACAAGTTTCTGAGTACAAATGTTTCATTCAAAGTGTCAACAAACTTAAAAGCATCCACAATTACCACATCCGGGTTACAAATGAAAATATCAAACAAGCAAAAACGTCCAAACTAATTGAGGCAACCTATGCATCTTCCTCTTCGTCGTCCTCCTCATCATTGCGGTGTGCAAAGGGTTTAAAGTCTTGAATGCAATGTCGGACAGCCTCGCGCATGTTGTAGAATTGCTCTTCCTCCGCATCATGGAATGGATTGAGACGATGCAAAGCTTGTCCAATGCAGTACAGAAATACAGAAAAAATAACTAAGGTAAAGCTTGAATTGTATATGTAAATTAAAAACAAACATACAACACATAATTTTACCTAGACATGATCTCTGATACCTGCATCCTGAGGCCTGACACATGGGTGTGTACGAGGTATGTACCAATCCATGTAGTTTACACTGCACTCAAATCCATTTAAAGCAGCAGGGCCCATATGTTCGATCTAGATGGAGTGCTCACTTCTTGCATCCCAACTCCAGTTTGAAGCAGGGTCATATTGTACTATATAACTCTTGATGCTGGGATGTCTGGCAGCTTTGATGGGCTCTATAACCGGTCGGGGAATCTGTTGTTCACGTCCAAACTGCTCGCTACGCGATCAGGCATATATGGCTCTGTGATTCTCATAAATGAGATGACCCCATGAAAGAAGGAAGGAGCCAACTCCGGCATACTGTAATTAACATAGCCATAGGGCTGCCAGTCAACCTATACAAAATTGGATGCAATTAACATAACCGTAAGTACCGTCACACAATTGTAATACTTTAATATGAGACATAAACCACATCATATGATACTTACATGCCAAGGTTGCATTAAATCTAGGTCCTCCCTGTAGTTTCTTTTATGCCTACTACGAGTCTGCACAGGGTTCCATTGCCTTGCATATGGCACATTGTCTTGGAAGCAGGGATTTTGTGCAGGACGAAAGCCAGGGAAGTACAGATAGATCCAAGCATGTACATAAATATGTTTTTACAAACATATCAACCTATACCTTAAATTTAATTAAATAATATAAAAACAATATGCAACACAATTCTTACCAGTAACAATGTATAGCAGGTCGACATCTGACGACATTCATGGCGTGAACACTCACTCAATGAACGATACATGAATGCCAACATCCCGGAACCCCAAGAAAGATTACGAGTAGCATGAACATCACTCACGTAGGTCAGATTAGGCATGGGCAACATGGGTTGGGACTTGTCGGGAAAGAGGGTCGAGCCCATCAGGTACAGCAAATAACCCGACGCGATCCTCTCATCATCCAGATCTGTGTTCAAGCAATGATTTTTCAGGTTGTCTGCAGTGAGCTCACGTGCATCCATTTCGGGTGTCAAGGAAAAGAACTCCATTGCCCTCAGCACTTGTTCATTGAACAATTCATTTTTGCCCTTGATGCGATCCTGGAGAGGAAGTCTCATTCCATCCCCATCAATCTTGAGGCCCAAAATCATGTAGACATCCAACAGAGTGATCATCATCTCTCCAAATGGCATATGAAATGAATTGATCTCCGGCTGCCATCGCTCCACAAATGCAGAAATCAAAGGCTGATCTACATAAGTGTAGATCAGGTCCTGCAAATGTGTGATGCTGCTGTTTCGGGCAAGATCACACCATGGAGAGTAATCGTCTAGCCTCCATTTCCTTAGTTGCTCATGCATGTGCTGAAACGTGAGAGTTTCTCGCTCCTATAAAAAGAATATGTTAGATACAAAAATAAATAGGGAAATAATTTAATAACAACATCAAGTTTTGATAACTTATGATGCCCTGATAAATGAAGTATGTTGTGTGGGCCGTGAAGCTAAACAACAGGTATGGGTTCTCTGGACCTCCCACTACAGGTCCTACCAACTTCGGATCGATGGAATCCCGACCTCCAGCCTGTCTACGTTGTCTACCCTGCTGCCCAGGCTGTCTACCCTGCCTAAGCTGTCTAGAAGCAGTTGGTTCCTCCGCCGGTTCCTCAAAGCTAGGCTGCTAAGCAGGACAAACACCTTGCCCACTCATATCTCCCGACCACATAGGCTAACCACTAGGCTGTTCTGGTATAGGAGGGTACATATCATGTCAGATCCTATAAAACAAATTATTAGAAACAATATTAAATAATGTAATAGTAGTTTAATTAACTAAGCATATATATAATTACTTACCACATACGGGTTAACATTCTGGTATATGGGTGGATCGTTAAACGGCATGGTGTTCAATGGCGGGTCTGAATATACCGGTTCATTTACCGTGCTCGGTCCCGCTCTGTCGCCTTGTTTTGATTTTTTCTTCACAAGTTCCCTTCTTCGGTATACGATGGGCTCCTGATCTTGTTCTTGTACCTTATGGACAACGTTCCGCCTTCAATGACGGGCAGATCTTGTCTGGTTATCCATCTGTAACAGGAAATAACAACACATTAGAAAAATAATCATATATTCAACCTAAATCCATATATTATTAAAAACTCGACACAATAATCAGCACATTCAATCCAATAAAATTACCAGCTCAATATCCATCAATTTCAATTCAAAAAGACGAATTGAAATTTTCATCAACTCGGATAACAAACCCTAAACTCAAAGTCCCTAAACTACAGATCCGTCTGTGACGGATCGAATAGATCCGTGTGTCGCGGACAGATTGTTCGGGTTCTTCCACACAATCAACCATGCCGAGATCCCTAAAATTCAAACAAACAAATCGACAATATTTGTCCAGATTCAAGAAATTTTTCCATTTGAAACAACATTCAAACAAGTTCAAATCCAATATTAAACACTTAATACCCTAAAACCTAATTCATCAAAAAATTGTAAATAACATTCAATAATTTCAACACCATTAAACTACTAAGCCAAGAATAAGTATAGATTTAACTAACCTGACAAATCGTGACAGACGAATTGGATTGATACGTGACGGATCGAAAGGAAGCGAAAGTAGCGGAGGAGATCGAAAGAAGACTTAGGGTGAAAGTGGTGGAGGAGACGAAGTTGCTGTATTTATATACAACAACTTCATCCGTGACGGACGTATGCTATCCGTCTGTCACGAATGAAAGGCATCCGTCTGTGACGGATGAATGGCATTCGTCCGTCACGGATGAAACAGGGCGCGAAATAGAAAATTACCCGGGGCGTGAAATAGCAATGGCCTATAGATATAGATAAATAAAGATATAAAGCAGTGCAAATTTACTATAAGGAGTGAGCGTGATGGGCTGCAGATTAAACATAAACAAACGGTCCATATTAATCCGCACTTAAACACGAAATGTGTGTCCATATTTGATCAGATCTCTCAAGATCATATCTGCATATAATTAGAAAAAACCTATATGCACAAGAAAATTCATCTAAATGCACACTATCTGGTGCGTTAAGTGTAGCAGTTCAAGTTTATGCGGTTAAATTAGACGTATAAGGGGCAGAAGGGTCCAAATAGTGAAAAGGGGAAAAAAATCTTATGTGTTAACATTTAACGCACATGCTCTATGCGTTAAATGTTAACGCATAAGAGCTGTGTGCTTTAATGGACTGGGCCTTACAAGGCCCAGTCCATTAAATCACGCGTTAACATTTAACGCACAGTTATGCGTTAAATGTTAACGCATAAGAGCTGTATGCGTAAATACGCGTACATCTCTTCTTCTCTATTTCTCCCTCTGGTTTTCGTTTTTTTTTTGCAGATCTGAGAAAGCTTTTTTTTCGATCTCGATTTCCATCTTCTCCTCTTAGTTTTCGTAAAATTCAGGCATGGAATCAAGTTGTGGTGGTTCTGGCGGTCCGAATGGTGGTGGTGAGGTGGCCGGAGGCAGTGGCTTCGCAGATCCGGCGTCAGGGCGTGTCGAGGAGGTAGCGTCGCTGGCGGTGACGCGTTCTGGGCATGGCGCGGATGGGTAGGCCTCGTGTGGTGGCATCGCTGGCGGGGGCTATGCAGATCTGGCGGTCGGAGGTTTAGGGGAGGCGACAGGTGTCTGTGGTTCTAGGCAGTGGGCGGCTGTTAGTGGTGTTGTTCAGTTGGAGGCCCCGGGTGGAGGTGGTTCAAGGTAGATGGAGGCCTCATGTGAGAGCACCGGTGAAGGTCCGGCAGGGGTTTGGGTGTCCATGGAGGAGGAGGCGGATACTTTAGCCCGACGACGGACGAGGGGTAGTGCGAGATGACGGGTGACCCGATCGAGTGTGCCAACCGACGTTACACCTACTCCTGCACCAAGCATCCGTCAGGTAAGTAATGCATTTTGAGAATAAATTGTATTAGTTAGATTTGTTAGATTTAGTTAAATTGTATTCGTTATGAAATTAGAAATTAGATTCGTAAGATGTAGGTATGAATATTATGAAATTAGATAGTATGCATATTTTAGAACTGAAAGAATATTATGATTTTAGAATTAATATTTTAGATCCAAATTTATATTCATTAGTTATAATATGAAATTAGAATTGAACAATAAATATGAAATTTAGATAATTTAGATATGAAATTAGATTATTTAGAAATTGAAATAAATATGAATTTTAGATTATTTAGAAATTGAAATAAATATGAATTTTAGATTATTTAGATATGAAATTAGAATATGAATTTTAGATTATTTAGATATGAAATTAGAATATGAATTTTAGATTATTTAGATATGAAATTAGAATATGAAATATGAATATCGATTGGGCCGTATAGTGCGCGAATGTGGCTTATTGGGCCTGTTTTGAACATATTGGGCGTATTGGGCCCGATTTGGCCATATTAGGGTGATTGGTCCCTAGATTTCTTCAAATGTAGAGTAATCAAATTAGAACTTAGATTTTCTTCATTATTCAAAATTAAATTTGTTATAGAGAAATATATTAATGAAATGCGATAATCAAATAACGTTTATAATAAATTACCAAACAAAAAATTTAGGCGTTACGGGACACCTTGGGAGGATCTGAGGGGCTGACACATCCGGCTCCGGTAGCCGATCGACGTGTTGTGCCTCGAAGGCTCATCTCAGTGACAGTGCGTCGCCGCGCGACGCAGATAAGGGCGGGATTATTATGTGCAGAGTCGTCAGTTCCAGCTTCTGGTCTGATCGAGGATGCAAGCATGAAGGACGCCTACGTCACATCTGGTGACGATATGGCGGTTGATGAGGCGGCGCGTCAGGTGTCAGACGATGACGAGGACCTGGTGGGAGAGTATAGGGTTTCCTTTGACCCGATTTTGCCGGATGAGACAGACCATCCACCCGCTTGTTCTGTCCCATCTCCTGTGTCCTCCCTCGTTCCCTCCCCGGTCAAGACCGGTCCTGTTGTCCCCTCCCCCATTCCTTCCCCTGCACCGGCTCCAGCTCTTGGGCCCATTCTACGACAGTCTTCTTGGATGCCAAGAGGGCCGCGCATCCTTCTCCTCCTTCCCAGCTACACCGCACACATCGCGAGGGCGATTTATGACCTGACCTATGTAGGCCCTCCTCTCCCTCGTGCCCCCATCCTTCCTAGACAGCGACGCAGGAGAGCTAGAGGACAGGCTGCTCCAGAGGCTGCTCCAGAGGAGGCTCTAGAGGTTGTCCAGGCTCCCCGTATTTTGGGTCGTCAGTTGCGCCAGCAGACTCAGGATTTGGTACATATGTTGGCCATTATCCCATTTTAGGTGAAGTATATAAATTATTTTTGTTAATTTCGTAGCTAATATTAATTATCGAACATTCAGACCCGTAAGGTCTTGAGGGTCCACTTTCATGTCGGCATCGTCACTCACCTGGAGGAGTTCATCAGACCCGAGCCAAACTCATGGTTTCGGCTAGCAGAGCGTAGTGGTCTCACACATCTACGTGTTCTTGGCGCCGGGGCAGTTCATCGCGTCCTGGTCTCGGCTTTTGTGGAGAGATGGCACCCTGAGACGTCATCGTTCCATTTCCCATGGGGCGAGATGACGATTACGCTACACGATGTTTATGAGTTACTTAGGGTGCCCATTGACGGGAGGAGATGTACGGCACCAGGCCTGACTGATCCACAACTTAGACGGAGGATTGCGCTGGAGCTTTTTGGGTTTGAGGATAGTACTCAGGTGGATAGGTGGTACTCTAGTGGCGGCATTCCTATCAAGAGTAGGGATGGCAACGGGGCGGGGAGTACTCTCCCCGTCCCCGTTTTTGGCCCCAGTCCCCGGCCCCGTCCTCGAACGGGGATCAAAATCTTCCCTCGTCCCCGTCCCGCCGGGGATCCCCGTCCCTGTTTCACTACACATAATTTTTTAAATTTTGTCTAAATTTATATATTATTACAATGTAGGGTATAAATGATTTGAGATTTATGGTTTAACGTCTAAAGGTTACAAGGTTTAGGGACTAAACAATATAAAATTTAGGATTTAAGGTTAAGAAAATCACAAAAATATTTTATACGGCGGGGATCCCTGCAGGTTTCCCCGCCGGGGACGGGGCAGGGAACGGGGTGGGGACCTCTATCCCCGCCCCGCTCCCCGTCCCCGCTCGGGGTTTAAATTTCCCCCCGCCCCCATCCCCGTTTAAATTCCACGTCCTCGCCCCCGTAGCGGGGATTCCCCATGGGGAATGGGGAATCCCCGCCTCGTTGCCATCCCTAATCAAAAGGCTACAGGACAATTTGGAACGAATGATGGGGAGCGAGCAGAGGGACGAGAGCATCTTGGCTTCACTTTATCTGTTCCTAATGCTCGGCTCCACAGTGTTGGTCGACAAGTCTACCCGTCAGATCAAGAACAAGTGGTTGGCACTGCTGTTCGACCACGAGGCCACAAGCCAATATGCATGAGGAGCATGCATCTTGGCGTTCATGTACCGAAACTTAGGACAGGCGTCCAGACGAGAGGCGCAGGGCATTTCCAGTTGTGGCATACTTTTGAGGGTAAGAAATAAATTTTAAATTTATGTTATAATTATTTATTTTCTAATCCTCTACTTCGTTCGATCTTGTTATATAGTCATGGATATGGGCATACTTTCCCCATTTCCGTGGACATTATGTCACGGACCTAGTTGTCATGGCCGACGATGCTGGTGCCATCAGAGATGGCCAGGAGGTCCCACAGGGCAAGGATCCTGGCCGTTTGGTTTGTATGTGCCAGTTGCTGGACAACATTAGATATGAGGAGGTAATCTGTTTCGTTATATTAATATTTTAATTTATAATATGTACTTCATGCTAAATATTTTATAATCTGTTTCGTTATATTATTTGTTACAGGTACAGTGGTTCCCATTTGCTAGAGTATCATTTGACCGACCAGAGTACGCTCCTTCCCTGTTTAGAGGGATAATCCAGATCATGGATATACATGATCCGTATCTGCCGGACCGCTGCCTCCGTCAGTTTAGGCATGTACAGGGGATCCCGTAGTTACCTCCAGTGCCGAAATTAGTCACCCGCTAGAACGACCTCATCCACTACTCGGTCACATTCGAGGATCATCTGTTGGGGGCGTGGGATGAGGATCTGAGGCCTCTGATCCGGATTGAGGATCCACCAGCCACACATTATTGGGCCGTGATGGATGACTATCTGGATTGGTTGGACGAGTATTCTCATGTGTTGGTGGATCCCAGATCCACTAGACAATGTCCTATGGGCCCTGTCCATCCCACACCTTCGGTGGACACTCTTGCGGTATGTTTGATTCGTTTAATTCAATTAATGTTTATTATTAACTTGTCATATATAAATTCTAATGGGTATTTACGAATACAGTGGAACTAGTTGGTTGCTGGTGAGCTCCGTGCATATTTGGAGACGCCGATGGATAGGAGCGTTATTCCGGCTGAGGAGGTTCAAGAGTTCATTTGTCGTCTATAGCATATGCTGACTGATGAGACTCCTCCGATGTCCCCCTCCACCTCATGCGTCACAGATTTTTCGGAATTCTATACACGAGCCCGGGGAGGGTAGTGGGAGTCAGCCGGATGGAGATTATGGATATTATGTCTTTTTTGTTATGTATGTATTTTTCAGATGCTGTTAGTTTTTAGTGCTCCCCCGTTGTCTGTAAGCCATGACATCTACTAGTACACATTTAATATAATTGTACATGTGGATGGATATAAGTAAGGAATATTCATGAAATGGGCCAAAATCAAAAAAAATGCATAATGGGCCTAAACTAGGCCCAACAATATGGAATATTCATGAAATGAGCCAAAACCACAAAAATGTATAATGGGCCCAAACAAGGCCCAACAGTATGGAATATTCATGAAATGGGCCAAAATAAAAAAAAATGCATAATGGGCCCAGACTAGGCCCAACAGTATGAGATATTCATGAAATGGGCCAAAACCACAAAAATGCATAATGGGCCCAAACTAGGCCTAACAATATGGAATATTCATGAAATGGGCCAAAACCACAAAAATGCATAATGGGCCCAAACTAGGCCCAACAGTATGGAATATTCATGAAATGCCCAAAACCACAAAAATACATAATGGGCCTAAACTAGGCCCAATAGTATGGAATATTCATGAAATGGGCCAAAACCACAAAAATGTATAATACAAGTGTAAAGTTCATGTTATAACTTCATAATACTTAGTCTTATCCCATTAATGTATAATACAAGTGATAACTTCTTAAGAAATTATAATAATACAATATTATAAACAATAATTATCGACTTCTTCCTACTTCATGCTATACCGTAAGTATAAAGTTCATGTTATAACTTCATAACACTTAGTCTTATCCCATTAATGTATAATACAAGTGATAACTTCTTAAGAAATTATAATAATACAATATTATAAACTATAATTATCAACTTCTTCATACTTCATGCTATATCGTAAGTATAAAGTGAAATACCCCAAAGGTTATAGAAATGGCAAAATGGTAAATAAAATTTTTGGACTTCTTTAAATCAGAAAAAGGGGTAAATAAAAGTGGATCTGGAATTTTGGGGCATAAAACCCCTTTTTTGTCTTCGTTCTTCGCGGGGGCAACAACTGAAGAACTCGTGCTCCCTCCCCCATCACCTTCTTCGATTCAGCCTCCTTCCCGCCGGTGGACGACCCCCGGACCCCGCCGGTGAGCTCGACTCGACTGTGGCCACCACTTCCTTCCCTGAGGCGAGCCGCGACCAGCTGTGGTTCTACTGCTGAGCGTTCGCCGCTGCTGTTGCTGTGCCGCCGTTGTAGTCTCCGCCGACGAGGAGCCATTTCCGGCAAAAACCGCGTGGTTGACGACGAGATGTGGAAGAGTGAGGCCGTGAACCAGCTGAGGTGCGAACAGTCCGGTGCGAGCTGCTGTTGGCTGCCGCGTTGGAGTGCCTGCTGATGTGCCGTGTTCTGTAGTGGTTGCTGCTGTGATTCCGGCGACAAGGAGCCCTTTCCGGCGGCGACTGTGTGTCAACGACGAGGTAAGAGTGGGTCTTCAATCTGATTTTTTGCTGCTGAATTCTATGTTGACAGATTGGGATTTGGGCAGATTTGGTTGCTTGGATTGAATTAGGTTTTGGGCAAGTTTGATTTGATTTCAGGGAGTTGGGTTAATTTTAGGTGTTTTGCTTAATTAATTAAGGAATGATTTTAGGGTTTGAATTTGGGGGTTTGTTAGTAGTGGATTTGTATGAGTTAATTAATGCCAGAGATTTGCTCGGATTGATTTCGCAGGTTCGTTCGAGTTGGTTGGAGGTTTCTGAGGTCGTGGTTGTCGAGTTTGAGGCAAGATAAATCTTGCTAACCCTTCGTATATTTTATAAATTTACTTTTGTCCCTATATTGATTCAGTAATTGATTTAGTCTTGTCTGAGTAAATTAAGTTGGATTATTAGTTGTGAAATTACTTGGTTGAAATGGGTGTGTGTGCGTGTGTTAGTATTTTGTCTCGTATCGGGTTGAATAAATGTTGACGTGGTAGTCAATTGTGACTAAATGTGATTGATTGTTGTTGATAGTGTTTGTTGACACTTGTGTGTGTGTGTTGGGTTGTGTATGTCGACACCTGTGTGTGTTGGCGGTTGTGTGTTAAATTGTATGCGTGCTGGCAGTTGTATGCTGGGATTGTGCGTTTGTGTGTGAATGTGTGTATGCTGGGATTGATTGTTGTGGATTGATTGTCGTGGATTGATTGGATTATTGATTTTAAAGTTTCTTGGTTGAATATATATATATGTGTGTGAAATGTGTTAATAGAGGTCGTGTGTAATGATTGATTGGTTGTCGGTGTGGTGGTTGGATTGTTGTTGATTGGAGGTCGATGGGCCAAGGGTTGGAATGGATTTCACCCAACCGCACAGGGTATACAAGGTATACGCCTACGTCGTTAAGGGCCAAGGATTTGAAAGGGATTTCACCAAACCGCGTAGGGTATACAAGGTATACGCCTACGTCGTTAAGGGCCGAAGGTAGGAATGGATTCCACCAAACCGCGTAGGGTTTACGCCTACGTTGTTAAGGGCCAAGGGTTGAAATTGAATTGGAGGTCGAAGGGCCAGGTGATGATATACTCACCAAACCGCGCAGGGTATACAAGGTATACGCCTACGTCATTAAGGGCCAAGGGTTGGAATGGATTGGAGATTGGATTGGAGATGTGTTGGAGTCGTTTGTGTTTCAGAGTTGAGTTATATTATTGTTTGATTACAATTGGCTGATTGTTGTGATATCCATTATGTGTTGAATGTTGGTTGCGAACTGATTAAGTGATTGTGTGTGGATTATTGGTTGTGTGTTGAATAGTGGTTGTGTACTTGATTATTGGTTGTGTGCTCGGTTATGGGTCATGTGTTGATTATTGGTTGTGTGTGTATATTGGTTGTGTGTTGAATAGTGGTTGTATACTTGATTATTGGTTGTGTGCTCGGTTATGGGTCGTGTGTTGATTATTGGTCGTGTGTGTATATTGGTTGTGTGTTGAATAGTGGTTGTGTACTTGATTATTGGTTGTGTGTGAATATTGGTTGTGTGTGTGATTATGGGTTGCGTGTTAATTATGGGTTGTGTTGGTGAATATTAATTGTATGTTTATGTGTTTGTTGATGGGAAGGTTAATTGGATGTGTTAGTGCAGTAGTGAGTTCGGTATGTTTGGTTAGCCTTGGTTACGTGTTGATAGTAAAATATGTATATATGTTTTGTAGAGTTGATAATTGAGGTGTTAGTAATATAGAAGAAAGATGAATTGGATGTGTTAGTAAGGTCGGATTAGATCGTCTCACCGGTTTTCTCGTTGTGTGGTTGAGGTTAGATTGAATGTGGCTGGCATAGTGAAGAGTGGATAGGAATGGTTATGAATGGTTATGTGATAGCGTGTGTTTATGTTTTGATGTGTGGTCGATATTGGTTGGTTGATATGATAATGATATAATTATGATATAGTATATATATATATGGTGTGGCATGTTGTTGTTTGATATTATTTGATTGTTGTGATAATTTTCTGGTTTTAACTGTTTTGGCTTGAGGAGTCTTGCCAGTCTTTCAAAAGACTGACCAGCTTCGGTTTACGTGCCGTGGTTGGCTGGGGTTTTGGGTCCCCCAGTCAACTGGTCTTTGCAGGTTAGTAGCAACAAGCGGGTTCTGGATCACAGATTGGTCTTCATAGTTAAAGATTTTGTTTTGCATCGGATTTGAAAATATTGTATTCGCTTCCGTGTTTTGGATATAAATTGATGTATTACTGGATGACAGGTTTAAGTATTGATTCAATCTTGAACAGGGATTATTGTTGATGTTTTTTTGTAATTGGAAGAGTTTTGGATTTTTTTCTTTTCTTTAAATCGCCTTATAGTCCTTCGGGACTATGGCACTGTAGCACCTCTGGCCCGGGGTGTTACATAAAGTTTGTGTTATAACTTCATAACACTTAGTCTTATCACATTACTATATAGTACAAGTACTACTTGCTTAAAAATTCATTATAATACATTAGTATAAACTATAACTGACGAATACTTTATAAGTATAAAGTATAAAAATCATAAAATAACAATTAACATTATCATATAGTTATATTAAGCAATGTCTTAAATCACGAAAAAAACAATACAACACAGTGCGTTATAGTTTAACGCATACATTGGGCTCCAATAGAAGCCCAGACAGTGTTGGGCCAAATTCAAGCCCAACACCATGCGTTAAGTTTAACCGCACGGACTGGTGCGGTTACTCTTAACGCACATTGTTGGGCTAATTTTCGACCGTTATAAAATCTGATCGTTGTTGGTGCGTTAATTGTTAATGCACCAGCGGTCGGATTTTATAATGGCTGAATTTCCCTCCTATATATACCCACGTCAATTTCCTTTCTCTTACACATCCAAACACAACAATCAACTCACCTCTTAAGAAGCTAATTGTCAACGGTCATTTTTCGGCATTCACGAGCTCCAGATCCGTCATGCAGAGAATTATTCAGCTTTTCAGTAACATTAATCATCTCTTTTCGGCTTTAGTTTTTGCAAGAGTTTATAGCTTGTGATACAATAATTCATATTCCAGATCCGAGATATCAAGATCATAGGAGAGGATGGCTTCATCGTCCAGCAGTGCACAGGTTCCGGTTACAATGTGCCAATGCAATTTCCCGTTCGTGTTGCACACTTGCGACAAGCCAATTCACTACAAAAGAAGGTATCTCACATGCAAGGATTACATCCCAACGAAGCGGTATGAGGATATGAGAGGGTGTCGTACCTTTAAGTGGCTTGATCCACCGTATGACGACAATGCTGCCAAGATTATCAGAGATTTGGTGCTGGAAAGAAATGAGCTTAAAAAGCTGTGCGACACCCTTTCGGATTCAAACGTGAAGTTGAGGAAGAAGATATATTATCGGGGTTATGATTACAAGCAATAAGTTTATTATGTCTTTTGATTACATAAGTCTGCAAATGTATGAATAATGTTATTATTACAGCATTGAGTTGGAGTCATTGCCTTGTGGTCATTATCCCGTTCACCGCCTCAAGAATTCTAAAGGAGGGTGAGCCTTCGATGACCAAGTAGAACCCGTCGAACTTTCTGATTTGTCCCTTTTTTCTGGCAACAACACATAAATATTTGGAATCCACAAACTCCGGTTCAGTATCATAAGGAGCTTCTTATATGATACTGAACCGGTGTTTGTGGATTCCAAGTATTTCTGTATTGTTGCCAGAAAAGGGGCAAATCAGAAAGTTCGACGGGTTCGACTTGGTCATCGAAGGGTCACCCTCCTTTAGGATTCTCCAGTCGGTCAACGGGATAATTTGCACAACGCAATGACACCAACTCAATCTTGTAGTTATTTGGATGTTGTTAGTTTTTTGTGCTTTGTTTGTAGGACATGACATCTATTTGTAGGCATGTAATCGTGTGGATTTGTAATGCAATATATTTTGGTTATGATTTTTGTACAAGTGTATCATGTCTTTTTGATTATGTAAGTTTGCGAATGTATAAATTCCAATGTTATGATTGCATAAGTTTGATGTCTTTTTGATTACGTATGGATTACTCTGAAACCCACCAAAGCAAAAATAATGAGCAAATAACCAAAAGAGACTCACATCTAAAATTATATTGCATTACAAATCACACGAGTTTTACATCAACTACTAATAATGTGGATCTAATACACCACATAATCTGAATTCGTGTCGGCTGCCATGCGGCATTCTCTAAAGTCTTGCAATTTCGAAACATACAATCCTTCCCACCACTGGATGTTCGGATCACAATGTATTCACCACGCATCCGTAACGGGTGGTAATGGAGAGTCGTCAATGAGCGTCACCTATACGAATACAAAAAAAATGCAATTAGCATACACAATATTGCAAATGAAACATCTAAGTACAGGTAGAGATACGAAACATTACCGGTATCAAGTGGTTGTGATCCCCTACGTGTGCTATCCCCGAAAAATTTAAGAGAGGTGCGAAGCTTGGTCCAAACGCCCGTATTGGTAAGCACAATGAATGGTGCTCAGATATGACGACGACAACAACGTTATACACCGTGGCAAACACTAAACCCATGAATGGCATGTCAAGCCAATAATTCGGGCCACAAGGGGTCTTAACCTGGTCTTGCATAAGCTCGTATCGACTCCCACATTTGTCGATTGACACGCAACTCCTTTGCCATCGCGCTACGAATCAAGGGATATTGACCCTGACTCATCCCCACAAGCATAGCCAAAGACCGATAACCATAGTTTCCGTCTGAACGTACATCCATAGCACCATTAATGTACCCAAACCAGAAGTAATCGATATTCCGAACCCCAAAGTCCACCCCAAAATGAATCATGGGTTCTTCAGGCCAATCCGACGGACGGACTCCCACATGGTCGTTCTGGACGTACATCTCCTCAAATTGTGATTCTTCTGGTTGCGGTTGGGATTGCATGTCCTCAGCGTCGAGCACCACGAAACTTGCTTGCTTTCTGGGACGGCCTGGCCCTTTCACCTTCTCCTTTGCCTTTCCCTGGGCCTTCGCCTTCTTAGACTTCAGTAAGTCTTCTCTTACGTGCTCATGCAAGCTCTTTTCCCTAGTCGGCGACCCCTTTGCCTTGTTCTTCGCACCACTTGGCCTTCCCTTTCTACAGATGTCCGTCGGCTCCATAAGCGTACTCTGTTCCGGATGCTCTAAGGCCATGTACAGTTCACTCAGTTTCCATAACGTGGCTTGGTTCAAAGTACGGCCTTGCACTCTCGACCACATCTCACGCAATCTCAACTCTGGAATGGAAATCGGAACACTGTCGTCAGCAAACGCAAATGTTGTTGGATCCTCTTCCCAATGCAAGTCCTTCCAGAAGTCATGAATGTCGGCTGGAGTGAGAGTTGTCCTCGTAATGATGGTTTTTGCAATATCGTGGACGCACGGCAACCCAAGGCAATCTCTCACCCAATGATCATCGCATACTTCTGAATACTCCTCCTTCACTAGCTGATCATACATGGCCAACAACAAATCAAAACACCTATCCGACACTCTACAAAATAGCCTTGAAAATACCATTCGGGCAAGGTCCGGAAATCCTGGATCGTTGAACTCCATTGGTCGTGTAGACAGTGACTTGTTCATGGTCACCCTAATCGTGTCCATTTGAAGAATGATTACATGGTGGATCCTCACGATCACTCTATTAAAGCCGCCTCTGCTAGACCCCATAATATCTTTCAACACATGATGCATCCCCTCAACCCTATCAAAACAAAAACATTTTTTGCCTTAGTACAACATTCATACCCAATAGTAAACTCTTCCAACTACACAATGTTCAAAGGATACATGTTTGAAGTTCGCGTGAAGAAGTGAAGGGTGTGATCCGTCCACGCTCTTACTATACTTTCCTTGTAAGGAGTCAGCCATTCCCTCTTGACGTATCCAACAAGGCCGCTCTTCCACGACGTCCTCAATGCTCTAAGCCTCTCCTCGTACCTTTCCTCTGTGGTCGAGCAAAAAAGTCCCAAACACTGGTTTGTTAACATATTGACCTTGGCACTATCTTTTATAACCTTGTCGGCATGTGTCTTGATGTTGTTTCTAATATGGACCCAACACAAGAGCTGCCTTATCGGGACGTCTTCGAAAACTACCTTAATAGCTTTGATGAGAGCCTTTTCACAATCGGTCATTATAGCCTTTGGCATAACTCTCAACTGCTCAAACAAGTTCCGAAGGGCACTCACTATCCACTGGTAATGGAAAACTTTTCCGCTCGGGTGAATGCATACGCAATGTTGAACGTCTTGTGAGTGCAGGTAAAACCAACAATCTCCACCAAAGGCATATCATACCTATTCATACACAAAACAAATAAACGTACCAATACTTGTCAATATAACTAATTAAACCCTAGCACATAGAAAAATAACTAACTATTATTAAAATGTTTTACATACTTATTTGTCTTGTATGTAGCGTCAATGATCACCACGTGCGGGAACTTCTTCAACAAGTGTAGCATAAGGATGGGCATCTGGTCCGTAAACATTTTAAAGTATGGTTTATGGTTTAGTGTCTAGGGTTTATGGTTGAATGGGCTAGAGCTACAACAAAGAGTTTATTGTCATAGCTCTAGCCCATTCAACCATTTCTACATTAACTTTAGGGTTTATGTTTTAGTGAGTTTTGGGTTTTGGATTTAGGGTTTATGGTTTATATTTAGGGTATTAGGGTAAAGGGTTTAGTGTCTAGGGGTTTAAGGTTTAGTTTATGACAATTATGATTTAGGTTTAGGGTTGCGGTTTAGGATATGACATTTTGTGATTTAAGTTTAGGGCTTAGGGTTTAATATTAAGGGTTTTTTATGTGTTAGGGTTTAGGGTATGAAATTTATGATGTAAGTTTATCATTTATGTTTAGGGTTTAAATTTATATATTAGGTTATATACTTAGTTTTTAGGGTTTATGTTTTAGTGAGTTTAGGGTTTAGGCTTTAGGTTTAGGGTTTATATTTAGGGTATTAGGGTAAAGGGTTTATGGTTTAGTGTCTAGGGTTTATGGTTTAGTTTATGACAATTATGATTTAGGTTTAGGGTTACGGTTTAGGATATGACATTTTGTGATTTAGGTTTAGGGTTTATGGCTTAGGGTTTAATATTAAGGGTCATTATTTTTATGTGTTAGGGTTTAGGGTATGAAATTTATGATGTATGTTTATCATTTATGTTTAGGGTTTAAATTTATATATTAGGTTATATATTTAGTATTTAGGGTTTATGTTTTAGTGAGTTTAGGTTTTAGGTTTTGGATTTATATTTAGGTTATTAGGGTAAAAGGCTAGGGTTTAGTGTCTGGGGTTTATGGTTTAGTTTATGACAATTATGATTTAGGCTTAGGGTTACAGTTTAGGATATGACATTTTGTGATTTAGGTTTAGGATTTATGGCTTAGGGTTTAGTATTAAGGATAATTATTTTTATGTGTTGGGGTTTAGGGTATAAAATTTATGATGTAAGTTTATCATTTATGTTTAGGTTTAAATTTATATATTAGGTTATATACTTAGTATTTAGGGTTTATGTTTTAGTGAGTTTAGGATTTAGGGTTAGGGTTTATATTTAGGGTATTAGGGTAAAGGGTTTAGTGTCTAGGGTTTAGTTTATTACAATTATGGTTTAGGTTTAAGGTTATGGTTTAGGATATGACATTTTGTGATTTAGGGTTTAGGGTTTTGGGTAAGCAATTTAAAACATTGATCTAAAGTTTGCTACTTTAGTATTTTAGGGTTTACATTTTTTTTGTTCGGTTAATATTATAATGTAACATACGGTAGTTTGCAAAAGATAGATAATGACTATAAGGTTTTTATGTCATTTGATTAAATATTAAGTAAGATGTTGCATTAGCATTATGACATTTTTTTGCCATACTGTTTTTATGTCATATGATTAAATGGAACCATCTTTGTCTTCATATATACACTACCTTTTATTTCTTTCCAAAAATAGTAAAAAACAACGTACACAATCTTCTATATAAAATTCCAAAATTCTCGACTCTTTATTTGTTTCTCTAAATCAAAAATTTTATGTCCCTAAATGTTATAAGATCTTTTAATTGTTTCTCTAAATAAATATGTTGTATATAATTATTTTATAATATTCCAAAATTCACGACCACTACACTATAAATATAGCCCCTTATTTTCTGTTACAAATCACGTTCAGAATCACAAAAATTTCTACATATTCTTTCTAAAAATCCAACATGGTTCATCATATTCCTCATGATATCTCAATCGATACTGATGTGATTTTACTTTCCGAGCTTATACCGGAAAGCCACTATTTTAGGTTTTCACGTATCGCTAACAATTTTTACATTCGACTTTCGTTACCAATAGATTTATCAGAGGATGTTAAGTACATCAAATGTTCAATTACTCTTCCAACTGATCTTGCGAATGAAACACAAAGGTATTTCTTAATTTAATACTTTTTTGTTATATATTATGATTCATAATGTATAAGTTATATGAGTTGGAATTGTATATAGTTTGAATAGATTATTCTTATCAAAATTCATTCTTTTATTATACTGTTTTTTAATATAATCTACTGATTTTTTGTTATATAATATGTGTTATTATGTACATGTTATTGCACTTTCAATTTTTATGTTTGGAATTTTGAAATTAAGAGGGCGTTTTTTTTATGATTTGGAATTCTGGAAAAGGAAAGACAGTATAAGCGAACAGTAGAGAGTAAATAAATTAGTGTAGTATAAATTTTTTGAATCATAGTGTAATAGTTATGTTTGTATGCAATCTATTATGTATGATTTTTAAAATGCTATGTTTTGTATCAATGGGGTTTAATTTTTCAAACAATCTTTTATAACAATAGGGTTCACTTTACTATTTTTTTTGTACAGGTTTCAACATGCTTTGGATGAAATTAATAAGCGATATCGTCCATTCATCTACGAGAGAGATCCTATTCTATTCCCAAACATACAGTTGAACTGTGCAGTCAGGAATGTCGTAGGATATTTCGGTCCAACTCAAGAGGCAAGATTTCATTCAACGTTTGCATCCTATAATCCTATGATTATTGTTCTTACACATGCTGAATCGGACGAAACTCGGCTTGAACAAATGTTTCTACAATATGGGCATGATCGTTATTTACGTATCGATTCATTGTCCAAAGATTAACATAATTACATCACATGGCGCAGAAGTGATGTAAATATATAGATTGAGGGTGAAGGAAGAGAGTATATTTTGAAATTTAGTAGTAAATGCGTTGAAGCATGGCAACTTTCATGTATTTACGAAATGGAAAATGAAATATCCGGACTTATACTTTGGAGTATGTTGGACGAATTTGCAAAGATTAATCGTCTACCTTGGCAACACTTGAACGAGAGGCAAGAGTTGATTAATTTGTCAGATGGAGAAGAAGAAGAAGAAGAACCTTTTGAGGAAGAAAATGAAGAATAAGATCCTACGAATTTCGCATGTTTTTTAAGTTGAAGTTATTCATAATTTTCTATGTCAGTTGAAGTTATTCATAATTTCGCATGTTTTTATTTAGGAAATACATTATTATTACTATTATGAAGTTTTTTTTATGGATATTTAAATAATTTTGAATGGTATGTTTGCTTAGAAAATATTGTATAATGAAGTTAATGTTTTTTTTAACGTAATATGTTCATAAGCTGAAAATATTAATGTCTTTGTTTGGTTATAGATAAACACTTAAGGAAAGTAAGACTATGAATATAAAGTAATTTTTTTCAGAAATGCAATCAAATAATGAATATAATTTTTGGTTATGATTGTTTGCAAGGACATGTTTTATTTGATTTATAGGCATCATACTGAATAAAAAATTGTTTAAAGGAAAATAATATTTTTGTATGATTAGTATCCTTATGTTGGTAAACTGCAAAATAGGAATTTTAAATGTTTGATTACTTATAGACGTGAATCTGTCTAAGGAAGTAATAGATTGATCTAAGTCTAAACCTACAAGGAAATAAATATGTTTCATATATTTGTAAGTTTATATGATTGCACATTGAAAAAATATCATTTACGATTTTTAGAACATGTATAAGGAGAGTTATATTCTTTTTTATGTTAAGTTGTTAAATAAATAGCATGTCGAGTATATGAATATATTTTGAAGATCATTTATTATTGTATTTTAACTTAATTATTAAAATAATGATAACTTTTATATATCCTAGCAGATGGCACAAGGAGTTTTGTATGTGGTTTTCAGAGAAAAACTAAGAACCAGTTACATCGTAGGAGGTATTGATGAGTAAGGTTTTACACGAGAATTGCAGAAAACTGCTCAAGGTCATTGAAACTTAAGGTATTGTTTTTGTTTATGTGGTTAGATTTCTAAATCTATATTGTGTTTATTTAGATCTAAATAACTTTGACCTTCAGTAATATGCTTGAGGTTAACTCCATCTCTTTTTCATATATAGATTATTAACAGGAATTATGTGTTCAATGAATGATTTACAACTTCTATGATTTGGTTACAGCAATAGTATTCAGTTAGTTGATAATTTACAGCTATATGGACTTCTAAATCTTTAATTTTTTATTGACAATTGTATTTGTTTTTCATATATAGATTATTAATAGGAATTGTGTGTTCAACGAATTATTTACAGTTTCTATGATTTTTTTACAACAGTTGTATTCAGTTAGTTGCTAACAAGTTATCATGGATGTTATATCTATATTGACTTCTAAATCTTTATTTTTTTATTTAAAACTACATAAAATGTATTCGGTTACATAATTTAAAATTGACTTCTATAATTACAAATTTTATAGAATTGTTGTTCATTGCAGTTGTGTACTATCAATATTTATTTTACAAATATCTAAAAATTTTGTTCATTTATATGATTTAGTTTACAATTGAAGCATTTACTTACAACTTATATGATTTAGTTTACAGCTAAACTACTTACTATACTATTTACAGTTAAACTATTAACTACACTAAAAGTTAGTATAGTAGACATACCTTTAGGTCTTCTTTTGTGTGTATTTATAATCCAAATTTCCTTTGAGTTCAATCCGAGCTCCTACATGATTCCTATATCAATCACAAATCAGTTAAGTACAGACTAAACAAGTAAATCAGTAAAGTACAAAATTAGTCAATTGATGAAACCATGACCTGATTGTATAGCTTGAATCACATTAGCAGATGCATCTTGGAGATTATATGTTGCAACCTGTAATGGCACACATTTTATGATCAGTAACTATTATACATTTTATTGATCATATCAAAGATAGGCCAAATAATACTATAGTAGTCATACCTTGAGTTCTTCCATGTTTAGGTTAAATAAAATCCATATTTGTCGCAAAGTCAAATCCCAGATGGAATCCCTATAACAATAATAAATAAGTTAATTACAAATTAGTTCACAAAGTAACTTAACATTGCAGGAGGTTAATTTTGAAGATATATAACCATGACCTTATTGTATGGCTTTGATCAGAGAAAGACAGTTATCCTGGATGTTATATGTTGAACCCTGTAATTTCAAATAATTTAGAATCAATAATTATAATACAATAATATGATCATAAAAAGGAGAGTGCTAAATTCTTATTTCAGAGAGACTACCTTCAGAATATGAGTAAACTTAACTTCAAATTTTGTCTATCTGATTTCTAGTTCAGAACCATATACATTGGACGTAATATGTTGAAATGTATGCTTGCAGAAGTAAAAAAAACAGTAATTAGACGAAAACTTAAGAAGGATAAATAAATATTGTAGATTGTTATTTGAAATGTTCTACCTTGCATAATATGAAAATATTGAACTTGACAATCCAAATTTAATATTCACTGTTGTTATCAGGACCACATCGAGTGCTCACCTGCAATCAGATAGAGGAAAGGAATTGCAAAGGTTAGTGTCGTACTGTATGAAAATAGTATTTATTATAGATATAATTTGTGGATAAAGGGTACTGTTATATATACTATTGTTCTGTATATAGTATATTTTTATATACGTGGAAACAAATATGAAACATACATTGTAACATATATTAAAATATCTCAAAATTTTCCTTCATATATGATTATAGCATTTCGATCTCTACATCATACTTGCACACAAACAAATAAGACAGCTAAGTGGTGGAGGATTTAAAATAGAAGGGGCCAAAAATATGGAGATAAAGAGAGATTGAGAGAGGGAGAAATAGAGAGAAACAGATATATATATATATAGAGGGGCGCTCAGGTAAAACGAGTCTTGTGGTGAAACGAGTGGACAATTTTGGAGCGTTGGATTGAGGATGATAGATGGCTAGATTAGGAGAGAGAAAATAGGGTATAGTGGGGGTGTGAATCATGGAATAAATATCACCACCAAAATAGGCAATTAGAAGGAGATTGGAGAGAGAAAGATTGGAGAGAGAAAACGTGGATTCAGTCCAAAATTTTTTAAACCGTTCTGCATATCGATACAAAAAATTTACATATCGACACAAAAATTATGAATATCGTTTAATGTTCTTTGCATATCTGTTTATTTTGTTCATGTTCCATCGTATTCATGCTGATATTCACTGTCTTATGTCTGATATTCAGGTATGGTGAGTGCTTATTCATTATTTATATAATGCATCCACTGAATTGAAAAAAAATTGTGCATATCAAAACACATTTTTTGAATATCGTTCAAGTATTTCTGAATATCTGTTATTCGGTATCATACATATCCCATCCACACAAATGAATATCATAGTCATGGTCAAGGAAATAATTCATAATTACAAGTTGCATATCATACAAGTAAATTCTGTATATCACTGTATAAAAAATGGATATCCCATCCACATAATTGCATGGCCGCGATCGCTGCCCTTGAACCGCGCCCGTGACTTGTTCTTTCCTAGCACTCAGCGAGATCTTCCTTGGCCGTGCTCGCGGCTTATTCTGCATATCAATGTATAGAAAATGCAAAAGTCATCCACACAAATGAATATCACATTCACGGTCAATGAAATAATCTATCATAAAAAATTACATATCATACAAGTATATTCTGCATATCAATGTATGGAAAATTCATATCACATCCACACAAATGAATATCATAATCACGGCCAGTGAAATAATCTATAATAACAAATTGCATATCATACAAGTATATTCTGCATATCAATGCATGTAAAATGCATATCACATTCACACAAATGAATATCACAGTCACGGCAAGTGAAATAATCTATAATAACAAATTGCATATCATACAAGTATTATTTGCATAACAAATTGCATATCATACAAGTATTATGCATATCCCTTTCAAAAATAACAAAAGGGAAAAAAATAACAACTGGGTGAGACGATTTCTAGTGTAATTAATTTAATCAAAACAAAATAACAAAAGGAAAAAAAATATACGGAACTGTTCTTCAATTTGCAACTACAATTCTTCAATTTGTAGAATACGATCAAAATATAATCAATTTGCAAAATATAATCAATTTGTAAAATACGATCAAAAAATTACGAAATTGTTCTTCAATTTGCAAATACGGAATTGAATATCACAATCACCGGCGGTGTGGTCGGATGCTTGGGTGGTCGGATGCTTGGGTTGGAGGGTGGATCACTGGCGGTCCGATGCAGGGCTCGCACCGCCAGACCAACACAGAACCAAGCCTCAGCGTGTTGTTGCCGCCGCGCCACGTCTCCTCTTCTCGAACCAGCCCCGGTGCCAGACTCGCGAACGACTATCTAACCGCACCAGCCCCGGATCTCCACCGAGCCCAGTCCCGCCGCCGCACCGTTGCTGTCCGTGCCCAGATCCACCTGCTCGGGGCCAGCAGTTCGCGACCAACATAACCGCTCCGCTCCCAGCCGCTCACTGCTGCGAGCCCCGCACCAGCCCAAGCGAGCCACCGTTCCCTGCAGCGCCGGAGAGAGGAAGACGAGCGAAAGAGGGAGTTGAAGAGGAAGACGATCGGCTGAGAGAAAGGAGAGAGAGAGAGAGAAAGATTAAAAGAGGAAGTTGAGGGGATTTGGTGATTATTGTAATCCCTTGATTTTAGGGTTTGATGGGATCTGGTGTGGTCACATCCACTATATAAATTTGGAAAATCCATCATTAAATCAGAGCCATCTATCCTCCTCTCATCCAACGTCCTATATTTATCCACCCGTTTCACCATAAGAGTCCGATTTACTAGAGCATAGATCTATATATATATATATATATATATATATATATATATATAGAGAGAGAGAGAGAGAGAGAGAGAGAGAGAGACGAACCTCCTTCTTAAAGACCACCTTTTTTGGACCTGAAATCCCTCTGTAAAAATCGCTTTTGGTTTAACTCTGCAAGACAAAGTGTTAAAAAAAATAGATCTGTAAACTCAAAAAAAGAGATAGAGAGAGACAGAAAACTCAGATGGAGAGAGAGAGAGAGAGAGAGAGAGAGAGAGAGAGAGAGAGAGAGAGAGAGAGAGAGAGAGAGAGAGAGAGAGAGAGAGAGAGAGAGAGAGAGAGACGAACCTCCTTCTTAAAGACCACCTTTTTTGGACCAGAAATCCCTCTGTGAAAATCGCTTTTGGTATAACTCTGCAAGACAAAGTGTTAAAAAAAATAGATCTATAAACTCAAATAGAGAGATAGAGAGAGACAAAAAACTCAGTTGAAGAGTTTGACAGACAAACACACACACACACACACACATATACACACACACACACACACACACATAGAGAGAGAGAGAGAGAGAGAGAGAGAGAGAGAGAGAGAGAGAGAGAGAGAGAGAGAGAGAGAGAGAGAGAGAGAGAGAGAGAGAGAGAGATGAACCTCCTTATTAAATATTATCTTTGTTGGATCTGAAACCCATCGCTGGCTTTGCATTTTAATTGAAGACGAAGAGGTGGTGGAAATGGCTTTTGGTTTAACCCTCCAAGACAAAGTGTAAAAAAAAAATCAGAACTATAAGCGCATCTAGAGAGAGAGAGAGAGAGAGAGAGAGAGAGAGAGAGAGAGAGAGAGAGAGAGAGAGAGAGAGAGAGAGAGAGAGAGAGAGAGAGAGAGAGAGAGAGAGAGAGTTGATTTGAACTTTGAATGGTATGACAAACAAACAGATAGAGACAGATCAATAGAATCAGGAAAGTTGAAAGAGAGAGAAATGAGTTAGTGGGGTATAGATGAATCGGGAAATATCTTCATTTTTTAAATTTGAATTGGGCTAAAATTTAAAGCTGATATTAAACTGTTTACTTGGTCCAATAAGCCCATTAAATGTATATGTGGTCCAATAAGCCCATTAACAAACGAGATAGGGGGTTGTATTCAAATTTACACTTGTTGGGCCGCAAATAAAAATTTGTTATTAGGCCATTAAATTTTAACAGTTGTATTAAAAATTAAGAAACATTAAATGGGCCATAAAGCCCATAAACTTACTCGGTTTGATTCTAATTTAACTATACATATTGGTCAGGAAATTTTGGGCCGGAAATTTATATGTTTGTCAGTGTTTGGGCCGTACATACAAAGTTATAAATATTTTATTTGGGCCTATTAGCCCATTAAATTCTATCAGGGCCATTAATATTTTTCTAAACATTCAAAGGGGCAATAAGCCCATATAAAGTTGGTGAGCAGAGAAATATACATTTTTTAAACATAATTCTTTTCGTCGTCTTCCTATCAATCAATTCACGCTAGATAACTTGTAAAAAAAATCATGAAAAGAACAGATATCAGACTTAAACAAAACAAGATTAAGTGAAACATGCATAGTCTTTTATAAAGTAATCTATGTCAAGTTATATTATGTATAAAGTCTAAAATCAATTAACTAGAAGAAAATGACTCATATGAAATCAATGTTTTGACTCATTTCAGACAGTAATGAATCAGAAAAAAAAAACATTATTATTCAGTAAAGGAGTGGAGGATTTCAAACGGAAGGGGTCGAGAGAGAGAGAGAGAGAGAGAGAGAGAGAGAGAGAGAGAGAGAGAGAGAGAGAGAGAGAGAGAGAGAGAGAGAGAGAGAGAGAGAGAGAGAGCTAGAACATCCTCCATGGATCTGGAGATTTAATAAAAAGGAAATAAATTTTGGAGAACAGATACAGAGAGAGATAGCGAAACAGCAGAAATGGAAAGTTGTGAATGAGATAGGGTTAACTGGATCGGCCAAGATATCTTTCTTTTTTTAATACACATGAATATATATAGGGTAAACCGGTATGGCCTCATTGCATAACCCCATTAGAAAATGTTGTAACTGGGCCTTGAATCCCATTGATCCAATTTGATTACTAAAAATAATCTGAGAGTATATACAGATGTAATAGGCCATTGCTAATTTACTCGGTTGTAAGTTTCTGTATACAGATTGGGCCGGAAATAGTGGGCCGACAATTTTATCTTTTTTCTAATATTGTCATTGGGCCTAGAAGCCTGTTAAACATAATGGGCCTATAAGCCCACTAATTAATTGAATGATTTGTTTATAAATATACATATAGTCAAATTATTGAACCCGGTATTATTATATCATACTATACTATTGGGTCATACTATAGTCAGTTGTATTCAAATTTAATGGGCCTAGAAGCCCATAATATTGTAGCAGCGTCAATAAATATCTAGACTTTTCTAGAGCCTTCAATAAATATCTACAATTTAATGGGCCTAGAAACCCTATAATCCGTTGTATTCAAATTTAATGGGCCTATAAGCCCATAATGTTATAGCAGCGTCAATAAATATCTACACTTTTCTAGAGCCTTCTTTTCTGTTGTTATAAATATGAAGTATTATTTATTATTCGGTTGTTATAGTTTTTTTTTTGAAATCAATTTTTTAAGCAAACATAGGTTTCAATCAATTCATTATAATGTTTGCTAAGAAAAAAATATGGCAATAAAATTCTGAGACTAAAACCAAAAACATTAATACAAAAATAAAACATAGGTTTTTTGTGATCAAATTAAAACAATGAACCAGGAAAAAGAAATCAAGACGTAATGAAATCAAAATCCCACATGAAAATTGTTTCATACCGTTGTGTTGAACATCCATTCGAGCATTTTATAAAACACCAGAGCGCTAGAGTAAGTAAACAGATATACAAACAGATATCTTACATTCCTCTCTGCCCTTGATGACAGTAGGTTTAGGGATAGAACATCATTGTTGAAGTTACAATCCTTACACACGTCCAGACATCCTCATATGAAATGAAAAATAAAATTTTGTAAGAGATAATTAAGCAGGAACTAAACAATGAGGTTAAAATAAAAATCGAAATCCCCCTAATATTTTTTCATCCAATTTTATTGAACACAAACCAGTTGAGCATTTCAAAAGGAATCGGTAGCCATAAATGGATATAAATTAAGATATATAGAGATCTTACATATGTCGGCTCTAGATCGGCTCATATATCCGTTGGCTGCAAAGCATGGTTTTTTAATCTGTCACATATGTCAGAAAATTAGGGTTTATGTATCATAGTTCCTATTTATAAACTAGTTAACAAAAGAAAATGATCTAGAGACACAAAGAGAGAGTGAGAGGAACTCACGTATGGTGGAATCTAGATCTTTCCGGTGGTGGTACGAATCGTTTAAGCCAAATCGTTTATGGCTTAAACCTCCAAGACGAACGGCGAAAAGGCGAAGGGAGTAGGGAGAATCCCTTTTCGATTTTAGATCTGTAAACAGATCTCTTCAAACTAATTTGTTTTGGATCTGAACTTGGTGAAAAAGGAAGAAGACAAACGTCGAAGCAGAGAGATGGTTGGCCGGGATTTGTATCTAGAGAAAGACAATCGCGAAATTGTTTGCATCAGGCGAAGTTTGGAAATGGATTTTGGCCAAGGTTGAAGAAGGCCGAGGTTGAAAAAGGCAAAGGATGATTTTTACACAAAAATCGCCATGGATCTATAATTTGTAAGCTTAAAGCTTCACAGAGAAGGAGAGCGAGAGAGACAACCCAAAAACCCCATGGATCTGGAATTCGGCGAAGGTTGAAGAAGGCGAAGGTTGTTTTTTTAGAGAAATCGCCATGGATGTGGAAGTTTTGAAGCCATGGAGATCTGTATTTGATGAAGGCTGCAAAGGTTCACAGAGAAGGGAGCGAGAGAGAAGACAGAAACGGCAAGAATGCAAGATGGCTCTTAGGGTTTCCGCATAAGGCTTTAGAAGCATCTGGTATTGATGCTTGGGTATTGGGCCTTAGCCATGAACCGAACGAGCCCAATTTACTTATTAAAACATCAGCGGCCCAAATGTTATAAGCGGCAGCTGTTCAACGAGCCCAAAAACAAGTAATAAGTACACAATCCATGTATGGGCTTATTGGCCCATAAGTCCATTTAATTTTTAAAATTATTTCTTATATTTTTAAAATATTAAAATAAATATTTAGTATATACATATATTTTTTTCTACTTCTGCATAAATATATTAAGTATTTATTTATGTCTAAATTTTTAATTATATTTAATAAATGATTAGTATGTACATTTAATTATTTTTGTACGAATATATATAAGATTTTCCAGTGATTGTGGTATGAACGAAATTAAGTTGATTTTATTCAACGAATTATATATACATATTTTCCAGTGATTATGTTATTAACGAAATAAAGTATGTTGTATAAGTTCATTAACAATTACGAGGCTCATTAATAGTTTACACATTTAATTGGCCAATAGTGTATTAATTATTTCATTTTTGTTTATCAATATCAATATATTAAAAAAAATAGTTAGTTGTATAAAATTTTATTATATATTGGGCCTGAAATATATTTAAAAAAGTTTGCATTCGGGTCTATAAGCCCATTATAGTTTATAAGGCTCATTAGTATTATTAATTATGTAATGGCCCAATAAGCCCAATAATTAATTTATTTTAGTTTATATATATAAATATACTAAAACATATAGTCTTTTGTGAGCGAAGGCGGAGAATCAATTTAAAGTTGGGCCTATAAGCTTATTAAACCAATTAAAAGTTGCATTCAATATTTATGTCTTATACATTTAGTAGCTATAAATTTATATTATATTTTTTTTAATAATAAAATAAATAATTACTTTGTAAATTTTGTAAATTTTTTTATTACTTATATTAAGTAGTTACATATGTTTATATATTTTTATAATATTACGAAAAAAACATTAGTAGTATGTAGATTTATTTATTTTACTTTGAATATATTTCAGATTTTCAGGGAGATTTTGTTATGGACAAATTAACCTGACATAACAAAACGTTGAGATTGGTTGTTATTAGAGAGAAATGACAACGGACAAATTCAAATCGACCAGGTTAATATATTGCATTAAATTCTTTGACATTTGTTTCCGATAAATTGAAATATGAAATTTAATATAAATACTAATTATGCAGGATCTATTTTTGGAGTTAGTCCCAATTCTTCCGTTAGTGATCGTATCCCCTTGTCCGGCATTTCAAATGGTTAGTAATGATTATTCCATAAAGTCTCTATTTACTTCGATTTGTCCATCTATATTGTAATAAGTGTTTGATGTTCGATAATACAATATATCTTTAATTTCATGATGCCGATTTTTTTTAATGTTTATAATAAATTAAAGTATGTATATCTCTATCAAAAGATATAATTGTTGTTTTATATTTTTGTCTTATACGTAAAATTTGTAAAACATATCCATCTATTTATGCAGTCAACCAGAATATTACACCGTTGGCTTTGCATTTAGGCAGAACTGATCAAAACGTTCATAATTCACTTTTACCTATTAGCGTGTCAGACAAAGAAAACTCTGGTACAACTTTTTTTTCTTACTATTCATTTTATTAACTATCAAAATTTATGTTGTGTTACTATCATTAATAAGTACATTATGATATAACTATTTATTTGCAGTTAAATTGCAGAATGTCATGCTTAAAAAACAAATTGATTTGCAAAATGTCGAACAAGGTATGGTATTCTTAAAAGTGGTATGAAATTTCATTTTATTAATTTCTAATACTAGAAATTTATTTTCATGCACAAATTAGCTCGACAAAGGAGGAAGTTGAGAATGAATGTGATAAGGCATAAGCGGGATGGAACACCGCTAATCGAATCAGGTTAGAAAAACAAACAAAAAATCATATTTAATTACAATTTAAAATTAATGTAGATTTTGCTTAACTAAAATTTTATGCAGGCAATATACTTGGAAATATTAGCAAGTCCATATGATGCGGGAGCATCCGAGGTCTCATCCAAGGCGCCCACAAGAGAAGATGGTCCACTCACAAGGGCTCGAGCCAAGCGTATTGATGCAGGAGCATCCGAGCCTTCACCCAAGATGCACACAAAGAAAGATGGTCCACGCACAAGAGCTCAAACCAAGTGTATGCAAGAGAAGATCAAGAACTTGGCGAGCCTCCACGTTTCAAGGGAACCCACCTTAGTCGAGGACTTCACCGAACCTACGCTAAGGACCTTGGTCACCTTCCGAGCCAAGCCTTGCGTGGGAGAATGAAGGCCACAAGAGACGGGGGCTCCAGCCACTGACTCGGCCCACAACACGGCCGAGTGCCCAGCCGAGTTCTCGCCCCAGAATGCTGACACGGCCAACAACTCGGCCGAATTGTCAACCGAGTTATTGACTGTTTTGTTGGCCGAGTTGAGGGAAGTCCGGGGCTTTCTTGTGGGGGCCACTTGGGGACTTTCTTCCTTGTTCTTTTAAGTGTATTTTAAGACCCTTTTAAGTGCCTTTATGTGGGCCCTTTGTTGGCTTGTTTGGCCTTTGTCTTTAGGTAGTATATAAGGCTTTTTGCTTGTCATTTGTAGGAACTTTTTGATGATATGAAAATGTTGCTTTGAGCACATGAGCTTGAGAGCTCTCATGGAAGAGTGTTCTCCATGGTTGATTCGAACTTGCTAGGTTGCTCTTGCGTTGTGCCAATTTCATCTATGATCTTGGTGCTCCAAGGCTTCATTCGCCTCCTTCTCTTGCTCTTTGGACACGTCCATCGTTGTGGGGGATTGTAGAAGGAAAGGTCGTTTGTGCACATTGGTTTGGTTATTGGCGACATTGTTTGCCAAGGGTCTCTCCATTGCATCTTTCGGTTGTTCCTATATCCTTGTTTATTTCTTTGTTTCCTATCATTTGCTAACTTATTCTTGTTGTTCTTGGTGTTCTTGTTGTCTCTTTTCTATCTCCACCTTTAATCGAGTCCTTGGCGTCTAGATCGGGCCACTCGCGGCTAATCCCCGCATCAAATTGGTATCAGAGCCATCTCGACGCCGAGCCACCACCATCTCAGCCGAGCCACCACCTTTGGTTAGCTCCTTGAGTCTTCTTTTCCATTTTTCTTCCTTGTGTTCTTCTTGTGTTCTTCATGTTCTTCTTGTTCTTCATGCTTTGTTGTGTTTAGTTTGTGATTGCTTATGCTTGTGTCTTGTGAACTTTGTTGCCCCACCACCCAACCACCATTACCTCCGAAAAACACCACCTCTCCACCACCAAAACCAGCTGCAAAACCCCTACCATTCTGCACGAAATTCAGCCCCAAAAACCAGCTGCAAAACCCACCCAAAATCTGCACAACCCACCTTCAAAACCACCTACAAACCCACCCCAAAATCCAGCTGCAAAGCCACGACCCTAAGCCCCCAAAAACAGCTACTTTTCAGCCCCAAAAGCAGCTGCAATTCAGTCCTAAGACAGCACACAAAAGCTGCCCAAAAAGCCACCTACTCCCTTTTGTACTATCCTATGTTCTACTAAGTCAAATCACCTTTTGTTTGTTCCAAAAGTCAAAGAATAGAAGCTACCAATACTATTCCTACCTCCTAAAAGTTGTGATCTTGCACGTGTGACACCAAGGAAGGCAAGAAAATTTTGTGACTTTGCTCCATATCATCTTTGCTTCAATAGTGAACTAGTAAGCAAGACTTATTTTATCTTCTCTTGTAATATTGTTGTCTTGCACGTTTTTTTTTTATTAAAAAAAAAATCAGAAAAAGAAAGAAAAGAAAAACAAAAGCCAAAAAAAAAATGGCTTGTTCTTGTATGAAGACATTGTTGTTCTTGATGTTATGTTGCTATCACCAAGTGATCTAAGCTCCAATTGCAAGTGATTTTGATCACCAAAAACAGTGAAGAACTCGGCCCCTCACTCGGCCGAGTCTTGAACCGAGTTGTGTTCTGAATTCCCGGTTTGCCTTGAACCTTATCCTTGAACCTCAAGCTTGATTGCCTACCATCTTACCACTCATTTTAATCCTTTGGCAACTTGTTTATGAGTTCATGAGTATTGGTAAAAACAAGCTAGGTATGACATTGCATGATTGAATTTCCTAAACACAATTCCTTGTGTCTTCATTGGAGTCTTTGTTGTGTTTTCCTTCTTGTTGTCTTATTGAGTGTGTCTTCTTGAGCCTATCATTTTAAGTCCAAGAGCTTGTCTTTATTGGTTAAGTGTTGTCTAAGATCACCAAGTCTTATATGAAGTTTTTGTCCTTCTCAAGGCAATTTTACATTCCAAAAGCTTGCATCGACATCAACAAGAGAGTGAGTGATCAAACACACGAGTGATCAAACACTTGTGAGGATTGTTTTGTTTTCACTAACCCTAAAATGTTTCTTGGAGTTTGTTGATCATGTATTATGTAGGAAGCCCATCACATGGAAGGCTCGGTGCCAAGCCACCCGAGCACGAGATGCACCGAGGAATCCCAAGGCGTTCCTATCATGAGGAGCCAAGGCGAGCATATGAAAATGAAGAATGGGAGCAAGTGCCACATCTAGGCTTCCAAAGAAGGAGAGCCCGAGAGCAAGAGCAAGATGGTATTTGCAATACCATGGTGAGAATCCCATCTTTTGGAGGCGAAAGTGAGCCATATGTGTACATGGAATGGGAGATCAAGGTGGAACAAATATGGAGTTGTCACAACTTTCCCGAGCATAAAAAGGTACAACTCGCCGCCCTTGAATTCCATGATTATGCACTAACATGGTGGAAAAATCTTGTGACACAAAGGAGAAGAGCCTTAGAAGCACCCTTGACAACTTGGGCTCAAATGAAGGCCTTGATGAGATATCGCTTTGTGCCTCAACATCTCATCCATGTTCTAGAGCAAAGGCAAGCGAAGTTGAGACAAAGATCAATGTGTGCCAATGAGACTTACAATGCTAGGCAAGTTGCAAGAGTTAGAGCAAATGTGTTTCAAGATGAAGAGACCACCATGGCTAGAAACCAAGGAGGAAGAGGTTCTAGTGGCCAGCCAAACTCTTGGAGAAGTGATAGCCAAAACCGAGGCTATCAACCATATGGCCAAGACTCCCCACAAGGAAGGGACAATGGAACCTTCTCAAGTCCTCATGTGGAGCCAAGGAGTAGTGCTCAACCAAGCTACTCCACGCCAAGCCTAAGGCCCCCAACCATTGCTCCTAATGCTCCACGAACACCATTGGAGGAAATTTCGGGCATGCTTAAGGAAATATCGGCCAACCTTGATCGCTTGGTCAATATGATGGTGCCATTGGAGGCAAAAGCACCCGAGGAAGAAGTTGAAGCTAAGGATGTTAAGGAGCCCAAGCAAGAGAAGGAAGATATGCCAATGGAGACTAATGAAAGGGAAGTAACACTTATCTCCACCTTTTTGATTCCATCTCTTGAGTTTAAAAATGAGCATATCATTCCATATAGGACAATACACATGAAGAAATCAGTCCTTGCATTCAAAACTAGACCTTCTTATTGTGGAATGCATCTTGTTCATAATATGATCCTTATGTCCACGTATGTGTGTTATGTTGATAGTTGCACTCCTAAGCTTGAACATAGAACTAGGAAAAAGAGTGGATTACTATTGGCATGCTTGTTTGGATATCATTTAGTAATTGGAAGACTTGTGCTTACATTCTTGCAATTGTGTGGACATACTAATCACCATTCCTTCTCTTTTCATGGAAAAAATGTGTTACTTAAACCTATGACTCCCTTGCAGGTTGCGGAAGAGTATGACAAGGGGTTTATCAAGGCTAAGGAGGAGGAAGGCATGAAGAGCCACAAGGCGTTCCCGAAGAGATCAACCAGCTCATCAAAGCCGGGACAAGCCTTTCTAGCATTCAAGAGGAAGTTACATCTCAAGGAAGATGATGACTATGGAGGGAGCCCCACCTTAAAGCTAAACGGGATCCGAGGACGGATCCTTTCCAAGAAGGGGAGAATGATGCGGGAGCATCCGAGGTCTCATCCAAGGCGCCCACAAGAGAAGATGGTCCACTCACAAGGGCTCGAGCCAAGCGTATTGATGCAGGAGCATCCGAGCCTTCACCCAAGATGCACACAAAGAAAGATGGTCCACGCACAAGAGCTCAAACCAAGTGTATGCAAGAGGAGATCAAGAACTTGGCGAGCCTCCACGTTTCAAGGGAACCCACCTTAGTCGAGGACTTCACCGAACCTACGCTAAGGACCTTGGTCACCTTCCGAGCCAAGCCTTGCGCGGGAGAATGAAGGCCACAAGAGACGGGGGCTCCAGCCACTGACTCGGCCCACAACACGGCCGAGTGCCCAGCCGAGTTCTCGCCCCAGAATGCTGACACGGCCAACAACTCGGCCGAGTTGTCAACCGAGTTGTTGACTGTTTTGTTGGCCGAGTTGAGGGAAGTCCGGGGCTTTCTTGTGGGGGCCACTTGGGGACTTTCTTCCTTGTTATTTTAAGTGTATTTTAAGACCCTTTTAAGTGCCTTTATGTGGGCCCTTTGTTGGCTTGTTTGGCCTTTGTCTTTAGGTAGTATATAAGGCTTTTTGCTTGTCATTTGTAGGAACTTTTTGATGATATGAAAATGTTGCTTTGAGCACATGAGCTTGAGAGCTCTCATGGGAGAGTGTTCTCCATGGTTGATTCGAACTTGCTAGGTTGCTCTTGCGTTGTGTCAATTTCGTCTATGATCTTGGTGCTTCAAGGCTTCACTCGCCTCCTTCTCTTGCTCTTTGGACACGTCCATCGTTGTGGGGGATTGTAGAAGGAAAGGTCGTTTGTGCACATTGGTTTGGTTATTGGAGACATTGTTTGCCAAGGGTCTCTCCATTGCATCTTTCGGTTGTTCCTATATCCTTGTTTATTTCTTTGTTTCCTATCATTTTCTAACTTGTTCTTGTTGTTCTTGGTGTTCTTGTTGTCTCTTTTCTATCTCCACCTTCAATCGAGTCCTTGGCGTCTAGATCGGGCCTTACCCAAGCTACACCATTATCTATTACAGTTAATGGTTAGTCATTAATGAAATTTATTTTCTAATATACTTTTATACATGCATGGTCTTAAGTTCGAGGTTATTAATAATCTATCATTATTTAATATTTTAATGTTGAGGTACAAGAAATTCATCTACATTGTCAGGATGTTCATCTAATGTACCACATATAAGTGATGGTAGTATTCAATTGTATTTATAAGAATACTAAACATAGTTATTATTTTATAATCTTGGATTTGTGTAATTTTATAAGAAAAATATTAATATCCATGTATTTATGCAGTGTGCGCCAATATTACGCCGACGGATTTACATTTACCAATAGTTGATCAAATCGCTAATAACTTGGTTATACCTATAAGCCTCAATGACAAGAAAAACTATGGTAACAAATTTATGTTTTATAAAGTGATGTTCTTTAGTATTATAATATATTTTGTCTTACATCACTATGTGTAGTATGATATATCTATTTATTTGCAACTCCGTTATAGAACGCAAGTCTTACCAATCAAATTCATGTAACAAATGTTGAACAAGGTATGATGTTGTTCAGTAAATATGAATTGAGTGATTGCCTTACAATATTTGTAATTGTTTTCCATTTACAAATTAGCTCGACATAAGAGGATGTTGAGAATGAATACGATTAGCCATAAGAGGCATGGAACACCACTAATTGAACGATGTTAGCAAAAAAGATGTCGTATTTAATTAAAATGAAGAAATAATGTATACCCTTAAATTATCAACATTTATACAAGAAATGTACTTGGAAATATTCACAGCTTTGTATGTACCGAAGCTACACCCTTATCTATTACGGTTAATGGTAAGTTCTTAATGAAGCTTTTCCGGTCTCATATATCGTTATACATACATATATGGTATAAATTCCGACGTTGTTCATAATATATGATTATTTAAATATTTAATGTTCAGGTACTACGACTTCATCTGCGGTGCCAGGGTGTTCATCTACATTACCAAATATAGGTAATGGTATAATTAATATCATTTTTTGTATTATTATGTCCTGATAACAATATCCTTTTTTGTATTACATTAAGATTGTTTAACACGTTGTAATGTCCATATTGTATTTCAAAACAAACACCTTTTAGTAGTGTGTAATATTTTTTATACTTGATTTATCGACCTTTATTTCGGTATAACAATAGTGTACTTTGCAGATCTTGTCGCAAAAGTGAATAGAACAACAACAAATCATACTGGTAATCCATGTACTTTTTCGTATTATTTGGTGAGTTGATAATGTAATTTGTTTGTGTATTGCTTAGCACTTATTATAATTTTATAGTGCAATACCTCGATCACGGTGAAGCTGTGTATGAATGTCTGCATTGTGGTGCATTACTATGGCATGCTGAAAGATTAAATACACAAGACCCTTCAAGCGAAGATATATGTCATATATCTTCCTTATGTTGCATGAAAGGAAAAATTGAGCTCCCATTGCTACAAGAGGCACCGCCGTTGCTGAAGAATCTTTTGACAAATAAGCATCCAAAAAATAAACAATTTTGTGAGAACATTATAGCTTACAATATGATGTTTTCTTTCACCTCTTTGGGAGGAAAGGTCTCACCCATCACGAAAGGTCGTGGACCTTATTGTTACCGAATGTATGGTCATAATTTCCACAGAATAGGAAGTTTGTTACCAGTACCCGGGTTAACACCAAAGTTTTTGCAACTCTATATATATGATACTAAAAACGAGGATTCAAACAGAATCAGTGCCATAAGGTATGCCAATTACGTATATTTATATTTATTTTGTTACTATGTACGATTATTTAATATTACCTTTATCATTAAGATATTATTGTGATGTTTACTTTTGACAGCTCTAGAGTCAAAAAAGTTGTTGATTCTCTTGTTACTGAGTTGAGAAAGATGATAGATTAACACAACCCCCATGCAAAGGCATTTAGAATGGCCAGAGATCGATTTAAGGATGAAGGTGTGGCAGATCTCAAGTTGCGCCTGGTTAGCAAAAGAAACACTGATGGTCGGAGATATAATCTCCCAATGAGCTTCGAGGTTGCTGCTCTTATTCTTGGTGATATTGGTACAAATCTCTCGCACATGAACATTATACTTCATACAAGGTCTGGTCATTTACAACAGATTCATGAATTGCATCCTTCGTACCTTGCGCTTCAATATCCGTTGGCATTCCCTTATGATGAGGACGGCTACAAACCTGACATTGCTTTAAGTGAAAGGTGCAACACTTCTACAAGGAATAGGACAAGGGTTACGCTCAAAGAATTCTGTCAGTTTATAATCCATGAGCGTCGAGGCGAAGCTGGGACTCTGAGGTCATCTAGAAAGTTGTATCAACAGTTCTTGGTTGATGTTTATACGATGATTGAATCAGAGAGGTTGAACTACCATTGAACTAATCAGAAGAACATATGGGCTGATTTATATAATAATCTTCCAGTAGCAACGATCAAGGGTCAGACATCACCGACTTCATCTGGAAAGCGAATAGTGTTACCATCTTCATTTACAGGCGGTCCAAGATACATGCAACAGAACTATCAAGATGCAATGGCAATATGCAAACAACATGGTTATCCCGATCTATTCATAACATTCACATGCAATTCAAAATGGCCTGAAATTGTAAAGTTTTGTGAAGAAATGGGTCTACAGCCATAGGATCGGCCATACATTATATGTAGAGTCTTCCACATGAAACTGGAGTCCATGATACAAGATTTCAAAGTAAAAAAATATTTGGCAATGTTAATTCGGGTAACGTCTCTTTCGACTTTCCTTACTTTAGTTGTTGTTTCGATTTCTTATATTTTTTATCCTCACAGGTTTATAGTCTATATATGTATCAATTTATGATTTATTTTAATATATTAGATCATTTGTATTTATTCAGACTTTTTGATGTTTTGCAGTTATTTACACAATCGAATTCCAAAAACGTGGTTTGCCTCATGCCCATATTTTGTTGGTTCTGGAAAAGGAATCTAAGTTGACAACTACTATAGATATTGATAAGGTCATATTGGTTGAAATTCCACACCCAACAGAGGATGTTGATTTATACAAGGTAGTGACAAATTTCATGATGCATGGTCCATGCAGAGCTTCTAATCGATCCTCTACGTGTATGGCAGATGGAAAGTGTATAAAGTATTTTCCAAAACAAATTGTTGAACATACTTTTGTTGATGAAGATGGCTACCCTGTTTACAGAAGACATGAAGATGGTAGAACGATCGAAAAGAGTAGAGTTTCCCTTGATAATCGCTATGTGGTTCCTTACAATGCATTTCTTCTCCTAAAATACAATGCACATATAAACGTTGAATGGTGCAATCGATCGGGCTCTATCAAGTATCTGTTCAAGTACATAAATAAAGGGCATGATCGCGTCACTATTGTAATATCAAGCTCTGATGCAAACAATTTCGGTGATGATGGCATGGACGAAATAAAAAACTATTACAATTGCCGCTATATATCGGCGTGTGAAGTGGCTTGGAGGATTTTCGGCTTTGATATTCATTATAGGACTCATGTTGTTCAACGGTTGAATTTGCACCTTCCTGGTGAGGAAAGCGTTTTATTTGATGATGATGATCCTATTGATGTCGTTTTAAATGATCATGAAAGTGAAAATCAATGTTTCTGCAATGGATGGAGTCTAGAAGAAGGTTCCAGAAGGTAAAGATTTGACATACTTTGAATTTCCAGAGAAATTTGTTTGGGTAGCTTCATCTAGGCATTGGAAAAAACGTGATAGGCGTGGTTCGGTTGGAAGGATTTATCACGTACCTCCGGGCAGTGGCGAGAAGTACTATCTTAGAATTTTGTTGAATCATATTAAAGGGCCAACATGCTATGAAGATTTAAGGACTGTTGAGGGTACAATTTTTCCTACATTTAAAGAAGCTTGCTATGCATTGGGGTTGTTAGATGATGACAGAGAATATATTGACGGGATAACTAAAGCTAGTTTTTGGGGATCGGCACACTATATTAGGAATCTATTTGTATTTCTTTTGTTGTCTCATAGCATGTAAAGGCCGGAGTTTGTTTGGGAACGAACATAGAGGCTTCTAGGAGATGATGTTGTCAACAAACAGAGGAGAATTCTCCAAATTGAAGGTATGCATTTCATTATCGATGTTTACATGATCATATAACTCTATTTGATTTACTTTTTCATGCACATATTTTACTCATCTAATTGTAGTGACATGTGCATGGTATTTATATGCAGATTTGCATCTAACAGATGACCAATTGCAAAACTATGCTCTTGCCGAAATTGACAAGTTATTACGACGAAATGGTAGTAGTTTGAGTCACTACAAAACCATGCCTTCTGTAGATTCAAGTCTCATATCTGAAGGTGTCAACAAGCTTATACAAGATGAACTTCGATATGACACAGCATGTCTAGCCGAGGAGCATGCCCAATTAATTTCTAGATTTATAATGGAGCAGAAAGGGGTGTATGATGAGATCATGAATGTTGTTTTATCAGATAATGGGGGTGTTTTCTTCTTATATGGTTATGGTGGAACAGGAAAAACTTATGTATGGAGGGCACTTTCGGCGGCTATAAGGTCTAAAGGTGAAATAGTCCTTACGGTTGCTTCAAGTGGAAATGCGGCTCTCCTAATACCTGGCAACAGAATTGCTCATTCGAGGTTTAAAATACATTTGCAAGTTAATGAGGATTCAACGTGTCATATATGTTCAGGTACGTAACTTTTTGAGTTGATATGTGCTGCCAAACTTATTATCTGGGATGAAGCTCCGATGACGAATAGGTTTTGTTTTGAAGCATTAGACAGGACATTAAGAGATATTTTATGGGCTACAAATCCCCTTAGTTCAGAACAACCTTTTGGAGAAAAAGTCATAGTATTTGGTGGAGACTTTAGGCAAATCCTACCCGTTATCTCAAAAGGGAGCAGGCAAGATGTTGTTTTTGCCACCATTAATTCCTCTTATATGTAGGACCATTGCAAAGTTCTTACTTTGACTAGAAATATGAGGATTCAACAAGGTCCATTTGATTTTGAGATCAAAGAAGCAAAGGAATTTCCTGAATGGGTATTAAGCATAGGAGATGAGACTGTAGGTGTTGACAATGATGGGGAAGCACAAATAGAAATTCATGATGAACTGTTGGTGAAGGATTATGAATTAGATCCTATTCTAGCAATTGTTAAATCTGTTTATCCCTCTCATATGGACAATCAGTTGTCTCCAGCATACTTTAAAGAACGAGCAATTCTTGCTCTAACACACAAAGAGGTAGATTAAGTTAATGAGTATATACTGTCTTCGTTGCCTGGTGATGAAAAGGTCTATCTCAGTTCAGATAGTTTGTGCAAGGCTGGATCTATTAAAGATAGTGATGCGGGTATTTATACGTCTGACTACTTGAACAGTATTAGATATTCTGGTCTGCCAAATCATGTATTGAAACTTAAGGTTGGGGTCCCTATTATGCTATTTCGAAATATTGATAAGTCTTCAGGTTTAGGCAACATGACGAGATTGATAACCACGCAGCTTGGCAGTCATATCATACAAGAGAGAATTATTTCAGGCAACAATATTGGACATACGGTTTTGATTTCTCGCATGATCATGTCACCATCAGACACTTCATTTCATTTCAAGTTTCAACGAAGACAATTTCCCTTGAGTGTCTGTTTTACTATGACCATAAACAAGAGCCATGGCCAATCTCTTGCAAATGTCGGTTTGTATCTTCCACGTCTTGTTTTCAGTCATGGTCAGATTTATGTTGCATCATCAAGGGTGACTAGCAAGAAAGGTTTGAATATATTGATTTACGACAAAGACAAGAAGAGATATAATACTACAACCAATGTAGTATACAAGGAAGTTTTTGGTAATTTGTAGCCATTTTGAACATCGTCCTAGATTTTATGTTTAGTGTTTCATTTTCATGTATTAGATTAACTTTTTTTATGTTTGATCGTTTTAGTAGTATTGATGTAAGGGGTGTGGCTATCCATGTTTCAAATACTACTTAGCCAATTTTTATTATTAATAAAGTTATGGAGAGTTCCGCCTCTCTTTATATAATATAATTTTTTATAGGGAAAATGTCCCATGAGAATACTCTTTACTATGAGAATTAGGAATGGATATCCATCTTTCATAATCAACAATATTTCTTTCCTTTTCCCCTCTTTCACGTCATTCCAAATTTCAGTTACGAGATTCCCTCTGCTTCTGCTCTTTCATTCCAATTTTCCTTCGTGATTCAGATCATTCTCGCTCTTCTCCTCTTTTCTATTGTCCTAATCGAATCCATTCAAAGCTATGTCGTTCGTCTTCACTCTGTCTTATCGTTCTCCATTGCCTTCCATGCTTTGTGTTTTATGTTCTGTGAAAAAACTGATGTTTTTGGTTGTTTTATGTATTGCAGGTGTTGTTACGGTATTGCGTTTCAACTTTCGACATAGATCCAGGTTTTCCATTCAATTTTAAGCTTTTCTTATGTCAAATTGATCAATTCATGCTTCAATTTGGTTTTCGATGTTTGTTTTATCAATTAAGTTTGATTTTACTGAATTCTGAAGCAATAGTTGATGCAGTTTAGGTTATAACTTCGATTTATTGTCGATTTGAATATGGACGCTTGTGTATGTTCAAACATTCAGATTTGGCTGGGATACAACTATGTTTTTACGCATAGATGAAGTAGAAGCAAATGTGGTTATAAATAACAACACATGTAGTTCTAGAATGTAGCACATATAGTTTTAAAAACAAGCACATACGGATAATGTTGGTTGCCTTGTTTTTTTTTTTTTTATAGGAAAATCAGATAATGATGGCTCTATGTTGGTTGTATATTTCCCTGGGAATTCTGAATACTACATTCCTCTGTGCAAAGATGTTATTAAACCTGTTGTTGGTCAATTATTTTCAACACTTGAAGAAGGAGTTCAGTATTACCATAGTTATACACATGAGTGTGGATTTGATATGCGTCGGGGTACGGATACAAAGTCTTGTGATGGCAGTAAAGTTACTGTTTAGAAGTATCTGCTTTGTAGCAAACAAGGTTATACATGTGCACGTGTTTTAACTCTGAATTCTGAGAGCTTACAGAAATGAAGAAGGAACTGAAACAGATGTGGGTGTATTGCTAAAATAGCTTTCCGATATGAAAGACGCGATGGTTATCGTGTGAAGATTTTTTAGGAGCGTCACACGCATATTATGGTAGATAATTCACAGAAACATTTCCTGAAGAACAATAGAAAACTGACTGCTTACCACTAAGACTTCATTATGAATTGCTTAAAATCGAATATTAGTACTAGTAAGGCATACAAGTTGTTCAAGAATTGTGTTGGATCTTATTCTGATGTAGGTGCTACAATTATTGACTTTAAGAATTTCAAGAGGGATTTGAACTCTTATATGATTGGTTGTGATGGTTAGATGGTAATTGATAGCCTGTTTCATAAAAAGGAAAGATGTGAGGCATTTTATTTTGATTACGACGTCAATGAAGCTAATCAATTAAGTCGTTTATTTTGTTGTGATCCTATTGGTCGCAAGATTTTTTGCTTCTTTGGTGATGTTGTCTCAGCATATGCAACATACAAATCAAATAGGTAATTTACATGAACTTACCAGTCATTATACATGCACATGTATAAACAAACATATGCACACACAGTATTGAATAAATCCACATATGTTTTTTAACATCTTTGCACACTCATTATCTATATGCCTTATTCATTCTGTTTTTGTTTTAATATTTTTTAGGTATGATATGGTGTTTGTACCTTTTACTGGAGTTGATAATAACAAGAGCTCAATTACATTTGCTTTTGATTTACTGTTGAATGAAGATGTTGGATCTTATGTCTGGATATTTGAAAACTTCAAGAAAGCAATGGGTCATAAGCCATATGTGCTGCTAACTTATCAAGACCCTGTTGTTAAAGCTATAGTTGAAAAAGTTTTTAACAATGTTGTTCATCGTTTCTGTATATGGCATATTATGTTCAAGGTGCCTGTGAAGGTTAAACTTAATGCATCTGAGACTGAGGAGTTCAGGAAAAGATTTAATGCTATTGTTTGGAGTAATGAATTGAAGAAACATGAGTTTGAGGAGGCTTGGATTTCTATTATCTCTAACTTTAATTATGAGTCAAACAACTGGTTGAAAACCATGTTTGATTTACGTCATTTTTGGATTCCTGCGTTCTTCCAAGACGTTAGCATGGGTGGTTTGCTTAGGACAACTTCAAGGTCTAAAAGTCAAAACTCTTTCTTCTCTAACTTCATAGGGAGAACATCATCGTTGGTTGTGTTTATGTTGCAATTTGATAATGCAATTGATTCACAGAGGCATAATCAGCAGAAACTTGACCTAGACTCATCTACTTGTTATCCATCATTGAAGACACCTTTGCAGATGGAGAAGCAATGTGCGTCAGTTTATACTCTTAACGTCTTCTATGATGTGCAGGATGAAATATATGCTTCTATTTTTGCATGTCTTCTTGTTGATTTTATGGAGGATGTGGACGTGCATCGTTATAACATACGATGTGGTAGTAAAATCTTTGTTGTCCAACATCTTATATCCAACGAAGATTTGTTTTGCTCTTGCAACAAGTTCTTAAATGTTGGTATCCCTTGTTCTCACATGTTCACAGTAGCAAATTTCTTAAAGCTCAGTGAACGAAGAAGTCAACATTGAAGCCAATGTTTGAGATAGATGGTTCTGTCTTTAAGGAAGGTTTAGAGTTGGATGAAAAGAAGATTCTTGTTTCTTAAATGTTCTCGGAGATGCATTCTTGTATCAATCTTATTGAGGATAATTCTGATCATATGAATCATTTACTGGATGTCTTAAGACATCATAAGGATTTGTATATCCGCTCAATGCAGTCTGGCTCTTCATCAATAACTCAGAGCACTCAGAGTAGATTTGAGAAGTTTGTTGGGCCTATACTAGAGAGAATTGATGTTCTTCCTCCTCCACAGTCCAAGAACAAGGAAAATCCAAGAGGAACAAGTATTAAAGGTGTGGTAGAGAGAATAATAGAAAATACATTTAAGGAAACAAGGTTGTGCACAATATGTAACCAGTCCGAGCACAACTGCAGAACATGCAAGAAAGTGAAAACTGGAGCTTGATTCAGAATGTATTTCCTTTATAGTTTTTGAATACTTAATACATACTTTATATTTTGATCTTGGACCTTTATTACTAGTTAATGATATAAATCTTCTAGTATAATCTTATATTTGTTAATGTATAACTGGAAACTCATGAAAATGAGAGCACATTCTAATAGTTTCACATGCACACACAACTTCAAATACATGCACATACAACTTCTATGAATATATTACATGCACGTACACAACATGAATTATTGAATGTTCGATTTTGATGCACATCCAATCCTTCATGTATGCACATATAGAACCAAATTATTGAATGCTTGACCTTTGATACAGTTTTAAAACAAATGATTAGTTGCACTATTGCGATGCACACTCATGTTATTATCTCATGCACACCCAAATAAAATTACATGCACACTGACGTATATTATGTTGCACACTTATGCACACACAACTGCAAATATATGTGGACATTCAACTACTATTTCAAGCATATTAAAGTATCAGAACAAGTCATTGTGTATTACAATAAGACTACATGTTCTAGGAAAAACACGTCCATATGTTTATCATCTAAAAACAAAAGTACAATAAAATATTCATCCACTAACAACAAAAGTACTATCCAAATGACCATTACCAAATGTTCATCCACTAACAACAAAAGTACTATCCAACTAACCACTACCAAATGTTCATCCACTAACAACAAAAGTATTATCCAACTGATTAGTATTTCAAATTCAACAACTACTTTTTTCTTGATTGTCTTTGAAACCATGTCAAATACCTTGTTCTTCACCTCATTCCACCTATTGTCAATGATGGAATGACAGTACTTCACCCTCATGGTTGCTATTTGCTTAGTATCTTCTTTCCTGAGTTGACATTCCTAGTCGGTTAATCCATTTCCAAAATAAGTTTCTATGTGCCTCATTACAAAAATGCCACAATCGATCTTGTTTGTATTGTCTTTCCATGGCATTTCTAGTCTCTCAGTTGGCACCATTTGTTCATCCTTGAAGATGGAAGCTTTAAATTGCATGTTATGCTTCAGTAAAAACTCCACACAAAAATGTCTCTGCAAACAGAACAAAGAAATATTTAAAGGTCAATGTGTTTCAAAAATAATATTTACAACACTTAAAGTTAAGCACATCTAAAAGGTTTGAATTTAAAACTCACCAAGTCAGATGGTATGTTTCCATACTTCTCGTTTATACCAACATCAGCTGCTGAATTGTCAAGAATATCAAATCTTGGATTCTTGACATTTATGACAATCACATAGTAGTGACACGAGTGGTATATCGAAAACACAAATTGTATTTGTACAAAAAAAATTAAGCTTTAACAAATGAACATATAGGATACTGAATTTATTTAACACGGAGCAAGGGTATTATTCAGATGCATGTAAAAATAGATGCACACACAATAATAAAGTCATGCACATATAGTTATGAAATGATGCACATAATAATATGATTGTGAATATCTGTGCTTACCATATCAAAATCACTAAGCTTCTTATGTTTGAAGTTTTTCAATGCTTTTTCCATTGCTTCGTTGAACCAAGTACACCTTTCACTGAGGGGTGTTTCTTTTGGTGACAATGCGAAAAACTATATCAATTCAAAGCACACACAAGTATAAATACAAGAACACTCATTTATATAAATTATTGACTAATTAAAATTGATGCACACTCAAGCACTTCTGTATGCACACACAGAAACAAATGAGTGAACACAAGCACTTTTTTTTTTTTTTTAGGGTATGTGTTATACGTACCACTGATTCAGTTGTCATAAACAATCTTAGAGGTTTTGGATCACTCTTTAACTATTCCTTCATATTTAACAAATTGGCCCACAGGTCAATTATGTTATTTTCCAAGCATTGCCCCTCCTTAATCGATATAAAGTCTTCATTTCTTGCATTTATGGTCCCCATTTGGAATACCAATTCCCTGCAATATAGTTTTATGTTATTAAAACATAATGTATAAAGCATGTAAAGTTGTATGTTATTATCAAATGTGTTTGTAATTACTTGGCTTGCGATGCGTCATTAGTTAACCATTTGAATAATTTGTTCTCTGCAGTAGATGGTTTCTCATTTACAGCAATCTATCTCTTCTTGTATGGTGACTTGTGGTATTCAGATGGTTTCCTTGCCCTCTTATCCTTGATCTCATCCCGCACCACCTTGATTTGAACTTTTTTTGAAATCTTATCTGCTTCCGTTTCATTTTGTGCAGTTTCATGATGCTTCAAAGTTGCATCATCTTCCGCAATATTTGTCACTGCATCCTCCTAATCCTGCTAAGAATACACAAACTTATTTTAGATTTTACATGCATACCCATTTAATTTTATATGCACATAAGGTATTCTCTCATGGACACACATTTACAATTACATGCACACTCATGCATTATCTCATGCACACACAAGTACAATTAGATGCACACGCAGAATAATAGTAATGAACATATTTAAATTGATGCACATACAGTTCAATTAAAGTGCACATGTTTGGCTTTTATGATGCACACACAAAAGTTATACAAACATCAATTTTTATATACCTCATCTTTATCCCCCTCTTGTATATTCTCGATGTTTTTCTCAACAACTGCAATACTAGGACCCTGAGATAAATGTATGAAACTTATGAGCAAATCAATAGTAAATAAGAATTAGAACATATTGCATAATATACTTCCTCACTTACCTTATCTATCTTCTTTTTCACACGTTGTCTTTGATACTGCTTTGCTATGTTTACAACACTAGAAAATGGCTCTACTACTGGCCCATATGGAGTCAATCCAGGAATACCCAAATTATAATTTGGTCCATCGTAAGACTCTTTTGCCTTTATTGTCTTTTCAATTTCTTCTAGGCACTTCTCAGCTTGTGCCCAAAACTGTTGTTGGGACAATGTCTCGTCCTCATTTTGTGGATGTCTCTGAGATAGGGAACTCACCTTGAGATTCAACATCTTCTCAAGAGCTTCATTTACTTTGTTGAACAAGCTGTTGTTGGCTAACTGTGTTGGAGCTCACTCTATTCTAAGTAGGAACCTTCTTATGAATTGTGCAAGTTCCTTACCCTCTTCTATGTGTTCCACTAGAAAAGCATGCACACATTATTTATTTTTATTAATTTTCTTATTCCATACATATGTTATCAATGAAATATCAATTGTAAAATTTATTACATACCAGTAAACCCTCTTCTGTGTCGACGCTTGTCTTTTCTGCATGCTTCTCTAGAGTTGATGTGCTCTTATCTTGGTCAACAACAGCAGGCTTTGGTTGTTGATCTACCACTTCCGGTCTTTCTCGAAGATATCCCAACCCAAACCCTCCAATCCTTATTTCATCTTTCTCTCTTTTCCTGAGCAATGGTGTGCTCCATTTTTTGATAATAGGTGTTTCCTCGTTTCTAATTGTCATGCGATCAACATATATTATCTGAAAAACAAAAGCAAAAGACATGAATAAATACGCATAAATAGAAGCACATACATATGCATACATTGAGAAGAGTGGAGAAGATGTGTGTTAAATAATGATAAATAGAGGCACATATATATCTAAACACATGAACACACGGTATAAGAATCATGCACATATCTAAACTCATTCACAAATAGTATTTAATTATGATAAAAAGAAGCACATATATATGTAAACACATGCATATACCGAAAGTTATGCACACATAGTATTAAATAATGTTAAAAATAAGCACATATATATAAACACATGAACACACAGTATAAGAATCATACACATAAACTAATTTGAAAATAAAATTTTAGTAATTTCCATACCAGTGGTAATAGAATGGGACCTCTAAAATAACCATTGTCAGTCTCAACCCAAGCCTCTGCATGTTCAACTAACATTCTCAAAACGTATTTACACCAATCAAACTCAACAATTTTCCTAGTGTCTTTGAGCATATCAAGCACTTTCACATTTATATTCCCATTTTGGTGACTTTCCAGAACAAGTGAGTTGAATAGGATGAGAAAGTTCATTTTAAACCAGTCATTTAGAGTGTGGCAACTGAGCAACTTGTGGCTTATATCAGAAGGTTTAATTGTCAGGTCCCTCAGCTTCAGCACACCAGTTTCTACATCTTTTATTTTTTCAAACTGTTGCTTAAACTCTTCTAGAAGCTCAGAATCAGTTGGGTTCTTTGAAACCTCAATCTTCTTTCCTCCATGAGGTAATCCAAGGTATTTTTGAACATCCCAAGTTGTTATCCTAATCACGTTTCCAGTATCACCAATCTTTATTGTGCAAGAAACGGAGTCAAAATGTTCCATAATCCAGTAGCTAATACGACTAGGAATTTCTTCAACTTTCCAGTGTAGCAGACTTTCGAAACCCATCTCCCTAAGAGCTTGCTTTTGTAATGCACTCATCTTTCCAACTGTCTCAACTAACAATTTAGGTGCACTTCTTGACTTCAACATCTTATACTTTGTTTTAAGCTATTTGATGTCTACCTTCATTTTTTTCCTACACTTTGTAGTAGCTACTGATTTTCCCTTGTTTGCTTGTGATTCTGATTCGGGCTCTTTTATCTGTAAGCTCCTTGGCCTTTTAAGCTTAGATAGAATCTTTGCCACAGGCAACTCGTCCTCCTTGTCTTCCTCGTCTTCCTCGGTCATTGGTTCATCCTCTTCCTCAATCATTGGTTCCTTCCCCTTTCTCTTTGACATATTGGCAATTTTTTCTGTTTGTTTTTGTTGAAATCTAGGACTCGTCATACGTGGTTCTCTTATAACAATAGGCTTTGATCCTGGCTGTATGTTCTTCCTTGCAGTTGTCTTTTGTCTTTTATTTTTTTCATCTGTAAATATGAATTAACATATTAGAATAAATACATGAACATATTTTAGTAAATTGATGAACACACATGGATTAATTCACATTATGAAAACTTTAATTGAACCATGCATATAATACATGTAATTTTTTAAATAGATGTACATACCAATATTTTCTTAAGCACATGGTAGTATTCATTTGATGCACATATGAGATAGTGTACAATAAATTACATTTGCATACTGATTTAAATCAAAGAACATACAATTGTTTTATTGTATTTTACCTGATTCTTGGATTGTAAGACTTGTTGTGGTGTTGTCTTTCACCTGAGTGATCGATTTTGGATTGTCTTCACTTTTTTGTTTGACCTCTTCATCCTTATGATTTAGTGGTATGCTCCTGGTTTCTGTCAACATACATGCATATATAAGAATAAATACATGTATATACAGTGTTAAATCCATGAACACTGCAACCATTCATGCACATATAAGAATAAATACATGCACATATTGGTTCATATACATGCACATATTAGAATAAATGCATGAACTTATAGTAGAAATCCATGAACACTGCAACCATTCATGCACATATAAGAATAAATACATGCACATGCTGAAAACTAATTGAACCATGCATTCAACACAAATATTTTTAATTTAAATAGATGCACACACAAGTATTTATAATAACACAAGCTACTATGTATTTCTTTCACATATAATACACTAAATAAAAAATTACATGTTCCTTCATTTGTAGTGGTCATTGTGTTGTTGTTTTCATCTTGAGTGATGGATGCTGATTTGTCTCCAATAGTCTTACTTGTTCATGTATTGTCACTCGTAGTCTTTTTGTCAGCTGCATTCTTATCATGAAGGTGTTTGCTCCTAGTATCTGTGTTTGAGTAAAAAAAATCAATTACTTTAGATGTTATATCAACATGTGTAAGAAAGAGAATAATTCAGTTTTTTATGTACACCACCTTTACAGAAAATTGGTTCCCCAATTGTCATTGTGGAGTCTCTGAAACAGATTACTATAGGTGTGCTAATGTTTTGTTGCTGTTTTTTCTATTTATTTGCAGTTGCTACTTTTCTATGTTTTTGATAAACGTTTATCTATCACAGAGCAAATAACAATGTAAATGTGTTTAGAAAAACTAGTATGCACACAAAAATTTTACAAAGTATGCACACTATTTCTTTCTATGCACACATAGTGAAATTAACACGCACACACACCTTATCTACATGCACACACATAGTCAAATTAACACGCACATACATTTTAGTACAAGTGCACATGTTTTGTTTTTAGTATGCACACACATAAATTTTTCCAAAAAAAAAACCTTAATTGTTTACAATGCAACTGCTCTTTTTTCACAAATGTATCCAGAAACAACAATTCATGCATAATTGCCTGATACTATTGCTAGATGTTCTCAAATCGTAAGAATAATGTTCACCTTGATTTCATATACGAACTAAAACTTGCAAAATCGATCACAATAAGCATGTATTGTTCACTTTGATTTCATATACGAACTAAAACTTGCAAAATCGAACAAAATAAAACGGGATTGCCAAGAGCAAGCAAGTAAAGTAGACTTTTAATGGGGTTTTCTTGTGTGTTGATGTCGGAGTTCGTCATTTCTGCTTATTTGCGATCGATCTCGAGCGACTGGAGATGATTGTGCTTGATTTTCGTTATTATTGAACCTAGGGTTTATAGATTTCCAGATTCTCTCTCTCTCTCTCTCTCTCTCTCTCTCTCGTTTTTGTTCTGCAGAAATCAGAACTGTTTCTTTCCAGAGTATGAATGACAGTTCGTTTGCTTCTTTTTCGTTTTGAAATGTTTAGTTCAGCGCATGTGGACAAGCGCTTTCAACGCGTGAGCGGGTTTTGTCTTATTTGGGTCGCTGGGCTTTCTTCCATTATGTCCATTGGATTGCTTATATTGGGCGGTCCGCATCCATTCCTATTTCTCACCATAATAAGCATTCGCACCAGATTCGAGCCCTTTTTTATATCTTTAATATTTTTAGTCGATTAGTCATTTTTTATATAAGAATTTATCTACTTTTATAACAGTCATTAACCATATATTTCTATATCAATGAAACATATAATAAAATATACTATTTTTATAAATGTAAGAAAAAATAAACAGCTTGCACGGGATCTAAACTAGTATTAATCTACTATATATCTACTTTTAGTAGAATACCTACTACGCCACGTGACGCCCCCAAAATGAACCAAATTTTTTTGTTGCCACGTGGCATCACGGTATTGAATTTGCCACGTGTTAAGCTCTCATTATTTTTTGTTGGTTTTTCGAAAAATCAAATAAAATCAAAGAAAATAATATTTCTGCCCATATTAGCCGGATATACATACAATAAGAATATTTTGTATAATCTATTCTTTCCAAAAACGTAGCAAATAATATTCCCGGCCATATATTTTTTGTACGTAATCTACTATATATCTACTAAAGTAGAATACCTACTATGCCACATGGCGCCCCCAAAATGAACCAAAATTTTCTGCTGCCACGTGGCATCACGGTATTGAATTTGCCACGTGTCAAGCTCTCGTTTTTTCCGCTGGTTTTTCGAAAATCAAATAAAATCAAAGAAAATAAAATCTTTGCCCATATTAGCCGGAGATGCATACAATATGAATATTTTATATAATCTATTCTTTCCAAAAATGTAGAAAACAATATTCTCTGTCATATATTTTTTGTATCTACTATATATCTACTAAAGGGTAGAAAACCTACTACGCCACGTGGCTCCCCCAAAATGAACCAAAATTTTCTACTGCCACGTGGCATCACGATATTGAATTTGCCACGTGTCAAGCTCTCATTTTTTTCGTTGGTTTTTTGAAAATCAAATAAAATCAAAGAAAATAAAATCTATGCCCATATTAGCCGGATATGCATACAATATGAATATTTTGTATAATCTATTTTTTCCAAAAACGTAGCAAACAATATTCTCGACCATATATTTTTTGTACGTAATCTACTATATATCTACTAAAGTAGAATATCTACTACGCCACGTGACGCCCCCAAAATGAACCAAAATTTTCTGCTGCCACATGGCATCACGGTATTGAATTTGCCACGTGTTAAACTCTCATTTTTTTCGTTGGTTTTTTAAAAATCAATTAAAATCAAAGAAAATAAAATCTCTGCCCATATTAGCCGGATATGTATATAATATGAATATTTTGTATAATCTATTCTTTCCAAAAACGTAGCAAACAATATTCTCGGTCATATATTTTTTGTACGTAATCTACTATATATCTACTAAAGTACAATACCTACTATGCCACGTGGCGCCACCAATATGAACCAAAAATTTATGATGCCACGTGGCATCACGGTATTGAATTTGCCACGTGTCAAACTCTCATTTTTTTCGTTGGTTTTTCAAAAATCAAAGAAAATAAAATCTCTGCCCATATTAGCCAGATATGCATACAATATGAATATTTTGTATAATCTATTCTTTCAAAAACGTTGCAAACAATATTCTTAGCCATAAATTTAGAGAACCAACTTGTACTCCGCTAAGCTAAGAAGTTAGTTAAAGACAAGAAACATTTCACTTTGATTAAAACTATTATGTAGAATATAGATTTTTATATAAAATTAGTTTTTTGTAAAATTTATCATAGAAACAGTTCATTTTTTTCCCGCTCGGATAACATAATATGACTTCTATTTAACATTCAACTTTGGTTTGGAGAACTATAGTGGTTCAATACTGGTTTTGATTGTTATTTTTTTCCTATAGTATGATTTTTTTTTATGAGTATTGATGTATAAAAATTAATCATCTATAAGTACCACCATATTTGACTCTATAAACTCTAATGCCATATTACTAAAAAAAGTTAATATTTTAGCCATCATTAATTTCTCTTATTTGTGGAAATATTGTAAAGTTCTTAATTTGACAAGAAACACGATGATTCAATAAGGTACATCTGATTATGATATCCAAGAAGCAAATGAATTTTTTGAATAGGTATTAAGCATGGGTGATAATATTGTAGGTGATGACAATGATGATGAAGCACAAATAGAAATTATTGATGAACTATTGGTGAATGATTATGACTTAGATCTGATTCAATAATTGTTAAGTGTGTTTATTCATCTCTTTTGGACAATAAGTTATTTTCGAAATACTTTGAAGAACATGCAATTCTTGCACCAACACATGAAGATGTAGATAGAGTTAATGACTATATATTGTCTTTGTTACTTGGTGATGAGAAAGTTTATCTCAATTTGGATATCATGTGTACGACAAGTTTTATTGCAGACAACGATGTAAGTGTTTATACATCTGACTACTTGAACAGTATTAGATGTTCTGGTGTCCCAAATCATGTACTTAAACTTAAGGTTGGAGTCCTTATTATGTTGCTTCGAAATATTGATCAGTCATCAGGTTTATGTAATAGGACAAGATTGATAATCATGCATCTCGACAGTCATGTCAAACAAAGAAGAATATTTCAGGCAACAATATCGGACAAGTTTTGATTCCTCGCGTGCTCATGTCACCATCAGACACTTCATATCCGTTCATGTTTCAATGAAGTCAATTTCCCTTGAGTGTCTATTTTGCTATGACGATAAACAAGAACCGTGACCAATCACTTGCAAATGTCTGTTTGTGTCTTTCACGCCCTGTTTTCACTCATGATCAGTTTTATGTTGCATCATCAAGAGTTACCAGCAAGAAAGGTTTGGAGATTTTAATATGCGACAAAAAACAAAAAAAAAGATCTAATACTACAACTAATGTAGTATACAAGGAAGTTTTTCATAATTTGTAGCAATTTTGAACATCTTACGAGATTTTATGTTTAGGATTTCATTTTCATGTATTAGATGAACATTTTGATTATGCTTTATCAATTTAGTAGTATTAATGTTAGGGATGTGGCTATCGTCTCTCTTTCGATAATATTTTGTCAATCTCTATAATATTTTTTATTCAGTTAATTCTTTTTTATATTATCATTCATCTACTTCTATAATAATTCTATATCGATTAAATATATAATTTTAATATACTATTTCTTTAAATATAAACAAAAATAAACAAAATCCGTACAAGACACGAATAGGACACTAGTAAATCAGAAAGTAAAAGAGAGGAAGAATTGGGTACGTTAAACACACGAGAAGGAAGTGAGGAGGAGCAGTATATAAGGACCAGTTTCTCCAGAAGCTGCTGGATACGATCAGCTTTATCTTCCCAAGTAAGCCCTAAATCTCTCTCACAAACAATCGCCTGAGCCTTCAACTTCCGGTCCATGCATCTAATCTCTATCAATCTATTTACCTGTCATCTCAATGCTACGATTTTTTTGTTTGTAATTGTCACTGATGTGTATTTAGTTTGCCGATTGGATTCCGGTTTTTTTTGCATGCTATTTTATTGCTAGTAATGCGATTAATAGTAGCTGCGTGTGTCAAGTTGTAATTCGGTAGATTATTGTGCGTGTTAGGGTTCTGTGTTCACCCAAAATACGGTCGATGTTAGCTCGTTGCAATTAGGGTTTAGTGGATTGGTATCTGAATTGTGCTTCAAATTTTGCGGGGTATGAGTGATTGGAATGCAATTTGGCCGCTTAGACTTGTACCTACTGTCTAGAGTGTCTTAAGACGGTCCAAGGAAGAAGATGTTTAGATGGATTACAGTAGGATGCCTCATTGAAGAAAAAAATATTACAATGTAGCACAGGCTTTTAGTTTCTTCTGCAATATAAGATTTGTGTCTTCAAATGGTATGCATATTCTTTGGTAGAAGTGGTAAATTATAGTGAATATTGCGTGCATCTTATCTTATACAAGTGAAAGAAGGTTGTCCACATAAGCTGCAATTGAATTAGATGATAATTATGTTATATGAAATATTTGTGGAGAAGGAAGTGGATAAAGCTCTGCACTGCCGCATATGTCAAGCATAATAACAGAGCTATAAGAAATCTTCTTATGGGAGTGTTTGAAATGCTAATTAGCTCTTCAGATTGCTTGAAGAATTAAGACGCCTTTGTAAGACAGTTAGAAATTAAATGAAGTGTAAGATGAATGTAGCACACAAACATATTTATTGTCCAAGTCACATAAGTTTTGATATACAGGATTCACACCTTATTTTTCCTTGATTCTGTATGGTGGAGCGGCAATGGTAACTATGGTTGTATCATTTGTTTATTTTTCCTATTCCTTTCAATCAATCAAATGATTTTGAATGATTTAAGGCAAATGATTGAAATATTGGCTTAATTTGTCTAGGTATGAAGGGGAAAATGGCCAAAAGGAAAAATCCACTGGTTTACATGGACGTCTCGATTGATGGACACCCTGTGGAGAAGATGATCTTTGAGGTACCCTATTTTGCATTTACCACTAAATGCGGCATTTAGACATTTATGTTGTTTCTTCTTAATATTTTTTGTGATCCGTTCCTTGTTTTAAATGAGATTTTATTAATTAGGCACATTCTTTGTACAGCTTTTTTCAGATGTTGCTCCACAAACCGCTGAGAATTTCCGATCTCTTTGTACTGGTAGAGTTGCTAATTCACTTGGCATATATATATAGCTTTGCATGAATATTTAATGTTTTTTACCGTTCTTTGACATTAGTAGATGAACTTTCTTTTATTTTCTCCCCCTCTTCTAATGATAATTGATATTTCATATTGGACTGCTTAGTTGTTCATATTTCTGGGATGCATTTCTGCAACTGCTCTAATGGTGGCATTTCCTTTATAAATATGCTTCTGTGCGCATATGAATGCTTTTGCATTCCCTTAACTCCTCTATGGCTTTTCTTTTGCGTTCATTTTTGTTGGGGTGGTCCGGGTGGATGGGGCGTGTTATTTGTCTGAGGTTTTATTTATTCTTCTTATATTGAAGGAAGGAGAATAGAAGAGATCAAATGATGGAAAATGGAAAGAAATAAGATTTGAAATTATTCCGAAATTATGCACTAGATTTTCTTCACCCTTGCTACACGGGAAAAATTTCACTACTGATTTCTATTTGTTTATCTGTGTAACTATTTATTCGTCCTGTTTCTACACATGCTCAAGACATCATAACCTGAATTATTTCTTCTAGTAGGCAACTGTTGATCAGGTATGTGCATTGTGCAAGCATGGGATGCTTCGGTTTTTCTAGTGTGTTAAACTGCTGCTTCATGTTTTAGAAGCTGGTTGTTTTGAAACTTCTGTTTTAGCTCTAGTCTGATACTGAATCTTCTAATAATAGCTTGACTTGTTTCTTGAAACCTACTTCGTGTTTTTATTCATTTCTTTTCAGGAGAAAAGGGAACTGGACCAAAGTTAGGGAAACCCTTACACTACAAGGGAACTTTTTTTCATCGCATTGTTAAAGGGTCTATGGCTGAGGTATATTTCTAGTTCTTCACATATCACATAATTTGTTCCACGAACTCAAGCATAGTTTTTTTGGTTCAAGATGAATGTTAATCATGTTTCTCATTTATTATTGAAAACCCCCTGTCTATATGCCATAGGGCTAATAGTCATGCATGCTTTTCTCTGACAACAGAGATTTATGGTTGTACATGCGAGTTAATCTATCTGAATGTTCATTAGTTTTGCTAACTCTGTACTGGAAGGGTCATAAGCTAATCTTTTCTTTTCTATTTTGGCTTATTGATCTGTGTTCTTTCTCTTTCCAGGGTGGCGATTTTCTCAGACAGGATGGTATGTATTTTGTCCCATCCTTGTACTATTCCTGCGATGTGGTGTGTGATTTTATGGCTTCCTATTTTGTGTTATGGCCTAAGTCCAATAATTTTGGTGAGTTTGCTTAGTAAGCCATGTTTTTATGAGTGAAAAGTTTCACAAAAGAAGTGTATAACCAGTACTTATTACGGACCTTTTCACGTTAGACATACTTATTGTTGCTTTTGCTGCACCCTGTCATGTGTCAATCAAATAGTCTGCATCAATCAGTTTCCTTATCATTTATATAGCATAAAAGGAAGACTGGTATAAATAACAAGTGACAAAGTTGCACAAAGGAAGACCTTTTTTAACAGTTGTAGCCAATCTCCATAATTTTTTATCTTCACTTTCTGGTTTATCTTTTGAGTTCTATGTTTGTTACTATCATCACTAGATAGAGTTGTTTTTGTTAATAATCATAATTCTCAAATATGATTATGCTTTTTCATGGGGGTTTATTGCTTTGTCTTTTTGCCCTCTCTGTCTCACTTTTTGGGTAGGCTTGAGTAGCCAATCAGGAAAAAAGGGTGCAAGTGCTACTATATCTTCTACAAAGAACTGATTGGTGATAGAAACTAAGAAAGGTAATGGTTTGAGGTTATGAGGAGAATGCAGGTTAACAGTTTGTATTCAGTTTTAAGCTCCCTCTTCATATATGCTTTCACTTGTATCAGTTGAAAGTTAAAAGTGAATAAGGGTGATTTAAAGAAGCATAGAGCCTGGATCCCCGCATCCCTTTAAGAAGGATAAACATTCCCTGAGTCCATGAATAGCATGCTGTGACATGCTTTATTTGTTGTACCTGTTAACTGTTTTTAACGTTTGACCTGTAAATGTAACTTATAACTCTTCTTTTTCTCTTATTGTACTGCTCAGGAAATTGTCATGTGGGATGTGGCTGGTTTTAGCCTCTTAGGTAGTCAGTTATCATTTAGAAAAGCAAGTTTTGAAAGAGGACAAATTGGTCTGGACTTTTTTTTTCTCATCATTAGGATTTTTTTAATAAAAATAATTGACATTATCATGTGTAGAAACACTGTTGTTTTAAAAGAATTTCTCATTCATTGTATCTGTCTGTCCATACATTCCATTTTGGTAATAGAAGAATCGTTTAATTATCCAGGTGCAGCAGGGGAAAGTATATATGGGGATAAGTTTCCAGGTGGGAATGTATTTCCTTGTTTATATTGCTTTAACTATTTAATGTAATTTTTACCTTGTACTTTTATTTTAAGTGGTATCTTATATTGTTTCAGATGAGCTGCCAAAACTAAAACATGATGAATGTGGTCTTCTTACTATGTCCATAGCTGACCGTGACACTCGTGGATCTATATTCAGCATCACCTTTAAGCCTAACCAAAAGCTTGACAGGTAGTGCTTTTTTTATGCATATAACAAAGTGGTCTCTGTAATATATTCTTCATTAGAATCTTCAGTATATCTTGAAGTCCCTTCTTAATTGGTTTGCGGCTGTTAGGTTCTGTTGCTTGGGTTAGCACAAGATCTGGGGTCATACACAAAATAGGGTTGGGGTTTTGGCACTTTCGTTGAAGCTACATAAATTGTTTCTTGAAATCCTATGGAAGATGATGAAGGCACATGCTTAGGGACTTCTTTCAGTGGAAAAAGTAGCTGTAAGATGTGGTAGGTCAGCTTGAAGAATAATGTGCTGCTTGATTTTTATTAACTATTAAGTATGAGGGTGGATATACTCATAAGGTCCATCAGTTAGTAAGAAACCTATTGGGGTTAGGGGGATCATGCAAACACCTTTCCATTATGATTTTGATGATATCCTAAACTTGCAATTTAGCAAGTGTAGGTATATTTCTATGTATGAACATATAGCATTGCTATCAAATATGTTTGATTTATAGGCATTGGGAGCAGGCTTGAGTGTGATAAAGATGTAAAATGGTAAAGTAGCTCTTAGGAGTAGGCTTTTTTTTTTTATATAAAAAAACGTAGAGGGGCATAAGAGGCATGCATTGGTGTTATTATAAAGTGTATATAGCATTTAATCACCCCTATGTAGGCCAATTTACACAAATCCACCACTCCACCCTTGATCTTAATTTTTTTAAACCACCCTTAATTGGTCTTTTGTCAAGTGTCAACAAATAGCCACCCATAAGCCTTTTATTGTTTAAAAACTGTTTATTTTCCACAAAATAACAAAGAGATCCTTCTGTTCAAGGTGGTAATGTAGTCAACTAATCATTTTACATAAGGGTGTTTTTGTTTTAAATAAGGAAAGTAACAAATACTAAACATTGTTATGCTTGGGTCGTGACTTATAATAAAAATAGCAAGTATGGAAGGTTATTTTAAATTTAAGGATGGTTTTGTACAAGGGGAGGATAGATGTAGTTTACCCTTTTACAAATTGTGTATTTTTTCGTAACATTTTTATCTTACAGATCAGTTTCGCAAACTGAAGTTTTCTATCTGGGGTCATCCTAATATAATAAACTGAAACCTATATGGAGCATTTAAGTGTAGAAAGGATCGATGATGAAAAATAATGGATATTTCTTTTTTCTGAACAATATTATGTGATGTTATTTTAACTTGAAACATCAAATGCTAATTGAACGAGCTGTTGTTATACTGACTAAGCGATAAATGCCCTAATAAATGCTAAATGCTCTTTAAAGCGTTGTTTGCCTATGAGAGCCTATATAAAGTGGTATGATTAACTAATGTTTTGAATAGATATGTTAGAATATCATGGGTTTATATATCTGTTTCTAGGCATGACATCATGTTATTTTTTTGCCACAATGAATTTGATGCTTTCATATGTTGCATATATCTGTGTTTGTCTGTTTGATGCATATATTTTGTACAAATAACATCTTTTTATTTTTTCATTCCGTATGGCAAGGATTATGTATTCCAACTTTGGGCTCTTTCAGGAGAGTTATGCTGCATGTATCTGACCTTTCCTGGATCAAGTTCATTAGGGATCTTCTTTACTGCATATCTTACAAATTTCTCAAAATTTCTGCATTTTTCTTTGTTTCCTTGACAGAAAACATCTGGTGTTTGGTAAGTTAGTGCATGGTCATGAAGTACTGAAAAAAATTGAAAATGCTGGTGATGGGGAAGGTAGACCGGATGTTACAGTCAAGATAATCAGTTGTGGAGAATGTGATGAGCGTGGTAAGTTTTTCGAACATTTCAAGATTCATATGCATCGTAGATTTTTATATATACAATAAATCATCCCCTAATTCCTTGTCTCAGATCCCACCATATTTTGTTCGAATTCCTTTTATTTTACTCTGTATCCTTGCCATGCAGATAGGAAGAAGCTCGGTAAATTGAAATCAGCCAAGGATATCTCTTCTGAGGCTAATGTTTTAGAGACGAGGAAAAGAAAACATAAAAAGTCTGCAAGGGATAGAAGAATGAGGAGGAGAAAATATTATGCATCTGAATCAGATAGCTTGAGTGATTCTGATGTGGACACCTCAGAATCTGATTCTGATTCTGACATATCCTCGTCTACTGATAGTAGTTCTTCAAGTGATGACAGGCTTCGAAAGAGAAAGAGAAGTTCAAGGAGAGATAAATATAGGCGTAGGAAAGAGAAAGATCGGCGGCACGGGAAAAGACGTACAAGACGTGGTAAAAGATCAAAACGTAAATCAAGAAGGTGAGCAACAAAGAACAAGTTCAAAAGAGTTTCTATAAGTTTCCATATGAGTTCTCAATAGAAATAAATATTATTGTAATTAATTGTGGTTGTGTAAAGATACTTACTTCTCTGAGAAGATGGTACATTGAAACCTTAACATATTCACTTGCTGCACCCTGAATTTTATGCATCCTTTGCTCAAATTGAAGTGTATATTGCATCCTGGCCGACTGTTAATGTCTTCACCCTACTTCCTTTTTGTGCATCTCACTTGAAGGATGTCCTCTATATCCTACTTTGCTGTATCGAAAGATGAAGATTTCAGCCATTCAAGCCTCTGAGCCTTTGCTTGTCAATAATATGATTTTTCTTCCTGCTTCCTGCTGATTTTAAGACTGGTTATATAAAACGGTAAGTGATTTTTGATGTAACATTTTTATAGGTCTTCATCAAGTGATACTGATACAGAAAGTGAAGAAAGTAAGAGTGACTCTGAGAATGATGAGATCAAGGGTAAAGGTGCTGTCAAGAAGTGCAAAGAAGATCTGCAGAAGATATGTATGTGATGAATAAGATTGTGCTGCCAGTATGCCTTGTGGTTTTGTGGCTTTTTGTCTTTTCTGCTTCTTTTTTTTTCTATTACAATTGAAGTTGTTCATTGTAAAGCTATTGTCTCCATTTATATCATTGCATCACATCTCTATTTATGTATGGCCTTCTACATATTGATGCTTTTTGTACTTTTTACATGCATGAGTAGCGACTTGTATCCACCTTGTGCTGTATTCTAAGCAACTTTTTGGTTTGCATAATGGACTGCCATTTCAAGCGTTTTTGGGACATGTGTTTTTCATGTTTGATCCCAATGTATTATTATTTACATGATTGCTTCATGGCTTTCTGCAGCCAATAAAAGCTCTCCTTTGGTCACGGAGAATGAAGCTGCTGATAATCATCATTCAGGAACCATGGGTGTTGATTTACTTGGCAAAAAAGAACTCAAATCTCCAAAGGAAAATGGAAACAAACCAAGCAATGGATATGAAAGGGATGCCACAATGTGTGGCAGTGATGGAGAGAGGCAACCTGATGAGGTAGATGACCATTCAGGAAAATCAAGGTTTAGATTCCATCCTTCTAACACCTCTATCCTTTATGCTTGGCGATTCTTCCTGGTATTTTATTAAAAATTCATTAGCAGGAGTCAAAGTATTAGTCCTAGAAGGGCTATGAGTAAGAGTACGAGTATTAGTCCCAGGAGTATTAGCAGGAGCCGTAGTATCAGCCCCCAGAGGAGGATTAGCAGGAGCTCTCACAGTCCTCCACGAGGTGTACAAAGAGCTCGCAGTATTAGCAGAAGCCCACTAACGAGTGGAAGCCTCGGGAAACAGGCAAGGAGTGACAGCAGAAGCTCAGCAAGAAATGTTGGTGGAAGTTCTGATAGAAGTATTAGCAGAAGCCCTGTAAGACGTGTTGACGGAAGTGCTGATGGAAGTGTAAGAAGTCCACCTAGAAGCATCAGTAGAAGCCCAAAAAGGGTGTCAAGGAAATCCGCAAGTTTGAGCCTATCTCCTCGAAGGAGCCTCAGCAAGAGTCCCGTAAGATCTGCTCGTAAAAGCATAAGCAGGAGTTCGGGGAGGCTCTCTGGAAGGAGGGGTGTCAGCCCAAGTCCTGTAAAGTCTCTGAGACGTTCCAGGCATCACAGCTATTCTAGAAGCCGTAGCCCCATACGTAGGGCAAGGTCACCTCCTTCTGAGCGTAGAAGGAGCTTGTCTAAAAGTTGTAGTCCAGTTCGTAGGGTGAGGTCACCTCCCTCTGAACGCAGGAGCTTATCTAAAAGTCGTAGTCCAGTTCGGAGGGCAAGGTCACCTCCCTCTGAGCGCAGGAGGAGTTTGTCTAGAAGCCATTCACGAGATGTTTCTCCCAAGCGTGTTAGACGAGGTAGGGGCTTCAGTGAGAGGTACTCCTATGCGCGGAGATACAGAACCCCTTCTCCTGATCGTTCCCCTGTTCGATCTTACCGCTACGGAAGAAACGGGGGTGACAGGTATTACTATTTTTATGAACTATATGACAATTTAATGAAAAAAATTATATTCATATAACCATGTGCATTTGCTGTAAATTTTTAGATACTCGAGCTACAGAAGGTATTCTGACCGTTCTCCAAGACGTTATAGAAGTCCAAGAAGATCTCCTCCAAGGTAAGTGTAGTCCTCATTTCTCATTTTGGGTTCAGCTCCTATGTTATGGTCTTTGATCTGGTTTTCATCATCCAGTTGTGGTAGTAGGCATAACTTGTATTTGATCTGGTTAATGTTCTAACATAAGTTTGACTGATGTAATGTTAAAGAATAGTCTCTTCCTTGCAGCCTGCTAATTACATAGGTCTACAAATGTTGATGTTAAATGTGTTTTTGTATTGCTAGATTTATGAATTAGCAATTTAGCATCATAACTGCTTTTATTATGACAACAAACATGTTCTATACATGATGATATTCAGCCAAGAATTTCTCTCTCGTAAGTTTTGTAACATTGACCTTTGGAGTTTTTTTATACTGCAAGATTGCTGATGATTTCTAGTTGCAGATACAGGAGCCGAAGAAGCAGGACCAGGAGTCCAAGCATCTCAAGGAGCCCTCCCTACAGACACCGGAGCCCCGTTGGGGACCGATCTTCTCCACAGGCTGTGAAGCAGAGGGCATCGGCAAGCCGGAGCCCAAGTAAGCGCCACTCAGCATCAAGGTCAAAATCAAACCCAATCTCAAGGTCAAGGTCGTCCTCCGGCAGTCCACCAGGGAGGAAAGGGCTGGTGTCATATGAAGATGGCTCTCAAGATTCAGGTGAAAGGTGAAACACTCTTGCTAGCTCAATTTGAGTCCTCGGAATCATGGAGTCTCGCTTGCCTTTATGACTTATCGGTATGGCTCATTTGTGTAAAAGATTTGTGATTCAAGTTTTAGCTACTGTGGATTGTAGATGATTTTTATGTGGAAACCCTTCAATCTTGTTCCAAATGCAGGATGTTTTTTCTATAAGGGTAGCATGCTTGCCATCTGAAATCTAGAGTTTAGGTCCAAAATTCATATCCTGACTAATTTTATTTGCAGCAGCTCAGGTATCTCTTCAGACTTGAGTACTATGTTAAACAGTTCCAACATTTGTGGACCAAAAAAATAGCATTATTATTAAACGAGTGGCGTTGAATTAACAACTTTGAACACCTAATTTTTTTCTCGTTAGCTTGTAGAATAGCACCCATCAATCACAGTTTCCAATCTCGGAACAGAGTTTGATGTGGCTGTGATGGACAGTTTATAGGACTAGGGTTCTAGGGTTGTGTTTTTTTTTTCTACTACTGAGTACTTTTTTTTTAAAGAAACAGCATAACTGAAGAAAGGGAATTCATCTAAAGCCCATACTAGAAGCTTTTTTTATTTGGTTGAATACTAGAAGCTTTTGAATGTACCAACCATTATCAATTCAATTAAATAGTGTCCCGTTAGTACTATGTATTAATTATTCTTAATTCGACCAATTTTTATTTTTTTTAATTATTCTTAATTGACGAGCTCCGGGTCTGAATTATTTTTTAGCTTCTGAGCCTGCTATTTCCCAATGAGGCTAATTTTTTTACTTTTTTGGGAATTTTAAGATAACAAGGTATTTGCAACCCCCAGAAGTACCTGGTGACTAGTATTCATTATCAATTTCATTAGTCACTTAAACTGTGTCCATTCACTGAAATCTATATTTTGGATCCTAATATGCAAATATAGAAGTAATATGTACGAAAATGCAATATTTCCTTGTTTTAAGTAGTTGTGCTTTAGGTATCTCTGTTTTTTTTTTTGAGGAGGAAAAAATTCGAATTACCCGACATAGTATTGTCGGATAAATCGAGAGACCGATGTTAAGACTCGAAGTACTGAGAGGAAGAGATAAAGGAAGAAAGGAGAGAGAGAGAAGAAAGGAGAATTGGATCTGTTATTCCTTGCCCATCTGTTACAACCAGTTGGACTATATAGTCCGTTACACAGCCCAACCCACTAATGGGTCATGACATATACCCTCCCCTTAAAAGAAACGGATTGTCCTCAATCCGACCTAGTAAACGAAGGGAATTGGCTGAGGATGTGCCCGGCAGGTTCCCAGGTAGCCTCATCGGAGCTGAAATTGGACCAACGTATAAGCCACTCTGTCGTCGGTTGGTTGTCCTTTGTATATGTCACGCGTGAGTCCAAAATCACAGCTGGTGCCAACAACACTTCTCCCCCAGAAGTCAGTTCCTGTGGAGTGCTCAGAGATGGTTGCCCCTTACTAACAAAACGCTTAAGCTACGAAATGTGAAAAACCGGATGAATCCGGGCATCCTGAGGCAGCTCAAGTCGATACGCCACCTTGCCAACACGAGCAAGAATCGGATATGGCCCATAAAATTTGGAACATAACTTCAAGCTTCGCCGGACTGCCACAAATGCCTGTCGATAGGGTTGTAGTTTCAAAAATACCAGATCACCAACTTGAAACTCTCTGTCTGAGCGATTGAGGTCGGCGAATTGTTTCATGCGGGCTTGTGCTATGGTTAAATTGTCGCGCAATTGAGCCAACATCAGCTCTCTATCCCGTATCCAGTCACCTACAGCTGCAGTGGTAATGGCCGACGCATCGATGCCCAATTGAGGAGGTGGATACCCGTACAAAGCTTGAAACAGCGTCAATTTCAAGCTAGAGTGGAAGGAGGTGTTGTACCACCACTCGGCCATAGCAAGCCATCTATACCACTGCTGAGGTTTGGCACTGGTCATTGCTCTGAGATAGCTCTCTAAACATTGGTTGAGGCGCTCACATTGGCCATCCGACTGAGGGTGGTAGGCCGAGGACATACTCAAATTGGATCCCAAGGCAGCAAACAACTCACGCCAGAAGTGGCTAGTAAAGATTTTATCCCGATCAGAGACGATATCACAAGGAAGCCCATGGAGTTTGACCACACCATCCATGAAAACTTGTGCTACCTTAGCTGCAGAGAAGGGGTGTTTCAATGGGAGAAAATGGGCGTATTTGGTAAGACGATCGATGACAACCAAAATTGTATCGAACCCTGAAGATTTGGGAAGTGATTCGATGAAGTCCATGCTAACAGAGCTCCAAGCAACCTTAGGCAACTCCAATGGTTGCAACAGGCCTGGTGAGCGAACGTGTTCGACCTTGTTCCGCTGGCAATTCTCACAACTTCGTACAAATTCGACCACAGCTGACTTCATTCCGGGCCAGTAGAACATAGCTTTAAGACGCTGGTACATGGCTTGGACACCCGAGTGACCCCCAAGCGGAGAGCTATGCATAGCTGCCAATAACTGATCTCGCAACCCCGAGTGCGAGCCCACATAAATCCTGTCTTTGTATCGCAAGACGCCCTGAATCACTCTATAAACAGGACCAGGATGTACCAATGCAGCAGTAATCAGTTGCTGAGCAACAGTATCACCTTCATATGATGCCACCACTTCAGACATCCATCTTGGCTCAACGGCAGAGAGAGCACTCACAGCAGCATCCTCCTCCCTACGCGACAAGGCATCAGCGACCTTATTATCGACACCTTGTTTGTAAGAGATCGTGAAAGACAGTCCCAACAACTTGCGAGTGGCCTTACGCTGGAGGTGAGTTGTCAGACGTTGGTCAAGCAAATGGCGTAAGGGTTGATGGTCCGTCTTAATATAGAAATGGGCAGCTTCCAGGTAGTGACGCCATTTGTCTACAGCTAAGAGCACTGCTAGAAGTTCCTTCTCATATGTGGAGAGATGGCGACTGTTACCTTTCAAGGCCTGACTAATGTAAGCGATGGGATGGCCTTGTTGCATAAGAACTGCCCCAATGCCACTCTCACAGGCGTCGGTCTCCAACACAAAGGGTAAGGAAAAGTCAAGTAAGCGCAGAACTGGTGTAGAAATCATCAAGGACTTCAATTTCTGAAATGCTGCTTCAGCTTCCGGTGGCCATGAAAGTTTCTCAGCTTTTAACAGCTCCGTGAGAGGGCGAGCAATGACTCCATAGTTTGGAACGAATCGGCGATAGTAACCGGTTAAGCCCAAAAATCCCCTCAAGCTCTTCACTGAAGTAGGAGTCGGCCAATCACGCATTGCTGCTATTTTAGCTGGGTCTGTGGAGACGCCGTCGCCAGAAATCAAATGCCCCAGGTATTCCACCTGAGACTGGGCAAAATTGCATTTGGACCTCTTGGCGAATAGTTGGTGAGTCCTCAACAACTCCAGAACTTTGCGCAAATGAATCACATGTTGAGGCAAGGAAGTGCTATAAACCAAGATGTCGTCGAAAAATACCAAGACAAACTGTCGCAGATAAGGTCCAAAAACAGAATTCATCAGGGCCTGAAATGTCGTTGGCGCGTTCGTCAAGCCGAAAGGCATAACTTTGAACTCGTAATGCTCGTGATGTGTGCGAAAGGCTGTCTTGGGAATGTCACATTCAGCGACCCAGACTTGGTGGTACCCGGCTCGCAGATCTAACTTGGAAAAACAAGAAGCTCCCTGCAATTCGTCGAGCAGTTCCTCAATGTTTGGAATCGAAAACTTATCTTTAATGGTAGCCTCTTTAAGCTGGCGGTAGTCGATACAGAACCGCCAAGTGTTGTCCTTCTTTTTGACCAAGAGGGTCGGCGAAGCAAACGGACTCTGACTGGGCTGAATAATATCTGCTCGTAACATCTCCGAAACTTGGCGCTCGATTTCATCCTTTTGAATGTGGTGATACCTGAACGGCCTTGTACACACAGATGTGACCCCTGGTTTCAGATTGATCGAGTGCTCAAAACCGCGCTGAGGAGGCAGACCACTGGGTTCTTCAAAGACATCTGAATATTGATCAAGTAAGGCAACAATTTCAAGTGGTAAAGGCTCCTCGGAACCACTGACTGAGAACAAGCAAGCGACCTGCGTGACCAACAGGGGCACCTTCTTCCGGAGTAGCTTGTGAAGACGCAGCCCTGTCATGCTCTTGAGAGAAGCTTCTTCCTTAACACCCCGTATGTCCACTCTGCGGTTGTTCTTGAGGAAGGAAATCGTTAGTGCCTTGAAGTCGAAGGTCACTGGGCTATAAGTTCGCAACCAGTCGCCTCCAAGAACCAAGTCACAACCGCCCAATTTCAGAATACGCAAATTAAAACTAAAATCAGAACTCTGTATCTCCCACTGGAATCCTTTGCAGACTTGATAGCTATACAACTTGTGGCCATTCGCCACTGCTACCTCCATAACCGAGGCTTGTTGAGCCCTCAACCCAGCATCTTGAACCACCCTGGGATCAACTATGGGTAGCTCCGCTGTCAATCAATATCATAATGCTACGACCCGAAACAGTGCCTCGTATCTTGATAGTGGACAACGGACTGCTCCTAGTAAGAGCATGGATGTACACCTCCGTATCATCCTCAGGAGAAGGTGAAAATTCCTCAGGCGAATCGATTGGTGATACGGCATCCTTTTCACTTGATTCTTGTAACGCGAGTAGGCTATGTAAAGATTGAGAAGGACACCTATGACCGGCGAAGTATTTATCGCCACAACGATAACAGAGACCCGCCGCTCTTCTGGATTCCCTGGAATCAGACGTCGGACCTGCAGTGCTCAAGGGCCCAGGTTTATGCACTGAATAACTCGCTGAACTAGAAGAGGTTGTGATGAGGAATCATCCCCGCCATTAGTGCCAACCTTTGATGGACCGATTACTAGGTCAAGATTGAAGGAACTACGTCAAGAGCTGGAGACGTTTATGGCACATGATGTATCACATGACGAAGAGGACAAGTCCAAAGTCAAGGCGTTGACTTTATTGGTCAACGTTATATATGTTTAATCTTATTAATTTCTGCATTGGATATTTTTAGGATTATTATTTATTTATTTTCAGCTTTCTATTTTTGGGTATTTTTGGAACAATTGTAGCCCATTTTAGGAAGCTAGGGCCGGCCACCTCTTAGGTATTTAAGGCGCCCTTGTCTTCTTCATTAGTCAGATTTCTCATATTGTTGAAACACAAAAACAGAGCTTGGTTTTTGCTTTGAAAACTCGGCTCCCCGTGAGAGTCTCAATCGATTGTTCTTTCCTGCTTAGTTGTTTTCGTCTTTGTCAAGTCCCTCTGGAGTTGGTGATTTCGTACATCATAAGCAATCCTCTCCGTGCTCCAAGTTCGTCAGCGATTCTTGGTTGTGTGGCGTTGTAGAGATCGGGTTGGTAGATCGTTTGACAAGGTTCCTTGCTATCAAGCAAGCGGGTTTTCTCGTCGTTTCTATTTGTTCTATCTATTATCCTATCCATTAGTTTCACTTCCACCATTGTTCTAATCTTGTGTTTTGTTTTGTTTTGAGATCCGTTGCCTAGATCCATCTTCTACACGGCTAACCCCGTATCAGGTTGGTAGCGAAGCCTTTGCTGGTATCTTGGCTTCCATGTTTCCTGGTCGAGATGAGGTCGACTGGGAATACGATCGCCAAGGAGGACAGTTTAACGATGCCAAGGCTTGCACTGCGCTGTCGTGTGACCTTGCCAATTCGAAGGCCATAGTCAAGGAGTCTGGTCTTGCCATTCGCACAAGAGGCTTAATTTCCTTTCTCAGCCCACTGATAAAGCTCGAGATGAAATAAGAGTCTGGTAGTTGAGGATTCTGCAACAACATGCTCGCCCTGAGATCCTCAAAATTTTCTATGTACTGCTCAAGATCCCCTGCTTGCTGCAATTTGTTGAATTCATCGATGATATCTGCACCGTGAATATTCTCAAAGCGATTTAACGCTTCCCTTGCAAGATCCTCCCAAGATCCCAAACGATCCTGTAATTGCAGTCCCTGTAGCCAAGCGTCCGCACGACCATGAACATACATCGCAGCTAACTGTAATTTCTAATGTTCTTGGATAGAAAAAATGGTGAAGAAACGCTCGCATTTCCGAATCCAAGAACGGGGATTAGTTCCATCGAATCCCGGAAAATCAACCCTAGGCAGCCGATTACCGCCTACACCTCCCATTCGCCCATCACCGCCCCCATAGAATCTGCCTTCTTGCTCTAGTGTAGCATCCTACCTTCTGCCTGGTGGAATCGGAGCAGGGCGAACATTTGACGACGAACCTGTTTCCAAGATTCTAGGTTCAATCAGCGGAGATCCTTGCGCGCCTGGGCTAACCGGCTCCGGAATTGGCGCAATCGGAGGAGTTGGATTCGTGTTTCTTGCCATCAACAGCGTTCGCATCATATCCTTGAGTTCCTCGAACGATCGTTCATTTTTCTCGAACGATCGTTTGTGTTCATCGTGTCGATTCTGGTTCTCGTCTAACCTCTGTGTCGTTGCATCAATGAAAATCTGCGTAGATGCCATAAACTGTTGAAGTTCGCCAATCTGATTTTCTGTCCGTCTGAGAGTTTCCTCCATTGTCTTCATACGAGTACCATCCGCCATTGCCGAGGACCGTCTTGCTCTGATACCACTGTTAAGACTCGAAGTACTGAGAGGAAGAGATAAAGGAAGAAAGGAGAGAGAGAGAGAAGAAAGGAGAATTGGATCTGTTATTCCTTGCCCATCTGTTACAACCAGTTGGACTATATAGTCCGTTACACAGCCCAACCCACTAATGGGTCATGACAACCGATAAATCGACGCTGGTTAAAACCGGACAATAAGAACAATAGATCAAGCATGTAAATTACAACAAATCAAACATAGAGCTTAACAACCTTTAGGTATCTCTGTTGGATTCTAAAGACCCGTCAAGGAAATAAAGCTACTCATTTGAAAACATGTTAAAGACAAGTTTATGCATGTTGCCCCCTTTTTCCCTTAAATGCTCACCCTCATTTTTGAACACTACTTTGGACTCAATCTCTTCCAATGAAACACCTTGTTAGGAGGGATAGACTTGAGAGGGGGGAAAAGTGAAAGAGAAAGTGGGCGAGAGGGAAAGAGAAATGGAAGGAAGAATTTTAGTGGACCGTTGCAATTGTAACAGAGCAACTTCTTCTTTTTTAAATGATCGAACGCTAATTCATTTCTTTGGGTAAAACAGTAACCTAAATGTGGTATCTGCCCGAAGGTGAGTAAGTCCAATCTACAAGTGTATTTGCTTGATGATGGTATTGGTATGTAGTCCTATCTACCAGCATGAGCAACTCTTTTAGGTAGTTTTCAAATCTACATTATATATAGCCTGGGTAATTAAAATATATTAATCTGAATATTTTCCAGATTTTTTTAGTACGAGTTATGTTGAATTTGGATGATAGAATTTAGACTTATTATTTAGTTTTAGCAACCCAATTCATGCATGCATGTACATATATACTACATACTTAGGCATGATCGAAGAACAACACCAACATATCATATATAAACTTGTGTGTTAACGTTTAAGTTGGGTCTTTCTTTTGCTTGATCTTGCAGTCTACACTATTCCTCACCATTTACCCTATGAATATTCGTCACTTGAACTAGTTTCTATATATATATATATATATATTGATACAAATGCACCTAATTATATATGTTTTACAAAACTTGGATACCAGGGAGTCAGTGTAACCTCGGCTCTAACGTAGAGGTTAGGAAACAAGGGGAAATAAAAACAAAAAAACAAAAAACATACTGTATATAAACAAGGAGAGAAAGGCGGGAAAGTGAAAATTGTAAAATGAAAATGGGTGTTTGTTTAGTGAAGTAGTCATGGTCTTCATTTCCCAAAGAGAGAATCGAATCAACACCCTTTTTCCCCTCTCTTTTGCTTTGTGTGTTTGTGTTTTTATCAAAAGACTTCTCCTTTTTCACAGTTTGCTGCACCTCTCTTTCTCCTCTTCCAACACAATGCTGGGTAAATCTTTTACTACATTACTCTTACCATCTTAATTTCTTTCTCTTTTTTCTCTATAAAATAGTAGTATTGATCGATATGAAAAAAATATATATCATTTTGAGGGTTTTTTTCCTCTTAATTAGCTTAGCTGGTACATCATGTACAGAAGAGGGTGGAGACTGGAGAGAGATGATTCAGTGGGAAAATATGAAAAATAAATAAATTACAATAACAGTGGCCGGGAAAAAAGAAAAGCAAAAAAGTTCCATATATGTTTAAAAGTAAAATAATGGGTCAAAAAAATTTGAACCTCGAAGACTACTTCCCATTTCCATCATCAAGCTTCCACTGTCTTTATCGAAATTCTAATTACCCAGTTGCTTTTTAAAATTTGATGCACTTCCTATTTCATTCTTTTGCACTCTTAAAAGTTTTGCTGCGTTAAAGTGCTTTAAGTTCTTAGAGAAAAGGGTAGTAATAGCCAAATTGGTCTATTGAGATACCATTTTATTTCTAAAAAAGGGTACGTACGTACTAATACGTATACGGTATATCCAATACATAAGGTTGGTAACAAAATAACAATCGATATATATACTTGAGATCAACTGGAAATTGGCACTATTTATTTCATTGTATAACCATTTCGAAGACATATGTACTTTTGTGTCATGTATATACGATTAAATGCTCATTAAGAAGTACCAATCCTCAATGAGACCAGCATCCTAATCATAAAAGACACAAAGTTACCAAATATGTAGCTTATATATGAAGTTCAAAGCGACGAAAGTGATTTTGACTGCAATTATGAGACTTGTATATATAGAGGAGAGTTTTCAAGTACCACAGGAATATTAATAAAAACTGGAAAGCATATATTCACAATAGATTGTGATGGGGGAAGTTCTACGTAATATACAAATTGTGCATTTTTGAACTACAATGGAACAGACCCATAATATATGACAAGCATTTCTGAGTGGTTTACTGATTTTCATTCAAATGTAAAGAAGCAAGCTAGGGGTAAGAACCCTTTATGTTATAATCATATAGATAACATGAAATTAAGTAAGCTAACATGATATATCGAGATGTAAGCAATTGTATATAATAATAATAATAATATAAATCGATGCACTCAGTAAACCTACTAATTAGACACTAAGACCAATATCTTTAGAAGACTTGGCATGTGTGCACCCATATGGTTCCTCACGTGTGGCCTCATCAGAATTAGCAAAAGTTGAATTGTTTAACCATATAAATACTACTCCATCCGTATGTGAAACAATCATCACTGTTACTAATTGTACGTACAACCATCTAAAATACTAAATCACTAACCCAACAAGTATTTTTTGAACTGTCATCCAACACACATTCTTAAAATATGTAACGGCACAAGAAAAAAACAAAAACAAATTCTCTGTACGTCCACAATTATGTAGCTTTATAATTAATGGACCAAAGCAAAATATTATAAAACTTCAATATTAATTAATTAAAACTGCACTTCCACTTTCTTCGTACTTGCACACAGTTTTCAAATGAATTAAACTTGATTTAATCAAATCATGAATTAAATACAACTACAAGTACTAGAGCTCTTGTTCAAAAAAGCAGGTCCAGCTCAAGCAATTTGAAAAAGAACATTCTTTTTCATCTTAATTTTTTACTCCGTATATGTTTATTCTAAAAAATCGAACTTCCCATTTTTCAAGGCATTTTGTTGTAGTATATAAACCACCGCTCCAACTCACAAATCGCCACATCTATTTCCCATACATTACACTCTTTACGTACGTACAATTAATTTCTCCTCCTCCTAGCTTATATATTTCTAAATTTTCATTAAAACTTGATTTGTTTATTTTTATCATATTTTGGTGCAGAAGAAATAAAAAAAATCCAAGGATGAGTAGGCCGGGAGATTGGAATTGTAGGTCATGCAACCACTTGAATTTTCAGAGGAGGGATTCTTGCCAGCGCTGCGGCGAGCCCAGGCCCGGCGCCGCCGGAGGCGGCGGTGACTACGGAGGCTTCAGGGGCGGCTCCTCCTCTTTCGGCGGCGGCGGGTTCTCGTCGGGCCCGGACGTGCGGCCCGGAGACTGGTACTGCGCCGTCGGCAACTGCGGCGCTCACAACTTCGCCAGCCGCTCCAGCTGCTTCAAGTGTGGGGCCTTCAAGGAGGAATCCGGGTCCGGCGGCTTCGACGGCGACATGGGCCGCAGAGGGTTTGGCGGCTTCGGCAACCCCCCCGCCGCCGGTAGCAGCCGCTCCGGCTGGAAATCCGGCGACTGGATTTGCACCATGTACAACTCTTTTTGAATACTAATCCTACATATTAATTTTTGAAACATAAAAAACAAAACAGAAATTTAACTACATACGTCGTGTACGTATATACTTATAGATCGATTGATGAGATGTTATAATTTGATGGTATATATGAATGAAGGTCGGGATGCAACGAGCACAACTTTGCGAGCAGGACAGAGTGTTTCAGATGCAATGCTCCAAGGGAATCCACCGCCGCCGCCAGCAGACCTCCTTATTAATTTCATTTACTAAATTTCACCTTGCTGCAGGTATATAAATTAAAGACATACATTTAAACATATATAACACTTTCCTTTTCATGAAAAGCAAGTAATTAATGTAATGTACGTTTATATATGTTATGTTATGTTTCAGGGTGCATGATATGGAAAATCAAGTACGTACTGTAGGAAATTAAATGAAGGAAGCTTTATGTGAAGATGGGATCGATTTTGAATTTTGATGGTTGGATGCTATATGTGATCGATCAAGATGTTGAGCGCGCGCCTGCACTGCACCATGCATCAAGGAGTTCATCTCTCAATTTTTATTTTCGGCCGCTTTTATTAATTATTCCCTTAGATCTTTATTTTATTTCCACGTGCATGCTTTTTTCATAGCTTTAAACTTGAAATGTTTGTCCCTTTATTTTCCATTGTTGGGTACGTAGAGATCGAGAATGCTTTTATATGTAGACAAAGCTAGACCCATAATGTTTTACTACCTATATGTTTAAGCATTTTATTATGTACTTTGCCCTCTTCTTTTTCAATTACTTAGAGACATCTTAATTTTATGCTAGCTTAGCTTGTATTGCCTTCTAATTTCTTAATTTTGTACTAGTTTTTCTCGGTTTTAATCAATTTCATTTCAAAGTTTAATATCATGAAAAGGATATTATCATATAGGAGTATATTAATTCTACATGCAGCTGTATATACGCGGCAACATATTAAAATGGTCATGCTCATGTAGTTTTTACTGGAAATTTCATTCTAAAAAATAAACAATATATAAGTGAGTAATATACTCATTATACAATGCCATCTATGATTTATACTAAATAAATGTAAATTTTGTTTGATGCATACCATCCACAATGGTGTTTTTTTAGCATTAAAATATAATAAGTTTTTTTAGTTATATGTACTTTTGCTAAAAAAAAACTTTTTTTATGGTTTCTTACTAAGGCTCTGTTCGATAAATCCAGCTGAAATGGGAGCTGAAGCTGAATAAGTAGCTGAAGCTGAAACTGAATGACTAGTTGGAACTGAATTTATTAGCTTAATTATTTAAAAATTATAGTTGGTGTTCAGTTACAAGCTGAAATGAGATAAATGTAAAATTCAGCTTGTTAATCTTCAACAATCTAGGGGGGTCACATTAAAAAAAATGAAAAAATTAAGCTACGTTAATTTACTATAAGCTCCCTAAGCTAGATTGATATTTTTTTACCGAACACTCATTAACTAGATTAAAAAGAAAATCAAGCTCTGTTAATCTCAGAAAAGCTTTACCGAACGGAGCCTAAGAAACTGCTAAAAAACCCATTTAAGCTGAAAAGTTAGATTTTACAGTTATTTTAGTGATTTTCAGGTTGAATTTAATTTGTTTATTTTGAAAAATATATCCAATATTATAATTGATTTTTATCTATCCATAAACACCCATTTATATATATTTTTCATAAAATTTATATAGTGAAAATATATGGGTTAAAAAATCATAAGTATGAAAAAAATAATTTTTTTTTAAAATAATGTGGCAGAAAAAAGAAAGTTAAAAAATTGACTAAAAAACTTTGTTAACAAATCAACCACCATTGTGCATACTCTTAATAATCCACAAACAAGAATCATATGGTGTAAATGCTTGGTACACATACATATTATCAGGGCCTTTTAAGGCATACATAAGAACGTAGTACAATTAAAGCATAAAATAAATTTAATTAATTTAAAGAAGTACCTGGCTGGGGTCCAGGGAATTGCTTAAATGGCAGCCTTTGTGCGATGGCTTAAAATTTAAGGAGTAGTGTGTGTTCTGCAAAGCCAAAATTAAAGAAAAAGCTGTGCATGCATATTCAATTAATGGACCACCTATTTATATATATATATATATATATTCCCCTTTGGGCTTTGGATATATTTATCTCTTTCTTAGCAAACTACAGTATTTTACACAAAAATAGGATTAATGCACAGTTATTTTAATGCATTTTAAACATAGGATTCCAACACTTTTCTATAACAAAGGGTGAATTTCTTTCTTTTGTGTTTTCTGATCTTAATGTGCTTATCTCATTGACCTAGCTCGTAAATACTTTGGCTAATAAATGGTCAAGAAAAGGACTAGCCAAATATGTCAGTCAATTGTGCAAATATATATATATAGATCTATGCTCTAGTAAAACAGGCTATTATAGTGAAACGAGTGGATAAATTAAAGCCATTAGATGAGGATAATATCAACGGACTAGATTTATTTAATGAGGGTGCAAATTTTGTACGTAGGTTTGCACACACCAAATTTATCTCCCAAGCAGATTTTTAGGGATACATTTTACCCACTTTCATATTCACAATCAATTAAAACTGCCCCATTTACAATTCCATCGTCTTCTCTCAATGCTCTCTTCCGAAACTATGTTCAACCGCCATTGAAGCAACCTTCAAGATCTGCAAACCGTGGCGGGGGTGGTGTTGATTTTGGTGGCCGGTGGTGGTTCGCGGGGGCGCGACCGAGAGTTTGGCGGCGGACCTGGGCACGAGGAAGGAGCGGCAGTGGACTCGCGGCGGTGTGGGGCTCCAATCCGTGGCGGGGGTGGTGTTGATTTTGGTGGTCGCGATTAGAGTGGTGAGGTCGGTGGGGCGGGCTCGGATATGGGCATTGGTGTGGCCGCCGGTGGTTTGGGTAAGAGGAGAGAGAGACGGCGAGGTTGTGGTGTGGGTCGCCGACGAGTTTGGCTGGTCGCGCCGGAGGTGGGGGTCCCTCGGATCTGGGCAGCAGTCGACCCGGATTTGCCCCTAGGCCCTCAATTCTCACTCAAAGAACAGATTGACATGGACAAGGTCCGATCTTGCTCCTTCAATTGTTGATAATTTGGCGTAACTATAACTAATTAGTGTTAATTTTAATCCTCTGATCTTAAAAGGATGACGCGAGCTTGAGGAAATGGAAGGAGCAGCTTCTCGGAAGCATCGACGTCTCCACTATTAATGGTGGTAAAAACTCCAATCCAGTTTCTTTTACTTCTTTCTCCATTGTTAATGGTGGTAATTTTTTTTTGACTTCGTTAATTTGGGTAATTACTAATTAGATATGTTACTGTTATTCAATTTTATTGGTTTAATTTGTTGATTTTGTGATTCACTCAAATCTTCTAATTTGGGTAGTCAATAGTTTATTCATCTTGTTTTGTAATTTGGGTAGTCAATATATAATTTTGACCATGATCCCGAATTACCCACTTATCTCCATAGATTATTTCACTGACCATGATTGTGATATTCATTTGTGTGGATGAAATATGCATTTTCCATACATTGATATGTAGAATATACTTGTATGATATGCATTTTTTTATGATAGATTATTTCATTGGCCATGAATGTGATATTCATTTATGTGGATGGGATATACATTTTCTATACATTGATTATCTTGTGTGAGGAATATGTGTTTAAATGTGTCAGAACAAGCGAAACTGCTGTATGATATGCATTATGTGATTATGGATTATGTTTTTGGCCGTGAATGTGATATTCAGTTGTATGCAAGTGATATGCATTTTCCATACAATGATATGCAGAATATACTTGTATGATATGCAATTTATAATTATGGATTATTTCATTGGCCGTGAATATGATATTCATTTGTGTGGATGGGATATGCATTTTTCATAAATTGATATGCAGAATATACTTGTATGATATGCAATTTTTTATGATAGATTATTTCATTGGTTGTGATTGTGATATTCACTTGTGTGGATGAGTTATGCATTTTCTATATATTGATATGCAGAATAAGCCGCGGGCGCGGCCAAGGAAGATCTCGCTGAGTGATATTCTCGTCAGAAGCTGAGAAGAACAAGCCGCGGGCACGGAAAGGAAGCCGCGGGCGCGACCAAGGAAGATCTCGCTGAGTCCGGCCATGCAATTATGTGGATGGGATATGCATTTATTGTACAGTGATATGCAGAATACACTTGTATGATATGCAATTTGTAATTATGGATTATTTCCTTGACCGTAAATATGATATTCATTTGTGTGGATGGGATATGCATTTTTTGTACAGTGATATGCAGAATATACTTGTATGATATGCAGTTTTTCTCTCTCCAATCTCCTTCTCCTTGTATAGTGATATGCATAATATACTTGTATGTTTTAAATTGGAATATCAATTACCACAATGTGCATATCTATTCAATGTTTTTGAATATCAGTATATATACGATTGACCATGGTCCATGATCACGAATATCAGTTATTCAATAATACTTGAACAATATTAATCTTTTTCGTGTCGATATGCAGATTTTTCGTGTCGATATGCAGATGTTTTGTGTCGATATGCAGATGTTTTGTGTCGATATGCAGAACGATTTAGAAATTTCTGGACCGAAGCTCTACGTGGAAGATGGTGGTGAATAACTGCCTATTTTGGATGATCTATGTTTTCTCTCTCCAATCTCCTTCTAACTGTCTATTTTGGAGGTTTTTAATTTTTAGAAATTTAGAAAATCAATAGGGATATTCTATCTCATGAAAACCGCCCCATACACCCTTATTATACTCTCCAAATCCAACCATTCAATACTCTCAATCCGACGCTCCATAATTGTACACTCGTTTCACCATAAGAGTCGTTTTACCTGAGCGTGCCTCTATATATATATTGCACCTTGATTGTTACTCTCATTTATTATTTTCACAATTAACTTTTGACAAGATTCAATCAGATATATAAGATTCAATCTTTATATGTCGTTGACATAGATAGATAGATAGATAGATAGATAGATAACTTCAAGTAACTTCATGCATGTGCCTAGTTTCATATTTGTCAACCGATTTTTAAATACTCAACACATCCTAAAATAATACGAGTTTCCAAAAACGATGTTGGAGAAATATTTAAATAGAAAAATCGTAACTTACAAACTAAAAAAGCACATCAATCTTACGGTCATATTCGATCGATCATCAAATGGATTGATAGAACTATTGGAACATAGCTTGACATATGCACTGTTCGGTATAGCTGAAGTTGAACAGAGTTGGAGTTGGATTCAATAGTTAAAGATGAGTTGACCTGAATTTAGCAGCTGAAATAAGTAGATGAACATTATGTTCAATAATTTGAAGCTAAGTTTATAAAAAAAGAATTATAAAATGACAAAAATGCTCCTAAATTTTTGAATTTTGAGGGTAGCAAAGTGCAAGGCACATGACTCTCCAAGTTACCATGAAATTCGAGACAAGCAATATTCAAGTGATGTTGTTAATAAGAGTATTTATGAGACCCGATACCTCCCATTCCAATACCGTTCTCCATTTGTTCTCTGCAAGTTGAAGGGCGGTTTTAAGGTTCTTAATTCGCAAACTCTGCCTCTTCCCCTTTGGAGATCCATGAAAATTGATTATGTAGTGGCTTGAGAAGTTGGAGATCAAAAAGTATGCTCATCCGTTATTCCGTTTTGCGGTTATTTTGTTTCTTTCAATGTAAGAATAAGATTTTAAATCGTGTTTTTGAAATTGTGTAGGCAAACATGATAAGTTTGTTGGAGGTTGCATTTTGAAGTAATTTTGTTGTGCATCCTTCGTCTTGCTTCAAAGGTAAGATGCACAGATGAACGTGTAATGATTTTGTTTGATTTCCTAGTTTCAAATTAGGGTTTGTGTTGATAAAAAATAGGGATTTTTCAAAATTAGGCTTTTAATTCGTTTTGCAATTGAAGATGAGTAATATGATTTTCAACATAGGGTTTTGTTTTGTAATTGAATTAAGGTTTTGGTAGGAATAAATTCAGGATTTTCAAACTTAGGGTTTCAGTTTGTAATTGAAATAGGGATTTGATAGAAGTTGCAATGAGGAGTTCAAATTAGGGTTTGTAATGGCGTCTGCTTTAATACATTAATATGCTAATATGGAAATTAATGTTTACACCCACTAGTTTCCATATAAGAACATTTGATTAAGCATGGAATACTATAAGTTGAATGTTATATGTTTAGTGATTGTAGGGTCTGAATTTGTGTGTGTATGTTTACCATGATAATTTTTAGTGTAATTTTTCAATGCCTATACTTCTTTGGATGTATGATGGTGATGCATCTTTAGCTTCATTAGGTTACATGGATAAGTTGAAGTATGGTTTATGTGGAATTTGATTTGTACTAATTAATGTTTGAATGTCTATAATAATGCATGCTGATGCATCTTTAGTTTCAAACTGAAATAGTTTTTTTTTTGTATATGGTGATGCATCTTTATTTTGAACCGCAGGAGATATTTTCTATCTGGTTTAGGGTTGTTTAGATTAGGCTCCAATTTGAATGATTAGACTTGACACTTTTGTATATTGAATGTAAATGTGTGAGTGACTTTGGGTCAAGTCTAGTTCAAATCTGTAAATGTTGATTGAATCTTAAGAAAATATGAAGGAAAAAATCTCAAAATCATCTAGGGACAAGGGGAAGGAAATGTATTTTCTTGGGTTGATGTTTTAACCAAGTAATTATTGCACATATGACTGACATTACAGAGCAAGCATGTCGAGGGTTAGGCTTTTAATTGGCATGATATTGTAGCCCATTTTAAGGAGGAGACATGGGTGAAGCTAAACCAAAACAAGTTTAATTACATGAAGGGAATTTGGCTTGTATGGAATAACTTGAGGCTCAAAGAGACTAGATGTGGATGGGATATAGCTAGGGATGTAATACAATTTGAGGATGAGTGGTGGGGAAAAAACTCAAGGTTGTTGATTTATTTTTTCCTTAAGGATGTAGGATATACTAAATAATTTGTGCATAATACATGTCTTCTAGAAAAGCCTCCGCAAAAGAAATTCCACAAGAGGTGAGTTTCCCTTGAGCTCAGTGAATTATTGGATTCAATTTATGAAAGTATAACGACCACTCGAAGACATTGTGTGGATCTGAGTATGGATTGCTTTGGGACTAGACATGAAACAAGACAATGAGGATGGTTTTAGTGTAGACTTTCGTGATGGAGGGATGATAAAATTGTAGGCCTCACTAAATATGATTCTCTTGAGTAAGTATTTTCTCTTGTCCAAATAGGTGTCAAAGTACCACCAATTTCAAACTGCACATCACAACCCATAAACAATTGTGATGTCGCCCTCTACAGGTCGGTCATCTATGGGTGTCCCGATGAAAAGGAATAAGCAATCCTCCTTTGTCGCTCTGTACCACGAACATCTTGTTGTTGTTCGGAATACCAACAATAAAATGTTGAGTCTCTTTGAGGATGAGTTGGGTAGTTCTTCAACAATGTGAATACACAAAATAAAGTTTTTGAGCGCGAAGCATGCATGGGTGTCATTGATCAAATGGTAAGAGATGTGATACTAGTTAATGCATCCCTCTTATGGTATTTATGCAGTTTTCGAGCTTAGTAATTATGAAAGTTGACATACCTCCATGACTAGCTATCCTGACCAACGAGTCAAGGCTTGTATCTGTTGCATGGTTGAATTATAGATTCCACAAGGCCAATGGAGGTGGAGGGCATATTTAAAGGATGTTTTTTTTATGCTGAACTTAAGTTTTCAGTTTCAGAATTTGAGTGTGTAAGGTGTTTGTGGTGTCTGTATGGTTATTTTTGGATTTCTAGATTTCTGAATTTAAAGTCTATTGTGTTTATGTATTTTTGTATTTTTGTATTAAGCATTTCAGGATGTGTGTTTTTTCACTCATTATATGTAGGATTTGTGTGTGTTTCTTCATTAAGTATTTTTGTGTAGTGTAATTCTTCAATACTTTTATACATTTTGCATTTATGAGCATTATGCAAAAGGGAACATATCTCATTTATGTAATTCTGTGAAATTTATAGTTTTTTTTTGCAGATTTGGCATAGGTTGAGTGATGGCTCATAGACCTTTGACAAGACGAGCTAAGCTCATTATGCTATGACAAATCATTCTTGTAAAATATTGGATTCTTCTGTCGGCCTATTATTTCAGGTTCATCCAGAAACTCCCATGCTTCAATTTAGGGTTTAGGGCGTATATGTGGATGAGACAATTGTTAGATTTAGAATAAGTGTTTGAGTACTTAATGTATTCCATATGGAGAAGCATTGTGTAGTTTGTTGGAAACAAAACATGGATTACGAGCTTCATACAATATAAATGTCCTCAAAAAAGTAGGTATATTCTTACACACCCTAGCTTTAGGTATGTCAAACCAAGCTGTTTTTGAAAGATTCCAACAATCAGGGGATATAATAAGCCGAATAATCCATGAAGTGATTGATGCTATAACAGGTCGACAAAAGGGATTTCATGGACTCGCTCAAGACCTTAACCACGTGACCGCGATTTCAGCATAGTTTCGGATAAGGTCTTGAACGACGAGAGATAAAAGTTTTTTAAGGTATGATTTTATTTGTAATTTTGAATAATTTATCTAATGCAATTTTACTTAATTTTACACTATATTAAAATTTTAAGGGTGCAATTGGATGCATACGAAACACGTGTCGAAGTTGCATACCCCATGTTAAGCAAGTTCCATTTAGACGTCGGAAAGGCATGTGCTCCTTCAACATCACGTCGTTTGAGCAATCATCATTGCTCGCTCCACTCACGCCGATTAGAACTAGGGCAAACAAAAAGGCTTGTAACCTCTTGACTATCCCCGCACATCAATGGGCCTGAACGCTTGAGAGGATCCCTTATCTAGTAATTCAAGATGGTTCATGGTTCACCTTGGAGTAGTGATGTTGGTTGGGGTGAGTTGACACACCTAGTCACACTCGGCTAGCCAATTGACGAGTGCACGAGCTACGTTTGTTGTCTTGGGGAGCATATTATCTAGTGGATTTTGTGTCATCTTATGATATTTAGTATGTTAATACATTAATATATCAATTTAATTAGTTTTTTAATATGTTTGATAGTTTATAGCTTAAAGAAAGAATTTTGGTTGTCTAGCATGACAAGTCCGCGTTCCTAGCACATTTGTTTACACTCAATACAATAAGTTTAGAGATTTTAGTTCAAATTGAAGTTTTCCTTACTTTAACATTAGGTCTCACCCGTGTTCGTGTGTTAGTTACTATCTTTTATGCTTTAAAATGAACCTTTGTTAAAACATGCACCTTTATGAGAGACACAACATGAAAGGGTCCATTTGGTTTCAAGATGGGACCAATACATGGTGGTTGCGAAAAGAGGATACTTATGGTGCAATCTAGTGACATTGCTTCGGTATTAAAAAGAAGTCACCCATATTTTCTTCTTTTCCCTAAAGTGTGTCTTATTAATGTTATGGACTTGACTCACCTACCTCTTATTGTTCATTCCATTTTGAAGGAATTCAAGGATGTAATGCCAGAAGAGCTCATAGAAGGCCTACCATCGGTGCGTTGGTTTGAGTACCAAATTGACTCCATGCTCAACACTTCCTTACCTAACCGTGCAGCTTATAGGGCCAGTCCATAGGATACCAAGGAGTTTCAACATCAAGTCCAAGATCTCATAAAAAAAGGTTATATGCAAGAGAGCCTTAGTCCTTCCGTGGTGCCCGTGATCCTAGTGCCAAAGAAGGATGGCTTATGGAAAATGTGTATGAATATTCATTCCATCAACCAAATCACGGTGAAGTATCGCCACCCTATTCCTGGATTATATGATATGCTCGATGAGTTGCATGAAGCCTTATTGATTTCAAAGATAGATTTAAAAAATTCCTATCATCAAATTAGGGTGAAAGAAGGGGATGAATGGATAACTACTTTTAAAACTAAGTACGGTCTGTATGAATGGTTAGTTATGCCTTGTAGACTTACTAATACCCCTATTACATTCATGAGGTTAATGAATCATGTTCGTAGAACCTTCTTAGAAAACGTTGTTGGTGTTGGTGTTGTTTACTTTGACGACATACTTGTGTATAGAAAAACCCTAGATGAACATATAGGTCACCTAAGGTTGGTTTTAGAGTGTCTTAGAAATGAGAAACTTTTTGCTAACCTTGGTAAATGCATATTTTGTCTGAAATTTATTGTTTTTCTTGGTTTTGTTGTTATCAAGGATGGTTTAAGAGTAGACGAGGAGAAGGTGAAGGCCATTAAGAAGTGGCCTCAGCCCATAACTCGAACAATGGTCCGCACATTTTTAGGGCTTTATCGTCGTTTGTGCGTGACTTTAGAAACATGAGGCATTGAAATACCTTAGGTGACAAAGCAAGATCAGTTGTAGGCATGCTCGTTGGGTTGAGTTCATGGAGTCCTTTCCAAATGTGGTCATTGGTCAAGCACAAGAAAGGTAAGGAAAATATGGTAACCGACGCCCTTTCTCATAGGTATATTCTCTACTCTCATTTGGATGTTAATATATTGATTTTTTCATTGATTAAGGAACTATATGCCCTTGATGAGGACTTAAGGGAAATCTTTGAAAATTGCAAGAATATTCCCACGACTGGAAAATTCTACATGGATGATGGTTATTTGTATAAAAATGGTGAATTGTGCATACCTAACTCATCTATTCATTGGCTATTGGTGCAAGAGACACATATGAGTAGAGGACACTTAGGAATTGCTAAGACTTTAGATGCACTTCATGAACACTTCTATTGGTCGAAAATGCATGTTTATGTCACAAGTTTTTGCAATAGTTGTGTAACATTGTTTAAAGCTAGGTCTAGATTGAGCTCTCATGGATTAAAAACATCATTACCTATTCATACAACCCATTGGGAGGATATTTCTTTGGATTTTGTTTTAGGGTTACCTAGGACTATGAAGGGGAGGACTTAATCTTTGTGGTAGTTGATCATTTTTTTAAATGCTCACTTTGATCTTGTTGTCAAGTTACAGGGTATGCTACACACCATTGTTAGTGATTAAAATGCTAAGTTTTTGAGTTATTTTTGAAAAATTTTATAGGGGTAAGTCAAGTCTTTTTTTCTTCACTACGTGTCACCCACAAACGGAAGGCCAAACGGAGGTTACTAATAGGAATTTAGTTGTTTTATTATGCACTATGATTAAGTCTAACCCGCGTCAATGAGAATATTGTTTGCCTTCTGTGTAGTTTGCTTATAATAGGTCTACTCATTCAACGACAAAGATGACTCCCTTTGAAGTTGTGTATGACCGCAACCCCTATAATCCTTTGGACCTTACTCTATGACCTTTGCGTTAAAAGGAGAGCTTTAAGGCTAGTAAGAGGGCTGATTTTGTGAGGAAGTTGCATGAGCGCACCCGAATTCAACTAGAGCGGCGTGCCAACCAATACAAGGTCAAGAAGACAAGAGGCACAAGCACATGGTGTTTGATATTGGTGATATTGTGTGGCTGCATTTGAGGATGGAAATGTTCCTCACAAGGAAGAAGAACAAGCTAGATAGCATGGAGATGGGCCTTTTCGATTGCTCTAACGCATAGGTGACATTTCATACAAGTTGGACCTCCCGGATGATACGTTGTGCATTCTACATTGAATGTCTCGGACCTTATGCCTTATGTTCCCCCAACGTTTGACGATGAGGACAAATTGGGGACAATTTGTAGCCAAGAAGGGGTGAATGATGGCTCTCACCCTAGCTTGACGACGAAGGATGCTGAAGAGATAATTAGGACCTAGAAACAGGCCCAATCACTCGTGCAAGAGCCAAAAATATCCAAGATGGGATCCAATTGTTGATAGCTCGAGCACAACTACATCTTTTTCATGGGTCACTTTGCTCACACATGACTTGGACAAGCCGGGGGAGCATTGATCCATCGCCACCGCTCACGCCACTCTCGCCAGTTAGAACTAGGGCATGCCAAAGGGCTCGCAACTTGACGACTTTCTCCACACACACAAAGGGGCCTGAGAGGATCTTGTACCCAGTATTTCAAGATGGTTCATGGTCTGCTTGGGAATAGTGATGTTGTTTCACGCGAGTTGACACACCTAGTCACACTCGACGAGCCTACCGACGAGTGCACGAGCTATGTTTGTTGCCTTGGGGTGCAAATATTTTCTTAGAGTAGATTTTGTGTTATCTTATGATAAATAGTCTATTAAAACATTATTAGATCAGTTTGATGAGGTTTTATTACTTTTAATATGTTTGGCCGTTTTTAGCTTAAAGATAAAATCTTGATTGTCTTGCATGACAAGTCTGAGTTCCTAGCTATTTAAACATTTGTTTACATTCAATAAAATTAATTTTGAGGTTTTAGTTCATGTTGAGGTTTTTCTTATTTTAACCTTAGGGATCACCCGAGTTTGTGTGTTAGTTACTATCATTTATGCTTTAAGATTGAACCTTTGTTCAAACACGCACCTTTAGTGTTGACCTGAGAGACACTACATCAAAGGGTACATTCAGTTTCAATGCCATAAGAGAGAGAACAATGTAACTTGACTCTAAGACAGGACCAAACCAACGAGTGAGGATTGGAAAGAATCGTCACGTATCAAAAAAATGACCAAGACATAACATTGCCTTGGCCAAGTCAATACAATCACAATATTACCACTAGGCTAAAGTTTACACCCATAAAAGGTTAATAATCACTCCCCTATAGCCAAACAAAATTACTAGGGGATATAACTAGCGGTGTTCATTTTTTGGACGGGACCGAAAATTACGGTCCAGTCCTGAACCGTATATGTAACTGTCTGGTCCCCGGTCAAATGGTTTAATAGTTTACGGGTTACGGTTTTGACCGTAATGGACCGTAATATGTATTTATTATAACAAATATATCTCATTTAAGCCTAAGTACATCCATTGTTACAATCCATTTATGGTCCAGTCTAGATTTGGACCATAAATGAACCATTATAAGACCGATTTTATCTCAAAATTTCAAAAAATCATTAGAAAAAAATGATCTAAAACCGAACCGAACCGTAATTAGACCGGACCGTATTGGTCCGGTTCGATCCACGGTCCAAGTGCTCAATTATTTATAGTCCACCGATTCGGACCGGACAATAAATAACGGCATGGTCTTGTGTGAACCGTTTGAACAGCCCTAGATATAACTACACCAATACAAACACCCATACATTGTACTCCTCTAATGAAGTACAATATATAAAACAAAAGCGATCACTATCAACACGAGGACATATTTGATAATTAACCTGCAGTGGGCCTTCATAGCATGTGCACAAACTTGCACTTTGTACTGATCACGAGCAACAACCATGCGAATATTTGACACTATAAGGTCAAAAATCCGTTCATATAATTGTTGTGCCTCATGTTTTAGGCAGGCAGGACGGCAACGGAGTCCTTTGTCGGAAAGCTACAGATTAGAGCCTCATATCCCTTGGACATGTATACTCCTCGTACATTTTAGTATAATCAAACTCTGCGTACATCACATATCAACAAATAATTCAAGTTGGTTTTAATATTTAACAACACACTCACAAATCTTTTTGCAAGTTGATTAACAAATGATCCTATAATATTTAAGATCTATATTTGTAATTATAATTGCATACCGCACTACCGAAAATGATGTAGGCTATAAGAGTATGCAATTTTCTTCCAAGACATGACTTAAATCCAAGTTTCCTTATTTTATTAACAACTAAGTAACTTATCCTAACAGACACAAAAGTGATTGATTAATGCATTAGATATTTTAGTATACCGGTAGCTCATCCTCAGTGTCCAGTTTAGAAGAACTTCAATCACTATCCCCTTCATTCATGTGCTCATTGTGAATGGAAATTGGAAATCATTAACTTCCACGAATCTTGACATGACCATTCACCTACAAATTTGTAACATCCATTAACCACACAATCAAAAAACTGTAAAAACTATTGAGCATACAACAAAATTCTGGATTTCTTGGCATTGAAATATGACTTCAAAAACAAATTCAAACACATAACCATGATGAGCACATGTTGAAGAACATAATAAAGAAAAAGCTATCCATTTCAATGCCAAGCACAAATGAAATGCAACTAATAAGCATAATGGTGACATAGAAAAACATTAATATACTCATAGAATGAACAATGTTATATACCAAAAGTCACAAAAGTAGATATATTGAAATATGTGATACATTAAAAATCCAGACTTTATGTGCACTCAAGACATATTTTTTTTTTTAAAGATCACAACTCTCCAAAAAATGAACAACAGAAACCCTAAAACTCTCTCTTTCACACCCCCTAACACCCCTCTCCAAACCCTGAACAGTGAGCGACCGCCACTCCAAGAACTTGTGATCTTCCTCTTCTTGAACCTTCTCCACCTTAATCCCCTTGTTCATTAAGCAAATCTCAACTTCCAAGCATCAAATCTCACTGCTCACCTTAAGCTTTCTGTCTTGGAGGTGGAAATTGAGGCAAAAATCGATCGAACGATTTGGCGTCAGTACTGTTGGAGCCACCTTCTTCCTGATACAATCTCTCCCCCTAAACCCCTCTGGATGAGTTACCTCCCCTGCCGTGTGCTCTGCTGGATTTGGTTTGATTTCGATCAACTGAATCTTGCTTCGGTGGAGATGCACTGGATCTGGCGCAGTCACTAACTCCATCTCTCTGCTCGTGGGCGTTCCTGGACCCCGGAAATCAGTTTTTCAGTTCGTCGAGGCCGAGCTCAAATATATCGACTGGACGATATGAAGAGCTACTGGACATGGATTTGGATCTCCCTCCTCTTAGGAATTTGGAAACGGGGTTGGAGCGCTTTTCGTCGCGTCTTTCTTCTTCCGTCGGATCCTTACGGGAAGACTTCTGTTGTTGCTCTTCGGTGGTGCTTAGTTGTCAGGAGCTTCAGGAATTCTGCCTGGAGGGGCGTCTCCGTTGCCGTCCTTCCTCTCCTCTACGAACCAAGGTATTATCTTTCTAACTTACCCCCTCTTGAACTTTTCCTTGAAAATCAGTATGTGTATGAACCTTGTTGTCTTGTAAGTGTTACTTGGTTAAATAACTTACAAGCTTCTGATCTTGTTATGTTTAACCCTAAATTGAAACCTCATTACTTGCTTATTATATGCGATCATCCTTTATTGATATGGATCCATAGTCATGTATTATCACTTGGTTGTTCTCCTTTGGCCAAGGGGATTAAAACCTTGAAGGAGTCTTTTTGCTCTGGAGCGGACTTTGTGAACCATGTTACCTTGAACCCTTATGATATAAAGGATAAACACCTTACTCTGGTCGAGGAGACCACTAAAAACAATCATTTTGACAACTATAATACGAACAGGATGAACCCTGATGCTATTAATGGTAAGGGTCATGTTAACTCTGATTTACAGCATTATACTCTTTCATCTTGTGAACCCTATCTTGACTGTGGGCACTGCTATAATTCTGCTGAACGTTCTCTTCTTTGGTGCTCTAATCCTACGAAAAAGTTGCTTGTGGACTCTTTACTGTCTGAACAACCTTTCTTTTTATATATCTCTGTTCCAATGGAAAATGGTATTCATAATTTGAAGATTTGTCATCTTATTTTCTGTGATTGCAACCATGGAGTGAACTATGAAGACTTGAACCCTTTTGAAACTTATGACAAACTCATCGCTAAAATCGAGGAGAATACTATAACATGTCACATGATCACTCAACACAGAAACAAGTCTCTTCTGGACCAGGTAAGTAATCCTTGCCTTGGAAAAATGATATTTGAACATTTAACTTATTTGTGTTTGGTTTGTGTGTTTCTCTTGCAGGATTTTTTGGGTTGGAATGCAAGGATCTTCTGGGCCATCAACAATGGAGATCAAAATCGGAACAAGGACACGAGAAACCAAAGAGAAATAACACCAAAAATGAAAACTCAATCCATGAATAAAACCTTATGGAGCTTTAACTCCACGATTTGGAATACCACCGGACTAACCAATGTACCTAGTTCGGCCTACCTGAAGCTGAAACTATGGAAAATACAATATTTTCTTGAACAACTTTGTCCAAAAAATCTCCTGAACAAACAATTTGCTTTGCAGTATTTCTGCAGCTATGGTGCTTTGAAACACCAAAATTTTGTGAGTAAAGCCTTTGGCTTTTGGAAATCACAGTGGCTATACAAGATCTATTCCAATTCTAATGTTTTGGCTTGCCCAAATTGTGTGTATAGAACCTGCTATACAGGTTTTAAGAACCATGCAAATAGTTATAAGATTGAAATCCGAACTACTGATATAATTTGTTGTCAGGTGTTATATTATTTAAACCTGTACAGATTATCCTTTGGTATGTGTTATTACATTCTTGAATTGAAATGCTGCAATTTTTATCTTGAAAATCAAAGGAAATTTAGCCTCTTGTTTGAGACGTTCCAATACCAAGTATTGTATGACCAAATTGATAAGGACTATATGAAAATCCTTTCTAACAATAAGAAAAATCTTAATCTCTGTGAAAATCATTGGATTAAGAAACAAAGCTTTGAATTTTCGAACTCTAATTTTGTATCTACCAGGTTCAGTTACCGATTGATAAAACAAACGAAAATACATAATAAGACCCCTAAATGTCATTGGATATGGGGCAATTCTACACTAGGTTTTTTATGAAGATTACAACCTGGAACTGTAGAGGGATTGGGAAAAGAAACTTATGGATGGATATTGAATCCTTCTGTAAAATTGAAAGAGTTCAATTATTAGCATTATTTGAAACAAGAACAAACAAAGAACCAAATGAAAAACTTTGGAAAAAAGCAGGTTTTGATCAACTTTACTCTGTACCAGCAATTGGTTTTGCGGGTGGTATTTGTGTTATGTGGAAGACATATTAACTGTCTAATGAAATACTAGAAATTGATAAAATAGAATCTAGATTCATTAGTATCAAGTATACAAATCTGTGTACAAACGTCAAAACTTTACTCATACTAACATATGCCTCAGCTAATGAATTTTGGGAAAATATTATTTCCTTCATTAAAAACAGTGCATTTCCTTGCATTATTATGGGGGACCTAAATGAAATTCAAGATCCTACTGAAAAATGGGGGGCTCCCCCACTAATATGTCAAAATTTGCTAGATTGCGACATTTTAAAAATGAGTGTGAATTATTGGATATTCCAATAAAAGGAAATCCTTTTACCTGGAGAAAAAACAAAATAGAAATTGATAATATTTATGAAAAACTAGATAGGGTTTTGGTACACCATCAGAGTTTACAATGGTATCCAGATATCGTTACTAAACACTATGCTTTTAACAGTTCAGATCACTGCCCCATATCTATTGAACTATAATCTACTATTCCGTTCAAAAATCAACCTTTCAAATTCGAAAAAATTAGGATGACCAGAAAAGATTTTAAAAATGTTGTAAAACAAGCATGGAAGACCAATTATCATAATTCTACAATGTACAATCTAGTATCCAAAACAAAGCTGTTAAAAAAGCATGCCAAAACTTGGAATAAAACCACATTTGGGAATGTGTTTACACAACTAAAAACTATAGAAACTCAATTAGCTTATATACAACTTAACATCTATACAAACCCTAGTAATAGTCAAATTCTAAAACAAAACAGACTCATTGAAAAAAAGAAAAACTCCTTGGATTCCAAAAAGTATTTTGGAATCAAAGGGCTAAGGTGAAACATATTAAATTTATTGACACAAATGCAAGTTACTTCCACAAAATTGCTAGTGGAAGAAGAAATAGAAAAATCATAAAAGAAATCAAAACACATGAAGGCACTAGTATTATTAGAGAAAAAAATATCATAAATGAGATTAGAAATGATTTTATAAAGAGGTTCAAAAGTGAAGATATGAATGAAAATTTACTACAAGAAAACCTTGAACTTATTGACCCTGAAATTACAATAGAGGAAAATTCTGAACTAATTAGAAATGTTTCCAATGAAGAAATTAAGAAAGCAGTTTTTAACATTGGGTCTGATAAATCACTTGGCCCAGATGGCATGACAGTTGAGTTCTATCAAAAATACTGGGACATTGTTGGTCCATCCGTGATTCAAGCTGTGAAAAGCTTTTTCCTTTTTGGGAAACTATTCAAACAAATCAATCATACATTTATATCCTTTAACCCAAAATGTGATAACCCTAATTCTACAAACCATTACATGCCTATAAGTCTATGTTCCACAATATATAAAATTATATCGAAAATCTTAACAACAAGATTTAAAAACACTATGGAAAAATTAATCCACCCCTTGCAGGGTGCCTTTGTTGCAAATAGAGCTATTCAAGACAACATCTTAATAGCTCATGAAAATTTTCATTCTTTTAATTCAAAGAAAGGAACTGAGGGTTTTTTGGCTCTTAAACTAGATATGGAAAAGGCCTATGACAGAATTGAATAGAAATTCATCATCAAAGTAATGGAAAAATTTGGATACCATGAAAAAATTATAAATTGGATAAAAGAATGCATTACTACAGTCTCCTTCTCGGTACTAGTCAATAATGGTCCAACAGAAATCTTCAAACCTACTAGAGGACTCCGACAGGGAGACCCCCTATCACCATTCCTCTTTATCTTAGGATCAGAAATTTTAGCTCGAAAACTACAACACGCATCTGATAGACCTCGTAAGCCGATTGGCTTCAAAACCTCTACAACTAGAACCCGAATTCCCTTCTCAGCCTTTGCAGATGGCATTATGATCTTTTTAAAAGCAAAACATGAAAATTGTAAAGAAATAAAGGATATTGTGGATGAATATTGTAAAATTTCGAGACAAAAAGTAAACTATCAGAAACCAGCCTTCCAAGTTACGAAAAAGGTAACCAACACAAAAAAAAAGGATTATTCAAGGCATCTTTACTATCACAAATATGATATCTCTTGAAAAATATTTAGGATGCCCTATCATTAATGGTAGAGTTAACTTTAATACCTTCGTTGACCTTTTAATTAGCACACAAAAACAATTAACAAAGTGGAAAGCCAATTCTCTATCTCAAGCAGGTAGAACAGCCTTGATTAAAGCAAATCTTGCATCTAGACCCAACTATCTAATGCAAAGTTTTATGCTTCCTACACAAACTCATAATGAACTTGACAAATTAAATAGAAATTTCTTTTGGAATAAAGATCCCTCATATAAACCCCTGATAGGTTAGGAAAAGATATGCAAACCAACACAACAGGGAGGACTAAGATTACGAAAAGCAAAAGACATGAACAAAGCTTTATAATTTAAATTATTATGGAAAATTCTGGCTGAACCAGGTAATGTCTGGGTAAAAGTTATAACTGAGAAATATCTGAAAACAGAACATATCTTACATTATGAAAAAAAAAAGAATTGTTCTTGGCAATGGTCCAATTTGAACAATATTTTGGATGAATTCAAAACTGGAGTCATTTGGCAGGTTGGAAATGGCAGAACCATTAAATTTTGGAAGGACATATGGCTTTCTAAGACTCCCTTATGTGACATAATCAATATACAATCTGATCAGAATAATGATGCCTTGTAGAATTCATTCTCCCGAATAATATTTGGAATAAAGAAAAAAATTGGACAAATTGTACCCATGGACATCTTTAAACAAATCATTTCGATACCAATACCCACTAACATCATAAATGATAAAATCTACTGGTATTCCAGTAAAAATGGTTGGTTTTCAACAAACTCTGCCGTGGATATGTTTAATGAAAATAAAAGATATACAACTTATGATTCTTCTTGTGTAACACCCCCAAATTTCAATCCGTTTGGAAAGGTATTACCGCCAGTGACCTCGGTTTCCACACCGAAGCCACCCCAGGCTTTACCGGTTTAAACACAATTCATAAACAACGGTTAAGATATAAACATCAAAACCTTTAATTAAAACATATGTCTGGGGATTACATCCCAATCCCCATAGGACAAAATAGAGTATTTAGCGGAAGTCTTTATAAATATAAATACATGGGTCTTGATCATAAAGATCACTCGCCAAGGATCGTAGCCTGATAAACCATTAAAACACCGTTTACTTTTATAGTCGTTCTAGCCTTCATTCCTTGGATGCTAATCTGATGTGCCGAATCGAACGGATGACACCAGCCAACCATGTAGAGAACAATTACGGTTGGTTAGTCTAATGAAAGACTATGCAAGGATACAAAGCAGATGGTTCGAGTAGTCGTATTAGGTTAGACTCATCGCTCCTCGAATAATAACCGATGACGATAGTCAACCCTCATACTCCTACTGGAATATATCAAAAGGTATGATCAAGAGAAGATTTTGGAAGACCAAGTCTTACAGCAATCGACCCAAAAGAAGACTCCAATGAATTGAGTCTTATCGGAAGCATGACAATGTTGGGGAACATAATAATTTCGTACAAGCATTTAAAACGACTTGATGTTTCGGTTCACGACCAACCTCGCCGCTCAAAGCGAATCCAGATTGGAAAGAGAACTTTACTCTGATCAAAGTTAAGACGAGTTTTCCTAGCTGCACTATTCCCTAGCTGCACTACTCGTCTGAGGTTTATTAATCATGTGCGCTCGGGCACTTATCTTATTTAATTCCAAAACGCACATCACGTTATAGGCTTTTAATTATATGCCTGCCGACAGCGGGACATACTTCTGATAGGGACGAATCCCAAGTTTGTAGCACCAGCTTCGTGCCACCATCTCCATACCAAGTACAGAGAAAGGTCATGACCCACCAAATGGTCTTTGAGTTTAGAACCCTTAGCACCATTTTCATTATCAAGAAACGACTAGACCTCAATTAGTCCATCGCTCATACGAATACTCGTGCTAACTAAACATTCCAAGCACAACAATAATCATATCAAAGCCCTCAAGCCAAAATATATATATCTATAATAGCGTTGTTCTAACAGATATACAACCTATTATAATATCATATTCCTTTTATATCATTTAGTAAAACTGTTCCCAACAATTCAATAAATCATTCCAAATTAATTAACAATTAAGCAATTGATAATCAATGAAAATATGGAATAATAAGCAAGAGCGAACCGCCACTTGCCTTAGATTGAAGAAAGCTTAGCGAGCTCTAAAGATGACGATTTCCGAGTCTGAACAAGGATAAATCTTGGATCTCAAATCCTTCTGGAACGACCCATAATAAGACCTTAAGTTAGATTCAATATCTACATATATGAATCTAAAAGAATAAGGTAAGAATCAAAGGGTCCAAGCCTCGCCCAAGAGCCAACACCCAAGAACACACACCACGGACACAGGCTTGCCGCGGGTGTGATAGGTCCTCACCGCGGGGTGTGGTGCCTGGCCGCGGGGTGCGGTGGCGCTTGACCGCGGGTGCGGCGAGACAACAGGGGCGAAGTTCAGCAAGATTTTCGGGAAGAAACACTCACCCAAATCGATCGATTCGACTTCGATTTGATCTTGGTTTGGCTTCCCTACACCTTAGTCCTTTGCTTAACACCTAAGATCACCTTCTGCAGCACTCGAAAGGATTCGGATCGATCTCAAACAAAGCTTCCAAGCTTGAACAACAATGGCTTTTCTGAGGAAGGAGATGGACTTGCAGCTGCATTTGAGCCCAATTCCCATCCGCTTCTCCTCCATAAATAGCCCAAGCAAGCTGCTCATGAGCTGGAGGAAGCAAGGAGGAGGTGGTCTGGCCTATAGGCGTAGCCAAGTCGACTCACCGAGGCTATGCAATAGCCTTGCCAAGTTGCACTGCAACTGTCGAGTGACAACAGCCCACCGCGGGGTGCGGTGTGGGTGCGGCAGGGGTGCGGTCAAGGACAAAATTGCCCCCTCCGTATCCTTTGTCGTTTTTACCTTAAGTGGTAAAATATCTTTAACTCCGGGTTAAATATATTTGTACACGAACGATCTTTTAGCCCGAAAATATCTTAACTGTATTTTATATTGCTCAGAAAAATATTACAGAGGTCAAACATTACACAGAATGTTCATACTTCCCTGAAATTAATCTGCCTCGCAACATGGGCTTAAAGAAATTCAAAATTTACCCTTACAAAATGTGGGATATTACATTACCTCCCCCTTAAAAGAAGTTTCGACCCTGAAACTTAGGTCGTAAACATCTCGGGAAAGAGTCTACGCATATCCTCTTCAGTCTCCCAGGTAACTTCCTCGGTTCCTGACTTGGACCACAGAATTCGTACCAACGGTACGATCTTGTTACGCAAGTGCTTCTCACGGTGCTCGAGAATACGCACATGTATCTCTTCATAAGTACCATTTGCTTGAATCTCGATGTCTTCATAGCTCAGCACATGAGACTCATCTGGTACGTACTTCCTCAACAAGGATACGTGGAACACATTATGCATTGGGTGTGCCAATGGCGGCAATTCCAAACGGTACGCTAGAGATCCCACTCTATCGAGAATTTCAAATGGTCCCACGTAGCGAGGGTTAAGCTTCCCACGCTTACCAAATCTGAATACGCCTTTGGATGGCGAGACTCTGACAAAGACCTTGTCACCAACTTCAAATTCAACATTCCTACGCCTTGGATCGGCGTAAGACTTCTGTCGACTTTGAGCGGTCAATATTCTTTGTCTGATCAAAGCAATATCTGAAGCAGTTCTCTCGACCAACTCTGGTCCGAGTAAAATCTTGTCGGCATTCTCATCCCAACAAATTGGCGATCTACACTTTCGACCATACAAAGCTTCAAATGGAGCCATCTTGATAGTAGCGTGCCAGCTATTGTTGTACGTGAACTCGATTAGACTTAAGTTGTCCTCCCAGCTAGTCGAACGGTCAAGTACACATGCTCTCAACATATCCTCCAGGGTCTGGATAGTCCTCTCAGACTGTCCATCCGTCGGAGGATGAAATGCAGTGCTGAACCTTAGTTCGGTTCTCATGGCCTTGTGGAGTTCCTTCCAGAATCTCGATGTAAAACGGTCATCACGATCCGATACAATGGTCTTAGGAATACCATGTAAGCGGACAATGTCGTGCAAAAACACTTCAGCTAGCTTTTGGACTCCCCAGGTTGACTTAATGGCCACAAAGTGAGCACTCTTCGTGAGCCTGTCAATGATCACCCAAATAGCATCCTTCTGAGTTCGAGTCTTGGGTAATCCTGTAACGAAGTCCATTGCGATATCCTCCCATTTCTATTCCGGAACAGGAAGAGGTAGCAATTCACGACCTGGTCTGCGGTGTTCTATCTTGACTCTCTGACAAGTCAAGCATTTCGCCACAAATTCTGCTACATCCCATTTCATGTTGGGCCACCAGAAATTCTTCCGGAGGTCCTTGTATATTTTGCTAGAGCCTGGATGTACAGAATAGGCTGATGAGTGGGCTTCCCTCATCACCAATTGGCGAAGACCATCAACGTTAGGCACACAAACTTGGTATTGAAACCAGAGGGATCCGTCCTCCTGAATCACAAAACCGGGAGCTTTCCCGTTCAACGCTTCACATCTCAACTTTACCAAAACTATATCATCAATTTGTTTTTCTCGAATCTGATCAAGTAGTGTAGCCTGAATTTCCAACATACTCAGGTATCCTCTACGTTGATCATATAAGATTTCAGCTTCACACACCATTTGATTCAGTTTGGCTTGAGTAGTGAGGAGAGCTACTACTGTCTCGTGCGGTGTCTTCCGGCTCAGTGCATCGGCTACTACATTAGCCTTGCCCGGATGATACCGCAATTAAAGATCATAATCCTTGAGCAGCTCTAACCAGCGTCGTTGCCTCATGTTCAACTCTTTCTGAGTGAATACGTACTTGAGACTCTTGTGGTCGGTGAAGACTTGGCATTTTACACCATAGAGATAATGCCTCCAAATCTTCAACGCAAACACTACCGCCGCTAGTTCCAGATCATGCGTCGGATAGTTTTCTTCGTAGGTTTTCAGTTGCCTTGATGCATAAGTGATCACCTTGCCTTTCTGCATCAACACGCATCCTAAACCATTCTTAGAAGCATTACCATAGACTACATATCCGTCATTTCCTTCTGGTAATGCTAACAATGGTGCCGAGGTCAATCGTCGTTTCAATTCTTGAAAACTGGCCTCGCACTTGTCAGTCCAGACAAACTTATTATGGACCTTGCGGAGTAAACCGGTCATAGGTAGAGCGATCTTGGAAAATCCCTCTACAAACCGTCTATAATATCCGGCAAGTCCAAGGAAACTGCGTACCTCTTTCACATTCTGAGGCCGCTTCCAGTTGGCTACCGCCTCAATCTTCTGGGGATCAACCATCACTCCATTCTCGTTGATCACATGGCCTAAGAAAGCCACTTCCTTAATCCAGAAGTCACACTTAGACAATTTAGCATATAGCTCATTTTGTCTAAGGATTGACAACACAATCCGTAGGTGTTCCTCGTGAACTTCCTCGTTCGGGGAATAAATCAAAATATCATCAATGAAAACCACCACGAACTTATCTAGGTACTGGTGAAAGCATCGATTCATCAGGTCCATGAAGACCGTTGGAGCATTGGTAAGTCTGAATGGCATAACTACGAACTCATAGTGGCCATACCTTGTCCGGAATGCAGTCCTCAGAATATCTTCCTCACGAATTCTGAGCTGATGGTAACCAGATCTCAGATCGATCTTAGAAAATACTTTAGCTCCTTGTAGCTGATCTAGCAGATCATCAATCCTTGGCAAATGATACTTGTTCTTGATCGTGACTTTATTTAACTCTCGGTAGTCGATACAAAGCTGAAACGATCCATCTTTCTTCTTGACAAACAAGACCAGAGCACCCCAAGGCGATGCACTCGGTCTTATATAGCCTTTGTCGAGAAGATCCTTTAACTGCTTTTTCAATTCCTGCATCTCAGCAGGGGCCATTCTGTACGGTGCGTTAGAAATCGGAGCAGTACCTGGTTCAAGATCAATTGAAAACTCTACAACACGATGTGGGGATAATCCAGGAATCTCTTTCGGAAAGACATCCAAAAATTCCCGAATCACAGGAATATCAAGAACTGATGGTTCATCTTTCGTGGGCTCGTCCAGATAGCAAAGGTACCCGACACAACCCTGACGAAGTAGCTTAAACGCAGCCATTGCGTTTATAGGCCTACCATTATCAGCGTCATTCCGACCTTTAAACTTGCACACACTCTGGCCCCCAGATGACACTGTCACTGTTCTCGAACTAAAATCGATCACTGCCCCATGGCGTGTCAACCAATCCATACCGAGGATAATGTCGTAGGGATCCATGGCAATACAGATCAAATCTGCCTCGAATTTCTTACCCTGGATGGTAATCAGAAACTCGGACAGACACTTAGTTCCTACTAAGCGTTCATTATTAGGAAGATTCACAACGAAAGGCTCACAAACTTCGTTGTAAACTAAACCTAACTTACTAACACAATTCTCTGAAATGAAGGAATGGGTAGCACCCGAATCAAACAGTATGCATACTGGAGTAGAGTGAAGGTATATGGTACCTTGAGCAATCTGTGCATTAGGTCCATCAGCCTCACGCATCTCATACAGGCGCTGACCTCCTGAAGTTGCTGGGGCTTTTCCTTTGTTCTAGGCAGTTGTCTGCATCGAAGGACTAGGAGTCGTTGCTGGTTTGAACCTGGGTCGGTTACTCTGACTAACAGACCCCTGTTGCGACTCTGCTCCTTTCTGCTTTTCCTGCCAACAGAACTTCTGCAAATGCCCCTCAGTCCCACAGCCAAAACACGTCTTCTTCTCCTTTGGACATGCGATGCTTTTGTGCCCAGCGGCACCACAGTTATAACACTGAATCGAACTCTTGCCCTGACCCGATTGTTGTGTCGACCAACCTTGCGTTCCACCCATTTTTGCCTTGCTGGATTTGGCAAAGTTGGATGGTGGCGCAGGACGTTTGAATCCGCTCGCCTGAGGTTGATTTTGCATCGGCCTCTGGCGATTCTTCCTCTTGGTCGACTCTTCTAGAGTTGCCTCTAGCTTATAAGCCGCATCCACATATTGTTCCAGAGTAGAGCAATTGTGGCTTAACATCATTGGCTTAATCTTTGGGTTCATCCACTCATGGAAATGCCAAATCTTCTGTTCTTCAGTGGATACATCCGATCCGGCGTATGGCAACAAGTGATTAAACTTAATTGCCAATTCAGCCACCTTCAACCCTTCAGTCTTAGGGTAAAGAAACTCCTTGCGCTTTTCCTCTCTCATTGCCCGAGAGAAGAACTGGTCGGTCATCTTAGTCTTAAACATCGCCGAACTCAAATCCGGGCTATCCGCAAGACCGGTGTTTTCCCACCACTCACTGGCATCTCCCTTTAATTGCAGAGAAGCGATGTGTACCTTCTCGGCTTCCATGCACTCCACACTACGGAATAACCGCTCCATGTGGGAAAACCAATGCACCACTTTAACTGGTTCACCTTTCCCGTTGAAGCTGTCGGGCCTCATAGAATTTATGGCCTTTAACGCTCGGCCATAATCATTCTTGCTTCTGACTACAGTCTCCTGATGCCGGGGTACATGAGTTTCTTGTTCCTCAACTTCCGGGGCTGTTGAGGATGCCGGCACATCCTGTGCTTGAGACACACTCGGGTGTAAGACATCAGTCATTGCTTGCATGAAAATTTCCCGAATTTCAGCAATGGACGCCTCGTCAAATATCCTCAGAGCATTGCCCCTGGGATCATGTTGAGAATTGGACTCACGTACATTCTCAGGAGTTCCAGCGCTCCTCTCGTTGTGTCTGGGATGGTTACCAGCATCAGAATGAGTGTTGTTCTTTGTGTTCACCATCTGTTTATCGATCAAATTCCAAGGATTTCATACATTAATATTTCTCCCAAAATACTTAATGTAATAAAAATTAACTCAGAATAGATCAACTTGGTACTTATATAGATGAACTTGAACTATTTTACAAACTGCACATTAGCCGATTTCCCGAGCGTCAGGTCAAAATTGCTCGGAGATTGTAGTATTTCACAAAGTACATGCCGCAATACTAGAATATTTACACGGTACATGCTGAAATACTAAGAAAAGGAAACTACTGCTACATGCAACGTCGATCCTTATCACGGTGCTCCGAAACGTTTCCTATACGGTAGACTTCTCATGCAAGGCTTCTTCGGACGGGGTTCTCCATCGGATTCTGACGATGGACTATGCACCCTGCTTGGCCCTGGAACACATGATTCTAGTATCCCTGGCCTTATCTCAGTCATGGTAAAGTATGGATCATCCACGTTTGGCTTTCCTAGCCCAACCCTTCTCTGAGCACTGGCAATCATTTTATACATCTGGTATTGCTGTTCAGAAGAGATCATCTCGCTTTGGCGAAGGATCTCTCATAGTTCAGATTCCGTCCTCCTTCTCCTTTGAGTAGGGATAGTCTGAGATTCTCTGCCACTTCTTCCAATACCGTACTCGGTATAAAGTATTTCCCAGTCAGCATCAGACATGAGTGCGTACGCTGGCACTGGTGGCAACTCTTGCACATGTGGTAACTCTGAACTGGGGTGAATAAATTGCATCCCCGGTTCCTGACTATCCACCAGCAAGTGCCTCAAGTCATTGGACTCCTGGTTCTGCCCGTTGAGGTCCATCTCGGTATCCTCCTCGGAATCATCCTCGATGGGGTCCTCTTCCTCGTCGGGGTCTTCCTCTATGGGGTCATCTTCTTCATCTTCCTCCTCGCTCCCTTCAGGAATTATTTCTATCTGGTAATCGTCATTATAGTACCCTCTCGCGTACCTAGACGATTCATCTTCATGCATTGCTTCCTCCCTTGGTAGCTCAACTGATGCTGCCACAGGAACTACAACATTCCTTGACACCAGGACTACCGACTCAGGAAGCACATGCTTGATCTCCTCAGGTGGGCTTCTTGGTTCTCCAACCTCGAAGCACCCCTGGGGTATTGGGAAGTCGAGCCTTCCTGGAGATGGTGAATCCATCTCGGCATCTACCGAGTCCCTCTTATGAGAAAGACACGCACCCATATCCTACAGGATAACGAGGAAGGAATTAATCTTTCTAGACATAGAAGCAAGCTTACTACATCAGACTATAGATAGAAGACATGACTATGAACGGTGTTTTTATTTTCAAATTCTTTTCATTTTGAAAATTCAGAGCCCTTTTGAAAATACTTTTCAATTGAAACGAGTAATTGGTTTTCAAATACCCAACCCGTTCTAAAACTTAGGCTCTGATACCAGATCTGTAACACCCCCAAATTTCAATCCATTTGGAAAGGTATTACCGCCAGTGACCTCGGTTTCCACACCGAAGCCACCCCAGGCTTTACCGGTTTAAACACAATTCATAAACAACGGTTAAGATATAAACATCAAAACCTTTAATTAAAACATATGTATGGGGATTACATCCCAATCCCCATAGGACAAAACAGAGTATTTAGCGGAAGTCTTTATAAATATAAATACATGGGTCTTGATCATAAAGATCACTCGCCAAGGATCGTAGCCTGATAAACCATTAAAACACCGTTTACTTTTATAGTCGTTCTAGCCTTCATTCCTTGGATGCTAATCTGATCTGCCGAATCGAACGGATGACACCAGCCAACCATGCAAAGAACAATTACGGTTGGTTAGTCTAATGAAAGAATATGCAAGGTTACAAAGCAGATGGTTCGAGTAGTCGTATTAGGTTAGACTCATCGCTCCTCGAATAATAACCGATGACGATAGTCAACCCTCATAATCCTACTGGAATATATCAAAAGGTATGATCAAGAGAAGATTTTGGAAGACCAAGTCTTACAGCAATCGACCCAAAAGAAGACTCCAATGAATTGAGTCTTATCGGAAGCATGACAATGTTGGGGAACATAATAATTTCGTACAAGCGTTTAAAACGACTTGATGTTTCGGTTCACGACCAACCTCGCCGCTCAAAGCGAATCCAGATTGGAAAGAGAACTTTGCTCTGATCAAAGTTAAGACGAGTTTTCCTAGCTGCACTATTCCCTAGCTGTACTACTCGTCTGAAGTTTATTAATCATGTGCGCTCGGGCACTTATCTTATTTAATTCCAAAATGCACATCAGGTTATAGGCTTTTAATTATATGCCTGCCGACAGCGGGACATACTTCTGATAGGGACGAATCCCAAGTTTATAGCACCAGCTTCGTGCCACCATCTCCATACCAAGTACAGAGAAAGGTCATGACCCACCAAATGGTCTTTGAGTTTAGAACCCTTAGCACCATTTTCATTATCAAGAAACGACTAGACCTCAATTAGTCCATCGCTCCTACGAATACTCGTGCTAACTAAACAGTCCAAGCACAACAATAATCATATCAAAGCCCTCAAGCCAAAATATATATCTATAATAGCGTTGTTCTAACAGATATACAACCTATTATAATATCATATTCCTTTTATATCATTTAGTAAAACTGTTCCCAACAATTCAATAAATCATTCCAAATTAATTAACAATTAAGCAATTGATAATCAATGGAAATATGGATTGATAAGCAAGAGCGAACCGCCACTTGCCTTAGATTGAAGAAAGCTTAGCGAGCTCTAAAGATGACGATTTCCGAGTCTGAACAGGGACAAATCTTGGATCTCAAATCCTTCTGGAACGACCCATAATAAGACCTTAAGTTAGATTCAATATCTACATATATGAATATAAAAGAATAAGGTAAGAATCAAAGGGTCCAAGCCTCGCCCAAGAGCCAACACCCAAGAATACACACCACGGACACAGGCTTGCCGCGGGTGTGATAGGTCCTCACCGCGGGGTGTGGTGTCTGGCCGCGGGGTGCGGTGGCGCTTGACCGCGGGTGCGGCGAGACAACATGGGCGAAGTTCAGCAAGATTTTCGGGAAGAAACACTCACCCAAATCGATCGATTCGACTTCGATTTGATCTTGGTTTGGCTTCCCTACACCTTAGTCCTTTGCTTAACACCTAAGATCACCTTCTTCAGCACTCGAAAAGAGTCGACTCATCGAGGCTATGCAATAGCCTTGCCAAGTTGCACTGCAACTGTCGAGTGACAACAGCCCACCGCGGGGTGCGGTGTGGGTGCGGCAGGGGTGCGGTCAAGGCCAAAATTGCCCCCTCCGTCTCCTTTGTCGTTTTTACCTTAAGTGGTAAAATATCTTTAACTCCGGGTTAAATATATTTGTACATGAACGATCTTTTAGCCCAAAAATACCTTAACTGTATTTTATATTGCTCAGAAAAATATTACAGAGGTCAAACATTACACAAAATGTTCATACTTCCCTGAAATTAATCTGCCTCGCAACATGGGCTTAAGAAAATTCAAAATTTACCCTTACAAAATGTGGGATATTACATTACCTCCCCCTTAAAAGAAGTTTCGACCCCGAAACTTAGGTCGTAAACATCTCGGGAAAGCGTCTACGCATATCCTCTTCTGTCTCCCAAGTCTCCCAGGTAACTTCCTCGGTTCCTGACTTGGACCACAGAATTCGTACCAACGGTACGATCTTGTTGCGCAAGTGCTTCTCACGGCGCTCGAGAATACGCACATGTATCTCTTCATAAGTACCATTTGCTTGAATCTCGATGTCTTCATAGCTCAGCACATGAGACTCATCTGGTACGTACTTCCTCAACAAGGATACGTGGAACAAATTATGCACTGGGTGTGCCGATGGCGGCAATGCCAAACGGTATGCTAGAGATCCCACTCTATCGAGAATTTCAAATGGTCCCACGTAGCGAGGGTTAAGCTTCCCACGCTTACCAAATCTGAATACGCCTTTGGATGGAGAGACTCTGACAAAGACCTTGTCATCAATTCAAATTCAACATTCCTACGCCTTGGATCGGCGTAAGACTTCTGTCGACTTTGAGCGGTCAACATTCTTTGTCTGATCAAAGCAATATCTGAAGCAGTTCTCTCGACCAACTCTGGTCCGAGTAAAATCTTGTCGGCATTCTCATCCCAACAAATTGGCGATCTACACTTTCGACCATACAAAGCTTCAAATGGAGCCATCTTGATAGTAGCGTGCCAGCTATTGTTGTACGTGAACTCGATTAGACTTAAGTTGTCCTCCCAGCTAGTCGGGCGGTCAAGTACACATGCTCTCAACATATCCTCCAGGGTCTGGATAGTCCTCTCAGACTGTCCATCCGTCTGAGGATGAAATGCAGTGCTGAACCTTAGTTCGGTTCCCATGGACTTGTGGAGTTTCTTCCAGAATCTCGATGTAAAACGGCCATCACGATCCGATACAATGGTCTTAGGAATACCATGTAAGCGGACAATGTCGTGCAAAAACACTTCAGCTAGCTTTTGGACTCCCCAGGTTGACTTAATGGCCACAAAGTGAGCACTCTTCGTGAGCCTGTCAATGATCACCCAAATAGCATCCTTCTAAGTTCGAGTCTTGGGTAATCCTGTAACGAAGTCCATTGCGATATCCTCCCATTTCTATTCTGGAACAGGAAGAGGTAGCAATTCACCACCTCGTCTGCGGTGTTCTATCTTGACTCTCTGACAAGTCAAGCATTTCGCCACAAATTCTGCTACATCCCATTTCATGTTGGGCCACCAGAAATTCTTCCGGAGGTCCTCGTACATTTTGCTAGAGCCTGGATGTACAGAATAGGCTGATGAGTGGGCTTCCCTCATCACCAATTGGCGAAGACCATCAACGTTAGGCACACAAACTTGGTTCTGAAACCAGAGTGATCCGTCCTCCTGAATCACAAAACCGGGAGCTTTCCCGTTTAACGCTTCACAGCTCAACTTTACCAAAACTATATCATCAATTTGTTTTTCTCGAATCTGATCAAGTAGTGTAGCCTGAATTTCCAACATACTCAGGTATCCTCTACGTTGATCATATAAGATTTCAGCTTCACACACCATTTGATTCAGTTTGGCTTGAGTAGTGAGGAGAGCTACTACTGTCTCGTGCGGTGTCTTCCGGCTCAGTGCATCGGCTACTACATTAGCCTTGCCCGGATGATACAGCAATTCAAGATCATAATCCTTGCGCAACTCTAACCAGCGTCGTTGCCTCATTTTCAACTCTTTCTGAGTGAATACGTACTTGAGACTCTTGTGGTCGGTGAAGACTTGGCATTTCACACCATAGAGATAATGCCTCCAAATCTTCAACGCGAACACTACCGCCGCTAGTTCCAGATCATGCATCGGATAGTTTTCTTCGTAGGTTTTCAGTTGCCTTGATGCATAAGCGATCACCTTGCCTTTCTGCATCAACACGCATCCTAAACCATTCTTAGAAGCATCACCATAGACTACATATCCGTCATTTCCTTTTGGTAATGCTAACACTGGTGCCGAGGTCAATCGTCGTTTCAATTCTTGAAAACTGGCCTCGCACTTGTCAGTCCAGACAAACTTCTTATGGACCTTGCGGAGTAAACCGGTCATAGGTAGAGCGATCTTGGAAAATCCCTCTACAAACCGTCTATAATATCCGGCAAGTCCAAGGAAACTGCGTACCTCTTTCACATTCTGAGGCCGCTTCCAGTTGGCTACCGCCTCAATCTTCTGGGGATCAACCATCACCCCATTCTCGTTGATCACATGGCCTAAGAAAGCCACTTCCTTAATCCAGAAGTCACACTTAGACAATTTAGCATATAGCTCATTTTGTCTAAGGATTGACAACACAATCCACAGGTGTTCCTCGTGAACTTCCTCGTTCGGGGAATAAATCAAAATAGCATCAATGAAAACCACCACGAACTTATCTAGGTACTGGTGAAAGCATTGATTCATCAGGTCCATGAAGACCGTTGGAGCATTGGTAAGTCCGAATGGCATAACTACGAACTCATAGTGGCCATACCTTGTCCGGAATGCAGTCCTCGGAATATCTTCCTCACGAATTCTGAGCTGATGGTAACCAGATCTCAGATCGATCTTGGAAAAGACTTTAGCTCCTTGTAGCTGATCTAGCAGATCGTCAATCTTGGGCAAAGGATACTTGTTCTTGATCGTGACTTTATTCAACTCTCGGTAGTCGATACAAAGCCGAAACGATCCATCTTTCTTCTTGACAAACAAGACCGGAGCACCCCAAGGCGATGCACTCGGTCTTATATAGCCTTTGTCGAGAAGATCCTCTAACTGCTTTTTCAATTCCTGCATCTCAGCAGGGGCCATTCTATACGGTGCTTTAGAAATCGGAGCAGTACCTGGTTCAAGATCAATTGAAAACTCTACAACACGATGCGGGGGTAATCCAGGAATCTCTTCCGGAAAGACATCCGGAAATTCCCGAATCACAGGAATATCAAGAACTGATGGTTCATCTTTCATGGGCTCGTCCAGATAGCAAAGGTACCCGACACAACCCTGACGAAGTAGCTTAAAAGCAGCCATTGTGTTTATAAGCCTACCATTATCAGCGGCATTCCGACCTTTAAACTTGCACACACTCTGGCCCCCAGATGACACCGTCACTGTTCTCGAACTAAAATCGATCACTGCCCCATGGCGTGTCAACCAATCCATATCGAGGATAATGTCGTAGGGATCCATGGCAATACAGATCAAATCTGCCTCAAATTTCTTACCCTGGATGGTAATCAGAAACTCGAACACACACTTAGTTCCTACTAAGCGTTCATTATTAGGAAGATTCACAACGAAAGGCTCACAAACTTCGTTGCAAACTAAACCTAACTTACTAACACAATTCTCTGAAATGAAGGAATGGGTAGCACCCGAATCAAACAGTATGCATACTGGAGTAGAGTGAAGGTATATGGTACCTTGAGCAATCGGTGCGTTAGGTCCATCAGCCTCACGCATCTCATACAGGGGCTGACCCTGACCTCCTGAAGTTGTTGGGGCTTTTCCTTTGTTCTGGGCAGTTGTCTGCATCGAAGGACTAGGAGTCGTTGCTGGTTTGAACCTGGGTCGGTTACTCTGACTAACAGACCCATGTTGCGACTCTGCTCCTTTCTGCTTTCCCTGTCAACCGAACTTCTGTAAATGCCCCTCAGTCCCACAGCCAAAACACGTCTTTTTCTCCTTTGGACATGCGATGCTTTTGTGCCCAGCGGCACCACAGTTATTGTAACACCCCCGGGCCAGTGGTGCTACAGTGCCATAGTCCCGAAGGACTATAAGGCGGGTGAAAGAAAAGAAAAACGCAAAACATAACCCATATATATATACCAAAAGTACCACATCGGAAGATCCTGCTCGGAGTTTAAAACCACAATCAAACTTAACATTCAGTTAAATACTACAATTTACAATACAAAACCTTATACAGCTAACACAACCATTTCCAAGGTTCAAAAACCAACAAACCAAAAAGTCTTCGACTGCCAAGAAAACTGTGATCAGGATCCCCCTTGCTGTCGCTGAACCTGCAAAGCCTGATTGACTGGGAGACCCGATACCCCAGCCAACCGTGGCACGTAAACCGAAATTGGTCAGTCTCGCGAAAGACTGGCAAGATTAGCCTAGTCAAAGCATTTCAAACGTATAGTAGTTATCTCCAAAATCATCCAATTATAATCATATACTGACATGACTCAACACTTCAAACACACATACAACTTTAACCCACTTCCAACCTAACCTCCAATTAAATTCCAATCCTTGGCCCTTAACGACGTAGGCGTATACCCTATGCGGTTTGGTGAGGCTATCATCACCTGACCCTTTGACTCTGAATTAACACTGGCCTTTAACAACGTAGGCGATACCCTACGATGTTTGGTGAGGCTATTATCACCTGTCCCTTGGACTCTCAATAAACAACAATCCATCACCACACCGACACTCAATCAATTATCACATACGACAATTAATATCACATAATCACACATTTCAACCAAGCAACTATATAGTCAAACAATCCAATTTAAATAGCTCAAGCAACGGTAAATTAATTATGAAATAAACTAAGCATAAATTAATTTATAAAATATATAAAGTTAGCAAGAATCCTCTTGCCTCAAGTCGGACAACAACGACTCCAGAGATCTCCAAACTACTCGAACGAACCTGAGATAACAATCCGAGCAAAACCCTGGCGTTAATTCATACCAATCCACAACTAGAAAACCCCCAAATCAAACCCTAGAATCATACCTTCAAAATTTCCAATTAAGCAAACCCCACACAATTCAACCCAAGCTTAAAAATCACGAATTTGCTGCACAGCTCCACCAACTTCAGTCCACACAGCTTCACACACATAAATTCAGCAAAGATTCCTAATCCAGCAAAATTTTGAATTTAACCCATAAGCTTACCTTGTCGATGGCCTGACTTTGCTGCCGAGAAGAGCTCCTCGTCGCCGGAGACGACAACAGCGGCGAACAACACGAACAGCACAACAACAACAACAACAGCAAAGGACAGCATCAACAATGACGGCTCCACAACAGGGGAGGAGGAGGCGAACAGCGGAGTGGTGTCCGGGTCGGGCTCGTCGGAGGAGAAGCGACTTCGGCTGGCACAGGAGAGAGATCGGGAGAGAGCTACCGAGCACAAGGGAAGCGATTTTACGAGAGAGACAACCGACCACAAGGGATTTATCCCCCAAATTTCCCATTTCCTCTTTTTAAGAAATCCCTAATTAATTTACCATTTTGCCATTACGATTATCTTTGGGGTATTTCAGTTATTACACTGAATCGAACTCTTGCCCTGACCCGATTGTTTTGTCGACCCGCCTTGCGTTCCACCCATTTTTGCCTTGCTGGATTTGGCAAAGTTGGATGGTGGCGCAGGACGTTTGAATCCGCTCGCCTGAGGTTGATTTTGCGTCGACCTCTGGCGATTCTTCCTCTTGGTCGACTCTTCTAGAGTTGCCTCTAGCTTATAAGCCGCATCCACATATTGTTCCAGAGTAGAGCAATTGTGGCTTAACATCATTGGCTTAATCTTTGGGTTCATCCACTCATGGAAATGCCAAATCTTCTGTTCTTCAGTGGATACATCCGATCCCGCGTATGGCAACAAGTGATTAAACTTAATTGCCAATTCAGCCACCTTCAACCCTTCAGTCTTAGGGTAAAGAAACTCCTTGCGCTTTTTCTCTCTCATTGCCCAAGAGAAGAACCGGTCGGTCATCTTAGTCTTAAACATCTCCCAACTCAAATCCGGGCTATCCGCAAGACCGGTGTTTTCCCACCACTCACTGGCATCTCCCTTTAATTGCAGAGAAGCGATGTGTACCTTCTCGGCTTCCATGCACTCCACACTACGGAATAACCGCTCCATGTGGGAAAACCAATGCACCACTTCAACTGGTTCACCTTTCCCGTTGAAGTTGTCGGGCCTCACCGAATTTATGGCCTTTAACGCTCGGCCACAATCATTCTTGCTTCTGACTACAGTCTCCTGATGCCGGGGTACATGAGTTTCTTGTTCCTCAACTTCCGGGGCTGCTGAGGATGCCGGCACATCCTGTGATTGAGACACACTCGGGTGTAAGACATCAGTCATTGCTTGCATGAAAATTTCCCGAATTTCAGCAACGGTCGCCTCGTCAAATATCCTCAGAGCATTGCCCCTGGGATCATGTTGAGAATTGGACTCACGTACATTCTCAGGAGTTCCAGCGCTCCTCTCGTTGTGTCTGGGATGGTTACCAGCATCAGAACGAGTGTTGTTCTTTGTGTTCACCATCTGTTTACCGATCAAATTCCAAGGATTTCATACATTAATATTTCTCCCAAAATACTTAATGTAATAAAAATTAACTCAGAATAGATCAACTTGGTACTTATATAGATGAACTTGAACTATTTTACAAACTGCACATTAGCCGATTTCCCGAGCGTCAGGTCAAAATTGCTCGGAGATTGTAGTATTTCACAAAGTACATGCCGCAATACTAGAATATTTACACGGTACATGCTGAAATACTAAGAAAAGGAAACTACTGCTACAGGCAACGTCGGTCCTTATCACGGTGCTCCGAAATGTTTCCTATACGGTAGACTTTCCATGCAAGGCTTCTTCGGACGGGGTTCTCCATCGGATTCTGACGATGGACTACGCACCCTGCTTGGCCCTGGAACACATGATTCTAGTATCCCTGGCCTTATCTCAGTCATGGTAAAGTATGGATCATCCACGTTTGGCTCTCCTAGCCCAGCCCTTCTCTGAGCACTGGCGATCATTTTATCCATCTGGTATTGCTGTTCAGAAGAGATCATCTCGCTTTGGCGAAGGATCTCTCGTAGTTCAGATTTCGTCCTCCTTCTCCTTTGAGTAGGGATAGTCTGAGATTCTCTGCCACTTCTTCCAATACCGTACTCGGTATAAAGTATTTCCCAGTCAGCATCAGACATGAGTGCGTACGCTGGCACTGGTGGCAACTCTTGCACAGGTGGTAACTCTGAACTGGGGTGAATAAATTGCATCCCCGGTTCCTGACTATCCACCAGCAAGTGCCTCAAGTCATTGGACTCCTGGTTCTGCCCGTTGAGGTCCATCTCGGTATCCTCCTCGGAATCATCCTCGATGGGGTCCTCTTCCTCGTCGAGGTCTTCCTCTATGGGGTCCTCTTCTTCATCTTCCTCCTCGCTCCCTTCAGGAATTATTTCTATCTGGTAATCGTCATTATAGTACCCTCTCGCGTACCTAAATGATTCATCTTCATGCATTGCTTCCTCCCTTGGTGGCTCAACTGGTGCTGCCACAGGAACTACAGCATTCCTTGACACCAGGACTACCGACTCAGGAAGCACATGCTTGATCTCCTCAGGTGGGCTGCTTGGTTCTCCAACCTCGAAGCACCCCTGGGGTATTGGGAAGTCGAGCCTTCCTGGAGATGGTGAATCCATCTCGGCATCTACCGAGTCCCTCTTATGAGAAAGACACGTACCCATATCCTACAGGATAACGAGGAAGGAATTAATCTTTCTAGACATAGAAGCAAGTTTACTATATCAGACTATAGATAGAAGACATGACTATGAAATGTGTTTTTATTTTCAAATTCTTTTCATTTTGAAAATTCAGAGCCCTTTTGAAAATACTTTTCAATTGAAACGAGTAATTGGTTTTCAAATACCCAACCCGTTCTAAAACTTAGGCTCTGATACCAGATCTGTAACGCCCCCAAATTTCAATCCGATTGGAAAGGTATTATGGCCAGTGACCTCGGTTTCCACACCGAAGCCACCCCAGACTTTACCGGTTTAAACACAATTCATAAACAACGGTTAAGATATAAACATCAAAACCTTTAATTAAAACATATGTCTGGGGATTACATCCCAATCCCCATAGGACAAAATAGAGTATTTAGCGGAAGTCTTTATAAATATAAATACATGGGTCTTGATCATAAAGATCACTCGCCAAGGATCGTAGCCTGATAAACCATTAAAACACCGTTTACTTTTATAGTCGTTCTAGCCTTCATTCCTTGGATGCTAATCTGATGTGCCGAATCGAACGGATGACACCAGCCAACCATGCAGAGAACAATTACGGTTGGTTAGTCTAATGAAAGACTATGCAAGGGTACAAAGCAGATGGTTCGAGTAGTCGTATTAGGTTAGACTCATCGCTCCTCGAATAATAACCGATGACGATAGTCAACCCTCATACTCATACTGGAATATATCAAAAGGTATGATCAAGAGAAGATTTTGGAAGACCAAGTCTTACAGCAATCGACCCAAAAGAAGACTCCAATTAATTGAGTCTTATCGGAAGCATGACAATGTTGGGGAACATAATAATTTCGTACAAGCGTTTAAAACGACTTGATGTTTGGGTTCACGACCAACCTCACCGCTCAAAGCGATTCCAGATTGGAAAGAGAACTTTACTCTGATCAAAGTTAAGACGAGTTCCTAGCTGCACTATTCCCTAGCTGTATTACTCGTCTGAGGTTTATTAATCATGTGCGCTCGGGCACTTATCTTATTTAATTCCAAAACGCACATCACGTTATAGGCTTTTAATTATATGTCTGCCGACAGCGGGACATACTTCTGATAGGGACGAATCCCAAGTTTGTAGCACCAGCTTCGTGCCACCATCTCCATACCAAGTACAGAGAAAGGTCATGACCCACCAAATGGTCTTTGAGTTTAGAACCCTTAGCACCATTTTCATTATCAAGAAACGACTAGACCTCAATTAGTCCATCGCTCCTATGAATACTCATGCTAACTAAACAGTCCAAGCACAGCAATAATCATATCAAAGCCCTCAAGCCAAAATATATATCTATAATAGCGTTGTTCTAACAGATATACAACCTATTATAATATCATATTCCTTTTATATCATTTAGTAAAACTGTTCCCAACAATTCAATAAATCATTCCAAATTAATTAACAATTAAGCAATTGATAATCAATGGAAATATGGAATGATAAGCAAGAGCGAACCGCCACTTGCCTTAGATTGAAGAAAGCTTAGCGAGCTCTAAAGATGACGATTTCCGAGTCTGAACAGGGACAGATCTTGGATCTCAAATCCTTCTGGAATGACCCATAATAAGACCTTAAGTTAGATTCAATATCTACATATATGAATCTAAAAGAATAAGGTAAGAATCAAAGGGTCCAAGCCTCGCCCAAGAGCCAACACCCAAGAACACACACCACGGACACAGGCTTGCCGCGGGTGTGATAGGTCCTCACCGCGGGGTGTGGTGTCTGGCCGCGGGGTGCGGTGGCGCTTGACCGCGGGTGCGGCGAGACAACAGGGGCGAAGTTCAGCAAGATTTTCGGGAAGAAACACTCACCCAAATCGATCGATTCGACTTCGATTTGATCTTGGTTTGGCTTCCCTACACCTTAGTCCTTTGCTTAACACCTAAGATCACCTTCTTCAGCACTCGAAAGGATTCGGATCGATCTCAAACAAAGCTTCCAAGCTTGAACAACAATGGCTTTTCTGAGGAAGGAGATGGACTTGCAGCTGCTTTTGAGCCCAATTCCCATCCGCTTCTCCTCCATAAATAGCCCAAGCAAGCTGCTCATGAGCTGGAGGAAGCAAGGAGGAGGTGGTCTGGCCTATAGGCGTAGCCAAGTCGACTCACCGAGGCTATGCAATAGCCTTGCCAAGTTGCACTGGAATTGTCGAGTGACAACAGCCCACCGCGGGGTGCAGTGTGGGTGCGGCAGGGGTGCGGTCAAGGCCAAAATTGCCCCCTCCGTCTCCTTTGTCGTTTTTACCTTAAGTGGTAAAATATATTTAACTCCGGGTTAAATATATTTGTACACGAACGATCTTTTATCCCGAAAATACTTTAACTGTATTTTATATTGCTCAGAAAAATATTACAGAGGTCAAACATTACACAGAATGTTCATACTTCCCTGAAATTAATCTGCCTCACAACATGGGCTTAAGAAAATTCAAAATTTACCCTTACAAAATGTGGGATATTACATCTTGAATCTGGAAATTGAATACGTACCCTAAAGTTAAAAAAATTCCTTTGGAAAATTTTGAAAAATGGACTTCCAACTAAAGCGAGACTAAGTGAAAAAGGAGTTGCAATTTCTCAAGGATGTGTACGGTGCAATGCACAAACGGAAGATTCTAATCATATTTTATTCTTGTGCAATCACACCATGAAAACAATAGAAAAAATAAACCGCCAATCCTTTGATATTATCATAACCTTAAATATTGGCAATCAGAAAACATATGAAATAATCGAAGATATCAGACACATATGAAATATTGTTGTTCTGGATGAGCTTGAACACATGTGTTTTCGTTGTAATTTTTTCATTAAAACGTTCTTAATAACCTTCTTTTCGGTGGTGCGACGTTAGCTTGTACTTTTTTTACCCAAATTATAGGTTCTCAATAGCTTTTCCATTTAGTTGTTTCTTGTGTTATGATGTAATTTTTTATGGCATGTTAGTCCGGCTACCTAATTATTCAGTCTCCATGGGTTCTAGGCCTGTTTGGGACATCGAATCAATTGCCCTTCCAAAATAACTTGAACATCAAAATAAACATACTTCCAAATTGAATGGCCTATTAAAACATAGATGATAACACGTATAGGGTCAAAAATTTAGGGTTTGTTTGGTGAGAGTGTTATAAATATTTTTTTTGCTAAAAAGTTGTTGAGAATTAAAGATAAAGTGTTTGTCAAACAATAATTTTAATAAATAAGTATTATTTTTTATATAAAGTGTGTAATAAAAAAAGTTAAAATAATTGCATGAAATTTCTAATAGAAAACACTTTGTCACTGATAAAGTGTTTGTCAAACAAGGCCTTAATAGGTGTATGTTAGACTCTACTAGTTTCTTAGGAGTGAGGTCTAATATTACCCCATTTGTAAATGTGTTTTGAGCTTGGAGGTTTTATCTTGGATTGTTGCGCGATCTTGTCCTTAATTGTTTTGACTAAAAAATGTCAAAAGTTATATAAAAATAAGTTGGGTAGTTTACCCAGAAAATGTATTGTGTGTTATTATAATTTCTATCTTTCTTCTACCAATTAAAAGAGAGAGAATACAAATTCGTAATTGATAAGTTCATTTTCCCTCACAGCCTGTTTGGCAATTAAGTAATGGGTAGAAAAAGAATGGATGAAAAACACGAAAAATTAAGAAAGGAAAATGACCTAAGTGGAGGTAGGGGATTTTGTTTTCTTTATTTTGTTTAAATAAAGGGGTTTGAGAAATAAAATTAAACCACAATTTATTGTATTTATTTAATTAATTTTAATTTCTAAAACTCTCATTAGAATTTTTTATCCAAATTCCATCATTTTGGGGTGATCCACTTTCCCTCTCACTCCCCCCTTATTTCTCCCCAAAATCGTCTCAATTTTCCTTATTAATACTAACCAAACAAAAGAAATTATCTACCTTTATTTCCCTCCCTTACAAATCCATTCAAATCTATCTAACCAAACATACCCTTAGGTCCAAGTCCGAAACAAAAATGGCCGACTCTGCTCTCTCCTATGCTCCCGAAATCGCTCATCAACTCCGCCTCCCTTCGATAAAAATGTCATTTCCAAACTCAAAAAACACCCTAGATCGTGCTTCAATCTCTATCCATACTTTAAATCTTAACAATGGATTTGTTTTCTTTGAAGGAATATGTGTCATTTAATCAAGATGGCAATTACTAATGATATAATAGGATTATAATGAAGATTAATAATCTGGATATTTTAGGTAGTCTTAGTGCTTTGTTAGAAGCCAACTATGACTTGTGAGATAAATTAGATTTGGCTCATTGCTATTTTATCCGGCCCTATAAGGTCACACACAATAGAGTAATTGGGCTAGATCAAAGCAACCTGAAGCCCATGGCGGGACAAGAGAATTTCGGCTATATGGTAATATTGGAAGAGTGGATTATTCATCAATTAATAATAAAGATTTATCTATTTACTTGATGATATAAGAAAAAATATCTTTATGAAAGATAAGATATTGTATCAATCACAAATATCTCCTTCTAGTTAAAAGGAAATTTATCTTATGAGATATATGATATAAGATAAGATAATATATATATAAATATATTATATTAGTCTTCCAAATATAATAAAAAGAAATTGTTCAATACGTGAAAAGAGATATAGATATATCTTCAATATATAAAGGAAATATATCCTTTCTACGAGAAGATGATATGTGCAAGATATACAATCTGTGGCTTGGGACATATGTCACCGAACTCACATTGACTTTTCACGTAAGGCCGTACATTAAGCTTGAAGCTTTGTTTGTTCTCGTTCGTTCGTTCTAGCAAACAGAGGCAAGACGATTTAGTATCGTGTTCGTGTGGACCAAGTAGAGGAATCACACTTGAGGCTCTATTTTCCAGGGTGATCTCGAAAATAAGTTTTGCATCAAAATATATGTTACTCTTTCATACGTGGTTCGTATCAAGTTTATGCATGAGATCCTAAGTTAGATGTTAGAAAACTGTTTTCTGAAATTCTGCTTAAAACATCTAAATCTCTTTAGTAGTATCAGAGCCTCTTGCATAAATTGATATGATCATAATTAAAGTTGTTAATTTTGATGCATGTTCTTGATTATTTTGGTTCAATTTAGTGATAAAATTGATATATGGATTAACCTGTATGATTAAAGTTGTGATTTTAATTGATTGGATGCATACAGTTATGACTTTCATGTATATTATATGCTCGAAAAAACAGCCCCTATGAACGAAATTATGCATGCTAAAATTATGATTTTTTTTGCTTAATTTTGACCCTAAAATCGATTTATATGTTTAATTTATGCAAGAGATATGATTTCTTGTATAAATCATAATCACACATTAAAAATATTTGCTTTTTCATGTTGGTGAAAATTGATTCAAACCCTAGAAATTTAGAATTTCATGCCTTGAATGCCCAAAGTTGATTAATTTTGTATGAAACTGGTTCATACATTAATTTTTCAAAATATTAATTTTCTGAAAATTGCACCATATTATCCTTAAAATCATCAAAATTTGTAATTGTTACAAAATTTGAGTGGAAGAAGGAATAAAACTGTGGCTGGTGGCCAAAAGTGGCTCACGGCGGTGCGTGGTGGCCGGCGGCAGGCCGGGGCGGTCCGGGGGCGGCTGGCTGCGTGGGCTGGCCGGGGTGGTGGCTGCATGGTGCAGCTAGGGTGGGGGCTGAATTAGAGTTAGGGTTTGTTAGCATAAGATTCTAACTATCTTAATTATATATGGTAACAAGATATCTTATCTTTAGAGTGAATTTTATCCAATTATACATGGTAATGATTAATATTGGTATTAATTCCATATATGATTTTATTGAATTAAAATAATAAGAAGATTGGATTAATATTTTTATTGGATAATTTAATTAATTTAATCTTGAAAGTCTATTAATATGATTAATAGTCTATTATTGTCTCTTAATATTTGATATTATATTTTGCATGTATAATTTAATATTATGATATTATTATTGCATGTGGTGACTAGTATGGCCCAAATAGGATAGAAAATACGATATGCGTATCGTTATTGTTTTCTTGTACACGATCTGCGTATCGTTATGTATTTTTGTAATTTAATTTTCAAGAAATTAGATTAGATTTACATTATGTAATACAAGAGAAGAAAATCCTATGAAAATTTAAGGATAGAGATCCAGATGAGAATCAAGGATGGAGATCCAAGAGACAAGAAGAATCTATGAAAATTAGATCTTATGGGTTTTTAGGGGTCATACTAGGATCACATTTATTTATTACATTTGTTTTGCTTTAAATATCTCTAAGTTTATACTTGCTTGTTTATTTATACTATTTAGTTCACTAGTAAATAGACTTGCATGATAAACCTAGTTCCCTTAAAAGAAAATTGAGATTTTGTCTTTCCAAATCATAACCTATGAGGCCCTTGGAATTTGATGGATAGGTTTTGCCAAAGCAAGGTGTCCATGCTTTGACCTTGGGATAGTACGGGTAAATCTATATAAGGGGTTTACAACCTTGATTTGGTTATCCTCAACAAAAGACCAAAAGATAAAGTTTTGGATTTTGAGGCATGGGATAGATTTGACATAAGATGTAATCTATCAACCAAGAGTTATAAATGTTATAACTAGTAAAAACTACTTACCTTGATCACATAGGATTTAGGGAAGTGCCAAAGTACGCCTAAAGTCTTGTTTGAAATAGGATCTTGGAATTATTTTATTCAAAGAAAAAAATTTAAATGGATAAAATGGCATTAGCTTATTTAAGTTTAAAGCATGTTTAAAATTATTAAGCTCTTGCATGACAAGCATGGTTTATATTTTGCATGTCATTTATGTTGTAGATATCATGTCTAGAAACGATAACCCAACAATCATCACCTTACGTTCGATTCTTGAGAAGAATAAGCTAAACGGAAACAACTTCCTCGATTGGAAGAGAAATCTGAGAATTGTTCTCAAGTCTGAAGGAAAAGAGAATGTCCTTGACACCCATATCCCAATATTGTCTGTTATGTCTACTCCAGATGAGATAGTATAGGAAAAACATATCAAAGATAAGTCAGTGATTGTCACTTGTCTTATGTTGGCTTCCATGGAATCGACCCTTCAAAAGAGGTTTGAGAGGATGGATGCCTACACCATCATTCGCAACCTGAAAGTTATGTTTCAGGAGCAAGCGAGAATGGAGAGATATGATCCTCATAAGGCAATTCTTGATTGCAAACTTGAGAGAGGCAAGCCAGTTAGTGCTCATGTGTTCAATATGATTGGACATTTTGAGAACATGGAAAGACTTGGCCACCCTTATAGTCAAGAGTTGGCTACAGACATCATATTCCACTCTCTGCATGATGGATTTGCTCAATTCAAGTTGAACTTCAATATGAATAGAGTTGGAAAAGCATTTAAAGAGCTACATGGAATGATCAAAACAGCTGAGCAAAATCTCTTTGTTGACACCAAGAAAGAGATCTTGATGGTCAACAAGGGAAAAGGGTTCAAGAAAGGGGCATCTGGACAACAGAAGAAGAACGTGCAAGGGAAGGGCAAGCAAGTTGCACAACCCAAGCAAACTTCTGAAAAGGCTAAAGTAGTGGCTGACCATGACTGTTTCTACTGCCATGCCAAGGGTCATTGGAAGAGGAACTGCCCGAAATAATTAGAAGATAAAAAGAATGGAACTGTGAGTTCCAATTCAGGTACATATGTTATAGAAGTCCTAACAGCTAAAGCTTCAACTTGGGTATTGGACTCAGGTTGTGGTTCTCACATTATTTCGAATGTGCAAGGACTAAGAAGAAGTAGAAGCTTAGCTAAAGGAGAGGTACACCTACGCACTGGAAATGGAGCAAGGGTTGCTGCACTTGCCATTAGAGATTATAGTTTACCTTTACCTTCTGGTTTAGTATTAGAACTTAATAATTGTTATTTTGTTTCGTCTATTACTAGAAACTTGATTGCGATTTCGGTTTTGGATTTAGAAGGCTATGATTTTACTCTTAAAGGTCAACGTTTTTTTCAATTTTCAAAGATAACATATTTTATGTCGATGCCATATTGAGTAATGGACTCTATATTGTGGATTAAGGATCCAACATCTATAACATAAATACCAAAAAGCAAAAATCAAATGACTGTAGCACCACCTATCTATGGCATCGTTTATGTTACATTAGCCTAAATCGCATGAAGAAGCTCCAAAAGGATGGACTTCTAACATCATTTGATTGTGAATCAATTGAAACATGTGAATCTTGTTTGATGGGAAAGATGACAAGGTCACCTTTTACTGGAGTGAGTGAAAGGGCAATTGAGCTTTTGGCCCTAATACATACAGATGTATGTGGACCAATGAGCACAGAAGCTAGAGGTGGTTACAGATACTTCATAACATTTACTGGTGATTTAAGTAGATATGGATACATATACTTAATGAAGCATAAGTCTGAATCTTTTGAAAAGTTCAAAGAGTTTCAGAATGAAGTTGAAAACCAACTTGGCAAGAAAATTAAAGCACTACGATCTGATCGTGGTGGTGAATATTTGAGTGAAGAATTTGATCATCATTTAAGAAGTTGTGGGATCGTCTCACAACTAACTCTACCTGGAACACCATAATTGAATGGTGTGTCTGAAAGGAGGAATAGGACCTTGTTGGACATGGTTCGATCTATGATGAGTTTTGCTGATCTTCCAATATCTTTCTGGGGATATGCTCTCACAACTGCAGTGTTCACACTAAACAAGACTCCGTCCAAAGCTGTAGATAAGACACCATATGAGTTATGGACTGGAAGAGTTCCAAGTTTGTCTTTTCTAAAGATCTAGGGATGTGAAGCTTATGTAAAACGTTTACTAGCAGATAAGCTTGCACCCAAATCAGATAAGTGCTTCTTTGTAGGGTATCCTAAGAAAACTAAATGATACTACTTCTATAATCTCAGTGAGCACAAAGTGTTTGTTGTTAGGGATAGTGTCTTTATGGAAAAAGAATTTGTTTCCAAAAAGTCAAGTGGGAGAAATGTTGATTTCGAAAAAGTTCGAGAAGAGCAACAAACTGAGCAACAAGATGACATGGATTACTCTATGTCAAAGACGATGGTATTTGAGGACCTAATCCCGCAAGGAGAGGGAACTCATACACCGGAGGTAGTGGAGTCGCAAGACCCCATTACTATCGTTTCTCTGGAATCTGATTCCAATGAGGGTCCACAAAATGTTGTGGCAGAACCTCTTGTTGTTCACCCCACACGTAGATCAGATAGGCCCAAAGCGTAGCCAAAGAGATACATTGATTTCAGAATGACTGCGAGTTTGGACATCCTGCTTTTAGAAAGCGATGAGCCTACTACATACAAGCAAGCTGTGGCGAGTCCAGACTCCGAGAAATGGCGTATTTCCATGATGTCTGAAATGGATTCCATGTCTGAAAATCAAGTATGAGACTTGATAGATTTGCCAGATGGGGTAGTACCCATAGGGTACAAATATGTTTACAAACTCAAAACAGATAAGGATGGAAACATAACAGTTTTCAAAGCGAGACTAGTTGCAAAAGGCTTTAAACAGATTCATGGTACTGACTATGATTAAACCTTCTCTCCAGTCGTCATGATTAGATCCATTTGGATACTCCTAGCAATTGCACCTCATTATGATTATGAGATCTGGCAAATGGATGTCAATACCGCTTTTCTAAATGGATATTTAGAAGATGATGTATACATGACACAACCTAAGGGTTTTGAGGATCCACAGAATCCTAGGAAAGTATGCAAGTTTAAGAAGTCCATTTATGTACTTAAGTAAGCATCAAGGAGTTGGAACCTTCGATTTGATGAAGTGATCAAACAGTTTGACTTCATCAGATGTGAAGAAGAACCTTGTGTTTACAAAAAGTTTAGTGGGAGCAAAGTGGTCTTCCTAGTCTTGTATGTGGATGACATACTACTCATTGGAAATGACATTCCTATGCTGGAGTCCGTTAAGGACTGTCTTAAGAAGAATTTCTCAATGAAGGACTTAGGAGAGGCCGAGTACATATTAGGCATCAAGATCTATAGAGATAGGTCTAAGAGACTTATTGGAATAAGTTAAGGAACTTATATGGATAAGGTCCTTGATATGTTCAATATGAAGATTTCCAAGAAGAGATTCTTGCCTATGAAGCATGGCTTACATCTCAGCAAGAAGCAGTGCCAGTGACTCCTGTTGAGCTAGAGAGAATAAGTAGGATTCCATATGCATCTGTAGTAGGATCCATCATGTATGCCATGGTTTATACTCGCCCGGATGTTGCATTTGCTTTGAGCGTGTGTGGCAGATACCATTCGAGTCTAGGTGAAGCACACTGGAATATAGCTAAGAACATCCTAATGTACTTAAGAAACACTAAAGATGATCTATTGGTGTATGGAGGAGATGATGAGTTAGTCGTTAAGGAGATGTGAGGTTATGCAAAATACACATGGATGACAACATTGCAGATCCGTTGACTAAACCTCTATCCAAGCCCAAGCATGATAGTCACACTAGGGCTAAGGGACTCAAGCACATTGGAGAATGGCTTTGAGATTATATTGTTTTGAGATTATGGATGTTGATTTCATGATTGTTGAAAAATTGCATCATGTTTGTTTTTGAAATAAAGTTTCATTATTATTTAATTATGGTTTAGAATTAAGTAAAATGTCCTAATAATTTATAATCATCAAATAGGATCATCATAAAAGTTATGGTGGATGAAACCCTATTAAATGAACTGATATTATGAATTATGAGTTGTTCGTAGTCTAAGTCATTAAATTGGACATAAATGACTCAATACAGGCTATTATGTAAGTTGATTGATAGCGCCAAGTTTCACGGGCTATAGGGACATGGAGATGTCTAATCAATTACATGGACATGTATGATGGATATGTGTTGGGCAGACCTACCTTAAAATTCTTCAAATGAGTTGTAGAATTTTAAGTTGAACTATGATTAGTAGATTCCTCAGACATGAGTGTGATATACCTCTTGCTTGGTAATTGGTAGTTGGTAGTCTTTGACATTGTCAAACACCGTTGCGTAAAAGGCGGCTATTTGAACTATGATTAGTAGATTCCTCATACATGAGTGCGATATACCTCTTGCTTGGTAATTGGTAGTTGGTAGTCTTTGACATTGTCAAACACCGTTGCGTAAAAGGAGGCTATAAAGGCAGTGATCGGGATTACTGAAAATTGAGTGGGAGTTATAGTCACACAAGATTGGAGAAGTCCTTTTATTTATATATCTGTATATATGTGGATAGGAATGGTGTCTTGGCCACTTGAAGAGTAAGAACTGAAAATGCATGGTCGTGCTCAAATGGATTAATAGTAATCATTTGTTTTGACAGTTCAAGCTCGGAGTTCAAGAAACAATTTGAATATTAATATGGATTACATAAGATGTCATCATATCTTCAAATTAGACACTAAGTGGCAAAAGTAATTGTTATTGCACACTTGTTTAAGGACAAGTTAAACAAGTGTGTGAGATTGAAGGAATATGTGTCATTTAATCAAGATGACAATTACTAATGATAGAATAAGATTATAATGGAGATTAATAATCTGGATATTTTAGGTAGTCTTGTGGGATAGAAGCCAACTAGTTGGCTTTGCTAGAAGTCAACTATGACTTGTGGGATAAATTAGATTTGGCCCATTGCTATTTTATCCGGGTCCTATAAGGTCACACACAATAGAATAATTGGGCTAGATCAAAGCAACCTGAAGCCCACGGTGGGACAAGAGAATTTCAGCTATATAGTAATATTGGAAGAGTGGATTATTCACCAAGTAATAATAAAGAGTTATCTATTTACTTGATGATATAAGAAAATATATCTTTAGAAAAGATAAGATATTGTATCAACCACAAATATCTCCTTCTAGTTAAAAGGAGATTTATCTTATAAGATATATGATATAAGATAAGATAATATATATATAAAGATATATTATATTAGTCTTCCAAATATAATAAAAAGGAATTGTTCTTTACGACTTTACGTGAAAAGAGATATAGATATATCTTCAATATATAGAGGGACGCTCTGGTGCATATATCTCTTAAGATACACATAGAGTACAATTTTCCACCATAGGATGAATAAGATGAACGGTCCAGATAGAGCAGACCATGGAACAAAAATAAAAAGCAAGCGTTTTAGATAAAATGAAACGGTGGCATTTTTGAAATTTTGAACAAAAAAAGGACAGAAAAACGATTCTACCCCTCACCATTAAAACAACCCAAAAAATCTCACACGCTCATTCTTTCTCCTTCCTTCATTCCTGATTCTCCCCTAACCCTAAGCAGCTCTTCGCCTTCTTCCTCGCTCTCTTCCTCCGCGTCTTCCACCGTGCCTTCCACTAATCTTTGTACGTGCATCACCTTCATCCTCGTCCATCCATCTTCGCCGTCGTGATTATCGCTACTCGCATCGTCTTATACCGTACCGACCAATGCTTTTCCACCATAGACGTGGCCGAGCGCCTCCGTCGCTGGTGAAATCCTCCCTTCCGACAACCTCCTAGGCGCTAGGCTCCTATCCTCCCCCGCCAGACGCACCGGAAACTCCACAAGTGGGGGTGTTGGTGTTGAACTGTTGATGTTGTTTTTGGAGGCGAAGATGCCCTCGTTAGTTTAATCTTGAGAACAAGGTAAATCTTGCAATTAGTATTTCAAATTGTTAAATTACTAATAATTAAGTTGAATTTGTAGTGCTCATGTAATTTGGGCTTTGAAAGTGGCTTTTACTGCCTTGAAAGAATTTTCTTGGTCAGTCTTCAGAATCTCAAATTCATTTATGATGGATTCAAGTGTTACTGACAGTGGACTTGGGATTATCTGCAATGTATTACCTCAGACTCTCTCAAGGCTACTCCTTGCTCTCTACCCAAATGTCTCCTCTAGTAAGTCTTATACCCTTTCCTGGCTCTCTCTGGTTTTATTAATTAATGCTTGGGTTTTTTCTATTATTGCAATCTAGTTTTAAACCTGGTATTTCTGCTCTTCATGTGGAATTCAGTTTGTCACAGCTCAATTGCCTCTCCTAGAGCTTATGGATTGTGGAATGACCATATGTGACCTTGATTCTGAATCATTACCTGATGATAACTTAATTGGTTCTGAAATTCAAAGTACATCTAATAGCAAACTACACCTTAATCATCAGAAGCTTATCATTAAACATGATCAGCTGAAAAACTCAGCTTGTGGGGCTATTCAGGATTGGATGTAAGTTCATCTTTTTCTTCTTTTGCTTTGCATACAGTAACCTCTCCCTCCTGTTTCTGAATTGTATAATGATATTGTTTGCAGACTCTATACTTGAATTGTGCAGAGCTAAATGACCTGAACCTGAACTCCTGTACTAATTTGCACCCAGGTAGCTTCTTGCTTCACTTTACATATAAGTTACTTCACTTTGTAAGTTAGGTAAATACTAGTGGGTTTATTCGATATGTCCTGACATCTCTATTTTACATATAAGTTACTTCTCCAGTGTCCCAATATGGAAAGTGTTCATGCATCTGGGCGCTCTACCATTTGAGCCTACTACTATTTCGAGGTTCATAAACCTTACAATAAAGGTTCATGATTATTTTTTTTGCAAGTTCATGAGTTTTGTCTTATAGTTCATTAGTTTTGTTTTGCAGGTTCATGAGTTTTGTCTTATAGTTCATTAGTTTTGTTTTGCAGGTTCATGAGTTTTATCTTTCATGTTTATGAGTTTTATCTTTCATGTTCATGAGTTTTTTATGTAGCTATAGCTTCATAAGCTTTATCTTGTAGGTTCATGAGTTTTTGTTGCAGGTTCATGAGTTTTAACTTGCAGGTTCATGAGTTTTAACTTACAGGTTCATGAATTTTAACTTGCAGGTTTATGAATTTTCTTTCCGGATTTACTAGTTTTCTATGCAGAATGCTGGATAGACAACTGTTTTATAGGCCTTGAGATGTCTATCTGTTAGACAAAGTGTTTGAATCATTTGATTAATTATCATGAACCTAGCAAGTTTTTAATAAAACCTAGGTTATTTATACTCTTGGACTTGAATGTAAAGCTTTGATTTTGGGTTTGTGCAGTTTGTCTTTCATGTGCTGAATTTGAATGACAAAAGGCTGAAATTGTGTATTGGTTGTCATAGCCTATTAGCTCAAATGGTAGAGCAATGTGTTTATTCACATGGATGTGGGTTCAAATCCCTCATAGGCTACATTTTAAAGGTTGATAAACCCTACAAGAGAAGTTTAAGCCGATAATCTTGCAGGTTCATGAGTTTTTCCTTGCAGGTTCATGCATTTGAACTTGTAGGTTCATGAGTTATGCCGTATAGGTTCATGAGTTTTATTTTACAAGTTTATGAGATTTTTCTAAGGTTCATGACTTTTAACTAGCATGTTCATGAGTTTTGTCTTACAGGTTCATTAGTTTTGTTTTACAGGTTCATGGGTTTTTTCTGAGGTTCTTGAGTTTTTTATCTTGCAGGTTCATGAGTTTTTTATCTTGTAGTTTAATAAGTTTGTATCTTATAGGTTCATGAGTTTATCTTGCAGGTTCATGAGTTTTAACTAGCAGGTTCATGAGTTTTGTCTTTCAGGTTCATTAGTTTTGCCTTATAGGTTCATGGGTTTTTTTTCTGAGGTTCTTGAGTTTTCTTATCTTGCAGGTTCATGAGTTTTTTATCTTGTATTTTAATAAGTTTTATCTTATAGGTTCATGAGTTTTAACTTGCAAGTTCATGAGTTTTAACTAGCAGATTCATGAGTTTTGTCTTATAGGTTCATTAGTTTTGTTTTATAGGTTCATGGGTTTTTCTTTGAGGTTATTGAATTTTTGTATCTTGTAGTTTAATAAGTTTTATCTGAGTGTTGGATCATGAAAATGTTTTCTGAGTGTTGTGATCTTCAGAGGATAGATTTCTGGAATTTTTTCCTTGTGCTTGCTTTTGAGTCTTTGACATATGGCGTAGTGCTTCTTTATTTGTGTTCTTTCTTGACAGGATGAAGTGATATTTTTTATCCAATAAAAGATGGGTTCTGATTGCTCTTGGGATTTTGCTGTTACATGTTTGACCTTGATTTCTGTTCAATATGATTACGTGCTAATGTAACTGTAGTTAAAAGATTTTCAAACTGCTAGTACTCATCTGAAACACTTTCTCTAATGATGTTCTGAGTTGAATCACCATTATAACTTTTAAGCACCAGAAATTTCTAGTAAAAGCAGTTTTTCCATTTACAAGATGACTTCAACCCTCAAGCAACAACCTTTCAAGTTTCAACCATTTTATCTTGTTCAGATTATTGACATTTGTTTTTTTTTCTTCCACGTTTCCATTCAAAAAATGCTTGAAGGACTTGTACTGGTCAATTGTTGTATATAGATCTTTAACATCAAAAACAGTCTCAGAATCATGAAGATTGTTCCATATAGATCTTGCAGGAGAAGCATGTAGATCTTGCAAGTTTTAATTGCTAAAGAAGACAGGACAATAACAGTTGTTTCATATAGATTCATTTCCTTGAAAAGGACTACATGCCAACTCCTTGTTGCAGCAAAATCACTTGTTTCGAAATGATGCTTTTGTTTTGTTCAATCTTAGTCTAGGAGAAGCGCAACAGACAGCCTTCTTCCTGGCCTCTGAATTTGTTTTTGAGCATTGGAGGCAGGAGGCCTCAATTGAAATTCAATGTTAAGCAGATTCACAAGTTTTATTCATGTCGCTGAAATCAAACCTAAGAGTGGTACACTTTTTTTATTTATCCTTCTGCTCAAGCGATTCATACTTGGCTTTATCAAGTAATTAGTAAATGATAGCCATGAAACAAGCAAAAGATCAAGTTGTTAAGCTAATATAGTAGTCTATGATTCACATTACTGACATGAATCTAACAAGTTGATGCTGCATGAGAGACATATGGAAACCAGTGACAAAATTTTGATTTCATTGCACAACTCTGCATACTCAGGGACAATGAAATGCCAAAACAGAATTTATTCATGTCCAGGTGCAGAAATGCCTACAGGAAAAGCAAACCTAGTTCCAGTACAAATGAAACAGCTTCCCTCATTGCTCATCAGTTGAAGGCCATTGAAGGAACTTATTTCCTTGTAAAGACGGTGGCAAGTAACTCTGTGAAGCCAAAGGGTTATCAGGAGTGTAAATGTAACCCTTGCCGTAACCAATATCCTTCATCAGTTTGGTAGGCGTGTTCCTGAGATGGAGAGGCACACCCTCATTCCCTCCAACAGACTTCCTAACTACACTCTGAGCTTCCCCAATAGCTCGATAAACATCCACCGACTTTGGAGCCAGAGCTAAGTAAGCCACACACTGTGCAAGAACCACATTGCACTCGGGCATCCCAATGGAATGGCATGCCTGATAGCAAGCAACAGCCTGCACCAGCGCACAAGGGTCGGCTAACCCCACATCCTCGCTTGCAAACCGGATGAGCCTCCTTGCAATGTAGAGGGGCTCTTCCCCTCCTTCCAACATCCTGGCCAACCAATATACGGCTGCATTTGCGTCGTTCCCCCTCATAGACTTGTGAAGAGCACTAATTAGATTGTAGTGCTCTTCCCCCGCTTGGTCATACGCCAAATGCTCACACTGCATTGCTTCCTTGACATCCTCCACACTCACTAAAACCACACTTCCATTATCATTCTCAGCCCGGGCTTTTTCTACAATGGCAGAAACCTCAAGGGCATTCAGTGCCACCCTAGCATCACCGTCACACTACGATGACAACACCTCTATTGCTCTCTCTTCCCCGTCCAATTTCACTCCTATCGAAATCCCCAACTGCCTTTCTCAAAAGGGTGCTAATATCATCAGTTCCAAGTGGATTGAGTGTCAAGACCCTGCTCCTAGATAACAAATGAGGTGGAAGGAAGGGTTTTCAGTTGTGGCTCCAATGAACACGATGCTTCCATCTTCAATCACAGACAAGAAAGAATCATGTTGGGACTTGTTAAACCTATGAACTTCATCCACAAAGAGCACGGTTTTCTTACCACTCTTCCCCTTGCGATGTTTCCTAGCTTCGTCCACGGCTTCTCTCGCGTCCTTCACCCCTAATGTCACGGCCGATAGAGACACGAATCGGTACTGAGAGGCCATGGAAACGGCGATTGCTCTGGCTATGGAGATCTTCCCGGTGCCCGGTGGCCCCCAGAGGACGATGGAAGGGAGGTGATTGCAGGTTATTGAGGAGCGAAGTGGGGAAGTGGACCCCAAAATGTGGTCTTGGCCGATCACGTCGTCGATTGTTCTCGGGCGCATGCGCTCAGCTAAAGGCTGATTCGGAGGCGACGATTGCGACGGAGAAGGAGGAGACGACGATAATTTTCGGCGCTTCGGGAGAGAGGTATCCGATGCGGCATCCGACGGCGATGAAAATCGTGACACAAATACGACGGTTGACTAGCTGAGAGCGAACGTGGATGAATGACTGCTTGATACTAAGGTTGTTCCGTCTTCAGATCCAGAGCAAGCTGGAAAATTCGACAAACATGAACTTTCTAGGGTTTAAATTCAAGCTAAAACAAAATCAGAATTTGGCTAATCTGAATTCAACTCGAAGCAAATTTCAACGGTGAATCGAAAACAACAATGTTGACGAGAAGATGAAGCTTGAGCAGATGGAGGGGAATCAATGGAGGATCGCCCATGGCAACAACGACGGCGAGAGCGAATTCTCTAAGGGTTTCGATGAGATTTGCGGTGTGGAGACGAGAGAGAAGAGTTTCAAATGAAAAATTACATTTATACCCTTGAAAGCTTTTAAAATTTTTAAACACGCGTTTTATCCCATCCGTTAGATGGCGATGATCTAACGTCCTACAGATGTACGCATGGTTTACAATAAGCCATATGCGCATTTGATCCGGACTCTCAATATATAAAGGAAAGATATCCTTTCTACGAGAAGATGATATCTGCAAGGTATACAATCTTGTGACTTGACATATGTCACCGAACTCGCATTGACTTTTCACGTAAGGCCATACATTAAGCTTGGAGCTTTGTTTGTTCTCTAGCAAAAGAAGGCAAGACGATTTAGTGTCGTGCTCGTATGGAGCAAGTAGAGGAGTCACATTTGAGACTCTATTCTCCAAGGTGATTTCGGAAACAAGTTTTGTATCAAAAGATATGTTACTCTTTCATACGTGGTTGATATCAAATTTATGCATGAGATCCTAAGTTAGATGTTAGAAAACTATTTTCTGAAATTCCACTTAAAGCATCTAAATTCCTTCATTCTTTTCACAATTTGAACCTAAATCCTAGCTTTATAAACCTGATTTGGGATCTCCCATTCTCAAATAGTTGAAAACCCAAAAACAATTGTCAAAGTTTCGAAAGGGTTTGGTCTTGGTGTGGGGGTTGGGGATTTGGAACCTCTTCTGTGAGGTTTGGTCCCTCCTAATCCTATTATGGGTATGGCGTGTGGGTTGGTGGCCACCTCTTTTGGTAGAGTTTCTGCGAAGCTGATTAGCAGTGGATTCTATGTAGTCAGTGTCCCCAACATAATTTCTATAAAGATTGGCGATGGTATAGCAAGTGTAGAATCAACTCCTTTATCTAACCAAACAACATTAGAAGACTCGACAAAAAATGGGAAAAGGTGACACTACACAGCTGAATCGGAAAATCACGTGTTCTCTATTTCCTATTCCTTGCAATGATTCTCATTACGACTGCATGACTCGGACTCGATTTGCCTATATATTGAGATGGACTTGTTGTGAATTTCTGCAAGTTCAACCTCCTATGCTTTTCACTTGCAACATGAACTTTCTTAATTTGAGACCTTGGTTGGCACTACATGAACTCCTCCCCTGATATCTCCTTAAAGGTGACCTATTTTGCTTATTTTTTCTTGATTCTAGAAAATGCCTACTTGGTCATTCTTGTGCTTCATGTATCCCTACCCATGGATCAAGAAAAACAAGCCTTCAAAACCTTTCTATTTGATATTGATTATTATTTCCTTAATAAAGAGCACTTAAACCAATTTGAATCATTTGAACCCTATTCTAGTTTAAATAAGGAAACCACTAATATTGATGCATCTAACTCTAGAATCAATATTATGTATAGACTTGATAGCAACAAAGATAAGAGAAAGATCCTTCCTGTTGAAATTATTTGGTTCCTATGCTATGGAGGAATAGACTCACTTTTCATTTATAGATATCAAACTAGACTCAACACTTCTAACCCTAAAAATTGGAGAAAAAAATATGTGAATAGGTTTGGTTGCTCCGATACCTTCCTTTTTTCAAACCTTTTTGTAGAGCTACTAATGGGCTTCGTAAGGCCCATTAAGAAGGAGTAATCCATTGACCAAGAGGAACAAGATATTAAATATGCTAAATGTACCCTAATTAACCTAAGTTTCAATTAGCCTCCATCTCATTCACTCTTTCTCTTTCAAGAAAATCCTAGTCACCACGAATGGGGAATTATCTACATATCAGATTTGACTTGAGCGTCGGAGGGGCTTTAGGGGAGATCCCGGCCCTCCCCTTGATCTTTTTTCCTTGCAGATCCACTTCGCCAGCCGAGTTCCAGGGAGATCTATCGTCGTCGGTTTCATCAATCTTTATGGTACAAAAATAAGCTACCGCATTTGGCGCCGTCTGTGGGAACCGATGGCGGCGACAGACAAATCCCTAGGGACCTCCGATATGACAAAAGTGGAAAGCGAGGCCGACAATCCTGGTTCGAACTAGCGCAAGCAGAGCGCGAACGGAGCGCGCCTGGAACACGAGACAGTCGGGGCACACAACAAGCCCTACGGAGTTTGTTCAAAGAATACGCGTAGCACGAAGAATCAATGAGAGGATCTAGAGCATACTCGCACTTGGTACGCCAAAGAGTTCAGACATACCTTGGAAAATCTCCGCACCGCACGGTCGTGCAGTCAAGCGTACAGGCCGTGTGGTGGCTAAGACCTACCACACAAGAAGAGATTTCAGAAAATCTCCGCATCGCACGGCCGTGCGGTCAAGCGCACGGGCTGTGCGGTGGCTACGAAAAAAATAAAAAAAAATAAAAAAAAAAATTCCGCCTGAACGCACGGTCGTGCGGTTACTGTGACATGTTGCAAGCGAGGAATTCGCCCTCAGTTATGTTGAGCTTGCGAGTGGGGCAAACGAGATGAGCCTTGGAGCCCGGACCCTATCTGGAGTTTGATGTTTTTCGGCCCCTCAAGCCTCTACTCATCAGCTAAGTTTTCTACCATTCTTTCTGAGTGCATGATAATCACATTTTTTCAAAAATTACTTTTTTTTATACATGTTGATTGTTGTGAAGTGCTAAATTGCAAGCGGCCATGAGTAAGGCCATTAAACTGATTTCTCTATGGTTATGTTGAAAGCATAAAACAGATTGTTTGATACAACAAGTAGCCACTTACGGCCAACTATTAGCATATGGGCCGCAGGGGCACAAGCTGCTTTCTTATTTCTATTAGCTTACGGGCCGCAAGGACACGAGCTGCCATCATTTTCATCCTATTAGCCTACGGGCAATAGGGCACAAGTTGTCATCTTATTTCTATTAGCTTATAGGCAGCAGGGGCACAAGTTATTGTCTTATTTCTAGTAGCCTACGGGCCGCATGGGCACGGACTGCCATCATCTTCATTCTATTAGCCTACGAGTCGCAGCGGCATGAGTGGTCGTCTTATTTCTGTTAGCCTTCGGGCCACGTGGGTACGAATGACCATATAAGCTATAAAGCCAAGCCTTTTAGGGCCATATGGGCACGAATTGCCGAAGAGCTGTAATGCTCAACTAATTGCCAAATGATAAGCCATAGGCCACAGCACAGGTTGCTGCCAAATGATAAGACATAGGCCATAGCACAGGTTGTTGTCAAATGATAAGCCATAGGCCACAGCACAGGTTGCTGCCAAATGATAAGCCATAGGCCACAACACATGTTGTTGTCAAATGATAAGCCATAGGCCATAACACAGGTTGCTGCCAAATGATAAGCCATAGGCCACAGCACATGTTGCTGTCAAAGGATAAGCCATAGGCCACAGCACAGGTTGTTGCCAAATGATAAGCCATAGGCTACAACACAGGTTGTTGTCAAATGATAAGCCATAGGCCATAGCACAGGTTGTTGTCAAATGATAAGTCATAGGCCACAACACAAGTTGCTACCGTCTTTATATGCCAGAGTGAAACAAGAAAGCACGAAGCAGGCGAGTCATCATGCAAAGTGATGATAGGCTACATCTGTAATACCCCTCAATTTTAGTAAGGGTATTTGGGTAATTTTACCAACCCTCGTTCTGTAATGATATTTTTGAACGTAATAATATAAGTTAGTATGCTTTGGGTCTTAGAATATTTTTAAAGTATTTAAAAATAAGATTCTAGCAAGAACCGCGAGAGGACAACCGCGACCAGAGACCCAGAGGCGCGACCGCGGGTATGCCGCGACCGCGGTTTTGACACTGCGAGCGCGGTTTTGTACGTGTACAATCGCAATCGCGGTTTTGAACCCGTGATCGCGGGCCTCTGTGAAGCATCGTCTTCTTCGTTCTTATCCGAAAACGACGGTCGAAATTTCTTCGTTTCTGTAACGACGTCGTTGGGGAACTCGGATCGTTTGGATTGCCCGGCGTTGGAGCTCGCCTTCCCCTATAAAAGGAGGCCTCCAGCTCTCGGATTCTCTATCCAAATCCCGATCGATCTCTCTTTCTCTCGTTCTTGCTTTCACCGGTATTTTCGTGTTCGTCGGAGTTTCTCGCCGGAGCTTTTGGTTGTCGTTGTGGTGGCATTGGAGTCTGTGGAGGTAGTATCACAGAGGAGGAGGCTAGGATCGTCGTCTCGTCGTCGGTGAGCCTCATTTCATGTTTTTGAGTCGCGTCGGGAGGAAGGACCGCGACCGCGGCTATGAACACTGTGGCTCTGCCTAGAAAACTGTGACCTCATGTTTGTATACCGTGACCGTGGCTTTGCCGAGCAAAGCCACGATCACGGCCATACTCGTCGCGGCCGCGGCTTAGCCCATTTTCTCTTGTTTTCGTTTAGTGTTGTACCGAACCTAATTAGGGTATTCTACCTCGTTTCGCGTGCGTCGTCGGAATGGACCTAGGAACGTCGGTGGGCTTCGACGGGATCTTCAGTTGTTAGTGTGTGCGTGTCCAGATTCCGCCCGTTACCAAATCAAACTTCGTTCGTCTAATTCAGGCAAGTAGCGGTTCGCTCTTGCTTATCATCCCATGTTTCCGTTAATTATCAATTATTTTAAATTGTTAATTAAATTGGGATGAAATGTTGTTTTCGTTTGGGAACAGATTTTATAAATGTGTGATTAAAATATGATATTATAATAGGTTGTATATATTGCTAGAAACAACGCTATTATATCTGTTATTACCGTGATGGTATTGGTGTGGATTTGATGTGTGAACTTAGATATATAGTTAGAATGAGTAGTCGTAGGAATGCTATGTACCTTGTGAGGTCTAGCCGTTTCTTTATAACTGTGGTGCGTAGGATGTTCAAGCCCTAACACCCTTTCCTGGTCATGACCGTCCCCTATCCGAATATAGGGGTGGTGCACTAAGCTGGTGCCAACAATCGGGATTTATTCCCCAAGATATCTCTCGTGATGAGATGATATTCTTTAAAAGCTTTAACATGAAATGTACGTTTTGGAATTAAATAAGATAAGTGCGATTATGCACATAATTAATATACCCTCGGGCGAGGAGTACAATATGGAAACCGCCCGGACTTCGGTTAGAGTAAGTCTTCTTTCCAATCTGGATTCGCATTGCACGGTGAGGTTGGTCATTGACCCAAATGATCAAGTCGTTTTTAAATGCTTATATGAAAACTATAACGTTCCCAAACATTTGTCATACTTTCCCATAAGACTCAATTCCTTTGGAGTCTTCTTTTCAGTGCATGTCTAAATTCTAATCATTCCGTGAAAGTTACGGGTTATATATCGTTCCTTCGGTTATTATTCGAAGGACAATGATAGTAAACGGTTATGATCACTAGAACCATTCTGTTTTCACCCTTGCATAGTCTTTCATTAGACTAACCAACCAAGTTTTATTCCTTGCATGGTTGGCTGGTGTCATCCATCCTATACGGCACATCAGTGGTTGGTTCCCGAAGACTCGAAGTAACCAATTGAAGAAGAGGCTTGCGGTTGAAGATTTAAGTGTCGGTATTTCAAGGTTGTTAAGTGGTATTTTTATATATACTATTATAAGCAAGTCTTGTAGTAGGTTTATTATATAAGTCTCCCACTGTAATTTCACTCTGTTGTAAATCGTTATTGAGAAATCGTTTAATAAAAATGGTTGAGTTCCATTTAAAAATATTTTCCTCTGTTTAACCTTTCGTTATTTAATATGTTTATTTAAGTTTAATTGTTCCGATTAAAGCCTAGGGTGAATTTGGACAGTAACGTCTGAGGTCACTGGCGTGTGGCACTACCGAGGTAAGTCGGGGGTGTTACAATTATGGTATTAGAGCAATGGTTTTAAAATTCTTGGCCTATTGTTAGGTTTGAGAATTTTCGAAAATTAATTTCGAAACTATTTTCAACCTATTTTCTATTTTAAAAAAAAGATTTCGAGAGTTTAAATGTTAAATTTACAAGTTTTAATTGTTTCTTGGAATTTTAATTTAAAGTAATGATTTAGCTACTATAACTTTAAAAGTTATTTATAATTGGTTTATAAATGGCGTGTTATAAGCGATTAAATTAAGTTTATGATTGTAACTTTAAAAGTGTGTTCTTGGTCTTAGTAAGAGTTTTGTGATAATCGTATCACTAGTTTGAGAAACTAACCCTATAAATAATTATTTTTAAATAAGGTTTAAAGGTATAAAGTATGAAGTTTGAAAGTATAAGATTTAATAATAAGTGGTTTTTCAAACTTCTGCAAGCTTCGAGTTGTTACTTATTCCTTAGATCCATTCTTAGGAATATCGTTTCTCCTTAGGTTTAATGTCATTTAAAGGTTGACATTTCTCCTAGAGTCCCCACTTTCAAGTAAAGAGAAGAAGGTCGTTTCTGCGGTTAATGGTGGTGGGCCAGTCAGGCTGATCTAAAGTTATTAGTTTGGACCCTTATAATTCGTATCATAACGTAATTGACTCAGTGTCATGTACAAGTTGGAAAAATTCTAAACTAACGTTATGGTTCATCAACAGATGATGGACACCCGATCCACCAACCAAGCAGCTAACGAAAGTCCTAGCAACGGTTCTCAAATTCGGCTGAGGAGTGCTACTCCGCAAGGGGAAGACGCGGGATCTGGCTCGCGTAATAATGACCCGACTCTGCGGCAAGATGCTCATCAGGGACAAGCGGACCCCCAAGCTGTAAGGGGAGTTCCACCTCCTGCCCCGATCGTGCTAAATGCGACGACCATTGGGCAGATAGTGGGGCTAGTGGTTGAAGTATTAACGGCCCAGGTGATACCGCTAGGGCTGAGCACGGGCCTAAACCCGACCCTAACCGAATCGAACCCGAAAAGCCCAAAACCCCCAAAAAATGGGACCGAAGACCGAACCGAATGTTCGGGTTCGGTTCGGGTTCGGGCCGAAATAGCTTTTTTACATAAAAATGCACTAAAAACCGAACCCGAACCCGAACCGAACCGAACCCGAACCCGAACCCGAAATCCTATGAATATTGATGAATTTTATTAACTTTTATTAACTTTTGCTTTTATAATTTATACTTATCATATATTAGGAAAATGAGTATTAATGAAATTATAAGTGATACAAAAAATATATAAACAAAATTTATGAATATTGATGAATTTACATCATAGATATTTTGTAAGTTCAACTCAATAAACCAGTATAATAAGAGAAACCAAACAAATTGTTCAACATATGCCACTAAATTGCTTAACAAACAAAGTTTCATATATTTACATCAAAAAGTAGTATATTTTCTTGGTGGACACATCAAAAATATTTTAGTTACACACGAAACTTCTATTATTAGGGAAACACAACAACTTTTTTATAAAAGTAAATTAGTTACAAATAAGGCATATGTAGCTAGATCTACACCTCCTTTCAGAAGAAAAAAAAAACAGCTAGATCTAAACCTGAGGAGTTAAGCACTTCAAACCCAATGCTGAAATATGGTAGTTGTTCTTCATGTTGACGTACTTCATGGGCATTAGAATTGAAAGCTAGACATTGTCGCTTTTTGGAAACTGAGTAATCTCTATCCATTTTATACTTGATATTTACGTCCTGCCATGACAATAGTTCAAGCGAAAGGCTTCAATTTATACACGCACTTCTTGTCTATAACATATTTTGAAAATTAAATAGCTAGGATTATTCCATTATAAATTACAATGGGGCCGTTTCGTACTAATGGATTAAATTACCACCATAAATCCTATTATTTATTAGGATGGCTTGCAAAACGGTAGAATGATATTTATTGTTTGTTCCTGCCATTGTTGTCGAATAACCGTGTGTGTCATGTCCTCGTACATTGGATCAATCCACTCCCTGAAACGACACCCCACTTCTGGGCATCCCCAATACCTCCTTCCGTAGTTCCACTACAAATCCCAAGTTCGGACAACAGCTTTCAAATTACAATAGCATAGCCTATCTGCGTTTGTTGATGATTTGGATGAAGATGCCATTATTTATTGTAGTGTTTCGTTTCCTACAAATATCATGAATCCATTAATATAAAAAATTAGGGTTACTAAATTGATAGAAACTGGAAGAAGAAGTTTACCCAAAAGTGTATCCTTAGGCGCCGCTTGTGTTGGAATTGTTGTAGTGAACAAACAACCCTAATGCTTCTTATATAGTGAAATGGAAATGTGTTTGACAGCTAATAACCAGCCTTAAAAAAGAGAAATCTGATTGCCAAATCTTTGACAGCTAATAACCAGCTGTTCTATATAGATGTATACAGTTGTAGTCACGAGTCTTTTATCCTAAACCTCAAAATCCTAAACCCTAAACCATAACACTAAACCATAAACCCTAAAACCTAAAACCCTAAATACTAAACCCTAAATGTAAACCCTAAACCCCAAACCCTAAACCCTAAACCTAAACCCTTAAGGGCTACCAAACGTAAAGTGTGAATAAACTCCACACGTTATGTGTGGTAGATTCCCAAACGTAACGTGTGGAAGATGCTCCCACGTAACGTGTGGTTTCGTCTGTTGTAAAACGCATTGAATTAACCGTCTTGTCCCCACCTAACTGAATTAATGGTCTCCTCTTCATCTTCCCCGGCTAAGCCCCAATTTCGAGCCTAAACACTTTATTTCAAACACTAAAAATTTTGTGTTTTACACTCTCATTTTTTGTAAAAAAAAATGGACAATATGAACAACAATGATTATTGGAACAACAATGTCGAAGAGGATCCACTTCCGAATGAGGTAATTTTCTTTATTTAAAGTTAAAGTTCTCACTTTTTGTTTTGGACATGTTCAAAGTTTTGAGCTTTAGTTCTTTAGGGTTTAGAAAACTAGACATGATATTTGTTGTTTAGGGTTTAACCAAGTTTCACATGCTAGATTTTTAAAGATTTGAACTTGATATTTGTTGTTTAGGTATTAGAAACCAAGTTTTACATGCTAGATTTTGAGGGATACATGTGTAAGAAAGCGAGATTCACGTTGCATTAAAATACAATTTCACACGTTATGTCCTATCCATGTCCACACATAACGTGTGGAGCATTTCTACACATAACGTGTGGAATGTGTGCCAGATGGTGGTTCACACGTTACGTATGGACATGCTCCACACGTTACGTGGGAAATCACAACCCGATTTTGTGCCTTCTGTAAAAGGGCACGGTTTGTGACAAACCGTGCCCTATACCAGAATATGGTTTCTGGTGGGTTATTACACATTTATTATGCGTCTTTAAATTCTTGTCTAAGAATGCTTCCTTAAAGGGGTTTATGGTTTCACAGTTGATAATTAGTTCACTACTTGATGAGACGATTCCATGTGTATGCAGGCGAACTATTATTTATACGAGGGGTTAAACAATATTTCCCTCGATGACTGGAGCGCCCCTAAAAAATCATTTTCTGGTTGGGAAACACCTCATCAACCGTTGCCAGAATGGAACACACCATCTGAGTGTAAAACACCAGATGATATACCATCCTTCTCACTTGGATCGTTTGACTATAGTTGTCCGCCTCCAGAAGCATCTTTATCTCATGGAGAGACTAAGAATTCGGCTTCTGCTAACCCACAATTTTGCTTTCCATCCCTACACACACAGCCTCAGTTTAGTGTACCACCAGAAGAGGATGTTTTCGTCTCTGCTGATTATTCAGAGTTCTTCACAACTGACCAAATCTGGGAGTCCAGAGAAGAAGCATTTATGTGGGCGCGGGAGACTGCTATGTGTCACAAGTTCTGCATCATAAAGGGGAGGAATAAACCTTCTGCGTATAGAGCCCTTGGGAGGACTTGGTTACCGTGCGATAGGCATGGACAAAACATCCGTAAACAAGCTGACCAAGTGAGGGACATTACAAAGTCGAAGAAGTGTGGGTGTCCATTCATGTTGAGGCTGAAAGAAGGGACGAAGGGATCATGGAAGATCAGTGTACAACATGGAACTCACAATCATGTGATAAAAGAGAATTTGTATGGTCATGCATTAGCTAGGAGACCAAACGCTGAAGAGAAGGAGGTTATTAGGGTGATGACAGTCAATCATTGCAAGCCTCAAAAGATTTTTACTATAATTAGGTCGTCCCCAGGAAACTTGACCAATATGAAGCAAGTGTACAACATCATGCATGAGATACGAAAAAACGGCATGGAAGGAAGAGCAGTGGTGCAACAGTTCTTCTATGAGTGCAATGAGAAGGGATACTTCATGGAGCATAGATTCAATAAGGAGACCAATAAGATCACAGATATCTTCTTCACAACCCCGTACCAGTTGTCGTTGCTAAAGGCATTCCTGTACATTGTGTTGCTAGACTCTACATACGCAACTAACAGGTTAGTAACACACATATCTATTATATTTTTCACTTGTTAATGTAATCATTAGCATGCCATAACATATCATTATGTGTGCAGATACGATTTGTCATTCCTTGAAATTGTCAGCATCACACCTGTTTGGAAAAACTACAATATTGTCGGGGCATTTCTGGAGCATGAGGACAAAGAGAGTTACAAGTGGGCCATAGAACAACTTTCAAAAATGTTTGTCAAGGTCCAACGAGCACCCACATGCTTGGTTACAGATCGGGAGAAGGCATTGATGAACGCCTTAGAGAAGCAGTTTCCAGAAGCAAAATTCCTTCTATGTAGGCGCCATGTGAGGAAGAATATTGAAGACTTCGGGAAGAAGGCCATGGACAAGTTTAGGGGCATAACATTTTCCAACGATTACATGAAACTATTCAAGGAAACAACCATAGAAGGGTATGAAGCAACACTGAAGAAGATTCAGCTCAATTGGAGGAAATATATAAAATGTCTCCAATACGTACAAAAAAATTTGCTTGACCCGTACAGGGAAAGAATCATCTCAGTATGGACAGATACAGTGTTCACTCTTGGAACTACCACAACTAACAGGTTTGTGCATTATGTTTTTATATTTAACTGGTTATTTGAACTTAGACTTTTGCAACAACATACTGACTTTGGATTCTTGATTGTAATACAGGGTTGAAGGGGCTCATTCCAGTCTTAAGAGCTTTTTCACTAGCAATAATGGCAACCTTTGCACTATATTCGATCAATATGATGCACGGTTGCGCACTCATATTAGTGAGATAAGGGGGGCCTTGAATGAGAGCATAGAAAAGCAATTTACGCTAATAACAAATGCACATCTTTTCTGCAAGCTGCACTACAAGGTCTCTGCGATTGCACTAGCTCGGTTGATTGAGGAATACAAGAAAGGCGAAGCTCCATTGTGGAACACTATATGCAGATGCCAGATGAGGGTCAGAGATGGCTTGCCTTGCGTGCATGACATGGCACAGAATGTGATGAACCAGGAACCAATTGAACCTAGCTCATTGCATCCGTTCTGGAGGCAATTGACCTTGTCAGAAGTGTAGACAGAAGAAGAAGAAGCCACATAACGTAGAGTGAATAGGTCGTTGCTTGAAGAATTTGCTGCAAGCGTCTTCCCCACATTGCCAGTGCATGATCAACAAAGAGATGTCTCTGCACTAACAAGTATAGCACATCCAGAGCGGACTACTCTACAAGAGTCAGCTAAAGTTAGGCATAAGGGTCGGCCTCAAGGAGCTCTAAACATTCCCATCAAAAGACAACCGTGAGCATGGGAGTACACTGACCAACAGATGGAGGGAACACCTCCGAAGAAGCAAAAAGCAAGACCACCAAAGGAAGCTTCAACCATGTCATGGAATTCATGGGAGCCTATGCCTTCGGGTCACACGACGTTGATCAAGAACCCTAAGCGATATATTACCCAGTTTTCCAAGTGTATGAAACCACGCGTGGGAGGATGGTGGGAAATAGTGGGTGATGGAAACTGCGGATACAGATCAATTACGCATGGTCTGGGTTTAGGGCAGGAGCAGTGGGAATTTGTTCGACGTACCATGATCACTACGTTGAAACAAGAGTATGAGCTATTCGCGCCAATTTGGATGTCTACAATGACACTTGAGGCAATGGAGGCGAAGCTTGCATGGTTTCCTTCGCCCAACAGGCATGCCCCATGGAAGACATGGTTGGACCTCCCGGATATGGAATGTTTGGTGGCAACTGCATTCAACTGTGTGTTCGTCTCCGTCGGTGTTGGTGTGGGAACGACATACATGCCTATGAGGGCGAAGCCAAACCAAGCGGTTGGAGAGAAGTTGAAGACGATATGCATTTTCCATGTCGAGAAAGAGCAACATTTCATTGCAGTACGTTAATACAATCAAATAAGTTGAAACTATCTTATGTTAAAACATATGTATGATGCATTGACTTTGATATAGATTGGCCTTGCCGAAACCTCGCCCTTGCCGTACCTTTATGGGCCGTGGGAGAGAAATCATGACCCGTCTGCGGGTGATTTCGTAGATCCAATCCTTGATCGATTGATGGAGTACCAAGCAGCCGTCCCAAAGAAGAAAAGAGGAAAGAAGAAAGTTGAAACTATTTTATGTAATGACTGATATGTATAATGCAATGACTTTGATGTAGATCGACACATGTTCGTTGTATTTATGAGATGTTGGTGAAATACCAAGACACATGTTTTCCTCATCTCTCAGTATATCATACAGATAGGTTCATTTTTTCTTAATTTCCACAAGTTTCAATTTTACAGAAGGCATAGAAACCGCCAGAAATCACATTCTGGTAAAGCGCATGGTTTGTGACAAAACGTGCGCTTACCCGTGCCATTTTACAGAAGGCACAAAAGCCGCCAGAAATAACTTGAAACCACACATAACGTGTGGAGACAGACCACACGTTACATGTGGTGCAGTTCTACACGTTACGTGATGAATTCAGCTTATTTCTGGCTGATTTTTGCTCCTTCTGTAAAATGGCACGGTTAAGCGCACGGTTTGTCACAAACCGTGTGCTTTACCAGAATGTGATTTGTGTCGGTTTCTTTGCCTTCTGTAAAATTGAAACTTGTGGAAATTAAGAAAAATTGAACCTATCTGTATGATCTACTGTTTATCGTGATGGCGGTTAACACATAATTACGTCATCTAGTTCATTAGCTTCACGTGAATTAAAATACGGTCTCATACACAATACAAAATGAAGACATCTTAATCCAAAGTTATAACATTCATTGTTGTCGTAATCCAAAGAAGTCATAACAAACAATCAAGTAGAAGTCATAACATTCATTGTTGCCATAATCCAAAGTTCAATGAAATCCATAAAATGAAACAAGTTTAATCATGAAACAGTCTTCACAACTTCCTCAGTAATTGGGAAGGAAGGGATACATTCGCTCCATTGACCGGCGTATCGCCTCTGCTACATCTTCACATTCATGGTTGCGATGTGGCTCAAGATCATTGTAGCAATTTTTGAAGGTTTGCACACAACACAAAAACGTTGATATGTGTAATAAATATAGATAGAGTTAACCAGACATTAAACAACCTACAAATTAGTCAATTTCATACATGTGTTGTGTCTTCAATGGTAGGCGGGTTGACAAATGGATGTGTACGTGGGCGATACCAGCCCATGTAATCAGCGCTACAGTCATGGCCTTGCTGGATAGGAGGGCCATCACATCTAGGGTCATGGAATGTACATTCTACGCATCCCATGCAAATCGAGCTCTGTCGTACTCCACTGTGTAGCTGCTGATCTTTGCTCCTCTCTAAGCCCTTTTAGGCACTATAGGCGCTCTTGGAATCTGCTGTACACGGGCAAACTGTCTCGCCACATGGTCTGGCATGTACGGCTCAGTTATCCAAAGACACGAGATAACTCCATGGAAGCGCGATGAAGCGAAGCTCACATCGTTAAAGTCAATTGTACCGTACGGCTCCCAATCAACCTAAACATAATAGGATGCAAAATAATTAAAAATCAAAGTCAACCTAAACATACATATCAATCGTACCGAACGACATCCAATCAACCTAAACATAAATATATGCACTTACCATGTCCACAGTCATCATATCGAGCTCCAATCTGTAGTTTCTCATTGGGTTGGGTTTCACTGAAAGGTCCCATCTATGAGAGTATGGGACCGCACGATCAGAGTCTCAGTCTCTACTCTCTGCAGGTCTGAACATGGTGAAATATTGGTATATCCACGCCTGAAAGACATTTTTCGTCTGCAATCCATGTTATTGAATAATTACATTTACAACAATAAAATTTTGTATAAACAATAGTTTTTATAATTAAAAAAATACCTGAATCAGAGTGTAGCATGTGGACATCAATCTCGCATCTTTTCTTGTGCACTCGCCCAAGCTGCGGTACACATGGGCAAGAATGCCAGCACCCCATGCATAATCCATGGTGCACGAGTGATCATCGACAAATCATGTATAGTACAGTGGCAATTTGTGTTGGGACTTGTCCGGGAAGAGACAAGAGCCCAACAAGTACAGCAAGTACCCAGACGCACACTGCTCGTCATTCAGCTCTAAGTAATGCTTCCTGAACGAATCAGCAGTTACGCTACCAGATGTCACCTCCTTAGTAGACAACTCAAAGAATCCTTGTGCCTCCGCCGCCATAGCCTTCTTCAAATCAGTCACACCCAACTGCTCTTGCCAACCCCGTGGAGGTGCCAAGTCTTTTTCGTTGATGCTTAGCCCAAGGATCAACAATACGTCATGGAGAGTTATGGTCATCTCTCCCCATGGCATATGGAACGAGTTGGTCTCAGGTTTCCAGCGCTCAACGAACGCACCAATCAATGTCTTGTGCACATGCTCATGTATCACATCCGGAATATGACACAGGCCTGATCCAGATGCCAGTTGACCCCATGGTGTTTGCAACTACAAACGCCATGCGCGTGTCTGTTTGCCTCGTTGCTGAAACCTCAACGGTGGCACAGGCTATAAATATTTGCATTTTTAAACCAGTGTAAGCAATCGATTTGACATATTTATATTAAAATGTGAAATTACAAGAATAAGGTTTTCCATGCAACTTACAATGCGCTGATAAAGGGTGTACGCCACGTGATTGGCAAAACCCTTCAGAAGTTCGGGAATCTCCGGACCTCCATATGCTCTAACCTGCAATTCAGGGTCATATCTCCCTTTTTTCTTCGTTCGGGGAGGTCTTGCCTACGAAGAGGTGGCTTCATGTGGCTCCTCGTCCGCATAATTAGGTTGACCTCTTGGAGCCCAAGCCTGACTATCCTCGTCCTACATTTTTTTTTAACAAATGATAAGTAATTATATTTTTATCATACGCTCATATTTTCATATATTAAGGCTACTTACCATAGGATCAGGTGCGTTCGAGTTGAGCCCCGAGATCTCCCATGGGTTATACCCCATCTGATCATCTACGCCGCCTTGATAATATACGGGGCTGTGATGATGGATGTGAGGGCTCTGATGGAGGTGAGGGCTGTGATGATGGATGTGAGGGCTCTGATGGAGGTGAGGGCTGTGAGAGGATAGCGGACTCTGATGGAGGTGAGGGCTCTGATGGGACGCCGGGCTCTGATGGAGGTGAGGGCTCTGATGGGACGACGGGCTCTCATGAAGGTAATGGCTCTGCTGGGGCGGCGGACTAAATTGAGGGCCATAATAGTTATTCTGATCGATCGTATCAGAATAACCATGGAGCGGGCTCACGTTGTATTGTAGATACAACTGCGGGTCCGAGTCCGCATGGCCACCCGCCACAAGAAACGATGACGATGGCACAAATGGGAACACAGGGGGGTCAAAATTGCCCGCCTGCCTATATCCTCCGGCATCCTGAGTACCGCCCGCAACCCTATGGGTTACCTCCCCTCAGTCCGAAATGAAGCGTCCCGAACGAGGTTTCGTGTGGTTCTACGCCTCGTTCTCTCACTAGGCTCCATCTACAACAATAAATCATTTTATCTCAAAAAATACAATTCTGCGTATACCTAAAATACATAATCCAATTCCGATACAGTTCTTAAACAAATCCAACAAAACTACCACTTGCAATTGGATATTTTCATACAAATCCAACAAAAATCCTAAACACCCTTTCATACAAATCTATCAAATTTCTAAAATTTCATACAAAATAACTACTTCAAAATTAACCATCAAATGAAAGAACAAAAACAGTCTCGCCACACGTAATGACGTCAGAGAAGACGTCGAAATATAATGTGGCCGGAATCTGCAAATTTCGCCGGAAAATCGCCGAAAAGTCGTTGGAATGTCGCCGGAGAAGACGTCGGAGGTATGGAATTGAAAAACCACACATAACGTGTGGAGAATGCCCACACGTAACGTGTGGTTTGTCAATTTTCATACCTCTGGTGTCTTCCCCGGCGACATTCCGGCGACTTGTGCAGAATCCGGCCACATTATATTGCTCAAAATTTTCCAAAAAATCATAAAAAATTACACTAATTTAACAAATCTAACTAAAATACCACTAATTCATACAAATCTAACTAAAAAATTCACACCAAGATATGAGATCTACAATAACCATAAAAAACTTCAAATTTAAAAAAAGAATTAACAAGATATGAGATGTTACTAACCTTTCAAGGATATGGATCTACGTAATGTGCGAATCTTGTTATTGCGTAACGAGAAGATTAGCTAGATGCGTAACGTGGGAAGGGAGAATTCTTTTGAGGGAAGCGGCGGTTTAGGGTAGAGAAGGATGAAGAAGAAGAAACTTGGCTTTTAAAGCCGGGGAGTTACGTGTGGAGCCTCCCCTCACGTAACGTGTGGAGTCATTCCCCACGTTACGTGTGATGCCTCTTCTCACGTAACGTGAGGAGTCTCTCCCCACGTTACGTGAGTACCCTATGCGTTGAAAGGTAATTTCGCCTATGCGTTAAAAAGTATGGGTCATTAAATATAGTGATAACTGATAGCTATAATCTTTCTTACTCATTAGTGATTAAATTAAAAAATAAAATAGACACTCAATTGTATATAATACAATTATTATATGAAAAAGTTACGAAACATCACTGGTTAAATCATTCGGAATGTTATAAAATATTATAATTTTGGGCTACTATTTAGCATATATAGGGGGAAAAGTACGGTTTCCCAAAATACTCTAAGCTAGACTTGAACCTTGAACAAATTTTTTAAATTTAGAATTTTTTTAGTGATAAGTGAAAAAAATAATAGTAAAATTAATCATTTTTAAGTTTATAAAAAAATCAATAAAAGTACCCTAAGCTAGACTTGAACCTTGAACAAACTTTTATATAGAATTTTTTTAGCGATTAGTGAAAAAAATTAATAGTAAAATTAATCATTTGCTTAGGTTTATAAAAAAAATCAATTATAATGCTTGCAAAAAGAATTGAACCTCTAACCTTTGCTATATTAAATATCTTTGATTTATCATGAAATATAATCAAAAAATAGAATTTGTATGTTTATTATGTGTATTTAAACAATAGTAAAATATATAATAATCGAAAGAGGTGATTAAACCTATTTGAGTCTATTAAGCTATGTACTATCTATTTTATATTTTAAATCAATAAAACTTTTATTATTAGAAGAAAAGGTAAGAAGTTGTATTGCTCTCACTTGGGTAGAAATGTTCATCTATTAAATGGGCATTAATTGTACAAAGTTCTATTTTATAGGGCTCAATTATTCGGCGCATAGGTATTTTTGCCTTTTGGCGCATAGGGCCGCGCGTAACGTGAGAATAGACTTCCCACGTTACGTGTCGATACTGACCCATTCAAGACCCACACGTAACGTGTGAATTGGCTCCACACGTTACGTGTGGATCGGTTCACACGTTACGTGTGACATTGTATCACACGTAACGTGTGGGAATCTGGCTATAAAAGCCAGATTCGGCTCCTCCTCTTCATTCATCACCATCACTCAGCCATTGCGCCTCCTTGCCCCTCCCGCGTAACGTCTCCTTGCCCCTCCCGCGTAACGCCTCCTTGCCCCTCCCGCGTAAGGTTAGTTCCTAGAAATAATTATTTGATTTTGTTTTTAATAAATTCAAAGTGTTTGGTTAAGAATTGTAGATCCACACAAAGTGTTTGGTTAGGTAGATCTAGGTTTGGATGGTAGATCTACGATGTGGAGATGATTTGGATGGTAGATCTAGGTTTTGTAGAAGTTTTTGTGATGTTTATGAATTTTGTTATTTTTTAAGTTAATTTTGTTGACATTTTGTGTGGAAAAATGAAAGTGGAAGTGATGATATTGTTAGATTGGTAAAAATTGTGGATTTGTTGTTGAATTTTGGGTATATTTGATAAAAAAAAAATCGGACTGTCTCGCCGGAGAAGACGACCGGAAAGTGGCCGGAATATCGCCGGAAAGTCGCCGGCGGCTTGCCGGTGAAATTGGAATGTGCACATTCACACGTAACGTGTGAATGTGCACCACGCGTTACGTGTGAGAGCAAGTCACACGTAACGTGTGAATTTGCATTTTTTTTGATATCTTGAACGTTGATTTTCTGCTTGTTGATTAAAATGTGTTGATATGTAACCGCAGATGGAACCTGGGGAAAGAACTGAACGCAGGATACGTCGCAACCTTGTACGCCAACAGTCGTATGTGACTGGCGAAGAGGTCAAAAGGTCGGAAATGAGGCAACGGAGGGATGTGTGCTACCGGGATGATGAGACCGGCGCATACCAGATTGGAGCAGGTAGCAATACTGGGGCTGGTTTAGGGTTTCAAACTAGAGTCGGTAGCAGTAGTGGGGCTGCTGGCATGATAGGAGTGCATAGCCTAATGACAGTGCTGTCGTTTATTGGGGGTAGAGCAGGCTCTGAGCCTCCGAGGGACCCAGACTATGAAGGAAGTCCGTTGCATTGTTATTCTGATACAATAGATCAGAATAACTATTACGGGCGAAATTTTAGTCTGTCGGTACTACCGCCGCATGTGAGCCCTCATCATAGCCCGAGGGATTATTATCAGGGAGATGAGGAGCAGGACAACCCGTTGGAGAACCCGGCAGTATACCCGAACGCTGCCTATCATCAGCCTATGGTAAGTACATTTAGTATAACATGCATTTGTTTACAATTCATTATTGCATCTGATCTATTTAATAAATGTAGGATCATGCCTGTACATGGGGGACTCAGGACCAGGGGACTCAGGACCAGTCCAGCAATACCTGGATTCCAAGAGAAGACGCCCCAAACACGGCGGGCGAGGAGCCTCAGGAAGCCTCTTCTTCGCGGGGAAAACCACCCCGGTCAAAGAAGAATGTCAGATACGACCCTGAACTGGTGGTGAGCGTTCCTGGAGGTCCGGAGAGACCTGAACTCCTAAAGAGTTTTGTAAACCACGTGGCGTACCTCCTTTACCAGCGCGTTGTAAGTTGCACGTAACGCAATTTTTTTAATTATTAATCTTGTTTTAAATAAGTCTGTATGATTGCTTAATTATGTTCATATACAGTCGGTGCAACCCTTGAGGTTCCAGCAGCGAGGCAAGCAGTTACGCTCATGGCGTCTCACAACGGAAGACGCGTGGGATAGCATGGCGTTGGCGTCCGGGCTATGTCATCTATCGGACATCATGCATGAGCATGTGGATGAGACGCTGATTGGTGCCTTCGTCGAGCGTTGGCAACCGGAAACCAACTCATTCCACATGCCATGGGGAGAGATGACTATAACTCTCCATGATGTGTGGATGATCCTTGGGCTTAACATACAAGGGCAAGACATGGGTCCCCCAAAGAAATGGCACGAGCAGCTGAGCCGCAATGATTTGAAGAAGGCGTTGATGGAGCAGACGCATGAGTTTTTTGAGCTGGAGGATGGTGCTATCGTCGCCGGTAACTTGCACGCGGGAGATTTTAAGACTCATTGCGAGGAGTTGGCTGTAACACCCCCAAATATAACCCCATTTGAAAGCGTTACTGCCGATGACCACGGACGTAAACCCCGAAGTCACCCCAGGCTTTTTCGACGTCATAACTGACTTAAAACACTGTTACAATACTAAAATCATAACTTTTATTAAACCACATGGTCGCGGAATTACACGATTCCAAAAATGACCCAATAATCAGAAATACAAAATCAGAATTTACAACGAAAGACTTACAACAAAATCACCTTTTTAACACAACGGAAGACTTTTAAACAAGACAAAATAACTTGTCAAAACACCGTTTATCTTCATAGTCGTTCTAGCCTTCTTAGATCTGCATGTGCCGAAACGGACGGACGACACCCCCATGACGTTACCGATAAATAAAATACAAGGGGTTAGTCTAATGGATAGACTAGCAAGGGCACAAAGCATAAACATTTACCAATGATTCACACAAATGCAACACAAGCAGTTCCACATATCACAAATCACATCAAAATCTCAAGACACATTATTACAACATATCTCTTATATTAGCGTTGATTCTAGCAGAATATACAACCTAATATAATATCAGATTTTAATTATTTCAAATTAATTCATAACCACTTGCCTGGAATAGACGAGCTCAAACAAAGCTTAAGAACGGGTTCCTGAATCCAAAATGGGGACAGATCTGGAATAAAAATCCCTAGGAAACGACCCATAACAAGATCCTAACTTAGATCAATTATCCTCATGAATGAATCTAAAAGAATAGGAAAGAAATCAAAGGAATCGAGCCAAGCCCAAAGCCAAACCACAAGACACACAACTCGGACGCCCTCACCGCGATCGCGGCAAGTCGCGGCCAGTCGCGGTTCATCAATAGTGGCAAAGCTTCGACAGCTTCCATGGCGGGAAAGAATTATTACCCAATCGATTCAAGCTTCGCCTTGCATTCAAATTGATCACAAAGCACCTCTAAGCTTCACCTAACACCTTGGCAATCTTCTCCAACCCACGAAGCCTCTCGATTCAAGCCCAAAACCGAGCTCACAGCTCGTGCATCAATGGCGAAATAGGGGAAAACAGAGGAGAAAGAGAGAAGAAGAAGAGAGAAAGAAAGGGTTCGGTTTCACCCCTTTTATAGCACAAATCCGACCACCTCCAAGGGGACAAGGGGACAAAGGCGAAGGCCACTAGCGAGCCCACTTGGCCTGCCCAGAAAACAGAGCTACAGTAACCGCCTTCGAGGAAGACGACATTGCTCAGCAAAAGATGTTACCGCGAGCGCGGCCGGTCGCGGTGAATCGTGGTTGATCGCGGTCAATCGCGGTGAGTCGCGGTTTTAAGGCCGACTTCGTTAATTCTTATCCGAACTCAACTTGGGTTAATTTCCTTAATCCCAGGTTAAATATATTTGTGCCACCATCTAGCACAAACATCTCAAGCAATTACCTCGCACAATTACCGTGCACAAATATCTTATATAAATATCTTGCACAAATACTTTACATAATTATCCTGCATATATTTGTGACACTCCAGGCCAAGCTAACACAGCTACCAAGCCACCCACCCATCTTACATGATGTCGGTGCCGGTACTAGTGCCCGCCTGAGTCCACAATTATCCTACACGAATATCTTATATAATTATTTTGCAACGATATCTCATACAATTATTTTACAACAATAACTCATACGAGTAAAGCTCAAAAATACCAAAAATTTCCTTACCCAAAAATGAGGGGTGTTACATTGGCGTCGAAGAAGCTGGCGGCTGGGTTCTTGCTGTACTTGGTGGGGTCTGCCCTCTTTCCTGACAAGTCTCAGCATCGTTTGCCCGTTTATTACACTCCGTTCGTGACTGATCTCACAAAAGTCACGAACTATGCATGGGGTACCGGTGTTCTTGCACACGTGTACCGCAGCTTGGGCGAGTGCACAAGAAAAGAGGCACGGGTCATGTCCACATGTTTCACTCTGATCCAGGTATTAAATGGCTTGAATAAAAATATCTAAATTTTTGTTATAGATATATTATATATTTGTTATGTAGGGAATTGACATATGTGTAATTATTTTATAGTCATAGATATATCAGTACTTTCCCATGTTTAGACCTGCACAGAGTGTTTACTGGGACCCACAACAGCCGATCCCATACGCCAGAAAATGGGACATGTCACATGAACCCAACCGGACCAGGAATTATAGGGAGGAGCTGGATGGGATGCATGTTGATAGTGTAAGTGCATATACGGTCCTTATCTATTATGTTAAAATATATATGCATGATAAGTTGTTTGAAATTCAATTGTGTTTAGGTTGAGTGGATGCCATACGGCTCCATTGACTTCAATAATGAGATGTTTGCTTCATCGCGATTTCATGGAGTCATATCCTGTTTGTGGGTCACCGAGCCTTACATGCCGGATCGAGTAGCTCGGCAGTTTGGGCGTGCACAACAATGTCCAAGACCACCGATTGTTCCCATTAAGGCATGGAGGGGCGTGAAGATTAGCAGTTACACGGTGGAATACGATAGATCCTTACATGCATGAAATGCCCGCAATGAACATTACATTAGCCTACAAGCCATGGGTCCTCCAGTCCGTCAACACCACCAGTGTACCGATGATTACATGCAGTGGTACCTCCAGCATACACATCCATTCATCATCCCTCAAGAGGATCGTTACACTCAGCAGCAGGTAAGTAATCATGTAATTATATCCTGTTTATTTTTGACTTCGTGTATGTTTATTAATCGTATCCACTTATCTTTTGTGCAGTGCCTTGATAGTTGCTATTCACGTATGGATCCATATCGCGATCATCACCATGGAGATGACCGATGTGAAGACATAGCCGAGGCGTTACGGCAATCATTGGAGCAAATGTATCCCTTCCTTTCGAATCATTGAACTTGGTTGCTTCGTCATTTGAGCATTAGTTTGAATGTTTTGTTACAATTTGAATGTTATGACTTGAGTTTGAATGTGTTTGTTGAAGTTTGAATGTTATGACTTGAGTTTGAATGTTTTGTTGAAGTTTGAATGTTATGACTTCAGTTTGAATGTTTTGGGGAAGTTGTTTGGATTATGACAACAATAGGAATGTCGTACTCATTGCAGCATACTATAGGAATGTCGTACTCATTGCATCATATCATTCATTACATAAATCGACTGTTTCAACCTTCTTCTTTCGTTTTGGCTTCTTTTCTTCCTTGTCTGGTTCATACTCCAACGAACGATCTAATAGCCATTGATCTACGTAATCACCCGCAGACGGGTCATGATGATACAGCCACCCCGAGTAAATAGGAGGCAAGGGCAAAGTTTTGGCCAGCCCAATCTACATGAAAATCAATGCATCATACATATGTTTTAATACAAGATAGTATAAACAGATGTTTTAACACAAGATAGTATAAACAGATGTTTTAACACAAGATTGTATTAACGTACCGCAATAAAATGTTGCTCGTTCTCGACATGGCAAATGCATACCGTCTTCAGATTCTCCCCAATCGATGCTTCGTTTGTCTTCCCCCTCATAGGCAGGTATGTCATCCCCATGCCACGACCGACGGTAACGAACACACATGTGAATGTCGTTGCCACCAAACATCCCATATCCGGGAGCTCCAACCACGTCTCCAGTGGGGCCGGCCTGTTCGGCGAAGGAAACCAATCAAGCTTCGCCTCCATTGCCTCAAGTGTCATCGTAGACACCCAAAGTGGCGCGAGTAGCTCATACTCTTTTCTCAACGTAGCGATCATGGTACGTCAAACAAATTCCCACTTATCTTGCCCTAAGCCCAGACCATGCGCAATGGCTCTGTACCCGCAGTTTCCATCACCCACTATCTCATACCATCCTCCAAAGTGTGGTCTCATACACTTGGGGAACTGTGAAAGATATTGCCACGGGTTCTTGATCAATGACGTGGCACCACACGGTAAGGGTAGGCCCGTCTTCGGTGGTCTTCCTTTTTGCTTTTTCGGAGGTGTTCCGTCCATCTGTTGGTCAGTGTGCTCCCATGATGAGGGTTGTCTTTTGGTGGCAAAGTTCAGAGCTCCTTGAGGCCAACCCTTATGCCTGACTTTGGCTGGCTCTTCCAGAGTAGTCTGCTCTAGATGTGCTATACTTCTAAGTGTACAGACTGCTCTTTGTTGAATCTCCACTGGCAATGTGGGGAAGACGCTTCGGGCAAATTCGTCAAGCAAAGATCTATTCACGTTGCGTGTGCAGAATTCTTCCTCTTCTGATGTCTTCACTTCTGACAAGGTCAGTTGCCTCCAGAACGGATGCAACGAGCTAGGTTCAATTGGGGTCTCGCTCCGAACATTTTGCGCCATGTCATGAACGCAAGGCAAGCCATCTCTGACCCTCATCTGGCATCTGCATATAGTGCTCCACACTGGAGCTTCTCCTTTCCTGTATTCCTCAATCAAATGAGCTAGTGCAACCGCAGACACCTTGAAGTGCAACTTACGAAAAAGATGTGTGTCTGTTAGCAGCGTATATCTCTTCCCAATGCTCTCATTCAATGCCCCCCGAATCTCAGTAATATGACTGCGCAACCGTGTATCATATTGATCGAACACAATGCAAAGGTTGCCATCGTTGCTTGTGAAGAAGCTTTTCAGACTGGAATGGGCCCCTTTAACCCTGTATTACAATCAAGAATCTGAAAATTAGTTTGATTGTTGTAAAGGTCTAACTAAGTTCAAATAACTAGCTAAATTTAGATAAACCATTGATGCACATACCTGTTAGTGGTGGTAGTACCGAGCGTGAACACTGTATCTGTCCATACAGAGACGATTCTTTCCTTGTAGGGGTCAAGCTAGTTTTTTTGTAGGTACTGAACACATTTTGGAGCTTTCTTCCAATCACACTTCAGCTTCCAAAGTGATCTTTCATACCCTTGTATAGTTGTTTCCTTGAAGAGCTTCATGCAGTCGTTGGAAAACGTTGTGCCCCTAAACTTGCCCATGGCCTTCTTACCGAAGTCTTCAATATTCTTTCTCACATGCCGCCTACATAGGAGGAATTTTGCTTCTGGAAACTGCTTCTCTAATGCGTTCATCAACGCCTTCTCCCGATCAGTGACCACACATCGTTGCACCTTGGCAAACATCTTAGCAAGTTGCTCTATGGCCCATTTGTAACTGTCTTCGTCCTCCTTCTCCAGAAACGCCCGACAATATTGTAGTTTTTCCAAACTGATGTGATGCCGACAATTTCAAGGAAGGGCAAATTGTAGCTGCACACATAATCATATATAAAATACAATGGCGTCCTAACCTTGACATGAACAAATGAAGAGTATAATTCATATGTTTGTTACTAACCAGTTAGTTGCATATGTAGAGTCCAGCAGCACAATGTACGGAAATGCCTTCAGCAACCGCAACTGATCCTGGCTTGCAAAGAAGATATCCGTTATCTTGTTGGTCTCCTTGTTGAATCTATACTCCATGAAGTACCCATTCTCATTGCACTCATAGAAGAACTATTGTATAACTGTTCTTCCTTCCATGCCCTTCTTTCTTATCTCATGCATGATGTTGTATACTTGCTTCATCTTGGTCAAATTTTCAGGGGACGACTGGATTGTAGTATGAATCTTCTAAGGCTTGCAATGATTGACCGTCATCACCCTTATAATCTCCTTCTCTTCAGCAGTTGGTCGCCCAGCTAATGCACTACCATACAAATTGTCTCCTATGACATGGTTGTGAGTTCCATGTTGTACAGTGATCCTCCACAATCCCTTCGGCCTTTCTTTCAGCCTCAACATGAAGGGACACCCACATTTCTTCGACCTTGTGATGTCTCTCACTTGGTCAGCTCCTTTAGGGACGTTTTGTCCATGCCTATCACACGGTAACCAAGTCCCTCCGAGGGTCGAAGGGGTGGAAGCTTTATTCCTCCACTTTTTGATGCAGAATTGCTGATTCATAGCAATCTCCCGCGCCCACAAAAAGGCTTCTTCTCTAGACTCCCAGATTTGATCAGATGTGAAGAACCTTGAATAATCGGCCGAGACGTACACATCCTCCTCCGGTAGTACACTGAACTGAGGCTGTATGTGTAGGGATGGAAAGCACAGTTGTGGGGTAGCATGAGATGAAGATGCTTCTGGAGGAAACGGTATCCCAAGATCAAATGATGGTATATCAATAACTGGTTGAGGCGTGTTCCAATCCTGCAGTTTTTCCGGCGTTTCCCAAACCGGAAATGTCTTCTGAGGCGTGCTCCAATCCTGCAGTTTTTTAGGCGTTTCCCAAACCGGAAATGTCTTATGTGGAGTGCTCCAGTCATTGAGGGAGATATTGTTTAACCCCTCGTATAAATGATAGTTCGTCTGCATACACGAAATCATGTCATCAATTAGTGCACTGATTATAAAAAAGCACGTTTACTGTCAAACCGTGCCATATTACAGAATGAAACCTGGTTTCGGGTGGTGATTACACACGTAACGTGTGAAGAGTGTCCACACGTTACGTGTGAAACACACCCACACGTAACGTGTTGAACACCTTCACACGTTATGTGTGAACATTCTTCACACGTAACGTGTGAAACTGTTCTTCAATGTAACAGCAAATTCGTAGCCCTAAACCCTAAACAACGCTCAATATTTGTTTCTAATACCCTAAACAATAAAATGAGATCTTTAATATTAAACAATAAGTATCAAAAATAGCTTCCCTAAATCCTAAACAACAAATATAATGGGCCATCAAAAATAACTTCTCTAAACCCTAACCATGAAGCTAAGAACTTTAAACATTTTCAAAACAAGAAAAAAAAAAGACAACTTTAGGGTTACTTATAGAAATTACTTCGTTCCAAAGTGGAATATCTTCCCCATTGTTGCTCCAATACTCGTTGTTGTTCGGATTGTCCATTTTTTGTACAAAAAATGTGAGTGAAAATCAAGATTTTGGGAGTGTTTAGGATGAGGGTTTAGGTTCGAAATGGGTTGTTAGTCGGGAAAGAAGATGGGTCATTATTATAGTTAGGTGGGGACAAGACGGTTAATTCAATGCGTTTTGCAACAGACTGAACCACACGTTACGTGTCAAACCGTGCCACACGTTACGTGTCAAACCGTGCCACACGTTACGAGTGGAGTAGATTGGCACGTTATGTGTGAAACACACCCACACGTAACGTGTGATTACTAGGGTTTAGGGTTTAGGCATATGTAGGGTAGGGTAGGGTAGGATGGGTAGGGGTAGGGTTTAGGTTTTGTGGTTTAGGGTTATGGCATTTCGGTAGAGTTTAGAATAATGAGTTTTAAGTTTAGGGTTTAGGGTTAGGGTTAGGGTTTAGGGTTTAGGGTTAGTGTTATGATTAGGGTTTAGGGTTTGAGTTTAGAGTTTATCTTTAATTATTAATGGTGAATTTGGGTATGCGAGTTACATTGTTTATGATAGTGGTTGACGTTTAGGGTTTAGGGTTATTAGGGTAAGAGTGGTTGAGGTCCTTAATGCTAGTGGTTGAGGTCTTTAATGCTAGTGGTTGAGGTCTTTAATTCTTGTGGTTGTGGTCTTTAATTACTACAGTTGTATATATCATTTCACTATATAAGAGGCATTAGGGTTGTTTGTTCACTACAACACTTCCAACACAAGCGGGATTGAAGATTCATTTGTGGGTAAGCTTCTTCTTCCAGTTTCTTTCGATTTAGTAACCCTAATTGGCCTTTTCATATTAATGGATTTGTAGGAAACCAAGCACTACATCAAATAATGACATCTTCATCCGAATCATCATCAAACCTAAATAGGCACCATCAACAAATAAGTGCTCCACAATGCGAGTGTAATTTGAAAACCATTGTCCGTACTTGGGATTTGCAGTGGAACTACGGAAGGAGGTATTGGGGATGCCCAAGACTAGGGTGTTTATACAGGAATTGGATTGATCCTGTGTACGAGGAGAGGGCACATGCGGTTATTCGACAACAATGGCGAGAAAAACAAGATCTTATTAAGGGGAATCAAGATGTTGTTAAGCAAGAACTTTTACAAGATATGGATAAGATGCGTAGGTATAACCTCAATCTATATAATGATGTACATCATATAATGCCTTGATGTCGTATCTTTTGTGTAATGTTGTTTACGTACTATCAACCTTTGTAGGGAGCAAGCAATTTTATCAAAGCAGAGACATGATATGTCGCGAAGTTTTACAAGAGACTATCCTAATTTTTTCAAACGCAACTAGGCGATATCATTTATTTTGTACTAGGTTTTCTAAGTTTATGAAGAACTTGTATTATTTCTTGTATTGTGAGCTAAATGTGATTGTATTCATCCAACGTAATGAACAATTCTATTCTATCTTCTATGTTGATTATTTTGGGGTGTTTTTTGTAGGGTTTTAGATAAATAAATAAATACTACAAATAAACAATAATATGATACAACATTCATACATGTAACATTATAATATGTCTAAAATAAATAATAATTTAACTTTGAACAACAAATAAATACCACAAAATATACAATAATATGACATACACAAATATCTTAAACCCTATTGACTAACCCACACGTAACGTGTGAAATGGTCCCACACGTAACGTGTGGAGCACTGTCACACGTAACGTGTGGTTTGTACCCTCACGTTACGTGCGAGCCTATGCGCCAAATGGCAAAATGCCTATGCACCGAAAAGTAATCGTGATTTTATATGTTTACTAGAAATCGAAGCCCGTGCTTCGCACGGGTCTTTTGTATATATGTAGTGTCGCAGTTTAAATGTGAGTTTGTAATATATGAATTGTTGTTGCATGTTTTATCTTAGACGATATATTGTTTGATATATATTTAAATATAATATCTAAGTATTTTAGGTATAAAATGTTATGATTGTACGAAGTATAATTTTATTTATTTATTTTGGTCAGAAGTTCATTTTAAAATTTGAATTAGGTGATAGTTGTTTTTTGTAGGGATGCGTTTTTTCTTTTAAAATATTTGGAGAATATTTTAGAATTGCCTATCTAATTATATGTTATACTTGAACTGAAGTATTTGTAAGAAACTTGCTATAACAACTCTCGTTTCTTACATGTTCCACTGCCCTCCACGTTTCTATTTTTTTGCCTTTATCTTACAAATTTATTGCCTTTTACTAATGTTTTTTTTGTTATGCTTTAGTTATTAATATTCATTAATATATCGTTTTATTTTTTTTGGTCTGGAATATATATCGTTTTATTAGTCACGTTGACTTTACATATTCCTAGACATTAATATCATTTTAATTAAAATATATTAGTCATTACTTCCTATTCTTATTAAATACGGGGTAATAGAAATAATTGGTGACTCTGATTATTCTTAAACCTTATTACATTTTATATAAAAGTACATTAGTTATTTTATCGATGCATGTTTACTCTTCTTAGCGAAATTATAATTCATAACTTCTTCCTTGTACATTTCATATGTAAGAGTGAGTACATGTCTATTATTTTGACTTTCATCCTTGATTAATTCCTCTAGACCAAGACAAATGAGGATAAATTTAGTATATATACACGATGAGTGTAAAATAAATATGTATAAAATAGAACAATAAAAATCATCCTTAACCAAAATAACAACACACTTACCTAAATCGATTTAGTATAAAAAAAGAACTAAAAATACAAACCTAATTGAATTTATGCTATCAATAGCTAAAGGGTTTACATCGTCCATAAAATAGTTTGTTTTATTTGTTACTAACAATCAGTCGTCCTAAATCAATTGTCTTTGTCCTCCTTCTAGTGAAAGCTATATGTGCATGATGTAAACAATCGATGCCTCAATAATGCTATTGATTATCCAATTCTCTGACATCTTCACGTAATTATGTGAGGGTAAAACCTATTGTTCAGCTCTATTGTGAAGCAGAACAACTGTAGAGATTGAAGTGCATCATTAATGAGGGTAAAAAAACTCAACTTTTATATAACAAAACAATTGTATATGTGCATGATGTAAACAATCGATGCCTCAATAATGCTATTGATTATCCAATTCTCTGACATCTTCACGTAAATATATGAGGGTAAAACATATTGTTCAGCTCTATTGTGAAGCAGAACAACTGTAGAGATTGAAGTGCATCATTAATGAGGGTAAAAAACTCAACTTTTATATAACAAAACAATTATAGAAAATTGAAATGAAGTATTAATGAGGACAAGAAAATCAACTTTTAAATAGATATTGATAGATGCCCCTTACGCCACACACATTTCTTATTTTCAAAAACAGCGAAAATTATTTTAAGCCTTGTACTTTTTATTACTTTTTATTAAGGTCACATGATCCACACAAACGCACGGTCCTGATCTATCCACACTTAACACGTTAACCCCATTCGCATTTGATCCGGTCTCTAATAATTACCATTTACCATGCTTGCCTTTCACCTATCAAATTCCTCAAATTTGTACCGCAAAAATTACACATATGGGTGATTGGGCTTCGTCTACATAGCCCAATGGGTCAAAGTCAAACTTCATAAACGGGCCTATTCACATACAATATGAAATTGGAGGGATGGAAGCTTAACAGACTAAAAAGCCTTCGTGGAAGGTTATTGCGGAATGCGAATGCGACGTCGTATCGTACAGCTGGTTCCTCAATGAGAAGTGAGAAGCGCGTGGGGTGGGGCCAGGCAGCACCGACACTGTCGCTGGGGATAGGAGAGGAGCCACGGACAATTACCGGTCACTTAATTCAGAAGATCATACATGTAGTTATTGCAAAATAATCGACATAGATTGATTAAAATTTCACCATTCTCAAAGAGAGGTAACTACACGAAAGAAAAATATGATGATTCGACGTATAAATACCTGCTATGGGAATCACGAGCATTGAAGAAGATTGACGAAGGTCGGCGTTGATTTGTGTTTTTTTATACTTAATATGGTAAAAACAATAGAAAAGAAACTAACATAATGCTCGTATCAAATACGGATAGATATGAATTTAATAGATATTTTAATAATATGATATTAAAATTAACGAAGTTTGATATATTTTATGGTGCTAAAAAATGATTAATTTTTATATATTAGTGCTCATATAAAATATCATATCATAGTAAATGCAAATTATAATTGTTCAAATCAAAGTTAAATGTGAAAAGAAATCATATTTAATTATCTTAGAAAAAAAATTGAATAATGCTAACTTTTGCTTGAACTTATCTTCAACATTTTCTTTCACTACACAAAAATCTTTACAAAATTCTATCTTGCTAGCTCATAGTTTCCACGTACTCTTTAATTTATATGTGAAGAATCTGTATTTGAAAACCTTAAATTAAATACATAACTAAAAAAAAATTGCTACCATCACCAACCCAACACATACATGACTATAAAGTAGTGCTATCATCACAATCTCTCACAACTCACACAAATTAAGTTGGAAAGTTTAATAACAAATTTAAATACTAATGAAATTCATACCCTTTAGTGATAATATTAAAATTTTATTCTATATACATTTTTAAAATGAGGGTAACATTATGTAGTTTCTGTAAATAGAAAATCTAATTCTGAAATTTGTTAAAAAAGGATATAATAAAATATTATCTATAAATCTCCCTCGATAAAAAAATACATAATTATAATAAAAGTCAATTAATTGAACCAATCTGCCACCACAACCGGTGTAATCATTGCCATTGAGTCATTGAGACATGATGTTATCTTAATGAATGTTTGAGTGCCCGTACGAAGCGCGGGGTAATATTTTACAGTTTTCGAAATTTATATTAAGAATGCATGTGAATTTTGTTGATAACTCATTAAATTATATTATAATAATTTAAATTTCAATAAATTCTAGGGTGGTCCAAAAGCACTCAAACCATTATTGAAAAATACATTAATATTTAAAATATATAAATTATATGATGTTAAAAAAATTCATAATAATATAATAAATTGTGTATAATTTGACTTATATAGTTATTTTGTAATCCAAAAATTTATACACATTATATATTAAATTGTATAATTCTGTAATACTATTATGAATGGTTTAGTTATAATTTTGTCATAATACATTAATATCTTAATAAGAACAATTATTGTTGAATAAAAATAACATGAAACTTTGTTAATATATTTTCAATATAAAAAACTAAGAGATACTAAAAAAATATCATAATTTTTTTATCATTTACGGATTGTAGAAAAGTAAAATAGGAAATATGTATATAATATTGGAATTTGTTGAAATTATAAATTCATATATAAATTGTTTGGGATTGTTAAAATGCATTTGGTAAAATATTGGTCAAATTGCAAGTTTGAGATAGAATATCTTTTTTTTATATACAGAAAGATTTCAAGGTTCCAGAACAACGAAATCTGGAACCTTGAGAGGCTGAAAAATCGGCGTCGAAACACCCGACAAGAGCAAGCAACAACAAACAAAACAAAAGTTTCAGGAAAACAAACACAGTTGAGCAAGAGAAACCAAAAGGCTAATCGACGAGAAAGGCTTCAAACATGGGTTGGAAATCACCAACAAGACGTTGAAGCAATCGGAAAGCAGAAACAAAACACAATCTGGAGGCACTTCAACGGTAGAAGCCACCAGGGATCACACGATCACTGTCTTTATCTCAAAACGGAACAACAGTCTCCAATCAAACCTAAAAGCAAACATGCATCAGTAATGAGTGAATCACAAAGGTCTCCAAGAATTTGATAAAGGGGATGAGCAACGCGTCGAAAGCGGAGTTGTCAGTTGGTCGGGGCCCGCCTAGGAACGAGGGAATCTTTAATTTTTTCGCTAGATCTTCTCGATCAGTGGTGTTCGGAGTTACTCGCATTGTGTGTCATCATGGTCGATCTGTTTTGGTCCAAAGGATAGTCGTTTCGGTAGATGAAGTCACGAACAGAGGCAAGACCGCAGCAAGAGAGATGGACACAAGCGCGTGCCACGTCCCCACCACGTCCCCGAAGGCCTCACCAGAAACAAACAACCCCAGAACGCTTCAGATCCATGCCAATTTGAGAATCAATGCTGACTTGTTGAGAGGGGGTAAAACGTGGAGGAAGGCATCTCCCAAATTCCAAACCACAGCCCAATCTACCGATGAGGTCGCCAATCAGCGTGCCAAGGTTGATGGTGCGATGTGGACCTGGGCACGAGCAGGTCCGGTTATGCAGTGATGGAGTTGCGAACAACGAGTTTGGGCCGGAGATGGTGTGGGTTCAGTTGGGTTGAGGGCGGTGTGAGTGGGTGACGGGAATGGGGGTTGGGCTCGAGTTGGGTGGGTCTTGGTGCGGCCGGGGAAGGGAGAGGTGAGGTGTGGACTGATGCGTGGTAGTTGGGGAGAACGTCAGCTTGGTGAGGAACGGTTATGGCAGATTCGGGTGGCTCGTCACTGGTGCAGTCAAGGGCAACACGGCGTGGATCGTGTGGGTGCGATGAGAGATCTGGGCGCGAGTGCGATTCTGAGCCGACCTGGTGTGGTGGCTCGATTCGGTGTGGGTGCGGGCTGGTGTGTGGTGGCTCGAATAGTAGGTTCATAAAAATTATTGAATTGAACTAAGAAAACAAATTTGTCATAACAAAATTATTCCTACAATGAGAATTTAGTTTAAACGGATGATTGAAGAGAACTCAAAATGTAAATGCAAATTTATACTAAGGAGTCTCTGTTGTAGTTTCCCATACTTTGAATTTGTTATGATAATATTTCTCAATGATAATTGATTTTGAAGCAGGACACTCCGCACTAGAATTCAATGGTTGGTAGAGATGTATTCACAAAACATTATACAACACGATTGAATAACTTACAAGGAAAGAAAAGATTGTGAGAATATTATATATAATCAACAAGGTCATTTTTATATTTTTAGATAAGTTTTTTACTCGGTATTATCTTTTCAATATATTGTTAGGTTTTTCATTAGGAAAATTCTTGTTGGTGTCCCTAAGTTTAGGGTTATTCCTGTTGGTGTCTCACGATTAAGTATTTTCCGGTTGGTTCCCCTAAGGTTTGAGTTTGTTTGTTTTGTAACCAAACTTTTTCATGTTTGTACCATTCTAGTTCAAATTGATTAAATCCAAGTCCACCATTGTGTTCTTCGCCCTCAAATTAGTAAGATTTGACTCCTAAAATACTCAAATCCATGTCTGAACCAAATCGATTTGAATTCTGAAGCAACAACCCGTTTCCGACCTTAAGAATTCAAACCAGAATGGTTCGAGTATGAATTTGATTGTTTTAGGAGTCGAATTCTACTAAGTTGAGGTCAATAAACATATTGACGAGCTTTGATTTGATCAATTCGAACTGAAATGATACGGATATGGAAAATTTCGGTTACAAAGCGAACACAAAACCTTAGGGGTACCAACTGAATAAAACTTAATTGTGGGACACCAACAAGAATAACCCTAAACTCAGGGGTATCAATAGAAATTTCTCGTTTCATTATTATATTCTAATTATAAATGTTTTCTTCAACGTGTTCCCAAAATCATGGATTGGAGAGAGTTTACAGCAACACAATTTCAATCGTGAGCATATATTTATCTCTTTGGTGTCGTTTAGTTTTGACTCTTTGTACATTTAGATATGATAATTGGTTTTGGTGTTATGGATTTTTGGCTATTCTCCCTATCATACTCTCAAGGTTGAATTCATCTATTCTATTTATAAATCTACTATATATATACTAAACTAGAACCTAACTACACCACATCATATCCCATCATTAAAACTGTCACATGTAAACCCATATTAAAATTCATGCGTTTTTTTGTCAGCATAATTTTAAATCAAAATTCTTTTTTTTTTCTAGATTTAAAATCCAATCAAATTATAAATATATCATTTAAATGATATAATATATATACTAGAATAGTTTAAATGTTGATTTAATTAACAAGTTTTCAAATATATCGAAAAAATTAAGTAGAAACAACATTATATGATTGATTTGAAGCTTTGATGTCTAATCTATTATATAATACTAAAATATAGCCTAGCTAAGACTAATTGTCGTTTTGACTTTGCGCTACATCATTTATTTTCACATGTTTACTCCACATCGTGCAACATCACTAATTTTTTTTCCTATTATTATTGTTATATAAAATATTTTAGATATGATCTATTTTTTTTTCAACATATAGATTATTCACATTTTATCATAATTTCCATATTAGATAAAATATATTAGATATATTTTGAATATTCTCTTTTATTTTTTTCATTTAATAAGTCACATTTTATTCAAATTTTATTTTAATTCATTTATTTCTAGGTATTAAAACCTGATTCAACATATTACGTATGTACGAAATCACATTGATATTTATTGATTGGTTATTAGTAGATATTTTTTTATATTAATTTCATATATATTATCACTAATTAGATATATTTTTCATTTTTAATATTTTTAAATGTAAAATCGATATATTTTCAATAACTTAAAAAATATCCATATAAAATTTTACCAAATTTCGTGCACGACACACAAATTAAACTAGTTTGTACAATATTGATTTTTTTTTCTTTTACAATTAAAGTGTTCGTAAACATTTGTCCATAACTCCAAAGGTCTTGAGTTTAAAACCCGTTAAAGGCATGCATGAAGATATTGATGTTGAGAGAGGTCTACTATTTTGTGAATTAACAGTACCCTTATCTGAACATAAAACTATTCCAACCGATTGAACTAGGCGATTAAGACCTAATAAAAAAATATAATCCCATAAAATTTGTTTTTTTTAGAAGGCCATAAAACTTGTTGATACAACTGGTCCCGCCTCACTCCAGGCAACCGGCCCAGCCAGTAAAAACCACGTTATTGCTGTAAGAAAAAAAAGATAGAAAAACAAAACATCCCATCATAACCACAGAAAGAGACAGGAATGGCAAGGGTGGCTGCTGTATGAATTAGTACCACCAAGGGTCCAAGAGAGAGAGAGAGAGAGAAGAGAGGGGAAGGAAGCAGCAGAGATGGACGATTGAGTGGCAAGGAATCGGAAACTCTCCATCTTTGTCAAGCTTGAATTATTTGTTAATTCGAGCATACAGCAATCTCGGATCTCCTACCAGTATCTATTTTCTTATTGTTTCACTAGTCGGAGTGGTTGAGAGTAGGGAGACGAAAGATGGAAGCAGGCGGCGGCATGGTGGCCGGATCTTACAAGCGGAACGAGCTCGTTCGGATTCGCCATGATAGTACTGATAGTGGGGTATATATTTTCTCCTCTTTCTGTTTTGCAGCTCACCATCTGATTTAAAGATTTTACTGTTGGTTTTCTTCAATCATGCTTCCGATCTGGATCGTTTGGTGTATAACTTGTGGTTTCGACTCCGAACTGAGTGTCATTTTGATTCAATGGTGAAATTCATAGTTTTCATTTGGTCTTTTGCTCAATGTGATTTAATATTTGGCCACATGAGTGATTTGGATCTGGATGTTTTAGGAAGTTTCTGGTAACAAGTGACTTTTTTATGCCTGTATCTATGATTAAATAGTGGATTGGTGGATGGTCATTTTCCTCGTTTTAATGCGTGATATGTGGTGTGGATCATGAATTTGGTGAGGTTAATTCCTTGGGTTTAGAAAGTAATCCTTCCTATGTCTGATTGGCCACTCAGCATTAATCTTTTGTTAAGCTGAATAATTGTGGTGGTTGGCAGATTTGATCTCTTGAAAAGTGTGACGGTTCAAGTTTTTCATACATGAATGCTAGGTGCTTACCAGTTAGTCCAATTGTTTTCTTGCTTAGTAATTAGCACATTATCTCCAGTTTTCCACTGTGATCTTGCTGCTGTTGTTCGTTTTCCCTTACCTCAAGTGAATCCTTTGTTTACTCTCAAGACTATTGTTAGATTTTGGAGTCCTTTGTATGTTGAATGCTGAAGGTTTGAGAGGAAATATCCTGTGTTTTCAAGTGAATCCTTTGTTTGCTCTCAAGACTATTGTTAGATTTTGGAGTCCTTTGTATGCTGAATGCTAGGTGCTTACCAGTTAGTCCAATTGTTTTCTTGCTTAGTAATTAGCACATTATCTCCAGTTTTCCACTATGATCTTGCTGCTGTGGTTCGTTTTCCTGTACCTCAAGTGAATCCTTTGTTTACTCTCAAGACTATTGTTAAATTTTGGAGTCCTTTGTATGTTTAATGCTGAAGGTTTGAGAGGAAATATCATGTGTATCTAAGTTCTATTTGTTTATGTATTGCATAATTTATAGAGAATAGTGATATGTAAACATCTTTTGTTTGAGATTCTCATTAGTGTTTTTTTGAACATGCAGTCCAAGTCCATGAAGAACCTGAGTGGTCAAATATGCCAGATCTGTGGAGATACTGTTGGACAAACTTCTGCTGGTGATGTTTTTGTTGCCTGCAATGAATGTGCTTTTCCAGTTTGTAGGCCGTGTTATGAGTATGAGAGGAAAGATGGAAACCAATGTTGCCCTCAGTGCAAAACTAGATATAAGAGACAAAAAGGTAAGCTTTTTTTAATATTGGTTGTGGCTCTATCATCAATTTCATAAAAGTAATGTCCAATGATGCTATACAATGATAATAAATTATTGATGAATTTTAGGGAGTCCCAGAGTGGATGGAGATGATGAAGAGGATGATGTTGATGACTTGGAGAATGAGTTCAGTACTCAAGCAAACAGCAAAGCCAGGCGCCAGTGGCAAGGGGATGATGCTGATCTTTCTTCTTCATCTCGACATGAATCTCAGCCAATTCCTCTCCTTACTAATGGGCAACAGGTATATTAGATAGAGTAGTCCATGCATAAGTTCATTCTTGTTTGTGGGTTTGTGTATGTATCTGCATAAAAGCCTATTTCAAATTATGTCTTCTGATATTATGATGTTAAATCTGCATCATTTTCACTTTCCGTCAGCTTTTCTCAAATTCCAAGTTTTTAACTTTGGATCCAATACTCATAGAAGATTTCGATACTTGTATACATTTGCTTTCTTGACAGAGATTAGTCTACTTTTTTTTCTGTTGTTATGAAATCTGGTTTCCAAATCTTTCTTTTCTATAGTCCCATTCTTGCGGCACTATACCAAGCTCATCCAAACTTTCTTTCAACTGAAAAGATGTTTCATTTCCTAAGTCATTTTTGAATTCTTATTAAATGACTGTCAGATCTTTATTTCTCTACTCTAGAAGTGATAGTAGTGTACAGTAATAGCTGGCTTAGTGCAGATGCATGATAATTGATAAGTTATTGATCTATTCTTGTCAGGTTTCTGGGGAAATTCCAAGTGCAACACCAGATAATCGATCTGTTAGAAGCACATCAGGTCCTCTGCATTCTGAAAAGCGTGTTCACTCGCTTCCTTATGTTGACCCAAGCCAGCCTGGTAAATTTTTGTGACTATAAAGTGCTACATTTTTCTGAATTTTGCTTCTCATCTTGAAGGGAGAGAATCTTTACATCAAATGTAATGTTGCAGTTCCTGTCAGAATTGTTGACCCATCAAAGGACCTAAACTCTTATGGACTGGGGAATGTTGACTGGAAAGAAAGGGTCGAGAGTTGGAAATTAAAGCAGGACAAAAATATGATGCAGATGTCTAACAACAGATACTCTGAAGGGAAAGGAGGTGATATGGAGGGATCTGGTTCTAACGGAGAAGAACTCCTGATGTGAGCATTTACATTTATCAAATCCTTTGTTTTTTTCCTCTATTATGGGCCACATTTATGACTGTACTTGGGTGACTCTGCTGATGACACATTTTTAGTAGTTTGATTCTCCTTATCCTATCTTGGTTATTATGCCTTAAAATTTGTTTACTGTTTCAGGGCCGATGATGCTCGTCAACCTCTGAGCCGTATTGTTCCCATTCCTTCATCTCAAATGACTCCCTACCGCATTGTGATCATTCTTCGACTCATAATTTTGGGTTTCTTCTTGCAATATCGTGTTACCCATCCAGTAAATGATGCATACCCTTTGTGGTTGGTATCAATTATTTGTGAGATCTGGTTTGCTTTATCTTGGCTGTTGGATCAATTTCCAAAATGGTATCCTATCAATCGTGAGACTTTTCTCGACAGGCTTGCTTTGAGGTCTGTATTCGTTATTTTTATTTGCCATGTCTCCTGTTATTGCATATATCCTATCATCAGGTATTCTTATGGAATTTTTATATATTAAAAATTTCTAATGTGGGAAATTTTATCTAGGTATGACCGTGAAGGAGAGCCTTCACAGTTAGCCCCTATAGATGTCTTTGTCAGTACTGTCGACCCTTTGAAAGAGCCTCCTCTTATTACTGCCAATACAGTGCTGTCCATTTTGGCTGTGGACTACCCTGTTGACAAGGTCTCTTGCTATGTTTCTGATGATGGTTCAGCAATGCTGACCTTTGAGGCCCTTTCCGAGACATCTGAGTTTGCAAGGAAGTGGGTACCATTCTGTAAGAAGTTCAATATTGAGCCAAGGGCCCCTGAATTTTATTTTGCACAAAAGATAGATTACTTGAAAGACAAGATACAACCTTCTTTTGTCAAAGAGCGCAGGGCTATGAAGGTGAGAAAAATTACAGAATGCATTATCTTTCTTTCTTGAACAATAAGAGTAGGACTCGCATCTGAAGCTAAAGCTTGTGCTGCTTGAGCTATCCCACAGTTTACCACTCGCTTCGGAATTGTTTTACTGCCATGTGCTTCAGTTATTTCTCCTGATCTAGATATTCCTTCAGCAAATGAGTTTGGTAAAAATATCGATGAAACTAATTGAGAATCTCTGTATAATTTTTTTTATGGAGTAGAAGATCTCTCTGCATAAGCATTTATAATTACCGGTTTGAAATGAATTTTGATCAAGAGTTATAAGATCATCTTTCTTGCTGAATGCTAGTGCTAGAGTCTCACCTGAACCTTGAGATCTTTTCTTTCCTTGTATCACAGTTGTTGCATTGTTGGAGGTAGTTCATCCAATAATCCAATATAACATTTATAGGCACTTTAGGAGATGTGATGTCTTTACTTTCCTATTTTTACCTTCCATCTTACGAAAATGGGTGGACTTCCTCTGCCACTTCCATACAGAAGAAGAATTAGATTAATAGTATGCTTGTGTTGCTTTGCATGGTTCAAGTAGGTAGGATTACTTAATATGCAATGCGAAGGAACCATGATTAACAAACTATTTATAAACAGAGGGAGTATGAAGAGTTCAAGATTCGAATCAATGCCCTAGTTTTCAAAGCACAAAAGGTGCCTGAAGAAGGTTGGACAATGCAGGATGGCACACCCTGGCCCGGAAATAATCAAAGGGACCATCCTGGAATGATTCAAGTAACGTTTTGTTCTTTTTCAAATTCTTGTTACCTCTATAGTGGACGTCTGTGTTATTTTATTTTTCAAATTCTGTTTGTTTTGGAATTGCAGGTCTTCTTAGGACACAGTGGGGGCCTTGATACTGATGGTAATGAATTACCCCGATTGGTATATGTATCTCGTGAGAAGAGACCAGGCTTCCAACATCATAAGAAAGCTGGAGCCATGAATGCTTTGGTCAGTAACTATCTATGCCTTTGTGGTTTCCTTTCACGTATCCATAAAGATTAGCTTGCTCAAGAGACTTCATCGATCCATTACCTTTATTATCCCTGATATACACGTTTAAAATATACTACCCCTGATATACAGGAGGCTTATCTCCGTTCTGCTGAAACTATGCGTTAAAATGACCTCATGTCTAACAAGGAGTTATCTTGTGCCTCCCAGATTCGAGTTTCAGCTGTCCTGACAAATGGTGCATATCTTTTGAATGTTGATTGTGATCACTACTTCAACAGCAGTAAATGTCTTAAGGAGGCCATGTGTTTTATGATGGACCCTGCTCTCGGAAAGAAAGTGTGTTATGTACAGTTTCCACAGAGGTTCGATGGTATTGATACACATGATCGATATGCAAACAGGAATATTGTCTTCTTTGACGTATGTTCTGCTAACTCTAATCCTGATTACAGATAATTGTTCATTGATACTTCCTATATCTTGCGATTACATTTGTGTTTGATTTCACTGTAAAAATTGTGTTTTATTTGCAGATCAACTTGAAAGGGTTGGATGGCATCCAGGGTCCAGTGTATGTGGGAACAGGATGTTGTTTCAACAGACAAGCGTTGTACGGGTATGATCCCGTATTGACGGAGGAAGATCTGGAGCCAAATTTCATTGTTAAAAGCTGTTTTGGTTCAAGAAAGAAGAAGGGTGGGAACAAGAAGTATTCAGACAAGAAAAGGGGAACCAAGAGAAGTGACTCCAACATACCGCTTTTCAATATGGAGGACATCGAGGAGGGTGTTGAAGGTCAGATTACAATTTCCTACCTATTGTTGCGAAGTCTAGTTGTCAGATTCGATATGTTCCAAAATATGCTGTGCTAACCCTTTAGCGTTATCAGGGTATGACGAAGAGAAATCACTTCTCATGTCTCAAAAGAGACTGGAAAAGCGATTCGGTCAGTCCCCTGTATTTATTGCAGCCACCTTCATGGAGCAGGGTGGTATCCCAGCGACCACTAATCCTGCAACATTGCTCAAAGAAGCCATTCATGTTATTAGCTGTGGGTATGAGGACAAGACTGAGTGGGGCAAAGAGGTGAGCTTTCTATCCACATCTCACACCAGCAGTGGTCAATTTTCCTAGACCACATACTTAAAGTTGCTTCGAACTCGTTGTTTCTTGTTTTGTTCAGATTGGTTGGATCTACGGTTCTGTCACAGAAGATATTTTGACTGGGTTTAAGATGCATGCTCGGGGATGGATTTCCATCTATTGCATGCCTCCTCGACCTGCCTTTAAGGGTTCTGCTCCTCTCAATCTCTCAGATCGTTTGAATCAGGTGCTTCGATGGGCCTTGGGATCTATTGAGATCATGCTTAGCAGACATTGTCCCATATGGTATGGCTACAAAGGGAGATTGCGGTTCTTGGAGAGATTGGCATACATCAACACCGTTGTCTACCCACTGACATCAATTCCGCTTCTTGCATACTGTGTGCTCCCTGCTATCTGTCTCCTCACTAACAAATTTATCATTCCCACGGTGAGTTCGTGATCATTATTTTTTTTGTTAGTAATTAGCTCAATCTAAAATAAAAACAGTTCAAAAAGTATACTTACAAAATATATATTATATTATATTCATAAAAATAGCTGTCAAAGAAAATGATATTCAGCAACAAAAAAGCTTTCATTATTGCATTTATCCTTCTACTTGGGAGTCCAAAATGTTTCTTCTGTACAAGAACGCAAGTATCAAATGTGAAAATAACTTGAATTCAAGTAACATAGAAGAACTTCCATTTTATATTCCTATTCATGAAATTATAATATTATATGAAGATAAGTTATGGGGTTTAAGACCATGACCTTTTGCTAAAAATAGGGCTTTGTCCCTTGTTTTTTTGTGTCCTTTGATCATTCAAGGATAGCTAGATTCATTTGTCTTCAACTCTTTGCAGATCAGTAATTATGCCAGTGCTTGGTTCATTCTCCTCTTTGTGTCCATTGCCGCCACTGCAATCCTTGAACTAAGGTGGAGTGGAGTCAGTATAGAGGACTGGTGGAGAAACGAACAGTTTTGGGTCATTGGTGGCACATCAGCCCATCTGTTTGCCGTCTTCCAGGGTCTTCTAAAAGTGCTGGCCGGTATTGATACCAACTTCACTGTCACAGCCAAGGCATCTGATGAAGACGGGGATTTCGCCGAGCTCTATGTGTTCAAGTGGACAGCTCTTTTGATCCCGCCCACCACCGTCCTGATTTTTAACCTAGTTGGTGTCGTTGCAGGTGTCTCCTACGCTATAAACAGCGGGTACCAATCGTGGGGGCCCCTTTTCGGGAAGCTGTTCTTCGCTCTCTGGGTGATTGTTCACCTCTATCCCTTCCTCAAAGGTCTGTTGGGTAAACAGAACAGGACGCCCACCATCGTCATTGTCTGGTCAATTCTCCTGGCTTCCATCTTCTCCTTGCTGTGGGTCCGGATCAATCCCTTCATGTCGGATTCCACCAAGAGTGCGGCCAAGGGTCAGTGCGGAATCGATTGCTAGGGTTCGGTCTCAAGTTAAGAGCAGAAGAATCCATTGCCTCTTGGCCGGTGTAAATAAAGAAATATACAGAAAGAGAAGCTGAGGCAAATCTCTGTGGAAGGCCATTGTGTATTGTTTTGCTCTTGTTGTTTCAGGTGTTCTTTTACTTCAATTTTGTGGACCCAAGTGCTGTCTGTTGAGCCCCCCTGTTCACTGTGGAGGGGTATTACAAGTTGTAGGTGTGAAATGTGCTATTTTACGCTTATGTATCAGTAGAATTGTTGTTGTCAACTCAAAGGACAAACCTGAAGCCAAATTTTGCTTCCCTTTTATTTATAAAAAATCGGAATCGCTCAGCCAGTTTACCTCTAATTAACTTGGGTCTTTTTTTCTTTAATTAGAAAAGCGATTAGGAGGGCCACTAGATTTAGAGGTTTGCCGCCCTAAAGTATAATTGTGAATGAGATCATTAAGATTTGAAATTGTTGTATTGTGTGGTGAAATTGATTTGTGGTAGAGTTTAGTTATGAAGTTGGCCATAATATATTAATTTTTTGGAAAATGTGGATAATATGACAGAAAGAGAAGTGTTGCAGCTCGAGTAGTATGTCTGAATAATGAGCTCAATTTCTCATGGGTAGGCCCATTTGTCGTTTAAGGCATTGATAAGACATATATTATCGCCTTCGATCTCAATATCTGAAATCCCTAGTTGAATTGTGTCTCGAATGTCATGTCGCATCAAGATCGCTTCAGCTAGGATAGGGGAGATATTCCCCAGAATACCATTGACCATAGAAATTGGTTGACCTTTATTGTCCGGAATGATGTAGCCATATATGACCGGTCAATGGATATTTTTGGATGCATCTGAATTTAGTTTGTATATATTTATGGGTGATTTTTCAACTTGGGTCTTGTTTGTTTACGGTGATTTTTTATTTCTGAAGTTGGTATTTCAATTTTCTTGCAAAGACATCACTAGCCTCTTGGAACAATTTGCCAGTATGAATACAACCTTAGGCTTAAGATAATAATTGGCAAGCGATGTCAGATCTAAAATTGATGCAATGGTATGCAAATTTACTTTAGTTGTGTTCTTGAACAACCATAATATCTATAAAGTCTCTCATGGACGACGTGGGCAATACTCAAGAGTATATCTGTCAAATGGGTTGAGCGATTCAGGTTTAGGTCGTTAAAGTTTTTGGGTTTGGCTCGGGTTTGAGTCGACCTAACATGTCAAAAGTGTCAATTTATTTATAATAATTAATTAGGATCCGGTTCTGGTGAGAACCAAATTCTAGGAGAGAACTGAGAACGTACGTATCAGCAACGTTTCCTCCCTCGCGCGCGTGTCTGTTCCCAGTTAACACGGATGTTCACTGTTTTGTTCGTATATGTTCATCGTAGTATACAACGATATTCACCACTTTACACTAAAAAATATTGATTTTTCTAGTGTTTTTATTCTTTTTTTTTCCTTTCTAAACTCTCAAATCTTTATAAAAATAATTATTTAATGTTCACTGTATGTTTATATGACGTAATATTAGTAATCTTTAATATAAAATCAAGTTTAAAGTAAGTAAAATGTACTTTTTTCTTGTATGTATTTTGTGATGCACATGTAGGCATAGTTGTTCACATGTTTGTGTAAAACAAATGATGGACATTAAAAAAATATTCACAATCCCTCAGTGAGCACAAATGTTCGTTATTTTATTCGTAAATATTCATCACAATATAGTGAGCATCTAGAATGAAAGTGGTGAAAAATTATGGACAAAGTGATGAACAAAAATTTGTTCACAACCCTTCAGTGAACATAAATGTTCACTGTTTTGCTCGTAGATGTTCATCACAGTATACTAGTATAAAACATCTAGATTAAAAGTGGTGAACATTTATGGATAAAGTGATGAATATCAAAAATATGTTCACAACGAGTGAAAGCGTTTTTCCAAAAAAAATGCGCTTAATAAAAATTTGGGTAAAATTGGGGGAAAATACGGGTAAAATTCGACTGAAACAATGAACATATTGTATGAAAATGGTGAACATTTATGGAAAAAGTGATGAACATCGAAAATATGTGCACAACGAGTGAAAACTATTTCCCCCCCAAAACGCGTATAATACGGAAAAACTTCGGTCAAAATTGGGGGGGGGGGGGAATACGGGTAAAATTCGGCTAGAATATTGAACATCTTGTATGAAAGTGATGAACATTTATGAGAACAGCGATGAACATCAAAAATATGTTCAAGGCGTTGTTCAATGGCAGCGAACAAAAAAAGTGCCCAACAAAAAAATAAGCAAAATCACAAGTGTTCAAGGCTTGAAACATCAGTGTTCATGGTCCTGGATGCAAGTGTTCAAGGCGTTGAACATAATTGTTCAATGCCAGCGAACAAAAAAAGTACCCAGCAAAAAAAAACGCCAAAATCCGTATTATTCGCCAATAAAACGTGAATAATACGGCCGAAAAATTCGGCACGCCCGAATTATACGACTTTTAATGAAAGTCTAATCTGGAGCGTTGATTCCACTCCGATCCGACGACCTCCTTTTATTCTCATTTCTCTCCTATTTTACTATTCTCATTTGATGCTTCTCCTAATTAATTATAAAATAATTAATATAATATAATTATTTAATAAAATATATTAAAATAGTTAATACATATGAAATAAGATATATAAAATAATGAGGACCGTCGAGCTTAGATTTGCGTTCGGGTCGGGTTCGAGTCGAATTAGGATCCGTCAAGTTCGGGTCCTTGACCTAGTGACTTTCCAGTCGGGTCTCGACCCTAAAATTTTTGGTCGGGTCGGGACTAGCGATGTGTATCCGGTCCACACCATACCATAATTTTTGAGAAACTTGGACAGTAGATCGGACCAGACCGATATGATTCGGTCCGGTCCGGTCTTGGATCAGATTGGACTGTTAAAAGTTATATTTAAATTTATTTTTATATTAATATTAATTTTCTATTTATATAACTATTTTTTTATAAATGGACCATATATTTTGTTACTAATTGTTTTTTATAATACATAATAATTTGTAATAGTATTTTGGAATATAAACACATAAAATAAGATTTAAAAAAAATCTGGTCCATACCAAAAAAAATTGGTTTTGGATCAGATCGAAAACTGAAATCTTAAAATGTATGGACCGCGGACCAGACCAGAATACACATGACCCGATTCGGACATTTTTATCCGAAACGATTCAATTATGCACACCCCTAGTCAGGACGGTTTTTAATAGGTCTACTCAAGACTCAAGTCCCTCAATAAGTAAATCCAAAAGAGGTCATAAATTGATATACCTTTTCTACTCCTAAGCTTTCTTTTTTTTTTTTACAAAAGAATATAATATATAAAATCAGGATCCGGTACATTACGACTTTACTGTGTGAAATGTGAAGCATTTCGCACCGTCCGATGGTTTGATCGACGGCTAAGGGTGCGCGCTTGCCTTCTAAGATTTTAACTAAATGAAGGGCATTTTCGTCTTTTTCCGCCCTAGGTCTTTATTCCTCCTCAAACCTTCATCGCAAAGACAAAAACTCTTAATAGTGAACATTGTCACGTTAGTTTTGAACCTGTCATGCTTTTTAATATTTTTGTTTACAATTTCTCTGTATTTTAGCCAGTTCGTCAACCTCAGTTGTTGCTAATCGTGACTTGTCTCATGAAAATAGCATTGAAAGTGTTGATGCCACTAAAACTGAGGAGCCAGATGTGAATGACTATTATGAAGTTCAGTTTTCTCAAAATGACACGACTTATTTCATTCTCGTTTGCCCTGATGACATGAAACCTGTTGTGGTGATGCGCTTTAGAACCATAGAGGACAACATTGCTTTTTACAAGAAATATGCATTTTCTTGCGGTTTTGATGTTCATCATGGAACCCTTTGCTTTGGCAAAGAAGGAAAAATTGTTCTCACGAGATATATATTGTGTACCAAGGAAGGGTATAAGCGTGGAAATCATAATACTGGCCAACAGACAAGGGTCTCCAATAGAGTTGATTGTCAAGCCAAAATTATGTTACATTTTGCTGGCAACCTTGGGTACACTATTTATGGTTTTGAAGAGCGCCATACACACAAGCTTGTAATATAAAGCCAACACCAGTTCATGAAGACAAGTAGAAACCTTGATGTTGGCCACAAGAAGTTTGTTTTGGATTGTTCGAAAAGTAACGCTGGCCTTGTAGCTTGTCTTCGTCTTTTCAAGGAGATTGTGGGTGGGTATGAAAATATTGGCGCTTTTGCTACTGATTTTAAGAACCACAAGAGAGATATGTTGGCTTACTTAAATGGTTCTGATGCGTAGATGGTTATCAACCGATTTTGAAAAAAAGATTTTTGCGTTGTTTTTTGTTTCGATTATGATGTGAATTCTACTGATCGTTTGACACGATTATCTTGGTGTAATTCGATTTCTCGCAAGAATTTCTCTTTTTTGGTGTTGTGTCATTTGATGCAACGTACCAGACCAATAGGTACTTATAGTTTTTGTAGCTTCATTCTAATTTTGTTGTCTTTACATATGAACTTTATCAGCTTATATATGAACTTAACTACATTATATGTGAACATGTGTCTTTTATTTGTGAACCTTTTAACATATATGAATTTGGTATTTGTTCCTTTTACTAGACTGGATCACCATAAGAGGTTTGTGACTTTTAGTGCTAGATTGTTCTCAACGAAGATGTGTTGCTTCTTGAAAATTGTAAGAAGGCAGTGAGCCATGATCCAAACATCATTGTTACTACCAAGACGCTGCAATGAAGCCTGCAATTAAGATTGTGTTTCCTCGTTCCCGCCATTGTCTTTGCATGTGGCATATCATGAAGAAAATCACAAGCAAGATAAAACATGATGTCAATGTTGGAGATGAGTTTAGGATTAAGTTAAACAATATTGTTTGGAGCAATGAGTTAGAGTCGTATGAGTTTGAATCCAAGTGGTTGGCATTGTACAATGAATATACCTTGCGTAATAGTAGATGGTTTGATGACAAGTTTGCGCTTTGTCATTATTGTATCCCAAGATATTTCAGATATGTTCTATTTCATGAGCTTGTTAAGACTACTTCCATTTCAGAAGTTGTGAACAACTACTTTGGGCACTTCACATATAGATATTACAGGCTTGCAAAGTTGACGATGCACTATGAAAGTGGCTTGGAAAGTCAAAGGCACACTCAAGCAAACTCAAACATGACTCTGAAACTATGGAGCCGGATTTGAAGACTTTGTTGAAGTTGGAAAAGGATGCTTCAAAAGAATATAATTTGTATGTTTTCTATGAGCTTCAAAAACAAATGTGTGCTACTTCCTACTCATGTTGTATATATTGTTCATATGAGTCAAGAGAATGAAATTATAGTGTACAATATACAAGAGGGATACCTAAACCAAGTTAAAGCTATGCACTGACACTTGGAAGGTGAAGTTATTTCTAGCTCCGAATGTTCCAACGAAATGGCTTGTCATGTCGTCACATGTTCTTAGTGTTTAAGAACCTTGGTATGGAGGAGAGTTCAAGGAAGTATGTCCTAGTACGTTGGACCAAGGCGGCTACAATCACCCCAATTCAGCATTGATGGCATTGTGGTTGAGCAATGTGTTGGAATTCAAAGAAAAGAAAAGTTATGACGAACGAGTTGATTTCAAATTTCTACTGTTGTTTGGGTCTGTTAGAAGATAATCCGATTGTTTGATACAATTTTTACGCCTTCTGAAGGAGCAAAAGGAAACACTTGCAAGTTGTACGGGTGATAATCGTAGTGGCTCTTTGTATGGGTGATGATCGTAGTGGCTCAACATCAAATTTGAAGAGCGTAGAGGCATTGGCTGTAACAAATATAACTATTGAAGTCACTATTTTTCCACCTGATCAAGCTAGGAATAAAGGCAGAGGCAAGTGAATTAGGAGTTCTAAGGAGATCTCAATGACGACAAATCTGCTTCCAAATAGACGTGGTAAATGAAAAAAATATACCACATACAACATTTGCACTTGTAACAAGGCTTGACAGTCATTCGAGTTTATATGCTATTGTTTGGTTTTTCGGATATTAATTGTTCTATTTTTTACACTTGATTTCGAGATTTGTTTTGAGGAGCATACACATATCTTATATGAACTTTGGATTATCGTGCTTTTTAATTTCTGATTGTATACGAACATTACTACTCTTTAAATGAACTTGCACAGTCTATAAATGAACTTGTTAGAATAAAGGTGTTGTATTGGTATTTGTAAACATTGTTGTTATAGATGTGCACGTGAATAGTCAATGTGTGAACCTGCTTAGTCAATATGTGAATCTGAATAGTAAATTTGTGAACCTTATCAAACATATACTCTACACTTCTATGTCTTGCCAAAATTAGCATACAAGTATGCAAATTGTCATAGTATCAACAACCCTCATTATACCACTACTGTTCACAAACCAAAAACCCATATATAATACCACTTTGATCCACAAAATACCTTCTAGTTCTTTGGTTTTCAATCTATACTTCAACAATCCAAAAAAAACTTAATCAAGTCCAAACAACTATCACTTTCCAATAACCAACAACTTCATAGGTTTGCCAACCCTTTTCTTGTACGCCACTAAATTTTCTTTCATTTGGGGCTTCACTTCATGTAGACCATTCATGACAATGTTGTGCAGATACTTGACCCATAAAGCAATTATACATGTCTTGAAGTTTTCAGCATCCACTTCATCCTTCCACCCATGAACTGATGCACCCATGTATGCTTCCATGTGGCGCATAGTATATATGCCAGAAGTTGCCAAGTTCTCTTCATCACCCCATGGGATATCGACAATAGATGATTGGGCTTTGTCGGATGCTAGTGCTTCTTTTTCCTGTGCAGCCTGCTTATATCCAAATAGTGAAGAACAAGCTTCCTTTAAAAATATTTAAAACATGAACATTAGCATAATATATATAAACTTAAAGACTTTAAAAATGAACATGTATACTAATGCTCACAAAAAAGCAACACAGTACTTACTAGGAATTTTGTTGTGTCCCCATATCTCTCTTTCACAGTGGAATCACTAACAATACTTTCAAGAATATCTATGCCATGGTATTTCAAATTGAATGAAATCAAAGTGTTGTGACCATCTTCCAACAACACATGAAACAAAATATTCAAGCGAAACAATGATCATGTGTTAGCTTTTCATTACTACAGCAAACAGAAAATCATGCATTAGTTTTTTTATTCATTATCATTTCAATATCTTTGCTCTTTCTTCCATCTACAAGGCTCACAACATCATTCAACCTGGCAGCAAACTGGGCCTTCTCGTTGTTATGTTCATCATGTTGTGTTTACATGTGTTTTCTCAAGTTAATTTTAATAAACATGAAATAGTTTTAAACATGTGTTAAATTGTAAAATACTTACACGTCTGAACACATTCTCAATGAACCTGCATGGTTTGTCGCCACTTTTTCCATCCCCCCTTGTTGACAAGCAAACTTCATACATCAATCATACATGGATCAACCATAGTGTACATGCTCAACATGTTCATTCTGGTTGCTTGCCATTTCTTGTGTTTGAACATGGTATCTACAACACAGAAAACCATTTCAAGAATCAAAATGGACTATATATAAGTCCTAGTAGAAAACTGAAATAAAAGAAAATAACACAAACATAAACTTACTCTCTAATCTCAAAATCAATGAATATGAATGCCCAAGGAAGTCTTTCGTCTTCCTTATGATCACCCAATATTGTAACTGTTCTCTTGAAATAAAGGCTCCTCATTGATTCACGAGGTCTTGTTACTTTTTTTTGGACGGGTGTTCTCCATTGGTTGCTCTTCTATTCCGACCTTCCTTTTCCCCCTCTTTTGTGTGATGCGTAATTTCATACAAATTCATTTGAACATCATTTCAATACAAATGACCATTTAGATAGACAATATGAACATATAAGGCTGATATATGAACACTATAATATAACTTATGAACTACATATGTGACATAACCTGAATAGCAAGAATTTGTTCAATCACGCATGTTTTTATTTGTCAATGTTGTGAAGTTTAAGATGTTAGATATGAACATTTAGTTATAGTTTATGAACACACACAAAATGCACACTTCTACAAGAATGTCTTAGTTAATAAATGAACATCAATGTACTAAACATGAATATCAAGGTTCTAAATATGAGCACATAATTTATACACATTCCTATTCCTATGGAAAGAACCACCTAAATCGAAAAATTCATAAATGATATATAAGGCTAGTATATGAACATCGATGTATTAAAAATGAGCATCAAGTTATTAAACATGAACACACACAAATCAATTTTCTAGCCCAAGTTTAAATCTGTAAAACCAACTGAATAATGATGTTAAAACATGAACCCTGTAGCCTAGCCTAATCATAACTTACCTTTTGTTCTTGATCTTGCTCCATTGAAGGTTTAGACGGGCCATGACCTTGATCTTTAGCTTCCCATTTCCTTTGTTCTATTTTAATTAGACACAATAAAAATTTATATCAGATTTATATATCCAGGTCATGTTGTTTTTTATTTTATTTTACACTTATTTTATTTCTCATCAACTTTAGTTGGTTCACCCCGTATGTTAGCTTCTTGCTCTTGTTGTTCTGGTGGCACTTCAGTTGTAGTCAGACCAACTTCAATTGTAGCTTATTTTTCTTGCTCTCGGGGTGGCTTAGTCTCAACATTTTGTTCTTCGACTTGGGGTGTCTCAGTTGTAGGCAACACCTGAGTTTTCTTAGTTGTTGGCATGTCCTTCTCCGGGTAAGTTGTAAGCAACACTCGAGAAAGCTTAGTGGTTGTCATCTCCCTTTCTTCCTCACTGGTATCCATTTCACCCCTTGAATCCTTATTTTCCATGTCGGTATCCCTACCCACATGATCATCCTCTGTTGTTGTCCACTAGACTTATGTGTAATGCCTTGCAATGTCATCCACTAGCCTCCGTTCTAGTGAGCATTCAAGTATTGTCTTCAACCTTCTGTTGCATGCTTCCACCTTTTGCCATATCTTAGCATCACTTCCATTCTCCTTGTATAGTTGCTCTTGTTTTTTCAAAGTATCGCCTTTGCAGCTTGTAGCATCTCCTTCAGCTGTGGATCATTCCTTAATTCATCTTGAATATCCTCAAGCATTTTCGTTAGTTCTACAATTGCAGCTTCACACTTCGTTGACTTACTCCTTAACAGTTTACACACCCTTATTATGCAATTCAAGTAATAATTAGCAAGCAATAAATGAACTTCAACAATCAATATATGAACATCAAGCATAAAGTTGTGAACCATAGTACATACCCTATATTTCTTGTTTGTTATGGTTGTGCATTCCTTTGTGCTTGTTGAGTTGAAGTTCCCTCTTCTTAAGCTCTCTCCATTGCAGAATAGATGGCTCTTTCTACAGTACACCTACGCCTAAAGTCCCCAATCTTGTCCTCGTCTTTCTGTCTTTATTTTAGGAGGTTGTTAGTCCTCTTCAAGAACACATGAAAACTTTGTTGATTCTTTTGGCCTAAGATCATCCTTCTTCCATTCATTCAGTATTGTAAGATCATCCTTCTTCTTCCTCCCATTAACTGGGTTTTGCCCCTTTTCCAATCCTAAAACCCTATGCACATCATCTTCAGCTATGTGCAAAGATTCCGACTTACCATTGTCAGTTCATAGCTAACTTCATCAAAGTTATCCACAACCCAAGTTGCAAGGTAGTGCAAGATTTCTGTAATTTTCAACTTTAACAAATGGCCAAATATCGTGCTCCTTATCCATTCCTTTTGTGCATTACTCAAGTCTCTCACAGTTCTCACAAACGTGCTTGGTAAGTTTCTAAATCTTAGTCTCGAATACTTCCTTGACATTGTTCGCCTTTCTTGTTTTTCCTTTTACCACTTACTGTAGTTTTTCTCTTCTAGCGCGATTCTTTCTCCGTGGTGGTGGCTTTTCAATCACCACTTGCTTCTTCTTTGCACGAGACTTCTAGCCTTTGTGGCGACCTTTGTTTTTTCTGTTTTTTTTGTCTTTTTTTGGTGGTGGAGTGACAAAGTCTTCCATGCTATCATCCTCTAATTCTCCATTGCCTTCGTCACCACTATATTCCTTGTCACTACCTCCATTGTCTCTACCTCCAATGTTTACATCAGAAGCATCAGCAACATCCTCTTGAGATGTTTTTCATATTCGCTTTCTTGTACACATGTTCATATATAAATTTTAGATTTAATTCCATGATATTATACACATATAAATGAATCGCAACTAATTAAATATGAATGCTATAATATAACTGATGAAGTGTAGATGTGACATAACCTGAATAGCAAGAATTTGTTCAATCACGCATGTTTTCATTTGCCAATGTTGTGAACTTTAAGATGTTACACTTCTGCAAGAATGTCTTCAGCTAACAAAAAATATTATTGTACTAAACATGAACATCAAGGTTCTAAATATAAGCTCACAGTATATACACACTTTTATTCTTATAGCAAGAACCACCTAAATCCCGAAATTCATGAATGAACCACAACTAACAAAATATGAACGCTATAATATAAATGATGAACTATAGATGTGACAACCTGAATAGCAAGAATTTGTTCAAGCATGCATGTTTTTATTTTCCAATGTTGTGAACTTTAAGATTTTAGACATGAACATTTAGTTATGGTTTATGAACACACACACAAAATTGCACACTTCTGCAAGAAGGTCTTCGTATAATAAATGAACATCAAGGTATAATAAATGAACATCACTGTATTAAACATGAGCATTAAGGTGCTAAATATTAGCACACAGTTTATACACACTCCTATTCCTATAGCAAGAACCACCTAAATCGCAAAATTTATAATAAAAAATATAAGAGAAGTCATATTTGTATTGTATCTCAACATCAACTTGATTAGAAGTACGAAATTACGTCTTTGTTCATACAAATTAATGACATAGCACTTGAAGCAATCGAAATCGAGAATGAAGCAAGTAAAATCGAGAACAAAATCTAGTCTATTTGTGAACCCTAGAACTTAAAAGAAGCCGAAATTGAGAACGAAATTGAGATTTTCTGCTTTCGAAGCGATTTTTTATTGAGGCTCTTCATCATTTGCCATTGTGTGAGGTAGCATGACTGATGCGAGATTTGGAGCGAGATGGGAGATTGGAGCAAGTTTGAAGCGAGTTTGAAGCGAGATTGAGCGATTCGATGGAGATTTCTCTAGGGTTTTTACGGGGAATGAAGCGTTCGCACAAGGCCCATGTTCTTTCTATTTAATGAAACAAACTCTTTTTCTTGTTTATTACAATTTTTCCACTATAAATAATATACTCCGCGTGTGTGCTCTCCCTTCCGTTTAAACGTGAACCGTTGATGTGCTTGATCCAACGACCCACAACATTTTGCATTTCGTATTGTAGTGGGCATATGCACTCGATATCGCCTCATAATATACAATGTTAGACGAGAATGAATCAAGTGAGAATGATTATTCCCATGTAAAATGATAATACCTCATAGCCCTTGATGAACGCAAATCCAAGGGCTATGATTAGGCTTTCATTAAAAGCGGCATGTGCTATGCACATGACCTTTGGTCAAACTTCCCCTTGTCGGTCAACGTTGGCGTTGACCGATCAATTTTTTTTTATAGGCTTTTTTTTTTGGCGAATTTGTTTCTTTCCTAGCTAAAATTTCATATGCATATTCAGTGTAAAAAGTTATGCACATTCAGACAAAAAGTCATGCAATTTCTTAAAAAAACAATGCATGTTAAAAAACTAAATGAATTGCACAATTAGTACAAAAATACATGCACATGTAGATTAATTTATGTGCACATACATGCAAAAAACGTATGTAGTTCAACATTCATTCATGCACGATCTAAAACTTATGCACATTTTCAATACAAACCCGATATATGCACTCCTAGTACAAATTAGGTGCACATACAAGTCATTATCCATGCACATACACGCATAGATGTATGCATCTCACACGTAATAAACTGAATGTGTATGTAAATTGGCTTGAATGTGCATAATGTTTGCACTGTATGTGCACACCTAGTATAAGTAAATTATGTGCACATACAAGCCATTATCCATGCACAATTGCACATACATGCATAGACGTATGCACTTCACACATAATGCATTGAATGTGCATGCGAATTGGCGTGAATGTGCAAAATGTTTACATTGTATGTGCAGAAAAAAATCTAGCCCTGAAGAAAAATGGTTTAGGGGCAAAAAAAGTTTGGCTGGTTGGATGTGCATGAAATCTTGCGTGAATGTGCATAGAAAATTTATCCCAAATACAAAAAAAAAAATTGCCTAAAAAAAATCGGCCTCGAGGAAAAAAATTATATATGTCAAAATTTGTGTACATTCAAGTCATTATATATGCACATACTGACATACATTACAAAACATGTGCACACTCAATATTTAGGTGGTCGTGCGAGAAAAAATTGGTGTCCTAAACAAAGAAAGTTAATCAGTCAACGTCGACGTTGACCCATTTAAATGGTTACATGACTATTTCAATCAAAGTCTAATCTCCACTTTTGGATGAGGACTCATCCAAGAGTGGAGATTTATTCTTATTTTATATGTTAAGACTCATTTTCACTTATCAAGCCTCATATTAGATATTTGAAATTGTATGGTGTTCAAATAAGCTTTAAAAAGCATGACAAAATATGTGCATAGATCTCTCTTTGTCAATTAGATGATGAGGATGTAAATCATTCTTTTTCACTTGTCCTTTTACACAAGCTATGATTTGCAAACTGGAAACAAGAATGAATCTATCATCTGTTCTTCAATTTACTTCTGACTTTCATTAGAATTTCGATTTCTTCAGAACTTCGAACTCCTCCATCACACCTCTACTTTTTTTTATGGTGGTGTCTATGGAATCACAGAAATAATTTAATATTTAGAAGTCATGATAACGGAGCCCAGTCTTGCCCGTCGGACCAAGCATTTTTTCAGTTCTACGATTGGAATTTCCTAAACACTACTTTAACACATGCACCTATCAAACGTAACCGATTATGACCTACTAACCGTACTTGGAAGAAACCTCCAACAAATTGGATAAAGTTAAATTTTGATGGATCTAGAAAGTAAGACGACACGTCACATTTTGGGTATCTTCTCCATGACAATCGAGGCACACTTATTTCCTTCCACCGTGACAGTATTCCTGCAACCTCTACACTTAAATCTGAAGCACTTGCCGCTTTATTTGGAATTCAACAGGCTATTAATCTTCACGTTAACAAATTACTTATAGAAGGCGACAATCTTGTTGTCATCAATTCTATCAGAGGAATCTGAAAATTTTCATGGGAAATCCACACCATTATTACTGATATTACTGCATTGATTGGTTCTTTTGATGATTTTCAGGTACATCATTGCTTTCGTGAAGCTAATCATGCTGCTGATTTTCTTGCTACACGTCACATTCCGTCTACTGCTCTCAGTACATTCCAGCATCTTCTTTCTCCCCTTGGTTCTGTTTGTAATGTTATTCGTCTTCTTAGTACTATATATGAGTTCATCAGCTTGAACTCTATATTTGATTCTTTTGATACTCAGTTTGTAAAGATCGTTTATTTAAATGATTTTAAATAACATTTTTCTTTTAAAAAGGATCATAATGTTTACCTTTATCCCCAAAAAAAAAGTGCGTAGATCATGAATGAAAACAACTAACCCTCTTACTCAACACTTTGCGACTCCTTGGTATCTGCAACTTGAAAATATCATTTATTGGTAATGTTTTCTTCTCCTTTTGGAAGCCAATGGAAACCTCAACCTGAATAATCGGACATAGGCCCATTTCAAGGCCCAATAAAACGAAGCAAAACGATCCCTGACGACGTCGTTTTGTGTTCCTCGATCCCCGGTTTTGACTGTGGCGGTGAATGAGCATAAACCCTTATTTGTTAGGAGTGGTGAAGGTCTTCTTCTTAGAGCTCAAGCGAAGCACACAAATCTTCAAAGGCAGAGTGAGAGAATGGATCAGATAACAGAAGGAGTGAGCAACATTACCATCACAGATTCCTCGATCAAGAAGAACCGAATCCAGGTCTCCAACACCAAGAAACCCCTCTTCTTCTATGTCAATCTCGCCAAGGTATTCTTCCCAGCTTCTCTCCTCTTTTCAGACAGATATTTGGTTTTGATAAATTAAATTTTGACTTTTTTCGAGTAGGTGATGAATAAGCCCTGATTGTATATATATTGTCTGGGGTTGAAAGTATATTTGCCTTGGAGTGGAATTAATATGGCTATCCTGCTATTTTGGGTGTTGGGTTTGGAAATGGAATTTTTTAGGTCTTAGGCAATGTTTGTCAATCAATTTTGTAGGAGATTGTGAGCTTATTGTCTTTCCAAGGGAATAAAATAATGCAATTTCAATAATTTACTTGAGCTTAGTGTAGATGTTTGGCTCCTGTCGTGTTTCATTTAGGTGGGTGCTATTTGTTCTTCTCATACTAGCTTGTTGTGTACACCAAATTCTTTAAAGTCGTTATGTGATAGACTGGATTTCATTTGTAATGTGCTATTTGTGTTATCAGTGACCACTCAGTGCTGACATGATTTTATTGTAGTGTGTTCCTTAGACTACTTGTGTTTTATGTGCATTGTATTATTCATGGAACTGCATATTTGGAGTATTATAGTATAGGAGGCTCATTTGGTGCGAATTAAAACTATGTAGTTGCCATTTTGCAGAGGTACATGCAACAGCATGATGAGGTGGAGCTCTCTGCCCTTGGAATGGGTATATTTTTCTTGTAAATTAAAATGCTGGCTCTTTTTTTTTTCTCGCTTATCATGTGCACTTTTTCATTAGGACTGGAACATTGCTTCCTCTAGGGAAACAAAACACAATAACTTTCTGAAGTAGCTTATGATACTCTGTTCATTTGTTATCATTTTGATTGGACCTTTTTCAAATATATCCAATGGAAGATGTGCACAACCTGAGTACTACCGTTGATTTTTGGAATATTTCCTAAATTTTATAGGCTTATGATGATGTGAGTAGGAGAAATCCTTGGTTTTTTTAAGTCATGTCAAGTGCTAAGTTAACTAATTCTTCCCTTAGATTGTGGAGATGTGTCAATTTGGGATTTGTACAGAAACTTCAATATTTGACCTTGTTTGTCAATCGTTATGGATTTAAGAGCACTGCAACAGGCTTTTTCCCTGTTCTTAGAGGGGTTCTTGGAAGAGATGGCAAGTGCAAGATAGAGCAAATGAACAAGAAAGGAATAAACAGAAAGAATGGCTTCTTTGTACCCCCCCCCAAAAAAAAAGTCGCTTCTGCACCCTGAACCATTTTTACCCTTTCTCCAGGTGTGGAACTGAACATGTTTGGGCACAGTGTTTTGTCTGTTTCTTTCCTTCTTTTTTATCAGTGCCGTATTGGATGACAGTTTGACACTAGAGACAAAAAAGGTTCATTGTGTGTCCTTGGTCCGATAGTTGTGGTTTAACCAAATAGGAGTGTCAAAAATAATTGTACAGAATTTGGATAAATAAATATAAAAAAACTATTTCTATCTAAATTCATCACTAGTTTCTTTGCATGTAAATATCCAATATTAAATATATTACATGTAGCATGGAAGAAATATGTTGATGCAGAGATTTTTTTATTGTGAAAAATCCTTGTAGAACATGGGTTACACGGCATTATTATCTCGGTGTTAATCACGTTTGGAAGGCATGTTCCGTATCATGGCTGTATATATATGTCCAAGTACCTCATATCAAGTATACTGTAGAACACAATTTGTTTGTATTTCTTCTGTGAAGTCATGATGCACCTGCACTCCCTTCAACTTTTTCCAAAAAAGAAAGAAAAACGTTGTTAGTACATTTCCATTGTGTTTAGGAGCAACTACAACGTGATTTATTCTTTTAATTGTTATAATAAATGCCTTAATAGCAAGAGATAAAAGCATGGTACCTAGCATAAGAATCCGTTAACTCTTTCATGCTTCGTAGCCAACTCTTTTTCTTGATTGGGATTTGAAATTTAGTGGATGTAACCATATACCCAGCCTATATGTTGTCCTACTTGTTTCGAGGGAATCATGTTTTGTTTCACCTTTTTTACAGGAGCTGGCAATGTAACCATATAGCCAGCCTATATGTTGGACCTTTTTATCCTTCATCCTTTTCTTGAATTGCACGCTGTTGTTTATCTGGATACTGTTTTATCTTGGCAAACACACTCCCATTTAACATTTGTTTGACAAACTGATATGATTTGGAAATCATTTATAGAAAGTTGAACAATTAACACTGTAACATCCCTGAGAGGTTCCCTTTGTTCTAAAATGAATGTAGTACAATTGATTTCTTTTGGAATGATGGACAATATTTTCCCATTTCATCCAGCTACGAACTGCATTTCTTTAGTTTCTCAAGGTCAATCTACTCAAGTATATACATTGTATATTGGTTTTTGCAGCTATTGCTACAGTTGTGACAATCACTGAGATTCTGAAAAACAATGGGCTTGTTGTTGAGAAGAGTTAGTTCCCTTCCTTTCAGCTTCCCATATCCGTGCCATTTTCTATACTTCTTTCCTCTTAGTAATAATAAAATACTTCTAGTTTATACACATTTAATCTTACAAGATGGCTTTTTAATTCTTGGCATGTGCAGAAATCACAACATCAACCGTAGACATCAATGAATCAGGTGGGCGCCCAGTTCAAAAGGCCAAGGTAATTAAACAATACAAAATATGGTACATTTGAGTTGCCCTCTTATGGATTAAGATCTAAACTCGGGGCTCTGGTGCTGAAAGTGACATGTAATTTACGGGACCGGCCCTTTTCATCTTTCTTTCATTCATAGTAATGCTTTATTATGTTTTTTTTGATAGATTGAGATTGTGCTTGTTAAGTCGGAGAAATTTGACGAGTTGATGGCTGCTGCTGCTGCAGCAGCAGCAGAAGCTGCAGAAGAGGAGGAGCAGGCTTAAATCAATGTCTTAAATTGCTCTTTGTAGTGTGCGCTGCCATCTATGTGGATTATATGTGGTATTTTCCAATCTCGGTCTTAGGCTGGTGTCATCTAGTTTGTTTGTTTTTCTGCTATTGTTATTATAAAAATGTACTAACAAATTAAATCTTAAAATATATTTTTGTTAGGGTCTTAGGGATATACTGTAACAGGAGAAATTGATGTTCTTAACTTCTGTTGTTGCCCATGGAAATTCATTTTTGCTGAGATGTTTGTTTGTATCAGCAATCAACCTCTTTTTATTTACTGTTTGCTTTCTTGGAACGAGTTCAGTTGCACTTGTTAGATACTGAAAATTTAACATTTCAGAGTTGCTGCTTATAATGCAACTGTGTTGGTGAGTTTTTTTTTTTTTGGGTGGAAACTGTTATTTTGAGCTAGATATTGGTCTGCTCAAAAGTGATGAAAGATGTTGTTTTTTGGTAAAAGCAACAACGAAAAGCAAACCTATCTGTAAGTGGGAATGTGGGTTCCACTTCCACCTGCAAAAGCGGGGCGTTTATGATAGATCATGGAATTTGCTGTTCTGGAATTGGCTTTATTCGAATTTGAGTTATTATGCAGGTCAAAGAGACATAATTACCCCTCGTTATTTTCAAAGATTTACTTTTTGTGTTTTTAAGTGAAAATATTATTACTTTTCATGTTAATATAAAAACAATAATTTTAAACTAAACATAATTCATAGAAAATAGTTAAATTCTTAGGAATTTGATTTTCCACGCTCAACCAAACAAGGACTTAGTATAGTTTCCTTTGTTTATGTTTGTATTTGTACCTTTTTTCATCCCTAAATATGAGGTAAGGGGGTCATCAGGGTTATAATCTACGGTGTATTAATCTTGCTTTCCTTCTGTATCACGAGGGTTGGGCAATTCTTGCTTAGGTGTTTAGCGGTTTTAGAAATCTCATATTAGGTGATAAGTGACAAAACCTTATCATAAGAGTTCTTATAGATAAAAAGACAAAACAGCAAGGTCAAATAAACTAAATTTGATGAATAAGATGTCATTACAGTAAGTTAATAACTCAATTGTTAATGTTTGATATGCTATGTAGCACGGCGGCAATCCGAAAAAATAGGAAAACAGAAGCGGCAATGTAAATTATATATTGTTTTAAAGCCCTAGTGATTGTATCAGAAAATGCACATCTTACTCGTATTATTGAAATATGATATTGATTTTAAAAGGGTTTGGATCCATTTCTTAAATGAATAATCTTTTCAGGCCCAAAATATAAGCCCATCATATTAAAATTATGTAGGTTGGCCCAACCAAACATAACCTAAAATGAAAAACCCTAAGCCTATCTTCCTCCCTACCGATTTCTTTCTTTTCCATGGTCTCTTGTACCAGTAGCTGCAACCACCCCATGTCGGAGCATCGCCCCAAGCTTCTCCTCTCTCTGGTGCCGATGGACGCCTTCACGCTCCGATTCGCCAACCAGTAATTCCCGACGCAAGCTCCGAAGCCGCTGCCGACCGCCACCAGATGTTTCTCGAGTGTTTTTTATTGTGTCTGGACGTTTCTTAGTGCTCGTTTGGTTGATAAGTAAATTCCTATGAATTTAAAAAATGGAGGAAGTGATATCAAATATATGTGTTTGATCGACTTTTTACTTTTGAAAAATCTAGATATTCTAATTCCTGGATTTTCAATTCCTGCAAAACATAGTAATTCCAATCACCTAGGGAGAGGTGGGTAAAATTTTATTTTTCCATATTTCTCATGATTTAGATTGTAATCAAACAAAATTTATCAATTCTCATTATATAATTTCACATGAAGTAATTTCCTAGGAATTACACTTTCTGTATTCAATCAAACGAGCACTTAAATGCTTGACCATTTCACGTCATTTATTGACCGTTTTCGGCCGCTTCCGAGCGCTTCCTAGTTTCTCGCATCGGAATGATGCGGGAGCATCCGAGGTCTCACCTAAGACGCCCACAAGAGGAGATGGCCCACTCACAAGAGCTCAAGCCAAGCGCATGCAAGAGGAGCTAGAGAATTTGACAAACCTTCACGTCTCAAGGGAACCCACCCTCGTCGAGGACTTCACCGAACCTATGCTAAGGACCTTAGTGACCTTCCGAGCCAAGCCATGCGAGGGAGAATGAAGACGAGCCAGATTTGAGCCTCTAGAGGATGGCACGGTCTGTGGCACGGTTTGCCCAAACCGTGCAGCCCCTCAGAACACCGTTTCTTTGCTCTCTAGAGTTTGGCACGGTCTGTGGCACAGTTTGCCCAAACCGTGCAGCTCCTCAGAACCCCCTTTTCTGGCTGGGAAAGACCTTGTACGTGGGGGCCAGCTGGGGTCTTGCTTCCTTGTTGTTTTAAGTGTGTTTTAAGACTATTTTAGGTACCTTCTATTTGGGCCTTTGAGGGCTTGTTTGGCCCATGAATCTAGGTAGTATTTAAGGCCATGTATGTTGTCATTTTAGGGGACTTTTCAGATATTGATTGTTGCTTGTTGCACATGAAAAACGAGAGCTTTCATGGGAGAGGCTTCTCTTGGTTGATTCGATCTTGCTTGGCTGCCCTTGCGTTGTGTCAATCTCCTCCATAGGGTTGGTGCTCGTAGGCTTCACAAGAATCCTTCTCGTGCTCTTGGGATACGTCCCTCGTTGTGTGAGATTGTAGAAGGAAGGGTTGGTTGTGCATTTGGTTTGGTTCTTGGTGTCTCTCGAGCTCCAAGGGTTTCTCCATTGCATCTCTCGGTTCTCCCTATATCCCTCTTGTATTTCTTGTTCATTTCATATTTCTAACCTTGTGTTGTTTCATCTCTTTCCCTCCATCTCCATGAGTCTCTCTTGGCGTCAAGATCGGGCCACTCGCGGCTAATCCCCGCATCAAATTCCCCTCCATCAGGTCTGCAACTCAATTGGTACCAAGTATTGGGAAACCTACTTGGTAAAGGGAGAGGTCGCGTGTTCGACTCTCTCCAACAACCAGCTTGGCTGTGCCATCTGTGCACAACAGGGCCACTGGTTGGGGTCACGGTCTGCAGACCTGATTAGGGGACGGCGTCCCGGGGCCATGGTGGGTCCTGTAGGTGACCCTGGAATGGGGCCTACATGGGTTCCCATGGTTAACCGCTGGGGATTCCCTCATCACGGAACCTCCTTCTCCTAGAGGTTTCTGTGCTTCCGAGTTGATATGTCTTGTATAAATTCATGTATTTCTTCATATCTATTAAACCCATGTAGTTAAGAAAAACTTACTCAAATAAAATTATTCAAAGTTCAAACCTATGTTATCCAAATGAAAATTTTAACATATTATAAGATATCTTGGTGAGATTTTATTTTGTTTTGGTCATTAATGGGAGGAAAGGCTCAAACTTTATTGATTAGATTATAGTATAAACCATGCAATCCCAATGACATCTTCCCAAAGAAGACTAGAGGATAAAATAGTGATTGAATTGGCTTTCCTTCAAAAGGAAGAAAAAAGAAGATGAAGGTGGACTAGAATATAAAAGAGGTTAAGGAGAATGAAACAAAACTTCTCGAACATAGAGAGAAGAAAGCCCTTCTCTCTAAAACCCCAAAATTCACTACATTGGGGACAGCCCCCCACCATCAACACTAAAGGCAAGCTAAATGCCTTTGCCACCTTAACCGTACACCAGATCTATCCATCGTCATTCGCCGCTCATCCACCAATATACCGATACTTTAACCCACTACTCCGATAACCATTTCCCTTCAATTTTACATCTCTGAACCAAGCTATTTCACCCATTACTATTAACACAGTGAAATGGAATTGTAAAAACATCGTCTTTTTTATGAATCTTTACCTTTCAGCAAACTTCCTTCTTGCTTGTGAATAAGAGAAATTCACTTCAGCGAGAAGCTCCTCCTAACCGACGACAACTCGAGAAGCTTTTTTCTAAATTACAAGCGAGAATCTCCTTCTAACCTACGAGCGAAAAGCTCCACTCCTAAACTCAAAGCTACAAGTCCTTGAGCGGGACACTTGAAATCTCATCCCGATCTGGTATGAAATTTTCTTTTGAGCCAAACCAACTAGAAATCTCATTCCTTGACCACTTCAATAGGCTTGTCAAATCTAGTAATCTCGAACACCATCTTGTAAAATCGCAACACACATCGATTCAAACTCGTCTTTCATACTCTGGGATGCGCCACGCCGCCCCTATCTGAACAAGCTGCAACTCACCCATCCTAGGGACGAAGCCTAGATATACCCAAAATCGAAACCCCTTTGAAGAAATAAAGAGGCTAAATTGATCCAAAGAACTTGCCTCTTCATTGAATAACGTTCAACATATATAGAGGAAATATTAATATATCCTTCTATCTTTTAGGCTAATATCTTCTATCATTCTTTAGAAGATAACATAAGGCATATTTTATCCTAATACCCCCCTCAAGTTGGCGTGTATATGTCGAGAACGCCCAGCTTGTAAAGTAACGAATCAAACTGAGCCACCCCAAGTGGTTTTGTCATGATGTATGTTGGTTGATGAGCAGTGCTAATGTGTTCCAAGCGTATGTTGCCTTTAGTAACTTCATCGCGAACAATATGACAATCGATCTCTATATGTTTGGTCCGTCAATGAAACACCGGGTTATTAGCAATGTGGGTGGCAGATTGGCTGTCACAAAAGAGCGACATAGGCTGGTGGTGATGGACGCCTAAAGAGTATAATAGACGACGGAGCCATTTTAGTTCACAAGTGATAGACGCAATCGCCTTATACTCCGCTTCAGCGGAAGAGCGAGATACTGTGGATTGCTTTTTAGTACGCCACGAGATCGGAGACAAACCCAAATAAACACAATAAGCCGTTAAGGATCTTCTTGAGATGGGACACGCAGCCCAATCTGAATCGCAGTAACCCGTGAGAGAGAGGTCTAATGATGCAGAGAGTAGGATGCCTCTGCCTAGGGAGCCTTTTAGGTACCGGACCACGCGAAGAGTAGCAAGCCAATGTTCATGGTGAGGTTGCTGCATGAATTGTGATAGGATGTGCACCGAGTAGGATATTTCAGGTCGGGTGATCGTGAGATAGATCAAGCGACCCACAAGACGACGATAGGAGATGGGGTCGTCATGGAGTGGACTTGAGGCAGCAGTGAGGTTGTGTTTCTGCTCCATGGGTACAACAGCTGGTTTGGTGCCTATGAGGCCGGTTTCTTGGATTATATCTAAGGCATACTTGTGCTGACATAGTACGAGTCCTTTGTTGTTACGAGCGACTTCTATCCCAAGGAAATATCAGAGTTTCCCAAGGTCCTTCATATGGAAGCAGAAGGACAAGTGATTTTTGAATTCTTGAATGAATGTCCCATCATTTTCGGCGATGAGAAGATTGTCTACTGCCGTTTATGACCAAGCAAGCTTTATAACGCTCTAAACTGCCGTCAGAGTTGTATTTGAGCTTGAATATCCACTTGTTTTCGATAGCTTTCTTGCTTGGAGGAAGATCGGTGACTTCCCACGTATGATTCTCTTCAAGGGCTCAAATTTCTGCTTGTATTGCTTTTCGCCAATTGGCGTCTTCCATGGCTTCGCGGAAGGTGTTGGGCTCGACCTTAGCTGAAACAGAGGCAATGAAACACCGAAATGGGGCAGATAATCTGCTACTGTTTACAAAATTGGCAAGTGGATAAGGGGTACCTTGAGACGCCAACGTGGGAGCGGTGGTGAGCGAGGGAGAGACACGTAAAGTGTTAGTGACATAGTCATTTAGTCGAGCCGGGGGGTGACGGGTTCGATGACCACAACCAAGAGAAACCGAATCAGTAATGGTGTGTGATGGCTCGCCTGGCCCTAGTGATGGTCGAGGAGGAGTGGATGGAAGTCCAGCCGTCTGGTGTGGTGATGTGTCGGGTTGCTGGTCTATAGTTGATGTTGTGGTGGGAGGCGCCGATGCAGCGATGGCCTCGTCCAATGGAGGGTGAGCTGGTGTAGGGAAGCCACACACAATCTCTCCATCATCCATTATGGGTGGCTGATAAATTGGATTGCTGAGAGGAATGGAGGTGGGTTGGAGGGAGTACGGGAACTCGGTTTCAATGAATTTCATGTCCCGGGAAACAAACATTTCTTGATTGTCCAAGTCATGCACCAACCAACCTCGTTTCCCGAATGGATATCCAAGGAATATGCATCGGCGACTTCTGCTTGCAAATTTGTCACCCTCTCTCTTAAGATTATGGGCATAACATAAGCACCCAAAAACATGGATATGAGAGTACTCTGGTGATTTCTGAAAGAGGATCCCATACGGAGTCTTGCCTTGAAGTATTTGAGTCGGTGTGCGGTTAATTAAGTACACCGCGGTTAGGATGCACTCACCCCAAAATTTGATGGGAAGAGATGCCTGAAATCTCTAGGCCCGAGCAACGTTCAAGACATGGCGATGTTTGCGTTCAACTCTTCTGTTTTGTTGCGGCGTTCCAGGAATAGAAGTTTGATGAACGATCCCTTGGGAGCTAAGATAGGAACGAAGGCACATAAATTATATCCCGTTGTCGCTCCTAATTACTTTGACATCTTTGCTGAATTGGCGACGAACAAGAGCGATGATGTTTTGCAATGTAGTGGAGACAACGGTCTTGTCTTTCAACAAATAAACCCATACAACCCTTGAGCAATCATCCAAGATAGTTAGGAAATAGCGAGAACCACATGAAGCGGATAAGCAATATGGCCCCCAAAGATCACAATTGATTAACTCAAAACAATCACTACTTTTGCTATTACTTAAAAGAAATGAATTTCTTGTTTGTTTTGCTTTAAAACATGTATCACAATTGCTACTAGCTAAAGGTTGACGAATGCTATGAAAATAGGGTAATAACTGAACTAGAGACGGAGACGCGTGTCCAAGACGTTGATGCCACAAGTCAAGAGTGTTCAGCCTTGTAGATCTCGCAGCCCGATCATGTGTCACCCCCGGCAAGTTGTAGAGGCCCTCGCTCTTCTCACACGTCCCAATCAGCGTCGTTTGTTTGGGGTCCTGAATGAGACAGATACGCTTAGTAAAAAGTACACTGCCATCTTGATCATCTAATAATTGAGGGACAAATAATAAATTGCAATCCAAATCAGGGACATATAGAACATATTGAAGAACTAGATTGTCATTGATAACACAACGACCCATTTTGATGGGATGGGAATATGCCTCATTCGGCAAGCGAACCGGACAAGCTTGAATATCATAGAGATCACGCAGGAAGGCGATGCAACCTGTCATGTGATGTGTCGCGCACTCGCGCCCATGTCAATAATCCAACGAGAGTTAAGACCCTTACCATTCAGTCGTTGCGAGTTTACTGAATTTTGGTTGTTAAGCAAGTGTAATAGGGAACTCCACTGATCCTACGTGAATCCAGGTGGTGGTTCGGTTTTAGTTGATGATCCGTTGGAAGTGGTGTTGTTGACCCGAGGTTGCCCACGACCACGTCCAGCAGATTGTGAGGAAGAGTTGGTGGTGTCGCTGCCTTTGGGCTTGGTAGCAGCACCCTCGTTGCGTTCCCAAGTCTTGGGTCGGTCTCCCCACCAGTCAGGGAACCCGACTAGCTGAAAGCACCAGGATTTTTCGTGACCGCGACGACCACAATGATTGCACAACAAATTCGGATCTCGGCGGCCGGCGTTATCGTTCTGAATTAGAAGCCCTCGACGAACCACCAGTGCGAGTAGAGAATGCCAATGGGTCGGATTGGTTGGGCTGAGATTGATTGGACTGAGATCGAGTTATTGACCGAACTCTTTCTTCTTGTACAACCAGAGAATAGGCTCGATTGACTATGGGAAGAGGATCGCTATTTAGGATTTGCGATCGTACATACCCAAAGGTGTCATCGAGCCCCATTAGAAATTGGTATAGGCGCTCCTCTTCGCGTTTCTTATTTATCTTCGCGAAAATATCACATGTGCACTTCGTGCACGAACAGGAAGGTACGCTCTCGATCTCATTGAGCTCATCCCATATCCTTTTTAATCGTCCGAAATACTGCACCACCATGTCGCATTGATCTAGCAGGCAGCAAGACTTGCTTTTAGTTGATGGGCTCGCGGTCCGTTTCCAACAGAGAAGCGTTGTGTGATGTCATCCCACACGTCTTTGGCGACTTCTTTGTGTGAGATCGTGGACCGAAGGCTGCTCTCAATGGTGTTGAATATCCAAGATACAATCATGGATTTTACACTCCACCTGTCCTCATAGTCGGGGGAGTCATCTTTTGGTTCCTTGATGCTACCGTCAATGAACCCGAATTTCTTCTTTGCTCGAAGAGAGGTCTGAATTGCATGAGACCACTCATCAAAGTTGTCGCCTTTGAGTTGTACTTGTGTGATTATGTTTCCCGGATTGTCATGAGAGGTTAAAAGAAACAGAGATACTTTCCGACGCTATCCATCTCTTGTTGTGTCACCGCCTGTCATGTTTAAACAAGGCAGGGGGTTCAAGTTTAGAAAAGAAGGGGTTGTGTTTGGTCAAGGCTAGGTGAAGGGATGAGCCACATGTTGAGGAGCTGATTGGCTCTGATACCATGAAGAAATAAAGAGGCTAAATTGATCCAAAGAACTTGCTTCTTCATTGAATAACTTTCATCATATATAGAGGAAATATTAACTATCCTTTTATCTTTTAGGCTAATATCTTATATCCTTCTAGATAACATAAGGCATATTCTATCCTAATACTAGAGCTGTCAAAAACCGACCCGATCCGACATTTTTGGGTCGAGACCCGACCCGAAAGTCACTGGATCGAAAAGGACCTGACCCGACCTGAATAGTGAATCTGAGCTTGTGGGATCCCGTTACTTCATATATTTTATTTCATTTATATTAATTTTTTAAAATACTTTATTAAATAACTATATAATATTGATTTTTTTAATATAATTATTTTATTAAATTTAAAAATCATAATATTAATCATAAAAAATTAGGTACCTTCGACCCGCTGGGTCAACCCGAACCCGACCCGTCCGACCCGAAAATTTTAACGGATCCGATTGACCCGAACCCGACTTGACTCGACCCGAATCCGACTCGCCCGATCCAGTTGACAGGTCTATCTAATACCCTTTCCTGCAATTCAACCCCTTACCTCCTCGACCACCGCCTCTCCTATCTTTTTTTTTGATGAGAAAAAAATTAGACGGGACCTAGCTCTCCTATCCTTCTTTGATGGGCTGCGCATCTGCAGATTAAAAAATATACAAATGAAAAATAAAATAAAAAAGAAGACAAAACAAAATTGGAATGTTGCGTACTCAATACGCTTGTTCCTTTTTGCCTTTTGTGCATAATATTATTTTAATTATTTAATAGTTGTTAGCTTCTTGAGCAATATCAAAAGTTAATAGTAAGACATTTTTAACTTGTCTTTGGGCCTTAAAGCCCATTACTTTAATTCGAACAAAAAGAAAAGGTTAACACTTTTACCAAAGCCCATCGAAGTGGTAATTACTAGGCCTTAAAGCTCGAAAATAATTTACCATTTTAATGTTTAGGCCTAAAAGTCCGTTAAAAACATATAAGTATTCTATTTTCAACCAAAAAATATTCCAAAAGCCCCCTAAAAACCAATGATAATTTGGCAAAACAAGATAAAAAGTGGTATACAACCATCCATTTTCACATATTTGTTTTAACTCTTTTAACAATTGTGGATCCGTTTGTTTCAAGTTTGGGTGTCAAGTCATTTGCTGCAATTGTGGAACTGAACTAGAGTGATGCTTGAGTTTCCGGTCGTGGTCGTGTCTGTGGTTCAATGACGATCTCTCTTGTACGAGGGTAACGTCATGGTTGAGGCTCCTGAAGATCCCTCTTAGAAGAGAGAGCAATGCCTTGATAGTATGTTCAACACTTTCGCAGGTTTGCTCGTGTCTGACTCGTCTTCCGGTGACGCTTTCGTCTGATCGTGCTTTGCTTATCACTCGCTCTAGGTCGTTTTAGCTCTATTATTGCTTTGTTGTAATTTTCATGCTTGATTTTTTGTTCTTTTTGTCCGGTTTTGACCGGCACCGATTTATCGGTCTTTCGATTTACCCGACGTTGTTATGTCGGATAATTCAAATTCTTTCTTCATAAAAAAAAATAAAGGAGGTCAAGGAATTTGTCCTTTCAATGGCTAATGAAGACACACTAGAACTAAAATCCTTGTGAAAGAATTTCCCAATCATGGTCATGGTCATGGTAGGGCAGATTGATGTTGTATTCTTTTGTCTAGTGGGAAGAGAATCAAGCCCTCAATTCTTGTTCCAGTTCCAATCATTCTTTATCCATTTGTTTATCTCGTTTCATGTTTTCATCACAATCATCATCCAAACAAATCCGTACTAAAATTATATATAAAAAAAAACAGTATATACTAAAATATCAACTAGTTCTCTTCTGGGTGCGCCTTAGAAAACAAAGCTCAACACATGAAACATTCATCAAGCCAACAATCAGCCACTCCTGACATGTCAGGCTATGAACTATCAAAGTTGCAAATAAAACATGGTTTTTTCTAGTGTGTGTCTAAGAACTCCTTTTTTGACAAGTATTTAATTAGCCACTAGTTTAATCTTGTTTGCTAAGGGTTTATCAATTCTCTATTAGAGAATATTTTGAAGATAAATTTCCTATTTAAGCTTGTTAGCATGTGTCCATGGCACACACTAGAAAAACCGATAAAACATATGTGCCAAAAAACCAATTTCATTTGGTTTATTTTTTTCTACTTCCACAGGAACAGATCTTTAGATCATCAAACTCTGACAAGGCTCTCAGAAATACATGTCAAACAAAACTTCTAGTGTGCAGTTACTATTGCACAAAACAAGATCCTGCATCAGCTTCTCCACTCTTCGTCCTCTTCTTCGATGAGTATCCTCTTGCAGAGTTCATAGCACATGAAAGAGATCCCAGCGGCAGGAACTAACTTGATGCAGCTGGGCCCTAGCCCCCTGTACAAGCCCCGCACCCCCTCTTGTTCAAGGATGCAGGCGAACGCGTGGAGCATGTTCTTGTACACCTGTCGCCCGCTGACCGCGCCAGCTTGCATGTGCTTGCGGGCCACCTCCAACGGGAACGTTGCAGTGCTGGAGATGGCCCCAGCAGCTGACCCAATCAGCAGGGTTTCGACGTTTCCAATCTTCTCCTGCTTGAACATCTTCCTGTAGGCTTTGCGGAGAGTGTCGTAAGCGAAGTAGTTTGTAGCTGCATAGGGAATCACGCCTATCACGCTCGGGGCCAGCCCTCTGTAGAGCTCGCCCGGCCCCTCCTCCCGGAGTATCTTTACAAATGCGTCGACAATGCCTTTGTAAACGCCTCTCTGTGATATCACAAAGCACGATAAACGCCCATATGTTCATATATGATTGCGTAAATCCAGATATGTAGAGAAGATCAAATGGGAGTTGAGTTCAGTTGGACCTCTTATAAAGTTGACTTACCTGAATGGTTAATCGAGTCTTGACTAACTCAAGAGGATATGTACACAACGTAGAGCTAACTCCAGCACACGCCCCAGCAATCAAGGAAGCAGGGATGGGGAGTTTAGGTTGCTCACCTGATTTTGGAGATAAGTGCTTGTTGACGGTGTCATAGGTAAATAACTGCAAGGAAAGATTGTAAACAGAAATTTAAATAAACAGTCACATTAAAAGCTAGAAGTTCAAGATGAAACAAAGCTGATGTAGACGCTAACATCACGAATTCCTCATTATTGACAATAGTGCTTGCTGAGTGAAGCAACAAATATAAGATTACAAATTAGCTTTTTGTTGTCTAATCTGCAACTAAAAAAACATTTGACAGCTACAGATTGCAAGATCAAGGGCATGCAACCTTGAAACCTAAATCATTTACAACAGCTGCCAAATAATGAATTGCAACAAGCTGGGAAGTTGTCGTAAAGCGGCCGGAATGCGTCCTATTTCCAATGTATATGAACTAGGGAACAACTAGTAAGTGGTAGCTCCATCCCTTTGTACTCAAAACATAAATGAAGTGCCACAGTCTTGACCTCTTATAAACTTCCAACCAAATAAAACAAATAGATATATGACACAATCACATTTGGAAGAGCAACTATAATGATATATTGTGAGACAAAAACATGAGATATGGAGCAAAAAATCAATCTTTACACGAAATTATTTGATATTAAGCATTAGAAAAACTGTGTGTTAGACTGTTAGTGTACAAGGCAAACACAACTAAATAAGCCATCCAAGCCAATGAAACTAGGTCCGTTAATAATCCTCTACAATTTCATGTTTCACTTTATGAAAGAGGAAAAGACTCAGTAACTATCCAAAGATTGATCCATCGAACTCATCCAACATATTTAGTTTTATTCTCTTTAAGAATAGATTTCTTCAGATATATAGAGGTTTACAAGATGCATCCACTCTATCAAGCAAAAAAGAACAATATTGCTTACAGATAAATAGCAAATATAGCAAGACAACTCTAACCTGATGTCATGACACAGAAGAATGATGGATGCATGCAAGTATGAACCAGTAGATGAGCAAATATATGTAACTCTACACAATAAAAAGGTTACATTGTCTACAATCAACATTCTGTGGTTCGAAAATCACATTTTATTAGATTATAGTGATAGTTATTGAAGATTATATGTACTTGTTAATGATAACAAATAATGATAATCATCTAATAAAAACACTTGACAGAACTATAATGTGTAGAGAGTTTCAAATAAAATCAGTATTCCATGGAGCACATAAAATCAGGTCATATACGAAAGGTAAATGACTTATTTAACATAAGTACAACTCCAGATATCAATGCAAAATTGTTTCTCAACTGTGTTGTAAAACCATGTATGAGACATTCAAACGAGGAAGTAAAATTTAAGGGTTTTAACATATCAACCAAAATCATTTATATTCTCATCAATTCCAATCGATAATAATATTGGTTAGTTATGCATAACCGTATCTTCATGAATGCCATGTCCTGATTTCATTATTTACACATGTTTAAGCCTAATTCCCACTCTAATCTGAATTAAAGCATCTTCCTTACATCAAAACCTCTGCAGCAGTTCATTCAGAAGACAACAAAAAAGACTTGTCACATTATGAGTTAAATGATTTAACTCATAATAAAAGCCCCCTTGTAAATATATGCAACTGCCAACTTGGCATGCAAAGAGCTTAAGGCTATGATCACCAGGCAAGCAACAACAAGTTAACAGCACCCAAAACAAGAAATTGTCAACCACAATGCAAAAAGCAAATAAGAGAATGAGTCCAAATCATTAGGCACCATATGCTAAGATACTGAAACATACTACTCAAAAACACACAAAGTGCAAAATCAACATTATCAGATTAATAACAGCCTAACTGATTATTAAACAAAACTCAACAATCATTTGGCACTAGAAGAAAGACAGCATCTATCTATATTACCTCAATTGCCTTACTAGGGGCAACCCTTATCACATTGACGAAATTGCCCCTAAACAGCCCAGTCCACCCATCAGTCTTCATGATATCATTGAAGACTTCCATGGATGAGTTCCCACTACTCCCCACCATCAGATGAGTCCTTATGGTTTCCAAAGGCGCTACGGCGGTCCTCGACACCGCCCCCGCCACCGCCCCACTAACAAGCCTCCTAAGTGAAGGATTAGAAATCTTAATCTTCAGCTTTAGCCCTCCTTTCTTGGCCTTCTCATCCTCCACCTCAACAGCCTCAGGAATACCCGCAATCTTGAGTCCCTCAGGAGATGACAAGTACTTCACGTATAAGTCCATGTACGGAAGCTTGAAGCTTCCGCCACCACCATTGTCCTGTGAATTTGGAGGGTCTGGGGAAACGCCAAACCCCATGCCCATCTGCCCAACGCAGGCGAACAAGCCTCCTCCTGGATGGAAGCTATCGATTCCACTGATGGAGCTCCATTGGAGCCCTGAATCGAAATCGGGCTTTGTTTTGTTACTGCAGAGCTCCAATTTGCTGCCCTTGCCCATCAGTCAAACGGCCTCGGAACAGAAATTTAAGAAACAAGAAAAAGGCCTTTATAGGAGTCACAGGAATCTCAATTTCTCATGGCGTAGATGTTAGCTGGTTATTTGAGAAGAACAACGGACTGAAATTTGAGCGGGGTGGGTAAGAGAAAGACTAGATTTTGGGTAGGTGGAAGAGAAACAAATGGGTTGGGAGGAAGACGAAGAGAGGAGAATAACACAAGACTGCTTTATTCTTCTTCTCCCTTTCAACCTCCGGTGAAGGAAGAAAGAGAGATTATAGATTTGACTGAATGATTCTCTCAGAGGGTATTTTATATATTTGGTGGTGGTGTTAGGTTTGTCATTTGTGTGAGAGGAGTCGTGGTAGGGTTGTTGGGCGTTACATGCTATATTTGGTGGGTGAAACACTGAAAACTTTATAAAGTTCTTTTACAATTTGCAACCTTACGTAATGTTGGTATTTCAAAGGCAGTGATAACGGTAAAAGTTGACATATTGACAGCGGTAATGATAAAATGATCGATTTGAAACTAATTTAAATCGAAACGCTAATAAAAATAATATTAAAAACAAAATGTGTTTCAAACGCTACTTGTTTAGCATTATCAAACACGTAAACACACTCTTATTTTAACACGTTTATTAGACAAAATTGTTTTTCAGCGCATAGGTTCACGCGTAACGTGGTGAATGTCTCACCACGTTACGTGTCAAAAAACAGGTCGACACGTTACGTGTGGAGCTTCGAACCACGTTACGTGAGGAGTCTCCACAAGAAGAGGTCCAGACTTAACGTGAGGAGAGGGTCCACACGTTAAGCGCGGAGAGTGTCCCCATGTTAAATAAACCTCTTTTTTTGATTAAGTAACGTAATAGGAAGTATTTCGGTCTTTTTCGCTTAGTATCGAGTTTTACAATAAGATTGAAGTTACGATCGTATTGAGTCATTTACATTGCTATGACCATTTTGCCCTTCCAATGTAAAGTTCTCGATCGAGCCACCCGGCCGCTTCCAACCTAAAGATAACGTATGTTTAAAGTTTATGGTTTATGACATGTAATACTTAGTAATGTTATTTGTGTTTAGTTGTAGTATTTATTTGTGTTTTAATGTTGTGTATGAACCATAAGAGTGTTTTTAAATAGGCATTACGGGAGGGCTACCCCCATTGTATAGCCCAACTTATATTAATCTTTATAAGAACAATACAAAATGATCATCAACCTAGAAGACAGTACAAATTGTTCATTATGTTGGTTGACTACAACCACATTTAGCACACACTACAAAAAACAATACAAATTGATCATAAATTTAGGAAAAAAATAGAGAAAAGATATGACAATGTTTTAGCGTTTGAAGAAATTAGGATAGTCTCTGGTGAACATTCGCTTCATATGATATCTCTGATTTGCTAAATTTGCTTGCTCCCTACAAAGGTTGATAGTACATAAATAACATTACACAAAATATACGACATTAATCACATACGACGTACATCATTTAGTAGATTGAAGTTATACCTACGAATGTTGTCAAGATCTTTAACAAGATCTTGATTTTCCTTAACAAGATCTTGTTTTTCATGCCATTGTTGTCGAATAACCGCGTGTGCCCTCTCCTCGTACATTGGATCAATCCACTCTCTGAAACGACACCCCACTTCTGGGCATCCCCAATACCTCCTTCCGTAGTTCCACTGCAAATCCCAAGTTTGAACAACGGCTTTCAAATTACAATAGCATAGCCTATCTGCGTTTGTTGATGATTTTGATGAAGATGTCATTATTTGTTGTAGTGTTTGGTTTCTTACAAATATCATAAATCCATTAATATCATAAATCAGTGTTACTAAATCGATAGAAACTGGAAGGAGAAGCTTACCCAAAAGTTTATCTGTAGGCGCCACTTGTGTTGGAATTGTTGTAGTGAACAAACAACCTTAATGCTTCTTATATAGTGAAAAAAACAAGCAATGTGTTTGACAACTAATAACCAGCTGGAAAAAAACTGACTAACGTGTTTGACAAATGTTTGACAACTCTTGTATATAGCTGTATACAGTTGTAGTCACGAGTCTTTTATCATAAACCTCAAGACGCTAAACCCTAAACCTTAAACCATAAACCATAAATGGCTTGATACTTGACCCTAAACCATAAACTGTAACACCCCCAAATCTTAACTCATTTGGAAAGGTATTACTGCCAGTGACCGCAGTATTCCTTACCGAGATCACCCAAGGCTTTACCATTTTAAATACAATTGATACATAATGATCAAAGTATTCAAATCAAAACATTAATCAAATGAATCATGAGTCCCGGGATTACATCTCAATCCCGAATAGGCCAAACACAGAGTTTAAACAAAGTACAGCGGAAGTCTTAAACAAAGATATTACAAAAAGGGTTGTGATCGTAATGATCACATGCCCAAGGATCTCAACCTGATTAAAAGAAATTATTAAAACATCCAAAAACAACCGTCGTCTTCATAGTCAATCTAGTCTCCTCATATCTTCGCTCTATCTGATGTCCCGAATCGAACGGATGACACCAGCCCACATGCAGAGAACAATGTTCGTGGGTTAGTCTACTTGAATAGACTAGCAAGGGTAAAAAGCAGTGTGGTTCGAGTGATCGTAACCGTTTACTATCATTGTCCCTCGAATAATAACCGAATGGACGATACATAACCCGGCACTTTCACGGAATAACAACAAGAGGTATGCACAAGAGAAGATTCTGGAAGACTTAATCTTCACAGAAATCGACCTGAAAGAAGACTCCAACGGAAATGAGTCTTTAAGGAAATATGACAAATCTGGAATGTTTACAGAATCAAACAACAGCGATTAAAAGCTGACTGAGATGCTTCGGCTCACAACCAACCTCACCGCTTACAGCGAATCCAGATCGGAAGGAGAACGTACTACATTCAAGTCTGGATCTTACAGAACCACATAACGATGATTTAAAAACTGACTAAGATGTTTCGGTTCACGACCAACCTCATCGCTTACAGCGAATCCAGATTGGAAAGAGAACGTACTCTGATCAAAAGTCAAGATGAGCTTTCCTAGCTGCACTATTTACTTAGTTGTACTACTCGCCAAAAGGTATATTAATTAAGTGCTCTCGGGCACCTTATCTTATTTAATTCCAAAACGATTAACACATTAAAAGCTTTTAATATATGTCCCTGTCACACATGACCCATATCTAAGGAATGAACCTCACCGAGTCCAAACCTCTGAATCTACATCGAAAGAATGAACCTCACAGAGTCCAAACTTCTACTATCGCAGGGTCTTGCTCGCCCTTTAAAAGAATGAACCTCACTGAGTTCAAACTTCAACAATCGTTGGGTCTTCATCGCCCTTACAGTTATAAAGGAACGCGCATGGAACTCTCAGGATCCAGGCGTTCCTACAAATACTCGTGCTAACTTACAATTACAACACAACCACAGTACAGGATAAATCCACATAAATGCCTGGAAGGCGATCACAGATAATAGCGTCGTTCTAACAGATATACAACCTATTATATGATTTTCCAAAACAGTTTATAAAACCAATTCCAGACAAACACAGTAATCATTCCAAATTAATTACTCAGATAAACAACTGATAATTAATGTAAATATGGAACGATGAGCAAGAGCGAACCGCCACTTGCCTGAGTCCGCAGAGATTGAACGAAGTCTAACGACGGGATTCCGGGCTCGACACAGAGACGAATCTGCCAACTCCGGTACCTTCGGGTTGACCCATATAGAAACCCTAAGTTAGATTCGACAAACAACAATACCGATCTACGAAAGAACGAAAGGAATCGAAGGAAACGAAACCCGAACGAAGGCTACGGAAGCCAACACATCAACCCACGGCCAACAACAACTCGCCGACGGGCGCCACAACAATCACGGCGGGCGCCGCCCAATTCACGGCGGGCGCCGCCTCCCACGCGGCGGGCCCCGCCCAACTACGGCGGGCGCCGCTCAACTGCGGCGGGCGTCGCTCCTTGGCCCTTCTTCACGGCGGTTGGCCACAACATCACGGCGGGCGCCGGGATCTTCACGGCGGGCGCCGTCTCATGCCGGAGGTCGCTGTGTTCCTCACGGCGGGCGCCGTCTCATGCCGGCGGTCGCCGGCGGTCACCGTGATCCTCGCGGCGGTCGTCGTCGCGAACGAAAACAGAAATACGAGAGGAGAAAACTCACCCTCGACGATCGATTTGGCTCGTCTTTCACCTTGCTTGGCTTCTAGGCGTCCGAGAGCCTCCAATGCTCCTCTTGTCCACCGGAAACGACACTAAATGAGCTCCGACGATCCACTAGAGCCTTCCCGAGAGAGAGCGTTTTTGAGAGACGAGAGCTTGACAACGCTTCCGCGTTTTTCAGCCCCTTTCACTCTCACCCAATGCTCTCTATTTATAGGCAAATCCAAGGAGGAGGAAGGTGGTAGGAAGCTTCCTTCCCGTCCCTTGGGTAATAACCTTGCACTTTGCCTCTTGGATAATAGATCTTGGACAATAACCTTTGTATAAAGAATCTTGTACTATTGCCCATTAGATAACAACTCTTGGGCAATAAACTTGTACCAATCTTAACCCGCGTTAACAAAAGTCGTACACGAACGAGTACGAACTTCCAAAACATCTCGACTGTATAATTCTTCACTGAGAAAAATATTACAGATACAGAGCACATTACAGAATGTCTCAAACCTTCAGAATTAAATCCGACGTACCAAACTGGCGCTCGGGAAAAATCCATAATTCCCAAAATAGCCTTACAAAATTACGGGGTATCACATCAACCCCCCTAAACCCTAAATACAAAACCATAAAACCTAAGGGGGAAATGTATCACCACGTTACGTGTGCGCACCTCCAACACTTAACGTGTGGAAGATGCTCACACGTAACGTGTGGGAGATGCTCACACGTAACGTGGGGATATGGTGGATGTAAAACGCATTGAATTAACGTCTTGTCCCCACCTAACTGAATTAATGGTCCCCTAACTTCATCTTCTCCGGCTAAGGACACAATTTCGAGCCTAAACCCTCAAATTTTAAACACCCTCAAAGTTTTGAAAAAAAATAGGACAACATGAACAACAATGATTATTGGAACAACAATGATGAAGAGAATCCACCTCCAAATGAGGTAATTTCCCTTATTTAAAGTTAAAGTTTTCATTTTTTGTTAATTACATGTTCAAAGTTTTGATCTTTAGTTGTTGAAAACAATACATGAACTTGATGTATTTTTCCATATTTGAAGTTAAAGTTTTATTTTGTTGTTAACTACATTTTCAAAGTTTTGAACTTGATATTTATTGTTTAGGTGTTAGAAATCAAGTTTTACATCACTAGTGGAAAAAATCCTTATAGAGGCGGGCCTTTGGACACTTATTGAGGCGAACATCGTTCGCTTCAACTAAGGGGGCTGCAACAAGTAGGGACACTTTTTAAGGCGGGCATTTTACGCCTCTAAAAGGACCTTATTGAGGCGGGCCTCGGAGGCCCGCCTCAATAAGTCCCTCACTTTGGCACCAAAATGAGGGACTTGTTGAGGCGGGCTTCGGAGGCCCGCCTCAACAAGTAGACGCTGACTCGGCCCAGAACTCGGCTGAGTCAGCGTCTATGTACTTATAGAGGCAGACATACAAGTCCGCCTCTATGAGTCCCTTCTTTTCTTTCGGATGTTTTTTGGATTTATGATGCACCATACACACATTGCAGAATAGGTTCCTGATTTTATTCACAGAATAATATACAACCAATAACAGTTTTCATCAGAGTACAGTCAGGTTCTCAACAACAGTTTACATGACAAGTAAAAACAAGTTCAATCCGATAATAAATACTTCGATGTAAAATACTATGTCCATTGCTCACGAACAACATCCATTTCTTCATAAGTATACGATGTCTTCCTCATAGGATATAGCTTCATAAAAAAAACAGAAATTATTGACAAAAAACACAAATACTATCAATATATAGTTAGTTAAGTTACATACCTTATCTAGTCGGTCATTAGCGTCATAGAGTCCCGTGACTATATCTAACATGAACTTCATGACATAATAGCCACACTCGGTTCCGCCGCTTTGTTGAGCGCACTAATTACACAACATAAGGGGGCTGTCTTAGATACAAGGCCTTTGATTATAAATAAACAAACCTAAAGCGTATAAAATGCTATATGTACCTCTATATTGCAGACTCTCAACGTCTTACGTTTTCCTATTAATTTCTCGCACTTCCCACCTTGATACTTATACATTTGAAATGCCCTAGAAAATCAACATAATACACTCATGAAACTGATATTGTTAATATTCCAAAAAAACTAATTCGTAAGCAAAATAACTTACAAATTCATGATTCCAGATGCATCAGTCGTTCTGTTGCCTTGACCTTTTAGAGAATCGAAAAGATAGACATGTGCTCTAAATAGGTCTATCACGTACAAAATCCAATGATTGTTGCATCATTTAAAAGTAAATTGATAAATATTAATGATTGCTTAAAATACTAATTATATATGAAACTTATTGAAAACACTTACTCTTGATTATATGGGAGCAAAAACAATTTGGCACTGTTAGAATCTTTAATCGTATTCTTAGTAGTTTCAGCATTGAACACACGTTGCAAGTAATCTGCTGGAACAGTTGGATTTGCCCTGATTCTAGTGCTTGACACCATCTCAGGACAAATGAACCCAATTCGAGAATTTTCAAATGCATATGTGTGACTGTCCAATAAATACCTGCACATTTAAAGGTATTTGATTAAACGATTATGAATGGTAATGTAAAAATGATTAAAGAAAAAACAATTAAGAATGATAGTTGACAATTAAAAGATAAAGACTGATCAAAACATTTACATCATGTAGACTTGAATCACAGAAATGTTTAAGCACGCCCCCTTAAGGAACTCTTCTACATCGGATGCAGTGACGTATGTTTCTTGATCTCTCACATAATTCCAAACCGAGGCATCCAATGGGATGTGAGTACTATCATATATACCACCCGGCTCCGAAGACATAATAAAATGCAAGTATTTGCATGACTGGCCATGACCTTGAATTTCTTCGTTTTCTGCTTTCTTCCTTTTGGCGGCTGATTCTTCCGTTTTACGATCACAGCTACCAACCGCATCTTTGTTGGACTGAGACTTAAGAGTTATTTGGACATGAAATTTCCAAAAAATAATAATGAAGTAACATTTGTATTATTGAGCACAAAGGTCTTACCTTTGTATTTTTTGCGCTGTCATCCACCTTTTTAGAGAGAAATGACTTGGACTTCTTTGTTGGGCGTGGAGTATAGTCCTATATATAGAATTATAGATGAGCAAGAGTGAGTAATGTGGTGTACATTATTATTGAGCACAAAGGTCTTACCTCGTCGTCTTCGAAAATCACTAAGCGGATCGGCCATTGCACGAAACTACCCTGAGCACCGCCTAAGTTAGTGAAACCATCACCCGTAGGTACCGGAAGAATATCATCATTATGTCCATCATAAACAAAATCAACTTGGACTTTGTAGTGATCAGGCTTCATCGGTGTAAAGTGTTGGGACGATGCACCGTTTGAGGGTTGTACCATACCATCCGCTACGAGCACTTTGTTACCAGAATCTTTATCCTCAAGGGCAAGATGGCATGGAGTCCTTTCCTGCATATAAAGTAAAATGAAAAATGCAAGACTAAGGTTGCGGCATGGAATTTTAATTCATGTTATAAGAGGTCTTAGCATGAAGAGTTCATGACAATACTCAAACTCAATCATACCTTTAGCTCACGTGGTTGCGGTGTGGAATCAGGACGAGTGGTATAGGAAGCATTAACATTAAGTTCAAGAACGGGAGTAGAAGTGGAGTTTGGTTGATTTATATGTAACATGGAGCGTAGTTGCTTTTGGAGGGCCTCAGCCACCCTTTTATCTAATTCACCTTCAAACTCCTTTCTAATTTCAGCTCTGATCGATTCGATCAGATCTGATGAAGCTTCACTAGAACATCTTCTCCGTCGTTCTCTTGGACCGAAAGCAACTCTATAACCAACATTTCCACCTATTTCCTTGACACGGCCACGGTGATCTTTTTTCCCAATAGCTTTGGTGAGGGCATCCTCGAAAGTAAGGTTTCCTTTTTCTTCTTCTTCTTCGATATACTCCTCCTATAATGCCAATTAGGAAAGTATAAATTAGTTCATATTTCCAAGTCAATTTAAGTAAATATTCATTAAAAAAGCACTACTTTCAACTTTTCTTGCAATTTCTACGGCTTCCTTATCGTTCGGGTTAACTTCCCACTTTCCATCCTTACTTTGAACTTGATGAGCCAAAACTCACTCCTTTGATCTATATTTTCTAGCTCTAGGAACCGATGAGTTCACTGAGGAGCTACTTGACAGAGATAAAGCTGCTTCCGATGGGAGTCGTCCTTCTTTTATCCACTCGGGTCGTTTTATAATATAACCCGCCTGGCCGGTGAGATGAGGATTCTTGTTTAATAGTGCACTTGCCCTTGCTTTCTCACTACGAGCTTGTCAAAAGGCACATAGATTTATAACCAACGATTTCCGCTGACTAGAAATCTTTAATAGTAAAAAGAAATAGCATTATTACCAATGACTCCGGCTTGTAATATTCTTTAAGATAAACTGACCAATCAGCCTCTGTAATGTGGTGGTAGATTTCCCAAGGCATCTTGTTTGTAGGATATTTCGACGGCTTTTGCTTCTTAGTTATCCATCGACGCACCAACTTGCTCTTGAAATCTCTAAATCGTTTTGCCACACAAGAATGAAAGTATTTTTCCCTTGATTTATCTACATCCTCAATGATGTGGAACATAAGCTATGGATTTTTACAATAAGTTAGATTAATTGTTAATATAGTATATATTTAAAACAATTTAAAATGTCATTATACCTTGGTCTCCTCCCAAAACCCTTGCCTCGTCTGCGCATCTATCTTTCGGTATTCTTTCTCGTTAATATTAATTCTTTGAGCACAACTCCCAACTTGCTTTCCGTATTCTTTCGACCACTCGCCATCAGGGACATTAAACTCATTAAACTCAAGGTGCATGGGCTTTTTTACTTGAACTCCTTTTGACGGACCACGCCCTTTAGCGATCTTTGTAATCGCGCTAACACCTTGTGATTCATGATCACCTTGGGTAGGGATAATAGCATTTCCACCTTCGTTAGACATAGTGGCTAGAATTCTTGCAACAAGCACACAAAAAAAGCATATGAGTACATATCACAAAAAAAATCCAAGGAAGACAATTTATAATGCAATTAAATCTATTTGTCAATAAATTACCTCATCTTATTCATTTATGATTTGTAACCCATATTCCTTCCCTATGATCTGTACGGATATGATTAGTATTATTTGTATCTTCCTCCTCCGGTAATGGTTGAACAACAGTTGATAACAAGGGTGTGTCATCATACTCGTCATACTCATCTTCATCCACAACATCATCAATACCCAGAATATGTCTTTTGCCTTGGCCTAAATAGATAATAATACGCAACCAAGCAAGAAAAAATACAAACTCAACTATCCCGCCAAGGGCCTAAATTATGAATTCTATCCCGCCAAGGGCCTAAGGAATTAGGGTAGAAATCTGAAATATTAATACCTGACTTGGCTTCGAGTGCGTTGAAGGGAGCTCGTTTTGGTGAAACCTCGAGTGCGTTGTTGATACTTGTTGAAGGGAGTATTAGAGGGAGCTCGGCGAAGGGAGATGAAGTCGGAGCTCGGGAAGACGGAGCTCGGCGAAGACGGAGGAGAATGTCAAAAGAATTTATGTATATAATGACAATTTCTACCTTGCCACAGACAGCACAATGACGCCAACCAATTTCATCCCCAAGGAATGCATCACAGAATGCTTGCTGCTCATAAGCAGACCTAGCATGAAGCAAAAGCTCAATGTCATTTAGCATATAGTTCAACTGCCACCAAATTTCACTTCAATTCCAGAGCTATCTTGAATATGTAATTCAGAGCCTTATAACCTTAATGATAATGAAATACCTAGTCCTCCTGCTACTGTTCAAATCACATAGTATATTGTGAGAGATGCAATTAGATCTTTTCTCCCAGCTTAGTTTTGCCGGATAGATACCACCAACTCAGACTAAATAACACACAAGCCAAATCTCAAAGTAATTACCCGCAGTTGAAGGGAGCTCGTTTTGAGAGATGTAAACAACACGAATCATACAAACTTACACTTCAAATCTCAAAGTAAAAAAAAAAAATCATTACAGTACAAGAAACCACCAACTCTCATATCCAAAACAGGTGCACAGAAACAAATTAAAACTGTGATTACCCGCAGTTGAAGGGAGCTCGTTTTGGTGAAACCTCGAGTGCATTGTTGATACTTGTTAAAGGGAGTATTAGAGGGAGCTCGACGAAGGGAGATGAAGTCGGAGCTCGGGAAGACGGAGCTCGGCGACGAACGAATTGAAGACGAAGAGGAGGATACGAAGAGGAAAATGAAACCTCGCGCAGCTGTTTTTTTTTTAAGGGTTGAGCTTATAGAGGCGGGCCTAATACGCCCGCCTCTATAAGTATTACAGTAATGGTCTAATAGAGGCGGGCCTTACATGCCCGTCTCTATTGGACATACTTGTTGAGGCGGGCTTTAAGAGGCCCGCCTCAACAAGCTTTAATTGAGGCGGTCTACTTGTCCCGCCTCAATTAGTTAGCATTAGATGCAGGCCTTATCCTGGCCCGCCTCTAATACTTTAGCGGGAAATGTTTTTTCGGATACTTGTTGAGGCGTATATTAATTTGCCCGCCTCAAAAGATGTTTTTGAGGCGTATAAATTAATTATCCGCCTTAAAAACCAAAAAAAGTGATTGCCTAAGTCGTTGTTGAGGCGTTTTGAACTATGTACGCCTCTAAAAGGGAGCCTTAAAAAGTGTTTTTTCCACTAGTGCATGCTAGATTTTGAGGGATACATGTATAAGAAAGCAAGATCCACACATAATTGAAGAAACATATCCACACATAATGTGTGAAACATGTCCACATATAACGTATGAAGCAGCTCAACACGTTATGTGTGGAGATGCTTCCCACATAACGTGTGAAATTGCTCCACACATAACGTGCGGAATAGCTTCCTTAAAGGGAATTATGGTTTCACACTTAATAATTAGTTCACTACTTGATGAGACGATCCATGTGTATGCATGCGAACTATTTTCTGTACGAGGGATTAAACAATATTTCGCTCGATGATTGGAGCACCCCACAACAATCCTTTTCTGGTTGGGAAACACCTCATGAACCGTTGTCGGAATGGAACACACCATATGAGTGGAAAACACCAGAAGAGATACCATCCTTCTCACTTGGAGTGTTTGACGAGAGTTGTCCGCCTCCAGAAGCATCTTTATCTCATGAAGAGACTCAGAATTCGGCTTCTGCTAACCCATAATTCGGCTTTCCATCCCTACATACACAGCCTCAGTTCAGAAATGATCCAGAAGAGGATGTTTTCGTCTTTGCTGATTATTCAGAGTTCTTCACAACAGACCAAATCTGGGAGTCCAGAGAAGAAGCATTTAAATGGGCGCAGGAGACTGCTATCATAACTTCTGCATCATAAAGTGGATGAATAAACCTTCCATAGGAGGAGCCCTTGGGGAGACTTAGTTACCGTGCGATAAGCATGGACAAAACATCCGTAAACAAGTTGACCAAGTGAGGGAGATCACAAAGTCGAAGAAGTATGGGTGTTCATTCATGTTGAGGTTGAAAGAAGGGCCGAAGGGATCATGGAAGATCAATGTACAGACTGGAACTCACAATCATGTGATCAAAGAGAATTTGTTTGGTCATGCATTAGCTGATCGACCAAACGCTGAAGAGAAGGAGATTATTAGGATGATGACAGTTAATCATTGCAATGCTCAAAAGGGTTTTACTACAACCAGCTCGTCCCCAGGAAACTTGACCAAGATGAAGCAAGTGTACAACATGATGCATGCCATACGAAAAAACGGTATGGAAGGAAGAACAGTGGTGCAACAGTTCTTCTATGAGTGTAAGGAGAAGGGATACTTCATGGAGCATAGATTTAATAAGGAGACCAATAAGATCACAAATATCTTCTTCGCAAGTCCATACCAGTTGTCGTTGCTGAAGGCATTCTCGTACATTGTGTTGCTAGACTCTACATACGCAACTAACATGTTAGTAACACACATATCTATTATATTCTTCACTTATTCATGTAATCATTAGCATGCCATAATATATCATTATGTGTGCAGTTACGATTTGCCCTTCCTTGAATTTGTCGGCATCACATCTGTTTGGAAAAACTACAATGTTGTCGGGGCGTTTCTGGAGCGTGAGAAGGAAGAGAGTTACATGTGGGCTATACAACAACTTTCAAAAATGTTTGTCAAGGTCCAACGAGCACCCACATGCTTGGTCACAGATCGGGAGAAAGCGTTGATGAATGCCTTAGAGAACCTGTTTCCAACTGCAAAATTCCTCCTATGTAGGCGCCATGTGAGGAAGAATATTGAAGACTTTGGGAAGAAGGCCATGGACAAGTTTAGGGGCACAACGTTTTCCAATGATTACATGAAACTATTTAAGGAAACAACCATAGAAGGGTATGAAGCAAAACTTAAGAAGATTCAACAAGATTGGAGAAAATATCCAAAATGTCTTCAGTATGTACAAAAAAACTAGCTTGACCCGTACAGGGAAATAATCGTCTCAGTATGGACAGATACAGTCTCCACTCTTGGAACTTCCACAACTAACATGTTTGTGCATTATGTTTTTAAAGTGAACTGGTTATTTGAACTTGGACTTTTACAACAACATACTGACTTCGGATTCTTGATTGTAATACAGGGTTGAAGGGGCCCATTCCAGTCTTAAAAGCTTCTTCACTAGCAATGATGGCAACCTTTGCACTGTATTCGATCGGTATGATGCACGGTTGCGCATTCACATTAAGGAGATAAGGGGGGCCTTGAATGAGAGCTTAGAAAAGCGATTTACGCTGATAACCAAATCACATCTTTGCACAATGGACAACTAACAGGTTTGTCCATTGTGCACGGTTTGTGACAAACCGTGCACAATGGGCCACAGACCGTGCACTATGGGCCAGAAGCCAGATTGGGCTTTCTGTAAAAGGGCACGGTTTGTGACATGCCTGGCACGGTTTGTGACATGCCTGGCACAGTTTGTCATAAACTGTGCGCCTTGCCAGAATGTGGTTTTTGGCGGTTTCTGTGCCTTCTGTAAAGGGGCATGGTTTGTGACATGCCTGGCACGGTTTGTCACAAATCGTGCACCTTGCCAGAATGTGGTTTTTGGTGGGTTTTTACCTATACAGAAGGCACAATCTGTAAGACACATGTACGTAATTCATTGTTGCAATAATTCAAAGTTCAATAACTTCCATAAAAACCAATAACTTCCATAAAAACCAAACAAGTTTTATAATAACACAAATTCCATAACAGTTTCCTCAGGGATTGAGAAGGAAGGGATACATTCGATCCAATGATAGGCGTAGCGCCTCTGCTACATCTTCACATTCATGGTTGGTGGCTGAAGACGACTGTATCAATATTCGATGCACTGCACACAACACAAAAACGTTGATATGTATAATAAATATAGATAGAGTTAACCAGAAATTAAACAACCTACAAATTAGTCAATTTCATACCTGTGTCGCATCATCACTGCTCAGGGGGTTGACGAATGGGTGTGTATGTGGGAGGTATCAGCCCATGTAATCACCGCTACACTCATGCCCTTGCTCGACAGGAGGGCCCATCGCATCTAGTCTCATGGAATGTATATTCTGGGCATCCTAGACAAATTGAGCTCTGTCGTAGTCCACAGTGTATGTGCTAATTTTGGTTTCCCTCCATGCCCTTATTGGCACTATAGGCGGTCTTGGAACTTGCTGTACTCGGGCAAACTGTTTCACCACACGATCTGGCATGTACGACTCTGTGATCCAAAAACAAGACATAACTCCATGAAAGAGCGAAGGAGCGAAGAATGCATCGCTGAAGTCAATCGGACCATATGGCATCCAATCAACCTAAACATAATGGGAAGCCAAACAATTAAACATACCTATCATCGAATTTCTAACTTAATAGAGAGAGACCGTAGATGCACTTACTCTGTCCACAGTCATCAGATCAAGCTTTGTTCTGTAGTCTCTCATCCGATTGAGTTTCTCTGAAAGGTCCCATCTACGAGCATATGGGATCGGCTGCTTGAAGTCCTAGCTTCTACTCTGTGCAGGTCAAAACATGTTGAAGTATTGGTAGATCCACGCCTGAACATGATGATGTGTATTAAATGGAGTCAATGAATAAAAACATTTATAACAAAATTCATGGTAGACAACAAAATTTTTATTTACAAAATTCATTGTAAATAAAGTACTATACAACAAAAATTTTACCTGTATCAGAGTGTAGCATGTTGACATCAACCTCGCCTCTTTTCTTGTGCACTCGCCCAAGCTACGGTACACGTGGGCCAGAACGCTAGCACCCCATGCATAATTCATGGTAGACGAGGGATCAGAGACAAATGGAGTGTAGTAGACGAGCAATTTGTGTTGAGACTTGTCGGAAAGAGACAGGAGCCCAACAAGTGAAGCAAGAACCCAGACGCACGCTGCTCTTCACTCAGTTGTTCGCAATGCTCCTTAAAGAACTAAGCATGTACAGTATCAGATGTCACAGCCCCAACAAGCATCTTAAAAGACTCCTTGCGCCTCCTTCACCAAGGCCTTCTTTAGATCATTCATTCCCAACTGATCATGCCATTTCTGTGGAGGTCCCATGTCTTTTCCATGGATGTTCAGCCCAATGATCAACAATATGTCATGGAGAGTTATAGTCATCTCTCCCCATGGCATATGGAATGAGCTGGTTTCTGGATGCCAACGCTCAACAAACGCACTAATCAGCGCCTCGTCCACATGCTCGTGCATCAACTCCGGTATATGACACAACCCTGATGCAGATGCCAGATGACACTACATGGCTTTTCGTTTCAAAGGCCATGAACGTATCTGCTTTCCTCGTTACTGAAATCTCAACGCTGGCACCGACTTTAAATATTTGAATTTTTAACATATGTAAGCAACCCATTTGAAATATTTAAAATAAATGTGAAATTTCATATAAGGTTTTTGCTGCAACTTACAATGCGCTGGTAAAGGTAGTACGATATGCGATTGGCAAAGCCCTTCAGAAGTCCAGGCATCTCCGGACCTCTAGGTACTCCAACCACCAATTCAGGGTCATATTTGCCTTTTTTCTTCGACCGGGGCGGTTTTGACCGCGAAGAAGAGGCTTCATGTGGCTCCTCGTCCGCATAATCAGGTTCACCTCTTAGAGCCCAAGCCTGACTGATGAAGATCAAGGATCGAGAATGACACGGTGCAAGGAAAGGCTCAAAAGGTCTCCGTGGAAGCGTCAACCCAAGGCCAAAAAATAGGCCTGACTTCAACCGGCTCGTTATCCTTCACCTGAACTCGGAATTGGATGATTCTGGCGACAGTAGTTATATGGTGAAGTCTAGTTTCTGTCCTCCAAAATTTAGAATTTTCTTAGTGGTGAAGCAAAATATATGGTATTTTTACTGAGGGGTCGCTGAAAGTTCCGAGAAGGAATTTCAGTGAAATGGTTTGTTGTGGATGTGGGTGATCGAATGGTGAATGAAGATGAACGTTGTTGGTGATGGATATGTATCTTCCTAAGCTAAGATATGACACACTGGACCAAGGAAGACAAGGCAATGAATTTGAGATTTGACTCACTCAAACACAATTACCGAACAATTGATGTAACACACAATCGCAATCAATTGATATAACTCACAATTGAAGAAGGAAGAGAGCACAATGGTGCAAACTAATTCTGCATTTTCATTTAGTCTTGGACGTGCCTTACAATGAAACAACCAAGCCTTTAAATAGGCTGCAAAGGAAAATAAAGAAAAGCTTAAAAATAAACCACTAACACTTATCCACTAATACAAAGCACTAGTGAGCATTTTAGGGAATTAAAACTAACCACTAACTCTAAACACTCACCCACTAACACAAGGCACTAGTGAGCATTTTCAGAAATTAAAATTAACCACTAAAATGTCTTAAATTCATTAATAATAGGATTAAAATAAATGGCCCTAAAATGGTCAGTCTTCTGCTGAACTATCGTAAAGACAACAGTTTATGGGTTTCTTTGCCGGGAATTTGAGGAAGACCTTAACATGATAGTTGTAGATATTTTCCTTAGCTTTCCAATGACTACTCATGGGCCTCCATTGGACGTTCGTAGCTCCGGATATGGCCAGAATACTGAGTAGGTGTCGACGCGACAGATTCTTTGATTTTGACACCTTCCAAGTTTCGAACCATTTTCTTGGGACAAGCTTTTGACCTTCTTCAAAAATGACGATGTCCATATTCACATCACTGACTATCCTCGTCCTACATTTTTTTTACAAATGATAAGTAATTACATTTTTATCATACGCTCATCTTTTCATATATTAAGGCTACATACCATAGGCTGAGGTGCATTCGGGTAGAGGCTCGGGTTCTCTCATGGGTTGTACCGCATCTGATCATCTACGCTCTGATAATAGACGGAGATGTGATGATGGAGGTGAGGGATGTGATGGGGCAATGGGCTATGACGAGGGTGAGGGCTCTGCTGGGGCGGCGGACTAAATGGGGGGCCATAACAGTTATTCAGATTCATCGTATCAGAATAACCATGGAGCGGGCTCGCGTTATAATCTATGTACAACTGCGGCTCCGAGTCAGCACGACCACCCGCCATAGGAAACGATGGCACAAACGGCAACACAGGGGGTCAACATTGCCCGTCTGCCCGTATCATCCCTGATCTTGACTACCGCTCGCAAACCTACGGGTTACCTCCGCTTCAGTCCGAAACGAAACGTCCCGGACGAGGTTTCTTCTGTTTCTACGCTTTGTTCTCTCACCGGGCTCCATCTACAACAATAAATTAAACCATTTTATCTCAAAAAATACAATTCCGGGTATACCAAAAAAAAAACATACGTTACGTGGAAACATAATCCACATGTTACATCCACACTTAACGTGGGGACTATCTCCACACGTTATGTGTGGAGATCATCCACACATAATGTGGGTACAGTCTTCACACGTTACGTGTGGACTGTCTCCACACACAACGTGTGAAATTGCCATTTCCAGAATTCCGGCGTGTTTTCGGCGCGTTTTCTAGATTCCGGTGAGACATTATTTCATCAAAATTTACCCAAAATCCAACAAAATTAACACTAATTAAACAAATCCAACAAAACTACCACTTGCATTTGGCTATTTTCATACAAATCCAACAAAAACCCTAAACACCCTTTCATACAAATCTATCAAATTTCCACCATTTCATACAAATATATCTATCAAATTAACCAACAAATGCAAATAACTACTTCAAAATTACACAAAACCAACAAAAACAAGATCAAAAACACAAAAACAATATGGATCTACAATAACCTAACAAAAAACTAAAACTAAAAATATATCTATCAAATTAACCAACAAATGCAAATAACTACTTCAAATTTACACAAAACCAACAAAAACAAGATCAAAAACACAAAAACAATATGGATCTACAATAACCTAACAAAAAAATTAAAATTAAAATTAACAAGAATGTTTATTACTAACCTTTAAAGAATATGGATCTATGTAACGTGCGGACCTTATTGATTCGTAACGAGAAGACAAGCAAGCGACGTTATGTGGGGAGGGAGGACGAAGAAGAGAGCGGCGGTGTAATATCCCTCATTTTATAAGGATAATTTGGAATTTTTCCAACTCCCGTATTACACGTCGAATTTATTTCAGAGAAGTTCAGACATTCGGTAATATGTTTGATCTCTGTAATAATTTTTCTAAGTTAAAAAAATACATTTCGACGTATTTTGGGACTTAATACTCGTTCGTGTACGATTATTTTTATCCGGGGCTAAGGCCAAGTTGTTCCAAGTTACAACGGATGAAAAATGGCCTTGGCGGCGGCCGCCGCCAACTAGTCGACGTCATCGTCATCTGGCCAAGTGGCTCTAAAAGCAGCGACCGCCGCCGGAAAGCAGCGACCGCTGCCAGGCACAAAATGGGCGGCGACCCCATGTCGACAGCAGCGACCGCCACCAATGTTGCAGGTTGTCAGAGGCCTAGCCTCTACGTTGCCGGCGATTGGGAGACCTCCGATCTTGGCCACCCACGTGCCCCTTGTTGTCTCCCCTGGTGCTGGCTATTTAAGGAGGAGATTGGGAGCTGAATTGAAGCACAAAACCGATCTCAATCTCTCCCAAATCACTCGCCGAAGTTTTGAGCTTGTCGCCGGAATTGTTTTCGAGCTCTCGTCTGAGCTTTGTTGGTGTTATTTGGTGGTTGCAAAGTGAAGCTTTGGAAGCCCTTAAAAGCTTAGAATCCAAAGCAAGGCTAAGGAGTAGCAAATCGAACGTCGCCGGTGAGATTTTCTTCTCGCATTGTCTGTGCAGTTCGTAGCGGTGCCCGCCTTAAGGCAGGCGGCGAACAGCGGCGCCCGCCGTAAGGCAGGCGGCGACCGCCGCCCAGTGACCCTTGGTCTGTTTCGGCCTTGGCTTCTGTGGCTTTCGATCGGGCTTCGTTCCTTTCGATTCCTTTCATTATTCTTTAGATTCGTACTCGTGTTTGTCGAATCTAACTTAGGATTTCTTTATGGGTCGATCCGAAGGAATCTGTGTTGCCAGATCTGTCCCTGTTTCGAGCCCGGAAATCCCATCGTCTACTTTAAGCTTCTGTGGATTTAAGGCAAGTGGCGGTTCGCTCTTGCTCACCATTCCATATTTCAATTAATTATCAATTGTTTAGTTGTTAATTAATTTGGGATGATTTACTGATTTATTGTTCGTTGGGAACAGTTTTGTTAAATGAATTGATTAAAAGATGATATTATAATAGGTTGTATATCTGTTAGAACAACCCTATTATATATGTGATTAAAACATGATATTATACTAGGTTGTATATCGGTTAGAACAATGCTAGTATAGATATATGTTTTGTTGTTGGCCATGATGGTTGTGATGTGGATTATTACTGTGTTGAACTGTTTAGTTAGCACGAGTATTCGTATGAACGTTACTGGGACCCTGGGGTCCAGTCGTTTCTTGATAATTATTGGTTGAGAGGGCATCGGAGACCCTGTCACCAACTGGCGGATCATGATCGTCCTCTATCCGAGTATAGAGGTGGTGCACTTAGCTAGTGTCACAAACGTTGGGAAGGATTCCCGTCGATATATGTCCCTCATGATGAAACATATATCTAAAAGCTTATAACGTGATGTGTGTTTTGGAATTCAATGAGATAAATGCCGTTGTCGCACATAATTAATATACATTGGGCGAGTAGTGCAGCTAGGAAAGCTCGTCTTAACTTTTAGTCGCTCGAATGCGATACTGTGAATCTGTGATTAAATAAGTTTCCCAACATTTGTCATGCTTCCGATAAGACTCATTTCGTTGGAGTCTTCTTTTGGGATTGATTGCTGTGAGACTCAGTCTCCAGAATCTTCTCTTGATCATGCCTTTTCATATAATTCAGTAGAAGTATAATGGTTGACTATCGTTATCGGTTGTGATTCGAGGAGCGATGAGTCTAACCTAATACGACTACTTTGAACCACTCTGCTTTGTACCCTTGCATAGTCTTTCATTAGACTAACCAACCATAATTGTTCTCTGCATGGTTGGCTGGTGTCATCCGTTCGATTCGGCACATCAGATAAGTTACCGTCCTGTGAAGGCTAGAACGACTATGAAGACAAACGGTGTTTTTGACAAGTGATTCAGGTTGAGATCCTTGGCGGGTGATCATTGCGATCAAGACCCTTTTGTTGGTTATTTAAAGACTTTCGCTGTGTGAAATATGTTTTGTGTAAGACTCCTGCTGTAATGAACCTGATTTTGTATTTTGGTTGCATTTCGGATTAGGGATGTAATGCCTAAATACTGATTTTAATCGAAGGTTATGATACCTTGTATCATAATTGTTGTTTGATGATTTATATCAACTAGAAAAGCCTTGGGTGACATCGGACAGTACGTCTGAGGTCACTCGCGGTAATGCCTTTCCAAGGGAATATTTGGGGGTGTAACAGACTTGGTATCAGAGCTGATTTTTTTTTTGTTACGGGTGGGTTTTAAAACATTTTCTTGGAACAATTTTTTTTATAAAACTGTCTACTCGTTTGAAACTGAGAAATGTTTTCAAAGGCTCTGAATTTACAAAGAATTTTTTTACCGTTCATAGTCGTGCCTTCTCTTTAGTCTGATATGAAAACGAACTTCCATATTTAGAAAGACTAATCCTCTGTTCGTCACCCGTAATTCTGAGTACTTTCGTTTCTCTTCAGAAGGACTCGGAAGAAGCCGAGGTAGTTTCGCTATCTCCAGTAAGGCTTGAATTCTCAGTTCCCTCGTTATGATTTGAGGTTGTAGAACCTAGTAACTCGGTTTGAAGTTCATCTAATGAAATTTACCTAGTTTGATCTCTTCTAAGTTGATTTCATTACGTTAAGTATATTGGAAGATATTAATGTATGAAATCCTTGGAATCTGATCGGTAAAATAGATGGTGAACACGAGGAACACTATCTGTGCTGGTGCTGGGCCGAGTAATGACCTCAGGCCAAACGTGAGGAATGTTGTGAATCCTGTGGAGGAACACGAGTCTGTTTCTCACAATAATCCAGAGGGCAATGGCCAAGCTCAGGCCGACGCTCCAGTGGTATTTGATGAAGCAACAGTTGAAGCAATAAGGGGAATCATTATGCAAGCATTTACAGATATAATGCGACCAAACGCACCTCAGGCACAGGCTGTGCCAATTCCTCCAGTAGTTCCTAGGCTTGAGGAACAAGATGTCCATGTACACCATGAAGAGGTAGTCAGGAATAAAGGTGATTATGGCTGAGCCCTAAAGGCCATTAACTCTATGAGGCCTGATAGCTATGATGGAAAAGGAGAGCCAGTCAGAGTGGCTCATTGGTTCTCACATATGGAACGGTTGTTTCGTAATGTTGAGTGCACAGAAGCAGAGAAAGTGCACATTGCTTCCCTTCAATTGAAGGAAGATGCTAGCGAATGGTGGAAGAACATCGATCTAGCTGATCATGTTGATTTGAACTGGGGAATGTTCAAAGCTAAAATGACAGATCGTTTCTTCTCTCGAGCTATGAGGGAAGAAAAGCATAAGGAATTCCTCTATCCTAAGACGGATGGATTAAAAGTGACTGAGCTAGCGACCAAGTTCAATCACTTGTTGCAATACGCTGGGCAGGATATGTCCAGCGAGGAGCAGAAGATCTGGTACTTCCATAAATGGATGAGCCCAAACATTAAGCCATGGATGGTGCGTCACAGATGCTCTACTTTGGAGCAGTACATGGATGCAACCTATAAGTTGGAGGTGACTCTGGAGGAGTCGACCAAGAAGCGTAATAGCCAGAGGCAGGTGCAGAACCAGCAGGCGAGTGGATTTAAACGTTCTGCGCCACCATCTGATTTTGCCAAGTCTGGCCGAGTAAAGACAGATATGACTCAAGGAGGGTCAACACGACAGTCGGGTCAGGGCAAGAGTCCAATCCAATGTCACAATTGTGGTGTAACTGGGCACAAAAGCTTTGTGTGTCAGAAGGAAAGGAAGACGTGTTTTGGTTGTGGAAAGGAAGGACATTTGCAGAGGTTCTGTTGGCAGGAAAAGCAGGAAGGAGCAGAGTCACGGAAAGGGTCTGTTAATCAGAACAACCGACACAGGTTCAGTCCGGTGGAAGCTCCTAGTCCTTCGATGCAGACAGCTGCACAGAACAAGGGGAAAGCCCCAGTGGCTTCTGGGAGTCAAGGTCAACGCCTTTACGAGATGCGTGAGGCGGATGGACCCGATGCTCCATATGCTTAAAGTGTTTATACCTTTTGTTGGTATGTTGTTGATTTGGGTATTACCCAATCTTTCATTTTGGATAGCTGTGTAGTTAAGTTTTGTGTGCAACGAGGTTGTGAACCTTTTATTGAAGCTCTTCTTATTAATGAACCTTTGGTTTATACCAAGTTAGTGTTTCATTGCTTGGTAAAGGGTGAGGTCTCGTGTTCGAGACTCACCAACAACCGCTTGGAGATGGCTGCCTATTAATTAGGTGGAGCCACCAAGGATGGGTTGAGATGGATGGACAACGGCTCATGGCAACAGTGGACGCTGGAAATGGCTGGGCCTGGGCTCGGAGCCACTAGTGGGCCGTCTGTGAACCATGTAGTGGGCTGGTCCAAGATGGTGACCATTTAGTTAGAACCAAGCGCCTTTTAGAAATTCTGATTACCATTTAAGGTAAGGAGTTCGAGGCAGATTTAATTTGATTAGCCATGGCTCCATACGATAATTTCTCGGTATGGATTAGTTGACGCGTCATGGGGCGGTCATCGATTTAGTTCAAGAACTGTGACGGTGTCATCTGGGGGCCAGTGTGTGTGCAAATTCAAGGGTCGGAATGACGCTGATAACGGCAGGCTCATCAAGGTGATGGCTGCGTTTAAGCTACTTTGACAAGGTTGTGTCGAGTACCTTTGCTACCTGGATTCGCCCATGAAAGATGAACCATCAATTCTTGATATTCCTGTGATTAGTGAGTTTCCGGATGTCTTTCCGGAAGAGATTCCCGGTTACCCCGTATCGTGACGTGGAGTTTATAATTGATTTTGAGTCTGGTACCGCGCCGATTTCCGAGGCACCGTATCGGATGGCTCCTACTGAAATGCAAGAGTTGGAGAAGCAACTCGAGGATTTTCTTGACAAGGATTATATAAGGCTGAGTGCATCGCCTTGGGGTGCTCCGGTTTTGTTTGTCAAGAAGAAAGATGGATCATTTCGACTGTGTATCAACTGGCGAGAGTTAAATAAAATCACAATCAAGAATAAATATTCGTTGTTAAGGATTGATGATCTGTTGGATCAATTGCAAGGAGCAATAGTCTTTTCCAAAATCGATCTGAGGTTTGGTTGTCACCAACTCAGGACTCGTAAGGAAGATATTCCGAGGATTGCTTTCCGAATGAGATATGGTCACTACGAGTTCGTAGTCACCAATGCTCCAGTAGTTTTCATGGACCTGGTGAATCGATGTTTTCGCCAGTACTTGGATAAGTTCGTGGTGGTCTTCATCGATGGTATTTTGATCTATTCCCTGAGCAAGGAGGCTCATGGGGGTCAGTCCTTAGACAAGTCAGCTATATGCGAAGTTGTCTAAATGTGACTTTTGGATCAAGGTAATGACCTTCTTAGGCCATGTGATCAGTGAAGATAGGGTTATGATTGATCCCCAAAAGATTAGAGCGGTAGCTAATTGGAAGCGGCCTCAGAATGTGAATGAGGTGCGCAGTCTGACTGAGGTTACTTGGGAAATCTGGGAAACTGAGGCGGATATGCTTAGACGCTTTCCCGAGTTGTTTTCGGCCTAGAATAGTCAAGTTTCGGGGTCAAAACTTCTTTTAAGGGGGAGGTAATGTAATATCCCTCATTTTATAAGGATAATTTGAAAATTTTCCAACTCCCGTATTACACGTCGAATTTATTTCAGAGAAGTTCAGACATTCGGTAATATGTTTGATCTCTGTAATAATTTTTCTAAGTGAAATAAAATATATTTCGACGTATTTTGGGACTTAATACTCGTTCGTGTACGATTATTTTTATCCGGGGCTAAGGCCAAGTTGTTCCAAGTTACAACGGATGAAAAATGGCCTTGGCGGCGACCGCCGTAAGGCAAGCGGCGACCGCCGCCAACTAGTCGACGTCATCGTCATCCTCATCTGGACAAGTGGCCAAGTGGCTCTAAAAGCAGCGACCGCTTCCAGGCACAAAATGGGCGGCGACCCCATGTCGACAGCGGCGGCCGCCGCCAATGTTGCAGGTTGTCAAAGGCCTAGCCTCTACGTTGCCGGCGATTGGGAGACCTCCGATCTTGGCCATCCACGTGCCCCTTGTTGTCTCCCCTGGTGTTGGCTATTTGAAGAGGAGATTGGAAGCTGAATTGAAGCACAAAACCGATCTCAATCTCTCCCAAATCACTCGCCGGAGTTTCGAGCTTGTCGCCAGAATTGTTTTCGAGCTCTCGTTTGAGCTTCGTTGGTGTTATTTGGTGGTTGCAAAGTAAAGCTTTGGAAGCCCTTAGAAGCTTAGAATCCAAAGCAAGGCTAAGGAGTAGCAAATCGAACGTCGCCGGTGAGATTTTCTTCTCGCATTTTCTGTGCAGTTCGTAGCGGCGCCCGCCTTAAGGCAGGCGGCGACCGCCGCCCAGTGACCCTTGGTCTGTTTCGGCCTTGGCTTCTGTGGCTTTCGATCGGGCTTCGTTCCTTTCGATTCCTTTCGTTATTCTTTAGATTCGTACTCGTGTTTGTCGAATCTAACTTAGGATTTCTTTATGGGTCGATCCGAAGGAATACGTGTTGCCAGATCTGTCCCTGTTTCAAGCCCGGAAATCCCATTGTCGTCTTTAAGCTTCTGCGGATTTAAGGCAAGTGGCGGTTCGATCTTGCTCATCATTCCATATTTGAAACTGTTTAGTTAGCACGAGTATTCGTAGGAACGTTACTGGAACCCTGGGGTCCAGTCGTTTCTTGATAATTATTGGTTGAGAGGGCATCGGAGACCCTGACACCAACTGGCGGATCATGATCGTCCTCTATCCGAGTATAGAGGTGGTGCACTTAGCTAGTGTCACAAACGTTGGGAAGGATTCTCATCGATATATATCCCTCATGACGAAACATATATCTAAAAGCTTATAACGTGATGTGTGTTTTGGAATTAAATGAGATAAGTGTCGTTGTCGCATATAATTAATATACCTTGGGCGAGTAGTGCAGCTAGGCGCTAGTGCAGCTAGGAAAGCTCGTCTTAACTTTTAGTCGCTCGAATGCGATACTGTGAATCTGTGATTAAATAAGTTTCCCAACATTTGTCATGCTTACGATAAGACTCATTTCGTTGGAGTCTTCTTTTGGGATTGATTGCTGTGAGACTCGGTCTCCAGAATCTTCTCTTGATCATGCCTTTTCATATAATTCAGTAGAAGTATGGTGGTTGACTATCGTTATCGGTTGTGATTCGAGGAGCGATGAGTCTAACCTAATACGACTACTTTGAACCACTCTGCTTTGTACCCTTGCATAGTCTTTCATTAGACTAACCAACCATAATTATTCTCTGCATGGTTGGCTGGTGTCATCCGTTCGATTCGGCACATCAGATAAGTTGTCGTCTTGTGAAGGCTAGAACGACTATGAAGACAAACGGTGTTTTTGACAAGTGATTCAGGTTGAGATCCTTGACGGGTGATCATTGCGATCAAGACCCTTTTGTTGGTTATTTAAAGACTTCCGTTGTGTGAAATATGTTTTGTGTAAAGACTTCCGCTGTAATGAACCTGATTTTGTATTTTGGTTGCATTTCGGATTAGGGATGTAATGCTGAAATAATGATTTTAATCGAAGGTTATGATACCTTGTATCATAATTGTTGTTTGATGATTTATATCAACTAGAAAAGCCTTGGGTGACATCGGACAGTACGTCTGAGGTCACTGGCGGTAATGCATTTCCAAGGGAATATTTTGGGGTATTACAGACGGTTTAGAGTAGAGGAAGAAGAAGAAGAAATTTTTTGGCTTTTAAAGCCGGAGAGTCTCCCCACGTTACGTGGGGAGCCTGTTTCCACGTTACGTGGGAAGTCGTCTCCCACGTTACGTGTGGAGACTCTCCTCATATAACGTGGGGAGTCTTTTTTTATTACGTAACGTGGGGATCTGTTCCCCACATTACGTACGAGCCTATGCGTTAAAAAATAATTTTGTTTATGCGTTAAAAAGTAAGCCCATATTTTAATCATGATTTGTTTGGTATATATGATCTAAAAATCATGTTAGAATGAGAAATGATTCAATCCTATTTTGGTGTTTCTTATGTTGTTTGAATAGTTTATAATTTGAAATTATCCTTATATCTTGTCTTTTATTTGGAATCAAAACTCTTTGCGGATTGAAAATTACTCATTTTGATGCGTATTCTACCAAACACTATATATGAATGAGTCAAACCTGATTTTCACACTCAAACCAAACAAAGTCTAATATATCTAAGAATAGCTATGGGCTTTGTTTGACATAAAGTTTTTCAAAGACCTTTTTACTTAGAATTATTTTTTTGTTAAAAATAGTTTTTGATTTTTGAAAGTTATGTGATATGGAAAAATGTAAAAAAAACACATATTTATAATTAATAATGTCTTTATAAATACCTAAAAACAAACTCTTAGTGTTATGTTACAATAATTAAGATTATTACACGATGTGTAATTTTTTTAGGTGTCGTATTTTATAACTAGTTGACATACAAAACATCTATTCATCAATCAATAGTTAATAAAAGCAAATCTAAGCAGTCACAATTATATTAACTATACGTTTTTTTTTGTAAGAGATTTTTTTTTTAAAATGTAAAAATTAGACTGGTTTCAAGATCTGTTTGAAAATTGCTTATAACATTTTTTCAGATGAGAACTCATAGTTCTAGGTTTGTTAGTGTTTCTTCCAATGAGCTAGTATGGCTAAGATTTGCAATTTTGTCAGCCACTTGGCTGTTTTCACGAAAGATATGAATAATCTGGACTATCGTATATGATTGTAATAGAAAAAGAATATCAATGATAATGATATCGATTTCTCAATGACAATGCCAAATTTCTTAAATAGAGTCAAAGACAGTAAGGTTGTCACCTTCAATTTCAATATTTTTAATTTTCATAATTTTTTACATGTATTAGAGCATTTCGAATGGCTAATGCTTCAATTCTTATTACTGAAGTTCTGCCACATTTTCCTCCCATAATGTATAAGGGTTCTGCTTGAGAGTCTCGAATTATGTATCCAAATGTTGATTCACCATTAGTTCTTGTTGATCCATCGAAGATAATTTTTTAAAAAAAACTTCATTGGCTTCTTCTATCTAAAACCTTGTGGAGCGAGAGTTTCATAAATTGGTTTGATAGTTACTTTTTTGTTTTTCTCTTTCCTCTAAATCATCCAAAAAATTTATTATATTTTTATTTTATTTATAACTTATTGAAAGGGTACAAGATTAGATCTCAACCATTGATACGGAAATGGAGCTCATTTATCTTGTTGAAACCTTGTCTCTCATGTTTCTTATTATAAAACTCTCTCTCCTTGATTCAATAAAAAAAAAATTACTTATGAAACCCTCAATGTAAATGCCCTAACAATTTTTTTCCCTGTGTTTGTAGTTGTATGACTCTTATTGTCATTATTACAGTTTAGGTTCCATTTTTTTTCTTTAGCCTAGTTTTATAGTATATATCAAATGAATTTGATTACATCCTTTATTGGAGTGTTATGTGTGTTATCATGATCAAATTTTTTTTTGGTTTTGTTGATACCATAAGCTCCACCAAACAATGTGGAGTTTAGATAGTTTTTCTTTTGTCAATTTAACCTAGTTTCATCCAATATATCTTCAATTTTTTTATTACATGTGTCAGTAGTTTGGATGCAATCTTCAATTAATGTTGATCGTTTGTAATACTTGTAGAGTATAAGGGCATTTTAGAAATAAGTGAATGAAATCTTTTATTTGGTTGTTACAGAAAATGCATCCAGGTGGGACATATATTTTGTTCTTTTTCACTAATTTTTCGTAGGTATACAATTTTTTGTTAGTATCAAGAGAAAGTTTTTTACTTTGGGTAAGTGTCTAGTTTCAAAATTCCTTATAATGTGAGTTCTTAGTCATTAATTCTATTGCTGACTTTGTTAAGAACCAAACATCTTTGCTTGTTTCCTTATACATTCTATTTGTAACATGATTGATATGGATTGGTGTAAATGTGATCTTGTTAACTATTTCATTTGGTAAAAGTTGAGATATATTTTATATTTGTCATTTCTTGTTGCTTTGCTAGTACACAACACACATCTATAAGTAGGAGTGAAATGGGTTGAGTAATGGATGAGTGGAGCCATTTTATCATCCGATTCGTAAAATTAAATCATCTATCCAACCTACCCGTCACCCGTGAAACTTTTCATTCACATCCGTACATTCATCACCCACGTGTGATTTGGGTGGATCAGGTCATTCTCATAACATTTTTATCAATAATTTATAATAATTTGAATGTAATAAAATACATGACTAACTGCAAAATTTAATTAATTTTATTTAATATATGAAAATAGTTATTCTAAATATAGAATTTAATGGATGTTAATAGAAAATATTTTTAAAATATTCAACTTCTAAACATAAAAAACAAAAATTGAAATCATACATTATATAAAATAGAATTAGAATTATATTTGACAACGCGAATGAGTGATGGAGTGCGAGTGATGGATCTGGTGATGACTGAGATTTACATTACCCATCACCCACACATCATGTGTTTCACCCGACCCATCAATCTTCCGTTATTCGATTTACTTGGATAATTATCCATATATTCGGATGAGTTTTCAACATTACTCACCGACTCACTGCTCAAAGTCTCAAACCAACAACAACATAGTATGAAGATTTGAACCCTTTTGAAACTTATTACAAACTTACCGCTAAATGCGAGGAGAATACCATAACTGATCACTTGATTACTCAACACAGAAACAAGTCCCTTCTGGGCGAGGTAAGTAATCCTTGCCTTGAAAATTTGATCTTTGAACACTTGACTTTGGTGTGTTTGGTTTGCGTGTTTCTCCTGCAGGATTTTATGGATTGGATTGCAAGGCTCCTCAGGGCCATCAACAATGGAGATCAAAATCAGAACAAGGATCCAAGGAACCAAAGAGAAATAATACCAAAAATGAAAACAAAACCCATGAACAAAACTTTATGGAGCTTTAACTCCACGAACAATTTTCCTCTGAACCCGTTGTGTTGTTTACACACTCTTTATACTTTGTATGAATCTAAAGTGACCATTCTATGGATGTTTACTTTGTATTCTATGCAGCCCCTCATCTATGAAAATCTTGCACTCTCCAGGATTCTGAACTATGCTTTTGTACACAGGAAGTTGCCTAATCTGTTCAGGTTATGTTACTTGATGTGTACTTTTGAGCAATTAAATTATGAACAGGTAAACAGGAGCCAAGTTGGTAATTTCAAAAGTGTAACACCCCCAAAACTTAACCCTTTTGGAAAGGTATTACCGCCAGTGACCCCAGTGTTCCTTACCGAGATCACCCAAGGCTTTACCATAGAAATACAATTTATGAAATGCGATTGATACACAAAGATCAAGCATTAAATTCCAAAACATAACATTGTCAAGGAAATAAGAGTTACGGGATTACAACCCAATCCCGAATAGGTCAAAACATAGTTTAAACCAAACACAGCGGAAGACTAAGAAAGTACATTACAATCGGAGTTATTGTCCAAAGGATCATAACCTGATTAAAGAAATAATTAAAACATTCAAAAACCACCGCTGACTCCATAGTCCTTCTAATCTTCTGAGCTACTTCTTAACTGATGTGCCGAATCAAACGGATGACACCAGCCAACCATGCAAGGGAAAATATTGGTTGGTTAGTCTAAATGAATAGACTAGCAAGGGTATAAAGCAGACTGGTTCGAAGCAGTCATATTAGGTTAGACTCATCGCTTCTCGGATAATAACCGATAACCGTAGTCAACCATCATATTCCTACTGGAATAAACAAGAGATATGCACATGAGAAGATTCTGGAAGACTGAATCTTCACAGAAATCGACTCGAAAGAAGACTCCAACGGAAATGAGTCTTTAAGGAAGTAATGACAAATCTGGAAAGTTACAGAATCATTCAACAATGATTTAAAACTGACTGAGATGCTTCGGTTCACGACCAACCTCGTCGCCTACAGCGAATCCAGATTGGAAAGAGAACGTACTACATTCAAGTCAAGACGAGTTTTCCTAGATGCACTGAACTTAGTTGCACTACTCGCCCAAGGTGTATTAATTATGTGCGTCAAGGTAGCACTTATCTGATTTATGTTTCAAAAACACACATCACGTTATAGACTTTTACATGTGTACCCCACCAATGGGACGACACATCTTAGTATACGTTTCGTCGAGAGTGACGTATACCGAAAGGTTTGCGACACCAGCTAAGTGTCATGTCTCTACACACATGTGTAAGAGACCGATCATGATCATAGGATAGTACCAGATGGGGACGAGCCATCCCGATACCAGATTATAAAGAAACGACTGGACATAGTCCGAGTAACGTTCCTATCTAACAGTGCTAACTAAACAGTTACAGCACCACAACATTTACAGGATAAATCCACATAAAGGCCCGAAAGGCGATCACAGATAATAGCGTTGTTCTAACAGATATACAACCTATTATATGATTTTCAAAACAGTTTATCAAAACCGTTTCCAGACAAACAGAATATTCATTCCAAATTAATTACTCAGATAAACTACTGATAATTAATGTAAATATGGAACGAAAGAGCAAGAGCGAACCGCCACTTGCCTTACTCCGCAGAATAGTCTAAAGACGTCACTGGATTCCGGGCTCGACACGGTATAGTTCCGACAGCACAACAACCTTCGAGTCGACCCATAAAAGGAACCCTAAGTTAGATCCGACATAAACAGTACGAATCTAAACACGGCAAAAGAACACGAAAGGAAAGACGCCACGACGACAACCGACCAAGACAAAGCCACGAAGGCGTTCTAGGCACTGGCGGCGGTCGCCGTGAAGAACTCAGACGACACAGAACGAGAGAAAACTCACCCCAAAACACAAGCGGTTCGGCCTCCTTCGACTTGCTTTGGCTTCTAACCTCCAAGGCTAACCAAAAGCTACACAAAGGCACTCAGGAACCACACCAAAGCAACACCGGCGAGACCTCCAAATTCCGGCGAAAACACAACTCCGGCGAGAGGCGAATTTGGCAGCGATTCGGGGTTGTAGATGACCCAAAACCCATGTCCAAGCTAATCTATTTATAGGCAAACCCCAAGGAGTGATCTGCAAACCCTCAGACGCGGCAAACGACACAACGGCGCGCCTCGAATGACACCGGCGACCAACGGGCAATGCCCACTGGACAATTACGGCAGTCGCCGTGATTTTGCCTGCGGCGGGCACGCGGCGGTCGCCGTAAATGCGGCGGTCGCCGTCGTTAGGCCTGTCACGGCCAGCTAGAAGCTGACACGCTGACATCTCGGGTCCAACCACGGCGGTCGCCGTTTCTGAATGGCGGTCGCCGTTTCCCCCTTTTCCCGCCCATTCGGCTTTGAACGAGCTTGACGATAAACCGGGATAAAAATTATCGTACGCGAACGACAATTAAACTCCAAGGTATGATGTTTGTATATTATTTCACTAAGAAAAATATTATAGATACAGAGCACATTACAGAATGTCTCAAACTACCTGAATTAAATCCGATGTACACAACGGGTACCCGGGAAAATTCCATAATTCCCAAAATAACCTTACAAAAATATGGGGTATCACATCTCCTCCCCCTTACAAGAAGTTTCGACCCCGAAACTTAGGTCGAGAATAACTCGGGAAAACGCCTGAGCATATCTGACTCGGTTTCCCACGTCTCCCAAGTAACTTCTTCGGTCCCTGACTTGGACCACAACACTCATACCAAAGGTACGATCTTGTTGCGCAAATGCTTCTCCCGACGCTCCAAAATGCGCACATGCAACTCTTCATAAGTACCATTAGCTTGAATCTCGATGTCCTCGTAGCTAAGTACATGAGACTCATCTGGTACATACTTTCTGAGTAAAGACACGTGGAACACATTATGCACCGGGTAAGCCGATGGTGGCAACGCCAAACGGTACGCTAGAGATCCCACTCTATCCAGAATTTCGAATGGTCCCACATAGCGAGGGTTAAGCTTCCCACGCTTACCAAATCTGAAAACTCCTTTGGATGGCGATACCTTGACAAAAACCTTGTCACCGACCTCGAACTCGACAGTCCTATGCTTCCGATCTGCGTAGGACTTCTGTCGACTCTGAGCGGTCAACATTCTTTGTTTGATCAAAGCAATGTCTGAAGCCGTCCTTTCGACCAACTCTGGTCCAAGTAGAATTTTGTCGGCATTATCATCCCAACAAATCGGAGATCTGCATCTGCGACCATACAAAGCTTCAAACGGAGCCATCTTGATTGTAGCATGCCAGATATTGTTGTACGTGAACTCAATCAGACTCAAGCTGTCCTCCCAGCTAGTCGGACGATCGAGCACACAAGCTCTAAGCATATCCTCCAGAGTTTGGATGGTCCTTTCAGACTGGCCATCTGTCTGAGGATGAAACGCTGTACTGAACCTCAACTCGGTTCCCATAGCCTTATGAAGTTCCTTCCAGAATCTTGACATGAAACGACCATCTCGGTCCGATACAATGGTCTTAGGAATGCCATATAAGCGGACAATCTCCTTCTGGTAAACTTCGGCTAGCTTTTGGGTTTCCCATGTGGTCTTGATGGCTATGAAATGAGCACTCTTCGTAAGCCTATCCACAATTACCCAGATAGCATCTCTCTGACTTCGAGTCTTGGGTAGCCCAGTGACGAAGTCCATGGAAATGTCCTCCCATTTCCATTCTGGCACGGGGAGAGGTAGCATCTCACCACCTGGTCTGCGGTGTTCGATCTTGACCTTCTGGCAAGTTAAGCACTTTGCCACAAAGTCTGCTATGTCCCACTTCATGTTTGGCCACCAAAACTTCTTCCTGAGATCCTTGTACATCTTGCTAGAGCCAGGATGCACAGAATAAGCAGATGAATGAGCTTCTCTCATCACCAACTGACGAAGACCTTCTATGTCAGGCACACAGATCCGATCCTGAAACCAAAGTGATCCATCATCCTGAACCACAAAACTGGGAGCTTTCCCATCCATCACTTAACTGCTTAACTTTACCAAGATGATGTCATCGACTTGCTTTTCTTTGATTTGATCCAACAGTGTAGCCTGAATCTCCATCATACTCAGGTACCCTCTATGCTGGTCATATAAGACTTCAATGTCGCATGACTCTTGGTTTAGCTTGGTCTGAGCAGTAAGTAGAGCAACCACAGTCTCGTGCGTTGTCTTCCGGCTTAGTGCATCAGCTACTACATTAGCCTTGCCCGGATGATACAACAACTCCATGTCGTAGTCCTTGAGCAACTCTAGCCAGCGGCGTTGTCTCATATTTAACTCCTTCTGAGTAAATATATACTTGAGACTTTTGTGGTCAGTGAAGACTTGGCATCTTATACCGTAGAGGTAATGCCTCCAAATCTTCAGCGCAAATACAACCGCTGCTAACTCAAGATCGTGGGTCGGATAGTTTTCTTCGTAAGTCTTGAGTTGTCTAGATGCGTAAGCAATGACTCTGCCCCTTTGCATCAAAACACAACCAAGACCACACTTGGAAGCATCACTATAGACCACATAATCGTTATTCCCCTCTAGGAGTGCTAACACGGGTCCCGAGGTCAATCGTCGCTTCAACTCCTGGAAACTGACCTCGCACTTGTCATTCCAGACAAACTTCTTGTGGACCTTGCGGAGTAGATTGCTCATAGGTAGAGCGATCTTTGAAAATCTTTCTATGAACCTTCTATAATACCCGGCAAGTCCAAGAAAGCTGCGCACCTCTTTCACATTCTGGGGCTGTGTCCAATTAGTCACCGCTTCTATCTTTTGGGGATCAACCATAACCCCATTTTTATTGATCACGTGGCCTAAGAAAGCCACCTCTTTCATCCAGAATTCACATTTAGACAATTTAGCATAAAGCTGATGTTGTCTAAGGATCGACAAGGAAATCCGTAGATGTTCCTCGTGGACTTTTTCATTCGGAGAATAGATCAAGATGTCGTCGATGAAAACTACCACGAACTTATCCAAGTACTGGTGAAAACATCGGTTCATCAAATCCATAAAGACAGCTGGAGCATTTGTAAGCCCAAAAGGCATCACTACGAACTCGTAATGACCATATATGGTCCTAAACGCAGTTCTAGGAATGTCCTGCTCACGAATCCTGAGTTGATGATATCCAGATCTCAAGTCGATCTTGGAGAAAACCTTTGCTCCTTGCAACTGGTCCAATAAGTCATCAATCCTAGGCAAAGGATACGTGTTCTTGATCGTCACCTTGTTCAACTCTCGGTAGTCGATACAAAGTCGAAACGATCCGTCCTTCTTTTTGACGAATAAAACCGGGGCACCCCACGGCGATGCACTCGGCCTGACATAACCTTTATCAAGAAGATCTTCAAGTTGACTCTTCAATTCTTGCATCTCAGCCGGAGCCATCCGATACGGTGATTTGGAAATCGGCGCCATACCAGGCTCGAGATCAGTTGAAAACTCTACGTCGCGGTTCGGGGGTAATCCAGGAATTTCTTCCGGAAAGACATCCGAAAATTCCCTAACTACAGGAATATCAAGAACCTCAGGTCCATCCCTCTCGGGCGAATCCAAGTAGCAAAGGTACCCGACACATCCTTGTCGTAGTAGCTTAAACGCAGCCATCGCATTGATCAGCTTGCCGTTATCAGCGTCATTTCGACCTTTGAACTTGCACACGAATTGGCCCTCGGATGACACCGTCACCGTTCTTGAACTGAAGTCGATCACCGCCTTGTGACGCGTCAGCCAATCCATACCGAGAATAATGTCGTATGGAGCCATGGCTATGCAGATTAAATCTGCCTCGAATTCCTTACCCTGAATGGTAATCGGAAAGTCGGACAAATGCTTGGTTCCCACCAAACGTTCTCCATTAGGAAGATTAACGACGAAAGGGTCGCACGAATCATTGCACACTAAGTCTAACTTGCTAACACAGCTATCCGAAATAAAGGAATGCGTAGCACCAGAATCAAACAGAATGCACACTGAAGTAGAGTGAAGGTATAGAGTACCTTGAGCAATTGGAGCGTTGGGTCCATCTGCCTCACGCATCTCGTACAAGCGTTGGCCCTGACTTCCAGAAACAGCTGGGGCCTTTCCCCTGTTCTGAGCAGTCGTCTACACTGAAGGGCTAGGAGTCTCGGCAGGCTTAAACCTAGGTCGGTTGCTCTGATGAACTGACCCTTGCTGCGACTCTACTCCCTTCTGCTTCCCCTGCTTGCAGAATTTTTGCAGATGACCATCACGTCCACACCCAAAGCATGGCCTCCTCTCCTTCCGACACTCAGTGCTCTTGTGCCCAGCAGTACCGCAGTTATAACACTGAACTGTACTCCGGGTCTGCCCTGACTGCTGAGTCGATCCCCCTTGCGTCATCTCCGTCTTAGCTCGGCCGGACTTGGCGAAGTTAGACGGTGGCGCAGGGCGCTTAAAACCACCTCCCTGGTTCTGATTCTGCATCGACTTCTGTCGGTTGCGCCTCTTGGTCGACTCCTCGAGAGTTACCTCCAGCTTATAGGCACAATCCACATACTGCTCCAAGGTAGAGCATGTGTGGTGCACCATTAATGGCTTGATATCCGGGTTCATCCACTCGTGGAAGTACCAGATCTTTTGAGCCTCGCTGGTGATCTCGGCAGTGGCGTACTGTAGAAGATGGTTGAACTTAGATGCCAACTCGATCACTCTCAGACCATCAGTCTGAGGGTACAAGAACTCTTTATGCTTCTCCTCTCTCATAGCACGAGAGAAAAAGCGATCAACCATCTTGGTCTTGAACATCGACCAAGTCAACACTGGGCTCTCAGCCAAACCAGTGCTCTCCCACCACTCGCTAGCCTCCTCCTTCAGCTGAAGAGACGCAATATGGACCTTCTCGACCTCCGTACACTCCACGTTCCTGAACATCCTCTCCATATGGGAGAACCAATGAGTCACTGCCACTGGCTCCCCTTTCCCGTTATAGCAGTCGGGTCTCATGGAAGTAATGGTCTTAAGAGCGCGACCATAGCTGTCCCTCGCCCTAACGGCAGTCTCCTGAATCACAGGGTTTCTGGGTTCCACAAAATCAGGAACGCTGCGTGAATAGGCACTTCTTGTGCTTGAGGCGCACTTGGTCTCAAGACATCTATAATAGCCTGCATCACGATCCCACAGATTGCCTCAACAGCTGCGGCGTCAAACATCGTCGGCACCCGGGTCTGATCCTGACCTTCACGCCTCTGCTGGACGCGAGACTCAGACTCGTGTTCATCCTGAACACTTCTTCCTGCTGGTCTGGGGTTTTGGCTAGTCCCAGCACCGGCTCGAGTCGAATTCCTCGTGCTTCTTGGGTTCACCATCTATTTATCGATCAAATTCCAAGCATTTAATACATTAATATTATGCAATATACTTATGCAATATACCAACGTAAATAAATTACTCAGAATAGATCAACTTGGTATTTTATAGATGAACCTTCGAATTCTTACACAAGTTACGCATAAGTTTATCATTCGAGCGTTAGGACAACATTGCTCGAAGATATAAGTGTTTCTCAGAGTACTTGCCGCAATACTGAAATATTACACAAAGTACAACTTGGAATCCTAAGAAACGAAACTACTACGATAGGCAACGCCACTCCTCCTTAAGGCGTTCCAAAACGTCTCCCATACGACTGGCTACTCGTGCATGGTCTCTTCGGGCTAGGCTCACCATCGAGCTCTGGCGATGGGTCTCGCACCCTGCTTGACCCTGAAGCACATAGTCCTAGCTCAGTCATGGTAAAGTATGGGTCGTCCATGACTGGTCCTCCTATTCCAGCCCTCCTCTGGGTACTGGCGGTCAACTCATCCCTCTGACGCTGCTGTTCTGCGGAGATTACCTCGCTCTGGCGGAGAATCTCCTACAGCTCGGATTTCGACCTCCATCTCCTTGGAGTAGGGATAGGCTGAGATTCCCTGTCACTTCTCCTAATACCGTACTCGGTATACAGTGCCTCCCAATCAGCTTCTAATATGGGTGCGTACTCTGGCACTGGTGACAATCCTGTACCGGGCTCCTGAATCTGCCCTCCAAGGTCCAACTCTGGATCATCCTCGGGATCATCCTCTATGGGATCCTCATCCTCGGGATCATCCTCGATGGGATCCTCATCCTCGGAATCATCCTCGATCATATCCTCGTCCTCGACAGGATCTACCTCCAGCATATCCTCTTCCTCGTCTTCGTACTCGATCTCCTCTGGAATTGGTCCCAGCAGAAAGTCGTCTTGGTAAACCCCTTGTTCATACCTTGATAACTCATCTTCCTGCTCCAATTCCTGTACTTCCTCCACCCTTGGTGGCGGCACAGGTGCAGGTCTAGGGACCATAGCATTCCTGGCTACAAGGACAACTGACTCGGGGAGAACGTGCTTGACGTCTTCGGGTGGGCTACTCGGGCCTCCAACCTTGAAACATCGCTGAGGTAACGGAAAATCTAGCCTCGGCTGATCCGACTTGGCGTCTTCCGACCCCCTACCAATAGAAAAGCAGACACACATCCTATCGAACAATAAGGAAGGAATTAGTCTTTCTAGACATAGAAGCAAGCTTACTATATCAGACTATAAAGAAGACACGACTATGAACGGTGTTTTTAAAATTCTTTTCACTTTGAAAATTCAGAGCCCTCTTTAAAGCATTTCAAAAACGGATAAATGATTTATAAAATCCCAAACCCGTTTTAAAACCTTTGGCTCTGATACCACAACTGTAACACCCCCAAAACTTAACCCTTTTGGAAAGGTATTACCGCCAGTGACCCCAGTGTTTCTTACCGAGATCACCCAAGGCTTTACCATAGAAATACAATTTATGAAATGCGATTGATACACAAAGATCAAGCATTAAATTCCAAAACATAACATTGTCAAGGAAATAAGAGTTACGGGATTACAACCCAATCCCGAATAGGTCAAAACATAGTTTAAACCAAACACAACGGAAGACTAAGAAAGTACATTACAATCGGAGTTATTGTCCAAAGGATCATAACCTGATTAAAGAAATAATTAGAACATTCAAAAACCATCGCCGACTCCATAGTCCTTCTAATCTTCTGAGCTACTTCTTAACTGATGTGCCGAATCAAACGGATGACACCAACCAACCATGCAAGGGAAAATATTGGTTGGTTAGTCTAAATGAATAGACTAGCAAGGGTATAAAGCAGACTGATTCGAAGTAGTCATATTAGGTTAGACTCATCGCTTCTCGGATAATAACCGATAACCGTAGTCAACCATCATATTCCTACTGGAATAAACAAGAGATATGCACAGGAGAAGATTCTGGAAGACTGAATCTTTATAGAAAATCGACTCGAAAGAAGACTCCAACGGAACTGAGTCTTTAAGGAAGTAATGACAAATCTGGAAAGTTACAGAATCATTCAACAATGATTTAAAACTGACTGAGATGCTTCGGTTCACGACCAACCTTATCGCCTACAGCGAATCCAGATTGGAAAGAGAACGTACTACATTCAAGTCAAGACGAGTTTTCCTAGCTGCACTGAACTTAGCTGCACTACTCGCCCAAGGTGTATTAATTATGTGCGTCAAGGTAGCACTTATCTGATTTATGTTTCAAAAACACACATCACGTTATAGACTTTACATGTGTACCCCACCAATGGGACGACACATCTTAGTATACGTTTCGTCGAGAGTGACGTATACCGAAAGGTTTGTGACACCAGCTAAGTGTCCTGTCTCTACACACATGTGTAAGAGACCGATCATGATCATAGGATAGTACCAGATGGGGATGAGCCATCCCGATACCAGATTATAAAGAAACGACTGGACAGAGTCCGAGTAACGTTCCTATCTAACAGTGCTAACTAAACAGTTACAGCACCACAACATTTACAGGATAAATCCACATAAAGGCCCGAAAGGCGATCACAGATAATAGCGTTGTTCTAACAGATATACAACCTATTATATGATTTTCAAAACAGTTTATCAAAACCGTTTCCAGACAAACAGAATATTCATTCCAAATTAATTACTCAGATAAACTACTGATAATTAATGTAAATATGGAACGAAAGAGCATGAGTGAACCGCCACTTTCCTTACTCCGCAGAATAGTCTAAAGATGTCACTGGATTCCGGGCTCGACACAGTATAGTTCCGACAGCACAACAACCTTCGAGTCGACCCATAAAAGGAACCCTAAGTTAGATCCGACATAAATAGTACGAATCTAAACACGGCGAAAGAACACGAAAGGAAAGACGCCACGACGACAACCGACCAAGCCAAAGCCACGAAGGCGTTCTGGGCACTGGCGGCGGTCGCTGTTCTTGGCGGCGGTCGCCGTATTCATCACGGCGGTCGCCGTGAAGAACACGGTGGTCGCCGTGAAGAACTCAGACGACACAGAACGAGAGAAAACTCACCCCAAAACACGAGCGGATCGGCCTCCTTCGACTTGCTTTGGCTTCTAACCTCCAAGGCTAACCAAAAGCTACACAAAGGCACTCAGGAACCACACCAAAGCAACACCGGCGAGACCTCCAAATTCCGGCGAAAACACAACTCCGGCGAGAGGCGAATTTGGCAGCGATTCGGGGTTGTAGATGACCCAAAACCCATGTCCAAGCTCACCTATTTATAGGCAAACCCCAAGGAGTGATCTGCAAACCCTCAGACGCGGCAAACGACGCAACGGCGCACCTCGAACGACACCGGCGACCAACGGGCAATGCCCATTGGACAATTACGGCGGTCGCCGTGATTTTGCCTGCGGCGGGCACGCGGCGGTCGCCGTAAATGCGGCGGTCGCCGTCGTTAGGCCTGTCGCGGCCAGCTAGAAGCTGACACGCTGACATCTCGGGCCCAACCACGGCGGTCGCCGTTTCTGAACGGCGGTCGTCGTTTCCCCCTTTTCCCGCCCATTCGGCTTTGAACGAGCTTGACGATAAACCGGGATAAAAATTATCGTACGCGAACGACAATTAAACTCCAAGGCATGATGTCTGTATATTATTTCACTGAGAAAAATATTATAGATACAGAGCACATTACAGAATGTCTCAAACTACCTGAATTAAATCCGACGTACACAACGGGTACCCGGGAAAATTCCATAATTCCCAAAATAACCTTACAAAAATACGGGGTATCACAAAAAGCAAAACAAAAAATGACCCACCAGAGTCATCGACAAAAATCAAAAACACGTTTAAACACCTCTCTTTGTATATGATTACATGCGAACAATGGTATGAATGGAAAAGATTTACACTTTGTATCCTGAATCCTTATAATCCAAAGAATAATGATATCTCATGGTTCCTAAACCAGTGTGATAACAATGTGACATATGAAATGACAAATACATGTATTTTCTCCATCCAAATGCAAACAAGACTTTCTCTGCTTTGGAAAATTGATAGCAATATCAGAAATGAAATGACAAGTTTATGCACTTACTTTCTCATAACAATTACAACACATCTAGTGTGTGGGAAAATTAAAATTGAAAATCGAAGAGCTTTAGAATATCGGATGCGTAGTCATGGTATGCAGATAGGAATCTCCTCTGAGATCTATCTTCATAAGGAACTCTAGGAGGCTCATTATGACTCTTTGAAGGATTGCACTCGAAAAAACTGTGATTACTATGAACGTCGGAACAAGACCCCTTATTGTCTTTGGATATGGGGCAATCTTTCAATTGGTTTTTTATGAAGATCACAACATGGAATTGCCGTGGAATCGGGAAGAAAACCTTATGGATGGATGTCAAATCCTTCTGTAAAATTGAACGAATTCAATTAATTGCACTCTTTGAGACAAGAACAAACAAAGAACCAAGCGAAAAAGTGTGGAGAAAAGCGGGCTTTGATCAATTCTACTGTGTCTCGGCTACGGGCTTCTCATGTGGTATTTGTGTTATGTGGAAAACCTACCAACTTACAAATGAAATCCTAGAAAATTGACCACATTGAAACAAGGTTTATCACTATCAAATATATAAATCAGTTCATGAACAAAAAGCTAATGCTAATCCTAACTTATGCTCCACCCAATGAATCTGCAAAGCCTGTATTCTGGGAAGGACTCGTCTCCTTTATTAAAAATTGTTCTCTTCCGTGCATTGTTATGGGAGATCTGAATGAAATTCAAGACCCTTTTGAAAAACTAGGTGGTCTTATACCACCTTTGGCAAAATTTACAAGATTACAACATTTCAAGAATGAATGTGAACTATTGTATACTCCGATCCAAGGCAATATCTATACCTGGCTAACAAACATTACAGAAATAGATAACATTTATGAAAAACTGGATAGGGTACTCATTCATCACCAAATCCTTCAATGGTATCCTGATATCTGTACCAAATATTTTGCTTTTACCAGCTCTGACCATTGTCCCATATCTATTGAGCTCGAATCAACAATACCCTTTAAAAATCAACCGTTCAAATTTGAGAAAATTTGGATGACTAGAAAAGACTTTAGAAATGTTGTCAAACAAGTGTGGAGAACCAACTACCATGGATTAAGATTGTATAATCTTGTATCCAAAACAAAACTACTTAAGAAACATGCCAAGATCTGAAACAAAAGCACTTTTGGCAACGTATTCACTCAATTACAAACAATAGAAAAATAGCTCTCTGATATCCAAACTGAGATTTATACTAATCCTACAAATGATCTCATTAAAAAACAAATTAGAATCATAGAAAAAAAAGAAAAACTTCTATGTTTCCAAAAAATCTACTAGAATCAAAGAGCAAAAGTCAAACACATTAAATTGAACGATACAAATACTAGCTATTTTAATAAAATAGCTAGTGGAAGAAGAAATAAAAAAATTATAAAAGAAATTAAAACACAAGAAGGAACAAGCATTACTGGAGAAGAAAACATTAGAACTGAAATAAAAAATGATTTCATTAAAAGATTCAGAAGCGAAAATATGAACCAAAGACTATTTCAAGAAAACCTCGAATTAATTCAGTCTCAAATCTCTACAGAGGACGATCTAGAATTAATAAGAAACGTATCCAATGAAGAAATTAAGAAAGTTGTCTTTAGCATTGGCTCTGACAAATCACCAGGGCCTGATGGTATGACAACAGAATTTTACCAGAAAAATTGGGATATTGTAGGTCTCTCTGTTATTCAAGCAGTTAAAAGCTTTTTCCTTTCCTGGAAATTGCTCAAACAAATAAATCACACATTCATCTCCTTGATCCCAAAATGTGACAACTCAAACTCTACTAATCACTATAGACCCATAAGTCTATGTTCCACAATTTATAAAATAATCTCGAAGATCATAACAACAATACTTAAACAAACCATGGAGAAAATAATTCATCCCCTTCAGGGTGCGTTTGTTGCTAACAGAGCAATTCAAGATAATATCCTGATTGCCCATGAAATCTTTCACTCTTTCAAATCGAAAAAAGAAACTGAAGGCTTCATTGCGCTAAAATTAGATATGGAAAAAGCTTATGGCAGAATTGAATGAAATTTCATCATTAAAACTATGGAAAAGTTTGGATTTCATGAAAAATTTATCAACTGGATAAGAGAATGCATTACAACGGTATCATTTTCGGTACTTGTAAACAACGGACCCACCGAAATATTTAAACCGACAAGAGGACTACGTCAGGGTGACCCCCTTCCTCTTTTCCTATTTATTTTAGGATCTGAAATCCTTGATAGGAAACTACAAATTGCCTCAGAACGACCACGTAATCCTCTAGGATTCCAAATCACTCAACAAGGATCAAGATTTCCATTTATGGCTTTCGCGGATGACATTGTGATTTTCTCAAGAGCTAAACAAGAACATTGTAAAGAAATCAAGGACATTATTGATGACTATTGCAAAATATCATGACAAAAAGTGAATTTTCATAAATCGGCATTTCAAGTCACAAAAAAGGTTACCAATCAAAAGAAACTAGCAATACAAGGTATCCTCACAATCACAAACATGATATCTCTCGAAAAATACCTCGGTTGCCCTATCATTAATGGTATGGTCAATTCAAATACCTTTGTTGATCTTTTAATTAGCAGCCAACAATAACTTTTTAAATGGAAAGCAAATTCTCTCTCTCAAGCAGGAAGAACAACACTAATAAAAACCAACCTGTCAACAAGACCAAACTATCTTATGCAAAGCTTTATGTTACCTACACACACACAATGAACTTGATAAGTTAAATAGATATTTCTTTTAGAACAAAGACAGTTCCTATAAACCTCTGATAGGCTGGGATAAAATATGTAAACCAACACAACAAGGAGGCCTTTGATTTAGAAAATCAAAGGACATTAATAAAGCCCTACAATTCAAATTACTATGGAAAATATTAGGAGAACCGAATAACTATTGAGTTAGAGTCGTTACTGAAACATAATTGAAAACAATCCATTTATTTCATTATGAGAAAAAAAGAAATTGCTCTTGGCAATGGTCCAAAATGACTGAACTCATTAAGGAATTCAAGTCTAGACTAATTTGGCAAGTTGATAATGGCAGAACAATCAAATTCTGGGTGGATAACTGGGTCTTAAGGACCCCTCTAAGTGATATCATAAACACACAAACAATCCTAAATAAGGATGCACTGGTAGCAGACTTTATGCTTCCAAACAAAATCTGGAATAAGGACCTAATAGAACAATTGTTACCTCGTGACTTAGCAAAAAAAATAACATCCATCCCAATACATTTTAATGATATTCATGATAGAATGTACTTGAAAACGAGTAAAAATGGTTGGTTCTCTACGAACTCTGCTATGGAATTGATTAACAAAAACAAGAGGTATATACTGTATATGATTCGTCATGGATCTGGAAAATGGACACATACCCCAAAGTTAAAAATTTTGCTTGGAAAATAATAACAAACGGATTACCAACAAAAGTGAGATTAGCAGAAAAAGGTGTATCAATCCCCCATGGTTGTATACGATGCAATGTTCAATTAGAAGATTTGAATCATCTCCTATTCAAATGAAACACACCTTGAAAACATTAGAAAATATGAACTATCATACGTATGGTATTATTACTTCACTAAATTTAGGAAGCAAAAAAATCAATGAAATCATTGATGAGATTCGACAAAAAACTGATACATCACAATTCATAGAATTAATGATTTCTTGGTGGGGAATCTGGTTTTATAGAAACCAACAAAGCTTTGGAAAAACAAATGATAATGATGACTCCATAAAAGATGTACCAATTTATATTAGAACTCAAATTGAGAACTGGAACAAGACGAAAAGGTGGAACCTTGACTGCTTAGCAGAAGAGAGACCTAAAACTCGTAGAATGAATAATGCCAGACGATCAATAAGGAAATGGAAAAAACTCCCGAAAAATATTATTAAAATTAATACAGATGGATCCACAAAAACTAATGGTGAATCTAGCTTTGGCTATATTCTCAGGAACAGTACGGGCAAACCAATCTTCCTCTTTGGGAAAAAGTGTGATACCTCAACCCCTTTAAAAACAGAAACGCTAGCAGTAAGAAATGTCTTGATAAAGGCCTATGAATTATGCATTACCGACATTCATCTTGAATGCGACAACCTAACCATTGTGAATGTTTTGAATCAAATCTGGCACTGTCCATGGGATATTGAAATGCTAATTTATGATATCCTGTGTATTTTACAACTTTTCTCTTCAGTACAGATTTTTCATGTCTTTCGAGAAACAAACGTGGTGGCCGACTTCATCGCTAAGGAGGTCCAGCTGAGTTCCTTAAAAGATATTCGAACACATCTAGAATTTATAATTCGCATCCAAAATGATGCTTTAAACTGAGAAACCGGCTTTATGTGGTTTCCAGTCTAATTTTTACCTAATAAAAAAAAAAGTCTCAAACCAACAAAACCGCAATATTCCACCAACGTGGGGGTGAAATTGTAATCTCCTTGTCCTACTTTCTATCTTCTTTCGGCTTCCAAAACCGGAAAACCCTAATCTCCTCTTTCTTCTCTATCGCCTCCATCACTCTCTCTTTTCGTTCACCTCTTTTGCAGAATCTATCAAACTTCTACTCGTAGCTCGTAAAATCAGATTTCCAAGGTTAGATCTCTCGTTCAATTTCGCCTTTCTTTCTACTTGAATTTTCGAAGCCCTAATTTTTGAGTTAAATTTCTTATTTTGTTTGTTTATTTATGAAGGTTCAGGAAGAAGATGGGCGAAACAAGAGACAACGAATACGATGAAGATCTTGTTGATTACGAAGAAGAGGAGGAGAAGGTTCCCGACACCGCTCCCGCCAAAGTTAACGGAGAATCTGGGAAAAAGTGAGGACTCTGATATGCTATTTCTGCTTTCTGTTGTGTTTCTTCTTTCAATAATCTTGGTTGTCCCGATCTGAGTTATCTAGCTATTTTAAGCTCAAATAGGTTACTTTTACTCTATTATGAGAGTATGAAGATCGAGCTTTGATCTCTGTCAGAATTTTTCAAGTTGCTTTTTTTATTGAACTTGAAAAACGGCCCTATAATTTTACCCGAATTGGTCAGCGTTTCACTTTAAGCTATGATAAACTGTATCAATCTGAGAGCTTATAAAATTTGCTTCATAAACACATTTAACTGCATAGACTATGATTAATATGATTGATGAATGCAATTTAGTGCGCTCTTAATAAAAAAACAAACTTTTGGTTTAGTAAGGTGATGGGTAAATGGGGGGATCGTACCTCTAAGGTGGAAAATGAAAAAAATAAGGTAATCAAAGAGAGGCTGAGTTGGATTTATTGAGATTTGTATAGAAGATTGAAGACACATGAGATAGTGGAAGAAGTTGAGAAAGTGGACAAAGGTTTCACCAAGTGACAAAATCAAGTGCCTAATTCTGTTATATCAATATGAATTTGAGATGTTTCTACCACATGTTATGATTTCTTTTAAATTTGTTTTTTGACAAGCTTTTGTACAAGATGGGATGGGAGATATGTGGTCTTTTTGCTGCCACTTGGGTGCTATGAATTTTATGATACAGGGCCTCTGTTATTTAGTGAACATACTTTTTGAGCTTAAGTCATCATGGTTTTTGCAATACATCTATGGGCCCACCCTTATCTAGGAATTCTATTTTGAAATTGAGTATTTTCTTTTGATATTATTTATCTGTTCTCGCCACATATAATTAGAATATGTTACAATAATGTTGGGTTGTTTGAAGCACGCTACATTAAGAGTTGCCTTGTGTTGTTTGCTTGTTGTTTGGCTGCTTTTCCCATTTAGCTTAAGCTTTGCTTCTCAAGTGTAATATTTTTCTTTCTTTTTGAATAATAGTGTGTTAAAACACGGATCATTACTAAAATTCTATTTATGCTGTGCTCAGGGGCTATGTTGGAATTCACAGTTCAGGGTTTAGAGACTTCCTCCTCAAGCCGGAGCTACTTCGTGCAATTGTAGACTCTGGTTTTGAGCATCCTTCTGAAGGCAAGATATCAACTAATCTCTGTGGCTTACATGTCATTATAAAACTTCCCAATTTTCTTACTAATTGGGAAAAATATTAATTTGTTATCTTAGGAAAGATTGATAGAGCTGGGTCAGTTTTTCACTTTCATATAAGATGATGTGATGCTGAAGTTAGCTGTGGTACTATAACACAGATGTACTTTGAGATTTATTGACTCACTAGTTCTGAACTGATCTCTCATATATACCAATTTGCTTTGTTGTTTCATTTTCAGGTAATCCATTTTAGTCACTGCTTTGTTGGAGCTGTAAATTGCTCTGGTAAACCTTTCAATTAAAAAGGATCAGGGAGGTCATGTTTTACTGACTGAAGGTTCCATTGCCCCCATTTTATTTGGAAATTTACCAGTGCAACACGAATGTATCCCTCAAGCAATCTTGGGGATGGATGTCATTTGCCAAGCTAAATCTGGTATGGGGAAGACTGCTGTTTTTGTCTTATCCACGATGCAACAAATTGAGCCTGTTGCAGGGCAAGTGGCTGCACTAGTTATGTGCCATACCAGGGAGCTAGCTTATCAGGTAAATCACTTAAAATTCCAATATATTAGAATTTTCCTCGTGATTTTGTGAATAATCATTCTGAATTAAGAAGTATTGCCTTTGTAGATTTGTCACGAGTTCGAGCGATTCAGCACATATCTGCCTGATATCAAGGTTGCTGTCTTCTATGGTGGTGTCAACATCAAAATTCACAAGGATTTGTTGAAGAATGAATGCCCTCACATTGTTGTGGGTACTCCTGGGAGGATACTTGCATTGATAAGAGACAAAGACCTCTCTTTGAAGAATGTGAGGCATTTCATCCTGGATGAATGCGATAAAATGCTTGAGACATTAGGTATGTGGTTTTTGTACTTGTATCTGATTTTGTTCACTTCTTTTTGCAATTTTGTTAAAACTGATTTTTATCACCTCATAATTCTTTTTTTTTTTTGGTACAAATCATCTCATGATTCTTTGAGCATAGCAGTTTGCTTAACTCGTGTGGTGAATTTTTTTCCAGACATGAGAAGAGATGTACAAGAGATTTTCAAGATGACTCCACATGATAAGCAAGTAATGATGTTCTCTGCGACACTCAGCAAGGAGATTCGTCCAGTATGCAAGAAATTTATGCAAGATGTAATGTCCCATGGCCAGCTCTTCTTGAATTTGAAGTCTTCCTTTTTCATAATGCCAGCTGTCTACTGGAGATGCTTACAATATAGATGACGTGGTCCCTGATGCCATCTGCTGTCTGCTTTGAAGTATCTTTTTGTCTTCCTTTTCCTGTCAATGACAGATTATTGGGAGATGGGAGGATGCTGGGAAAGAGGCCGCGCTGGTCTTGATTTGTAAATGTTCCCATGTTTGATTTTGTTTACATTTCTAGATATAGCATTTAGGGCTGGGGTTTGTTGCTTTTCTAGTCAGTCTCTTTTGAGATATGAGTGCTCGGTACTTGATGTTTCTGAGTATGCTTTCAGTTGAGTGGCGGTGTGTCTTGAGCCACAGTGACACTGCTGTGTAAGTAACTGCAAGGAGACAAACTGGGGGACCTGAGAGAGATGTTCAGGCAACTTCATTTCTAATGGAATCTTTTTTGCTTGAGGAAGCTGCTAATTTACTATGACATTTCTTCCTTTCAGCCTATGGAAATATATGTGGATGATGAGGCAAAGTTGACTCTACACGGTCTTGTACAGGTACATTCTTCAAAATTGATTATATGATTTATATCCAATGTTTCAATGGTTTTGTTGAAGTATTTGACATGAATCTCCCTCTGAATTTATTATTTATGTGGCAGCACTATATCAAATTGACTGAGTCAGAGAAGAATCGTAAGCTGAATGATCTGTTGGATGCTTTGGACTTCAATCAAGTTGTCATCTTCGTCAAAAGTGTCACAAGAGCTGCAGAGTTGAACAAGCTCCTTGCGGAGTGTAATTTCCCATCCATCTGTATCCACTCAGGCATGTCACAAGAAGATAGGTTTGTATCTTGGAAGCCTTTTTAAGCAAGGTCCTGTTGTTTTACACTTTGTTCATTTGAGGGTTGGGTCTAGGTTGCTGTTACGATAGTATGTTACTGTTATTTGCACCTACTGTCATAGCTTATTGACTGTAGCATGTCTTGTTTTTCTTGTATTAAAATAATTCCAGATGCTCCTTTTTTGTAGTATTCTTCCATGATATGTGCTTTAAAAGCTAAAAAATTTTAACCTTCTTTTGTTTGTATTTTTTGTGATCAACATATCTCTGCTCTTGATATAGTAGTGTCCATGGTAATGTTACTTCTACATTATATTCTAGGTGTTTGGTGTGCATGTTGTATTTTTTTATGTTGTGCTGGTTCTGTATTTCGGGTGCTGGCTCTTGATATAGTAGGTGTTTGGTGTGCATGTTTGGTGTGCATGGATGTTTTGCAATCATTCTGCTTTATATTTATTGCTTGACTAATCTGCTGATACCAAATAAATTTTAACTAGGCTTACAAGGTACAAGGGCTTCAAAGAAGGGCACAAGAGGATTCTTGTAGCAACAGATTTAGTGGGCAGGGGAATTGACATTGAACGTGTCAATATTGTCATCAACTATGATATGCCAGATTCTGCAGACACTTATTTGCACAGGGTCAGTGCTGTATTTCTCTCTATAAGTTTCTGAACTTCATCGTTTGGGTAGAGATTGCTGATGCTTTTGATATATGAAATTTGAATCAATGTATCAGGTTGGTCGAGCTGGTAGGTTTGGCACCAAAGGGCTTGCAATTACGTTTGTTTCATCCTCCTCAGACTCTCAGACTCTCAATCAGGTTGAGAACTGGTGTCCTCACTTTTTCTGCTATCTTATCTTATATATTTCCAATTTCCAACAACATACCTATTTTTCGGTTGCAGGTTCAGGAAAGGTTTGAGGTAGACATCAAGGAGCTCCCTGAGCAGATCGATACCTCTACATACAGTAAGGCTTTTAATTCCTTGTCTGCTTGTATCATTGGTCTTCATGCATATTCTCTCTTCAATTTGCAAGAGCCCCTCTTGCTCATGGTGTTAATTGATATCTTTTCCTTTTTTTTGCCTCTGCTTTGCTCAATTGTTACTAGTTAAAATCTTGATCATAGTTTGTGGTTCTGGTTAATGCAGTGCCATCATAGGAGATCTCTTGATTGAGTGCATCTTGGAGTATCAGAGAGTGATCGAATGGCTTGTCTATGGATGAGCATGGCATCTGAGGCCACATGTTTTCTGCCCTTTGCTTCATTCTGTATTAGATATATCAAGTAGCATTTATGGTACTGATGTTTGGGTTGCGAATAGACAGTTTGTTGATACAATGATGTCGACATCTATGGGCGCTCTTGTAGTTTCTTATATTTTAGCATTATCCGGAAGAACACCCAGCTTTTGAAGTAGCTTTCTTTCCAATCAGTGTCTTGGGTGAAAGTTTAGTATCTGTTATATTCTGCTAATGTTTTTGGGTTCAGATTCTTACCTTGCTTAGCTCCATGCACTTCTGGATTTGTTGGGTTGAGCAAGTAAAGTATTAGCTTTTGGCAGATTGAAGATAGCAGTTGCTATTATAGTAAATCAGCTATTAGTGTTGCTGTTTTGTGTGATATTATTATAAGATTGATAGGAGGACTAATTCTAATTACCGACACAATTGAGTAACAAGTACGAGCACTTTGTTGGTGTCTGAATAAATCCAACGGCTGTGACCGGCTTTACAGTAAAAAGTGAACTTAAAACTTGATTGACAAGTAGAGATGGCCCGGTTTTGGAACCGGCTGTTCCGATTCTCATTTTCATGAAACCGGAACCGGTCAAACCCGAGTCTAGAGGTTCCGTTTTTGTTCCCGGTTTGAACTGAACCAGGAACCTTTTGCTAAGCTCTGGATGAAAAGCTTGCAGACTTATTACCTCCAATGTCCTCCTTTGCAAAGCTCTTTTAGGTTCCCTACCCGAAGAACTTGAAAAACAAGTCTCAATGTTTTGAGTAATACGACCTTTTTTTTTTTTTTTGATAGAAAGGCATAAAATATTATATAAGAGAAACCGAAAACCAATTACAAGCCAAATAAATTAGCAGATGAGAGAACAAGAATACCATTGCTAAAGCAGACAAGGCAAGGAAAGACCAAACAAAACAACCAAAAACAAAGAACATGACATGGTGCAAAGGGAAGAAAGATTTACTCACTGCGATAATCATTTGACCATTAAACAGATCAAGAGAGTCGAAAACCAGTCTAACAAGCAAAGGAAAAACAAGCACCAAAATCCAAAGCCAGCATACAGAAACGAGAACAACAAAATTAAAAGCGACCAACAACGAAACAAAGACAAGAACAATAAAATTAAGAGGAGCTTGTTGCAGAAAAGAACCCAAAAGCGCCCAAATTGAAGCTCCAAACAGCATGCCGACAGGGATGGAATGGTGAACCCCAAACTGGATCTGCAAGAACATGCATGCAGATGGAGAAAAGGCAGCCACCGGACCAAAAAAACGAAGTGCAAGTCGATTGGAACCCAGGGGAAACACCGATCGGCTGTTGGACGAAAACCCCCAATCTTGAACTGCAAGACAAACAAGCAGTTGGAGAAGAGGCGTCGGCCATATGAAATCCATGAAGCACACAACCGACAGGAACCCGGAAGATCGAAGACGACTGAGCGGCAGCAGCAGAGGAACCCGACGACCGAAGGAGGGCGGCGACCAAACGCAAGCAACAGAGGCGCCGACGAGCAGAGCATAACGGCAAGCAACAGATGAACCCGGAAAATTGCTCCAGTGGCGACAGCAAACCCACACAACCGAACGGAAACCTGTACAACGACGCCGGCGACCCGAGCAAATCCAACGGACCTCGACGGCCAGAGAAGACAGAGAACCAGAGCAAAGGGAAGAAGAGGGAGGAAACCCACAGAAGACCTGTACAAACAGAGAAGGGAGCAGAAAACGAAAGACCTGTACAAGGAGGTGGAATCAGGTGGCGGCAGAGATGAAGATCGGGACAGTGGCGGCGAAACCCTCATAAAGAAGAAAAACCCTCACAAGGAGGGAGAAAGATTTCCTCCCAGAGGAGAGGTAAGCGTTTCCTATCGTCATTTTGAGTAATACGACCTTTAAATTACAACAACCAACCTGGAAAGCAAATAATAGCATTCCTTAAGCTCAAGTCATAGAATAATTGCAGGATTATGGCTCCTCCTAATCCCTATATAATTGCTACGAAATGAGTGCCTAAAAACAATTAAGCAAAGCTATTCACAGAATCGTTAGTGCATCAGTTTCAAGAATTATCCTCAGCTTGATTGGCATGCCATACTCTGCTTCTGCAGGATCTGCTACTTCAGTCAAACAGTCACAGTGTTACAAAAAATGGAGCAATTGGACAATTTGATGGACAAGTTTCAACTTGGTGGAAAAAGTACTTTCAGCCGCCTATAAGATGCACTCAACCAACATGCCCATTTCCTCCAACCAAAAGTGGCTTGTTAACTATGATACAAATGAGTACTGGAATTCTTTGAAATATATATGAACTAGTCTTAACATGTCTTTGTTATAAGTACTTCAGATCGATCTTAGGGCTCGTTTGGTTTGTTAGAAATAAGGTCAAGGAAACGGTATATTAGAGGTCAGCCCATCATAGAGTGTTTGGTTGTCCTCCTCAATGGATTGATACCATTTCCATCCTCTAATACTTACCCAATTTATTACCTCCCATTTCAGCCCAGATTTCAACCCAATATTTCACGGATCCGACTTCTCATGCGAAGGTGTAGAAGAATAATAAGAGATGTCGTCGTGACGGCGTGGTTGACTGAGTGGGGTAAGGTGGGTGAGCAGGTCGAGGCGGTGGCGGCGTTATTCGCCTTGTCGTCGACGGAAAGGAACTCTTTCATCGCCGCCAGGATGCGGTCGTCGAGGACGCCCCTGACGGAGATGGAGGGGCACCGCCGCATTGGTAGGGATGAGATCGGCGTTGTAGGTGATGAGATCTCGTCCGAGGAGTTGTCAGTGACGAGATGTCCGGCGAGGGGTGGGAATAAGGAGAGGGCCTTAGACAATGTTCTAAAAATCCCAGCAGGCTAGGCGTTAGGCGGGTGACCGTCTAGGAACCGACTGGATCCGTCTAGACGAGAAGAATCCTCAAATATTGTGAAAGTTGCAATATCTTAGAAGATGACGGATGTATTAACATATACAATAAGACCCATAATATAATATCAAATCTCATTTCAATATAGTTTTATAAAAATTAATAAATTTGAAAAAATATAATCAAATAATCATATGAATTATGCATTAATTTTTAGTTCCCCCGCCTAATCTCTAAATCCCCTCATCATCCAACTCTCGCCTAGCCACTTTTAGAACATTGGACTTACAGAGACAACATGAGATAGCCATGGCCACCCAAATTTTGGAATTGTGCAGATCTGATTTTGCCTCCCACGATTCCTCTTTCCCTTCCAATTATATATATGCAACCAAACAGATTTCGCTATAAACCCTTTCTCTTTCTTTTCCTCTTTTGGAAAGTCAATCTTTCCGTTTCTTTTCCACCACCACAACCAAACGGGCCCTTAAGGTATACATTTTGTTTCAGGCTCTACATTTTAAGAGGTACTCTGGTCTACATTTGAATGGAACAAGGCATTTGAACAACCCCAAGAACCACATCTCCTTAGCATACTGCTTGTGGAGGTAAAAATAACGGAATTTTCACATGATATCCTTGATTTTTTGCAATTTTCGTGTGATATCCGAAGGTTTAAACTATTTCGCGTGATATCCCTGAGGTTTTGAATTTTTTTATCAAATACCCTTGACGTTATAAACTGTTAAATTTTTGCCAAAATCTCATGTCAACCGTTAACTTAGAAAAAATAAAAGGCAAAAGAAAAAAAACTAATGAGAAAGACTACCCCGATAATTTTTGGTTCCCCTCCCCCAATTCACTAGTGCCCCGATACTCCACTCCACCTTCTTCTCACCCTCTTTTCCATCTTGCTTGCTCCATCTTGCCTTCTTCCAGTGGCTTGTCGACGGTGGGCGACGACTGGTGAAGAGCGCGACCACGACGGTTGGAGCTTGGCGAGCGGTGACGAGGTAAGATCCGAACAAGTTTAATTTGGGTTGGATTGATATTTGTTGGTGAAATTGTTGTGTCTTCATAGCAAATTCTACTTTTAAATCATTTTTAATACGAATTTTCTAACCTAGGGCATAGGTAAGCAACTTATAATGGAAAAATATGCTAGATATTTCTAATTTAGAAATTTTAAATTTTTTATATGGATTTTTATTATTTTAGTAAGCTTTACTATTTACAATAATATTTTTCAAAACGAGTATCGTATACCTAGTTAGGAAAACCGTTATTCATATTCATCTTAGATTTGACTAAATCATGATTATTTTAAATCCGAAAACATAATTTATGTGACTAAAATCATGTGCGTTGTACTTCTTTGCTTTTGTTGAGTGAGTTGATCTAGGTGGAAACTGAGTTGTTCCGATTGTGGTCGTGGTTGTGTTTGAGGCTCCTGAAGATCTATTGTAGGCAACGTCAAGGTGGTCGAGACTCCTGAAGATCCCTCATTTAGGTGAGGGCAACGTTATGGTAGTCCATTCAGCACTTGCCTATGATTCATCTTGTTTGACCCATGTTCTGGTGACATTGTCTCTTGATTTGTGCTTGACTCACCTCTCTCTCTAATTCGTTTGGCCCGATTTTGTTTTGTTGTATTTTTTTTTTTTGCTTTTTTATTCTTAATCGGTTTTCGGTTACCGATTTATCGGCCTTTCGAGTTTTCCGAAGTTGTTGTCGATACTCGATTTTTTACCTTATCAAAAAAAAAACCTATGAAATTCTTTCTTTATATAAAAAAAACCAAAGCACCGAATCGGGTCAGGCAATCCGGACCCGGAGTATTTGAATTTAATCAGCTTCAATTAGCAAACAGTTGCACATTTGCCGGCCGCTGCCCCTAAACCACCATAAACACTCCCCATTTCTCATGTTCGCGTTCAAATTTGCTGCTTACAGGCCATCGCCATCAAGTTTTTATAGGTATTCTGATTTCACTTTGAAACTTGTTTTCTAGTTTTTTTTGGGGTTTTTCTCTTCGTCATGCTTGTGCTTTCAAGGATAAATGTTTGTATCTTTTGTATTGCTGAGCTTTGTAGTGATATTTAGCTGCAAGGATACTTGGGATTTGCCCAACTTTTTATAATCTGTCATTTTGAACCTGGTCTTGATATTGAAAAATACTAATTGTTGAAATTTAGAGGGATCAAATTGGGGTTGCTTTGATGTGATTCTTTTTATGAATGCTTCATTTCGGCCCGTTGTAGTCATTTAGGTTTCTTGCTTTCTTGTCATACTTGGGATTCTAGGCTAGAAATTGCTTGCTATTTATCCTAATGTGAATCTAGGTTATGGCTATGCAACTTCTTGCTGTTGTTTTTGATAATTTCACCGTTGAAATTTTGACAGAATTCCTTTTGGGGGAAACATTGTTTTTTCAGTTTTTGATAATTGAACTGTCTGTTTAATTACTCTATGCTTAATTCTTTCGTTCAAGATTGAGCTGCATGTTTAAAATTAGTCTTTTTGTTTTATGCTTTGAAACAGAAACTGATTTTCCTGTGTGAGATGCGCCTATAGATGTAGCTGCTCAGCTTCTTATGTCCTCTTTTTTCTATATCAAATGGGGTACACAGGGTTTGAACAAGGTATTTTACTGGGCAGGCAACTCAAGACCACCCTCGACAAGTGCTCTTTAGCTCTGGACAAAATGCCTCCACCCGTGGTCAACGATTCAGACCGTTATTGCTATAGCCCAACTCTGATCTGGAATCCTCAGGTTGAAGAATACTTTGTGAAAGCATATGGTGCTGACCATTTTGCTCGCATCTCTAAAGCCCTCACTCGCCCATCTTGCTACTCTTGCATTCGTGTCAATACCCTCAAAACAACCACTGATGCTGTCACCCAGAAGCTGCTAAGTATGCTGAAGACAACGCGAGTAGCTAATGTTGTTGTCAAGTGCCCGATACCCGAGTTAGACTATGTGGTGTTTGTCCATGGTACCGGGCCCCACAGAATCGATTACCAGCCTGCGCCCTTAAAAGAGGTAATCGTGAGTCGGAAATGTGCTGAGGCAGTGCTTCGTGGTGCTCAGATATTTGTACCCGGTGTTTTGGCTTGTAGCCCGCGTGTTGAGGAAGGTGATGTGGTAGCTGTTTCTGTTGGAATTGAGCAAGCTGAAGCGGATGGTAAATGGGCAATCGGGATAACTCGTGGGGTCATCCTCAAGGGCTTGCAAACCGATGCTCAGTACTCCCAAAGGAAGGGCTTATATATTGGACAAGGTACCACAATGATGTCTAGGGCTGGGATTTTCCGCGCTTTGCAGGGAGTTGCTATATGTATGAACAACCGAGTGTATGACTTGCCTTCTTTTAACAACGTGCTTGAGGGCGAGATATTTCTCCAGAACCTACCAAGCATCATTACTGCACATGTCCTGGACCCTCAAAAGGGCGAGAGGATAATCGACTTGTGTGCTGCCCCTGGCGGGAAAACGACTGCCATTGCAATGCGCATGAACGACGATGGGGAGGTTGTTGCGGTGGATAGATCCCACAATAAGGTGCAGGGTGTTCAAAACCTAGCTCATGAGATGGGGTTCAAGTCTATAGTCGCATACAAGCTAGACGCTCTTAAATCCGTTGCCCAGGAAAGTGATCTTCACGAGTCTTGTCCCTTGAACGCTGCTCAAGAAACTCTCGCTTCCACTGAAAATGTGAATCTGGATTCAAGTGGTGCCAAAACAGACAAGAAGAGAGCCAAACAGAGATTCAAAAACGGGCCTGGGAAGAACCAAGTTAGCGGCGCTAGAGTAGAGAAGTCGAAAGGATTCCCGCCCAACAGCTTTGACCGCGTCCTCCTCGACGCTCCTTGTTCCGCACTTGGCCTAAGGCCGCGTTTGTTTGCAGGGGAGGAGACGATGGAGTCTTTAAGGAGCCACGGGAGGTATCAGAAGAAGATGTTTGATCAGGCTGTGCAGTTGGTTCGCCCCGGGGGAGTACTCGTCTACTCAACGTGCACGATAAGTCCAGGTGAAAACGAAGGGCTGGTTCGCTATGCGCTGGATACATACAAGTTTCTGTCTTTAGCCCCGCAACATCCAAGAGTGGGAGGACCAGGCTTGGTTGGGAGCTTCAAACTCTCTGATGGGTATGTTGAGGAATGGCTGAGACCGGGCGAGGAAGAACTCGTTCAGCGCTTCGATCCGTCTTCGTTGGACACCATTGGCTTTTTCATAGCCAAGTTCAACGTTGGGTCCAAAGAGATCTGATTCCTTTGGCAATGCTTCGCCTTTCCAGTGTAATAGGAGCTAAAAAAAGGGAATCTGAGTGTTTGATTTTCATTCTCTGCATCATTACTTGATCCATGTTTTGGTCATTGTGATGGAGAAATGGGAAACTACAGGCACTATCACATAACAAGGGTCAAAACATAATGTAATTTGAAATTTCAACATTACAACATTGGATTACTCACTAGCCAAGGCTGGTCTTTTCTGAGTTGGCTTTCTTAGTTTTGATCTACTGTTGCTACCTTTGTAATTAAAAGTTCACGTAATCAAATTAAGTGCGAGGCATCCTTCGAAATTAACAATGCTTTCATACTGAGCCACAAACTGCTGTTACAAGCTCTCAAAGACTACAACTATACAGTTACGTGACATGGACTTCCTGCCATGACTTGGCAGCAACCTCGCTGGTGCCTGGAAACCACAAAATAAAACCATAGTTGTTAGTTAAACCTAGAGTTAATAGTATTTTTTACGGTATTCGTATCAACCCATAATGCTGATAGAGAGTGATTTGTGTAATGTACCTTCTTTTTAGGCTGAGGTTTCCGGTGCAGCTGGAGATTGTGCAAGCTTACCAGGATTCTGGTCAAATGCATAAGCACGTTTGGCAGAGTCGAGGGTATTAGACAGTAGCATGGCGATTGTCACAGGTCCCACGCCACCTGGAACAGGGGTAACAGCTGATGCTACCTGGATTGCCTCTTCGTAGCATACGTCACCACAGATGTTGAATCCTTTCTTGCAGTTTGGATTCTACACAATGGTTGGAGTATATGATCATTGGTTGATTTAGTATATACTAACTGATACAATCAAGAATCACTAAAAAGAGGAAGGAGCATTCACCTTAACGGTGTTGGTCCCAGCATCAATCACAACAGCACCTGGCCTTAGCCAGCTTCCTCTAACAAGATTGGGCATGCCGGCATCAGTGATCACGATTTCAGCTTCACGGGTTATCAGCTGAGGATTCTGCGTGAATTCATGGACGACACTGACGGTAGTAAAGTACCTCTGCTAGCCAAGATGACACGAAAACATAACGAAAACCGTCAAGCTACAAATAACAATAAACATTATTCATTACCTGTAGCAACAATGAACTGGGGATTTCTGAAAACATGATATAAATCAATACCTGTAGCAACAATGAAGTGGGGAGTCCAACAATCTTGCTACGTCCAATTACAGCTGCATTTTTTTCTGTGATTTCAAAACCGGACCTTAAGATTAACTCGATGCAGGCCTTTGCAGCACAAGGAACAAATAAGGGCTCCCTTCCTCTCAAAGCGAGACTGCCCATATTAATAGGATGGAAACCGTCTACGTCTTTTTCGGGGCTGATAACATCCAGAATTTTCTCTTCATTAACATGCTGCAGAAATAAGAGCTTTGCGTTATGTATGCAGAGCAATTCATCCAACGCATAAACGCAACAGACATTAATAACCTCTAAGAACCAAGACGTCCACAGATACATTCGAGATCAAAGTCACCAGCTAAACATTTCATCTAATCATATCTAAATCATCTCCGATAGAGATTAAAAAGGACTTGGCCCTTCCCAGAACCATAAATGGGGTAAAAGAATGTGTATACCACTTAATTTAGAAAGCATATTAAGATTCTAGCACTGACATGAAAAGTGTGTGTTGCTTTGAAATGCCTGTTTGCCTAGGACATATGGGTTGTAGAATCTTATCCTTGAAATAATGTGAGACAACTCCTAAATCTCAAAGATAAGTAGCTACTCACATAATTTCACTGGACATAAATTATTGAGACATCAAGCACTCGGAAAGCCGATACACTTTTATTCTGTGCTTAGAATGAAGAAACTTGAGCTTGTAATCCATAACCACAATAGCATGATTGAACAGAGGAATTAAGAGAACATTAGGCTTGCTGGACATACTTCTGGGAGTGGTAGTTGCACAATGATACCATGAATAGATGAATCATTGTTTAACTTTGACACAACTTCAAGGACTTGATCTTCCGTACATTCTGCAGGAAGCTCTACCATCTGAGAAGCAATTCCAACTTCTTTGCAGGCCTTCATCTTGATTCCTACAAAGGATTGCGACTCGTTCCTTTTGCCTACCAACACAACAGCCAATCCTGGATGCTTTCCAACACCATTCTTAAACCTGTGAACCTCGCGGGCTATTTCAGACTTAATATCGGCTGCGATTGATTTGCCATCAATTACTGCAGCAATAGATGTTTTAATTGAATCAGACAGCGTGATCTTACAAGTTAAGCTCTCAAACGAATACATATAACTAAAAAAATAAAAAAGAACACAAAAACACTCCAAAAATTGCGGCCACATTTTGGTTCATATACAGCATAACTCCCGAAGGAACAGTACAAAACCATGGTGTAGACAGCAGGAAGAAGTCTCAGGCTGCAAGTTTCGCCACTTGATTTGATGAATTAACAAAGAGATGAATGAAAAAAGTTGAAGGGTTCACACTCCCAAATATCATCCCTGGGTACTAACTACTAACTCCCTGTCTTAAATCCCCAGGTAAACAGAGGAATACATAACATTCATAATCTGTGGAGTCCGGACACTAAGATTACAAACCCATACTCCAAATTTTGACCAAACGCTATGTATCATGGACAATTTCTTAGCTTAATTGCAACCCTAATCTATAAACATTTTCATTTCCTCGCCTATGGCTGTAGGTTGTTAACCCAACCAAGGGAATTCAACCTTTGTCCTTCACCTAAAAGAAACCACATAGCAACATGTAAAAGCATCCCTAGTGTAAAAACTAAGAATCGAATGTGTATACTTCACACCAAGCAATCAACTCCTGGAGCTTACTCCACTGGACAAAACATCCAATAATTTGTACAAAAGAAAATGGCATCATCCTATAAATTCCAAGTAATTAACTAGAAAACTGTAAAAGTACTTGCCTTTATTGGCCCAACCAAGGAAAAAGAGAAAAGAAAAACAAACTAGTAAAGAAATAGTTGCGTTGTTAGTACCTCAACTTACTTTGAGCTGTAGCCGAAGGAGCAGCTCGATTTTGAGCAGCGGTGTCGGAGTCTACGCCGGTGCTCAGCCACGCAGACGGGTGCACCTGAAACGGCACTCGAAGCGACGAGCACCGAGAAACCCTATTCCCGAATCTCCGCCACAACATTCGACCTCCGCTTCCTCCTACCATGGCAGTAAATCTGCTCTTATCCTCTGAAATTATGGTATTCTTGTTTGCTGAAAGCAGGAGATTCGAATATGAAAGTGGAGGGATGAGGTTACTGAGGTGGCATAGCTTGCATTCTCGTGGTGGGATAGCTAATTTTTGCTTTGGATCATGCGGACTGCGGAGTGAGAGACTTGGATTGATCCTCCGGTTTTGAATTTAGCTTGATCGGCCCGGTTACAATTTCTCAAACCGGGTTTTAGTTTAACTAAATCCAACCAACCCAAAAACTAAAAGAAAAAAGAGCAGAATTGGTCCACTTTATTATTTTTATGAACAACTACACTGGTTTATTAGAATAAGTATTACGGAGTATGTGCGAAAGTCTGCTTACGTGTGAAATCCGAATGAAATGCAGATTTGTTATCAAGGTGTGTGATAAGGTGCTTTGATAGAATCTTTTGGAGGAAAGAATCCATCTCAGAATGGTTTTGATTAGTGGAACATAATCAGATAAAGGTTCAGATCCATCTCATGATTCTTTCTATTATTGTCTACCACAACTGGAAGTATAGGAATGAAGTGGTTTACCACTGCTCCAAAATTAAACATTAATTTTAAAGGATATAAGTAAACGTTTTTATATAGTTGTTATTTGTTTTAACAATAAAAATTTTATGCAAAATGAATCATTATCCCTCACCAACTACTCATACTAAATATAAACATATATTGGACTTTTCTAAACAAAACAATACATTCACCAACCACAACAATTAATTATTACCAACCCTAATATCACTAACAAATATGGTTTAATCAATGTTTTTCTCCACTAATAATAGTAAACCATCCTATTAACTTTTAATCCTAAAAACTACCCCTTTTTAACAACTTTTCAACTCACAATTTAACCCCAATTTTACTCTGGTTTTGATCAAATTGATGGTTTCAATAACATCAATTTTAACCTTGTTGATCTTTATGATTTCTAGTTTTGATCAAGTATGGATGGCAAAATTCTCGCGGCTTTTGTGGAATAAATCTTGGGTTCTGGCTGAACCGCCGGTCGTGTCTGAATGAAGACCCATCTCGATCGAGGGCAACGTCATGGTTGAGGCTCCTGAAGATCCTTCATCTAGGTGAAGGCAATGTCCGTTCAGCACTTTCGCATGAGTTTCATGTTTTGACCCTTTCCCGGTGGCTCCCTTGTCAGTCTGTGTTGACTCTTTGCCTGCCTTAGATTGCTTTGTTCCTTGTGTGTACATGTTTGTTTCCTGGCAGATCTCTGATGTGGCGGCCTTGTTCATGTGCTCCGTTTGGTTTGATGGATATCATTGTTGTTCCTTGATTGTTGGCTTCATCTTTTGGAGTTCAGTTTTGAGGGTGGATTTTTTGTGAGGAGAATGTTAGGTTGGTCCCTTGACCATCCCTAACTAACCGAGGAAGCTAGTTTGGTGAGTTTTGAATGCTCGTCTCCTTAAGGGTGTTATCTTGTGAGGTGATAGTTTTGGTGGTCCCCTGACCACTTTAAACTAATGGAAGGAGCTTAGAAGGTTCAGTGAGATGGAGTGCACATGTCTTGAGGAGGTGTTCGTCTTGTGAGGTGATATTCTACTTGTGTGAGTATATATATGTTTGAGTCATGCTAGTGGATTTTGGATCTTGGATCTTGGATCTTGGATCTTGGCTCTAGCTTAGTATTGCATTTTGGGTGGTGTCTTCTTCGGATTTTTCAGGCCAAGATGGTCTGGTTCAAGGATACGAAGTTACTTTGAGGTTTACTGCTTGGTTGTACGTGGTGTTTTGGTATATATGTAGACCCTAGCTACGCTTTGGTTGCTAGAGTTTTGATGGAGTGGTTCAAGGATACAAAGTTAATTTCTACTCTACACTCTCATGTACTATACTCTATATATGGTTGGTTCTTGACTCTCTTGGCTTTCTTGGTGCCTTGGTTCTGGTCGTCTTGCAAGATCGCATGTGTGGGCAGTGTATGCTGCTTTGTTTTTGTTGCCTTTGGGTCTTGACTTTCTTTGTGTCCCATTGTTTTTGTCGATGCTAGGTTGAGCTCTTATATATCCATCAGGCATCTAGATTAGGTTCTTCTTATTCTACTTTTGTTTTTTCAAAATTTTGTTTTACACTTAACCATCTTGGTGGTTGGTGGTTGAGTATTTTTGTAAATTCTTCAAACTCCATATTTATATATTTATCATATTTAGCGAATAAAATATAACACGACTATTTTTTTTGGGAAAACGTGTATTTTTGAAAAATACTCTAAATTGTACTGCATGTGCAACGCTTTTCTCGAAAAAAAAATATGCAGGAGTTTTAAACTATGTGTATACTTTTTTGCTTGTATGTGCATCTAAATTGTACTAGGTGTGCATTGTTTTATCTGGAAATAAAAATTTCATGAGTTTTAAACCGTGTGCGCATAACTTTTGAAGTGCTTACCTTTTCACCTATATGTGCATCTAAATTGTACTAGATGTGCATCATTTCTGGAAATAAAAATGTGCATGAGTTTTAATCTATGTGTGCTTAACTTTTGAAGTGCATACGTTCTTGCGTATATGTGCATTTAAATAATAATGGGTGTACATTGTTTTTCCAAGAAAAAATTGTGTATGAAGTTCAAACAGTGTACATAAGTTTTGAAGTGTATAAGTTTTTGCCTGTATGTGCACATAAATTATTTTACATGTATATCTAAATATAATGTACAAGGTGTGCATAGACTGATTTTGATGTGATTGTTTTTATTTTTATTTTGTGTGCATGAGTTTAAAAATGCTTAGATTTTTGCATGTTTATGCATGAAAATTAGCCTATATGTACGTGCAGAGACGACTTCCAAAAAATACACGTGCATGCCTTCTTGGTCCCTCCAAAATACGCGTTTTTTCAATTAAAATTCGGTTGTGTTGAATTATTCTTTTCTTGGCCTTTTCAATCCGGTACTTTGATTTCATGGATCAGACGATCCATAACTATTCTTATTTCTCACCTGAACGGCCTTTCGCCTTGGAACCAAACTCAATTTATTATTACACTACGAATGTAAGGTCACGTTCTGTTCCTCAACAATAAGTTGATGGACAAAAAAATCATTCTAGCTACTACTAGTACTATTACTACTACCTAGCTCGACCTTTTGTATCATATTCTCGATGTGAAATATTATATTCTCAGCGTCTCGACACAAACTCTTGTTCCTATAAGAAAACACAAACTCTTGTAGTCGATGGTTGTTGGGCCCATAATTGTTTAGCCCATTTAGGTGATTCATAGGAGACTCATAATTAAATCGGCCCGACTAAATTTCATTTCAAATGATGCGACATGCCTTTGACGAAGCGATCGAGGAGGGTAGCAGTCAACATAAGCCAACATCCTGGTCGGTTGAGAGAACCTCAGAAGTTGTTGTACTAAATGCGTTTCATAACGTCGATCTCTAAGGCTTGTAAATTGGAATTTTATGTATCATATATAGATTATTGTAACAAAAAATATATATAGGTAACAAAGGTCACCTGTAACCATACACATTACACGACAAATGCTCCCATCTAGCTCTCAATTGTTCAACTTGTTTTCTCCAATGCTAGCCTTTGATAATAAAGCTTTGGATACCATTGTGATTCTTATCTTTGTTTAATCAAAAACGAAGATAAGGTTCTAAGTTTTAATAACATTCATTTTGTTCAATACTTTTTATTTACATTCTATTATCGTTCTATATTCGGATCATATTGTCTCAATTGGTTTGTCCCTTTATCCCTTTATCGAGCAAATTTAGATAAATAGATCTGTTTTGCCTAAAATAATATTTTATTCCCAACGTTTACTACCTAGCTCTACCTTTTGAATATTTTATTCCCAGGATCTCAACACAAACTCCTGTTCTTAGAAAAGAAAACACAAAACTCTTATAGTCGATGACCATTATCAATCACTATATTTCACACCAGTAGCTACCAACGCTACCAACTGGGAGTACTAGCTAGCTATGTACAATAAGATCGATATTTATAATTAATCAAAGGATGATTAATAACTAATCGATGAGTAAGATTTTTGTTGTACATTTGAGAACATTTCTTCAAGATCGAGTACAAGCTTTGTGTTGGAACAATGACGTTCCATTTAGTTTTAATGATGATAAATATTATTAGGCTTTATAGTTTACATATTTCCATGAGTTTCAAGATGATTGAATGAAGTAGGGAATGACGGAAACCAAGAGAAAAAATACAACAAAGAAGTAATAGAACTCATAGTAAACAAAGGAACATCGGCGCTGAGTAAACTAGACTAATGACACGCGCTCGCCGTGGAACAACGCAAGGAACAAAGTGTTTTACGCTAGAGACGCGCGCTGAGAACTATAAAGAAGAATTGCTAAATTTGGAAATAAGATTTTAAAGACTCTCGGACTGCAAAGCACAAGAAAGATGGAAAATTTAGTTGATTCTATGATATCTTATCGTTGGAAAAAGCTTAAAGAAATGTATTTATGGGGATAGATAATATTTGGTTAATTATCTTAGTAGACCTGTTATGGGCCAATCTAGGTTAGTTAGTGGAATTTGTCTAGGAATATATATATATATACGTGATTACTTATCTAGGTTAGTTAGTGGGCTGATCTAGGTTACTTTGTGCGACGAAACTATAATTTCGTCACCAAAGTTTGTCGTCCTATTTATCAAATTTTGTCGCCCAAATTTTTTTTATCATGTAGTGTCAAGACATTAGAAGGTGATATCGAGAGATAAGAGAAGAAAATGTGCGATCTTTGTGAGTACTTTGCTAGGATTTCATGTGTTTATGTGTTATTAGGTTTTTAAACTTGCTTAGAAGTCTAGAATCTAGAAATTGTATGTGACTACATTGAGTTTTGACTTGTAAGACCATGATTAATTATATAAGTAGATCATTGAAATCCTACTAAGGTAAAACTTAGGAGTAGAGATTTTTCTTAATTAACTAGTTGACTAATTGAGTTTTCTTTTCTAAGACACTGCGTGATTGTTACTTGCATGAATTACTTTTGTTTTGTGCCTAGAAAACAGTCTTATCGTTCCCTGACTAACAAACTACGATTCAACACTTTGAATCGATATATAAATCGTGCTTGAACGACTATATACATATATGTATGTATGTAGCTCAATGCATGAGCTAGTTTGTAGTACAAGTAAGTGTGACTAGAAAGGGTTTGCAGGCAACTTGTTGTTGGCTAAGAAATGGGTGACCAATTGAAGCGCCTCCTTGGGCTTGAAAGTGGGAACTTCATGACCGGCGCCTCTGATAGTCACAAACATCAACCCTTCATATTCAATCGTCCATCCTCCCACCTTCAACATGCATGCATATATTCAGATTATGAACTTCCCTTTTCTTTTTCTAATAATCCGAGGAGTATAAATTATAAAAAGGTACGTAGCTAGCTAGAGTACTATCAATTATATATTAATCAATCATGCATAATATATATATATATATACCTGGGCATGGGTGTACCAAGGTGTCCACTCTTGTATGGTTTTCAGCCCTAGCTTTCTCATTGTGTATCTCGTTGCCGTTACCGGAATTCGCCCGTCCGTATCACCACTGAAATTAACTCCATCGTACATATATACAACATTCCTTAATTAATACAGTATGGGATTGCAATTATAATAAAAATTACATGCATGTATATACATAACCTGATTAATTAATGAGCGCGCAATATATATATATAATGGGTCGATACCTATAAACCCAGACTCGAAGGCCTCCGGCAATGAGTTTCTTGATGACTGGAAGTATTGAGGACGGTGCATCTTTCCAGAAAGTAATATTATCACTATAAAACATAATAATTAATTAAAATCCCAAACAATATATATATGTCTCCGATTAGACATATATATATGAAAGAAAACAATCGTATAAGTTGTGAATTTGGTTCCTATAATCACAACATGTACGTGATCGATTCAGGTAGGTGTAATGTTACAAAAACGTACGTACACTTGTCTTAATTTTGATACAACTTTCAATATTCAGTTTTGAAGTATTCTTAATTTCCTATAATCATCAATATTAGTTTGTTTCCTCACTTTAATCTTCAAACAGACCTTCAATTAAGTTGACTTGGTAATTTAGATAGTTAATTTGGAAGGTGAATTTGTTGGTACGTACCTGCAGTGAGTCCATGCATATGGAATATTGGTAAGGTTGGCATGGAGTGCATGTTGCACATCCGCCCTGTTCATATAGGCCTCCGTGTATAGCGACGCGCACGGGTCGTATCCTGCTGCTCTCTTGTGCCACCCCTCCTACGTACAACGTACATGTGTTACGTGCACATGCAATAAGATCGATCGACGTTACGTTACGTTACGTTACGTTACGTTACGTTACGTTACGTTACGTTACGTTACGTTACGTTACGTTACGTTACGTTACGTTACGTTACGTTACGTTACGTTACGTTACGTTACGTTACGTTACGTTACGTTACGTTACGTTACGTTACGTTACGTTACGTTACGTTACGTTACGTTACGTTACGTTACGTTACGTTACGTTACGTTACGTTACGTTACGTTACGTTACGTTACGTTACGTTACGTTACGTTACGTTACGTTACGTTACGTTACGTTACGTTACGTTACGTTACGTTACGTTACGTTACGTTACGTTACGTTACGTTACGTTACGTTACGTTACGTTACGTTACGTTACGTTACGTTACGTTACGTTACGTTACGTTACGTTACGTTACGTTACGTTACGTTACGTTACGTTAATTATTGGAACTCACGAATTCGGAGAAGGAGTGGGGTGCGGCGCCTTTGAGGACACGCAATTGGCGGGTGTTGGCGGTGGTCTGATTGACAGTGCAATCTGGGGTGTACAAGCTGTACATGTCGATGATCTTGTATAACTCGAAGTACTTGTTGAGAGCACTCTTGCAAACTGCGGTTTCGGATTCCACAGAGAAGTTGCAAGAAGTCTTGATTTGGTGGTAGAGACGGTCGGATAACACCGCATGGTCCCATGCGTAGTCTATCATTCCTCTTTGATCCGTTTCATCGTCTAACAAAGCGTTTCCAATCTGCATTAATTAATTCGTTTGTTTTTGGATTCATGTGACGTCAATTAATGTTGAACACAGAAATAGAATGATCGATAGAAAGTGGGGGCGGGCATATATATATATATATTACCATAAAGCCTTTAAAATTGATGTAATCTTCCTTGGAAGCCTTCTTGTTCTCATCATAGATGAGCTCCGCAAGTTGAGGTACATAATGTCCTAATGAAACCAATTGATTTAACCATTTCTTTGTTTAATTTGGTTAGGATAATTATGAGGTATATATATATATATATATATATATATATAGGAGTATGTTATGTTATATATACCTGCATAGCTTTCTCCCGAAATGTACAACTCGTGGGTCTTCAACTGCGGGAATCTTTTGAACCAATTCACAAGAAATTTGTACGAATCTTCGGCTATATATATAAGACCAATTCATCATGGAAGCTAGACATCAATTCTTTTTTCTTTTCGATTTTAGTCATAAAATTAATAAAATAATGTACGTAGCGTAGGTGTGCTACATTTAATATATACCTGTAATTTTGTCGCCAAGTTGATCGATGTCCTTGCTAGTGTTAGTATATGAAAATCCCACACCAACAGGAGATTCCAAGAACAATAGATTGGCCGCTGAAATAAACGTACGTACACTCGGAATTAAGTTTTATTGTTCTAGTGTTCATTTTCATTTGTGTAAGAATAAATTATTATGTAGCGCGCACTGGTACGGTGATGGAATTTGATTATGCATGTACATATATATTAGAGGATGCCTGTTCCATTTTTGCTGAATGAAACCAGGTTAGAAATTCGATCATTGGGATAACAGTGAGAAATTAGGTTGTTTGATTTTTTCATCCAAATGAAATATATTAAACCGGAAATCAATATAAACAAGTATATACGTACCAGTATTCCAACTAAATTTGTTAAGCTTGAGCGTGGGTTTTGTTTTGTTGAGAGGGAAAAACGGACCCAGCTCTTCTGCCTCCCCGAACCCGACTGAGGAGCATCCCGGACCTGCATCCCCAAACCCCCACACGTAATACAACTTGCGCACGCTAATATATAGACCATGACATTCATATATCATTACGTAATTTTCAATCCTAACATGAATCCACACAATATTTAAGAATTACTAGGAAAAAAACAGACATAGGTCTAGTCGTTTTATACAGAATTACTAGAAATGTTTTATAATTAATCTCAACCATGCACTAGTAAAGAAATCATGTTCTACATCAATTATTATACACCGTATGCGTGTCAAATTACTGTTGTAAAATGATAAAAATCTGCTTAATTTTATACACCGGTTTTTACTATATCTGTGTTATAATGTATGACATACAACCGATGTATATAGTATATACATCGAATAATGATTAAGTCATGTATAAACGTATTGTTTCAAATTAACGGTACATATACAACAAAAATTAAGAATCCATGTATATTTTATATACATTGAATATTGAATAACACGGGTATAAACATCACTTTTTTATATTAAAGATCAATAAAAAGTTTATGGTACTTACTACTTACACAATATCGTTCAGAACTCACCATCCTAAACCCTAATCTGATTAAGAAGGCGGAACGCGACCATGGAGGCGGAGGAGGCGACGAGTGATACAGGAATTAGTCTAACAGATTTAGTATGGTTGTTAAATAGTCTGTTAGAGTGCTGACGTCAGAAATCTGTTAGCTGATGTCAGACTATTGCTTAAATACGAATCATTGTAACAGAAACAATTCATTCAGAAATTCTACAATTGTAATCTTCCTATTTCCTCTCTAATGAAAACCCTACTGGTTTTGCCCGGATCTCTTTCTCCTTCATAGAGTTCATGCGAGGTGGTTATAGAGGTTGTTGTTTACTTTGAACATCAGTCTCTCCTATCTTCTATTCCTAGTCTTGTGTTCTCATATACTCTGTATCATTGGTATCAGTAAGTCAGTCGAGTCTGGGAATCCATGGCGGAAACTCGAGCGCAATTGGCTCTCAAGGAGGCGACCGTACGGGAGGTCGAGGAGAATCTTGCTTCGAAGTTTGATCAGATGTTGGAAGGTCGAATTGCGAAAATTGATGAGAAGCTGGACACGTGAATTGCAGAGATGTTTAAGGCAATTCGTTTGATCGCCAACAATGGAGGAAGTTCTTCCAATGGTGCTCATGGCGAGGGAATTTCAAGCCAGAATTTGAGGATTCCTATGGGAGCGCAAAATCAAGAAGGGATGCGACCGAGAGGAGATAATCTCAATCCTAACTACTCTGGCCTTACACGATTGTCTAAAATTGATTTTCCACGCTTCAATGGTGAAAAAGTAAAGGATTGGATGTTCAAGATTGAACAGTTTTTTGCCATTGATAACACTCCTGAGGAATTGAAGGTTAGTTTAGCCTCTATTCATTTTGATGACCAAGCTGCTACTTGGCATCAATCCATGTTACAATCTGAGTTAGGAAGAGGATTGAATGCAAGTTGGAGGAGGTATAAGGAGTTCTTGTTGGAAAGATTTGGGGAAATCTTGGATGATCCTATAGCTGAACTAAAAAATTTGCAAGAACTGGATGGTATTCTTGATTACCATAACAAGTTTGAGCAAATTAGAACACGAGTTACCTTGCCAGAGGATTATTTGGTGAATGCGTATCTTGCTGGACTTAGAAACGAAACATAGATGCATGTGAGAATGTTTCAACCGCAATCCATCCGCCAATGTTTGATGTTGGACAAGCTGTATGAAAATGCTCATCCTAGGAGAGGTAATGGATTCTTGGGAGGAAACAAGAATGCTGGAATTAACAGTAAGGGGATCTTGCCTTACAGGAAGGATCAGATGAGTGATCAAGCAAAGTCTTTTGGAGGCCAAAAGCAAGGGGAAGGGTAGCAACTGAAAGAAGGCAATGCTGTACCTAGGAAGTTTCTCTCAAATGAGGAGATGAGTGAGAGAAGGGCCAAAGGATTTTGTTACTTTTGTGATGAGAAGTACACACTAGGGCACTACCTCAAACATAAAAAGACACAACGGTTTATGTTGGAGGTAGATACTGAGGATGACAAGGTGACAGAGGAGGAAATCTTGGAGGAAGGTGAGGATGAAAGAGTCCAAATCTCAATTCATGTAGTGGTTGGAGTTTCTGACTACAGAACAATGAGGGTGAGAGGTGTGTGTGGCAAGAAGACATTATTCATCCTTATTGACTCTGGGAGCACTCACAACTTCATTGACAAGGCAGTTGCAGAGAGACTAGGCTGCAAGATGAGCCCTGTAGGATTGACAAAGGTTGTTGTGGCTGATGGCAGTACCTTGAGTGTAGCTGTAAAAATTGAGAAATTTGATTGGAGTTTCCAGAACATACCCTTCTCAGCAGAGTTGATCGTTATTCCTTTAGGCTGCTGTGATATGGTATTAGGTATCCAATGGCTAGAGACATTGGGTCCTGTGAAATGGGACTTTCAAAATCTTACAATGAAGTTCAGGGTAGGGCAAAGGAAAGTGGTGTTGACTGGCATCAACCCTGGTTCTGTAAGAGAGATTAAGGCTAAGAAAATGAGTAAGCTTGAGGGTCAGCAAGTGCAATTGGCTATGCTGTGTGTGCAGGAAGTGACAACAACTAGCTCAACTTCATTATGTTCTATAACTCAGCAGGAGGAGGTGCATGAGATACATCCAGGAATTGATCACTTGTTGAAGAAATTCAGTGATATTTTCAGAGAGCCAGATCAACTACCTCCATTCAGAGTAGGCCATGATCACAAGATACCTTTGATTGAGGGGTCCAATCTAGTCAATCAAAGACCTTACAGATATACGATGTGTCAGAAGAATGAAATAGATAAAATGGTGCAGGAAATGTTGACCAGTGGGATAATCCAGTCAAGCTCTAGCTCTTATGCTTCTCCAGTGGTCCTAGTAAAGAAAAAAGATGAAACTTGAAGACTTTGTGTGGATTATAGGGGGTTGAATGGGATGACATATTCCCAATTCCATTGATTGAAGACTTGATGGATGAGCTAGGAGGTTCTGCCTTGTATTCCAAGATTGACTTGAGAGTAGGTTACCACCAAGTCAGAATGGATCCCAAGGATGTCCATAAGACTGCCTTTAAGACCCAAATTGGTCACTATGAGTATTTGGTCATGCCATTTGGTTTGACAAATGCTCCTGCCACATTCCAAAGCCTTATGAGCTCAGTCTTCAAGGAGTTCCTAAGGAAGTTTGTCCTCATATTTTTTGATGATATACTGATTTACATCTCTTCTTTGGAGGATCACATTGGACATCTTAGAAGTGTTTTTGAGGTTATGAGGTTGAACGGTTTGTATGCCAAGAGAAGTAAGTGCTCCTTTGCTACAGATAAGGTGGAGTACTTAGGACACTTCATCTCTGCAAGTGGTGTTGCTACAGATCCTCAAAAGGTTAAAGCTGTAGCTGAATGGCCTACACATAGGAACCTCAAACAACTTAGGGGATTTTTGGGAATGACAGGATATTATAGAAGGTTTGTAAAGAACTTTGGAGTCATAGCTAGACCATTGACATTGCTCACTAGGAGAGATGGGTTTGAGTGGTCTGCAGAAATTGAGTCTGCATTTGTGACACTCAAAAAGGCCTTGTGTGAAGCACCCGTGTTGGCTATCCCAGTCTTTAATCAAGGTTTTGTGGTGGAAACTGATGCAAGTGGTCAAAGCATTGGGGTTGTGTTGATGCAGCATGGTCATCCTTTAGCCTACATCAATAGACATTTAAAAGGTAAGCAACTACACCTTTCAATTTATGAGAAAGACTTGCTTGCAGTACAGAAGTGGCACCACTATCTCTTGACTGGCCACTTAATAATCAAGACAGACCAGAGGAGTCTTAAGTACCTATTGGAGCAAAGGCTCAACACACCTATTCAGCAGCAATGGTTGCCGAAGTTGCTTGAATTTGACTATGAGATTCAGTACAAGGAGGGGAAGGAAAATCTTATTGCAGATGCTTTGTCAAGAATGGAGGAAGCATAAGTTCTCAACATGGCTACTTCTGTACTAGAGTCAGATTTGATCAAAAGAATTAAGGAAAGTTATGCTCTTGACAGTAAGCTTGTTGAGTTGATTGAAGAGCTGCAAGCTAATCCTACTGCCAGGAAACACTTTTCTTGGAGTCATGATCTCTTAAGGAGGAAGGGCAAATTGGTGATAGCTCAAGACACTTCACTCAGAAATACAATTCTTGAGTGGTTGCATTCCTCTGGCACCAATGGACATTCAGGAAGGGATGCCACTCATCAAAGGGTGAAGAGTTTATTCTATTGGAAGGGTATGACCAAGGATATCCAACAATACATTAGAAGCTGTGTGGTGTGTCAACAGTGCAAGTATGACACAGCTGCTTACCCAGGTTTGATCCAACCTTTGCCTATTCCAGATTCAATTTGGTCAGATATCTCTATGGATTTCATTGATGGATTACCACTCTCTTTTGGGAAATCTGTGATATTGGTGGTTGTGGATAGACTAAGCAAGGCTGCACATTTTATGTCCTTGGCTCACCCCTATTCAACTTCTTCAGTGGCTCAATCTTACTTGAACAATGTGTTCAAGCTACATGGATGTAATACCCCTCATATTTAGTAAGGGTATTTGGGTAAATTTCCAACTCTCGTTGGGAAAGCAAGACACATTTGGCAAAATTCGGAATTTCTGTAACGTGTATGATCTCTATAAAAATTCCCTGAGCCTTGGAAAATACATTCGACGTATTGTCGAGGCTTAGAATATTTGTTTGGATACAACTATTTATTTTTCGGGGTTGAAACCTGTGTTATATCCTTTCCTGAGCAAACGGATGCGAAAGGACATTTCCGCGACCGCGGCAGAACTTTCGCGACCGCGGAAAAATAGTGCTCAGCAGCACTGGGAAAGGGAATTTTCCGCGACTGCGAAAAAGTGCATGCGTGCCACGTGTTCTTCATCGCCGTCGATCTTCTGAGCCGTCGTTGATTTGGTCGGGGCTGCTCTCCTTCTTTGGCTATAAAAGGAGGCCGGGATGGAGGGTTTTGAGCACCCAAACATCAGATCTCCTCTCTCTCTCGTTTTCCTTAGTCGCCGGAGTTTCGAGCTCGCCAGAATTCTTGTGGAGTTGCCGGAGCTCTCGCCGAAGGTGGTGGTGGCCGAGGAGTGGTGCTTTGGAGGCGCAAGGTGGACCGGAGTGGAAGCCCCCTTGTCTCGAGCCCCGCCATGTCATCGCCGGTGAGTTTTCTCCGTTTTGGTTCGCCGGAGTTCATGGCCGTGACCACGGACATGAACTGCCGCGACCGCAGACATGAACTGCCGCGACCGTGGCAGTGACAAGGTCGGCCGCATCCGCGGCCGCTGTCTTTGACACTCGCGGACAAAGTCCTCGACGGCCGCGACCGCGGAATCCCTGCCGCGACCGCGGATTGCCTTGGCAATCGCGATCGTGGCCTTGGACAATCCGGTCTCGGGCGGGACTTTCGTTCTTTCGATTTCGTTCGTTCTTTCTTAGATTCGTATCATTTTATTGTCGAATCTAACCTAGGGTTTCATTGTGGGTCGTCGTCGTAGGAATCTGTAATCCGATTTCCGTTCCCGTTCCAGACCCAGAAACCCGTCGTCGCTCAATCGTTCGTCTAGATTAAGGCAAGTGGAGGTTTGCTCTTGCTTATCATTCCATGTTTCCGTTAATTATCAATTATTTCGAATTGTAAATTAAATTGGGATGAATTGTTGTTTTCGTTTGGGAACAAATTTTTATAAACAATATGATTTAAAATGTGATATTATAATAGGTTGTATATATTGCTAGAAACAACGCTATTATATCTGTTATTACCATGATGGTATTGGTATGGATTTTATGTGTGAACTTATACATTATAGTTAGAACGAGTATTCATAGAAACGCTATGTACCTTGCGAGGTCTAGTCGTTTATTTATAACTGGTATTAGGAGGATTTTTCCCTAATACTCTCTCTGGTCATGACTATACCCTTACTCAGGGTAGGTGCACACAGCTGGTGCCGCCATTCAGAATTTATCCCCTCTGATATCTCTCATGATGAGATGATATATCTTAAAAGCTTATAACGTAAATGTGCGTTTTGGAATTAAATAAGATAAGTGCGATTATGCACATAATTAATATACCCTCGGGCGAGGAGTAAAACGTGGAAACCGCCCGAACTTCGATTAGAGTAAGCCCTCCTTCCAAATCTGAATTCGCATTGCGCGGTGAGGTTGGTCGTGGATCCAAATGGTCAAGTCTTTTTAAACGCTTGTGTGAAATTATAACGTTCCCAAACATTTGTCATACTTTCCCGTAAGACTCAATCTTTTGGAGTCCTCTCTTCATACGTTTCCCATAAGGCTCATTTCCTTTTTAGTGCATGTCTAAACTTTAATCATTCCGTGAAAGTTCCGGGTTATATACCGTTCTTTCGGTTGTTATTCGAGGGACAATGATAGTAAACGGTTACGATCACTAGAACCATTTGTTTTCACCCTTGCATAGTCTTTTATTAGACTAACCAACCAGGTTTTATTCCTTGCATGGTTGGCTGGTGTCATCCGTCCTATACGGCACATCAGTGGTTGGTTTCCGAAGACTTGAAGTAACCAATTGGAGAAGAGACTTGCAGTTGAAGGTTCAAGTGTTAGTGTTTTAAGATTGTCAAATATTATTGTAATATATTCTTATCACTAAGTCATGTAATAGGTTTATTCTTAAAGTCTTCCGCTGTGTAATTTATAAGTCTTCCGCTGAAATTTCACTCTGTTGTAAAAATACTTCTCTCGTTTGATGAGAGATCTTTTAATATAAATGGTTGAGTTTCATTTAAAAATGTCTTCCGCTGTTTAATCTTTCGTTATTTAACATGTTTAATTAAGATTAATTGTTCCGATTAAAGCCTTGGGTGACATCAGACAACAACGTCTGAGGTCACTGGCGTGTGGCACTACCGACGTAAGTTGGGGGTGTTACAATTATGGTATTAGAGCAAAAGTTTTAAAATTCTTGTCCTATTGTTAGGTTTGAGAATTTTCGAAAAATAATTTCGAAACTATTTTCAACCTGTTTTCTATTAAAAAGAATTTTGAGGATTTAACTGTTGGACTTAAAAAGTTTTATTTACTCCTTGGAATTTAAAATAATGATTTAGCTATTTGAACTTCAAAAGCTATTTATAATTGATTTATAAAATGTCGTGTTATAAGCGATTAAATTAACTTTATGATTGTAACTTAAAAGTGTGATTTTGGTCTTGGTAAAAGTTTGTGATAATCATACCATTGGTTGAGAAACTAACTTTATAATAGTTATTTTTATATAAAAGGGTTAGTAGTATAAAGTATGAAGTTTGAAAGTATGAAGTTTTATAATGAGTGGTTTTCAAACTTCTGCAAGATTCAAGTTGTTACTCATTCCTTAGATCTATTCTTAAGAATATCGTTCCTCCTTAGATTAATGTCATTTAAAGGTTGACATTTCTCCTAGAGTCTCCATTTTCAAGAAAAAGAGATGAAGGTCGTTCTGCGGTTAATGGTGGTGGGCCAGTCAGACTGATATAGAGTTATTAGTTTGGACCCTTATAAATCGTATCATAACGTGATTGACTCAGTGTCATGTACAAGTTGGAAAGGTTCTAGACTAACGTTATGGTTCATCAACAGGTGATGGACACCCGATCCACCAACCAAGCAGCTAGCGAGAGTCCTAACATCGATTCTCGAATTCAGCTGAGGAGTGCTACTCCACAAGGGGAAGACGCGGGATCTGGCTCACGTAGCAATGACCCGACCCTGCGACATGATGTTCATCAGGGACAAGCGGACCCCCAAGCTACAAGGGGAGTTCCACCTCCTGCCCCGATCATGCTAAATACGACGACTATTGGGCAGATCGTAGGGTTGGTGGTCGAAGTACTAACAGCCCAAGTGATACCGCAAGCCCAAGCGGCCCCCATACCTCAAGTCGCAGCTAGTGTGAAGGCACATATTAAGGCAAAGGGTAGGCAATAGAATCGCATGGCTCGCTCGTTCAAGCGGCCGACGTCGCCCACCAAGATCGAGGAGTCTGGTCGTATTAGGATCAAGACGACTCCGTTCGATTCCGCCAAGGGCTCAGGCTGGAATAACGGCGGGATTCAATGCCACAACTGTGGTAAGGCCGGGCACAAGAGCCCTAGTTGCCAAAAGGAGAAGAGGGTATGTTACAGTTGTGGGAGGGAAGGTCACATGAAGACATACTATAGGCAGAAGAGCCTAAGGCCAACACAAGGATATCAGGCCTCAAAAGCTGACTTTAGGCAGAACTTAAGGGCGGAAATGTCTGCTCCGGAGCAATCTGTTGCTCGTGATAAAGGCAAGGCGCCTATGGAATTTTTGGGTCAAGAGCAGCAACTCTTTGTGATACGTCACCCCGATGGGAGGGAAGCTTTGTACAAGTGCTAGTATTTTGTAAGGCTTTTTAGAATAAGGAGCGAAGACTCGTGTCGATAGTCTCCATAGTTTAGTAATCTGTCTATTCGACGTTCTATCAGTTGTTTTATGTAATGTTTCGAACAATAAAGAAGTGTTTCCTTGTTCCGGAAATTACTAAATTCGTTACTATTGCAAATTGTTCGTTCATACGAGACTCCGTGAGTGCCAAAAAAACAGTTATGTCACGTATGGATAAGGGCTGCTAGGACTCACAAAGGAGGAGTAACATATGGAGCAGAGGCGTTTGTTCCCTACATGGTTGACACCAGGGGCGACTCCATTACTGAATTACTAGATCCATTATTAGGAATCTCTCTTTGTTCTTGGAGCAATGTCACAACGGTATGACATTAATTACTCCCTTCGTTGAGCGGACGAGTGTTATCTCATAAGCTGAGTTTTCCAAAATTTCTTAGGGTGTAGGAACAAATGTGTGTGGTTAATACTCTATGAGATTTAAGAACTAAATCTCATACGTGTACCCTGAACATTTGCTCTGGTAAAAGTATGTAGGGATGGACTAAGGCGAAGTCCAGAATGCCTAGTTATGAGGTCATGCTGTAGGCATTGATGTGGATAGATTGTTGAGAAGGGAATGAATGTATAAGAGGGATAGTTCATAGGGAACTCATTTCCTCTATTACGACCTTGGGTAAGACTTTAGAGTCCAGAGTTATGGTTATGAGATTTATAAGTGGGTACGACCAGTGTATGACCAATGGTTAAAGCTTTTTGAAAAGCCGAATGTACAAAGTCATAGGTATTATTTTGGAAGATCTATTCGAAGTTTCGTTTTGAGGCCCATCAGGAAATGCTGTGATTAAGTCTTGGAGAGATAGTAAGTATCCGTAATGAAAAAGGGGTTGCTTTAATTGGGATAGTAGATTGTGTGAGGAGTATAAGGATCTTAAGTTAGAGATAAGTTATTTGAGTCAGTTAAACAAACCTTTGGGATGTGAGTCAGGAAAAGGGCGGCTGAGCCAAATCTAAGTGGACCAAATGATTAAAATTGGTAGGTTGTACGATCAGGGAATAAGGAGTTATGATACTTGTAAGGTTGTAAGGTTTGATATTTGGATTTTATGTGAGTTTGTCAGTTAGAAGGCTTATGGTGCAATTCTTTGGAGAAGACTAAGTTGTGAAGTTACTGTGTTAGAAGGAGGCCACTTAAATGGAAAGATTATAGTTTAAGGATAGGTTATGTTGATGATTCCGATAAATTAAAAGGATTTAGTGGAGAGAACTGTCTATGTGCGCCTAAGGAGTAAGGTAGCAAGCGTTAATCGTATAAAGCTATTAAAGGATTCTGATAGAAGTGATTGATACGGTTGGTAATGAATCATTTATCGGGATGATACCTTAAGGAAATATGAGTAATATCTCAAGGGATTTTGGTTATGGAAGTTGTAAGTGAGTATGTTCATTGTGGACCAGAGGATTAGACTTTCGGGAAGGCTAAGGGTGTGAAGCCATAAGTATTATTTTGGAAGACTTGACTGAGGTTTCGTTATGAGGCTTTCCTAGAAGAAACGACATAAGGATTTGGATGGAGAGTGATTGATGTCTGTTAAGGCGATTTGATGTCACGTTTAGGAAAATAACGTGATTAACCGCAATTGTGCTAATTGATTTATTACGATCTTGTTTTGAGAAAACTAGAGGTTTTGAGTTGGAAGTGAGCTTTTGGGTCAATTTTAATAGGGGCCAAAGAACTGAATCAGGGAATTGTACTTTCAGGGAATAGAGGATTATGATACTTGGGAATTTGCAAAGTTTGTTACTTGAATTTTAAGTGAGTGTGTCGTCTATAAAGCTTATGGTATAACACTTTTTGGAAGAATTAAGTTGTGAACGATTGTATTGGGAGAAAGCCCACATGAAATTGAAAGATTATGATGTAGGGCCTAGATATTCGGAGGATATCGATAAACCAAAAGGATGTAGCATGGAAAATGGTCGTATGTACGTTTAAGGAGTGAAGTGACAGTGTTACTTGTATGTACTCATTGAAGGATTAGGACGTAAAGTGAGTGATTTTGATGGCAAGGCGTCGTTCATCAATATGGTATTTTTGAGTAAATAGAATTGAAGAACCTTAAAGGCTTAAGTTAGAGACTGAATAATGGAATACGTTAGGTTAATCTTGGATATACGGTAAATATCCGTAAAGTAAAAGGGTGCTCGATTTGGGATAATAAATCGCATGAGGACAATTGATTGCCTAAGGATTTTCGGGTGAATAGCAAACTCGACCGGTAAAAGTTGTTACGGTTTTGAAGGTCAATAGTGTGGCATAAAGTAAGTATGTAGATGATATCAAGTGGACTTGAGGAAAAGGTGACCCACGTTTATTAAGGTGATCGTATGACACGTTTGGGTAAGACGAGAGTATAATCCTATGGAGAGGATTAGTAAATCATGTTGAGGTAATCAGACATAGGCTGTGGTGGGAGTAATTGTGGGATCACAGGAGTGAAGATTTTGAGTTAAAGATATGGCACAAGGGCCAAATGTGAGTAAGGTAACCAATGTAATAGGTGAGTCGTGTATGTAAGGAGTAAGGTCTATATGACAAGAGAGGTACTAAGTTGAGGTATAGTGGAATTCTATGTATGTACTTTGAGGATCTGATCATCGAAGGAAAGTTAGCAGAAAAATGCTGTATTCTTCTATTTGAGGACATCAAGGTCTTTTTGAGGAATAGGGCAACATAGAAATGTTATATTGGAGATTATAATGGATACTCTGAGCGAGACAATGGTAATATTGTGAATGATCACATCTGTTCTAGCAAGAGTAAGGAATGTAGGCAGTATGTTGTAAGTGGAATCATGATCGAGTAAATAGTTCGATTTTTGGTGGTATAGGTTTCGGAAACCAAATTTATTCAAGGATATCGACTTAAGGAAGATAAGGTACATACTTTAGGAGAAGTTTAGAGAAAAGTGAAAGAGAAATATGTGTATTCTTATGCTTAAGGTTTAGCGAGTCTATTGCGATGATTTTAGGAGACAATTATCCTAAGATAATTATGACCTTGAGGATGGTCACGAGTTAGTACAAGAATAGTACGTGGAAGTAGGCTATGCGAGATAGTGGTATGGTTGAGGAAACAGATCGTTTTCCAGGAGCAAGTACTTGATGCAATGATTAAGGAAGTTAAGATCAGGTAGTGAGATTATGGTGAAACATGTCCCATTAGTTTAGCAATGCTAGTTTCGGGGTCGAAACTTCTTTTAAGGGGGTAGTGATGTAATACCCCTCATATTTAGTAAGGGTATTTGGGTAAATTTCCAACTCTCGTTGGGAAAGCAAGACGCGTCGTCGTCGGTGAGTTTTCTCCGTTTTGGGTCGCCGGAGTTCATAGCCGCGACCGCGGACATGAACTGTCGTGACCGCGGCAGTGACAAGGTCGGCGACCGCTGTCTTTGACACTCGCGGACGAAGTCCTTGGCGGCCGCGACCGCGGAATCCCTGCCGCGACCGCGAATTGCCTTGGCAATCGTGATCGTGGCCTTGGACAATCCGGTCTCGGGCGGGACTTTCGTTCTTTCGATTTCGTTCGTTCTTTCTTAGATTCGTATCATTTTATTGTCGAATCTAACCTAGGGTTTCGTTGTGGGTCGTCGTCGTAGGAATCTGTAATTCGATTTCCGTTCCCGTTCCGGACCCAAAAACCCGTCGTCGCTCAATCGTTCGTCTAGATTAAGGCAAGTGACGGTTCGCTCTTGCTTATCATTCTATGTTTCCGTTAATTATCAATTATTTCGAATTGTTAATTAAATTGGGATGAATTGTTGTTTTCGTTTGGGAACAAATTTTTATAAACAATATGATTTAAAATGTGATATTATAATAGGTTGTATATATTGCTAGAAACAACGCTATTATATCTGTTATTACCATGATGGTATTGGTGTGGATTTTATGTGTGAACTTATACATTATAGTTAGAACGAGTATTCGTAGGAACGCTATGTACCTTGCGAGGTCTAGTCGTTTCTTTATAACTGGTATTAGGAGGATTTTTCCCTAATACTCTCTCTGGTCATGACTATACCCTTACTCAGGGTAGGTGCACACAGCTGGTGCCTCCATTCAGAATTTATTCCCTCTAATATCTCTCAGGATGAGATGATATATCTTAAAAGCTTATAACATAAATGTGCGTTTTGGAATTAAATAAGATAAGTGCGATTATGCACATAATTAATATACCCTCGGGCGAGGAGTACAACGTGGAAACCGCCCGGACTTCGATTAGAGTAAGTCATCCTTCCAAATCTGAATTCGCATTGCGCGGTGAGGTTGGTCGTGGACCCAAATGGTCAAGTCTTTTTAAACGCTTGTGTGAAATTATAACGTTCCCAAACATTTGTCATACTTTCCCGTAAGACTCAATCTTTTGGAGTCCTCTCTTCATACGTTTCCCATAAGGCTCATTTCCTTTTTAGTGCATGTCTAAACTTTAATCTTTCCGTGAAAGTTCCGAGTTATATACCGTTCCTTCGGTTGTTATTCGAGGGACAATGATAGTAAACGGTTACGATCACTAGAACCATCTGTTTTCACCCTTGCATAGTCTTTCATTAGACTAACCAACCGGGTTTTATTCCTTGCATGGTTGGCTGGTGTCATCCGTCCTATACGGCACATCAGTGGTTGGTTCCCGAAGACTTGAAGTAACCAATTGGAGAAGAGACTTGCAGTTGAAGGTTCAAGTGTTAGTGTTGTAAGATTGTCAAATATTATTATAATATATTCTTATCACTAAGTGATGTAATAGGTTTATTCTTAAAGTCTTCCGCTGTGTAATTTATAAGTCTTCCGCTGAAATTTCACTCTGTTGTAAAAATACTTCTCTCGTTTGATGAGAGATCTTTTAATATAAATGGTTGAGTTTCATTTAAAAATGTCTTCCGCTGTTTAATATTTCGTTGTTTAACAAATTTAATTAAGATTAATTGTTCCGATTAAAGCCTTGGGTGACATCAGACAACAACGTCTGAGGTCACTGGCGTGTGGCACTACCGACGTAAGTCGGGGTGTTACAATTATGGTATCAGAGCAAAGGTTTTAAAATTCTTGGCCTATTGTTAGGTTTGAGAATTTTTGAAAAATAATTTCGAAACTATTTTCAACCTATTTTCTATTAAAAAGAATTTTGAGGATTTAACTGTTGGACTTAAAAGTTTTATTTACTCCTTGGAATTTAAAATAATGATTTAGCTATTTGAACTTCAAAAGCTATTTATAATCGATTTATAAAATGTCGTGTTGGTGCAACTTGTGTCTCGAACAAACTACCTTATGTGGCACATGATGTCTTTGCTAAGGAACATGAGGCCGTCTTGGAAAGAAAGATGGTCAACCGCCAAGGAAGGGTTGCAACAAAGGTACTTGTGAAGTGGTCTCACCAGCCAGAGGAGGAAGCAACATGGGAGTTTTATTACGACTTGCTGAAGAAATATCCAACCTTTCAACCTTGAGGACAAGGTTGTCTAAAGGGGAAGGATTTGATACAAGAATTAGTCTAACAAATTTAGTATGGTTGTTAAATAGTCTCCTAGAGTGCTGACGTCAGAAATCTGTTAGATGACGTCAGACTATTGCTTAAATACGAATCATTGTAACAGAAACAATTCATTCAGAAATTCTACAATTGTAATCTTCCTATTTCCTCTCTAATGAAAACCCTACTGGTTTTGCCTGGATCTCTTTCTCCTTCATAGAGTTCCTGTGAGCTGGTTATAGAGGTTTTTGTTTACTTTGAACATCAGTCTCTCCTATCTTTTATTCCTAGTCTTGTGTTCTCATATACTGTGTATCAACGAGGTGGAGGTGACGACTATGGAGGTGGATGATGCATGCGGGTCCGGTGGTGGGAAGAGAGGACGTTGAGGCGCACCCGACGGTTGGTGCGACCTTTGAGCAGGAGGTGGCGATTCCGGTGGTGGAGGAGATCCAAATTCGTAGGAATATCGGAATCAATATCAAACAAACGAATAGAAGACAGAGACGCGAGACCATTTCTATTGAGGTACGTAATTGCGAAAGAACGGTAATTTAGGGTTTTGATTTTGTCAATCTCAGTGTAGTGTTCGTGGAGTTCTTGTGAGAGTGGATTTTTAGGGTTTCGATTTTAGATATCTAGTAACCGTTATAACAAAGGAATTTGATCATGTGAGAATGATCATTATGGTGTAAAATGAGAATGATCCTATAACCTTTGGATGGAGACAAATTTAAGGGCTTTGGTCAAACCTCTCATTGCCGGTCAACGCCGGACTCCGACGGTCAACTCCGGTCACCGACGGTCAACATCGGCGTTGATCGGCCATTTTTTTTTCGGGCCCAATTTTTTTTGGGGACGGAATTTTCATTTTCTGAGCCAAAATTTTCTATGCACATTCCATCAGAATTTCATGCACTTTTGAAAGAAAGAGCAATGCATGTTAAAAAACTAAATGAATTTCACATCTAGTATAAAAATAAATACATAAGTATACTCTTCTATGTGCACATACATGAAAAAACTCATGCACTTCAATATTAATCCACACACGGTCTAAAACTCATGCACATTTTCAACACAAACCCGATATATGCACTCATAGTGCAAATTAGGTACACAAACAAGCCATTATTCATGCACATACACGCATAAATGTATGCACTTCACATGTAATGCATTGGATGTACATGCAAATTGGCTTGAATGTGCATAATGTTTGCATTGTATGTGCTTATACAAATCATGTGCACATTCAAGCCATTAACCATGCACATACATGCATAGACGTATGCACTTCACACGTAATGTACTGAATGTGCAAACAAAATGTCTTGAATGTGCATAATGTATGCACTGGTTGTGCGAGAAAAGTCTGAACCTCGAAAATAAACATTTTAGTAGGGGATTCAAGCTTGAACGATTAAAAGTGCATGAAATCTTGCGTGAATGTGCATAAATTTTGCATAGAAAATTTTGGGTCGAATACAAAAAATTCGCCCAAATTAAAAAAAATGGTCTCGTAAAAAAATTTTTAACCGGTTTTACGCCGGTCAAAAGTGCATGAAATCATATTGGAATGTGCATAACTTTTGCAAGGAATGTGCATATAAATTTTTGGCCTAGAAAATGAAAATTTTGCCCCCAAAAAATATTTTTGGACCCGAAAATAAAATAAAATAAAAAGTGTGACCAGTCAACGCCAGAGACCGGCGGTCAATGTCGGAGTTGACCGCACATGACCACTTAAATGAACCTTTTATCTTCACCCTTGAATGGAAGTCCATCTAAGAGTGGATGTTCATTCTCATTTTACACCTAAAGCATCATTCTCACTTAATCAAGCCCCAATAACAAACTGCTTATAAAATAAAAAAAGGTAAGCTTGGTACTTCGGTTGGATGGTGAAAATCCTACAAAGTGTTCGAATAAGAGTTATATATAAGCTTGGTACAAGTGTTTGATTGTCAAGTAAGTGATGTGGTTTGGACCTTATATGAGTGAATCAATAATAAGTCTTCTATGAATTTTCTAAGAAGTATAAAACATTTGTTAAATGGATTAGCCAATTGAGTAAATTGCACGGAAAATAGTACTTTGATAATAAGGTATAAAAAATGGGTAGTTAAATGCAACTTTGCTTATATTATGATTGGTTTTGTGTACACTTCTGTCTTGGTGTTTAGATTGCATAGAGAACAATATTTTGCTTATACTATATCCAAATTATGTGTTCACTTCTATCTTGAGAAGATAGTACTTTGTTCCATGTCTTGGTGCTTACTGTTAGGGATCTTTAGACATTATATATTTTTTTAATTAAGTTATCATTACAAATATTGAGAATGGCTCTTCTTTTACATTTTGTATACTTCATATAAAATTCATTCAATTCATTTTTATGTGATGACGGCTGAATCAATAAGTCAACTACTCATGCAGTTAGGCTTCATAAGCAGAAAATATAGATTACAGACTATATTACCCTCATTTCTTTCGTTCAAGCCCTTTATTGCACATATACTTCTTTTAACCTATATAAATTTTATGGTTATCTACCCTCTACAATCTGAAATTGATGAATATGTAGTTTCAAATCTTTATCTTTGATTTTAAATGCTATCAATTATTGGTTTCATATGTGAATGTGACTTATGTGGCTTATCCATTCGTTAACCTCAATAACAAAATAAGGTTATGATAAAACTTATAAAAATTGTTTGAAGCCTGTAATTGCATTGTTTTCATCTAGTGTGGATAAAGGATAATTTCATAAATGGATTAGCCAATTGAGTAGATTGCACATAAAACACCCTTACTATCAGATATGAACTCCAATTCTTAGTCGAGTGGCTATGACTTTTCGGTAACTCTGCCTATATAGGTCATAGCAAAAACAATGAAAATCAATCTACCTTTCGTAAATAATGTTAATGAAGTGTGAATTATATAAATTATCCCTTATTTTAACATTTTTTCTTATTACTTTTAAAAACAAGCGTAGGTTTTGAATTGATAATAAGGCATAGAAAATGGGTAGTTAAATGCAACTTTGCTTATATGATCTAGTATAGGATGGCGTGTTAAAAATGATGAAACTTTTTTTTTTTTTTTTTAACAGGCCAAGTTCATCTGTAGTTAGCATTTTGCATTGTACTTTATAAGATTATAGAAGTGCATAAGTAATCATTTTATAGTGGAAGGAGGGGGTTACTGGTTGCTGCTTGTTGTCCATTTGAGAACTTTTTCCAGTCTAAAAATGTAGGATCGAGAGGAATGTCTTCTGACAATACTAATTCTATTTACTGACATTATATTTTCTGATGTTTGTGAATATTAATGATATCCCTGTTTGGCAGTATTTTGCAAACTGTTGTGTGGTAAGCTATACTGTAAAAGATGCTTATATTTCCATGGGCTTGTATTTCAATAGAGTTGTCATTCGGGTCGGTCAAGTCGGGTTTGGTTTGGTTATTTCAGATTCGGGTTGAGAATGGGTCGGGTCATTTCGGGTAACAGATCAAGCCGGTCAGGTCATTACAGGTCAGCGGGCGGTTCGGTTAACCAACGGGTCAAGAGCGTCATTTTTTAAATATTTTGTTCACTATTTAAATATTATTAAATAGTTAAAAACTAATTTAAATATGTCAAAATAAGTTGAAATGAATTAAAATAATAATAATATTATTAATTATTTTAATATAATTGATATTAGTAGACCAAAATCATATTTATTTGTAATTTTAATTTTTATTATATTAATTTATAAAATTTTACATTATAAAAAAATATATAAGTACAATAATATTCTTTTTTTAGGATATTAAGCATATTATAATTATTTATATGTCATTTATCATATATATTTTATGTTATATTTTATTAATACTCCACATTTATTCATTAATCGGGTCGGGGTCGGGTTCGGTCTCGATAAATTCTGGTTCGATAACTTCGGGTTATCAAAAATTTCGGTCAGGTCGGGTCCAAAAGCGAGTCGGTCAGGTCGATAAAACAGGTTCGATCACTTTTTGACAACTCTATATTTCAATGATGTTGTGGAGCTTGATCAATTAAGCAGTTACTTGATTAACAAGGAGGATTCCCAAGGCGTAGTGCTTCTTGGACATAATATTGGCTGCCAGATACATGTTTAAACTTTTTACCCATATACCATCTCGAAAGGAAAGACTGAGCCTAAGAGAAAAGTTATATTATGATTTGTTTTGTGTAAAGTGAGTATAACAATACATTATTTGAAATTATTTCATGTTTGGAATGATGAGAACATTATTTATTGTTGTAAGGTCCTTACCAACCCAATCTTGTGGATTATAGATATTATGTGTTGTGATATATGCGGGAGATTGTTGTAGTTCGAAACACGGAAGGAGTATGATCTCTAACTTTTCTTCAATACAATAATTACATATTTATAAGGGTCAATTATCGGAAATCACCCGTCCAATAGGGCACATTGCCTGAAATCACCCGGATAATCACTATTTACCGGAAATCACCCGTTAAACCATGTCCGTTACACTGTTACCACCCAACTCGTCATTCCGTTTAAAATTCCATTAAGTAATTACAGATTTAAGACGAATTTTTTATTTTCATTCAATTTCTCCACAACTTCAAAACTTGGGTAAAAATTGTAATTAAGCTAAAATAATATTACAAAATTAATATTAATTTGGGCAACTTTTGTAATTTTTGCAAAGTAAAAAATGGCATTTCTGCCACAAGCCCATAACGTTGGGCCATTTTGTAATATTATTTTAGCTTAATTATTTTGTGGATTGTAAGGTCCTTACCAACCCAATCTTGTGGATTGTAGATATTATGTGTTGTGATATATGCGGGAGATTGTTGTAGTTCGAAACACGGAAGGAGTATGATCTCTAACTTTTCTTCAATACAATAATTACATATTTATAAGGGTCAATTATCGGAAATCACCCGTCCAATAGGGCACATTGCCTGAAATCACCCGGATAATCACTATTTACCGGAAATCACCCGTTAAACCATGTCCGTTACACTGTTACCACCCAACTCGTCATTCCGTTTAAAATTCCATTAAGTAATTACAGATTTAAGACGAATTTTTTATTTTCATTCAATTTCTCCACAACTTCAAAACTTGGGTAAAAATTGTAATTAAGCTAAAATAATATTACAAAATTAATATTAATTTGGGCAACTTTTGTAATTTTTGCAAAGTAAAAAAGGGCATTTCTGCCACAAGCCCATAACGTTGGGCCATTTTGTAATATTATTTTAGCTTAATTATTTTAGCTTAAATATTATAATTCTTATAAATTATATGAGCTAAAATTGTAATTTATTAATTTTGGGGAGGGCAGATTTGCCACAAATTAGAAACTAGAGGGCCACACTCGTAATTTCCGAAGAAGTCTTTCTTCTTCCTCCGTGCGGACAAGCAGAAAGCTCCGTTTTTTAGCTTTAATGGCGGATCTGGGCATGGATTCGAGCCCGAAAAATTTCTTTAACCCATGTCCATTTAAGAATAGAAGATTACGCATCTAATGGTGAGATTTGATCGAATTAAAAGACCAGAATATTCTTCAATTTGATCTGTAATCATCCCAACGTCATTTAGGGCTAAATCGGTTTAATTGAAAATTGGAATAGCACACATTGAATTCGGAGGAGATAATACCGGTATCTTGTCAAGGGAATTGAAGGATTATAAACCCCTATAAACACTCTCCCGAATTCAACCATAATTTATCCAATTTTTCGTTCAAAGATTAGAACCCTAAAACCCCGTACTGAAGTGTTTGAGAGCCAAATTCGAGCTCATCCGAGTTGATTATGAGTCGATAGCGGTGCCATTGGAAGTGTGCACGAGTCCTCTTCAAACGCCGTATCTTTTTGCCACCGGAAGGTTGCCGGAGCCGCCCTGATCCTTCCATTTTCCGGCGAGACTGCTGTTCGAGGTGGTGGTTCTTTTCAAAACCGATTTCAACGTTATGGGCTTGTGGAAGAGATGCCCCTTTTGTAATATTATTTTAGCTTAATTACAATTTTTACCCAAGTTTTGAAGTTGTGGAGAAATTTAATGAAAATAAAAAGTTCGGCTTAAATCTGTAATTACTTAACGGAATTTTAAACGGAATGACGAGTTGGGTGGTAACAGTGTAACGAACATGGTTTAACGGGTGGTTTTCGGTTAATAGTGATTATCCGGATGGTTTCAGGCAATGTGCCCTATTGGACGGGTGGTTTCCGATAATTGACCCTATTTATAATGATTGTTGTTTCATTCATATGTTATATTATCCGTGTTTATTTTGCAGTATTATAATAAACGACAACATAAGTATTCGTCAAAGGAAATTGATCAAATTGGCGCAGAGTGGTCCCAATACTTCATTAGCATTTCTAATGAAGAGGTATTTCCTTTAACTTTATTTTATATGACACGTATTTCTCTATTTGTCAATTTTTCAAAATTAATTATATAAACTAGTAAATTGATATATGATTTATGTGTGTCAGGTTGTAGCTTAAATGACAATATGCATCAATGGTAGAATCATGGTTGCCATGGAGATACTTATTTAGGTCAAGTGAAGCACAAACCAAATCACAACTTTACTAATTTGTTCTTCTAGACAAGCTTTTTAATTTGTTTACAATAGGGGTCTTCATCCGATCAGACCGGATTTTTTGAAAATGGTGGACCGGAGACCGGATTGGATCAGACTTTTTTTTTTAAAATTTAAATTCTTATTTAAAATCTATAAAAAATATCTAAAAAAATATCTATAAAACATATATACTCCTAACTTATTAAATTAAAAAAAATATCTATAAAAAAATACATATAAATCTCCAAAAACACATATAAATTAAATTTATTTTTTTTAAATCCGGTCCACCGATCCGGACCGGAACCGGATTAAGTGAAAACCTTGGACCGGAGACCGGACCGAAATTTCACCGGTCCGGTCCGGTCTTTTCCGGTCCGGTTTTCCGGTCCGGACCGATTTTGAACACCCCTAGTTTACAACATTTTGTTGTCTTTTCAACTATTTAGTTATTGACTATCCATTAAGTTCAATATGCATTTAGTTTTATTGGATGATGTAGATAATATTGTCCATTCAACATATGATTTTTTTTATCTTATCTAATACTTTTGGATAATTTATTGTTTTTATAAGATCATTAATTATGTTAGTAGTAATTGGTACGTTATTTTACACTTGTTGGCATTGTGAATTGTACAAGAAATTGGTAATGTGAATTATACAGGAAATTGGCATTGTGAATTGTATACAAGAAATTGTGCATTAAAAAAATAAGCTTTATATACACCGGTTATATAAAATCTATGTTTATATGTAAGGGTCGGCGTACCAAAATACACGTGGTCATGACATGTTTATACAACGGTTGCACATTGATGTATTAAGTGTCTCCCATTGGAACACCAATGGTTATTACACGAGTTTATTGGGTTTTATACACCGTGTACCAACCCATGTAGATAACAGTCTACATGTAATTAATCGTCTTTAGACATCGATTCTTGACCGATGTATATATCCTTGCCCGAGTCCGCACATCTAGTTACACTGGTTTTACTAACTTTTGTACATCGGTTCGTAACTGATGTATAATACTCTATTACATCAGTTGTGCTTTAATATATCACTAACCTGTACACCGATTAAAAATTGATGTATAAGGTGTTACAGTGTAAGATTTGTTTTTTGTTCTAGTGATGGCCTAGTCGTTCTAGTCCTGGAAATTATGTCCGCAGAATATTTAAGTTCGAATCTTCTTAACTTCTTACGTGAAGTGAATCGGACACGTGAAATCAGAGTATTGATAAAAAAGACATAGGTCTAATAAAAAACTTAGATATTGTATCTTACACCCACGTGAATAAATGTTGGGATAATTTTTGTCACCTTAATTAATTATACCCCTACCTCTTATGAAATATATGGATTGACACAAAAATTGATCGAATTTTCACTTCATAGACAACAAACAAGCCAACAACCCTTACCTACCTTTAATAGAAGAACAATGCATGTACTAATCATAATAATCGACATCAACATCAATATGTGGACCATTGTGGGTACGAATACAACTGGACTAATTAATTCTATATATTTATAATTTATATATATGTGGAGGTAAAAATAAGTTATTTATTTTTATTATTATTATTTAATTAATAATATTAGAGAAAAAAGATTAATCAAAAGGTCCATTAAAAAGAAGGGAGACCATCCATCTCTATAAAAGAAATCTAACTTGAGCGGGGATAAAGCCCTGCCCTTTAGCCTTGGGCTACAAGGGCACCAGATGTTGCGCAAGACTAGCTCATAAACAAAAATTGTACTAGCTTTCACGCCAGATGCAACACTATGAAAAATGAAACTAGCTTCTACGCTAGCCGCAACGCTAAGAAAGCACAGAGCAGAACTCCTAAGTACAGGAAGCGAGCGTGGGTCACGGCGAGTCAGTGAGTGCTGCACTCCTGCGACCTCCATGGCCAACCATGAAGTCGAGCCGACAAGCGTCGCTCAAATAGCCCGAGTCGGTGAGTGCCGCTCAAATAGGCCGGTCGGTGGGCCATAGCGAGTCAGTGAGTGTTGCTCTCGTGTGACTACCCCAGAATAGCCTATGGGCATTGTGCAAGAACGCACATGGTGTAAGAACGCACCTAAGAATAAACTACGAGCATTGTGCAAGAACGCACATGGTGTAAGAACGCACCTAAGAGTAGCCTACGGGCATTGTGCAAGAATGCACATGGTGCAAGAACGCACCTAAGAATAGCCTACGAGCATTGTGCAAGAACGCACCTAAGAATAGCCTACGTGCATTGTGCAAGAACGCACATGGTGTAAGAACGCACCTAAGAATAGCCTACGGACATTGTGCAAGAATGCACATGGTGTAAGAACGCACCTAAGAGTAGCCTACGTGCATTGTGCAAGAACGCACATGGTGTAAGAACGCACCTAAGAATAGCTTACGAGCATTGTGCAAGAACGCACCTAAGAGTAGCCTACGGACATTGTGCAAGAACACACCCTAAAATCTATGGGCATTTTGCAAGAACGTACCCCAAAATTTCATACAGATATTGTGCAAGAACGTACCCTTCAAGAAAACAAGACACACATATCAAGACATAGACCGCGCAAGCCATTCAGGCTCTCAACAAGCTACTGTTCGAATCCTCTAACCTTTACTCAGCTTAAAGGATTCGAGGGACATTTGTGGAGGTAAAAATACGTTATTTATTTTTATCATTATTAATTATCTAATTAATGATATTAGAGAAAGAGATTAATCAAAAGGCCCATTAAAGAGAAGGGAGGCCCATTTAATGTGTTTTCACTATAAGAGAGGTAATCTTAACCCTAGCATGAGATTGAATTCTGATTCTAAGAAACCTAGCATCCATCTCTACGAAAGGAGATCTGACTTGAGCGTCGGAGGGTCTTCCGGGGGAGAAAGCCCCGCCTTTTGGCCTTTAAGTTCACAGGACATCAAAAAGATGATCGAAGGAAGTCTAGGATCGCCAGAGTTGCGAATTCTCATCGTCGTCAATAATTATTATTGTGGTATAGACTTATGATACCACAATATAATACTAATGATAAAAGGATTAGATTGACTCTACTTGTCATCTCTAAAATACATCAAGTCACATGTTTGTTTCACAATAGGCCACTTCTTATCATCTAATGCGATTTTATTTAGTTTAATTCTATGTAGATATTATTATGATTATGCATATATGTGATTATTTATGTGATAATTTTACTTACTCTTTTGGTACATTAAATCTATAAATAGTTAAGTTATATGCATCTCTACTTAATATTATGTCACATAATTATTAACATAGAAATGAGATAAACTAGTGATAGTAAAAACACACCTCCATTGAGCCAGAGGAGGAGAGGCTTTAAATGAGGCTCTTCCGCAGCTTCAAAGAACCAATAGAAGAGTGCCCTTCCATGGCTTTCATTTACCGTCACGTAGCCTGCATAGTGCTTGAAGCTGACCCGCGGTTGACCCGGGAGCCCCTCTACCAGGTCCGCCTTCTGCTGGGCCACAACTTCCGGGCTCATACTCGAACGATACGGGCCTGAACCCGGCCCATCAACTTTGGAGCCAGCATCTGCCTTGGTGCCACTAACTAGCCACACAAGACATAGAATTAGGCAGAGAGGCAAAGAGAAAGTTGAGGAGGACTTCATTTCAAATGTTCTCAATTTCTCATCTCTCTTGCCATATCACTATGTAATAATTTCGTATATATGTGCTAGATATTTATAAAAGGGGTGCATTTAATGAAACTTTGTATGCACATGGAATATGCATGGGGAGTTGTCACTTGTGGACTATCTTCGCTCCCTTTTTTGGTAGGATGTTGAGCAAGAGGTGCAAGTTGGAGAGGGACCTATTTTTTGTTGGTCTTAATGGGATGAAAATTCAATAATATTGCCAAACCTTTCAATTGGGTCAAGTATGTACTCTAGTACACTAGTACTCAAGTACAAAAAAAAAATCGAATCTCCCTAAATTATTATTTCTATAGGCAAGTATTTAGAAATGTTTTACCACTTGACAATATCTATTATTTATTATATATATATATATATTAAAGCTAGCTTATTTTAAGTTTTCATAGTATTTTTAGGGTAAATAGTTAAGGTGTTATTTTTTTTATTTATTATTATATTAAGTAACCAGTAAATTATAAATTAACAAGACCTTAACAAGATTTGCACCAACAAATACAAATATTTACAATTGTTATTTTTTTTACATGAATATAAATTATTTCTATTAAAATTATTTTTCTCGACATAAAATTAAAAACTCACAACATTATAAGCAAAACCTATAGTTTTTTCACTCAACATATCCAATATTCATTTATAAAAATGAATTTACTTAACTCAAAATTCTACTTTAATTTTCTGGACATCTTGGTTGTCGATTTAATAAAATTTTATTACTTGAATATTTTTATAACAATGTAAATGAGTTACTTTAAAACTACTTTTTGGTAAAATAAAATATGAAATCAATATACAAATTAATTAAAACTTGTTAATAAGTTAATATACGTTATATGTAACTTTATATATTATATGGATTGATTTGTACCTACCCATAACAATTTGTTTTTTTGGGTATCACACAATATCTTACAGAATTGTTAACTGAATTCTATAATTGTTCATTTTGTCAAAAACAAAATTTGAGTTATTTTAATTTATTGCATTTTATAATATTCCAAATTGTACAAATTAGATTTGGAGATTTTATAAATATTTATAGAAATAAATATAAAAATAATAACATATTATACCGTTTAATTTTTTAAAATTGTATATTAAGTATAGAATTTAGTTAAATATTTTAAGAAGTAGGAAAACCTTGACAAATATTGATTTTAACTCAACATATCCAATATATTTTGTTAAAAATATATATTTTAAAATCACACTTTATCCTATATGTAAACCTAAATACATCAAGACATTAGCAAACCCTTTAAAAAAATCTTCAATTGTCATAGATTAGATATTGTAAAAACTTTATTCCACTAATGCAATAAATATAGCTTCCATGTATTCCTTTCATATTCCTCAACATTTGTCCAAAGATATTAACCTCCATAATAGCTCTATTTTTTAGTTTATTTAGAAATAATAAATTTAAACAACATCCTAAAAATCTCAATTTTGTTAAGTGTAAAGATTCAAATCACTAATAGATATGAAGGATATATATGAAATTTGTACACCGTCATACGTCATTATTTTAGTTTAACATATTGATTTGTTAAACTTTTAGAAAGATTTACTATACTAAAAATAAAATATTTAAGTACCAAAAGAAACTAATTTAAATAAGAAAATTTTATTTAGCCTAATATTTTATTACCAAATATGTGACCTTTGATTTTATTTATTTTATGGAAATTTGTGAGTTTGTAGTAATATAAGGAAATATATACTTCTTTTACCCAAAAAAACATGAGATATATACTTCTCATTTTAGCCCAATGTTTCATCATCAATTGTATGACCTTTGAACTTATTTATTTTCTTTTTTAATGTCGTAGTAATACAAGAAAAGATATTTCTCATTTTAGCCTAATATAATATCACCAATTTTATGGCCTTTGAATTTATTTATTTTATGGAAATTTGTCGAGTTCGTAGTAATACAAGGAAATATATACTTCTCATTTACAAGAGAAAAAATAAAAAAATGCAAAACAAAAAAAATGTTGAAATCATATTAAAAATATGTCAAAATCAATTATCAAGTTACAAACATTGTTGAGTTTGAAAATTACAATTCGTGAATGATTTTATATATAGCCTTCAATGTAACACCCCCGAGTTACGTGGTAGTGCCACATGCCAGTGACCTCAGACTATAAAGTCCAAAGTCACCCTAAGCTTTAATCGGAATAATTATGCTCAAGTAAATAAATAAACGTTAAATAATAACAGAGTAAATAGCATAAGACTTTTGAAACAAATACTTAACCTTTATTAAATATTTCCTCGTAAATTGAGGAGGTAAGTTTTACAACTCGAAATTACAATACATAGGAAGACTCTTAAAATAAACCCTAACTCATGACTACTTTAACTATGTCTTACATTTATTTAGGAAGATTAAACTAATAATAGACAACTTTAAAAATAATAATATTACTTTAAATCTTCAACAACAAGCCTTCGTCTTCGATTCGTTACTTCAAGGCGTCTGAGATCGACCACTAATGTGCCGTATAAGATGGATGACACCAGCCAACCATGCAAGAAAATAGAAAGGTTGATCAGTCTAATGAAAGACTACACAAGGGTGCAAACAGTAAACGGTATTTGACTACTATACTCCTACTGAAAAGAAAGGAAAGTTATGCTTCAAGAGAAGACTCCAACCGAAATGAGTCTTATGAGAATTAAATGAATTTGTTTGGGAACATTATATTTATCACACAAAGTTTTAAAAACGACTTCTTTGAATAATCGGGTCCTTAACTAACCTCACTGCATACTTGTTGTGCAAATTCAAATTGGTAAGAGGACCTTCGTAGAAAGAAGCCCGAGCGGGTTCCACGTCGTACTTCTCGCCCGGTGGTATATTAATTATGTGCAAAACGACACTTATCTTATTTAAATCCAAGACGTGCATTTACGTTAAAGCTTCTAATCTACACCAATCTCGCAATGAGATGTATATCAAGGGACGAATCCCGAATTTCGGCACTTGCTAAGTACACCACCACTTATATACGAATAAGGGTAGGTCATGACCAAAAGTATTAGGGCAATAATCCTCCTAATACCAAGTTATAAAGAAACAACTAAACCTCGTAAGGTAAATAGCGTTCATACGAATACTCGTGCTAACTAGCATATAAGTCCACACCAAATGCACAACAATTCCACACCAAAGTTCATCTAGCACCCTATAATAATAATTTTCATATAAGGGTCATTGCTAGCAAATATACAACCTAATAATAAGGTTTATTTATACACCAATTTAACACACAAGTTCCCAAACACAAAATTAAGAATATTTATCCTAACTTAATTAAGGCAATAGATTGATTGTCAATTAAGAAAAATATGGAATAAATTGCAAGAGCAAACCGCCACTTACCTTATGAAGATCAAACGTATACACCATGCACACGTCGACCACCATGGATCCCTTCTGAGCACACCACACTCACATCACAAGCAACCACCCTAGTGATGACGTTGACCATCAAGCACGCTAGACCTAGACAAAGCTTGGTTTGTTGAGCGCCGAGGCAATGCTAGTGCTCCACCAATCCTCAAGAAACCAAATAAGGTTTCGCGGTATAAGACCAACATTACCCTAAATTAAACTACGCTCTAAGAATCGAAATAACTGAAAGAACTAAAGCTGAAAAGTAATAAACTCGAAAACTTACGTGACTATGAAGAGGACACAATAACGCTGAGATTGATGAGGAACTATAAGAGGAGTCCCAAAAATTAAATTATTTTGCTGTTGTAGGCTCGTCAAAAAGGCAATTAACACATGAATTTGAAGAGTTTCGCTTTTGTGGACTCGCCAAAAAGACTGGGTCCGCCGGTAGCGAAACATCTTACAAATTATTAACTTTGGATGAATGGTAGAGAGTTTCTAGACCTCTATATATAGTTGTTTCCCTAACCCTTCTTCTTCTTTCTTTCAGACGTGGGATGAGAGTTTTATCAATATTTCTAAGATGAGCAATGTGAGATAAAATTGTTTAACGACCTATATTGGCGCATAATTTCGAACCACTTATTGTTGAAATTACGTCTCCAAGCAAACTAGAGAATTGTAGATCTCCGAGTCTAGTTTCCAACGCATTTTGAATAATAGAAATCCGAGATTTGTGACAAAAGATATGCACGTTATACGAAGCTGCCTTGAAAACAAAAACATCTCACGGGATTCCCTACGAAAATTCTAAACTTAAATCTAATTGGTCCATCATTAATCAAAACACTGAGTTTTGATCCGTCACTTTAAATTATTTCATTCCAAGACTAACTATGGCTTGTTTAGATAAATGTTATATATGTTCACAAATGTTTTTAGCTCGTTCACATCATACACAAAGAGTCTAAGTTATCAAATTATATCTTCGGACTCAAAATTATCTTACCCGATTAAAGATTGACTTTCCTTATTCGGAAACATACTAGAGATAGAGTTACTATTTTTAGCAATCCATCAACCATGGAGCTTACTATTTATAGTAACTTTTCATTTTATATTCCAACATCTGAATTTCTCGAGTATTACGTTTTGACCCCAAGTTTTTGTTTTTATTGACATAAATATCCTTTATAGAAATTCAAAATATTTAGGGTTATTAAATTCAAGATATCATTTTTATTTTATTAAAATATTGTTATATTATGTGTAAATAATATTTTCATCCATTATTCTTTTTCATTAATATTGTAAGTAATATTTCTAATATGAAGTAGACACATAATTTGAATATCAATTGTGATATGATATATAAGTTTATTAAAAATGCATTAGGAATTAAATTAACGGTTTTTTCGCCTGGTACCCCTAAGGTATGGCGAAATTCGCGAGGTGTCCAAAAGTTTGCTCTATTTCGCGTGGTACCCCCGAGTTTTATTTTTTTTTCGCCAAATGCCCTTCTGTCAAATAGCCTAACAGAGAATGTTTAAAAAAAATCAAAAAAAAACCCAAAAACAAGATCTCGTCTTCTTCAATTCCAAGCATCGCGGATTAACCTTGCAATTCCAAGCACTCGGCCTCCGTCCGATCGAAGAACCTGATGGTGTAATGAGGATCGTTGATCCCTCTGATGACGTACTACTTTTTCCCACCGATAACACTCAGCACGACGCACACCTGCAACTCCGTCAACTCCTCCGACGCACCGACGCCTTCGGTCCCTCGCTAGCCGAGTCAGACTGTAATCGAGGTCTGGCGGTTATGAAAGGAGCTCCGCAGAAGCTTCTGGACGCCGGACTTTCTATTCTTGAACGGCGAGCGGTGGATCTGGCCGCCGATCTTGATCTCCTCCACTATGTCGCCGGTGTGGAGGAGGCTTCGGCTCCACTCTACGGCGTTCGACGTCCCTTTTATGATCTTCTCCACTATGTCGCCGATTTGACACCACGAACCCACACCAATTACAGTGAAATTATTTATACAATCTCCCTAGATTATTCTAAATATTACACTTAGTAACCACTTATTCAACTAATTCTAGAATTTTCTACTTGCTTCTTTAAACTCTAACCTATGCCATTTTTAGAGTATTCTTGTATACTATTGGGCCAACATTCACCAGTCCAATTTTCTTTTTTAATGGGTCTCAATTTAGTTAAGTTTGAGCTTGGAAATATGGATTAACATCTAACATATCCTCTCTAAATTCATATTGTAATATCCATCATTTTTAGTAAGGGTATTTGGATAATTTTATCATAAATGTGTGATTTAAAATACGATATTATAATAGGTTGTATATACTGCTAGAAACAACGCTATTATATCTGTTATTACCGTGATGGTATTGGTGTGGATTTTATGTATGAACTTAAATATATAGTTAGAACGAGTATTCGTAAGAACGCTATGTATCTCATTGCGAGTGCTGGCTGTTTCTTTATAACCGTGGTGCGTAGGATGTCCAAGCCCTAACACCTTTTCCTGGTCATGACCGTCCCCTATCCGAGTATAGGGGTGGTGCACACAACTGGTGCCAAACCTTCGGGAAATGTTCCCAAGATATCTCTCGTATCGAGATGATATATTTATATAAAAACAGTAACGTGCATATACGTTTTGAAATTAAACAAGATAAGTGCGATTATGCACATAATTAATATACCCTCGGGCGAGGAGTACAACGTGGAAACCGCCTGGACTTCGATTAGAGTAAGTCCTCCTTACAAATCTGAATTCGCATTACGCGGTGAGGTTGGTCGTGGACCCAAATGATCAGGTCATTTTTGAACGCTTGTGTGAAACTATAACGTTCCCAAACACTTGTCATACTTTCCAAAAGACTCAATTCTTGGAGTCTTTTCTTCATATATTTCCCATAAGACTCAATCTTTTGGAGTCTTCTCTTGTTCATGTCTTTTCGTACGTTTTCGTAGAAGTGTTGAGGTTCACTGTCGTCATCGGTTATTATTCGAGAAATGACAGATATAACCTAATACCACTACTTAGAACCTTTCTATTTCTCCCTTGCGTAGTCTTTCATTAGACTAACCAACCGGTTTATTTCCTTTGCCTGGTTGGCTGGTGTCATCCGTCTCATACGGCACATCAGGTAAACGTCCCTTTCCGTGAAGGCCAGATTACGATATTGAGGGCATATGACGTTTTAAGAGTTTTCCAAAGGTTGAAGATCCTAGGCGTGAGATTGCGCAGATCAAGACCCTTCGTGGTGTTTATTTAATATCTTTTAAAGACTTCCGCTGTATTGAACTAATCCTGTATTTGGACATATTTGGTATTCACAGATGTAATCCGTGACTTTGGGTTAAATAAAGCATATGTTATTTCATAAAGATTGTGTTATTATATGATTGTTATAAAATGGTTAAGCCTTGGGTGACCCCAGATGTGTAATCTGAGGTCACCGGCGGTAATACTTTCAAGGAAATATTTGGGGGTGTTACACATATTTCCAAACACCTCTGCAATATCCCAAAAATGCACATTCTTTATCGTCAAGGCGTCACAACATCTCTTTTGCACAACTCGTCCATTCACAACGCAAATATTCTCATTCTTATGGCCTCACATGATCAAACGTCTCCCCTTGAACACCTTGCACCACTTAGACGTGTCGACAAAACCTACAACCCTTTGACATCATTGCACCCAACGAGATGATGTTAACTTTGGTTGAAGGCACATACCTCATGTAATATCCCTCATTTTTATGTAAGGGTATTCATGTAATTTTCAACTCTATTTCTAATAAAGGAATTTTGATATTTATTTCATCATTCCAAAAAAGGGAAATAGATTAATGATTCTTACCCTAAGTTGTTACAACTTTAAGCTTTGGGTTATTTTAACTTATTCTAACATTATGTTAATTTGAATTTAAATAAATTTATCAGTTTTAACCTAGATTATTTGAATTAAGATTAACAAAATGTTAACTAAGGTTTAAATATGGTTAGTTTTATAAGAAAGTGTGACTTAAGTTTAGTTTTAGTAGACCTGTCAAAAACCGACCCAACCCGAAAACCCGACCCGACCCGACCCAAACCCGACCCGAACGTCACTGGGTCAAGAAAGACCCGAACCCGACCCGACTCCACCCGAACGCAAATCCGAGCTCACGGGTCCCCTTTATTTTGTATATTTTATTTTATTTATATTAAATATTTTAATAAACTTTATTAAATAATAATATAATATTAATTATATTATTATAATTATTTTTATAAAGTTAAAATTCATAATAATAATCATAAAAAAAGGGCATGTTCGACCCGCTGGGTCAACCCGAACCCGACCCGCCCGACCCGAAAATTTTATCAACCCGATCGATCTGAACCCGATTTGACCCGAACCCGACATGACCCGAACCCGACCCGCCCGACCCAGTTGACAGGTCTATGTTTTAGTCTAATTTAAAATAATTATTTAAACTTAGAATAATAAAATAAATAAGTTTTGGTAAATTTTATAATTTTTGAAAAGTTAAATGAGGGCATTTTTTCACAACTTAGAAAGTTGGACAAAATAATGCAATTAGGCTTAAAAAGAAGGGGGCCGTGCACAATTTGGGGGTCTTTTTCAACCTCCAACCTTCACACATGGAAAGTTTCCTTCCATGGAGGATTTGGGTGCATTTTTGGCTCCGTTTTGACAATTGACGCTTGGGCAATTTAGGTAATACAGAATCATGCTTATACCAAATCGTGAAAACTCATTCCCATATAAGATCGAATTTTCACCCGAAAGGCAAGAAATTATTTCAAACGTGTCGTGCAAGAATTTGACAAAATTAGATCAGATTCGAGATCGTTTTGGCCGAGACTTGTTCTGTAGGATTCTTCGAGATCTATCAAAGCCATCTAAATAGAGCTTCACCCATGGAGTAGATTTATCGACTAAACAATTCTGGTATGACCCATCTAAGTTCCACATGAACAAATCATTGCATTTTCTCTACCTCCTTAAAATTACATCTAACCATCTTTAATTTAATCTTTGTTTACAATTTTTTCAACCCAGAAAATGTAAAATTGTCCAGAATACTCCTCATCCAAAAATATACAGTATTATTCTAATGAAGGAGGTATGTTTTGGACATATCACAAGATATTCTTGTGTCTCGCAAGCATCACTATGTGTTCGGGTGTTGTTGACTACAAACAATATGGGTAACGGATGGTTCAATACGATTTGTTGAACGTACAAGTGAGTTCGTGTAAAATGGAAAAATTAGCCAGTCGTTGTAGTTTAGCCTAACTATTAGTAGAATGGTTTTTTATAGTATTCGGATTCTCAGAATAAGGATTATATAAAGAGAGTGTTTAATGTGTTATTAGGATGTGAACTTTCAGAAACTCTAGCTATTAAATTGTATAAATGAATAGTTAGAATTAAAGCACATGGAGTTGTAAACTTGTAATATAATTAATTTTTTAAAAATAATTTCCGAAATTATTTTTTTTTAAATATTTTTTTCTCAACTTTTTTCCCCAAAAATATTTTTTATTTTATTTTTTCATGCATATTTCCTGAAAAAAATAGTACCATGCACTTTTACATTTTAATCATGCACTTTAACATACTACTTATGCACTTTAATATATTTACATATATACTTAATTTTAGATTACTAAACATGTACTTTAATATACTTACACATGCATGCACTTAACTTGGAATATTGAGCATCCACTCTAACATAATTACATATGCACTTTTTAACATATTAAGGATACACTTTAACATACTAACATATGCACTTTTAATATAATAAACATACACTAGTTAAAATGTGCACTTTTAATATACGTGTTAAACATACATATTTACATATTACATCATGCACTTTATCATATTAAAGATGCACTCTATATGAGCATTAAAAATGTGTTTATATATGCACTTGATATATAATATAATTAAATAAAATATTTTAAAAAAAAATACGAAAAAATAATAAATTTTGAAAAAATAATAATTTTTGGAATACAAAATTTTGGGAAAAGAATAATTTTTAATTATTATTTTTCGAAAAAAAAAATCCAAAAAAAAAATTTCCGAAAAAAATTCAATTTTTTTTTTTAAAAATATTAATTTCAAAGTTTTTTTATTACAAAAATAATAATATTTATAATTTTGTCACTCAAATCTTATCATCAATCTCTTAGATCTTATGACCCTAATTACTCATCACTTTACAGTTTACATCCTAAGTGCTCGTTTGATTGAGAAGTAAATTCCCATAATTTTAAATACCTTCGGAAGTGGTATCAAATTTATGTGTTTGGATGATTTTCTGTTTTTGAAAAATTCAGATATTCAAATTCCTGTGAATTTTCAATTCCTACAAAACATAGGAAGTGCAATCACCTAGGGAGGGATGAAGAAGATTTTCTTCCCCCATATTTCCTATGATTTAGATTTAATCAAACATAATTACCAATTCCCATGAATTCAAATTCCTAGGTTTTGATTTCACATGAAGTAATTTCCTAGGAATTACACTTTCCTTATTCAATCAAACGAGCACTAAGATCCAGGCCCGTTCATTAGGGTGTTCCATTAGGCCCAATGGAACACGGCCTCCAAATTTTTAGGACCCCTTATAAATTTTTAGTAGCTTATGTATTAATGAATACAACTTGTCCTAGTGGTTCTAAGAGTATTCTTTTAAGCAATCAACTCAAGTTCAAATCTCACCACCATCATTTTTTATTTTGTCTTTCTTATATTAATAAATTATAACTATTAATATCTATTTTATTTTAGTAACTATTTTTTTGGTCGAAATTTTATTTTATTATCTTATATTATTAAAAAGACAACTTATACTTGTGTGATTTTAATCAATCAATTCATATTCAATTAAAACACCATTATTTTTTTACCTATTTTTTTTATTCTATCCTTCTTATTTTTTAATAAATTATAGATATTATTATATTTAGCACATAACCCTCTAATATTATTGGTCGGTCCTGCTAAAATTATTATACACTTGAACCCTATTCTAACATTTGAATGTGTGTTGTATTTCAGGTTATGATACTAATTTCTATAGCTCAATCTCACTGACAAGGTTTTCGTAAATGGTGACTGGTATGACATTTTGTTCTGTGCTTAGAGTTTGCATCTTTCATTCGAGTAGGCTATACAAAGATGAGATAGGGGTGGAAACCATAATAAGACGTACAACAACATAATCAATGGTTTGGGGAAGGATTAATCAATAATAAATTCAATTTCTTAGCTTTGTTCTCTTGTGATGTTTTGGATGCTAACTCAAGATTCAGATTTAGAGGGAGAAAATGAAACTTTGCGAGGCCAAATTGCCCTGCAGATATTAATGCATAGCATATCTCTGATTTGTTGAATGAATCATTTTTTGATCGGCTATATTATGTTATCATTAATGTTGTTAAAATCCCAATCGTAAAATTGTTGAATGAATCATTTTTTGATCGGCTATATTATGTTATCATTAATGTTGTTAAAATCCCAATCGATTTTACGATTCCAGCGATTTTATGATCCAAAAGTATTTTAGGTAAAACCTTATTGAAAGCAAAATCTTAATATTTTGATATAAAATCAGTAGGATTTTGTGTACAATCCCAATCCTGCATACGGTTTTATTAAGTCTATGATATATTCTTACGATACTATAATATGCATTTTTTACTTTTACCTATTATTATTATATGATTATATTGATAAATTATCACTAAATTATTGTAGAAAACATAATGTTTTGATATCGTAATATCACTAATATATTATATTTTTTATGCTTTCACTTCAAATATAAGACGTTTACCGTTTATTAGATTGATTTATACTATATTTAGCTATTTAAAAAAATCTTATGATTTCATTTTATAATCCGTTTCAAAAAACAGCTTACAATCATATCCTAGAATCTCTATTTTAACAACATTGGATGTTATTTAAAGGGAAAGTGTATGAAATCATGATTTTATTCGTTCGGGATCGACTTTTACGCGTTATATTTTCTGTTGGATCATCGTAGTTGGAAAATGTGGCGGATCTCTTCCCCCTTGATTCACTTTTTTTGTGGTGGAAACAATAGCTTCACATTCACATACACTAATTTGGGCGCATCCATGTCTCGCAAAAAATGAAATTTGATGGCTGAAGTATCAAAATAAGATTTTAGGCTCTATCTAACAAATCATATCATATATATTCAACCACTTATGTAAACTCGAATTCCTAATTTCGGTGAATTTATTATTTGTAAAATATATTTTCAATATAATTAATAACTTTTAATCAATTTACTAGCCATGGAGCGTGTTTTGTTAGAAAAATACTTCTATAAATTTCGATATATGTGTCAAAAAAATATTTTAGTTTTTTCACTATAAACTTCATAGCAAAAAGTATTTACCTAAATAAAATATTTTTCTCACTAAGAACACTTTATTACATAGTTTTATTTTTTGTCAAAAAAGTGTTTATAAGCACTCATATCAAACAAACCAGAAAAGGGTGCGACATTGTTGTAATCTTTTTTTTGAAATTTCCCCCCATATTTCATTCATGATTGTCAAGATGTGGTAGATGTATAAGACATATGTCTTGTACTCTTGTGAGGATGTTGTTTTCGTCTGTTTTTGTCAATTCGAATTTGTGATTTGTTATTGTCGTTGCTCATTACTTATATTCAAAGTTTTGTAGCAGCTAACTCATTTTCTAGATTAAAAGCGAGTTATGTAGCATCATCAATTCAAACTTCTTATTTATTATTGTTGTTGCTCATGAGTTGTATTCAAAATTCTATATGACTAACTTAATTTTTGGTTATACAGAAATATATAGCTGCTAACTTATTTTTTAACTCATGAGTTGCATTAACAAGTGCATGACAAGGGGCTACACTAGTTTGATTAAAGATGGGTACTTAAGTTTGAGTAGTTTTGGTTACATAAGACGTGATATGTGACTTGATCGTTGAAGTTTCCGTAGAAGTTTGTTCCGCTTTTGTGTAGGGATTTAGATGCTTTAAGCGGAATTTCATAAAATAGTTTTCTAACATCTAACTTAGGATCTCATGCATAAACTTGATACGAATCATATATGAAAGAGTAACATACCTTTTGATGCAAAACTTGTTTCCAGGATCTCCCTGGAGAATAGAGCTTCAATTGTGACTCATCTACTTAGTCCACACGAGCACGGTACTAGAACATCTTGCCTTCGTCTGCTAGAACGAACGAACGAGAAATAATGCAAAACCTTTGCTTTCCAACCGGTTCGAGCCTCGGCCAAGACAAATTAGTGGCTGATGTACTTCAAATCAAAAGCCACGAAAAGTCTTGTTAGATATACCTCTTACGTTAAGATGCATATCTTTCATATATATCTTTTTAGGCATATAATATATATATATAGTATTATCTTATCTTATATCATATATCTCATAAGATAAATCTCATTTTAATTAGAAAGAGAAAATTTGTGGTTGATACAATATCTTATTTTTTCAAAAGATAACTTTTCTTATGTTATCAAGTAAATTGATAACTCTTTATTATTACTTGATGAATAATCCACTCTTCCAATAATACATATGGCCAAAATCCCTAGTCCTACTATGGGCCTCGAGTTGCTTTGATCTAGCCCAATTACTCTATTGTGTGTGACCTTATAGGATCCGGATAAAATAACAATGGGTCAAATCTAATTTATCCCATAAGTCATAGTTGGCTTTTAGCAAAGCACTAAGACTACCTAAAATATTCAGATTATTAATCTCCATTATAATCTTATTCCATCATTAGTAATTGCCATCTTGATTATAGGACACATATTCCTTCAATCTCCCACTTGTCCTTAAACAAGTGTGCAATATCAATTCCTTTGTCACTTAGTGTCTAATTTGATGATATGATAATATCTTATATAATCCATATCAATATTCAAATTATTTCTCAAAATTCGAGCTTGAACTGTCAAAACAAATGATTACTATTAATCCATTTGAGCACGGCCATGCATTTTCAGTTCTTACTCTTCAAGTGGACAAGACACCATTCCTATCCATATATATACAGATATATAAATAGGAGGACTTCTCCAATCTTGTGTGACTATAGCTCCCACTCAATTTCAGCAATCCCGATCACTGCCTTTATAGCCGCCTTTTACGCAACGGTGTTTGGCAATGTCAAAGACTACCAATTACCAAGCAAGAGGTATATCACACTCATGTCTGAGGAACCTACTAATCATAGTTCAACGTAAAATTCTACAACTCATTTGTAGAATCTTAAGGTAGGTCTGCCCAACACGTATCCATCATATATGTCCATGTAATTGATTAGACATATCCATGTCTCTATAGCCCGTGAAACTTGGCGCTATCAATCAACTTACATAATAGCCTGTGCTGAGTCATTTATGTCCAATTTAATGACTTAGACTACGAACAACTCATAATTCATAATATCAGTTCACTTAATAGGGTTTCATCCATCATAACTTTTATGATGATCATGTTTGATGATTATAAATTATTAGGATATTTTACTATTTCTAAACCACAATTAAATAATAATGAAACTTTATTTCAAAAACAAACATAATACAATGTTTCAACAATCATGAAATCAACATCCATAATCTCAAAACAATACAATCTCAAATCCATTCTCCAATGTGCTTGAGTCCCTTAGCCCTAGTGATTGTCACACTTGGGCTTAGGTATAAGTTTAGTTAACGGATCTGCAATGTCGTCATCCGTATGTATTTTGTAAAACTTCACATCTCCTTAGCGACTAACTCATCATCTCCTCCCTACACCAAGAGATCATCTTTAGTGCTTCTTAAGTACTTTAGGATGTTCTTAGCTGTATTCCAGTGTGCTTCACCTGGACTCGAATGGTCTGCCACACACGCTCAAAGCGAATGCAACATCCGGGTGAGTACAAACCATGGCATACATGATTGATCCTACTGCAGATGCATAAGGAATCCTACTCATTCTCTCTAGCTTAGCAAGTGTCACTGGGCACTGCTTCTTGCTGAGATGTAGGCCATGCTGCATAGGCAATAATCCCTTCTTGGAATTCTTCATCTTGAACCTATCAAGAACCTTATCCACATAAGTTCCTTGACTAAGTCCAATAAGTCTCTTAGACCTATCTCTATAGATCTTGATGCCTAATATGTACTCGGCCTCTCCTAAGTCCTTCATTGAGAAATTCTTCTTAAGTCAGTCCTTAACGGGCTCCAACATAGGAATGTCATTTCCAATGAGTAGTATGTCATCCACATACAAGACCAGGAAGACCACTTTACTCCCACTAAACTTCTTGTAAACACAAGGTTCTTCTTCACATCTGATGAAGTCAAACTATTTGACCACTTCATCAAATCGAAGGTTCCAACTCCTTGATGCTTGCTTAAGTCCATAAATGGACTTCTTAAGCTTGCATACTTTCCTAGGATTATGTGGATCCTCAAAACCCTCAGGTTGTGTCATATACACATCCTCTTCTAAATACCCATTTAGAAAAGCGGTCTTGACATCCATTTGTCAGATCTCATAATCATAATGAGCTGCAATTGCTATGAGTATCCGAATGGATCTGATCATGACGACTGCAAAAAAGGTTTCATCATAGTCAATACCATGAATCTGTTTAAAGCCGTTTGCAACTAATCTCACTTTGAAAACTGTTACGTTTCCATCATTGTTTGTTTTGAGTTTGTAAACCCATTTGCACCCTATGGGTACTACCCCATATGGTAAATCTATCAAGTCCCATACTAGATTCTCAGACATGAAATTCATTTCAGACTTCATGGCAATACGCCATTTCTTAGAGTCTGGACTCGTCACAGCTTGCTTGTATGTAGTAGGCTCATCGCTTTCTAAAAGCAAGATGTCCAAACTCGCAGTCATTATGAAATTAATGTATCTTTTTGGCTGCGCTCTGGGCCTATCTGATCTACGTGTGGGCTAAACAACAGGGGGTTCTGCCACAACATTTTGTGGAACCTCATTGGAATCAGATTCCGGCGCAACGATAGGAATGAGGTCTTGCGACTCCACTACCTCCGGTGTATGAGTTCCCTCTCCTTGCGGGATTAGGTCCCCAAATAACGTCGTCTCTGACATAGAGTAATCCATGTCCTCTTGTTTCTCAGTTTGTTTCTCTTCTCGAACTTCTTCGAGATCAACATTTCTCCCACTTGACTTTTTGGAAACAAATTCGTTTTCCATAAAGACACTATCCCTAGCAACAAACACTTTGTGCTCACTGGGATTGTAGTAGTATCCCTTAGTTTCCTTAGGATACCCTACAAAGAAGCACTTATTTGATTTGGGTGCAAGCTTGTATGCTAGTAAACGTTTTACATAAGCTTCACATCCCCATATCTTTAGAAAAGACAAACTTGGAACTCTTCCAGTCCATAACTCATATGGTGTCTTATCTACAGCTTTGGACGGAGTCCTGTTTAGTGTGAACGCTGTAGTTGTGAGAGAATATCCCCGGAAAGATATTGGAAGATCAACAAAACTCATCATAGATCGAACCATATCCAACAAGGTCATATTCCTTCTTTCAGACACACCATTCAATTATGGTGTTCCATGTAGAGTTAGTTGTGAGACAATCCCACAACTTCTTAAATGATGATCAAATTCTTGACTCAAATATTCACCACCACGATCAGATCGTAGTGCTTTAATTTTCTTTCCAAGTTGATTTTCAACTTCATTCTGAAACTCTTTGAACTTTTCAAAAGATTCAGACTTATGCTTCATTAAGTATATGTATCCATATCTACTTAAATCACCAGTAAAGGTTATGAAGTATATGTAACCACCTCTAGCTTCGGCTCATTGGTCCACATACATCCGTATGTATTAGGGCCAAAAGCTTGGTTTCCCTTTCACTCACTCCAGTAAAAGGTGACCTTGTCATCTTTCCCATTAGGCAAGATTCACATGTTTCTAATGATTCACAATCAAATGAGGTTAGAAGTCCATTCTTTTGGAGCTTCTTCATGCGATTTAAGCTAATGTGACCTAATCGACAATGCCATAAATAGGTGGTGTTGGATTCTTTTGTTTTTTGTTTTTTGGTGTTTATGTTATATATTATGGATCCTTGTTCCAGCACATAGAGTCCATTACTCAGTAGTGCATCAACATAAAAAACGTCATCCTTGTAAATAGAAAAACGCTGATTTTTTTTGTCTAAAATCATAGCCTTTAATATCCAAAATACAAGTCGCAATAAGGTTTCTAGTAATAGAAGGGACAAAATAACAATTATTAAGTTCTAATACTAAACCAGAAGGTAAAGGTAAACTATAATCTCCAATGGCAAGTGCATCAACCCTTGCTCTATTTTCAATGCGTAGGTCTACCTCTCCCTTAGCTAAGCTTCTACTTCTTCTTAGTCCCTGCACATTCGAAATAATGTGAGAACCACAGCCTAAGTCCAATACCCAAGTTGAAGCTTTAGCTGTTAGAACTTCTATAACATCCGTACCTGAATTGGAACTCACAGTTCCGTTCTTTTTATCTTCCAGGTATTTCGGGCAGTTTTTCTTCCAATGACCCTTGGCATGGCAGTAGAAACAATCATGGTCAACAACTACTTTAGCTTTTTCAGAAGTCTGCTTGGGTTGTGCAACTTGCTTGCCCTTCCCTTGCACGTTCTTCTTTTGCTGTCCAGGTGCCCCTTTCTTGAACCCTTTTCCCTTATTGACCATCAAGATCTCTTTCTTGGTGTCAACAAAGAGATTTTGCTCAGTTGTTTTGAGCATCCCATGTAGCTCTTCAAGTGTTTTTTCAACTCCATTCATATTGAAGTTCGGCTTGAATTGAGAAAACCCATCATGCAGAGAGTGGAGTATGATGTATGTAGCCAACTCTTGACTATAGGGGTGGCCAAGCCTCTCCATGTTCTCAAAATGTCCAATCATATTGAACACATGAGCACTAACTGAATTGCCTTTCTCAAGCTTGCAATCAAGAATTGCCTTATGAGTCTTATACCTCTCCATTCTCGCTTGCTCCTGAAACATAACTTTCAAGTTGCGAATGATGGTTTAGGCATCCATCCTCTCAAACCTCTTTTGAAGGCTCGATTCCATGGAAGCCAACATAAGACAAGTGACAATCACTGATTTATCTTTGATCCGCTTTTCCTCTACTATCTCCTCTAGAGTAGACATAACAGTCAATGTTGGGATATGGGTGTCAAGGACATTCTCTCTTCCTTCAGACTTGAGAACAATTCTCAGATTTCTTTCCCAATCGATGAAGTTGTTTCCGTTCAGCTTATTCTTCTCAAGAATCGAACGTAAGTTGATGATGGTTGGGTTATCGTTTCTAGACATGATATCTACAACAGAAATAACATGCAAAATGTAAATCATGCTTGTCATGCAATAGCTTAAAGATTTTTAAACATGCTTTAAACATAAATAAGCTAATGCCATTTTATTCATTTAAAAATTTCCGTTTGAATAAAATGATTCCAAGATCCTATTTCAGATAAGACTTTAGGCGTACTTTGACATTTCCCTAAATCCTATGTGATCAAAGTAAGTAACTTTTACTAGTTATAACATTTATAACTCTTGGTTGATAGATTACATCTTATGTTAAATCTATCTCATGCCTCAAAATCCAAAACTTTATATTTTGGTTTTTTGTTGAGTATAACCAAATCAAGGTTGTAAACCCCTTATATAGATTTATCCGTATTATCCCAAGGTCAAAGCATGGATACCTTGCTTTGGCAAAACCTATCCATCAAATTCCAAGGGCCTCATAGGTTATGATTTAGAAAGACAAAATCTCACTTTTCCTTTAAGGGAACTAGGTTTATCATGCAAGTCTATTTACTAGTGAACTAAATAACATAAATAAACAAGCAAACATAAATTTAGAGATATTTAACGCAAAATAAATGCAATAAATAAATGTGATCCTAGTATGGCCCCTAAAAACCCATAAGATCTAATCTTCATAGATTCTTCTTGTCTCTTGGATCTCCATCCTTGACTCTCCTCTGGATCTCAATCCTGAAATCTTCATAAGATCTTCTTCTCTTGTATTACATAATGTAAATCTAATCTAATTTCTTGAAAATTAAATTATAAAAATACATAACGATATGCAGATCGTGTACAAGAAAACAATAACGATACGCATATCGTATTTTATATCCTATTTGTGCCATACCAGTCACCGCATGCAATAATAATATCATAATATTAAATCGTACACGCATAATATAATATCAAATATTAAGAGACAATAATAGACCATTAATCATATTAATATACTTTTAAGATTAAATTAATTAAATTATCCAATAAACTAATTAATCCAATCTTCTTATTATTTTAATTCAATAAAACCATATATGGAATTAATACCAATATTAATCATTACTATGTATAATTGGATAAAATATACTCTAGAGATAAGATATCTTGTTACCATATCTAATTAAAGTAGTTAGGATCTTATGCTAACAACCCTAACCCTAATACAACCCCACCCCAGCCGCACCATGTAGCCACCACCTCAGCTAGCCCGTTCGGCCAGCCACCCCCCGGACCGCCGCCGCACCACCCCGGCCCGCCGCCGGCCACCACGCACCGCCGTGAGCCATTTTTTGCCACCCAGCCACGGTTTTATCCCTTCTCCCACTCAAATTTTGTAACAATTATAAATTTTGATGATTTTAAGGATAATATGGTGTAATTTTCAAAAAAATAATATTTTTGAAAAATTAATGTATGAACCAATTTCATACAAAATTGATCAACTTTGAGCATTCAAGGCATGAAATTCTAAATTTTTAGGGTTTGAATCAATTTTCACCAACATGAAAAATCGAATATTTTTATGTGTGATTATGATTTATACAAGAAATCGTATCTTTTGCATAAATTAAACATGCAAATCGATTTTAGGGTTAAAATTAAGCAAAAAAAATCAGAATTTTAGCATGTATAATTTCGTTCATAGGGGCTATTTTTTTCGAGCATATAATATACATAAAAGTCATAACTTTATGCATCCAATCAATTAAAATCATAATTTTAATCATACAGGTTAATCCATACATCAGTTTTACCACTAAATTGAACCAAAGTAATCAAGAACATGCATCAAAATTAACAACTTTAATTATGATCATATCAATTTATGCAGGAGGCTCTGAAACCACTATAGGGATTTAGATGCTTTAAGCGGAATTTCAGAAAACAGTTTTCTAACATCTAACTTAGGATATCACGCATAAATTTGATACGAATCATATATGAAAGAATACATACATTTTGATGTAAAATTTATTTTCAGGATATTCCTGGAGAATAAAGCCTCAATTGTAACTCCTCTGCTTAATCCATACGAGCATGGTACTAAATCGTCTTGTCTTCGTCTGCTAGAACGAACGAATGAGAAATAATGCAAAACCTTTGCTTTCCACCCGGTTCGAGTCTCGGCCAAGACAAATTAGTGGCTGATGTACTTCAAATCAAAAGCCACTAAAAGTCTTGTTAGATATACCTCTTACGTTAAGATGCATATCTTTCATATGTATCTTTTTAGGCATATATAATATATGTATATATATTTATTATCTTATCTTATATCATATATTTTATAAGATAAATCTTCTTTTAATTAGAAAGAGATATTTGTGATTGATACAATATCTTATCTTTTCAAAAGATATATTTTCTTATGTCATCAAGTAAATAAATAACTCTTTATTATTATTTGATGAATAATCCACTATTTCAATAATACATATGACCGAAATTCCAAGTCCTACTATGAGCATCGGGTTGCTTTGATCTAACTCAATTACTCTATTGTGTGTGACCTTATAGGACCTGGATAAAATAACAATGAGCCAAATCTAATTTATTCCATAAGTCATAGTTGACTTCTAGCAAAACACTAAGATTATCTAAAATATCCGGATTATTAATCTCTATTATAATCCTATTCTATCATTAGTAATTGCCATCTTGATTAAATGATACATATTCCTTCATTTTGAAGACTAAATTATTTTTTATTTACTTTTTACACAAATTTTCGTGTTCTAAGGGTTGGAATCTAACAACGTAACCATTGTGAGAATTAACATTTAATAATTAATATTTCTATTTATCTTCTTGTAACTGTATATAGGATTTGGTTATTCTCACCAAATCATTGTCCAGTAGTCTTCGATATATATGCTAATAAGTCGGCTCGTCCAATGGGGTATTTCATTCGGCCCAATTGAATAAGACTCCCAATTTAAAAGGGTCCTCTTATAATAATATGTTACCTACAATGGACATAATTAAAAACTTGGTCTAGTGGTTTGGGGAGTGTGTTCTATGCCAACTCACCTGTGTTCAATCCCCTAGTTCCATGTTTTTTTAAAAAAAATAAAAAATTATATAAAATAATATCTAAAATAGACATTTCTAAATAAGAAAATTCACCCGTATACATTAAAATTATGATACGGGATGTTGCATAAAATATACATTAAAAAAATTTAAAAACTGTAACTAAATTTATGATTGATGGACTTTAAACATTAAAATTAGCTTTTATATTGATAAATTATACAAACAATACCCAAATTATAAAAAATGAAAAAAATATTATATTATAAAGATATTACAAGAAATGTTTAAAATTTTAAAATAGACACAATCGCACAGGGCCTCCGGACGTCCCTGCTAATAAGAATTTCCAAACAAACGGGAATAGGGGGAACAAAGATGGTGTGGTTGGACTCTTGGCGTCGGGGAGTTGATTACGGTGGTGGTGGCTTCCTCTCTGGTTTTCCAAACACCAGCGAACATCCCCAGTATAAAATAGAGGCAATTCTTTCGGGAGTGGTTTGGAGATAGTTAGGGATGATTCAAGGGTCGGATTCCACTAATTAGAGGGTGGGGAAGACGATGATTTGCTCATTTTTTGTAGAAAAGGACTATAAGATGGAGAAGTACGCTAAACATAGAGCTCGAAATATCGTGACTTTAAATGGAGTTTTCAGAATTTTGGATTATTAATTCGATCGAATGAGACCCCTATATATTGAGGATGATGAAGAGCGCTTTCTCGTGATTAGCTGATTTCTCGAATCAACTGGCACTCAAAATCGCGTCCAAATCGAATTGAATCTTCGAAATTGGATTTGCGTCAAAAACAGAGATTAGGTTAATCGTGGATGAATCTTCACGTTCCTATAGCTTAATTAACCCGGTAAATTGATTGATTTTGTATGTAACTTAATGAGAAAGATTTTGGATTTTACGGAATAGATTAACTCGTTTTACAAAATTCACGATTTGAAATCAAAATTTCTCTAAATCCTTGAACGAAGAATACGATGCTTCAGCGGGAAAGTGATTTGTTTTTACATCCTCTTTATGGAATAACATAAATTTATATTTTCATAATACAAATCTTAATGTAATATATAAGAAAAGATAAAGTAAAACACTACATCTTCCAATTCAAACTCTTTACCGCACATGATGAATTTGAGTTGTAATGCACAAAACCTTATGCTTGAAAGCAACAATCAAGAAACATCTGAATAACAGAACAAGTCGTGTTGGTAACATATTATTAACCAATGAAATATATAGAGATTGATAGATAGTAGAGAGATAAGAGAGAGATAAATATATCCACAAAAAGTCTTTTTTCTCTTCTTATTCATCTCTTGTACAAGACCATATACATATGCCAATACATGGAATACAATGGGTCAAAATACACATAAATAGAGGTGTAATTAGAGGTGATAAGTGTGAGTAGTAGCTAGACACATTAAAAGGATACGCATTTAAGGAGAATTTTTAGGTATACTTACATGCATACTAGTAAGTAAGGATTGGTTATGGTTATATTCATTTTTTTGCCTTTGTTAATTTTTAGTATAGAGATTATGAAGTATGGAATGATATAGGATGAAGTTGTGGAGATGTTATTAGGCTGGTTTTTTTTCCACATGAAAGATTGGATAGTTATAATTAAAAATAAAGAATTTTAGTTTGATAAATAATGATAGTGTAATGTTTTACTTTGTAATATTGAGTTTATAATTGGATGTTTTATACTGTTCATTGCAAATTAATATGTTTAATAATTTTAATTAGAGGCATGGAATACAGTTTGGACGGTTGATTTGTATCATATGTTTGACGTATGATTTAATTTGGGTATATTTTTTTTGGGAAGGGATATGTGTAAGACGTCATATATTTGGGTTTCTTTGTGGAATTTGTTTTTTGGTGCACGCATGTAGTCTGAACTCGTCCTTGTTAATTAATTTGGGGTGACAATGTTATATGTGTGTTGTGTTCTATGCAGTCGTCTCTTCAACTGGGCATATCAGAGGGGCATTCAATGGAGCATCTAGTTTCAATGGCTTCATTCAATCTCGTATGTGCTATAAAAGGGGGAGTCTTTGGAGAGGCCTTGCAGACGCATCCCTCCATCGTAATCCTTCTCTTCCCTTTGCCAACGTTGTCTGTCTCCTCCAATTCTTGACGCTAGGTAGGGATTGTTCTTTTTTTTGGTGTGGATTTGGTTGTTCGTCTGTTAGATTTGAAGAAATGTGGTATGTATTAAGCGTATTTCATTTCCGGTTTTCTGTTTTTCCAGGCTTTATATAGCATTTTTCCTCTCACTGTTCTAGGGTTTTTGGGTGTTTTGACGGAACAATTGGGTTGTTTTTTTCCTGGTTTTTTGAGTGTGTTTTTAGATTTGGTTGTTTTAAAATCGGAAGCGCTTGGAGGGCGTTTGCAGCGGCGTCTGTGAACCCTTACTTTTTACTCCTTCTCTTGTCTGCGGCTCTCGGTGTTTGCTCGATTTTTCCTATGGCAACTACCTTTTTTTGTGATGTGATTTTGTCCAAGGCAAAATGGACTCAAGGCCGTTGCCTTATTTGTTTTAAGTTTGGTTTCTGTTTGGATTTTTTCTTTCATCGCTGCTTTGGGTGAAATGTTTTCGCGCATGTTCTTGAGAGGGTGTTGGATTCTGTTAGGGGTCTCCGAATCTCTTTTTTGGTGGTGTGTCTTTCTGGTATTTGCATTGTTGTTCTTTTGTTTCCTAATTTGCAGGTTGTTATAATACGTCTTTCAGTATTGTAATGTTGTTTGCTTGTACTTGGCTGTGTGGGTTTTGAACTTGTGTGTGTAATATGGTTTGTATGTCTGTCTGCCTTTGTTGAGTTTTTTGGTTTTTTGATCGACTGTTTGTGGTAGTTTGGTTTTGAATTTATTATGTTGTTTATTGAGATGGCATCTGGTGGTCCTTTTTCCCCTTCGTTGTAAAATCAGGCTTGTTTTTGGTTTAGGTTAGACGTCATGGCATCCAAGCACTAGATGAGAACTGATGTTTACCAAGACCTGTGGGACCTCTTGGAAATAGCAAAGGAGTTGGAGTTTCCATGGGGAGGTAATGCATCTTTTCGCTTGCAATGGAGAATGTATTTTTTTTTTGTATCTATGTTTTATTTTTTTTCCCTGATTGTTGCAGGAAGGAAGATGAGCCATGATATGTGGTTGTATTTCCAGAATGAGATAATTGAGCGAGACATGAAGTTGGATGAGATGGTTGCTGAAACAACTAGGGTACATCAACAGCTTAACACATCAACATCTTAATACAATGGATTCATCTGCCGCGGAGAATCACGCGCAGCTAGCAAAGCTGCAATTGGAGCTTATGGAGGTGAGATTATTATTTGGTTTGTCTTAATTTACTCCACATGTAGCTGACTCAGTTTTGTTGTTGCAGCTCCAGATGCGAACGCATGTGAATGGGATAAAGATGAGGAGGGAAGTTCAGCATGCAGAGTTTTTGAGGGGGATTCTTACAACTAGCTATCTAGGCTGAATTTATGTCAATTTCGGTCCGTTTATTTAGCCTGTTAATAGAAATGTATTTTGTGTCCCACGTTTTATAAGGAATCGCTCGTAGCCTAAGTTATGTTTGTGGGATGCTATTTTTGGGTATGCCCATTCTGTAAAGGGCTGTAATATTGACTGTGTTGTTGTTGGTGACACAATGGATGGATTATATATAGTATTAGTGTTTAAATGTTTATAATGGTGTTGTTTCTGTTAAACATTGATATTTTATCCGACTGTGTATAATCTTTTGAAGTTGCTCATTGGGTGAAATAGTGTTTATGTGTTGACCTGTTAGAAAGCGATATATTCAAAGTTTCATGTTTGTTGGTGAGATGGATGAGGGCAATACAACCTTTCAAAGTGCAGGTCGATCAAGCTGTGTTAATGGTTCTGTGCAACACATATGGGTGTGACACTTCGGGCTGAGAAGTGGGCATTTAGAGCGAACAGTGTGATGATTTCCTAATTATTGTAAGTTATTACAATGCTTTTACTTTGAATCAATTCTAGATTATATCTTGCTTCTCAAGTATAGGAATAGCAAAGCTGTAGTTTAAACCAACATATATTGTAAATTGATTAGTATAGAGCTAAGGGAAATTTCTTGGCAAGCAGAAGTATGATTACAGATAGACCCTATATTTGTTGCTTGTATGCTAATGTGAATATTTGTAATCAGATAGTGCGTATATGTTTTTAGGTTTGTAGAGGGTAATTGTATTTTGAGGATGTGAGAAAAGGATAATGAAAATGGGTGTTGATGTGGTACCAATTGGGATTAGTATTCGTCGCTTTTTTCCCCGGGCAATAAAATTTGAATACCACTGATGTTCCTTACTTACAGGCAAGTGGAATGATTCAGTTGCGCATACAATCCATCTTACTATCGCGTATACAGATACAAAGACTTCAAATGTCCTTGTTGATTTGGATGAGGTTGGTCCGGTTTGTTTTGCAATGAATATCACAAAGTTTTCCTTTTCCTTCAGTAGGCGCTCACATTATTGTTTGTGGTATAGGTGTGATTCTTTTGAAATATAAGATGTGTAACACCCCCAAATTCTTAACCCAATTGGAAATGGTATTACCGCCAGTGATCTCAGATTTCACCTCCGAAACCACCCAAGGCTAAACCGGATTATACAAATCATAAACAATTTTTATATAATCAACAACCATCTTTAAAACATATGTCGGGGGATTACAACCCAATCCCCGTAGGATAAAACATTGTCATCAAAGTAATTAAAGCATAGCGGAAGTCTTTTAAAGATAAAACAAGTCTTGATCACATCGATCAACGCCAAGGATCTCAACCTGGATAAACTTGTCAAAAACACCTCCCGTCATAGTCGTTCTTAGCCTTCGTGGAGTGGCAACTTATCTGATGTGCCGAATCGAACGGATGACACCAGCCAACCATGCAAGGGAATAATTACGGTTGGTTAGTCTAATGAAAGACTACGCAAGGGTACAAAGCAGAGTGGTTCTAAGTAGTCGTATTAGGTTAGACTCATCGTTTCTCGGATAATAACCGATAACGATAGCCAACCACCATACTTCTACTGGAATATATCAAAAGACATGATCAAGAGAAGACTCCAACGGAAATGAGTCTTATAGGAATTAATCCAAGAGAAGACTCCAAAAGAGTGAGTCTTATCGGAAGCATGACAAATGTCTGGAACATTATAGTTTCACATACATGCGTTTAAAAACTGACTAGATGTTTCGGTTCACGACCAACCTCACCACATAAAGCGAATCCAGATTGGAAAGAGAACGTACTCTGATCAAAGTCAGGACGAGTTTCCTAGCTGCACTATTACCTAGCTGCACTACTCGTCAATGGTATATTAATTATGTGCACTCGGGCACTTATCTTATTTAGTTCCAAAACGATCATTCACGTTTCAAGCTTTTAGAATCTCATCCACGCTGGATATTGAGATATAAAGAGTTGGGACTAAATCCCAGAGAGTGGCACCAGCTGTGTGCACCTTCCCTGTACACGGACAGGGAATGGTCATGACCAAAGAGAAGTGTTGGGGCCTGGACATCTCATCCACTTGGTTATAAAGAAACGACTAGTACTCACAAGGAGATACCAAGTAGCGTTCCTGCGAATACTCGTTCTAACTAAACAGTTCAGAACTGTCCAAAATCATATCAAAGCCATCAAGGCCAGCATCATAGATATATTTCAATCTAGATATATATATAATAGCGTTGTTCTAGCAGATATACAACCTATTATAATATCCATTTTAATTTTCAAAGATAGTTTCATAAAACTGTTCCCAGACATGAACAATAATCAATCCAAATTAATTAACAATTAAGCAATTGATAATTAATGGAAATATGGAATGATAAGCAAGAGCGAACCGCCACTTGCCTGGAGTAGATTCGGCGATGAATCTAGACGAGACGACTACCGAAAATATCCTTTCCGAGGATATGGCCTATGTCTCAGATTGCTCTAGCAGATTACGAGTCCACACGCGATCCAGCGAATCACGTTCTAATTAACAAATTAATTAATTATCAATTAATTTGTCTGGACGAACTTAAGGAACTAAATTTAATAAATTTATATGATTATAAATCATAAAAATATTTATTAAATTTTCCTATAGAAAAATACGGATGAAAGGGAGTCAAAATTATACCGCTCGAATAATTTCGGGTTAAATCTGGACTGGAAGCTTAATGGGCTAATCGGCCCACAACAATCAAACAAAGGAGGGGGACCCACTCTACTGTTCATCATCTTCCATCTCCAATCTACGTAACAACAGAAGCAGAGCAACAACAGAGCACAACAACAACAGGGGATCGGCGGCAACGCAACTCGGCGCTGGGCTTCGCCGGAGGAGCTTCGCCGTCTCGTTGCTGGGAAGAAGCGAAAGCAACCAACAAACAGCAGCAACAACGGGCAACAGCTCATCGGCGATCTCAACCACCACACGACCACATCGGCCACAAACTGCACCCACACCAGCTCCGCGCAGCTCGACCACAACAACACCAGCAGACCCGCAACCAACACCGCTCGGCACCAATAGCACCAGCCCGGAACAGGGGAGGGGCAGAGGAGCTCACCGAGTGGGATGACGAACCACTGAGCTGTACAGGAGGCAGAGCAGGGGATGAAATGGGTCTTCGATGCCGGCGGGAAGAGGACCGAGAGGGGAGTCGGGAGAGAGAGCTCAAAGAGAGGAGATGGGAGAAATGAGGTTTGGTGCCCATCATCCCCTTCAGATAGGCTCCATTTATAGTTGAAGGAGAGGCAGCTTGCTGTCAAAAGAATTGACATCTGCCCAGACAATTTTACACCGCAGGGAGTATCGTGGCAGGAGGGGGAAATTCGTGGCAGTGCCATGGGAAATGGTATGGGTTTTAAACCCCGGAAATTATATGTTTGTATCCAAACAAATATTATAAGTCCCGAAAATACATTGAATGTATTTTATACCACTCAAAGAATTATTTCGGAGATCATGGATGTTACGGAAAATCTGAACTCCACTGAAAGCGAAATAATTAATTTGAACGAAGGATGAGAAAATTACCCAAATACCCTTACTAAATTTAAGGAATATTACAAGATGAGGCAATTCTGACCACATAATGTAAGGTAAAGATGGCAGGAATATATGGTCAAAGGTTGGCAGGCATACTCGTGTGCACCTTGACTGCCATAGGTTGTGAACCTGGTATGATTTTTTCCCCCTGATATCGATGTTGTGCAAATGGTTTGTTTACAATTGTTTTTGTCAACTGAATGCTTCACATAATTGTTTGTGTTATAGGTGGTCAGGTGTTCTTCTCTTCAAATGTAGGATTCAACACTTCCAATGGCCTGGTGTAAGTTAATGATTTTAGCAAGTTGAGTTTGTTCCAAAGCATTATATTCACCCTCTATCAGTTGTGCTCACCTGGTTTTTAAATTTCATTGTAAGGAGGTGGAAGCTATTCAGAAAGTATGGAGGCCATACTCATTTTCAATAATTGTGGCATCGCTCGTGTTCCTACTCTTCATGACCAGTTCTGGTGTTGGTACGTATTTCCCCGTCTTTGTTGTTAGTATTGTACCCATGTTTGTGTACTTTTGTAACACCCCCAAATCTTAACCCATTTGGAAAGGTATTACCGCCAGTGACCCCAGTGTTCCTTACCAAGATCACCCAAGGCTTTACCGGTTTAAATACAATTTAAGGCATACATGGATACATAATGATCAAAGTATCCAAATCAAAACATCAATCAAATGAAACATGAGTTACGGGATTACATCCCAATCCCGAATAGGCCAAACACAGAGTTTAAACAAAGTACAGCGAAAGACTTTTAAAAGATATTACAAAAAGGGTTGTGATCGTAATGATCACCTGCCCAAGGATCTCAACCTGATTAAAAGATAATTATTAAAACATCCAAAAACAACCGTCGTCTTCATAGTCAATCTAGTCTCCTCATATCTTCGCTCTATCTGATGTGCCGAATCGAACGGATGACACCAGCCCACATGCGGAGAACAAAGTTCGTGGGTTAGTCTACTTGAATAGACTAGCAAGGGTACAAGGCAGAATGGTTCGAGTGATCGTAACCGTTTACTATCATTGTCCCTCGAATAATAACCGAAGGGACGATACATAACCCGATACTTTCACGGAATAACAACAAGAGGTATGCACAAGAGAAGATTCTGGAAGACTTAATCTTCACAGAAATCGACCCGAAAAGAGACTCCAAGGGAAATGAGTCTTTAAGGAAATATGACAAATCTGGAACGTTTACAAAATCAAACAACAGCGATTAAAAGCTGACTGAGATGCTTCGGCTCACAACCAACCTCATCGCTTACAGCGAATCCAGATCGGAGGAGAACGTACTACATTCAAGTCTGGATCTTACAGAACCACATAACGATTTAAAAACTGACTAAGATGTTTCGGTTCACGACCAACCTCATCGCTTACAGCGAATCCAGATTGGAAAGAGAACGTACTCTGATCAACAGTCGAGACGAGCTTTCCTAGCTGCACTATTTACTTAGCTGCACTACTCGCCAAAGGTATATTAATTATGTGCACTCGGGCACTTTATCTTATTTAATTCCAAAAACCCACATCACGTTATAGGCTTTTAAATCATCTCATCCATCGGGATAAAGAGATACCGTCGGGAACTAAATCCATGGACGGAGTTGACTCGGGAACTAAATCCCTAAAGTCGGTTCGGGAACTAAATCCCTCGGGAACTAAATCCCTAAAGCAGAGTTGACTCGGGAACTAAATCCCAAGAGTCGAATCGAGAACTAAGTCTCGCAGGAACTAAATCCCTAGGAGCGGAGTTGACTCGGGAACTAAATCCCAAAAGTCGAATCGGGAACTAAATCCCACGTGAACTAAATCCCTCAAGGCGGAGTCGGGAACTAAATCCCTACAAACGACATTAGAGAAGGATGGTAGGAACTAAATCCTAACCACCAGGTTATCAAGAAACGACTAGCACTCGCAATGAGATACACAGTAGCGTTCCTACGAATACTCGTGCTAACTAAACAGTTCAACACAGTAATCAATCACAACAAAGCCATCGCGGCCAGAAACAGATAAAAAAGCGTTGTTCTAACAATATACAACCTATAATAATATCTGTATTAATCACATATATATATAATAGCGTTGCTCTAACAGATATACAACCTATTATATGATTTTCCAAAACAGTTTATAAAACCATATCCAGACAAACACAGTAATCATTCCAAATTAATTACTCAGATAAACAACTGATAATTAATGTAAATATGGAACGATGAGCAAGAGCGAACCGCCACTTGCCTTAATCCGCAGAATAGTCTAAAGACGACAACTGGATTCCGGCTCGACACGGGTATAGATCCGACAACACAACAACCTTCGAGTCGACCCATAAAAGGAACCCTAAGTTAGATCCGACATAAACAGTACGAATCTAAACACGGCGAAAGAACACGAAAGGAAAGACGCCACGACGACAACCAACCAAGACAAAGCCACGAAGGCATTCTGGGCAATGGCGGCGGTCGCCGTTCTTGGCGGCGGTCACCGCATTCATCACGGCGGTCGCCGTGAAGAACACGGCGGTCGCCGTGAAGAACACGGTCGATAGAGACGAGAGAAATCTCACCCCAAAACACGAGCGGTTCGGCCTTCTTCGACTTGCTTTGGCTTCTAACCTCCAAGGCTAACCAAAAGCTTCACAAAGGCACTCAGGAAACACACCAAAGCAACACCGGCGAGACCTTCAAACTCCGGCGAAAACCAACTCCGACGAGAAGGAAATCCGGCAGCGATTCGGGGTTGGAAGGGCTTCAAAACCCTCTCCCAAACACTCCTATTTATAGCCAAACACGTGGGAGCCTCAACCAAACCCTAAGACGCGGCCGAAAGCAAGATCGGCACGCCTCGATTACCGCCGGCGACCAACGGGCAATGTCCACTGGACAAAACACGGCGGGCGCCGTTTTTAGCCTGCGGCGGCCACACGGCGGTCGCCGTCGCTAGGCCTGTCGCGACCAGCTAGAAGCTGACACCCTGACTCCTCGGGCCCAACCACGGCGGTCGCCGTTTCTGAACGACGGTCGCCGTTTCTCCCTTTTCCCGCCCATTCAGCTTTGAACGAACCTGACGTTAAACCGGGATAAAAATTATCGTACGCGAACGACAATTAAAATCTAAGGCACCTTATCTGTATATTATTTCACTGAGAAAAATATTACAGATACAGAGCATATTACAGAATATCTCAAACTCTCTGTATTAAATCCGACGTACACAACGGGTACTCGGGAAAATTCCAAAATTCCCAAAATAACCTTACAAAAATACGGGGTATCACATCACCTCCCCCTTAAAAGAAGTTTCGACCCCGAAACTTGGCCGAAAAATAACTCGGGAAAGTGTCTGAGCATCTCTGCCTCGGTTTCCCAAGTAACTTCCTCAGTCTCAGACCTGGACCACAAAACTCATACCAACAGTACGATCTTATTGCACAGTCGCTTCATACGGTGTTCGAGAATGCACACTGATATCTCCTCTCAAGTACCATTTGCCTGAATCTCGACGTCCTTATAGCTCAGCCTACGAGACTCATCTTGGCACGAATATCCTTAGCAATGATACGTGGAACACATTATACACTGGGTACGCTGATGGCGACAATGCCAAACGGTACGTTAGAGATCTTACTCTATCCAGAATCTTGAATTGTCTCATGTAGCGAGGGTTAAACTTCCCACGCTTACCAAACCTGAAAACATCCTTGGGTGGCGATACTGTGACAAGTACCTTGCCACCAACCTCGAACTCAACACTTTAACGCTTCTGATCTGCGTAAAACTTTTGTCGACTCTGAGCGGTCAACAACCTCTGTCTACTCAGAGCAATGTTCGAAGTTGTCCTTTCGACCAACTCTGATCCAAGTAGAATCTTGTCGGCGTACTCAACCCAACAAATCTGAGATCTACATCTGTGACCATACAAAGCTTCGAACTGAGCCCTCTTGACCGTAGCATGCCAACTATTATCGTACGTGAGCTCAATCAGACTTAGGCTGTCTTCCCAGCTAGTCGGATGATCGAGTACGTATGCTTCTTAGCATATCCTCTAGGGTCCAGATAGTCTTTTTAGACTAACCATCTGTCTGAGGATGAAACGCTGCTGAATCTCAATTCAGTTCCCATGGCCTTGTGAAGTTCTTGCTATAAACTTGACATGAATCGGCCATCTCGATCCGATACAATGGTCTTAGGAATGCCATGTAAACGGATAATCTCCTAGTGGAAAACTTCTTCTGACCTCTGGGTCACCCAAGTAACCTCAGTTTCCAATGCAACCACTATTGCTGTTAGTTCTAGGTCATGTGTTGGTTAGTTTGCTTCATAGGTTTTCAATTGTCTAGATGCGTATGCAATAACCTTGCCCCTCTGCATCAAAGACACATCCCAACCCATTTCTCGAAGCATTAACTATAGACCATATAGCTATCATTATTTCCGACAACGCCAAAACTGGTGCATAAGTCACACTGTTTCAACTTCTTGAAAACTGGTCTTGCACTTGTCATCCCAGACAACTTCTTGTTGACCTTGTGGAACAGACTGGTCATAGGTGGAGTGATCTTAGAAAAATCCTCCCATGAACCGTCTATAATGCTCAACAAGCTCTGGGAAACTGCGCACCTCGCTCACACCCCGAGGCCGCTTCCAAACAACTACTGATTCACTCTTCTGGGGAATAACCATAACCTCATTCTTATTGATCACATGGCCTAAGAAAGCCACTTCTAGATCCAACAATCGCACTTAGCCCACTTTGCGTACAACCGACTTGGTCTAAGGACTGATAAAACAATCCACATTCTCTAATCACATGAATATCAAGATATGAAGTCGATCACTGCCTTATGACACTTCCGTCAATCCATACCGAGAATAATTATCGTATGGAACCATGGTTATTTAGGTCAAATCGCTTTGAATCTCTTACCCTTGATGGTAATCGACAATCCGAAAGACGATTGGTTCCCACTACATGGTCACCATCTTGGACCAGCCCACTACATGGTTCACAGACGACTCACTAGTGACTCCGAGCCCAGGCCCATCCATTACCAGCGTCCACTGTTGCCATGAGCCGCTGTCCATATATCTCAACCCATCCCTGGTAGGCTACTCCAAATTAAATGGAAGCCATTTCCCAAGAGGTTGTTGGTGAGTCTCGAACACAAGACCTTACCCCATACCAAGCAACGAAACATTAACTTGGTATAAACCAAAGGTTCATATATAAGAAGAGTTACAATAAAAGGTTCACAACCTCGTTGCACACACAACTTAACTTACAACCATCCAAAATGAAAGTCTGGGTAGCACCCACAACAACAACACATTAACAAAAGTGTAATGCAGATACAAAGTACTCTAAGCATTAGGATCATAGGGTCCCTCCGCCTCACGCATCACGTATAGGCGTTGACCTTGGCTTCCTGAAGCCACCGGGGCTTTCCCTTTGTTTCTCGCAGTTGTCTGCATTGAAGGACTAGGGGCTTCCACCGGACTGAACCTGGGTTGGTTGTTCTGATTAACAAATCCCTGCTGTGACTCAGTCCCTTTCTGTCTCCTCTGCGGACAAAATAACTGCAAGTGTCCTTCCTTTCCACAGACATAGCACGTTTTCTCCTCCTTCGGACACACATTACTCTTGTGCCCGTAGGTACCACAGTTGTAGCACTAGATCAGGCTATTGCCCTGACCCGAACGTTGCGTAGACCCATCCTGAGTCATATTCGTTTTTGCTCGGCCAAATTTGGCAAAATCAGATGGTGGAGCGGGACGTTTAAACCCACTTGCCTTAGGCTGGTTCTCCCCTTGCCTCTAGCTATCACGCTTCTTGGTCGACTCTTCTAGAGTCACCTCTAACTTGTAGGCTGCATCCACGTACTGCTCCAAAGCCGAGCATCCGTGATGCACCATCAGTGGCTTAATATCTAGGCCCATCCACTCATGGAAATACCAGATTTTCTGTGCCTCACTGGATATCTCAGGTCCAGCATACTGCAGCAAATGATTGAATTTGGTTGCCAGCTCATTCATCTTCAATCCATCAGTCTTAGGGTATAGGAACTCCTTGTGTTTCTCCTCCCTCATAGCACGAGAGAAGAAACGGTCTGTCATCTTTGTCTTGAACATCTCCCAGTTCAAAACAGGGCTATTAGCTAAGCCGGTACTCTCCCACCACTCACTAGCATCCTCCTTTAACTGAAGAGAAGCTATATGTACTTTCTCAGCTTCAGTACAATCAATGCTGCGGAACAACCGCTCCATGTGGGAGAACCAATGGATCACCCCGACTGGTTCCCCTTTCCCGTTATAGCTGTCAGGCCTCATGGAATTAATGGTATTCAGAGCACGACCATAGTTGTCTCGAGTCCTGACTATATTCTCCTGGAATACACGGTTTCCTAGCTCCTCAAATCTGGGAACCGGTGGCGGAATTTGCACACCTTGTGCCTGTGGCATACTCGGTCATAGTATATCAGTCACTGCTTGCATGACCATTCCCCGAATTGCCTCTAATGTTGCAGCATCAAATGCCATTGGAGCGTTGGTCTGCTCTTGACCATTGCTTCTAGGATGGTTGTTGGAACCAAACTCCTGCTCGTCTTGTCCAACATTTCCTACAGTTGGTCTGGGGTCATTACTCGGCCCAGCACCAGCACGGATAACGTTCCTTGTGTTCGCCATCTGTTTACCGATCAAATTCCAAGGATTTTATCACATTAATATCATTTTGATATATTTATCGTAATAAAATCAACTTAGAATAGATCAACTGGTAATTTCTATTGATGGACTCAAACCGAGTTACTAGGTTCTACGACCTCAACTCACAACGAGCGAACTGGGAATCAAGCCTAACTGGAGATGGCGAAACCACCTCGGCTTCTCCCGGGTTCCTCTAAAGAGAACAGAATGCACCCATATCTAGCGGGGCAACGGGGAAGGAATTAGTCTTTCTAGACATAGAAGCAAGCTTACTATATCAGACTGTACAGAAGACATGACTATGAACGGTGTTTTGAAAAATCTTTACACTTTGAAAATTCAGAGCCCTTTTAAATCATTTTCAAAAATGGATAAATGATTTATAAAAATCCCAAACCCGTTTTAAAACCTTTGGCTCTGATACCAAAACTGTAACACCCCCAAATCTTAACCCATTTGGAAAGGTATTACCGCCAGTGACCCCAGTGTTCCTTACCAAGATCACCCAAGGCTTTACTGGTTTAAATACAATTTAAGGCATACAATGATACATAATGATCAAAGTATCCAAATCAAAACATCAATCAAATGAAACATGAGTTACGGGATTACATCCCAATCCCGAATAGGCCAAACACAGAGTTTAAACAAAGTACAGCGGAAGACTTTTAAAAGATATTACAAAAAGGGTTGTGATCGTAATGATCACCTGCCCAAGGATCTCAACCTGATTAAAAGATAATTATTAAAACATCCAAAAACAACCGTCGTCTTCATAGTCAATCTAGTCTCCTCATATCTTCGCTCTATCTGATGTGCCGAATCGAACGGATGACACCAGCCGACATGCGGAGAACAAAGTTCGTGGGTTAGTCTACTTGAATAGACTAGCAAGGGTACAAGGCAGAATGGTTCGAGTGATCGTAACCGTTTACTATCATTGTCCCTCGAATAATAACCGAAGGGACGATACATAACCCGACACTTTCACGGAATAACAACAAGAGGTATGCACAAGAGAATATTCTGGAAGACTTAATCTTCATAGAAATCGACCCGAAAAGAGACTCCAAGGGAAATGAGTCTTTAAGGAAATATGACAAATCTGGAACGTTTACAGAATCAAACAACAGCGATTAAAAGCTGACTGAGATGCTTCGGCTCACAACCAACCTCACCGCTTACAGCAAATCCAGATCGGAAGGAGAACGTACTACATTCAAGTCTGGATCTTACAGAACCACATAACGATTTAAAAACTGACTAAGATGTTTCGGTTCACGACCAACCTCATCGCTTACAGTAAATCCAGATTGGAAAGAGAACGTACTCTGATCAACAGTCGAGACGAGCTTTCCTAGCTGCACTATTTACTTAGCTGCACTACTCGCCAAAGGTATATTAATTATGTGCACTCGGGCACTTTATCTTATTTAATTCCAAAAACCCACATCACGTTATAGGCTTTTAAATCATCTCATCCATCGGGATAAAGAGATACCGTCGGGAACTAAATCCATGGACGGAGTTGACTCGGGAACTAAATCCCTAAAGTCGGTTCAGGAACTAAATCCCTCGGGAACTAAATCCCTAAAGCAGAGTTGACTCGGGAACTAAATCCCAAGAGTCGAATCGAGAACTAAGACTCGCGGGAACTAAATCCCTAGGAGCGGAGTTGACTCGGGAACTAAATCCCAAAAGTCGAATCAGGAACTAAATCCCACGGGAACTAAATCCCTCAAGGCGGAGTCGGGAACTAAATCCCTACAAACGACATTAGAGAAGGATGGTAGGAACTAAATCCTAACCACCAAGTTATCAAGAAACGACTAGCACTCGCAATGAGATACACAATAGCGTTCCTACGAATACTCGTGCTAACTAAACAGTTCAACACAGTAATCAATCACAACAAAGCCATCGCGGCCAGAAACAGATAAAATAGCGTTGTTCTAACAATATACAACCTATAATAATATCTGTATTAATCACATATATATATATAATAGCGTTGCTCTAACAGATATACAACCTATTATATGATTTTCCAAAACAGTTTATAAAACCATTTCCAGACAAACACAGTAATCATTCCAAATTAATTACTCAGATAAACAACTGATAATTAATGTAAATATGGAACGATGAGCAAGAGCGAACCGCCACTTGCCTTAATACGCAGAATAGTCTAAAGACGACAACTGGATTCCGGCTCGACACGGGTATAGATCCGACAGCACAACAACCTTCGAGTCGACCCATAAAAGGAACCCTAAGTTAGATCCGACATAAACAGTGCAAATCTAAACACGGCGAAAGAACACGGAAGGAAAGACGCCACGACGACAACCAACCAAGCCAAAGCCACGAAGGCATTCTGGGCACTGGCGGCGGTCGCCGTTCTTGGCGGCGATCGCCGCATTCATCACGACGGTTGCCGTGAAGAACACGGCGGTCGCCGTGAAGAACACGGTCGACAGAGACGAGAGAAATCTCACCCCAAAACACGAGCGGTTCGGCCTCCTTCGACTTGCTTTGGCTTCTAACCTCCAAGGCTAACCAAAAGCTTCACAAAGGAACTCAGGAAACACACCAAAGCAACACCGGCGAGACCTTCAAACTACGGCGAAAACCAACTCCGACGAGAAGGAAATCCGGCAGCGATTCAGGGTTGGAAGGGCTTCAAAACCCTCTCCCAAACACTCCTATTTATAGCCAAACACCTGGGAGCCTCAACCAAACCCTAAGACGCGGCCGAAAGCAAGATCGGCGCGCCTCGATTACCGCCGGCGACCAACGGGTAATGTCCACTGGACAAAACACGGCGGGCGCCGTTTTTAGCCTGCGGCGGCCACGCGGCGGTCGCCGTAAATGCGGCGGTCGCCGTCGCTAGGCCTGTCACGGCCAGCTAGAAGCTGACACGCTGACTCCTCGGGCCCAACCACGGCGGTCGCCGTTTCTGAACGGCGGTCGCCGTTTCTCCCTTTACCCGCCCATTCAGCTTTGAACGAACCTGAAGTTAAACCGGGATAAAAATTATCGTACGCGAACGACAATTAAAATCTAAGGCACTTTGTCTGTATATTATTTCACTGAGAAAAATATTACAGATACATAGCACATTACAGAATGTCTCAAACTCTCTGTATTAAATCCGACGTACACAACGGGTACTCTGGAAAATTCCAAAATTCCCAAAATAACCTTACAAAAATACGGGGTATCACAACTTTTTTATTCGCAGTGAATGTATATTGTGTGATTTTGTAGCGCGTAGTAAGCTGGTATATAGGAACATGAATTTATAAGCTTAATGCATTAATTTCACTCTCTGTCATTTGTTCTCACTTGGTTTTTAAATTTCAATGTAAGCAGGGAAGTCTAATTGAGAAAGCATGGGGACCATACCCTTTTTCAAGCTTTGTTGCATTGCTCCTAGTCCTACTCTTCATGGGTAGTTCTGTTACTGGTACTTATCTTTCCATGTCTGTTGTCAGTCTTGTACCCCTGTTTGTGGAGGTTTTTACCCAATGAATGTTTATTGTTTGTTTTTGTATTGTGTAGTAAGGTGGTATAAAGGAGTGTGAATTTATAAGGTTACTCTGCTACTTGATGCTGGATGTGATTGATTTGAGTTTCTTTTATACATCATGTGTGTGCAGTTAAAAATAAAACTGAAGCATGAGTGTTAATAAAACAATGCTAACATACTCATTGGTTGTGTTTTAAGGTAACATACCCATGTTGTGCATATCATGCCTTGCCTTGCCTTGCACCTTACATCTGTTGTGTAAACATTGGATGAAATGTTTAGTTCCTACGTGTTTTTAGTCTTAACGAGTAGCCATGCAAATAATTAATACATGCACGTGTTGTTATGTGGTGAGGTTGTTGAAAGCCTCTCTGAATACAACGTTCCTTGTACAATTATCTTTCTTTCCCTCCTCTTGCACCAAAAGAATTCTCAAACCCTATGGTTCTGTAACTCAAGAGATGGCCACATAGAATTGACCATGACTGAAAACATGCTTTGGTAAGTACACCCCAACATGATTTAGGGACTGTCCTTGTCTTTTGTTAATTGTTATTGCATAGCATGGCTTGATAGGAAACTGACGGCGTTTCATAATGAAAGGTCAGTTACCGGTTATAGATGTCATTGTTATTCGTGGGATCAAGACTTTTTTCCCAATATTGCTGCCAGTAATGATGAGTGCCTCAATTATCTAGTCACCCAAATTTAAAATGATCATCCTTGTCTCGTTGCATAATCCCTGACTGGGATTGGCATTTCTTAGCAACATTACGGGTAGCTCTTCTCTGAGCCTTAGCAAATGTGGTGGCATGCCTAGAAATTGGGATCGTGTTAACATTTATGTTCAGCATATATATTCATGTGCTTTTTTTTAATTAAGTAGAAAACTTACCTGGAAATTTCAAGGAATTTAGGAATTTTGGTGGGTACATGTCTTCCTGTTCGATGTATCATATCAGTTGAAGTTTTGCACACTTCATCCGAGCTCTTGTATTACCCGACAATTCCTGGTAACATGTCAAACATGTACTCATTAACTGCATCAGCATCGTCATTTAACGGCGTGAGAATAGCTCTTTCCCTTAGATACTCTAGATCATTTATGTTTGCAGCGAAGGATGTAAATATATCATCTATAATCTATTGTATAGGACAACGTGTTCCATCAACAATGAATTTGTTTGGGATTTGAATCCAAGATGGCTCCTCTTCTCCCTCTCTTGATTTTGCTAGTGCTTTTCCTTCGCCAATGCTTAAAACCCAATTGTTGAATTCTATTTTTTCCTTATCTATCTCCCCATTGGAATTCATGTCCTTGACTCGCATGCTTTGTGAAAGCGTCAGTAGTTGGCAATCCTGCCATAGATCAGAATTGTTGATAGTAGCTTCCACAATGTCATGCCTCCTTCCTTTTGGGATGACTAACAAGATTTGCCGGAAGTACCCTCCCAATAACACTGTTATTCCCCAATCGTTTTTTGCCTGTTTGATTCATCTTTGTCGCTGCAAATATCTCTTAATGTCCTGTTGAATGCCTCAAATACAAATCTTTGTGTCATGGGTGCTTCATCCCAAATAATTAAATCTGTCTAATTAACCAAGCATGCTAAATGTGTATTATGCTTGATACCACATGTACTATTTTCCATTAGTTCTAATGGAATAACAAATCTACTGTGTGCGGTTCTTCCATTCGGTAGCAGGAGTGATGCGATTCCTGCCATTTATTGGATGTGTTAAATAGTGACCCAACAATTCTATTAATAAGTGTAGGAAATAAGGTGAATATGAAATGAGTTGATGATGCGACTGCAAGGACTATTTTCTTTTCTAATCTTAACCGTGCAATGATAGCATGGTACAAATAGGTTTTACATGTTCCTCCCGGCCCATAAACAAAGTATAATCCCCCTCTCCCATTCTGTACTGATTGTATAACTCTGTCATAGATTAGTAGCTGTTGTGAATTGAGTGTAGAACTTGATGCTACTTTGATAGTTCTATTATGTTGTAGTTCAACTCTTCTTGGAGTAACTGATTGTCTACTGTTGTGAGAAGTGTTGAATCAGGCATTGGCAAGTCAGGGAAATCTGCAATGGATTTTCCGTTTCTATTCAAAATGTCTTCTATTTGCAAGAGGCCGTAATTCTGGATTTGAATATTTGTTAGCGTTAAATCTGGAAATATGAATTGCTTCCTCTTTTGGTACAAAATATCTTCTGACAGTGCCTTCAAATTATTTTCCCATAATTGCTTTGGGTTGTTAACTTCACAAAATAATAGAATTGTAACGAATAAGTCTCGAAGATGAGTTCCAGAAGCCCATTGTTGTGCCTCCTTAATAGCAGTTGTCCATTCCTTGTCATCATTGACCAATCCCAAAACATAGCAACTTTCTCTACACGTGTTGTACACCTTCCCATTGACAATTCTGACGTCCTTGAATGATGTGGGCCCCTTGACAACATTTAGTAGCATTCGTAGGTAATACCTCTCCCCAGTTGTAGGGTGACAATAAGTGATCCTTCCAATGCTCTTCCTTAGTTTCCTCCTTGTCCACTTTTTTGATGCTGAATTCCAAACATAATATTTAGGTATCTCTGCATATGTGTACTGCCTTGCCTTTGAATCACTTGCATTTAGTGTCAGCCATTCAGTAAACATAGAATCTTTAATACGATCCCTGCTAAGTAGCGTTGTTAATCGCTCAGAATCCCGCAATGTAACTAGATTTTGGTTTGGCAAATGAAAGGACATGTGCATGACTGTAGGTCTTGAGTAGTGAATATCAAATGCAAAGAGGCGCCAACATGCTTCACATGGAGACAAATAACAACAGTCCAAGTAGTGTTTTATCTCATTAACTTCAATTATCGTTTCACTTCTAGAAGTCGTTGACGACAACACATTCTCTTGTATGACTACAGTTGCACGATCTGGCCCTTTATTAACATATTTAAATAAATACTTAATTGTGCCAGATCTGTTGCACCATTCGACATTTATGTGGGCATTGTACCTGTTTGCCTAAAATGTTAGCATTTGTGTGAAGACATTATTTCACAACAAGTTTCATGAAACATCAGAATAAGTCTACATATATGTGTAACACTAATCATTGATTGATTTCTTGATGCATCTAATATCGAGAAACATTTGAAGTTCATACTTGAGAAGGAGGAATCGATTGTAAGGTACAACAGATCTATTGTCCAATTTCTTATTCCCCTTTTTGACGTGAGCTCCATTGTTTCTATGCCGATAAACTGGAAAGCCATCCTCATCAATAGTTGTCTCTGAATAAAAACATTTTGGAAAATGTTTACTGCATTTCCCTTCTTTCATGCATGGCGACTTCATGTTATCCTTTCCGCACGGGCCATGCATCATAAACTCTTTAACAACTTCATACGCATGAGAATCATGTTCTTTGCTTGGAATCTCAACAGAAATGACTTTATCAATATCATGTCCGGTCTGATATTGGTATTTTTGTAACCCAAACCAAGATATGTGCATAGGACAATCCTCTTTTTTTGAAATTCAATTGTATACACAACTGCAGGTAGAGGCATATTAAGGCAATGAAGTTATTTGTAAGTATATATATAGCTAGGAAGGGAAAAAAGAATGAAGTCGTACCAGCCCGAGTCTTGCCAAAAATCTTCTCCTTTTGAATATCGTTAATGAGAGATGTGAGCTTAATTTTAAACAACTTGGTCATAATATCTGGTCTCTCTGCTGGAGTCTACCTGGTATTTGAGATAACATATCTCCAACCTCGGACCATTTCTGGTTTGCTGTAAATGTTATAAACAGTGATGGGTTACCAAGCGCTTTGCAAACAACCATCGCATCTTGATAATTCTGAACCATGTATCGTGACCCACCTATAAAAGTTGTCGGCATCACAATTTGCTTCCCAATGGCTGTTTCATTCGTATCACCTTTTGTAATTGTTAAAACATCCAAAAACAACCGTCGTCTTCATAGTCAATCTAGTCTCCTCATATCTTCGCTCTATCTGATGTGCCGAATCGAACGGATGACACCAGCCCACATGCGGAGAATAAAGTTCGTGGGTTAGTCTACTTGAATAGACTAGCAAGGGTACAAGGCAGAATGGTTCGAGTGATCGTAACCGTTTACTATCATTGTCCCTCAAATAATAATCGAAGGGACGATACATAACCCGACACTTTCACGGAATAACAACAAGAGGTATGCACAAGAGAAGATTCTGGAAGACTTAATCTTCACAGAAATCGACTGGAAAAGAGACTCCAAGGGAAATGAGTCTTTAAGGAAATATGACAAATCTGGAACATTTACAGAATCAAACAACAGCGATTAAAAGCTGACTGAGATGCTTCGGCTCACAACCAACCTCATCGCTTACAGCGAATCCAGATCGGAAGGAGAACGTACTACATTCAAGTCTGGATCTTACAGAACCACATAACGATTTAAAAACTGACTAAGATGTTTTGGTTCACGACCAACCTTATCGCTTACCGCGAATCCAGATTGGAAAGAGAACGTACTCTGATCAACAGTCGAGACGAGCTTTCCTAGCTGTACTATTTACTTAGCTACACTACTCGCCAAAGGTATATTAATTATGTGCACTCGGGCACTTTATCTTATTTAATTCCAAAAACCCACATCACGTTATAGGCTTTTAAATCATCTCATCCATCGGGATAAAGAGATACCGTCGGGAACTAAATCCATGGACGGAGTTGACTCGGGAACTAAATCCCTAAAGTCGGTTCGGGAACTAAATCCCTCGGGAAATAAATCCCTAAAGCAGAGTTGACTCGGGAACTAAATCCCAAGAGTCGAATCGAGAACTAAGTCTCGCAGGAACTAAATCCCTAGGAGCGGAGTTGACTCGGGAACTAAATCCCAAAAGTCGAATCGGGAACTAAATCCCACGGGAACTAAATCCCTCAAGGAGGAGTCGGGAACTAAATCCCTACAAACGACATTAGAGAAGGATGGTAGGAACTAAATCCTAACCACCAGGTTATCAAGAAACGACTAGCACTCGCAATGAGATACACAGTAGCGTTCCTACGAATACTCGTGCTAACTAAACAGTTCAACACAGTAATCAATCACAACAAAGCCATCGCGGCCAGAAACAGATAAAATAGCGTTGTTTTAACAATATACAACCTATAATAATATCTGTATTAATCACATATATATATAATAGCGTTGCTCTAACAGATATACAACCTATTATATGATTTTCCAAAACAGTTTATAAAACCATTTCCAGACAAACACAGTAATCATTCCAAATTAATTACTCAGATAAACAACTGATAATTAATGTAAATATGGAACGATGAGCAAGAGCGAACCGCCACTTGCCTTAATCCGCAGAATAGTCTAAAGACGACAACTGGATTCCGGCTCGACACGGGTATAGATCCGACAGCACAACAACCTTCAAGTCGACCCATAAAAGGAACCCTAAGTTAGATCCGACATAAACAGTACGAATCTAAACACGGCGAAAGAACACGGAAGGAAAGATGCCACGACGACAACCAACCAAGCCAAAGCCACGAAGGCATTCTGGGCACTGGCGGCGGTCGCCGTTCTTGGCGGCGGTCACCGCATTCATCACGGCGGTCGCCGTGAAGAACACGGCGGTCGCCGTGAAGAACACGGTCGACAGAGACGAGAGAAATCTCACCCCAAAACACGAGCGGTTCGGCCTCCTTCGACTTGCTTTGGCTTCTAACCTCCAAGGCTAACCAAAAGCTTCACAAAGGCACTCAGGAAACACACCAAAGCAACACCGGCGAGACCTTCAAACTCCGGCGAAAACCAACTCCGACGAGAAGGAAATCCGGCAGCGATTCGGGGTTGGAAGGGCTTCAAAACCCTCTCCCAAACACTCCTATTTATAGCCAAACACCTGGGAGCCTCAACCAAACCCTAAGACGCGGCCGAAAGCAAGATCGGCATGCCTCGATTACCGCCGGCGACCAACGGGCAATGTCCACTGGACAAAACACGGCGGGCGCCGTTTTTAGCCTGCGGCGGCCACGCGGCGGTCGCCGTAAATGCGGCGGTCGCCGTCGCTAGGCCTGTCGTGGCCAGCTAGAAGCTGACACGCTGACTCCTCGGGCCCAACCACGGCGGTCGCCGTTTCTGAACGGCGGTCGCCGTTTCTCCCTTTTCCCGCCCATTCAGCTTTGAACGAACCTGACGTTAAACCGGGATAAAAATTATCGTACGCGAACGACAATTAAAATCTAAGGCACCTTGTCTGTATATTATTTCACTGAGAAAAATATTACAGATACAGAGCATATTACAGAATGTCTCAAACTCTCTGTATTAAATCCGACGTACACAACGGGTACTCGGGAAAATTCCAAAATTCCCAAAATAACCTTACAAAAATACGGGGTATCACATCACCTCCCCCTTAAAAGAAGTTTCGACCCCGAAACTTGGCCGAAAAATAACTCGGGAAAGTGTCTGAGCATCTCTGCCTCGGTTTCCCAAGTAACTTCCTCAGTCTCAGACCTGGACCACAGAACTCATACCAACAGTACGATCTTGTTGCACAGTCGCTTCACACGGTGTTCGAGAATGCACACTGACATCTCCTCTCAAGTACCATTTGCCTGAATCTCGACGTCCTTATAGCTCAGCCTACGAGACTCATCTTGGCACGAATATCATTAGCAATGATACGTGGAACACATTATACACTGGGTACGCTGATGGCGACAATGCCAAACGGTATGTTAGAGATCTTACTCTATCCAGAATCTTGAATGGTCTCATGTAGCGAGGGTTAAGCTTCCCACGCTTACCAAACCTGAAAACATCCTTGGGTGGCGATACTGTGACAAGTACCTTGCCACCAACCTCGAACTCAACACTTTAACGCTTCTGATCTGCGTAAAACTTTTGTCGACTCTGAGCGGTCAACAACCTCTGTCTACTCAGAGCAATGTTCGAAGTTGTCCTTTCGACCAACTCTGGTCCAAGTAGAATCTTGTCGGCGTACTCAACCCAACAAATCTGAGATCTACATCTGTGACCATACAAAGCTTCGAACTGAGCCCTCTTGACCGTAGCATGCCAACTATTATCGTACATGAGCTCAATCAGACTTAGGCTGTCTTCCCAGCTAGTCGGATGATCGAGTACGTATGCTTCTTAGCATATCCTCTAGGGTCCAGATAGTCTTTTTAGACTGACCATCTGTCTGAGGATGAAACGCTGCTGAATCTCAATTCAGTTCCCATGGCCTTGTGAAGTTCTTGCTATAAACTTGACATGAATCGGCCATCTCGATCCGATACAATGGTCTTAGGAATGCCATGTAAACGGATATTCTCCTAGTGGAAAACTTCTTCTGACCTCTGGGTCACCCAAGTAACCTCAGTTTCCAATGCAACCACTATTGCTGTTAGTTCTAGGTCATGTGTTGGTTAGTTTGCTTCATAGGTTTTCAATTGTCTAGATGCGTATGCAATAACCTTGCCCCTCTGCATCAAAGACACATCCCAACCCATTTCTCGAAGCATTAACTATAGACCATATATCCATCATTATTTCCGACAACGCCAAAACTGGTGCATAAGTCACACTGTTTCAACTTCTTGAAAACTGGTCTTGCACTTGTCATCCCAGACAACTTCTTGTTGACCTTGTAGAACAGACTGGTCATAGGTGGAGTGATCTTAGAAAAATCCTCCCATGAACCGTCTATAATGCTCAACAAGCTCTGGGAAACTGCGCACCTCGCTCACACCCCGAGGCCGCTTCCAAACAACTACTGATTCACTCTTCTGGGGAATAACCATAACCTCATTCTTATTGATCACATGGCCTAAGAAAGCCACTTCTAGATCCAACAATCGCACTTAGCCCACTTTGCGTACAGCCGACTTGGTCTAAGGACTGATAAAGCAATCCACGTATGTTCCCTGTGAGCTTCCTTGCTCGGGAAAACTATCAAAATGCCATTGATGAAGACCACTATGAACTTATTCAAGTACTGGTCTAAAACATCGATGCACTAGGTTCATGAAAACTGCTAGAGCATTCGTAGATCCAGATGACATGACTACAATCTCGTAGTGACCATCTCTCGTCCGAAATGAAATCCTCGGAATATCATCCTCACGAATCCTGAGCCGATGAAAACCAGTTCTCAGGTCGATCTTGGAGAAAACTTTTGCTCCATGTAGTTGATCCAACATATCATCACTCCTTGGCAACAAATACTTGCTCTTGATCGTGACTTTATTCAACTCTCGAAAGTCAAAATAAAGTCGAAATGGTCCATCTTTCTTTCTGACACATAAAACTAGGGCACTCCTACTTAAGGTGATGCACTCAGCTTTATATAAATTTTGTCAAGAAGATCATTGAGTTGCTTCTTCAACTCTTGCATCTCAACAGGAGCCATTCGGTACGGTGCCTCAGAGATCGGTGTGGTACTCGGCTCGAGATCAATTGCAAACTCCACAACACGATTCGGGGTATCTAGGAATATCTTCTGGAAAGACATCCGAACATTCTCTAATCACATGAATATCAAGATATGAAGTCGATCACTGCCTTATGACACTTCCGTCAATCCATACCGAGAATAATTATCGTATGGAACCATGGTTATTTAGGTCAAATCGCTTTGAATCTCTTACCCTTGATGGTAATCGACAATCCGAAAGACGATTGGTTCCCACTACATGGTCACCATCTTGGACCAGCCCACTACATGGTTCACAGATGACTCACTAGTGACTCCGAGCCCAGGCCCATCCATTACCAGCGTCCACTGTTGCCATGAGCCGCTGTCCATATATCTCAACCCATCCCTGGTAGGCTACTCCAAATTAAATGGAAGCCATTTCCCAAGAGGTTGTTGGTGAGTCTCGAACACAAGACCTTACCCCATACCAAGCAACGAAACATTAACTTGGTATAAACCAAAGGTTCATATATAAGAAGAGTTACAATAAAGGGTTCACAACCTCGTTGCACACACAACTTAACTTACAACCATCCAAAATGAAAGTCTGGGTAGCACCCACAACAACAACACATTAACAAAAGTGTAATTCAGATACAAAGTACTCTAAGCATTAGGATCATAGGGTCCCTCCGCCTCACGCATCACGTATAGGCGTTGACCTTGGCTTCCGGAAGCCACCGGGGCTTTCCCTTTGTTTCTCGCAGTTGTCTGCATTGAAGGACTAGGGGCTTCCACCGGACTGAACCTGGGTTGGTTGTTCTGATTAACAAATCCCTGCTGTGACTCAGTCCCTTTCTGTCTCCTCTGCGGACAAAATAACTGCAAGTGTCCTTCCTTTCCACAGACATAGCACGTTTTCTCCTCCTTCGGACACACATTACTCTTGTGCCCGTAGGTACCACAGTTGTAGCACTAGATCAGGCTATTGCCCTGACCCGAACGTTGCGTAGACCCATCCTGAGTCATATTCGTTTTTGCTCGGCCAAATTTGGCAAAATCAGATGGTGGAGCGGGACGTTTAAACCCACTTGCCTTAGGCTGGTTCTCCCCTTGCCTCTAGCTATCACGCTTCTTGGTCGACTCTTCCAGAGTCACCTCTAACTTGTAGGCTGCATCCACGTACTGCTCCAAAGCCGAGCATCCGTGATGCACCATCAGTGGCTTAATATCTGGGCCCATCCACTCATGGAAATACCAGATTTTCTGTGCCTCACTGGATATCTCAGGTCCAGCATACTGTAGCAAATGATTGAATTTGGTTGCCAGCTCAGTCATCTTCAATCCATCAGTCTTAGGGTATAGGAACTCCTTGTGTTTCTCCTCCCTCATAGCACGAGAGAAGAAACGGTCTGTCATCTTTGTCTTGAACATCTCCCAGTTCAAAACAGGGCTATTAGCTAAGCCGGTACTCTCCCACCACTCACTAGCATCCTCCTTTAACTGAAGAGAAGCTATATGTACTTTCTCAGCTTCAGTACAATCAATGTTGCGGAACAACCGCTCCATGTGGGAGAACCAATGGATCACCCCGACTGGTTCCCCTTTCCCGTTATAGATGTCAGGCCTCATGGAATTAATGGTATTCAGAGCACGACCATAGTTGTCTCGAGTCCTGACTATATTCTCCTGGAATACACGGTTTCCTAGCTCCTCAAATCTGGGAACCGGTGGCGGAATTTGCACACCTTGTGCCTGTGGCATACTCGGTCACAGTATATCAGTCACTGCTTGCATGACCATTCCCCGAATTGCCTCTAATGTTGCAGCATCAAATGCCATTAGAGCGTTGGTCTGCTCTTGACCATTGCTTCTAGGATGGTTGTTGGAACCAAACTCCTGCTCGTCTTGTCCAACATTTCCTACAGTTGGTCTGGGGTCATTACTCGGCCCAGCACCAGCACGGATAACGTTCCTTGTGTTCACCATCTGTTTACCGATCAAATTCCAAGGATTTTATCACATTAATATCATTCTGATATATTTATCGTAATAAAATCAACTTAGAATAGATCAACTGGTAATTTCTATTGATGGACTCAAACCGAGTTACTAGGTTCTACAACCTCAACTCACAACGAGCGAACTGGGAATCAAGCCTAACTGGAGATGGCGAAACCACCTCGGCTTCTCCCGGATTCCTCTGAAGAGAACAGAATACACCCATATCTAGCGGGGCAACGGGGAAGGAATTAGTCTTTCTAGACATAGAAGCAAGCTTACTATATCAGACTGTACAGAAGACATGACTATGAACGGTGTTTTGAAAAATCTTTACACTTTGAAAATTCAGAGCCCTTTTAAAGCATTTTCAAAAACGGATAAATGATTTATAAAAATCCCAAACCCGTTTTAAAACCTTTGGCTCTGATACCACAACTGTAACACCCCCAAATCTTAACCCATTTGAAAAGGTATTACCGCCAGTGACCCCAGTGTTCCTTACCAAGATCACCCAAGGCTTTACCGGTTTAAATACAATTTAAGGCATACAATGATACATAATGATCAAAGTATCCAAATCAAAACATCAATCAAATGAAACATGAGTTACGGGATTACATCCCAATCCCCAATAGGCCAAACACAGAGTTTAAACAAAGTACAGCGGAAGACTTTTAAAAGATATTACAAAAAGGGTTGTGATCGTAATGATCACCTGCCCAAGGATCTCAACCTGATTAAAAGATAATTATTAAAACATCCAAAAACAACCGTCGTCTTCATAGTCAATCTAGTCTCCTCATATCTTCGCTCTATCTGATGTGCCGAATCGAACGGATGACACCAGCCGACATGCGGAGAACAAAGTTCGTGGGTTAGTCTACTTGAATAGACTAGCAAGGGTACAAGGCAGAATGGTTCGAGTGATCGTAACCGTTTACTATCATTGTCCCTCGAATAATAACCGAAGGGACGATACATAACCCGACACTTTCACGGAATAACAACAAGAGGTATGCACAAGAGAATATTTTGGAAGACTTAATCTTCATAGAAATCGACCCGAAAAGAGACTCCAAGGGAAATGAGTCTTTAATGAAATATGACAAATCTAGAACGTTTACAGAATCAAACAACAGCGATTAAAAGCTAACTGAGATGCTTCGGCTCACAACCAACCTCACCGCTTACAGCGAATCCAGATCGGAAGGAGAACGTACTACATTCAAGTCTGGATCTTACAGAACCACATAACGATTTAAAAACTGACTAAGATGTTTCGGTTCACGACCAACCTCATCGCTTATAGCAAATCCAGATTGGAAAGAGAACGTACTCTGATCAACAGTCGAGACGAGCTTTCCTAGCTGAACTATTTACTTAGCTGCACTACTCGCCAAAGGTATATTAATTATGTGCACTCGGGCACTTTATCTTATTTAATTCCAAAAACCCACATCACGTTATAGGCTTTTAAATCATCTCATCCATCGGGATAAAGAGATACCGTCGGGAACTAAATCCATGGACGGAGTTGACTCGGGAACTAAATCCCTAAAGTCGGTTCGGGAACTAAATCCCTCGGGAACTAAATCCCTAAAGCAGAGTTGACTCGGGAACTAAATCCCAAGAGTCGAATCGAGAACTAAGACTCGCGGGAACTAAATCCCTAGGAGCGGAGTTGACTCGGGAACTAAATCCCAAAAGTCGAATTGGGAACTAAATCCCACGGGAACTAAATCCCTCAAGGCGGAGTCGGGAACTAAATCCCTACGAACGACATTAGAGAAGGATGGTAGGAACTAAATCCTAACCACCAAGTTATCCAGAAATGACTAGCACTCGCAATGAGATACACAATAGCGTTCCTACGAATACTCGTGCTAACTAAACAGTTCAACACAGTAATCAATCACAACAAAGCCATCGCGGCCAGAAACAGATAAAATAGCGTTGTTCTAACAATATACAACCTATAATAATATCTGTATTAATCACATATATATATATAATAGCATTGCTCTAACAGATATACAACCTATTATATGATTTTCCAAAACAGTTTATAAAACCATTTCCAGATAAACATAGTAATCATTCCAAATTAATTACTCAGATAAACAACTGATAATTAATGTAAATATGGAACGATGAGCAAGAGCGAACCGCCACTTGCCTTAATCCGCAGAATAGTCTAAAGACGACAACTGGATTCCGGCTCGACACGGGTATAGATCCGACAGCACAACAACCTTCGAGTCGACCCATAAAAGGAACCCTAAGTTAGATCCGACATAAACAGTACAAATCTAAACACGGCGAAAGAACACGGAAGGAAAGACGCCACGACGACAACCAACCAAGCCAAAGCCACGAAGGCATTCTGGGCATTGGCGGCGGTCGCCGTTCTTGGCGGCGATCGCCGCATTCATCACGACGGTTGCCGTGAAGAACACGACGGTCGCCGTGAAGAACACGGTCGACAGAGACGAGAGAAATCTCACCCCAAAACACGAGCGGTTCGGCCTCCTTCGACTTGCTTTGGCTTCTAACCTCCAAGGCTAACCAAAAGCTTCACAAAGGCACTCAGGAAACACACCAAAGCAACACCGGCGAGACCTTCAAACTCCGGCGAAAACCAACTCCGACGAGAAGGAAATCCGGCAACGATTCGGGGTTGGAAGGGCTTCAAAACCCTCTCTGTATTAAATCCGACGTATATAACGGATACTCGGGAAAATTCCAAAATTCCCAAAATAACCTTACAAAAATACGGGGTATCACAACTTTTTTATTCGCAGTGAATGTATATTGTGTGATTTTGTAGCGCGTAGTAAGCTGGTATATAGGAACATGAATTTATAAGCTTAATGCATTAATTTCACTCTCTGTCATTTGTTCTCACTTGGTTTTTAAATTTCAATGTAAGCAGGGAAGTCTAATTGAGAAAGCATGGGGACCATACCCTTTTTCAAGCTTTGTTGCCTTGCTCCTAGTCCTACTCTTCATGGGTAGTTCTGTTACCGATACTTATCTTTCCATGTCTGTTGTCAGTCTTGTACCCCTGCTTGTGGAGGTTTTTACCCAATGAATGTTTATTGTTTGTTTTTGTATTGTGTAGTAAGGTGGTATAAAGGAGTATGAATTTATAAGGTTACTCTGGTACTTGATGCTGGATGTGATTGATTTGAGTTTCTTTTATACATCATGTGTGTACAGTTAAAAATAAAACTGAAGCATGAGTGTTAATAAAACAATGCTAACATACTCATTGGTTGTGTTTTAAGGTAGCATACCCATGTTGTGCATATCATGCCTTGCCTTGCCTTGCACCTTACATCTGTTGTGTAAGCATTGGATGAAATGTTTAGTTCCTACGTGTTTTTAGTCTTAATGAGTAGCCATGCAAATAATTAATACATGCACGTGTTGTTATGTGGTGAGGTTGTTGAAAGCCTCTCTGAATACAACATTCCTTGTACAATTATCTTTCTTTCCCTCCTCTTGCACCAAAAGAATTCTCAAACCCTATGGTTCTGTAACTCAAGAGATGGCCACATAGAATTGACCATGACTGAAAACATGCTTTGGTAAGTACACCCTAACATGATTTAGGGACTGTCCTTGTCTTTTGTTAATTGTTATTGCATAGCATGGCTTGATAGGAAACTGACGGCGTTTCATAATGAAAGGTCAGTTACCGATTATAGATGTCATTGTTATTCGTGGGATCAAGACTTTTTTCCCAATATTGCTGCCAGTCTTGATGAGTGCCTCAATTATCTAGTCACCCAAATTTAAAATGATCATCCTTGTCTCGTTGCATAATTCCTGACTGGGATTGGCATTTCTTAGCAACATTACGGGTAGCTCTTCTCTGAGCCTTAGCAAATGTGGTGGCATGCCTAGAAATTGGGATCGTGTTAACATTTATGTTCAGCATATATATTCATGTGCTTTTTTTTTAATTAAGTAGAAAACTTACCTGGAAATTTCAAGGAATTTAGGAATTTTGGTGGGTACATGTCTTCCTGTTTGATGTATCATATCAGTTGAAGTTTTGCACACTTCATCCGAGCTCTTGTATTACCCGACAATTCCTGGTAACATGTCAAACATGTACTCATTAACTGCATCAACATCGTCATTTAACGGCGTGAGAATAGCTCTTTCCCTTAGATACTCTAGATCATTTATGTTTGCAGCGAAGGATGTAAATATATCATCTATAATCTGTTGTATAGGACAACGTGTTCCATCAACAATGAATTTGTTTGGGATTTGAATCCAAGATGGCTCCTCTTCTCCCTCTCTTGATTTTGCTAGTGCTTTTCCTTCGCCAATGCTTAAAACCCAATTGTTGAATTCTATTTTTTCCTTATCTATCTCCTCATTGGAATTCATGTCCTTGACTCGCATGCTTTGTGAAAGCGTCAGTAGTTGGCAATCCTGCCATAGATCAAAATTGTTGATAGTAGCTTCCACAATGTCATGCCTCCTTCCTTTTGGGATGACTAACAAGATTTGCCGGAAGTACCCTCCCAATAACACTGTTATTCCCCAATCGTTTTTGCCTGTTTGATTCATCTTTGTCGCTGCAAATATCTCTTAATGTCCTGTTGAATGCCTCAAATACAAATCTTTGTGTCATGGGTGCTTCATCCCAAATAATTAAATCTGTCTAATTAACCAAGCCTGCTAAATGTGTATTATGCTTGATACCACATGTACTATTTTCCATTAGTTGTAATGGAATAACAAATCTACTGTGTGCGGTTCTTCCATTCGGTAGCATGAGTGATGCGATTCCTGCCATTTATTGGATGTGTTAAATAGTGACCCAACAATTCTATTAATAAGTGTAGGAAATTAGGTGAATATGAAATGAGTTGATGATGCAACTGCAAGGACTATTTTCTTTTCTAATCTTAACCGTGCAATGATAGCATGGTACAAATAGGTTTTACATGTTCCTCCCGGCCCATAAACAAAGTATAATCCCCCTCTCCCATTCTGTACTGATTGTATAACTCTGTCATAGATTAGTAGCTGTTGTGAATTGAGTGTAGAACTTGATGCTACTTTGATAGTTCTATTATGTTGTAGTTCAACTCTTCTTGGAGTAACTGATTGTCTACTGTTGTGAGAAGTGTTGAATCAGGCATTGGCAAGTCAGGGAAATCTGCAATGGATTTTCCGTTTCTATTCAGAATGTCTTCTATTTGCAAGAGGCCGTAATTCTGGATTTGAATATTTGTTAGCGTTAAATCTGGAAATATGAATTGCTTCCTCTTTTGGTACAAAATATCTTCTGACAGTGCCTTTAAATTATTTTCCCATAATTGCTTGGGGTTGTTAACTTCACAAAATAATAGAATTGTAACGAATAAGTCTCGAAGATGAGTTCCAGAAGCCCATTGTTGTGCCTCCTTAATAGCAGTTGTCCATTCCTTGTCATCATTGACCAATCCCAAAACATAGCAACTTTCTCTACACGTGTTGTACACCTTCCCATTGACAATTCTGACGTCCTTGAATGATGTGGGCCCCTTGACAACATTTAGTAGCATTCGTAGGTAATACCTCTCCCCAGTTGTAGGGTGACAATAAGTGATCCTTCCAATGCTCTTCCTTAGTTTCCTCCTTGTCCACTTTTTTGATGCTGAATTCCAAACATAATATTTAGGTATCTCTGCATATGTGTACTGCCTTGCCTTTGAATCACTTGCATTTAGTGTCAGCCATTCAGTAAACATAGAATCTTTAATACGATCCCTGCTAAGTAGCGTTGTTAATCGCTCAGAATCCCGCAATGTAACTAGATTTTGGTTTGGCAAATGAAAGGACAGGTGCATGACTGTAGGTCTTGAGTAGTGAATATCAAATGCAAAGAGGCGCCAACATGCTTCACATGGAGACAAATAACAGCAGTCCAAGTAGTGTTTTATCTCATTAACTTCAATTATCGTTTCACTTCTAGAAGTCATTGACGACAACACATTCTCTTGTATGACTACAGTTGCACGATCTGGCCCTTTATTAACATATTTAAATAAATACTTAATTGCGCCAGATCTGTTGCACCATTCGACATTTATGTGGGCATTGTACCTGTTTGCCTAAAATGTTAGCATTTGTGTGAAGACATTATTTCACAACAAGTTTCATGAAACATCAGAATAAGTCTACATATATGTGTAACACTAATCATTGATTGATTTCTTGATGCATCTAATATCGAGAAACATTTGAAGTTCATACTTGAGAAGGAGGAATCGATTGTAAGGTACAACAGATCTATTGTCCAATTTCTTCTTCCCCTTTTTGACGTGAGCTCCATTGTTTCTATGCCGATAAACTGGAAAGCCATCCTCATCAATAGTTGTCTCTGAATAAAAACATTTTGGAAAATGTTTACTGCATTTCCCTTCTTTCATGCATGGCGACTTCATGTTATCCTTTCCGCACGGGCCATGCATCATAAACTCTTTAACAACTTCATACGCATGAGAATCATGTTCTTTGCTTGGAATCTCAACAGAAATGACTTTATCAATATCATGTCCGGTCTGATATTGGTATTTTTGTAACCCAAACCAAGATATGTGCATAGGACAATCCTCTTTTTTTGAAATTCAATTGTATACACAACTGCAGGTAGAGGCATATTAAGGCAATGAAGTTATTTGTAAGTATATATATAGCTAGGAAGGGAAAAAAGAATGAAGTCGTACCAGCCCGAGTCTTGCCAAAAATCTTCTCCTTTTGAATATCGTTAATGAGAGATGTGAGCTTAATTTTAAACAACTTGGTCATAATATCTGGTCTCTTTGCTGGAGTCTACCTGGTATTTGAGATAACATATCTCCAACCTCGGACCATTTCTGGTTTGCTGTAAATGTTATAAACAGTGATGGGTTACCAAGCGCTTTGCAAACAACCATCGCATCTTGATAATTCTGAACCATGTATCGTGACCCACCTGTAAAAGTTGTCGGCATCACAATTTGCTTCCCAATGGCTGTTTCATTCGTATCACCTTTTGTAATTGTGTCGCACACATTCTGATATAAATATGCCCTTAGGTTATCTTGATTGTGTCGCATCCACCTCAACCTCTCTTCCTCAACTGTAGTATAGGCGTCAACTAAGTATTGCTGAAACAATCTTCCTCCTCGAATTAGAGTGGTTCCTTCAGATAGCCTTTGTTGGATTTTATAGCAGTAAAACTCTCTCATTGTCATATAATCACGCTTGGTTTTTTTCTTGCCCGGATTACTGTGGTATGGAATCTCAACATGGTAGCCATATTCACCATAGGGAAAAAGAATCGGATATTGTAGTGCCATGTAAAGCGGATGAAGTTCTGAAATCCTCTACAAGCCATGTAATCTGCTATGTATGATAATATCTCTCTTTCCGTCTTTTTTCCCAAAATCACCTACGACTAATGTTGCCACCTCTGAAATCTGTGGCCTACCATATTGCCTTATACATTCTTGCCTATCCCCAAGGAGTTTGAGCTTAAAGTCATACGATTTATTTGTATGGCACCAATATTGAGCCATCCTGAACGCCTTGGCAACACAGATATGATTATCTAACATGGTCATCAAGGATTTAACAATTGTTTCATCTAGGTCTTTTGCATCTTGATCTATGCATGCCATTCTGTTGTGTACTTCATTAGTTGTGTCATGGAAGTATAATTGAGCAAATACTGGCCTATTCCCCTCACATGGTAAAAGAGAGCCAAAACTGTGGTAGTTCTGCCCTGACATCCTAAAAGTATAAGGCCCTTTGGTTGAATCGATTGTGTTGTCAATTTTGCCGCCAAATGATGTAAAACTGAACATACCGTTGTAAACCCGTATCAACTGCCTGAATTTTGTTGCAATTGGGTCACTGGTATATTGCAGCAGTTCGTTCAATGGTGCACCTGTTTCATGCAGCTTTTCCAATTATACTTTTCCTTCTTGGCAGCATATGGAGAACCTGGGGTGCTCGGCCACTTTGCATTCACCAGTTCTTTCTTCAAACCAAAACATTGCATCACAAAACATGCACTTGTACCTGAGGTAGTCCAGTCTTTTATACACAATATGCACATCTATGCAAAGCCCGTAGATTAAAACCTATTATTTGCCATGTCATTTTACTCAAATAAAATATACACTTACTGTTTATGCCAATCACAACACCTTTGTTTGAGTTTTCTGTACAATAGGAATAACAACTTAGAACATTATGCGGGATGAGTAATAAGAATTGGGTATCTATATGCATTATATACTACCTCACTTTTTTTTTGGTTTTGTTCTGGCAGTTTCAGTTGTTGCAGGATTAAAGTCTATAAAAAGGTAATGTAATATGTTTATAGCAAAGAACCAATCAAAATAATATACCTATCATAGTATTGTATACATGTTTTGCAGCCTATACTTTCTCTAAGTTGTAGTCCATAAAATCTTTGCGTTGTTCCATCTGTTCTTACATGTGCAATAGATTCCAATGATAGTGTTGTTGTTGATGCAGGAAATGTTTGTTGCCTTTTCCTTTGGGATGTTGTCTTTTCAACTACATCTGTTGTAGAAACAAGAGCCACGAATAATACTGGTAAGTTTGTTTGTAAAGCCATACATTGAAAGGTGAGGCTCAGTTCTGAGCAAACGGACAAAGATTAAAGTCCCTCAAACATGTCTTAATTAGAATTAGAAGAGTAGTGCACTGGAGTGAAATTGCAGAGGCATAAACATGTACTGGAGTTTGGTGAATTTGTGAGGCGCAGTCCACAATAGCTTTGCACCCTCCCATCCTCTCTAATTTGAGAGCTGATTCCAATGCAATTCCGGACATTGATGCATTCAACGATTGGGTAAAGGAATTGAGTAAACCTATGATATATGTATAGTGTTACATTGTCGAATGATCTGGAAGCATTTTATACTGGTTAATAATCCAAATACACATACCTGTTGAGTGGGGTGCGTTAGAGACCATATATGCTTTTTCTGAATGAGTGACCATCTTTATCCTCTGAATGTCGAATATAAATCTGGGAATGATTATTGTCTCCTGCCTTTTGGTATAGCCTCGGTGTATTTACAGTAATTAACTGTGCAGGAGTTACTTTTGGGCTGCTTGTTTATCATGCATGGATAAAAGATGAGTAATGTAGAAAGACAGAGCCTGGTTAATGTAGTAATAACATGCCAATAATGACATTAAATATACATGTAATGGAATAAAATAATTATTCATCAAAATAAATAATTGACCACATGTTTCCATTGCTTTGGGTTTACTTAACCAGCATTCTTGCAGGTTTGGGGACAATAACTCATTTTACTAACCCACATCTTTATTCCTTTTTCAGGTAAGCTACTATCACTCTAAACACATCTTACAGCTGGTTGAATATAGGGACCCGAATATGTAATTCTCCATGCTAACAAATATATTAACATTTATCGTTTGAAACACGTAAGGTAAGGAATAGCCTGGGGACTACTAACCATTATTCCATGCCTCCGTGCCTGTGCAGAAATGCTTTCGTCGTTGACGGAGTCCCTGCAGATGAAGGGCCACCAATAATGATTATGAGTATTTCACAAATGTTGGAGTGGTGTAGAGCTAAAAAAGGTTATTCCAGTGTTTGCTTATAAGTTGGAAAAATATGGTGGAAGGTAATATCTTCATTGTTTGCTTATAAAGTTCCACAAATTTGCATCACAGACTTTAGGTTTATATTTATCACTAATACTAATTTTATGACAATTTTCGTGTTGGGTATAAGAGAATGAAGATATCGGTTGAGATTAATAATTTAAACGATGTAAAGACAAAAACCAACTAATCTTCAAACTGGCATAGTATCATGTTGTTCTCATGCTTGAGGTTATTGCTCAAGTCAAAAATATACGGTGGATTGGAGAATTAATTTTGTTCCATATTCAGGAAATAGGAAACCCAAAATCAGTGGAAATGAACAGTATTGTCAAGTTTGGATTGAAATGAACACCTACAAAAATACAAAGTTGCATAATATCATAAACACTTTTATTCCAAAACTATTAACTCCATTTTGATCTTATTGTCTTCAGAATCCTAAGTCCTGCTTGTCACCACTGAGTGTGCAAGCACACTTCTTTCTCCTTGAGTTGCTGTGACACTGTTAAATGTAATGTCTTCTCCAACATCAGACCCATCGTCTTCAGTTGTGTTATCTAGAGATGAAATATCAGGAAGCATGGGTTGGTCTTTCTTTCCTTGACTCAGTTTTTAAAACTAATTACCTTCATCGGCACACTTGTAAATTTCACAACAGTAAACAACTATGTTTAGGTCGGAAAACAACTGTATGATGTAAGTATTTGTTCCTAATATCATCAAAATATATGCCTACACTTCAATCTCAATGGCAGCATTTGTTGAAGGGGACAAAGCAATTCTGCTATCATCCCTTGGACGTTTCTGCTGCAAAACACCCTTTGAAATTTACAAAGGGTTAGTGTGAGAAGGTGTTGGCCTAAAATGATATAAGTTATCCTCTTTGTAAAACTAGAAGCACTTATTTACCTCTATTAATTACTTTGCCACGTGCAGGGAGGATGTTGGTGCACGTGAAGCTCTCGCCACAAATGGAGTAATAAGTGTGTGACTTGATCTCTAACATATGTGAAGTGTCGATGAGGTTGGATAACCGATTAGGTAAGACAATTTCATCGCTGTCATCCTGTTGAGCGATAAATAATGGTGTTTAATACTACATATGAAAAGTTCAACGACCTTGAACTGGGGAAAGGCTAAAGCGTAGCATTGCAAATGTAGGAAATGTTGTCTTACATTTTTAAGCAAAGAATCTGTTGTTGTGTCAATCAATTTCTCAATAGTATCATCAAAAAAAGTTTTTGTTGTAGCACCAGTAGAGTCTTCAACGATCAGGTGCAACTTAAATCTGTAATACCATAGGTAAAAACTGACAAAAATATAAGACAAGATGATGGAAAGGGGTGAAGAGCCGTGTGTCAAGGTATCTAATAAACGATTTGTTGGCTTAGCAAAACTACAACCTAGGTTACATAGTTAAGCAAAGACCTGGCTTTTGGGAAGCTAACTGCCACTTCACAGAAAATGCATAAAAAATTGCCAGCACGTCGAGTCACTCCTTTCTTGCATTTCCCAGTGGTGCAGGCAAAGTAGTACCAATGAGTTTGAGTTGTAATATCTGAAATCCTCACTTCACAACTGAAAATAGTATTATGTAGAAGATTTATAATGCAATGAAGTTAAGACACTCCAAGGTAGAGACATTTATAGGAAACAGAATGAGCATACAATGGAATACCCTATTTTTAGCTCTACACCACTCCAACATCTATGAAATAGTCATAATCATTGTTGGCGGGCCTTCATCTGTAGGGAATCCATCAATGACTGAAGCATCTCTGCACATGCACACATGCATGGAATAATGGTGAGTAGTCTCCAGGTTATTCATCACCTTACCTAATTCAAATGATAAATGTTAATATATTTGTTAGCATGCAGAATTACATATCGCGGTCCCTAAATTCAGCCAGTTGTGGGATATCTTTAGATTCATAAATCATTGTGGATGAAGTGCTTGATATGTAGACTTCATCTGCATGTAAACCATAACAATTTTATTCAGTCATGCGTAATCCATTATCATGCCTAAACCAAGGAAGTTGTTGTGTACTTCTTACGCTTGAATTCCTTCACATGCATTGCAACCAGTATGACAGTGTAAAGGCCATCTTGTTTTCCTTTCCTTTCTAGCAGCTCATCCCCTAAGTTTTCCCACAATGTGATGACTCTCGGATCGTGTAGGCTCGGTGCAAGGTAACCCCGGTTGCCGATCGACAAGACCGACGCAAGAAGGCTCCGGTTCAGGCGCGCCGAGATGGTTTCTGGCCTGACTTCAGAGGGTTCGTTCTCTCTCTTCCGTGACCGGAATGGGGTGATTCCAACGCCCAGAGATAGATCTTGAGGTCTAGTTTCAGTCTTCAAAATTTGTTAATCAATGGTTCTCTGGTTCGGGAGATATGGTGTTTGTACTGGACGGTCGCTGGGAATTCCGGGACTGGATATGGCTCTCGCTTGGATTGGAAATGACGCACCAATCTAAGATCGAGGCTGGTCGAATCAATCAAGATATGACTCACTTGATGGATTCAACAAGGTTCCTTGATGCTACTCACAAGGATGAAGATGAAGAAGGGCGTTTCTTTTTGGAAACCAAAGAGCTGATCTTTTCTTTTTGCATAAAACGTAACTTCCAAATTGTGTTTTACTTGCCTTATATATGAGCAAGTGTTTAGGAAATGAAGGGACTAAAATCAAATACTAAACCGGCCAGCCACAACAACTAAACCGGCGGTTCACCTAGTAAAACAAGTAAACAATTCTTAGAAAAACAACTTAAGTCTTGCAAGAAAATTGTCTAGGAACAAAACGTCTTAAAACACTCTAAGAGCCAACAAGGCTCATCTTCACTTGTCTTCATTTAAATGTCAAGATGGGGCGTAGTCACATCATCTTTCCCCTCTTGAAAGGGATTCGACCTCGAATCCAGCTCGTCAAGGTCTTCATCTCCTTCCATGTAAATGCTATCCTCATGTGGGGCGCCTTCCTCCCCTGGCTCAAATGGGACCATCCCGGACTCCAGCTTTGAGCCCTTGATGTGCTTGCCTTCTTGACATGCAATAAAACCACTAGAAACTCTATGCAACACCACAACCTTTTCATTAATAGGGTTAGTCTCATAAAATGCAATGGAAGGTTGAGGGCATGCAATGAATTGAGGCATAAGAGGCTTGGCCATAAGCATATGATGAGAAGCACCACCTTTGCTTCCAATTGCCATCTTTTTACCTTTATTTTGCTCTATTTGTTGGCTAGCCTTCCTTTGCTCTCTGGCCACATGGTCAGCCATAATTTCATGGGGCATCATAGGTTTTAGAGTGATTCTCTTACCGTTCATGATAAAAGAATACTCATTTGTCACCCCTTGATGGATGACACCCCTATCAAACTGCCATGGGCAAAACATCACACACAACCTCATCCACATATCCTCCTATAGCAAACTGGATGGTGGCTTGGTCCTTGACCTTAAGGGGCTTGTTGGAATTCAACCAACAAAGTGTGTAGGGCTGCGGATGAGAAGTGGTCAATAAATTGAATCTACTCACCACTTCTTGATCAATCAAGTTGCAACAAGAGCCACCATTAATGATGACACTACACACCTTTCCCTTAATGGTGCACTTAGTGTGAAAGATAGTTTCACGTTGGCTAGGTACACTTGGACTCTCCGAGACGGTTAGTGCTCTTTTTACCAAAAAGCATTCACCCTCGGCTGCCACAACATGAAGCTCTTCGACCCCGTCTTCCTTAGCGTCATCAACTTCTCCTTGACACTCATCTTCGGACTCGTAGTCCCCGAGTGTTAAAGAGAACCTGCTTCTTGGTAGGGCAATCACGGGCCATAAGTCCTCCTCCAAGACACTTAAAACACTTGAGGTCCCTAGTTCGTCCCTCACCCTCTTGAGGTGGAAATGGGGGCTGAACTTGAGCATCCCTCTTAGGCTGATTTTGTGAATCATGCCTTGGATCTAAGCGTCTAGTAATAGGCTGAGATGGGCTACCACCATTAGGGTTCCATGGCCGTGAGCTTGCGGCTTGGAGGCGTCTTTGGGGGAGGTTCTTATACACATGGTAAGTGTAATGAAGGACCTCTTCAATGGGCGTCCCGCAGGCGAAGTGTTGCATGCTCACCACGGCCTTAAGGTCCGGATTCAAGCAATTGATAAACTTAGAAATAATATAACCTTCGGGGAATCTTAGTCGAGAGCGAAAGACCAAAGCCCTTAGCTCCTTATAAAACTCATCTAAGGTCTTACTTCCTTATCTCAATTGCTCAAGTCGAGCATGGACCCTCTCATTATAATCATCCGGTACAAACCGGTCCCTAAGGGCAGCCTTGAGTTCATCCCAAGTTCTAATTGGAGGATAGCCTCTAAAGGTCTTATTGTAACGCCCCAAATTAACCATTATTGAGGAGTTATAGCGCCATGAATTTTCTACAGAAATTCCCTCAGGCTATATAAAAAACTCACCCTGGAAAATTTCAAAACTCAAACAAATATAATTCCTTGATACAATCTCTTCCTAGTTTCGCATCATGTCACATGGCCTCTTCCAAACTCTCGCAACACTTCCTGAAACACAACCAATACCCAAATAATGGGGTTAGTCTTTATCCAGACTAAGCAAGTTATAACAACAACAACAACAACAACAACAATCGACCCAGTAAAGTCCCACCAACGGTAGGGTCTGGGGGGTCCAGATGTACGCACCCATACCTCGAAGTATTTCGAGAGGGTGTTTCCTGATAGACTAAGCAAGTTATAAGCGAATTGAATACATACTGTAGCATAAACAAAGGAAATATGTATATGCAGATACAAGAACAACCTACAACCCAAGATTGTAATTAACTACACATACATAAGCAGATAACCTAGGTACCCCAATACCTTACAACCTCAAAATATAAATGATTATCCATTCTTGAACTTATAACCCAAATTCCATAATATGCATCCAATTGAGTATATATTTTAACCACAGATCTCATCATAGTAATTTCAATAAATATCCAACTACACCCCAGATTACACCACAGTAATCCTATAAGTACTTAACTAAAACACAGATTACAGTGAATCCCATAAATACCCAACTGAGCCATATACTGCCTTATAGATCCTGTCACAGTAATTCTCCCGAGTATCTAACTAGACCACTTAGTTCATTATAGATCTCATTACAAAAATTCCTATAAGTATCCTATGGAACCACATATTAGACCATATCACAACAATTTCAATAATTATCCAACTAGACCATGTATTGCATTACAGATCATGTCACAGTAACTTTAATAAATATCCTATTAAACCCCAAATCGTCACATTACAAATTATACCACTATAATCCCGATAAACATTCTACTCCTAGATCCCATCATTGTAGTTCCATAACTACCCGATTAGACCACATATTATATTACAGTAATTCAACAAATACCCCACAGAACCACATATCATAGTACAACGTATACAATAACGTCCAATTGAACTACAGATCATCGGGATTAACCATCCACTAATTAAAACTTATACCCGGGTATACTTCTTTTAATAAAACGCAATGAAAGGTAAACATCAACATATACAAAACGTTCAAGAAAACACTTACGATAAAGTTGAAAAAAAAAACACGCCCAAGGACTTTTGGACACGAAGGTACCTTCTTACCTAACCACTTTATGGGGACGTACCTTTACCTGTCAGATGGCAAACGGCTTCGCTAGCTAGGCGACCCGCACGTCCACACCACAGGTAACGCACCTCCCATGACCCACTTCATTTACCTGCCGGACGACCAACGGTGTCGTTAGCTAGACGACCCACATGTCCACACCACATATAAAGGGACTTACTTTTCTTTACTTGCTAGATGGCCAACGGTGTCCCACACGTCTACAACACAGGTAAAGCACATTCCCTTGACTCACTACCTTTACCTGCCGGACGACAAACGGCGTCGCCAACTAGATGATCCGCACGTCCACAACACAGGTAAAGGAACCTGACTTGATTTACTCAACCAAAGACTCTGGAAAGGGTATCTAAGAATGTATTTCATGAAAACCATTTTCAAATCAAACTGGGCTCGGAACATCCTTGCCCGTACAAGTACAAAAATCATAACCGTAAACACATAAAGTTATAAACATCAAAAACACAACAACACATGGATAAAACCCAATGATCCACAACAATCCATCATCATATTAATTAACCATAAGAAACCACATCAACCCACTTTACAACCTGCACACAAACGATATTAACACGACCATTCCATAACATAACTTTCCCGCACACAGTATTATCCGCAATATGCAATTATAAAAAAATGACCATCCATATCCCATCTCAAAACCTTGAATAACCATATCACATACTCACAGACTAGAGAAACCCCAACAAACTCATATACCATATACATTTCACATGAAAATCCATATCTAACATATGAAGACGTTTTTCAACATACCCTCGTATTATTCCAAGATCAACCATTATAATTCACAACAGATCCATATTACCACTTAAATTCATAAACATAAATCATCATACTTAAACTCATCCATAAGATAACTCCACCTATTCATATATCCAGAACACATGCATATCATGGCATTCTTATATATCCTAAGAAACCAATTACCACGCGACATTCATATATACTTTATATCTACAGTATCATGCATATTCAGATAACCTAAATTTATGCTAGGTACATAAACATTCGTAAATAACTTGCCTTAGAAAAGCTCCACGTCGAGCAATCTTCGTGGTATAACCATTTATATGGCCCGACGTCCCGCAATTGCGTAGTCATTGAATTATCGAATCTGCAGTACAATACAGATTCATGCATAACTTTTGATATACATATCCAAATTAAGATCCGTCAAATTCCTCATACTCGTAACAAAATTCCTCATTTTATGATGTCAGCCCCAACTTTCCAGTAACTACGAAATTTCCAGAAGTGTACAGTTCTACCCAAATTCCAAACTTTCACTTTCAAACTTCAAATTCAATCTTCCTTGGCTATGTTATAACATCAATCATCCTCTTATTAATCATCATTCACACCCTGATTACCTCCTTTACAAAAGAACACATCCAATTCATAGTATTAAATTTAAGAACACTCTAAGAACAATTCTTACCTTACAATCAAGGATGGATGCTAGAAACTTGAAATAGATGGAAATTCTTGATGGCATCAACCATGGGTGACATGAAGAGAGGAGGATGATGGACATGGAGGAAGGTGGTGGCCATGGTGGCTATGAGGAGTTTAGTTGGGTATGGAGGCCGTAAGCATGGTAGTGGCTTGGGTGATGGCCGGTCATGATGGTGATGTAGGAGGGTGGCCGTGAGACATGGTAGTGATGGAGGTAGAAGGTGGCCGGTGGTGATTATGGAGGAAGCTTGACTGGCCGGCAAAAACCACAAAATGAAGGAGAGAACCCCATATATATATGGTAGAAGAAGAAGTTTCTAGGTTAAAAGATAAACATGGTGATTAAATGAAAATTATGGAAAATTCTAGATTTATGACAAGCTTGAAATTCATGGATAATATGGACAAGGAGAGAGGCGGTGGAGGATGGAAATGAAGAGATAAAACCGTGGGGAAAGAGCCAAGAAAGGAGGAGGAAGGTTCCTTAGCTATTTAGAGGATTAACATGGAAAAAGGTAATTAAAAGATAAGCTTCAGACTTCCTATTTTGTCTTTATTTGCTTATAATTTTCCTAACTATAATATATCATATATATATATGTATAAATCTGGAATACCCTATCAATTATCCGGAAAAATTCCAATACCGATACTAATCTGTATCTCTCGACGACTTCTATACTACACTAGTAATAGGAAAATATCTTAGAATTTCTATTCCCAAAATAAAATTATTAATACATACCTCAGGATAATATTTCAAAAATATCAAAGCCTATTTATGTATACCCATCGATATATACGAGATAATCTTAAACATAACTTAACACCCGAGATGACCAACTCCCATTTCTTCACAAAATGACAAACCCAAATTTTCCAAGTCTTAAAATCCTTCATAATCATAAAATATACCAACTCCTCCAAAATTAATTAAGATGTCTAAATCCTAAATAATCCCAAATTTGCCTTGTAAAAACCTCAGGTATTACATTCTACCCCCTTACAAAACGTTTCGTCCTCGAAGCTAGAACTTCAGTAATTCACAATAGTAATTCATTATAATCCTCTACTTCCCAATAGTCACCTATATCCCAAATATATAATCCTCGATTCTTTAATTACTCATTTATCATAAATTTCAATTTATTCTTCATTGTAAAATATCCTCGAAACATGAATCCCTTAGAATAACTTATCCAATAATGCTATATTTTCCTCAAATATACATAACCTCCAATTTCTTAATGGCCACTGGAATAACAAACAAGATATCTTCCTCCAGATTTTTGATTCCTACTATTATCATGCTTTCCCATTTCCCAACTTGATATCACGATAAATAATTATCCCCAAATGATAATATTCCTCCGCCCAATATGTAAGCTTGCACTATCTCAAATATATATATACTCCCTTCTGCCATGATATAAACACTTATGCTACATTCCTCAGAGTTGTAACTCACAATCATTAATAAGATCACCCCTAATATTCCAATCTTCTTAACATAAGATCTATTCATCCAAAAATCGTTTTGTGACACTAAGGTAACTCTCATTGGTCAAAATGACAAACTGGCGCACTATCTTACCAAGTATATCAATCATACAAACACTTTAAAGTATCCTCCACATACATATAAATCAATACACGGCCAAATAGGGTCATATACTTGTAAGAGTCTTATGACTCAAAGAATAGTTAAGGAAAGTAAATAGGTACATGGGAATCTTAAACACACATTTACGAGGACTTAAAGGAATATACAAGAACTCAAAAGGACTGGAAATGTGCAGCAGATCAAGTAGCAATCCATCTTTGATGTCACTATATATAAACTATTCCCAAAAGATTTAGAATGTACCTAATTCCCCAATCAATGCATCTCATATCGTACCTTATAAGTTGTTAGAGCAATATGATCCTATAAACCTCAATAATGCAAATTCCCAAAGGAATATCCCCATAATTTATTATTTCTCCAAGAAAAACCATAAGAACCCAAAGTCTTATACAAGTACCATATGAACCACCAATCATTCGAATACAAAAGCCTAATAAGCCTCAATTTGTAACTTCAAATCATCCATCTAACTGTCCCATACCAGAACTTCCAATACATAGCCTACCCTTTTAAAGCACAGATCTAACTGACAAAATCAGACATTACCATGAGAAAAAAACCAACTTAAGGACCTAAGCAGCAGGCATGGAGATGGAGATGCGACGTATGATGCTGATTCTACCCATTCCCACAAGAATTAGGAACCTAGGCTTTGATACCACTTTCTGTAACGCCCTAAATTAACCACTATTGGGGAGCTACAGCGCCAGAAATTTCCTACAGAAATTCCCTCAGGCTATATAAAAAACTGACCCTGGAAAATTTCAAAACTCAAACAAATATAATTCCTTGATACAATCTCTTCCTAGTTTCGCATCATGTCGCATGGCCTCTTCCAAACTCTCGCTGCACTTCCTGAAACACAACCAATACCACAATAACGGGGTTAGTCTTTATCCAGACTAAGCAAGTTATAAGCGAATTGAATACATACTATAGCATAAACAAAGGAAATATGTATATGCAGATACAAGAACAACCTACAACCCAAGATTATAATTAACTACACATACAAAAGCAGATAACCTAGATACCCCCAATACCTTACAACCTCAAAATATAAATGATTATCCATTCTTGAACTTATAACCCAAATTCCATAATATGCATCCAATTGAGTATATATTTTAACCACAGATCTCATCATAGTAATTCCAAAAAATATCCAACTATACCCCATATTACACCACAGTAATCCTATAAGTACTGAACTAAAACACAGATTACAGTGAATCCCATAAATACCCAACTGAGCCACATACTGCCTTATAGATCCCGTCACAGTAATTTTCCCGAGTATCAAACTAGACCACTTGGTTCATTACAGATCTCATTACAAAAATTCCTATAAGTATCCTACGGAACCACAGATTAGACCATTTCCCAACAATTTCAATAATTATCCAACTAGACCATGTATTGCATTACAGATCATGTCACAGTAACTTTAATAAATATCCTATTAAACCCCAGATCGTCACATTACAGATTATACCACTATAATCCCGATAAACATTCTACTCCTAGATCTCATCATTGTAGTTCCATAAGTACTCGATTAGACCACATATTATATTACAGTAATTCAACAAATACTCCCACAGAACCACATATCATAGTACAACAAATACAATAACGTCCAATTGAACTACAGATCATCGGGATTAACCATTCATTAATTAAAACTTATACCCGGGTATACTTCTTTTAAGAAAACGCAATGAAAGGTAAACATCGACATATACAAAACGTTCAAGAAAACACTTACGATAAAGTTGAAAAAAAAACACGCCCAAGGACTTTTGGACACGAAGGTACCTTCTTACCTAACCACTTTATGGGGACATACCTTTACTTGTCGGACGTCAAATGGCTTCGCTAGCTAGGCGACCCGCACGTCCACACCACAGGTAACGCACCTCCCATGACCCACTTCCTTTACCTGCCGGGCGTCGTTAGCTAGACGACCCGCACGTCCACACCACAGATAAAGGGACTTACTTTTCTTTACCTGTTGGACGGCCAACGGTGTCCCGCACGTCCACAACACAGGTAAAGCACATTCCCTTGACTCACTACCTTTACCTGCCGGACGACAAACGGCGTCACCAACTAGACGATCCGCACGTCCACAACACAAGTAAAGGAACCTGACTTGATTTACTCAACCAAAGACTCTGGAAAGGGTATCTAAGAATGTATTTCATGAAAACCATTTTCAAATCAAACTGGGCTCGGAACATCCTTGCCCGTACAAGTACAAAAATCATAACTGTAAACACACAAAGTTATAAACATAAAAAACACAACAACACATGGATCAAACCCAATGATCCACAACAATCCATCATCATATTAATTAACCACAAGAAACCACATCAACCCACTCTACAACCTGCACACAAACGATATCAACACGACCATTCCATAACATAACTTTCCCGCACACAGTATTATCCGTAATATGCAATTATAAAAAATGACCATCCATATCCCATCTCAAAACCTTGAATAACCATATCATATACTCACGGACTAGACAAACCTCAACAAACTCATATACCATATACATTTCACATGTGTTGGATCGTTAGAGTTACGTCTGAGGGAACAAAAGCTTTGTTCCCACAGAAGGCACAACGGATTTAAATAGCAAGAAAGATAACAGAACGAACTTACGATATATAGTGGAAACCTTGATTAGCAAAACTAGCTTCTCAAGGAAAAACCACTACCTTCAAGCTTCCGCTTGAGAGGATTTTGAACTGCGTACTTGTCTTATTAGTTTCTTGCTTGATTACACTTGTATCCTGGACTTCGACCTCTAAACAACCAGCTAGACTCGAAACCTCTTCTACAACGATGAATCAAACTCAACTCTCAAAGACTCACACGCACCTCACTCTCTTTCTCTTCTTTTCTTTTTCTCGTTCAAAGTCGTTCTCAGCCGTGAAGTCCTACCTAAGAAATGAATCCTCAGTTTACTTAAATACAACTCGGCAGAAACCCTAATTGACACAAATTAGGAAATACTAGAATCGGATTACAAAGATATGATTTTGTTTGGAAGATAAGATATCACAACCGATTATATTAATTAAGGAAGGAGTTCCCTAATTAAACCAACCGATTGGATATTATTCTTCTCTCTCCAATCGCCTTATCTTAGGAAAGATTCCTAGGATAACACGATCGGGTCTTTTCTCTCTTTCCATATCTTCGCGCAATCCGGATTGATCCTTGGAGCCGAAGTCTTCATCCTCTACCGCGTGGCTTCTTGATTTGTTTCCTTAATTCTGCACGCTGTATGACTTCTTTCCTTTTGCAGCCTCGATCTTGGTCTGTCACTTCAGTTCCTGGAGAGGTAACAAAACACTTGCTAAGTCTTTGTTCCCTCTGAGATCCTCTGCTGCAACGCTCCCTGGGAAAACTCTTCTTGTCCCTGAAACACTTGGTACACATATTAGTTGAGTGTTTATAACCATCAAAACCTAAGGAATTCAACAAATTTCCCCTTTTTTGATGGTGACAAACACCCTTAACAATAAAGCATATACCAACTAGAACAAGACAAAACTGACAAGAAAGTTTCCCACTAAAAATACCGTTAGTTCCCCCTTAGTTCAGCAATACGTTTTACATGTTCTGTTCCCCCTCAACCAATGCTACCTGTCACATTCCCCCTTTTGGCATCATCAAAAACACAGTAAAGAGTTAGAGAGAAAATTCACAGCCAGACAAACAAAAGCACCCCTTGTCATTGATTAAAAAAAAACAGAAAACATGCAAATACCACCAAAACAGACAAAACATCAAACATTGTCAGAATGCCACACCGGGCACATAAACCAGATAACAAGAAAAAAACAACTAGGAGGGATAGACAGGTAAAGGAACAAAAGATGGGAAAGGACAGCAGGAAAATGATCAGGCATCACTGTGACCAGCCGATTGAGCCGATGCGTGATGAGAAATGAGCGCGCACACATCTGCCATGAGAGTCCTCACATCCTTGCAGAGACTCCTCACGTCCTTCCCAAGAGATGACTCCTCGTTCAGTTCCCCCTCAGAGCTATCAGCCTCAGACTCCTCCACCGCCTCAGAAACTGCAGGAGCACCCTCAACCTTTACCCAACCTTCATCCTCTTGAAGAACAAACTGCATCTTGTGCAGATTACTCACATTGAAGGGGCGGGAGAAGATGCTCACTTCCTCCGACGCGTTGTATACTTTGTGGTACTCAAGGATCTTCTTGACAACGCGAGGGAAGGGAAGAGCATGTTGGGTGGTGTTCCTGGTATGGGCCATGTGCTGCATCAGAATCATAGGGAGGCAAACAGGCTCCTTCTTCAGCAGTAGGGACAGTAGGACAATGTCTAAGATCAGAAGCCGGTTCTTCTTCTGTCCCTTTGGTGTGATGTTGCTGATGAGGAAGTGGTACAATACTTTGTTAACAGCAGACATCTCAGAGATGTCGAGATCGGCACTACCTTGAGCGTTCTCAATCCCTGCAACATCCAGCACAGACTCTGAGTAGGCGAAATCTTTTGGCCACCTGCCCTTTGGGTATTCTCTATACCCTTCGTGAGGAACTCCCAGAGCCATGCCTAGTTCAATGCTTGAGAAGACATGAACTTCCCCATTCAACTTGTAGCTCCCCAGAACAGCATGGGGCCTCACCTCCATAGCAAACGTGGAATAGAATTCCCTCAGCAACTCCTCATCCATCTCCACTTCATCTACAAACAGCTTGCTCCATTTCTGAGCCTTCAAGATGTCAAGCACCCTATCCAGAAAGTTCTCCTTGAGGAACTCAGGGTCCAGCAACAGCTCCTTTACCACAGACTTGTGGCTCACATCTTTAACATCATCAGCCGCCACTGCCTTTCCTTTGGCTTTGGCCGGCAGACGACGCTGGCTTTGACGGACGGGAGCGGCAGACACCTTGACTTTCTTTGCTTTGTTCCCTGAGAGGGGTACCGACTTCTCATCGGAGCTCACCGTTATCGCCTTCTCAGACTTCCTCTGAGAGCGTGTCTTCCGCTTGGAGGAGTAGGCAGTCTTCACCCTGCCGGACGCCTTAGGGGCCTTTGGGGGCTCATCCACGTCCTCTTCCTCAGCGTGCTCCCTGGAGAGGTCTCTCACCACTGACTGAATCTTCTCCTTGACGGCCAGGTGCTCCTCCACCATGACCGGGGTCCCTTGACCGGGCAACTCCTCTGTCTCCTCCTCAATGGGATCGGGATGGGTAGGCGATGAATGTACCTCCTCTAAGTTAGTAGAGGAGATGGCTGTGGGGACGACAAGAGCGGTGTTAGGGTTAGGGTTTTATGGAGCAGGGTTTGAGTTTGGGGCGATTGGGGCTATGTAGGGGACCATGGCGAGTTGGTCCTGGGTGGGTGATGGTGGAGGGGTAACAGTGGTGGTCGCTGGGGTGGTGGAGGTGAAAAGTAGGGACTGGGTAATGGCGGCGAGGAGAGCGGGGTCTGTCCCCATGGAGGACAATTTGGCAAGGAGGTTTTGGAGGTCTTGGGCAAGGTTAGTGTTTGAGGCCATTTTTTGAGAGAGAGAGCACTGGAAAGACGAGAGGCAGAGAGGAAGAGGAAGATAACTTGAGGAAGACAAGGAAACAGTGAGGAGGAAACTTACCCGGAAGCCACAATATATATAGCCCTCACAAGATCTTCAAAAGTTTCCAAAGATAATGCCGAATCTGATCTGGTTCCAAGAGATAATAATCGCAATCTTCCAACTTCCCAAAATAAAATCAATATCTCGTTCGGATCCGACTAATCCAGCCAAAACCCTCTTCCCAGCTTCCTTCCATCAAATCAGCCCTAAATGCACGACGCGGCTCAACACAAATTTCCATCATTACTTCCTGCAAACACACGTCACCTCAACCTGCAAGCACCTAAGCCGAATCGTTTTCCCGCCAATCCAAAAAGTAGTAGGGTGTGATGCAGGGGGTTAGTTACCATAGAGGGTACAAAAGACCATCACACCAAAATATATGATTTTTGCGATTGAATTTTACATCATGCCTAAGAGGTCTCCAGATGTGGATGATAAGAGGGGCTCGTAGGAGACTTTAAGCATGGTGGTCTGGGTAGGCTGTAGAATCAACTATCATTTGGGCTTATGATGAGGGAACAAAACATCAAGTTGATTCTCTTGGGTCGAAATAAAGCTGATTTATGTGACATATGAAAACATAGATGACCATGCAAGACGTTCAGTATATCAAGGAAGTAAAAGCATATAATCAGGCTGAAGTTTAATTAATACCCAAGGAAGCGAATGCATATCAGGACATGAAAAATTATCTTTCACAATTTACCACGTAATTTAGCCAATCATCGAGGGAACACAACAGATAGACATGTAGTTAAGGGAACAAACCAGGCTTCGTATGGAACTGAATGTAGAGTTCCCCAACAAGTGTTCTACTGAGAAAAATGGCGTTTGATTCTTTGTTCCACGAGATTCCTTATTTGCCAATCTTTCTCGACACAATGATGTCTTTTCTAGATGTACATGGTACCTGGAATTTTCACACATGAAGCTTAGGTTGATAGCCAATTCCAAAGCGAGGTACTTCCTTCTTTTCAGGTTTCTTTTCATTCTTGGCTGCAACAAAGACAATACCTTTTGGCTCGTCCTTCTGTTCCTCATTGAGTTTGGTTAGATCACTAGAAAGTTTTGCATTTCCTAGTTTTAACATTAAAGACTCAGCCTCGAGTGAGAAAACAGTGGACTCTAGAGACTTAATCTTTTCAGTGAGTTCTGGACACTCAGAGCATGTGTTTGAAGAGGAAGATGAACCTTTCTCAAGCGTGAGCACTTTTTCAGCCCAACCTTGATTTTCTTCGATCAGACCTGAGATCGGTTCATCTTTCTCTTTGATTTGCTCACTGAAAAGACTGCTCTCGCGAACAAGATTCTTAATGAGAGCAATCAAGCTTTCTTTAGATTTGCATTTTAAACTAGACACGAGTTCAGATTCAGTTACCTCATCGTCGATTACCTCACCATTCGTCTCGTTTGGAACTTCTACGGCCATAAAGCAGACATCCCTGGAGTGTGACGAGTCTTCGTCATCTGATTCTGATTCTCCCCAGGTGGCAACCATAGCTTGCTTTCCTTCATTTGCTGGAGGCATTCCTGCCCTCTTTTTGAAGCAGTTTCTGGCCATATATCCCTTGTTCTGACAGTGGTAACAAACCACATCTTTCATGTCTCTGTTCCCTTCAGAGGAATTGGGCGAGTCCTTGTTCCGAGACCATATCTTCCTCATTGCCCTTGTAATAAGAGCAACATCTTTATCGCCATCCTCATCTTCATTGCCCGTTTGAGACAGATCAAATGCCCTTTCCACCTTCAGGGCAATGCTCTTCGCCTTCTCCTCTCCTTTCTTGTTTATCTTATGGTTATAGACAGAGGCGTTGCTTTCCAGCTTAGCAACCACATCTTCCATAGTAAGAGTCTTGACGTCTGTTTGAGAGTAGAGGGCAAGAGCAATGGCATCCCACTGAGTGTTGAGACTTTGCATGAAGTGATGAGTCAACTTCCAGTCTGGCATTGTTTCACCAGGGTACTGAAGCTGACCAACTAGCCCATGGAACCTGGAGTAGTACTCTTGAATGTGTTCATCTTTCCCTTGAGAAACTTGGTCGTACTCCTTGATCAGAGAAAGGATCTTGTTCTTCTTCGTGTCTTCATTTCATTGATGAAGGCGCTTCAAAGCATCCCAGATCTCCTTAGCAGTTTTGTAGCTCATGATTTTCTTGAGATCTGAGGGAGAAAGAGCCATGTGAAGGATCTTCTTGGCCCTTTTGTTTTTCTCCGATTTCTTCCAGTCCTCATCGGTGTAGTCGATCTTTGGTTTTGGCTCAGTCTCATCTTTGTCATTCTTGATAACCAAAGGACCGACTTCTATGACTCTCCAGATCTGTCCGTCGAGGGAACAGATGTGGGACTCGATTTGTTCCACCCACCAATCATACTCACCGGCCTTCAGCATTGGCGGCTTCCAGAATGAATCACCGATTGCATTGCTTGACGATGACATCTTTCCTGCAAATTCTGTAACGAAAACAATCTAGAGCACCAGGCTCTGATACCAATTGTTGGATCGTTAGAGTTACGTCTGAGAGAACAAAAGCTTTGTTCCCATAGAAGGCACAGCGGATTTAAATAGCAAGAAAGATAACAGAACGAACTTACGATATATAGTGGAAACCTTGATTAGCAAAACTAGCTTCTCAAGGAAAAATCACTACCTTCAAGCTTCCGCTTGAGAGGATTTTGAACTGCGTACTTGTCTTATTAGTTTCTTGCTTGATTACACTTGTATCCTGGACTTCGACCTCTAAACAACCAGCTAGACTCGAAACCTCTTCTACAACGATGAATCAAACTCAACTCTCAAAGCCTCACACGCACCTCACTCTCTTTCTCTTCTTTTCTTTTTCTCGTTCAAAGTCGTTCTCAGCCGTGAATTCCTACCTAAGAAATGAATCCTCAGTTTACTTAAATACAACTCGGCAGAAACCCTAATTGACACAAATTAGGAAATACTAGAATCGGATTACAAAGATATGATTTTGTTTGGAAGATAAGATATCACAACCGATTATATTAATTAAGGAAGGAGTTCCCTAATTAAACCAACCGATTGGATATTATTCTTCTCTCTCCAATCGCCTTATCTTAGGAAAGATTCCTAGGATAACACGATCGGGTCTTTTCTCTCTTTCCATATCTCCGCGTAATCCGGCTTGATCCTTGGAGCCGAAGTCTTCATCCTCTACCTACCGCGTGGCTTATTGATTTGTTTCCTTAATTCTGCACGCTGTATGACTTCTTTCCTTTTGCAGCCTCGATCTTGGTCTGTCACTTCAGTTCCTGGAGAGGTAACAAAGCACTTGCTAAGTCTTTGTTCCCTCTGAGATCCTCTGCTGCAACGCTCCCTGGGAAAACTCTTCTTGTCCCTGATACACTTGGTACACATATTAGTTGAGTGTTTATAACCATCAAAACCTAAGGAATTCAACAACATGAAAATCCATATCTAACATATGAAGACATTTTTCAACATAGCCTCATATTATTCCAAGATCAACCATTATAATTCACAACAGATCCATATTTCCACTTAAATTCATAAACATAAATCATCATACTTATACTCATCCATAAGATAACTCCACCTATATATATATCCAGAACACATGCATATCATGGCATTCTTATCTATCCTACGAAACCAATTACCAAGCGACATTCATATATATTGTATATCTACAATATCATGCATATTCAGATAACCTAAATGAAGAGATAAAACCGTGGGGATTAAATGAAAATTAAGAGATAAACATGGTGATTAAATGAAAATTATGGAAAATTCTAGATTTATGACAAGCTTGAAATTCATGGATAATATGGACAAGGAGAGAGGCGGTGGAGGATGGAAATGAAGAGATAAAACCGTGGGGAAAGAGCCAAGAAAGGAGGAGGAAGGTTCCTTAGCTATTTAGAGGATTAACATGGAAAAAGGTAATTAAAAGATAAGCTTTAGACTTCCTATTTTGTCTTTATTTGCTTATAATTTTCCTAACTATAATATATCATATATATATATATAAATTTGGAATACCCTATCAATTATCCGGAAAAAATCCAATACCGATACTAATCTGTATCTCTCGACGACTTCTATACTGCACTAGTAGTAGGAAAATATCTTAGAATTTCTATCCCCAAAATAAAATTATTAATACATACCTCAGGATAATATTTCAAAAATATCAAAGCCTATTTATGTATACCCATCGATATATACGAGATAACCTTAAACATAACTTAACACCCGAGAAGACCAACTCCCATTTCTTCACAAAATGACAAACCCAAAATTTTCAAGTCTTAAAATCCTTCATAATCATAAAATATACCAACTCCTCCAAATTTAATTAAGACGTCTAAATCCTAAATAATCCCAAATTTGCCTTCTAAAAACCTCAGGTATTACATTCTACCCCCTTACAAAAAGTTTCGTCCTCGAAACTGGAACTTTTGTAATTCAAAATAGTAATTCATTATAATCCTCTACTTCCCAATAGTCACCTATATCCCAAATATATAATCCTCGATTCTTTAATTACTCCTTTATCATAAATTTCAATTTATTCCTGAACTTCATTGTAAAATATCCTCGAAATTCTAAATCCTCGAAACATGAATCCCTTAGAATAACGTATCCAATAATGCTATATTTTCCTCAAATATACATCACCTCCAATTTCTTAATGGCCATTGGAATAACAAACAAGATATCTTCCTCCACATTTCTGATTCCTACTATTATCATGCTTTCCCAATTCCCAACTTGATATCACGATAAATAATTATCCCCGAATGATAATATTCCTCCACCCAATACGTAAGCTTGCACTATCTCAAATATATATATACTCCCTTCTGTCATGATATAGACACTTATGCTACATTCCTAAGAGTTGTAACTCACAATCATTAATAAGATCACCCCTAATATTCCAATCTTCTTAACACAAGATCTATTCACCCAAAAATCGTTTTGTGACACTAAGGTAACTCCCATTGGTCAAAATGACAAACGGGCACACTATCTTACCAAGTATATCAATCATACAAACACTTTAAAGTATCCTCCACATACATATAAATCAATACACGGCCAAATAGGGTCATATACTTGTAAATAGTTAAGGAAGGTAAATAGGTACATGGGAATCTTAAACACACATTTACGAGGACTTAAAGGAATATACAAGAACTCAAAAGGACAGGAAATGTGCAGCAGATCAAGTAGCAATCCATCCTTGATGTCACTATATATAAATTATTCCCAAAAGATTTAGAATCTCATATCGTACCTTATAAGTTGTTAGAGCAATATGATCCTATAAACCTCAATATTGCAAATTCCCAAAGGAATATCCCCATAATTTATTATTTCTCCAAGAAAAACCATAAGAACCCAAAGTCTTATACAAGTACCATATGAACCACCAATCATTCGAATACAAAAGCCTAATAAGCCTCAATTTGTAACTTCTAATCATCCATATAACTGTCCCATACCAGAACTTCCAATACATAGCCTACCCTTTTAAAGCACAGATCTAACTGACAAAATCAGACATTACCATGAGAAAAAAACCAACTTAAGGACCTAAGCAGCAGGCATGGAGATGGCGATGCGACGTATGATGCTGATTCTACCCATTCCCACAAGAATTAGGAACCTAGGCTTTGATACCACTTTCTGTAACGCCCTAAATTAACCACTATTGGGGAGCTACAGCGCCAGAAATTTCCTACAGAAATTCCCTCAGGCTATATAAAAAACTCACCCTGAAAAATTTCAAAACTCAAACAAATATAATTCCTTGATACAATCTCTTCCTAGTTTCGCATCATGTCGCATGGCCTCTTCCAAACTCTCGTTGCACTTCCTGAAACACAACCAATACCCTAATAACGGGGTTAGTCTTTATCCAGACTAAGCAAGTTATAAGTGAATTGAATACATACTATAGCATAAACAAAGGAAATATGTATATGCAGATACAAGAACAACCTACAACCCAAGATTATAATTAACTACACATACAAAAGCAGATAACCTAGGTACCCCCAATACCTTACAACCTCAAAATATAAATGATTGTCCATTCTTGAACTTATAACCCAAATTCCATAATATGCATCCAATTGAGTATATATTTTAACCACAGATCTCATCATAGTAATTCCAAAAAATATCCAACTACACCCCAGATTACACCACAGTAATCCTATAAGTACTGAACTAAAACACAGATTACAGTGAATCCCATAAATACCCAACTGAGCCACATACTGCCTTATAGATCCCGTCACAGTAATTCTCCCGAGTATCTAACTAGACCACTTGGTTCATTACAGATCTCATTACAAAAATTCCTATAAGTATCCTACGGAACCACGGATTAGACCATATCCCAACAATTTCAATAATTATCCAACTAGACCATGTATTGCATTACAGATCATGTCACAGTAACTTTAATAAATATCCTATTAAACCCCAGATCGTCACATTACAGATTATACCACTATAATCCCGATACACATTCTACTCCTAGATGTCATCATTGTAGTTCTATAAGTACTCGATTAGACCACATATTATATTACAGTAATTCAACAAATACCCCCACAGAACCACATATCATAGTACAACAAATACAATAACGTCCAATTGAACTACAGATCATCGGGATTAACCATTCATTAATTAAAACTTATACCCAGGTATACTTCTTTTAAGAAAACACAATGAAAGGTAAACATCGATATATACAAAATGTTCAAGAAAACACTTACAATAAAGTTGAAAAAAAAACACGCCCAAGGACTTTTGGACACGAAGGTACCTTCTTACCTAACCACTTTATGGGGACGTACCTTTACTTGTCGGACGTCAAATGGCTTCGCTAGCTAGGTGACCCGCACGTCCACACCACAGGTAACGCACCTCCCATGACCCACTTCCTTTACCTGTCGGGCGTCGTTAGCTAGACGACCCGCACGTCCACACCACAGATAAAGGGACTTACTTTTCTTTACCTGCTGGACGGCCAACGGTGTCCCGCACGTCCACAACACAGGTAAAGCACATTCCCTTGACTCACTACCTTTACCTGCCGGACGACAAACGGCGTCACCAACTAGACGATCCGCACGTCCACAACACAAGTAAAGGAACCTGACTTGATTTACTCAACCAAAGACTCTGGAAAGGGTATCTAAGAATGTATTTCATGAAAACCATTTTCAAATCAAACTGGGCTCGGAACATCCTTGCCCGTACAAGTACAAAAATCATAACCGTAAACACATAAAGTTATAAACATCAAAACCACAACAACACATGGATCAAACCCAATGATCCACAACAATCCATCATCATATTAATTAACCACAAGAAACCACATCAACCCACTCTACAACCTGCACACAAACGATATCAACACGACCATTCCATAACATAACTTTCCCGCACATAGTATTATCCGTAATATGCAATTATAAAAAATGACCATCCATATCCCATCTCAAAACCTTGAATAACCATATCATATACTCACGGACTAGACAAACCCCAACAAACTCATATACCATATACATTTCACATGAAAATCCATATCTAACATATGAAGACGTTTTTCAACATAGCCTCATATTATTCCAAGATCAACCATTATAATTCACAACAGATCCATATTTCCACTTAAATTCATAAACATAAATCATCATACTTATACTCATCCATAAGATAACTCCACCTATATATATATCCAGAACACATGCATATCATGGCATTCTTATCTATCCTACGAAACCAATTACCAAGCGACATTCATATATACTGTATATCTACAGTATCATGCATATTCAGATAACCTAAATTTATGCTAGGTACATAAACATTCGCAAATAACTTGCCTTAGAGAAGCTCCACGTCGAGCAATCTTCGCGGTATAACCTTTTATATGGCCCGACGTCCCGCAATTGCGTAGTCATTGAATTTTCGAATCTGCAGTACAATACAGATTCATGCATAACTTTTGATATACATATCCAAATTAAGATCCGTCAAATTCCTCATACTCGTAACGAAATTCCTCATTTTATGATGTCAGCCCCAACTTTCCAGTAATTACGAAATTTCCAGAAGTGTATAGTTCTACCCAAATTCCAAACTTTCACTTTCAAACTTCAAATTCAATCTTCCTTGGCTATGTTATAACATCAATCATCCTCTTATTAATCATCATTCACACCCTAATTAATTACCTCCTTTACAGAAGAACACATCCAATTCATAGTATTAAATTTAAGAACACTCTAAGAACAATTCTTACCTTACAATCAAGGATGGATGCTAGAAACTTGAAATAGATGGAAATTCTTAATGGCATTGACCATGGGTGACATGAAAAGAAGAGGATGATGGACATGGAGGAAGGTGGTGGCCATGGTGGATATGAGGAGTTTAGTTGGGTATGGAGGCCGTAAGCATGGTAGTGGCTTTGGGTGATGGCCGGTCATGATGGTGATGTAGGAGGGTGGCCGTGAGACATGGTAGTGATGGAGGTAGAAGGTGGCCGGTGGTGATTATGGAGGAAGCTTGAGTGGCCGGCAAAAACCACAAAATGAAGGAGAGAGCCCCATATATATATGGTAGAAGAAGAAGTTTCTAGGTTAAGAGATAAACATGGTGATTAAATGAAAATTATGGAAAATTCTAGATTTATGACAAGCTTGAAATTCATGGATAATATGGACAAGGAGAGAGGCGGTGGAGGATGGAAATGAAGAGATAAAACCGTGGGGAAAGAGCCAAGAAAGGAGGAGGAAGGTTCCTTAGCTATTTAGAAGATTAACATGGAAAAAGGTAATTAAAAGATAAGCTTTAGACTTCCTATTTTGTCTTTATTTGCTTATAATTTTCCTAACTATAATATATCATATATATATATGTATAAATTTGGAATACCCTATCAATTATCCGGAAAAATTCCAATATCGATACTAATATGTATCTCTCGACGACTTCCATACTACACTAGTAGTAGAAAAATATCTTAGAATTTCTATCCCCAAAATAAAATTATTAATACATACATCAGGATAATATTTCGAAAATATCAAAGCCTATTTATGTATACCCATCAATATATACGAGATAACCTTAAACAGAACTTAACACCCGAGATGACCAACTCCCATTTCTCCACAAAATGACAAACCCAAATTTTCCAAGTCTTAAAATCCTTCATAATCATAAAATATACCAACTCCTCCAAAATTAATTAAGACGTCTAAATCCTAAATAATCCCAAATTTGTCTTCTAAAAACCTCAGGTATTACACCTATCCTCCTTATCCTCTAACCACCAATGGTAAGCAAAATCCACAAATTTAATTGAGGCTATAGCTACTCATTGAGCATCCGAGTAGTTATAGAACTCAAAGATTTGATCGGTCTTTTGCTCCCAATCAAGATAAGACTCAACATCACATGTACCTCTAAATGGTTGAACTTCAAGCTTGATTCCATGATGATGATGTGGTCATCCATATGCATCTCCATAGTCCTCTTCATAGTGCACCCTTGGAGGTTGTCGTAGCACCGGCATGTGGCCTCCTCGTCCAAAGCCGCGGCCAGGTATGTTTCTCCTCGGCATCATGGGCGGCGTCGGGGCCCTATGGTGCTAAGGCTCGGGCTGAGGTGGGTGGTACTCTCTTCCGCCATATTCTGCATGGTTAGTGCACAAAGGAATAATAGGAAGTGTACTAGGGGGCATATGGAAATCGGAAGTCAAACCTTGGCCTTCTCTTGGTAGGCCGGATCCATTTCGGATGGTAGATGTGTTGGCCTCAAGAGCAAGGTAAGGCTCGGACATGGACAGTCGAGAGGCTTCTTGGGAGACGCCTCCTTGGACACCATCCAAGGTCTCATCGGTGGCGGCATAGGAGTGGTATGAGGGACCAACGTCTTGTGCGCCACTCATCCTTGACATTCCTTGCACTTGCTCCAACTTGGCTTCCATGCTCCTCATGAAAGACACTTGCTCCTCTCGGATGGCTTGAAGCTGTTGGTTCAACTTGGCGTCGGTGTCCGCCTTGTAGTCCTGTAGAGCTTGTATTAAAGTGTCCAAAGTGATGGGCACCTCTTCCTTCTTCTCATCTTGGGCGGGACCTTTGTCCTTGGCTAGAGTCGACATAGTACCTGGACGTCAAGAAACAACAACCAAGAGTAGCCAAGCAAATACCCTTCACAAATACAAAGATCACCAATGGACCTTAAGCTAGCAAGGAGCTCTCAAGCCTTGATTTCAAGCACAAGAAAATTTAGCAAACAAGCTCCCTAATGGCTCGGGTCAGGTTCACTAGACTCAACAAAAAGAAAAGAAGAAAACAAAGACACAAAAAGAAGCAAGCAAAGACACAAAAGAAATCAGAAATGTAAGCCAACCAAAGTCGCTCACAAGTCAATACACACTTCAAGAACCTGCTATACTCGAACACAATTTAAGCCACTAACAATAAGAAGCTACTAAGCTTGTTTTGCCTTATAGGAGGGACACTTATGCACGAGTACATATAGTAGAAGAAGTGTACAATTGTAGGATAGACTTTTGTTTCTAAGATTGAATGCTCACTCGACTCTTTCTGGCTACTAGCCTTTCTTTCTCGAGTGTTTTCGTTTTTTTTATAAGCTTAATGCAGTAATGTAGATTACAATGTAAGGATTACAATTGATGCAAGAACACTAACAAAGTTCAGAAATGTCAGAATTCTTGGGCGTGCACAAGTGATCAACTACTTAGCCAAAACAATCGTTCCCATTATCCATTGTTGTTGTATTAAACATAGCTCGAATATACGCAAGTTCTAGGAAATGATATTGGCTTGTTCACGCCTCAATTGTATTAAACTTCCAATACCAGAAATACAAGCAAATTCACGCAAGAAATTGACTGAAAATGGCTGCAAAGGCCGGCTATACAAATGATAAGATCCAGACTAACAACTTCCTAAAACCTAGGAGGTGAAGCAACAACCAAATCTGCTAAGGATGGCCGGTTATTGACTTTGGTTTTTCCGCTCAAACAACCTGCAAGACTCAGCCAACAATGGTAGACAACAACACACAACAACCAGCCAACAATTCAACACAACACACAAGGAGCAACCGGACAACACAACAATCAACCTAGGATGACACTAGGAGCCTTTAAACTGAATTTGCTTGAACCAGAACCAAGGTTTAAGGGCTGTACCTCGCGTAGGCTCTGATACCACGTGATGACTCTCGGATCGTGTAGGCTCGGTGCAAGGTAACCCCGGTTGCCGATCGACAAGACCGACGCAAGAAGGCTCCGGTTCAGGCGCGCCGAGATGGTTTCTGTCCTGACTTCAGAGGGTTCGTTCTCTCTCGTCCGTGATCGGAATGGGGTGATTCCAATTCCCAGAGATAGATCTTGAGGTCTAGTTTCAACCTTAAAAATTTGGTAATCAATGGTTCTCTGGTTCGGGAGATATGGTGTTTCTACTGGACGGTCGCTGGGAATTCCGGGATTGGATATGGCTCTCTCTTGGATTGGAAATGACGCACCAATCTAACTGTAAGAACACTATTTCAGAACCGAACAGAATTCAAACTGCAAGAATTTAAACGCACATAAACTGTAATTAAAACAGCGAAAGTATACCGAACAGAATTCGGATTGAATCTGGATGCAGAGGCGAGACTGATCTCTATCCTTAATTCTGAAATCGCCCTGTATTGCGACGGTTCTAGCGATCCGAATCCCAGGATACAACTGCAAAACTCTTCTGAATTGCACAACCAGTGCACAGAAGGCTATGAACTTGTTCTGTGTTGAACTCTCAGACTCATCGAATAAAACCCATTGGCTGGCCAACCCAATCCAACCCGGCTCGGCCCGACTTGGCTCGGCGAGGCGCGCGTGTGGTCTTAATGAGCTAGGTCCTCTCTCCATTACACATGGGTGGTGACCCAAGGCCACAACCTTGGATCCATTTTTCTAGTATATATACTAGAGATTTTATCTCCAAACTTCCAATGTGGGACAAGAATTTATCCCCACATCTTCCCAAGTTTTGCATTGCATGCAACCAACTTTGGGCCTCCATTTCTCATTCAAACGGAAATCATTTTTGTCGTATGAGTACATACGAGAATGTGCTCGCGTAGACGAAGCCAATGCTTCCATTTTCCGGTGTTGTCGTTGGCCGGAGCCCACCGGAATTGTGCCCGGAAAAGTTACCGGCGCCACATTAAAAATGAGTTCCAACACTAAGATCGAGGCTGGTCGAATCAATCAAGATATGACTCACTTGATGGATTCAACAAGGTTCCTTGACGCTACTCACAAGGATGAAGATGAAGAAGGGCGTTTCTTTTTGGAAACCAAATAGCTGATCTTTTCTTTTTTGCATAAAAAGTAACTTCCAAATTGTGTTTTACTTGCCTTATATATGAGCAAGTGTTTAGGAAATGAAGGGACTAAAATCAAATACTAAACCGGCGGTTCACCTAGTAAAACAACTAAACAATTCTTAGAAAAACAACTTAAGTCTTGCAAGAAAATTATCTAGGAACAAAACGTCTTAAAACACTCTAAGAGCCAACAAGGCTCATCTTCACTTGTCTTCATTTAAATGTCAAGATGGGGCATAGTCACATCACAATGTTACCTTTGATACTTTCCCCCCTACAATGACCATAAATTTAGATTTAAGTTGCACCTGGGCAATGATATAAATGCAATAGAACAACACTACTGGTGCTACTTTAAATGTCTAGAGTTAGGCTTACGTGTTGCATTGTAGATAAAATTCAAGAGTATTGGCAACCCCTCTCTGTCTTGTTGGCGTCCCAACTGTTTTTTGCATACCCACACTAGTGACATACCCAATGACCTCTGGAAAACGGGAAAAATAATTAGTGAGCCACACTCATGCATTTCAAGCAAAGGTGAGAGTTTGAAGATTAGTTACCAATCAGATTATTAGCTTCAAAAAGGCAGATGTCCTCAATTTCTGTGAAATCAAAAGGATATCAAGGATAACCATGCGTCTCCTGTTGAGTTCTTTTAACAACAGAACCTCCGTGAAGTTTAATCATCTTATTGTTACTTCTTACAATAGAAAATTGCTTCTTATTAGGCAGCATATTGAAGTCTTTTTTACAATAGAGAAACCCCACTTCTAGCTTGTTGATGAAACTGTGTGCGACGTTGCTCTTTGTAGTGCAGTGAATGACATTTCCCTATAACACACACCAAACAAAACAACATTTTAAAAATAACCTAGGAATCAAAGAGCAAGGGGAAATTTACGGCAAAAATTAGACGCAATGTGTGCAAACCATTTGATCAGAGAGAATGAAATCAGTGTTGATGTATGAGCCCATCCTAGTGAAAACATCCCACTTGTGGCAAACCCTCACTTGAATGTTGGCAGACACCCCTTTTCCCAACTGATTTAAAAGTGCAAAACTCATTGTTGTTTCTATTTTCTATCCGTGCAGGTCGTAGTAAACCAAAGCTAAGATGCAAGGTGGATGACGCCGCTTTGGCTGCACATAAGATTTTATAGCAGAAGCAATGCGCCTTTGGCATTTTCCAGCAGGGCAAATACGTTTGAAATGTCTCTTGCCTTGTCGTAGCAGAGTAACTACTAGCTGGAGTTATTACCAGATGATAAGTTGGCACATTATTACCGACTGCATTACCATAACAACCCTTGTGGAGGTTTCACTTTGACAGACTCCTCATATCCACCAACATTGCCCCATCAATAGGCCATTCACTGAGCCGTTACTGGAGGTTTCACTTTGCGCGTCTTCTCATATCCCCCAGTCTTGCTTCTACATATTGCTAAAACCATGCACGCTGGCCCATTGGACTGATTGGAACCACCGGCCCAGGGATTTTACATTACTGCTCCAGCGAGTGTATTTTCCAGCCATCTGGACGCCGACCCAATGGAGTGAATGCGAATATCGGCCCACGAGAATTACAATCCTGTTGTAGAGAGTATATGTGTACTCATTAATTGTCAAATCTCTCTACTTTATATGTTTATAGACTTCGACATATTGCTAAAACCATGCACGCTGGCCCATTGGACTGATTGAAACCACCGGCCCAAGGATTTTACATTACTGCTCCAGTGAGTGTATTTTCCAGCCATCTGGACGCCGACCCAATGGAGTGAATGCGAATATCGGCCCACGAGAATTACAATCCTGTTGTAGAGAGTATATGTGTACTCATTAATTGTCAAATCTCTCTACTTTATATATTTATAGATAGTTATGTATAATATTGTAACAATTTGTAAAATTTTAGTTTATTAAATCGTTTTTATGAAACTCAACAAGTAATTAAGGTATACATATATCACTAATTATTAAGTCACTTAATTAATAACGTATAAAATGAACTAGTATTAAGCTAGTATAATAGGAAATTCAACGAGTTTGCGCAGTTATATAAGATCTCATTACGTTCACACAATAAGAAGACGTTATATTTAGCGGTAAGTTATGTGTTCAATTCCCCCATTTGTAAATTTCCCATAGGCCAATGACAACCTCGCATCGTGAACATGATTAGCTATACTTGAAAAAAAAAATATAATAGAATAACTAGTGTATCTCCCAATATCTTGTACGGGTATAGCTATCATATAATTTTTATTATAAATAGCTTATTTTCATACCTCGTACCATATATGGAAGTAACGTCAAGTTGTTTTTATAAATAATTGCAGAGTGGTATTGGAAAAACATTATTTTTCTCATTAGAAGTAAAAGATATTATTGAAAAATAAGAGTTATTTGTCAAAAAAATTAAAACATAAGGTTTAATAAATCACTTTTTTATATTTCTCATAAGAATTTATAAATTACTATAATGTTAGATTATTTGTTTTTAACCTCATAGATCTTATAATGTGTAACACTTACGGGTGGTTAATTAAGAAATTAAATATCTTTAGTCTTTAGATATGGATATAATCATCAATCAATCAATCATCATCAATCATCAATCATCAATCAATCATCATCAATATCTAATATAAACTTGTCCTATTGAAAAAGATTGGGAGCAATTTATTGCAAACCAAAGCAATCAATTGAATCCTAATACGTTCCTAATACGTTTCAGGCAAAGTTTTGAATTCTAATTGAATTGCAATACGTTTCAGGCATTAACAAATTGAGAATTACAAGCCAAAAAAAAAACAGCAATAGTTTAAATAACCGTTTAAGTACTGCCGTTAATGTTAAACAAAGGCATTCATGCTCCCCTTAAATATACGTTCTAGGCAAGCTAGACTTTCATGTAACCTACACCATCTTCCTACCTCCCAAGATCTGGTTTTCTTGCCAACATTTGTGCAGCAAGCTCTTCACAGAACTCAAGTATTAAGGCTAGAAGTTATTCTTTTTACAACGAAATCTATTACCTCTACAGTCAGCGCTTTCTCAAGGCTGTGATTACACTTCCTACTTTGTCCAGGTTTGCGGTCCTGTAGAGATGGCCCAGGAAACGCACACCGACAATGGGGGTAAGATTATCTCAACTTTGATAATGATCATGGAAACTTATATATTTAATTGATATAAAAAAAAATCTATTTAATTGACTCCATGGAATTGAAAAAAAAAATAGAGGAATATGGATGAATGAGTTGAAGTGACCTGATTTTACAGTCACCGAATATCTTTTGCTGGTTTGGGTTGTGAGTTTTGGGGGACATCAAATTCCATACGGCAGCGGCACCTGGACTTGACAGAGAGGAGGCGGACCACGGCGAACCGGCGGGATCCGGCGAATCCAGTATGGGCGGGAGGCCGGTCGCTTCTGTCCCGGCACGGCACCACGGGCTGGAGCCTGTACGGGGGGTGCAAAGGGAAAAAGCACAAAATGCTTATGAGAGGTGGGGAAGGGCTTTCCGAGAATTGGGCGCCTGAGAGGGTTAGACCGGGGGAAGGGATTGGCCACTGACTCCGCCGGAATCGGCCATCACCCCGTGGAGATGGTGACGGTGATCGGTGGCGGGCCCAGGGGGATTGGGCGGCCGCCCCCGCTGAACCGTTTAGAAGGTTCGAGCTCTTAGATCTACATTAATGGAGGCTACAGAGCCATGAAGGGGGAGGACATCAAGGTTCAGGTCTTAGATCTACGTTAAAGGAGTTAAGGGTTGGAGAAGAGGACGGATAAATCCCCTTTTTCTTTTCTTTCAGTAAAATTTAACCCCTTCTTTCTTTACTTTGAAAAAGCACAGCAAACGACATGAAAATTTTTAACCCTGAGCACTATTTTCAAATTAGCTTTAAAAACAAATAAAAAAGAAACCATTTTGTCTTTGGGTTTGGGCATGCATAATAGAGAGCAGTACCAGCGACCACATCAGACTTTGAGGGTCTTTATTGAGCATTTAGTATTTTAGGCTCGAATTGAATATTATTTTATTTGATACTTGGTTATTTTGCTTATTTTAAATTGGCTTTGTTTATAATTACTGGTTAAATTAAGTTGATAATTGGTTAAAATATGTACGTGATTGATTTTGGTCGAGATATTACATACTTCACATACTTTTCAAATAGTATCTAAAAATTCATTAATACATACTATACGTAGACATTGACTTATTCCATGCCTTCTGAATGTAATGTCATTAGGTTCAGTAATGTCATTATTCCATGCCCTATTAATATTGGGACCGTGAGAACCACTCCTACATGTGCTCAACTACTGGAGTTCCACCTCATGAACGAAAGGTACAATTTACACGCCCCTCTTCATGCCATCCGTCGTATATGTCGCGCATATGTTTCACTTACCCTGCGTTTGGCCTCTTGTGATACACACATGGGAAACACGATCAAGGTGTCCATGTGGGGCAGGATAGGCGAAGACAATATAAATGATAAAGGTGTTATAATATTGTTTGACAAACATGAATTTCCTTCGAAAAAATTGTTTGCTATAAAAAATATTGTAGACACACCGTTCTGAGAATTGTATGATAATATTACTTTATACAAAAGAGCCAAATAGTTGTAAAAAAGCCTAACTTATAATATATAACAACATTTGAGGGAAGTAATCATTGTCTGTGCAAGAAGATAAGATATTCTTCATCGGCCGATGCACTACGTGACAATACGTGTTTGTGTAGTAATGAGATAAAAAAAAACATGCATGTTTCTCAAAGTTTATAGCTCGAAATTGATCTATGCTTTACACATTTTGCTAGCACACTGCTTACCCGCGTTTGGAGGAATGGACATCCCGTTACAGCTAATCACAAGAAATATCACACGACCGGACGGGAGGGTTGAGGTTTTTTGCGGCCTGAATGTCATGCACACGGGTATCACATAAAGCTCATTACTTGTGCGTTTTGAACACCTCATAATGCCAAATTTCATGCGTGCATACCTGCCATGAATTGTAAACACAAGTATCTTTTGCCATTGCCAAATGAAACCGCGTTCCCCAATAACATTATTCATAACAACACCCCCCATTCGCACCTCTACATACGTCCACACCACGCCCTCTAAACACAAGCGTCGTTCACTTTTGTGATTTTACCAGGTGAGCATGGACGGCCATCCACGATGCATAACCCAGGCAAAAGTGTGGCTGATACTGTTAAACTTGATGGCCGACATGCATCGCTTGATACCCCGAGTAAGATTTGTATGACGAAATTATGTTTATGCATGCATGTCATCAGCTCTGAACACGCACGTATTTGCTGTTGTTTACTGCATCAGGAAGGCGTGCCCGGCCCCCCAAGCCGAAGCACCTAGGGGACAGTGTGGCCGATACTTCCCTACTTGCTGGCCAGCCCGCACAAGTGGAAACCCCAAGTAAGAATTGCACAATAGGAAAACTATGTCCAATGCACTATTGCCACCCCCTATTGAACGAAAACACATTTCTTATTGTTTCTTGGAACAGAGCCACGTGGGCGACCCCCTAAGGCGAGAGGAACAAGTGTAGCCGTTGCACGCCACTCAATCAGTAAGTATCTTCAAAATATAGCTGAGTACGCCAATATTTGATTGCCAATATCATATATTATCTATAATCGCAGACGTACAAGTGAGCTATGCAAAACTAAAGGCGCCTACAACCAGATGTTGTTTCCGTAGCGCAAGGATGTGGCCAGAGGAAAAGGCAACTTTTGCCAATTTCACTACGTCAATCTGCTTCCAAGAGGGCAAGGTCATCTTACCCAAGCTGAAGGAACCACCTGAGCCGCTGAAGCACCTCTTGTGCAGTTCCGCCGCCGATGCTACTTTGTTCCGGCGGAATATTAGTCTATAACAGCCTATTTTCCTTTACATCCTTTGGTGCCATGATAGATGAACACATCAATCGCACCAAGGGCCCGTACACCTTTAGGATTTCTGGACAGAACTACCACCGCTTGGGCGCACTGATGCCTGGTGAAGGGACCCCCGCCAAAATTTGCACAACTATACTTCTACGACACAACGAACGAACTGCAAAACAGACTTGGATGCATGAACGTTGGCAACGACATAGATGCAAACACAGTTCGGAGTTTAGTGGACATGTTGGATGCCTCGAGTGTGGTAGCCCAGGCGTTCAGAAAGGCAAGAGATTGGTCCCATGCTCATGAATCTTTGGAATTCACGATCAAACTAATAGGAGAGAGGAAGCCCGATAAAAGACAGTATAATTTACCCACTGCGCAAGAAGTAGCAGCACTCATTATAGGGGACTTTGGGCAGAGCAGCGCACCCAGAGATGTGTACGTCCAAACAAAAGCAGGTTGGCCTAGAAGAATATTCGAGTTGCACCCGTTGTACATGGCGCTTCGGTACCCTTTATTGTTCCCTCACGGCGAGGACGGTTATCACTTACAAATCCCGTATAAGACAAACTCAGGGCGAAGAGAAACAAAAAGGGATAATGTAACAATGAAGGAATACTATTCATACAGGCTCTAACAAAGGGCAGATGAGGCTACCACACTAATACACGGAGGCCTACTATATCATCAGTACATAGTAGATGCCTACACCGCTATTGGAGAGGAAAGGTTATGTTGGATTAGGGACAACCAGGAGCAGCTACGGGCAGACCTATACAACAATATTTGTGATGATATTACCAAGGGTGATACAGATGCCAGAATGGTCGGTAAACGAATAGTGCTCCCAGCTACCTACACAGGAAGCCCCCGATATATGATTCAGAATTACCAAGACGCAATGGCGCTATGTAGAGCATTCGGGAACCCTTCACTGTTCATAACATTCACTGTTCATAACATTCACTGTTCATAACATTCACTGTTCATAACATTCACTGCTAACCCTAAATGGTTTGAGTCAGTTGAAATGCTTGAAGAATTAGAGGTCCAACACTCGAATGACAGGCCTGAAGTCATGAGCAGACTTTTTAGGCGCAAGGTGTGTCAGTTGATAAAAGATCTTAAAACATACGAGATATTTGAGCCCACAGCGGCAGGTATGTCACCGCTAAAATGAAATGGTAGAAATCTTGCTTTTGGTTCATACCCGCAATTACTTGCATATGGATGATATTGAAAGCATATATCCCCTTATATTGACTTCCCTCTCTTTCTACATGTGTAGCTATATACACTATTGAATTTCAGAAACGCGGCCTTCTCCATGCACATATAATCTTATGGTTGCACGAAGGAGGCAAGGCCAAAACAGGAACGGACGTAGATGATTTCATTTCAGCTGAAATTCCATGCAAAGACACAGATCCGGAGGCGCATAAACTTGTGACTGAGCATATGTTGCATGGCTCATGTGGGGACACAAACCCTAATGCACCGTGCATGCACAATGGGAAATGTAACAAACACTTTTCTAAGCCCTACTATGCAGAAACAACGCTTGACGAGGATGGATTTCCAGTTTACCGGCGCATAAACAATGGAACTACAGTGAAGAAAGGGCGAGCCACATTCACCAATAACCATGTCGTACCATATAACCGGTACTTACTACTGAAATGTGGTGCGCACATCAATGTCGAGTGGTGCAATAGAACAAGAGTCATCAAGTACTTGTTCAAGTACATAACCAAGGGTCCAGACAAGGCGACTGTCGTCTTCCTGCAGAAAGATTCACAAGCACACAGAAGTGACGCTACCAAAATCCCCGACGTAAATGAGATCAAGCAATACTTAGATTGCCGCTACTTATCTGCATGTGAGGCAGCTTGGCGTATTTATGGGTTTGACATTCATTACAGTTGGCCTATTGTAATATGGCTGACATTCCATCTCCCAGAGCAAAACTCAGTAACAATGTCGGATACTCAGAACCTGCCAGCTGTGATACATCGAGAAAGAGTGCAATCTACGATGTTTACAGAGTGGTTTACCCTCAACTGTAGAGATGATGATGCACGGAAATTGAAGTATGCAGAAATACCCATACATTACACATGGGATGCGTCACAGAAGGTGTGGGGGGCAAGGCGAAATCTCAAACCGATTGGGAGAATTGTGTATGCCCATCCCGCCTCCGGCAAAAGGTATTACCAATGCATGCTGCTGAATGTTGTAGCAGGACCTCAAACCTTTGAAGAAATCCGGGCAGTGAATGGAAAACAATATGACACCTTCAGGCAAACATGTTATGCCCGTGGAATGATCAAGAAAGACAATGAGTGGACCGACACAATCAAAGAAGCACAAGTGTGGGCAACAGGGGTACAATTGCGAGATTTGTTTGTCACGATCCTGACTTTTTGTGAAGTGACCGATCCGGGGAAACTGTGGGACAACAATTGGGTTGCGTTATCAGAAGACATACTATACCGGAAAAGAAGAGACTTCAAATTCCCGACCTTAGAGCTCAATGAAAACCAGCTAAAAAACTACTGCTTGCTTGACATTGAAGAGCTCCTTGCAAAAAATGGGAAAACATTGGTTGACTACCCGGGAATACCGATGCCAGATAAACAACTTCTCACAGCAATGGACAATCGCCTTATAAGAGAGGAACTCTCCTACAATGCAAAGAAAATGGGAGAGTTGAACGCGGCCATGTTCGATTCACTGAATGCGAACCAACGAGCAATCTACGACAAGGTAATGAATGCAGTGAATAAGCAAACCAGAGAGTTCTTCTTCATTTATGGGGCAGGCGGAACAGGGAAAACTTATCTCTACAAGACAATAATGGCCTGCATAAGATCACAAAGGAACATTGTTCTTGCCGTAGCATCGTCAGGTACGTACTCAACTACTGCCTTCATACACACAAAAAAGATACATCGCACATTCCATTATGCTCACATCTAACAATTTTGTTTTGTACAGGTATTGCTTCCCTTCTATTACCAGGTGGTCGGACAACCCACAGCAGGTTTCTAATCCCAATCGAGTTGCTTGATAATAACACATGTGGTATTAAACAAAACACTCAATTAGCACACCTGATGCATGAAGTCAAGCTGATTATTTGGGATGAGGCTCCAATGACTCATAGAAATGCATTCGAGGCATTGAACAGAATATTGCAAGACATCCAAAACATCAAACATGGCAACAACAAACACAAGTTGTTTGGCGGTATAACAGTACTACTGGGAGGAGATTTCAGGCAAATATTACCAGTAATTACCAAAGGGAAACGACAAGACATCGTTCAGGCTTGCATCAGCAACTCACCTATTTAGAGCCATTGTCAGGTTCTCACGTTAACAAAGAGCATGAGGGTGAATGACCAGCAGGCCAATGGGGAGATTGACATCCATAAACAACAATTCAACAAATGGATTCAAAAGACCGGGGATGGAAATGTTGAAGCAAAACACTCAATTAGCACACCTGATGCATGAAGTCAAGCTGATTATTTGGGATGAGGCTCCAATGACTCATAGAAATGCATTCGAGGCATTGAACAGAACATTGCAAGACATCCAAAATATCAAACATGGCAACAACAAACACACGCTGTTTGGCGGTATAACAGTACTACTAGGGGGAGATTTCAGGCAAATATTACCAGTAATTATCAAAGGGAAACGACAAGACATCGTTCAGGCTTGCATCAACAACTCACCTATTTGGAGCCATTGTCAGGTTCTCACGTTAACAAAGAGCATGAGGGTGAATGACCAACATGCCAATGGGGAGATTGACATCCATAAACAACAATTCAACAAATGGATTCAAAAGATCGGGGATGGAAATGATGAAGCAATCGCGCTAGACAATGAAGAGGAAGAAACATGGATTGAGATCCCACAAGAGTTCATAATCGGACCAGGGACAAATCCGATTGAGCAGCTAATTGCCAGAGTCTTTCCAGATTTCATGGCAAACGAAACCAACCCGCCATACCTCCAAGACAGAGCTATCCTAACCCCTTTAAATGAAGATGCAGATCAGATAAACCGCTACATGTTCAACCGTCTGCACGGCCAAATGAGGACATACAAAAGCGCTGATGAAATTTGCATGGCATCTACCGATGTGGCTGAACAAGAGCATTTGTACCCACCCGAATTCTTGAACAACCAAGATTTCCCTGGTACAGTTCGCTTACATTTCCATACACTATGCCTAATAAGTTGTAAACTCATCAACTAATGAAAATAACATGGAAACTAAATTATAGGAATCCCACCACACGCACTTGAATTGAAGGAAGGGTTGCCGGTGATGCTTCTAAGAAATGTAAACCCTTCACAAGGACTGTGCAACGGCACCCGTCTCATCATTACACGTTTGGGGGAGTGGGTGGTTGAGGCTGAGATTATTACTGGCACGTGCGTAGGAAATAAAGTCATAATTCCTAGGATAACACTAAATGCCACCCAATCTAAATGGCCATTCGTCATGAAACGTCGTCAATTCCCACTAAAAGCTTGCTATGCTATTACTATCAACAAAAGTCAGGGGCAATCACTCAAGCATGTGGGGTTGTATTTACCAAGGCCACTTTTCTGTCACGGCCAGCTCTATGTGGCAGTTTCTCGAGTTACACACCCACAAGGACTTAGTGTCCTGTTATTACCAACGGGGAAAGAGCCAGATAACTACACACGAAATATAGTTTTCAAAGAGGCATTCAATCACTTGGCCACCGAAATGAATGTAAATACTACAACCCACTACGTAAAATATGTCCGGACCCACTAAAATCTATAAACTTGTCGGAAATGATCAACACATAGGATTATAATGTTACACAACACATACTTGGTGCGCACTATATCCATCATAATATAACGCTTTCACCATAGCTAGCTCAGATATATTTACTCATGTCCCAGGTCTAGCACCGTATGATACAACACATTTGTCACCATTGGATAGCATGGCACACATATCAACCAATCCGACAAACATAAGGTACGTGAATGCAATGTTTTATTCAAACATGCGCTTTGAGAATCCTTTTGTGCTCAACCATTTAAATAGTGTTAGAAGAATAAATCCATTGGCTTAACCAGACGAGCTTATATTGTCGCAGGTTTGGGGCATCGTAGACTCCTCAGTTGCTTCATTTGCAAGCTCTCACGTTGAGCGACGTGCTCATTCAACTGAGTGCATTGTTGCATAGCATTCCAATATTAGGTATCAGGCATATAACTTCTCCCGTTGTCCCCAACATGGAACTTTTAATACAAGCAAAGTTAGACACAGGCTAGGACAACACCTATTAGGCTCTCAAACCAAATACATATAATCAAGCATCATACTATTACGCGTACAACCAAACTTTAAACATTCGGATGCAAAACCAGGCAAATCCCCACCATAAACTCAACAACACATTAGTTTAGGTCGTTCTACATACCCCCTAACGACAATGCTTCACCGCACACCCAAGCACCGACTCAATACTCCCTCAACAAAAGTAACGCACGGGGCTCTGATTTCTAGTAATAAACCTAAAGTTGCCTTAATCATATAAAGTAGGATCACTTATCAAAAATGGAATTAAATTATTCTTGTCATTTTATATTAATTATCACACTTATACTTCCAGATAAGGTAGTATGGTTGCACTTATTGTTAAACTTAAATTCACTTGATAAGAAAATCACAATATTTATTTCCTTTTCACTTTGGTGGAATTTAAATTTTAAAGCAAATTCTTAAAATTTCGTTAGACATTATTTTGTTATTTTTTAATAATAATAATAAAAAAGTTAAAATGGATGTAAAGAAGATGGTGAAGAAGATTATGAGAAAGTGAGAGATATATAGAAATTTAGAAAAATTAAATTAATATACATGTCAAATAGAAAATTGACCAAATATCACATACAAAATTAACCAAAAAGCTTAAATTTTTACAAAGACTTGGGGTCCTACGTGATTTTTCGGGGTTGAAGGTTGAGGCTTCCACGCAGAGGCTGGAGCGGTGACTAAAAGCGGGTTCGGCGTCGGAGGCTGAAGTGGTGACTAAATATACGCGTCAATGGCAACACGACTGAAAGTGGCTGAAATCCACCCCAAAAAACGAGCTTGATATTGAGAATTATGGGGGGATGAAGTACTCGAGTACTAGAGTTTGTCTGTTCGCGACTTTGTCTAGGGGTTTCGCGATTTGGGTTTAGGGAAGGCTGAAGCTAAGGGTTTAGGGTTGATATCTTCCTCCTCTAACCCTAAATTATGCATCTAGTACTTGATTTGGGTGGAATTCGTGGATTTTGCAAAAAGGTTTTTGAGTTTAGGGTTGGTGATTTTGGGAATCTGGATTTGGGGATTGCTTACATATACATATGAGAATTGCTTCATGCATATAATTTTGGGGATCTGGCTTTTAGAGAGTGAAATAAAATGTAGTGCATTTGTTACTTACATATTACATATGGGAATTGTTTCATGGTATGATTCTCGAAAACTTATGGGTTCAATACATATGATTCATCACATCCTTTGACCAACTAGTTCTACACATAGTTGATTTGTCCATTGGGTACAAATCTATTTGGAGATTGTGTTGTGCCTATGATAGAATACTCGAAGGTTGTTAAGTTTGTTAGCTGTTTGTTATACTCGAGTGACACGTGTATCTATTAGAGAGGAGGATTCAATTTCTGTTAAGTGTTTGTTACACACTTTCATCAGCTTGATTAGCTGGATTGTAAGCCTATAAAAGGCAATCTTGTAATCTCTCTGATCATTCATTTTCAGTAGAAAGCGAATCCAATTCTCAAATTGTTTACAATGTTAAGATGGTATCAGAGCAAAGTGTGCTCGATCGATTACTCAGTCTTTCGATCGATCTTGATTTCTTTTTTATCTCAATCTCCACATTTCATCTTGACCTCTCGATTGTGATTTTCGCGATCGAATCTCACCTTTTTCAATCGTTTTCCACTTCAATCTTACTCTACTTTCTCAATCAACCATGGTTGAAGTTACACTGGAAAGTGGTGGTCCTACGCTCAATTCTAGTCATTCGTTCTTTGTCAATCCTTCTGGGCAACCTGGCACAACGATCGTTTCACACGTCTTTGATGGAAAGTTCTACGAAGAATGGCGAAGATCGGTCAATGTTGCGATATCGGCGAAGAACAAGTGGGGCTTCGTCACCGGAACGATCCAAAAACCAGCAAAAGATCACGAATTATTTCCATTTTGGGAGAGATGCAACGATTTCATAGTTGCTTGGCTAATCAATGCTTTTAGTCCTGAAATCAAGAGCAATGTGATATACTATGAAACCGCTCGTGAGATTTGGGAGGAGCTCGAAGCTAGGTTTGGACATACTAACAGTACTCAGCGATATTCAATTCGGAAGGAATTGAATGCCATATCGCAAGGTAATCAATCAATCACATGATATCTTACCGAGATCAAGTCACTTTGGGATGAGTTGAGAAGCATGCGCAAGGTTCCAAAGTGTGTCAAGTGTGGTGCTGTAAACTGTTCAATTGAAGACGATGATGAGGATAAATTGATTCAGTTCCTTATGGGACTGAATGAAGCTTATGCTTCAATCAAAGGACAAATCCTCATGATGAAACCTGCACCAACTGCGGCGACTGCGTATTCCCTGTTGTTGCAAGAAGAGAAGCAAAGGGATATCGGCGTGCAATCAAGAATCATGAGTGAAGCAGCTTAACTATATGTTGGCAATAATTCTGGTTCTTCTAGTTCTTCACAAAAAGACAAGACATATTCAGTGACTTGGAGTCCTTGCAAGAAGTCAGGGCATTCTGTTGAAAAGTGCTACAGGATCATTGGATTCCCGCCTGATTTCAAGTTTACTAAATTCAAGAAAGTAGCTGCAAATGTTCAAACTGAAGAGGCCTCTGAAGCTCAGGTTCCTACAATTCCAGGATTATCTTCTGCTTAGTGTCAACAATTATTGCACCTAGTCCAAAGCACGCAATTCAGCTCAGAGGAGTTCCACTCAAGGAATTTGTGGAGTTGTCACCTTCAATAACACCAAAACTCATACTGCACTTAATCTTGCTAGTATGGATTCTCAACCTCTCTTTTCAGTAGCAAATGCCACATCCGGACGAGTACAAACCATGACATACATGATGGATCCTACTGCAGATGAATAGGAATCCTACTCATTCTCTCTAGCTCAACAGGTGTCACTGGGCACTGCTTCTTGCTGAGATGTAAGTCATGCTGCATAGGCAAGAATCCCTTCTTGGAATTCTTCATATTGAACCTATCAAGAACCTTATCCACATAAGTTTCTTGACTTAGTCCAATAAGTCTCTTAGACCTATCTCTGTAGATCTTGATGCCTAATATGTACTCGATCTCTCCTAAGTCCTTCATTGAGAAATAATTCTTAAGTCAGTCCTTAACGGACTCCAACATAGAAATGTCATTTCTAATAAGTAGTATGTCATCCACATACAAGACCAGGAAGACCACTTTGCTCTCACTAAACTTTTTGTAAACACAAGGTTCTTCTTCACAACTGATAAGGTCAAACTGTTTGACCACTTCATCAAATCGAAGGTTCCACTCCTTGATGCTTGCTTAAGTCCATAAATAGACTTTTTAAGCTTGCATACTTTTCTAGGATTCTATGGATCCTCAAAACCCTCAGGTTGTGTCATGTACACATCCTCTTCTAAATATCCATTTAGAAAAGCGGTCTTGACATTCATTTGTCAAATCTCATAATCATAATGAGCTGTAATTGCTAGGAGTATCTGAATGGATCTAATCATGATGACTGGAGAGAAGGTTTCATCATAGTCGGTACCATGAATCTGTTTAAAGCCTTTTGCAACAAGTCTTGCTTTGAAAACTGTTACGTTTTCATCCTTGTTTGTTTTGAGTTTGTAAACCCATTTGCACCCTATGGGTACTACCCCATCTGGAAAATCTATCGAGTCCCATACTTGATTCTCAGACATGGAATCCATTTCAGACTTCATGGCAATACGCCATTTCTCGGAGTCTGGACTCGCCACAACTTGCTTGTCTATAGTAGGCTCATCGCTTCCTAAAAGCATGATGTCCAAACTCGCAGTCATTATGAAATCAATGTATCTCTTTGGCTGCGCTTTGGACCTATCTGATCTACGTGTGGGCTAAACAACGGGAGGTTCTGCCACAACATTTTGTGGATCCTCATTGGAATCAGATTCATGAGAAGTGATAGGAATGGGGTCTTGTGACTCCACTACCTCCGGTGTATGAGTTTCCTCTCCTTGCAGGATAAGGTTCCCAAATACCATCGTCTCTGACATAGAGTAATCCATGTCATCTTGTTGCTCTTCTCGAACTTCTTCGAGATCAACATTTCTCCCACTTGACTTTTTGGAAACAAATTCTTTTTTCATAAAGACACTATCCCTAGCAACAAACACTTTATGCTAACTGGGATTGTAGAAGTAGTATCATTTAGTTTTCTTAGGATATCCTACAAAGAAGCACTTATCTGATTTGGGTGCAAGCTTATCTGCTAGTAAACGTTTTACATAAGCTTCACATCCCTAGATCTTTAGAAAATACAAACTTGGAACTCTTCCAGTCCATAACTCATATGGTATCTTATCTATAGCTTTAGACGGAGTCCTGTTTAGTGTGAACACCGCAGTTGTGAGAGCATATCCCCATAAAGATATTGGAAGATCAGCAAAACTCATCATAGATCGAACCATGTCCAACAAGGTCATATTCCTCCTTACAGACACACCATTCATTTGTGGTGTTCTAGGTGGAGATAGTTGTGAGACTGTCCCACAACTTCTTAAATGATGATCAAACTCTTGACTCAAATATTCACCACCACGAGCAGATCGTAGTGCTTTAATTTTCTTGCCAAGTTGGTTTTGAACTTCATTTTGAAACTCTTTGAACTTTTCAAAAGATTCAGACTTATGCTTCATTAAGTATATGTATCCATATCTACTTAAATCATCAGTAAAAGTTATGAAGTATTTGTAACCACCTCTAGCTTTTGCGCTCATTGGTCCACATACATTCGTATGTATTAGGGCCAAAAGCTCAGTTGCCCTTTTACTCACTCTGGTAAAAGGTGACCTTGTCATCTTTCCCATTAGGCAAGATTCACATGTTTCAAATGATTCAAAATGAAATGAGGTTAGAAGTACATCCTTTTGGAGCTTCTTCATGCAATTTAGGCTAATGTGACCTAAATGACATTGCCATAGATAGGTGGTGCTACAGTCATTTGATTTTTGCTTTTTGGTGTTTATGTTAAAGATGTTGGATCCTTGATCCACAATATAGAGTCCATTACTCATTATGGCATCGATATAAAAATGTTATCTTTGAAAATAGAAAAACACTGGCCTTTAAGAGTAAAATCATAGCCTTCTAAATCCAAAACACAAGTCGCAATCAGGTTTCTAGTAATAGACGGGACAAAATAACAATTATTAAGTTCTAATACTAAACCATAAGGTAAAGGTAAACTATAATCTCCAATGGCAAGTGCAGCAACCCTTGCTCCATTTCCAATGCGTAGGTCTAGCTCTCCTTTAGCTAAGCTTCTACTTATTCTTAGTCCCTGCACATTCGAAAGTAATGTGAGAACCACAGCCTGAGTCCAATACCCAAGTTGAAGCTTTAGCTGTTAGGACTTCTATAACATTTGTACCTGAATTGGAACTCACAGTTCCATTCTTTTTATCTTTCAGGTATTTCGGGCAGTTCCTCTTTCAATGACCCTTGGCATGGCAGTAGAAACAATCATGGTCAGTAACTACTTTATCTTTTTCAGAAGTCTGCTTGGGTTGTGCAACTTGCATGCCCTTCCCTTGCACGTTCTTCTTCTGGTCTCCAGATGCCCCTTTCTTGAACCCTCTTCCCTTGTTGACCATCAAGATCTCTTTCTTGGTGTCAACAGAGAGATTTTGCTCAACTGTTTTGTGCATCCCATGTAGCTCTTCAAGTGTTTTTCCGACTCCATTCATATTGAAGTTCAACTTGAATTGAGCAAATCCATCATGCAGAGAGTGGAGTATGATGTATGTAGCCAACTCTTAACTATAGGGGTGGTCAAGCCTTTCCATGTTCTCAAAATGTCCAATCATATTGAACACATGAGCACTAACTGGCTTGCCTTTTTCAAGCTTGCAATCAAGAATTGCCTTATGAGTCTCATACCTCTCCATTCTCGCTTGCTCCTGAAATATAACTTTCAAGTTGCGAATGATGATGTAGGCTGTAACACCCCCAAAACCTAACCCTTTTGGAAAGGTATTACCGCTAGTGACCCCAGTGTTCCTTACCGAGATCACCCAAGGCTTTACCGTTTAAATACAAATCATGAAATACAATGATACAAAATGATAACCTTATTCATATAAAACACAAGTCCCGGGATTACATCCCAATCCCGAATAGGACAAACACAGAGTTTAAATAAATTACAACGGAAATCTTAAACAAGGTACAACGGAAGTCATATAAAATATATAAACAAGGATCTTGACTGCAATGGTCATCTCCCAAGAATCTCAACCTGATTAAAAGAAATTATTAAAAATGTCGGAAAACCACCGTCGACTCCATAGTCCTTCTAGTCTTCTCATCAATACTCTAACTGATGTGCCGAATCGAATGGATGACACCAGCCCACATGCGGAGAACAAAGTTCGTGGGTTAGTCTACTTAAATAGACTAGCAAGGGTAAAAAGCAGAGTGGTTCGAGTGATCGTGACCGTGTACTATCATTATCCCTCGAATAATAACCGAAGGGACGATATATAACCCGGCACTTTCACGGAATGATTTATCAATTAAGATATGCACAAGAGAAGATTCTGGAAGACTGAATCTTCACAGAAATCAACTTGAAAAGAGACTCCAAGAGATTGAGTCTTTAAGGAAATATGACAAATCTGGAATGTTTAAAGAATCATACAACAATGATTTTAAAAGTTGACTGAGATGCTTCAGTTCACGACCAACCTCATCGCATATAGCGAATCCAGATCGGAAAGAGAACGTACTATGATCAAAGTCGAGACGAGCTTTCCTATCTGCACTATTTACTTAGCTGCACTATTCACCATGGGTTTATTAATCATGTGCACTCGGGCACATATCTTATTTAATTACAAAACACACATTACTGAAACACGTTAATGTTATTAAGAGCGACAACAAGGCTTAAATCTTAATGCGATCATTACGTCAACCCAAATTAAAACACACACAACACACACGCGGGACTTAACATTATTATGCCGAGTAACAACGGCGTTATTATTACACCGGGTGACCTTACGTTCACCCTGATTGCACTATTACAGTGCTTACACTTTAATTATGTGCTTAACTGCACTTATCTTATTAAATTACAACACACACACACACACACACACACACACACACACACACACACACACTGTTGAGGCTTCTAATATTATTCCGAGAACACGGAAGTTATTATTACACCGGGTGACCTTACGTTCACCCTGATTGCACTGCCACAATGCTTATAATTTAATTTACAGGGTGACAGTTACGTCCACCCTAATGCACTAGCTAAGTGCTTAATTCACAGGACTGCAATTAAGCTCATCCAATGGCGCTTGCAAGGCGCTTAAAACACTTCAGATCCTTACATGTGGATAAGAAGCATAGGTCATGACCCTTAAATTATTCGGAAATAATCCCGAGGAATATTATGATTTAAAGAAATGACAAATCCTTACTTGGATTAGCGTTCCCACGAATATTAAATTATAAAGAAATGACTAATCCTTACTTGGATTAGCGTTCCTACGCACATTCGTGTTAACTAAACAGTCTAACACAACAATTAGTCACATTAAAGCCATACAGGCAATTAACTTAAACATAGAGATAATAGAAACAGTTAATCCTTACTTGGATTAGTTTTCCTATTAACCCACATGCTATTCTAGCATTAAGATTAATTTCACAACAATACCATCACGGTAATTATCACATATGATAGCGTTGTTCTAACAGATATACAACCAATGATAATGTCATTATTACAGTTTCCAAAACAGTTTATAAAACCATTTCCAGATAAACACAGTAATCATTCCAAATTAATTACCCAGATAAACAACTGATAATTAATGTAAATATGGAACGATGAGCAAGAGCGATCCGCCACTTGCCTTAGTCCGCAGATCTGGAACAAGCAGAGACAACGGGATTACGGGCTCGACACAGGTATAGCTCCGACAGCACAACGACCTTCGAGTCGACCCATAAGGAAACCCTAAGTTAGATCCGACATAAACTAGTACGAATCTATGGAAAGACAAAAGAACCCGAAAGAAACGACGCCACGACGACAACCAACCAAGCCAAAGCCACGAAGGCATTCTGGGCACTGGCGGCGGTAGCCGTTCTTGGCGGCGGTCGCCGTTCTCATCACGGCGGGCGCCGTAAAGAACACGGCGGTCGCCGTGAAGAACTCCGATGACAGACGAGAGAAAAACTCACCCAAATGACGCGTGTTTTGTCCCCTTTTTGCCTTGCCTGGGTTCCAACCTCCAAAGGCAACCAAAAGGCTTCACAAGGGCTGCTGGAAACACCACTAAACGATACCGGCGAAAGCTTTAGAATTTCCGGCGAGGGCACCAAACTCCGATGAGACAATTTTGAGGGATTGAAGCGTCTGATTTTGTGTGAAAATCGATCCCAAACCTTCTCTATTTATAGCCAAATGCCAGGGAGCATAATGATGGCTAGGAAGGCGACGTGGAGGGCTACAACGGCGATCGTCAGACGACTCCGGCGACCATCGGGTAAAAACCTCCAGACAACAACGACGGCGGGCGCCGTAATAAATGCGGTGGGCGCCGTCATCAATGCGGCGGGCGCCGTTACCAACGCGGCGGGCGCCGCCATAGACCTGGCGTCCCCAGCTAGGAGGAGACTCGTCGGCTCCTCGAGCCTTGCGACGGCGGGCGCCGTCATACCCACGGCGGTCGCCGTTATTGGGTCCCGCGACGGCGGTCGCCGTGACTGTACGACGGTCGCCGTGACCAGCTTTTCCCACCCGTTCAGCTTTGAACGATCATGACATTAACCCGGGATAAAAATTATTGTACGCGAACGAGTAATTAACATCCAAAGCACGTCGTCTGTATTTTATTTCACTGAGAAAAATATTACAGATACAGAACGCATTACAGAATGCCTCCAACTTTCTGAATTAAATCCGACGTACTAAATGGGTGTTCGGGAAAATTCCAAAATTCCCAAAATAATCCTTACAGAATTACGGGGTATCACATAGGCATCCATCCTCTCAAACCTCTTTTGAAGGCTCGATTCCATAGAAGTCAACATAAGACAAGTGACAATCACTGACTTATCTTTGATCTGCTTTTCCTCTACTATCTCCTTTGGAGTGGACATAGCAGTCAATGTTGGGATAGGAGTGTCAATGACATTCTCTCTTCCTTCAGACCTGAGAACAATTATCAGATTTCTTTCTCAATCGAGGAAGTTGTTTCCGTTCAGCTTTTTTTTCTCAAGAATCGAACGTAAGTTGATGATGGTTGGGTTATCGTTTCTAGACATGATATCTAAAACAAAAATAACATGCAAAATGTAAATCATGCTTGTCATGCAATAGCTTAATTTTTTTTAAACATGCTTTAAAAATAAGCTAATGCCAAATTATCCATTTAAATTTTTTCCTTTGAATAAAATGATTCCAAGATCCTATTTCAGATGAGACTTTAGGCGTATTTTGACACTTCCCTAAATCCTATGTGATCAAGGTAAGTAACTTTTACTACGTATAACATTTATAACTCTTGATTGATAGATTACATCTTATGTCAAACTTATCACATGCCTCAAAATCCAAAACTTTATCTTTTAGTCTTTTGTTGAGTATAACCAAATGAAGGCTGTAAACCCCTTATATAGATGTACACGTGCTATCCCAAGGTCAAAGCATGGACACCTTGCTTTGGCAAAACATATCCATCAAATTCCAAGGGCCTCATAGGTTATGATTTGAAAAGGCAAAATTTCAATTTTCTTTTAAGGGAATTAGGTTTATCATGCAAGTCTATTTACTAGTGAACTAAATAGCATAAATAAACAAGCAAACATAAACTTAGAGATATTTAAAGCAAAACAAATGCAATAAATAAATGTGATCCTAGTATGGCCCCTAAAAACCCATAAGATCTAATCTTCATAGATTCTTCTTGTCTCTTAGATCTCCATCCTTGATTCTCCACTAGATCTCCATCATTGAATCTTCATAGGATCTTATTCTCTTGTATTACATAATGTAAATCTAATATAATTTCTTGAAAATTAAATTATAAAAATACATAACGATACAAAGATCGTGTACAAGAAAACAATAACGATATGCATATCGTAATTTCTATCCTATTTGGGCCATATCAGTCACCGCATGCAATAATAATATCATAATATGAAATCATACATGAAAAATATAATATCAAATATTAAGAGACAATAATAGACTATTAATTATATTAATAGACTTCGAAGAGTAAATTAATTAAATTATCCAATAAAATAATTAATCCAATCTTCTTCTTATTTTAATTCAATAAAATCATATATGGAATTAATACCAATATTAATCATTATCATGTATAATTGGATAAAATATACTCTAGAGATAAGATATCTTGTTACTATAACTAATTAAGGTAGTTAGGATCTTATGCTAACAAACCCTAATCCTAGGGATGTTCAACGGTTTCGGTTTTTTCGGTTTTAGACCGAACCGAAATCGAACCTATTTAATTCGGTTCGATTTTTAAAAAATTACATTTCGGTTTTCGGTTCGGGTTCAGTTAAAACCAATTTAAAAAAAATTATTTTTTCCTTTTTACCCATACAAACCCATTTCCCTTCCCATCTCTAATTTCCCTTCCTTTGTTGATTCCGCCGCCGATTCTTCAGAACACGACCCGCTGAAGGGTCCTCAACATCGCCCATGATGAGCCGGAGAATGGACTGGTCTTGGCCCGGAGATTCCGCTGCCGGGTCTAACAGATCGCCGTCCCAATACTCCAGCTAGCTGCACCATGCAGCCACCACCCCAGCTAGCCTGCGCAGCCAGCCGCCCCCCGGACCGCCGCCGCACCACCTCGGCCTGCCGCCGGCCACCACGCACCATCGTGAGCCACTTTTGGCCACTCAGCCACGGTTTTACCCCTTCTCCCACTCAAACTTTGTAACAATTACAAAATTTGATGATTTTAAGGATAATATGGTGTAATTTTCAGAAAATTAATATTTTTTGAAAAAATAATGTATGAACCAATTTCATACAAAATTAATCAACTTTAGGCATTCAAGGCATGAAATTCTAAATTTCTAGCGTTTGAATCAATTTTCACCAACATGAAAAATAAAGTATTTTTATGTGTAATTATGATTTATTCAAGAAATCATATCTCTTGTATAAATTAAACATATAAATCGATTTTGGGGTCAAAATTAAGCAAAAAATTCAAAATTTTAACATGCATAATTTTGGTCATAAGGCTGAAATTTTCGAGTCTATTATATATATAAAAGTCACAACTTTATGCATCCAATCAATTAAAATCACAATTTTAATCATACAATTTAATCCATACATCAATTTTGCCACTAAATTGAACCAAAATAATCAAGAACATGCATCAAAATTAATATCTTTAATCATGATCATATCAATTTATGCAAGAGGCTCTGATACCGCTATAGTGATTTAGATGTTTTAAGCGGAATTTCAAAAAATAGTTTTCTAACATCTAACTTAGGATCTCATGCATAAACTTGATATGAATCACATATGAACGAATAACATACCTTTTGATGCAAAACTTGTTTCCGGGATCACCCTGGAGAATAGAGCCTCAATTGTGACTCCTCTACTTGGTTCACACGAGTACGATACTAGATCGCCTTGTCTTCGTTTGCTAGAACGAACAAAGCTCCAACTAATTTGGAGGTTGGCCGTGAGTAGTTAATTTTGTGGCTTCGGTTGTACTATCTCACCAAACCACACAATCTTCTTTTGCACATGTATCTTGACGCAAGGAACTCTTTCCTTTTGTATATAGAAGATATATATAATAATAATAATATCAATTTTTCTAACATATGTCCTAAGAGTATAGGTTAAGATGTCATATATAGAAAGTTTTGATTATGTGTTAATTTTTTAGAGTTTTTTAAATTTTTTAAAATGGGTTCACCCTTTCCTATTTAGGGTTTATATTCCTTAATAAGAATTCTTAACTTATGCCCTTAGGGCATAGGTTAGAAAAACCATAGTAATATATATGTTATCTTATCTTATATCATATATCTTATAAGATAAATCTTCTTTTAACTAGAAAGAGATATTTATGGTTGATCTACTATCTTATCTTTCCTAAAGATATATTTCCTTATATCATCAAGTAAATAGATAACTCTTTATTATTACTTGATGAATAATCCACTCTTCCAATAATACATATGGCCGAAATCCCTAGTTCCACTATGGACCTCGGGTTGCTTTGATCTAGCCCAATTACTCTATTGTGTGTGACCTTATAGGACACAGATATAATAGCAATGTGTCAAATCTAATTTATCCTATAAGTCATAGTTGACTTCTAGCAAAACACTAAGATTACCTAAAATATACGGATTATAAATCTCCATTATTAATCCTATTCTATCATTAGTAATTGCCATCTTGATTAAATGACACATATTCCTTCAAAACGTACACCGTAAATTAAGGGATGTCATCGGTGCAAACCGTAATGGATCCAAAATTCTTCCAATACCTAGACCGAAGATCGGACCAAAATAATCCACTTCGTTCGAGTTCCGATTTGGTCCAAACCACTTTGGTCTCGCTTATGGTCTGTGTGAATTTTTTTTTATATTTGTTCTCTTAATGATTTTGATGATGTAAAAATAATAATATTATTAAATTCTAATTAAGTCATATTTACCTTTTAAGTAGAAAATATTAATATAATAAAATTGTAGAACGGATCATGTGATAACGGTCACTCTCATGCGAACGATTCACGTACAGCGTAATATATATGTGAATTTAGGATAAAATTTATAAACTAGAGGAATTTATGCACATTTATGTAAATTTATATGTGTGTATAATGTTTTTGCCTAAATGTGTATATATTTTACATTGTATTTGCATAATTGTTTAAGTGCATAAACTATGAACTAAAATTATAGCTAAATTGAATTATTTGATAAAATAAGGATTGGGGTGATTGTTTGCAATAAATTATGAATAAGGGGTGATTTATTACAAACTTTCTTATAAAGGGTGGTTTGTTACAAACAAGTGCAAATAAGGGGTGGTTTATGCATTTACCCCAACAAAAAACTGAAATTTCAATTGATAAGTTGATGCTCCATGAATAAAGGGGAAATAAGCAAAATTCTGTACCAGCTCTTGTTCCTTGTTTTAAGCAAAGTCTTTTTATTATAAAAGGAATAGTTGATGCTTCATTTAGTATACGATAAATGGAGTTATCTATAAGAGTATGTTTATCCCAAACGTTTAAATGGGGTTTTTCAATCCACTTTTCATTACGTTTTTACTTTCACTCTTTCGAAAAGCCCTAGCTCATTTTTACCATTTTATCCCGAGGATTTATGAGGGGTATTTCAACCCACTATATAATTATAATAAATTACAATTTTACCTTTTATATTAAATTTTTAATATATCCTTTATATTCAATTATAAGATATTTATTACTAAAACTTATATTTTTATAAAATTTATAAAATATATTTTATTTAAAGTGTTTTGTTATATTATTAATTGAAAATAAAGAACGAATATCAAGGCTTGAAGGAAATTAACGACAAACATATATATTAAAAACAACAAACGATGGATGCATAAATTGAAGAAACAACATTACAATGGAACAACATAAAACGAAGCAAATTACCGAATTTAACGACAAACATCATTAGACGATACATAACTCAATAACTAAAAACACAAAACACCGGAAAGATCCTAATTTTTGCCAAATCGTTGCCAAATATGTTCCTTCAAATCTTCCTTAAGCTAGAAGTGTGTTTTTGAATTCCGAAGTTGAGCCCTCGTCGTGATCAGAAAGTTGCTCATACTCGTCAGTCTATCGGTTGAGAAAATTACCGAATTTAAGTAGTCACCTTGGTTTTGATTTATGGTAAGAGATTGGGAAGAGAGGAATGAGAGTTTGAAAGGAGAGATATCAGATTTTGAGAAAAGAGAGGAATGCGTGGAGAATGTGTGAGTTTTGCAATGATCACTATAATTTATTTATATGCAAATAAAGAATTATTTAGAATCTTTTTTTATTTTGTGTAAATATTAATTTAATATAAATAATTTTAGTTAGTACATTTTATAATTTAAGCTATCCTAAATAATAATAATAATAATAATAACAGTGTTATTTGGACTTAATTATATCAAGACTTGTCTAAATTCATACATAAAATTTATAAAGTTTATCCCCAATATCATTTAATGTAAATACATTAAATTATTATATATTTATATTTTAAACCACCATAAATAATATTAAAATGATTTATTTTCAACTAATGATAAACAAAATACAAAAAAAATTAAAATATACCAAAAATGGGTGTCTAAGGATAGAAAAAAATAAAACTAGAATTATGGTATCTTTTAAACTTTAACATTTAAAAATTTAATAAAACAATTTTTTTTTTAATAACGGACAATATCAGGCGTGCGAACGCGACTCCACTGAAAGAGTGACGTGTGACGCGTAGAAAAGCAAGCAGTTGTGTTGGCTGCTTGTGCAAGATGCGGCATTTTGGCCCGTTTCAGTCCAAAACGACGCGTTTTGTTGCTGTTTGGGGAGAAAATCCCCCCCTAACCAAACGGCCCCTTCTTCTACTTTTCCAGAAGCCCCATTTGGAGGGGCTTAATTTTTTGTCTTTTGAAAAGCCCCAAAGCCTCAGCTTATTGCTCCAACCCATTATTTTAATAAAAAAAATTAATAAGTCTCTCTCCAATAAATCCCGTTGAACTTGCTCTAACCTTTAAGACCAGTGAATGTGAGCTTGAGCTGCTGAAATGCTACATGCACAAGTCATTCATATACTTGTTAATACACAAAGCCTATTGTTCTACCATTTGCTCAAATGGTAGAACAATGTGATATGCACATCGATTTGGACATGCACATGATGCCCAATCTCAGTCTTGTTAAGCTACCCGAATCGAACAAACATTCCAGCTTCAACCACCATATTTAGCTTCAACCCTTGCTCAATTCAGTCCCTAACTTAAATTCTTTCATTCAACTTCAATCTCAATTCAATCAACTTAAACTTCAGCCCCAATAAACCTAAGTTATACCGAACATAGCCTTAACTTCTCAATTAATGAATTAGGAAGGTTAACTTCTCAATTAATGAAGGAAAAAGATCCCATGAGGATACGGTTATAGGAGAGGATTGAGGATGGATCCCATCCGTTGATTCAGAACAAATCCTATGGCTGAAGTGGCATGCATGTTGGCTGAAGGATGGGCGTGTGGATGCATCATTCACCGAAAAATAGATTTTTTTCTCAGTCCTTGATTTTGCGTTCATTCACTACTCAATTGCTTTCCTGGATCTCTCGTGCTTTCCTGAATCTCTCGCTCGTGGATTTTGTGTTCAGTTCATGTTCCCCAATCTTGATTTCAGTTTTTGCGACCTTATTTGGCTCGATTTCTATCTGGTTTGGCGAAGTAATTTCGAATTAATCGATTTCTCTCTTATTTGGCTCGATCTCGACCTCGAATACTGAAGTATAATGGATCTAGGCAAGCTTGAATTGATGTTTTTTGCAGAAATCTCTTCGTTCTTGTTTGAATGTATTGACTTCGAATTTTTCACAGAGATTTCAAGAGGGATTGAATGTATTGATATGTTGCTTGTTTGAATGTATTGACCTCGAATTTTTCACTGATATTTCGTGAGGGATTGAATGTATTGATATGATGTTTGTACTATGTTTTGTGTTTGGTACTGTTGGATGATGAATTTTTCGCTGAATCAATGAACACGATTACATTCTAGTTATGAACACATATGAAATGATGATGACATTCTCAATTTACATAGTTATATCGCGACACACACTTTTGTTACTTGCACATGAATTCATTAGTCAAAGAATATACACACATGTCTGTTTATGTATGGACACAATAGAAATGTTATGCCACAACTTCAACAAATGCTTTCAGTTTTTACTAATAAGTATTACATGAACACACGAGTCAATACATATGCACACATGCTTGAATATCTATGAACACATAAATTTAGAAATGTTATGCACACATAACTTTCAAACATTCCTTCAGTTTTACTAATATTTTCTATACACTTATTTTTAAGAAAGGGTAAAATTGAGGAAAATGTGATTCCTCTTTCTCCGAGGAATAATACTGAGTATTATACTCCCGTGTGCAATGATGAGTTGAAGCCATATGTTGGACAATTTTTTCAAGCTCTTGAACATGCTATTCAGTTTTACCACATCTATGCACATGCATGTGATTTTGATGTTCGTGTGGGTTCAACTAAGAAATCCAATGATCGATCGAATATTATTATTTGGAAGTACCTTGTTTGCAATTGAGAAGGATACAAACATGTATCGCCTTTTGCTGAGTTTAATTCCACTAGAGGTGATGATGTTAAAAGAAGGAGGGCATCTAGTAGACGCGGATGTAATGCTAGAATCATTTATCGATATACAGGATGTGAAGGGTACCGCGTGACAAATTTTGAGTGTCTACATACACATTCGATGTTGCAGGAGTCTGAAAAGCATTTTTCAAAAGGCAATAAGAAAGTGACTCCATTTCACCAAGATTTCATTATGAATTGCCTAAAATCCAATGTCGGTGTAACAAAGAGCTACAAGGTGTACAAGAGTTTAGTGGGTTCATATGCTAATGTAGGCGCCACTGTTGTTGATTTCTAGAATTTAATGAGGAATCGTATCTCATATATGGTTGGTTGTGATGCATAAATAGTCATCGACGACTTCTTCAAGAGGAAAGAATGTTGTGATGCATTTTATTTTTATTATCATGTTAACAAGAAGGACCAGCTATGCCGTTTATTTTGGTGTAATCCTATCAGCCGGAAGAGTTTGTCCTCCTTTGGCGATGTTGTTTCAGCGAATGCAACATACAAACTGAATAGGTATGCATTTTTTTTCAACAAACCCATATTGTATTACATTATTCATTTAATAGATTGGTTGTGTATTACATATGAACACATAGTGTATCACGTATGAACACATACTGTATTACATATGAACACATAATGTTATTACAAATAATCTAAGAGTTCTCTTCTAATTTTCCATATGTACACACATACTGAATTACATATGCACACGTACTAAATTACATATGAACACATACTAAATTACATACGAACACATACTGTATTATATATAAACACATATTGTATTACATATGCACACGCATTCTTAATCTTTGTAATTTGTTCATGTTGTAGGTATAATATGGTATTTGTTCCATTTACTGGAGTTGACAATCATAAAAGGTCTATTACATTTGGTGCTGATTTGCTTTTGAATGAAGATTTTGAATCTTATGTTTGGTTATTTGAGAATTTCAAAAAGGCGATGAGCCACATGTTATTATTAATGACCAAGATCCCGTTGCAAAAGCTATTGTTGAACGTGTTTTTAGCGTGGTTGTTCACCGCTTGTGTATGTGGCATATAATGATGAATGTCCCTACCAAAGTAAAATTTCATCATCACTCTTGTCCAACTATTATTGAGGCATTCCACAAAAAGTTTAATTTCATTGTTTGGAGCAACGAACTTAGCCCACTACAGTTTGAAGATGAGTGGTTTTCTATTATTTCCGAATATGATCTCCATGATAATCAGTGGTTAGGAGTAATGTTTGAGCTAAGTCATTATTGGATACCTTCATTCTTCCACGATGTCAAAATGGCTGGATTGTTGAGGACAACGTTAAGATTTGAAAGTCAAAATAGTATTTTTGGGAATTTCCTAGGTCCGCAATTAAGTCTTGTTGTGTTCATGGTGCAGTTTAATAGTGCAATTGATTCACAAATGCATAGTCAAAAGAAGTTGGATTTTGATTCATCTACTTGCTCGCCCCGCATGAAGACCTCTTTGGAGTTGGAAAAGCATTGTGCGTCTATTTTCACAATTAATATGTTTTATGAAGTTCAGGAAGAGATCTACAGTGCTATATATCAATGTACACTTAAAGATATGACAAAGGAAACTGACATTCACCAGTATCATGTTGGTTGTGAATTTGGGAAAACATCTATTGTGCAACATGTGATTTCCAATGATGATTTTTATTATTCCTGTAATAAGTTTCTAAATGTAGGCATTCCTTGCCGTCACATTTTCATGGTTTTCAGAAATATTGGGATCCAGTCATTACCTACCAAGTTCATTAATACTCGGTGGACAAAGCAAGTAATTTTACAGTCTATTTTTGAGGTCGATGGTTCAGTTTATGATGGCAGTGTTCAGATCGATGAGAAGAAGCGGTTGTTGACTGAACTTATGTCTGAGATTTATTCTTGTGTTGATATTTTGGGGGACAACACTGATCAAATGAAAGACTTTTTGTGTGTCATAAAGGAGCAAAAGGCAGCATACATGAGTGCACGAATAGTCGAGACATCTACTTCCGCCTCAACAAGCAAGTAAACATTTGAGAAATTTGTTGGTACGTTACCAGATCAAGTTGATGTTCTTCCACCACAACAAGCAAATAATAAGGGCATAAAGAAACGTATTAGGGGAGGACAAGAGATTGGAACAAAAAAGTCAAAGAAGGAAAATAGAGCGTGTGGGATTTGTAACACCGATGGCCACAACAACAGGACATGCCAACAATGCACACATATTCCAGAAGTATTGCACACATTTGGTTGCTTCACATGCACACATCTGATTGTCTCGTGAGATAACATTTTTATTTTCATAGTCTTTTATTTCTACATGCACACACATGTTGTATGAAATGCACACAAAAGCTTATTTCATATGCACACAAAGAATTTGTTTAACGTGAGATAACTTATTAAACATAATAGTTATATAGGCACACACAAATATAATGTGATGCACATATACGTTATAGCATATGCACACATACTTTTCAGTTTATATTCAGTCATAAATTGTATCATATTAGACAACTTATTACAATTATTTGATTGTCATGCACATAACCAATCTACCAAATGCACACAAACTCGTCGTTTCATGCACACACAGACTCATCGTTGCATGCACACACAAATTATTCATATGCCACAACCTAACTTAGTTACCATAAATTTTTTGACATATGCAACCACAGGTTCATATGCACACATAGTTTGTTGACATGCACACACACGCTGTTATATGTGAACACAAAGGATATACTGATACGCACACACACATATTTTATATAAGTTTACAGTTGCAAAATATTCTTGAAATAGCTGAAAAACAATTTCAAACTATGCTTGATCAAATATTCAACATTAGTTTTCCTACTACACATGTCTTTTTTCAACACCAATAAATTTCATTTAGTTCACATGAAAAACATTCTTTCTCCCCTACTTAGGCTACAATCAGTTTTTCTTTCTCCCGGCTCCGTTTTTCTTTTGATTTTTCTACAAGTATCTGCTCAACCCTTTTCTTCAGCCCATTATATTCGCTTGTGAGAAAGACGTAACAATACTTTATCCTTAGGTTTGCCATATGTTTCTTGTCTCCTTCTTGAGGCCACTATGCCAATCACATAAGCCATTACCTTTGTACGTTTCCATGTGCCGAATGACATATATTCCACAATCAGTTTTGTTCTTCGTGTCCTTCCAGTTCATTTGCAACATTTCTGTTGGAACTTTAGTTTCATCTTCTAACATGTGAGCTTTGGCAATCATGTGGTTTCTCATGAGAAAATTGATGAAGACAGCTCTCTGTAAAAAAAAAGTTTTAGACATTTAGTTAATGAACATTTTTCATATCAAAATTCATGACAAGATTTCCATATATTAAATGTAGACTCACCAAGTTCTTTGGTATTGATCCATACTTGTCTTCTGCCTCAGTATTTGAATTGTCAATTATGTACATACATAGTGGTTTGACATTGATTGCGATGGCATAGTAGTGTTGAGAATGATACACTGGAAATATAAACTGTATAATTGAAAGAAAACAAAGTTGAGGTTAGTAAACATGAACACATACATTAGGACGTATGAACACACATATATATAACTCATGAACACATAGACTAAAACCCATGAACACTTTTTTCGGTTAGAACAGATGAACACATAAAAACACATATACTAAAATACAAGAACATTTTTTTGTGTTACACGAATGAACACATAAGACATGATGCATGAACACAAAGATATAATATGTATGAACACAAACGAAAACTCGTGAAAACTTTAATAAAAAATCCCTATGAACATCAAGTGTCATTTACCAAGTCAACATTATTGATCTTCAAGTTCTTCTTTTGAAAACCTTTGACTGCATTAAAGGTTTCAAGCATTGTTGTGTTGAACAATTCACATCTTTGTTCCAGTGGTTCATTTTCAAGTACCACAGTATGCATCTGCGTGTTCAAAAATATTTTTTAGAGTGTATAATACAATAAATGCTCATATAATAGAGTGATGTAGATATATGTACCAGATGTAATGTTGGCATGAAGAACCTTAATGGTGACAATGCACCTTTGTATGTTTCATTTTCATTCAACAATGATGTATATGCATCAAGCATTGTGTTGTCTAGGCATTGTTTTTCCTTGAACGTTATAAAGTCATCTTTACAAAGCTTGGTGTCATTCATTTCAAAAGTAATCTGAAACCCAATCAATTGAAAGCATAAATATACTTAGTTATCATCTCTTTTCTTTCCCATTAGCCATTCATAAAGCGCTCTCTCTTCTGCTGTTGGGTTTTCTTCAATATTCATCTCCCTTGACTTAAATGGTGACTTCATGTATTCTTGTAACACCCCCAAATCGCAAGATTTTGACAATTGAAAGTATTACCGCCGATGACCCCGGATTCAACATCACGAAGTCACCCCAAGCTTTTACAGTTGATATAAAATCAAATCACGACTTATATTGCCATATATTACAACTTTTACAAAGTCAATGTACTGGGAATACAACCATTCCCACGTACAACAAAATGCATAACAGCAAAGTTTACAGCGGAAATCTTAACAAAATACAATAATACACAGCGGAAATCTTAAACAAACAGTTTATCAAACATCGTTCATTCTTCTAGTCGCTTCTAGCCTTCTCAAATCCTTAATTTATCTGATGTGCCGAAACGGGCGGATGACACCAGCCAACCATGCAAGGAATATAAAGGTTGGTCAGTCTAATGAAAGACTACGCAAGGGTACAAAGCAGAGTGGTTCGAAGCAGTCGTATTAGGTTAGACTCATCGTCCATCGAATAATAACCGAGTACGCTAGTCAACCATCATACTCCTACTAGAATATATAAAACAGCATGAACAAGAGAAGATTCTGGAGACCGAGTCTCACAGCAATCAATCCCAAAAAAAGACTCCAAATGAAATGAGCCTTATAGGAAAATATGACAAATGTTGGGGAACTTAAACAAACATACTAACACATCATCACAGCATCGCATACGAGCGATTTACAACTAAGACGAGTTTTTCCTAACTGCACTAGCGCTTAGTTGCACTACTCGCCCAAGGTACATTAATTATGTGCGACAACGGCACTTATCTTATTAAATTCCAAAGCACACATCACGTTATAAGCTTTTAGATATATGTGTCGTCATGAGGGACATATATCGAAGGAATGGACCTCGCAGAGTCCAAACCTCAATCCACAACACGGTTGGTCATGACCAGAAGTTTGGCATAGGGACTTGAATGCCCTGTTATTTTCCAGTTATAAAGAAATGAATGGACCTCGCAGAGTCCAAGCGCTCCTACGAATACTCGTGCTAACTAACAGTTCAGCACAATAATAATCCACATCAAAGCCAACATGGCCAACATCATAGATCTAACAATTTATATATATATATATCAAAATAGCATTGCCACTAACAGTATATGCAATCTATTATAATCTTTTTATATGAATTTCACCTTTAAAATCCACAACAAAACCATTATGAACATAATAGCGCTGTATCTAGCAATATACAACCTATTATAACAGCATTTCTTTTATCAAATAATTGATCAAAATTGTTCCCAATATAAACAAGAAATCATCCCAAATTAATTAACAACAAACAATTGATAATTAATTGAAGTATGGAATGATGAGCAAGAGCGAACCGCCACTTGCCTTAGAATAGACAATTGCTAAGACAACTTCTTAAGAACGGGTCCTGAATCTTGAATCTGGAACGAAACCTAGATAAAAATCCCATTGGAATGATCCAAAACGAGATCCTAAGTTAGATTCCATACACTTACATATGAATCTAAAAGAATAGGAAAAGAAATCAAAGGAATCGAGCCAAGCCCAAAGCCAAACCACAAGACACACGACTCGGACGCCGTTACCGCGATCGCGGCAAGTCGCGGCCAGTCGCGGTTCATCAACAGTGGCAAAGCTTCGATAGCTTCCATGGCGGGGAGGGGAATTTACCCGATTCGTGGAGGCCTCGTTTTGCATTCAAATCGATCACAAAACACTTGTAAGCCTTCCCTAACACTTGGGCAAGCTTCACCAATCCTTGGGATCACTCGAATCGAGCTCGAAAGGCACGAAAATGGCGAATTTCAGTGGGCAAAAACCAGAGAAAAGAGAGAGCTCAAGGAGGAAGACGAAGGCAACTCTCGGATTGGTTCCACCCCCTTTTATACTGAAAATCTGAGCCTCACCAAGGGAAACACGCAGGAAACAAGGGAACACAAGCCAAGCCAGCTGGAGAGCCACCTGTCCTTCCAGAAAAATCAAAGCAACAGAGCTACAGTAACCGCCTTTGAGGAAGACGACACTGCTCAGCAAAAGGCGTTACCGCGAGCGCGGCCGATCGCGGTGTATCGCGGTTGATCGCGGTCAATCGCGGTGAGTCGCGGTTTTAAGGCCGACTTCGTTAATCCTTATCCGGACTCGGCTTGGTTTAAATTTCTTAACTCTGGGTTAAATATATTCGTACATAAACGTCAAATTAACCCCGAATACACTTCAACTGTGTTTTATAATACTCGGAAAAATTTACAGAGTTCAAACCTCTTACAGAAAGTCCAAAACTCTTCAGAAATTAATCCGTCTAGTAATTCAGGAGTTAGAAAAATTCCAAAATATTCTTATAAATTGAGGGGTGTTACATTACCCCCCCCCCCCTTAAAATAAGTTTCGACCCCGAAACTTGACTATTCTAGGCCGAAAACAAATCGGGAAAGCGTCTAAGCATATCCACCTCAGTCTCCCAAGTCTCCCAGGTAATCTCTTCGGCACCTGACTTGGACCACAAGATCCGTACCAAAGGTACAACCTTGTTGCGCAACTGCTTCTCTCGGCGCTCAAGAATACGCACCGGTAACTCTTCGTACGTACCATTCGTCTGGATCTCAATGTCTTCATAACTCAGCACATGAGACTCGTCTGGCACATACTTCCTTAGTAAGGATACGTGGAACACATTATGCACTGGATGTGCCAATGGCGGTAATGCCAAACGGTACGCTAGAGATCCCACTCTATCTAGAATCTCAAAAGGTCCCACGTAGCGAGGGTTAAGCTTCCCACGCTTACCAAATCTGAACACGCCCTTGGTCGGCGATACTTTGACAAACACTTTGTCGCCAACCTCAAATTCCACTTTTCTACGCTTCGGATCAGCATAAGACTTCTGTCGACTCTGAGCGGTCAACAACCTTTGTCTGATCAGCACAATGTCTGAGGCAGTCCTTTCGACTAGCTCTGGTCCGATCAGAATCTTGTCGGCATTCTCATCCCAACAAATCGGAGATCTGCACTTGCGACCATATAAAGCTTCGAATGGAGCCATCTTGATAGTAGCATGCCAGCTATTGTTGTACGTGAACTCAATCAGACTCAAGCTGTCTTCCCAGCTAGTCGGACGATCAAGCACGCATGCTCTCAGCATATCCTCCAGGGTCTGGATGGTCCTTTCAGACTGTCCATCAGTTTGAGGATGAAACGCAGTACTGAACCTTAGCTCGGTTCCCATTGCCTTATGCAACTCCTTCCAGAATCTGGACATAAATCTGCCATCGCGATCTGACACAATGGTTTTTGGAGTACCATGCAGACGGATAACTTCGTGTAAAAACACTTCCGATAGCTTCTGGATTCCCCATGTTATCTTGATAGCCACGAAATGAGCACTCTTTGTGAGCCTATCAACGATAATCCATATAGCGTATTTCTGACTTCACGTCTTGGGTAACCCCGTGACGAAATCCATAGCAATATCCTCCCACTTCCACTCAGGAATTGGTAGAGGTAACAATTCTCCATCGGGTCTTCGGTGTTCTATCTTGACCTTCTGACAAGTCAAGCATCTGGCCACGAACTCTGCCACATCTCTCTTCATATTGGGCCACCAGAACTTCATTCTGAGGTCCTTGTACATCTTGCTAGAGCCTGGATGTACAGAATAGGCTGACGAATGGGCCTCTCTCATCACCAACTGGTGAATACCATCTACGTCAGGCACGCAAATCCGGTCTTGAAACCAAAGCGATCCATCATCTTGAATCACGAAGCCGGGAGCTTTCCCGTTCATCACTTCGCCACATAGCTTTACCAAGATCACATCGTCGACCTGCTTCTCCCTAATCTAATCAAGAAGCATAGCTTGTATCTCAAGCATACTCAGGCATCCACGACGTTGATCGTACAAGACTTCAATCTCGCACAATTCTTGGTTCAACTTGGTCTGAGCAACAAACAAAGCTACTACGGTCTCGTGCGGCGTCTTCCGGCTCAATGCATCTGCTACAACATTAGCCTTGCCTGGATGATACAACAACTCGATATCGTAGTCTTTGAGTTGCTCCAACCAACGACGTTGTCTCATATTCAGCTCCTTTTGAGTAAATATGTACTTGAGACTCTTGTGATCCGTGAAGACTTGACATCTCACGCCATAAAGATAGTGCCTCCAAATCTTCAACGCGAACACAACTGCTGCTAATTCCAGATCATGCGTCGGATAATTTTCTTCATAGGTCTTCAGCTGTCTTGATGCATAAGCAATCACCTTGCCTCTTTGCATCAACACACATCCTAACCCATTTTTCGAAGCATCACTGTAAACCGCATAATCTTCATTTCCTTCTGGCAGCGTCAACACTGGTGCCGAGGTCAGACATTGCTTCAGCTTCTGAAAACTGGCCTCGCACTTGTCACTCCAGACAAACTTCGTGTGGACCTTGCGGAGCAAACCGGTCATCGGTAGAGCGATCTTCGAAAATCCCTCCACAAACCGTCTGTAGTATCCAGCAAGTCCTAGGAAACTACGCACCTCTTTCACATTCTGAGGCTGTTTCCAATTAGCTACAGCTTCAACCTTCTGGGGATCGACCATCACCCCATTCTCATTGATAATGTGGCCTAAGAAAGCCACTTCCTTGATCCAAAAGTCGCACTTAGACAACTTGGCGTAAATTTGATTCTGCCTAAGGACTGACAAAATGATCTGCAAGTGATCCTCATGAGCTTCCATGCTCGGAGAGTAAATCAAAATGTCGTCGATGAAGACCACCACGAACTTGTCCAAGTACTGGTGAAAACATCGGTTCATCAGGTCCATGAAAACAGCTGAAGCATTCGTAAGCCCAAATGGCATGACCACGAACTCGTAGTGACCATATCTCGTCCGGAATGCAGTCCTCGGAATATCTTCCTCACGAATCCTGAGTTGATGATAGCCAGATCTCATATCGATTTTGGAAAAGACTTTTGCTCCTTGCAGCTGATCCAATAAATCATCTACCCTTGGCAAAGGGTATTTGTTTTTTATCGTAACTCTATTCAACTCACGGTAGTCGATGCAAAGTCGAAACGATCCGTCTTTCTTTTTGACGAACAATACCGGAGCACCCCAAGGCGATGCACTCGGCCTTATGTATCCCTTGTCAAGAAGATCTTCAATTTGCTTCTTCAATTCTTGCATCTCAGCAGGAGCCATCCGATACGGAGCTTTTGAAATCGGCGCAGTACCAGGCTCGAGATCAATAGAAAATTCAACGTCACGACTCGGGGGTAGACTAGGAATTTCTTCTGGAAAAACATCAGAAAATTCCCTGACCACAGGAATCTCAAGAACTGTAGGTCCATCTTTCTCGGGCGAATCCAGGTAGCAAAGGTACCCGACACATCCTTGCCGAAGCAGCTTAAACGTAGCCATCGCATTGATAAGCTTACCGTTATCAGCGTCATTCCGACCCTTAAACTTGCACACAAACTGGCCCCCAGATGACACCATTACCGTCCTCGAGCTAAAATCAATCACAGCCCCATGACGTGTCAACCAATCCATACCGAGAATAATATCGTATGGAGCCATAGTAATACAGATTAAATCTACTTCAAACTCCTTACCCTGAATGGTAACTGGAAACTCTGACAAACTCTTGGTGCCCACTAAACGGTCACCATTAGGAAGATTAACAACGAAGGGTTCACAAACCTCGTTGCACACTAATCCTAACTTACTAACGCAATTTTCCGAAATAAATGAATGGGTAGCACCCGAATCAAATAGAATGCTCACAGAAGTAGAATGGAGGTATAGAATACCTTGAGCAACTGGAGCGTTAGGTCCATCAGCCTCACGCATCTCGTATAAGCGTTGACCTTGACCTCCTGAAGCTGCTAGGGTTTTGCCCTTGTTCTGCACGGCAGTCTGTATTGAAGGACTTGGAGTCTCTGCCGGTTTGAACCTAGGTCGAGTATTCTGATTAACTGACCCTTGATGTGACTCTGTCCCTGTCTGCTTTTCCGGACGACAGAACTTCTGCACATGCCCTCTTCTTCCACAGCTATAACATAGCTTCTTTTCCCTCGTACATTCAGTGTTCCTGTGCCCATAGGCACCACAGTTGAAACATTGGATCCGGCCTTTGCCCTGACCCGACTGTTGTGTTGACCCACCTTGAGTCATTTTTGTCCTCGCTTTACCAGACTTATCAAAGTTGGATGGCGGCGCAGGACGCTTGAAACCACTGGCCTGAGATTGACCCTGCATCGATCTCTGGCGATTCCGTCGCTTGGTCGACTCTTCCAAAGTCACCTCTAATTTGTATGATGCATCAACGTATTGCTCCAAGGTAGAGCATCCGTGACGCAACATTAATGATTTGATGTCCGGTCTCATCCACTCGTGGAAGTGCCAAATCTTCTGATCTTCACTGGACACTATCGACCCAGCGTACTGTAGTAAATGATTGAACTTAGCTGCCAGCTCAGTCACTTTTAGTCCGTCGTTCTTGGGGTATAAGAATTCCTTCAGCTTCTCATCCCTCATAGCTTGGGAAAAGAAACGGTCATTCATTTTCGTCTTAAACATCCCCCAAGTTAGATCAGCCCTATCAGCTAGCCCTGTGTTCTCCCACCATTCACTAGCATCTCCTTTCAGCTGCAGAGAAGCTATGTGCACCTTCTCAGCCTCAGTGCACTCGATGTTACGGAACAATCGTTCCATATGGGAAAACCAATGAGCTACCCTGACCGGCTCTCCTTTACCGTCATAACTATCCGACCTCATGGAGTTAATGGTCTTCAAAGCTCGACCATAATTATCCCTATTTCTGACCGGTTCAACATGGTGTACCTGAACATTAGGTTCTTCAACCCTTTGTACAACTGGCGGAACTGGCACTTCAGGTGCCTACGGTGCGACAGGTCGCATCACATCAGCAAATGCCTGCATGAAGATTCCCCGAATAGCAGCAACAGCCGCAGCATCAAAAACTACTGGAGCTTGGACCTCAGCTTGGTCATTGCCCCTAGGATTGTTCTGTGACATTGACTCGTGTTCTTCTACACGGTCTAGGTCGTCCCTTATGATTGGCCTCGGATTGCTCGGCCCAGCACCAGCGCGTATGGTATTCCTTGTATTCACCATCTGTTTACCGATCAAATCCCAAGTATTAATATATTTTCCATAATACTTATCATGATAAAGTCACTTGGAATAGATCAACTGGGTAATTTTATATATATGGTGAACTTATAACAGAACTACCTATCATACAAGAAAGATCTCCCGAGCTTCTAACAAAATTGCCCGAAGATTTCTGCACTGTGCCGTATATACAACAAAACAAACACATAAAAAGAAAGAACTACTACTGTCTAAGTCGACCCTCTACTTGGCGTCCTGAAAACGCTTCCTATAGAGCAGACTCCCTAGACAATGTCTTTTTGAGCGGGGTTGGTCCTCGGAATCCGGAGACGGACTCCTAACCCTACTCGATCCTGGAACACACGGTTCGTCCCTCTACTCTGGAGTGCTAGGCCTCGCCCTGTTCCGAACCTGATCCATCTCGCTCATCAACCGATGCTCTTCAACAGAGACTTCTCGGTCCTGACGAAAAATCTCGGAGACCTCTTGGCTTGACCTCCTCCTGTCCTGGACAATACCTGACTGAGGGTCGCCTCTCTCTCTGCTGCGAAACTCAACAAAGATTGCATTCCACTCAGCATCTGTCATGGATGTGCCTGTAGGTCTTGGTGGCGAACGCGGGTAGATATACTGCATCCCCGAGTCGTCACTCTGAACCAACAAATGCCTCAACCTATCAGGTTCCTAAACCTGTACCTCGACTTCTACAGGATCTTCTTCTGGATCCTCCTTTGGGTCTTCTTCAGGGTCCTCCTCGGGATCCTCATCAGAATCTAACCCCGGTACTGACTCAACCTCTAGGGTATAGTCGATGTAGTGATCAGGTGATCCTTCCTCATCACCACCTTCCTCGTCCTCTGGGATCACTCCCATGGAATAGTCATTGTCGTAGTGGCCTAGCGCGTACCTCGATGGCTCTACTGGCTCTGCAACTGGTGCTACCTCAGCATGGGTTCTCAACACCACTGACTTAGGCAACACATGCTTCACCTCCTCGGGTGGACTACTGGACTCACCAATCTCAAAACACCTCGGAGGAGTCGGAAAACTCGGCCTCTCAGGAGACGGCAAAGCCATCTCGGCCTTGTCCAGCTCTCTAATCAAAGACAAGCAAGCTCCCATCCTTCGGGAGAACAAGAAAGAATTAGTCTTTCTAGATACAGAAGCAACTTCCATATCAGACTTCTAGAAAAGGCACGACTATGAACGACTTTTTATTTGAAAACTCAGAGCTCTTGGAAAACATTTTAGATCTGATACCAAATCTGTAACACCCCCAAATCGCAAGATTTTGACAATTGAAAGTATTACCGCCGATGACCCCGGATTCAACATCACGAAGTCACCCCAGGCTTTTACAGTTGATATAAAATCAAATCACGGCTTATATTGCCATATATTACAACTTTTACAAAGTCAATGTACTGGGAATACAACCATTCCCACGTACAACAAAATGCATAACAGCAAAGTTTACAGCGGAAATCTTAACAAAATACAATAATACACAGCGGAAATCTTAAACAAACAGTTTATCAAACATCGTTCATTCTTCTAGTCGCTTCTAGCCTTCTCAAATCCTTAATTTATCTGATGTGCCGAAACGGACGAATGACACCAGCCAACCATGCAAGGAATATAAAGGTTGGTCAGTCTAATGAAAGACTACGCAAGGGTACAAAGCAGAGTGGTTCGAAGCAGTCGTATTAGGTTAGACTCATCGTCCCTCGAATAATAACCGACTACGCTAGTCAACCATCATACTCCTACTAGAATATATAAAACAGCATGAACAAGAGAAGATTCTGGAGACCGAGTCTCACAGCAATCAATCCCAAAAGAAGACTCCAAATGAAATGAGCCTTATAGGAAAATATGACAAATGTTGGGGAACTTAAACAAACATACTAACACATCATCACAGCATCGCATACGAGCGATTTACAACTAAGACGAGTTTTTCCTAACTGCACTAGCGCTTAGCTGCACTACTCGCCCAAGGTACATTAATTATGTGCGACAACGGCACTTATCTTATTAAATTCCAAAGCACACATCACGTTATAAGCTTTTAGATATATGTGTCGTCATGAGGGACATACATCGAAGGAATGGACCTCGCAGAGTCCAAACCTCAATCCACAACACGGTTGGTCATGACCAGAAGTTTGGCATAGGGACTTGAATGCCCTGTTATTTGCCAGTTATAAAGAAACGAATGGACCTCGCAGAGTCCAAGCGCTCCTACGAATACTCGTGCTAACTAACAGTTCAGCACAATAATAATCCACATCAAAGCCAACATGGCCAACATCATAGATCTAACAATTTATATATATATATATATATCAAAATAGCGTTGCCACTAACAGTATATGCAACCTATTATAATCTTTTTATATGAATTTCACCTTTAAAATCCACAACAAAACCATTATGAACATAATAGCGTTGTATCTAGCAATATACAACCTATTATAACATCATTTCTTTTATCAAATAATTGATCAAAATTGTTCCCAACATAAACAAGAAATCATCCCAAATTAATTAACAACAAACAATTGATAATTAATTGAAGTATGGAATGATGAGCAAGAGCGAACCGTCACTTGCCTTAGAATAGACGATTGCTAAGACAACTTCTTAAGAACGGGTCCTGAATCTTGAATCTGGAACGAAACCTGGATAAAAATCCCATTGGAACGATCCAAAACGAGACCCTAAGTTAGATTCCATACACTTACATATGAATCTAAAAGAATAGGAAAAGAAATCAAAGGAATCGAGCCAAGCCCAAAGCCAAACCACAAGACACACGACTCGGACGCCCTTACCGCGATCGCGGCAAGTCGCGGCCAGTCGCGGTTCATCAATAGTGGCAAAGCTTCGACAGCTTCCATGGCGGGGAGGGGAATTTACCCAATTTGTGGAGGCCTCGTTTTGCATTCAAATCGATTACAAAACACTTGTAAGCCTTCCCTAACACTTGGGCAAGCTTCACCAATCCTTGGGATCACTCGAATCGAGCTCGAAAGGCACGAAAATGGCGAATTTCAGTGGGCAAAAACCAGAGAAAAGAGAGAGCTCAAGGAGGAAGACGAAGGCAACTCTCGGATTGGTTCCACCCCCTTTTATACTGAAAATCTGAGCCTCACCAAGGGAAACACGCAGGAAACAAGGGAACACAAGCCAAGCCAGCTGGAGAGCCACCTGTCCTTCCAGAAAAATCAAAGGAACAGAGATACAGTAACCGCCTTTGAGGAAGACGACACTACTCAGCAAAAGGCGTTACCGCGAGCGCGGCCGGTCGCGGTGTATCGCGGTTGATCACGGTCAATCGCGGTGAGTCGCGGTTTTAAGGCCGACTTCGTTAATCCTTATCCGGACACGGCTTGGTTTAAATTTCTTAACTCCAGGTTAAATATATTCGTACATAAACGTCAAATTAACCCCGAATACACTTCAACTGTGTTTTATAATACTCGGAAAAATTTACAGAGTTCAAACCTCTTACAGAAAGTCCAAAACTCTTCAGAAATTAATCCGTCTAGTAATTCAGGAGTTAGAAAAATTCCAAAATATTCTTATAAATTGAGGGGTGTTACAATTCTGAAGGATTACATATCATTTTCTCTACGTTTTATGGATGTGTTGGTGTCACATCAGAATTGCTTACTTGATGAACACCAACGTTGACATAGCATGAACACAGTTTTATTTTTACATGCACACAAAAGCTCATTTCATTTGCACACAACTTAACAGTCATATGCTATGTGTAAAATGCACACACTTTTATTTTTAAAATGCACACACATGTTGTCTCTAATGCACACAAATGTTCATTTTATATGCACACAACCTAACGCATTCCACACATTTTGTCACATATAAAAAACATATATTTCATTTCTACATGCACACACGCAGTTTCTAATTCACACAGAAGTTAATTTGATATGCACACGTAGAATAAAAACATGAATAGTTCACAAATATAGCGATATTACAACATTTTCTTTGTTTGTACCTCTATTTGTAGACTAGGATCTGGTCCAACAATTTGCATGTCCTCATTTTCCTACAAAAAAAAAAGATGATGACAAAAGTATAGTATAAACATACACTTAGTTACATGTACAAAAGAATTAACGAGTAAAATTGACTCACTTGTTCTCGATCCTCCTCTTGTGTATTTAACGGTGAAATTCCCAAGTCAAATGATGGTATGTCATCAAGAAATATCACGTTCTTTTTCTTCTTTTGCAATCATGAAATCAATGAACACAAATTAAATGCACTCATATTGATATGACTATGGCCAGTGAGGTACCCACCATTCAAGAGGAACCAATGTCTCCAAGAACCGAAGCTAGGGCAAATGCTAAATTCTCGCCGGCAAACCCTAATACTCCGCCGGCCCACATGGTGATTTCTCCCGGCAACCCACCACTTCTCTCGGACACCAAGGCTCCCACAGCTCCCATGGAGTCACCCCAGATCAATGGAGCCCAAAGTGCCGAGCCAATGCAACCTTTGCCGAGGCCCAGGTCAAGCCCTAGAATTGCGGCCGCACGAGAGGAGGGGCATAGGCACGAGTCCACACCTGGCACAATCACTCGAGCCCGAGCTCACCTGCTGCATCACCAGCTCAAGGGAGGTCCAGTGGCTCAAGGAGTGCCGAGCCAAACCGAGCCCAGCCTGTTCCTATGCTTGGAGGCCTCTCCGGGTTTCTCGGCGCCGGCGGCCACATCCGGGTTAAAAGCCCAAATGGAGCCCAATTGAATTCCGAAGTATTTCCGGTTTTAATCTTGTGGTTTTTAAACATTATTAGACTTTATTTTTAATTCCCTAAATGCCTATTAGTGGAGTTTAGAATATGGGCACGTGATTAGCCTTAGTGGGTTAATTTAGTGATTTTCTTTTAATTTTTCTTAGTAACTGATTGCTAGGGTTACTTAGGAAAACATTTGGCTTTGTTGTTGGACACGTTGAATTGAATCAAAATCAGAAGTATTTTCAGTTTTCAAAAGCTTTCTTTTGTTCTTCAACTTGTGAGTCAAATCAAGTTGTTTTGCCTTGAGAGATTCGAGTGAGTTGCATCTCAAATTTCCCTCGATCGCTTTGCTTTGTCTAGTGCATTATATCTAGACTTAGGAGAGTGCTTATCCATCACAATCATCATCCATATCAATCGTTCCCATCGTCACCCACCTTGAGATCCACTTTTGCCAAAAAGTGCCATTGTCTTGCTTCCTTGGAGATCGTCCGGTTTCTTCCACAACGAGAGCAAATTCTTGCACCGAGGCTTCATAGATCCGAGGGCATAACATTTGGTATCAGAGCTAAGTAAGTATTTTCTCTAAATTTGGCTTTAAATCATAGGAAAAATCGGAACTTTACTTGCTCTCCATTTCGTGCCTTGCATGGTTGCATCTCTAGTTGTCCTTAGGATTTCGTGTGCTTTCTTCTTTGTGTGATTGAGTCCGTGTCTTGAGTCTGCATTGAAGGGAGGAAGGTTGAGATTTTGCAGTTTGTTTAGAAGAAATCAGTCGTGCATCATTAGGGGGAGTGGTTAGTATCTTTTCCTAGATTTTAGGGTTTGTTATTGAAGTTGTTGCATGCCTTTGAAATTCAAATTTCGGCCTTCAATTTTCATCAACCAGCCGTGCCCTAATTAGCTGCATTTAGTTTAGTTAAATTTGAGTCATTTTTATTTGTATTTGGCATTTAATCAATTTAGGGTTATTCTTGTGCAAACCGAAGCAACCAAACTTCATATTTGCGTAGGAACAGTCTTGCAATTCCTAATTGTTGATTCCGATTTCATTTTCTGTATTTACAGCTTGTTAAGTTGTTTTATTGTTCATAAAAAAAAGACAAAAATTAAAAGAAAATCACTAAATTAACCCACTAAGGCTAATCACGTGCCCATCTTCTAAACTCCACTAATAGGCATTTAGGGAATTAAAAATAAAATCTAATAATGTTTAAAAACCACAAGATTAAAACCGGAAATACTTCGGAATTCAATTGGGCTCCATTTGGGCTTTTAACCCGGACGTGGCCGCGGACGCCGAGAAACCCGAAGAGGCCTCCAAGCATAGGAACAGGCTGGGCTCGGTTTGGCTCGGCACTCCTTGAGCCACTGGACCTCCCTTGAGCTGGTGATGCAGCAGGTGAGCTCGGGCTCGAGTGATTGTGCCAGGTGTGGACTCGTGCCTATGCCCCTCCTCTCGTGCGGCCGCAATTCTAGGGCTTGACCTGGGCCTCGGCAAAGGTTGCATTGGCTCGGCACTTTGGGCTCCATTGATCTGGGGTGACTCCATGGGAGCTGTGGGAGCCTTGGTGTCCGAGAGAAGTGGTGGGTTGCCGGGAGAAATCACCATGTGGGCCGGCGGAGTATTAGGGTTTGCCGGCGAGAATTTAGCGTTTGCCCTAGCTTCGGTTCTTGGCGACATTGGTTCCGCTTGAATGGTGGGTACCTCACTGGCCATAGTCATATCACATATCCTATGATAAAGAAACACATAGACTAAAGTATATGAACACATAATAAAATATCATACCTTGCTTTTTTCTGCTTCCTTACCCTTCTATTGGTCCTCCGTGGTATAAATAGTCTCCTCACCCGTGTTTGTTGTTTTTTCAGGTGCCTTTTATTATAATTGAATGCAATAATTAGTGTTTTTTGTGATATAATACGCAAATACAATAACATACCAATTTTTTTGCTTACTTGCTCATGTTCTTGTTGGGCCCAACATGCTCCAAAGGAATCGGTACAAGCAGATTGGGCCAAGGTCCAAGCAAAGAAGAAGGCCGGAAGAGACTAGAGAGAAGCGTCGGACACTCCTCGAACGCATGGGATCCGACCAGCTCCGAAGATTTCGCCTAGAGCATTAATTGCTCAATCAAAGGCAAACGGTAAACACATTGAGTACAAGATTGTGATGACATTCAAGAGGGATCCCGGAGATCACGCATGGAATAAATGGAGAACATTACGAAGGTAGTAACAGACGAAAGAAGAAGATACCATAAATAGACTACGAAGAAACGATTGACAAAAAAAAACAGGTCCTCAAGCAAAAATCATTCACTCAGTTCTCGAAAAAGCTTACCAGCACATCCGCTCTCACTCGAATCCCTTGGGATACTACCCGATCATAGCCGGTCGAATCATCAGAACCACCTATCGAACAGGACTTGATCCCTTACTCTTCAAGGATAAGTTGTACATCGATTCGATTCTATCATCATTTGATCAATATACCATATTACAATTTTGCATCTATTTTTTACGTGGTTGATTGTTTATTTGGTTTGGATTTATTTTATATTATCCGATCGACTCGTTACCCCGTCTAAGGCGATTTAGGTCGATCGATATTTTCGCCCCAAAACAATTTGGCGCCTACCGTGAGGCAACTTGCCGATCACCATCTTAAAAATCCTCCAACCATGACTGTTAACCCGCCTACCGGTACAGAGGAGCCACGCCTCGAAGACGACTCCCAAGCTCAAGGAAACACAACCAAAAACCCTACTCCGAATCAACTCCAAGAGCTTGCCCAAAAAATGACTACCCTACAAGAAGAGCTCGCACAACGCCAAAAGACTGAAGCCTTGGCTACCTTATCCACCCAATCTGAGGCCAAGATCACACAACTAACCCATGAAAATGAGTCTCTTAGATCGCAGGTACAATCAGTGGCTTCTGGATCCAGGCAGATGCCCATCCATGGCAACATCCAGACGCGCCTTAACATGGATAGTGTCGAGTTGACTCCCCCGAGCGTCCGACGCCCCGGACATACTGAGGGTACATCTCGAACTCCTTTGGTTAATCCATTTTCGACTAACAATGTTACTTTCTCCACACCGATCGGGTCAACAGGAACCCGAATCGATGAACCGTAGGTCACCAATCATCCCGATATCCTGGCTCTTGTCCAGCAGACGCTCAGTCGGCATATGAAGGCACTCGACGACCGCATCGCTAGAATTCCTGTAGTTCTGCAGCCGATCGAGAAAGAAGCGTCAGACGGATATGAGGAATCTCCATTCGCCGAGGAGATCGCCAGAGTCGAAGTCCCAAAGAAGTTCAACCTTCCTAGCATGACGACTTTCGACGGCACCAACGATCCAGATGATCATATTTCTCTCTATAAACAAAAAACTAATGACTGCATTTGTTCCAAGGGAGAGCCGCGAGGCTGTCATATGCAAAAGCTTTGGCACGACTCTCGTGGGTCCCACACTGACCTGGTTTATGCGTTTGCCTCAGGGAATGATCTCCTCGTTCGCGGATCTGGTCAATTCCTTCAAGATCCAATTCGCCAGCAGTCGGAGGCTCGAAAAGCAATCGAGTGATCTCTATCGAATCACCCAAATGTATAATGAACCTCTCTGAAGCTATCTTAATAGGTACAATAAGGAAAAAGTCGCGATCCCCCATTGCGACATCACCACCTCCATCGAAGCCTTCAGACAAGGTCTGATCAAGGACATCAACCTCTACAACGAGATCACCAAGTACCCGTGCAGTAGCTTCGAAGATGTCCAAGCCAAAACCATGGTTGTTGGATCGTTAGAGTTACGTCTGAGGGAACAAAGGCTTTGTTCCCACAAAAGGCACAACGGAACAATATAGCAGGAAAGATAACGAACGAACTCACGATATATAGTGGAGACCCTGATTGGCAAAACTAGCTTCTCAAGGAAAAACCACTACCTTCAAGCTTCCGTTTGAGAGGATTTTGAAGCGTATACTTGTCTTATTGATTTCTTGTTCGATTACACTTGTATCCTGGACTTCAACCTCTAGACTTCCCACCTAGATTTGAAACCTCTTCTACAACGATGAATCGAACTCAACCCTCAAAGACTCACAAACACTTCACTCTCTTTTTCTTTTCTTTTCGTTTGATGCCCCGAATTCGTACATAGAAATGAATCTCACACTCCTATAAATACAACTCGTCTAAACCCTAATCGTAACAAGATAAGATTTCTCCAAATAAGGTAACAAGAAGATATGATTGAATTGAATAAATAATATCCCAACCGTCTATATTAATTAAAGAAAAGATTCCTTAAATTAATATAACCGGATAAGATATAATCCCCTCTCTCCAATTATCTTATCTTAGGAAAGATTTCCTAAGATAAAACAATCGGGCTTCTCTCTCTCCATATCTTCTCGATCGGCTTTAATCCTTGCAGCCGAAGTCTTTCATCCTTTACCGCGTGTGCTTCTTGATTTGTTTCCATAATTCAGCACGCTGGATTTCTTCTTTCCATTCACAGCTTTGATCTTGTTCGTCACTATTGTTCCTTGAGAGGTAACAAAGCACATGAACAGAGCTTTGTTCTCTCTGCGATCCTTTACTGCAATGGTTCCCTGAGATAACTGTCTTTGTTCCTGAAACACTTAGTACCCAGATTAGTTGAATGTTTGTTACCATCAAAACCTAAGGAATTCAACAAATTCCCCCTTTTTGATGGTGACAAATACCCTTGACAATAAAGCATACACGTACGAGATAAAGACAGTTATGGAGAGAAAGTCTTCCCACTAGGGCAGTATTAGTTCCCCCTCAACTCAGCAACATATGAAACCATGTTCTGTTCCCCCTTAACCAAAGCTACCTATCATTTTCCCCCTTTTGGCATCATCAAAAACATAGGTAAGGAGATAGAGAGAAAACGACCACATCAAGATGAGCAACACCCCCTTTTGCATTAGATTGAAACGCACAAACATAGACTGTATGTAAAGACAACTACAAAATAAGCAAAGATAACACATATGATCAACATGCCAGTCAATGGAAACACATGAGCCAGAGACAAGGAAAATCAAGCAGTAAGGGATAAATGTGCTAGGGAACAAAAGAGAGATTGGTTAGCCAGAGAACGATGAATCAAGTACCACAGGGGGCAGCAGCTAGAGCTGAAGTATGAATAGCAATGGAGTCCATCTTCTGTTCCCACTCAGAGTTTGTACTTCCTTATTTGCATCAGCTTCCATCACAGGCTCAGCAAATAGAGGAAAACGTTTTGGTCTCTTCTTTGTGTACCTTGTTTTTTTTTGTTTTTTTTTGGAACAGGAACACCACAGCCTCCTGTTTTCCTCATTTAGCCAAAGAACACAGCCAGGAAGATACTTTCAGAAAGACCATGTAGCAGATGCAATCCAAAACCCTGAAGGCTCACACGACCGTGAGCATAGCAGCCTTCACACCATCATACCATACCTGTCAAAACTATCCACAGACCACAGAGGCGACCATTCGTATTCTCGACTTTCCGAAAAAGTAGAAGAGTGTGATGCAGGGGTAATGTTACCAGAGAGGGTACAAAGAATATCACACATAAATATATATGAGAATTTTTAATAATGTTTATCATGAATGAGAGACTCCCAGATGTGGATGATTAGAGGGGCTCATAGGGAGCATCAAGCATGATGGCTAAGGTAAGCTGTAGAATCAACAATCATTTGGGCTTATGATGGGGGATCAATGCATCAAGTTGACTCTTTTAGGCCGAAAGAAAGCTGAATCATGTATTAACAAGATAGCATAGAGAATCATGCATGCAATTTTGCACATTAGTGAAGTATTAGCATGAGTCTAAGCAAGACGTTCAACAAATGATCAAGAGAATGAATGCAGATCAAGACATGATGATTAACCTTTCACACTTTACCATGTAATTTAGCCAATCATCGAGGGAACACAACAAATAGACATGTGGTTAGGGGAACAAACCAGGCTTCATATGGAACTGAATGTAGAGTTCCCCAACAGGTGTCCTAATGAGAAAATTGGCGTTTGATTCTTTTGTTCCATGAATTTCCTTGCATGCCAATCTTTCTCCATACAGTGATGTCTTTTCTAGATGTACATGGTACCTGAGTATACAAACACGGAACACTTCAGTCATTAAGTCCTTATCCACATATCCATTTCTTTTACCTTTGTCACCAGGCCTTTGAGTCTCAAACATTCCTGCAGAAGTGAGGTGAGACTCGCTTTGTTCCCTGTCAGGTAACTGAACTTAATACGAGTGAAATACCGGGAACTTTCCTCACTTTATCCTGCACAGAAAGAGTTAGTTCTTTGCGAACCCAGACAAGCTTATGCTTTCTGAGCACAGGAGTAACATATCTAATCTTAGGAGGTTCAGCATTCATTTGCTCTCTAGTAGTGTGAGCAATCTCCTCATTGTGTTGCTTCAGAAGGCACTCTTGCTTATAGTGACCAGAGTGTCCGCAATACCAACAGACCCTATGGCACTTCAGATCTGCATACTTGCTCTTTCCAGGCCAAATTGTTTTGTTAGCAATCCTTGAATGAAAATCAATATTATTGGACTTACTGCTTTGAGATTGCTTCAACCAGATGGCATGAGCCTTCTGTCCATGGTACCAAGCCTTACCCTCCTCAGTCGAGTTTGAACAGTTTTTGCCTTTGTTCCCTCCAGAGGAACTTTCCCCCTTTTCTTTTACAGACTGTTTTCCTTCGACTTTAGAGCCTTTTTGCTTAGTTCCATCAACAGGAAGTTTGGGTTGATAGCCAATCCCAAAGCGAGGTACTTCCTTTGACTCAGTCTTCTTTTCATTCTTGGCTGCAACAAAGACAATTCCTTTTGGCTTGTCCTTCTGTTCCTCACTGAGTTTGGTTAGATCACTAGAAAGTTTTGCATTTCCTAGTTTTAGCATTAATGACTCAGCCTCAAGTGAGGAGACAGAGGACTCTAGAGAAATAATCTTCTCAGTGAGTTTAGGACACTCAGTGCACGGGCTTGGAGAAGAGGATGAGCCTTTCTCAAGTTTGACCACTTTTTCTGCCCATCCTTTGTTTTCTTCGATCAAACTTGAGATCGATTCATCCCTATCTTTAATCTGTTCACTAAAAAGACTATTCTCATGAACAAGCTTCTTAATGAAGGAAACTAAGCTTTCTTTTGACTTCCTTTTCAAGCTAGAGATGAGTTCAGATTCACTTACCTCAGTTCCCCGCATACCGCCTTTTGATTTGTCATGGTCTTCTATGGCCATCAAGCAGACATCTCTTGAATGAGAAGATTCGTCATCTTCTGAGTCAGTATCACCCCATGTTGCGACCATTGTTTGCTTCCCTTCACGAACCTGAGGGTGACCAACCTTTTTCTTGAAGTAGTTATTGGCAAAATGTCCCTTGTGTTGGCAGTGGTAACAAACGACATCCTTCATGTCTCTGTTCCCTTCAGAGGAACTCTGTGTGCCCTTGTTTTGAGACCATATTTTCTTCATATCTCTAGTGATGAGAGTCACATCTTCATCACCGTCCTCATCTTCGTCTTCAACTTGAGATAGGTCAAAGGCACGTTCAACCTTCAAGGCAATGCTTTGAGCCTTCTCTTCTCCCTTTTTGTTCATCTTGTGGTTGTATACAGATGCATTGCTTTCAAGCTTGGCAACAACCTCTTCCATGGTGAGAGACTTGACGTCAGTTTGGGAGTACAGAGCGAGAGCAATTGCGTCCCACTGAGAGTTGAGGCCTTGCATAAAGTGATGAGTGAGCTTCCAGTCTGGCATCTCTTCATCAAGGAACTCTAATTGACCTACAATCCCCTGGAACCTGGAGTAGAACTCTTGAATGTGCTCATCCTCTCCTTGAGAAATTTGATCGTACTCCTTTATCAAGGAAAGAATTCTGTTTTTCTTGACATCTTCATTTCCATGATGGAGACGTCTTAGAGCTTCCCAAATCTCCTTGGCGGTTTTGTAGCCGATGATTTTCTTGAGATTCGTGGAGAAAAGGGCCATGTGAAGGATCTTATTGGCTCTGTAATTCTTCTCCAGCTTCTTCCAGTCTCCATCGGTGTAGTCGATCTTTGGCTTAGGCTTTGTAGCGTCCTTTTCATTTGGGATAGCCATGGGGCCAACCTCGATGATTCTCCATATCTGTCCATCGAGGGAACAAATATGGGATTCGATTTGCTCAACCCACCAGTCATATTCACCTCCCTTCAGGACTGGTGGCTTCCAGAATGAATCACCAATAGCGTTGCTTGACGACATCTTTCCTGCAAAGTCTAAAATGAAAACAATCTAGAGCACCAGGCTCTGATACCAATTGTTGGATCGTTAGAGTTACGTCTGAGGGAACAAAGGCTTTGTTCCCACAGAAGGCACAGCGGAACAATATAGAAGGAAAGATAACGAACGAACTCACGATATATATTGGAAACCCTGATTGGCAAAACTAGCTTCTCAAGGAAAAACCACTACCTTCAAGCTTCCGCTTGAGAGGATTTTGAAGCGTCTACTTGTCTTATTGATTTCTTGTTCGATTACACTTGTATCCTGGACTTCAACCTCTAGACTTCCCACCTAGATTTGAAACATCTTCTACAACGATGAATCGAACTCAACCCTCAAAGACTCACAAATACTTCACTCTCTTTTTCTTTTCTTTTTGTTTGATGCCCTGAGTTTGTACATAGAAATGAATCCCACACTCCTATAAATACAACTCGTCTAAACCCTAATCGTAACAAGATAAGATTTCTCCAAATAAGGTAACAAGAAGATATGATTGAATTGAAGAAATAATATCCCAACCGTCTATATTAATTAAAGAAAAGATTCCTTAAATTAATATAACCGGATAAGATATAATCCCCTCTCTCCAATTATCTTATCTTAGGAAAGATTTCCTAAGATAAAACAATCGGGCTTCTCTCTCTCCATATCTTCTCGATCGGCTTTAATCCTTGCAGCCGAAGTCTTTCATCCTTTACCGCGTGTGCTTCTTGATTTGTTTCCATAATTCAGCACGCTGGATTTCTTCCTTCCATTCACAACTTTGATCTTGTTCGTCACTGTTGTTCCTTGAGAGGTAACAAAGCACATGAACAGAGCTTTGTTCCCTCTGCGATCCTTTGCTACAATGGTTCCCTGAGATAACTGTCTTTGTTCCTGAAACACTTAGTACCCAGATTAGTTGAATGTTTGTTACCATCAAAACCTAAGGAAATCAACAACGGCCAAGGTACGTTTGGAAGAAGATCGCGAATCGCGAAAAGCGTCCCATGGACCCGACCAATCCGATCGCAAATCCTCTTTCGATAACCGCCGAGACAGACATCATCACCCCTACCCTCGTAATCAAAACGAGCAGAGCCAGGTAAACTCCTTCCAAGACAGGTCTCAAGACTGGAGAGATGGTCTGACGCTGCCTCCTAGGGTTCAATCTTACAACTTCAGTGTTTCTGTGTCGGAGCTCGTCAAGAGTTTCGATAAATATGGAAAAGAAGTAAGATGGCCCCGAAAGAGCGACCGATCGGACGTCAAAAAGGACATGAGCAGGTGGTGCGAATTCCACGATGACCATGGTCACTCGACGGACGAATGCATCGCCTTACGCAAAGAGGTCGCCAGGTTACTTGCGCAAGGTCTCTTACGCGACGTGATCTCGGAACGGGCAAAAGCTACCATGGAGCGACGAGATCAGGTAAAGCAGGATAAACCTCCATCTCATGTCCATACAAAAATTATCAATACCATTCCAGGAGGCTCGGACGTATGTGGAAACACGTACTTCGCAGTCAAAAGACATGCAAGAGAAAGCAAAGGCAGTAAACCCGAGATGCCAGAGCTCAGACAAACCAAGGTCTCCGACCTCCCAACGGTCATGTTCGATGAGTCTGATACCGACGGGTCGGAAAACCATCACGATGGTCTGGTAATCTCTTTGTCTATTGGGAACTGTTTGATACGTAGAGTACTAATTGAAACAGGAAGTTTGACCAATCTCTTGACCTTCGACGCCCTCAAAGGGATCGGTCTGGGCGAAGATGATCTTATCAAGAAATCGACTCCACTAGTCGGATTCAGCGGTGAAGTTAAGCACACTATTGGCGAAATCATTCTTACGACATACGCTGGAGGAGTAAACCAACAGGTGAAATTTTTAGTCCTAGACTGTCCATCTCCCAGTAATTGCATTCTTGGCAGGCCATGGATACACGCAATGAAGGCGTTACCCTCGACGTACCATCAAATCATCAAGTTCCCTACCAAGTGGGGAGTTCAAGAGATCAAGGGAGATCAAAGGATGGCCAAGGAATGCTATGTCGCCTCCATGAAGAGCACGGTCGAGCCCAAGATCGCATAGCAATCACAGCTCGGCGAAGGATCCAATCGATACGTCGAACCAGAGATGGAAAAACTTGACGAGATCGCACTAGATCCTTCAAAGCCAAACCAAACGGTAAGGGTCGGGTCGGACCTAGACGACTCGACCAGACAACAAATATTGGATTTCCTCCGATCTAATGCTGATTGCTTTGCATGGTCACATGAAGATATGGTCGGAATACCTCCAAACATTTTTACTCATAAATTGAATATAGATCCATCTCACCCCCCCTGTAAAGCAGAAGCGCATGAAATTTGCCCCAGAGCGAAATAAGATCGTCGACGACGAAGTTAGAAGCCTACTGGAAACGGGAAAAATAAGAGAAGTCAACTACCCCGAGTGGCTGGCCAACGTGGTTGTGGTCCAAAAGAAAAATGGCAAATGGAGAGTCTACATCGACTTCACCGACCTTAACAAGGCTTGTCCCAAGGACTCCTTCCCACTCCCTCATATCGACGCCATGGTCGACGCGATAGCAGGGCACGAAATGCTATCCTTCATGGACGCGTTCAGTGGCTACAATCAGATCCTCATGAAACCGGAAGACCAAGAGAAAACGGCATTCGTCACAAGCCAATGTATTTATTGTTACAAAGTAATGCCCTTCAGACTAAAAAACGCAGGGGCTACTTATCAACGACTAGTCAACAAGATGTTCAAAGATCAGATTGGAGACACAATGGAAGTCTACATAGATGACATGTTGGTCAAATAAAAAAAAAAGAAGGACCACATCGATCACCTCCGTGACAGCTTCGAGGTACTAAAAAGATATAACATGAAATTGAATCCTATGAAATGCTCTTTCGGAGTGTCATCGGGAAAATTCTTGGGTCCATGGTGACACAAATAGGAATAGAAGCCTGTCCGGAACAGGTCAAAGCCCTCATCAACCTCTGATCCCCTCGATGCGTCAAGAACGTACAAAAGCTGACAAGTCGGATAGCAGCTCTGAATAGATTCATCTCGAAGTCGTCTGACAAGTGCAAACCCTTTTACGATGCTCTCAAGAAGAACAAGTCCTTTCAATGGACAGAAGAACAAGTCCTTTCAAAGGACAGAAGAACATGAAGTCGCGTTCTAGGATTTGAAGAAATACCTGGCCAGTCCCCTGTTGTTGACCAAACCCAAAGACGACGAGCCATTATTGCTGTACCTAGCAGTGTCGGAGTCCGTCGTGAGCACAGTACTGGTCAGAGAAGAAGATGGTAAGCAATCTCCAATCTACTACGTCAGTCGAATGCTACTGCCAGCGGAGACAAGGTACTCGTTGTTGAAAAAACTTGTCCTATCACTAGTAATGGCATCAAATAAACTCAAACCATATTTCGAATCTCATACTATAATTGTCCGTACTAACCATCCCATGAGAGAAATCATGAGGAAACTTGAGTTCACAGGGCGAATGGCCAAATGGGCCATACATCTCAGCGGCTATGACATCGAATACGAGCCCAGGACGGCGATTGTTTTGGGACGAAAAGATCGGACGACCTAAATCGCCTTAGACGGGGTAACCAGTTGACCGGACGATAGGAAACAATCCAAACCAAGTAAATAATAGATAAACAAGAAATAAATATGTAATAGCAAGGCAATTTTATTAGATGTCGTGTGAATCGAATTGAATCATGATACAACTTATCGTAATAAAACCAGAGATCGAGTGGGACTCGACCGGTGACTTGTGAGTGGCGACCGGCAGGGGTTAGACGTAGGTAACCGTTTTTAGAGCTAGATGGGCAGCGAGAGTGCTATTCTGGTGAGTTATCTAAGTAAGAAAGCGTGTGTTTTTGTGTAATCGTGTGTCTTGTGTCTTATCCTCCTCCTCGTCCCAATATGGTAAGTCTTTTACTCTTGTGACCGTTTATGCTTCGGCCGAATATTCCATCTTCAATGCTCGGAGTGATGGTGAAGATTGCGCCATTAAATCTCTGCGTTTATGGTGGTTTGAAGGCAGTGGCCGCTGCGTGATCTAGCATTTAATGCTTGGCGAGATCCTCGCGATCCTGTCGGAAGGCATTCGACCAGAGACGTTTCGTCGGATCCTCTGGGCTTTCTTCTTCAATCTTCCGATTGGCAATGGGCTTGGGCTCGACCGACTTGACCCATCTTCTCTGGAGAATCCAGGCCCAATAATAGCCCCAAGTTGCTATGGGCTTACGGTTTAGGCAAGTTGACCGAAATCCGTGGCAACTTCTCTAGACGCGATCTCCACCTTCTAATTTGGCGCGTTTGCTCAGGGCTACGTGGCGCATGATCGAGGCATGATGCGACGCCTCTGCAGGCCTTCACTTCCCTCCATAAATTCATAGCAGAAGGAATCGATTACTCTTCATCATCTTCCTTTGCAAGTTTCTGGTAAGCCTCTTGGTTTCTCTTGCCATAGCTTTCTGATTTCTCTTAGTCGTAGCTCTTCGATTCTCCTCTTTTCCCATTCTCGAAATGGTTTCTCTCGAGGCTTCTGAGTCGTCGAAGACTCTCTCCGATTCTCGTGAAGGCGAAGCTCCTCCTCGTTTTATTTTAAAGGAGTCGGATGCGTTGGTTAGCACTATGTCCCAGGCGGAACTGGATCAGGTGCTCCAAGTCAGAGGTTTTCCGCCGGAAATGGTTGCCAGGCTGCCTCACCCAGACGAGAGGGCCGATGCTCGCTATGAGGGATGGGTTTGCTTCTACTCTTACCCGTTTAGAATAGGGCATAGGTTTCCTTTTTTTTTTCCTTGTCAGGGACTTCTTAGCTATGTTGACGCTGGCGCCATGTCAAGTAATGCCTCAGGCGTGGAGAGTACTTAGGGTTTTAGACCTTGTGAATGTTCAAACTGGGGCTGATTTTGACTTCAACGCCCTGTGGTACAACTACTTCGTAGGATCGAAGAGTTCCTGTCGCGTTCAGTTGCGTGTCCGACCTGGTCGGAAGCCCTTGGTGCAGAGCCCTGATGTTAACGACCGCGGATGGGGGTCGAAGTTCTTTTTTGTCGAACGCTCTTCTCTAGAGAAGGTAGGAGAATGTCCTTTTCTGTTGACGGAGTGGCGAGTCGATAGTATGTACTTGTCTTTTCTTTCGTGTATTTGTGTGTCTTAACTCTTGCTTTAATTTTTCTTTTTTGTAGTCCCCGAACCAGAGGATCTAGAAGTGAGTAGCCGATCAGAGGGCTTGTCAAAGATTGTGCTTGAGATTCCCGCGTCTGAAAGGAAATTTGTGAACGTCAACTTGTTGGCGATGACTCCTGCCTCACAAGAAGATATGTCGAATGTTTCTTCATCTCGTGCGAAAGGTAGACTTTCGGCTTTAGGAGTCTTTTTATTGTTTCTCACTTTGTCGTGTACTTTAGGATTTCTCCTTTTTTGTTGTCCTGTCGTGTCAGGTTCCCCTGGTGCTCGGTCGAGTGGTCGCCTGAGGGTGGCGTCGGGAAAAAGCTTGATTGAGCAGAGGAAAGCAGCAGCCAAGGCGGCGTCGAGCAAACCGGCTCTGATTGACTTGACGACTACGGTTAAAGCTGGCTCTAAGAGGAAAGCGAGCGCTCGTCCTGATGATGTCAAGGCGGAGGACGTCCCTAAGAAGAAAGGCGCGACCGCCGAAGGGGTCGGCAAGATCGGTGCCGTAGGGCCGTCGATCGTTGATCTTTTTCGCACTCAAGACCCGACTTTGAAGTTGGAAGTTTAAGGACGTCTCCCCTTTGGACTGTATTGGTAAAGCGGGCAGTTCCGCGTGGAGGGTGTGTTGCCCTTTGTTTTGTGCGTTTTTGTATTTCTTTTGTTCGACTGTGTTTTCTGAGTCGTGTGTTTGTGTTGTCGTATGCCTTTTTGTCAGGCTTTTCAATACTTCTTGGGAGCTTACTCCGGTGTCCAGGCGATGCTTGTCAAGGCTGAGGACAGGGCTGCTAGGTCAGAGTCCGACCTTGCCTCTTTAAGGACCAAGCTAGAGGGAGCGGAGAGTCGCTGTCGTGAGACTGAGCGTCGTCTCACCAGGGAGTTGAAGAGCTGTCAAGGGGAGCTGGTCGCATGTCAGAGGGGGTTTGAAGAGTGCAAGGCAGGCATTGAGGAGGAAGTGAAGCGGGCTCGGATTGCCGACGGTCAGATTATTGGCGACGTTGGGGCCTTCTACGCGGTGAAATCGCGCATCGAGATGATTGAAGAGTTCAACGAGGGCAAGCATGAGCTCTGGGACCTGAAGGCGGAGAAGGAGACTTTGGACTCCATGTTTCCAAAGGGCGATCCTGGTCAGGAGATGTTCTGCTTGGCCGGCGTCGGAGAAGAGGCTGTGGATGAAGGTGCCGATGAGGACGAAGCTCATTCTGGCGATGCTAAGCCGACCGACGAGATAGCCCCATTGGGGCCAGCCCTTGCCGAAGGTAACGTTGTTGTTCCCGATGCTTGACTTTGTTTGTCCCACTTGTGTGTGGGTTTAGACATTTGGTGCCTTTGGATAATGTATGTTTTGGCGACCCGTCCACCATCGCGGGTCGCAGAATATTTCTGTTTGATGAAGTCCTACAAATGTATAGGCAGACAATGTGGTTTGGCGACCCGTCCGCCATCACGGGTCGCATATTTATAAAAATGCTTTTTATTTTGCTGCAAATGCGTTTTTACATGTAAAATTGCATGCTAGTTTGTTTCGTACATGTTCGTCGAACTTTCGAGGAAGTTGTCGACGACGTTTAGTATGTCGTATATGTCGGTTTCACCCATGTGCTCCGTCGAGTGGGGTTTCACCGTGTGTATGTATGTAGAGCAGGCCTGCGATGTGTTTGTGTATGTGTTAGTCATGACATTATGCCGGGGAGGTAAGCAATATATAATAAGGTGTTTGTTCCTTATGTTTAATTGCGTGAATGTAATAAGGTATTGTACCTTATGTTTTGTATAAGGCAGACGGTGTGCCGACGTGTCTGTGTTGTCATCTCCCCATAATCCGATCGATCGTGTAATATAAGCGCTATATGCGGATGACAGGATCCATTTGTGGACGACTGGGTCCATTTGCGGACGACGGGGTCCAATGTAAATGTTGTTCTGCATTTGTGTTTTTGTAAGGAGGAAATCCTCTCTTAGTGTCAGATGATGACATGTAAAAGAAAGTAGCGATGTATATGCGATGGCATGCGATATGTATGCGACAGATGGTAATGTATATACGATAGCATGCAATATATATGCGACAGATGGCAATGTATATACGATAGCATGCGATATATATGCGACAGATGGTAATGTATATATGATAGCATGCGATAGGTAGCAATGTATATGCGATGTATAGAGTTTTGCGTGATGTTTTTACCTTATCGGTTCAGAAATGGTATAGCTTGAGATGTGCTGCGTTCCAACTCCTCGGGATTAGTTGTCCGTCTTTGTCTTCTAACTGATATGCTCCTTGTCCGACCACTTCGGTGATCAAGTAAGGTCCTTCCCATTGTGGTGCTAGCTTTCCGTCGGATGGGTTCTTGGTGTTCTGGAATGTTTTCCTTAAGACCCAGTCTCCGACCTTGAATGCCTTAATTCGAACGTTCTTGTTGTAGCTCCTTGCGACTTGTTGTTGGAACCTGACCATCCTGATTCGGGCTTTCTCTCTGATCTCGTCCGTTGTGTCTAGATTGTGTGCTAGTTCGACGTCGTTTTGTTCAATTGTCTGAAGGTTGTAGCGAGCAGTCGGAACCAGTAACTCAGCCGGGATGACCGCCTCACTCCCGTAGACGAGAGAGAAAGGCGATTGCTCGGTCGCGTTCTTTGGAGTAGTCCTGTCGGACCAGAGAATAAGTGGGAGTTCGTCTGCCCATTTGTCTTTAGCCCCGGTGAGGCATTTCTTGAGGTTGTTGATAATGATTTTGTTGCTGGATTCGGCTTGTCCGTTGGATTGTGGATACCGAGGTGTGGATGTGACCAACTTGATGTTCCATTGGTCGCAAAAGGCTCTAGTCTTATGACTGATGAACTGGGAACCGTTGTCGCACACGATTTCTGATGGGACGCCAAATCTGCACAAGATATTGCGTTTTATGAATGAAATGACGTGTTGATCCTTTACCTCTCTGTAAGCCTCGGCTTCGATCCATTTGGAGAAGTAGTCCGTCATGGCAAGGAAAAAGACTCTTTGACCCGACGCGGGAGGAAGCTTTTCGACAATGTCCATTCCCCATCTCATAAAGGGCCATGGAGCCAGGGTCGGATGGAGGAGCTCTGAAGGCTGACGATGGACGGGTGCGTATCGCTGACAGGCGTCGCACTTCTTGGTGTATTCCATGGCGTCTTTGTTCATTGTTGGCCAATAGTACCCGTTTCGTAGGGCCTTTCCTGAGAGGCTTCTCCCGCCAGTGTGGTTGCCACACTCTCCTTCGTGTAATGATTGCAAGATACGTCTGACTTCTGGAGTCTTAAGGCATCGTAGGAGTAGCCCTGTAATAGATTTTTTGTACAAGATGTCATCAATGATATCATAAGAGAGTGCTTGTACCTTGAGCCTTTTTGCTTCTATCTTGTCGTCGGGTAGAATTCCATCTTTTAACCACCTGATGTAAGGTAGCATCCAATCGTCATCGGCGTCGATGATGTCCTCTTCGGGTCGGTCGCCTATTTCTATGGCGACGAGTTCTTCAAGTGATGTGGTTAACTTGACGGATGTCCTTGGGACAGCTGGCGTCATGATGTGGGCCAATGGTATATGTGGAAATTCTTTCGGGTCTAGGACGGATCCTAGATTGGCGAGTGCGTCAGCTTGGGAGTTAAGGTCCCTGGGTACCTGTCGGATGTTGAATGTCTGGAATTGTCCGATTAGTTTCCTGGCTACCTCCAGGTAGGCTACCATTCTGGTATCCTTGGCGTTGTACGACCCTTGTATCTGGTTTACGACCAGCAGGGAGTCGCAGACGACTTCGATCTCTCGGACCCCTAGATCATGAGCCAGGATGAGTCTGAATATGAGTGCTTCGTATTCAGCTTCGTTGTTAGTTGCATCCCACTCACATCTGACGGCTTGAGCTATCTTGTCTCCTTGTGGTGATTTCAGCACGACCCCAAGCCCCGATCCTCTGGCGTTCGACGCCCCATCTGTGTGGAGCTCCCATGTACATGTCTCGTCTGTCATGAGTAGTTGTGTCGCTTCTTTAGCGGCTTCTTGCTCTAGGGTCGGACTGAAATCGGCCACAAAGTCGGCTAAGGCTTGCGACTTGATCGCCGTCCTAGGCTCGTACTCGATGTCGTAACCACTGAGGTGTATGGCCCATTTGGTCATTCTTCCTGTGAACTCGGGTTTCCTCATGATAGCCCTCATGGGATGATTAGTGCGCACAGTGATAGTATGGGATTCAAAGTATGGTTTGAGCTTGTTCTAAGCCATTACTAATGATAATACGAGTTTTTCAAGTGACGAATACCTCGTTTCGGCTGATAATAGCGTCCGACTGACATAGTATATTGGCGACTATTTGCCATCTTCTTCTCTGACCAGTACACCGCTTATGGCCGATTCCGACACTACAAGATAAAGAAATAAGGGCTCGTCGCCTTTAGGTTTGGTTAGTAACATAGGACTGGCTAGATAGTCCTTGAGGTTCTGAAATGCTGCTTCATGTTCCTCCGTCCATTGAAAGGACTTATTTTTCTTGAGTGCGTCGTGGAATGGTTTGCACTTGTCGGATGATTTGGAGATGAACCTGTTCAGAGCTGTTATCCGACATGTGAGCTTCTGTACATCTTTGATGCATCGGGGGGATCGGAGGTTGATGAGAGCCTTGATCTGTTTCGGGCTGGCCTCTATTCCTCTTTGTGTCACCATATATCCTAAGAACTTCCCTGACGACACTCCGAAGGAGCACTTAGTAGGGTTTAGTTTCATATTGTACCTTTTGAGTACCTCGAAGTTGTCGCGTAGGTGGTCGATGTGATCTTCTTTCTTTTTGGACTTGACCAACATGTCGTCGATATAGACTTCCATTGTGTCTCTGATTTGGTCTTTGAACATTTTGTTGACCAATCGTTGGTATATAGCCCCTGCATTTTTCAGACCAAAGGGCATTACTTTGTAGCAATAGATACCTTGACTGGTGATGAACGCTGTTTTTTCTTGATTGTCGGGATCCATAAGGATTTGATTGTAGTCACTGAAGGCGTCCATGAAGGTGAGCATTTTGTGCCCTGCTGTGGCGTCGACCATAGCGTCGATGTGAGGTAGAGGAAATGAATCTTTGGGACAAGCCTTGTTGAGGTCTGTGAAGTCGATGCAGACTCTCCATTTGCCGTTCTTCTTCTGGACCATGACCACGTTGGCCAGCCATTCAGGGTAGTGGACTTCCCTGATTTTTCTGGTTTCCAATAAGCTTTTGACTTCGTTGTCGATTATTTTGTTCCGCTCGGGGGCGAATTTCCTGCGTTTTTGCTTGACAGGGGGATGAGATGGATCCACATTTAATTTATGAGTAATAATGTTGGGAGATATCCCGACCATATCCTCATGTGACCATGCGAAACAGTCGGCATTGGTCCTGAGAAAGTCGAGAAGCTGTTGTCTGGTCGAATCGTCCAGGTCCGACCCGACCCTTACCGTTTGGTTTGGCTTTGAAGGGTCTAGTGCGATCCCGTCGAGTTTCTCCATTTCTGGTTCAACGTATCGACTAGGTCCTTTGCCAATCTGTGGTTGCTATGCGATCTTGTGTTCGACCACGTTCTTCATGGAAGCGACGTAGCATTCCTTTGCGGTCCTTTGATCTCCTTTGATTTCTTGGACTCCCCACTCGGTGGAGAATTTGATGACTTGATGATATGTTGAAGGTACTGCCTTCATAGCGTGTATCCACGGCCTGCCAAGAATACAATTGTAGGGAGACGGACAGTCTAGGACTAAGAATTTAACCTGTCGGTTGATTCCTCCAGCGTATGTGGTCAGAATGATTTCGCCAGTCGTGTGCTTAACCTCACCGCTGAACCCGACCAGTGGGGTCGATTTCTTGATTAGGTCATTCTCAGTCAGACACATTTCTTTGAGAGCGTCGAGGGTCAAGAGGTTTGTCGAACTTCCTGTATCGATTAGTACTCTCCGGATTAAGCAATTACCAATGGACAAAGAGATTACCAGACCGTCATGGTGACTATCCGACCCGTCGGAGTCGGATTCGTCGAATGTGACCTTCGGAAGGTTAGATGCCCTCCTTGGTTTGAATTCCGATGCTTCGGTCTTGTCGCCTTTGCTTTCCTTGGCGTGTCGCTTAGTCGCGGAGTACGTGTTCCTGCATATGTCGGATCCACCTGAAATGGTATTGACAATTTTCGTACGGATAGGAGATGGGGGTTTGTTCTGTTTTACCTAATCTCGGCGTTCCATGGTGGCTTTTGCCCGTTCTGAGATGACGTCGTGTAACAGCCCCTGTGATAGCAGCCTAGCGACCTCCTTTCGTAGGGCGATGCACTCGTCGGTCGAATGACCATGGTCGTCGTGGAATTCACACCATCGACTCATGTCCTTCTTGACGTCCGGTCGGTCACTCTTTCGGGGCCATCTTAAGTCTTTTCCATACTTGTCGAAACTCTTGACGAGCTCCGACACGGAAACGTTAAAGTTATAAGACTGGATCCTAGGAGGCAACACATAACCGTCTCTCCATTCTTGTGACCTGTCTTGGAAAGAATTTACCTGATTTGCTTCGTTTCGATTACGAGAATAGGGATGTGGACATCTGTCCCGACGATTGTCGGAGGAATGTTTGCGATCGGATGGATCGGGTCCGCGTGAGGCTTTACGTGACTCACGGTCCTCTTCCAGCCTTACCTCGGTCATAGTTTTGGCCTGAACATCTTCGAAACTTTTGTAGGGATACTTGGTAATCTCGTCGTAGAGATTGCTGTCTTTGACCAGGCCTTGTCGGAATGCTTCGATAAATGTTATGACGTCACAGTGGGGGATTCCCACTTTCTCTTTGTTGTACCTGTTAAGATAATTTCGGAGAGGTTCATTGTACCTTTGTGTGACTCGGTAGAGGTCACTCGATTGTTTCTCATGCTTCCGACTGCTGGCGAACTAGCTCTTAAAAGAATTGACCAGATCCGCGAATGATGCGATCGTTCCCTGAGGCAAACGCATAAACCAAGTTAGTGCGGGACCCGCGAGGGTTGTGCCAAAGCTTTTGCACATGACGGCCTCGCGGCTCTCCCTTGAAACAGATGCAGCCATTAGTTTTTGTTTATAGAGAGAGATATGGTCATCTGGATCGGTGGTGCCGTCGAACGTCGCCATGTTGGGGAGATGGAACTTCTTGGGGATCTCGACCCTTGCAATTTCTTTGACGAACGGGGATTCTTCGAATTCGCCGGACGCTTCTCTCTCGATCGGTTGCGGGACTCCTGGGAGCATGTTGAAGCGATCATCGATCGTCTTCATATGTCGGTCGAGCGTCTGCTGGAAAAGAGCCATGATATCTGGCGGATTGGCAACATGTGGTTCGTCGATTCGGGGCCCAACATACCCGATCGGTGTGGAAAAGGTGACATGGTTAGTTGAAAATGGACTAGCGAAAGGAGTTCGAGACGTACCCTCAGTGTGTCCAGGACGTTGTATGCTCGGAGGCGTTGGCTCGATGTTGTCCATGTCGAGGCGTGTTCAGACGCCGCCGTGGACGGGCGCGTTCCTAGATCCCGAAGCCCCTGATTGTACCTGCGACTTAAGAGACTCATTTTCACGAGTTAGTTGCGCGATCTCGGCTTCGGATTGGGTTGACAAAACGACTAGGGCTTCGGTTTTTTGACGTTGTTGGGCTAGTTCCTCTTGAAGGGCGGCCATTTTTTGAGAGAGTTCTTGGAACTGGGTTAGAGTAGGATTTTCGGTTGGGTTTTCTGTAGTTTGGGTTTCGTCTTCGAGACGTGGTTCTTGATTGTCAGTAGAAGGATCGATAGTCATGGTTGGAAAGTTTCGGAAGGATGATCGGCAAGCTGCCCCACGGTGGGTGCCAAATTGTTTTGGGACGAAAAGATCGAACGACCTAAATCGCCTTAGACGGGGTAACCAGTCGACCGGACGATAGGAAACAATCCAAACCAAGTAAATAATAGATAAACAAGAAATAAATATGTAATAGCAAGGCAATTTTATTAGATGTCGTGTGAATCGGATTGAATCATGATACAACTTATCGTAATAAAACCAGAGATCGAGTAGGACTCGACCGGTGACTTGTGAGTGGCGACCGGCAGGGGTCAGACGTAGGTAACCGTTTTTAGAGCTAGATGGGCAGCGAGAGTGCTATTCTGGTGAGTTATCTGAGTAAGAAAGCGTGTGTTTTTGTGTAATCGTGTGTCTTGTGTCTTATCCTCCTCGTCGTCCCTATATGGTAAGTCTTTTACTCTTGTGACCGTTTATGCTTCGGCCGAATATTCCATCTTCAATGCTCGGAGTGATGGTGAAGATTGCGCCATTAAATCTCTGCGTTTATGGTGGTTTGAAGGCAGTGGCCGTTGCGTGATCTAGCATTTAATGCTTGGCGAGATCCTCGCGATCCTGTCGGAAGGCATTCGACTTGAGACGTTTCGTCGGATCCTCTGGGCTTTCTTCTTCGATCTTCCGATTGGCAATGGGGTTGGGCTCGACCGACTTGACCCATCTTCTCTGGAGAATCCAGGCCCAACAGCGATCAAGTCGCAAGCCTTGGCTGATTTTGTGGCAGACTTCAGCCCGACCCTAGAACAAGATATCGTCAAAGAAGCAACACAGTTACTCGCGACGGAGGAAACAGGTAAATGGGAACTCCACACTGACGGTGCGTCGAACGCTAGAGGATCAAGGCTAGGAGTCGTGCTGAAATCACCACAAGGGGACTGTTGGGCCCATCATCCTCCAAGGAAATCAAACGAGCAAGCTGGGCCCAGGTCCAAACGAAATCAAAGTCCAAGAGAGAACGGAAAGAAGCGTCGGACACCCTACAGACGAGTAGCACCCGACCAGCTCCGAGGATCTCGCTCGAGCATTAAATGTCTGATTGAAGGTAACGGCCACAGCATTCAACACAGAGATTATGACGGCAATTAAGGGCAAATCCCAACGATCTTGCCCAGAATTAAAGCACGAAATATTGCCAACGATGGATAATGGTCGGAAGGGAAAAGTTGCCATATATGGACCTCGATCGGGCAGGCAAAGAGACACACGATTACAATACCACATCCGCTGATTTACTCTGAAGAAAAACAAAGGAACACACTGATTCTAGCTTACTCTTCATGAAACATCGCTCAATCCCCACCCGTCGAGCCCCAGAGTCACCGGTCAGACCAGATCCGATCTCTCGTCCTCCAAGGATAAGTTGTAATTTGATCCGGCTCAATCGTCAATATATCAATAAAATCACTTTGATTTCTCGTATTTATTCTTTATTGGTTGATTGTCTATTTAGATTGGTTTGATATCTATAATCCGATCAACTAGTTACCCCGTCTAAGGCGATTTAGGTCGTTTGATCTTTTTGCCCCAAAACAATTTGGCGCCCACCGTGGGGCAACTTGCCGATCACCATCTTGAAATCTCCCAACCATGACTATTAACCCACCTACCAACACCGAGGAACCACGTCTCGAAGACAACTCCCAAGCTCAAGGAAACACGACCGACAATCCTACTCCAACCCAGTTCCAAGAGCTTGCCCAAAAAATGACTGCCCTCCAAGAGGAACTTGCCCAGCAACGCCAAAAGACCGAAGCCTTAGATACCTTATCCACCCAATCTGAGGCCGAGATCACGCAACTAACCCGTGAAAATGAGTCTCTTAAGTCGCAGGTACAATCGATGTCTTCTGGATCTAGGCGCATGCCCTTCCACAACAGTGTCCAGACACGTCTCGATATGGATGATGTCGAACTGACCCCTCCGAGCGTGCGACGACCTGGACACACAGAGGGTATATCTCGAACTCCTTTGGCTAATCCATTTTCGACTAACAATGCTACTTTCTCCACACCGATCGGGTCGGCAGGGACCCTAATCGACGAACCACAGGTTACCAATCCTCCCGACATCTTAGCTCTCGTCCAGCAGACGCTCAACCAACACATGAAGATGCTCGACGATCGCATCGCTAGGATTCCCGGAGTCCCACAGCTGATCGAGAAGAAAGCGTCAGGCGGATTCGAAGAATCTCCGTTTGTCGGAGAAATTGCTAGGGTCGAGATCCCAAAGAATTTCCATCTCCCCACCATGGCGACGTTCGACGGCACCAACGACCCAGATGACCACATTTCTCTCTATAAACAAAAATTGATGACTGCATCCGTTCCAAGGGAGAGCCGCGAGGCTGTCATGTGCAAAGGCTTTGGCACGACCCTCGCGGGCCCCGCACTAACTTGGTTTATGCGTTTGCCTCAGGGAATGATTGCATCGTTCGCAGACCTGGTCAACTCTTTCAAAAGCCAATTCGCTAGCAGCCGGAGGCTCGAAAGACAATCGAGCGACCTCTACCGGATCACCCAAAGGTATAACGAACCTCTCCGAAGTTATCTTAACAGGTACAATAAGGAGAAAGTCGCGATCCCCCATTGCGACATCACCACCTCCATCGAAGCCTTCCGACAAGGATTGATCAAAGACAGCAACCTCTACAACGAGATCACCAAGTACCCGTGCAGAAGCTTCGAAGATGTCCAGGCCAAAACCATGGCCGAGGTGCGATTGGAAGAAGACCGTGAGTCGCGAAAAGCCTCTCATGGACCTGATCAATCTGATCGCAAATCCTCCTTCGACAACCGTCGAGACAGACGCCATCATCCCTATCCTCGTAACCGAAGCGAGCAAAATCAGGTAAACTCTTTCCAAGACAGGTCTCAAGACTGGAGAGACGGTTCGACGTTGCCTCCCAGGGTTCAATCTTACAACCTTAACGTTTCCGTGTTGGAGCTCGTCAAGAGTTTCGACAAATATGGAAAAGAGGTAAGATGGCCCCGAAAGAGCGACCGACCGTACGTCAAAAAGGACAAAAGCCGATGGTGCGAATTCCACAGTGACTACAGTCACTCGACAGACGAGTGCATCGCCCTGCGAAAAGAGGTCGCAAGATTTCTCGCGCAGGGGCTCCTACGCGACGTAATCTCGGAGCGAGCCAAAGCCACCATGGAACGACGAGATCAGGTAAAACAAGACAAACCTCCGTCTCCTGTTCATACAAAGATTGTCAACACTATTTCAGGTGGTTCGGACGTATGTGGAAACACATACTCAGCGGCCAAGCGACATGCAAAGGAAAGCAAGGGCGATAGGCCCGAAGCGCCAGAATTCAAGCCAAACAAGGTCTCCGATCTCCCGACGGTCACATTCGACGAATCTGACGCCGACGGATCGGAGAGTCATCACGATGGTCTGGTAATCTCTTTGTCTATTGGGAATTGTTTGATACGAAGAGTACTAATCGATACAGGGAGTTTGACCAACCTCTTGACCTTCGATGCCCTCAAAGGGATGGGTCTGGGTGAGGACGACCTGATCAAGAAATCGACCCCGCTGGTCGGGTTTAGTGGCGAGGTTAAGCACACTATCGGCGAAATCATTCTCACAACGTACGCCGGAGGAGTCAACCAACAGGTGAAATTCCTAGTCCTAGATTGCCTGTCTCCCTATAATTGCATTCTTGGCAGGCCATGGATACACGCTATGAAGGCGGTACCTTCGACGTACCATCAAGTCATCAAGTTCCCTACCAAGTGGGGAGTCCAAGAAATCAAGGGAGACTAGAGGGCAGCCAAGGAATGCTACATCGCCTCCATGAAAAGCGTCGTCGAGCATAAGGCCGCATAGCAATCACAGAGTGGCGAGGGACCTAGTCGATACATCGAACCAGAAATGGAAAAACTCGACGAAATTGTGCTAGATCCTTCAAGGCCAAACCAAACGGTAAGGGTCGGGTCGGATTTGAACGACTCGACCAGACAACAAATTCTTGATTTTCTCAGATCCAATACTGATTGTTTTGCATGGTCACACGAGGACATGGTCGGTATATCTCCGAACATTATTACTCATAAGTTGAATGTAGATCCCTCTCACCCCTCTGTGAAGCAAAAACGCAGGAAGTTCGCCTCAGAGCGAAACAAGATAGTCGACGACGAAGTCAAGAGCTTGTTAGAAACAGGGAAGATAAGGGAAGTCCACTATCCCGACTGGCTGGCCAATGCAGTCGTAGTTCAAAAGAAGAATGGCAAGTGGAGAGTCTGCATCGATTTCACCGATCTCAACAAAGCTTGTCCTAAAGACTCGTTTCCACTCCCCCACATCGATGCCATGGTCGACGCAACGGCGGGACACGAAATGTTAACCTTCATGGACGCGTTCAGTGGCTACAATCAAATCCTCATGGAGCCCGAGGACCAAGAGAAGACGGCATTCATCACAAGCCAAGGTATCTATTGTTACAAAGTAATGCCCTTCGGACTAAAAAATGCAGGGGCTACCTACCACCGACTGGTCAACAAGATGTTTAAAGACCAGATCGGGGACACGATGGAAGTCTACATAGACGACATGCTGGTCAAGTCAAAGAAGAAGGAAGATCATATTGACCACCTTCGCGACAGCTTTGAGGTACTAAAAAGATACAACATGAAATTGAATCCTATGAAGTGTTCTTTCGGGATGTCGTCAGGAAAATTCCTAGGGTACATGGTGACGCAAAGAGGAATAGAAGCTAGCCCAGAACAGGTCAAGGCCCTCATCAACCTCCGATCCCCCCGATGCGTCAAGGACGTGCAAAAACTGACAGGTCGGATATCAGCTCTGAACAGATTCATCTCAAAGTCATCCGACAAATGTAAACCCTTTCACGACGCTCTCAAGAAGAACAAATCCTTTCAATGGACGGAAGAGCACGAAGCTGCGTTTCAGAACCTAAAGGAATATCTTGCCAGTCCCATATTACTGACCAAGCCCAAAGACGACGAGCCATTATTGCTATATCTAGCAGTGTCGGAGTCAGCTGTGAGCGCAGTACTGATCAGAGAAGAGGATGGAAAGCAATCGCCAATATACTGCGTCAGTCGAACGCTACTACCAGCGGAAACAAGGTACTCGTCGCTTGAAAAACTTGTACTATCATTGGTAATGGCCTCGAACAAGCTCAAACCTTATTTCGAATCCCACACTATAATTGTCCCTACTAATCATCCCATGAGAGCGATCATGAGGAAACCTGAGTTCACAGGACGAATGACCAAATGGGCCATACACCTTAGCGGCTACGACATCGAGTACGAGCCCAGAACGGCGATCAAGTCGCATGCCTTGGCTGACTTTGTGGCAGACTTCAGCCCGACCCTAGAACAAGAAGTCGCTAAAGAGGCAGCACAATTGCTCGCGACGGAGGAAACAGGTCAATGGGAACTCCATACCGACGGCGCGTCGAACACCAGAGGATCGGGGCTAGGGGTCGTGCTGAAATCGCCACAAGGGGACAAGATAGCCCATGCCGTGAGGTGCGAATGGAACACGACCAACAATGAAGCTGAATACGAGGCACTCATATTCGGACTCATCTTGGCCCGTGACCTAGGAATTCAAGAGATCGAAGTCATCTGCGACTCCCTCCTGGTCGTAAACCAAGTACAAGGGTCATACAATGCAAAAGACGTCGGAATGATAGCCTACCTGGAAGTAGCTAAAAAGCTGATCAACCAATTCCAAACATTCGACATCAGACATGTACCAAGAGATCTTAATTCTCAAGATGACGCACTCGCCAATCTAGGTTCCATCTTGGATCCAAAGGAATTTCTCATACATCCCGTTGGCACACATCATGACGCCAGCCGTCCCGAGAACATCCAGTGAGTCAACTACACCATTAGAGGAACTTGTCGCGATGGAGATAGGCGACCGACCAGAAGAAGACGTTGTCAACACCCATGACGACTGGACACTGCCTTACATCGAATGGCTAAGAGACGGCATCCTGCCCAATGACAAAATAGAAGCAAAAAGGCTAAAGGTACAAACACTCTCTTTCGATTTCATAGATAACATCTTGTACAAAAGATCTGTCACAGGGATACTCCTACGGTGCCTCAAGACTCCAGAGGTCGGACGTATCCTACAATCGTTACATGAGGGAGAGTGCGGAAACCATACCGGCGGACGAAGCCTCTCCGGAAAAGCCTTGCGAAACGGATACTACTGGCCCACCATGAACAGAGACGCTATGGAATACACTAAGAAGTGCGACGCCTGTCAACGCCATGCACCCGTTCCTTATCAACCTTCGGAGCTCCTCCATCCGACTCTAGCGCCATGGCCCTTTATGAGGTGGGGAATGGACATCGTCGGGAAACTCCCACCTACATCGGGTCAAAGAGTCTTCTTCCTCGCCATGACAGACTACTTCTCCAAATGGATCGAAGTTGAAGCCTACAGAGAGGTAAAAGATCAACACGTCATTTCAATTATAAAACGCAATATCTTGTGCAGATTTGGCGTCCCATTAGAAATCGTGTGCGACAATGGCTCCCAGTTCATTAGCCATAAGACTCGAGCCTTTTGCGACCAATGGGGCATCAAGTTAGTCACCTCCACCCCTCGGTATCCACAATCCAACGCCTACGTCGCCTGCGATCCGACCGGACTCAATCCGAGCCTGCTTCACTTTTTCCTCGACACCTGATTGGCTCTCACTGAGCTCTCTTCAACACGCATCCAAGTCATCTTGGCAGTTCCTCAGCTCCCTGACAAAGCGGCGCTCAGCCTCCCGACAACGACTCTCAGCCCCTTCCAACTTGCTCTTCAAAGACGCGAGATCGAACTCTGACCTAGCAGCCCTGTCCTCGGCCTTAGCGGCCATTGTTTTGACACCGGAATACGCCCCTAAGAGGTACTGAAAAGTCTGGAAGGAAAACAAAGCCAATCAAAAGTTTCAGTCAAAACCACGAAAAGGAAAGAAAAAACACGACAAGGCAACTTACCCTCCACGCGGAGCATCCCGCTTCACCAATGCAGTCCAGGGGAGAGACGTCGTCGACCTCGGATTTCAGAGTCGGGTCCTAGGCGTGGAAGAGGTCAGCAATCGATTGACCAACCGCGTCAATCTTGTCGACTCCTCGAGTAGTCGTCCCCTTCTTCTTTGGAATCTCCGCCGCCTTCGCGTCACCAGAAGAGGCACCCGCCTTCCTCTTCGAGCCAACCTTGGCCTGGAGCATTGTTTTCGCCGGAGTCGATTTACTCGATGAAGCTTTGGCCGCCGCCTTCTTCTGTTCTATCAAGCCCTTCCCGGACACTCCTTTCAGACGAGCACTCGACCGACCGGCCAGAGACGCTAACACGACAGACAATACAAAAATCACAAAGCAGATGACGAAATAAAAAACACAAGTATAACAGAAATCGGAACTCACACTTGACACGAGACGACGAGACAGTTGACATAACGTCTTGGGTAGCAGGGGAGGTCGACAACAAATTGACGTTTGCAAACTTCCTCTCCGACGTAAGGATGCTGAGAATAATCTTCGACAAACCCTTCGATTGAGCGTCAACTTCCAACTCTTCCACCTCAGGAACTACAAAAAAGAAAAGTTAAAACAAGGGGTTAAGACACATAAACAGGCAAAGAGAGGTCAAACACATACTCTTAACTCGCCACTCCGACAACAAGAACGAGCAGTCGCCCCCCTTCTCCAGAGACGAACGCTCGACGAAGAAAAACTTTGACCCCCATCCGCGGTCGTTCACGTCCAGATTGAACACCAGGGGCTTTCGACCCGATCGGATACGCAGCTGGACACGAGAAGAACTCTTCGACCCCAACGAGTAGTTGTACCACAAAGCGTCAAAATTGAAGCCAGTCCCATAATGGACATTCAACAAGTCCAGAACCCTGAGGATTTGCCACGCTTGTGGCATAACTTGACATGGCGCAAGCGCCAGGGTCGCCAAGAAGTCTCTGACGAGAGAGGAGAAGGGAAATTTGTGCCCAATCCTAAATGGGTATGCGTAGAAGCAAACCCATCCTTCATAGCGAGCGTCGGCCCTCTCGTCTGGATGCGGCAGCCTCGCAACCGTCTCTGGAGGAAAGCCTCTGACTCGGAGGATCTGCTCCAATTCCGCTTGCGACAACGTACTCGTCAGAGCATCTATCTCTTTCAGAATGAAAAGGGGGGGGACCTCGTCCTTGCTCGAGTTCGAATGAGTCGCCGACGACTCAGAAGCTTCACTGGAGACCATTTCTAAAACAGAAAGGGGAGGGAATCGAAGAGCAATCTTTGAAGGACTTGAGAAAACCTACCAGATGAATATGCAAAGGGAGAAGATGAAGTCAAATCGGCAAAAGCCTATTTCGAATTTATGGAGGGAGACGGCAGACTTCAGAAACGTCCCATCGTGCCACGCGATTTCCGCCACGTAGCCCTGGTCTGACGCACCAAAACCAGAAGGTGGAGATCGTGTGGTGGAAAGTTGTTTGGACTCTATCCCTTAGCAAGCCTCGAGCCCAAAACAACTTGGGGTTATTGTTGGGCCCATCATCCTCCAAGGAAATCAGCCGAGCAAGTTGGGCCCAGGTCCAAACGAAATCGAAGTCCAAGAGAGAACGGAAAGAAACGTCGGACACCCTGTAGACGAGTAGCACCCGACCAGCTCCGAGGATCTCACTCGAGCATTAAATGCCTGATTGAAGGTAACAACCACAACATTCAACATAGAGATTATGACAGCAATTAAGGGCAAATCCCAACGATCTCGCCCAGAATTAAAGCACGAAATATTGCCAACGATGGATAACGGTCGGAAGGGAAAAGTTGCCATATATGGACCTCGATCGGGCAGGCAAAGAGACACACGATTACAACACCACATCCGCTGATTTACTCTGAAGAAAAACAAAGGAACACACTGATTCTAGCTTACTCTCCACGAAACATCGCTCAATCCCCACCCGTCGAACCCCAGAGTCACCGGTCAGACCAGATCCGATCTCTCGTCCTCCAAGGATAAGTTGTACTTTGATCCGGCTCAATCGTCAATATATCAATAAAATCACATTGCTTTCTCGTATTTCTTCTTTATTGGTTGATTGTCTATTTAGATTGGTTTGATATCTATAATTTGATCGACTAGTTACCCTGTCTAAGGCGATTTAGGTCGTTTGATCTTTTCGCCCCAAAACAGGGACAAGATAGCCCAAGCCGTAAGATGCGAATGAGACGCGACCAACAACGAAGCTGAATACGAAACACTCATATTTGGGCTCATTTTGGCATGTGACCTAGGAGTCCGAGAAATCGAAGTCATCCGCGACTCCTTCTTGGTCGTAAATCAAATACAAGGATCGTACAACGCCAAGGACGACAGAATGATAGCTTATCTGGACGTGGCCAAGAAGCTAATCGACCAATTCCAAACGTTCGACATCAGACAAGTTCCCAGAGATCTCAACGCTCAGGCTGACACACTAGCCAACTTGGGGTCCATCTTGGACCCAAAGGAATTCCCAAACATCCCACTGGCACACATCACAACACCAGTTGTTCCAAAAACACCCAAGGATTTAAGTACACCGTTGGAAGAACTTGTCATGTTGGAGATAGGCAACCGACCAGAAGAAGACATCGTCAACGATCATGACGACTGGACGCTACCTTACATCAAATGGCTAAAAGACGGTATCCTACCCAACGACAAAACGGAAGCAAAAAGGCTAAAGGTACGAGCTCTTTCCTTCGATATTATAAGTGACGTCTTGTTCAAAATATTTGTCACAGGGATACTCCTACGATGCCTCAAGACTCCAGAAGTCAGACGCATCTTACGATCATTACATGAAGGAGAATATGGAAACCACACCGGAGGACGAAGCCTCTCAAGGAAAGCTTTACGAACAGGATACTACTGGCCTACAATGAATAGAGACGCGATGGAGTACACCAGGAAGTGCGACGCCTGCCAATGACACACACACGTTCCACATCGACCCTCAGAATTCCTCCATCCGACTTTGGCACCATGGCCCTTCATGAGATGGGGGATGAACATCATCGGGAAACTCCCACCTGCGTCGGGTCAACGAGTCTTCTTCCTTGCCATGACGGATTATTTTTCCAAATGGGTCGAAGCCGAGGCCTACCGAGAGGTAAAAGATCAACACATCATTTCGTTTATAAAACGCAATATCTTGTGCAGATTTGGCGTCCCATCAGAAATCGTATGCGACAATGGCTCCCAATTCATCAGTCGTAAGACTCGAGCCTTTTGCGACCAGTGGAACATTAGACTGGTCACGTCCACTCCTCGGTATCCACAATCCAACAGACAAGCCGAGTCTAGCAACAAGATCATCATCAACAACCTCAAGAAACGCCTCGCAAGGGCTAAAGGAAAATGGGCAGACGAACTTCCTCTCATCCTCTGGTCCGACAGGACCACCCCAAAGAACGCGACTGGACAATCACCATTCTCACTCGTCTACGGAAGTGAAGCGGTCATTCCCGCCGAATTACTGGTTCCGACAGCCCGTTATAGTCTCCAGACGAATGAACAAAACCACGTCGAGCTAGCGCACAACTTGACACGGTGGATGAGAATAGGGAAACAGCCAGAATTAGAATTGTCAAGTTCCAACAATAGGTCGCAAGAAGTTACAACAAAAACGTTTGAGCCAAAGTCTTCAAAGTTGGCGATTGGGTCCTTAGAAAGACATTCCAGAACACTAAGAATCCGACCGATGGAAAGCTCGCGCCTCAGTAGGAAGGTCCTTATCTCATCAAGGAAGTGGTCGGACAGGGAGCGTACCAGCTGGAGGATAGAGACGGACGGTGTAATATCCCTCAGTTTTTTAATAAGGATATTTGGGAAATTTTCTCAACCTTCGTTCAAATTAATTATTTCGCTTTCAGTGGAGTTCGGATTTTCCGTAACATTCATGATCCCCGAAATAATTCCCTGAGTGGTATAAAATACATTCAATGTATTTTTGGGATTTAGAATATTTGTTTGGAGATAAACATATAATTTTCGGGGTTTAAAAACCCATACCAAAGCCCAATTCTCATATCCCTGCCACGAATTTCCCTCCTCCGGCTAAGCTGCCACGATACTCGCCCATGTGTATGAATCGCCAGGAGCACTTGTCGAAGGGGCTGTTGGACACGCCTTCTCTAGGATGATGAGGACGACCCTCCTCGGGGCTATATAAGAAGCCCGATCTGTGGAGGCTTGAAGACACAAACCTCTCCCGTTCGATCTCCCTCTGCTTCCTCTGCTCGATGTCTCTCCCACCGGCGACGACCCCTGTTTCACCTTCGTCTTTCCCCCGCTGAGTTCTGCTGTGGTGTTGTGGTGCTACTCCTCCCGCTGCTACTGCTGAGCTCCATCCCCGGCGTCGACGAGAAGATCCCCTGGCGAGGAGCCATCGTTCACTGTTGTTGTTGACGCCAAATTACTTCCCGGCGTTGCACTGCTAGTGCTGCTGCGTGTAGACCCCGGCGAAGGAGAGCCACCAGCGACGGAGACGCCACCGATGAGAGCTTCTCTCCGGCGTTGTCTGTTGTTGAAGCCGAGCTCTGTTCCGGCGTTTTGTTGATTTACGTAGGTTGAAGAAGGAGAAATAGGAGGTGGGACCCCTATTTAATATCAGCTTTAAGTTTGGGCGGAAAACCCATTAAACCCTTCCTGTCCAGATTTGATCCTAAATTATTCGAGCGGTATAATTTCGACTCCCTTTTACTCGTATTTTTCTATAGGAAGATTTAATAAATATTTTTATGATTTATAATCATAAAAATTTATTAAATTTAATTCCTTAAGTTCGTCCAGGCAAATTAATTGATAATTAATTAATTTGTTAATTAGAACGTGATTCTCTGGATCGCGTGTGGACTCGTAATCCGTTGGAGATATCTGAAGCTTAAGCCATATCCTCGGAAAGGATATCATCGGTAGTCGTCTCGTCTAGATTCATCGCCGAATCTACTCCAGGTAAGTGGCGGTTCGCTCTTGCTCATCGTTCCATATTTACATTAATTATCAGTTATTTATCTGAGTAATTAATTTGGAATGATTACTGTGTTTGTCTGGAATTGGTTTTATAAACTGTTTTGGAAAATCATATAATAGGTTGTATATCTGCTAGAACGACGCTATTATTGATGATCGCCTTTCGGGCCTTTATGTGGATTTATCCTAAATTATTATTGTGCTATGACTGTAAGTTAGCACGAGTATTTGTAGGAACGCCTGGATCCTGAGAGTTCCATGCGCGTTCCTTTATAACTGTAAGGACGATGAAGACCCAACGATTGTTGAAGTTTGAACTCAGTGAGGTTCATTCTTTTAAAGGGCGAGCAAGACCCTGTGATAGTAGAAGTTTGGACTCTGTGAGGTTCATTCTTTCGATGTAGATTCAGAGGTTTGGACTCGGTGAGGTTCATTCCTTAGATATGGGTCCTGCGTGACAGGGACATATATTAAAAGCTTTTAATGTGTTAATCGTTTTGGAATTAAATAAGATAAGGTGTCCGAGAGCACTTAATTAATATACCTTTGGCGAGTAGTGCAGCTAAGTAAATAGTGTAGCTAGGAAAGCTCGTCTTGACTTTTGATCAGAGTACGTTCTCTTTCCAATCTGGATTCGCTGTAAGCGATGAGGTTGGTCGTGAACCGAAACATCTTAGTCAGTTTTTAAATCATCGTTATGTGGTTCTGTAAGATCCAGACTTGAATGTAGTACGTTCTCCTTCCGATTTGGATTCGCTGTAAGCGGTGAGGTTGGTTGTGAGTCGAAGCATCTCAGTCAGCTTTTAATCGCTGTTGTTTGATTCTGTAAACATTCCAGATTTGTCATATATCCTTAAGACTCAATCTCTTGGAGTCTCTTTCGGGTCGGTCTCTGTGGAGATTCAGTCTTCCAGAGTCGTCTCTTCTGCATATCTCTTGTTGTATTTCAGTAGGAGTGTGAAGGTTGACTATCATACTCGGTTATTATTCGAGGGATGATGAGTTTAAACCTAGCACGACTACTTCGAACCTTCTGCTTTGGTCACTTGCTAGTCTATTCAGTAGACTAACCCACGGTATTTTTATTATCTGCATCGTCATGGTTGGTGCCGTCCGCCCGTTTCGGCACATCAGATAGGTTGCAGGATCCATGAAAGCTAGAACGACTATGAAGATGAACGGTGTTTTGACAATGTTTTAATCAGGCTACGATCTTTGGGCGTTGACTACTGAAGTCAATACTCTTGTAAATTATTTTAAGTCTTCCGCTATATTGTAATAACTCTGTATTTTGTCGCATTTGGAATTGTGTTGAAATTCCGCGACTATGTTTTAAATGAGAGTTATGGTAATTTTGTATCATAATTGTTCTTTATAAATTGTGTTTCAATAGTAAAGCCTGGGGTGGCTTCGGTGTGGAAACCGAGGTCACTGGCGGTAATACATTTCCAAATGAGTTACGATTTGGGGGTGTTACAGACGGTTGAACCCAAGAAGTTGGAATGCGACACATCTGAAGCTATATCACTTCTAGACTAGCAAAGTAAGGCACTAACATTCTTTCACTTGTCATGTGCTATTCGTTGTTACAAACTCAATTCTATTTCATAAACCTGAGTACTCACATCTAGCAAAGACAATTTCCTTGCGATCCTAAGTACAGGACGACATCAACATACACGCTGGATCCAGTCACAAACAAAAGCGCGTACACTACATTTACACGATCGATCGGAACACGGGGAGATGAATACTAAAGGCACGTCGGCACACCGCCTGCCTTATACAATACATAAGGTCAAAACACCTTATTACATCTACGCAATAAAGACATATTGCTTTCCTCCTCGGCATAACACTAAGTCATGACTAAACATAAACATATACATTTGCAGGCCTCCTTTTTTACACGACACGGAAAGCCCTACTCGACGGAGCACACGGGCAAACCCGACACACAAATCAAAGGTGTCACAGCTATCTTCTCTAGAAGAATCCGACAAAACACACGAACACGAAACAAGTTCGACCCTTTGTAAAACAGATTACGTCAATAAAAGTCTAACCTTTTTTTTACATCCATGCGACCCGTGATGGTGGACGGGTCGCCAAAACATATTGTCTGCCTACACACATATAGGACTTCAAGAATCCATAAAAAACACATTCTGCGACCCGCAATGGCGGACGGGTCGCCAAACTAGAAACCATTATACCCACACGCAGGTGGGATCACAAGTCATTTACGAAAGAAGTCAAGAGACAGGGGTCATAGCGTTACCTTTAGTAGGAGCCGGGTTGGAAGAAGGCCGGGGCTCGATCAGCACGGTGTCGCCAGAATGGACCTCGTCTTCACTAGCGCTTTCGTCTGGAGACTCTTCTCCGACGCCGGCCAGCTGGAACAGCTCCGAACCAGGATTCCCCTTCGGAAACAAGGTATCCATGGTCTCCTTCTCCGCCTTCAAGTCCCAGGTCTCTTGTTTGCCCTCCTCAAACTCCTCGATCATCTCGACACGCGACTTCAACACGTAAAAAGCGCCTACGTCGCCTGTGACCCGACCAGCTTCGATCTTAGCCTGCTTCACCTTCTCTTCAACACTTGTCTGGCTCTCGCTGAGCTCCCTCCGACAAACATCCAATTCGTCTTGGCAACTCTTCAGCTCCCTAGCGAAGCGGCGCTCAACGTCCCTAAAGCGGCTCTCGGCTCATTCCACCTTGGTCTTCAAAGACGCCAGGTCGGACTCTGACCTAGCAGCCCTGTCCTCGGCCTTAGCGACCATCTCTTTAACTCTAGAATACGCACCCAAGAGAAACTGAAAAGTCTGGAAAAAAAAAGACAAGATCGGAAAAAAAAACAACCAGTTTACGAGAAAGAAAACGTATAAACTTGAGATCCGACAAGACGACTTACCTTCCACGTAGAACACCTCGCTTCGCCAATACAATCCAAGGGAGAGACGCCATCGACTTCAGACTTCAGAGTCGGGTCTTGAGCATGAAAAAGATCGGCGATCGATCGACCGACCGAGTTGATCTTTTCGACTCCACGAGCGACCATCGACTTCTTCTTCGAAGTGTCCACCACCTTCACGTCGTCAGAAGAAACACCTGTCTTCCTTTTCGAGCCGACTTTGGCTGGAAGCGACGACTCTGCCGATGTCGATTTACTCGACGAGGCCTTGGCCGCCGCCAACCTCTGCTCTATCAGACCCTTCCCAGACACTCCCTTCAAACGTGCACTTGACCGACCAGCTGGAAACGCTGACATATCAGACAAAACGTAAGACGCAAGCACACGACGAAAAGATACACGAGTCGAATAAAAACTTACACTTAACCCGGGATGACGAAAGAGTCGACATGACGTCCTGAGTGGTGGGGGCGACCGACAACAGGTTGAAGTTTACGAATTTCCGCTCCGACGTGGGGATGTCGAGGATAATATTTGTCAGACCTTCCGACTGAGCGTCCACTTCCAACTCCTCAGCTTCAGGGACTACAAAAAAGAAGAGTTAAGCAAAGGGTTAAAACACATAAATGGGCAAAGAGAAGTCGAATACGTACTCTCGACTCGCCACTCCGACAGCAAAAACGAACAATCACCCTCCTTCTCCAGAGACGAAAGCTCGACAAAGAAGAACTTTGATCCCCATCCACGATCGTTTACATCAAGGTTAGCCACCAAGGGCTTTCGACCCGGGCGAATGCGCAACTGGACCCGAAAGGAACTCTTCGACCCCAGAGAGTAATTGTACCACAGGGCGTCGAAATTGAAACCGGTCACAGACTGAGAATTCAACAGATCTAAAACCCTAAGGATCCGCCATGACTGTGGCATGACCTGACACGGCGCAAGGGCCAAAGTCGCTAGAAAATCCCTGACAAGAGGGAAAAACGGAAACGTATGACCTATCCGGAATGGGTAGGCATAGAAACAAACCCATCCCTCATAGCGGGCGTCGGCTCTCTCGTCCGGATGCGGCAACCTCGCGACCGTCTCAGGAAGAAAAACCTCCGACGTGGAGGATCTGCTCTAACTCTGCCTCCGTCAATGTCCCCGTCAGAGCGTCAACCTCCTTCAAAAGGAAAAGGGGGGAGCCTTGTTCCTACTCGAGTTCGAGTGAGTAGCAGACGACTCGGACGAATCACTGGAAACCATTTCCAGAATAGAAAGGGGAGGAAATCGAAAAGCAATTTTTTTGAGAAGCCTAAGAGAGCCTACCAGATCAGAGAGCAAAGGGAGAAGATGAAGCAAAACTGTCAGAACTTAATTTGGATTTATGGAGGGAATCGTCAGGTCGCAGAGACGTCCCATCGTGCTGCAGAATTATCGCCATGTAGCCCTCGCCTGTCGCGCCTAGATCGGAGGGTGGAGATCATGTGGAAGGGAAGTTGTTTGGACTTCCGATTTGCATCTACCTTCAGCCCAAAACAACTTGGGGCTATTGTTGGGCCCAACATGCTCCAAAGGAATCGGTACAAGCAGATTGGGCCAAGGTCCAAGCAAAGAAGAAGGCCGGAAGAGACTAGAGAGAAGCGTCGGACACTCCTCGAATGCATGGGATCCGACCAGCTCCGAAGATTTCGCCTAGAGCATTAATTGCTCAATCAAAGGCAAATGATAAACACATTGAGTACAAGATTGTGATGACATTCAAGAGGGATCCTAGAGATCACGCATGGAATAAATGGAGAATATTACGAAGGTAGTAACAGACGAAAGAAGAAGATACCATAAATAGACCACGAAGAAACGATCGACAAAAAAAAAACAGGTCCTCGAGTAACACTCATTCACTCAGTTCTCGAAAAAGCTTACCAGCACATCCACTCTCACTCGAATCCCCTGGGATACTACCCGATCATAGCCGGTCGAATCATCAGAACCGCCTGTCGAGCAGGACTTGATCCCTTACTCTTCAAGGATAAGTTGTACATTGATCTGATTCTATCATCATTTGATCAATATATCATATTACAATTTTGCATCTATTCTTTACGTGGTTGATTATTTATTTGGTTTGGATTTATTTTATATTATCCGATCGACTCATTACCCCGTCTAAGGCGATTTAGGTCGATCGATCTTTTTGCCCCAAAACAGTTCTCTTGAGATTTGATTAACAAATTGTGAAAGTCCCAGAATCCTTAAACTCCCCGAAGCTCCACCATATGTTTCTTTCTCTTTGATTGTCTTCTCAATATCCTCCTTGTACTTTACAGCCTTTTCCCAGAACTCATCTTGGGTGTCTTGGTCCTCATCTTCTGGTTGTGATTGAGATTATAAACAAATCTTGATATATAACATTTTCTCACACTCGATATTAACTTTGTTCAATACACCATGCTTAGCTAGCTGGGCTGGTGTTTCCTTGATCCTCTTAAGGAACTTTCTAATTTGTAAGGCCATGTCCTCAACATCAGCTATGTAACCCTCAATAAATGTCTTGAGATCATCATTAACTACAACTTCAGTTTGTTCTCCTATTACTGTTGTTTCATGGACCTCTCTCGGATGCCCTTGATCAAGGAATTATGCTCGTTCTCTTGGATATCCTTTCCCAAAACGTCCATGAGTATCTCGTCATCTTCCCTATTCTTCAGCATTTGTGTTGTCTAATTTTTGATTATTGGATATACTCTTTCAATCTCTTTGCCTTTCATTGTGACATGATCATATATACAAACAAATCTGTTAATACACTATATTCATACAAACTCAAGTGTAGTCTAATATGCACACACATGTGTTGTCATATGAACACGCATGTTATTTCTTGTACACACAATGTTATTTTACATGCACACCCACAAATTTATTTTATATGCACAGAAGATAATTTCACACTAGTTATTTGACATGAACACACTAGTTATCTGACATGCACACACTAGTTATTTGACATGCACACACTTGTGTTTTCATATGCACACAATGTTAAATTCACAATCACATTCTTATTTGGCATGCACACAAGTTTATTTCATTTGCACTCAGAAGTTATTTGAGATGTACACACAAGGATATTATACATGCACACACAAGCTAGTTCACATATGCATAAAAGAAATATGAAATAAATAATTTAGTGTTTACCATGAGTATGTATGTACCATCTGCTGTTTTAGACCATGAGATGGTGTTATCTACCAACCGGTCAAGATTTAATGCACTCCAGTTGTAGAGCCTTATTCTTTCAACATCCCCAAGCAGTTCAACTATCACAAAGCTTATTTTCCAGTTTGGCTGGCTTTCAATAACAGTGTTGGCAAAGAGGAGGATAAAGTACCGCTTAAACCAATCATCCCATTCATATGTCATCGTCTTTTCTTTAATGTTTGTGTGCGTTATATACCTCATAGTCTTCCCTTTGAAATCTCCAGCTATCTTTGCTAGGAATTCTACATTTGTCAGTTTATTTGGAAGCTCAATTATGTTGTCACCCTTGGGTATGCCAAGATAGTCATGTGCATCTTGTGTTGTTATCAGAATCTCTTTGGATGCATCCTCTAGCTTTATTGTGCATTTCAATGGGTCAAATGAGCTGGCAAGCCAATAACCAAGTCTTCTAGGCATATTAGTAATCTTCCACTAAAGCAAAGCCTCAAACCCCATATCTATGACAACATGTCTCTGTGTGGGATTGAATCGTTGTTCATCAGCAAAATATCTGACAAGAATATTTGGTGAAGTCCTACAGATCAACCTTGTGTAATCTTTCCTTAGTGTCTGTATGCCCTTCTTCGGAGTTGAAACTAGAATAGTTTTCTTCTTCTCCACTGCCTTCGTTGGACTCAAACCTACAACATTTTTCTTCTTCTTCACTGCCTTCTTCTTTACTGTCTTTATCTTATTTCTATCTTTTTCTTGTTGTCTTGCATGAATTATCTCATCTAGTGTCATATCTTTATCATTATCCTCAGTGTCTCTGAGTACGGCACATGTCATTTTCTTTGCCTTCTTTGTAACCCTAGGGCTTTTAGCAATCCCCTTTGTTTGTGCTTGTTGTTTTCTTTTTCATATGGTCAAAATCAAAGTCAATAGATTATGTAAAGACATGAACATATATTCTAAAATCAAAGCACACAGATTGAAAGTTATTAATTTACCAGCATTTGATTTGGGAGATGTAGCCTTGGTCAGTTCACTATTATCATCTCTTGCTTTTCTTGTTTCCTTTGTTTGTGATAGATAAGATATGGATGTATCTACACAAACAATAGCCAGTGGATTATCTTCTTCCAAGTCTGGATGTATTTTAGCTACAATTGCAAGAGCATTTACAGTTAAATAGTATGCACACAAATATATATTTCAAATGCACACACACACAGTTTCATATGCACACACAAGTATTTTACAAATGCACACACATTTTTTTTATTCTTACAAAAGCTTTCTATATTTTTTGAAATGCACATACATGATGTATCAAAAATGCACACAAAACTATATTTTGAAATCAAACCACACAGATTGGAAGTTATTAATTTACCAGCTTTTGTTGTTGGAGATGGAGCTTTGGTCAGTTCACGATTTTCATTTCTTGCTTTACTTATTGCATCTCTTTGTGAAAGAGTTGTTGGAGATGGAGCTTTGTTTCAAATGCACACACATGAGTTATCAAATGTACAAACAAGTATTTTCCACATGCACACATATATTATTAAAGTCAAAGTAGACATTTCAAGTTATTAATTACCAGGTTTTGGTGATGGTGTTAGGGTTTGGTTTTGTTGATGAATTTCAGTTCTTGCTTTGCTCCTCATCATGCGAAGGAGATGTTGATGTTGATTTTTCACCAATTGTAATTGTTGCATTTTCAAACTCCGTGACAATTTGCTGATTATCTACAATGTAAGATTAAAAATACTTAAATAGATTGAAAATTTGTAACAGTGTATAAAATGCGGTTTTGTTGTAATCACAATTATGCCTTTTAGTATGCACACATACGATCACTCAAATGCACTCACAAGCATTTACAGATGCACACATGTTTTATAATACTCTCACACAAGCTTCTATAGTACGGACAAATAGACTTATTTCACATGCACACACAAACATTAACAGATGCATACATGTTTTATAATACTCTCACAAAAGCTCATATAGTATCAGCCAAACAGTCTTATTTCAAATGCACACACACGATGTCTCAAATGCACACACACAATGTCACAAATGCATCCTAGTTTTTAATATGCACACACGATGACACTAGCTTGTCTACTATGGGCACAATAATTTCTTTCAGATGCACACATACAATGTCTTAAACGCACACACAAGCATTATGCAAACAATGTATTCTTAAAAGCACACACAAGCATTCACTTATGCGAACAATGTATTCTTATACGCACACACAAGCATTCAAAATGGACACATTCAGATGAAATGGACACATAGTTTACTCTTATTTGGTCCTAGGGTTAGGTTTTCGCAAACTAATTGTGTTAATCAACAATATAAATTTCAGACTCTCAAATCGTTTGTTTTTTATGATTTTGGTAGCCAAATATAGTAGAAATTTGATCGAAATTATTCTTCCAGTTGTTTACCTTGCATTTGTGCCTTTTTCGCACTGGTTTTTGCCATTAGAATCGACTGTACTGATTTCGAAGATTAGAACCGCCTTCGTGGAATTGGCTTTGTGGAATAGACTTTGTATCGCCTTCGTGAAAATGCTATGAAATCTCTCTGAATCGCGCGAGAAATGGTGAAGAAAACGATTCGATTGCTTTTGAATTATTTCGTTGATGGTGACTAGAGCAGTTGATGTGATGGCCTCATGGTTACACGTTCTTGAAGGTGCGTCTCTTTTTAGCCGATTTTGGGCTGCTCTGACGCGCGTCTACAGTCCGTTGGATTGTAATGGATCAACGGCTTAGATCTATCCTTAGTCCTCTCCTACAAATCCATCCACACCATATCTAAAAAGGTGCGTGAGTTTCATCTGATTTTATACTGTACTAGTTTAAACCCTCGTGCCATGCACGAGCCGACTTATATTTATGAAAGAAAATTTTAGTATACGAATAAACGTCACATGAATACAAATTAATGACTACGTGATTATAAAAGATAAGATATATATGAAATGATAATATATTGACATGTAGTTATATTAGATTATTTCCAAACATTTACATACTAATAGAAAGAAAGTGATTGGATTTATATAAAACATTATAGGAAAAAATTCACTCGAAAATATGTAAAAATAATGATTATACATGTTACTTAACCAATTCTCAAGAACATTTTTTTTTGTATATTTAGAGTGAAATAGTATCCGAGATTGAAGTTATGAATCGAAATATACTATTTTTTCTTCTTCAATTCAATAGGTTAGTACAATGTTATTTCTCAATCTTTCAACAATATGTTACTGATGATATGTTTAGATCTATATTATTTTTAAAACTTCTTAGTTTGTTGATAAAATATTACTTTTGTTAGCTTTTGTTTTTTTACCTTTTGTAATATACAATTCAGGTTTTAGACACTAAAATGATATTATTGAAAATAAAATCATATTAATTTACTAATTGTTTTATTATTATTATATATATGTTGGGCATTTATATTATTGTAAATATTAATAAACTAAATTAACTCAATTGGAGAATCAAATAAAACCCAATTGAATTATATTTCAAATAGTATATTGATATTTTCATACATATTTTTTATTCATCATCAATTTTTTCAAGTTCATAAATAATTTGTAATTAAATCTTGAAAATGTGAAATCTATCAAGTGGATTTTATTGCTATCAAATTTACGTGAGTTTATTTAAAATTCAAAATGTGAATGCATTGTAAGTAAATAAAAAATCATAAAAATATATGCTATCTAAAGGTTGTTACTAATTAACTTAAGTGGATTCACTAATGTTGTTGCTATGTCAATATACTAATTAACTTACATGGGTTCATTTAATTTGCTATTATTTTGTCACTAATTCGTGATATTTACCAAACAAAATTATTAAAATATATGGTATCTAAAGTTAAGTATATAACCTAACCTTATACAATATTTAATATTTAAATTAATTAATTAAATATTTTTTTGATGATGTAAAATGCCAATTAATATTATTGTTGCATTAACAAAAATATGTGTATCACATTTACATTTTCATCAAATAGAAAATTACGTTAACATTTATTGCAAAAATAAGTTAGTTTGATGAGATTTTGGTCAAGATTTGATAAGATTTTAAAATTTAGAGCTAATTAATTTGAAAATCTTGTTAAGATTTTTTTGTTAATTTATATTTTGCTGATTATTTAATATAATAATTAATAGAGAAAAGGGGAAAAAATTAAAATATTAATAACTTGAGCCTAAAAACACTCTGATGGCTTAAAAAGAGCCAACTTTAATATAGATATTTAGATAGATAAATCTTAACAAAATATGAATCAACAAATCTTCAAAATTTAATGATTTATGTGCGATCTAATCTATTAGTGTCAGCAATTATTTATTATAAAACATTAAAATTTTGAAGATTTGTTGATTCATATTTTGCTAAAATTTATTGGTGTGAATTTTGTTAAGATTTGTTGATTTAATGTTTGCTAAATTATTGCTATAAAAAAATAAGAAAACGAAAAAACAATACTTTAACATATCAGTTTCTCAAGAATGGGTGCTTTTGGATACAAATGATATAACTTCCTGTACGTAAACAATTGTTAAGATGATTTGTTAAAATTTAAAAGTTGAGAAGAAAATGATTTATTATAGATTATTTTATAAAAGATTTGTTACTTAAAAATTTTCTAAATCATTGGTACAATAACGACATAGTGATTTTGATGAAGATTATTTTAAAAAAAAATCTAAGTAAATTTAATTAATGAAAATTAATCTCGCTTTAAAAATATGAGCCTGAAAATAGTGACTCAAAATTAATAGATTTAATATATATATATATAGATAGATTGATAAAATTTCACCTACCCACAAAATTGGTAACACAATATGATATTTATTATTTGTTGAAATATTATAAAAAACCGTTTTGAAAAAGACTAAAAAACCCAAATATAAATCATATAGGCTCCGTTCGGTGGGCATGACCGGAAGTGAGTTGAAGTTGAAGCAAATGCTTCAACTCACACTTCAACTCACTTAAACCCTTATGTGCGATCTAATCTATTAGTGTCAACAATTATTTATTATAAAACATTAAAATTTTGAAGATTTGTTGATTCATATTTTGCTAAGATTTATTGGTGTGAATTTTGTTACGATTTATTGATTTAATGTTTGCTAAATTATTGCTATAAAAAAATAAGAAAACGAAAAAACAATACTTTAACATATCAGTTTCTCAAGAATGGGTGCTTTTGGATACAAATGATATAACTTCCTATACGTAAACAATTGTTAAGATGATTTGTTAAAATTTAAAAGTTGAGAAGAAAATGATTGATTATAGATTATTTTATAAAAGATTTATTACTTTAAAATTTTCTAAATCATTGGTACAATAACGACATAGTGATTTTGATGAAGATTATTTTAAAAAAAAATCTAAGTAAATTTAATTAATGAAAATTAATCTTGCTTTAAAAATATGAGCCTGAAAATAGTGACTCAAAATTAATAGATTTAATATATATAGATAGATTGATAAAATTTCACCTACCCACAAAATTTGTAACACAATATGATATTTATTATTTGTTGAAATATTATACAAAACCGTTTTGAAAAAGACTAAAAAACCCAAATATAAATCATATAGGCTCCGTTCGGTGGGCATGACCGGAAGTGAGTTGAAGTTGAAGCAAATGCTTCAACTCACACTTCAACTCACTTAAACCCTTATGTGCGATCTAATCTATTAGTGTCAACAATTATTTATTATAAAACATTAAAATTTTGAAGATTTGTTGATTCATATTTTGCTAAGATTTATTGGTGTGAATTTTGTTACGATTTATTGATTTAATGTTTGCTAAATTATTGCTATAAAAAAATAAGAAAACGAAAAAACAATACTTTAACATATCAGTTTCTCAAGAATGGGTGCTTTTGGATACAAATGATATAACTTCCTGTACGTAAACAATTGTTAAGATGATTTGTTAAAATTTAAAAGTTGAGAAGAAAATGATTGATTATAGATTATTTTATAAAAGATTTATTACTTTAAAAATTTCTAAATCATTGGTACAATAACGACATAGTGATTTTGATGAAGATTATTTTTTTTTAAAATCTAAGTAAATTTAATTAATGAAAATTAATCTCGCTTTAAAAATATGAGCCTGAAAATAGTGACTCAAAATTAATAGATTTAATATATATAGATAGATTGATAAAATTTCACCTACCCACAAAATTGGTAACACAATATGATATTTATTATTTGTTGAAATATTATACAAAACCGTTTTGAAAAAGACTAAAAAACCCAAATATAAATCATATAGGCTCCGTTCGGTGGGCATGACCGGAAGTGAGTTGAAGTTGAAGCAAATGCTTCAACTCACACTTCAACTCACTTAAACCCTTATGTGCGATCTAATCTATTAGTGTCAACAATTATTTATTATAAAACATTAAAATTTTGAAGATTTGTTGATTCATATTTTGCTAAGATTTATTGGTGTGAATTTTGTTACGATTTATTGATTTAATGTTTGCTAAATTATTGCTATAAAAAAATAAGAAAACGAAAAAACAATACTTTAACATATCAGTTTCTCAAGAATGGGTGCTTTTGGATACAAATGATATAACTTCCTATACGTAAACAATTGTTAAGATGATTTGTTAAAATTTAAAAGTTGAGAAGAAAATGATTGATTATAGATTATTTTATAAAAGATTTATTACTTTAAAATTTTCTAAATCATTGGTACAATAACGACATAGTGATTTTGATGAAGATTATTTAAAAAAAAAATCTAAGTAAATTTAATTAATGAAAATTAATCTTGCTTTAAAAATATGAGCCTGAAAATAGTGACTCAAAATTAATAGATTTAATATATATAGATAGATTGATAAAATTTCACCTACCCACAAAATTGGTAACACAATATGATATTTATTATTTGTTGAAATATTATACAAAACTGTTTTGAAAAAGACTAAAAAACTCAAATATAAATCATATAGGCTCCGTTCGGTGGACATGACCGAAAGTGAGTTGAAATTGAAGCAAATGCTTCAACTCACACTTCAACTCACTTAAACTCTTAATGTCCCCCCCCCCCCCCATGAAGCATTTGCTTCAACTTCAACCAATTTCCCCAACTTCAACTCCCACTTCCCACCAACCGAACAAACCCATAATCAAAAGAGATCAACTCAATTTATGTTTGGATTTTAATATATAATTCTTTAATATTCTGAAATAACTATTGATTCAAATTAAATTATATTCCAATTCAAAATATAAACACAGTAGCAGATTATCACGTTGATGATTAAAATAAGTCATAAATATTTGATTCAAGACTTCAAAATTTTAAATTTTAAATTTTAAATTGGCTTTAAAATTGAATCATAACCGACTCTACAAAATATAAAATTGGCATATAAATAGAAATTCTATTGAGATTTGGTGAGAAGTTGATTGAAAAAGATATATTTGAACGTGTACATATATTAATTGTTAACACATTTTAAGGTTTAAATATTAGTATATTGAATTAGAATTGAAAAATCAAACTAATCATAAAATTACACTTCAGTGTTGTGTGCCCAGAATTAATATGATGATTTTAAAAGTGTCAGCTTTAATATAGATAATAATATATATAGATTTTGATTTGATAAAAAAATTTATTTAAAGTGAAATAAAAATAAAAAGAATGATATGTTAAAGAATTAATATATACATATAGATAGATAGATTTATACGACCGCCCCGGTTCAGTTAATCATATTGCCATAAAGTCGAGCGGACCGGTCACCAAAGTCAATCCCCAGTCGTCGATGTTAAGAGCCCTTTCTCAATTTCCACCATTTTCATCACTCAATTCCCAATTTCAATGGCGACCATGGCTTCCTCCTCCTTCTCCCTCCTCTCTCTTCTCCTCCTCCTACTCGCCTCCACCGCCGCTGCCCGCCCCGGCCTCCCCTTCCACCCCTGCAAAACCCTCCTCATCTCCACCTACTCCGTCTCCTTCCAGCCCCAAAACCGCCCTGAATTCTTCGCCGTCGTCACCGAATTCCGCGAATTCCACCCCAAACGCCTCCCTATCTTCGGCGAAAACCCCGGATTCTTCCCCGAACGCCCCCAATTTCGCCCTCACCATCCCCACGGCTTCATCCGCTCCGCCGAAGATCAAACCCTAATTCGCCGCCCGTCTCTCTCCCTCGGATCTACTAGCTCCGTGCGTGAACGTACGCTCGACGTTCTCAACGTCCTCTCTTCTCTCCTCTTCGGCGCCGCCTGCGGGGCCCTCACCGCTGCCACCATGTACCTCATCTGGTCCCTGTTCAACAGCCGCTTTGAGGCCTATCGGAATCTGGATGATTTCAGCGATGATGATGACAACGACGACCTCTACAATCCCAAGAAGCCTGTTAACAAGGACGATGTTTATGTTGCTGTGCCAGCTCCTCCTTCGGCGGTTGATTCGACTGAGACTGCTCTTCTCAAGAAGGAATCAGCTTGAAGGGTAAAGTTGTGGCTATATCCGAAGTTTGCGGTTTACTTCTAAGAAGTTAATTATCTTATTTACATGTACTATCTGGAAAGATTGGAAACTTGATCTGGACGAAATGATGCTGCTTTTCTTAATCTCATTTTTATGTCTATTTATCGTCTGATGTATGTTATTGTATTTTGCTGGAATCCTGTGCTCTATATTGTTGTTTTTACTGAATTGCTTATTAGTATTATGAATTTATGATCTGTCTTTGAAGTATTGTTGCTTGTTAATGTTCTATAACTGTCATTGATTGAGAATGGAGATTGTGAATGAGGTTTGGCGTGGAATTTGAAGTGGTTCAAAATGCTGGTTGTAAACCCAATACTTATGCTCTTACCATTACAATTTGGTGACTGTGATTAGAATAAGACTCTTTAGCCATGAATATTGACCAGTCATAGTATTGGGGAAAATGGTTATGTTTTTTGTGTGTAAAATGAGTGGACGTCATAGACTCATAGTGATTTTACCTTCTTTGATTCATTCACCAACGTCTGAGTCTGTTTATTAGATTTTCTGTCTCTTCTGATTGCTGTTGTCTAGTATTTATTTATGTTTACTTTTTGGATGGGGACTTGGGGCGAGCATTTCTTCCATGAAGGGAGGATCTGGTGCTTTAGCAATTGGTTATGTTTACTTTGTCTAAGCCGGTTTCTCTTCATTTTATGAAGGAGTTTAAAATAAGTAGAATGCTATACCTTAATTATCGTAGTTTTATGTGTTTGAGTGGTTAATGTAATTCCTACTTAGGATGTGATGATCTAGTCTTTTGCTTTTACATTTTCTTCCATGACTTGGGAAAGATGCTGCCCTAGTTACTCTAGTGACTTGCCTTTTGAGTATAATTGTCTGTTAGTCCAAGACTCAGAGTTCTTGTTTTGCTCTTGAAGCTTGTTGTAAATTCAGGTTAATATTTGGAGCCTATTAGAACATCCTCTTTTGTTAAGCTAAGCATTTGACCATGGACAATTTTGGATACAGCAGATGAAGTGATGTCCCTGCAGCTTCTTTTTTCAATATAGGGTGTGTTTGGCAAGTTAATTTATAAATACATTTCTATTTATAAAGTCATTTTATTTAAAAAGGGGTTTATTTGGAATATGTGCATAAAAAATACTTTGAGAATACCTATAAAATCTCTAAACATCTTTATAAATTATAATGACAATTGGCCAAAGAAAATTATCACAAATAAGTATTTATAATGGAATTGGACAAACAAACCCCTAGTTTGCTACTCTTATGACATAGATATGATATTACATATTCCATATCCATCCAACAGACTTGCTGTATGATATCTGTTAGTGTATATGTTCCCTGTTTTGAAGTGGTAAAATTTTCACTAAAAACCATTGTTTTGATTAGTTCTTTAAGTCCCAAAATGCAGGACTGTGCATTTCCATGCGTAATTGACTGGTAAGTAATGTTCACTAATTCTAAGTAATATGTGTTGATTTGCTTATTTAGAAGAAGGTGGTCACCTTATCTAGTTAACATTGTCCTAGTGAAGTTTCAAGGTTATAAGTGAAGATCATATGTGGTGGAGCCTTGCATTTGTTTGGAATTGGTTGTATGCACTCTTGATGATCATGTTAAAATTGGCAGGGCCAGGGAATAAATGCCATAATATACGTTGTGATATGTGCTGGTGCCAGGGCTTGCTTATGAACTAGGGTGGCTGCAAGACTGTAGTCATTGGTGGGTTAGGTGCTATTGGTCTTTGTTTCCTTTCCAGCTTGAAAACCCTTGTTTGGTCTTGTAAGCTTTGACAAAGAAGTTGTGCAAATCTATCCAAATAATGGTAGTCATGTTGAATCACTTGTTTCCTTTTACAATTTTACTGTAGATTTATATCCATAAGACTAGCTCTTATGCCACTTTTTTCTTGGCTTCCACATATATATCACCTTTTAAATTGAATTTCATGGTTAGTCATAGTGTTATCATCTCACGTCACATGCAAGTCGTCTTGGTGTTGCTTGAATGAAACCTCCTTTACAGGTTAGTGGAGTTAGTTCCATCTTGCAGAGCAGAGTTCTTAGTGGAGAATCTAATCTTGGTCTTTACGTTTTCCTTCAGTCACCAGACTGATAATTTAAGACTTGGCATTGGAAACTTTTTTTTGGAATATTTTGTATGATTGTAGTTGAGTGACTGTGACCTTTGTTCTTGAATTCCTCATATCCAAAATTAGCAATAGGAACCCATTCTTTAGCTCTGCTGTTGTGCGTGCTTTTTGCTCGAATGTTAAAATGCTAATTTGCCCTACAAATTGTTGGTTGTCAAACTAATCATTGTTTGAGCTAATAGCTATAAGTGAGATGTAGATGTTGTTTGTTAGATTAGAAAATGCATATAGTCAATACATTTTATTACTCTTTCATCTGTTTTGTTAGTAATAATAATGAAGTAGGGTGTGGTGTGGTGTAGTATTCTTTCTCAATTGAAACAGGCAGTGCCACTCTCGGCTATGGTTTTGTAAAAAAAAAGTGATGCAGTAGAAGACATATTTCCGAGTAAAACGTGATTGACGTCTCACATTAGGATTGAGAAGGGCGTGTGGAGCATCTTCCACCCAGCTTTTTGGGATGCCAACACATACGTGATTTGAGCGTATACAATGTATGGGTGAGGAATGATTGAAGTCGAATCATACGAACTCTGTAGCTTTTGCAATTATTTGACCCTCGTGTCGATTGCTGAATGCCTCCAAATCCATTCCACTTGCTCTTCTGCTTCCAACCCTCGCCGTCTTCATTTGACTGCACCCTGCTCCTTTTTTTCTTTTTACTGCAGCCTACTTCACTGTGGTAATAAACTACAAATTCGGTTCACAACTTGGTTCCAAGTTCCAACTGCACTTTTTTAATGATGCATGGGGGTTATAGGCTATATAGTTTACGGGGAGTAGTAGTAGTAGTACCCACCGGGATGTGATTAACTACGCTTACAATTTACCATACTCCCTCCTGTCAGGATACAATGCCTTTGAATTCTGTTAAGAAATATTTGTCATTTCAAAATGGTAGTAACTGATTTATTTATGAAATACGAGGTTTGTTATTAAAATTGTATATGTTCTTTGTTTAGGATGGTAGTTAATAAATTAATCAATTTTAGAAAATATTTATAATAATAATTGATTGCCGTGTCGAAAACTAAAATTACATGTTTATTAAACTTTAGCCACCATAAGCTATTAGAGCAATTTTATCAGGGTCCAATGGAAGGGTCTTATAAATTTTTTTGAATATAATAAGCCAATTGGGCTATAAGACCCATCAAGGGTCCTAAATTTGGGGTAAAATATGGGATCGTCCCATACACAATTTTTTGGCATCAAAGTGCCACGTGACACTCTCTGATTGGCGCGCGTTGTTGTATGCCACATGGCAATCAACGGACGGTCAGGATTTATTCTTGGCCGTTCGTTTTTTTTTTTTAAATTCATATATTTAAAAATTGGTTGCTTAAAAAAATACCATAATTCTAATTACATTTTTATCTATCCATAGACATTCATTTTGTATATATTTGGTTGATTTTAATATTTTTTATGTATTATAGCTACCATTAAGTGAAAATAAATCATTTTATTTTAGTATTGATATTTTAAATAAAATAAATACCAATTTAATTTAGCTTTATGAAAATTACATTGTAGTTTTTATATAAAAAAATAATATAATTGTAATTTATACTAAACCTAAAAGACCCATCTAAAAGAGACCCCAATAAAACCTCAAATAAAACTCCAAATACACCGCGGTGAGTTCCACCGCGGGGCGGCGGTGCATTTTTCAGCTTCTGCGACACTTTAGTAGAAATACCATAACTTTTGATTCCCAACTCGGATTGCACTCATATTTTGAGGACTTGCAGTAGACTTCAAGATCTAACTCCTCGAATTAGAATCACTTCATTTGGACATCTGAGTAGAGAGAACGAACCATTTGAATTCAGCACATTGTTCTCCAACTCTTCAATACACTTCAAACCTCTATAAATCTCATGATTTCTTCACTTCTCTCCACAACTTCTGGATTACAGACTTAGCCACAATTAGATTGTTTCGCTGTTTATGTGTTGTTTTTAATCATTAAGTCGTGTATCGTGTGATGTTTGTCGTTAAATTTCGTCATTTGGTTTAGTTCATGTTGTTTTCGCATGTTGTTTTATTTTCATAAATTTATGTATCACTTTTGTTGATTTGCCTATCAATGTATGTTTGTCTGTCTTAATTTTAAATAAATAATATAATTAAATAATTAAAATAAAATAGCATTAATAAATTTAATGTATGATTTTTTTTATTATATTAATATATAATAAGTGGTAATAATATAATAAATGATATATTAGTAATTTAATATTAACCTAATGATATAATTATAATTTAAATTAAATCTAAAAGACTTATCTAAAAGACTCCAATAAAAGCCATCAATACATCATAGGTCCTATAGTAAATAATTCTCTCAAAAACTCTCTATAAGACCCATCCTATAAGACCCCATTAAAGATGCCCTTAGGTTTGTCCACATGGTATAAGCGGTTCCTTACTTCCTTTCCTTTACAATGAAAATGACATTTAGTTACCTTCTATCTTATTTGCTAATGATGTACAATCTAAAAAAGAACGAATCTTTGATTTTGACATGTTAAAACAAAATAAGAGTTGAGATTCACCACCATAACATTGAAAATAATGAATTCAACTGATACATTAAATTTGCAGAAGCTCCCAATTATTTGAATTTCCCTAGAGTTAAAAAGCACAGAAAGGTAGAAGAGGAGTAAATTATGCGAATTTTGATGCAAGGGAAACGGTAAGTTCCAACTTACAAGTAAAAAGAAGAAGAGGGTATTGGAATTGGAGAAGAAATGGTGGGTGGGGGCCTCTGCTTTTAATTGCGGTTCCTTTAGATGATTTGACGAAAATCCGTGTTTCGAAAAAATGGAAATTACGAAATCCGTACTCTGGAGATGGGAGAAGGGCAGAGCAAATTTTGCTCCTGACAATGACCACTGACAGATGGGGTTCAGCACATGCTTGCCTGCTGTCATTCAATCCCACCATCACCATTTTCACCCCCATGCTTTGCATCCAACGGCCACCATTTCATCTCTTCCCCCTCTATCTCTCCTCTGCTACCCTGGTCGACCTCCGGTCGGGCTTTGCTTATAACTCAAACTGCCACACACTCTCTCTCTTCTCCCTCCTCCTCCTCCTCCTCTGTTTTTCTATGTGCTGTGTGTGTTTTACTTATTCGTAAGTCCAAAAGTGAAAAGTGAAAAGTGAAAGTGAATTTGGGAGAGTCATGAATGGAGGGCTTTTGGGTACTATTCAGAAAACTTGCTTTCTTTAGCTATCTGAGGCGGTGGTTTTAAGGATTTTTTTTACTTGCTTCTCCCTCCCCTACTCATTAGCCTTTTCTTCTCTGTTTCTCTTATGGGGATTGAGATTTTTGGGCATTTTAGGTTTTGGGTTTGCTTGGTAATTTGTTTCTGATGATGAATTGATGATACATGAGGTGGGTAATTTGAGGGTTGTTCTGATTCTCTGAGTTTTTTTTATTTCCTTTTTTGTTTGGTAGTATTATGTCTGGTGCTATACTTTTGGGAAACTTGTTTGTTGATGGGTGTGGGCGGTGGTCACTGGTGAGGTGAGTGACCACTTACAAGTTACAACCACTTCTCTTTGTTTTTTTCCTTTTCTTTTCTTTTTTCTTGTTTCGTTGCAGTCATTGGGCTGCCAATTTGTGTTTATTGTCAAATGAAGAGGGGAAATGTGGTTGGGAAGAAGAGGAGTTCAGTGAGAATTAGCAACAAGGCTAGCAATCTGGATTAGGGGCACATTAGGTTTAGGCTATGAGTGGGGATATTGCTTAATTTTGCTTGTGTTTTTTCTTTGTGATATGAAGCTCTCCACATCAGGGTCTGTTCAGCAAAGCCATGAAGGTATACTTTCCTTCTCAACAGATGTATGCATGTAGTTGTGGATTTTATGGCAGCGCAGCCACAAAGACTGGTGGCTGCTATTATATTCTAATCCTAATTTAGATTTTAGACAACTCTTGTTTCTCAATTATTCTATTGAATTATACCAGAAGCAGACAAGTGCTCGAATTCGGAACTATGGCATGCTTGTGCCGGCCCCTTGGTCTGCCTTCCAACTGCTGGGAGCCGTGTGGTTTACTTTCCTCAAGGTCATAGTGAGCAGGTTGATCTCAGAAATGTTATGTTTTTCTTTCTTCTTTTGATTTATGCCTTGTGGATTTGCAGTTTTGAGTTGTTGTTTTGAACCAGGTTGCTGCTACAACAAATCGCGATATCGATACCCACATACCTAATTACCCAAATTTGCCTGCACAGATGATCTGCCAACTCCACAATGTGACAATGCATGTTTGTCCTCTTATCCTAATCTGTAGAATAAATCTTAATGCTATTTGTATGATCTTTGTAGTTTGTCATTAGGGTCTAATTCCCCTTCCCCGTAACAAAAGAATAGGAGAAGAATGGTCAGTGAAGTAAAGGCTAATAATGTTGTAGTTGATTATATATGTGGCTTTTCCAGGCTGATGCGGAGACAGATGAAGTCTATGCTCAATTGACCCTGCAACCTTTGTCTCCGGTAAACATATACTGTATTATTTATGATACTAGACTTGTAGGGTCATTGTGCATTTTTCTGCAAGTAATAGTATTTGTTCTTTTTGTGTTACAGCAAGAGCAGAAGGATATATATCTTCCAGTAGAGTTAGGAATCCCAAGTAGGCAACCTACCAATTACTTCTGTAAAACCTTAACTGCTAGTGATACCAGTACACATGGAGGGTTCTCTGTTCCTCGCCGTGCAGCTGAAAAAGTGTTTCCTCCTCTGGTAGTTTCTCATCTTTGCTCATTCTCCTTCGCCTAAGTATTAACTCTCTAACATGTTTTATTACTTTACCTAGGACTTTTCTCAGCAGCCACCTGTGCAGGAGCTGATTGCAACAGACCTCCATGATGTTGAGTGGAAGTTTAGACATATTTTTCGAGGTAATGTTTTTCCTGATTCTGTTTGTAGTTGGGCTGCAATTTTCATTATTCAGTAGGAAGCCCTTTTAAGGGCATTCCAAACCGACCCAAATAAAGTAGATATTGAACATGTCATAGATCTTTGTAAATGCTTTGCATGACAGGACCTATACTGCTAAAATTGATTGTAGAAAAAAGAAAGAAAGTAAAAAACATAGTCATCAACTGAAAAGTTTTTTTTTTCAATGGCATACTAAAAGAAAATCAATCAACTGACAATTGTTAGAAAGGGCGATGGTATAAGCAAATTTTGAGCGTTGTGTTCAGCTGTTAAATTTAGTGTTTGGATGTTCCTTTTTGTTGGATTGGATCCTTTTTGTGTATAGTGTAAATGTTGTTGCTGACTATTTCTCTGTAGGATGATCCTTGTGTGTTTGTGCATATCCTTTTGATTTTTGACAATCTGCTATGAATATTCAACACAATATGCATACTCTGCTGCCAAGTATATATTCGTGAAAATTAATCTTATAACATGATCTCTAATAGTTCATCATTGTTTGTGATGAAATTTTGTAAATTTGTTTTGGTCCTTCCAGTGCTAGTTAGAAATAGTACAGTTCTTTTGTTGACTTGTTTTGCAAAGCCAGATTTGTCAAATCGATACATTGTAGGTTTTATGTGAGATCATAATGGCCTTTGATTTGTTTATACCGTAGATTGCTGATAATATTATATTGATTTTTGGTTGCACAATGGCTATGCCAAGTGGGACAAACAATTCCTGAATTCTTATTATTGCCACGAGATAGGGACATTTTTATAATATTTTCCGGAGATGTGGGCTACTCAAAGGAATATACACTAAGTAGCTGGTTTGGACATGAGTAATTCCTGTCAACTGGCTTCACTGTGATATTTGTAGAAGAGGTTTGCAAAATAGAGTTTAAGGTATTTTCTTGGAAGGATTGGGATTCATAAGTAACAACAGTTGCCTAAAATTCACCTTGAGGAAATGGTGTAAATTAACTGGTACTACTTCTAGGTGGTTTTGTAGTTTTGAATGTGATGAAATGAAAGAAAGACATTGTTGCTGCTACCTCCTATTATGCAATTTTAAAGATCAAAGGACCTAATTATTCTCCATTTTTCTTATCAGTTGTCTGATATATCCCTGATGGATTGAACACATTGATTTGAGACTCCTCAACTGAAAGGAAGAATTGACTGTCTTGAGGAATTAGTAGATTGTTCAGTGCTGGAAACTGTGGACAGATTAATAGGCTTCACTTTAAATGTGTGAAGTTCCTTGATTTGACCCAGCAGCTGTAACCTTGTTTAAAACATTAGTTTGATATTGATATATCCTTGATGGATTGCTCTGATATATCGTTGTTTGATTTAAAAAACTAGTTTTGGCCAAATTGGCAATTTGACAAACAGGTATTTTAGAACACCTCTTAAAAATAGATTGAAATTTTGATAAAAATTGGGGACATTAAGGATGTGTTTGTTAAACATTCTTATAATGTATTTAACCAAAAAAAAACATTCTTATAAATGTAAACAGTGGTGATAAGGAATAATTGTTGATAAGGTGATAATGTGCTGGCATGGAAGCTTTATAATGTAAATGTTTCTTGCTCAGCACACCCTAAGGTCTTAAAAAGAATTTCTGTGGACTTTTTAGACCCATTTTCTTTATCAGAAACCTGATTTGGAGGAGAGGGTGTAATTTTAAAAAAAACTTGGTTCAGTTTACTACAATAATATTCTACCCTCACGGTTTGGTTCTTTCAATCATCTTCTACTTTCAAAATTCAATTGCCAAGCAAAGCACTGTCAAAATTCGATATAAATGGGAGTTTGAGCACCATGGAAGTGGCGACAACGGTTGCTCCTTCCCTCCCACTGATAAGGCATCGTATTTGATGCACAAATCACAAGAGAGTCTAGAAAAGTGTCAAAGAAGTCATCAAACTAACTACAATGGAGGCTACGAGTGATTTGATGATGACCTCAAGTACACAACCAACTACTCCTATCATTTTTATGTATATGATGTAATCCACTTTATGTGGGTAGTTATAAATCAGCAAAAACTAGTTTATTGAGTAGTCTACACGCATGATTTTTCTCCAAATGAAAAGGGTGGTTGTCGTGTATTGAGCTTGAGGTGCTGTCACAAAGAGATGAGGTCTATGGGAAGGGTGTGTCCCATGCATTCTAACTCCCACTGCTATCCCCTCTGTCCAACTGTTGGACCTCTCTATCGTCTCCTGCTTGTGTTGAGTTTTCATGGTGCTCTGCCAACAATGTGATTGTGACATTCAAATTTGGATCGGGTAGCTGGATTGTCAAACACACTGAGTGTTCATTTAGTAATCGTATATAAAACAGACTTCATCTAGTAGAATTTTAAGTCTAAAAGTCTGCTCGAGTTTTGTTATAACTTAATGTCCTTACTTTCTGTTAAAATACCAATCTTTTCTTGAGTGGTCTTTTAAAATACCTAATTGTTTTTCTAGGAATCACTGAAGCAAGGCCACACTAAATTCTTTTTGAGAATTTAATTTTGGTGTTTTTTGAAATTAGAATTAGCATTTTGTACTTTTTTGTCTAAGAAATAACATGTTGTTTCATATGAATTAATTGCATGATTCCAGTATTTCGATGGTTTCCAAGATGTTGAATATGGATTCGTGTCCTTTAGCAGAACCGTAAGATCAATATTGAGATGAATATAGAACTTTCGGTTCTAGAATTGAAGTACATATATAAATTAAGTTTCCAAAAATTATATTTATGACATTCAATTCATTCTGATGAAAATAATCTTTGGGGAGAAGGCATGTAAATAAGGGCTGATAACAAGGACCTACTGGACAATCCCTCTTCTTTTGTGAATTTGTTCTGTAATTTGATAAAACAATGTATATCTGCCTAGGAATGGATTCAAAGATTTTCATCTCTCCTGTCACTGTTTTTTATGTTTTCTTTTTGCAGCATTCCATGATAAATTTGATACCTGCTTTTCAGGTGGTGTTATATTAATGATTTGTAACATGTTTTAAGATGTTATTATACTCATATTGGTTTATGCCAATTACACTTCAGCATATACTGATAACTTTCCTAATTTATGATGCAGGACAGCCCAAAAGGCATCTACTTACTACTGGGTGGAGCATTTTTGTCAGTGCTAAGAAACTAGTTGCTGGAGATTCCGTTCTCTTTATTTGGTACTGGTTATTATAATTGGGTCATTTTTTTACCTTATTATGATATATTATCACAAAAGGGAGGGTTATAAAATATATCTCCTTCATAAATACAGGAATGAACAAAACCAGCTGTTTGTTGGAATTCGTCGTGCTAATCGTCCACAGAATGCAATGCCTTCATCTGTTATGTCTAGTGATAGTATGCACATTGGGCTCCTTGCAGCTGCAGCTCATGCTGCTGCCACAAATAGTTGTTTTACCATCTTTTTTAACCCAAGGTTGGTCAAGTTGATTTCTGATTGTAAAAAGAGATACTTTGTGCATCTTGTTTTGAATTTCATAATTTTGTATCATTCTGATCCATATTTTTGTTTTGTATAGGACAAGTCCATCTGAATTTGTCATACCCATGTCAAAATATGTTAAAGCTGTTTTTCACACACGTGTCTCTATTGGCATGCGCTTCAGAATGCTATTTGAGACTGAAGAATCAAGTGTTAGGAGGTACTATATTCCTATTGAACTGGACAGCCCAAAAGGCATGCGCTTGTTATTATTTATAGGTTGTTTTTTCTTCCAAACTTTCAGCTCTTGCTTTGTTGGAAACCTGCTAACTTGAAGATCTCTTTAATTATTATCTTTTAAAGTTGGCATGAATATAAAAAGAATACAGTTGGTTGCTTAGTTACATAAATGCTTCATTGATCCTCGTGAATATTCTCTTGCCTTTTTTGTTTTATTTTTTTGTAGGATTAGACTTTCTTACATTTTCTTTGTCAAATTTCTACTAAGATGGTTTCATCAATAAGTTCTTTTGTATTGGTTTATTATTTTGAAGATTCTTAATCAAAAGGTCTCTGTGCCTGCTCATATTTGGGATGTCTAGCACAAATTGAGTGCCCAAGACATCCCGCTGCACCATGGTGGCCATGTCATTATTGACTTTTGGCACTTCCCTTCATGCAGATTATCTTTAAGTGACCCCATCTTCTAAGTACGAGAAAGATTATAAAACAAGAACAGTGAAAAAAAGGAGAGAGTGATGAGTATTATTCCTAAGAATGACTAGGTGTGTTAAATCCCTGGGATGTCTTGGGCACAAATTGAGTGCCCAAGACATCCCGCTGCACCATGGTGGCCATGTCATTATTGACTTTTGGCACTTCCCTTCATGCAGATTATCTTTAAGTGACCCCATCTTCTAAGTACGAGAAAGATTATAAAACAAGAACAGTGAAAAAAAGGAGAGAGTGATGAGTATTATTCCTAAGAATGACTAGGTGTGTTAAATCCCTGGGTTGTGTTTCGTTGATAAAAGCTATTATATGGCACTGGCTCCATTTTGCTTGATGTTATCCATTTTCAGCTTTGAGAAATACCTATATGAAAATGAAATTTCAAAGTATATTTTGTTCAGCTAGTTTCATCACTGTCCTCTTGAGCTGCATGTTCCATCATCAATGATGTCCGGTCTCTTTTGCAGCATTGTTGAGTAGCTAAACTTGCTTACTTGTCTCACCTTTGTGAAAAACTTGCTTTGTAACTTTTTGCACCTTTGTGTTTGTTTTTGTGTGCTACTTGTGAATTGGCTAGATGTGAACTATTGGCTGTTCCATGCAAGTGCCAGTGACCTAGGATTGTTCATGTTTTTATGCTCCTTATATAGTGGAGTTCTGTCTACATAGTAGTAAATTTATTGAACAAATTGCACCACTGACTATGAAAAAATAATAATTGATTTTTCAGATACATGGGTACCATTACGGGCATTAGTGACCTAGATCCCATACGTTGGCCAAATTCTCACTGGAGATCTGTCAAGGTACATAAGTGCTTTTGGTATATATTCATAACGGCAATCCTGTATGGAAAATAGGAGAGGACTTTTGCATTCAATCTTCTAAGATCTGGGATTTTGCTATGTTTCCTATTACAAGGATAAGTGCTTCCAGGTTAAACTAAGATCTGAGATTTTGCCATGTTTTCCTTATTTAAGATTTATGAGAATGAATGTTTCCAAATTAATAAAACATAAGCTCATTTTTCGTGAATTGGTCATCAGATTAGCAATCTATCAATCTGCTGTTTTCTGCTAAATGTTCTGGAATGAAGGTGGATATTTCCTTTGTATCAACCATTCGTAGTCACCCTCTGCAAATTATGGCTTTCTAAGTGCTTCTTTAATTCCACTTTTTGTGGGAATTTTCTTCTTTTATGCCTTAGTGTCATGCATGGATTGTTCTCATCACTAAGTTTTTTTAGTCTTTGAACTATTGTTGGTGACAGTGACGTGATTGTAATTTGTTCAAATCTGTACAACAAATGCTACCAATTGTACTTTCTAGCTTTCCATGATTCCTTTTTTATGCATAGGTTGGTTGGGATGAGTCAAACGTTGGTGAGAGGCAGCCGCGAGTATCATTATGGGAAATTGAACCTCTAACTACTTACCCAATGTACCCATCTCTCTTTCCTCTCAGACTTAAAAGATCGTGGCATGCTGGAGCTTCGTCTTTGCAAGGTATATCTCGTACTTCATTTCTTCTTGAACATGCTGTACTTTGTCCATTTCTTATTACAAAATGGACTGTTACCCTTTGCCAATGCAGGCAGCTTTGATGATCCTACAAACGGCTTAATGTGGTTCAAAGGAGATCCTGCAAATCATGGACTGAACTCGATGAACGTTCAATCCTTGGGAATGTCACCTTGGATGCAGCCTAGGGTGGACCAACTACTCGGTGTTGGTAATCAAAATCCTCAGTATCAAGCCATGCTATCCTCTGGTCTTCATAATCTAAGAGGTGGAGATCCGCTGAACGCACAGCTTTTGCAGTTTCAACAGCCTTATCATCATCTTCAGGAGTCAAGTGGTCATCTTCCCTTGTTGCAGCAGCAGCAGCAGCAGCAGCTTCAGTCGTCAGTTTCACAGCAGATTCTGCATGAACAATCTCAGATTCCCAAGGATAATAATACATCACAGCGTGCTCTAACACAAGAGTTCTACAAACAGAAGGAAGGATCGTCAAGCAACCAGCTATCCTCTCCACAAGAAGCATTTCAGCAGTTGCACAGCGACCAACTCCAACACAGACAGAGCATTTCAGGAAGTACCGAGCCTTCGCCTTCGCCTTCTCATTCATCCATGCAACATATTCTGGGAAGTCTCTCCCAAATATCAGCTGTAAATCACGCGATTGGAATAAACGAGCAGTCGACTCAGCAGTCACTGGCACCTTTGAACTCGTATTCAGCTTTAAATGCTTATCATGATTCCGGCTCACTCCCGCCGTATCCTGTGAAGGATGTTTCGATGGAGCCACAAACCATTAGCTTCGCTATGCATCAGAGTTTGTTGAACACCAATGACGATCCTTCTGGGCTACTTTTGCCCTTGACAATGCCTTCAAATTATCAAACTCCTCCAACTGAGATGGGGGCGCTCGGGGCTTCTGCGTTCCAGAACTCTCTATATGAAGGTACGGTTTCCTCGTCCGAGCTGCAAAGTGCAGGGCAGGGCGACGTCGCTGCACCAAGCCCAACGTTTGTCAAGGTGTGACCAATTCAGATTCATGCTCTTATCTTTTGCTTGTCTGAAAATCGATCAAGATTAAAGATGGCGGCATTTGTTGGTTGACAGGTGTGCAAATCAGGATCAGTTGGACGTTCGCTGGACATGTCCCGCTTCAGCAGTTATCATCAGCTGAGAGAGGAGCTGGGGCAGATGTTCGGGATCGAGGGTAAGCTGGAAGACCCTCAAAGATCAGGCTGGCAGCTTGTATTTGTCGACAGGGAGAATGATGTGCTTCTCCTTGGCGACGACCCCTGGGAGTAAGTGCATGTCATATTACTTACTTTATTAGGCCTTAACATATCCTAGATTTCGGCTTCCCTTGGCATGTGCATTCCTATCTCCACAAATAAGTAACTTGTGAGGAATATAATACATTTTCATTGTTGAACATGTACAGGTCATTTGTGAACAATGTCTGGTACATAAAGATACTCTCACCGGAGGACGTCCACAAGTTAGGAAATCAAGGGACCGAGCCAATGAGCTAAAACGAAGACAGGAGGGTGAGAGTAGCGGTTCAAGATTCAAGAACGCCTTTCTGGATATGCAAGTTGGAAGGGGGTGAAGCATATTCCCCTACTCCTTGGCATGCTTAATTCGTGTAAGATCTGGTTCTTTCCTCGTCGTTTATCTTGCTTGTTTCTAGATTTGTTCTTGACAATGATGCTTCTGACTTCTGAAATTATGATAGCCTGTTCACTGTTGTTTTAGTGTGTTCGAGTAGACCAGTTGAACGAGTGAAATTTGTCAGACAAGACCAGGTTTTAAGCAACTAAGTAGATTAATATGTGATCATTTCATGTGACGAGTTCAATCCATTGCAGGTGGGAGTCAAGTGTAACGTTTTGAGTCATTTTTTATGCATTTGCTCCTTTTGGTCTACAATAGTTACTTATGCAAGAGATAAACTCTCTAGCCTGAACCATGCTGATTAACTCTTCAGAATACAGCCACAAGTTCACCACTGCTAATTGTCAAAACATATCTAAAAAAAGGCAGACCCTATATATATATATATATGCAAGTTTTTAGCTTTACACACGCGGTTTAGTGTGCCAAAAATAGGCGTGCATGCATAAAGGTATTATTTGGCAAAAATGTGATAAAATTAGTACGTTAAAAGAAAGCGTACTAAAAATAGGGTAAAAATTTGACACGTTAAAATATAGCGTATTATGGACCTTTAGATGGGCCTTGAATAACTGACCCAATTAAAGGCACATTTGGCGCGCCTAGAAATGGCGCCCCAAATTGAAGCCCAATTGGCGCGTCCATCAGCCGGTGCACCAATTTGGCACCAAATTGTTGTTCTTCTATACATTAAATTCATTCATTTATTTTATTTAAGTTTATGATAAAGGGAACGCATCATAATTTGTAAACAAAATAAGGAAAATTTCAATCGGTATACATAATTTCAGTTGGTGTCACACGTATTAGTATTAATTTTAACTATACGATATAACCATAATATAAAACTATAATATATAACTATACGATATAACCATAGAATATAAATATATGTTATGATAATAGTTTATAACTATACGATATAACCATAGTATATAACTATACGATATAACAATAATATATAACTATACGATATAACTTAGTATATAAACATATAATATAACAATAGTGTATATAACCATAGTATATAAATATATGATATGACAATAGTATAAAACTATACGATATAACCATAATATATAATTATACGAGATAACAATAATATATAACTATACGACATAACTATAGTATATAACTATATGATATAACAATAAACAATAGTGTATAACTATACGATATAACCATAGTATATAACTATACGATATGACAATAGTATATACCTATACGATATAATCATAGTATATAACTGAAATACCCCAAATAAGTTGATAATGGCAATTTGGTAAATTAATTAAGGTTTTGCTTATAATAGGAGAAAATGGGAATTTGAGGGATTTAATCCCTAATTTTGGTCGGTTGCCCTCTTCCTCGCGTGAACACTCCCGCTGAACAGCCAGCTCCCTTCTCCTTCTCCGGCGAATTCGCTCCCTCTCCGGTGCCAGCCGAGTTGTCTTCTCCGGCGAGCCGACTGGACCGCGCTGCTCCTCCTCCTCCCCTACAGTCGTGCTGGTTCGTGGTTGCTATTGTCCTGCGTGCTGTCGTTGCTCTGCTGTTCGGGCTGCTGCTGTCCGGTGTTGCTGTTGTCGTCTCCAGCGACAAGGGGCTCTTCTCGGCAGCAAATTCAGGCCATCGACAAGGTAAGCTCGGGTTAAGGGTTAATTCGGTTTGGCTGAATTTTTGTGTGTTATTTCGAATTGATGTTGAGTGAGATCGAATTGATGTTGTGGTTCTACGTGGACAGTTGAAGAAAGGTGTGGTTTGCTGAATTTGTTTGATGGGTTGCTAAATTTTTGGGTGGTTGGCTGAATTTGTTTTGAAGGTATGATTTAGGGTTTGATTTGGGGGTTTTTCTAGTTATGGTTGGTATGAATTAACGCCAGGGTTTTGCTCGGATTGATTTCGCAGGACCGATCGAGTTGGATTCGAGTTTCTGAAGTCGTTGTGGTTCGACTTGAGGCAAGGGGATCCTTGCTAACTTTATATATTTTATAATTGATTTATGCCTAGTTGATTTCCTAATTAATTTTACCATTGCTTGAGCTATTTTAAATTGGTTTGTTTGACTATATAATTGCTTGGTTGTGATGTGTGATAATGTGTGATGATGAGTGATTGTGTGTGATTGTGTGACATTGATTGTCGTTTGTGTTTGTTGAGTGTCGGTGTGGTGGTTGGATTGTCGTTGATTAGGGGTCGAAGGGTCAGTTGATGATCGTCTCACCAAACCTCGTAGGGAATCGCCTATGTTGTTAAGGGCCAAATATGTTGAATCAGAGTTGGAGGGTCAGGTGATGATCGTCTCACCAAACCTCATAGGGAGTAGCCTATGTTGTTATGGACCAGGGGTTGGATGGTAAGAGACCGTCCCTATCCGGATAGTTGGTTTTAGGTGATGAGTGTCTCACCGGTGATGGGTTGGAATGGATTGGAGTTATTTGCTTTTGTTGAGTTGAGTTATTTGGTGGGAATGGGTCGATTATTGTGTGACTGTTATATATATATTATGTGATTGTAATTGGTTGAGTATTGAAATGATTGTGTATTGTTTGAAACTGTTTTGGCTTGGCTAGTCTTTCGCGAGACTGGTCAGTCTTTCGCGAGACTGACCAACTTCGGTTTACGTGCCGCGGTTGGCTGGGGTATCGGGTCCCCTAGTCAATCAGGCTTTGCAGGTTCAGCGTCAGCAAGGAGGATCCTGATCACCGTCGGTTTTGAAGTCGAAGGCTCTACTTTTGGTTTTGGATTTTCGATATGGTTGTATTGGTTTCTGATGGTTTGGTTTGTAAATTGTTGTATTTTCTGAATGTTAAGTTTGTTTGTGGTTTCAAACTCCGAGCAGGAATTTCCGCTGTGTTGCTTTTGATATATATTATATATTTGGGTTATGTTTTGTATTTTTCTTTTCTTTCACCCGCCTTATAATCCTTCAGGATTATGACACTGTAGCACCACTGGCCCGGGGGTGTTACAATAACTATACGATGTAACAATAATATATAACTATATGATATAGCTATAGTGTATAACTATACGATATAACCATAGTATATAACTATACAATATGACAATAGTATATACATATGCGATATAACCATAGTATATAACTATACGATGTAACAATAATATATAACTATATGATATAACTATAGTATATAACTAATATGATATAACAATAGTGTATAACTATACGATATAACAATAGTATATAACTATACGATATGACAATAGTATATAACTATACGATATAAACATAGTATATAACTATACGATATAACAATAGTATATAACTATAAGATATAACCATAATATATAACTATAGTATATACTATACGATATAACAATAGTATATAACTATATGATATAAACATAGTATATAACTATACGATATAACAATAGTTATAACTATACGATATAACAATAGTATATAACTATACAATATAACCTTAGTATATAAATGATATGACAATAGTATATAACTATACGATATAACCATAGTATATAACTATATGATATAACCATAATATATAACTATAGTAGCTACTATACGATATAACAATAGTATATAACTATAATATATACTATACGATATAACAATAGTATATAACTATATGATATAAACATAGTATATAACTATACGATATAACAATAGTTATAACTATACGATATAACAATAGTATATAACTATACGATAGAACCTTAGTATATAAATGATATGAAAATAGTATATAACTATACGATATAACCATAGTATATAACTATAGTATATAACTATATGATATAACCATAATATATATACTATACGATATAACAATAGTATATAACTATACGATATAACCATAGTATATAACTATACGATATAACCATAATATATACTATATGATATAACAATAGTATATAACTATACGATATAAACATAGTATATAACTATACGATATAAACATAGTATATAACTATACGATATAACAATAGTTATAACTACACGATATAACAATAGTATATAACTATACGATATAACCTTAGTATATAAATGATATGATAATAGTATATAACTATACGATATAACCATAGTATATAACTATATGATATAACCATAATATATAACTATAGTATATACTATACGATATAACAATAGTATATAAATATATGATATAATAATAGTATATAACTATACGATATAACCATAGTATATAACTATATAATATAACCATAGTATATAACTATACAATATAATCATAGTATATAACTATAGTATATAACGATACAATATAACAATAGTATATAAATATACAATATAACAATAGTATATAACAATACGATATGACAATAGTATATAACTATACGATATGACAATAGTATTTGACTATACGATATAACCATAGTATATAACTATACGATATAACAATAATATATAAATATACGATATAACTATAGTATATAACTATATGATATAACAATAGTGTGTTACTATACGATATAACCATAGTATATAACTATACGATATGACAATAGTATATAACTATACGATATGACAATAGTATATAACTATAATATATAACTTTACGATATAACAATAGTATATAACTATACGATATAACCATAGTTCATAATTATACGATATAACCATAGTTCATAATTATACGATATAACAATAGTTATAACTATACGATATAACAATAGTATATAACTATACGACATAACCATAGTACGTATATAACTATACGATATAACAATAGTTATAACTATACGATATGACAATAATATATAACTATACGATATAATCATAGTATATAACTATATGACACAACAATAGTATATAACTATACGATATAACAATATTATATAACTATACGATATAACAATAGTATATAACTATACGATATAACCATAGTATATAACTATACGATATAACAATAGTATATAACTATAATATATAACTATAATATATAATGATACGATATAACAATAATATATAAATATACGATATAACAATAGTATATAAATGTACGATATAACCATAGTATATAACTATACGATATAACAATAGCATATAACTATATGATATAACCATAGTATATAACTATATTATATAACTATAATATATAGCTATGGTATATAACTATACGATATAACAATAGTTATAACTATACAATATAACAATAGTATATAACTATACGATATAATCATAATGTATAACTATAGTATATAAATATGCGATATAACAATAATTTATTTCATAAATATTTAAACAGTTTAGATTATTTTTTTGTGTTGATGAACTCGAGCACATGTAAAATCTATTCCATCAATCACCTCTTTTGTTTTTTCTCTTGTGGTGCAAATACTTTTTGGGATATTAATCTTGAACCGGAAGGACCCGAAGGACCCGAAGGACCCGACCCGAATAGTGAATCTGAGCTCGAGGGACCCCGTTATTTCATATATTTTATTTCATTTATATTAAATATTTTAAAATACTTTTTAAAATAATTATATAATATTATTTTTAAAATAATTTTTTTATTAAATTTAAAAATCATAATATTTATCATAAAAAATGGGCGCCTTCGACCCACTGGGTCAACCCGAACCCGACCCGTCCGACTCGAAAATTTTAACGGACTCGATCAACCCGTACCCGATTTAACCCAAACCCGACTTGACCCGACCCAGTTGACAGGTCTAGATACTACCTATACAAATAAATTGTTTTAATTCTAATTGTAAATTTAGGTATATTATCAAAGAAATTGTTTCTTTTTTTCTTAACCAGCAATAAAAAAATTATGTAGATATGTAAGCCTATTGTGTAGTGTATAAGATAATAAATTAATAACTAAACAAAAAAAGAAAAAGAAAATGAAGAAGCTAAGTCCCCCAAAAACAGAAAATGAAGAAGCTGATATTTGTGTGGATCCTTGGTGCGTCATTTTATGGCGCGCCAAATGGGTCGCTTTTTCTGGGCGCACCGGTGCGCCTAATTCAGTTGTGCCAGTCTGGTGCGCCTTAGCGCGACGTATCACTTTTATGAGTATTTTGCCCATTTCTTCTTGTTTTACCCCCTATACGCTTAACTTTGGCGTATCAAAACGCACGTCTATTTTTGGCGCACCAATGTGCGTGCAAAAAGATTAAAAAAATCGCGTGTATATAACGCCCTCGTAAAAAAAATCATCGTAGTTATCCAATTATATGGATTGCATTTACTACTTGGAATAGAGATTGATCTATTGTAATAACAGTATTTTCATAATAAAGGTTATAACTAAAGTGTTATAACTATCTAATTTACTTATTTGACTTTGGATACCAGCTATTTTACTATAAAACTCACATTGTAGAGTGTCACAGTAAATGTAACAACATTCAAATATCATAACACCGACCTCATGTCGCCAAATGAGACTCTTCACATCTTAACAGTTGACACCTACATATGGTTACCTTTTTCCTTCTCAAGCATATAGATGAGTTTGGCTTTCACTCATGTTTTAGATAAGCCTGAAAGTGGTGAATGTCTAATAATTTCAACTGAACTCGCATCTGCAGAGACTCAACAAATTGCACTCTTGGTTATCACTTATCAAATCATTCTAATTGCAAATCTGATCTTTGAACACAAATTCATCACTAAGATGCTGAAAACAATTGGTTGGCGAACGTGTTTAAAGATTATACAAAAAATGATGAAAATCTACATAGATTAGATTTAGATGCATTGAGATGAATGAAGAAAGTCCCTTTCTGATTAGATTTTTCTGACAGAGGAAGATAATCCTCTTTAGATTTCCACATTTTTCTAAGATTTCTGGGTATCCAGAGTAGTCTGACTCCGACTCACTACAAAGCAACACACCGTTTTAGAAAGGCTAGGATTGAGTTGAGGAAGATGTTTAGTTACAAAAGAAGCTATAACAAGTAGAATCGTTGTCAAAATCAAACATTACAAAGTGGGGTTGCTATTTGCGCTTCAAAATGCCGATATAAATTTCTGTATCTTTGCTTGTGCCCTCTCCTTCTCCTCTGGTCCATCAAGATCACCAATGTTGTCATGGTATTCCTACAAAATATAATTTAATAGACAACAAATGTAGATGCTTTTTAGCTTCAAAGTGCACAAACTGCAAGTCACCGTAGAAGGATCCAATAATAGCATGTCAAACTTGCACATATGTTTCCCAGTCCAACTCAAGTTTTGGACTGGAGCATTACTAGTTGAACAAGTGAAGGGCAAAGATGGAACCTTCCATATTTGGCGTGTGAAAGGAAAGGAAAGGGAAACAAGACAAATGTCATAAAACTCAAGATGAAAGGAAAATGAGGCATCACACCTGAAGTATATTCTTGATGTCTTTTCTTGTGAGCTTGTTCTGTTTCAGTAGCAGTTCAATTCTAGCTTGCATTCGAGGGTGCCTGAACCATGATAATATAGAAAATATCACGGCAAGAATGAAAAGAGAACACAATCTTAAAGGCACATACATGCTCCTGCATTAGCCAAAAAGATATTTCAAATCACTTACTCAGAGGACCAAAGATGACCAAGAATAACAGCAATCAGCTGCAGAACAAAAAGATAATAAACAGCATCAGCTTGTGCATATAAGAAAGACTAGAATTGTTAACACAAATTTCAAACGCCTTTACACAAGACAAGGGACATTCCTCATTCCGCAGGTACATGTGCTGGCTTATTACCTGAAGGGTGTAAAGACCCGACTCAAGTTTCCGGTTGTACTTCTCATCCTCATCCATCTGCATGATAGTAGTAAAATTTTAAATCTTCACTTATAATCGAATTATCATTAATCACAAATGGTTATTGTTAAATATATAACCTCAAAATCATCCAGTTCAAGTTGGTCCATCCGCTCAGTCTCTTCTTTTACTCGATCAGAATATCTGAACAAAATCAATGTTGGTGAGACGAAGTCTACACTCAAAAACTCGAGCACATGTATATACTGATTATTCGAATGCATAAACTCAACTACCTTGCATAAAGTTCCATAAGCCTGTCTATTTTCTCACATTCGTTTTCCACAAACTTGCTCAGCAACCTTTCTTTTCTAGAACCTCTCAAAATCCCACCTAGAAAAGTTCAACAATAAAGGCATACAAGGAAAGAACATTAAAAGGAGAGCAACTAGTTTAAATAACAGAAAAGAAAGCACTACCGTTTACAGTGCTGGAGTAGTAAACAGAAGATGAAACAAAAGAAATTATATGATATTCACAATCTTCCCTGAATCCAGCATATGACAATATCCTCATGTTGATATACACATGAAACATATACACATGAAACATTTGACGAATATCACATCATGTAAACAAGTATTCATGTAAGCACTTTCTAATCATTTGTGAGCTAAAAATAGAAAATCAGAATGGAGCAAAAGGTAACAATCATCAATACAGCAAGACCATCGCTCATAAATGAGTTCCTCAAAGTCAGCAAAATAACTGAATAGAAGAAGCATTGTTTTACCGTAATTTAAGATTTGCTAACTCAGAATGGGCAATCAAAATTAAGTAGTCAACAATGCTAAGATTTTTTTATTACAAAAAGCCCCTCCAATTCATTCTGAAATTACTTGTGCTCTTACCAAATAATGACGCAATCATTGATATTACCCGCTCCTCTAATTCCTCTTGATAGCGTTCTCTCTTGTGCTTCTTGCTTATTGGAATCTGGCAATTCGAGGATATAACACATATTAGAAAGCTGATTTACAAATGATCTAACCACGCAAATTTACTCAATACTATTTAAACCAAAAGAGTTCAATTTCTGAGCTCTGGCCACATTCAAATGTGCTGCCTCTTTTGGGTAAATATTCTGTCTGCATCAGAACACCCCCAGGGTGAAGGCCTTAAGCAATTACACACTAGATTTAGTAGCCTAAATTATCATCAACCTCAAACAAAAGATTGAAAATCAAGTGTGAATTTGAAGTTTCATGAGCCCTTGCTATGATACGGGGAAGTAGAAATCTTTACAAAAGAATGATAGAATAGCTATGCATGGGAAGAGACAGGATTCCAGAACGCAACATGGCTGTTGCCTAACATACTGCCCAGGCTACTTGTTTCATCAAGGCATCAAGCACAGAACACAATTCAGACAATTATACTTTATTAGTCTAGCACAAGTAGTAACACCTTTGGGATGCAGAAGGTCAACAAACCCTTGTATAAACTAATGTAAATCTTACTTGCACTGAATCCAAGATTTGCTTTAAAAGTTTCTCTTAGCCTTTTGTCTTTCAATGCTTTCCCAATCCATTTAATGTCTACTAGGTGATATCAGCCCTTCACAAGATTTCATTACTTGCTTATATGTTGTGGACTAACAACTGACAGCTCAAAACATCACTCAACAGAAGCATCGAGATACAACATCTTACATAACCTTTTGCTTGTTTTCCTTCAACTTGAGAGTTGAGCCTAAACTGACCCAAGTATTCCAAGACTTCCTGTCAGACTTGCATGTATAACCAATTCAGTGACGAGTGACCTGTGCAGCTTTAGACTATAGTGTACAGAAAAAATAAACAAGTCGATTTGCCCAGCCAATTGAGAACTTCGCCATATGTTTGCTAGAGATAGAAAAGGTAAGTTGATAGCCACATCACACTTCCAATATAGTTTATGAAGCCCATCCTTAATTCTGATCAGGCTTACATTCCACACAAATTATTAACATGCTACTGTCTGGCAGAATAGAGATAGTGAAGCTAGCAGGATAGTGAGATCTTCCAAAACATTTTTAGCCATGACGACCTACTTATAGTTATAAGAAATGTCGAAGTATGGATAGTAGTTACTTAATAACAATGTATAGAAATCAAAGGAACAGCTTAAGCTACACCCAGAAGGCCAGAACTAGATTGTGGAAAGAATGCCATAATTGCCAATAGAATACAAGATAAACAGGGGATCAGGAACTTGCCTTACCCATTAAGGCAGCAAAAGCAGTCTTCAATCCCAGAACATCCACAAAACGCTCACATGCTGGCGGATACTTAGTCATTGCAAAATCAAGCGCCCTAATCGCTGAGCCATAAGCCAACTTCTTCTGCTTCATGATGATGATCATCAGCTCTACCCCCTCCGCCTTCACGAACCTCTCCTTGTTCTCCAAGGGCATTAACAAACAACACAAGCAATCAAACAAATTCTCAAGCATCTCTTCCTCATCAGTGCTCTTTGGATCCTTCGACTTGTACATTGCCACAGCCTGCAAAACCACATCGACTCCATTCATCTGCCCCAGTCTCTTTTGATTCGCCGTACTGTTCTGCAACAAAATTGCCAGAATCTCCGACGCATACTGCTTATTGCCATCAAATTCTCTAACTTTGATCTTGCCTAACAACCACCTCATCAATTTCGTCTTCTCGCAAACAATCTCTGCGACCGCCGGCTTCACCTCAACCAAATTCTCAATCGTGGCCAGCGTATTATAAATGGCAGCCGCCTCGTCGGGATCTGACTCGTTCAACCGGAAAAGATTCTGAACCAGCAACTCCAACGCATTATTCTCCACCAGATTATCCACCAAAACCCTAGCCGGCTCGTCATTATCCTCCAGAACATCCTCGTCTGTGAGGTCCTGGAGGAGGGAGACGACGTCAATTGAAATATCGGTATTGTCGTGATTGAGAAGCCCTAGAATTGAAGGTATGGTGTTGAGATTGACGAGCTCGGGGTAAAGCTCGGGGCCGCCGGCTAGGTGCTTGAGCTTTTGGAGCTCGTCGTGAAGCTCGACCTCCGAATCAGCGAACTTCTCCGGCTGGTCGGGGTACTTGAGACGAGCTTCAATGTTGTCGCGGAGGCGGCGTTCGAAGGCCAGGACGAGCTTTTTTAGGGTCTTGAGGTCGAGGACCTCGATGCTTGATTGAGATTTCTCGACGGCTTCAAGGAGAGAGAGGTCTACGCCGCCGTCAGGTTGTGGTGGCGGATAGGCGTCGTCGGCATCGGCGTCGGGCTCTCGCCGGCGCTTGAGAGAGGGGTGGCTGCGAGCGTTGGCCACTTCCATAGCGAGAGGCAGCGGGAGAAAGGGAATGGAGGCGCAGAATGTGTGCCACTGTTTTTTTGAAGCGAGCATCACGTGCTTGGCACGCGAGGTTTGAATAATGCACAAAATCGTATGTATATGGAATTATTTTCCTTAAAAAAGATCCTGGTAATGTATTTTATCATGGTTACTTTTCAAAGCATAGGTAAAATTACATTTTAATGTATAGGTATGCACGTAATGTGAGGAGTTTCTCCCCACGTTACGTGAGAGCAAAAGAGAGCCACACGTAACGCATGACTCCCATCCACACGTTACGTGTGGATCTCACATACACGTAACGTGTGGATGAGAGCCATGCGTTACGTATTGTTCTATTTTGCTTAAGTAACATTATACTTTATTTGTAGTATTTATTTGTGTTTCAATATTGTGTATGAACCATACTACAGTTTCTAAATAGGCATATTAGGGGAGAATTACCTCCATTGTGTAGCCCAACTTTTCTGTAATCTTTATAAGAACAATACAAATTGATCATCAACCTAGAAGACAAAACAAATTGTTCATTATGCTGGTTGACTACAACCTCATTTAGCACACAATACAGAAAAGAATACAAATTGATCATAAACTTAGAAAAAATTAGAGAAAATATATGACACTGCTTTAGCGTTTGAAGAAATTAGGATAGTCTCTGGTAAACGTTCGCTTCATATGATATCTCTGCTTTGCTAAATTTGCTTGCTCCCTACAAATGTGGATAGTACATAAACAATATTACACAAAAGATACGATATTAATCACCTACGATGTATATCATTTAGTATATTGAAGTTATACCTACGAATGTTATCAAGATCTTTAACAAGATCTTGATTTTCCTTTACAAAATCTTGTTTTTCCTTAACAAGATCTTGTTTTTCCTGCCATTGTTGTCGAATAACCGTGTGTGCCATGTCCTCGTACATTGGATCAATCCACTCCCTGAAACGACACCCCATTTCTGGGCATCCCCAATACCTTCTTCCGTAGTTCCACTGCAAATCCCAAGTTCGGACAACAGCTTTCAAATTACAATAGCATAGCCTATCTGCGTTTGTTGATGATTTGGATGAAGATGCCATTATTTGTTGTAGTGTTTGGTTTTCTACAAATATCATGAATCCATTAATATAAAAAAACAGGGTTACTAAATTGATAGAAACTGGAAGAAGAAGCTTACCTAAAAGTGTATCTTTAGGCGCCGCTTGTGTTGGAATTGTTGTAGTGAACAAACAACCCTAATGCTTCTTATATAGTGAAATGCCAATGTGTTTGACAACTAATAACCAACCTCAAAAATGAGAAATCTAATTGACAAATATTTGACAGCTAATAACCAACTGTTCTATATAGCTATATACAGCTGTAGTCACGAGTCTTTTATCCTAAATATCAAAACCCTAAACCCTAAACTCTAAACCCTAAACCATAACACTAAACCTTAAACCATAAACCCTAAAACCTAAAACCCTAAATGTAAACCCTAAACCCCGAACCCTAAACCCTTAACCCTAAGGGAATCACCACGTTACGTGTGAATAAACTCCACACGTTACATGTGGAACGACTCCCCACGTAACGTGTGGTAGATGCTACCACATAACGTGTGATTTCGTCTGTTGTAAAAAGCATTGAATTAACCGTCTTGTCCCCACCTAACTGAATTAATGGTCCCCTCTTCATCTTCATCTTCCCCGGCTAAGCCCCAATTTCGAGCCTAAACACTTCATATCAAACACTAAAATTTTGTGTTTTACACTCTCATTTTTTGTTAAAAAAATGGACAATATGAACAACAATGATTATTGGAACAACAATGTCGAAGAGAATCCACTTTCGAATGAGGTAATTTCTTTTATTTAAAGTTAAAGTTCTCATTTTTTGTTTTGGACATGTTTAAAGTTTTGAGCTTTAGTTGTTTAGGGTTTAGAAAACTAGACATGATATTTATTATTTAGGGTTTAACTAAGTTTCACATGCTAGATTTTTAAAGTTTTGAACTTGATATTTGTTGTTTAGGTATTAGAAACCAAGTTTTACATGCTAGATTTTGAGGGATACTTTTGTAAGAAAGCGAGATTGGCGTTGCATTAAAATACAGTTTCACACGTTATGACCTATGCATATCCACACATAACGTGTAGACATGCTCCACACGTTACGTGGGCAAGCAACTCACCACCAGATATTGTTCCTTCTGTAAAAGGGCACGGTTTAGGGTTTAGGGTTTCACAGTTTATAATTAGTTCACTACTTGACGAGACAATTTCATGTGTATGCAGGCAAACTATTCTCTGTACGAGGGGTTAAACAATATTTCCCTCGATGACTGGAGCACCCCACAAAAAGATTTTTGTGGTTGGGAAATACCATCCTTCTCACTTGGATCGTTTGACTATAGTTGTCCGCCTCCAGAAGCATCTTTATCTCATGGAGAGACTAAGAATTCGGCTTCTGCTAACCCACAATTTTGCTTTTCATCCCTACACACACAACCTCAGTTTAGTGTACCACCAGAAGAGGATGTTTTCGTCTCTGCTAATCTGGGAGTCCAGAGAAGAAGCATTTATGTGGGCACGGGAGACTGCTATGTGTCACAAGTTCTGCATCATAAAGGGGAGAAATAAACCTTCCGCGTATAGAGCCCTTGGGGGGACTTGGTTACCGTGTGATAGGCATGGACAAAACATCCGTAAATAAGCTGACCAAGTGAGGGACATTACAAAGTCGAAGAAGTGTGGGTGCCCATTCATGTTGAGGCTGAAAGAAGGGCCGAAGGGATCATGGAAGATCAGTGTACAACATGGAACTCACAATCATGTGATAAAAGAGAATTTGTATGGTCATGCATTAGTTGGGCGACCAAACGCTGAAGAGAAGGAGGTTATTAGGGTGATGACAGTCAATCATTGCAATCCTCAAAAGATTTTTACTACAATTAGGTCGTCCTCAGGAAACTTGACCAAGATGAAGCAAGTGTACAACATCATGCATGAGATACGAAAAAAATGGCATGGAAGGAAGAACAGTGGTGCAACAGTTCTTCTATGAGTGCAATGAGAAGGGATACTTCATGGAGCATAGATTCAATAAGGAGACCAATAAGATCACATATATCTTCTTCACAAGCCCGGACCAGTTGTCGCTGCTGAAGGCATTTCCGTACATTGTGTTGCTAGACTCTACGTACGCAACTAACAGGTTAGTAACCCACACATCTATTATATTCTTCACTTGTTCATGTAATCATTAGCAATCCATAACATATCATTATGTGTGTAGTTACGATTTGCCCTTCCTTGAAATTGTCGGCATCACATCTGTTTGGAAAAACTACAATATTGCCGGGGCGTTTCTGGAGCATGAGGACGAAGAGAGTTACAGGTGGGCCATAAAACAACTTTAAAAAATGTTTGTCAAGGTCCAACGAGCACCCACATGCTTGGTCACAGATCGGGAGAAGGCGTTGATGAACGCCTTAGAGAAGCAATTTCCAGAAGCAAAATTCCTTCTGTATAGGTGCCATGTGAGGAAGAATATTGAAGACTTCGGTAAGAAGACCATGGACAAGTTTAGGGACACAACGTTTTCCAATGATTATATGAAACTATTCAAGGAAACAACCCTAGAAGGGTATGAAGCAACACTGAAGAAGATTCAGCTCGATTGGAGAAAATATCCAAAATGTCTCCATTACGTACAAAAAAACTGGCTTGACCCGTACAGGGAAAGAATTGTCTCAGTATGGACAGATACAATGTTCACTCTTGGAACTACCACAACTAACAGGTTTGTGCATTATGTTTTTAAATATCCAAAATGTTAATTTTGAACTTACAACAACATACTGACTTCGGATTCTTGATTGTAATACAGGGTTGAAGGGGCTCATTCCAGTCTTAAAAGCTTCTTCAATAGCAATGATGGCAACCTTTGCACTGTATTCGATCAATATGATGCACAGTTGCGCACTCATATTAGTGAGATAAGGGGGGCCTTGAATGAGAGCATAGAAAAGCGATTTACGCTGATAACAAACGCACATCTTTTCTGCAAGCTGCACTACAAGGTCTCTGCGATTGCACTAGCTCGGTTGATTGAGGAATACAAGAAAGGTGAAGCTCCATGCTGGAACACTATATGCAGATGCCAGATGAGGGTCAGAGATGGCTTGCCTTGCATGCATGACATGGCGCGGAATGTCATGAACCAGAAACCAATTGAACCTAGCTCATTGCATCCGTTCTGGAGGCAATTGACCTTGTCAGAAGTGCGGACAGAAGAAGAAGAAGCCACAAAACATAGAGTGAATAGGTCATTGCTTGAAGAATTTGCTGCAAGCGTCTTCCCCACATTGCCAGTGCATGATCAACACAGAGCTGTCTCTACACTAACAAGTATAGCACATCCAGAGCGGACTATTCTTCAAGAACCAGCTAAAGTTAGGCATAAGGGTCGGCCTCAAGGAGCTCTAAACATTCCCACCAAAAGACAACCGTCAGCATGGGAGTACACTGAGCAACAGATGGAGGGAACACCTCCGAAGAAGCAAAAAGCAACACCACCAAAGGAAGCTTCAACCATGTCATGGAATTCATGGGAGCCTATACCTTCGGGTCACACGGCGTTGATCAAGAACCCTAAGCGATATATTACCCAGTTTCCCAAGTGTATGAAACCACACGTGGGAGGATGGTGAGAAATAGTGGGTGATGGAAACTGCGGATACAGATCAATTGCGCATGGTCTGGGTTTAGGGCAGGAGCAGTGGGCTTTTGTTCGACGTACCATGATCACTACGTTGAAACAAGAGTATGAGCTATTCGCGCCAATTTGGATGTCTACGATGACACTTGAGGCAATGGAGGCGAAACTTGCATGGTTTCCTTCGCCCAACATGCCTGCCCCATGGGAGACGTGGTTGGACCTCCCGGATATGAGATGTTTGGTGGCAACTGCATTCAACTGTGTGTTCGTCTCCGTTGGTGCTGGTGTGGGAACAACATACATGCTTATGAGGGCGAAGCCAAACCAAGTGGTTGGAGAGAAGCTGAAGACGATATAGGTTGCCTGGACACCGTGGGGTCAGTTAGACTTTACGACCCCTCAGTACGCTCCTTCTTTGTACATAGGCATTATTGAGTGCCTCGAGGTACAGGAGCCGTACATGCCGGACCGAGTCCTCCGCCAGTTTGGTTACAGGCAGGGGGTTCTTGAGGATCCACCAGAGCCTCGCGAGGTGAAAAGGCGGGTCGACTTGAAGTCGTACGTTTTGAAATACGACGACGAGCAGTGCACATGGGATGCCGACCCTAGACCGACGATCGAGCTTCGGGACATGATCCATACCACCTTCGCATGGGACACTGACGATGCGTACATCGATTGGCTAGAGCAGATGTCACATCCGTACGTGGACGCACGGTCCCATAGACAGGATCGTCCAGGTCTGGAAATCTTTGTCCTTTATTCAGAGGACCCAAATTCTCGCCGGTCGGATGCGGCGTTTTTTGGAAGAGAGGGACGGGCTTCCACCAGATGTTACCGCTACGATTATTCGTGGATTCAGGATTTGATAGGTGACGAGGCACCCATGGCTGATCCCCTACAGCGTGCCTCCCAAAGATTTAATGATTCACAACACGAGAGAGGAGAGGGCAGCGGTAGAGTCCCCGACAATGACTGGATTATAGGACTTACATTATGGAAGAGAGGGACGGGCTTCCACCAGATGTTACCGCTACTTTTTTTGCGTCAAAAATGCCCTTCAATATTTTTCATAAATTACGATAAGTGTCCGAAACTCTTGTTTTTCAGTTTTTTACCCATTTCTTCAATATTCCTTCGTACTTGGGCCTAATTTCTAGTTTTTCAGTTTTTGACCCATTTCTTCAATAATCCTTCCAATTGAGCCTATTTGGGCCTAATTTCTAGTTTTTCAGTTTTTGACACATTTCTTCATTATTCCTTCTTATTTGGCCTATTTGGGCCTAATTTTTAGTTTTTTCACTTTTTGACCCATTTCTTCAATATTCTTTCCTATTTGACCTACTTGGGCCTAATTTCTAGTTTTTTCACTTTTTGATCCATTTTTTCAATATTCCTTTCTATTGGGCCTAGTTGGGCCTACTTTCTAGTTTTTCAATTTTTGACCCATTTCTTCAATAATCCTTCTAATTGGGCCTACTTGGGCCTAATTTCTAGTTTTTCAGTTTTTGACACATTTCTTCATCATTCCTTCCTATTTGGCCTACTTGGGCCTAATTTCTAGTTTTTTTTTCACTTTTTGACCCATTTCTTCAATATTCTTTCCTATTTGGCCTACTTGGGCCTAATTTATAGTTTTTTCACCTTTTTACCAATTTCTTCAATATTCCTTCCTATTGGGCCTAGTTGGGCATAATTTCTAGTTTTTCAGTTTTTGACCCATTTCTTCAATATTCCTTCCTATTGGGCCTAATTTCTAATTTTTCAGTTTTTGACCCATTTCTTCAATAATCCTTCCAAGTGGGCCTACTTGGGCCTAATTTCTAGTTTTTCAGTTTTTGACCCATTCCTTCCTATTGGGCCTACTTGTAGGGTTTGTTTTGGATTTTATGTATGTTAAGAAAACAAATATATTATCGGGGTTTTCAAATTGAGATTAAACAAGTAAACCAGACCCAAATGTGAAGTTGATATATGCTCTTAAAATAAATTACATATGAAATTATATCTAAAATTACATCTGAAATTATATCCGAAATATAATCTACATCTCAAACTACACCGGAGGATCTGGAGGACGGTTATATCTAGTGCGATAATCCCGAAATAGTTGAATCCTCGACTGAAATTGAGAGTCCCAACCATCGACACTTGGGTGTTTGAATCAACGCCAAGCGTACAGAGGGGGAGGTAGTGGACAACCATCCTTCAGCGACACCTACATAGAAAACACAAAATATGATCGAGCTTTGTGTTTTAGGGTAAGCAAAACATTAGTGTTATTTAAAAACAACAACTATACCGGTACGAAGTGGTTTCGGTTCCCTACGGGGGCCATTGTCAATATTTGTGTTGGAGGGTCGAGGCTTTCGTTTGAGGCCCTCATTGGTAAGCACAAGCACGGGCTATCCTAGGATAATAGGACAAGAGCAACTTGGTATAGCGTGGCAAACACTAAACCAATCATCGGCATGCCGAGCCAGTACTCCTCGCTGTAAGGACTGATGACATAGTTGACCCGGAATATAAGGTCCTCGTAAGTGATCCACGGGTGTAGTATGAGCAAGATGGGCATGTACACATCTCTGTTGTCAAACAACTCGCCCGCCACCTGCATTTGAACAATAGAGTATGCAGTCTCTTCTGATCCCACCAATACAGCTAGTGTCCGATATCCACAGTGCCCTTCCAGACATACATCTTTGGCCTCATTAATGTACGGAAACCAAAAGTAATCCACATTCTTAACCCAAAAGTTCACCCCCATATAAATCATGGGTTGTTCAGGGAACTGCTGCGATCCTGCCCCTTCGGATTGGCTGCCTTGGGTCCCAATGCCCGGCGAAGCTCCACTTGGTCCCTTCTTGCCATGACCCCGACCTCTACCTTGGCTTCCATTGGCCTTCTTCTTCTCAATCTCATCTAACTCAGCCCTCCGATGCTCAAACAAGCTCGGCTCCCTCTTGGTGTCGTACTTTGTCGAACCCTTTGGCCTTCCTTTTGAAATGATTCTCGTGGGCTCCTACATCGAAGTTTCATGCGGGTGCTGCGTGTCCCAGAACAACTCGGTGATTTGGTCTATTTGGTCGTTGCTCAATGTTTTAGCGCGCCACATGTCATCCATTAGCTTCCATCTCAACTCTTGAACACACATTTGTGTTGTGTCCTCAATTGGATCTTCTTCCGTGTAAACCCTATCCCATTGCAATTGCTTCCAGAAGCGGTGTATCTCACTCGGCATGCTCAGCGTCTTATTAATGATGGCATTTGCGATTCTGTGGACACACGACAGGCCGAAGTAGTCTCTCATCCAATGATCATCACAATCCTCACGAAAATCATTCTCCTCTATCTGCTTATACAGATCAAACAACATTCCCAAGCACCTATCCGACACTTTGAAGAATAGCCTTGAAAACAATACTCTTATTTCTGGCGGCACACCATCAAACATCGTTGGTGTTTTGATCTGTGACATCTTCATGGTCGCACGCACCTGCCCAATTTGACCCTCGATCGCATGGTGGATCCTCACTACCATTCTATTAAAACCACCAATGCTAGAATTCAGAATTTTCTTCAACACGTGATGCATACCCTCAACCCTATCAAAACACATGAAAAGCATTGCGTTAGTCCCATATTGAGCCCTGAACCTAGAAACTACTGAACATTGTACAAGGATTACCTGTTTGTAGTCCTCGTGAAGAAGTGAAGATGATGATCAGTCCACGCTCTCACTATGCTTTCCTTGTGAGGATTAGTCCACGTCTTCTCAATGTATCTAATGAGGCCACTCTTCCAGGATGTCCTCAATTTCGCAAGCCTCTCTTCGTAACTTTCCTCCGTGGTTGAACACCAAAGTGCCCAACATTGGCCGCAAAACCTTTTCACTTGTTTTTTATCCTTCAATATTGGGGAAGCATATGCTTCTATGTTGTGCTTAATATGCATCAAACACAAAAGGTGTTTTACTTCATCTTTGAAAACTATCCAAATTGCATTAATGAGGGCCTTCTCTAGATCAGTCATTATGGCGGTCGGCATAACACCCGCATCTTTAAACAAGCGCAACAGTTTCTCCATTATGAACTTGTAATGCACAACTTCTTCTTGCCGTGTAAATGCATACGCAATGTTGAAAGTCTTGTACGTGCAAGTGAAACCGACAATCTCCACCAATGGCATGTTATACCTGTGGATGAATGTAAGAAAACAAATGAATGTAAGAAGTCATAGAATATAAGATATAATTCAAATCGATGATATAAAACACTACTATTAAATTGTGTTGAAAATGTAACACAAATCCATCACGTACCTATTTGTCTTGTATGTGGTGTTGATAATTACCACGTACGGGAACATCTTCAATAGGTGGAGCGAGTCCGGGTGAGCAAAAAATAGGATATCAGTCTCTTTCATAGACAACTTTCTAAGAGGAAATACCCGGTAACTATTTTGTTGCAAAAAGTTCAGAGTCCATTGCGTAACCGTCAATTCCCCACGATCTTCGTAATGCATCTTCTGCAGAAAGTTGGAAACTTGTTTCATGGATGTAACATTTCCGGGGAAGAAGGTCCTCAACTCCGCAACAATAGTCCTAGGCGTCACGAACGCATCGCCCAAACTTTTGGCAAGGCGCTCCTCATCCGGGGTCATTCTGCCCATGTATGCATGCCCAAGAAAGATAGTCGGAAGCTTATGGATGTGGCATCCATCTATCACATTCATGATCCATTTATGAGTCACTTCCCCTGGCTTCTTCTTCAATCTAACACCACACAACTCAAATGTGCATCCGGACTTCTTTGACTTTATTTTACGAATTACCTCAACATCCGCTTCTGAGTCACTACCTTTCTTTCTCCCCGTTCTATATTCACCAAAATGCTCGCACGTCAAACTAACACTTCTGACATTTGAGTTACAAATGACTAAAACCATCATCAAATCTCTGCCCCTATTCTTAACCCACTCAACCAATTCCTCTCGGCTATCCCACTTCAGATTGTTACGAAATTCATCTCCATAATCTTTCCCCTATACATGTTTACATAATCAATAATGTTACAATATATGGATTGCGATTTGTGAAATTTATATGTTTGTAGCTAACCAATATTAACTATAAAACAAAACTACAATTGTAATACATAACTAAACTAAATAAAAACAAATTGATAGCTTATCTCACTAAATCATCATCATCATCATCTTCTCCATTACCATGTTCTTTTAACATATATGAAAATTAATATAGGACTTTTAACATATATCAAATTCACAACAATTATCAACTTCTCCACTACTACTAAATACTAATCTTTTAACATATATCAAAACAAATATAGGCCTCTACCGCTAAATCGTCACCATCTTGTCCACTACAACTAAATACTAATCTTTTAACATAATACATATAGGCCTCTACTACAACATCGTCATCATCTTCTCCACTAATTTCAATTCTAATCATTCCATTATTAACTATACATACTTAAGCTATATTAATTATAACTAATTTCAATCTTAATCATTCCATAATTACTAACCTCGAAATTGCCATCGTCGAAATCTTGATCATCGTAATCTTCATTCTCTTCTCCACTACTCCAATATGTGTTTTCATTATATGCCATTTTTTGTAAGATTTGTTGTTTTGGATTTAGAAAATGAGGAAATGGCTTGCTATTTATAGGGCACAAAATAGCCGTTGGAATAACGGCTAATTCTGTACGCCATATACAGGCATACACAATGGGCTGGCGTACATGCCATTTCCAACAGCTATTTTCCTGTATACTGTATTTTAGCGTATGCTAAAATACAGCGTACAAGTATAAGTACCGAAATTCAAAAATTATACTATTTTCATGTTGTACGCAATATTATGGCGTACGCCTTTTTCTGGCGTACAGAATGTCGTGCGTATAGGGAAATTTTGCCGTGTATATAGCAGCTGCCAAAAACAATATACAAGACTGATTGTATTGGAATTATAGTAAGAATGATTGGTTTATGACTAAATCAACCTTTCACCTCGTCATTAAGCAAGAAGAATGAGCATCTGCTTTCTCTTAAACTTGGAAACTTGACACTCTACCTAAGATTAAAACTTTCTATGAAAGATGATTTATAATGGGCTCCCAACATAAACTAGATTGGATGCTAAAATCTCCCACCTGGAGACTGATTCCAATCATAATCGTCCTCTACATCAACCCATATTCGGTAGTAGTGCCAAGCCTTCAACTCAATTACCAAGGCCAGTTGAAGTCATGCAAAGCTTCAACTTCTCTAAGGTCACAACCTTAGTCAGCATGTTTGCAGGATTCTCAGTTCCTCGAATCTTCATCAACTGCAAAACCTTTCTTTCCAAGAGATGCCGTATGTAGTGATACTTCAACTCTATGTGCTTAGTCCTCGAGTGAAATGCTGGATTCTTAGCCAAGTGGATGGCACTCTGACTATCACTGTATAGAATGCTGTCCCCCTGCTCCTTCCCTAATTCACGCAAGAAATTATGCAACTATACCATCTCCTTACTAGCCTCAGTCACTGCAACATACTCAACTTCTGCAGTAGACAAAGCTACAACTTTCTGCAACTTAGAAGCCCAAGAGACTGCAGTACCACCCAATGTAAAGACATACCCGGTTGTACTCCTTCTCTTGTCGAGGTCACTTGATGCCAAATCTGCATCCACATATCCTGCCAGCACGACTTCCTTGCCTTCAAAGCACAAGGCTTGCTCAGTGGTACCTCTCAAGTATCTAAGCATTTCACAGCTTCCCAATGCTCCTTCCCAGGGTTCCCCATGAAGCGACTAAACACTCGCACTGCATGTGCAATGTCTGGCCTTGTACACACCATTGTATACATTAGACTGCCAATTGCTGAAGCGTATAGAGTCCTCTACATTTGGGCATGCCCTTCTTCACTCTTAGGCGAGTCTCTATTAGATAGCTTGAATTGGCTACCCAATGGAACTTTAGTTGGCTTAGCATCTTACATGCTGAATCTCTTCAAGACCTTCTTGATGTACTCAGCCTGTGATAGATACAACTTTCCAGCCTTCCTATCTCGATCAATCCGCATACCCAGAATCTGCTTAGCCTCTCCAAGGTCCTTCATAGCAAACCGTTCAGACAACTGCTTCTTCAACTTGCTCACTTGTTGAGCACTCGAGCCTGCTATCAGCATGTCATCAACATATAACAGCAATATAATGTAGCCATCGTCAAACTTCTTGAAGTAGCAGCAATGATCAACTTCACTCCTCACGAACTCAATTTCGTGCATGAATCCATCAAACTTCATATACCACTGTCTCGGAGCTTGTTTCAGACCATACAAGCTCTTATTCAACTTGCACACAAGCTCAGCGTTACCCTCTGATACGTAGCCCTCAGGTTGCTTCATGTAGATGTCTTCATCTAAGTCCCCATGAATAAAGGCCGTTTTTACATCCATCTGCTATAACTCTAAGTTCTCTGCAACCACCATACTCAACACTAAACGTATAGTAGTCAGTTTCACCACAGGAGTAAAAACGTCAGTATAGTCAATACCGTATTTCTGCTGAAATCCTTTCACAACCAGCCTCGCCTTGTAACACTTGCTTTCATTTGCCTCCTCCTTAATTCTGTAAACCCACTTGTTATGCAATGCCTTCTTGCCCTATGGAAGCTCAACTAGTTCCCAGGTTCCGTTGGTCATCAACGAATCCATCTCATCATCCATTGCGAGCTTCCACTTGCTCACATGTTCTCCACGAGATGCCTCTGCATAACACTCTTGCTCACCACCATCAGTCAATAACAGATAGTAGTTTGAAGGCAAAAATCTATCAGGCGATCCACGCTCTCTAGTGGACCTCCGCAGCGGAATCACTGGGGTGTTCGGCTCCTCCTCAACAGCCTCCTGGTCATTACGAACCACCTTGCTCCCACTCGAGTTTGAGATGTCTAACTCCACAACCTCAGGTCCAGAACTAGCTATTTCTGATGTATCCAGACTATCCTTGTACATCACCTGCTCATTGAACACGACGTCTCGACTGCGAATAACCTTTATGTTCTGTTCATCCCAAAACCGGTATCCGAAATCATCACCACCATATCCAATAAACGTGCATTTGATAGACTTGGCATCCAGCTTGCTTCTCTCAACATGAGCAATATGAACATATGAAACGCACCCAAATATCCGAAGAAAGGATAGATTTACCTCTTTGCCACTCCAAGTCTCCTCTGGAATACCATTCTCCAAGGGAATTGATGGCCCTCGGTTAATCAGGAATGCTGTAGTGTTAACTGCATCTGCCCAGAACATCTTCGGAAGTCCACACTTCAGCCTTATGCTCCTGGCACATTCATTCAGGGTCCTGTTCATACGTTTTGCTACGCCGTTCTCCTGAGGGGTTCCTTTCAAGGTTTTCTCCATGCGAATACCATTCTCAGCGCAGAAATCCTTGAACTCGCGAAGCTCATATTCCCCACCATTATCAGATCTCAAACATTTCACTTTAAGACTTGTCTCAGTCTCTACTAGAGCCTTCCACTTTCTGAAAGAGTCAAAGGCATCAAACTTTTGCTTAAGAAAGTAGACCCATACCTTTCTTGTGGCATCGTCAATGAAGGTCATGTAGTATGATGCTCCACCCAGAGATGTCATAGGTGTTGGCCCCCACAAGTCGTTGTGGACCAATTCCAACTTCTGCTTTCTCAAAGTTTTGCCTCCCTTCGAAAAACTCACCCTTTTCTGTTTCCCGAGCACACAGTCCTCACACAATCCGATTTCAACATATTTGAGACCTGGCAGCAGACCCTTCGAGCATATCACCTTCATCCCTTTCTGACTCATGTGGCCAAGGCGACAGTGCCATAAATCTGCATCATAGTTTATTCCTGCAACAACAATGCTATCACGGACGTTGCTAGTCATGTACAACGTCCCCTCCTTCTTTCCTCGAGCTACCACCATAGCTCCTTTGGTTATCTTCCAGCTATTACAGCTGAAGGTTACTTCATAACCCTCGTCATCGAACTGTCCAATAGAAAGCAAGTTTCTTTTCAAACCAGGAATATGCCTTACTCCATGCAACTGTAGCACAGATCCATTCGGCGCCTTGATTCGAACATCACCCTTCCCCATGATTTTTAAAGCCTCATCATCAGCGAGAAAGACTTTTCCAAAATCTCCAGAGGTATAGCGTTCCAATATATCAGCACTGCTGCATGAGTGAAACAAAGCTCCAGAGTCTAACACCCAATACTCTAACAGGCTGCCCGCGCTCAGAATCGATGCATCTATAGTGGTTTCTGTCGTTGAATCGCCTAGAATCAACGCATCTCCAATATCTTCACTGGCTGAATTCGCTGATTTATCCTTCAACGGTGCCTTACATTCACTCTTGTAGTGACTGTTTTCATCACAATTCCAACACTTGATTCTGCTCTTGTCTTTGGGTTTATCCTTCCCTCTTGACTTCGATCTACCACGATTCAATTTCTTAGAATCTGATTTGCCCCTGTTCTCCGTACTCAAGGCTGATCCCGAAGCAGTACCTCACACCTTTTTGCAAATTTCTTCGCTGATAATCAGATCCCTGACTTCATCAAACTTGATCTTTGCCTTCCCCGCCGAAGCACTAACATCAGTAACTGTCCCGCTCTAACTTTTTGGTAAAGAAGATAACAGTATTAGGGCTTGTACCTCATCGTTGAAATCAATCTCAACCGAACTCAGTTGTGCGATAGTCATGTTGAACTCGTTCAAGTGATTGGTTACCACTGTGCTCTCTGTCATCCGCAGATTAAACAACCGCCGCATCTGGTGAACCTTGTTCACTGCGGAGGGTTTCTCATACATCGCAAAAAGAATTTCCAGCATGACTTTCGTCGTTTCTGCCTTGATCGTGTGATGCATCACGTTCCTGGACAACGATAGGCGAACCACGCTCATTGCTTTTCTGTCCAGCAACTTCCACTCGTCTTCCTTCATGTCCTCCGGTTTCTCGCCCAACGGCAAGTACAAATCTTTACCGTACAGGTAATCCTCGATCTGCATCTTCCAGAATCCAAAATCCGTTCCATCGAACTTCTCCATCGGCGATTTTCCGCTTCCCATCGTCACCGCCAGAACCAGCTCTGATACCAGTTGTTAGGATTCGAACGCAGTAACGAATAGAAAACGAGACAAAGAACACACAAATTGTTTACCCAGTTCGTCACAGAATATGACTACGTCTGATGACACTACCAAGCCAGGGTTTTTCCACTATTGTGATAACGATTACAATGAACAATTAGGGTAAATAAGCTAAACAGACGAAACCCTAATTAGGCCCAATACACAAGTTGGATCGCTGAGAACAAGACTTCCGGTGTACAGTCTATCAGGCTCCATAACCCAACATAAAAGAGTTGTAGTTTCGATCATGAAGATCTTAACCATTTCCTCTTAAAATGACCACATGCCTCAACACTATACATGAATTAATAACAAAATATTAAAAGATAACCTTGATGTTACTAATACTAGACCAGGACAAATCCTTAATAAAATTCAATCTCAACTATCAAGAGAAGACGTTTGTGAAATCTGAATGTGCTGGTGGGGATTAACAAATAGAAAAGATAATTTAGTTGCATTGATATCATATATAATCCGGACTATAAAAGATATAAAAGGGTTTATCAAGATTTCCTTGCAAAACTGGAATAAAACCAAAATAGCTAGCGATGATGACGGTACTAAAACCAAACCAAACCAAACCAAGCTTAAAGCGACCTAGTCCCACTAGGAAATTGAAGTAGCGATATCACAAACTAAACATCGATGAATCCAAATTTTTACGTGGTGATGCGTCCATCGAATTTATCATCAGGAATGACAAAGTCGGAATAATCTATATGTACTCTGTTTCTTGTGGAAGTAACAATATACTCCTTATATAATCTATTGCACTTAGGGGGAGAGTGGCCAAAGCAAACCAATTTGGCATTCAAAACATTCAAAGTGAAGGTGATAATCTTTGTCTGTTTATGTGTTAAAAGGTTTGTGGACCTATCCGTGTGTAACACTCCCAAATAACCTCTTGAAAGTATTACCGCCAGTGACCCCAGACGTACTGTCCGATGTCATCCAAGGTTTTTCCGGTTGATATAAATCATTAAACCACAGTTATAATACAACATATCATAACTTTCATTAAAACCAAGTCTCGGAATTTCAGCGTAATTCCAAATACATAATCAGAATTATTACAGCAGAAGTCTTAAATACAAAACATAGTTAACACAGCGGAAGTCTTAAATAACAACAAAAGCACCGTTCGCCTTTATAGTCGTTCTAGCCTTCTCGGATCCGCAATTTATCTGATGTGCCGAATCGAATGAATGACACCAGCCAACCATGAAGAGAACAATTTCGGTTGGTTAGTCTAATGAAAGACCATACAAGGGTACAAAGCAGAGTGGTTCGAAGTAGTCGTATTAGGTTAGACTCATCGTTTCTCGAATCAAAACCGATAACGATAGTCAACCACCATACTTCTACTAGAATACATAAAAAGACATGATCAAGAGAAGATTCTGGAGACCGAGTCTCACAGCAATTAATCCCAAAAGAAGACTCCAACGAAATGAGTCTTATCGGAAGCATGACAAATGCCGGGAAACTTAAAATTATACACAAGCGTTCAAAACGACTTGATGTTTCGGTTCACGACCAACCTCACCGCTCAAAGCGAATCCAGATTGGAAAGAGAACTTTACTCTGATCAAAGTCAAGACGAGATTTCCTAGCTGCACTATTGCCTAGCTTCACTACTCGCCTGAGAGTATATTAATTATGTGCGACAACGGCACTTATCTTATTTAATTCCAAAACCCACATCACGTTATAAGCTTTTAGATATATGTTTCGTCATGAGGGACATATATCGAAGGAATGGACCTCGTAGGGTCCAAACCTCAATCCACATCACGTTCATATCCACATCTCGTTGGTATCAGGGTCTCCACTGCCCTCTCAACCAATAATTATCAAGAAACTACTAGACCTCACATAGAGCCCAAAGTTCCTACGAATACTCGTGCTAACTAACAGTTCAACACAGTAATAATCCACATCAAAGCCAACATGGCCAACATCATAAACATATATTTATACTAGCGTTATTCTAGCAGATATACAACCTAGTATAATATCATCTTTTAATCAATTATTAACAAAGCTGTTCCCAACGAACAATGAATCAGTAAATCATCCCAAATTAATTAACAACTAAACAATTGATAATTAATTGAAATATGGAATGATGAGCAAGAGCGAACCGTCACTTGCCTTAGATTAGTCGAGCTCGAACAAAGCTTAGAAACGTCGGGTTCCTGGATCTGGAACTGGGATCGATCTCGGATTAAAAATCCCTAAGAAATGACCCATAACGAGATCCTAAGTTAGATTCAATATCCACAAATATGAATCTAAAAGAATACGAAAAGAATCGAAGGAACCGAGCCTCGCTCAAGACCACAACTCCCAAGAACACACACACACGGACAGCTTGCCGCAGGTGCGGTGGAGCTCTTACCGCGGGTGCGGTGGGGTCACAGTGGCGAAGGCTTCGACAGTAAAGTTCAGAAAACTCACCCAACACGATTCGTTTGGGGTTGATCTTAATACTCCTTACACCTTCAAATACTACTTGTGAGTACCTTTGTAAACACTCAAAGGGGTTCGATCACCTTCTCAAACAAAGCTCAAAAGCTTGGTTTCAATGGAGATTTTTAGAGGAGAAAACATAGGAGGAAGATGATGCTCTCACCCTCTGTGATTTCGACCCCTTTTATAGCCAACCAAGAGCTCCCCCAGCAGGGAACAAGCAGGAGACCAGCAAGGAAGGCTAGGCGAGGCTAGGCCTGACAACCGGCGCCACTTGCAGGGGAAGAGGATAACGCTGCCGAAGAAAAATATTCCACCGCGGGGTGCGGCAGGGTGCGGTGGCGCCCAGTGACCGCCTCACTGTTTGCTTCAGAACTAGTCCTCGCCGCGGGTGCGGCCACTTGACCGCGGGGTGCGGTCAAGGCCATTTTTCACCCTTTTGTCCGTTTAAATCTTGGGTTAATATCTTAACCCCGGGTTAAGTATATTCGTACACGAACGACTATTTAACCTTGAACATACGTCAAATATATTTTATATTACTCAGAAAAATATTACAGAGATCAAACAATTTACAGAATGTCCGAACCTCTCTAAAATTAATCCTACTTGTAATACAGGAGTTGGAAAAATTCCAAAATATCCTTATAAAATGAGGGATATTACATTACCTCCCCCTTAAAAGAAGTTTCGACCCCGAAACTTGGCTATTCTAGGCCGAAAACAACTCGGGAAAGCGTCTAAGCATATCCACTTCAGTTTCCCAAGTCTCCCAAGTAACCTCTTCGGTTCCTGACTTGGACCACAAAATTCGTACCAACGGTACCACCTTGCTGCGTAGCTGCTTCTCACGACGCTCGAGAATACGCACAGGTATCTCCTCGTAGGTACCATTTGCCTGGATCTCGATGTCTTCATAACTCAGCACATGAGATTCATCTGGCACATACTTCCTTAACAAGGATACGTGGAACACGTTGTGCACTGGATGTGCCGATGGCGGCAATGCCAAACGGTACGCTAGAGCTCCCACCCTATCAAGGATCTCGAATGGTCCCACGTAGCGAGGGTTAAGCTTCCCACGCTTACCAAATATGAACACACCTTTGGATGGTGACACCTTGACAAATACTTTGTCACCAACCTCGAATTCAATATTCCTACGCTTCGGGTCAGCGTAAGACTTTTGTCGACTCTGAGCTGTCAACATCCTTTGTCTTATCAAGGTAATGTCTGAGGCAGTCCTTTCGACTATCTCTGGTCTGAGCAGAATCTTGTCGGCATTCTCATCCCAACTAATCGGAGATCTGTACTTTTGACCGTACAAAGCCTCGAATGGAGCCATCTTGATAGTAGCATGCCAGCTATTGTTGTATGTGAACTCAATCAGACTCAGGTTGTCCTCCCAGCTAGTCGGACGATCGAGTGTACAAGCTCTTAGCAAATCTTCCAAGGTCTGAATGGTCCATTCAGACTGTCCATCCGTTTGAGGATGAAACACAGTACTGAACCTTAACTCGGTTCCCATGGCCTTGTGTAATTCCTTCCAGAATCTTGACATGAATCGGCCATCGCGATCCGATACAATGGTCTTTGGAGTACCAAGCAAATGGATAACCTCGTGTAAAAATACTTCTGACAGCTTCTGGGTTCCCCACGTTGTCTTGATAGCCACGAAGTGAGCACTTTTCGTGAGCCTGTCAACGATAAACCATATAGCATCCTTCTGACTTCGAGCTTTAGGCAGTCCTGTGATGAAATCCATTGCAATGTCCTCCCACTTCCATTCTGGAACTAGAAGAGGTAGCAATTCTCCACCGAGTCTTCGGTATTCTATCTTGACCTTCTGACAAGTCAAGCATTTCGCCATAAACTCTGCCACATCCCACTTCATATTGGGCCACCAAAACTTCATTATGAGGTCCTTGTACATCTTGCTAGAGCCTGGATGTACAGAATATGCTGACGAATGGGCTTCCCTCATCACCAATTGGCGAAGACCCTCAACGTCAGGCACACAAATCCGGTCCTGAAACCAGAGTGATCCATCTTCCTGAATCATGAAACCGGGAGCTTTCCCGTCCATTACTTCACTACATAGCTTCACCAAAATTACATCATCGACATGCTTCTCCTTGATCTGATCAAGAAGTATAGCTTGAATCTCAAGCATACTCAGGTATCCACGACGTTGATCATACAAGACTTCGATCTCGCACAATTCTTGGTTCAGCTTGGTCTGAGCAACAAGCAAAGCCACTACAGTCTCGTGCGGCGTCTTTCGGCTCAATGCATCAGCTACTACATTAGCCTTGCCCGGGTGATACAACAATTCGATGTCATAGTCTTTGAGTAGCTCCAACCAGCGACGTTGTCTCATATTCAGCTCCTTCTGAGTAAATATATACTTGAGACTCTTATGATCAGTGAAGACTTGGCACCTCATACCATAGAGATAGTGCCTCCAAATCTTCAGCGCAAACACTACTGCTGCTAACTCCAGATCATGCGTCGGATAGTTTTCTTCATAGGTTTTTAGCTGTCTTGATGCGTAAGCAATAACCTTGTCTCTTTGCATCAACACACATCCCAACCTATTTTTCGAAGCATCACTATAGACCGCATAATCATCAGTTCCTTCGGGCAGCGTCAATACTGGTACGGAGGTCAGACATTGCTTCAGCTTTTGAAAACTGGCCTCGCACTTGTCATTCCAGACAAACGTCTTGTGGTCCTTGCGGAGCAGACCGGTCATAGGTAGAGCGATCTTAGAAAATCCCTCTACGAACCGTCTATAGTAACCCGCAAGTCCTAGAAAACTACGCACCTCCTTCACGTTCTGAGGTCGCTTCCAATTAGCTACTGCTTCAATCTTCTGGGGATCAACTATCACCCCATTCTCATTGATCACATGGCCTAAGAAAGTCACTTCCTTGATCCAAAAGTCGCACTTAGACAATTTTGCATATAGTTGATTTTGTCTAAGGACTGATAAAATAATCCGAAGGTGTTCCTCATGAGCTTCCACGCTCGGAGAATAGATCAAAATGTCGTCGATGAAGAACACTACAAACTTATCCAAGTACTGGTGAAAACATCGGTTCATCAGATCCATGAAAACCGTTGGAGCATTGGTAAGTCCAAATGGCATGACTACGAACTCGTAGTGACCATATCTCGTCCGGAATGCAGTCCTCGGAATATCTTCCTCACGAATCCTGAGCTGATGATAACCAGATCTCAGATCGATCTTGGAAAAGACTTTTGCTCCTTGTAGTTGATCTAACAGATCATCAATCCTTGGCAAAGGATATTTGTTCTTGATCGTGACTTTATTCAACTCACGATAGTCGATGCAAAGTCGAAACAATCCATCCTTCTTCTTGACAAATAACACCAGAGCGCCCCAAGGTGATGCGCTCAGCCTTACATAACCTTTGTCGAGAACATCCTCAAGTTGCTTCTTCAACTCTTTCATCTCTGCAGGAGCCATCCGGTACGGTGCTTTAGAAATCGGCGCGGTACCAGGCTCGAGATCGATAGAAAATTCCACGTCACGCTTCAGGGGTAATCCAAGAATCTCTTCCGGAAAAACATCAGGAAATTCATTAATCACGGGAATATCAAGAATGGTTGGTTCATCTTTCATGGTGGTTTCCAGGTAGCAAAGGTACCCGACACAACCTTGTCGAAGTAGCTTAAACGCAGCCATCGCATTGATAAGCCTGTCGTTATCCGCGTCATTCCGACCCTTGAATTTGCACACACACTGGTCCCCAAATGACACCGTTACAGTTCTTGAACTAAAGTCGATCACCGCCCCATGACGCATCAGCCAATCCATACCGAGAATAATGTCGTATGGAGCCATAGCAATACAGATCAAATTTGCCTCAAACTTCTTACCTTGAATGGTAACCGGAAATTCTGACAAACTCTTGGTGCCCACTAAATGGTCACCATTAGGAAGATTCACAACGAAAGGTTCACAAACCTCGTTGCAGACTAAACCTAACTTACTAACACAATTCTCTGAAATAAAGGAATTGGTAGCACCCGAATCAAACAGTATGCACACTGAAGTACAATGAAGGTATAAATTACCTTGATCAACTGGAGCGTTAGGTCCATCAGCCTCATGCATCTCGTATAGGCGTTGACCTTGATCAGCCAATTCGTCCCTTGGCTCTGGTGTTCTTGGCCTTGCCCTCCTTTGAGCATGATCAGCCAATTCGTCCATCAGCCGCTGCTCTTCAAAAGAGATCTCTTGGCTTTGACGAAGTATCCTGCGCAATTCAGGGCTCGACCTTTGCCTTCTCCGAATAAGATTAGGCTCAGAGTTCTCAGATAATTCTCGTGGTCCGCTTTCTCTAATGCCGTACTCAACATAGAGTGCTTCCCAGTCAGCGTCAGTCATTGGCGCGTATACTGGTTCGGGTGGCGGACTTGGGTAGAGGAATTGCATCCCCGTGTCCTCATGGTCCACCAATGAGTGTCTCAAACTATCAGGCTCTTGCCCCTGTTCTTCTTGGTTCTCTTCAGGATCTTAATCTGGATCCTCTTCAGGAACCTCTTCGGATACCGACTCAATCTCGAGGTCGTCGTTATAATATCCTTGAGCGTACCTTGACAGCTCAACAGGTTCCACTATTGGAGTCACAACATCGTTGGATCTAAGTACCACTGACTCAGGAAGTACATGCTTTACTTCCTCGGGTGGGTTGCTAGGTCCTCCGATCTCAAAGCATCTCGGGGGAGTAGGGAAATTTAGCCTTGTTGGAGATGGCGGAGCCATCTCGGCATCTTCCAAATCTCTCATAAGGGAAATGCATGCACCCATAACCTACGGGGTAACAAGACGAGAATTAGTCTTTCTAGACATGGGAGTGAACTTCCATATCAGACTTCAAAAAAAGGCACAACTATGAACGGTTAAAAATTTTATTCGAAAATTCAGAGCCTTCTAAAACCTTTCTCAGTTTCAAACGAGTGATCGGTTTATAAAAGTTTTGTTCCCGTAAAACATTTTAAACCCGACCCGTAAGAAAAAAAAATTCAGCTCTGATACCAAGTCTGTAACACCCCCAAATAACCTCTTGAAAGTATTACCGCCAGTGACCTCAGACGTACTGTCCGATGTCACCCAAGGCTTTTCTGGTTGATATAAATCATTAAACCACAGTTATAATACAACATATCATAACTTTCATTAAAACCAAGTCTCGGAATTTCAGCATAATTCCAAATACATCAAAATACATAATCAGAATTATTACAGCGGAAGTCTTAAATACAAAACATAGTTAACACATCGGAAGTCTTAAATAACAACAAAAGCACCGTTCGCCTTTATAGTCGTTCTAGCCTTCTCGGATCCGCAATTTATCTGATGTGCCGAATCGAACGGATGACACCAGCCAACCATGCAAAGAACAATTTCGGTTGGTTAGTCTAATGAAAGACCATGCAAGGGTACAAAGCAGAGTGGTTCGAAGTAGTCGTATTAGGTTAGACTCATCGTTTCTCGAATCAAAACTGATAACGATAGTCAACCACCATACTTCTACTAGAATACATAAAAAGACATGATCAAGAGAAGATTCTAGAGACCGAGTCTCACAGCAATCAATCCCAAAAGAAGACTCCAACGAAATGAGTCTTATCGGAAGCATGACAAATGCCGGGAAACTTAAAATTATACACAAGCGTTCAAAACGACTTGATGTTTCGGTTCACGACCAACCTCACTGCTCAAAGCGAATCCAGATTGGAAAGAGAACTTTACTCTGATCAAAGTCAAGACGAGATTTCTTAGCTGCACTATTGTCTAGCTTCACTACTCGCCTGAGAGTATATTAATTATGTGCGACAACGGCACTTATCTTATTTAATTCCAAAACCCACATCACGTTATAAGCTTTTAGATATATGTTTCGTCATGAGGGACATATATCAAAGGAATGGACCTCGTAGGGTCCAAACCTCAATCCACATCACGTTCATATCCACATCTCGTTGGTGTCAGGGTCTCCACTGCCCTCTCAACCAATAATTATCAAGAAACTACTAGACCTCACATAGAGCCCAAAGTTCCTACGAATACTCGTGCTAACTAATAGTTCAACACAGTAATAATCCACATCAAAGCCAACATGGCCAACATCATAAACATATATTTATACTAGCGTTGTTCTAGCAGATATACAACCTAGTATAATATCATCTCTTAATCAATTATTAACAAAGCTGTTCCCAACGAACAATGAATCAGTAAATCATCCCAAATTAATTAACAACTAAACAATTGATAATTAATTGAAATATGGAATGATGAGCAAGAGCGAACCGCCACTTGCCTTAGATTAGTCGAGCTCGAACAAAGCTTAGAAACGTCGGGTTCCTGGATCTGGAACTGGGATCGATCTCGGATTAAAAATCCCTAAGAAATGACCCATAACGAGATCCTAAGTTAGATTCAATATCCACAAATATGAATCTAAAAGAATACGAAAAGAATCGAAGGAACCGAGCCTCGCTCAAGACCACAACTCCCAAGAACACACACACACGGACAGCTTGCCGCGGGTGCGGTGGAGCTCTTACCGCGGGTGCGGTGGGGTCACAGTGGCGAAGGCTTCGACAGTAAAGTTCAGAAAACTCACCCAACACGATTCGTTTGGGGTTGATCTTAATACTCCTTACACCTTCAAATACTACTTGTGAGTACCTTTGTAAACACTCAAAGGGGTTCGATCACCTTCTCAAACAAAGCTCAAAAGCTTGGTTTCAATGGAGATTTTCAGAGGAGAAAACAGAGGAGGAAGATGATGCTCTCACCCTCTGTGATTTCGACCCCTTTTATAGCCAACCAAGAGCTCCCCCAGCAGGGAACAAGCAGGAGACTAGCAAGGAAGGCTAGGCGAGGCTAGGCCTGACAACCGGCGCCACTTGCAGGGGAAGAGGATAACGCTGCCGAAGAATAATATCCCACCGCGGGGTGCGGTGGCACCCAGTGACCACCTCACTGTTTGCTTCAGAACTGGTCCTCGCCGCGGGTGCGGCCACTTGACCGCGGGGTGCGGTCATGGCCATTTTTCACCCTTTTGTCCGTTTAAATCTTGTGTTAATTATCTTAACCTCGGGTTAAATATATTCTTACACGAACGACTATTTAACCTTGAACATACGTCAACTATATTTTATATTACTCAGAAAAATATTACAGAGATCAAACAATTTACAGAATGTCCGAACCTCTCTAAAATTAATCCGACTTGTAATACAGGAGTTGGAAAAATTCTAAAATATCTTTATAAAATGAGGGATATTACATCGTGGATGATCGAAATGGTTTTCTTTTCTTTAAGAAGGTCCAGTTCTCGCATGTTTTTAAAGTGGTGAATCGAGTAGCTGGTAGACTTGCACAATTGAGTCATTTACCCTCTTTGCATGATCTTGATTGTGATCTAGAACTTCAGATTCTCATTCATAAAGATTCTCTAGCATGATATTTTAATCGCTATTAGAAGCTAGCTTAAAGGAAAACCTATGGTGATTTTGTTAGATCTAGGCCAAAGATTTTGTTTAATTCATTTGATTGATTTAGGTGAGATATCCCCCCTATAACTATTTAACTAGCTAGATAACTCGAAGAATGTGTCTCTCCTCACCTTCTCTATCCCTATTCTACCAATCCAAATTCACTCCTAGCTCTTCCACCCCCATCTCATCGAGTTTGATGCCCTCCTCCGCCATCAAGTTCGCTCACTAGTCCACCAGCCACGTTGTTCGCCGTTGACCACTATTTCGAGGACGAGAGGCTCACCGACAGCAAAAGAGAATGACACAAAGCTTGAGGAGAGCTTTAATGTCTTCAAGTCTGACAGATTCGATATTGAAGAAAGGATCAACCGATAAAGAGAGAGTTTGTTACTGATACTTTTGTGTTGTATTTCATTCAATGAACTCACACATCAGTACAAATTTGGCATGACTATATAAAGCCTCTAGAGTTTGTTAAACTCTGTTTGCAGCTAATGATAAAAGACAAATGCTCCAATAGGAGAATTACACGTCTCACTGTACAGTATTAACTAATTTCTCTTCACACCCTCCTCAATTTGGAATAGATGTAAGCCCTAACTTGCCACAAAAAAACCGATGTTGAACCTGACTTAAAGCTTTGGTCATCACATATGCAATCTGCAACCGTGTAGGAATGTATGAAGTCTGTAGAAAACCACTTTGGACTTTTTCCCTTGTGAAGTGGCTAACAATTTCCAGGTGCTTTGTCCTTTCATGATAACAAGGATTATCAGCTATTTGTTGTGCTGCCTTGTTATCACAAAATAATGTGATAAGTAAAGATACCTTTGAATGAAGATCATGAAACAGAAAACTAGCCCACAACAACTCTGTTGTACTTGCCGCCATGCTCCTGTATTTTGCTTCAGCAGAAGATCGTGAAACTGTAGCTTGTTTCTTCGTCTTCCATGACACCAAGGCATGTCCCATGAACACACAAAATCCTATGAGAGATCGTTGTGTTGTGAGACAAGAACCCCAATCTTCATCAGAGAATCTTGTGATATGCAATTCTGGCTGTACTGGGTAATACAAACCCTTTGTGAGTGTACCCTTCAAGTACCTCAAAACATGTAACGGATCTTGGAAATGAGGTTGTCTAGGACAAGACACAAACTGGGACAAATGCTGCACTGCATAAGACAAATCAGGTCTTGTCAATGCTAAGTATAACAACCGCCCAATGAGCCTCCTGTACACCTCTGGATCCTGCAACAAGACTCCTGTATCATGACTTAATTTTAATCCAATGGGAAAATGGAATATGACTTCTTTAGCATTACCCAACTGTGCATCCTGTAATATATCATTGACATATTTCTTTTGACATAGATAAGCACCATGAGAAGCTCTACATATTTCCATGCCAAGAAAATATATGTCTTGCCCCAGACCCTTCATAGTAAATTTGTCATGTAAAGCACCCTTAACATGTGTAATCTCTGCTTTATCATTGTCGGTGACCCGAACATCATCCACATACACAAGCAAGACAGTCAACGAGTCACCCTCCTTTCTCACACAGAGAGAATAGTCATTAGTTGACTGCACATACCCCAACTGAAGCAAAAATTGTGTAAGCTCATAATTCCATTGTCGGGAGGCTTGTTTAAGCCCATACAAGGACCTTTGAAGCTTACAAACCTGGCCGGGGAGTGCTTTATCATAGCCTTCAGGGGGCAGCATATAAATCTCTTCTTCCAAAAATCCATGAAGGAATGCATTATTGACATCAAGTTGAAACAATGGCCAATCACGAGCAACAACAATGACAATAATAATGCGAACAATAGGTAACTTAGCCATTGGGCTAAAGGTATGCTTGTAATCTTTACCAAGCTTATGGTCATAACCCTTCACGACTAACCTAGCCTTATGCCTCTCAATGCTGCCATCTGGCCGAAACTTGACCTTAAACATCCACTTGGAACCAATTACCTTGTGATCTGTTGGAAGTGAGGTTAACTCCCATGTCCCATTTGCTTCCAGAGCTTCAATCTCCTTAACCATAGAAGATTCCCATTATGGAATTCCTCTGGCTGCCTTGTAAGATGTTGGTTCAACAATAGATAAAACTTGACACAAAGAAGCAACATAATCCTCCTTGGGGTGTGATGATTCTGCTGTCAAAACATAGTCAGATGTCCATGCAAGCACCCTCATGTCTCTAGAAGATTTGTGTAGCTGTGACACTGGTTGACCAACCACAGTTGGCATAGGCAAAGTGTTAGGAAACGGAACTCTGGAATTTAGGTTCCCCTGAGAGTTCCTTTCCTCAGTTTCTCTACTTTTAACGATGACAAATATTATAATACTAATGTTTTATCTCAAAGATGTGTTTTAAGGAACCACATGAATATACCGAAGGCAAGAAAGCCAAACAGGACAAGGGAACCAAAGGAACAAGACAGATGAAGGAAACTAGAGGAACCCAGGTGTGCCCAGAACGCATCATGCGACATTGTGATTCCCGAGAAATCTAGGGACACACAACCTCGGATAAAAGTTGTTGAAAACGACTTGTCCGAAGCTTCCAAAAGCCTGCCATTGTCCAAGAGCAAAACAACAAGAAACCTAGAGACACTGAACCTCAGACAGAGAAGGTGAAAGCGACAGGACATAGAGACGTCGCTGTCCAGAAGACAGTTCCCAAGCGGCCAGCTTGTTCAACCTCGGACGAAAGTATTTGGACAATGACATAGCAAGGCTCGTCTGAGGTAGTTGACTAACCAAGAGAGATTCTGAGCTGCCTAGGTTATTTGCACTTGCCAAGAACAACGTGGATCAAGGGAAACCACTCATTCTAGGGCAAGCTCAATCTGTGGGAACCCAGAGTGGATCGAGCTGCGAAGAATCCTCTATAAAAGGAAGACTAACCCAAGGGTTATCTTCAAGCACAAAAACACGACTCACACTCATTAGCAAATATCTAGTGTGAACCTCTAAACAAGATCATCAAAGCAAACCGAGATCAAGAGGAACCAGTCAAGGAAGAAGAGCTGAGTGCTAAGTTCCTGTGACTGTAAGTGATAGTTCCTAGGTGCGAAAGTCTGTTTCTTGGATTGATTATTGATTGTGTTAAGTTATCTAGGATTGTCTAACTGTGTGTAAGGCAAAGGAACTATGTGTTCGTTCCTAGGATAAGCTGTAACCAAAAGAGATAAGAAATCAAGAAGTAGACTTTGAAATCCTTTCGAAAGAAAGGTAGTGGTTTTTATCATGGATTGCTAGTTGGCAATCAAAGGTTTCCACTATAAGGAATTGGTCATTTGTTTGATTGTTTATTTCCGCTGCGAAAGGAACTGAGAATTGATATTCTGAGTTCCTTAAGTTTTTATCTAACAATTACGATCCTACAATTGGTATCAGAGCAGGAAAAGCTCTAGATCTTTGTTAAGTTTGCAGATCATGTCTCAACCAAGCAAGTTTGAGCTTGGAATCTCCACCAACAAGCCACATCTCCGAAAGAAAGGAGAAGAAACATGGTGGGAAAAGTGCATGGAAAGCCACATCAAGACCAACGACTACCAATGCTAGAGGATAGTCAAAAATGGAGATGGCTATGTCGATCTTACCATGAAGGAAGAAGATTGGAAACCAGAACACTATGTCATCATAGAGAAGAATGCCAAGGCCAGGCAGTTCATCCTCAATGGATTGGACAGAGAAGACATGGACAAGGTCATAGGCATCAAGACAACGAAGGAGATATGGAAAGCTCTCAAGGAGATGCATGAAGGAAGTGAGGAACTAAATCAAAGCAGAAAGTTTGCTTTGGAAGGAGAATACCACACCTTCAAAATGATGGAAACTGAGACAATCTCAGAGTACTACTCCCGCTTCAACAGATTAATTGGAAAGTTGACAGCGGCGGGAGTCGATCTGGATGAAGTTTCCAAGTCCCTGGTGGTCATCAATGGACTCAACTCCAAGTTCACCCTTCTCAAGGGAATCATGAAGAACACTCCAAGCACCCAATCCCTTCCTTTGACCCAAGTCATAGGGAAACTGGAAGTTGAAGAAGGAGAGCACACCAAAGCCAATGCCGACAAGAAACTGGAGAAAGGAATTGCCCTCAAGATCTCCAAAGCCTTCTCTAGGCTCGAGATGGAGGAAGAGAACTCAGACTTAGAAGAAGAGGAGGACGAACTTACGGCCCTCTTCACAAAGAACATCAAAAAATTCTTTGTGAAGGGAAGGTTCCAAAAGGGCAGTTCCTCCCACAATGGACCCAGAAGAGATCTCAAGGAAGTCTCCTGTTACGAGTGCAAGGAAAAGGGACACTACGCTAAGAATTGTCCCAACAAGGAAGACTCAAAGGAAGAAGAATGACCTCAGAGAAAGAAGGCTCTTGTAGCCTCATGGGGAGAAGACTCAGATGAGGAACTGGATCTCAGTGGCTTCTCTGGAGGAAGATGTCTCATGGCAAAAGGAGACTCAAGCGACTCAGAAGACCTTGAGGTAACTTCTAACGATCTCTTAAAATCCCTAGTTGATTGTGATAAGAAACAACTTCTTAAGATCATAAAAAAACTAGGAAAGGAAACCAGTTCCCTTCAACAGAAACTAGATGATTGTGAAGATGAAATTGCTTGCTTGACTGTTGAGAATTCTGTTTGGAGTAAGAAACTTGATGAAACTGAGAAAGACCTAGCTGAAACTCACTCCAAACTCATTGATATTAGGAATGTGCATGCTAGTCACCTTAAAACTTGCAAATATTGTGATGAAACTAGCATAGATTCTATCAAAGTTCCCTTGCATGCTAACCCACCTGGAAATGACATGCTTTAATCCATAATTGATAGGTTAGACATTCTCACTAATTCCATTAATGAAAAAACGATAAATCAAACTGTTTTTGTGAGACAACGCCATGGAATATGATATGTCAATAATAAAGGGAACAATGATGCTGGAGAAGAAAAGGCTAGGCGAGAACTTGTTGAGATGAATGAAAATCTCAGTATTGCTCTTGCCACTTCTCGTGATAGGAATCAATTCCTATCAGAGAAGATCATGGTCCTTGAGAACAAGGCTGAGGTTGCCAAACGTCTCAATGAAGGCTCTCAAAGTCCTAAGAAGGAACCAAAGGGAAAAGAAAAGATGGTTCCTGAAAACCAATGGTTCACCAATTCCTTTGCTCACAAAAGATATATTGACATGGCCCATAGCAAGGTTAGAAACAATGTTGATTTTAACAAAAGGAAAACTGAAAAACCTTTTAGGCCAGGAAAAGGAAAATATGGACATGTTGTTTACAATCGTTTGTGTATCTACTGCGGTAAGAATGGTCATTACAACACTGATTGTGCTAAGAAAAGGAACTTTAAAAAGGAGAAAATTACTCATTACCATGAAAGGAACCAGTTCCCTGGTTATTCACAGACTCGGAATGCTAATCTCCCCAGTAAAGCCAAGCTTCGCTGGGTTCAGAAATCTTAGTTCCCTTGTGTGTAGAAAGAAGAGAGGCAACCCCAACTATGGTACATTGACAGTGGTTGCTCATGCCATATGATGGGAAGAAGAAATCAAATGACCTCTCTTCAACCTCTCCAAGGAGGGAACATATCCTTTGGAGACAAAAGCAAAGGGAAAATCTGTGGAATAGGAACTGTGAAACTCAACGATCACATTCAGGTAAACAAAGTTCACCTTGTTGATAATCTTGGTTTTGACCTAATAAGTGTGTCACAACTGTGTGATCAAGGAGACAATGAAGTTAGATTCAGATCAAACGAATGTTCAGTCCTTGACTCATCGGGACAAATCATCCTAAAAGGGAAAAGATTCAACAATGTCTACATAATTGATCCATCCTTTGTTCCCAAGGAGAAACTTTGTCTCTCAACTGTGAATGACCAAGCTGATTTGTGGCATCAACGCCTCGGTCATGCTAGCACCAAGCTGATTCAAAAGCTATACTCAAAGGAGCTAGTAAGAGGGCTGCCAAAGCTAAGTGGCACATCTAAGGAACTGTGCTCTGACTGTATAAAAGGGAAACAAGCTCGTAGTTCCTTCAAGTCCAAAACCATGGTAAGCACCTCAAGGCCTCTTGAACTCATCCACATGGATCTTTGTGGATCCATGAGAGTTCAAAGCCTAGGAGGGAACATGTATATCTTTGTTATTGTCGATGACTTCTCTCGTTTTACTTGGACCATTTTCATTAAATCTAAAAGTGAAGTTATTGACCGATTTAAAGATCTGGTTCCCTTGTTAGAAAAATCTCTTGATTGTTCACTAAATGCTATTCGGTCTGACCATGGTATCGAATTCGAAAATGGAGAATTTCTAACCTTTTGCAGTGAGCATGGCATCGATCACAACTTCTCTGCACCATACACTCCTCAACAGAATGGAGTAGTAGAAAGGAAGAACAGGACCTTGGAGGACATGGCTCGAACTATGATGATCTCAAGTGGACTCTCCCAATCATTTTGGGCTGAGGCGATCAACACAGCGTGCTACATCATCAATAGAGCCATGCTTCGTCCAATCACAGAGAAGACACCCTATGAACTCCTAAGAGGAAGAGTTCTCAACATTTCACATCTGAGGGTGTTCGGATGCAAATGCTTTGTGCACAACAATGGGAAGGACAATCTTGGCAAGTTCGACCCAAGAAGTGATGAAGGAATCTTCATTGGTTATGCCTCAGGCAGTAAGGAATACAAGGCCTTCAACAAAAGGACTAAAAAGGTAGAAGAAAGTATTCATGTTATTTTTAATGAAAAATCACTTGAAAAGATTATGCAGAACACCACCAGTTCCTTTGAAGATCCATTTCCCAAGTCATCTCAAGAAGATCCAGATGAAAATGTCACTCCTCCCAGTTCTTGTCCTGCTAATCGGAACCCTCCAATGGCTTCCCCATCAGTTCCCATGGATAATGAACAACAATCCATTTCTGGGAACCATGAGCATGACGACAACATCTGTGGAGACTTCAATGATTCATCTTCCTACATGATCTTCAATGGAGAAGGTGATCCTAACAAGGAAGCTGAATGCTCAACTCAGAATGTCTCCACATCAAATGCTCTGGCTCCCAACAGAGAAAGAAGAATCGTCAAGCCTCCAGTCAGGTATGAACATCTAACCTTCTTTGCTTTTAATGCCTTTTTGTCTATTGTGGAACCAAAGAACATAGGTGAGGCACTGAAGGATGCAGACTGGATCCAAGCTATGCAAGAAGAGCTTCATCAGTTTGAAAGGAACAAAGTATGGCATCTAGTTCCCCGTCCCAAAGATAAACACATCATAGGAACTAGATGGGTCTTCAGAAACAAGCTGGATGATACAGGAGCTGTGATAAGGAACAAAGCAAGACTTGTTGCTCAAGGATACAATCAACAAGAAGGCATCGACTATGATGAAACCTATGCTCTAGTGGCAAGGATTGAGGCAATAAGATTGTTGATTGCCTTCGCTTCACACAAAGGATTCAAGTTATTCCAAATGGATGTAAAGACAACCTTTCTCAATGGAATTCTTCAAGAAGAAGTCTATGTCAAACAACCTCCTGGTTTCAAAGACGACGATCATCCAGATCATGTCTACTTTCTAGACAAGGCACTCTATGGCCTCAAGCAAGCTCCCACGTGGTATGATCGTCTTGCCCAGTTCCTACTCTCAAATGGCTACAGGCGTGGAGTCATTGATAAAACTCTCTTCATCCTAGAAGAAGAAGGTAACATCTTAGTGGTTCAAATCTATGTTGATGATATTATTTTTGGTTCCACTAACCTGTCCCTTGTAGACAAGTTCAAAGACTTGATGAGCAGTGAATTTGAAATGAGTTTAATTGGGGAACTCACATTCTTCCTCGGATTACAAATCACTCAAAAGGAAGATGGTATTCAAATCCATCAACAAAAGTATGTCAGGGAACTACTGAAGAAGTTCAAAATGGATTCATGCAAGCCTCTCTCCACTCCCATATCCACCATTGCCCATCTGGATAAGGACAATTCGAGTCCTCTAGTGGAAGAGAAGCTCTATAGAGGTTCCAATCTTATCCAAGAGAAACCCACTTGGCTGCTGTGAAGAGAATACTTCGATATCTCAAGGGAACTGACGATCTCTGCATTTGGTACCCCAAAGAATATCCCTTTGAGCTGATGGGTTTCACTGATGCTGATTATGCTGGATACTTGGTGAATATGAAGAGCACTTCTAGAATGGCACAGTTCCTAGGCCCTTGCCTTGTGTCATGGGGATCAAAGAAATAAGTTTCAGTCTCCCTCTCCACCACATAATCCGAGTACATTGCGGCTGCCTCCTGCTGTTCCCAACTTCTCTGGCTAAAGCAACAACTCGCGGATTTTGGTATGTCTTATGGCCCTCTCACTATTCTTTGTGATAACACTAGTGCCATAAACATCTCTAAGAATCCTGTGCATCATACTAGGACCAAGCATATTGACATAAGACATCATTTTCTTAGAGATCATGTTGAGAAGGGAAACATCATTATGAAATTTTGTAGAATTGAAGATCAGGTTGCAGATATATTCACCAAGGCATTGAATAGAGTTCCTTTCGAGAACCTTATATTGGAACTAGGAATGATTCCTATTACTCAGTAGTGACCTTAGTTCAAAGAATTCTTTCCAGTTTTCCTGATTGACTAGTTTAAGATATTTAACTTGTTGAGTCTTGATGTCCTTGTGTTATATCTGTTGCTACAAACCCTTTTTGTCATAATGGTTTCTTAAAAAGGCTTAGATAATTTTTTCTGGCTCGTTTCCTTTTGGTCCTCATTATTCTTTCAACTCCTCATTGTTCAAGTTTCTTTGATGGCCCAAAAGTCACAATCTGTTCATATTTCTATCCCAACAATACAAGTCGAAATGATGATTGTGTACTAAGACCTACCCTTGCCTCATTACTCAATATTCTCTATGATCCATCTCTAAATCCTCTCTGAGAATTATTGTGCAATGCGATAAATAGCCTACCCTAATTCCTTGTATGGGAACGTATGTTTGGTTCCATTGTTTTCACCCACATCAAAGGTTCCCATACATCTCTCTAGCACGCTGAATATATCGCCAGAAAGGAACCAGGATTTAGTATGTCTCCAATGGCTAGATTGGCACTTCCCAGAAGCTATTTATGGCAAAACTCAGAAGCCCAGTCACGTCTTATCAATTGGCAGACTCCCTCTTCTCTGAATGGGCAAGTTTTGAAAATGGATTAGCCGTTCCGAAAAGCTGCAAGAGTATTCAATGCCCCAGATTTACCTTGATCTTCTCAACGGCTGGATTTGATTCTACGGTCATCTCAGCCTTCACCGCCTTTAAAGAGTTGCACATTTGCTCCAAGCTGATCCCACAACTCACCATCTCTCTGATCCTCTGCCTCTCATTTCTCTCAAACACAGAAATCCTTAAGCTCCTAAAAAATGGCCGATCCAAACCCTAACCTTGTTCAAGATGAAGAGGAGGCTGCCCTTCTCAAAGCCTTTAGAGAAAAGAAGGCAGCTTTATCCTCTAAACCCGTTTCTGCCATCTCTTCTCATAAATCCCAACCGGAAGAGAAACCTGTGGAGAAAATAGTGGAGGAACCTGAAGAGAAAGCCGAAGAGGAACCCAAGGAGGCAACAAAGCCCAAGGGTGAGGAGAAAGCCATGGCCATCTCTCTGGCTTCGGAATCGGCTACCAAAACCATCTCCGAAGGGGACTCTCATGACTCCTCGCCTGACAAGTCTCTCCAAGAGCTCCTCAGCCCTGAGCCCTCACCAGTAAGCCTCAAATCCAAAACCACTTCTAACCCTGGTCCCTCTGTCGCCACTAGAATGCAACAGAAAAAGATGAGTTCCCAAGCCATAGTTCCCTATGAAACCAAATCCTCAAAAAGAGCCAAAATCACCACCCTCTCTGCCTCCTCCTCCCTGGGTCAGGTCTCCTCTTTCTTCTCTAAGAGGAAGATCCTTAAGCCTCTCATAATCGGCAAGGAGTTCTGGACCCAAGAACTGGAAGAAGAAGATGAGGAAATGTTTGGAGAAGCCCTGGCTGAGTTCCATTCTCTGATGCAGTTTCAAGGATGGGACGAGATGCTGTTTGAACCCTTCTCTGCTTCTGATGAGGTTGTCCGCTTGTTTTATCAGTCTATGGAGTTTGTGCCTGCGAAGGAGAACTCTCCCTGTAACGACGCCATTCTTATATGGAAGGGAACCAGCTATCCTCTGTCCGCCAACCTAATTGCGTCTGCTCTAGGGATCGAGTCAAGGTCTGGGTTTGGCATTCTGCCTCAAAAGAAGGGATGGTCTAAAGGAAAGGGCTACAAATCCAAGGGAGCAGTGGTCAAGAAAATCTATGATGGCGCCCCCCCCTTATCTTTGGAGACAAAGGATCTCTCCATCGCAAACAAGTTGTTACACTTCTGGATCACCCATAATCTGGTTCCCAGACAGGAGCATCGGAACAATGTTCTCATCACAGATGCCATCTACATGGACAAGGTGCTCTCTGGTGTTCAATTGGATCTCCCTCGCATTGTCTTAGCCCACATGCAGTTCTGCTCATCCCATGACTCCCATGCTTTACCCTTCCCTCATTTCATCAAAAACATTCTCTCCAACCTTCACCAGTACCCAGTTGATCTGCCTGAGACAGTCTACAACAAGTATCTTACCATGGCCACAGTTCGGAAGTTGAAGACAAAGGAACAACAAGACCCCCCTTCTGAAGCTCAAGCTCAACTGCCTAAGGAAAAGGCCAGTTCCAAGGCCCCTTCTAGTTCCCAGCCACATCTCAACCCCTCTCAAGACTCATCTGCGATCCTTACTGCTCTGGATCGTATTGAAAAGGCTATCATGGTGGGCTCGACTGCTATCCCGGTCGCCCTCCATGATCAAGTAAGAGAGTTGGGGCGTATAAGTTCTGCTGTTGTGGCTCTGGTAGACGTTCTTCAGAAGGATTGGCAAAGTGCAATCAGTGCTCATCATCAGGCCACGAGCCAAAATGTAGGAACTGTCGACAAAGATGCTGAAGAGGAGGCCGCTGCTCTGACATAGGAACGCTTGTTCTAGTTCCCAGTGCTGTAACACCACAGCGTGCTAGTAGTTTCCCCTAGGATCCTACTCCCCTCTTCTATCCATTTGTCATCTTTCCTAATGATTGCTTTTGTTGTTGTCTTTGCGTTTTGTTGTTTTTGTTGTTGGCTTATGTTGGTTGTGTTGTGTCTTACCCGTCCTTGAACAATGATCAGTTTAAGCTTTAATGATTATCTTTTGGCTTCGTCTCTATGATTAATTTGTCTTTGCCTTAAGTTTCCATTATGCTTCTGTTATGGGTTTAATGCAATTGTATATTCTCTTGGATATCATGTTCTTAACTCGTACTTAATCTTTTCGATGATGTCAAAATGGGGAATAAAAGGATAGAAACCTTGAACTTTGGAGACTACTGAACTAATAGGAACTCTGAACTAGTTCTACTTCTAAGGGGGAATTTGAAATAAACTCGTTCACTTGCTTAGGGGGAATTTGCAACCATTGAATGCTCTATCATTAATTTATAATGTTGTAACTCCCTTAATCCCAACTGGTCTCATGAAATTCAAAGTCCTATTATGTTGCCAGGTTTCTTGTATTTGTCATCATCAAAAAGGGGGAAATTGTTAGGAAACGGAACTCTGGAATTTAGGTTCCCCTGAGAGTTCCTTTCCTCAGTTTCTCTACTTTTGACGATGAAAAATATTATGATACTAATGTTTTATCTCAAAGATGTGTTTTAAGGAACCACAGGAATATACCGAAGGCAAGAAAGCCAAACAGGACAAGAGAACCAAAGGAACAAGACAGATGAAGGAAACCAGAGGAACTCAGGTGTGCCCAGAACGCAGCATGCGACATTGTGATTCCCGAGAAATCTGGCGACACACAACCTCGGACAAAAGTTGTTGAAAACGACTTGTCCAAAGCTTCCAAAAGCCTGCCATTGTCCAAGAGCAAAACAACAAGAAACCTAGAGACGCTGAACCTCGGACAGAGAAGGTGAAAGCGATAGGACATAGAGACGTTGCTGTCCAGAAGACAGTTCCCAAGCGGCCAGCTTGTTCAACCTCGGACGAAAGTATTTGGACAATGACATAGCAAGGCTCGTCTGAGGTAGTTGACCAACCAAGAGAGATTCTGAGCTGCGTAGGTTGTTTGCACTTGCCAAGAACAACGTGGATCAAGGGAAACCACTCATTCTAGGACAAGCTCAATCTGTGGGAACCCAGAGTGGATCGAGCTGCGAAGAATCCTCTATAAAAGGAAGACTAACCCAAGGGTTATCTTCAAGCACAAAAACACGACTCACACTCATTAGCAAATATCTAGTGTGAACCTCCAAACAAGATCATCAAAGCAAACCGAGATCAAGAGGAACCAGTCAAGGAAGAAGAGCTGAGTGCTAAGTTCTTGTGACTGTAAGTGATAGTTCCTAGGTGCGAAAGTCTGTTTCTTGGATTGATTATTGATTGTGTTAAGTTATCTAGGATTGTCTAACTGTGTGTAAGGCAAAGGAACTGTGTGTTCGTTCCTAGGATAAGCTGTAACCAAAAGAGATAAGAAATCAAGAAGTAGACTTTGAAATCCTTTCGAAAGAAAGGTAGTGGTTTTTATCCTGGATTGCTAGTTGGCAATCAAAGGTTTCCACTATAAGGAACTGGTCATTTGTTTGATTGTTTATTTCCGCTGCGAAAGGAACTAAGAATTGATATTCTGAGTTCCTTAAGTTTTTATCTAACAATCACGATCCTACACAAATGATCTTCATCAAGGGACAAAGGAGAAGGTGAGAACAAAGGAGTTGTGGGTTGCAATGAAGAAGGTTGATCAAGAGTTACTGGAATGATATTCTTTGTAATATCCCGTATATTTGTACGAATAAATTTCGAATTTTCTTAAGCCTGTATTGCAAGTCGGATTAAATTCAGGAAAGTACGAACATTCGGTGTAATGTTTGGTCTCTGTAATATTTTTCTGAGCAATATAAAATACAGTTAACGTATTTTTGGGTTAAGAGATCGTTCGTGTACAAATATATTTAATCCGGGGTTAAGTAAAATTTACCACTTAAGGTAAATAATGACAAAAGAGGAGGAGTCGGCCTATGCCTTAGCCCATACCAGCAAACAACATCAGCAACTTGCAAGCAAGTTGGCACGGCTGGCAGCTAGCCTTGATGACTCATCGGGGCTACTTGGCCTAGCTTGGACACCTCTTGGGGTACTTGTCTTCAGGATGGTCTTCGTGGTTTGCCTATAAAAGGAGAGAAGAAGTCGTGGGAGAAGCCAAAAGATAGCTCCTCACCATCTTTTGCTGTCAAAAACCCAGAAATCAGCATCCTGAGCTGAACTTTGAGCCCCGTTTGTGGACGATTCTGACATTCGTTCGATCAAGTAAAAGTTGAATCTTGGAGGTGGTATGTAGCTTAAGAGGGTGAGAAGATCAACCAAGCTCGATTCGAAGTAGAAGTCGATCGAAAATTGGTAAGAAAAACCCTTGAAGCTCACTGATTTTCCCTCTGAAATTCATGACTTTTGCTGAACTTTGAACCCAAATTGCGTGGTCATTCCGGCCTTGTTTTGATCTGTTTTCAGGAGGTTCTTAGAGCTGGTTTGTAGCTTAACAAGGTGGGAATCAAAACCAAGAAAGAATCGAAGCCTAAGGGATCGATTTGGGTGAGTTTTCCCTCATTGTCGCTCTCGAATCCCCGCCTCTGTGCAGGTACCGCACCCCGTGGTAAACGTAGTTCATGGTGCCGAGGGTTTGTTTTGGGTATTTGGACATAGATCGAGGCTCGGATTTTTGATTCGTTTCCTATTCCTTTAGATTCGTATATGTAGATATTGAATCTAAATTGAAGTCTTGTTATGGGTCGTTCCATATGGATTTATTATCCAGGATCTGTTCCCGTTCCAGACTCGGAAACCCTTTAAATCTAAGTGTGCGAAGCTTTCGTCGGATCTAAGGCAAGTGGCGGTTTGCTCTTGCTCATCATTCCATATTTCCATTAATTATCAATTGCTTAATTGTTAATTAATTTGGATTGATTATCGTTCATGTGTGGAATAGTTTTATGAAATTACTTTTGGAAGATAAAATGAATATTATAATAGGTTGTATATCTGTTAGAACAACGCTATTATATATATATGATCTAGATTGAAATATATCTAGGATGTTGGCCTTAATGGCTTTATTATGATTGACTGTTCTGAACTGCTTAGTTAGAACGAGTATTCGTAGAAACGCTACTCGGTATCTCTCAGTGAGTACTAGTCGTTTCTTTATAACCAAGTGGATGGGATGTCCAGGCCCCAACACTTTTCTTTGGTCATGACCTTCTCCTATCCGAGTATAGGGGATGTGCACAACAGCTGGTGCCAATCTCTGGGATTTAGTCCCAACTCTATATCTCAATATCCGCCGAGGATGAGATTCTAAAAGCTTGAAACGTGAATGATCATTTTGGAATTATATAAGATAAGTGCCCAAGTGCACATAATTAATATACCTTTGGCGGGTAGTGCAGCTAAGTTATAGTGCAGTTAGGAAACTCGCCCTGACTTGAATGTAGTACGTTCTCATTTCAATCTGGATTCATATCATGCGGTGATTCGCATTATACGGTGAGGTTGATCGTGAACCGAAGCATCTCAGTTAGTTTTTAACGCTACATATATATATGAAACTATAATGTTCCAGACATTTATCATGCTTCCATTAAGACTCGTTCCTTTGGAGTCTTCTCTTGGATTTTCCTATGAGACTCAGTTCATTTGGAGTCTTCTCTTGATCATATCTTTGGTATATATTCATTCCAGTAGAAGTATGAAGGTTGACTATCGTCATCGGCTTTTATTCGAGAAACGATGAGTCTAAACCTAATACGACTACTCGAACCTTCTGCTTTATACCCTTGCGTAGTCTTTCATTAGACTAACCAACCGTAATTGCTCTCTGCATGGTTGGCTGGTGTCATCCGTTCGACTCGGCACATCAGATAAGTTGCCACTCCACGAAGGCTAAGAACGACTATGACGGGAGGTGTTTTTGACAAGTTTATCCAGGTTGAGATCCTTGGCGTTGATCGTTGTGATCAAGACTTGTTTTATCTTTAAAAGACTTCCGCTATGCTTTAATTACTTTGATGACAATGTTTTATCCTACGGGGATTGGGTTGTAATCCCCCGACATATGTTTTAAATATGGTTGTTGATTATATAAAAGTTGTTTATGATTTGTATAATCCGGTTTAGCCTTGGGTGGTTTCGGAGGTGAAATCTGGGATCACTGGCGGTAATGTCTTTCCAAAGGAGTTATGAATTTGGGGGTGTTACAGATTTGGTATCAGAGCACAAATTTTAAAACGGGTTGGGTATTTGACAAACCATTTACTCATTTTATACTGAGGAAAGTTTTCAAAGAACTTGAATTTGAAAAGACATATCTTAATACCGTTCATAGTCGTGCCTTCTTCTTTGGTCTAATATGGAAAGCAAACTTCTATATTTAGAAAGACTAATTTCCTTCTCGTCGCCTGTAGGATATGGGCGCGTGCTTATCCTTTCAAAGGGACTCGGAGGAGATTGAGATGGTTCCATCATCTCCCGACAGATTTAACCTTCCTATTCCCCAGCGGCATTTCGAAATCGGAAGCTCAAGCAAATCACCAGAGGATGAGGGGGAGGTGAAGCTCGTCCTTCCCGAATCAGTGGTGTTGAGATCCGATAATGTGGTGATTCCAGTCGTGGAACCTATTGTACCACCAAGGGTTAAGCCATCGAGGTATGCCCAAGGCTACTACAACAATGATTACATGATTGACACTATCCCGGAAGGGAATGGGGGAAGAAGCAGAAGAAGAGGAAGATGAAGAGGCTATACAGGTTGACATTGACGGTGATACATCTGAGTACTCAGGAGAGTATCTTGATGAAGATGTAGAAACTGAGTCGATCCCCGGGATTATGTCAGAAATGGACCCTGATGAGGATCCGGAGGAAGATCCCGAAGAAGAGGATCCACAGGAAGAAGAAAGTCCTGAAGAAGTCCAAGGGGGACAGGATCAAGAGCTGGATGGGATGGGACAGTTATTGATGGACCAGGAAGACCCTGGAATGCAAGCTATCTACCCAAACCCATTAGTTGAGCCTAAGTATGTACCGTTGACTGACGTAGAGTGGGAAGCACTCTACATCGAATATGGCCTCAGAGAGGACAACAGCTCACGCTATGATTCGGAAGACGCTCCGCCTCTTCGTTCTCGAAGAAGGCAAAGGTCAAGTCCTGAGCTACGTGGGATCCTTCGTTAGAGCCAACAGAGAAGGCATGAAGGACAACGTGAGATTGAAGAAATGGAACGTGCTCAAAGACATGCAAGAATTGGAGAGGCAAATCAGAATGGTCAGGATTCTCGCATAAGGCCTTGGACACCGAAAGCTAATGAATCGTGTGCCCCAGGGCCAAGTCAGGCGAGAGATCAGTCACCTGATTCTGATGAGGAGCCTCGTCCAAAGAAGCCTTGCATGAGTAGCATTCCATACAGGAAGCGTTTTAGGGGACTGTGAAGAAAGGACCAGTATAACAAATAGTAGTACTTATGTATAATAGTCGGATATTATATGATGTAGTACTAAATTCTTAGAGCAATTTTGTCAAAAGCTCTAAAGAATTAATTTTGTTAAACCTTGCGGCAATGTTAAGAAGTTCATCATATATATATATATATATTACCAAGTTGATCTATTCTGAGTTGATTTTATTACATTCAATATGCTGAAAAGATATTAATGTAACGAATCCTTGGAATTTGATCGGTAAACAGATGGTGAACACAAGAAACAACCGTAACGGTACTGGACCTAGTGGTCATTATAGACTAGCTAGAAGGGATGCTGCAAACCTTGAGGAGGTGCATGACTCTGCATCCAATGCTAACCTTGAGGGCAATGGCCAAGCTCCGGCCATTGCTCCTATGGTGTTCGATGAGGCAGCAGTTGCAGCAATCCGAGGGATTGTGATGCAAGCAATGGCTAACGCTCTACGACCAAATGTACCTCAGGCACAAGGAGTGCCAATTCCTCCACCAGTTCCCAGAGTTGGAGAACCAGAAGTTCAGGAACCTATGATTCTAGAGAATGCAATCGGGAATAGAAGCAATTATGGTCGAGCTCTGAAGACCATAACCTCTATGAGACCTGATTGTTACAACGGGAAAGGTGAGCCAGTCCGTGTGACTCACTGGTTTTCCCATATGGAGAGATTGTTTCGCAACATAGAATGCACTGAAGCTGAAAAGGTGCATATAGCGTCTCTCCAACTGAAAGAAGATGCCAGCGAGTGGTGGGAGAATAGTGGACTTGCAGACAGCCCTGATCTGAACTGGGCGATGTTCAAGACAAAAATGACCGATCGTTTCTTTTCTCGGGCCATGAGAGAAGAGAAACGTAAGGAATTTTTGTACCCAAGGATCGATGGATTAAAGGTGACGGAGTTAGCCGCCAAGTTTAATCACTTACTGCAATATGCTGGATCGGAGGTATCTAGTGAAGAGCAAAAGATCATGTATTTTCATGAATGGATGAGTCCTGATATCAAGCCATTAATGGTGCACCATACTTGCTCTACTTTGGAGCAATATGTGGATGTAGCCTATAAGCTGGAAGTGACTCTAGAGGATTCAGCTAAGAGACATAACCGCCAGAGATCGATGCAGAATCAATCTCAGACAAGTGGTTTTAAACGTCCTGTGCCGCCGTCGAATTTTGCTAAATCTGGCAGGGCTAAGACTGAGATGACTCAGAGTGGGTCTACACAACAATCTGGCCAGAGTAAGAAGCCGATTCAGTGTTTCAACTGTGGTGTGCATGGGCACAAGAGCAATGTGTGTCCAAGGGAGAAGAAGACTTGTTTCGCTTATGGCAAGGAAGGGCATTTGCAGACGTTCTGTCCGCGAAACAGACAGATGGGTGCCGAATCGCAGCAGGGGTCTGTGAACCAGAGTAACCGGCCCAGATTCAAGACAGTGGAAGGTCCTAGTCCGTCGACTCATACTACTGCGCAAAATAAGGGGAAAGACACAGCCGTGTCCGGAGGACAAGGTCAACGCTTGTACGAGATGCGTAAGGCGGATGGACCCAACACTCCGATTGCTCAAGGTACCCTATACCTCCACTCTACTCCAGTATGCATTTTGTTTGATTCGGGTGCTACCCATTCCTTTATCTCTGAGAGTTGTGTTAGCAAGTTAGGATTAGTTTGTAACGAAGCTTGTGAGCCTTTTGTTGTGAGTCTTCCTAATGGAAACCAATTAGTGGGAACCAAACGTCTGTCAAAATTCCCCGTTACCATTCAAGGTAAGGAATTTGACGCAGATTTGATCTGCATTGATATGGCTCCTTATGACATTATCCTTGGTATGGATTGGCTGACGCATCATGGAGCGGTAATCGACTTTAATTCGAGAACTGTGACGGTTTCATCGGAGGGCCAGCGTATATGTAAGTTTAAGGGTCGAAATGAAGCGGATAACGGGAAGCTCATCAATGCGATGGTTGCGTTTAAGCTACTTCGACAAGGTTGTGCCGGGTATCTCTGTTACCTGGATGAGCCCAAGAAAGATGAACCATCAGTACTTGATATTCCAGTTGTTAGGGAATTCCCGGAGGAAATTCCTGGATTACCCCCGCATCGCATCGTAGAGTTTACGATTGATCTTGAGCCTGATACTGCACCAATTTCTAAAGCACCGTATCGGATGGCTCCTGCCGAGATGCAAGAGTTGAAGAAGCAGCTGGAGGATCTTCTTGACAAAGGATATATAAGACCGAGTGCATCACCTTGGGGTGCTCCGGTTTTGTTTGTTAAGAAGAAAGATGGATCGTTTAGACTTTGCATCGACTATCGTGAGTTGAACAAAGTCACGATCAAGAACAAGTATCCTTTGCTTAGGATTGATGATTTGCTAGATCAATTGCAGGGAGCAAAAGTATTTTCCAAGATCGATCTGAGATCCGGTTACCACCAACTCAGGATTCATGAGGAAGATATTCCGAGGACAGCATTCCGGACAAGATATGGTCACTACGAGTTTGTAGTTATGCTATTTGGACTTACCAACGCTTCTGCCGTCTTCATGGATTTGATGAACCGATGTTTTCACCAGTACTTGGATAAGTTCGTGGTGGTTTTCATCGACGACATTTTGATCTACTCTCCGAGTGAAGAAGCTCACGAGGAACATCTGCGGATTGTCTTGTCAATCCTTAGACAAAATGAGCTTTATGCAAAATTGCCTAAATGTGACTTTTGGATCAGAGAAGTGGCTTTCTTAGGCCACGTGATCAATGAGAATGGGGTGATGGTCGATCCCCAGAAGATTGAAGTTGTGGCAAATTGGAAACGTCCTCAGAATGTGAAGGATGTGCGCAGTTTTCTTGGACTTGCTGGATACTACAGACGGTTCGTAGAGGGATTTTCTAAGATCGATCTACCTATGACCGGTTTACTCCGCAAGGTCCACAATAAGTTTGTCTGGAGTGACAAGTGTGAGGCCAGTTTTCAGAAGTTGAAACAGTGTTTAACCTCTGCATCTGTTCTAGCGCTGCCAGAAGGAAACGATGGGTATGTGGTCTACAGTGATGCTTCTAAAAGTGGTTTGGGTTGTGTATTGATGCAGAAGGGCAGAGTGATTGCTTATGCATCTCGACAACTAAAAACCTATGAAGAAAACTATCATACCCATGATTTGGAATTGGCAGCAGTGGTGTTTGCGTTGAAGATTTGGAGACACTATCTATATGGTGTAAGATTTCAAATCTTCACGGACCACAAGAGTCTCAAGTATATATTCACTCAGAAGGAGTTGAATATGAGACAACGACGCTGGTTAGAATTACTCAAGGACTATGACATTGAATTGCTATATCATCCAGGCAAGGCTAATGTTGTAGCCGATGCGTTGAGTCGAAAGACACCGCATGAGACAGTTGTAGCACTTCTCACTGCTCAAGTCAAGCTGAACCAATTGATATGTGAGGCTGAAATCTTGTATGATCAACATAGAGGATACCTGAGTATGTTGGAAATTCAGGCTACGCTACTTGATCAAATACGAGAAAAGCAGATTGATGATATCATCCTGGTAAAGCTAAGCAGCGAAGTGTTGAGCGGGAAAGCTCCCGGTTTTGTGATTCAAGAGGATGGATCACTTTGGTTTCAAGATCACATCTGTGTGCCTGACGTTGATGGTCTTCGCCAATTGGTGATGAGGAAAGCCCATTCATCAGCTTACTCTGTACATCCTGACTCTAGCAAAATGTACAAGGACCTCCGGAAGAAATTCTGGTGGCCAAACATGAAATGGGATGTAGCAGAATTTGTAGCAAAATGCTTGACTTGTCAGAAAGTCAAGATAGAACACCGTAGGCCAGGCGGTGAATTACTACCTCTTTCAGTGCCAGAGTGGAAGTGGGAAGATATTGCTATGGACTTCGTCACTGGATTACCCAAGACTAGAACCCAGAAGGATGCTATATAGGTAATTATTGACAGACTCACGAAGAGTACGCACTTCGTGGCTATCAAATCAACATGGAGAGTTCAGAAGTTAGCCGAAGTGTTTTTGCATGAGATTGTTCGGTTACATGGTATTCCCAAAACCATTGTCTCGGATCGTGATGGCCGTTTCACGTCCAAATTTTGGAAGGAACTTCACAAATCCATGGGAACCGAGTTAAGATTTAGCACTGCCTTTCATCCTCAAACGGATATGTTGAGAGCGTGTGTACTCGATCGTCCGAATAGCTGGGAGGACAGCCTAAGTCTAATCGAGTTTACATACAACAATAGTTGGCATTCTACAATCAAGATGGCTCCATTTGAAGCCTTGTATGGTCGGAAGTGTAGATCGCCAATTTGTTAGGATGAGAACGCCGACAAGATTCTGCTCGGACCAGAGTTGGTTGAGAAGACTGCTGCAGACATTGCATTGATCAGACAGAGAATGTTGATAGCTCAGAGCCGACAGAAGTCTTACGCAGACCCGAAGCGTAGGAATGTCGAGTTTGAGGTTGGCGACAAGGTATTTGTCAGGGTATCACCATCCAGAGGAGTTTTCAGATTTGGTAAGCGTGGGAAGCTTAACCCTCGCTATATGGGACCATTTGAGATTCTTGACAGAGTGGGATCGCTAGCATATCGTTTAGCGTTGCCACCATCAGCACATCATATGCATAATGTGTTTCACGTCTCTCTATTGAGAAAATATGTGCCAGATGAATCTCATGTGCTGAGCTATAAAGATATTGAGATTCAGACAGATGGTACATATGAAGAGACACCCGTGCGCGTTCTAGAGCGTCGTGTGAAGCAGTTGCGCAACAAGGTCGTACCGTTGGTACGAATTTTGTGGTCCAAGTCAGGAACCGAGGAGGTTACCTGGGAGACTTGGGAAACTGAAGAGGATATGAGTAGATGCTTTCCCGAGATGTTTGCGACCTAAGTTTTGGGGTCGAAACTTCTTTTAAGGGGAGAGTGATGTAATATCTCGTATATTTGTACGAATAAATTTCGAATTTTCTTAAGCGCGTATTGCAAGTCGGATTAAATTCAGGGAAGTACGAACATTCGGTGTAATGTTTGGTCTCTGTAATATTTTTCTGAGCAATATAAAATACAGTTAACGTATTTTTGGGTTAAGAGATCGTTCGTGTACAAATATATTTAACCCGGGGTTAAGTAAAATTTACCACTTAAGGTAAATAATGACAAAAGAGGAGGAGTCGGCCTATGCCTTAGCCCACACCAGCAAACAACATCAGCAACTTGCAAGCAAGTTGGCACGGCTGGCAGCTAGCCTTGATGACTCATCGGGGCTACTTCGCCTAGCTTGGACACCTCTTGGGGTACTTGTCTTCAGGATGGTCTTCGTGGTTTGCCTATAAAAGGAGAGGAGAAGTCGTGGGAGAAGCCAAAAGATAGCTCCTCACCATCTTTTGCTGTCAAAAACCTAGAAATCAGCATCCTGAGCTGAACTTTGAGCCCCGTTTGTGGACGATTCTGACATTCGTTCGATCAAGTAAAAGTTGAATCTTGGAGGTGGTATGTAGCTTAAGAGGGTGAGAAGATCAACCAAGCTCGATTCGAAGTAGAAGTCGATCGAAAATTGGTAAGAAAAACCCTTGAAGCTCACTGATTTTCCCTCTGAAATTCATGACTTTTGCTGAACTTTGAACCCAAATTGCGTGGTCGTTCCGGCCTTGTTTTGATCTGTTTTCAGGAGGTTCTTAGAGCTGGTTTGTAGCTTAACAAGGTGGGAATCAAAACCAAGAAAGAATCGAAGCCTAAGGGATCAATTTGGGTGAGTTTTCCCTCATTGTCGCTCTCGAATCCCCGCCTCTGTGCAGGTACCGCACCCCGCGATAAACGTAGTTCATGGTGCCGAGGGTTTGTTTTGGGTATTTGGACATAGATCGAGGCTCGGATTTTTGATTCGTTTCCTATTCCTTTAGATTCGTATATATAGATATTGAATCTAAATTGAAGTCTTGTTATGGGTCGTTCCATATGGATTTATTATCCAGGATCTGTTCCCGTTCCAGACTCGGAAACCCTTTAAATCTAAGCGTGCGAAGCTTTCGTCGGATCTAAGGCAAGTGGCGGTTCGCTCTTGCTCATCATTCCATATTTCCATTAATTATCAATTGCTTAATTGTTAATTAATTTGGATTGATTATCGTTCATGTGTGGAATAGTTTTATGAAATTACTTTTGGAAGATAAAATGAATATTATAATAGGTTGTATATCTGTTAGAACAACGCTATTATATATATATATAATCTAGATTGAAATATATCTAGGATGTTGGCCTTAATGGCTTTATTATGATTGACTGTTCTGAACTGCTTAGTTAGAACGAGTATTCGTAGGAACGCTACTCGGTATCTCTCAGTGAGTACTAGTCGTTTCTTTATAACCAAGTGGATGGGATGTCCAGGCCCCAACACTTTTCTTTGGTCATGACCTTCTCCTATCCGAGTATAGGGGATGTGCACAACAGTTGGTGCCAATCTCTGGGATTTAGTCCTAACTTTATATCTCAATATCCGCCGAGGATGAGATTCTAAAAGCTTGAAACGTGAATGATCGTTTTGGAATTATATAAGATAAGTGCCCGAGTGCACATAATTAATATACCTTTGGCGGGTAGTGCAGCTAAGTTATAGTGCAGTTAGGAAACTCGCCCTGACTTGAATGTAGTACGTTCTCATTTCAATCTGGATTCGTATCATGCGGTGATTCGCATTATACGGTGAGGTTGATCGTGAACCGAAGCATCTCAGTCAGTTTTTAACGCTACATATATATATATGAAACTATAATGTTCCAGACATTTATCATGCTTCCATTAAGACTCGTTCCTTTGGAGTCTTCTCTTGGATTTTCCTATGAGACTCAGTTCATTTGGAGTCTTCTCTTGATCATATCTTTGGTATATATTCATTCCAGTAGAAGTATGAAGGTTGACTATCGTCATCGGCTTTTATTCGAGAAACGATGAGTCTAAACCTAATACGACTACTCGAACCTTCTGCTTTGTACCCTTGCGTAGTCTTTCATTAGACTAACCAACTGTAATTGTTCTCTGCATGGTTGGCTGGTGTCATCCGTTCGATTCGGCACATCAGATAAGTTGCCACTCCACGAAGGCTAAGAACGACTATGACGGGAGGTGTTTTTGACAAGTTTATCCAGGTTGAGATCCTTGGCGTTGATCGCTGTGATCAAGACTTGTTTTATCTTTAAAAAATTTCCGCTATGCTTTAATTACTTTGATGACAATGTTTTATCCTACGGGGATTGGGTTGTAATCCCCCGACATATGTTTTAAAGATGGTTGTTGATTATATAAAAGTTGTTTATGATTTGTATAATCCGGTTTAGCCTTGGGTGGTTTCGGAGGTGAAATCCGGGATCACTGGCGGTAATGCCTTTCCAAAGGAGTTATGAATTTGGGGGTGTTACATTCTTGAAGGGAAAAATAATTTCATGAAAAATGACATCTCTGTTAAGAAACACTTCTTTAGTGCAGAGATCATAAAGCTTATAACCCTTTTGGTTAGATGGATAGCCAATTAAAGCACACTTTATTCCTCTAGCATCCATTTTATCAAGCTTCCTTTTCTCTGCCGCAGCAAAGGTCAAACAACCAATCACTCTTAAGTGATCATAGCTAGGCTTCTTATGAAACAACAACTCATAAGGTGTTTGTCATCCTATACTGACCAAGGACATTTTGTTTATGAGGTAAGTGGCCTCCATGACACAATCTCCCCAAAAACCCTTAGGAAAAATGGAATGAAGTCTAAGAGCACGAGCTATATCTAGCAAATGCCTATGCTTGCGCTCCACAACACCATTTTGTTGAGGCCTGTAAGGCATAGACCTTTGATGTATCACTCCAAATCTGAGCAACATTTCCCTGCAGCCTTTGTTCATCAACTCGGACCCATTGTCTGACTTGATAGCTTTAGGAGTAACTCCAAACTGAGTCTGTACCATACAGAAAAAACCTTCCACAATACTGACTACCTGATCTTTTCTGTGAAGCAAATAAGTCCAAGTTGCACGGCTCATACCATCAACATTGGTGAAGAAATACTTTTTTCCACTCAAACTAGCAACATTATATGGACCTCATAGATCCATACGTAATAAATCAAAAGCAGAAGCACATCTATAATGACTCTTTTGAAAAGGCAACCTATGAAATTTTGCTAAACTGCAAGTCTCACATAAAAGTGTATCATTGTCAACATTATTACAACCAGGCAAATGAGTCAATCTTGAAAAAGAAATGTGACCAAGTCTATCATGAAGAAGTTGTGGATCATCCTTTACAAACAAGGAACACCTCTTCTTATTCAGAGATAAACTATGAGCTCCAGCAAATCCACTGGCTTGTAACTTGTATAAACCTCCTATCTCCTTGCCAACAAACACAATCCTCCTACTCAAACGGTCCTATAATTGGCAAGAAGAACCATAAAAACATGCCAACAAATGACACTCAGCAACTAGTCTGCTAATGGAGAGCAAGTTGAACTGAAATTCAGGCACAAACAAAACATTCTCAATCTCAAATCATGGCTATAACATCACAGTTCCTATGTGTACTACTTTCATCATAGTGCCATTTGGCAATGTCACAGAGATTGGCACAAGCAAATCTCTCACATTCATCAAACACTCAATAAACGGAGTCATGTGATCAGTTGCTCCTGTATCCATGATCCATTCATATTTTCACAAATCATCATTGAGGTTACTAGTGAGAATATTACCTGCGAAGTTTGCAGAGGAATTCATGATGCCTTTTCCCTTAAATGCCTTCATCATCTCCTAACAAAAAACTTGGATGAATTGTGGATCCATGCTAGCTTGTCTCCCAGATGTTGAAGCACCATCATCATCATCCAGAGGAGTCTCATGAGAAGCTCGTGCTGCCACTCTCGTTCCTCTGTTGTTGCACTTCCCCTTATACCAGTCAGGATATCCCAGGACCTCAAAACACTGCTCTGCAACGTGTCCATCCTTGTCACAATGAGTACAATGGCGCCTCTCATCAGGTTTTGACTTCTTAGAATCTTTTCTTCCTGCATTAGAATTGGATCCTCCAATCGATCTTCCTGACTGGTCATATGGTTTAGAATCACACCTAACATCCTAATTTGCCATAAACGCCATCGGCTCAACAACCACATTAGTAATTTACTTTTGCTTCTCAACACGCATAACAAAATAATAAGCCTTGTTCAAGCTTGGTGGGGGATCAAGAGACAGAATATGACTCTTAATCGACTCATATTCACTGTTAAGTTTCAACAGAAAATGCATCAACTTATCATGTTCATCAAGCTCACGAAATCTAGCTATCACTTTGCAACTACATTTAACCAATTTTCCACAGGTACAACTCGGAATCCCATTCATCCACTCAATGTCATCCCAATGTCGCTTCAATTTCGTATAGTAACTGGTTACATAGAGATTACCTTGCGAGATTTGCATCAAGTCAAGAGATAAACCACCGGTGTTGTGCTCTGGTTGTATCTTTCTGCAATTTCCCGCCATAGATCCCCAGCTGAGGTTGTGTGAACAAACGAAGATGAAAGTTCCTTCACCATGGAATTCAGTATCCAAAAAGCAACCATCCGATCGCATCGGATTCATCTCGCCAGATCCATAGAATCTTCTGCAGGTCTCACCAATATTCCATCGACAAATCTGAGCTTCATCTTAGCTCCAAGCGCCATTTTGATCTAGTTGTTCCAAGTGATGAAGTTGCTACCATCAAACAAATTTGTCGTCAGCGTAGCTCCCGAAGTATCGAAGTTTGTCAAAGAAAGTGGATCTCCCTGCGCGATCCCTATCATCTGTGTGTACTGTGCGAGCACCTGATTCCGATCATCGTCTATCGTCATCTCTCACAACTCTCAATCGAAGATTTTTGAATTCTTTCGCTCAATGCTTCTTGTGCTCTGGTACTATGAAGAAATGATCAACCGAGAGAGAGAGAGAGAGAGAGAGAGAGAGAGAGAGAGAGAGAGAGAGAGAGAGAGAGAGAGAGAGTTTGTCACTGATACTTTTGTGTTGTATTTCATTCAATGAACTCACACATCAATACAAATTTGGCATGACTATATAAGGCTCCTAGAGTTTGTTAAACTCTGTTTACAACTAATGATAAAAAGACAAATACTCCAATAGGAGAATTACACGTGTCACTGCACAGTGTTAACTAATTTCTCTTCAGATATCGAGTCCTACGTAGTCCAACTACTTTAAAATGAGAAGGTTTGTGTTCATCCTTTTGATTTTAGGCCTTAATTTTGGAAAAAAATTATAATCTCATTGTTTTTTTTTATCAAACGAACCAACTATATTAGCCATAAGAAGGAAAAATTACAGCAGCTATGCTAGAAGGTAAACTAGATACATGATGAAAAAGAGCAGGGGCCCCCAAGGGCAGAGAAAGACCAAACTTAGCACACGTATCATCAATTACATTACAAGATCGAGAAATAAAAGAGAAAGAGCAGAAATCTAAAGAAGAAGAAGAAGCATATAAGATAAGCCTAATGTACGAAGTTGTGGTGGTCCTGTCCAGAATTCCAAAAGAGCAACCTTTGGAGACAGTAGTGCAATCTGTAAAGACCTCAATTCTCTGTGCTCCAAACTGCTTAGAGGAGGAAAGGCCCCAGAGCACAGCTTTGGCTTCCAGAAGATCAATAGACTTGCTTGGTTTTGATCTCTTACTCCCAAGTAAGACTAATGATCTATTGGAATCCAGAAGTATAAATCCAAGACCAGCTGAACCTGAAGAAGAGAGATTGGCATCACAGAATAGTTAAAGGCAGGGAGAAACTGATGTACCAGCGACTGGTGCAATTTGAAGGAGATCTTCGGAATTGAAACTAAGCATTCGAGATGAACAAATCATGTTCCTGGTGCAACAAAATTGTTGGTGGATGAACTGCACCAACTGAGAGCTATTTCTGATAGGTTCATTGAAGATCCTTGCATTTCTATTTATCCATAAGGCCCAGATGGCTACACACCATAATTCTGTCAAGCTGTGGGAGAGCACAAAATGTATAGAGCACCACCAATCCCATAGAGAAACAAGATTAAAAGAGAAAGCTTGATGGAGCTCTAGAAGCAGATCCCAAAATGATGTAGCAACAGTACAAGTCTTGAAAATATAGATCTCATTCTCATGCTTTGAATGACATATAGAGCAATAGCTAGACAGAACAATTCTTCTTCTCTCTAAATTTGTAAGGCAAGGAATAATACCTTTTAGTGCTCTCCAAAGTAAATTCTTTGCCTTTGGAATAATCTTCAGACTCCAAATATGCCTCCAGTGAGTAGTGCTATCATTCTGAAGAGAAGATGAGGAAGATTCACCCTTAGCAAAGGATTGAATAATAAGTCTATAGGCAGATTTGACAGAGAAATGCCCATTCTTTGAGTAATACCATCTTCTGAAGTCTGGAGAAGAGCGAGAAACTAAATGAAGCTTTTCAATCTCAGTAGCATCCAGATCAAGGACTCTCTGTCTAATGTCATTTGTCTTCCAATCAAAGGAGTCCCAATCAAACAAGTCACAGACCATCAAATTTTCTTCATTTGGACAAGGTGGAGAAATCAGTGAAAAAGTATGTGGTCTTGGAATCCACTGATCTCCCCAGAATTTAACCGATTCTCCATTCCCCAGTTCCTAGTACATACCCTTCTTAATTACCCATATAGCTTGAGAAATACTTTTCCAAGTGTAGCTGGGCCTTGAGCCAAGTGAAGAGTGAAAGGTGTCAGTGGATGGAAAATATCTTGCCTTAATGAGCTTTGAAGAAAAATTGTCAGGAAAATCAACAATCCTCCAAACCTGTTTAGCCAGCAAAGCAAGGTTAAAAGCTTCAAAGTTTCTAAATCCCATACCACCCAGATCTTTGGAGATACACAAAGAAGACCATTTGGCCCAGTGAATCTTCTTCTGATCTTGTGAACCCCACCAAAAACTAGCCAAGATCTTATCCAGTTCCTTACAAACAGAAGCAGGAAGTTTATAATAGCTCATGACATAGGAAGGAATAGCCTGAAGACTTGCTTTGATGAGAACCTCCCTTCCAGCCTGAAACAAAGAGGTCACACTCCAACCTTGAGCTCTTTTCCTGACTTTGTCAACAATCTGCGAAAAAATAGTTCTCTTAGATCGCCCAATCACAGCAGAAAGCCCCAGATATTTGTCATAAGCAGTAACCTCAGGAAAATAAAAAAACTGGAGCAATACATCTCTTTGAGTTCTAGATAGGTTTGGAGTGAAAGAGATTTGTGATTTGCTGGCATTTATCATCTGACCAGTCCCAAGACTGAAGATGGATAACAATTCTTTAATGTTATTGCATTCAACAGAATTTGCTCTTGCAAAGATAATGCAATCATCTGCAAACAGAAGATGTGAGAGAATAGGAGCTGAGGGTGCTATTTTAATACCATGAATCAATCCCCTAGATTCAAAACTTTTGAAAATACTGGACAAGCCTTCCATAGTAAAGAGGAAAAGATAAGGAGACAAAGGATCTCCTTGTCTAAGCCCTCTTGAAGGAAAAAATGTCGGGGTAGGCAATCCATTTAGGAGAGTAGAGAAAGTGACTGAAGAGATGCATTTCATCACTAAATCAATCCATCTCTGAGCAAAACCCATCCTCTGCATAACAGCAAGCAAAAACCCCCATTCAACTCTATCAAAAGCCTTTGACATATCAATCTTAATGGCCATGTATCCTCTTCTTCCAGTTTTCCTCTTCTTAATGTAGTGAAACAGTTATGTTGCAGCTAAAGCATTGTCTATAATAGCTCGCCCAGAAATGAAAGCGCTCTGGTTACTACTGATAATCCCATCAAGGAGAGGCTTAAATCTGTTTGCTATGCATTTAGAATCCAGTTTGTAAATCACATTACATAGACTAATAGGCCTAAGATCAGTCATATTTGAAGGATTAGCAATCTTAGGAGCTAGAGTCAAGTAAGTGTGATTAAATAATGGAGGCATCTCAACACCATTGAGAATGTTTAGGACTGCATCAGAAACATTCTTACCAATCTTTGTCAAGTGAGATTTGTAGAAGAGTGCAGATAATCCATCTGGCCCAGGAGATGTTGAAGGGTGCATGTTTTTAAGGGCATAAAGAACCTCATTTGCTGAAAAGTTTGCAAAGAGTGCTTCATTTTGATCAACTGAGATGCTAGGAGGGATGCCACTCAGTGACTAATGAGGGACCTCAATGAGACTGGACGAGTAAAGAGTAGAAAAGTAGGCAGTCACTACTTCCTCCATCCGACAGTGGCTTGAAACCATTGAACCATCACTACATTGCAACCTTTCAATAAAATTCTTTCTTTTCCTTCCTGAAGCCTTTGCATGGAAGAACTTTGTGTTTTTGTCTCCCCAACAAAGCTCATTTACTTTGGATCGCTGGTACCACATAGTTTCCTATTGTAATAAAAGAGATTCTTCCTCCCTTCTGAGATCATGCAGAATACTAGAAGCAGTAGATGAAAGAGGAGATGAAAAGCAACTGATAATCTTATCCTGTAATATTTCCAGCTTTGTATCTATATTACCAAACTCTGTCAAGTTCCATCTAACAAGAGCAGTTTGAATTGAAAGGAGTCTATCACAAATTGACTGCGAGGTAGTAGATGACTTCCACACTGAATCAATAAATTCATCATATCCCTGAGCACCTAGCCACATTGCCTCAAATCTGAATGGCTTCTTTCTTGAACCAATACCAGAGCCCCTTGCAGGATTATCTAAACAAATTGCAATCGGAGAGTGGTCAGAACCCCAGTAAGTAAGATTGGAGCACCTAGCAAAAGGAAACATAGAGCTCCAAGAGTGAGAAGCTAGAGCTCTATCTAAGCTAGAGATCTATCTAATCTCATTGTTAAGAGTATATTAAGTAGTAAAAGTTAGGAATTCGAGAATGAAATGAACTTGTCCCGGTTGAATAGGTATTGTCATGGACTCTCAGTTTTGAATGGTGAATGTTAAAATTAGGAATTTGATTTTCCTATCTTTTTTATTTCAAACTATTGAAGATGTCTTGAAGGTGTTTATTGAAATGCTTAACTGAAAAATATCATTGGAAATTGTGGTTCCCCTCTTAATTTGTATGAGATTCTAAATGCACCCAATTACATACAACCACCATTTCTGTCAAAGTATGACAACAAAAGATGATGTGTAAATTTGATTATATCAAGTTAAAATAAGTCCCAAAATGAATAAAAACGTTGTCAAAGTTATGTATATGTTTTTAAGAGCCATATATCACGTAGCAACATTTGACGCGCAACTCACGATGTTGTCGCCAACGGTGACCACATTGGTGCTAATATCGCGTGTTATTACCAGTGTCGCACATTATTGTCAACATTGCACAGAAATGCCAAAATCGCGCTATGAGCCATGACGCATTTTAGGATGACGCTATCTCAAGATTTCAAGCCTTAGTAGGATATGGCACAAAGAATTGATCATATTAGCATCCCGGTCTTCGTCACACCCTTCATTCAAGGAATGTATCTCCTGATAGGTTAAGAATGTCAAACTCTCTCTGATTATATTGGCCATGGAATTTTTAAAAATACAATTGATGATAGTGATTAGTAATATTAAAAAATATATCATAATCATGTATTTGTATATGTACTGTTAAACGTGCATTTGTTACTACTTAACAAATATTTAAACTAAATTACTTTCATACTCCTAACAACTTTTAAAGTATACTAATGTATTCATAATGCTAAGCACATGTAATAACACATTAAACTATATAAAGAAATTCATGTAGTGAGAAATGACCTAATGACAATAAAGTTAGCAAATAAAACAATTCTTCTGTGTGAAGCCATCTTATATATATATATCTATATGCAATATCTAATTTAATTTTCAAAATGGAGTATGAAGACGTGAAGGCTTTGAGAGAAATGCACAAGTCATCTTGTAATCACAAGTCAAATTTCGAATAGTAACAATATGAATAGATGTAAGTATAGTAACACGTGTTATACATGCAAGAGTGAATAGATTCAACTACAATATAACTATATGCACGTGAATCAAATAATAAAATGAAATCATATATAGTATGTGCAAGACTAATCGTATATCCTAGTTTTTAAAATCAAGCAGAGACTAAATTCAGAAATAACATATATGACTAGATGCATTTAACTCATCCTTCCTAATACCCATTTACTTTCTTTCTCTCCCTTTATCTCTTCCACTCATTCTTATCCCATCTCTTTTTTTTCATCCCTGCACTCCTCTCCCCATCTTCCTCTCGTTCTGCTTCTCATTTTTCATTGTCGTCGCACCATGAACAAGATTGATGTGGTATTGATGGAAAGGACATTGAGTCCATTAGAGATTATGAATATTTTCATACCTTACGTTATATGGATGTCCAAGCATTATCGTTGCAATTATTAAGACAAGTCATTGTTTAGAGGTTTCAGGAAAAGGTATGAAGTCGGAGATTAAAAAATGATAAGGTATCATGTTATTATATTTTCAAATCAATAAGTAAAATATATGGATTTACTGATTTCGTTTAAAGTGTAGGTTGAAAATGTTTTATGATGAAGAACTCGTATATTTTTTTGCAAAACTTGTTTGTGTCGAGCCTTTACAATGACATCCATGTTTTCACGTGTATAGGAAATAGATTTGGCAAAAATTGAATGAAAAATGAATGATCTGAGAAATTTTGAGTTTCTGATGTTATTTTGAAACAAGATAGTCAAGAATTCACCTTAAAATATCTTGAAAACTCATTATATTTTAACTGATAACGTGTTGTTGTTGGATTATGGAGCCTGATGGACTGTACACCTAAAAATTTTGAGCCCGTCCCTACAAGGCCGGGTCTTTTGGGCCCGTCCGTAAACAGTGTAATGAGCCTAATTAGGGGTTCGTTAATTAGCATAAATACCCTATTGATCATTGTAATCGTTATCAAAATAGTAAGAAAAACCCTGGCTTGGTAGTGCCCCCAAACGTAGTCATATTTTGTGACAAACTGGGTAAACAATTCTTGTGTTCTTTGTTTCGTTTTTCTCTCGTTACTGCGTTCGAATCCTAACAACTGGTATCAGAGCGCTGGTTCTGGCAGTCACGATGGGAGACGGAAAATCGCCGGTGGAGAAGTTCGACGAGACGGATTTCGGGTTCTGGAAGATGCAGATCGAGGATTACATGTACGGTAAAGATATGTACTTGCCTTTGGGCGAGAAACCGGAGGAAATGAAGGATGACGAGTGGAAGTTGTTGGATAGGAAAGCGACGAGCGTGATCCGCCTGTCGTTGTCCAGAAAGGTGGCGCATCACACTATCAAGGCAGGGACGACGAAGGGAATGCTGCAGATTCTGTTCGCTATGTATGAGAAACCATCCGCAATGAACAAGGTTCCCCTGATGCGGCAATTGTTTAACCTGCGGATGACGGAGAGTACATCGGTGGCCAATCACTTGAACGAGTTCAATATGACAATTGCGCAACTGAGCTCGGTTGAGATCAATTTCGATGATGAGGTACAAGCCCAATTCTATTATCCTCTTTACCAGAGAGTTAGAGCGGGACAATTACTGTTGTTAGTGCTTCAGCGGGGAAGGCAAAGCTTAAGTTTGATGAAGTTAGGGATCTGATTATCAGCGAAGAGATTTGCAGGAAGGCGTCAGGTACTGCTTCAGGATCAACCTTGAGTACGGGAAACAGGGGCAGGTAAGATTCTAAGACGAGATCGAATCGTGGTAGGTCAAAGTCAAGAGGAAAGGATAAACCCAAAGACAAGAGCAGAATCAAGTGCTGGAATTGTGATGAGAACGGTCATTACAAGAGTGAATGTAAGGCACCGTCAAAGGACAAATCAACGAATTCAACCACATAAGATATTGCAGATGCATTGATCTTGATCGATTCAACCACAAAACCACTGTAGATGCATTGATCCTGAGCGTGAGCAGCCCATTAGAGTCTTGGGTGTTAGACTCTGGAGCTTCGTTTCACTCATGCAGTAGTGCTGAGATAATGGATTGCTATACTCATGGAGATTTCGGAAAGGTCTATCTTGCTGATGATAAGGCCTTAAAAATCGTGGGGAAAGGTGATGTTCGAATCAAGGCACCGAATGGATATGTGTTGCAGTTGCATGGAGTCAGGCATATTCCTGGTTTGAAAAGAAATATTCTTTCAAATGGGCAGTTGGATGACGAGGGTTATGTTGCAACCTTCGGCTGCAAGAGCTGTAAGATAACCAACAGAGCTATGGTAGTAGCTCGAGGGAAGAAGGAGGGGACGTTGTACATGACGAGCAACGCCCGTGATAGCATTGTTGTTCCAGGAGCCAACAGTGATGCAGATTTGTGGCACTGTCGTCTTGGCCACATGAGTGAGAAAGGGATGAAAGTGTTGTGTTCGAAGGGTTTGCTACCAGGTCTCCAGTCTGTTGAAATCGGATTGTGTGACGACTGCGTTCTCAGGAAACAGAAAAGGGTGAGTTTTTCGAAGGGTGGCAGAACTTTGAAGAAGCAGAAGTTGAAGCTGGTCCACAGTGATCTATGGGGTCCAGCACCTGTGGCATCTCTTGGTGGAGCGTCATACTACATGACCCTCATTGACGACTCCACAAGAATGGTATGGGTCTACTTTCTGAAACAAAAATCTGATGCCTTCGACTCTTTCAGAAAGCGGAAGGCCCTAGTAGAGAATGAGACAAGTCTTAAAGTGAAGTGTTTAAGATCTGATAATGGTGGGGAGTATGATCTTCGCGAGTTCAATGAGTTTTGTGCTGAGAATGGCATTCGCATGGAGAAAACCTTGAAAGGTACCCATCAGGAGAACGGCGTGGCAGAGCATATGAACAGGACCTTGAATGAACGCGCTAGAAGCATGAGGCTGAAGTATGGGCTTCCGAAGATGTTCTGGGCGGATGCAGTTAACACTGCTGCATTCTTGATTAACCGAGGACCATCAACTCCCTTAGAGAAAGGCATTCCAGAGGAGGCTTGGAGTGGTAAAGAGGTAAATTTGTCCTTTCTTTGAATATTTGGGTGCATTTCATATGTTCATGTGGCTTCAGTTGAGAGAAGTAAATTAGATTCTAAGTCTGTCAAATGCACGTTTATTGGATATGGCGGTGATGATTTCGGATACTGGTTTTGGGATGAACATAACAGGAAGGTTATTCGCAATCGAGACATTGTGTTTAATGAGCAGGTGTTGTATAAGGATATTATGAGAGCATCAGAAACATCTAGTTCAGAACCTGAGGTTATGGAGTTAGACATCTCGAACTCGGGTGGGAGCAAGGTGGTTCGAAATGACCAGGAGGTTATTGTTGAGGAAGAACCGCACACCCCAGTAGTTCTACTACGGAGGTCCACCAGAGAGTGTGGATCGCCTGATAGATTTTTGCCTTCTAACTACAATCTGTTGTTGACTGATGGTGGTGAGCCAGAGTGTTATGCAAAGGCATCTCGTGGAGAGCATGTGAGCAAGTGGAAGCTTGCAATGGATGATGAGATGGATTCATTGATGACCAACGGAACTTGGGAACTAGTTGAGCTTCCAAAGGGCAATAAGGCATTGCATAACAAGTGGGTTTACAGAATCAAGGAAGAGGCGAATGAAATCAAGTGTTACAAGTCAAGGCTGGTTGTGAAAGGATTTCAGCAGAAATACTGTATTGATTATACTGACGTTTTTACTCATGTGGTGAAACTGACTACTATTCGTTTAGTGCTGAGTATGATGGCTGCAAAAAACTTAGAGTTACAGCAGCTGGATGTAAAAATGGCCTTTCTTCATGGTGATTTAGATGAAGACATCTATATGAAGCAACCTAAGGGCTATGTGTCAGAGGGCAACGTTGAGCTTGTGTGCAAGTTGAAGAAGAGCTTGTATGGTCTGAAACAAGCACCTAGACAGTGGTACAAGAAGTTTGATGGATTCATGCACGAAATTGAGTTTGTGAGAAGTGAAGTTGACCATTGTTGCTACTTCAACAAGTATGACAGCTACATCATATTGCTGCTATATGTTGATGACATGCTGATAGCAAGCTCTTGTGCTTGAGAAGTGAGCAAGTTGAAGAACCAGTTGTCTGAATGGTTTGCTATGAAGGATCTGGGAGAGGCTAAGCAGATTCTAGGAATGCGGATTGATCGAGATAGGAATGTTGGAAAGATGTATCTGTCGCAGGCTGAGTACATCAAGAAGGTCTTGAAGAGGTTCAGTATGCAAGATGGTAAGCCAACTAAAGTCTCTTTGGCTAGCCACTTCAAGCTATCTAATAGGGACTCGCCTAAGAGTGAAGGAGAACGTGTCCAGATGCAGAGGACTCCATACGCTTCAGCAATTGGCAGTTTGATGTTATGCAATGGTGTGTACGAGACTAGACATTGCACATGCGGTGAGAGTATTTAGTCGATTCATGGGCAATCCGGGGAAGGAGCATTGGGAAGCAGTGAAGTGGATCCCTAGATACTTGACGGGTACTACTGAGCATGCCTTATGTTTTGAAGGCAAGAAAGTGGTGTTAGCAGGATATGTTGATGCAGATTTGGCATCAAGTGATCTCGACAAGAGAAGAAGTACAACCGGGTATGTCTTTACATTGGGTGGTACTACAGTCTCTTGGGCTTCTAAGTTGCAGAAAATTGTGGCTTTGTCTACTACATAAGCTGAGTATGTTGCAGTGATTGAGGCTAGTAAGGAGATGGTATGGTTAAATAATTTCTTGCGTGAATTGGGGAAGGAGCAGAGGGATAGCATTCTATACAGTGATAGTCAGAGTGCCATCCACCTGGCCAAGAATCCAGCCTTTCACTCGAGGACTAAGCACATAGAGTTGAAGTATCACTACATACGCCATCTCTTGGAAAGAAAGGTTCTCTAGCTGATGAAGATTCGAGGAAGTGAGAATCCTGCAGACATGTTGACTAAGGTTATGACCTTAGAGAAGTTGAAGCTCTGCATGGCTTCAACTAGCCTTGGTAATTGAGTTGAAGGCCTGGCACTACTACCGGATACGGGTTGTTGTTGGAGATAAAGACGATTATGATTGGAATCAGTCTCCAGGTGGGAGATTGTTGGATTATGGAGCCTGATGGACTGTACACCGAAAGCCCAGTTTTCAGCGATCTGACTGCCCCCGTGCGAAGCTACGGGTCCGGGTTTTTCATTGTCGCCGTTCTGCTTCTCATTACGCTATATGGATGTCCAAGCATTATCATTGCAATTATTAAGACAAGTCGTTGTTTAGAGGTTTAAGGAAAAGGTATGAAGTCGGAGATTAAAAAATGATAAGGTATCATGTTATTATATTTTCAAATCAATAAGTAAAATATATGGATTTACTGATTTCGTTCAAAGTGTAGGTTGAAAATGTTTTATGATGAAGAACTCGTATATTTTTTTGCAAAACTTGTTTGTGTCAAGCCTTTACAATGACATCCATGTTTTCACGTGTATGGGAAATAGATTTGGCAAAAATTGAATGAAAAATGAATGATCTAAGAATTTTTGAGTTTCTGATGTTATTTTGAAATAAGATAGTCAAGAATTCACCTTAAAATATCTTGAAAACTCATTAGATTTTAACTGATAACGTGTTGTTGTTGGGTTATGGAGCCTGATGGACTATACACCGGAAATTTTTGGGCCCGTCCCTACAAGGGTCTTTTGGGCCCGTCCGTACAACAGTGTAATGGGCCTAATTAGGGTTTCGTTAATTAGCATAAATACCCTATTGATCATTGTAATCGTTATCACAATAGTAAGAAAAACCCTGACTTGGTAGTGCCCCCAGAAATAGTCATATTCTGTGACGAATTGGGTAAACAATTCTTGTGTTCTTTGTTTCGTTTTTCTCTCGTTACTGCGTTCGAATCATAACAGTTGTAATATGATAGAAATTTAAAAGTGAATAAGTAGAACTGATAGTTTTTGTGTGTATTTTACTACTTCATAAATGCCTCACACAGATCGCATTAAAACCAGGCTTGATTTTTTTAATAAGTACAAGAGGTTATTATTAACAATATACAATAGATTATAACACTAAAATATTTTTATCAAAATATGTGACAATTATTAATATAAACACCTAAAAATATTTGTTTACCAAACATGGATCGCATCCAAATCTATAATGTTTTTCAATGGACGAGCTTGATCCATGAAACACACGCTACATGAGAAAATGATCTGGTAAGTTTTGATTCCCCCGCCAACACACACATGTAAAACATTAGAATTTACCCTAGGTACATATCATACACACGATCTTGTCAAAATGTTTAAAATTATGTTAGATCTTTATCTATACCAACATTCTATTTCACGTTATCTTTCACCATAATTTTTTATAAGGAAAGTGCTTCGATGTATTAGATAGTTTTGATAAATTGAGAGACCAAGAGGGGCTTGATAGCAAAAAAGCAAATATTTCCATCAAATGAGTAACAAATAAACTGACAAGAATAACTATAAGCTTATAAAGACCCAAGCATGAGGAGACCATTATCCTGAGCAACTTTGAACAAATTAGACAAACCTTCCATGATACGGAGAAAAAGATAAGGAGATAATTAAAAGCTTATCTCCTTGTTCCATAAACTCATGCTTGTTCCATAACTACATGGCATGTTGAGTAATTAAAAGCTTATCAAAAAATGAAGAGAGATTGTGTGAGGACCAAGAATCCTAAACAACTTGATAGTAACCAAGGGCCTCAAGCCACATAGCTTCAAAATAGAATGGCCTACAACTTCTATGATGTTGATCCTAAGCAGAATTTTGATAAAAAAAACTACAGAAATAGGAGTATGATCAGAACCCCATAATCCTAAATTAGAAACCATAGCATTAGGGAAACAATTAAGCCATTGAAGAGAAGCAAAAACTCGATCAAGTTTCTCTTGAATCAAATCCAGATGCTTTCGACCATTAGACCATGTGAAAGGACCACCATGCCATCGAAGTTTACTGAAACCACAAGAATCCAGAGCAGACAGGAAAGCAAACATGGAGTTGAGATTTGAAGGAAGACCACCATGTTTATCCTCGGAATACAGAGTTTGGTTGAAATCTCCTATACAAAGCCATAGAGAGCCTTCATCTTAAGATAAAGCATTCAAAAGGCTCCACGAAAGGTGCTTGTTGTGAGTCTTTGGCCAACCATAAAAGAAAGTAGCTCTTAGAGAGAGTTACCATTAGCAGTTACAAAACTAACATTTACATGATGGCTTGTAGAAGAAATAACAAACAACTATACAGACTTATTTCGGAGGAGAGCAATGACACCCCCTACTATGATTGTTAGTAGCAAAACAACCATCAAAACCTAACCTTAAACCCAAATCATACATATAGTTTTGGTGGATTTTGTTCCCATGAGAAAAAGTACATTGGGAAGTTTTTTTCTAATCAACTTATAGAGGCGATAAACTGCACAAGGTCCTCCCAAACCTCTGTAATTATAGCTTAAGAGTTTCATTGCTTCCGGCAGGAAGAGAATGTTTCCTCTTCTGGCGATATCTCGTTGGTCACAAGAGTGGAATCATGTGTTACTGGAACTTTAATTAGTGTGCTCTTCTTTTGAGATTTTTTTGAATTAGAAGCAAAAGGACAATTCTTTTTACCTCCTTGAAATTGAATGTCCTGCATAGAAGAACCCACCTCCCTTTCTTGTCTTTTCCAGGATTTCTTATGGATAATATTCTTTATAGTTGCATAAACAAGGGGCTCCACAATCTCTCTGCCTTTAAAAGACAAAGGTTTATGGTCTGCAGAAGAATTGAATAGGACTGCATCTTGAATCAAAGGATTTGGTTGTTGCTCTAGGTAGGCAGAACCAATGAGAGAATAAGAAATATTAGAAGGAGCCTGAAAACAAGGAAATGTCTCCTTGATCCCATACATATCCAACAACCCAACTTGGCCCGCTATGTTATCCACTTTTGGAGTAAGCTCTGTGATTGGAATATTCTAAGCATCAACATATTCATCAAAATCCCCTTGGAGGATCTCTTCTAAAAGTCTTCCTCCTCTTTTGGTCTTATCTTTCAAAGGAGTATCATCGCCTTCTCTATTTTTGTCTGATGAAGAAACAACAGTTAGTAGAGGAGGAGCTCTCATCCAAGCCTCATACTGGTTCTAAAAGGACCTTGCATCTTAATCAACACAATCATCATGGATATGACCCAACTTACCATAAATATAGCGAAAATTAGGGAGCTTTTCATATTGGAAATAAACACAGACCTTACCAAGAACATCAAGGTTGAGGAGAGCTCACCGACTTAGAGATAGAGAAAGGTCCACCTCCACCTTTATTCGCATGAAGCCTGAGAAAGTTTGAGTTGTGTCCTCATAGAAAGTGGCATAGTTCAAAAAGAGACTACCAATTGTCATAGCAGTTTCCTTTGTCATCGCCACAAAAGGTAAGTCTTGAACAGGAACCCAGAACCATGCAGAGTCAAAACGGATTTTAGATGGTTGTTGAGTTTCTGCTTCTTTGAGAATCAACAAATTCCGATCGAAGGACCATGGTCCTTCCTCCAAAACCTTGATCTTGTCCTCTATACAATTGAATTATACAGCAAAAAGATTGGTGTAGATCTCATGCATCACAAACCCTTGACGAGGCTTCCAAGCCAGTTGGAGAGTATTTCTAAGTGCATGTAGATTGAAAGGTTTCTTGGTGAGAAGTTTTCCAATGAGGTTGAGAGAAGTCATCGTACATTGAGATTCGTTAGCATAGATACTTTCATGAATTTTGTTTCATTTTTTCAGTGTTAGATAAAACTCGTGATCCCGAGGAACCATCATCACTTACGTGAAAGGAAACGAAGAGGAGAAGAAAAAAACACAGGAACTATCACAAGTCTAGAAGGCCCTCACCGCCAAAAGGAAAAAGGGAAGATAGTTTTCCTTAGGAGGAAGAAAAGACTAAGATGAGAAAGATGATAATATAAAAAAGCTTATCAAAAAATGAAGAGAGATTGTGTGAGGACCAAGAATCCTAAACAACTTGATAGTAACCAAGGGCCTCAAGCCACATAGCTTCAAAACAGAATGGCCTACAACTTCTATGATGTTGATCCTAAGCAGAATTTTGATCCAAAACTACAGAAATATGAGTATGATCAGAACCCATAATCCTAAATTAGAAACCATAGCGTTAGGGAAACAATTAAGCCATTGAGGAGAAGCAAAAGCTCGATCAAGTTTCTCTTGAAACAAATCCAGATGCTTTCGACCATTAGACCATGTGAAAGGACCACCATGCCATCAAAGATTACTCAAACCAAAAGAATCCAGAGCAGACAGGAAAGCAAACATGGAGTTGAGATTTGAAGAAAGACCACCATTTTTATCCTCGAAATACAGAGTTTGGTTGAAATCTCCTATACAAAGCCATAGAGAGCCTTCATCTTAAGATAAAGCATTCAAAAGGCTCCACGAAAGGTGCTTGTTGTGAGTCTTTGGCCAACCATAAAAGAAAGTAGCTCTCAGAGAGAGTTGCCATTAGCAGTTACAAAACTAACATTTACATGATGGCTTGTAGAAGAAATAACAAACAACTATACAGACTTATTTCGGAGGAGAGCAATGACACCCCCTACTATGATTGTTAGTAGCAAAACAACCATCAAAACCTAACCTTAAACCCAAATCATACATATAGTTTTGGTGGATTTTGTTCCCATGAGAAAAAGTACACTTGGAAGTTTTTTTCTAATCAACTTAGAGAGGCGATAAACTGCACAAGGTCCTCCCAAACCTCTGCAATTATAGCTTAAGAGTTTCATTGCTTCTGGCAGGAAGAGAATGTTTCCTCTTCCGGCGATATCTCGTTGGTCACAAGAGTGGAATCCTGTGTTACTGGAACTTTAATTAGTGTGCTCTTCTTTTGAGATTTTTTTGAATTTGAAGCAAAAGGACAATTCCTTTTACCTCCTTGAAATCGAATGTCCTGCATAGAAGAACCCATCTCCCTTTCTTGTCTTTTCCAGGATTTCTTATCGATAATATTCTTTATAGTCGCATAAACAAGGGGCTCCATAATCTCTCTGCCTTTAAAAGACAAAGGTTTATGGTCTGCAGAAGAATTGAATAGGATTGCATCTTGAATCAAAGGATTTGGTTGTTGCTCCAGGTAGGCAGTACCAATGAGAGAATCGGAAATATTAGAAGGAGCCTAAAAACAAGGAACTGTCTCCTTGATCCCCTACATATCCAATGGCCCAACTTGTCCTGCTATGTTATCCACTTCTGGAGTAAGCTATGTGATTGGAATATTCTAAGCATCAGCATATTTATCAAAATCCCCTTGGAGGATCTCTTCTAAAAGTCTTCCTCCTCCTTTGATCTTATCTTTCAAAGGAGTATCATTATCTTCTCTATTTTTGTCTGATAAAAAAACAACAGTTAGTAGAGGAGGAGCTCTCATCCAAGCTAAGGATGGGCAAAAATAGACCGGACGGGACCGTAAATATACGGTCCGGTCCAGAGTCCGAGAATTTTACATTTCCGGTCTTACGGTCCGTAAAAATTAAAAAAAAAAGGTTTAAAACATTTTTGGGCTTAATTTTTATGGTCCGATCCATAATTTTTACGGTCCGGACCGTAATCAAACAATTTAAATGTCGAAAATTATGAAATCCGGTCTTTTCGGTCCACGGTCCATACATTAAATTTGTTACGGTCCGCCGGTCCGGACCAGATGCCCATCCTTAATCCAAGCCTCATACTGGTTCTGAAAGGACCTTGCATCTTCATCAACACAATCATCATGGAAATGACCCAACTTACCACAAATATAGCAAAAATTAGGGAGCTTTTCATATTGGAAATAAACACAGACCTTACCAAGAACACCAAGGTTGAGGAGAGTTCACCGGCTTAGAGATAGAGAAAGGTCCACCTCCACCTTTATTCGCATGAAGCCCGAGAAAGTTTGAGTTATGTCCTCGTAGAAAGTGGCATAGTTTAAAAAGAGACGACCAATTGTCATAGCAGTTTCCTTTGTCATCGCCACAAAAGGTAAGTCTTGAACAGGAACCCAGAACCATGCGGAGTCAAAACGGAATTTTAGATGGTTGTTGAGTTCCTGCTTCTTTGAGAATCAACAAAGTCCGATCGAAGGACCATGGTCCTTCCTCCAAAACCTTGATCTTGTCCTCTATACAATTGAATTACGCAGCAAAAAGATTGGTATAGATCTCACGCATCACAAACCTTGACGAAGCTTCCAAGCCAATTGTAGAGTATTTCTAAGTGCTTGTAGATTGAAAGGTTTCTTGGTGAGAAGTTTTCCGATGCGGTTGAGAAAAGTTGTCGCACATTGAGATTCGTTAACAGAGATACCTCCATGAATTTCGTTTCATTTTTCCGATATTAGATAAAACTCGTGATTTCGTGGAACCCCCATCACTTACGAGAAAGGAAATGAAGAGGAGAAGAAAAAACACACCTGAACTATCACAAGGCTAGAAGGCCCTCACCGCCAAAAGGAAAAAGGGAAGATAGTTTTCCTTAGGAGGAAGAAAAGACTAAGATGAGAAAGATGATAATATAAAAAACTTTCAAATGAAAACATCTAACACAATAATTTATCTTTTTCTTCTATTAATAAAACCCACAAAATCACATTTCTAATTTTTTATTGTTAAAATATCTACAAAAATACCATTATGGATGCTCCTGCGGTAGAAATTGTATAACACGATCCAGAAAGAAATCAATCATTATGTTGATGCAATAATCGGCCCTATAGATATTTCTGTGGATCAATAGATATTTTATGGTTTGAAAAAGTAAAAAAAAAGTAAGATTGAAGATTGTGGATGAGGAAGGCCTAAAATGCTGAGCTGGGAGCAGCCAGTTCTGACGTGGTCAAGGAAATTTCAGTGGGGAGTGGGGACGGCGCTGAACCCGGCAACGCCGCCGACAGCGGATGGGACACCAAATTCTGTAAACTAGCTATGGCTTGGCCCCTTATTTTCACAATGGAATGCCACATCCAAGGAAAGATTGTTTATAGAGAAGTGTCGCTGCTATCGTTTTATTTTCAAAAAGGTATATTTGGATAACTTCAAAATCACAAGTTTTCATATCTTGTTTACTGCTTGCCCAAGAAAAAAAGCATGATAGGTTAAGGTCACACATGTGCTATTATGCTCGAATCCAAGATTATAGTATTCTGCACTGTTAAAATTATTATCTTATAACTTCATATATCCCTACATTATTTTTAAAATCGTCAACTCTAAATTGGAAATTAGGAATAAGATGTCTCCAAAACTGTATTTTTCATTTTGTGATTTCTAAAAAGTAACTTTAAACCAACAACAATTTGAATGCTGATAAATTCTAATCTGTACCTTATAACTACATTTTATATACGGTTTTTCTAGTGTGTGCCCATGGGCACATGCTAACAAGCTTAAATAGAAAATTTATCTTCAAAATATTCCCTAATAGAGAATTGATAAACCCTTAGCAAACAAGATTAAACTAATGGCTAACTAAATAATTACCAAAAAAGGAGTTCTTAGAGTGTGCCCATGCTAGAAAAAACCTTTTATATATGCAATAATGCAAACAATCAAGCTTTCCATAGAAGGAGAAAAACTCATTGAAAAGTGATTGAAATACTCGCCCTCTTCATGGTTCCTCCCTCGCCAACGTTGATGTCTGCTCCGACTGGCGTCTTGTCGCCGGAAAAACCCCCCGATGATCCTCCTCTGTCATATGTTGAACGTGTCGTCGGTGGAAGGAAACAGTATCATGCTCCTCTCGCTAGGGATGAGTTATGGAAGTCTGGTAAGATTACGCTTTCTTTCCCTGATGGGATTGACGCTAGCCCTCACGTAGCTATTGCGGATGATGTGATGCACTCGCTATATGTGGCTTGGAGTAACTCAGTCGTAATCAAAGTGCTTGGTAGTCAGGTTTCCCATCCTGTGATGGACCGTCGGGTGCGTCAGATGTGGAACCTCAAAGGCAGAATGACACTCATGGATATTCCTAATGGTTACTTTGTCACTCGTTTTGAACTTGAATCAGATTTTCTATATGTCCTCACGGAGGGTCCGTGGATGATCTTTGGGCACTACATTGTTGTTAGACAATGGGATCCCCTATTCAAACCTGAGACGGATATTATTCGCGGCACCTACGCCTGGGTTCGCCTTACGGGCCTGTCTATGGTCCTTTATGAAGAGCATGTCCTGTATGGTATTGCGGCGGCGATTGGGTCTCCAGTGCGTGTTGACCTGAATACTTTGAAAGCTGCCCGGGGAAAATTTGCTAGAATTTGTGTTGAAATAGATATATCCAGACCTCTGCTAGGCTCCATCATCGTTAATGGGGATAAGGTCTTTTTAGAGTATGAGGGCCTTCAAACGATCTGCTACAATTGTGGGTTATATGGGCATCTCGTTGACAAGTGTCCGAAGCCAGCTCCGGTTATCACTGATAAGACTGTCGTTGCTAGAGGTGATCCTTCTAGTTCGGATTCCGGCCGGTCAGAGGCTGCACCGACTAGGTCTGCTGGTGGTCGCGACTTGGGAAGTTGGAGTACGGTTCAACCCAAACGGTGCCCTTGGAAAGAGAATCTGAAACAGGCGGATTCTTCGGCACCAAATTTGGATAGAAATCGTTTTGCTGCTCTTGACAGTTTTGATGCTGAGGTGGAAAAGATCGTTACCGATAATATGGAAAGTGAGGGAGATATGGTGGAAGATGCTGTTATCCTGGATAGGATTTTGGCGGTGAACCCGGCACGGAAGAGTAGCATGGCTAAGGGGAAAGATGGGCCTGTGAATAAACGTGGCCAAAATGGGCCAGTGAATAAACGTGACCAAATTGGGCCTGACCTTCGGACAAACCCACCACAGTTGGAGAACCACAGCTACCAGGTCATGCCACAAAATGATAAGAAGAAAGGGGCCAATTCAGCTAAGCGGGCCAAGATGGATCCCTCCCACGATCGACAGGTGGGCCAGGTCGTGATTGCTAAACCCACAGGACAGATCTTAAGAAAGGGTTATTAAGTGTTGATTTGACTCAGCTATGTGCTCCAATTACGGATGCTGAAATATGGAGATCCGCTAAGGCTATGGGGGCCTTTAAAGCTCCTGGAATTGATGGTTATCAACCGTGTTTCTACCATAGGTGCTGGGATACGGTTGGTCCTTCTATTTGCACCTTTATACGGGGGTTCTTTGCCACTGGCTCTCTTCCGTTAGGGGTGAATGAGACTTTGATTCAGCTGATTGGGAAGGTGAATAATCCTGAGCGGGTTACGCAGTTTCGGCCGATTAGCTTGTGTAATGTTTTATACAAGATGATTACGAAGCTCTTGGCCAAAAGACTTCAGCCGTTAATGGATAAGCTTGTGGGTCCCCTTCAAAATAGCTTCATTCCTGGGAGATCGATCACGGATAATATCGTCCTTGCACAGGAGCTTGTTGATTCCATGCGGAGGAAACAAGGGCGTAAGGGGTGGCTTCTCCTGAAGTTGGACCTGGCGAAAGCCTATGACATGCTTCGGTGGGATTTCATTATTGATACGTTGCTGGATGTGGGTCTGCCAGATTGCTGGGTCAGATGGATATCCGAATGTATCACTACGCCGTCTATGAGGGTCCTCTGGAATGGCGGGATGACTGAGCCCTTTTACCCGTCAAGGGGGGTTCGTCAGGGTGATTCTTTGTCGCCATATCTCTTCGTCCTTTGTCTTGAGAGGTTGAGTCATATTATTGCTCAGGAGGTTTCTGCTAAGCGATGGAAGCTGGTTGTCGCGTGTCGGAGAGCGTCGGCGCTTTCCCACCTGTTCTTTGCTGATGATATTATGCTGTTTATCGAGGCTTCTACTGCTCAAGTCCAGATTGTGATGGCAACGTTACGCAGGTTCAGCGAGGCGTCTGGGCTCTGTCTCAACAAGGATAAATCTATGATATATGTGTCTAGGAATGTGAGTGAAGAGATCGCTTCTCAGATTCAACGGGTCAGCGGGATTCGGGTTACGAATGATCTGGGTAACTATTTGGGAATGTCGATATTACATAAAAGGGTAAATAAGGATACTTTTGCGAGCTTAATTAATAAAGCTAATGATAGGCTTGCGGGTTGGAAGAGTAAGTTACTCAGCTTTGTAGGTCGGGTCACGCTGACTAGGTCTGTTCTCTCTTCGCTCCCTTTCTACTCGATGAATACTGTTAAATTGCCGAGCTCGATCTGGACTTCGCTTGATCGTATCGCCCGGGATTTTATCTGGGGTAGTACCCCTGAGAAAAGGAGGGTGCACCTTGTTGCTTGGAATGAGGTGTGCATGCCCAAACAAAGTGGGGGTCTTGGCATCACGAAAGCCAAGGAGGCTAACATGGCTGTTATTGGGAAATTGGGTTGGCGTCTGCTCAACGGTAATGCAGGCATTTGGGGTGACCTTTTTTTCGCAAAGTACCGACTTCAGCATGTTGGGGGAGAGTTGTTACAAACCAATAAGTTGGCTGGTTCGTACTCCTGGCGAAGCATCCAGTGGGGTCTTCAAGGTATTGTGAAGCACGGTACCACCTGGAACGTTGGTAATGGTCGGAGTGTCTATTTTTGGGAGGATAGGTGGGTCGATCGGTGGCCTCTTTTGGAAGTGGCATCTTCGGAGATTGACCAGAGTTGGCGATAGAGGTGTGTGGCTGATTTCCTGTCACCTACTGGTGGTTGGAATTGGCAGTGCTTCAGCAATCTCCTGCCGGCGGGTATCCTTATGAAGCTGTCGGCGGTTGGGGTTTGCTTAAATCCTGGTTTAGCTGACTCTCTTAGTTGGGCCTTTTCTGCGAGTGGGGAGTATACGGTTGCGATTGCGTATGCTGAACTCAGGGGGACTGGGGTTGTGCCTACGGATGTCTCCTGCCTGCTCAAGGTGGTCTGGAGGATACCGGTGACGGAGAGGATTCGTCACTTTCTTTGGCTTGGAGTTAAAGGGAAGTTGCTTACAAACTTGGATAGAGTAAGACGTCATATTACTACTGACTCTTCTTGCTCGGCATGTGGTGGTGCTGAGGAGTCGCTGATGCACATTTTCCGGGACTGCATTAAGGCGAAGGAGATCTGGTTTTTGTTTGCTCAGGGAATGGGAAGCAATTGGGTTGGGTTCTTTCAGGACATTGATGTGGTGTGGTCTTGGAAGGGCCTAACGGGGCGGTATGACCTGCACGAGGGGGTGAGGCAGGATATATTGTTCGCAACTATCCTCCGGTGGCTTTGGAGGTGGAGGAATGAGCGTATTTTCCGTGATGAGCGTAGTGTTGAAGATCGACGGGCTTTTCTGCTTCACCAAGCTAAGGAATTTGGGGATGTTTGGGCTGGGCGTCCTGCCAGGGTTGCCAATCTTCCTCGCCTGGAACGATTGGTGACATGGTGTAGGCCAGCGGATGGATGGGTTAAGGTGAATACGGATGGAGCGAAGAGGGACCCTTTTGGTATCACAACTGCTGGGGGGTTGTGCGGGACTCCTCTGGGACTTGGGTTGGTGGTTTTGTGAAGAATATTGGAGTGTGCAGTGTTCCTATGGCGGAGTTGTGGGGAATTTATCATGGGCTGCACATTGCTTGGGATAAGGGATGTCGTAGGGTGATTCTTGAGTCAGATTCTGCTATTGCTATCGGTATGCTTACCAAGAGGATAGGGACTTCGCATCCGCTCGCCAGCCTGGTGTTGTCGTGCCAGAGCTTTATTAGTAGGGATTGGATTGTCCAATTCCGTTGTGATACCCCATAATTCTGTAAGGATTATTTTGGGAATTTTTGGAATTTTCCCGAGTACCCGTTGTATACGTCGGATTTAATTCAGGTAGCTTGAGACATTCTGTAATGTGCTCTGTATCTGTAATATTTTTCCCAGTGAAATAATATAAAGATAACATGCCTTGGATTTTAATTGTCGTTCGCGTACGATAACTTTTATCCCGGCTTAATGTCATGTTCGTCCAAAGCTGAACGGGCGGGAAAAAGGTGTCACGGCGACCGCCGTAAAGTCGCGGCGACCGCCGTAGTGAGACCCAAGAACGGCGACCGCCGTAAAATCATGGCGCCCGCCGTCCCAATGCTCGAGGAGGCAGCTGGTGTGCCAGGCCACGGCGACCGCCGTAAATTACGGCGCCTGCCATAATTGCCACCTTCGTTATCCGGCGGTCCTTGCCTGTTGGTCGCCGGCGCGACTTTTGGCGAGCGCCGAACTAGCTCTAGGCCCTCTTGTTTTTGAACTCCAGATGCTTGGCTATAAAAGGGGGTGTTGGGGGAAAGGTTTTGAGCCATCCCAGCACCAAATCTCTACCAAAATTCGTCTCGCCGGAGTTGTGCCCTTTGCCGGAATTTCTGAAGCCCTCGTCGGTGTCGTTTGGTGGTGTTTCCATCAGCCCTTTTGAAGCCTCTTGGTTGCCTTTGGAGGTCAGAAACCAAGCATGGCGGAAAGGGGTCGAAACGCGCTTTGTTTTGGTGAGATTTCTCTCGTCTCTGTCGACCGTGTTCTTCACGGCGACCGCCGTGATGAATGCGGCGACCGCCGCCAGTGCCCAGAATGCCTTCGTGGCTTTGGCTTGGTTGGTTGTCGTCGTGGCGTCGTTTCTTTCGGGTTCTTTCGTCTTTCCATAGATTCGTACTAGTTTATGTCGGATCTAACTTAGGGTTTCCTTATGGGTCGACTCGAAGGTCGTTGTGTTGTCGGAGCTATACCTGTGTCGAGCCCGGAATCCCGTTGTCTCTGCTTGTTCCAGATCTGCGGACTAAGGCAAGTGGCGGTTCGCTCTTGCTCATCGTTCCATATTTACATTAATTATCAGCTGTTTATCTGAGTAATTAATTTGGAATGATTACTGTGTTTATCTGGAAATGGTTTTATAAATTGGTATGGAAACTGTAATAATGACATTATTATAGGTTGTGTATCTGTTAGAACAACGCTATCATATGTGTTAATTACCGTGATGGTATTGTTGTGAAATTAATCTTAATGCTAGAATGGCATGTGGGTTAATAGGAAAACTAATCCAAGTAAGGATTAGCTATTTCTGTTATCTCTATGTTTAAGTTAATTGCCTGGATGGCTTTAATGTGATTTATTAATGTGTTAGACTGTTTAGTTAACACGAGTGTTCGTAGGAACGCTAATCCAAGTAAGGATTAGTCATTTCTTTATAATTTAATATTCGTGGGAACGCTAATCCAAGTAAGGATTTGTCGTTTCTTTAAATCATAATATTCCTCGGGATTATTTCTGAATAATTTAAGGGTCGTGACCTATGCTTCTTATCCACATGTAAGGATCTGAAGTGTTTTAAGCGCCTTGCAAGCGCCATTGGATGAGCTTAATTGCAGTCCTGTGTATTAAGCACTTAGCTAGTGCATTGGGGTGGACGTAACTGTCACCCTGTAAATTAAACTGTAAGCGCTGTGGCAGTGCAATCAGGGTGAACGTAAGGTCACCCGGTGTAATAATAACTTCCGTGTTCTCGGAATAATATTAAAAGCCTCAGAAGTGTGTGTGTGTGTGTGTTGTAATTAAATAAGATAAGTGCAGTTAAACACATAATTAAAGTGTAAGCACTATAATAGTGCAATTAGGGTGAATGTAAGGTCACCCGGTATAATAATAACGCTGTTGTTACTCGGCATAATAATGTTAAGTCCCGCGTGTGTGTTTTAATTTGGGTTGACGTAATTGTCACCCTGTGATTTAAGCCTTGTTGTCGCTCTTAATAACATTAACGTGTTTCAGTAATGTGTGTTTTGTAATTAAATAAGATATGTGCCTGAGTGCACATGGTTAATAAACTCATGGCGAGTACTGCAGCTAAGTAATAGTGCAGCTAGGAAAGCTCGTCTCGACTTGAATGTAGTACGTTCTCTTTCTGGATTCGCTGTATGCGATGAGGTTGGTCGTGAACCGAAGCATCTCAGTCAACTTTTAAATCATTGTTGTATGATGCTGTAAACATTCCAGATTTATCATATTTCCTTAAAGACTCAATCTCTTGGAGTCTCTTTTCGAGTTGATTTCTGTGAAGATTCAGTCTTCCAGAATCTTCTCTTGTGCATACCTCTTATTGTTATTCCGTGAAAGTTCTGGGTTATGTATCATCCATTCGGTTATTATTCGAGGGACAATGATAGTAAACGGTTACGATCACTCGAACCACTCTGCTTTTTACCCTTGCTAGTCTATTTAAGTAGACTAACCCACGAACTTTGTTCTCCGCATGTGGGCTGGTTTCATCCGTTCGATTCGGCACATCAGATAGAGTATAGATGAGAAGACTAGAAGGACTATGGAGTCGACGGTGGTTTTCCGACGTTTTTAATAATTTCTTTTAATCAGGTTGAGATCCTTGGGCAGGTGATCATTACGATCACAACCTTTTTTGTAATATCTTTTAAAAGTCTTCCGCTATACCTTGTCTAAGATTTCCGTTGTAATTTATTTAAACTCTGTGTTTGTCCTATTCGGGATTGGGATGTAATCCCGGGACTCGTGTTTTATATGAATAAGGTTATCATTTTGTATCATTGTATTTCATGATTTGTATTTAAACGGTAAAGCCTTGGGTGATCTTGGTAAGGAACACTGGGGTCACTGGCGGTAATACCTTTCCAAAAGGGTTAAGTTTGGGGGGTGTTACAGTTGTGGTATCAGAGCCAAAGGTTGTTTTAAAACGGGTTTGGATTTTTATAAATCATTTATCCGTTTTTGAAAATGCTTTAAGAATGGCTCTGAATTTTTTTTCAAAGTGAAAAGAGTTTGAAAACACCGTTCATAGTCCTGTCTTCTATATGGTCTAATATAGTAAGTTTACTTCTATATCTAAAAAGACTAATTCCTTCCCCGTTGCCCCGTATGATATGGGTGCATTCTATTCTCTTCAGAGGAATCGGGAGAAGCCAAGGTGGTTTCGCTATACCCAATAAGGCTTGAATTCTCAGTTCTCTCGTTTTGAGTTAAGGTTGTAGAACCTAGTAACTCGGTTTGAGTTCATCAATAGAAATTACCAAGTTGATCTATTCTAAGTTGATTTTATTACAATAAGTATATCAGAAGATACTAATATGATAAAATCCTTGGAATTTGATCAGTAAACAGATGGTGAACACAAGGAACGTTATCCGTGATGGTGCTGGGCCGAGTAATGACCCCAGACCAAATGCAAGGAATGTTGCAGACCCAACAAGAGAGCGTGAGTCTATCTTTAACAATAACCAGGGAGGCAATGGCCAAACTCATGCCAACGCTCCGATATTGTTTGATGCTGCAGCAGTGGAGGCAATTCGAGGAATTGTCATGTAGGCAATCACAGATGTTATGCGACCAGTTGCACCACAAGCACAAGGTGGTCCAGTTCCTCAAGCTACTCCTCAAGTCGAGGAGTCAGTGGAGCAAGTACCTCAGATCAATGTTGTCAGAACATAGGAACTTACGGGCAAGCATTAAAAGCCGTGAGTTCAATGAGGCCTGACAGCTATGACGGTACTGGAGAACCGGTCAGGGTGACCTATTGGTTCTCACATATAGAGCGTTTGCTCCGGAACATTAATTGCACTGAGGCTGGGAAAGTGCACATCGCCTCTCTTCAATTCAAGGATGTGGCTAGCGAATGATGGGAGAGCACCGGTCTGGCTGACCATCCCGAGCTGAATTGGAGCATGTTCAAAACCAAAATGACCGATCGTTTCTTTTCCCGATCTATGAGGGAGGAGAAGCATAAGGAATTTCTGTACCCGCAGACTGATGGGTTAAAGGTGATTGAGCTCGCAGCTAAGTTCAATCACTTGATGCAGTACGCTGGACCTGAGGTGTCAACCGAAGAGCAAAATATCTGGTACTTCCATGGATGGATGAATCCAAAGATCAAGCCTCTAATGTTGCGTCATGGTTGTACTACGTTAGAGCAATATGTGGATGCAGCCTACAAGACGGAAGTCACATTGGAGGAGTCTGCCCTTAAGAGGGAGAAGCAAGTTAAGGGAAATGGTGGGCAACAGGATCACCAGGTTGGTTCATTCAAACGACCGGCATCGCCTACCAAGTTTGAGAAGTCGGGTCGCGCTAAGACCGAGACAACTCAGTCAGACTCTTCCAGAGGCTCAGTTTGGAGTGGCAGAGCAATTCAGTGCCACAATTGTGGTGAAGTGGGGCATAAAAGTTTTATTTGCCAAAAGGACAAGAGGATGTGTCATAATTGTGGAAGGGAAGGCCACATAAAAACATACTGCAGACTGAAGGGTCAGGGACCAATGCAGTCTTATCAGGCGTCAAATGTTGGAGGTGGACAGAACCCAAGGCCAGTGGTATCCACTCCTAAGCAGTCTATGGCTCGTAATAAAGGCAAAGCGCCTATGGGGTCTTCAGGCCAAGGGCAGCGACTCTTCATAATGAGTCAAGCCAACGGAGAAGAACCCTGATCCATTAAGTTGTATTTGTGTTAAGACTTTCTTTAAGATTAAGGAGTAACGACGTGTGTCGGTAATCTCCGTGGTGTTCAGATCTGCCTGATCGACTTTTGTCAATTCATGTAATGTTTGGATGTTAATGAAGTGTTTCCGTGTTTTGGAAAATTTCTGAATGTGTTATCATTGCGAATTAGTTGTTCATACGAAACCTCGTAAGTGTCGAGAACAGCTTATGCCAAGTAAGGATAAGGACTGTCAGACTTATGGTGGTGGATTTTTGTGGATAACTTAGATGTTCGTTCCCTATGTGGTTAATCCCAGGGTCGACTCTGTTGTTTAAATCTAAATCCACTCCTAAGATTCTTCTTCATACATAGAGTATGTCATCTATAAGATCGGATGCAGCTCTTTGAGGAAGATTAAGTGGTGAAGCGGTCATGTTGAGAGGAAAGGTTGCAGTTAAGGATATGTTGATGATCCCGATGTATTAAAGATTCAGTAAGGAGAATTGTCTATATACACCTAAGGAGTACTGTGGTAAGCATTATCTCATACGCTGAGTTCTTCCGAGATTTCTTAAGGAAAGGGAATGAACTTGTAGAGTTTTGTTCGGAGAGATCAGGAGCTATCTCTCATGCGTAAGTTTGTGCCATAAGCATTAAGGCGGATGAATCATTTTCAGAATGATATCCTAAGGAATTAAGAATAATATCTCGTGTGATCCATTTCAAGGATGAAGTGATTAAGGATGTTGGATCCAGGTGGTAAGATTGGTGTTGAGGTAGTATCCTTATTGGCTTAATGCAAGTTTCGGGGTCGAAACTTCTTTTAAGGGGGAGGTGATGTGATACCCCTTAATTCTGTAAGGATTATTTTGGGAATTTTTGGAATTTTCCCGAGTACCCGTTGTGTACGTCGGATTTAATTCAGGTAGCTTGAGACATTCTGTAATGTGCTCTGTATCTGTAATATTTTTCTCAGTGAAATAATATAAAGATAACATGCCTTGGATTTTAATTGTCGTTCGCGTACGATAATTTTTATCCCGGCTTAATGTCATGTTCGTTCAAAGCTGAACGGGCGGGAAAAAGGTGTCACGGCGACCGCCGTAAAGTCGCGGCGACCGCCATAGTGAGACCCAAGAACGGCGGCCGCCGTAAAATCACGGCGCCCGCCATCCCAATGCTCGAGGAGGCAGCTGGTGTGCCAGGCCGTGGCGACCGCCGTAAATTACGGCGCCTGCCATAATTGCCACCTTCGTTATCCGACGGTCCTTGCCTGTTGGTCGCCGGCGCGACTTCTGGCGAGCGCCGAACTAGCTCTAGGCCCTCTTGTTTTTGAACTCCAGATGCTTGGCTATAAAAGGGGGTGTTGGGGGAAAGGTTTTGAGCCATCCCAGCACCAAATCTCTACCAAAATTCGTCTCGCCGGAGTTATGCCCTTTGCCGGAATTTCTGAAGCCCTCGTCGGTGTCGTTTGGTGGTGTTTCCAGCAGCCCTTTTGAAGCCTCTTGGTTGCCTTTAGAGGTTAGAAACCAAGCAAGGTGGAAAGGGGTCGAAACGCGCTTTGTTTTGGTGAGATTTCTCTCGTCTCTGTCGACCGTGTTCTTCACGGCGACCGCCGTGTTCTTCACGGTGACCGCCGTGATGAATGCGGCGACCGCCGCCAAGAACAGCGACCGCCGCTAGTGCCCAGAATGCCTTCGTGGCTTTGGCCTTATTGGTTGTCGTCGTGGCGTCGTTTCTTTCGGGTTCTTTCGTCTTTCCATAGATTCGTACTAGTTTATGTCGGATCTAACTTAGGGTTTCCTTATGGGTCGACTCGAAGGTCGTTGTGCTGTCGGAGCTATACATGTGTCGAGCCCGGAATCTCGTTGTCTCTGCTTGTTCCAGATCTGCGGACTAAGGCAAGTGGCGGTTCGCTCTTGCTCATCGTTCCATATTTACATTAATTATCAACTGTTTATCTGAGTAATTAATTTGGAATGATTACTGTGTTTATCTGGAAATGGTTTTATAAACTGGTATGGAAACTGTAATAATGACATTATCATAGGTTGTATATCTGTTAGAACAACGCTATCATATGTGTTAATTACCGTGATGGTATTGTTGTGAAATTAATCTTAATGCTAGAATGGCATGTGGGTTAATAGGAAAACTAATCCAAGTAAGGATTAGTTGTTTCTGTTATCTCTATGTTTAAGTTAATTGCCTGGATGGCTTTAATGTGATTTATTACTGTGTTAGACTGTTTAGTTAACACGAGTGTTCGTAGGAACGCTAATCCAAGTAAGGATTAGTCATTTCTTTATAATTTAATATTCGTGGGAACGCTAATCCAAGTAAGGATTTGTCGTTTCTTTAAATCATAATATTCCTCGGGATTATTTCCGAATAATTTAAGGGTCATGACCTATGCTTCTTATCCACATGTAAGGATCTGAAGTGTTTTAAGCGCCTTGCAAGCGCCATTGGATGAGCTTAATTGCAGTCCTGTGTATTAAGCACTTAGCTAGTGCATTGGGGTGGACGTAACTGTCACCCTGTAAATTAAACTCTAAGCGCTATGGCAGTGCAATCAGGGTGAACGTAAGGTCACCCGGTGTAATAATAACTTCCATGTTCTCGGAAAAATATTAAAAGCCTCAGCAGTGTGTGTGTGTGTGTGTTGTAATTAAATAAGATAAGTGCAGTTAAGCACATAATTAAAGTGTAAGCACTGTAATAGTGCAATCAGGGTGAACGTAAGGTCACCCGGTGTAATAATAACACCGTTGTTACTCGGCATAATAATGTTAAGTCCCGCGTGTATGTTTTAATTTGGGTTGACGTAATTGTCACCCTGTGATTTAAGCCTTGTTGTCGCTCTTAATAACATTAACGTGTTTCAGTAATGTGTGTTTTGTAATTAAATAAGATATGTGCCCGAGTGCACATGGTTAATAAACCCATGGCGAGTAGTGCAGCTAAGTAATAGTGCAGCTAGGAAAGCTCGTCTCGACTTGAATGTAGTACGTTCTCTTTCTGGATTCGCTGTATGCGATGAGGTTGGTCGTGAACCGAAGCATCTCAGTCAACTTTTAAATCATTGTTGTATGATGCTGTAAACATTCCAGATTTGTCATATTTCCTTAAAGACTCAATCTCTTGGAGTATCTTTTCGAGTTGATTTCTGTGAAGATTCAGTCTTCCAGAATCTTCTCTTGTGCATACCTCTTGTTGTTATTCCGTGAAAGTGTCGGGTTATGTATCGTCTCTTCGGTTATTATTCGAGGGACAATGATAGTAAACGGTTACGATCACTCGAACCACTCTGCTTTTTACCCTTGCTAGTCTATTTAAGTAGACTAACCCACGAACTTTGTTCTCCGCATGTGGGCTGGTGTCATCCGTTCGATTCGGCACATCAGATAGAGTATAGATGAGAAGACTAGAAGGACTATGGAGTCGACGGTGGTTTTCCGACGTTTTTAATAAAAAATTTTAATCAGGTTGAGATCCTTGGGCAGGTGATTATTACGATCACAACCCTTTTTGTAATATCTTTTAAAAGTCTTCCGTTGTACCTTGTCTAAGATTTCCGTTGTAATTTATTTAAACTCTGTGTTTGTCCTATTCGGGATTGGGATGTAATCCCGGGACTCGTGTTTTATATGAATAAGGTTATCATTTTGTATCATTGTATTTCATGATTTGTATTTAAACGGTAAAGCCTTGGGTGATCTTGGTAAGGAACACTGGGATCACTGGCGGTAATACCTTTCCAAAAGGGTTAAGTTTTGGGGGTATTACAGGTCACGTCTATCGGGAGGCTAATAGGGTCGCGGATCACTTAGTTACCGTTGCTTTTGATTTTCCTGTTGGTTTGCATGTTCTTACTGAACCTTTTAGTAATGTTTTGTCTTTTCTTTTGGATGATTTATGGGGAGTTGTTTTTCCTCGTATGACTCATATGTAGTTTTCTTTGGTTGTTTGTTGAATAAAGCGTGCGTGAGTGCCGCCTCTCCTTTTACCAAAAAAGAAGGAGAAAAACTCAATCTAAAAAAAATGTAATGATACTCGTCAAACTCAATCGATTTGATTCAAAAATTAAGGTAAGATTCACAACCACCTCATCCATCAATATTCCTTTCATCAGAAAATAATAATAATAACGATAATAAATGGATATGCGAAATGATTGGTCAGATAATTGCGGCCATTGCAACATACTACCAAAATGAAAAAACCGTTCGCAACTTGCAAGGTAGTGGGTTTGGAAGTGGGGGAACCGAGAAGCGATGCAAGGGGCCAAATTGAACAGCAACTTGACAGTGTAAGAAGACGTTCCTCACCACTACACAAACGCCTTCCACTTTACAACTCACTCCACCAAATTCTTGATTCAAGGCTCTGTTTGGTGACCTCCAAAACACCAACTGTATATTTAGGGTATGTTTATATACACACGTTTTATTGTCTAAATACACACTATTTTGTGCGTTTAGATTTAACGTACAGGTTGATGCGTTTAGGCTTAACGTATAAGGGACAAAACTGACACAAATAGTGGAAAATGTTCAGACCTGGTGCGTTTAGGGTTAACGTACGGTACTATTCATGTGCGTTATGGCATAACGTACAAGTTTAGCCTTTCAAACTCCAACGGCTATGAACAGGAAAAATCCGACCATTGGGTGCGTTAAGACATAACGCACCAAAGGGTCCGTTTTTGTAAGCCCCGATTTCAGCCTATATATACACACACTTTCATCTGCATTTCTCTTGCACACCAAATCACAACATTCAACATGAACTATTCTAATCATGAAAGTGAGGAATGCAATTGGGTACAAGCACGAGAAGATGAAGATGCAGACGAAGCGAACGACTCTTGGATGTCGGGTTCTGAAGACGAAGGAGACGATTGCGATTCGAGCGGCGATTTATTCACGGTTAGTGTTGACTTAATTTTCATTTGAGTAATGAATCATGTCCTAGTTTTGTATGAAATAGTTATAATGAAATATAACAATTAATTTCGACTGGCATACGATAAATATCGAAAATAATTAGTTTTGTATGAAGTAGTTATTATGAATGTTAGCCATTAATATGATATTAGGTATGAAGTAGTAGTTTCCCTAGTTGCGCATAAAATTCCTGGATTGTGTTATGAATTATTAATGTCTTTGCAAATTTGTTGTATTTTTAGTTTGTTATAATTGTAGATAGTATAATAATTCGTAAATAACAATTAATTATAGGGGGGGAGATTATGGAGATTATTTTAGTACTGGCGTAGAGTGGGGGAGTATGAATGAAATGATTGAATGGGCTAGAGCTACAGCAAAAGAGTTGATGATAGTTTTGGTGAAACGTACCTCAAATCCGTACGTAGTTAGTTTGACATGCGATAGATATGGTGAGCCGAGATCTGGGAGGCCTAAAGTTAATGTAGAAAATCCAGAGTTGTCGGTTCAGAGGATTCAAAAACGTAGATCGAATAAGTGCGGTTGTAGATTCGAGCTATACGGGTGCCGTTTGAAAAACAAGACAGGATCCCTTACTGAAAAATGGGTCTTGGATGTTATATATGGCATCCACAACCACAAGCATTATGCTAGTTTTCATGGGAATGCATTCATGGGTCGAATGACCCAAGAGGAGGAGGTGATGGCTAGGAGATGGGGTGATGGTCGGAAGACTCCGAAAGAGATTGTTTTGGACTTGAGGAAACATTTTCCGGGAAATGTGACATCAATGAAGCAGGTTGCAAACTTTTTGCAAAAGCTCCAGTACGAGGATCGTGGGGAATTGACGGTTATCCAGTGGTCCCTTCAATTTCTGAAAGAGAACGGGTATCTTTTTTATCCTCTTAGTGAAGAAAGGGCAAGAGGTGGAGATCCTGTTTTTTGCTCATCCGGAGTCGCTACGCTTGTTGAAAAAGTTCCCGCACGTGGTGATCATTGACGCCACATACAAGACAAATAAGTATGTAAAACATTTTAATAATAGTTAGTTTTTTTTTATGTGCTAGGGTTATATTGACAAGTATTAATACGTTTTTTTGTTTTGTGTATGAATAGGTATGATATGCCTTTTGGTAGAGATTGTTGGTTTTACCTGCACTCACAAGACGTTCAACATTGCGTACGCATTCACCCGAGCAGAGAAGTTTTTCCATTACCAGTGGATAGTGAGTGCCCTTCGGAACTTGTTTCAGCAGTTAGGAGTTATTCCCAATGCTATAATGACCGATTGTGAAAAGGCTCTCATCAAAGCTATTAAGGTAGTATTCAAAGACGCCCCGGTTAGGCAGCTCTTGTGTTGGGTCCATATTAGAAACAACATCAAGGCACATGCGGACAAGGTTATAAAAGATAGTGCCAAGGTCGATATGTTTACAAACCAGTGTTGGGGACTATTTTGCTCGACCATGGAGGAAAGGTACGAGGAGAGGCTCAGAGCATTGAGAAAGTCATGGAAGAGCGGCCTTGTTGGATACGTTGAGAGGGAATGGCTGACTCCTTACAAGGAAAGTAGAGTAAGAGCCTGGACGGATGACACCCTTCACTTCTTCACACGAACTTCAAACAGGTATCTTTTGAACATTGTGTAATTAGAAGAGTTTACTATTTGGTATGAATGTTGTACTAAGGAAAAATATTATTGTTTTGATAGGGTTGAGGGGATGCATCGTGTGTTGAAAGATATTGTAGGGTCTAGCAGAGGCGGCTTTAACAGAGTGATCGTAAGGATCCACCATGCAATCATTCTTCAAATAGACACGATTAAAGCGACCATGAACAAGTCGCTGTCTATACGTCCAATGGAGTTCAATGATCTAGGGTTTCCGGAGCTTGCCCGAATGGTCTTTTCAAGGTTGTTTTGCAGAGTGTCGGATAAGTGTTTTGATTTGTTGTTGGCCATGTATGATCATCTAGTGAAGGATGAGTATTCAAAAGTATGCGATGATCATTGGGTGAGAGACTGCCTTGGGTTGCCGTGCGTCCACAATATTGCAAAATCCATCATTACAAGGACGGCTCTCACTCCAGACGACATTCACGACTTCTGGAAGGACTTGCATTGGGAAGAGGATCCAACAACATCTGTGCTTGCTGATGACAGTGTATCTATTTCCATTCCAGAGTTGAGATTGCGTGAGATGTGGTCGAGAGTGCAAAGCCGTACTTTGACCCAAGCCACGTTATGGCAACTGAGTGAGTTGTACATGGCCTTGGAGCATCCGGAACAGAGTACGTTTATGGAGCCAACGAACATCTGTAGAAAGGGAAGGCCAAGTGGTGCGAAGAACAAGGCAAAGGGGTCGCTGAGTAGGGAAAAGAGCCTGCATGTCCACGTAAGAGAAGACTTACTGAAGTCTGAGAAGGCAAAGGCACAGGGAAAGGCAAAGGAGAAGGTGAAAGGGCCAGGCCATCCCAGAAAGCAAGCAAGCAAGTTTCGTGGTGCTAGACGCTGAGGACATGCAATCCCAGCCGCAACCAGAAGAATCACAATTTGAGGACGACCATGTGGGAGTCCGTCAGTCGGAATGGCCCGAAGAACCCATGATTCATTTTGGGGTGGACTTTGGGGTTCGGAATATCAATTACTTCTGGTTTGGGTACATTAACGGTGCTATGGATGTACGTTCAGACGGACACTGTGGCTATCGGTCTTTGGTTGTGCTTATGGGGATGAGTCAGGGTCAATATCCCTTGATCCGTAGCGCGATGGCAATGGAGTTGCGTGTCAACCGACAAACGTAGGAGCCGATACAAGCTTATGCAAGACCAGGGTCATGGGACGATTGAATGGTTCAAATTAACTATGTTAATACCCCTTGTGGCCCGAATTATTGGCTTGACATGCCATTCATGGGTTTAGTGTTTTCCACGGTGTATAACGTTGCTATCATCGTCATATCTGAGCACCCTTCATTGTGCTTACCAATACGGGCTTCTGGACCAAGCTTCGCACCTCCCATAAATTTTGTGGGGATAACACACGTAGGGGATCACAACCACTGGATACCGGTAACGTATCTCTACTTGTACTTAGATGTTTCATTTGCAATATTGTGTATGCTAATTGCGTTTTTTTTGTATTCCTATAGGTGAAGGTCATTAACGACTCTCCATTACCACCCATTACGGATGTGTGGCGAAGACATTGTGATCCGAACATCCGCTGGTGGGAAACATTGTATGTTTCGAAATTGCAAGAGTTTAGGGAATGTCGCATGTCAGCCGGCAAGAATCCAGATTATGTGGCGTATTAGATCCACATAGTGAATTATAATACAATATAAAATGGAAAATTTGATGTGAGTCTCTTTTGGTTATTTGCTCATTATTTTTGCTTTGGTGGGTTTCAGAGTAATCCATACGTAATCAAAAAGACATTAAACTTATGCAATCATAACATTGGAATTTACACATGCTGTAATAATAACATTATTCATACAATTTGAAGACATATCTAATAAAAAACATGGTTATAACTTATTTCGTTATATCAATACCCCGATAATATATATGTCTCTTTAACTTCCAACATTTATCGGAAAGGGTATCGCACAGTTCCTGAAGCTTATTTCTTTCCTTCACCAAATCTATGATAATCTTGGCAGCATTGTCGTCATACGGTGGATCAAGCCACTTAAAGGTATGACACCCTCTCATATCTTCATACCGCTCCGTTGGGACGTAATCCTTGCATGCGAGATACCTTCGTTTATAGTGATTGGGCATGTCGCAAGTGTACAACACGACCGGGAAATTGCATTCACACATTGTAACCGGAGGCAATGCACTGTTGGACGATGAAGCCATCCTCTGATATGGAATACGAATTATTGTATCAAAAGATATAAACTCTTGCAAAAACTAAAGCCAAGAAATGATGACCAAAAAAAAGATGACAAATGTTACCGGAAAGTTTAATAATGTTGTGCAAGGCGGATCCGGAGCTCGTGAATGCCGAAAAATGACCGTTGACAATTAGCTTCTTAATAGGTGAGGTGATTGTTGTGTTTGGATGTGGAAGAGAACGGAAATTGACATGAGTATATATAGGGAGGAGGGAAATTCGACCGGTATAAAATTTGACCGTTGGTACGTTTAGTCTAAACGCACAAACAACGGTCGAATATTGGCCGTTATGAATATGACCGTTGGTGCGTTTAGTCTTAACGCACCAATGGCTGGGCTTGAATTTGGACCCAACACTGTTTGGGCCTCTTAGGAGCCCAATGGCTATGTGTGCGTTTAGGGATAACGCATAGTGTTGTCATAATTGTTTCGTGATTTAAGACATAAAAATCATAACAAACTATATGATAATGTTAAATGCTATTTTATGCTTTTTTATATACTTTCCAAGTATAAAGTATAAAATTAATATTGAATGAATTAACATTATCTTATCATATAGTTAATAAATGTCTTATATAGTAATGTGATAAGAATAATTGTTACGAAGTTATAATATAAACTTTAAGGCTTTGCTTAATATAACTAATTATATGATAATGTTAATTGTTATTTTATGATTTTTATACTTTATACTTATAAAGTATTCATTAGTCATGGTTTATACTAATGTATTGTACTAAATTCCTAAGCAAGCAATACTTGCACTATATACTAACATGAACTTCATACTAACGATATAGCATGAAGTATGAAGAAGTTATACGTATAGGTTATAATACTATATTATTATAATATTTTACTAATGTATCACTCGTATTATAAGTTAATGGGCCCAGACAAAGTTTTATGAAGTTATAATGTGATGAGAGTAAGTGTTATGAAACTATAACATGAACTTCATACTAACGATATAGCATGAAGTATGAAGAAGTTGTACGTATAGGTTATAATACTATATTATTATAATATTTTACTAATATATCACTCGTATTATAAGTTAGTGGGTCCATTATGCGTTTTTTTATCCTAATGAGCCTAGTTGGGCCCATTAGGCATTTTTTGATCCTATTGGGCCCATTATGCGTTTTTTGGGCCTAGTTGCGCCCATTAGGCGCTTTTTGATCCTATTGGGCCTAGTTGGGCCCATTAGGCGTTTTTTATCCTATTGGGCGTATTATGCGTTTTTTGGGCCTAGTTGGGCCCATTAGGCATTTTTTGATCCTATTGGGCCCATTATGCATTTTTTGGGCCTAGTTGGGCCCATTAGGCATTTTTTATCCTATTGGGCCCATTATGCGTTTTTTGGGCCTATTTGGGCCCATTAGGCATTTTTTGATCCTATTGGGCCTAGTTGGGCCCATTAGGCGTTTTTGGTACTATTGTGCCTAGTTGGGCCCATTAGGCTTTTTGTGGTCTATTTTTCATTTTTTTGGCATATTTCTGGCGTAGTCCTTTAAAAATATATATACGTAACACAAAATACAAAACACAAGTCCAAAATGTTTATAAAATCCCAAAAGTATATAAAAAAACACATAACATCACTAATCTCCACCGGACTGACTCCCACTACCCTCCCCGGGCTCGTGTATAGAATCCGAAAATATCTGTGATGCACGAGGTGGAGGGGGGGCCATCGGAGGAGTCTCATCAGTCAACATATGCAATAGCCGACTCATTATCTCGTCAACCTCCTGAACGGGGATAAGGTCCCTATGCCTCCGCCTCTGCAAATAGGCACGAATCTCACCAACAACCAACTGGTTCCGCTGTATTGGTAAATACCCATTAGAATTTAAATATGACAAATTAATAAATGACATTAATTGAATTAAACGAATTAAACTTACCGTAAGAGTGTCCACCGATGGTGTGAGATGGACAGGGCCCTGAGGACGATCCTGTCTGCTGGATCTGGGATCCACCAGCACATGCGAATACTCGTCCAACCAGTCCAAATAGTCATCTGTCATGTCCCAATAACGCATGGCTGGTGGAGCCTCAATCTGGATCATCCCATGCCCCCAACAGATGAGCGTCGAATGTGACATCGTAATATCTGAGGTCGTTCTGGCGGATCACTGTCATCGGCTCTGGAGGTAAGATCGGGATCCCCTGCGCATGCCCAAACTGACGAAGGCAGCGGTCCGGTAGGTACGGCTCCTAAATATCCATGATCTGAATGATCCCTCTAAACAGGGAAGGAGCGTACTCTGGTCGGTTGAATGATACTCTAGGAAACGAGAACCACTATACCTGTAACAAATAAAATTGATAACATATTATAAAATATTTAGCATGAAGTACATATTATAAATTAAAATATTAATATAACGGAAGATAATACCTCCTCATATCTAATGCTGTCGAGCAACTGGCGCATACACATCAAACGCCCAGGATCCTTGCTCTGTGGGACCTCCTGGCCGTCTCTGATGGCAGAAGCATCGTCGACCATGACAGCTGGGTCCGTGACATAATGTCCACGGAAATGAGGAAAGTACTCCCATATCCAGGACTATATAAGAAGATCTAACGAAGTAGAAGATTAGAATAATTTTAACGTATAAAATTAATTAAAATTTATTCAATTTTTTTTCTTACCCTTAAAAGTATGCCACAACTGGCAATGCCCTGCGCCTCTCGTCTGGACGCCTGTCCTAAGTTCTGGTACAAGAGCGCCAGAATGCATGCCCCCCATGCATATCGGCTTGTGGCCTCGTGATCGAACAACAATGCCAACCACTTGTGCTTGATCTGACGGGTAGACTTGTCGACCAACACTGTGGAGCCGAGCATCAAGAACAGATAAAGTGAAGCCAAGATGCTCTCGTCCCTCTGCTCGCTACCCATCATGCGCGTCAAATCGTCTTGCAGCCTCTTGATAGGGATACAGCCAGTAGAGTACCACCTATCCACCTGAGAACTATCGTCAAACCCAAAAAGGTCTAGCGCAATCCTCCGTCTATGCTCTGGATCTGTCACACCTGCTGTCGTACAGCTCCTCCCGTCAATGGGCACCCTGAGTTTCTCATAAACTTCATGTAGCGTAATTGTCATCTCGCCCCAAGGAAAATGGAACGATGACGTCTCAGGGTGCCATCTCTCCACAAAAGCAGAGACCAAGACGCGATCAACTGCCCCGGTGCCAAGAACACAGAGATGTGTGAGGCCACTACGCTCCGCTAGCCGAAACCATGAATCTGCCTCGGGTCTGATGAACTGCTCTAGCTCAGTGATCATACCGACGTGGAAGTGAACCCTCAAGACCTTAAGGGTCTGCATTTCGATAATTAATATTAGTTACGAAATTAACAATATTTTTTATACAAGACAAATATGGGATAACAACAAACGCACCAAATCCTGAGTCTGCTGGCGCAACTGACGACCCGAAACACGAGGAGCCTGAACAACATTTGCATCCTCCTCTGGCACAGCCTCTGGAGCAGCCTCTGGATCGTCCTGTCCTCTAGATCTCCTGCGTCGTCGCTACTGTCTAGGAAGGGTGGGGCACGAGGGGGAGGAGGGGCCAAATGAGTCAAGTAAAAAATCGCCCTCGCGATATGTGTGGTGTAGCTGCAAAGGAGGATAGGGATGCGCGGCCCTCCAGGCATCCAAGAAGACTGCCCTAGAACGGGGCCATGAGCTAGATCTAGAGCTAGAGCTGGAGCTAGAGCTGGTGCTGGTGCAGGGGAAGGAATGGGGGAGGGGGCAGCAGGACCAGACGGGACCGGGGAGGAAACGGGGGATGGGACAAAACAAGGAGGTGGAGGGTCGGTCTCATCCGACAAAATCGGGTCAAAGGAAACCCTGTACTCTCCCAGCAGGTCCTCGTCCTCCTCTGACACCTGACATGGCGCCTCATCAACTGGCATATCATCACCAGATGTGACGTATGCATCCTCCATCCTCGCATCCTCGGTCGGACCAGAAGCTGGAACCAGCGAATCTGCTGATAATAAGTCTGCCCTCATCTGCACCACGCGACGCCGCACTGTCGCTGAGATGTGCCTTCTAGGTGCACCGCGTCGATCAACTACCGGAGCCGGATGTGTCATCCCCTCAGATCCTCCCAAGGCGTCCCGTAATGCCTAAAATTATTGTTTCGTAATTAATTATAGACGTTATTTGATTCCGTTCTAATTTCATTAATCTATTTCTCTAAATTTTATATGAAATTCTAAATTTCATTTGAATTTTATGTAAATTATCTATTTTTATATGAAACTTAAATTATATAATTTAATATCTAAATTATCTAAATTTTATTTTTATTTCAATTTCTAAATAATTTAATTTCATATCTAATTTATCTAAATTTCATACTTATTGTTCCGTTCGGAATTATCTAAATTTCATATCTTTTTCTCTAAATTTTATATGAAATTCTAAATTTTATTTGAATTTTATCTAAATTATATATATTTTATCATATTTATCTAATTTGGATGAATTCTAAGCAAATCTAACAAATATAACGAATAAAATTTAACGATAAAATGCATTACTTACCTGATGGATGCCTGGTGTGGGTGTAACGTCGGTAGGTACACCCGATGGGATCGATGGGGTCAACCGACGTCTCGCGCCACCACTCGTCCGTCGGACTAAACTACCCGCCTCCTCCTCCTCCTCCTCCTCCTCCTCCTCCTCCATGGCCATCCAAGACGCCACCGGAGCTTCACCGGCGGCAGCTCCTCCGACACCGGCGCCGACCCCTCCCACAGCGGCACCTCCGACAGCGGCGCCTCCCTCACCTCCGACATCCCTCGCCCAAGAAACACCACCACCGCCACCGGCCGTCCACTGCCCAGAAGATCCGGTCACCGCCTCCGGCCACCTCACCACCACCACTCGGACCGCCTGAAGCCCCCCTTGTCGAATCCATGCTCGGTTTTGAGGTTGAGTAAGAGGAAAATGGTTGGAAATCAAAATCGAACAAATTTCGGCCGCCGCTCGCTTCTGATCTGAAATGGGAAAGGGGAAGGGAAGCATCTTCGGCACTTAACGCACATTTGTGCGTTAAGTCTTCACGCACAGCTGTACGTTATGCCTAAACGCACAGTTATGCTGGGCTTTACAATTACTTTTGGGCTTGTAAATGTTGGCCCAATCAACCTGTGCGTTATGACTAAACGCACAGATTTTTCCCCAACTTTGCCTAAAAGGACCCTTCTGTCCCTATGTACATTTAGCCATAACGCACCAAAGTATACGTTTAGTCTAAATACACTAAATAGTGTGTATTTAGACGAAAAATCGTATGCATATAATTTTTCCCTATATTTATTATTCACCGACTTTAAAACGATATTTCTTCAATTTATGATTATATTTAATGCTCTAGAGTATAGACTTGTGGGTGTGTTTGACTAATTCTAATTTGTCAAGGGAGTGCAAGTGAATGGAAATGGAAGAAAATTCTCTACCTACATCTCAAGGGTATTAAAATTAGAATTGAAGTGGGAATATAAATGATTTTACCCACTTTCACTTAATTTAGCCAAACAAGCCCTGGTATATAATATTATATAGCATATGGGGCAGTTTGAGCCCACTTTTCAAGCACGGCCATTATAAAAGTTTCATGCTCTTCCAAACCGCCAATGTTGGAAAGCCATGGAATTAGTTTACTAAATTTGCAGTTTAAGATGGCTAATACATTGCATAAGGGTGATATATAAACGTTGTATACTTGTATGTATATACTCCAAGTATAGACTATTAAAAAGAATTAATTAACTTCTTTCATAATGGTCAGAATTTAACAATTTTGGATTAGTAATTCGTGTCATATAGCCACATAAAATGAATTTAACAAAGGTTTAAGAAATCTTTCCTTTATTTGAGATGGTCAATTTTAGCCCATCTAGTAGTTAAAACTCAATGTAAGAAAAATCATTCTACAAATATTAACAATCAACTTGTTTGGTATTAGTTTTAACATGAGTATCGGAAACAACGAGCAGAAGTAACTCATATTAAATTGGCAAACCGAAACACAAAATACTATCAGACAACAACAGCAAAAATTCGATTAACAAAACAATTTATTAATAAATTCCAAAATAAGAATGGACTTATGATTTTTGTTCCGAATCAAATCAAAATCAAAATTTCAAATGAAATGGGATCCAGGTTTGCATATCAATACACAAATACTATACCACCACTACATATAATACAAAAAATAAATAACAGATGACGACAATAATAAGTTATTAAAATTACCAACATCAACAGAGATAAAATTAGCAATAAATCATATGCCGACTAAAACACCAAGTCCTGATGGCTCTCTATTGACTTCTTTAAGAAATATTGGAACACTTTGGAAGCTCTGTCATAATTCATAAAAATGCAACAAGAGCTTTTTTTACTCGAAAAAAATGCTAAAAGAAACAAGTCATGCATATATAACGCTAATACCAAGGTATATACTCCTTTGAACATAAACCATTTCAAACATATCAGCCTTTGCAATACAACATATAAAATTATCACAAAAATACTAGCAAATAAACTAAAACCATACTACCTCGTTTGATCCACCCTCTTTAAGGTGCTTTTATGGAAGGCAGACTAATTCGGGACAACATACTAATAGCACATGAAATATTTCACTCTTTTCACAAGAAAAAATCAAGGAAACAAAGCTGGATGGCAGTAAAACTAGAATTAAAAAAAAAAGCTTATGACAAAATTCGATGTGACTTCATTGAACAAATTCTCTTATCATTTGGATTTCATGAAAAATTTGTCAAACTCATTATGGCATGTATCACAACGGCATCCTTCTCAATGATTGTAAATAATGAACAGCAAAAGCAGGTCGGCCCACCCGCTAAACAATACGGGCCTGGACAAGGGTTTCAGCCCGAACGGGCCGGTTGGCCCAGCCCGTTCGGGCTGGAGAGCCGGGCCCGATAACATGGCCAAGCCCGTACGGGCCGCTCGGCCCGACCCGTGGCCCGTATAAAATTTTAATTATATAAAAATATATTTAAAAAATACATTAAAAAATAAATCTAACCTAAAAATATACATTAAAATTAATAATTTAACGGGCCGGCCCGGCCCGGACTTCCGGGGGGCACGGTTACCACCTTGGGCCCGACAAACGGGCCCGGCCCGGACTCGCAAAAACGGGCTCAAAAAATGACACGGGCCCGGGCCCGTGTTTGATCAGGTCTAAATGAACCATGATATATACAAACACCCTCATGCGGTATTAGACAAGGATACCCAATGTGTCACACCCTTATATCCGACATGGAAAACCAAGGACCGCACGGCACTCGGTGGCCTGCACTCACGAGCGAGGGGCCGCGATCCAACCTTTCTCTCGGGTGCGGAAGCATCGGATGTGTTGGTCAAAGCGGAAAGCATGCAAACAAGAACAACAAAAAGGAAATCAAAAGGGTTCTCTATATTACATGTATGCTCAATTACAAGTAAAATCCCTCTTGACTCGCTCGTTGGTAAAACTCCCTGAATGCATAGCCCTCTCCCGCCTTAGTCGCGCACGCAGTGGACTCAATTAGGCCAAGACTAAGTATAACGCTAAAAACACCCACGATCCCTCACCTATACAAGTGATCTACCAAACTATGACTCTATAATTGTACAAGCCATCGAGTTTGTCTCTTACCCGCTGGTTCGCCTTTGGATCCCAACCCCCGTAGATCCATAAGGCCAACAACCAACTTAAATAGGCTTGTTGCCTCCTGGAGTGGGTTTGCTCAGGTGTGTGCTTAGGCGAAGCATGCACCTCCGTGGCAACGCCTCCTTCCTCTTGGCAACCTTCATTGACCAAAGCCAAGCACGCAGCTAGGTGCCGCTGCCGCATTCGCTCGCATCTGTCATCGCACATCGGCATGCACATGGTCACACATGGCTTTGTCATGTTGTTGGTTGCCTCCCCAGGAAGGAATGCCACCAGCTGCCTAAATAAGGTGGCGCGCACCCTAGGCGCGCCCGCATGTGCCACAATCATGCTAGAGCGTGCCCCGCACAGGCCGCAATGTGCTGGGCACACGCTGCGTGTGGCCGCCTCAGGCCAGCTGCTGGGAACCGCCCTGCCACATCAGGTAGGTGGGGCGGTTTCGCCGTAGGAATCGACATCGAGGTGCCTCGATGCCAAGCAGGCTTCATCGGGTCAAGGTGGTGCATGTGGCTCCCGCCAAGACATGGGGCGCATCGCAAGCATACGTGTGGGGCACATGCCAACTCGTGTGGGGCACGGGAGGCCGTTTGTTCCAACCAAGTTGGTGGGCACGCACCGTCGTGGGACTTGAGTCCCCATCGTGCTAGCTTGCCGTCCTGGATGCTTATGATGCATGATTCACCTAAGTGCTTCACCTAGATGACTCACCAACCTGCATCACCTCCTTCGTTCAAAGGGTGGAGCTAGCTGGTTGTCCCGATGTCTCAAAACAAGCGGAAAATTGTGGCATTGCGGTCGCGCCAAAGATCTCTATCTTTTAGGGTGTGACACACTACCACCGCAAATTTGTCGACGTTTTCGTCGACAATTTCAAGTGGGCAACAGCCTGGATCCGCCATGGATGCCTCCGTCTTCGACCCACAAGTTTGAGATGTCATCCCCGCAACTTCATCGTTGCTCCTCGGAGTTGTCGGACCCTACGTCCGACTTGATTGCGACACCTCGCCAAGGACTAATCGGCTTCACAGCCTTTGTCATGTCGTCCTGCTGGACTGCCCTCCATCAAAGGGACTTAACCCAAGCCCTTGCATATGGCCTCTCATCTAGCCAAAACGGCCTCGTCAGCCAACACACACGTTCCTTGCGAACGGATCTCTTCATGGAAGAAACTCGGCCCGGGGGTCTGGTCTCGCCTCTTCGCTTGCATCTCATAAGTCAACGAAACCGCGCACACCGCTATGCGCTCCCAAGACTTAGCCCACTGGTTTCGTCATCTTGGTCATGTGATTTGATAAGCCACATGAAGTTGATGTCGTCTTTGCATCTATGCGGTATCTTGCAAGGGAGGGGGCACACTCACACCCCCGGATGGCATACATCGCCCAGGTGTGAGGATGAGACGGCGTCGAACCATCTTGCAATGACACCACCTCCCAAACTAGGCATCAAAGTCCCGACTCTCTTGTGTCCTAGTCGTCCACCTTCCTTTTCAACGTGAACTTCAAGTCCACGGGCGTACGCTTGCATCCTTCATTTGGCACGGTACTGCCAGCACTACATCGCATGGTGTCGGCACCGCCACTTGCGCCTCAAGAGCAAGGACTTGTGGGATCTTTCTATCTTGTCGCTCCGACGACATCATCTTGGCTTTCCCGTTAACTTTGACCCTTCTTCTTTTGAAATCAATTGTCCAAGTCTTAGTACTCCCAAGACAAGGCAAAGGACTCCGTTTCTTGTGCTCTGATACCAATTGTCACGCCCTTAGAGATCCAACATGGAAAACCAAGGATCGCGCGACGCTTGGCGACCCGTGCTCACAAGCGAGGGGCCGCGAGCCAGCCTTTCTCTCAAGTGCGGAAGCGTCGACTGTGTTGGTCAAAGCGGAAAGCGTGCAAACAAGAACATTAGAAAGGAAATCAAAAGGGTTCGCTATATTACAAGTATGCTCAATTACAAATAAAAGCCCTCTTGACTCGCTCGTGCGTAGAACTCCCCGAATACATAGCGCTCACCCGTCTTATTCGCGCACGCAGGCGGACTCAATCAGGCCAAGGCTAAGTACAAGGCTAAAAACACCCACGATCCCTCACCTATACAAGTGATCTACCAAACTACGACTCTACAGTTGTACAAGCCATCGGGTTTGTCTCTTGCCCGTTGGTTCGCCTTTGGGTCCCAACCCATGCAGATCCATGAGCCCAACAACAAACTTAAATAGGTTTGTTGCCTCCTGGAGCGAGTCTACTCAAGGGCATGATTAGGCGAAGCATGCACCTCTGTGGCAACGCCTCCTTCCTCTTGACAACCTTTGTTGACCAAAGCCAAGCACCGAGCTAGGTGCCGCCGCCGCATTCACTCGCATCTGTCATCGCACATGGGCACGCACATGGCTTTGTCATGTTGTTGGTTGCCTCCCCAGAAAGGAATGCCACCAGCTGCATGCATAAGGTGGCACGCTCACGTTGAAGTGCGCTGGGCACACGCTGGCGTGTGGCCGCCTCAGGCCAGCTGCTACCGCCCTGACACATTAGGCATGTGGGGCAGTTTTGCCTCAGGACTCGGCATCGAGGCGCTTCGATGCCGAGAAGGCTTCATCGGGTCAGGTGGTACGCGTGGATCCCGCCAAAGCATGGGGCGCATTGCAAGCACACGCCAACTCGTGTGGGGTACGAGAGGCCATGTGTGCCAACCAAGTTAGTGGGCGCGCACCATCGTGGGACTTAAGTCCCCGTCGTGGGACTTGAGTCCCCGTCGTGCTAGCTTGTCGTCGTGGATACTTGTGATGCCTGGTTCACCTAAGTGCTTCCTAGATGACTCACCAGTCTGTATCGCCTCCTTGGTTCCACCTCTTGGAGCTAGCTGGTTGTCCCGACGCCTCAAAATAAGCGGGAAATTGTGGCATCGCAGTCGCGCCGAAGATCTCTATCTTCTGGGGCGTGACACAATGGCACCCTACATTTTGTTCTTACAATGATATTTCAAGCCATAACTCTAACTGCTGAATCTGAAACTCAAACCCTAAGATTCGAATCCAAATAGTTACAAATGGAACACCAATGTCGTTCATAACTTTTGCTGATGACACACTGATTTTTGCGGAGGCTAATGCTACCTCAGCAATGTACAAAAACTTTTCTACATGAGTTCTCGGCAAAAACAAGTCTAATGGTCAACTTCCACAAAAGTTCAGTACAATTCTCGTCAAATGCATTACCGAAATTATCAGCTGCGCTGGTAGGTATTCTAGAAGTACCCATATCTAGGAATCTGGAAATATATCTCAACATACCAATTATCAGTGGCCGTGTCAACAATGCCACTTTCCAAGATGCCACTAACTCACTTAAAAACAACTCTCTAAATGGAAGGCAAATTCACTTTCACAAGTTGGTAGGGGTGTCCTAATTCAAGCAAACCTAATCTCTAAAGTAAATTTCCTTATGCAGAGTTTCCTGCTTCCCAAGGGAACTTTAGAAGGAATAGACAAAATATTCTTCTGAAACAAAATGGACACATCAGGATATCACCCATTTATTAGTTGGGAACACATTTGTACACCTAAAAGGGATGGTGGCTTGGGCTTTCATACAACATCAACAATACATCATTACAGATGAAACTACTATGGAAAATACTAATTGAACCTAATAACGCCTGGGTTCGAATAATGAAGGAGAAGTATATCAAGGAGGATAACATTTTCTCAATGCACAAAGAACTTTTCGTGGCAATTTACGAGATTACTTAGTCTTAGAAAGGAATTTCCAGACCAACTAAGATGGCAAATAGGAAATGGTAAGTCAATTGATTTCTGGAATGACAGATGGATCTTTGACAATAGCCTCAATCAAATCCTGAACATAGACAATCCACCAACAAAAAGTATTTGATTTCATTTCTGAAAATCAAGAATGGAATGAGATTAAACTAAATAATATATTGCTTAGTTACATAATAGAAAAAATTAAAAAGGTACAAATTTCGTTACATAATATAGAGGATCAATTAGTTTGGGAACCATCACCAAATGGAAAGTACTCATTCAAATCAGCAGCACGATCACTCCAGAACCACATGAGTAGAGATAGTTACCAAACCTCTTCCTGGATTTGTCAACTAAATCTTCCTCCAAAGATCAAACAGTTCTTATGGAAAGCTTGCTCTGACTCCCTACCCACTAATGAAATACTAAATAGATACTACAATAGAGTCCCTATAGAATGCATCCTTTGTAAGGAATCAAATGAGGACACGAATCATCTCTTTCTCAACTGCAAATGCACCAAAACGGTTTTGCACGATACAAGAAAGATCTTTAATGAAAATTTAATTATAGTCACTTCGGGGGAAATTTCTAATGATAATCTATCTTATAACAGAGGAGATATAACTAACTTTGAACTAGCTTGCTTTTCCTGGTGGCATATCTGGAATTTCATAAACGCTCGGATATTTCGAATTGCAACATACGCTAATCCTAGATGTGATCATATTGCAACTTCGTATAGAATGTTTAAAAATCTTGAAATTGAAAAGAATAGCGTGAGACCCGGAAATAGAGCTAGACACGTAGCATGGACAAAACCGGCAAGAGACCACCTAAAAATGAGTTTTGATGGCTCAAAGAGTAAAAATGGCAATACGAAAATAGGATTTATTATTAGGGACATGGATAGCAACATAATGTTTATGGACAGTAAAAAAATAAAGAAGGAGGTTAGCCATCACGGGAATTATGCGAACTTCTATCCTACAGGCAGAAGCAATATCGATGTGGGTAGGTGTTAGCTGGACAAAGGTGACACTGAACCGGTGAACCGGATCGGGTCAAACCCGGTCAAACCCTGAACCGACCGGCTGTTCAAGGTCCCGACCGGTTCAGGTTCACCCCTTGGTTGAACCGGAGAATGGCGGTTGAACCGGCGAACGGCAGTTGAACCGCCGGTTCAACCCTTAAAAATAATTTTAAAAAAATTATATTTCTTATAAAAAAATATATATTTTTATAATTTAACTAATTTTATTTAATGACCTTTTTGTATATAATTTCAAAACACAAAAGAATATTTCTTATAAAAAAATTACAATTTTTTTAAAAAATTTTTAAAATTTTTTAACCGGGTTCCAAATCGGAACCAGTAAAAAACCGACGGGAAACTGGTTGAACCTGAACCGGATCGGCGGTTCCGGGGGGTTCTCAGTTCAGGTCCCGGTTCAAGGTTCCCTTGAACCGTCGGTTCATGAACCAGAACCGCCAGTTCATGAACCGAGGCCAGCTGTAGGTGTTGCTCGGGCACATCGCCTGGGCATCAAGAAGATTACGATTGAAGGGGACAACCTCACTGTCATAAATGTCATACAAAAAATTTGGGATACCCCATGGGATATTGACATGATAATCAAAGTCACGGAAGATTCCTAACTTACTTTGAAGATGTTAAAATCCGCCATTGCTTCTGCGAAGCTAACCAAGATGTTGACTTTCTGGCCTCCCAAGATTGTGATCTACATAATATACATCAGTTATGTTCAATTGGTAGTTCTAACGGAAATGGGACCCTTCACCTAATGTTGAACGCTTTTCTAATGATTATCCAAAAGGATAATTTAGACTGGACCTTTCTGAAAAAGACAACCTAGTTTTTAACTATGTAAAAAAAATCTTGTTTGGGATTAGTTAGCTATCAATTTCAAATTTAATATTTAGGGTCATACCAAGATATTTTTGTCACATCAAATACTTTCTCAACTTCTTAATTATATATATATATATATTGATTTAGGCTCTAGTGAAACAACCTATTAGGGTAAAACGAGTGGACAAATTAAAGCCATTAGATGAGGGTAATATCAACGGACTAGATTTATTCAATGGGGGTGCAAATTTTGTACGTAGGTTTGCACACACTAAATTTATCTCCCAAGCAGATTTTTAGGGATACATTTTACCCACTTTCCATATTCACAATCAATTGAAACTGCCCCATTTACGATTCTATCGTCTTCTCTCAATCCTCTCTTCCGAAGCTCTGTTCAACCGACATTGAAGCGACCTTCAAGATATGCACCCTCTCCATCTCGCAGTCCTTCTAACGAGCCGTCGTCGATTCTACACATGTGTTTCAAGCCGGAATTTCCTACGAAAACAAGTAAGTTCTTTCAAATTCGAATTTTTCTTTTCAATATGTCGATTCACTTAAGATTCTTTGGCTTTTTTACTTCATGACGTTTCATTTAGGGTTTTTTTTCGTGGTGTTCAAATCCATTGAAATATGCCATTAAAACCGATCTTCTTATATCTAAAAATCCATTTGATGCCAAATTTAGGATTTCTTGAGTTCTTTGATTTAAGGGATTTGGGTTATCCAAATTCTGAGGATGCAGGCTTGCCGGAGGAATCCGGTGGGGCAGGCGAGGAGCGTGGCGGCGACGTGGAGAGGGGTGGTGTGGACATGGAAATGCCAGTCGGCGACGGACTGCTTGAGAACTCTTGCGGTGGCGACGTTGGGCGTTATGATATTCATGTTAACAATATTGTTATTCAGATATACTTGTATGATATGCAATTTGTAATTATAGATTATTTCTTTGGTCGTGAATGTGATATTCATTTGTGTGGATGAGATATGCATTTTCCATATAGTGATATGCAGAATGTACTTGTATGATATGCAATTTATAATTATGGATTATTTCCTTGGCCGTGAATATGATATTCATTTGTGTGGATGAGATATGCATTTTTCATACATTGATATGCAGAATATATGTAGTGTATATATTGGTTTTCCCCATATTTCATCATTATCGTCTTCTTAATCGTTACGACTGAACATCAATATGTATCCAGAGTTTATGAATATCAGTATGTATATGACTGAACATGATAACGAATAATTGATATTCAGAAATACTTGAACGATATTCAAATAACGTGTTTTGATATGCACAATTTTTTTTTCAATTCAGTGGATGCAGTATATACATAGTGAATAAGTACTCACAATACTTGAATATCAGATAAAGGATAGTGAATATCAGCATGAATACGATGGAACATGAACAAAATTAACATATATGCAAAGAACATTCAACGATATTCACAATTTTTGTGTCGATATGCATAATGTTAATTTTTAACTAATTAAATATATTGATATGCACAAACTTCCACTGAATATGCGTATTAACTAAAAACACAATGGATACTAGATCTCGGTAGAGGCTTGAGGAATAACACTGATGGGGATTTGCAGTATCTTTCTCTCTCCAAATCTACATTTAACTTCCTATTTTGGAGGTGGTTAATTAATAAAATTCAAAAAAGTTTTTTGTGATATTTATTCAATGATTCACGCCCCCACTACACCCTATTTTCTCTCTCATAATCTAGCCATTTATCACCCTCAATCCAACGCTCCAAAATTGTCCACTCGTTTTACCGTAAGAGTCGTTTTACTAGAGTGTCCCTCTATATCGGCTGGTAGATGATGTCTCATTATCAAACCTTCTAACAAATAGTCAAACAGTAGATCTTTCCTTAATTATATATATACTTTTTAAAAAATAATATCATATTCTTAGTTAAATATTTTAACCATGTAATGTTAATTGTTTAATTTTATTGTAAATTATATTTTTACCTCAATGAAATTAATCATATATTATTTTTGATTTTTTTTAAAATATTATTCTTACTTTCATATTTTGTATTTATTTTTCATATTATATTTTTTATTTATGCATATATTAGTCTTATTTATCACTACTTAGTTTTGATCCATTAGGTTAACAAAGTTTTAATTATTTATATTTATTTCTCATCACTATTTAGTTGAATCCTGTTAATTAATTATCTCGTAACAAAGTATTATCAAATTTGAAAAAGATATAGCAACTCATTTATCTATTAGTTACAAATTTGATTTGTGTTTTACAATCTTCTTTATTATTTAAATCTAATCTATATGTAATAAACCATTATAATTTATCTACTAAACACTATTTTTTCTTATAGTTAATAAATCAATTTTGTTTATATATTATATTTATTTTCTTTATTTTCTATATTATATGTGTTTAGTTTATATGATTAAAATGAATTCATTGCTAAAGTATATACCTTATATTTAACCAAATTCGTGTAGGACACAATGCTAGTTATAAAATCAACAATATCAATTAGTCATGTAAAGTCAAGCTAAAACAAACGTTTGTAATGAGTTAACCAATCCAATCTCATCTACTCTAGGCTCTAGTACAATAGAGAGAGGGTTCTCATATATTTGCCTCTTAAAGTAAAAAATATAAAGCATTGTGAGCCACTGATTCAAGGGGAAGGAAGCATGATGGCATTTTCATAAATATTGTGATTTTTTTTTGGTCCACATATTTTTAATTTTTTTTTTCTGATTATTTTAATCTGTTATCTTTACGCTCACATATAAATACTATATGTTCATTTATTTGTACTATAAGATTCATATATTAATACTAAATGTTCATACAGTTTGTACTAAATGTTCATACAGTTTGTACTAAAAGTTCACACACTAAAGTGAACAAGATATGTACAAATACACTTTATACTAGAGATTCATTGAATATATCAAGTGTGGACTTCTATTGTGTTAAATGTGAACATTTAATATAGTGTATAGTTATTAACTCATCACCCTTTATGTTTATTTCTTTTTACTTAGTCTTTGAGATTCATATGTAATATACACATGTTCATATATTAGTCTTGTAAAGTTCATGTTTAACATGCACATGTTCATGTTTGAATTTTTTTTACTTGGTCTTCGAGGTTCATATGTAACATGTACACGTTCATATATATGTTATGTAAGGTTAATATGTAACATGCAAATGTTCGCCTATTTGAAATTCTTTTTACTTGGTCGTTGTGTGTTGATGTTCATATCTGGCAACGTCAATGTTCATATGTAACATGCACATGTTCATATATTAATTCTCTGAGATTCATAAACTAGAGGTGCATATGTTGTGTGTTGATGTTCATATATTATCACTTAATGTTCATATATGATAGCATCTCCTTCTTCCCAGATTTAATTTAAAATAATCTAAAAATATTTGTGGTCACGGAATTAAGAGAAAAGTGAAAAAAAATGAAAAATAAAAATTACAAAAGAGTGTTGTAGAGGAGAGTTGGACCCAAGACCTCATGGTCCTTCCCCCACTCTACTACCAACTGAGTCATGAGGCTTTTGTGCTTATTAAAGAAAGAAAAAAAAACACGCGACATGATCAGGGAGGGAGGCGCGCGAATGACATAAGTGGAATGGATGACCACGATCGTTTCGTACTTCGCACCCGTGAGCCTGTTCGTATTTGATTCCGCCTCATACAATATAAGGGAGAGTCCAAGTCTTTGTAAAATTTTAAGCCACTTGGAAAAATCTATAATAGACACATGCCCCACTTTCTCATCCATTATCCTTTTATTATTAGTTACTAGTGTAGTCCAGTGCAAGGCACAAGGACTGCACCAGATATTCTATGAAATATAATGTAATTTTTTAAAATTTCTAACTTTTTATCTTAATCATATATAAAGAAGAAATATATACTTGAAAAATATCAATATATATAAAAGCCTAATTTTAAGAGGATGTTTATAAAAGACCATTATAAAGGAGGTGGTGTGGTGAGGGAAAATATAATAGGCCTAAAAAATTTAATTTTTTTATAAAATACACATCATATTTACAATTAGCCAAATGGCCAAGTGGCTCAATTCTTAACAAAGACATAACTACTCATTTATTTTTTTAGGGAGATTGAGAAATGTTAAAATGGTTTAGTACCTTCCTTTTTTATTGTAATACTTGTAAAAAATAAAATCTTACCTATAAAGAATAATCATACTTATATTCTATAACACTAGTTATAATTATAATTTTATTCTTTTTAGTATATGATCTTATTTAACTTTTTTTAAAGGATATGATCGTATTTAACTTGAAAATATATATTGTTATTCTCTTTCAGATGTTGTTAAGAGTCAAATCATACAATTACAATTTAGAATTATGATTACGTTTTTTATTATAAAATGTTCGCAATATTTTTTTGTAATTTTTTTAAAAATTTTGTGTATTTGTGGGATACAATATAACACAATTTTAATATAAATACTCGTGATATCATAGGGATTCAACTAGTTCAAGGTTATAGTACTATCAAGTAACAAAATTCAAACATATATACCAAATCTCCAAGAGAATTCAATCTCTTCTACCTAAATTAATTAGTGCCCTCCAAGGGGCCTTTGTGTCGGGACACCTTATTCGGGACAAAATTCTTATTGCTCATGAAATTTTTCATTCTTTTCATAAAAAAAAGGAAAGACATGTTGGATGACCTTGAAACTGGATATGAAAAAGCCTTATGATAAACTTGATTTGAACTTCATAAAGCAGATTCTCCTTCGTCTTGGTTTTTCTCCATCTTGGATAAATCTCATCATGACATGTATTACTTCAACTTCGTTCTCTGTCCTTGTCATTAATGAACTAGGTGATCTGTTTAAACTTTCATGCGGCCTTTGACAGGGAGACCCGATTGCTCCATTTATTTTCATTTTATCTATGGAATACCTAGCCTGATCCTTTACTCTTGAGTCACAACAACAAAACCAAAGAATCATAATTCAACTAACCCGAAATGACACATGTACCCCCTTTCTTAATTTTGCAGATGATACTCTCATATTAGCCAAAGCCTCTCCAACAAATATGATATATATTAAATCCATCATGGATGACTTTACTTCGAAATCTGGCTTATCTATTAATTATCATAAAAGTTCTTTCAAAACCTCATGCAACATTTCACATCAACAAGCTAACTCTTTACCTAGCATTTTAAATGTTAATGATCTCCATTATCCGTGGTCATGTTAAGTCTTTCATGTTTAATGATTCCATTATCAGTTTGAAGAAACAACTTAGTTGACGGAAGAGTAATTCGTTATCCCAAGCATGTTGTGATATCCTTATTCAATCTAGCCTCCTATCCAAAATGAACTACATGATGCAAATCTTTCTTCCCCCCGAAACTATCTGCAATGAAATTGATAACATTAATAAGACATTTTCTGGAACAAGATCACTCCTCATCATCACCCTCTTGTTAGCTGGGATAAAATTTGTTAGCCTAAATCTTCTAGTGGTTTAGACATTCGTAAATCTGAAAATATTAATAAGTCTATGCAAATGAAATTACTTAAACTTCTACTTGAACCAGATAGTATGTGGGTCAGATTAATCACCAAAAAGTACATAGGATCCTCTCATCTGTTTTCTTACAAAAGAGGGCCACCAATTCGTAGCAATTTTCACGACTTCTACAAATTCAGGACAATCTCAAGCAAGGTGTGTTTTGGCAATTGGGAAATGGAAATAACATTAACTTCTGGACAGACCATATAATTCTTGGTTGCTTGCTAAATTCTTATTCTCTTAATCACGATCCTCACTTGAAAGTTTCCCATTTCATAAATCCCACAAGGCATTGGGATATTGATAGTCTACAATCCCTTGTCCCTCCTAATATTATATCAATGAATTAAACAAATTCATATTCATTGCACCAATATCGAAGATAACTTATTTGGCGCCTATCTACAGAAGGTTCCTTTTCGGTCAAATCTACTCGTCCTTTGACTAATACCTCCCCAGCCCCTCTTAACCATGATTTCTCCACTTGGATTTGGAAGCAACATATTCCTCCAAATATCTCCACCTTCCTTTGGAAAGCTCTCTCAGACTCACTTCCTACTACTGAACGACTAAATAGACATTTCTCAAAGGTCCCCTCTTAATGCGTCCTTTGCAATATGTGTGACAAATATTCAAACCATTTATTCTTCAAATGTCCCTTTACGCTCCTTTTAGTTTAGGAAATTTAATCACTTATTGAGCACACTTATAATCTACAAACAACCTCTGACTTCTGAAGCAACATTCATTTATTTAAGAATAATATAGACACTATTCTCTTTTTATGGTGGAATATCTGGAAACATAAAAACACCTAATGTTTTTGCAATTCTACATCCCCAACTCCCAATCTCACAAACTTGACTTTCGTCCAACAAAAAGAATGGAATGCCTCTCGACTTAAATCATATCATGTTAAACCCTCATGCAATCTGTCTAGGCGACCTCGAAAATTGACTTTCTAGAAAAAATCTCCACCCAAATGGAATAAATTGAACTTCGACGGCTTAGTATGTCAAGATTTCTCCACCCACATTGGCTATATTCTCCGTAATCATCTCCCAGTTATTTTTTCCCTGGTAGGAAACAAATAGTAGGTTCTCCCCCCCTAAAATCTGAAGCTTTTGCAGTTTTAGAAGTTTTGTGTAAGGCAATCTCTCTCAATATTAAATCCTTGGTTATTGAGTGAGGTAACTTAGGCTCTATTCGGATAGCCCATTTTAAATGATTCTTCGTGCTCTTTTGATTTTTTGGCCAAAAAAGCACAGGGCATGTCCGTTCGGTATGCCTTCTTCCCCAATGCTTCCACATGCTTCCAGATGATCATGAATTCTAAAAAATGGCTTCGGAAAAAAAAGTATGGGGGGACTACTTTTCATACTTTTCAAGTGCTCTTTGCCCCCGATATTTCCATGTCTGCCCCCGATATTTCCTTGTCTCGAACTCGAAGGATGATCGCGATTTGGGGTTTCCATTGTTGCTCGCAGTTGAAGGTGAAGATCTGTTCCAGGTATGTTCTTTCGTCTTCTTCCTCTCATCCCCCTAAGGCCTTTCGTCTTCTTCCTCTCATCCCGTCACACTTTCGCGTTCTTCCTCTCCTCCATGTCTCCCCTCGCTCTTTCGTGTTCATTTTGATTTAGGGGTTTTTGGTAAGGCTTCTGATTTAGGGGTTTTTGGTAGGGCTTTCATGGTTTCTTCGATTTAGGGGTTTGCTTCTGATTTTAGGGCTTTTATTTCTAGGGTAAGGCTTTTAGGGTTTATCTTGGTTACACACATCAAACTTGTAGGGTTTATCTTGGTTACACGCTTTAGGGTTTATCTTGGTTACAGACATCTAAACTTTTAGGGTTTATGTTGATTTCACAAATCAAAATCGAATTTAGAGCTTTTAGGGTTTCGATTTCTTTTCCTTTCTTGTGTTTTTGTTGATATTTTTCACTTGGCAGTTGGTTAGCTTTGTTGTATTTTTCCTGGTGCTAGTTCCTGAACATAGATCTGAAGAGGGATTCCTAATTTTCTATTATAATTTGCAGTAACAAGGCAGTTGGTTGAGTTAAAAGATCGATCTGAAGAGGGGATTTTTCCTATGATTTGGCATGTTTTGGTGTCCATGATAGCTTTGCTGGAGATAATTTGCATTTAGTTCATTTTAGGGCTTTTCTAGAGATCATCTGCTTATAGTTTTTCTTGCAGAATCTGAAGATGAGATTTTGCCCTTCATTTGGCATGTTTTTCTGTCCATAAAATAGCTTTGTTGATCATCTGCATTTAGTTCATTTAGGGTCTTTTCTGAGCTGGTCATCTGCATATAGCTTTTCTTGTAGAATCTGAATCCTTGCAATAGTAAATAGTGTGTGACAGAGTGTAAGATATTATTTACTGGGGGATCTGTAAACTGGGGTACAGATTGACTTATTTGCTCTTTCATGACAGTTAATTTTAGTGTGTGACAAAGTTTGACTTGTTTGCTCTCTCATGGAGTTCATATAAGCTGGAATTTTAGAGATAATTCTTTGATCTCCCATTAATGTGTTTATTTGTTGTGGTGGTATTAGGGATGTCATTCTCTGATTCTGGAGACGACTCTAAAAGTCAACATGCGGGAAGTGACGTAAATCAGTTTACGCTTTCAACGCAAAACTCCTACGATGCCAACTTCAGATTGTCAACAGAGGTGCTTGAAACGCTAACCAATTATAGTGTGTCATCACCTGGGGGGTGGCTTTCTGATGACATCAGGGTGATTTCTCTTATATACCCTATTTTATTTGTGCATATACTAATGTCACTCTTATTCTGATGGTACTCTTACTAAGCCAATGTTATTGAATAAATGGATTGCATACTCGATGTTTATTCTGCTAAACTGATTGTGTTGTTCAACAACTATAATGTGTTGTTCTTAGATCTTACATATCTCTATTAGTATAGAAGAGATTATACATGACACAATTGGAGTCTTGGATTGTGAGTTTATTTTCTCAGAAATGTGTCTTTGCTGCTTCAGAATTGGAGTTTTAAAGCAAGATATGCAATTTAAGTGTATGTAATTTGAGTGTAGTTTGTCTCTGATGCCAACATATGGCTAAACCCCAACCAATTGCCACTTTTGTAAACTGCTTTGTCTCTGATGATTTGGATCTTTTCACGCATCCTTTTGGTGAGGAGTATAATTTAAGAGTATAGTGTACTTGTTTTCACATGTAACATTCATAATTATTATCTTAATGTGTGTCTATATATCTTACATATCTCTAGTAGCACAGAAGAGATTAAACATGACACAACAAAAGGTTTTGCCTTAGACAAGCTGTAATTTCTGATATGCTAATTTATGAGATGCTAATTTATGATATGCTAATTTCTGAGATGCATTCTTTTACCTTGCAGGCGCTTGAGGATGAATTTAGGGATGACATCGCATTACTGAATGAGTCCCCAGGAAGCGCACGTGTTGCGCAACTACAAGCCCTAGTTGAACGACAACGAAGCCGTCTCGATGAATTTGAGCTGGACATTGCTGCTTACAGTCAACATCAAACTGTCGTCGAGAATGCTAACAACGCATTGGTTGACAGAATTGCAGGTATAACAACTGCTCATATGCTCGTATGCTTGGAACGAGACCGTTTAAGAAGATTTATAAGGGTTGGGGTATGTGTGCAAGTGGTACTTGTGATCGTGATATTATTGCTTGGTTTTAGGGTTTATGTGGGGCGCATTCTGCATACCCGCTGATGTGGTTTGTAGCCTGCGATGGGGAAGATATGGTATCTAATTTTGAGCGTCATTTTGAAACTTTATGCATAGAATTGTTAATCTTGGGCATTCATGTTTGCCATTTTGTATCAAATATGCATGGCGTTGTGATGAACTATCATGGTCATTGTGCAAGGCACAATTTATTGGACCAATTAGTTAGGCATTAGGCATTAGCCATTTCTACGTTTCAAGGCGACAACTGATGTAAGGAAACCGATGTGTAACAATTGTCTATGTGTATGTACTTTTTAGTCATTTGAACACCAATCATTTGTTTATTTAAATGAGTTGTCTCTAGCAATTGAATGTTTATGCACTGAAGCAGGTAGTTCAAATGTGCAGAGACTCATCAATTGCAGCCAACACACACACCCAAAAAACAAATCATTCATTTGCTGATCGGGCAAGCACATGTGAATGTGCAGAAATCTCATCCATCATGTGAATGAATGCCATGTGAATGAATGCCTAAGTGTATCACGTGAATGTAGGCCACGCTGAGTCATGCAACAGGAAGTATGTCATGTGAATGTACAATGGATTAAGCAAGACCACAAAAATATCACCAACATGATTTGAAGGTTTAGGGTCGGTACAATAACATCGCTCTATATATATTTGTCGTTCTAGTGTATAAGCATTAAAACCACAATTGTCACTATTCTCTACCCCCTACAATATGTCGAGTATCTCATGGACCATTGCGGATTTAAACGCATTGCTAGAGGCAATTGTTCTGTGGCAAGACCAAATGGGTCATGTTGGTTCCATCGAATGGCATGCTATAGTTGAACGACTGCATAACGCTACCGGAAGAAATGTTACGGTGAAATCTTTGAAGAACCAATTCAACTTTCTTAAGAAGGATTGGCATCTATGGCATCGATTCGAAAGGGGTGGCGATGTTGAATGCGACCCAGTTACTGGGGCCATTTTGGGAGATGCTACTTGGTGGAAAAATAAGATTGCGGTGAGTTTAAAAACAATCGGTAATCATGTTTTTATGCATTTTATTTTCGTACTAAATACCTTGTTCATTCTATGTGTTGTGTTGTGCTTTGTTGTAGATCGACGACAATTACCGCAAGTTCCGCAGAACCCCCTTATCTCATGTCACCAAAGAGTTGTGTGCATGCGTCTTCAATTATTAATGTCATGCAAAATCTACCTTCGTTCTTGATGTGTGTATTTCCAGTCTTGTTTGCATTTCCAGTAATTCCTTGCTTTTGGCTAGTTGGTTGTTTGTTGTGTAATGCTTTAAGTACTTGGCTTCTGGCCACTTGGTTGTTTGGCCAGTTAGTTGTTTGTTGTGTAATGCTTTATATGTTTTGTGGTTCTTTTGGGGTTTTTGTTAATGACATGGCATTTATGCAACTATGGAATCAAGCAAGATAATAATACACATAATTAACTAGGCAAGATAATAATACCCCAAATTCTTAACAATCAACATACGCAACCAACATAGAATTCCAAGAGCCCAAATTTTTAACCGGGTTCGTTTCAAACATCATAAAGTTCCAAAATGATTTTCAACCGACATCGTTTCAAACATACTAAAGAAATCTTGCCATGTTGTTCCAAATTTCACGTGCAATTTCAGCTCTTAATTCGCCCATGCCTCCAGGCAATTCGCCAGTGTCTTCCTCTTCTCGCCCTTGAAAAATTTCTTCCAATTGTTCGTCGTCTTCAAATAGTGCATCATGGTGCTGATGTTGTAGAATGAAATTGTGGAGGCCAAAACAAGCTAGAATAAAGTCGTTCTGTGTTGGGATACTGTAGCTCGGCATAGCATTTAAAATCTTCCATCTCTTTTTTAGGACTCCGAAGCATCGCTCAATGGTGCATCGTAAGGAAGAATGAACGCGGTTGAATCCTTCTTCAGCGTTTTTTGGAATCTCCCGCTTGAATTGTGATTTATGGTATTTCACTTTAGAATATGGCACCATGTATCCTTGTCTATCCGGGTATCCCTTGTCCAATAGATAATAACGACCTGGAAAAAATATGTGTTAAAATAGGGAATATGTGTAAAATAACCTAGAATAAAGTGGCACCCAAAAAAAGTTCATGTGAAGAAACGTGTTTTACCTTTGCAAACAAGCTCTCCAGATCCCAACATTGATATGCATAAAGTCAAACTTAACAAGTAAACGAGCATTCATTCTCTATAACTTGCAGCAAACACATATCATCCCCCATTTTGAGAAACTTAGTGTTTTCTAAATGTATAAAAGTTTAAAAGTTACCTACTGGAGGGTGTGGGAAGTTAAGACATGGCGTTTTTACAGCATGGTCGAACACCCGCGCATCATGCACACTCCTTTCCCACCCGGTCGAAATGAACGTGAAGTACATGTCAAAATCACACATGGCCATGACATTAAACGAGCAATATATTTTTCGCCCAAAGTATGGATATTGCTCGTGCAATGGTATAGAAGCAGTTATGTGAGTCCCATCAATGCAACCAATCGCCCCCTACAAGTGAATGTGTAGCACATTAAGGAGTTAATTATTGAAATATTACGTGTCAAAGCATAAACCCTAAAGAAAAACCATAAATACCTCAAAAAGGCCATATCTCTCTTGTGATTGAATATTGTTAGGAACTGTAGTGAAATTTCGGTCACGGGGTTGTAGCAGTTTTCATACAAGACCTTGGAATACAGACTTCCGACCAACTAATGCATCCAATACTTGATGGACTACTCGACTAACCGTGTCTCCTGATCTCTGAAAACGTTCACATGTTGCTCTGTTGGACTGTCCTAGAGCAATTATGTATAGAAACACTCCCACTTTTTCTAGCACTGTCATACTTCGAGATGCTTTTAAGCCATAATTCTCTAACTCTTTGCACAAGTTTAGGACGACATGTCGTTCCATTCTAAATGAAATCATGCACCGCACATCTGACTCTGAGTCTAGGATTTCTCTCATCCACATGATCCTAGTCAATTCCGAATCAAAGCAAGGGACCTTAATGATGTACCTTCGTTGGTAAGCTGTTAAAAGTTGAGTGTTCATGTCCAACCACAACTTGCAACGAGGATACCACTTATTTCTGACATCTCTTTTGGACAGTTTACACTTGACTTTTCTGAGTTGGTCATCCATAGCCTAGGGTATATAACACCCTGTTACATACGAACAATCATTACATATTAAAACGTAATACAAACTGTAATAAAATGCACGCTTATCTTAACACATATGACATGTATCCAAATATAAAGAAATGTCAACAGAGTTTGCAGAATACCATATAACACCACATAGTTTGCATAACACCACATAAAACATACAAGATAACAAACACGAAGACAAATTGTCTTAAAACACATGCCATGTTTTCAGAGAAACAAGAAATGTCAACAAAGTTTGCATAATGCCACTCGGTGGAAATGCATCTACACTTGGCCACTGTTTCTGTACTCGTGAGCTAACCACTTGACCCTGAATTCATCGGTCTTTATCTTCATAAATATCCTACGTCTATTTTCATTTTCCAACTCAGTCATGGCAAAACACCAGATGCCAGAACCCCCTTCAATGAGATTAGAATCAACAAGCTTGTCTAGCACCCCAACAACCTCGTTGTAATTGGTGTCATCTCATGTGGTGCTCGCCTCAAAATCATTCTTCATCAATGTCAACATTTGTTTACTAGTTTCCTCCACAGACGCAATTTGCTGGCTAAACAAGGCAGCTGAAGGTGATTGCCTTTTCCTCTTTTTTTGTATACTCGTTGCAGTTGGGACGCTATGGGCCTTACCTTTTGATTGTGAGTGCAACGTTGGGCCAGTTGTCCCTGTGAGCGGTTGAGTACCCCAGGTTTGAGTAATGTCATTAATGTCCTCTTCAATGTCTTTTTTCAATTGAGCCTCAAGGAGATCATCCTCAACATCAGTCTGGACCATAACATCATCATCAACGCCCACGGGAACCGAATCAGGTTCCATCGATGCAGCCACATCGTGCTTCCCGGACGCCACCAATGCAGTATAGATGTCATCCCATAAATCACTTATCTCTGGTTGCACTCCTTTCCTTCTGAAGGATGTATACGCATCACCTAACTCCTGAACAATCCATTTGTAATAGTTAAAATGCTGTGTGGGATTGACAAAACTAAATTAGCAAAAAAACAGCAAATGCAGGAAATGCTGTGTGGAAATCAGAAAAAAACAGCAACCTCAGGAAATCAGAAAAAAACAACAAATGCATGAAATCAGCAAACAACAGCAAATGCAAGAAATGCAGTACATCAACAAAAATAAGGAAATACAGGAAATCAGCAAAAAAAACAGCAAATGCATGAAATCAGAAGAAAAAAAACAGCAAATGCACGTAATCAGCAAAAAATACAAGATGATATGAAGGCCCTAAACAGGGTTTTAAAAATTCAGTACCAAAAAAAATCAATGATCAAAAACTAAACAAGGTAAAAAACTGGATTAGCATCTATTAAAAACAACAAGTTTGCAAATAAAGTAATATTTCACTCAAGATTACCACACATGCCATGAAGATCACCTCGGTAAATCAGTAAATGCAGTAAATAACGCATTGCAAATGTTATGTGCTACATATATAAAGATTCAGAGAAACAAGAAACCTTGACAAATTTTAAAAGTAGGACAAGAATTGTGATACTGTACCTTTCTTTTCTTTTGCCACCATTCCTCATCTGCCATAATGCGACCAGTTGTTTCATCCCAACCTACACCAGTCTCTATGTGCCTAATTTTTCCCCAATTCGACCATTTTCTCCTTTGAGCGAAATATTTATTCTGGGCAGTTTTAGGCGTTATAGCCATCTTTTTTTTCTTCTCAAATTCAGAACATATCTCGGGCCAACTGAAGGCCACACCATACCCATTTTTTCTTTTTAGAAATCTTAGGACTTCCAAAAAAGTTAAAGTAAGCGACTCAGTCCAGTGGAATGACTTTTCCTTTGCTATTGCCTTCCCCTTTCCAGTTCCTTTCCCTTTCACAATTTGGGTATCAGTACTTTGTTCAGCCATGTCCTAATATTATTTAGACAAACATTACATATTTAACATGTATAGCCCTAAATCAATTAACTAACAAGTAGCCCTAAATCAGTATTTAACATAGCAAAATTCAGTGAAATAGCTAACAAGTAGCCCTAAATCAGTATCTAACAAGTAACATTACATGAATTATCAGAATTTAGAAGTACAAAACTCAGTGAAGTAACTAACAAGTAGCTCTAAATCAATATCTAACAAGTAACATTGCATGAATTATCTGTAATTAACATGGCAAAATTCACGAATTCAGATGAAATAATACCCTAAACAAGTAGGCCTAAATCAATTACCATAAATCCAGTGAATCTCTTGCAAATTAACTTAACGATTTGTCATAAATCAATTACGTCACGATTATCCCTTTACCAAGTACCCTAAATTCATTCCAAAATGCTAATTTAGTTAAATATCCTAAATTCAGTTAAATACCCTAAATTCAGTTAAAATTCAGTTAAATAAGCTAAGTAATCAACTAGCTCACGATTATCCCTAATTCAGTTAGCAAACAATTAGGCCTAAATTGAACCCTAAATTCAGTGAAATAGGCAATCTCGACCCTATATTGAACCCTAAATTCAGTGAACCCTAAATTGAACCCTAAATTCAGTGAATGAAGCTCGAATTACAAACACTCATCACTAGGCGAAGGATTGAGGGACATTACTCGTTCTGAATCAAGAGAATGATGAAGGTTGACTTACAGATTTTCAGAGCAGCGGCGGACGGACGATGTCGTCTCTAACCGTCGCGGACGAGCGCCTTTCGCGAGCCTCCGGGACACCGGACCACCGACGCAACCTCTCGGACACCGGACCAGCGGCTGACGATGTGGTTTCTAGCTGGAGTCGTCGTCGTGAGCAGAGAGGAGATGATTGGCTTCGGTCACGACCATCTTCTGTGGCTTATCTGATGTGTTATCAAAGAGAAGACGAGTGCTATCAAAGAGAAGACGAGGGCTCTCTGTAAGCCTGAGTCCAGTCACGTGCACTTCACGTGATGGGCATTAAAACTGAGCCAAAAAGTTAGTCACGTGCTATGCACGTGATTACCCCCTTAAATATTTAATTGAGGCTATTTTGGTCATGTTAGCAAAAAAAAGTATAAATAAGTATTGTTTTACCGAACAATCATACAGAAAATAAGTATCAATATCAGCATAAGTATCAACATCTAAATAAGTAACAGCATCAACATCTGTTACAACATCAGCATAAGTAACAGCATCAGCATTGTTTTACCGAACAGCAGTTGTCAATTCAATTAAGGATCCCAGGAAGACTTGGGAAATTAGAACTATTATCTTAGACATCCGATCCATGCTTTATCATTTCGAAGCAATTTCAATTGTTCATTGCTACTAGGAAATCCAATAAGGTTGCTTTTTTTTGCAACTACAGATGTGTCACCAACTCTTTTTCGACGTAATCTTCAGGAATATATTGCCACTCCTACTTCTTGTGAGCAACTGCTTAGATCCAAGTTATAATTGCAGTCCAAGAGCTCTTAATTAGATTGTGTTTACAAGATTTTTTTTTCAGATCATCCGCTGCGATGATTTATATACTTTCTCGTTATCTTGTATCGGAAAAAAATAACATATCTACCAAATCAATGCAAGTCGGTCGCTCGCTGCTCAAAAATAAAACAAAAAATGTAGCGTTGTGCATCCGGTCTAGATCAGACCGGAATTTTTACAATTCTTGGATCTGAGACCGGACCAGACCGATATGATTCGGTCCGATCTTGGACCGGTAAACGTATTTTTTTTATATAAATTAATTTTTTTCTATTTTTATAACTAATATGTATAATATTAGACAATATATTTTGTTATTAATTTATATTTATAATAAAAATTAATTTTTAATAGTGTTATGATATATTAATATATAAAATAAAACTAAAAATAATTAAAAACCGGTTCATCCGGTTCGGACCGAAAACCGGCCGGATTTGAACCAGACCAGAATCCTAAAAATCATGGACCACGGACCGGACCGGAATACACCCGGTCCGGTCCGGTCCAGAGCAATTTTGCACACCCCTAGAAAAATGCAAATCGGTGTTAGACGTTCGGTTACTTCCTTGCATGTCAACCAAACGCAGCCTTAAAACAAAGAAAAATCTATCACGATTAATCTAAACGGAGAAGCGAAGGAAGTATATTCCGTTACGATTTACGAAACAATTTGCTCCTCCGGAATTTATTCAGCTTTGTTTATTGAGGAAGGAGGGGAGTGGGTTGCCGTATTACGTGTCCACCCCATTCAAATATATATATCCCCAACCGGCCAACCCCAACCAAGGCGGGGGCGATAACGAAGGAAGACAAGCACAAATTGTCTACATTTATTTTCCATTATTCACCGTAGAAGCTCGAATTGGGGCCGATCTATGCGAATAGCAAGATCTAGGGATTTGGGTTCCAAACAAAGCTTGGCTGCCGAATTCAGATCCGTGGATTTCAGGAAGAAATTCATCGTCATCGGCACCGTAACCACCACCACTACCACCATTGGAGGAGTAGCAAAGATTTTCCCTTATGACCTCGTTTGACAAGTTGTGTTGTTCCACCAATCAAAGCCGCTTCATTGCCGGCATTCTCATGTTCCTCCTTTGTTACTCCTTCCAGTTAATTTCTAATTTTCTTGTTCCTATACAACCGTAAAAATTCCTTGCAATTCCATTGAATCCAGTTTCCGATTTCCCCTTTCTTTGATCACATATTGGTTGTCCTTTCTCATAATCTTCCGAGCCATCTGTCTGAAAAAAAAGTCATAGTTATGGAGCCCAATCAAATCTTCCCTGCTGGTAACCTTTTCAACGGTGAGAATTTTCTTTGCTTTGGCTCTAAAATCTATCCATTTTTAGATACTTACTGATCCATTCAATTCTCTCTTATGAATTGTAGAGAATGATGGTAAAGGTCAATAGATTAAGTTTGGTTCTATCTCTAGTTTGTACTGTACTAAATAAATCGATAGGGAATCGGAATTATAAGGTTATTGACCCTTAGTAAATAAAATCAGCTGCTATAGTATAGAATTATGCTTGTTTTTTTTTATTAATTTTGACAGCAAGGAAACGTCTGTTATATGTAGCACTGTTGCTAGATCGAAACTTTTCTCTTTTTAGTGGGGTAAGCTGCAAATACTAAGATTAATCTATTTGAACCAAAAGTTTCCTCAGGAGTCTATTGGTGGAGGGGAAGAATGGCAAATACTGTGCCATTAGATTAGTTAGTTTACAGTATGATAAGAAGTTCTTTTAAGAGTATCGAAACTTGAATCAGAGCATGATCTAAAATATTTATAATACTATATTTGTCAGTGCATCTTAGTGAACATTTGGGGTTTCTGATCTTATATTCATTAGAAGAATAACAAAGCTGAAGTGGGGGAAAATAAGATTATATTAGGGCCTTCTTACATTGTGTCAGAGCTTCAAGGAATGGTTATTTATAGCTTCTGCAGTCATGCCCTTATTTATAAAACAACCGTGTTCTTTTGTTTAAGAATATACTAATGCTACAAAATGTAACACATTAACTTTATTCTGTTAACCGTGCTGCTAGAAGGGCTTGACTTAGTTCTATAGAATATTTTCATTTTGTATTCATATCTTTTATGCTTTTGCTAATTTGTGTGTAGGATCATTTGTTCTTCATACTAAGAGGTTTACTCGTTCAACTCCATCTGTTATTGTGATTGGTGGTGGTATCTCTGGAATTGCAGCAGCAAATTTTCTTACTAATGCATCTTTCAAGGTAATAATCTTTTTGGACCTGGACTTCTTATAGGCTATTAGCAAGGTTTTTGGTGTATGTGCTCTTAATTTTTCTTTTGTTCAGGTAATCTTGTTGGAATCGCGTGATAGACTTGGGGGAAGAATTCATACTGATTACTCATTTGGATGTCCTGTAGACATGGGAGCATCATGGCAAGAATCTCTTCTTTCACTATTCAAATTGTTTGTACCATTGCTAGAATGTTGCTGCATATGTCATGTGATAGCATATATGACCATGCCTTGGGATGGGATCTGTTGTTGATAGCAAAGTCATATTCTTTTTTGTCATAGTTTAACTTCAAGTGCTGTAATTAAGCATCATGTTCATTGTTGATTCCAACTGCTTATTATAATTCAAAGATGTCAGTATGAAGTTGTCCATTGACATGATTGTCCCATGTCTCCTGTTTCTCCAAGTACAAGTTTGATTCATGAGGGTGAATAACTTGCAAAAAGAACTCCATCAAAAATGCTTTATCGTGTTACATTGCCTTTTGTCCCTTCTCCCATGTAGTTTCAGCTCAAGTTTATCAATACGTCAGGTGACATCTTTGTATGACAAGCCCCTTCCCTATTATCTGTTCGGGCAGCTTCATCTTATGGTCTTTTTCTCTACAAAATTGGGGGAAATGGCAAATTATTGGACATGTCTTTGGCCGTAGTTCTCTTATATAGAAATTCACACTCTGGAGAATTCAGTAGTGTACTAAATGTAGTTAGTTCTGTCCTCCTTATTTCTCATGTTATTATATTTTCAGCGCAAGTGTGGAGATGTGTAAACTTTTCATTCTAAATAGTTATGGTAGAGACAGATCTGAAGATTGCCAAACTAATTTATATATTTCTTTGATGCATATATTAATAAAGCATGTATCGACCATTGACCATTATGTAGCTTAAACTGGACTAATTCTTGTACTTCATGCAGGTTGCATGGTGTTTGCAATGAAAATCCATTGGCTCCCTTAATCCGACGTGTGGGACTTTCATTATACCGTACTAGTGGTGATAATTCTGTATTATATGATCATGATCTTGAGAGGTAAATCTTACTTTTTCACATAGTACACCTTGAATGTATATATATATAAAGAAGTATGCTTCTACATTGGTTTGAGGAACTTCTTGTTTTCTTTCTCATTTTGGATGATTTTAGTTTCATAAATATTTTTTTACGAGCCTTATGTTGGACCTCTTGGAACTTGGTATTCCTAAAGCCTCAATTGTATCTTAGACATCTTTCTAAATTACGAGTTTAACTAACAGCATCCATCTTTTGGTTGGAGAATCTAAATTCCTGTTTAAGTACCTCATATGTATCAAAACATAAGCTTGATTATAATAAATAAGGTTTGTGTCTTTTTTACGTGTGTGGTGTGTCAGATTATCTGTAGTTATCACAAGAGATTTAGTAGGTAGATGAGCTAGTGATGTATCCGATGGATAGTAGAACGAGTTTATGTTTCATTTCGTGTTGATTCTTTTTATCTTTCATCTATAAGGTTGTCCTATATATGGATAAAATAAAGGGGGAAAACCACACTTCTGAATCCTGATAATTGAGATTGTCCCTTTTCAGCTTTAGCCTATTCAGCATGGATGGCAAGCAAATTCCTCAGCAAGTGGTAATTGAAGTAGGTGAAGTATTCAAAAGAATCCTCGAAGAGGTATATTGCTTTCTGTACTCGTTGTATGCATTTTCCCCTCCTCCAATTATATGGCTGGATCAAGGAATTAAATTTAATTGGTGATGCTTTCAACTATAGACGGAGAAAGTGAGGGAAGAACATGGTGAAGACATGTCTGTTCGTCAAGCAATTGCAATTGTGTTGGATAGACATCCATATTTAAGGTATGAAGCAAGTAACTAGGATCAGTTTCAGATTATGAACTCTTGCGTTTGGAGTTCCTGATGTTATTGTATCACTAACTCTTAATCTTGTCTATAGACAAGAAGGACCTGCACATGAAGTGTTGCAATGGTACATATGTAGATTGGAAGCTTGGTTTGCTGCCGATGCAGATATGATATCATTGAAAACTTGGGACCAGGTGAGGAAGTGAAGAATTCTCATGATGAATTGCATTCTATCTAGTTGCATTTGTGCTCTTATTCTTTTAGAAGTTGGTCTTGGCATCTATTATTGAAAACAGGTTCCAATTGTGTCTGTACCAGTGTACCACGAGTATTGGTTAAGATAGACACTAGGTCATGTTGCCTCTTTCCTGTGTGGCCTCCTGCTATGTTAATGGCTTCATATAAGCACATTGCCTGAGTAATACTAACTAATTTGAACTGCAATTTTTATGCAATACCTGGATTTATGGGTGTAGTTATACTGAGGCTTACCTCGTTGAAACGTGTGCAATTCATCATATTCTTTGGGATTCTAGTGTTACCGCTGTGGCGCTGCCCATTGGTTCACACCTCATTGTTGGCTTGTCTTTATTTTAGACACTTTTTTATGCTTCCTATGCAGTGGGTGATTTGGTCATATAAATACTTAGTTGGATTTTGCTTTGAAGGCATGTTAGCATTATCTCATATATCTCAGTGCTTGGTTTACATGTAGGAGCATGTTCTCTCTGGTGGTCATGGACTAATGAAGGAAGGTTATTACCCTGTAATCAAGGCTCTTTCAGAAGGTGTTGATGTGCGGTTGAATCAAAGGTACAACTTTTGCTGAGCTTTCCAAGGATATTTGTGCATACATAGCTATAACTGATAATCATATGACAGGCTGTGAGAAAAAAAATGCCTTTTTCTTAAGTTGCCGAGCTTTCCAACTTATGATTCATCCTGTACTGTATTCAGTGTGTTATTTATGCTTATTGATAGGAGCCGTTTGATAAAAAAGGTCTTTTGATAGTGTTGCTTGCATTTTGTCTATTCAATCTAGCTTCATATTTTCTACCTTGCATAATATCAATCTTGTTCCTGTAATGTTACTGATTTCCAGTGAATCTTAATATACAGGGTTATGAATATTTCCTATGGTTTTGATGAGGTGAAGATCACAGTGGAGAATGGCACAGAGTTTATTGCAGATGCAGCAATCATAACAGTACCTCTAGGCATTCTGAAGGCAAACCTCATTACATTCGAACCGAAGTTGCCTGAATGGAAGACTTATGCTATTTCTGATCTTGGCATGGGCAACGAAAACAAGATAGCTTTACGTTTTGACAACGTGTTTTGGCCAAACTGTGAATTGTTAGGGATGGTTGCACCCACTTCTTATGCATGCGGCTATTTCCTGAACTTGCACAAGGCAATAGGCCATCCAGTTCTTGTCTACATGGCAGCTGGCAGATTCGCTAATGACCTTGAGAAGCTCTCAGACGAGGAAACAGTAAACTTTGTGATGCTACAGCTGAAGAAAATGTTTCCAAATGCAACTGAGCCAGTAAGTCAATTTCATTACCCCCTCTTGTTTATTCCATCTCTATGATACAATTAATATGTTTCAGTCCCGGGTAAATCTCTGATCAAAGTCGTCATCTTCTGTTTTGGCTCGGTATCAGGTCCAGCACCTTATTTCTCGCTGGGGAACAGATGTGAACTCACTAGGATGTTACTCTTATGACTTAGTTGGGAAGCCAGAGGACGTGTATGACAGGCTAAGAGAACCTATTGGCAACCTCTTCTTTGGCGGGGAAGCTGTGAGCCTGGACCATCAAGGATCCGTTCATGGCGCCTACTCTGCTGGAATAATGTCCGCAGAGAATTGCCAGAGACAGCTCCTCAACAGGCTTGGTGTTGTTGACAAGCTTCACCTTGTCGCTTCGGGAGGGCAGTTTCTTGATAATAACTATCCTCTTCAGATTTCCAGGATGTGATGTGATGTGATGTGATGTGAATGAATCATTTATACTTGGATTTGGGGGGTGGGGTATTGTGACCGAATTTGGTTGCTAATAAGCTAACTCTTCCCATCTTTCTTTGTTTTCTCCCTAGAAACCAACCATTGGGATAATGAATTGGAAGATGTTGGGAAAACATCCAAACTGTAACAGAATTTGCGTTTCCTTTCCCTTTTAAATTGTATTGTTCAACTATGTGCACCTTGAGATTGGAATCTATCTATCTCACTTTACTTTCATTCACTGAACCAAAAATCTGATCTGAACTAATACAAGGTTCGACAATCTACCACTGTTTTGTGTCAGGAAAATATACATGTGAATAACCAACATGACATAATTCAAGCCTCAGATGATCCAGTAAGAGGATTAGGACTGACAGTGATTATTTCTTAACCCACATCTTTGCCAAAAAAAATTCAATTTTAAAAAAAATCCTTTTTAGTCGCATGGCTCAATTCGATTGATTTTGTGGAATGGGGTATAAGATGTTAGGTGTTATTTATTGGTCTTCTCAAACACGCAATACCTGTAGTTAGTATTATAGATGTCAATGCCAATGACATTTTTCAACAACAATATTGTACAGCATATTGTCAAAAGCGTTATTATAATTGGACTTTTGAGTCACACATATCCAATTGTTGAGGAAATAACCGAAGTTAAAACCTATAATAACTAAATAAATGTTCCTATAAAGTTAGCATTGTACATTTGCATTCACATCCACATCATCCGCTCTCACATTTTTGTAGGATATTGAGAATCTATTATATATTTAATAATGTTGGTACAAATTTAGTATCCCCAAAGATGAGGCATATTTACACATGACTTGGTAGAAGATTAAGGATTTGTTTGGTAAACACGTTATAAAGTTTTCTTTTTAAAAGTATTTTTTTTAATCTTTTTTACGCTTTTTCATTTCACTCAAATTTCAAATTTATTAAATTACTATTTATAAAAAGGTACATTATAAGTAAAAAGGTCTTTATAAATACATGCATTAAAAAACCCTAAACTAAGATATTTTTTATTGTATATCTCATGGCCGTTGCTATTTCACGCCCCGGAAAAAATTCTATTTGGCGCCCTGGTTGGTTCGTGACGAACGAAACATATCTGTCCGTCATGGTCCTCACGGACGGATGGCACTCATCCGCCACGAACGAAGTTGCTGTATATAAATACAACTCCGTCTCGTCCGTCACTTTCACCCTAAACTTTCTCTCGTCCGTCTCTTCCCTAAACATTTCAGCAACTTCGTCTCTAAGGCTCTCTTCCTTTCCGATCCATCACGTATCAATCGAATTCGTCCATTACGATCCATCAGGTTAGTTAAATCTTTACTTGTTCTTGGCTTAGTTTAATGGTGTTGAAATTATTGAATTTGTTTGCAAATTTTTGATGAGTAAAGTTTTAGGGTCTACATGATTAAGTGTTTAATGTTGGATTTGAACATGTTTAAATGTTGTTTGAATGGAAAAATGTCGGTTTTGAATCTGGATTTGCACATGGATTAGATTAGGTTTTAGTGTTCGATCTCGCCATTTTTGGTTAGGAAAGATGATGAGCGACCCGTCCGTCACGGACGGATCTGCTTGATCCGTCACAGACGGATCTAGCAGTTGCTAATGTGGTGTTGGTAGTTGCCGATGTTCTGTTGGAACTTGGCCAAACTTGTTGGACCTAGCAGGCTTGGTTTTAAAAAGCGTGCCTAGGCGCCTTTGATGGTGCAGGCGCAACGCACTACACAAGGCGCGCGCCTCTGCGCCTCGCGCGCCTTGTGTAGTGAAGGCGCGTGGTGCTTTTAAAAAAAAAAAAAAAGAATTAAAGGGTCTTTTTTAGAACCATCCTCTGGCTCTCTTACGAACAGCTCCCATTTCCTTCAGCAGCTAGGGTTTCCTCCTCCAACAAGGTATCTCTCTCTCTCTCTCTCTCTCTCTCTCTCTCTCTCTCTCTCTCTCTCTCTCTCTCTCTCTCTCTCTCTCTCTCTCTCTCTCTCTCTCTCTCTCTCTCTCTCTCTCGTCCTCTTCCTCTCCGACTCTCTCTCTCCGTTTTTCTTTCTCTGCCTCTCTTTAGTCTCCCCCTCTCTCGAATTCTCATCTCTCATATTGTGTTGTTTGTTTTGTTATTATTTATACTGAAATACTGATTACTAAATACAGATCTTGTATGCTGTTTTTTTTTTACATAATCTATTTTTATTAAATACAGTACTATTTTTTTATTTTCCTGAAATTGAAATTGATTAGATTATGGAGTATGGACTTAGTTGTATTTTGTGTGTTCTTGTGATGATTTGAATTAAACAGGTTTGAGCTTGTCACCTTGTGAATTGTCAATTGTGATTGTTTGATGGATAATACGGGCAGCGGTAGCGGTACCGGTATAGATTCCACTGCATCGAACAATTTGGATCCCGGTAGAAAATATGGAAGAGTGGATCCTAATGATAAGAATGCTTAGTATTGTAACTTTTGTAATAAAAGACTTATCGGAGGGGTATATCGGTTCTTAGCTGGAGGCTTTAGAAATGTCCTTAAATGCGTTAAGTGTCCCGAGCATGTTAGGGAGGAAATATTGAGCTTTATGACAAAAAAAGCAGAAGCAAAGATTGTTGATCAGATTATGCCAGATATGTCTCAATTTGATGCTGATGATTGTGATGAGGAAGAAGAGGATTGTAGGGTTTTGGGTAGCTCGAGTCAGAGAAGTGTCAAACAACCCATTCCTAAAAGACAAAAGGGTCCAATGGATATGTTTGTCACTAAAAAGAAATTAGAAGGGGCAAAAGTTGGTGGAAAAAATGCCGAGATTTTTAAGCATTGTGACAAGGCTTTAAGGGATAAAGCTTGTACCGAGATTGCAAGGTTCTTTTATGATGTCGGAATTGCATTCAATGCGGCTACATATCCTAGCTTTAAAACCATGATTGAAGCAATTGGTCAATATGGTCCAGAAATGAAGCCACCAAGTATGCATGAAATTAGAGTTCCACTTCTAAAGAAGGAAGTAGTGGAAACCCAGAAACACATGGAGGATCACAAGAAAGAGTGGGCACAAAAATGATGCTCTATTTTATCCGATGGATGGCGCGATTATGTTGTCTCAAAGGATATTGTGAACTTTCTAGTTAACTCTCCAAAGGGATCCATGTTCATAAAATCCATGGATGTTTCTGAAATTGTGAAAGATGCAACCTTATTGTTTCGATTGCTTGATGACATGGTGGAGGAAGTTGGTGAGCAAAATGTAGTTCAAGTGGTGACGCACAATGCATCTAACTATGTGAAGGCGGGTAAGAAAAATAATTTCTCGTTAACTATTTAATTGAATTTTATATATGTTATCTACATATTTTTTAATCTAATGTTCTTTATTTGTTTTATATATTCAGGAAAACTACTTGAGGCTAGAAGACCAAATCTTTATAGGACTCCATGTGCGACGCATTGTGTTGATCTAATGTTAGAAGATATTGGTAAACTTTCGAAAATCAAGAGTGCACTAAAGAAGTGTATGTTCATGAATGGCTACATATATAGCCACATCTCTCTTGTGAACATGATGAGAAGGTTCACAAATCAAAGGAACTTGCATAGGCCGATGGTTACTAGATTTGCAACATCCTCCGTCACTCTTGCACAATTCCACAAGTAAAAGAATAATTTGAGGAAGATGGTGATTTCTCAAGAATGGAATGACTCCAAATGGCCAAGGGAAGCGGGTGGAAAGAAAGTAGCTTCCTTTATCTTACAAGATGGATTTTGGAGGAATGTTCTTTATGCTCTCAAATTAGGAGGGCCTCTTGTTAAGGTTCTAAAGATTGTTGATGGAGAGAGGAAGCCACCTATGGGATATATTTATGAAGCCATGGATAGAGCTAAAGAGGCTATTGCTAAGAGCTTTGCAATGAAAGAGGAGAACTACGAAGAAGCCTTTGAGATCATTGACAAAAGGTGGGATTGTCAACTTCATCAACCTTTGCTTGCGGCCGACTATTTCTTGAATCCGGAATTTCAATATGATAACCCGACCTCGGGTTGTGAAGAAGTAATGAAGGGCTTATATGAATGCATTGCAAGGTTGAATTCGGATTTGGAAGTTCAAGACAATATCACTTTAGAGTTGGAGGCATATTGGAATGCATCCGGTCTCTTTGGTTTACCCATGGCCATTAGGCAAAGGAAGACAAAATCTCCAGGTAATCAAATAAAATATTCATTGAATTCTTTCATAACTTTACTAACTTTGTTGTCATGTTTAATTAAAATTTATATTATTTGTTTTCCAATAGCGGATTGGTGGTTTTCTTATGGAGCATCAACTCCTCACTTGCAAAAATTTGCTATGAGGGAGCCTTACTTGTAGTGCTACGGGATGCGAGAGAAATTGGGCTGTATTTCAACATGTAAGTAGCTCTTATATTTTTTTTTACTTACACTTACATAACATATTATTAGTTGTTTGAATGACATAACTAATAAACTTTTACTTATAACAGATTCATTCCAAGAAGAGAAACCGATTGGCTTAGGATCGATTGAATGACATGGTCTTTGTGAAATACAATCGGGCTTTGAAACGCCGATACAATGGTAAAGACACCATTGATCCCATTCTCTTGGAAGAAGTTGATGATAGTAATGAGTGGCTAATGGGGAGAATGGATAATAACTCTTCTGATGATGAAGGAGGTGATTTTGTGTTTGATGATGGTGATGATTTGAGATGGGATGTGGTTGCTAGAGCCTCTGGAGTTAATGATTCTAGCTATTTCACTAGAGCCTCTAGGAATGCAAGAGATGTCACCGAATCCTCATCTAGACTTTCTAGAGGTGATAAGGGAAAGGGAAATGCTAGTAGCTCCGCTCGTAGAGCCGTGGTGTTGGAGGATGATGATGATAAGATAGAAGAGGATATTGGTAGAGATGAAGACTATGTAGGAGAGGAGGATGAGGATGAGTATGATGATGTGGACTATTTAACAAGCTTGAAAAACTTTATTTGCTATTTCTTTACCTTTTATTATGTTCATGACATGTTTTAACAGTATTCTAGACTTTTTACTTATGAAGTATGCTTCTTTATGTCATTTTATGCATTTATAATACATTAATTATTATGTTGTTTTGAGTACAATATATCATTTAGAATTAATTTACAAGCTTTTTGGAAAAAAGTGCGCCTCGCCTACGAAAGGCGTGCTTTTTTTTTTTTGCGCCTTGCGCCTAGGCTCCAGGGGCCCTTTGCGCCTCGGTGCGCCTTGCGCCTTTTTAAACCAAGCTAGCAGGCTAGGTATCCTAAGACCAACAAATTGTAGATCTCATACCTCATAAATAATGACAGGAGTTCATTTTAATTTTTTATAACCAACAAATTGCAAATCAATATTTGTCTTTGATACATATAGTGATTTATGGTACAAGATATGATCACGAATAAACAACGTGAGTGATATGATTCATAATTTCATATGACATAGCTTCTTCTAAAGTGTTGTTTTTTCCTTTGGATGACATAATTGCTTCTAAAGTGTTGTTTTTTCCTATTACAGATGGATAACTAGACAAGATATGCCTGTCATCTAAGGTGAAACGCTGTCCGTGAGGGACAAGGACAAAAACAAGAACAAGAGGGCATCGTATACCGAAGAAGGCAACCTTCGAAGAAAAAATAAAAAAAGGCGACGAAGCATGACCGAGTACGGTAAATGAACCGACCATACCTGTCATTGAACAACATGTTGTTTAACGATCCACCCATATACGAGACAGTTAACTCGGATGTGGTAAGTAACTATATATATGCTTACTTAATTAAACTATTACATTATTTAATATTGTTTCTAATAATTTATTTTATAGGATCCTACATGGTATGTACCTCTTGTACATGTTCAACAGCCTAGTGGTTGGCCCGTTCCTATGTGGTCGGGAGATATGAGTGGGCAAGGTGTTTGTCCCGTTCAGCAGCCTAGCGTTGAGGAATCGACGGAGGAACCGGCTGCTTCTAGACAACCTAGACAGGCTAGACAGCGTAGACAGGCTGGAGGCCGTGGAGGGGATGCTATCGATCCGAAGTTGGTAGGATCTGTAGCGGGAGGTCTAGAGAACCCATACCCGCTTTTTAGCTTCACAACCCATACATCATACTTATTTATCAGGGCATCGTAAATTATCAAAACTTGATATTGCTATTAAATTATTTCCCTATTTATTTTTGTATCTAACATTTTCTTTTATAGGAGCAAGAAACTCTCACGTTTCAGCACAAGCATGAACAACTACGGAAATGGAGCCTAGACGATGAATCTCCATGGTGCGATTTGGCCCGAAATAGCGGGATCACACATCTGCAGGACATGATCTACACTTATGTAGATCAACCTTTGATTTCTGCTTTTGTGGAGCGATGGCAGTCAAAGACTGATTCATTTCATATGTCATTTGGAGAGATGACTATAACTCTCCTTGATGTCTACATGATTTTGGGCCTCAACATTGATGGGGATGGAATGAGACTTCCTCTCTAGGATCGTATCAAAGGAAAAAATGAATTGTTCAATGAACAAGTATAGAGGGCAATGGAGTTTTTTGCCTTGACACCCCAAATGGCAGAACGTGGACTCACTGCAGATAACCTAAGAAATCATTGCTTTAGCACAGAGTTGGATGATGAGACTATCGCTTCAGGTTATCTGCTCTACCTGATGAGCTCGACCCTCTTTCCCGACAAGTCCCAACACTTGTTGCCCATGCCATATCTGACCTACGTGAGTGACGTTCATGCTACTCACGATCTTTCTTAGGGTTCCGTTACTTTGGCATTCATGTATCGTTCATTGGGCAAGTGTTCACGCCATGAATGTCGTCAGATGTCGACTTGCTACACATTGTTGCTGGTAAGAATTGTGTTGTATATTGTTTTTATATTATTTAATTAAATTTATGGTATAGGTTGATATGTTTGTAAAAACATATTTATGTACAGGCTTAGATCTATCTGTACTTCCCTAGCTTTCGTCCTCCACAGAATCCCTGCTTCGACAATAATGTGCCATATGCAAGGCGATGAAACCTTGTGCAGAGTCGTAGTAGACAAAGAAGAAACTACAGGGATGAGCTAGATTTAATGCAACATTGGCAAGTAAGTATCATATTATGGGGTTTATGTCTCATATTAAAGTATTACAATTGTGTGAAGATACTTATGACTATGTTGATTGCATCCAATTTTGTATAGGTTGACTATAAGCTCTATGGATATGTTGATTACAGTATGCCGGAGTTAGCTCCTGCCTTTTTTCATGGGGGTCATCTCATTTATGAGAATTATAGAGTCGTATATGCCTGATCGCGTAGCGAGGCAGTTTGGACATGAACAACATATTCCCCGACCGGTTATACAACCCATCAAAGTTGCCAGACGGATAGCATTAGGAGTTATATAGTACAGTATGACCCTGCTTCAGACTGAAGTTGGGATGCAAGAATTGAGCACTCCATCTGGATCGAACATATGGACCCTCCTACATCCAATGGATATGAGTACAATGCCGACTAAATGGAATGGTACATACCTCGTACACACCTATGTGTCAGGCCTCAGGATGCAGGCATCAGAGATCCTGTCCAAGTGAAAATATGTGTTGTATGTTTGTTTTTAATTTACATATACAATTCAAGTTTTACCTTAGTTAATTTTTCTGTATTTCTATAGTGCATTGGACAAGCTTTGCATCGTCTTTATCCATTCCATGATGCAGAGGAAGAGCAATTCTACAACATGCGCGAGGCTGTCCGACACTACATTCAAGACTTTAGACCCTTTGCACACGACAATGATGAGGAGGACAACGAAGATTAAGATGCATAGGTTGCCTCGCTTAGTTTGGACGTCTTTGCTTCTTTGATGTTTTCATTTGGTACTTTGTTGATAATTGTGGATGCTTTTAAGTTTGTTGAGAGTTTGAATTAAACCTTTGTATGTTCTCTTGTTTGGTATTTTGGATTTGTTTCGTAATTTGTTAGAAATACCTGATCCAATCCAAAGGAAACAATTTCCAATCTTCACAAATCTTCAATGGAACTCCAAAAACACCTACGGGTCGAAAAAGTATTTATACCGTCCTAAAATAAAAGCTAGAGAGAGTGGAAAAAAGAGGCAGAAGAGAACATAAGAGAGTCCCCAACTGCACATAGAAAAAGTATTTATATCGTCCTAAAATAAAAGGGGTCGAAAAAACAACAATTCAGGTCCGATGGGATTGGCACGGTTTGTGACATAACCACACGGTTTGTCACAAACCGTGCAGAATTACAGAAGCTAAATCCTCTAATTTGTAATCTGGCATTTGGTCCGTCACGGACGGACTGGCTTGGTCCATGGCAGACGGATTTGCTCCGTCTGTGGCGGACGGATTGGCTCCATACGTGACGGGTGGAGCATGGCACAATTTGGCATAAACTGTGCCACTTTACAAAAGCTAAATCCTGAACTCAGCAAGGGCGCACGGTTTGGGATAGATTGGCACGGTTTGTAGCAAACCGTGCCGAACTGTGACACGGTTTTGGAATCGCCATAACTTTTGATTCCCTGGTCCAAACGTGCTGAAATTTGGAGGAGTTATAGTACATCTTGATCTTTAATCTGGCATTGGATTCACTCAATTCGGGATTACGTATTATACTTCTCCAAAGACGGGACATAAAACAAAGATCTCTTGCGCGCCAAGGCGAGTACAATAGTATTTAAGTCGGCTTACAATAGTATTACAATCATGGATCGCAATAGCATTACAATGTGCGAGTACAATAGCATTTAAGTTGGCTTGCGACCTCGTCTTTTTCTTGTGGAAGAAGGTCTGAACCCATCAGTTGAGGAACGAATGGTTCATACAGACAAGCAACATAGGCATCATGTGCATGCTCCCACATGACAAATACTGGAGGCAATGGTGACACCTCTGATAGGGCCATCTACAAAAGAATGGAGCACGTACTCAGTTGCCTAGTTCATGAGTTCAAATAATAAATAAAAAATAATTAAATGATTAGTATCATACCGAAATGAAATGTATCTCCTTGTCAACATGGCAGATGCATATCGTCTTAAGCTTAGCACCTCTGGGATGATGTGGAACCGCTTGCAAAGGCAAGAAAGTAGCGTTTACACCACCCGCCACGACAACTGCACAATTGAATGCAGAAGGGACCAGACAACCCATATCTGGAAGCACCATCCAAGTCTTCTCTGGGGCCATCCTAGAGTCAAATCATGTAAGCTGTTCTAGTACTTTTTCCAGCGTCGTCTGAAAGAGGCAAGTCTGAGCATACAATTCCCAAATTTCTTTCACCGATAATCCATCTCTCACCGGCAACGTTGAAGGCTTAATATGGATTGAACTCGTCACATTTCTAGTGATGTCATGCACACACGGCAATCCATCTCTTACCCTCATCTGGCATTTGCAGATCTTGTCACAAAATGGATTTTCCCCTTTTTTGTATTCCTCCGTCAAGCGGTCAAGTGCAACCTTAGATACTTTGTACTTCAACCGCTTGAAAACATCAGCACATGTCACAAGAGTCATCATGTTTTGTACACTCTCGTTGAAGGTCCCCTTGATGTCCTTTACTTGGTTACCCATCTTTGAATGATATTGACCGAATATCGTGTCTATACTACCATGTGGAGTAGTCAAGAAGTCTTTCAAACTAGAGTGTGCTCCTTCAACCCTATAAATAGTAGAAAATGCAGTGAAAATTTAGCAAGTGACGAACAGTTTATGCAGAGAACAAAATGCAGTGACAATTTAGCAAATGCTGAGGTGAATACAGAATGCAGTACAGATTGGACAATGCACTAACCTGTTTGTCGTGGAAGTTCCAAGCGTGAAAACATTATCTGTCCAAGTTGACACGAGTCTTTCCCTATACGGGATCAACCAACTGTTTCTTACATATTGAGTCAGACGTGGCCAACCCCTCCATTCCGACTCAATTCTGCGCAACTCCCTCTCGTACTCGGGTACAATTGTTTGCTTGAATAAATTATAGTATGTATTTGCAAACCTTGTACCCAAGCTTTTATCCTTCATCTCCTTCTTAGCATGGTCCTCTATGTTCTTCTTCATATGGCGCCTACAGAGGATAGACTTTGCACTTGGAAAGAGTCTATCTAACGCATTCATCAAGGCCTTTTCACGATTTGTCACTAGGCATGTAGGTGTTACTTGACACTTTTTACACATTTCAAAAAGTTGTTGTGCGGCCCACACATAGTTGTCTTCTTGCTCACGTTGTAGAAACGCCCCTGCCACATTGTAGTTCTTCCATGTAGACGTGACTCCTATAATTTCGAGAAAAGGCAAGTCATACCTGCACAAGTAGATGTGTTATTGCATAATGAATAAACATATCAACAAGTAGATATAGCATATATATGTGTTATACTAACTTGTATGTGCTGTATGTGGAGTCTAACAAAAGGATGTACGGAAATGCCTTTAGGAGTTTCATGGAGTTTGGGCTGGCAAAGAAAATGTCGACGATCTTATTGGTCGTTGAATCCGACCTATACTCCATAAAGTAGTTGTTCTCCTTACACTTATGGAAGAACTCTTGGACCACGGTTCTTCCTTCCATCCCACTATGTCGGACCTTGTACACTTCATTGTACACTTGCTTCATTTTAGTGCAATTGTTTGAGTCCTAGTTAAGTGTTGTTGCAATCTTGGATGGTTTATTATGATTTTCTGTCATGGACTTACATAACTTTTTTTGCTCAGGTGTCATCCTGCTAGCAAATGCATGCATGTACAAGTCATCACCAATGACATGGTTATGGGTTCCAACAACTACCTTGATCTTCCATGAGTCTCTCAGATGTTCTTGACACAACAATCTGAATGGGCACTCACATTTTTTACTCCTTGTTCTTTGCCTTACTCTGTTTTCATCTTGAGGAATGTAAATTCCCGCTTTTTCACACTGCAGTTGTGTCTTCCGAAGGCTTCCTCCACCAAGGTTTCCATCCCGACCAATAGTGATGCAGAAGTGATTATCAAACCCAATTTGTCTAGCCCATTTAATTGCATCTTCTCTGGAGCTGAATACTTCACCCGTGGTAAACTTTTCTGAATAATCTTCCGAAACAATTACTTCTTCAGGTGTAGGAAAATCAAACCGCGGCTGTGTGTGTAATGCCGGGAACCTAAACTAAGGTGGAGCCTCCCACCTTACGGATGAAATTCCACTACGAGTTAAACCATCTAATAACGGTATATGCGGTTGTTGAGGCACACAACTTTCGCCGAACAACCCAAGTGAAAAGGACGATGGTGGCATGTCCCAGTCATTCAGGGACAAATTGTTAATACCGGTGTTCACAAAAATGTTCTCCTATTGAAGTAAAAAAAAACAAGTTAGCATAAAAACAAGTTAGCATGCAGTTTCTGTAAAACAAATCCGTATGTGACGGATGGATGCATTTCGTCTGTGACGGACGAAGCACATTCATTTGTCACGGACGAGTTTCTATCCAAAAAACAGTTAACGAACGAAGTATTTATAATTGCAAAGATCTAGTAAAAATTCAGTATAACAACGCCAAACACTCAAACATGCAGTTTCATACACAAAATCTCCAACTTTTTAGTACAACATAATCAAAGATGAAGTTTTTATGAATATATAGTAACAACTATTGGAAATTACCTTAAGAAAGTGTTTGTTTTTCCAAAGAACAACTCAAACATATAGACATTCACAAGAAAAAACCATAAAATTCTTAACTTCCACTAACATGTAAAGTAAAAACTTAAAAAACATACCTCATTGTGATGATAATCTCTTGAAACATCTTCTCCACCATTGAAGTTGGAAAAATTATCTTCGTTTGCCATGGAAGAGAATCAAACTAATGGAAGAGAATGGAAGAGGTGTTGTGGGATGAAAGAGAATGAGTGATTGAGATTTATAGTTTAATTTTAGACGTAATATATTAGAATATAACGATAATTAATGTTGTTAAGTGATGACAAATAACATTTAATGTTTATGATTGTGAACTTCGTTCGTGACAGACCAAATGACTTCGTCCATAACGGACTAAACGCTTTGACCCGTCACGGACGAAGCACTTTGGTCGTCACGACGAAAGAGGATGTGATATAGCAATTTTACGGGGTCTTTAAATAAAAATCGTGTCATCACTACTGTTTTTTTACACATGAATTTCCAATTTTTCTCATGAAACTTCACTGCAACTCTTCTTCTGCTTGCTGATTACATTTTGAAGTTTTGTTGTCGATGATTCCCATGGCGACCGTCGGAAACAACAATCTCAATGCCAAACTCGTAAGTTGTCCCTTCTTCAATCGATCATTCTAGGGGTTTTTCTATATCAACGAGTTTTCTTCATTACAACAATGTCAGTGATCATTTTCAGAAGTGAGTTTCTTCTAATTAGCATCACATTCTTTCATTCTGTTTTTCATTGGTCTTGATCAGGTCCTGCTAGGCGACATGGGATCTGGCAAATCCAGCCTCGTCCTTCGCTTCGTCAAAGGCCATTTCCTAGAATTCCAGGTTCATTTCCATCTCTTTTCTCTTCTTTCAATCGTTATGCGATCCATTGGTGATATGGTGCTAAGATTAGGGTTTATGGTGCTGAAATGTGGATCAAACTATTACGATTGGCGGAACATTCGGTTCTGCTACATCAGGTGAAGACTGTATGATCATGACGCTGTTAAACTCAAATTCACCTCAACAATCATGGCGATTGATCGATTTATTTTGTAGGAATCGACTATTGGAGCTGCCTTTTTTTCCCAGACGTTGGCCGTGGACGACGTCAAGGTGAAGTTTGAGATATGGGATACTGCTGGGCAGGAGAGATATCACAGCTTGGCTCCCATGTACTATAGAGGTGCTGCCGCTGCTATCATTGTCTATGACATCACCAGTGCTGTCAGCATTCTCCTTCTCCTTCTTTTCTTTTGTACTTTCTTAATTCCCATGTTCTGTATTTTACTAATCACTTGAACTGCTTTAGCATCAAGATGTCAAAGAAATTATGGTTTTGAAGGGAATTTGTGGGATCTGAAAAAGTTAAGAATTGTTATCATTATAGAACTGATGGAACTTGTGCTGTTGCTACGAATTCAGCTTGGCAGAAGAATGCCAACTCCTTTTAATTTTTGCTTATATAAGTTAAGATTAATCTCGAGGTGTTCTTTAGTTACCCATGGTCTAGTATTTTTCCTTCTTAATCGTAAAAGTTTGTATCGTGTCAATCTAACTGCATAGCTGCTTTCAGGAGTCTTTTGTTCGTGCAAAGAAGTGGGTAAAGGAGCTGCAAAAGCAAGGTACTTATCGGCAGACATGTGTTGTTGGCATATGGAAGTGTCTGCGGACTATTCAGAAGTGTTGTTTTGTTTTGTTTTGTTTTGTTTTGTTTTGTTTTGTTTTGTTTTGTTTTGTTTTGTTTTGTTTTGTTTTGTTTTGTTTTGTTTTGTTTTGTTTTGTTTTTGAATGTCTTTTCTTATCCTATACTATCTTCTGCGATGTAGTCATTTGTGACTGAGCTGTTCCCTATTCTGCTTTTCATGTCAGGCAATCCAAGCATGGTGATGGCACTTGCTGGAAATAAAGCGGATTTAGAAGAGAAGAGGAGCGTGCCAGATGAAGTAAGTATATGCACTCACTATATTCATGCAATATGTTGACATCTTCGTCATGTTGTTGCTGTGTAAATTCTTGTTCTTTATATCTTAAATGCAGTCTCTGCCTTTAACGGAATCTTTCATTGAGTTTTTCTCTGGGAAATTTTGTTTTGGTTGATATTTGTACTTTTGGATGGCATAATGATAATAGATAGATTTCTCCCTTTAGTTTATGTACTAACTATCTCTTTGGATGGAGAGAAATTAATGGAAAGGAAAAAGGGAGTTAAGATTTTTTATTTGGATGAATTAAACAATGGTTTTTAAGATGTGTTATGCCACCCAAAATAATATATTCTTTTGGAAAAAGGAATATTCATATATTAGTGGAAACTGGATTGGAAGAGTTTATTATTGAATTTTCCGAAATATCCATTTCCCTTTCGTTTTCTTTCAATATGAATGCCGTGTTAATCCCTTTATTCCATTGTATATATGCAAACAAGGAGTAACTCTCATCTCTCTGTACAGTTTAATAATTATTGAGTGATTATGTCATTGTTCTCAAAGAATTCGTGGTACAGTTATGAATATTATACGTTATTATATGGTGGTGGATGATCTCTTGAAGTGACGTAGAAGATAATACCCTTTTGCTGATGGCATCTATTGAATGAAATTGTCTTACTTAATTTAAAAGGATTGTAAAGTGAGTAAATATTTAATGTGATAATTTAAGTAGAATACAATTGCTTAGTGTTTACTCCAGTCTCCAGATTATTAGTCTTATTTACTGGAAAAGTGGGGATTATTGATTGAGATCTCCAGAGGAGATGGTGGACACGAAAAAAAGAGGATATCTCTGTCGATTATTAGTGAAGAACAAGTAGTGATTGCATGATGGGAAATGTTCCTTGGAGCTCATAGCCTCATTTGACATTTATATTGAGACCCTAAGAAAAGGAAGAGAATGAGAATGCCCTGCTTTCTTTCTAATTTTTTAGGATTTCCTCTAATTTTCTTTCTCCAATTTCTTTTTTTTTTTGGGTCGAATTTTGTTCTTTTGAAACAAAAGTTTGCATGCTTCCTATTCTAGATCTAATGTACATGTTTCTTCAAATTATACGTATATATGTGGAGTCATTTAGTTTTATCACCTTGTGGAATAAACTAAAATCTGAACATGTTTTTTCTCCTCTCTTCTACTGCTTTGGCTTGCTAACTTTTGCTTAGTTTCCAGCGTGTTTCATCCATGTGGTAGGTTTTCTTCTTCTAAATGAGAAAGAGATATACTGTCCCACATGTTTGTTATCATCTTGTAATGTGTTCACTCAATGCTGTGAGTCTGAGACAGGATATGCCAAGAATGTGAGTTTTTTTGCTTGTGTTTGGCATGGTAATCTGGACTTGTAAATTCATCAGCATTTTGTATTGCGAGTTCCCTTCCATTATTTTTTGTTAAACTTAAGTTGTCTTTTTGTTTTAAATAGAAAAAATGGCATGATTCTGCTATAGATTGCATGATTATTTGGATGGATGTGCATAATAAAATAATTATATTGGCTGTATTTGAAACTTCAAATTTTAGTTTTTCCTTGTAGCGTTTTCTTAAGTTTCTTTTTAATCTCCTTACTCAACTTCAGTTTAATTTCATTTTATTTATTGCCTGGCACTGTCAGGTATAGATTATTTTGTTGTGTTTTGTTATGGTTTAAATTTGTGATTTATAGGAAGCAAATGCTTATGCGGAGGAGAATGGCCTCTTCTTCATGGAAACCTCTGCTAAATCTTCTGTTAATGTCAATGATTTATTCTATGCAATAGGTGAGTGAGATATTCATTTTACAGCTAATATTGTAATTGGGCTGATGTGCATGGGTTCTGGTGTTATGTTTGTACAGCAACTTGCCAGTTTGAGTGCACATAAATATTTTGATATGTCAGTATGCGCTTTTTAATCTTTCCCATGTTTCATCATTATGATATATTGAAGTTCAAGTACCTGCCATCTTTGTGTGACATTGAGCCCTTTTGGATACAGTAAAGGAATTTACCGGGTAAATGGGTAATAGATAAATCCGCATAAACATACAGAACTATGTACACAATTCATTCCATGGAAATTCCCTTTTTGTGTGAATAGATATTCTACTAGAGCAAGAAACTTTATGTCTATTATCTGCAATTTGAACTTAACGAGTGGATGCCATTTCTATTTCTTTAGGACCCACCCTCTGCAGCAAAAATCTCTGCACTTTGGCTTCTGATATGGAATATCTTTTGTTTTCATGTAAAACAGCCAAACGACTTCCAAGGGCTGAACCCGGCAGGCATTGTCCTAGCTGATAAACATGCAGAAGGAAATAAAGCTGCTGGATATCAATTACTAGCTTTTGTATTGGCTCTTGATAGATTTGTAAATCGTAGTAATAGTGGTAAAAGTACCTGTTTATCCCATCCCCTTTTCTCTACAACCAAATAAGTTTACACGGTACCTTTTTACCTTTCTAGTCTTAACTGAAAGAGTTTGTCAATTTTAATTTTCTCATATAGTTAAAAGTGTGGGCTTCTTTTTAAGTTGCTGACTATGATGTAGTAGTTAGTAGTGAGCGATTCTTTCCTACTTTTTTCTAGCTTCCTACTTCACCCTGTTGCTATAGTGGGGTTTACTTCTTGTTGTACCACTGCACAAACTCTAGGAACTGCGACAAATGACCGAGTTCGTTACTTATGGTCTATTGTATTTGTGATTCATCTTGTGTTGATCACAACAAACCTTGTATGAGAACTTCTGATTCTTCCATATGCTGAGAAAATGCTTGTTTTCAGACTGTCATTACAGGCTTAATGAATAGTTTTCCAGTTTTTCCCTAGTTAAACACATGAAGACACTTTCTTTTAACAGGATTAGCATCCAGATTAAGACACACCATATTTAACTGTTGCGAGTTGAGTGGTTTTTAGATTGCTTAACAGGATTAACATTTGGTATAACAGAGCATCTTTTTTGGGTGAAAAGGTATAACAGAACATCTTGCTTTCGATGATTTTTTTTGTTTCTTTGAGAGCTTGGATTGAAAAGGCTCCCTCTTGTATTCAGGACGTACATTATTGAATATATTGCTCTATACACAATGCAAATGGAATGAATGGAGTTTTCCTTGTAAAAAAAAGCAGAAACTTTGTAAAAGTAAAGAGAAGAAAATCTGAACCCTTTCCCAACCAACTTTTTCTACTGACTTATTTTATAACAGTAGATTGATTCTGACCCGAACCCGATACCAAAAAAAAGTGTCCTACTTCAACATTCCTGTTGGATTTCTGTTCCATGACAGGTAAGATGGATCCCCAAGAGGCCTGCATTGTAAGCACACGACTAACGTGAGTGAAGCAACCAAACATGTGGAAAGGGAATGGAATGAATGTGTGTGTATGTGTTACTTGTTCCATGTCTGGTCTATGAAAAGCTTCCAACTGACAACACACAATAAGTCACTCACCTTGGCTTGAAGATGTAAACTAGCAGAAAGATGAGTGCCAAGAACAAGCAGAGGCTCCCAACTGATATGTACGCAATCCCGAGGAAATCGTTTTTGCCTCCAATCCAACTTGTAGTAGAGAGTACCAGCTTCTTTTGGCCTCCAAACGCGTACGTGTTGTAGTTATTCTGTATAGTGACGGAGAGGCTCTGATTCGTATCCAGGTCCGTCTCTATCTTCCCGTACAGTTTCCTGAAATTGGGGAGGGCTGCCGTTCGCATCCACACAATGAGATCCTCCTGCTCATTCAGCTGCAGCATATGCAAATGGAGAAAAGAGAAATGAAGAACATTCTAAACAACCATCAAGAGCAAGTGGAAGAATCTAGTAGAGATTATAAGGCTGTGTTACAGGGATGCTGTCATTGAGTTTTCCGCCTCCGACCAAGCCTTGAGTTTGGAAGTTCTTGGGATAAACGTTGGATCCAAACTTGTGTTTTATATCACTGTCCCAGGCTATGCCCTTCTTCTTCACTGGGATAGACCCGTCCTTCACCGAGAACTGATATGTATCGTTAAACAAACTCCATGCAATAAGGCCACAAGGAACGATTGGGGCTTGATTATCGCCTAATCTTTCCTCGGGACTGCAATTATCCACACTGTTCTCATCGCCTCTGTTGCGCAGTTGTTTGTCACTTCTGCTTTTCACATACCTGGGAACATGTAAAGGTTCACAGACAAGATTATGGGTGGGGACCTGATTAAACTGTATCACATGCATATATTGAGATTTATCATACATTTTACCAAGTACTGGGATCATAGACATATGTCAAGCTAGATACTAATGAGGTAATCCCAACAAAACCAAAATTAAAGAAGATACTGGATCATGAGGGCATGGAAGGGAAAAGAGAGTAAACTAATCCATAATTTATTAGTTTCTTGTAATACTTACCTCCTATGGTTTTGATAGTAATCATCTAGCTGGTAGTAAATATAAACTGGAGCCTTCATCTTCCTTGGAATCTGAAGAGGAGTGCCAGTCAATGCAATTTTACACAGTTCTTAAGTAGTTTCAACAGATCAAAGAGCCTAGTTAAGGAAGTTTCAGGCAAAGTTACACTTACATGCAAAGTTTTGGAGCATGATTTGTTAGTTTTAGAGCTTTGAATAAAGGCAATCAGATCCTTACTGTAAGCGGGTGGAACGCAGTCCATGTCGTATCGTATCACAATCTCGGTAACCTGTGCACCATCAAATTGGAATTTACAGTTAGAGCACTGAGTAGATGCACATGTGTAGTGATCAAAATAGCTTATAGGTGCAAGACTTTACATCACTTGAGGCATTCAATGAAGTAATGCCAACAGGTATAAACACAAAGCTGACAGCAATGAATGCCAGAATCACCTGGAAGTAATAATAAAATGTTAGGACGTATGAATTGCCCAACACACGACGTTTACAGTAAAAAATGTTCTACATTACATAACCAAAACCCAACAAAACAAGCATCCTGCTCATTTCCTTGTTAGGGATGCAGTTATCTCTTCTCAAATTTTAAATCTCATAAGATAATTTGTCAGTTACCCTAAAGACGATGTATGATCACGAAAGAAGCAAATGAGAACAAATCTACAAGGAGGCAATAAGTTTTCTCATATGAGAAGCACATTTTACCCATCCTGGAGTTAAAATTGGTTTGCAAGCAGGAAGCTCTTGCTGTGTAAACCTTGAATCTGAAGCACACAAACAAGAAACAGTTCAGTTGCTTCTTCGTCTATGATCAGCTACAAAACAGATTTGAGAATAGTAGAGGCATCACAGGACAAGTGCCCATCAAAAAACAAAATATACTAATAAGAACTTATCATACAATACACAAATAGCAGCGGAAGAACAAACTTCTCATTTCTGACTGAGCCATAAGCCATTCACAGATTGTTCTCTATGCATCATGGTAAGTAAACCCTTTGGACCAGGGGGCATCATTAGGGTGCACAACATGCATCCAAAGTTCACACAGGCTCCCCAAAGTTAAGTGCTCATTTGATGGCGTAGTCCGATTAGAGCACTTGCATTCAGCAACCCAACAATGCCAATCAATCCATTCACAATTAATGTGAGCAAGTTTATGTAATTTAGGATCTTTGTTGCACGGCGAGACATGTTACTTTTCTCAGACAGAGAGAAAACTAAAAGCACAAAACTGTTATTAGCCTCTCATGTGCAGTCACTATCTTAGCAGCATTCATGATTGCAGAGGTTAGACGAAACTCATTTAGTTGACAAGATACAAATTTGTCATAGAATATTGAGCAACTTTTCAAATTGGCTGCTGAGAACCAATCCACCAACCAATGATTACTATAATTACTTAAGATCCCATTCCTTGCAATTTTATCTTAACCTTCTCATTTATTCAAAACTAATAGCCAATGCTCTATTGTTGAAACCAAAAGAGGCGCGTGATCAAACACATTAATCCAATGAGCAAATATACTCAGCTTTAGGATATAATTAAGCACTCTTTTGCATCCCCAAATTCTCCATCTACTTGGTAATCACCATAGCAAAACGAAATAGGATGGATATGGGGAAAAAAAAAAGGATTCTGGGAAGAGGGTTGCGATTGCCTGCATGATCACAATTTCAATAATGTGAATTTACGGAGCTTTTATAAGACAGAAAACAATCCCTTACAAACTGATCCTTTTTAAAGCTCCGATTCTTCTTAAAATATATTATTGCAAAATGAGAGAAAAGAAATACCTAATCGGTTCAAAATAAGAGTACAATTAGATTGGAAACCAAGACCTTTACATCAAAATTAATCGATCAAGACAGAAACAGAGAAATGATAGAAGAAAACGGAGGCTTACATTTGGGTTTCTTGGAATTCTTTTTGGTAGTGGAGGAAGTTTCGGAAGTTGTATCGCTGCGACTCGAACTCATCTCTTCCCAGACAAGGATCAATCCACCGATTCGAAGAGGGGAGAGAAAGAGAAAAAAAAAAGATTGAGATTCGAATTCGCGGGTTTCGTGAATGAAGGTTTCTTTTCCGTCAAAAGAACAATTGCAAACACGAAAGCAGAAAACGCAGTTTGGAATGGGCAGGTGAAATTGTCCAATTTTGGAAAGGATTTGCAAATTCAAATTTCACAAACTTTATCGGGACTAAAGTTTTGTTTTTTTGTTTTTTTTTTTAGGACCAAAAAAAAAAAGTATTGTTTTTTTTCTTTCCCCGGAGGGCTTTGGTTTACGAGGGAAACCATCGCCAGGGGCAAAGCTTTCTGAGTGCGCCACGTGTAGAAATCGTCTACAGCGACGTGAAAATCTATGAGTTACGAACTAATATGTTTTGTATGATATCCAATAATATCAAAAGTGGCTGTAGTTTAGTGGTTAGAATTCCACGTTGTGGCCGTGGAGACCTGGGCTCGAATCCCAGCAGCCACAATTTTTATTTGAAATTCACCAAACCAGAAATAAACGGCCACGTTTTTTATGATGATATTGGAAAGCTCCAAACTTTGTGAATTTGAAACAACAAATAGGAAAATGAATTGCATTGATTTTGTTATACTACAATTAGAATATCAGGACAATGAGATCTAAAAAATGGTGCAAAATAAATGATTAATGTGTTAAAAGAGAAGCAAATCAATCAACCTAGCCCTAGGCCTAGCAGTTGATCAATTAAGGCCCCAAATCGAAAACAAGGCTCTAATACAACAGTGAGCGGAGTCCACATTGTATTTGTATTGGCCACCAATCTAGCCATGATCCCTTCATGACTTGCTCTTTTGCCCGCATTTCTGGGATCCTCCACGAATCTAGTAGTGCTTGATACTAATGTGGTGAAGCCCGTCTTATGAGTTGTGATGAGTGGATGCAACTCGAGCTTGGTGTGGTGGTGGTGGACCCGAACCGAATAGGAAGGCTCCACGCGGTGGAAGTGGGTCTGGGCTAGCTCCCTTGTCGATACACACAACCCGCGCCTCACCTCAAAATCATCAAAGTTTATTGGACTCATGCACAGGTTTTGCAGCTCCCCTGCATCATTCATGCCTTCTCCTGCACCACAACTTGGATCCTCAGCGCGCTAAAATCTAATAAGGAATTTTAGGATTCATAATATTATACCTTGTGTTTCATTTTGGTTTTGGAAGCCAGAAATGTTTTCAACCGGGATTATGTCATTGTAATCCCCTGCAAAAATCTGTTGGGAAAGCAAAAATGCAACTTATTAGAATAGAGCAAAATTATGATATCAAAACTTTCATCTTGATCGAGTTGGGTACCTTTTCGAGGTTGGAGTAATCAGGCATGGTGTAGTCTGAGGTGAATAGATTATTTGCTTCAATATCAATGGATCTTGAGTAGTTGAGATCCTGCCATGGATTTGTATTCGTGAACAAGGAAGAGTCTTCATGGTTAAGCATATAGTTTGATTCCATATCATTTTGGTTCGTGAAGACCTCAGAAGTTTGTTCCGCGGAGAGGATTTCGTCAAGAATATCATTGTTTGGTGTGGCATTGAAGAAGCTGAATTGGTGCTGCATCCTTGCACCGTCCAGTGGGATTCCAACCTTCAAAAACAGGATACCGGCCGTAAGAAAAACAAAATTCAATCAAGATACAAAATTAAAGTAAAGCTAAATGTTATAGGTACCTTGGAAGGGGGAATATTATAAGAGGTAGAGCCATAGTTTTGGAAAGAGGGAGTCGGGAAGCGAAAGTGGTCTTGGTCAGCCGAGCACTGCGCCCATTGTTTGTTTTGTGAAGCATGCTGATGATGGTACGAAGATGAGTAGATTGAGGTATGAGTAGTGCCGGAGTTATGGGTGGTGTTTGGGAAGTTGTGTTGAGGTCCGGTCTTTGAAGTTGAAGCTTCCTTCTTGAACACCCGGCACAACGCGTAAGCATCCTGCAAGGAGGCGGCGGCAGGGTGGCAGTGGGTGGGATGAAGGCGGTACTCATGCATGATCCAAGCGGTGCGAATGCCGTGCGGCGCTCTGCCCCTGTAGTAAACCAGCGTCTTCTTGGTGCCTATGGCCGCCTTGGTACTTGAATTGACCCTTCTGTCCTTCCCCGTCGCCTTCCAGTAGCCCATCTTCGTGGCCCGGTTCGTCCTCGACCCGTTCGGGTACTTGCGGTCCCTAGGGCTGAAGAAGTACCACTCTAGGTCCTTGCTTGGTAGCAATGACTTACAAGGGAGGTCCCAGGGCTCGCATTTGTAAAGATCCACTTCCGGGATGATGTCCAGATCCATCTTCAGGGCGTTGATCTTCCTCTTCAGGTAGTAGATGATGAGCTCCTCGTCCGTTGGGTGGAACCGGAAACCGGGCGGCAATGCAACGGCTGCCATCTAATTAATTAATTAATTAAGGTGCCCGGCCGGAGAGGAAAGACAAGCTATATAGATATATATATATATATATATATATATATATATCTATCTATCTATCTATAGGGAAGAAGGAAAGCAAAGCAAACTAAACGAAAGGTTGTGGGGTTAATCAAGAATCAAGATCAATGTATAAGTAGGTACATCTGAAAAGGCGAGGAGGTTGAAAAGGAGCGAGAAAACCAAATTAACAAGACATGATCGAATCGAGGGAAAAGAACCAAAAAGATTTACAAAGAGACACCTACTTTGTCGGTTCCCGCTACCTAGCTAGCTTCCAGACCCCACCAATCATTGATTCCCTTTTACCTCCATCCATCTCTTTCAAATGGAAGTTATATTCGAGCGAGATGCCATGCTTCTCGCCCGGGCTCTTTCGCTTTCTCTTTCTCTTTCTCTTTCTCTTTCCTTCAAGGCTTTTGCTTGCTGCATATATATGACGAATTCTGCATTCATTTCCCAACTTAATTATCATCCTTCCACATAACGTACGAATATATATCTGAGGAGGAATGGATGCATTTAATTAGCTTATTAAACATGCATGCATGGAATTCATCATACAATTAAGGATTAAGTTAAGGTTATGGCTATCCCCACTCTTTCTGTTCACTCCTTTTCATTTTTATAATCTAAATACACATGCGTGCTGCATATATACTTGCTTATTATTTTAGAGATTTAACTAGTGTAATACTCGTGTCTTGTACGGGATTTTTCTATATTTTTTTTACGTTTGTTAAAATTGTTTTTTTTTTAAATTATCGATGAGTCATTTGTCTAATATTTTTTTAATTAGTTATCTAAATAAAATATGACTAATTGAATTTTTTTTTAAGATATACCAAAAACTAAATTATATAAAGAGAGATGACATTCTTTATAACTTTATTAATAATAAAAATTGGTTAAGTAGTCTTTCAAATAACCACACCACTAACATCAATACTACTAAAACCATCAAGCATAATAAAAATTATCATATAATACATGAAAATGAAACGAAAAACATTAAATGTGGAACGATGTTCAAAATTGCTACAAATTATTAAAATGCAAACAGGTAGTACCTATGCTTTGCACGGAATCTGTTTATTTTTTCTTACCTTTGTAAAAATATTATAGTTTAGTATATGTTTCATTTATTGGAAACAATGTCAAAGAATTGAATGCAATTTATTTAACCTGATCAATTTGAATTTGTCCGTTGTCATTTCTCTTTAATAGCAGCTAATCTCAACGGTCTGTTACGTCGGATTAATTCGTCCATAACAAAAAAAAAGGTGACAATCTAAGATATAAACAAAGTTAAATAAATAAATCTACGGATTAATCATTTATTTTAATATTATAAAAATACATAAGCATGTGTAATTACTTAAGATAAGTACTCCAAATACAATTCAATTTAATTATTTATTTTAGTATTATAAAAATAGAGTGCGGTTCCGGTGCGGAGCACTCTTCCCGTGCGGACGTGCGGACATGCACTATAGGGCCTTATTTGTGCACTTTTGGGCCTTATTTGTGCACTTTTGCAAAAATTTTGAAAAATGCTTGGAAAAAAATTTGAAAAAGAAAAAAATAAATTTATTTTTTTGAAAAAATGCACAAATAAAACGTTAAAGTGCACAAATAAGACCCAAAAGTGCATGCTCCGCACGTCCGCACGGGAAGAGTGCTCCACATATGATCCAACCTCTATAAGAATATAATACAAATTAGTAAATACTAAATGGACTTATGGGTTCAAATCATATTTGTATAAACTTTAAATTTTTAATGCAAATTTGAATTGGTTTAATGGGCTTTTAGGCCCAATTGGAATATATCCAAAAGTAAAATAGATGGCCAACTAAAAAACCCCGATTTATGTAAAAAGTTATTATTTGTAGTAAAATTAATTTGTCCCTTGTCAGTTGTCATTTATCTCTAATACCACCAAATTTCAACATTATATTATTTTGGTTTAATTTATCCATAACACAGTCACTGAAAATTTTGAGATATATATTCCAAATAAAATAAATAAATATACAAACTTAACATTTGATTTAATAATATAATTATATATAAATAATTTAGAAAATATACATAACAATAATTTAATTTAATATTATTAATAAATAATATAATTTTTATATACAAAATAGACTAATGGCCCATAAGTCATAACAAAAAAAGCTGCTTTCTTCACTCTTTCTCTCTCGTTGATCGCCTGCTTAATCGGAAATCCCTAATCCATGGGGACGAATCCGACTTCCGAGAGCTTCGCCACCGACGATTTCCTCGAGCGGCTCCTCGCCATCCCGAACTATACAGACTCCGCGGGGGGGGGGGGGGGAATTCGCTTGGGAGTGATGAGAGGTTGGGATCCATGGCATCGTCTACCGTTTCTTCGTCTCAGCTGAGCTCTGGTGCTGGCGGCGGCGGAGATGGAGGTGCGGTTGGCTTCGTTGGCGGTGGACCCACGCTCGACGCCAGTTTTCCGCTGGATTTGAGCTTGGCGTCGCCGGAGAGTGGGTTTAGGTTTGCGAACGATGTTCTTGTGAATGGCGGAGGTTCTTCTGTGAATTGTGTAAGTCGTGTTGACGTTTTTGAATGACTAATTTCCTATTTTATGCACATAATCATTGTAAAGAACTGAATTTTGAGTTTCCTTCTTCCTGGTTGTTATGTGTAGTCTTGGTTTATCTACTATAGGTTATAGATCATGCTGAGTCTGAGACTTGTTACACGGTGCTTGTTTGGAGACGGTTTAACTCATGTTATTATAAAAATACAGATGTTGAAAAGTTGTTAGTTGGTTCTCTGGATCAAGTTGGGAAAGGAAGGTGTTTAAAACTTGCATGTAGAGAGATCCCAGTACATGTTTAGCATAATATAGGGCAAGTGATGATTTGGTAAATCTGCTTAAAGTGGAAGCTGCATTTGGATGATTCAAGTAACTGCTGCTTTTGTGGTTTTGCAAAGGGACTGTTTTGTGCTAATATTGAAGGATTGTACCTAGTGTTTCTTGTCAGTGTAATGGTTTCATGTGTTCAATCCTTTAGCCACTATCAAGGAATGATAAGTTCCAGCAGAATTACAATTATATCCATCAAGTAAGATAAACATTACAAGTAAACCATGTTCCCTGCTATCTGTGTCCTCATGCTGCACTGATATGGAACTTCTGTTTACTTAAGGGCTGCGTAGTTCATAGCCCTTGGCTAAACACGGAGCTCAGTTTTTTTTTTTTTTTTATGGTCTGATCATGATTGTAGAATGGGTACTGAGTTTGGTACTGGTCTGTTGTTAAAGGGAGAAATGGAGAATTGTGTTACTTAAGCAGCCGGATCATTTAAAAAATTATGTGTCTTTCCTTGCAGGATGGGCAGTTTGTATCTTTGACTAACTTATTTCCCACATTTGGGCACATGCCACCTCACTCAGCTCAACCTGCTGAACCAAATATGCATCAGGTATGTTCTGTTGACTTTGATAGAATTACAGGATTTTGGTGGCATAATTACTAGACAGTGATAAACCATTTGATATATAAAATGATCATAGTGTTGTGGACACATGTTATCAAAGAGCCGGTCAAATGATGTACAATGAAGAGTAAAACTTGAAAGAAATATTTTGATAAGTTAGTTTCTGGTTGTGCTTGGGAAGTTAAAAATCAAACTGTAAATTCTGCTTTATGAATGGTTTCCTAAGTTACCCTTAGAGATATATAATCATTGATGTAGAGGTTTTTATGTGACACAATCAATGATCAATATTATAAAAAATGTTCTGAGAGTGGCTTTGCATATGAAGTGTTAATGCGTATAGAAATGGTGAGTAGAGCTATATATTCCGCTTGCAGTTTTTTTGTACATCAATAATTCAATATCCTTCCTGCTTTCCTACTTTTCTACAGGTTTTCCATGGACAAACTATCGGTACCCCAGGTTCTATACAAAATCCACCTTCAATTCTTCCAAAAGTGCGTGCTAGAAGAGGACAAGCAACAGATCCCCACAGTATTGCTGAGAGGGTAATCTTACTTGTACTACAACCGAGATGATATTGGTGTTGTCTGACCCTCAATTTTCTCGGAAAATACTCTCCAATGTCTTGATTCATCTAAAATGATATATAGGGTCATTTCAACAGTGACGAAAGCAACAAATCAAGTGTCAATAGCAAGCTTTTCAGCATAATTTAGAGAATCTAAAATTTGTTTTTTTATATGGCAGTCTTCCCATATTCTAGCACGAATGAGCTTTAGATCGGAAAAAAATATTGGTATTGCACCTAATAGTATGCCTTTCATTTATGGTGCTAAATATAAAATTTGTGTAGCTTCTTTATCAAGATTAGAATGAAGAGCATCTTTACTTATGGGAAAAATATAACAATAACTTGTCATACACATGTGCTTTATTACTATATGCTATTAAGCTTCTCAAATAACGTTGTTTCTTTTCTTCAGTTGCGCAGGGAAAGAATAACAGAAAGAGTGAAGGCACTGTAAGAACTTGTTCCTAGCTGTAACAAAGTAAGTGATTCATTTCGTACCACGAAACACATTTTTTCAATCAGCTATTAGTCCTAATATCTAGATATCCAACATAAGTTGCAATGAAGAAATACATGGTAATATTTGTTAGCCCAAGTACTGCTTAGCAATTATGAAGCCTCCTATTTAAATTTGAATGGACTTATTGGCCTGATAAATTTACTGGCCTAATAGGCCCAAATATTACATAGGAATTACACAACCTTCTATTATAAATGTACATATCAATTATTTATTAGTATTAGTAAAAAGAAATAAATATTTACATATAAATGGACTTATAGGCCAATTTAAATTTGTGTTGCAACATAAAACCATATTCGTAATGGGCTTCAGGGCCCATTTGTGGGCTTTGAATTTGATTCATTAATTCGGACCCAGATTAAAGCATTCTTATCTGTTTGATTCAATTGGACTGGGCTTGACATATATCTGGATTGGCCCAAATCCAATAAAAACAAACAGAATGAATATAAAGTGGAAACCCTACCTATTTAGAAAGTCTTCCTTCTCTGTTAACTCTCTCTCTCTGCTTTCCATTTCCGCCGTCTCTGTTCACTCTCCCTCTTTGCTTTCTCCATTTTAGGGTTTCACTCTTCTTTTCACTCAAACTAAACAACAATGGCAGATTCTTTGAACAAATCAAAGAAACGTCTTCCTCTTTCGCTACATCACCAAAAACCTTCATCTCTAATTTCCCTTTCCTAAGCCAAAACAATGAATCTCCAGATTTGGATCTGTAATTTTCCAAAATAAACAGATCTAGATCTTCGACTTCACTTCCGCTGATAATCCACCACCGCACTTCAAATCTGTATACCAAAACGGAAAAAAGGAGATTTGGAGGTTAAACGTCGTCGTCTTCATGAGATTTGGAGGAAAAAGGAGAAAGCTTTTCGTCTCTGTTCGAAAGGTAAATTTCTGATTTTTTTAGATTTTCATCTACTTTGTATTTTAGATACTAATTAACGAAAAAAAATTGTTTTTCTAAAACATGCAACGGGAAAATCGCAGATCTGGATCTTCTTAACAAAAGGGAGCTTATGTCACAAACCAGATCCGGTGTTCGAGAGCTCATCCTTGCCGAAAAAATGTAAGTTCCTCTAATTCTTTTTCTTTCTCTGTTAATATTCCTATTTTAATGACTGATTAAATTGAAATATTTCACTTTTTTGTACATGTTCGAACTGAACGTTGTCGTGAGCCCACTTTTAAGAATAAACCTTCATAGCTCTTCCTACCTTCATGGAAGAACTTTCTGGCTAACTCCAGAACCGAGAAATGTAAGTCTGATCTCTCTCTCTCTAAATTTTTTGATGTTTAAAATGCTTAATTTTTGAAAACATGTTTCTATTAAACTATACTAACAATTTTTTTCGTCTAATTCACTGAGATCTCTATCTGTTTCTCTGTGTACCCTAAAACTGGTAAACAAATTTCAAATTGGATTTTGCATTCGCTGTTGATTTTTTATTCATTGTTTTATATATGTTTCTACAAAAAAAAACCTTTTTTCCTCATTCATTGATTTATATTTTTATATATGTTCAGATTACTTGTATGGGATCTATTATTGTCATTAATTGTTTGAAACCAAACAGATAAAAAAATGATTTCAGAATAAATTAATAAAGTAAAATCGAATATTAAATCTTAACGAATATTTATATATTAATATTATTACTTCCAATGGATGAGAATATTTTTTTATTCCCAAGTGTAATCTGAACACTATAGATATTTTCTGTAAAGAATATGAACAGACAGAATAGAAGAAGTCTCTAGAAAACCCTGGAAAACATTTAACCCTGTGATGGGCCTATTGGGCCAAATATATTTTTACTGTGCTGGGTTTATTGGGCCAAATATATTTTTACCCATTGAAAATTTTATCAGACTTAACAATTGGTTCAATTAGGAATGAGCATATTGGCCCATTATAACTTACAGATACGAATACTAAGTCCTCTCTCGATGCTATTTTTTCTCTGTTCTTTCTTATGTACATCAAATATGAAAATTCCTTGTGTTGTTAGTTACTATATTGTTGTACATCAAATATGAAAAATTCTGTGACATCGCTGCCAAGTGGTTATTCCGTGTTTCTGTTCAGGCCAAATCTTGAACTACTCTGAGTGTGATCAAAATATATGCATTTAGCAGTTTTGATATTGCAACACTTGTATTTCCTTTGAATTCATTTTGAGATATTCTATTTTTCTATTATGTAGGTTCAAGGGCAAATTCAGCTGGAGGCAGGTGGAGTATTAAGCCTTGGGCTACAACGTTATTCCTCATCAGAATTTGAGTTGTTGGTAGAGGAAGTGTTAATGAGTGATTCAGTAATTAAGGTGTGCCTAGACCTCTCTCTCTCTCTCTCTCTCTCTCTCTCTCTCTCTCTCTCTCTCTCTCTCTCTCTCTCTCTCTCTCTCTCTCTCTCTCTCTCTCTCTCTCTCTCTCTCTCTCTCTCTCTCTCTCTCTCTCTCTCTCTCTCTCTCCCCCTTCCGTTTGAAATCCTTCATTCCTTATACTGAATAATAATGTTTTTTTTCTGATTCATTACTGTGATATGAATAAAAACATTGAGTAATTTTCTTCTGGTTAATTGATTTTAGACTTTATACACAATATAATTTGAAATAGCTTACTCTATAAAAGACTATTATACATCAAATATGAAAACTTCTGTGACATCGCTGCCAAGTGGTTATGCCGTGTTTCTGTTCAGGCCAAATCTTGAACTACTCTGATAGAGTGTGATCAAAATATATGCATTTAGCAGTTTTGATATTGCAACACTTGTTTCCTTTGAATTCATTTTGAGATATTCTATTTTTCTATTATGTAGGTTCAAGGGCAAATTCAGCTGGAGGCAGGTGGAGTATTGAGCCTTGGGCTACAACGTTATTCCTCTCTCTCCCTCCCTCCCTTCCGTTTGAAATCCTTCATTCCTTATACTGAATAATAATGTTTTTTTCTGATTCATTACTGTGATATGAATCAAAACATTGAGTAATTTTCTTCTGGTTAATTGATTTTAGACTTTATACACAATATAATTTGAAATAGATTACTCTATAAAAGACTATTATGCATGTTTCACTTAAATCTTTTTTTTTTAAGTCTGATATTTTTTCTTTTCATGATTTTTTATAAGTTTTCTGGCCTGAATTGATTCATTGAAAGACGACTAAAAGGCCCAAATGAAATATTGTGTTAATTTATTTTAGACTTTATACATAATATAATTTGACATACATTACTTCATAAAATTTAATGCATACTTCACTTAATCTTTTTTTGTTAAAGTCTGATATTTGTTCCTTGTCATGATTTTTTTATAACTTTTCTGGAATGAATTGATTTATAATACTTTTTTGCCCATTTCAATGTTTAAAAATATAGTAATTGCTCTAATATATGTTCTCTCTTTATTATTAGATTCAGTCTCTCACTCTCTTTCCACAACTAAACGGTTACAGATACAAAAAGAAGACCTTCAAGGAAGAAGTTATGCAGGTTTATCCCTAACATAATCAACTGAAAAGTGATATAAAACTTCTTGTCTCTATGTTTTATTCTGCTAATTCTGTTTCATAAATTATATTTAGGTTATTTAAGAAAGATACTTCATATTTGGTGTACATATGTTAATTTGTTTTATTCGTTTTTTGGGTGAATATGATATCTTTTTTATTATCAAATGCAGTATTGATATTTATATAGTAGATTAGCTAATAAATTAGCTAATAATTAGCTAATAATTATTTCAGTTTTTCATCCACGGATTTTGTTAAATAATGAAATCTTAGAATAATAATGAAGAATTATGATTTAAACTTAGCTACCGAAACATATTATAAAATATAAAGATTATGATTATTTGGTTACAATGTTTATAAAAACAATAATATGTAAACAACAATTACCATATATTATTTATTTTAGTCTATTTTGTGAATAGAGAACTAGTATTTTTCATTGTTTTGTTGTTGAAATTGAGGTAAATTTTATGATGCCATAGTTGCGGTGAATCAAAATGCTAGTCAAAATATACTTAACTAATTAAAAGTAATTAGTATTATCAAATTTATAATAAGATCAAACCCATTGTTTGAATATGATTTAAAAAATTGATGATGTGGTGTTATCCTCGTACTGACACATACATCAAATGAATAAGAAGTCAATACATATATGGAATGCTTCTCCTGAATTTAATATATATGGATATAGATAGATATCAAATATAGTTAGGTAAATTAGATTTTCGAAATTTTACTTCATATAAAATTTTGAATAAATATGAAAAACTTGAAATTCGAAACTTAATTCGGATTTTAACCAAACTAATTATATATAGTATTTGATTTTTTTAAATTAATTAAATTGCATTTATCCTCTATTATTTTTTGAATTCGATAATTTATTAGAGTTTAAGATTGAAGTTAGCTAGATAGTGTGTAACTAAAAATTATAATAACATACACTTCGTAATAAATATTAAGACAAAAATATTTAGGGTCTGAATTGGGTAAAAGGCCGCACAGGTGTAAAATAAATGAGAATGGTTCAAATGCCTTTATTTAGGGAGGCGTTAGCTACGCTCAAATTTTTTCACTAAATAAACTTAATTGTTCATGCGTACAGAAAGCGGGAGCGAGACCAGATGCACGGATACGCGAAGTGGGAGCGGAACAGACTGAACGGGTATGCGATAGAGGTCGAAAATCACAAAGAGTCACGCTCCCGCAAAACGTGTGCGTGCCTCTTTGTTCAACTCTCCTCCTCATATATATCATATATATGGCACCGTCTAGCCATATTCGTCCCCAAGAAAGACCCCTCTCGAGCCATCTAATCCAAACTCCGACCGTATCATCATCTTCCTCGTGCTCAAGTCAGTTGAACTTGATTATAGAATCGTCTAAAATCATACCCGAACGGTATCGAATCACCTCCGAACTTGTCCATGTTATGCACAAAAATCAGTGAACTTCTCCAGAAAGACCTCTCATATATATGGCACCGTCTAGCCATGTTCGTCCCCAAGAAAGACCCCTCTCGAGCCATCTAATCCAAACTCCGACCGTACCATAATCTTCCTCGTGCTCAAGTCAGTTGAACTTGACTCCAGAATCGTCTGGAACCATACCCGAACGGTATCGAATCACCTCCGAACTTGTCCATGTTATGCACAAAAATCAGTGAACCTTACCACTTTGAAGCACTTTTCTAAGTTATGTGGAACATACCAGCCGCTGCGACCTATCCTCGGAGAAACTTTGCAGCTCCACAAACCCAACGACACTAGCCTTGCTCTATGTGGTTGCTCTTCGAGCCGCCAACGAGCCACTCATATTAGTCAATATATTAGTCAATTAATAAAAATAAGAAGAGCTCAAAAAAAATAAAAAAATGTCACGCATCCGCAAAGCGGGTGCGGGACATTATTTACTTAACCCATAAAATGTCACGCTCCCGCTTTGCGGTTGCGTGACATTAAAAAATCGGATACCCTAAATCATTTGTTCGCTCCTGTTTTTCATATGCGTGGATTCAGTCTCGCACCCGCTTTTCGTAAGCGTGAGTCTTTTGAGCGTAAAGAGAAGAAAATTTGAACGTATCTAGCGATCGCGTTTATTTACTACCTTTAGATGGTCCAGATTTTTAGATTGGAAACCCCCCCCCCCCCAAAAAAGGCCAAAACTATTATGCGCCGGTCCAATCACTAGATACACGCGCCCATTTGAACCAAAAACGTGTTTAATCAATCAAGTTTTTAAAATTCAAAATAATCAAGCATTGGAAAGTGAAGCAAATCATAACAATCAATTGTCTCTAAAAAAATATCGTCTGATTTCATAGAAGAGAAGAAGAAGATCGAAGTGGCGAAATCTATCATGGAAAAAATCATTGCAAAGTTCATCAAATAACAACAATGGCGAACTAGAAATCAACCGAAAAACAAGTTAAAGGTATATACACTTCTCTAAAAACTATTGTAAACAACAATGATTAAAAATCTTAGGTTTTAATGTTTAGGTTTTGTTTTGCAAAAAACAAGTTTAGACTACTAAACACAATACTATTATTTGATGAATGCGTGTCTAAAACATTCAAATGCATTATTAAAAATGATATAGTACATATTTGATGTTATAGGAGCATAAAAAAAGAAGTATAGGTGCATCGATTTTGAAGTTTTGTCTTTAGACAATCGAAAATCTTCTGCTAAGTCATTTTGTACAAGAGAAACAGTTTATATATGTTAATGTCCATGATTACGCATGTTTGTTAGTAAAAAAATACATTTGTTCAATATATTGATGTTCCTAAGACCTCAAACCACACAATTTTGGTTGTCTACTTGCAGGAAAAAAAATATTAGTGCATTGTGAACATCCATGAATAAAAAACCTTAAATTTGAGGATGCATGTGCTTAATTAGCTTCAAAGCAAGAAAAGTCACATGCCAAAAACTTCTCTCTAAAACCCCCAAATTCATCACCTTAGGGGTAACCCCCCACCATCAACACCAAGGACAAGCCACCATCATAACCATCCTCCTTAACCCACTCAACCACCATCATAATCATCCTCATCAACCCATCATAATCAGCCTCATCTTTTCCAGTCTATGTTCACTTTTGGTGTGTACTACATTTCAACCCAACATGTCCTCACTGTTTTGTTCATAAACAAGGTATAATTCACTATCTCAAAATCTCAGTGGCAGACTCAAACTAACACCAAGAGAAACCCCCATCAATAGGGAAATACCCAATTAACTACCAACATCAAGGAGAACCCTACGTATAGACTCTATAGATAAACTTTCTACCATCAACTAACACCCAAGGGAAACCCTCGACACCACTTGTAAAACTAAACAAAAAGAAAAATATTAAACTAGTTGTTTTTCACTATCTTTGCTCGGCTTTGTTCTTCCCTATGGGAAAAAATGCAAATATAAACAACGTTTTCAGTACGCTTTGATAAGGAAAGAATATTTGAAACAACTTGCTGACAAGCTTCAGCGAAATGAATAATAATAATAAAAAGGAATAGAAAACTTACTACTTGATAAACTGGGGATGGGCCCACTTCTAAAAAGACCTTCCCCTAACGCACCATCACCTTAGTTGACCACTTCTCTCTAATCTCTAAAAAAAAAAAGATGCTTGTTGTTCAAGACCAAAAAAAACAAAGGAATTTACTTGTTGGAAGAAAAAAAAACTATAAAACAAAAAAGAGCGGAAACACAACTTTAAAAAATTAAAACAAACAAGTACCCCATGTTTGCTATTCTAGCCAACCAACCCCATATCAACAATACTTGTCATTTCAGACACTTTTTTTTCTTGCATGAAGCTGTGTTCGAATTTGTTGGTTTGAGATGTTGTTCCGGATGCGATTATGGTCATGGTTGTATGGCTTGGATTATCTTCTTGAGATGAAACTCTTACAAGAGTTATATACTTACATCGCACTTCCAGAAGAATGATTGTTCTCTGCTCCCCGACGACACAACACCTTTGTTGGCCTTAGTGCAACACGTGTTCATGTCTTTCTCTCTCAATTCTCGATGTTCTAAGCTTCTTGGCTGGTTTGTTTGTTTCTTATTTGACTTGATTATGTTGTTTTTAATTTCCTTTTCATGATGCTTTGTCCGTCTGTTGAGTATTTCTCGGCCTCTCGATCTACCAAGTGTGTCTGGTACATCGAGTTTCTTTCCTTATATTAAAAAAAAAAGGATGCATGTGCTTTAAAAAACATAATCTCTGTATATTGATGTTAACCTTTTGTCTTTACACTAAAACAAATGTGTGCATGAATAAATGTGTGTTTGGCTAATTCACTATGTGTGCATAAACATGGATGTATGTGCGCATATATAATTAATTATGTGTTCATAAAAATGGTCTATTTGTGCATAAAACAAAAACTAATGTGTGTGCTTAGCTAATTCACTATGTGTGCATAAACATGAAAGTGTATGTGCATATATAATTGATTATGTGTGATTCAATTGTTGCAAAAAACTTACATTATATTTATTCACTTCATATGTCATAGATGAGAAAGTTTCAACATCTAGGAAAAAGGCTACTACAAAAAATTAAAGTAAAAGAACAGACAATGATAACATTCCTAGAGTAATATATTTCAAAGATGCCACAATGACAATTGAGGATGACATCAAACAAACTGCATGTAGAGGTGTAATATATGTAACAAATTTTGTTTTTTTTGTTTCATGCACATACAAAACAACCAATACTAATGTTTTTAAATATACAAAACAGAAATCAGGAGTAAAAAGCTACAGGACATTGTGGCCCCACAAAAATAACCAAAAACTCAAATAGCTACAGAGCAACAACCAATCGCCGATGTGGCTCCAGAGCAACAACCGAAGACACATATAGCTCCCATAACTAAACCAGGTAATGTGAGCAATCTTTATAGATATGTGGTTGGTTTATAAGTGAATGCATATTCTATTCAGTTTGTGTATATCTTTTGAACTACAAGTACAAAATGTATAATTTGCCTAAAATGCTCTGCATACATGACGTGCATGAATTTTCTATATTGTGTGCATGTGTTTTGTTGATTGTGTGCGTGAATAATTGTAAATGAGTTATTAAATTTGTACCTGAATGTGAAGCTATCAATCATTTTAATTGCAAAAGTGCACTCAAATATTTAACTATACTACTAATATTACATGTTTATGCAACTACAGTAATTGGGAGAAGAAAGACACTCGCAAGAAAGTGTGTATCACTTGGACTGAGGCCTAGAATTCAGTTGGAGCCTTTAAAGAAAACCCCTAGGTTGACTATGGAAAGAAAAGGAAAGCGGATTATGAATGGAGGTGATGAACAACCGTTGAAAGCACAACTCAAAAACAAAAACAAAGGGAAAGGGATACGAATAAGAGATCCCCAAGAAAAAAAAGGAAGTAGAAGTTGTGCACAAGAATGGCAACATACAAGAAGTCAAAGTAGAAAAGAGGAAAGCAACAATAATATACAAGGGCAAAGGAAAGACAAGTATGAAGGATATGACGGCTATAAACAAGAGGTTAAACACTAGGAGTACACCAAGTTTGGTTGTAGAAACAATACAACCGATGACAAGGGAGCAGAAGATTGCTCTTGAAGAAATCGACTTTGGAAGCGTACTGAAATGAAAGATTACTGACCTTTCTGGACGACTTTGCTATTGGATTCTCAACAGTTTTGACCCATTTTCTTGCACTTTAAAGCTCAAAGATGGAGCAAAGGAGATCAAGATAACATCCCACGATGCGCACTAGTACCTGGGGTTGCCTTGTGGTCCCATCAAAATCAATACTGCCAGGAGTACGTCTGATGAAAACATGCTTGATGGATTCAAGATTCAATTTGGGGTAGGTCATAGATACTAAAACAAATGAGATAAGGCTTAAGGACATCTCCAAAATCAAGCCTACAGATGTGAGTGACAACATGGTACCGTGTAGAGGCGCAATAGACTGGTTCAAGAGGAACTTCGTTATACTATTCTACCCTTGTATTGTTGAGAGCAATCAAAACGGAAACACCAATGCCATGATCCTTGATGTCCTCCAAGTAGGGATGTTCATGTAGGGATTTAGATGCTTAAAGCGGAATTTCAGGAAAACGCTTCTCCTAACATCTAACCGAGGATCTCATGCATAAACTAAATAGATCATAGATAAGAAGAATCTATTACCTCTTGATGCGTGTTTGAATCTTCCTGTAATGGGGAGATTAGAGCCCCAAGTGTGACTCCTCTAATTAGTTCACACGAGTCTGGAATCTGGTTCGCATCCGGTGTCATCTGCTAGGACGAACGAACGAAGAACAAGGATGCTTTTCTTTTTGGGTGTGTTCGGCCGTACAAGACTTGGAGGAGGAGGATTGTTCTGTGTATGTATTTCTTAGGAAAGCATCACTTATATAATATCATATATATTATATTTAGTTATGGATACAATATCTTTATATTATTTCCATATATCTTCTAATAAGATACCTCCTTATCAAATAATTATTAATGATAACTTTTATCCATTAATAATAAAATCCAATCTCTCAATTAAAGCCAATGGGCCGAAATCCATGTCCCACATGGGCTTCCGGTTCGGTTTGATCCAGCCCGATAACTCTATGTGTGTGACCTCATAGGACCCGGTTATTATAGCCATGGGCCTAACCCAATTAAGCCCATTGATTGTAGTTGGCTTCTAGCAAAGCACTACGATCCCTAAAATTCCCGGATTGTAAATCTCCATTAGTTGTCCTATTCCATGTTCGGTAATTACACCTTTGATTAAAGGACACAATTCCTTCAATCTCCCACTTGTCCTTAAAACAAGTGTGCAATGTTAAATCCCTTTGTCTCTTAGTGTCTTATTTGATGATATGATGACATTCATATCTCTTATCAAATGTGTTCCTTGAACTCCTGAGTTTGAACTGTCAAATAACGAATGATTACAGATAATCCATCCGAGCATGGCCATGCATTTTTCAGTTCTCGCTCTTCAAGTGGCCGAGACACCATTCTTGTCCATGTATCATAGTATACATGAAGAAGGAATACTTCTCCAGTCTTGTATGACTATAGCTCCCACTCAACTTTTGGCAATCCCAATCACTGCTTTTATAACTGTCTGTTACGGTCAGTATTTGACAGCGTCAAAGACATACCAATTATCAAGAGAAACCATATCATACTCATGTATGAGGAATCTACCAATCATGGTTTAACTTAAAACTCTTCAATCCCTTTTGGAGAGTCTTAAGGTGGGTCAGTCCTATATGTATCATCCATACACATCTATGTAAATGACTAGACATCTCTATGTCCCTATAACACATGAAACCCGGTGTTATCAATCAATCTCACAATATGGTCTTTTGATTAAGTCATTTGTATCCAAGTTAACGACTTAGACCATGGACTTCTAACAATTTTATAATTTTAGTTCACTTAATGGGGTCTCATTCACCAAAACAGTTTTGATGAGCCCATTTGATAATTATTAAATTGTTTGGATACTTTATCTAATCCCAAGCAATGATTAAATAATAATATGAAACTCATATATAAATCAAGCATAAATGTATGTGATAACAATAGACAAGGTTTATCATAAAACAAACAATGTGTCTCAAAAAAACTCTCTAATGTGCTTGAGCCCCTTGGTCCGAGTGTGACTGTCATGCTTGGGCCTAGGCATAGGCTTGGTCAAAGGATCTGCAATGTTGTCGTCTGTTTGCACTTTGCACATCCTCACATCTCCTCTATCAACATAGTGTCGGATCAAGTGATACTTCCGCAGAACGTATATGGACTTAGAGCTAGAGCTAGGTTCCTTGGCTTGAGCAATGGCTCCATTGTTGTCACAATAAACGTCAATAGCTCTAGAAGAGCTAGGAACAACACCGAGCTCAGCTATGAACTGCCTAATCCAGACAGCCTCCTTAGCTGCTTCACTAGCAGCAATGTACTCTACCTCCGTTGTAGAATCTGCTATTGTCCCTTGCTTCGAGCTCTTCCAGCTGACGGCTCCTCCATTCAGAATGAAGATGTATCCAGACTGAGATTCAAAATCATCTATGTCTGTCTGAAAACTCGCATTAGTATAGCCCTTGACGACCGGCTCGTCATCACCTCCAAATATCAAGAGATCATCCCTAGTCCTTCGTAAGTACTTCAGGATGTTCTTGGCTGCACACCAATGTGCATCACCCGGGTTTGATTGGTACCTGCTACACATACTCAAAGCATATGCAACATCTGGGCGAGTACAAGTCATTGCATACATGATGGATCCTATGGCTGAGGCATAGGGAATCCTGCTCATCCTCTCAGTTTCACCAGGTGTCTTAGGACATTGGCTCTTGTTGAGATATAAGTCATGCTGCATAGGCAGAAACCCTTTCTTAGAGTTCATCATATTGAATCTATCAAGGACCTTATCTACATAAGTTCCCTGACTCAGACCAATAACTCTCTTAGATCTATCTCTATAGATCTTAATGCCTAGTATGTACTCAGCCTCTCCCAAGTCCTTCATTGAGAAATACTTCTTAAGTCACTCCTTAACCGTCTCCAGCATAGGAATGTCATTCCCAATGAGTAATATGTCATCCACATATAGAACTAGGAAGGCCACTTTGCTCCCACTAAACTTCTTGTAGACACAGGGCTCTTCTTCGCATCTGATAAAGTCAAACTTTTTGACCACTTCATCAAAACGAAGATTCCAACTCTTGGATGCTTGCTTAAGTCCATAGATGGAATTCTTAAGCTTGCATATTCTCCTAGGATTTTTTGGATCCTCAAAACCTTCTGGTTGCATCATGTATACATCCTCTTCTAAATATCCATTTAGAAAAGCGGTCTTGACATCCATTTGCCAAATCTCATAATCATAATAAGCGGCAATCGCTAGGAGTATCCTAATGGATCTGTTCATAACGATCGGTGCGAACGCTTCATCATAGTCAGTACCATGAACCTGTCTAAATCCTTTGGCAACTAGTCTTGCCTTATAGACAGAAACGTTTCCATCCTTGTCTGTCTTGATCTTAAAGACCCATTTGTATCCAATGGGTTTTACCCCATCAGGCAAATCTATCAAGTCCCAGACTTGATTCTCAGACATGGAGTCCATTTCGGATTTCATGGCTACCAGCCATTTCTCAGAGTCGGGGTCCGCCATTGCTTGCTTATAGGTCGCAGACTCGCCGTTCTCTAAAAGTAGAACGCCAATGCTAGCAGTCAAGACGTAATCCTCATATCGTCTAGGCTGCTGCCTTGGCCTGTTTGATCTCCAAAGTGGTCCAACAATAGGAGAGACTTCAGCAGAAGGGTTGACCACATCAGTATGCGGGACCTCAAGTGCTTCATCTACTTGAGGAATTGCATCTTGAATCTGGGCGGTTTCCCTTTGAGAAGGTACGGCTCCAAAGTCAAGTTCCTCAGTGACATCGTCTATGTCCTCGTGTTGTTGGGTTTGTTGCTCAGCTTGAATCTCATCAAGATCAAGCTGAACATTTCTCCCACTTGGCTTCTTGGAAAAGAAATCCTTTTTCCAAAAAGACACTATCCCGAGCAACAAACACTTTGTTCTCAACGGGATTGTAGAAATAATACCCCCTTGTTTCCTTGGGGTAACCTATAAAGAAGCATTTGTCTGATTTGGGTGCTAGCTTATCAGATAGTAAACGCTTTACATAAGCCTCGCATCCCCAGACCTTCAGAAATGATAAGCTAGGAACTTTTCCATACCATATCTCATGTGGTGTTTTGTCAACTGATCGTGACGGAGTCTTATTTAGTGTGAACGCAGCAGTGGTGAGGGCATATCCCCAAAAGGATGTAGGAAGATCAGCAAAGCTCATCATTGAGCGGACCATGTCTAACAATGTCTTGTTTCTCCTCTCAGATATGCCATTCAGCTGTGGCATGCCTGGTGGAGTCAACTGTGTCAAAATGCCACAACTTCTCAAGTGATGATCGAATTCTTGGCTCAGATATTCGCCCCCTCGATCTGATTGGAGTGCCTTTATCTTCTTGTCAGTCTGTGTCTCAACTTCATTTTGGAATTCTTTGAACTTTTCAAAGGACTCAGATTTATGCTTCGTTAAGTAGATATACCTATATCTACTAAAATCATTAGTAAATGTAATGAAGTATCGATAGCATCTCCTAGCTTATGTGCTCATAGGTCCACACACATCGGTATGTATGAGAGCTAAGAGCTCAGTAGTCCTCTCACTTGTACTAGTGAAAGGTGACCTTGTCATCTTGCCCATCAGACATGACTCACATGTTTCAAATAATTCTAAATCAAATGACTTTAGGCTACCAACTGTTTGGAGTTCCTTCATGCGTTTGATGCTAATGTGACCCAAGCGACAATGCCATAGATTGGCTTCACTTATATCATTCGACTTTTGCCTCTTTGTATCAACGTTATAAATTTCAGATTTGAGATCCAGTATGTATAGTCCACCACTACTCATATGGGCTCGAGCATAGAAAATGTCATTCTTATAAATGGAAAAACAATCCTTAATGACAAAATCATAACCCTCAAGGTTCAAAACTGAAATTAAAATCAAATTCTTAGTAATAGAAGGAACAAAATAACAATTATAAAGTTATAAAACTAAGCCATAAGGTAGAGGTAGACTATAATCTCCAATGGCAAGTGCAGCAACCCTTGCTCCATTTCCAACGCGCAGATCTATCTCACCCTTTCTGCAACCGTCTCCTATTTCTTAGTCCTTGAACATTCGAAATAATGTGAGAACCACATCCGAAATCTAATATCCAAGAATGAGACTTGGTTGATAAGATTTCAGTAACGTAAATACCTGAAGTGGAGACTGTTCCCCTCTTCTTTTCTTCTAGGTATTTGTGACGTGCCTTATCCTCATCAGATGAGGTGGCAGTCAGCTCTGGGATGGGGTTTTCAAGGACAGCATCTTGTCCCTCAGAGCTGAGACTGATTCTCATATGTCTTTCCCAATCAAGGAAATTTGTGTCGTTCAACTTGTTTTTCTCAACAATTGAGCGGAGAGTGAATTTGAGGTGTTCAGAAGACATAGTAACTACAAAAACGGAATAAAACATGCAGATAAATTATGCTTGACATGCAAGAACTTAAAATTTAGACAAGCTATAAACAGTAAGTTATTGCACATTCTACTCAATTAAATTGTCCCTTGTGAGTAAAATGATTCCAAGATCCTATCTTAGATGAAACTCGAGCGTACTAAGGCACTTCCCCAAGTCTCATGTAATCAAGGTAAGTAAACTCTTACTAATTATAACACCTTATAACTCTTGGTTGATGGCCACATCTTATGTAAGACTTATCCTTATGCCTCAAGATCCAAAACTGAGCCTTTTGGTCTCTTGTTGAGTATAACCATATCAAGGCAGCATGCCCCTATTAGACATACCCGCACTATCCCAAGTTCAAGGAAGGACACCTCGCTAGGGCGAAAACTATCCAACGAAATCCAAGGGCCTCATGGTTATGACATGGAAAGGCATTACCTCAATATTCTTTTAAGGGACTTAAGCATGCAATGGTTGTCTATCTATAAGTGAACTAAATTATATAAACAGACAAGCAAGCATGTAAAGTGGAAAATAGTAAAGCATTCAAGTAATGCAATAATAAACAATTAAATTTGTGATCCTAGTATGGCCCCTAAAGAGATCTAATCTTCAATAGTCTTGACCTTCTTGGATCACCATCCTTCAGTCTTCATAGGATCTTCTTCTTCTTGTCTTACATATAATTGAAATAAACTCTCTTGCAGAAATTTAAATTACAAAAATACATAATGATACGCAGATCGTGTACAAGAAAAACATAACGATACGCAGATCATATTTATCTATCCTAATGTGGGCCATACTAGTCACCGCATGCAATAATATCATAATATTAAATATACATGCAATAATAACATATAAAATTTCATCTAAATGAAACATGCTATTAATCCAAAATAAAAGCATAAACAATTAATCACATTAACTATTTAATATATAAACTGATTTCTTATTATTTTAATTCAATTAAATTGTGTATGGAATTAATATCTTATATTAATCATTAATTTTCTAAAATATGATGAATCTAATATTCCAAGATAATATTTAATTATGGTAACTCAAAATTTTACCAAATAAGATATCAAAATATCTTAAAAAAATAATTAAATCTTTATTTACCAAATAAAATATCAAATATCTTATTGATTAAAATAAATCTAATTTATTAAGATAGAATATCAAATATCTTATCTTGTTTTGGTAAATAATATCTTTTAAGGGTAATTTCTATCCAATTAGGAATTTTCCCCAAAATACAAAACCCTAATAACCATCAGCCGCGACTCGCAGCCGCGACCCCGGGTCCAAAACCGCGATCGCGTTTTTTTTTTTGCTATAGCCACCAATAGCCGCGATCGTGGTTTTGCTCTAGTCAGTAGCCACAGTAATGAAACCGCGGTCGCGGTTTTTGGACCGCGATCGCGGTTTTTGGACCGTGATCGCGGTTTTTGGACCGCGATCGCGGTTTGCCCTCTACTTCTGAATCTGTATTCGAAGTCAGTCACCGCAGCACCACATAGTAAAACCGGGGTCGCGGTTTTTGGACCGCGATCGCGGTTTTGCCCTCTGGCCGCCAAGATGGTCCCGAACCATCTACACCGCGTAATTCCGGTGTTTCTCCCACTTAAAAATTATAACGTTTACAACTCTTTGGTAGGAAAACTTATGGTAATGGTTTTTCATAAAATTCAGGCTTTTTGATTCATAATTTAAGCATGAAAAATCAGATTTTACATGTTCGTTCATAATCTATACAACAAATTTGCATAAACTAATCAAAAGAATCAACTCTAGGGAAAAATAGCATGAAAATTTCAAAAAATCAGCAACTATACCCACGTGAATAGACACGAATTTTAGCCTTCAAAAATCAAATTTTTACGTTTTAATCATGCAAATTAATCCATACAATCAATCTCTACATAATTGAATCAAAATAATCATCACCATGCATCAAAATTAAAGACTTTAAATTTGATCTAATCAATTTATGCAAGAGGAAACTGATACCACTGTAGAGATTTAGATGCTTAAAGCGGAATTTCAGAAAAACGTTTCTCCTAACATCTAACCGAGGATCTCATGCATAAACTAAATAGATCATAAATAAGAATAATCTATTACCTCTTGATGCGTATTTGAATCTTCCTGGAATGGGGAGATTAGAGCCCCAAGTGTGACTCCTCTAATTAGTCCACATGAGTCTGGAATCTGGATCGCATCCGGTGTCGTCTGCTAGGACGAACGAACGAAGAACAAGGATGATTCTCTTTTTGGGGGTGTTCGGCCGTACAAGACTTGGAGGAGGATTGTTCTGTGTATGTATTTCTTAGGAAAGCATCACTTATATAATATCATATATATTATATTTAGTTATGGATACACTATCTTTATATTATTTCCATATATCTTCTAATAAGATACCTCCTGATCAAGTAATTATTAATGATAACTTTTATCTATTAATAATAAAAGTCAATCTCCCAATTAAAGCCAATGGGCCGAAATCCATGTCCCACATGGGCTTCCGGCTCGGTTTGATCCAGTCTGATAACTCTATGTGTGTGACCTTATAGTACCCGGTTATTATAGCCATGGGTCTAACCCAATTAAGCCCATTGATCGTAGTTGGCTTCTAGCAAAGCACTAAGATCCCTAAAATTCCCGAATTGTAAATCTCCATTAGTTGTCCTATTCCATGTTCGGTAATTGCACCTTTGATTAAAGTACACAATTCCTTCAGTTCATCGGGCCAAAACCGAACAAAACCGAACCGAAACCAAATTCTGTGGACCAAAAACCGAACCGAACATACTCGGTTCGGTTCGGTTTTGGCCCGAAATAACCGAATATTTTGAAATTATGTTGATTTAGGTTATTGAAGTAGGTTTTAGTGCACAAAACCGAATTAGACCGAACCGAACTTGGACCAAACTAGACCGAACCGAACCGAACTTGGACCGAACTAGACCGAACCGAACCGAACTAGACCGAATCGAATAAGGTTGGACTAATTTATCTAGAAATCTAGATTTTTTTAATTATTTTAAAAAATAATCGGTTTTGACCGAACCGAACCGAATATTATTTTTATAAGAACCGAAAACCGGTTCGATCAGTTCGGTTCGGTTCTGTCTAAAAAAACGAAAAACCGAACCCGATGAACACCCCTACCTCCAAGACACAACAAAAATAAAGGAGTATGATTGGTGTGAGTATGTGATCAGGAAATTGTATGAGCAAGCAGATACAACACAATGATGGCTACTTTAAAGGACCAATATTATTACTACTGGTATGACGGTTTGATTTGTTATCTTTGTGTTCGTTTATATTTTCATATAAGTAGACATACATATATACACTTCGATGTTCTTATTTTAACAAATTATCTAATTGCATGTGCAAACACCAACCTTATAAAATGTACATGCATTTACCTTTATGTGTCCATTCGTAATTGCTTGAATGTTGATATAATAGACACAGCATGTGCATTTGTGCATGGTGTTTTTTCCTCTTAGATAATCATGCAATTTACAACTTGGATGTGCATCTCTTACTTTTCTAATTGTGCATGCATTTACCACTTAGTGTGCATGCTATTACCACTTAGTGTTTATGCATTTACCATATAGTGTGCATATTAATATACCTATATATGTGTTCGTATGACTGCAAACTACATGTGCATCTAATTAGACAAAAGCATTCATATCTATGTGTACATTTTTTAACCTTCCTGCATATCCATTCTTCTTAACTACATTTTTCAGAAAACTAATCTATTATGTGCAATTATTTTGACAGATGATATACGTTGATCGTGTCATCATCAGAAATGCTGAAACTCCAAGGGCGTTCTCCATAGTAAACAAGTGGGACTCGAAAATGCTAAGAGCAAGAGAAGTTGATGAGCTCAATTAAACATTGTGTGATACTTTTGCTATAAATTTGTGCATGATTTATTTATCAGATGTTATTACAGAGACAACATCAACTTCATGTATATAAATAGAGGGCACAACAACACTACGTGCATCGACAAAAGACGAATGGGCCCTAACACACCATCAAGCAACACGAGATTAGTCAACATAACATCAGGCGAAAGAGGTTGGCTACTTATCGAATGAGAAGTACTTACTGATTTTGGAGCATAGATCCATCTTCTTCTTGCAAAAGGTGACATGCACTCTCCTACTAGAAGTGGGTTGACTACCATGACTTGACATTGAAAGTAATGAGGTTTCTACAAATCTCTTTGATTCAATTAAACCATGTGCCAACTTTAGATTCTTAGATGGTGACTTAACATATCCAATGACCAATTTAATCAGCTTCTTATCATGAAGTACGATAAACATCTTCACAACATCATTTTCGCTTTCCAACTAAAATTTTTAAGAACTATGTGCATACCATAGAGTTGGATGTTCGGGAATGAACATAATAATTTATTCAGCCCCTTCTATTAAATTACCAAATATGTCCAAAACATTGCACATATTGGGATCATCCACCACTATATCCAAATATTCTTGGTGAATGTACCACAACCTCAGTATCTTGTCTTCCATTCTACAACAGAGAAACAAGTATCAATATCTATGTATCATTAGTATCATAAATTCCTTGAACAAAATAGACTGCAAAATTAATCACTTGTAAAATCTTGCAAATTAGGGATTTTGCAAGTGATTGTTCCAACATAGTTTGTTATTCTTAGGTTTGGTATGAAAGGACAATGGCCATTTAGCAATATATGGTTCCATCGAGTTTAGATATTAGAGATGTAATGCATTTGCAGTTATGGAAATTGTGATTGGAAGTTCTCGATCTTAGGCTCCTTCATAAGCAAATATGAGCTTCTAGCTAGTTTTTTTTTTAAAACTATGGTCAAACTTAACAGAGATAGAGTTAAACAAATAATGGTTAGGAAAGTTAAATTAACTACTTTTATCTTGTAATACTGGTGTGTTGTAGTAATACATATCAATGCAAATATATGTGCAAAGATCGAGTTGTATTAAAGTGTCAAATGTCATCCTATGTCAAATGAATGAGTATAGTTGAACAAATAGAGAAACCAATACTTTGATTTTGATCAAAATGATAAGTAGAGAAGTACTTTATTCTGCAAAAGAGTATATGGTTATAATGCAAGTGTTGGTGGGGTAACGTTTATGTTAGGAGAAGCATGCAGGAAAGTGTTGTGAATGAGGGGTTTACCAACTTGCAAAAAGAAACATCTCATTTGAAGAACTATCCATTTTTTGCATCCACATATTTCTGTATACACATTCATGCTTGTTATTGAATGAAAATTCATTCATCAAATGTATTGCTCAAATGTATTGTTTTAAATGGGTTGCTTATCTCGCGTACCTTACCCTCACGTATTGCTTAGCCTTAGGCTCACACTTCAGCAGTATTGCTTTCACTTATTGCGAGTGTGGCTTATACAATATTGCTCTCGAAGTTATTGCTTGTCGTGCCTTTGATCATAAATAGATAGAGTTTTTGAGCACATACTTGAGGCGTAATCATATCAAGGATAGTACTTGTGAAGCCTAACTATGTTCAAGGAGTTTGGAACTATGTTGCCCGCGTGATCTTTGAGGCGATAAACCCCTGGCGCGACTTCGCAGATGACGATGAATGGTCCTTTCCACCTAGGGTCTAGCAGTTTCCGCCTTCGGTCTTTCTTAGCACGGGATCACCCTTCACAAAGCTCCGAGGCCTCACCCTTTTGTTGTAATATGCCGCGATGCGCCGCTTGTACTCGCTTTCGCGTATTTCGGCCATTTCTCGTGTCTCCTCTTTGAGCTGTAACTCGAGTTGTAGCTTCTCGGAGTTCTCTTCCTCATCATAATGCATGAGTCTTTCGCTCGGGAAGAGATGTTCAACTGGGACCACCGTCTCCACCCCATATGTCAGCGCGAACGTGGTCTCCCTTGTGCCTCTTTTAGAGGTTGTTCGGTTAGCCCAGAGTACAAGAGGAAGAACTTCGGCCCATCAGCCATGTGCTCGCGTGAGTCTTCTCTTAAGATCGTAGAGGATTCTCTGGTTCACGCTTTCAACTTGGCCGTTGCAGCGAGGATGAGATACTGACGCGAAGCAAAGCCGGATATCAAGGCCTTCGTAAAAGTTGGTCAATTTATCCGTGTTGAACTGAGGTCCGCGGTCAGTCACGATGTCTTGGGGTAGACCAAACCGACAGATGATGTTCTGCCATATGAATTTCTTTAATTGTTCCACAGTCGTGGTGGCCAACGGGACGGCTTCGATCCATTTGGTGAAATAGTCAATGTACATATACAATTGCATAGATCTTCATCAATTTTATACTATTTGTGCATTAAACACGGTCTCTAAAAGTGCAAGAATTTATTACAATTTTTTCAGGACAAGATGACAACAGATATTGCGACTGAGGTAAAAATAAAGATAGAACTTATTGTTCAGATATACTTGCATATATGTTCATAAATTTAATAATATATGTGCATTAAGCATGGTCTCTAAAACTACAAGAATTTATTTATGTTTTTCAATGACAACAAGGAAGAAATGATAACAGATCTTGCAGCCGATACAAGGGAAGAAGTGACAACAAAAGAGATAGTCATGAAAATGGCTCGGAACCGGAACCGGAACCGGCCTCCGTCCGGCTCCGGTTTTGGTTCTAGCACGTTTCAACATTGAATTTATTCACTAATGAGCATAAATACGTCGTGTATTTTTTGGGCAACGAAAATATTATTGACGATATTGCATCTGATGGAAAGGATGAAGACATGCCTACAAAGGTATACAATAGAAGAAACCAATACTCCATTTAAAAGAATCACTATTTTCTGCACATATTTCATTTGAAGCATGTAGTATTACATTTGACAAGAATTCGAAAAACTACTGTTGAATGTGTGGGACTTTTGGAGGAGTTTTTTTTTAAAAGAAATTATGTGATGAATTTGTGGGATATATTTAGAATTGTTATGTGGTTTGTGAACATTGTGTGGTACTTTTGCTATAAATTTGTGCGTGCTTTATTTATTAGATGTTATTACAGAGACAACATCAATTTCAGGTGTATAAATAGAGGGCACAACAACACTACGTGCATAGCCAAAAGACTAATGGGCCTTAAACATAGGATCAGTCAACACAACATCAGGCGAAACAGCTTGGCTTGATTTTGGAGCATAGATCCATCTTCTTCTTGCAAAGGTGACAGGCACTCTCCTACTAGAAGTGGGTTGACTACCATGACTTGACATTGAAAGTAGTGAGGTTTCTACAAATCTCTTTGATTCAATTAAACCATGTGCCAACTTTAGATTCTTAGATGGTGACTTAACAAATCCAATGACCAATTTAATCAACTTCTTATCATGAAATACGGTGAACATCTTCACAACATCATTGTCGCTTTCCAGCTAAAAATTTTTAGAACTATGTGCGTACCATAGAGTTGGATGTTCGGGAATGAACATAACAATTTTTCCAGCCCCTTCTATTAAATCACCAAATATGTCCAAAACATTGCACATATCAGGATCATCCACCACTATATCCATATATTCTTGGTAAATATACCACAACCTCAATATCTTGTCTTCCATTCTACAACAGAGAAACAAGTATCAATATCTTTGTATCATTAGTATCGTAAGTTCCTTGAACAAAATAGACTGCAAAATTAATCACTTGCAAAATCTTGCAAATTAGGGATTTTGCAAGTGATCGATCCAACATAGTTTGTTATTCTTAGGTCTGATATGAAAGGCCATTGGCCATTAAGCAATATATGGTTCCATCGAGTTTAGATATTAGAGATGTAATGCATTTGCAATTATGGATTTTGTGATTGGAAGTTCTCGATCTTAGTCTTCTTCATAAGCCAATATGAGCTTCTAGCTAGTTTTTTTTAACTATGGTCAAACTTCACGGAGATGGAGTTAAATAAATAATGGTTAGGAAAGTTAATTTAACTACTTTTATCTTGTAATACTAGTGTGTAGGAGTAATACATATCAATGCAAATATATGTGCAAAGATCGAGTTGTATTAACGGGTCAAATGTCATCCTATGTCAAATGAATGAGTATAGTTGAACAAATAGATAAACCAATACTTTGATTTTGATCAAAATGATAAGTAGAGAAGTACTTTATTCTGCAAAAGAGTATATGGTTATAATGCAAGTGTTGGTGGGGTAACGTTTATGTTAGGAGAAGCATGCAGGAAAGTGTTGTGAATGAGGGGTTTACCAACTTGCAAAAAGAAACATCTCATTTGAAGAACTATCCATTTTTGCATCCACATATTTCTGTATACACATTCATGCTTGTTATTGAATGAAAATTCATTCATCAAGATAAACAAAACAGACTTCAACTTAAGAAAATTGATCAAAACATCCATTTCTAATCAACAGATGACACAAGAAAATGGATTTTATCAAAGAACTTCATCCAAGAACATCGGACAGGTTCACTAGAACTTCCACAAGGGATCATGTCAACATTAAAGCATTCCCAAAATCCACAAATTCATAAAAAACCCTAAATTCCTACAATCCTTGAAGCCTCTTAAAACCCTTAATGGAATTAGAGTTACATACCTTAAAATTTGGGAAAGATCTATGAGCCTTTTTTTCGACCTTCGTAACGCTCGAATGAGGCTTGAGAACGTCAGACTAGGAGGAGGAGTCGCCTCGGCCGTCGGCGTTGCCGCCTTGCTCGCCGCTCGAACCACGAGTGACCGCCGCTCGAACTAGTTTGCTCGCGATTATCAGGAAGTGGAGGAGAGTTGAAGAAGAAGACCGTCGAGGAGGAGAGTGTCATTTTGGTTTTTTGGGTTATTTAAAAAAAAAATACAACAAAAACTGTGAATAATTAATGATTTGGGTATTTTGCGAAAAAAATCCAAATCTCAGGGCTCTCACGTGAAATATGCCAAAATTTGGTGTACCCGTAAATTAATCGATACCTCAAGATTACGAGGTGAAAAAACCGTTTTATTTATATTTATTATCTTAATTTGTTTTTAGTGATAACAAATTAACAATAATAAACTAAGCCAATAAGTGTATGACATATTCACCGAATGATATGAAAATTCTTCTTAATATACATCATCACCTCAATAATATATATAGGGTGATGATATTCATATCCATAACTTTTTTTATATTTATGCCCATCATACTAATTCCTATTTAGTATGCATACTAATTTCGAATTCGTATGTGTACTAATTCTGAATTCCTATGCGTACTAATTCCAATTTAGTATGCATACTGAATCATTTTAAATTATTGATGGATTTAATAAATTATTATTTATATAAAATGAGTGCATGTAATATTATTGAATTTTGAATATAGAGATGTTTCGCATGAAGTTTAAGACACTACTGTTAGCAGATTAACAATGGTCAATTGGGATTTTGCCGTTTCGGGTTTACAATTTAAATAAACTTTGGCTAGGGCTGAGTTTAACTGAGTCAGATTTCTTAGGTCGAATATCGTCATTCGTCGGATATGACCGATGGCGGATCCAAGATTACTCGGAAGGGGGGGGGGGGGGGGGGGGAAGTGTGAGTAGTCTAAAGCGCTCTCTTCTATTTGATTTTCTATTTACCGATGTTATTACTAATATTTTGACTCATTAGGATTATTTACAACCAAATGTTTGAAATTATGACCTCTTCGAACGATTCATTTCTCCATAAATAAAATTATTTTAATTAATATCTAATTACTTTAGTCATATAAATCATAAATAAAATTAGACAAGTTTTTTAAATAAAAAATCATAAAAAACTAAATTAAATGTTTCAAAAAAATACAAAATCGGGAAAACATTTTTGAGAAAGAAACGATGTCTAAAGGTCTTTTGAAAAGGTGAAACTATAAAAGCGGTTTTTATAAAAATGTTGTAAATAGTGTTATTTAAAGTGTTGTCAGAGGGGGCGCAACACTTTTTTTTTCAAATAACCTCTGTCCCACCTCTTTTTTTTTTGAACTATACTAGGCTCGGCGGATCCTAGCGGGGGCAGCCGCCCCTTCAAGCCCCCTAGATCCGCCATTGGATATGACAACAAGTTTCTTCGGTCAGATAATCTTAGGACCCGTTTAGATTCCAACAACATGATTTATAACACATCATTTATGTTTTATAAGTGAAACCGTTTGTAAACTTATTTGACTACCCCAAAATAATGCGGTGGAGTAACTAGATCGTAAAACAAACAGATTATAGCAAATTGATAGGATCCTTTGATCAATCTAGAGATCGCTTGGATTCCATCAGGAATGCGGATTCAGAATATCATATATCTCTCAATCAAAGAGAGATTAATAAGGGAAAAGAAAGATCAATTCCTTGGAATCCTTCCTTTCTTCAAAAGAAAGAAAGAGAGATAGGATCAAGCCGGTCCCCGAAATGTCTTTCTGGATATTTCTCAATGTCTCGGCTATTCACGAAAGGTGATCGAGAAGTAGGTGAAAAATCATCGACTTTCGAAAAAAATCAAAGAACTTCTATCCTACAACATCCATTTGTTCTTTTTTCTCTGACAGATGGTCTTCATCTGGGTTCTAATCTTACTAAGAGGTCCACTAGAGATGAGAAATTATTGAATAAAGACCAAGATGTTTCTTATAGGGTTGTTCATCGATCAAGCCAGAATCGAATATATGGGCCAAATAGACCGAACCGAGTATGTTCGATTTGTTCTTCAGTTTGTATGAATAGAATATTCGATTTTCGATTAGGTTTGGTCAAAACCGATAATTTTTTTGAAAAATAAACCTAGATTTGAATCTTTTCTAGGCAAAATAACCTAATTTATTTGGTTCGATCTAATACAATCGGTTCGGTTTAAGAAAAATAACCTCTTTTTTTTCAGTTTGTTCACCTTAGAATCGGATCGAACCTAATCCGAACCAAATTACTTTGGTTTGGTTTTGGTTCACCTAAATTGGATATTCGGTTTTCGATTCGGGTTTATAGGTTCGATTTTCGGCCGATGAACAGCCCTAGTTTCTTTCCCCCTACAGTCGATTCGAAAAATAAATAAATGATTAATATATTAAAGATAATTATGTTTTTACAAAAAACTGTCTCAATTTATCCAATTTCATCATATCGGAGATGTAATGCGGTTCCGAAGGATGAACTAGTTATGGTAAGTTCCAATAAGATTTCATTTTCGAACAAATCCGTTTTTGTATTTATTTCATCCATTCCATAACCGGAAGATGGAGATATACGTTACACAATGATTTTGAATCCAAAGAGAGATTTCAAGAAATGTCATATCTATTCACTCTATCAATAACTGAGTCGGCTCTAGTGTATCATAATGGATTTGTTTTTTATATTGATTCCTAAGGATTGGATAAAAAACAATTATTGAATGAGGTATTCTAACTCGTGATTTAAAAAGTCACGGATTACAAGCTGATTTCTTTATTAAGCTAAAGTTTTATATAAAGTTAAGAGTTTAAGTTCAATTTTATTAAGTTAAAATTTTGATTTTGATTTTATCTTAAGTTAACAGTTTAGTTTTAATTTTATGGTTGATTTACATAAATATCCCAACTTCCAAACTAGTTTGCAGGAATACCACCATTATTCCATATTTGCAAGAATAGGCTAGTTAGGCTGTGGTTGCAAAAAAAATGGAGTAAATTTACTTTTTCATTTAAGACTTTAAAACTCAAAAAGATTTGAAAATTGGGAAAAGAAAAGGTAAAAGAAATGAAAACATGTGCTAATTAAGGGTTTTTACTGACACTTAGGGTCACTAATCCCTTTAATTGTGTAAAACGGGCTTATTCTTGCAAAGGCATCAATTATTTGGGGTATTTTTGGTAATTTTTTTTCTAATTTTATTATGGTACTAACACACATTGACCAATAGTATTGTACATTACAGTGCTTAGTAAAAAGAAAATAAAAATGCTCCTGATAATGCTCTCTTTACCCCCTCACACCTTGAACCCTCAAACCCTAAATTTGGAGCGACCGCCGCTCTCTGATCTCCTCAACCTTACCCTCAATCGCAAATTTCTCTTCAACAATGATCCTCATCAAGCTATTCTCAACTTGCACCAACCTGAATCTCCGGCTACCCGTTCTGTTTGTGCTGCGATGTGCGAGAAATGGCCCAAGATCTACTCGGGTCATCAGGTCCTGTTCAATGAAGGGTTAGGTCGTCTAATCCTGAATCTGAAGGTTGTTTATCACCATTTTCGTCCCACCCTTGGCTTTCCTGGAAGCTTCAGTGCCATGGTGCCCCCGGATTTCATGAAGGGATGAGGCGGCGCTTGGAGATGGAGGTGTGGAGCCAGATCTGACCTTGGTATTGTTGCCCTTGTTGGGGTTGCAGTGACTGAGGTTGTCCATCGCCGTTTGAAGGGGAGGAGTGGTGGAGACTCCTTTTCCCCTTCTTTGGTTACTGGTGGAAGATCTAATGGATGGAATGGTCAAAGAGTGTGCCTCCTCTTTTGCATGTGTGATCTTTCCTTTTCCTTCCTCTACCTTTTTCTCTCCTGCTGTTTGGTTCTTGCGTTTCCTATCTTTTTTATTGCTATTATGTGATATCTTGATACTCTGCTCTATCATCTCTCCCAACCCTTGTTTTCTTTCCTTTCCCTGGTGTTTCCTATGGTTGTTCTTTCTTGTGTGTGTACGTCTTTTGGATCTTTAGTTATCCATTCTAATGGATAATGGGAAGATAACAAAGGAGGTGCTTTGCACTTCTCCTAAAATGTCCGGCTCTTCTACTGGTATGAATAATAATGTTTATGAACCTTCTATTTTTAACACTTATTAGGTAACCCCTCCTATCATGAAATATCCTTCTCATGCAACCTCTACTAAGACTCACAGTCTCCCCATTTTGAACAAACTGGTCTTTGACATAGAGCTATACCTATCAAATCTGTCTGGGCTTAGGAAATTTTTCTTGAACTAAAAGAAGGCTCTTTTCTTGGTTACATCTTTAGTGTTCCCGTGGATGTTTCCAAACTTAGTAGCAAACTGACTTGTGGATGGCGCTTTATGGTGTGCTGGACCTTTTTCTCCTTTAACGACATTTTTATGTGCATGCTGCATTATGCCTTCTCTTCTATTACCCTTATTACCACAACTTTGATAACCTTATCTTTGTCATCACTTTGATATGGGATGCTTTGCTAGAAATGGTGTTGAAATGGTGGAATTTTTAGTACCTTTGCTACTAGACTGATATGTTACTCCATTATCATTTTTCAGCTAAATTTAACTTTGAACATTTGCTTGAGATGCAACAGCATAGGTTATGTATCTGTTTCTTATTACAAATTTACAAATTGTGGCAACATGTTCTTCTTTTGGACTAATGTTATTTGTGTGATATATCATTCTAGAAACTCTAATCTTGAATCACTGATGAATTGTGTATATCAGGTTTCCTTGGATTGCTCTCCAAGAACCTACCTCATGACAGAAAGTGATGAGTCTAAACAGACCAATGAGACCAATGAGTCAGGAACATGTAGAGAACAAGGATATTCCATGAACCTCTATTCTATGAACAAATACATTTGGAGCTATAACTCCACGAACAATCTTCTTCCCTTGTGTTATTTTTTGTTGAGACCTTACCACTTAATCCATATCCAGGACAACTATAATTCTGAACAATCATGTGACCACAAGATCCAAGGAACAAAACACAAGAAGATTCAAGGGCTACACCATCGATTCGAACAACATACTCTATTGAAAACTTACCATTGGAACAACCAAACAATATATTTTATATCTGAGAAAGATGAGATATTTGAACAAAAATGTATGCTGCCTCAGGATAATGAATCCTACTTGTCTCAGTCTTTATCTCGTTTGATCTTTATTGTTGTATCAGTTGATTTCAAGAGAAATGTGAAAACATGTTATGCTGAAAATGAAATTACGCATAATTATGACATTTATATGTCTATTGGTGTAGGTGTTTTGTCACCAACTGGGGTTTTTAGTGTAACAAAACCAGTAATCCTGGTTTGCTTGATGCATGAAATGCAATTGTTTTTGGACATTTGTATTTTCAATTACAATAGGAACCACCTTATTGGAAAATTGCCCAGGTTCTTTGAGCACAAAAAATACATGTGTATGCTTGCAGAACATGGGTATACACATATTACCCAAAACAATGAGTACAACAAAATCCATTATAAAAATTACCATTGCTTTGTTCTTATCAAAACTAAGCATAAAACAAACAACCAGAACGAAACAAAATATACTGACAATAGATTAATTCCCATAATCCATAAATTCCAAAAACTGGGAAATCAAAACAAACAACCAAATAATCTATCATTTGTTGTAAAGGATATATATGCTATGACAAAATATGACACTTGTACCATTATACAGAACAAAGTTTCTATTCTGATAACTTGCAAGATAACAAAAGGATTACATCTTTTTTATATCTTATGCCCACAAAAAAAATAGAAAAGATAACAAGTCCTCTAAATGTCTTAGGATATGAGGCAATAATGCAATTGGTTTTTTATGAAGATCACAACCCGGAATTAGAGTGGAATCGGGAATAAAACTTTTTGGATGGATGTTGAATCCTTCTGCAAAATTGAACGAATACAACTACTTGCACTCTTTGAAACAAGAACAAACAAAAAGCCTAGTGACAAAGTGTGGAAGAAAGTGGGTTTTGATCAATTTTATTGTGTCCCAGCTACGGGCTTTTCAGGTGGTATTTGTGTGATGTGGAAAACCTACCAACTCACAAACGAAATACTCGAAATAGACAAAATTAAAGCAATATTTATTAGCATTAAGTATACAAATTCGTCCACGAACATAAAAATGTTGCTCATCCTAACTTATGCTCCCCCAAATGAATCTGGAAAGAATGTTTTCTGGGATGGTATTATCTCCTTTATTAAAAACAGTTCTCTTCTATGTATTATCATGGGAGACCTGAATGAAATACAAGATCTTTCTGAAAAACTAGGAGGTGTTTCACCACCATTGACAAATTTTGCAAGATTACGACAATTTAAGAATGAATGTGATCTATTGGAGACCCCAATACAAGGAAACAACTACACCTGGCGGAAAAACAAAACAGAAATAGATAACATCTATGAAAAACTGGATAGGGTACTTATTCAACACCAGATCCTTCAATGGTACCCTGATATCTATACCAAACACTTTGCTTTCATTAGCTCGGATCACTATCCCATCTCTATTGAACTTGCATCTACAGTACCTCTGAAAAATCAACCCTTTAAATTTGAAAAAAATTGGATGACTAAAAAGGATTTTAGAAATGTTGTTAAACAAGCTTGGAGAACTAATTATCATGGATCTAGAATGTATAATCTAGTTTCCAAGACAAAATTACTTAAGAAACATGCCAAGATCTGGAATAAAAAGACTTTTGGTAATGTGTTTACACAACTTCAAACCATAGAAAAACAACTTTTTGATATTCAAATTGAGATCTGTATTAATCCTACCAATTATCTCATTAGAAAACAAATAAGACTTATAGAAAAAAAGGAAAAACTTGTTTGTTTCCAAAAGATATTTTGGAATCAAAGAGCTAAAGTTAAACACATTAAATATACTGATACTAATGCCAGCTATTTTCACAAAATAAGCAAGTGGGAGAAGAAATAGAAAAATTATAAAAGAAATTAAAACGCAAGAAGGAACAAGTATCATTGGAGAAGAGAACATTAGAAATGAAATCAGAAATGATTTTATTAAAAGGTTCAGAATATGGACCATGGATTACTTCAAGAAAATCTAGAACTGATTCAATCTGAAATCTCTACAGGGGATAATATAGAATTAACAAGGAACGTATCTAATGAAGAAATTAAGAAGGTTGTTTTTGACATTGGTTCGGATAAATCACCGGGCCCTGATGGTATGACTGCATAATTCTATCAAAAATATTGGGACATTGTAGGTTCATCTGTTATTCAAGCAGTAAAAAGTTTGTTCCTCTCAGGGAAATTGCTTAAACAAATAAATCATACATTTATCTCTTTGATTCCAAAATGTGACAATCCAAATTCTACTAATCACTATAGACCCATAAGCCTATGTTCTATAATTTATAAAATTATATCGAAAATCCTAACAACAAGACTTACAGGAACCATGAAAAAATTAATTCACCCCATGCATGGTACTTTTGTTGCAAATAGAGCCATCCAAGATAATATCTTGATTGCTCATGAAATTTTTCACTCATTCAAATCGAAAAAAGAAACAAAATGATTCATTGCCCTAAAATTAGATATGGAAAAAGCCTATGATAGAATTGAGTGGACTTTCATTATTAAAGTTATGAAAAAATTGGATTTCATGAAAGATTTATCAACTGGGTAAAAGAATGTATTACAACGGTCTCATTTTCGGTGCTAGTCAATAATGGACCCACATAAATATTTCAGAATTTTCGCGTGGTACCCTTGAGTTTTTGCGATTTTCGCGAGATACCCAAAGGTTTGAACTATTTCGCCTGGTACCCCTAAAGTTTTGAATTTTTTTGCCAAATACCCTTGCCGTTAGAAATCTCATGTCAGCCGTTAAAGTTAGAAAAAATAAAAGGCAAAAAAAATAAAAAAATTGGTTCCCCTCCCCCAATTCACTACTCTACGGGTAACTCCACTCCACCTTCTTCTCACCCTCTACTCCATCTTGCTTGCTCCATCTTGTCTTCTTTCGATGGCTTGTCGACGGTAGGCGACGGCTGGTGAAGAGCGCGACCACGGCGGCTGGGTGACGAGCGCGACCACAACGGCTGGAGCTTGGCGAGCGGTGACGAGGTAAGATCCAAACAAGTTTGATTTGGGTTGAATTTTGGGTTGGATTGATATTTGCTGGTGAAATTGAATTTAGGGTTTTCAATTTAAACCTCCAATTTACAGCTTTTGGGATTGAGTGAAATTTGGGGATGAAATTGAATTTAGTTGTTGAGCTTCTTGAACAATATCTGCAGTTCAAACAAGAAGCTGAAAAGGATACCAAGAAAACCAAGTAACAATCCAATTGCCCTTAGTTGTTGCTCCATGAATTTTTGTGGAATTGATGTTTTCCTATTACTTACACTTGCAATATTCCTTCTGTTTTATCTTATTTCAACAGGAAAGAAAAGGATCCTTTGAAGCTAAAGCAGCCCATGTCTGCGTTCTTTTGTGTACAGCAATGAAATGAGAGTTGATTTGCCCGGCGAAGGGAAGACTATATTGGAGGTTTCCAAGATCACTGGGGAGGAGTGGAAGAGTATGACAGAACAACAAAAGAAGCCTTATGAAGATGTTAGTTTTTTAACCCTTCTTTTCAATTAGGAAATGGAGCTGAATGCATATCTCTAACCTTCTTTTTGGCACATTTTGGCAGAGGGCAAAGGAGAACAAGGAGAAGTATCTGCAGGAGATGGAGGAATTGGGCGATGAAGAGAAGAAAATCTGGAACAAGAAGGCAGTTGAAGCAATGGAAGCGTATAAGAAGGAAATGGAAGAATACAACAAGACAGTAGCTGAAGGAAAAAACTAAGCAGAAACTGACATTTTAGCTTTATCTTGAGAGGTCCATGTAACAGTTGGTTTGGTGTTTTTGTTCAAGAGCTTTTGTTGAACGTCTAGGTGGACATGAAGATATTTTAGAAATGAATATTGAAGTTGCATATGTCAACTTCCAAATGACATCTAGAGTCTAGTTTTGCATTAAAATTTCCAAGTGTTGTTTAGACTTCAAAGTGTTGGCACAATTGGAATACTACTAGTCACTTTTGGTGCAAATTCCTTGTTATTTGATTCCAAAATTTAACATCCCAACAATGTGTGTGCTTTTATTTTTTTGTTATTCTCTGATCTTCAAAGATAACAGAGAGAAAGTTATGCTTCTTTTGTTCTCATTGCTTGTTATTTAAGTTGTGAAGTAGAAACTGATGATCATCAATTGTATGGGAATGAAATGATTGATATTAAGGTAAATTTCTTGTGATATTAGTACTTGGATATCCATCAAGGATGTGTTTGGCTAACACAAGAATGCCATTTTCACTATAGGTATAATATGCAGTAAGTACTAGACAATCTAGGAAAACTAGAGTGGTTGGAGTAATGTGAGATGATGACTAAAAAATAGATGAGGTGGCACCTAAGACTACATCAGCAATGCCCCCATCCAAGTATTGTACATTTGCAAATGTGTCCAAATCCGAAGGAGACACGGAGAAGTAGTCTCTCGAATCTGATCCAGAAAAATCTCCACAGAAAGCAGGGGTTTCACTCTTCAAGCAATCCAATGCAGTTGAGTTGAAACTATCCATGTTTTGCACATCAGCTAATTCATCCACAAAGCTTCTGATCATGGCATAATCTTGGTGCCATTCCTCTGGTGAAAGTTGGTCTTGCTATAAATTGGAGGTTTAAATTGAAAACCCTAAATTCAATTTCACCAGCAAATATCAATCCAACCCAAAATTCAACCCAAATCAAACTTGTTTGGATCTTACCTCGTCACCGCTCGCCAAGCTCCAGTCGCCGTGGTCGCGCTCGCCAAGCTCCAGCCGCCGTGGTCGCGCTCGTCACCCAGCCGCCGTGGTCGCGCTCTTCACCAGCCGTCGCCCACCGTCGACAAGCCATCGAAAGAAGACAAGATGGAGCGAGCAAGATGGAGTAGAGGGTGAGAAGAAGGTGGAGTGGAGTTACCGGTAGAGTAGTGAATTTAGGGAGGGGAACTAATTTTTTTATTTGTTTTGCCTTTTATTTTTTCTAACTTTAACGGCTGACATGAGATTTCTAACGGCAAGGGTATTTGACAAAAAAATTCAAAACTTTAGGGGTACCACGCGAAATAGTTCAAACCTTCGGGTATCTCGCGAAAATCGCAACAACTCAAGGGTACCACGCGAAAATTCCGTAAATATTTAAACCAACCAGAGGACTTCGACAGGGTGACTCCCTATATCCTTTTTTGTTTATTCTAGGATCTGAAATCTTCGCCCGAAAACTTCAAAAGGCTTCGGAAAGACCCCGAAAACCACTAGGTCTTCAAATCATTCAACAAGGAACGTGAATTCCTTTCTTGGCATTTGCGGATGATATTGTGACCTATACAAAAGCAAAACATGAACAATGCAAGGAAATAAAGGATATTGTTGATGAGTATTGCAAAATCTCAGGACAAAAAGTAAATTTTCATAAATCTTATTTTTCAAGTCACAAAAAATGTTACCAACCAAAAGAAATTAGCAATCCAATATATTCTCAAAATCACAAATATGATATCTCTTGAAAAATATCTAGGTTGTCCTATCATTAATGGTAGAGTCAACTCAAATACCTTTGTTGATCTTTTAATCAGCACACAACAACAACTATCTAAATGGAAAGTGAATTATCTCTCTCAAGCAGGACGAACAACACTTATAAAAGCTAATCTGGCATCAAGATCAGACTATCTTATGTAAAGCTTTATGCTACCTACACACACATAATGAACTTGACAAATTAAATAGATCTTGTTTTTGGAACAAAGACAGCTCCTATAAATCTCTTACAGGCTGGGAAAAAAATATGTAAACCGACACAACAAGGAGGTCTTGGATTGAGAAAATCAAAGGACATGAATAAAGCTTTACAATTTAAGTTATTATGGAAAATTTAGCCAAATAATTATTGGGTTAAAGTTGTTACCGGAAAATACCTGAAAACAATACATATGTTTCAATACGAGAAAAAAGGAAATTGTTATTGGCAGTGGTCCAAAATGATTGAACTCCTTGATGAATTCAAATCTGGACTAATTTGGCAAGTTGGAAATGGCAGAACAATCAAATTTTGATCTGACAATTGGGTCTCTAAAACCCCCTTGTGTGATATCATTAATACACAATCAATCCTGAATAAGGATGCCTTGGTAGCAGATTTTATTTTGCCAAACAAAACCTGAAACAAGGACTTGATTGAACAATGTTTACCCCATGACTTAGCCAAAAAAATAATTTATGTTCCAATACCTTTGAATAATATTCATGACAGAATGTACTGGGAAGCCAACAAAAATGGATTATTCTCTACAAATTATGCTATGGACTTGATTAACAGAAACAAAAGATATTCTGCCTATGATTCTTCATGGATCTGGAAGATGGATATATATCCCAAAGTTAAAAACTTTATCTGGAAAATAATGAAAATGGACTTCCAACCAAAGCAAGATTAACAGAAAAAGGAGTAGCAATCCCCTAGGGTTGTATCCGCTATAATGCACAATTGGAGGATTTGAATCATCTCCTATTCCAATGTAACCATACCAAGAAAACAATAGAAAAAATGAATTATCATACATATGGTATCATTAGATCTCTAAACATAGGGAATAAGAAAATATATGAAATTATTGAGAAAATTCGACAAAAAACTGATAGATCACAATTTATAGAATTAGTGGTCTCTTGGTGGGGAATTTGATTTTATAGAAATCAGTAAAGCTTTGGAAGAATAAACAATGACACATACATCATAAAGGATGTACCAATTTATATTAAAAAACAAATTGAGAATTGGGAAAAGACAAAGAACTGGAATCCTGACTGTTTAGCAAAGGGTAAACCAAAAACACATAGAACGAATAATCTAAGACGACCAAAAAAGAAATGAAAAAAACCACCGAAAAATATAATCAAAATTAATGTAGATGGATCAACCAAAACAAACGGTGATTCTAGTTTTGGCTATATTTTCAGAAATAGCACAGGTAAACCAATTTTCCTCTTTGGGGATAAATGTGGTTTCTCAACGCCTCTGAAAACAGAAACTCTAGCAGTCAGAAATGCCTTGGTAAAGGCTTATGAATTAGGCATTACCGACGTTCAACTTGAATGCGACAACCTTACTATATAGTGAACGTTCTTACAAAAATCTGGCACTGTCCATGGGATATTAAAATTTTAATTTTTGATATCATTTGTGTTTTACAACTGTTTTCTTCAGTGCAGATTTGTCATGTCTTCCGAGAAACAAACGTAGTGGCCGATTTCATTGCAAAGTTGGGCCAACGGAGTTCCTTAGAAGATATACGAGCTAATCTAGACTAAGAAACCGTTTCTTCTGTGATTTTCGGTCTAATTTTCACCTTATCAAAAAAAAAATAGTGTTGTACATTAGTATTCGTACTTGTGTAGTGTATGCATAGTAGCACACTCGCTTTCCACTGCTAAAAGGATTAACAAGTAGTATTGGGAACACGTGTGTTTGTGTGACAATTCACATAGATGAGTGGTCACCATCTTCCATTTTTTTTGCTTGTATGATGTCAATTTTTTGTAAATAAAATTAGAGGTTATCTATCATCATAGCTCCTTTTGTCTTTAGTTTCAACCTCCATTTCACTTAACATTTATAAAACTTTTGTATATAGTATAGCTACTTTTAAAAGTTCTATTACCGTTAACACTACTCAAATCACTATTGCTATTCAAACCGCTTGTCATGTCAAACAAGACCTTACACAAAGTTATGAATTTGATAGACTATTATATCATTTGTTAGTGTTACATTAGTAATGTCTTCTAAAAAGATTTAAAATAATACATAGGATACCCTACGCGGTCTAAATGCATAGGGGTATTCATAGTGTAAGCCTTGGGTTTTGCATATCCTAAGCAATTCAAATTAGTACACATACTAATTCTTATTTAGTATGCATAATAATTTGATTGAATTTTGAATATTGGGTAAGCATATATATAGAGTGAAGATAAACAAATTTGATTGGTAATGTATACACTTAATGTAAAAGTACACACTTTAACTCTTAAACCCCTAGACCATATAAATGTTAAATCCTAAAGAGTTACAAATAATTTTTCATGTATTCTTCTAAATACTAAAACAATTAATCCATAAAAGTCCTACAAAAATACTTTTTCATATATTCTTCAATAAAATAGTTTTCTATTCAAACTTAAATCCTATTCATATAAGACCTAAAGCCCTATAAATCACACACACTCTAACTCTTTAAATCCAAACCATAAAAACTATAACTTTATAAACCATATATCCAATAAACCTTAGACCCAAGAAATCCTAAACACTAAAAATTCCATAATATTAAAATTCTATAAAACCTAAAATATAGAAACCATACACTCTCTAAACCATAAAAACTATAACTTTATAAACCATTAAAGTATTTATTGAGTTAAAATTTGAAGTTTAATTTTATTAAGTTAAAATTTTAATTTTTAATTAGTACACGTACTAAAGCGGAATTAGTACGCAAACTAAAGCGGAATTAGTACACGATTAGTACATTGGGTATAAATATCAAAAAGTCGTGGCTATGAATATGAACCTCGTATTCATATTGAGTGTGTGACATGTTCTGTAGGCTCTTGATATTGTACCTTAAACTCTACGTTCTTCCCTATACCTAAAATGTTCAACCCTAAACTTAAAACCTAATTCCAAACACTAATCTTAAAGCTTGTTGTATTCCAAAACCCTAACCCTAAATCATAAAAGTTGTAAACAATGTTCAAGTACGCCAACATGAATAAATGATCAATAATCTATTAAAATTGATCTTGTAACATCAATAATCTATAAAAATCAAGCATTTAACTTTAACTTGTAAATATCCATATATATAAACCTTGAACATGAACTTTTAAATGAAAATAACATTTTTGCCTTTCCCTTCCCCGCGAAAGAGATAACTTGCAGACCTGTAAAAAACCGATCCGACCTGGCCCAGATGTTTTAGGGTTGTGACCCGATCCGAAAGCTAGTGGATCAAGAAGAACCCGAACCCAATATAAACTTGAATTGGACGGACCCGAACCCAACCCGAAGCTGACCGACCCGTTATTTTATTAAATAGTTAAATACTATTAATTATTTCATTATCAATTATTTTATTTAATTATATCAATTATTAAAATAATCATTAAAAGGGACCCATTAGGCCAGGTCAACCTGAACCAAATCCGTTATGACCCGATCTGATCAACCCAAAATTTGAACAACACAACCCAAACTCGACTCGAACCCGACCCGACCGACAAGGTGGACATGCCTACACGAAGAATACAAAATAATCTATAAATTTTGAACCTTTAATAACAAAAACAAGAATCGGAATTATTCAATAAGATATATCTTTATCCTCGTTTAACTCTTATTTATATGACATGCTCTGACTTTTAATCTATGTTTTTTCAATGCCCTGATGTTTGGGATGGGCGTTGGTCATTAATTTGGTGGACAGATCCAGTGTGTCTGCTATGGATTCCCATCCCTTGTTGTTGAGATCTTTGCGTCTTGATACGGTCCGAGAGTTCGTAGTGTGGACATTGGCGAGGGGTTCAAGTTGATGGTGGTGGACTATGATAAGTCTCGTGCTGATTGGGTTGTGCCCTCTCTATCGACCTCATTGCTAGGTGGTTGTTCCTAGGTTCCGCCGTCTTGTTAAGATCAAGTCTGATGTTGCTTTGCTTGAGAAAGATTTGGTTGATTCTGGGTGCCAAGCTATGAATGACAACCTTGATGTCGGAGCTTAAAGCTGTTAAAATGCGGATGCTTGAGGCATTACGTCGTGGCTTTGGTTCACTGTTTCCATTCCTCTATTCTTGTTTACTCTTCTTGGGGTTTGATTCTCCAGGATATCAAACATCTTAATTGCTTCGCTTTTTCATTCCTTTAGTCTTGCCCATGTTATGCGTAATGGTAACACGGTGGCTCACCTTCTACCTAGAGTTTGTCCTAGGCTTGGTGCCAAATAAGTTTTTGATGTTGATTCCCCGCAAGGTATTCTTGATATTGTGGCTTTGGATCTGGTATAATATTTTCATGTGTTTTGATTTCAAAAAAAAAAAAAAATTGTTGGCACAAATGTCCATTCGTTTTGGACATACAGTAGACAAATGTCCATCTATTTTGAACGGACAATTGTGAAATTGTCCATCATCCAAAACATTATTCTTTCAAGTAAAATCCCATGTTATTCATCCGTCCATATTAAATGAACAACACGAACTTGTTCATGACACAATGGATGGACAAATACCATGGCTTTAAGCAAATTTAGCTATGAAGTAAAAACAAATAACGATGTATAAAGGTATAAACGAAAAAGTTGCATTTTAATAGAGTTTAGTAAATCAAGCGTACTTTTCTTATTGATAGGAATTGTAAATTTCAACATACAAGACTTAACAACTCATGAGATAAATTCTCCTAGTGGGAACAAGTAGTTATAGAAATATAATGATAGAATTAAAGAAATAAATTAAACCAAATATCTCTAACTGGTTTTATTGTCAATATTCCCCCGCAAGTTGATCGACTGATGGGAAAGATCAACTTGGAGAAAGTGTGTGAAACCAAGAGCTAAAGAGCATAGCCGAAGTTTGTTCGTTGGACATGGGCGGAGTAGATCCAGCTTTGGATTTTGTTGAAGTCGCGCCGGTTTGAGCCGATCTTGGTTTTGTTGAAGACGGGTTAAACCGATCTTGATTTTGTGGAAGTCGGGTTGAGCCAATCTTGAGTTTTGTTGAAGTCGGGCTAAACGGATCTTGATTTTGTGGAAGTCGAGTTAAACCGATCTTGAGTTTTGTTGGTCATAACGCATAACCAAGGTTTTGTGGTTTGTGTAGGCGGAGCCTAATTTGAATGGCGGAAGCGTGAAAACAGGTTTTGTGTAGGGCTACCCATTGAGAATTTTGCAGCCATGATTGAGATTTGTGATTTGTGATTTGTGTTTGTGTAAGAGATGAACAATAGTAAAGGGTTTTGTGGTTTCATGAGGATTTGGGAGAAGGGAGGAGTGATCAAGAGCAAAATCAACAACCATGGTTGTGCTAGATCATACGTTGGAAGAGAAGAGTTTTTTAAAAAAAAACGTGTTTAGAGGCCATGGCTGAGCAGGAACGTATTTTGTGTGTGGCACAGAAGGATCTTCCTTGCTCTGATACCATAATAGAGTTTAGTAAATCAAGCGTACTTTTCTTATTGATAGGAATTGTAAATTTATACATAGAAGACTTAACAACTCAGGAGATAAATTCTCCTAGTGGGAACAAGTAGTTACAGAAAGCTAATGATAGAATTAAAGAAATAAATTAAACCAAATATCTGTAACTGATTTTATTGTCAATACATTTCACCCAAACTTTCCACTTAGTAAAATACTTTTGAAAATTACATTCTCTGTGGGAAAACGATTATTGTCATAGCAAAATCTACAACCAATTGGTTTGGATCGAATGGAACTATACATCTTATGTCATATACCATGTTATTATTTATTTACAAGGCCTACAAAACTCTTGAAAATAGGTAGGTGCAAATCAAAGAATACATATATACCCTGGTTGCTTGTTCCAAAAAAATTTAATTTCTCTAGATTCTCATGTTTTGTGGTTACCTCTTACTCTCTGCTACTTGTATTTATAACACTCTTGTTGAGTTATTCCCCCTTGAGGGGAAAGGGAACATTCATACCTTGTTTAACCAGTTGTTCTCATGAGTTAATACTTCGAACAGCTGGGATATCACCGAATATTATAGGACATGATCCCCAGTTACCTTGCTCCCTGGCTTCCCAGTACCCACCACGGTAGTGATATGATTTGCCATCTTTATCCTTGACAAACCATTTCGGTTTCCATCCCTTCTCTTGTATCTTTCTTGCCTGAGTATATACAAATTGAGACATGAAGCTCAGAAAACGTAAAGACAAAGATGAAAATACAATGGATGATGGCATGTGACTGTGATAGGTATCTCACCTCACGTTGTCTCTCTTCGAGCCTTAGCTTCTCAGTGTTGGCTAATTCGTACTCTCCGTTCTCCAGATGCCTTTGATCAGGCCTTAGTCTTGAATCTGTGGGTGGCAGCTTATCCTGTCAACCAAATGCAGCAAAATGAATCATAAGATGTCGGTCCTTGTTTGATAGAACTGATAGTACTAGCATGAGTTGTGAACCATCTCTTGCCTTAAGATCAGGGGTGATTTCGTTTAGGGTGAATGCAAATTTTGTTAAGTTGTATCTGCTTCGGAATTTGGGTGGTTTATTCGCCCTCCAGAGTAAATGAGTCTGGGATCGGGAATCTGAACCTGTGCCTTTCTTCAAGTGGTCTCCATCAACATAATACAAGCTCTCGTCCCATTTTCCAAACAATTTAGCCACTGTGTTGCCACTTTTATCTAGAACAGTTCCTTGTACCTGAAACATATTACCACATCAAGTAAGCCCAAAAGTGACAAACTGCTAGATCAAGAAAGGCTATGATAAAAAAAAATTGCATAAACTGGAGGGTTACACCAGGGCTCCTCCCAAATTAAATACACTAGTCAAAACATATTGAAATGGAGCCATGTGTCCAGATCTATAATGACATTCCACTAAGATTCACCAAGCATATCCGTAATCAATCTTACTTTCTGCATCCAAATCTATCGTTGAGCATGCTTATATTTGGGAGGGATGATAAAACATATTACCTGATGAGGATTTCTATCCATAAATGATTGCTCTTTGAACTTGATCTTGCAAGAATGTTTATTGGTTCCCTGTATTTGCATTGTGCCATAGTGATCACAGTAGATTTTTCCGATGATTATGTTGTAGATGGATGTTGATACCTGCAGCATCCCAGTAAGGGATATAATGTTTCTTTTATACTGCAGAAGCTGCAAAGTGGTATGAGAATGATGTGTACCTTATTCCATTGATAAACTTCCCCATCATCAAATTTCAAAGACAGGACACCAACTGGGTCAATCTGGATGGAGCGACCCTGGAATTTGTTCTTTAAGTTGCAGTCACCCCAAAATTTCCAGCCTTGACCATCGCAATGACAAGCAATTACCATCGGGTGATGACTAACCTGAAGATATTTATCAGCCAACATCAGAAGATGTAGACATTTGTCTTTCGCAAATTGCAAGTATTAAATTTATTGTAGAGCCAAAGTTGTCCGGTCGCTAAAATCACTTCATGAGTACATACAACTATAATTTTTTTTAATGAATGTTCTCACGAGTTAATCAAGTTATAGATGAAAGCTTCACCATCTAGTTTTCTAGTTGCATAAGTCAACCGAGGAAGTAAGAGTTTCGTCAGAGGTTGTGATTTGCATGTATGAGACTCGTATGACTTTAGTTACATTACATGTACACAACAGTTAGACTGATAAAACAAATACCTTCTCAGAGATAAAGCGGATACCCTTATCTGGAAAATCAGCTTCATAAGTCTCGCCAAGTAGGGGGTTAAATGGCTTGCAAGATCTTCCTTCTGTAGAAGTATATCCTGATACAGCAAATGCTGCTACATTAAGCATCCGCATAAGATTATTACCCTACAGAGTATGCCAGAATATTGTCATTAGAAGTAAAAGTTAAATGATTAACTAAAAAACTAAACCTAATGACTGAACAACCTAGATAAACAGGTAAAACTAACATCTGACTGTAGAGTTTGGATCATATGCGGAGCACTCTTCCCGTGCGGACGTGCGGAGCATGCACTTTTGGGTCTTATTTGTGCACTTTAACGTCTTATTTGTGCACTTTTTCAAAAAAAAAAAAAAAAAAATTCTTTTTCAAATTGTTTTCCAAGCATTTTTCAAAATTTTTGCAAAAGTGCACAAATAAGGCCCTATAGTGCATGTCCGCACGTCCGCACGGGAAGAGTGCTCCGCACCGGAACCGCACTCTCTGACTGTAAGTCCATATGTTAAAATCTAAGGCAAATGACAAACTCCGGTTTCTTTGGTTGGGGAGGTGGGAATGCAGACTCTTAGCCGAAGGTCTAGACTTGAAGAGATCAAAAGACAGACCCTAAGCTACAAGCTTCTACAGTCTGCCAATAAAGCTTCGATCTAGAATCTCACAGGAAGTGCCAGAACCACATATCAGTTCTTATTTTGTGGTGGTTACTTTCCTTTCTAGGTTACAAATTAGATATTTGGAAAGGCATGCAAGGTATCTGAAATCTGAATCACTACATGAATAAGGGTGTTCATACTGATACAAAAACGCAGTTACTACACACAAAGAAATGGAAGAACTAAGACTAATGGAAGAACACTCCCAGGAATTCATTATATAAATATTAACCAAAATCATCATTAAGCTGAACCATGTGTGCTAATCAGATTTGTATGAGGAACAAATCCAGAAGCAAACACAAATTTGAAGAAGTAAGAGAAAAGTAGGGGGAGGGAACAACCATACACAACGTACATAAAATCACTGCAATAAAGTTCCATAGAGACTCACCCTTTTGCCCCATTCATATGCTCTGTCAATAAGGTAGGAATACTCCAGATCTTCAAAGCCTTTTTGCAAAGAGGAGATTGGCTCATTGAAATAAACCGGAAGACAGATCTTTGTAAGGTCCTTTCCGATATTATCTTTGATTATTGACCATAAACTAACTCCCCTTTCCTTCTCAACTGGGTCAGGAAACTTCTTTCTCCGCTTCACATAAGGATAGTTATGCATAGTCATAAAAGAGGCTTCCATCTCAGGAGCATCTTCCTCATCTGAGTCAAGAGATGATGATCCCTGAAACTCAGATTCACTGCTGTCAGAAGAACAAGGGGAGAGAAACTCTTTTGTATCCCGGAACCCCTCATCCAGACTATCCTCCTCTTCTTCATGACTGTCATGCTTATTACTGTTTTCATCAGGACCACCTAAACTACTACCTGTAACAAATTTTCAATTCTTTTCAGTTGACTAGATTAACAATTAACAGATTGGTGCACATGACTCTTTCAGATAACTATCCATTGTACATTCTCCATAGAAGTCAGTCACAACCAGAACTTTGCACATACCTTTCTGAACCCTGGAAAATACATCTAATGCTTACATGGTATCAGTGACAAACCCCTCCTACAATTTTGATAATATTTCAGACTTTGCATGCTTACATGGCTCACTTTGAGATGAGATATTACTAGTGCTTCACTTTCTATTTCCTCATTCCAAAGTGAAATGTTACTTCGTAGTCAGATAGTACCCAAGAATACCCAACAGCCATCTTTAGGTATACTGTTCTTGCTATTCTCCGGAACCAAAATATCCTTCAAAGTAAAGCAACACCCGTATTTTTCCCGGAAAAAAAGACAGATGATAACATTTGCATCTGTTACGATTTACGAATAAGTGAGTTCATTATTTTATACACTTTAAAGAGATTATCCACAAGAAAAGATAGGAGACAGGAAAATGTTCATGCATACGTTGCCTTGTAGTTTCTTCCCTTTGACATGTCTTCATTTTCTGTTTCAACTTTTGGTGAGATGATTTGGTGTTCATATGAAACATGAGTTTCTAAAGCTGTGCAGCATGAAGTCTACGGTACTTATCAGTAACTCTTATAATTCGTAGGCCATTATTGTAACATTAGTTGAGGTATTTCTCTTGTCACCTTTCTGTTATATAGGAAGGTGGAGCAAAACAGAATGTAGTTAGAAAGACAAGCAAAAAACATGTTCACCAGAAGCTTGTTGATTCCATTTCCTACAGGCTATTTTTCACTACAGCAATGCAATTTCTTCTCTCTTCTTCCTTATTCCCTTGCTCTTTCTTTTATATTCCTGATTGTATTCAAGATTGCATTTAATTTGTGATCTCAAATAAAGCTTCAATAATGCACTGTCTCGTTGACTTGTCTCATTCAAGTTTTGCGATATGCATTTTGATTTATTCAACAAACCTAATTCAAAGTGATGCTTAGAAAACCCTACTCAATCTTAGCATATATTAATGAGATATATTCCTCAACGTACCGTAGGAATTTTCATGTGATATGCAGGAAGCTCCCTGGTCAATTAATTGTCTCTGGATCTGGTCTAGATATGTAGTCTCCAAGTCCACTTTTTCAGTCTATAAGGAACAAACTGTATATGTTAGAAATCAGAAAGCATTTATAAATGTGAAAGTTTGAAGGGGAAAGACACAAAAAGTTGAACTTCCATTGAAACAACGATCAGCAAAGAATGCATTTGCAGTGCAGAATAATGCTGCCTATCTTATAAGAATTATAACCAGAACTAATGATAAACAAAGAAAATCTATAAGCAGTAATAGTAATTAATTGTCCAACACTCCTGATCCAAGTGATGTTTATTCAGAATATGCTGATAAGACTTAAGAGTTGCAGTGCAATACAAGAACTAACGTAAACCTTGAAACATTAGAGTGCAAAGAGTGTCCATGGGTGAATGGAGTACCTAAAATATACCTCTAGATGACTTATGGTGTCACGGAGAAGTGCTTCCTTCTGCTTGAGAGCCAAAAGCCGGTTATGCATAGAAGAAAACTCGTCTCTCATGATCTCTTCGCTGTCTTGAATTGCAGCCTCACAAACTCCCTCCTGCAAAAGCCGAGCTCTCAACTTCTCGGTCGACACAGTCAGTTCATCCTCTGGTGGAACATCAATCAATCCACCATTGGAGGATCTAGGAAACAGCTCCTTGGCTGCGTTTAACGCCTCCAACCAGGCATCACGAGACTCTCTCGTGTCTGCCCTCAGATGTATTGTTTTGGTCCCGGTGTATATTGAAAACCTCTTTTCATCTGGCTTACTTTCCCTAATTGTAGAAATCTACAGACACCAGTAACAGCAACATTAATAAACAACATAAAAAATTATATTCGATCTCCTCCACTCAAGTTCAAATTGGACGAAAATAAACGGTTTTGATAACATTCTGAGGTTTTAAGCAATTCCAAGAGCAAAATTAAATAGAAAAACCTTGAGATGAATTTCTCCGGCGGGCGATCCGCAGCGAGGTCGGGAAGAACCGGAGCGGGAGCTTCCCCTTAGAGAACACATCCTTTTAAAAGACTCTTGACCGATCAATTTCCCTCCAATCTCATCCTCATTGCGAACCACAATCTTCTCGGGGCCATGGATTTTGTAAAAAGACAAAACGCCGTCATTGAGGACGAACCACCGGCGGCGCCATCCTCTCCCGTAATTCACCCACTTATACAGAATCCCGCACACTCCGCCCCCTACGACGTCGTCAATCGAAATATCGTCCGTCCGACCGCGAGACGAGAGCGATAGCGAGGAAAGCAGCCTCGGCCGCACCGAACGCGCCGGCGAAGTCAGACATCGGGCGACCTGTCGGACCTTGCAGCCGCTGGGATAGCGTAAATCGGAGGATTGATTGGAAGGAAAGGACATCGATTGGGAAAAGTGAGCATGAGCGGGATGTTTGTGGTCAAGTTCCGGCTCCGGAGGAGGCTGAGACGGCGGAAGCTGAGGCGGGGCGTGGGAATGATCGTTGGCGTTGGCCGCGTTTGCGGCGGTGGTGACGCAGCAGAGAGGGTTATGCATTGGGGAGAAAGGGAGGAAAACGCAGGCTTCGAGGGAAGAGGGATTGGATGGTAGAAGAGGTGGTGAAAGGAGAGGGAAATGGGGATTGGAGTGGCGGAGACGGCGGGAGACTAGTGGCTCGCCGGGAATGTAGGCCGTCTTCGTCTGCCGTGTTTTCTCTTCTTCTTCTTTTTCTCCTTTTCCATTTTTTGCGTTTCTTGGTTAATTTTTTTATTTATTTTAGGCTTTCAAATTTTCTTTCGAGCGTCCAAACCCCGACTTCAGTAGTCGTCTGGGGTCATCCTAGATTAGTGGATTTCGTCGGTAATTAAACTGTCAAAAATATTATAACGAGATTAGGCTAATTTGCATGAATAAAAGATGTTACGGGTTATCTTGTAGTATAAATTTTCGTTAATTCTATTTAAAGTATTCAAAACTACAATACTTAAGTACCGGTCACTTGAATCTTTTCTGCACAGTTTATATACGTATTTGACAGATTGTTGAATTATTTACCAACATAAGAAATAAACTTATTTTTGGTTTAGGCTAGAAAGATATTTTCAAAAGGGTGAGAAAGATTATTAATATACAAAATAAGAAAGAATATAGATTATTGAATTATAAATAAATCAAATGTCATGATTAAATTTTCATTAAAAATTATGTGCATGACACATGTCTTTAATTCAAAGGGTTGACCATCGGAGCATCACCACCGATCATCGGACCACCGACGGCGAATAAACTTATTTTTGGTTTAGGCTCGAAAGATATTTTCAAAAGGGTGAGAAAGATTATTAATGTACAAAATAAGAAAGAATATAGATCATTGAATTATAAATAAATCAAATGTCATGATTAAACTTTCATTAAAAATTATGTGCATGACACATGTCTTTAATTCAAAGGGTTGACCATCGGAGCACCACCACCGATCATCGGACCACCGTCGTCGGACGCCGGACCGCCGCCGCCGGTCGCCGGACCACCATCGGACTGCCGTCGTCGATCGCCGGACTACCACCGGCCGCCGGACCACCGCCACTGCCGGCCGTCGGACCACCGCCGGACCACCGTCAGACCACCCTTGGGTGCATGTGAACTCTATGTTTGTTTGCACTTTGTGTTTATTTGCTTGCACTTTGTGTTTTTTTGCTTGCATTTTTTTCTTATATGCTTGCACTTTATGTTTATCTGATTGTACATTGTGTATATTCGAATGTATCTTATGTTTATATGCTTGCATTTTACGTTTATTTGCTTGCACTTTAATTTTGTTCGCTTGCACTTTGTGATTATTTGTTTGCACTTTATGTTTTTTTGCTTGCACTTTTTTCTTATATGCTTGCATTTTTTTCTTATTTGCTTGCACTTTAATTTTGATCGCTTGTATTTTGTGTTTATTTGCTTGCACTTTGTGTTTTTTTCTTGCACTTTTTTCTTATATGCTTGCACTTTATGTTTATCTGTTTGCACATTGTGTATATTCAAATGCACCTTATGTTTTATATGCTTGCATTTTACGTTTATTTGCTTGCACTTTAATTTTGTTCGCTTGCACTTTGTGTTTATTTGTTTGCACTTTATGTTTATTTGCTTGCACATACTAAAATGCATATTGTTATTCATTTTGTGCAAGTTATAAGCTGAAGGGGTCATACGAATGAAATGATAGGTTCAAGGGATTAAACAACAGAAAGTGCAAGCCAATAAGAAGAAAGTGTAAGGGAATACAGAGTAAAGTGCAAGCAAGTGAACAAAAAGTGCAAACCAATAAGAGGAAAGTGCATGGGAATACATGCACCCAAGGGTGCCCGGTGGTGGTCCGACGGTGGTCCGGCAAACGGCGGTGGTCTGACGGTGGTCCGGCGACCGACGGCAATCCGACGACCGGCGGTCCGGCGGCGGTGGTCCGATAGTCGGTGGTGGTGCTCCGATGGTCAACCCTTTGAATTAAAGACATGTGCCATGCACATGATTTTTAATGAAAATTCAATCATGACCTTTGATTTATTTCTAATCCAATGGTCTATATTCATTCTCATTTTGTATTTTAATAATCTTTTTCACATGATACTTATCCTTTTCAAAATAGGCACATTTATTTACTTTTTATATCCTTTTGTTTATAATATTCTAGTTTTGTTACCCTTTACTTTTACATAATTAAAAATCAAAAAGATAAGTTTCAAAAAATTTAAAATTTACACCTACGCTAAGAAGGTCTTGATAGATTTGGTATCAGAGTCAAGTTATTATCATCGTAGTAGTTATTATCACTGTAATAGTAAGTTTTATCTGCTATAATTAAGCCAAAACTGGAGATTTCCAAAATTTGTCCTGATAAAGAAGCCCCTCATATTAAACATCTAAAATCTTATCAAAATCACTATGAAGCGATACCGAACACTCTGGTTGATGAAGTTGAAGAGCTAAGAACTAAATTATATAAATTAAACTGAGACGTTAGAAAGTACATAGAAGAACTTGGTTCTTTTATACTAGCATTAAAAGAGGAAAACAAAAACTTTGTGATTGCCATTACCAACGAAATTCGTCATCTAGGAGCAAATCCTATTGCGGTAAAATTCAAAAAGACAACTTCCTTTCTACATCAATACTTTTTTCATAATCAAAATCCACAAAAAACGTTCGTTGTACCTAGCATAAAACCTAAATCTACAAAGAAAGAAGAACCAGAGAGTGAATCAGAAATCAAAGAATAGACTCTTATCGTTAGATAAAATAATGAAAGAACAAAGCATTATTAGCAGTGAAGAATCTGATTATAATACAGACGAAGAAGAAATGTATCAACAAATTGGATTAATAAAGCTAAAAAATATGGATACCATTCAATTAGAGGAAGTTAAGAGGCGCCTAGACAAGAAGATAAGTAAAATGGCATATTAAACGTTAATGAGATGGAAGAAGATATGATACCCTTGTCAACAGAGGAGATCAATGAAGCTAAAAGATCTTATTACAGAAAGAAAGAGTAATGTTCTACTAGTTATCAAAGGCCTAATATGAAACCCAAAAAATTCCTAGAAAAAACTGCTAAATTTGGGGTAAGAATTATGCCTAACTATAGACCTAATAAAAAGGAAATTTCGTTAGAACCTATAAGTGAGAGTGGTTATAAATTGAACCTAGACAACTTAAGAAAAAGAGAAGATGTTTTAGATTTCTGGAAAAAAGAGCATGATAAGTGTCTTAAACATGAACACGGAATGGGGAGCATCTAATTTCTTGAATTATATTGAGCACAATCTGTATGGGATAGTTGATGATTGGTACGAAGGGATAGAAGAGACTGTAAAAGAGCGATTAAGAGCAAGTGAGTCCCCTACTATGATGTTTAGAATGCTTTGTCAAGCAATAGAAGAAGAATTTATAGGAGAAAGAGATGAAAAGGATAAAAAGCTTATTGAATGGCAAAGAAAACTTAATACACTCGAAATATGCAACATGAAATATCTTGATAATTATATCTCAGAATTCGAACAATACTATTATAAAATAGGAGATAATCTAACTAATCTTCAAATGCTCTTTGATAAACTCCCTACGCCCATAAACAAAGAAATTAGTGATGGATATCTCGAATGGAAAGAAAGGTACAATTCTGAAGATACCCTTGGAAACAAGATAAAATATATAAGAAGATGGATTGAGAAAAAATGTCGCGAAGTTAGAGGAATCCAACAAATGAAAAGACAATTCCTAACCTGTTGGGATTTTCCTAGTGAATGGGGATGCGATAAGCGAGACAATCAGAGAAATAGAATAGGAAGAAAAATCTACAGGAAGAAAATCTTTAATAAACAAAGAGGATAGAAATATTGCAAGAAGTATTGTAGGAAACCATTCACAAAGAGAAGAAGGTTTTTAAGCGAAGCTTCTTATTGTCCTGGAAAGAAGAAAAACTACAAATGTTGGGCATGCAGAGAAGCAGGACATTATGCTAATGAATGCAAAAATAGAAAAAAAACAATAAATTAGCAGAAGCACTAGGGAGTCTAGATTATATTAAAATATCCGAAGATGAAGCCATCAATTTAGCCTTAAACAACAATAAAGGAATTGTAGAAGTATTGGAAGAAGAAGAAGAAGAAGAAATTGAAGATTCGGATTACGATAAAATCAATGAAATGATGCAAGGAGAGAGTTCAAACTTCTCAAAAGAAGTGTTTGCAACTGGAGATGAAATGACTATATTAGCTCAACTCCAAGAAGCAGAATCATCCATAGATGAGGAACAAATGGAAGAAATGAAAAGGTCAGGAGTAGAATTCCCAATCATTGCAAAATAACAGTTTTTTAAGAGGCGCTTCTTTCCAGTATTTTCAAAATTCGTATACGAAGAAATGGTAGGTGATATGGTTATTAAAAACAATGAAAATCAAGCTACTGAAATAAACCTAATCAATTGGAAAAATATACAAAAACATAATAAGGATAAAAAATATAAATATATCTATGTGTGTGGTATTCAAATAATCATCACTCCTCTTCAAGATTTTGGAAAAAGTGTACATTGCATTAACTTTGTATGTGACACTAGGCACACACGATTTAGTGATCAAACCATTAGTGGGATCATATGCAACTTAAGTCAAGGACCAGTTTCATGGATATGTAGACCAAATTATTATGTTAGTCTCGAGGATCAATTTGCACCAAAATTTCTAGCTTTAAAATTGTTGATAGAAGGGATTAACATGCATAGAGGAACTTGTCCTTTACAACTAAAGTGGAAGGTAGTATAAAAACTAGAAAATACCACAAATCCTCCACTTAGGAGCCAAATGGTAGAGGCAGATAAATACAAAGTTAGTGGACCTGGCCAAAAAGCTATGTCTGTTAAAGTAAAACCTGAACAAATTAGCTTGAAGACTATATGGGTCAATGCTTTTGAAAACTCTTCCATAGCTAAAAATGAAAAAGTTCTAACCATTGATGAAGAAGGAAGAATTCATACAAACTCTTGTCCACCTTCACATCTCCAAAGAAGCATGAGCCTCTCTAGAAGTCAAAGTTTTAGGGTCAATACTAATCCACACAACCAAATAACCCCTACAAGCCCTCCTACAAGAATTCAAAAAGAGAGTCACTATAAGGTTGATGAAGATATAGCTAGTTTGCTGGCTGCTTTAACTAGAAAATTGGAAGCAAATAGCATGGGACGAACACTGGGAGAACCAACTAGACATAGCATAGATCTAGGATCCACAACAAGTTCAAGCTCTAGCTCCAGTTCCTTGTTCTCACCAACTTTTTCATCTTCACCACAAGGAGAAGCCTCTACATCTAAAAATATGATAGGATTTAAAACTAGAACCATAAGTGAACCTGTTTATGAAGGGGGTGAAGAAACAAATATAGAAATAGAAGAATATTTCAGGATTACTAATCCAAACAACATCTACATCCCTATCACTATATGCATAGAAGGATTCAATCATTATGAATTATGTGCATTCATAGATAGTGGTTGTTCTATATGCTTCGGAAAGAAATCTTTATTTCCTAAATTCATGTAGACGACTGCATCCAAACCTATCCAAGTTAGGATAGCTGATAGTAGTATTATAACTCATTCTGAAGTCATTCTAGACTTACCTATCATGATAGGAGAATATATTTGCGTAATTCCTATTCTTTGGGCTACTGAGCAAACATCACATGATATGATAATAGGAAATAACTTTCAAAGATTATATTCTCCACGTACTCAAGATTTAGATCAAATGATGTTCACTATAAATGGAAAATCTACATGGGTCAAGAAGATGAAACAAGCTTATACCCATCAAAAAATAGAGTTTATGCGCAGTAAGCGTGGTGAGGAGCAGATCATTATCCCTACACATAGAGAATTTGCACTATCTATAAATGAGGTCACAACGAAGGAAGAAATTATTAAACAACAAAAAGAGTTGTGTAAAGAATTATATTCAAAAGATCCTTTAAAATTTTGGGATAGAGATAAGTCATTTGCTAAAATAGAACTAATAGATCCTAAAAGTATCATTAGAGTTAAGCAAATGGTTTATACCTATAAAGATCAACAAGAATTTAAAGAGCAAATAGATGAGCTATTAAAGAAGGGATTAATTAGGGAAAGTCATAGTCCTCATTCTAGTCATGCTTTCATGGTTAGAAACCATATAGAAGAAAAGAGAGGTAAAGCTAGAATGGTTATCAATTTTAAAAGGCTTAATGATAATACTGTCTTTGATGGATATTATATTCCAAATAAAACAGTATTGTTTAATAGAATACAGGGTGTCACCTAGTTCTCAAAATGGATTGTAAGAGTGGATATTGGCAAATTCAAATGGAAAACGATAGTATTCCCTTAACAGGTTTTAGTGTACCACAAGGCCATTACGAGTGGATAGTTATGCCATTTGGATAAAAGAATGCGCCACAAATATTCCAGAGAAGGATGGATAAAATCTTTAAAAGCCTTAAGCATTGTTGTCTTGTTTACATTGATGATATTTTATCTTTTCAAAAATCTCAGAACAACATAAGCATGATCTAAAAGCGGTAACTCTAGAATGCGTAAAACATGGCATAATATTAGGACAAAAAAAATGCATCTATGTTGAACAAGAAATTGAGTTTCTAGGGCTAAAAATAAAAGCTGGAGAAATAGTATTACGAGATCATATCTTGAACAAAGTTGAAAAATTTCCTGATAAGATAGAGGATAGAAAGCAACAAGAAATATTTTTAGGATGTCTTACCTATGCATCTGATTTTATAAAAGACTTAGCTAAGCTTAGAAAGCCTTTACAAGTTAAGTTGAAAAAAGAATAAGTTTGAAATTTGACCAATCAAGACACTAAAGTAGTGCAAGAACTTAAAAAACGATGTATGAATCTGCCTGTGCTGACATTACCCAATGAAGAAGATGAACTTGTTCTTGAGACAGATGCTAGTAACTACCATTGGGCTGCTATTTTGAAAATAAAGGAAGATAACAAGCTTTGCAGGTACAACAGTGGGAGCTTTAACAAAGCTGAGTGCAATTACACTGTTATGGAGAAAGAGATACTTGCTATCTTGAAAGGAATTAATAAAATTATAATCTTTCTCGCTCCCAAACCTTTTACAGTTAGAACTGACTGTAAAGGAATACTGGGGTTTGTTCAAAATAACCTTGATAATATGAAAGTGCAAGGGAGGCTCCTGCGTTGGCAATTGACACTTACACAATATTCTTTTAATATCGAACATGGAATTTTTTATCAAAGTAGGCACTTATTACAAATTTATTCCCAATTTAGGCTCGGTAGGAAACTTATTCCGACAATAGGCTGTCTGGCGGAGGCTCGGACTAAGTCGCTGTACATAGGAGCGACTATTGTAAAATAAAATGGTGAACGAAACAGCGACTTACGCCGAAGCAGACTTTGATCTTTTTTTTAAAAAAAAAGAAGAGTTGTTGTTTCAACTGGCGACTATATTATTTATATTATCCAATTCTATTTAAAAAATATATATATATATAAGTCGATGCACAGTGCAGCGACTCACCCTATAAATTTGAAAAAAAAAATTATTTTTCTTCCTCTTACTTCTTCCCCAGATCCAATTTGGGGCACCGACCAAGGCCTCCCCCTCCGCGCTGCCAACCAAGGCCTCACACCGCCGACCAAGACCTCCTGCCACCATCTAAGGCCTGCCGCCGCCCAAGGGCCTCACCCTCCGCGCTGACGCCCAAGCACCTCCCACCGTGCCACCGCCTAGGGGCGCCTCTTCCCCGTGTCACCGTCTATGGGTGTCTCCCTCCGTCACCAATCAATTAAAGGACAAAGAAAGGAAAGAAATATATATATTAGATCTGGTTAACAAATTAAAAAAAAAGAGTGATAACTTTGGTAGAGGAACAGAAGAAAGAAATTGGATCTGGGGAAGACTTACGGAAGAAGATGAAATCATTTATTTTTATTTTTTTTAATTTATAGGGTGAGTCGTTGCACTGTGCAATGACTTAAATATATAATTTTTTTTTTGAAATAGAACTGGGACATATAAATAATATAATCGCCGTTTGAAACAGCGACTCTTATTTTATTTTTTTTTAAATATCAAAGTATGATTCGGCATAAGTCGTTGTTTCATTCACCATTTTATTTTACGGTAGTCGCTCCTACATACAGCGACTTAGGCCAAGCCCCGCAAGACAGCCTATTTTCGGTATAAGTTTCATTCCGATCCTAAATTGGGAATAAATTTGTAATAAGTGCCTACTTTGGGAAAAATGCAGGGATCCAAGAATTCATTGGCGGATAGTCTAACGCGAAAACTTGCAAATAAAAATAACGTCCAATCAGTCAAAGGCCTCAACGAGCAAGAACAACCAGAAGAGCCGAGTTATTGGAAAATTTGTATCAGAGCTATGGATTCGAGGATACCCCAGAAGAAGAAATGAAAATGATGATTCAATCTGCCACCAGAATTTGCCTCGGAGGCAGAAAGAAACGAGTTTGCTGACAGAAAGAAGTATCATCAGGGATGGGTGTCACCTCCCAGTAAGTTTACAACTTTTCTTTTAGATGAAACCATTAGTTCAAGGTGTCGCTCGGGGCTTAAGTTAGCAAGTCATAACGTATGTTGAAGAATCTTGGAACTAGAAATAACCAATAAAATGCTTCAACTTCCTTGGGAGCTCCAGGAAAAATTGAAGGGTACGTTATTGGAAGTAAAAGAATTTTCCAGAATGGTACTCATATGTAATATGCAAAAAAGAAAGTCCTTATTATGACGTTTGGGGAGAATGGGGGACATTGATCTTTTTTCCTAATAACTCTGGAATAAGGGGGATTAGTTTACCAGTAAATCAGGAAAATGATATTGGGGTCCTTAAAGCATGGGCATATGGAATGTGTAACAAAATCTTTGGAGAAAGACCACTACCATGGGGCGCGTTATACAAAAAATATTTCACTAAATTTCAAAGGTACGTGTTTGATAGAGTCTTCAAGTGGGAAGTAAATTACTAAGTTTCGTCAATGGTGCCATCATCGAAGTAGAGAATGGAAAGTCTAAGTCACCACATTATCTGTTGAGGTTTATCCAAGAGACAGATAAGTTTGTTGTAGATCCCATTACCAGAAGACAACCACATATCAAGAATCCAACTGAAGCCAGAGCCATGGGATTGTTTTACATTTATGAATACCTCTATCAATATAAGGAAAGTGATTGCTTTATAATCAAAATTGGAAACACTATAACGATCCTCTCAAATGTGTTACGTCCTTATTTCCAAGAAGTTATTGAGTCGTCAGAATCAATATCTGGATACTTGAGAAATATAGAAGAAGGAATCTACCTATCCAAGCATGGACAAGAATTTCTTTGGGATACTTTGATGGCTTGGGATGAAGTTTATTCGAAAAATCTCATGCAAGATTTGGAAATGGAACTCGAAAACGGTGAAGGTTGGGAAACAAACATTGGAGATGAAGGCTGGTACAACATCAAGTATTGTATGGATTAAAAAACAATATGCTTCACCTCAGACCTGCAGAGCCATGTGAAGAACCAGAAGGAATCTCTGAAAAAAGAGTCAGCTATCTATTACTGTGTTTTCTTTAAAGCTTTTTACTTTTTCTTTTATCATGGCACTGTTTGCCTTACCAACTTTGCCAGGGCATAAGACTATAGAAGAGTCTTGAAGGGAATCCTATGCCCTCTCAAGCTCTATAAATAAGACCCCTTGTAAGCACTAAAGGGCATCGAGGAAAAAACTGAGTGAGACTAAGGTGCAAAAATCTGAGAAAAATCTAGGAAGAGAAACAAAGAATTTGGATCTTGGAAGTGAAGTGGAGTTCCCTCACTCTAAGTTCGAAATCTTCTATGAATCTCTTTAAGTACTTGAGTGTTTAAGTGTTTGAATTCAATGTGTTTTGTGTACTTGTAATCTTTTCCAATTCAATAAAAGCTTGTTTTTAGTAAGGGAAAGCTACTTAATCGAAAGTTGTGTCGTGAATAACCACTTTTTTTTATCATAAATCCTCCATCCACTTAAACAGAGAGGTTAAGTTAAAAACTACGATCTGAGGTAGGAAACGAAACAGATATGTGTTGTGCTTGAGCTATGGGAGTCCTGGTTGAGGATTAGCAACCCCTAGAAATCCGGATGCTACATGAACGCCGGAGGTCCAGTGATACTACGCTTAGATAACGGTCAAACCTTTTTAATTTAAATTCTTCTAGTTTACGGAGCATGATGGGCTTATGACCACATAAAACAGGTTATTCAAGATATAGTTAGTAGATTATGGTAGTTAGTACCATTACAAATCATTAAGGAAAATCAGCTATTTTATTTTGAATAATTTGTGCAAGTTTAAAATATTTATACCTTGATTCGTAATTTAGTCTAAAAGTTGGGTCAATCTAAAATTTGGAGTGCCTATATTAAGAAATAAGTTCCAACGTGGCCTAAAAAGGAAAATATTTACCTAAAAGAGCCTATTGTGAGAATTAATTCCAGATTGTTTTGCTTATGTTACAAAATTCACAATATCACGTGGAAAATGAAAATATTAGCTACTGTATAGAATCTATATAGAGATTTTAAATATAATGCGAACACTTTTAGAAATAGTATATTGTTTAAGTTGTGATATTTGAATGATGTCATGATAACAAACGTAAGTTGTTTGATGTGTTCCTGAAGTAATAGGTATGGATGGCAAACCTACACAATTAATGAACACAAAAGCATGCAATTAAGGACGAAAATGTTGAAAAGGTTATCTATATATGATCAACGCCAAAAGCAAATACAAGTGATTAAGGGCATAGGAGACACAAAGCCAAGCAAAGGATCGGTTTCAAGCTGAGAGGGAATAAACACCTTGCTTAAAGAATAAATTAAAGAACGAAAGCTTGTAGTTTTGTGAAAGGAATAGAAAAAATATACATGTAAAAAATGCAATTAAAACGCAGAACTATACGTATTCGATGAGGATCTGTGCTTGCTTGGATAAGAATATATTTTAGGGTTTTTTCATGTCACGTATAATTTTAAATAGCCATGTGATAATGCATGAGATCACCTAGTTGGAGAAATGTGACAATACATACTTATGTCATTACTCATTAGACATCAGGTCATGAGTTCTCATGACCCTCAAGATTAGAAAAACAATACTTAAAGGCAGGGTTGGACTTATATAGGGATCAATAAGGACACAGGCTCTCACCGAAATAAAAATTACTTTTCATCTCCTCCTACCCTTCATCGCTTCTTTTTTTCTTATTCAATGTTATGTTATGTTCAATTGAATACACGGTGTGTATGTGATATGAATAGGGTGTTGAAAATATACAACTTACATTTAAGTTTTTGTTTCTCTACATACTAAATGAATTAGATTTGGTGTTTAGAGAAACGACTAATCCAATAATCAAAGTACTAGATGAGATCATCTTCGATTTTTATTTTTCAATAAAGGGTAAATTGAGTTGATATGGGATATAAAATACAAAGTTTATGTTCACCAAATATAAAGCATATCTCACATTGCCATGTAATTTGACAAGATAAAACAGAGCACTTCTAAGTAATGTTTAGTTGTCTAAACCACTGATTAGTCAACTAACCTTATCTTATCATTTTTGTCTCCATGGGTATGAAGATAATTTTTATTATGCATTTGTTATGTTCACTCACTCTCGCTTAATTCTTGCTTTGTTGATTTTTTAACACCTCCTTCCTGAATTGCTGAATCTTTGTTTTGTAATCTTGTACTCCCTCATGGGGAACTCTCTTAATTTGCCATTAATAATAATTGCATCAAGCTAGTCCCGTCATATCGACCCAAAAAAAATAAAAAAATTATTTCAGATTGTAATTAAAATTAATTTTAGTCACGCAGGATTTGTGTTCCTATTGGGCAAAAAACTTGTATCCGCCCCTGCTTGAAAGAGCTTTTTATTTGAGGCTTAGCACAAATTTTTTGAAGGTTTGATATTTTTATTGATTGATGTTAGCTCGGTTAAGGTGTATTGACATTATAGTTGTTGAAGAGGATTTATCGGATTTTTTTATGAAGAAAGAATTAGGCTAATTCCTAACAACAAATAAAGGATTATTTTATAACATTATTGCGTAGGAGAATTTGAAAATCTGGTTTGGATAAAAGCTCTATATATTGTATTGTAATTCGTAATTCTGAATTTAATAGAAACTCCATATACACTATTGTAATTCATAAATGATTATGAGATAGATACATACACTTTGTTATTGTTAGTTTGTGGGTTACAAAATTATTTGAAAGGGATTCTTATACCCACAAACTAAGGTTTTGTTTAGCCCAGTTTTAATAAAGACTTTATTTGGAAAAAAATACTTATTTTTACTTTTCACATTTTCCTATATCATTCAAATTTTAAATTGTAAAAATTATTTTGTTTATAAAAATACATTATAAATAAATAGATCTTTAAGAATATCCTTACCAAACAAACCCTAAGTGTTTGCTATAAAGCACATTTTCCAATGTTTAATGGGAATAATTGTTCCAAAGTTTAATAGTCATGTTTGACACAATGAAAGAGATAAGATAAATAGAATTTTTTTATGGAACAAAGAGGGGAGAAGCACCCCTTCTATAGAATGGGATAAAATATGTAAACCTAAAACACAAGGTGGATTAGGTATACGTAAAGCAAAAGCTATGAATCAAGCTCTATAAATGAAACTTTTATGAAAAATATTGGTGGAACCAAATAACTTATGAGTCAAAATTATTACAGAGAAATTCCTCAAGTCGGATTCAATCTTCGAATATAGGAAAAAAACAAACACTTCCTGGCAGTGGGGATCACAAAGATATATTTTTTAAAGGAATCTCCTAGCTAGTGGGAGATGGACAACGAATTAAATTTTGGACTGATAATTGGGTTATACCCACAAGACTGATAGATGAAGTATAGAATGATAACACAATAGACCTAAACACAACAGTAAGCCAATTCATTAAAACAGATAAGAGTTGGGACACCAATGAACTTAGTAAACTTCTTCCCTGGAGACTTGTTAACAAGATTTCTCAGATCCCAAATCCTAAAAATAGGATACAAGATAGACTCTACTGGCAACAAAGTAAGGACGGATGGTTTTCTACAAAATCTGCCTTTGAATATATTATAAGTAAAATCATCAACCCAAATGTGGATTCGGTCTGGATACGGAAATTAAACACTGATTCAAAAATAAAAAAATCATTTGGAAAATCAGTAACAATAGACTACCAACTACAGCTCGATTGACTATGAAAGATGTTCACCTACCTTTACAATGTTCTTTATGTGATAATATGTTTGAGGATCTTGCTCATATTCTTTTCACTTGTCCTCACAAGAGATATTACTATGACTATCAATCATATAATTGGAAATATAATGCAAAATATTAATACGAATAATAAAAAACCTATGGAGTTACTAAATGAAATCTATGGAAAAATTACGACAAAGGAATTCGAGGAGCTAGTTACTATATGGTGGTGCATTTGGTTCCAAAAAAATTAAAAAATATTTGGTCTTGATAATACAGTACCTATAGTAGATATCACTAAAATAATCAAAACAAATTTACAAAATTGGAAACAATCTAATAACAATATTCAAGAATTCCCAAGAGCAATAATGGCAAGTATCAACAGCCAAGAAAAACAAAAAAACTTGAGATGGGAAAAAACTCGGAATGGGGTTTTTAAAATTAATTTCGACGGATCTAGCCTAAATGGTGGTCGTTCCTCTATTGGATTCATCATTAGAAATGAGAAAGCAGAAATTAACATGAAATCCTTTCTTTGTGGGCGTACTAGCCCTCTTTTGGCAGAGGCCTTTCCCCTCCGTCAAGGGGTGCTGTATGCCAAAAACTATGGCTTGAAAAATATTTCTATTGAGGGTGATAACATGTGTATTGTTAATGTTCTCACAGGTTTATGGTTTTGCCCCTGGGAAATTGAAATGGTGATTGTCGACATTCGTGTTGATATGCTTTCCTTCATAGAAGTGCATTTTGCTCATGCCTTCCGTGAAGTTAATCAAGTGGCTAACAAAATCGCATGGCTTGCCTTTTCACCTACTATTGTGAACCTTTGGAGCTTCAGGCTCTCATCAGCAATGATGCTCTATGATGGTTTTCTAACAAAGTCTAGGACCAGCCTAATTTTTTCCTTTATAAAAAAAAAGTAGTCATGTTTGACATCATTCCGAGATGGAGCATAAACAAAAAGATCAGGAAATGGATATTGTTGTGGTGAAATTCAATAAGAATAACATTGGAGTCATTATGCAAGATGTATATATATGGCAAAAAGGGGAAGTGGCTAAAAAGTAACCACAAACCACCACGATAGCCTTGAGATGGGGAAATCGTAATTGTCTTAAAACCAAACTTATTATAAAATTTTGGATCTGTTATAACGTTGGATTTAGTTTGGGCAAGACAAAGTAAGTCCAGTCGATTTTTACGTCTCAAGAATCCGATTTCAGTCCAAAAATTCAGGCATTTAACGCCATGGGTATTCCAATAGCCAATTTTCAAACAAAATTATGGAAATTAAGAAGTTTTAAATGGTCATCTAAAGTTAATTTGTAATGTTATTGATGAGTTCAGTAATAGGGGTCATTCGAGAGATGAATACACACAACAGAGAGGATAAAAAGACAGAAGTAAAAGAAACAAAAGAGAAGATACATACAACAAGTGTCCTGAAAGAACAAGGATAATAACAACATAAACAACAGAAAATATAACAAAGCCAACTGCTAACTAAAATTGGATTTGGACACCATAAATAACAGAAGACTGCGTCGATGTAATCGTCAAAGTTCATGCATTTGTGTCCCAATCAATAGACTTGATCAAACACGGGCCTCGGCCGGGTTCGGGCTTGGCTAAACCTATTTTCTGGCCCGTAGGCCAACTATGTTGGCTGTTAATCATGTTCGTACCCGCCCGAGTGTCCGGGTCGGCCCGCGAGCTACTTGTTTTCTGTATTTTTTATTTTTAAAAGGATTTATTTAATGTTTATGCAAAAATTGGCATATATAAGAGGAAAAAAACAAATAAGGTTTATATTAAGAGGGAAAAAGTAAATTTAAAAACAAAACATAAATTTGGGATATAATCATATAAATTGAAATTGAAATCTTATATGTACATATAATATATATAGTAAATAAATCCGGATCGGGCTGATCGGCCTGTTAGGGCTTGTTCCTTTGCCCTTACCTAACCCGCTTACCCGTCCCGGTCGGACCAAATAGCCCGTTAGGGCTCTTACCCTTGTCCAAGCCCGTGTTTATTGTTGGGCGGGAGGTACAGGCCGGGCGGGCCAGCCCACTTTTGTCTTGGTCTACCCATCATTTAGAAGTTGCGTCAATAACGACAATAACAATAGAGGTGGAAATGTTGTTGTGTGAGAATGAGGAATCTCACGGGAATCTGAAACAATATTAATTTGTGGAAAAAGGACTAATCTCATGAAGAACATATAAAGTTTCGTCATACGAGTTAGAGGAATCAGACCACATTGAGGCCATACCTCAATCTTAAATACAATCCAAGTTAACCAACAAAAAGTTAACAAGGAAGATGAAGGAGAGAGAATTTGCACCCAATAGTATGAGTTATCATTTAAAAGAGATTGTTCAATGTTCAAAAAAGTATTCATAGCTGATAACATGTGTTTATAACACCTTTTGACCATATTAACCGCCACTTTTGTGCATAAATCATACACTTAGATGATCATTTTAGGATATTTATGCTTGTTTGTGTGAATATCTACTCTCTTGTTGCTTTTGGTTTTGTACGAATGGATTCAAAACGACTATGGTTGGAGCTAATAGGAGCTAAAGGGATGCCAAATTGAAGATTCAATGGAGAAAAATGGTGTTTCACATGCCATACAAGCAAGTGGAGTACTCATTTCCATCCAAAAATGTCAAGAAAGCCTTCATAGGACATGACATGGGGTGCCAGTGCCGCTCAGCATGACCATGCCAAAAGCCTAGACCAAAACTTTGTATTCTGATTTTGGCATGGTCACCTCATGCCGAATGACATGCCCATGCCGAATGACATGCCCATGCAACTCTCAGGATTTCATTGCTTTTAATTTTGGAAAACCTTCACCTTTTGGGCACCTATAAATACCCAAAAGCAAGAGACTTTTGCCCTCTCTCTCCCACTTTAGCCTCCATTTCTAGGGTTAACTTAGATTGCATTTTTGTCTTAGATTTTACTCTAGATTCCCATATATTCCACTAAAACTAGTAATTGTGTTTATGTTTGTTAGTAGATTTAGATCTGTTTTGGGTGGTTGAGCTCCTTTGTGGTTCAAGACTTGGAAAGGGAGCAAAGTTCCATCTTTTCTCTCATGGCTCAATGAAAATGGGAAGGATTTTGTTTATCATTATACCCATGTTTATGATGGTTGGATTGATGCTTTATGCTATGTTCTTGCAAATCATGAGTGAGTAATTTGTAATGTTTGGATTGGGAGTAGCCTAATGATGATTATGTGATGATTTGGTGAAGTTTTCTCTTTGGTTGGATGAGTTTTGGTCTACTACTCAAATCTTGCACACCAAGTGTTTGTGAAAATGCCTAGTTATTTACGTGTATTAAATGTTGGATATGCATTGAAATGTGATATTTGACATTGTAACCTCAAGATTTGAGCTAGGACTTATAAGATCACGAAAGTAGACCTATTTTCCTATTGGTTGTGTGAATTGTCATTATGATTAATGAATCTAATCTTGCATTAATTACCACAAAAGTAGAAATTAAGTAGGATTAAACTAGTTCCTTATACCTTGAAAGAGGATAAGAGATATATTAGGACAATTGACCATTGTAGACCACTACTTGCAACCTTAGAATATTATTTGCTTGTCATCACATGATCTCATTTGTGGTGAACCCCAATCCTAGCTTTTCATCATTCAATTAACCCAAATCTACCTTTCATCGTTTTAGTTGGCTCTAGACTTTGCATCTCTGGTTAGTTTTATAAAATCAAAACCAAAAACTCCACATCTCTTGTTTGATCAAGATTATTAGTTTGTGTAGAATTGGTGATCAACGAGTGCTCCCTCGGATTCGATATCTTTTATACTACTCGATAGTACCGTGCACTTGTGGGCCTATCAAGTTTTTGGCGCCATTGTCGGGGAGCATAGTTGACATTGATTAAGCATTGGCTACTAAGACTAGATATTTTCTTTTTGTCATTTTATTTATTAAAAAAAACTTCTAATCACTCTCTTGTTCTTCTTGTAGTGATTTCTTCATTGCATGCCCGTTACTCGAAGTCTTAGGGTGCATCTTGAAGAAGAAGACCCCGAGATTGAGAAATTGTTTCGTGCAAGGAAAAAGCTACAAAAGAGTCAAGGAGCACAAAAGGAATCTCACTCATCTTCAATCATGGAAAAAGATGGAAGAACCGTTGAGGATTACATTGCACCGAACAACTATGGCATTCATTCCGGAATCACAAGGCCAAATGTGGAAGCTAACAACTTTGAGTTAAAACCGGCCCTTCTCACCATGGTACAACACCATCAATTTTTGGGATCACCATCGGAAGACCCAAATCTTCATATCTCGGTCTTCTTGGAGATTTGTGACACGGTGAAGTACAATGGAGTTACTCAAGATGCCATTCGACTAAGGCTTTTCCCGTTCTCACTAAGGGATCAAGCAAGGGCTTGGGTCTACACCATTCCGGAAAATTCGATCACTACTTGGGAGCAACTCTCCGCCACTTTCATGGCCGGATACTTTCCACCAAGCAAGACTACCACTCTAAGGAATGAGATCTCCTCTTTCCACCAAAAGGAAGAGGAATCTTTCTATGAAGCTTGTAAAAGATTCAAGGAGATTTTGAGGAAGTGCCCACATCATGGATTCGAGAAGTGGTTCCAAGTTCAAGGATTCTATAATGGGCTAACGAACGCTTCACATATGGGAATTGATAGTGTCGCCGGAGGGGCTCTCATGAGAAAGAGGATAACCGAGGCTTGGAAGTTGATTGAAGAGATGGCAATGAACCACCAAAAGTGATCAAACCCAAAGTTTGAGCCCAAGAAATCACCCGAAAGGTATGACATCGACACCTTTGATCTCTTAGCGGCTAAAAACGATGCCTTGTCGGCTAAGTTGGATGCCCTCAAAAAGAAATTTGATGCTATGAATGTACATGCCAAGGTGAACAATGTTGGTTCAAATGGCCCTTGTGAAACTTGTGGTATGGTTGGCCATCTTGGGTTGAATTGTCTATAACACCCCCAAAACTTAACCCTTTTGGAAAGGTATTACCGTCAGTGACCCCAGTGTTCCTTACCGAGATCACCCAAGGCTTTACCATTTAAATACAATTTATGAAATACAAATGATACATAATGATCAAAGCATTCAATTCCGAAACATAACATTGTCAAAGAAACATGAGTTACGGGATTACAACCCAATCTCGAATAGGCTAACACAGAGTTTAAACCAAATACAGCGGAAGTCTTATAAAGTAGGGTACAACGGAAGTCTTACAAAACACATTACAACCAAAGTCATTGCCCAAAAGATCTCAACCTGATTAACGAAATAACTCAAACATTCGAAAACCACCGTCGACTCCATAGTCCTTCTATTCTTCTGAGCTACTTTCTATCCGATGTGCCGAATCGAACGGATGACACCAGCCCACATGCGGAGAACAAAGTTCGTGGGTTAGTCTACTTGAATAGACTAGCAACGGTACAAAGCAGAAAGTTCGATGTAGTTGTATTAGGTTAGACTTATCGTTCTCGAATGATAACCGATAACGATAATCAACCTTCATACTTCTATAGAATAATAACAAGAGGTATGCACAAGAGAAGACTCTGGAAGACTGAATCTTCACAGAGATTGACTCGAAAGAAGACTCCAACGGAAATGAGTCTTAGGGAAATATGACAAATCTGGAAAGTTTAAAGAATCATACAACAATGATTTAAAAGCTGACTGAGATGTTTCAATTCACGACCAACCTCACCGCATACAGCGAATCCAGATCGGAAAGAGAACGTACTATGATCAAAGTCGAGACGAGTATTCCTAGCTACACTATAACTTAGCTGCACTACTCGCCGAAGGTTTATTAATTATGTGCGTCGAGTAGCACTTATCTGATTTATATTACAAACCACACATCACATTATTAGACTTTTACATGTGTACCCCACCATTGGGACGACACATCTTAGTATACGTTTCGTCGAGAGTGACGCACACCGGAAGGTTTGTGACACCAGCTAAGTGTCCTGCCTCTACACACTTGTGAAAGAGACCGATCATGATCTTAGAATAGTACCAGGTGGAGACTAGCCACCCCGATACCAGATTATAAAGAAACGACCGGACGAAGTCCGAGTACATTCCTAACTAACAGTGCTAACCACACAGATACAGTACAATCACAGTTACAGAATAACTCCACATAAAGGCCCGAAAGGCGATCACAGATAATAGCGCTGTTCTAACAGATATACAACATATTATATGATTTTCAAAATAGTTTATAAATCACTTCCAGAAGAATACAGTAATAATCGTTCCAAATTAATTAATCAATTGAAATAACTGATAATCAATGTAAATATGGAAACGATGAGCAAGAGCGAACCGCCACTTGCCTTAATCCGTAGAATAGAAACAAGCCTAACGACAATGACGAGATTCCGGGCTCGACACGGGTATAGCTCTGACAGTACAACGACCTTCGAATCGACCCATAAAAGGAACCCTAAGTTAGATCCGACATAACCACAGTACGAATCTAAAACGACGAAAGAAAACGAAAGGAACGACGCCACAACGACGACCACCAAAGCCAAAAGCCCAAAAAGGCATTCTGGACACTGGCGGCGGTCGCCGTTCTTGGCGGCGGTTGCTGCAGTTCATCACGGCGGGCGCCGTGAAGAACGCGGCGGTCGCCGTGAAGAACTCAGATGATAGAAGCGGCGAGAAAACTCACCCAAAACACGAGCGACTCGGCCTCCTTCGACTTGCTTTGGTTTCTAACCTCCAAGGCTACCAAAAGTTTCACAAATGCACTCTGGAAACACCACCAAACGACCTCCGGCGGAAGCTTCAGAAATCCGGCGAGGCACAACTCCGGTGAGGCAAGAATTTGGGAGAGCTTGGGCTGTGGATTGAGCTCAAAAACCCCTCCCAAACCCCTCCCAAACCCCTCCTTTTATAGCCAAAACACCGGAAACACAATGATGGCCCTACGAAGAGCTACTCCGGCGCTGCCAGAGCCACGCCGGCGACCTTCGGGCAAGGACCTCCGGACAACGACGACGGCGGGCGCCGCCATAAATGCGGCAGGCGCCGCCATAGGCCTGGCGTCCCCAGCTAGGAGAAGACCCATCCTGCTCCTCGAGCCTGGCAACGGCGGGCGCCGCCATAAATGCGGCGGTCGCCGCCCCTGTGGCTTTGCCGCCTCCTCAGCTCTTAGACGAAAATGATATTAACCCGGGATAAAATTATCGTACGCGAACGAGAATTAAAATCCAAAGCACGTCGTCAGTATTTTATTTCACTGAGAAAAATATTACAGATACAGAGCACATTACAGAATGTCTCTAACTTTCTGAATTAAATCCGACGTACATAACGGGTACTCGGGAAAAATCCCAGAACTCCAGAAATAGCTTACAAAAATACGGGGTATCACATCTCCTCCCCCTTAAAAGAAGTTTCGACCCCGAAACTTAGGTCGAGAATAACTCGGGAAAATGCATGAGCATATCTGACTCGGTTTCCCACGTTTCCCAAGTAACTTCCTCCGATCCAGACTTGGACCACTGAATCCATACCAACGGTATGATCTTGCTACGCAGCTACTTCTCACGACGCTCCAAAATGTGCACGGGCATCTCCTCATAAGTACCATTAGCTTGAATCTCGATGTCCTCATAACTCAGCACATGAGACTCATCTGGCACATACTTCTTGAGCAAAGAGACGTGGAACACATTATGCACTGGATGAGCCGATGGCGGCAACGCCAAGTGGTACGCTAGAGATCCCACTCTATCCAGAATCTCGAATGGTCTCACGTAGCGAGGGTTAAGCTTCCCACACTTACCAAATCTGAAAACTCCTTTGGATGGCCATACCTTGACACAAACCTTGTCACCGACCTCGAACTCGACAGTCCTGCGCTTCCGATCTGCGTAGGACTTCTGTCGACTCTGAGCGGTCAACATCCTTTGTCGAATCAAAGCAATGTCAGAAGCTGTCCTCTCGACTAACTCTGGCCCAATCAGAATCTTGTCGGCGTTATCATCCCAACAAATCGGAGATCTGCATCTGCGACCATACAAAGCTTCGAACATAGCCATCTTGATCGTAGCATGCCAGCTGTTGTTGTAGGTGAACTCAATCAGACTCAAGCTGTCCTCCCAGCTAGTCGGACGATCGAGTACACAAGCTCTGAGCATATCCTCCAGAGTCTGGATGGTCCTTTTAGACTGGCCATCTGTCTGAGGATGAAACGTTGTGCTGAACCTTAACTCGGTCCCCATAGCCTTATGAAGTTCTTTCCAGAACCTAGACATGAAACGGCCATCTCGATCCGATACTATGGTTTTAGGGATACCATGTAAACGGATAATCTCTGTCTGGTAGACCTCTGCTAACTTCTGGGCTTCCCAAGTGGTCTTAATGGCTAGGAAATGAGCACTCTTCGTAAGCCGATCCACAATTACCCAGATAGCATCTTTCTGACTTCGAGTCTTCGGTAGCCGCGTGACGAAGTCCATGGAAATGTCTTCCCATTTCCATTCTGGCACAGGGAGAGGTAGCAACTCGCCACCTGGCATGCGGTGTTCAATATTGACCTTCTGGCAAGTCAAGCACTTTGCCACAAAGTCTGCCACGTCCCACTTCATGTTTGGCCACCAAAACTTCTTCCTGAGATCCTTGTACATCTTGCTAGAGCCTGGATGCACAGAATATGCAGATGAATGAGCTTCTCTCATCACCAACTAACGAAGACTCTTTGTGTTTGGCACACAGATCCGATCCTGAAACCAAAGCGATCCATCATCCTGAATCACAAAACTGGGAGCTTTCCCATCCATCACTTCACTGCTTAGCTTCACTAAGACGATGTCATCAACTTGCTTTTCCTTGATCTGATCCAGCAGTGTAGCCTGAATTTCCAGCATACTCAGGAAACATCTACGCTGATCATACAAAACTTCAATGTCGCATGACTCTCGGTTCAGCTTGGTCTGAGCAGTAAGTAAAACAACTACCCTCTCGAGCATTGTCTTTCGGCTCAATGCATCAGCTACCACATTAGCCTTGCCCGGATGGTACAACAACTCGATGTCGTAGTCCTTGAGCAACTCTAGCCAGCGGCGTTGTCTCATATTCAGCTCCTTTTGAGTAAATATATACTTGAGACTTTTGTGGTCAGTGAAGACTTGGCATCTTATACCGTAGAGGTAATGCCTCCAAATCTTCAGCGCAAAGACAACCGATGCTAGCTCAAGATCATGTGTCAGATAGTTTTCTTCGTACGTCTTGAGTTGCCTGGATGCATAAGCAATGACTCTGCCCTTCTGCATCAAAACACAACCAAGACCACACTTTGAAGCATCACTATAGACCACATAATCGTCATTCCCTTCTGGAAGTGCTAACACGGGTGCCGAGGTCAGCCGTCGCTTCAACTCCTGGAAACTGGCCTCGCACATGTCATTCCAGACAAACTTCTTGTGAACCTTGCAGAGTAGATTGGTCATAGGTAGAGCAGTCTTTGAAAACCCCTCCACAAACCGTCTGTAATACCCGATAAGCCCAAGAAAGCTGCGCACATCCTTCACGTTCTGGGGTTGTGTCCAATTTGCCACAACTTCGATCTTCTGGGGATCAACCATAACCCCATTCTCATTGATCACGTGGCCTAAGAAAGCCACCTCCTTCAACCAGAATTCACACTTGGACAGTTTAGCATAAAGTTGTTGTTGTCTAAGGACTGACAAAGCAATCCGCAGATGTTCCTCGTGGACTTCTTCACTCGGAGAGTAGATCAGAATGTCGTCTATGAAGACCACTACGAACTTTTCCAAGTACCGGTGAAAACATCGATTCATCAGATCCATAAAGACAGCTGGAGTATTTGTAAGCCCAAAAGGCATCACTACGAACTCGTAATGACCATATCTGGTCCTAAACGCAGTTCTAGGAATGTCCTGCTCACGAATTCTGAGTTGATGATATCCAGATCTCAGGTCAATCTTGGAGAAAACCTTTGCTCCCTGCAACTGGTCCAACAGGTCATCAATCCTCGGCAGAGGATACTTGTTCTTGATCGTCACCTTGTTCAACTCTCGGTAGTCGATACAAAGTCGGAACGATCCGTCCTTCTTTTTGACGAACAATACCGGAGCACCCCACGGCGATGCACTCGGCCTGACATAACCTTTGTCAAGAAGATCTTCAAGTTGATTCTTCAATTCTTGCATCTCAGCTGGAGCCATCCGATACGGTGATTTGGAAATCGGCGCCGTACCAGGCTCAAGATCAATGGAAAACTCTACATCACGGTTCAGAGGTAATCTAGGAACCTCCTCTGGAAAGACATCCGAGAACTCTCTGACCACTGGAATATCAAGAATCGCATGTCCATCTTTCGCGGGCGAATCCAAGTAGCAAAGGTACCCGACACATCCTTGTCGTAGTAGCTTAAACACAGCCATCGCATTGATCAGCTTGCCGTTATCAGCATCATTCCGACTTTTAATTTGAACTTGCACACGAATTGGCCCCCAGATGACACCGTCACCGTTCTAGAACTGAAGTCGATCACCGCCTTGTGACGCGTCAGCCAATCCATACCGAGGATAATGTCGTATGGAGCCATGGCTATACAGATAAGATCTGCCTCAAACTCCTTACCCTGAATGGTAATCAGAAAGTCGGACAGATGCTTGGTTCCCACCAAACGTTCTCCATTAGGAAGACTAACGACGAAAGGGTCGCACAAATCGTTGCACACTAAGTCTAACTTGCTAACACAACTATCCGAAATAAAGGAATGCGTAGCACCATAATCAAATAGAATGCACACTGAAGTAGAGTGAAGGTATAAAGTACCTTGAGCAATTAGAGCATTGGGTCCATCTGCTTCACGCATCTCGTACAAGCATTGACCCTGACTTCCAGAAACAGCTGGGGCCTTTCCCCTATTCTGAGCAGTCGTCTGAACTGACGGGCTAGGAGTCTCGGCAGGCTTGAACCTAGGTCGGTTGCTCTGATGAACTGACCCTTACTGCGACTCTACTCCCTTCTGTTTCCCCTGCTTGCAGAACTTCTGCAGATGACCATCACGTCCACACCCAAAGCACGATCTCTTCTCCTTCTGACACTCATTGCTCTTGTGCCCTGCAACACCACAGTTATAACACTGAACTAAACTTCTGCTCTAACTGGACTGCTGCGTTGACCCTCCGTGAGTCATGTCCATCTTTGCTCGGCCAGACTTGGCAAAGCTAGACGGTGGCGCAGGTCGCTTGAATCCACCACCCTGATTCTGATTCTGCATCGACCTCTGTCGGATGCGTCTCTTTATTGACTCCTCCAGAGTCACTTCCAGCTTGTAGGCAACATCCACATACTGCTCTAGAGTAGAGCATGTGTGGTGCACCATCAACGGCTTGATATCTGGACTCATTCAATCGTGGAAGTACCAGATCTTTTGCGCCTCGCTGGTTATCTCAGCTGGGGCGTACTGCAGAAGATGATTGCACTTGGTTGCCAGCTCAGCTACCTTCAATCCATCGGTCTTGGGGTACAGAAACTCCTTGTGTTTCTCCTCTCTCATAGCACGAGAGAAGAAACGGTCAATCATTTTGGTCTTAAACATCGACCAGGTCAATACAGGGCTATCAGCTAAGCATGTACTCTCCCACCATTCACTAGCATCCTCTTTCAGCTGCAGAGAAGCTATGTGGACCTTTTCAGCCTCAGTACAGTCCACATTACGGAACAGCCGTTCCATGTGAGAGAACCAATGGGTCACCTTGACTGGCTCCCCTTTTCCGTTGAAGCTGTCAGGCCTCATAGAACTGATGGTCTTCAGAGCACGACCATAGTTGTCCCTAGTCCTGACTGCATTCTCCTGGACATCATGGTTTCTTGGCTCCTCAAATCTAGGAATCGGTGGGGGAATCGGCGCGCCTTGTACATGTGGCACATTTGGTCGCATAGCATCAGCGATAGCTTGCATGACAATTCCTCGAATTGTCTCCACTGCTGCAGCATCAAACACCACTGGTGCATTACTCTGATCCTGATCATTGTCCCTGGATTGATTATGGGATTTAGATACATGCTCACCTTGGCCAACATCTCTTATGATTGGTCTGAGACCCTGACTAGTCCCAACACCAGCTTGAACCGTGTTCCTTGTGTTCACCATCTGTTTACCGATCAAATTCCAAGTTATTTATACATTAATATCATTCAAACATGCTTAATGTAGTAAAATTACTCAGAATAGATCAACTAGGTATTTTATAGATGAACTGGAACTGTTACACAAGCTACACATAAGTCTATCATCCGAGCGTTAGGACAAAAATTGCTCGAAGATAAAAGTGTTTCACAGAGTACTTGCCGCAATACTGAAATATTACACAAAGTACATACTAAAATACTAAGAAAGGAAACTACTACGATAGGCAACACCAATCCTCATCAAGGCGTTCCAAAACGTCTCCTATAAGACTGGCTACTCGTGCAAGGTCTCTTCGGACTAGGCTCACCATCGAGCTCTGGTGATGGGTTTCGCACCCTGCTCGGTCCTGGGTCATATGGCTCTGGTGACTCAGACCCAACCTCAGTCGTGGAAAATAAAGGATCGTCCATAAGAGGTCCTCCTATCCCAGCCCTCCTCTGAGCTCTAGCGATTGCCTGATCCATCTGCTGCTGCTGCTCCATATGAGAGCTCATTTCGCTCTGGCAAATGATCTCTCTCAACTCAGCCTTTGATCTCCTCCTAATACCGTGCTCAGTGTACAGTGCCTCCCAATCAGCATCAGTCATAAGTGCATAAACCGACACTGGTGATAGTTCTGGACTGAGGGGAATAAACTACACCCCCGGCTCCTGACTGTCCACCAGCAAGTGCCTCAAGTTGTCTGGCTCCTAGCTCTGCTCTTCCAGGTCCATCTCGGGGTCCTCCTCAGGATCATCTTCGATGAGATCCTCATCCTCGGGATCAATCTCGATCTGGTAATCGTCATCGTAATGCCCTAAGGCGTATCTAGACGACTCACCCACTTCCTGCACTGCTTCCTCCCTGAGTGGCTCTACAGGTGTAGCTATAGTGACCACTGCATCCCTAGGCGTAAGGACAACAGACTCGGGAATCACATACTTGATGTCTTCGGGCGGGCTACTCGGGCCTCCAACCTCGAAACATCGCTGCGGGATCGGAAAATCTAGCCTGCCTGGAGACGGCGGGTCCGTCTTGGCGTCCTCCGACCCCCTATCAAGAGAAAAGCACGCACCCATTCTACAGGATAACGAGGAATGAGTTAGTCTTTCTAGACATAGAAGCAAGCTTACTACATCAGACTATATAGAAGACACGACTATGAACGGTGTTTTGAAATTCTTTTTACTTTGAAAATTTCGAGCCCTTTTAACGTATTTTCAAAAACGGATAAATGATATAAAAATCCCAAACCCGTTTTAAAACCTTTGGCTCTGATACCACAACTGTAACACCCCCAAAACTTAACCCTTTTGGAAAGGTATTACCGCCAGTGACCCCAGTGTTCCTTACCGAGATCACCCAAGGCTTTACCATTTAAATACAATTTATGAAATACAAATGATACATAATGATCAAAGCATTCAATTCCGAAACATAACATTGTCAAAGAAACATGAGTTACGGGATTACAACCCAATCCCGAATAGGCTAACACAAAGTTTAAACCAAATACAGCGGAAGTCTTATAAAGTAGGGTACACCGAAAGTCTTACAAAACACATTACAACCAAAGTCATTGCCCAAAAGATCTCAACCTGATTAACGAAATAACTCAAACATTCGAAAACCACCGTCAACTCCATAGTCCTTCTATTCTTCTGAGCTACTTTCTATCTGATGTGCCGAATCGAACGGATGACACCAGCCCACATGCGGAGAACAAAGTTCGTGGGTTAGTCTACTTGAATAGACTAGCAAGGGTACAAAGCAGAAGGTTTGATGTAGTTGTATTAGGTTAGACTTATCGTTCTCGAATGATAACCGATAACGATAATCAACCTTCATACTTCTACAGAATAATAACAAGAGGTATGCACAAGAGAAGACTCTGGAAGACTGAATCTTCACAGAGATCGACTCGAAAGAAGACTCCAACGGAAATGAGTCTTAGGGAAATATGACAAATCTGGAAAGTTTAAAGAATCATACAACAATGATTTAAAAGCTGACTGAGATGCTTCAGTTCACGACCAACCTCACCGCATACAGTGAATCCAGATCGGAAAGAGAACGTACTATGATCAAAGTCGAGACGAGTTTTCCTAGCTGCACTACTCGCCGAAGGTTTATTAATTATGTGCGTCGAGTAGCACTTATCTGATTTATATTACAAACCACACATCACATTATTAGACTTTTACATGTGTATCCCACCATTGGGACGACACATCTTAGTATACGTTTCATCGAGAGTGACGCACACCGGAAGGTTTGTGACACCAGCTAAGTGTCCTGCCTCTATACACTTGTGAAAGAGACCGATCATGATCTTAGAATAGTACCAGGTGGAGACGAGCCACCCCGATACCAGATTATAAAGAAACGACCGGATGAAGTCCGAGTACATTCCTAACTAACAGTGCTAACCACACAGTTACAACACAATCACAGTTACAGAATAACTCCACATAAAGGCCCGAAAGGCGATCACAGATAATAGCGATGTTCTAACAGATATACAACCTATTATATGATTTTCAAAATAGTTTATAAATCACTTCCAGAAGAATACAGTAATAATCGTTCCAAATTAATTAATCAATTGAAATAACTGATAATCAATGTAAATATGGAAACGATGAGCAAGAGCGAACCGCCACTTGCCTTAATCCGCATAATATAAACAAGCCTAACGACAACGACGGATTCCGGGCTCGACACGGGTATAGCTCCAACAGCACAACGACCTTCGAATCGACCCATAAAAGGAACCCTAAGTTAGATCCGACATAACCACAGTACGAATCTAAAACGATGAAAGAAAACGAAAGGAACGACGCCACAACGACGACCACCAAAGCCAAAAGCCCAAAAAGGCATTCTGGACACTGGCGGCGATCGCCGTTCTTGGCGGCGGTTGCCGCAGTTCATCACGGCGGACGCCGTGAAGAATGCGGCGGTCGCCGTGAAGAACTCAAACGACAGAAGCAGCGAGAAAACTCACCCAAAACACGAGCGACTCAGCCTTTTTTGACTTGCTTTGGTTTCTAACCTCCAAGGCTACCAAAAGCTTCACAAAGGCACTCTGGAAACACCACCAAACGACCTCCGGCGGAAGCTTCAGAAATCCGGCGAGGCACAACTCCGGTGAGGCAAGAATTTGGGAGAGCTTGGGCTGTGGATTGAGCTCAAAAACCCCTCCCAAACACCTCCTTTTATAGCCAAATCACCGGGAACACAATGATGGCCCTACGAAGAGCTACTCCGGCGCTGCCAGAGCCAGGCCGGCGACCTTCGGGCAAGGACCTCCGGACAACGATGACGGCGGGCGCCGCCATAGGCCTGGCGTCCCCAGCTAGGAGAAGACCCAGCCTGCTCCTCGAGGCTGGCGACGGCGGGCGCCGCCATTAATGCGGCGGTCGCCGCCCCTGTGGCTTTGCCGCCTCCTCAGCTCTTAGACGAAAACGATATTAACCCGGGATAAAATTATCGTACGCGAACGAGTATTAAAATCCAAAGCACGTCGTTTGTATTTTATTTCATTGAGAAAAATATTACAGATACAGAGCACATTACAGAATGTCTCCAACTTTCTGAATTAAATCCAACGTACATAACGGGTACTCGGAAAAAATCCCGGAACTCCAGAAATAGCTTACAAAAATACGGGGTATCACATTGTCAATATGTGACTTCCCCCTCTTCATCTTCTCAAGAACCACCCATTGAGCGTGTTGACTTCCTTAACCACCCAAGACCAAGACCTCAAAATGACCCACCTATAATCCCGGTTGGAGGAACCATCCTAATTTCTCATACCGGAACAACCAAAATACCATTCCTCAACCCCTTCCAAAGCAACCTCCCGGTTTTAACCAAGGTCCTTACCAACCCCAACCTCCTCAAAAGTCCAACATTGAAGTCATGATGGAGAGCTTCATTACCACTCAAGCAAAACAAAATGATGAGTTTAGAAACCAATTTGGACAACTTACATCAAAGTTTGATGCTTTGACCACTCATAACAAAATGCTAGAAACCCAAATCTCTCATATTGCCCAACAAGTTACTAGCTCATCTTCTAGACTTCTCGGTCAACCCGAGCCTAATCCAAGAGAATGTATGACGATGAACCTTAGGAGCGGGAATAAATCGGAAGAACCCAGAAGGAAGGATGTTGTGGAGGTTGAGAAACTTGACATGGAACAACCGTTGGAAGATGAAAGTGAAAAGCAAGAGAGGGGAGAAGAACCAAAAAGCAATAAAATGAGGGAGGAAGGTGAGAAAGAACCGAAGTATGTGGTACCACCACCCTACAAACCACCTATCCCATTCCCTAAAAGACTTCAAAAGGCCAAATTAGACAAGCAATTTGGGAAGTTTCTTGAAGTATTGAAGAAGTTGTACATCAACATTCCTTTCACCGATGTTCTTTCCCAAATGCCCACATATGCCAAGTTCTTAAAAGATATCTTGTTCAACAAAAGAAGCCGTGAAGAATATGGAACCGTGGCCTTGACTAAGGAGTGTAGTGCAATTCTCCAAAACAAGTTACCTCCAAAGCTCAAGGATCCCGGTAACTTCTCTATTCCATGTGTGATAGGAAACACTAGCTTCAAAAGTGCTTTGTGTGATCTTGGTGCTAGTGTTAGTTTAACGCCTTTATCAATTTGTGAGAGGTTGGACATGGGTGAATTGAAACCCACCAATATGTCCTTGGTTTTAACGGATCACTCTATCTGATACCCAAGGGGTATCCTTGAGGATGTTCCTATCAAAGTCGGTAATTTCTTTATTTCGACCAATTTTGTTGTTCTTGAAATGGAGGAAGATTCTCAAGTCCCCATCATTCTTGGAAGGCCTTTCCTTGCTACGGCGGGTGCCGTCATTGATGTTAAAAAGGGAAAGCTCTCCTTGAATGTTGGGGATGAAAGAGTTGAATTCAATTTGCCTAATGCTATTAAACATCCTTATTTTGAGCATTCCTTGTGTAGAGTTGACCTTGTTGACCACCTAGTGAAGAAGGATTTTGTGAGACAATGCTCGAAGGATCCCCTTGAAAGATGTTTGGTGAGCTCTGGAGGCCTTGATGATGAAGATTTGGAAGTCGCTTCTTGTGCTCGATTTCTTGAAGTAAATCTGGAACTCCCACACTGATTGGCTAAGGTAGAGAAGCTTGAGAAGGATTCAAAGACCACCACCTTTGAGGAGAAAGATACACCTAAGGTTGAATTGAAACCTCTCCCTTTCACCCTAAGGTATGAGTTTCTTGGACCTAACTATACTTACCCGGTGATAGTCAATGCTAACCTAAGTAAGTGTGAAACCAATAAATTGCTTAGAGAACTTAGGTTGCATAGAAAAGTCATGGGGTATACAATTGATGATTTGAAAGGCATTAGTCCATCCACTTGCATGCATAGAATTTTGCTAGAAGAAGATCATAAACCCTCCATTGAACATCAAAGAAGGCTTAACCCTAACATGAAGGTAGTGAAAAAAGAAGTGCTTAAATTGCTAGATGTCGGCATAATCTATCCTATTTCCGATAGTGAGTGGGTTAGCCCGGTTTAAGTGGTACCTAAAAAGGGGGGCATGACCATTGAAAGAAATGAGAAAAATGAATTGATTCCCACTAGAACGGTCACGGGTTGAAGAATGTGCATTGATTATAGGAAGTTGAACAAAGCAACCCGAAAATATCACTTTCCCCTTCCATTCATTGATCAAATGGTTGAGAGGCTAGCTAGACATTCCCACTTTTGTTACTTAGATGGTTATAGTGATTTTTTTCAAATTCCTATTCATCCTAGTGACCAATAAAAGACCACTTTTACATGCCCTTATAGCACCTTTGCCTATAGGAGAATGCCTTTTGGTCTTTGTAATGCTCTCGTTACCTTTCAACGTTGCATGATGGCCATTTTTTCCGATTTGATTGAAAACATCATGGAAGTTTTTACGGATGACTTCTCCCCTTATGGCCATTTTTTCTGATTTGATTGAAAACATCATGTAAGGCTCCCGCTCTGATACCAAATGAACACAGGTTATAAAAAGCTAATAAGAAAGCATGAATAGTAAAATGAACAGTAATTTTTTTGAATAGTGATTTGAAGAATAACAAGAGAAGAAACGAGAGATATTAAACTGTTATAAGAACAACTGTTTATTTAAAGTAATAAGATGAAAAATAGAAGACTTACAAATTGTTATTCAAACAACTATTATTGAAAGTGCAGGGATATGAAAACTTCAAAAACTTCAAAAAAAGGCTTGGGTTTACAGAGGTTTCTTTGTGGATGTTTTTCTTTCTGAAATCTGATCCCTCTAACAAATGAGGACTTCTTTATTTATAGGAGAAGAGGGAGAGTTGAGCATCTTTTGTTCGTACAAAATTGTAGAACTATTTCATCACAAGTGGTATATACTGTGGTGAGTGGAGCTGCTGAGTGGAGCTTTTGTTTGTTTCTTCAAGTGGTGTCTCTTGTCTTCTGGAAAGGGCAGAACTGTTTCATCACAAGTGGTGAGTAGAGCTGTTGTTTTGTTTGTTTCTGCAAGTGGACTGTCATTTGCTGGTAGAGTCATTGTTGTTCTTTCTTTGCTTTTTGAACTATTCTTACAGGTCATAGTGTGGTAACGTTTTACAGGGGTGTTACAAACTGATATGAATTATACCCCCCTAAATAAAAACATAAAAATATAAGCTGGAGGACTATATATGTTTACATAGCATAAGGATCTTGAGCGAACTGTTTTGGATCGTCGACTGGAGAAGGAGGTAGAGTACGATCTGGGCTTTCGAGACTATCGGCCCAACTTTGTTTTCCTTAGGCCAATAACTTTTGGAAAGCCTTAAACTCTTCCCATTGTTGGAGCTGTTCTTGTGGTATTGAAGGAATTGGGATTTTTGTTAAGGTAGGTGTGTAGGCTGGTAATGGATTTAGTTTGGGGGTAGGTAATGACTTTATTTTCTTTTGATGTAAGGTTGTTTTTATCTTTTCAATGGTGAGTGTGGAGATAAGGAACTTTTCCCACCATCGAATCTTGAAACGTCTGCAGAGTGTTAGAGGAAAGTCTTTGGGATGAGTCTGTAGGGTTTCATATGTCCAGCAAAAAATCCAAGCAACACCAAAGTCACAGTGAAAATGCAAGGACTTTGTAAAGGGTTGGTCTTGAGAGTAATGTAGGTAGTAGTTGTATGTTGTTGTTATTTTAGAAGGGTAAATGTCTTTGGTAGCACCGAAAGTAAGCCACCATTCATAAAATCAGATAGGAAAATTATCTGGGCAGTGTCTATCAAAATAGAAGAACCAGGAATGGTTGAAGGGTCTAAGGAGGAAGGCTCTTTCCCAGGCATATTTGTAGTCTTGATAGGTGTACCCAGGAAGATTAGGAATGGCATGTGGTAGAGAGAATGGCTTTAAGGTTCAGGGGTCGGACCATTCTATTATGGTTAGGACTTTGAGTATCTTGCATTTTGAGTAAGAGATACGTGAGGGTTCTGTAGCACACATGTTGTGAGAGACTTCAATAGATCCTGAGTCTACCAGGATAAACTCGTAGAACTTTTGGTTTTTAGAAATGTTTTCAGGGAACCATTAAAAATCAGGAGGGAAGAGTTTTTTGAGGTATGGGTCTAGATGGGCCTACCCAATAGGATTATGTTCCGGTGTCAGGTAAACCGGAGTAATTGGGCTTGGTTTAAGGAAATACTGGTAGAATGGGCCATCCTCTTATGGGTTGTTTTAATAGGAGTCTTTGGTGCCAGGTGGGCTTGACTGTATGGAAGAGGTGGAAAATCAGAGAGAGTTTGGAACTGATTATAGACTGGGACCAAAGAAGAGGAAGATGTTGGACTGACGTAGTCTTGTGGAGTCTGTTTTATTCCGGTGGAATCCATAGAAACTGTTGAAATGAACATTTGATTAGTATGGGATTTCGTCGATCTTCAGATGTTCAATTAGTTCTTCTTGTGCTAGCTCAAGTAGCCTAGCAATGCTTTCTTCAGAGCTTTCTATCAGACCTTTTTGCAATTGTTCTCTCATAGTTGGTAACAAGTGGGAAAAGCTGGATTCTTGCTTAAAATATTTCAAATGTTTTCTCTTGGCATAAACTCCCCATCGATAATAAGTCTGTTTTTTGAGATAAAAAACCATCTTCATGGTAGAGAAATTACATTTTTCCGTGTAAAAATTCTCTAGTAAGAAAATCAGGTAAAGAATTGTTTTTCCCTTTATAAATTCTATTTTGAAATCAAATACAGAAACAATAGCTTGCCATCTGGAAAAAATCTATTTTGAGACTAAACTTTGAACATCTTTTTGTAAAATTTCTTTAGCAAATTGACAGTCTACTCGAAGAAGAAATTCTTTATTATATAAACCATCTTGAAATTTAGAAATACAAGAGACAATGGATAAAACTTCTTTTTTGACAGTACTATAATTCTTTTGTGGTCCAGACCAGACACCAGAGTAGTATCTAACCAGGGATTCTTTAGTCTGATTTGGTAATCTTTGTTTGAGAATGCCACCAAAACCTAATTCTGAGGCATTTGTTTCGACTATCATGAAAGCAAAAGGATGAGGAATACTAGCACAAGGTAGGGATTTAACCTTTTCTTTTAAGAGTTGAATTACCTTAGTGTGCTCAGTTGTCCAGGCTGGTGGATTTTTCTTCAGTCTTTGGAATAGAGGAGAACAGATCTGTCTAAGGTTGGGGAAGAAATCTGAGATGTAGTTTAGACATCCCAAGAATCTTTGTAATTGATTTTTATCTTTTATTTCATCTGGGAATTTGTCAGTAAATTCAATACTTTTATTTATTGGTTTGATTGTCTAATTATAAATGTTGTGTCCTATAAATCTAATCTGTGTTTGGAATAATTTTATCTTAGGGGCAGAGACTGCTAGGCCATTCTTTTCTATTATGGATAAGAAAGTGTTAAGATGTTTGAAGTGTTCATTGATGCTTTTGGAAAAAATAAGGACATCGTCAATGTAAACTATTGTAAAGCTTGAATAAGGATTAAAGATGTCATTCATCATTCTTTGAAATTCAGAAGGGGCGTTTTTTAGACCAAATGGCATTACATTTCATTCGTAATGTCCAAATGGGACAGTGAACGCTGTTTTATATCTATCTTTGTTTTCAATCTGGATTTGCCAGAATCCGCTCTTCATATCAAACTTTGAATAGATATTGGAATTAGAAAGTCTATTAAGTAAATCTCTTTTGTTAGGAATGGGTTACCTAATCCATTGTAGGGCTTTATTTAAAGGTTTGTAATTGATGACTAGTCTAGGGACACCCCTCTCTTTTTCAGCCTGATTGTTAACATAAAAGGCTACACAACTCCAAGGGGATTTGGAGGGTCATATAAGATTCTTTTGTAGGAGAGAGTCAATTTCTTTTTTACAAAACTGTAGGAGCTCTTGATTCATTTGTATAGGTCTAGCTTTAGTAGGAATATTTATTTCTTTAAAGTCTTTTTCATAGGGAAGTGAGACCTGGTGTTTCTTTCTTTCCCAAAAGGTTGTAGGGGAATCAGAACAAACACATTTTTTGAATAATTCTTCTAAATCAAGAATCTATTTTTGTAAACTAGGGTTTTGAAGTTTCTCCTCTATTTTAAGGTGTGTAATCTCTTTAGTGAGAGAGTGTACTAATGACCTTTTCTTTGTTATTAGGTTTATGGTTCTAGTTATAGAGGAGGACTGTAGTGTGGCAATGTCCTTTTGTTTTATGGGTGAAATAAACTTGAAGCTTAATTCTTTTCCTACGATCTTAGTATGTATACCTTTTCTGTCTACTTTAAAAGGGTATATCTGTGTCATAAAGGGTGTTCCTAAAATGACTTCTTGGGTGAGGTCTTTAACCATTATAAAGGAGTTTTTAAAACAATATCCATTGTTGCAAATAGAGGCTTTAGGGAATTTATAACTAAGACTCATTCTTCCTCCGTTAGCATTATGAATTTTTTCATTGCTTTTATAGTAGAATTTTGAAGGGATTAAGCCTTCACAAATGCAATTAAGGTCTGCTCCACTGTCAAGAAGAGCAATAGTAGAGAGAGTAAAGTCTTCTATTTTTATAGTGATGTCCATATACCATTTTTGGAAATTAATTCTACTTATAATTGAAACAAAGGACTCATTCTTGTAGTCTGATTCATTGTCAGAAGTGGGGTGGTGCGAGCTAGAGCTAGCTTCATTGGTGTTTAGAAGTTCTAAGTGAGCTATTCTAGTTTCAAGTTCTAGGTCTTTGGTTTCATTTATTAATAATTGTTCATTAAGAGCTTTGACATCTTTTTTAAGGTTGTTGACCTCAGCATGTAAATCGTTAGTTGTAATAGAGGCAAATATATTGGTAGGAGATCTTTTATTAATAACTTTAGTAATGCTAAAAGGTTCTTCAGGAAGAGATTTCTGTTCTTTAAATATTAAGTCTTTGAGTTTAATGAAATATTCTTGTTTTACTTGTGGGTCTTCAAGTTTGTCTATTAGTTCAAAAAGGACTTCCTTTTCATCGCTTTTAGTAATAACATTGCAAAATTGTGTAGTTCCAGAGTTATCTGAGTCCGAAGAGTCAGGATGATAGTTGTCTTCAGAAGAATCTTCTATGAGAATTTTCATAAGTTTATTTTTAAGGTCATTGTTATCTTGACAAATCTCATTGATTTTTTGTCTGAGACTATAGTTGTTAGCCTTATGCAGTGTTCTAAAAATCCTCGCCTAGGGCCTCCTAGGCCCCGTGTAGGCGCTAGACGGCCATCCACCGCCTAGGACCCCGCCTAGGGCCGCCTAGGTGAGATGAAGTCTCAGATGTTGTGGAAGCAGCAACATCTTAGGAGACGACGAATGGATAGAACATAGTTCTGGGTGAGGCTTCGTAAAATAAGGCCTATTATTATAAATCAAACCTCATCCCAACATAGTTTTATAAATATTAATGGATTTGGAAGAACATAGTCAAATAATCACATGGATCACGCATTAATTTTTAATCTGCCTAGGCCCCCGCCTAGCCGCCTAGGCGCTAGGCCCCCCCTCACCGCCAAGCTTACGCCTAGCGACTTTTAGAACATTGGCCTTATGGCCTGGTTTACCACATTTATAACAAATAATCTTTTTATCTGTTTTCCTAGGTTGAAATTTCTTTTTAGTATGATAATTAGATCTTTCAGGTTTGTTTTTAGGTCTGAATTCTTTGTGTCTGCTTTTAAAAGTTTTTCTGTTGTTAGAGGGTGGTTCTAATTTGAGTATGTCAAAAGCTTCACAGAAATTACCTAATTCTTTTCTACTGGATCCTTTTTCTCTACCATATTTAGCCTGTATTTTTAATTCAGAACAAAGAGCTAATCCTTCTTTTTTAATGAAGGCTGTTAGTTGACCATAGGTCATGTCTTTCCATTGGATTTCTTCAGCTTGTATTTCGGCTTTTATCTTTTGATTTATTCTTTTAGCAAATAAGGAAGGAAGACCATAGACAAAACGTTCTTTCTAGTAACCCTTATCACAATCATCTCTATAGACATAGGACAAAAATACATCTTTGTACCATATATAGTCACTAAGGGTTCTGCATTTAAGGTTGGAGAGTATTTCCCTATTGGCCTGAATCTCTTCTCTAGGGTTGCCTATGAAATGCATACTTATGGTATATATTAATTGATGGACAAGTTCTGAATGTCCTTCATCATTTATGAATTCAAAGATTTCTTCTTTTTGTTGGAAGGATAGAGCATTATCCCACCAATTCTTTAGTTGTCATGTAAACTCGGTAACTAGAAGAGTAACACGAGTCTTAGGATCTTTTCTATTGGTTTCATAGGCTATATTAGCCATATCCATTTCTTGTAAGGTATTGAGGATCTCATGCTCGGATTTACCATATATGTTCCATTCATAGATAGACTGTCCATTATAGTCTGTGGTTCTAAACTTGGATCTTTCTTCATATTGAAGATCAGGAGGTGTAGGCCTAGATTAGAAGTTTCTAGTGTATGTGTTAAATATTTTCCTATATGCTTGTGGTCTATCATGGTTTCTTCTTAGCTTATTAATTGTAAGAGGATCTTCTTCAAAATAGGTTTGTAAAGTTTCTATAGCTTTATCATCAGATGAGGCTTTATCACTTTGTGAGTCGTCTAAGATGCTACTGGAATCTGTGTTTGTACTATTTTTATCGTTGCATTTAACACAGTTAATTTCTATTCCTTTATCTTTTCCTATTTTTTGGTCGATTCTTTCAATGATCGTGAGAGGAGTAGCTAATGAAATATTCTTTATAGTTTCTTTAGGAATTCCTTGGATTTGAAAGTGGGGTCTAGAGATATCTTTAGGGAATTTAAGTGTCTCACTACTGACTTTATCATGTATTAATTCTATCTGTTCGGCTATCGTGTGAAGGATCTGGTTAGAATAAATATGCTGCTAAAAGGAAATTGTTCCCCTAAAACGGATCTTGCGTCCGCCCCTGCTTGAAAGAGCTTTTTATTTGAGGCTTAGCACAATTTTTTTGAAGGTTTGAAATTTTTATTGATTGATTTTTGCTTGGTTAAGGTGTATTGGCATTATAGTTGTTGAAGAGGATTTATCGGATTTTTTTATGAAGAAAGAATTAGGCTAATTCCTAACAACAAATAAAGGATTATTTTATAACATTATTGCGTAGGAGAATTTGAAATTCTGGTTTGGATAAAAGCTCTATATATTGTATTGTAATTCGTAATTCTGAATTTAATAGAAATTCCATATACACTATTGTAATTCATAAATGATTATGAGATAGATACATATACTTTGTTATTGTTAGTTTGTGGGTTACAAAATTATTTGAAAGGGAATCTTATACCCACAAACTAAGGTTTTGTTTAGCCCACTTTTAATAAAGACTTTATTTGAAAAAGAATACTTATTTTTACTTTTCACATTTTCCTATATCATTCAAATTTTAAATTGTAAAAATTAATTTGTTTATAAAAATACATTATAAATAAATAGATCTTTAAGAATATCCTTACCAAACAAACCCTAAGTTTTCGCTATAAAGCACCTTTTCCAATGTTTAATGGGAATAATTGTTCCAAAGTTTAATAGTCATGTTTGACACAATGAAATAGATAAGATAAATAGAATTTTTTTTCTAGAACAAAGAGAGGAGAAGCACCCCTTCTATAGAAAGGGATAAAATCTGTAAACCTAAAACACAAGGTGGATTAGGTATACGTAAAGCAAAAGCTATGAATCAAGCTCTACAAATGAAACTTCTATGAAAAATATTGGTGGAACCAAATAACTTATGAGTCAAAATTGTTATAGAGAAATACCTCAAGTCGGATTCAATCTTCGAATATAGGAAAAAAATAAACACTTCCTGGCAGTGGGGATCACAAAGATATATTATTTAAATGAATCTCCTAGCTAGTGGGAGATGGACAAAGAATTAAATTTTGGATTGATAACTGGGTTATACCCACAAGACTGATAGATGAAGTATAGAATGATAACACAATAGACCTAAACACAACAGTAAGCTAATTCATTAAAACAGATAAGAGTTGGGACACCAATGAACTTAGTAAACTTCTTCCCTGGAGACTTGTTAACAAGATTTCTCAGATCCCGAATCCTAAAAATAGGATACAAGATAGACTCTACTGGCGACAAAGTAAGGACGGCTGATTTTCTACAAAATCTGCCTTTGAATATATTATAAGTAAAAGCATCAACCCAATAGTGGATTCGGTCTGGATATGGAAATTAAACACTGATTCGAAAATAAAAAAAATCATTTGGAAAATCAGTAACAATAGACTACCAACTAAAGCTCGATTGATTATGAAAGATGTTCATCTACCTTTACAATTTTCTTTATGTGATAATATGTTTGAGGATCTTGCTCATATTCTTTTCACTTATCCTCACACAAGAGATATTACTATGACTATCAATCATATAATTGGAAATATAATGCAAAATATTAATAAGAATAATAAAAAACCTATGGAGTTACTAAATGAAATCTATGGAAAAATTACGAATAAGGAATTCGAGGAGCTAGCTACTATATGGTGGTGCATTTGGTTCCAAAAAAATTAAAAAATATTCGGTCTTGATAATACAGTACCTATAGCAGATATCACTAAAATAATCAAAACAAATTTACAAAATTGGAAACAATCTAATAACATAATTGAAGAAATCCCAAGAGCAATAATGGCAAGTATCAACAGCCAAGAAAAACAAAAAACTTGAGATGGAAAAAAACTCGGAATGGGGTTTTCAAAATTAATTTCGACAGATCTAGCCTAAATGGTGGTCGTTCCTCTGTTGGATTCATCATTAGAAATGAGAAAGCAGAACCAATTAACATGAAATCCTTTCTTTGTGGGCGTACTAGCCCTCTTTTGGCAGAGGCCTTTGCCCTCCGTCAGGGGGTGCTGTGTGCCAAAAACTATGGCTTGAAAAATATTTCTATTAAGGGTGATAACATGTGCATTGTTAATGTTCTCACAGGTTTATGGTCTTGCCCCTGGGAAATTGAAATGGTGATTGTCGACATTCTTGTTGACATGCTTTCCTTCACAGAAGTGCATTTTGCTCATGCCTTCTATGAAGTTAATCAAGTGGCTGACAGAATCACATGACTTTCCATTTCACCTGCTATTGTGGACCTTTGGAGCTTCAGGATCTCAACTGCAATGATGCTCTATGATGGTTTTCTAACAGAGTTTAGGACCAGCCTAATTTTTTCCTTTATCAAAAAGAAGTAGTCATGTTTGACATCATTCCGAGATGGAGCATAAACAAAAAGATCAGGAAATGGATATTGTTGTGGTGAAATTCAATAAGAATAACATTGGAGTCATTATGCAAGATGTATATATATTGTAAAAAGGGGAAGTGGCTAAAAAGTAACCACAAACCACCACGATAGCCTTGAGATGGGGAAATCGTAATTGTCTTAAAACCAAACTTATTATAAAACTTTGGATCTGGTATAACGTTGGATTTAGTTTGGGCGAGACAAAGTAAGTCCAGTCGATTTTTACGTCTCAAGAATCCGATTTCAGTCCAAAAATTCAGGCATTTAACGCCATGGGTATTCCAATAGCCAATTTTCATACAAAATTATGGAAATTAAGAAGTTTTAAATGGTCATCTAAATTTAATTTGTAATGTTATTGATGAGTTCAGTAATAGGGGTCATTCGAGAGATGAATACACACAACAAAGAGAATAAAAGACAGAAGTAACAGAAACAAAAGAGAAGATACATACAACAAGTGTCCTGAAAGAACAAGGATAATAACAACATAAACAACAGAAAATATAACAAAGACAACTGCTAACTAAAATTGGATTTGGACACCACAGATAAAAGAAGACTGCGTCGATGTAAGCGTCAAAGTTCATGCATATGTGTCCCCATCAATAGACTTGATTAAACACGGGCCTGGGCCGGGTTCGGGCCTGGCTAAACCTATTTTCTGGCCCGTAGGCCCACTATGCGGGTTGTTAATCATGTTTGTACCCGCCCGAGTGTCTGGGTTGGCCCGCAGGCTACCTGTTTTCTGTATTTTTTATTTTTAAAAGGATTATTTAATGTTTATGCAAAAATTGGCATATATAAGAGGAAAAAAACAAATAAGGTTTATATTAAGAGGCAAAAAGTAAATTTAAAAAAAAACACAAATTTGGGATATAATCATATAAATTAAAATTGAAATCTTATATGTACATATAATATATATAGTAAATAAATCTGGATCGGGCTGATCGGCTTGTTAGGGCTTGTTCCTTTGCCCTTACCTGACCCGCTTACCCGTCCCGGCCGGGCCAAACAGCCCGTTAGGGCTCTTACCCTTGTCCAAGCCCGTGTTTTTTGTTGGGTGGGCGGTATAGGTTGGGCGGGCCAGCCCGCTTTTGCCTTGGTCTACCCATCATTTAGAAGTTGCGTCAATAGCGACAATAACAACAGAGGTGGAGATGTTGTTGCGTGAGAATAAGGAATCTCACGGGGATCTGAAACAATATTAATTTGTGGAAAAAGGACTAATCTCATAAAGAACATATAAAGTTTCATCATATGAGTTAGAGGAATCAGACCACATTGAGGCCATACCTCAATCTTAAATACAATCCAAGTTAACCAACAAAAAGTTAACAAGGAAGATGAATGAGAGAGCATTTGCACCCAATAGTATGAGTTATCATTTAAAAGAGATTGTTCAATGTTCAAAAAAGTATTCATAGGTGATAACATGTGTTTATAACACCTTTTGACCATATTAACCGCCACTTTTGTGCATAAATCATACACTTACATGATCATTTTAGGATATTTATGCTTGTTTGTGCGGATATCTACTCTCTTGTTGCTTTTGGTTTTGTACGAATGGATTCAAAACGACTATGGTTGGAGCAAAGAAGAGCTAAAGGGATGCCAAATTGAAGATTCAATGGAGAAAAACGGTGTTTCACAAGCCATACAAGCAAGTGGAGCACTCATTTCCATCCAAAAATGTCAAGAAAGCCTTCATAGGACATGACATGGGGTGCCAGTGCCGCTCAACATGACCACGCCAAAAGCCTAGACCAAAACTTTGTATTCTGATTTTGGCATGGTCACACCATGCCGAATGACATGCCCATGCAACTCTCAGGATTTTATTGCTTTTCATTTTGGAAAACCTTCACCTTTTGGCCACCTATAAATACCCAAAAGCAAGAGACTTTTGCCCTCTCTCTCCCACTTTAGCCTCAATTTCAAGGATTAACTTAGATTGTATTTTTGTCTTAGATTTTACTCTAGATTTCCATAGATTCCACTAAAACTAGTAATTGTGTTTATGTTTGTTAGTAGATTTTAGATCTATTTTGGGTTGTTGAGCTCCTTTGTGGTTCAAGACTTGGAAAGGGAGCAAAGTTCCATCTTTTCTCTCATGGCTCAATGAAAATGGGAAGGATTTTGTTTATCATTGTACCCATGTTTATGATGGTTGGATTGATGTTTTATGCCATGTTCTTGCAACTCATGAGTGAGTAATTTGTAATGTTTGGATTGGGAGTAGCCCAATGATGATTATGTGATGATTTGGTAAAGTTTTCTCTTTGGTTGGATGAGTTTTGATCTATTACTTAAATCTTGCACACCAAGTGTTTGTGAAAATGCCTAGCTAGTATTTTTACATGTATTAAATGTTGGATATGCATTGAAAGGTGATATTTGACATTGGAACCTCAAGATTTGAGCTAAGACTTATAAGATCACGAAAGTAGACCTATTTTCCTAGTGGTTGTGTGAATTGTCATTATGCTTAATGAATCTAATCTTGCATTAATTACCACAAAAGTAGAAATTAAGTAGGATTAGACTAGTTCCTTATACCTTGAAAGAGGATAAGAGATATATTAGGACATTTGACCATTGTAGACCACTACTTGCAACCTTATAAATTTCTTTGCTTGTCATCACATGATCTCATTTGTGGTGAACCCCAATCCTAGCTTTTCATCATTCAATTAACCCAAATCTACCTTTCATCGTTTTAGTTGGCTCTAGACTTTGCATCTCTTGTTAGTTTTATAAAATCAAAACCAAAAACTCCACATCTCTTGTTTGATCTAGATTATTAGTTTTTGTAGAATTGGTGATCAACGAGTGCTCCCTCAGATTCGATATCTTTTATACTACTCGATAGTACCGTGCACTTGCGAGCCTATCAAGTTTTTGGCGCCGTTGCCGGGGAGCACGGTTGACATTGATTAAGCATTGGCTACTAAGACTAGATCTTTTCTTTTTGTCATTTTATTTATTAAAAAAACTTCTAATCACTCTCTTGTTCTTGTAGTGATTTCTTCGTTGCATGCCCGTTACTCGAAGTCTTAGGGTGCATCTTGAAAAAGAAGACCCCGAGATTAAGAAATTGTTTCGTGCAAGGAAAAAGCTACAAAAGAGTCAAGGAGCACAAAAGGAATCTCACTCATCTTCAATCATGGAAGAAGATGGAAGAACCGTTGAGGATTACATTGCACCGCACAACTATGGCATTCATTCCGGAATCACAAGGCCAAATGTGGAAGCTAACAACTTTGAGTTAAAACCGGCCCTTCTTACCATGGTACAACACCATCAATTTTTGGGATCACCATCGGAAGACCCAAATCTTCATCTCTTGGTCTTCTTGGAGATTTGTGACATGGTGAAGTACAATGGAGTTACTCAAGATGCCATTCGACTAAGGCTTTTTCCCGTTCTCACTAAGGGATCAAGCATGTGCTTGGGTCTACACCATTCCAAAAAATTCAATCACTACTTGGGAGCAACTCTCCGCCGCTTTCACGGCCGAATACTTTCCACCAAGCAAGACTACCGCTCTAAGGAATGAGATCTCCTCTTACCGCCAAAAGGAAGAGGAATCTTTCTATAAAGCTTGGTAAAGATTCAAGGAGATTTTGAGGAAGTGCCCACATCATGGATTCGAGAAGTGGTTCCTAGTTCAAGGATTCTACAATGGGCTAACGAACGCTTCAAAGATAGGAATTGATAGTGTCGCCGGAGAGGCTCTCATGAGAAAGAGGATAACCGAGGCTTGGAAGTTGATTGAAGAGATGGCAATGAACCACCAAAAGTGATCAAACCCAAAATTTGAGCCCAAGAAATCACCCGAAAGGTATGACATCGACACCTTTGATCTCTTAACGGCTAAGAACGATGCCTTGTCGGTTAAGTTGGATGCCCTCATCAAGAAATTTGATGCTATGAATGTACATGCCAAGGTTAACAATGTTGGTTCAAGTGGCCCTTGTGAAATTTGTGGTATAGTTGGCCATCTTGGGTTGAATTGTCAATATGTGACTTCCCTCTCTTCATCTTCTCAAGAACCACCCATTGAGCATGTTGACTTCCTCAACCACCCAAGACCAAGACCTCAAAATGACCCATATTCCAATACCTACAATCTCGGTTGAAGGAACCATCCTAATTTCTCATACCGGAACAACCAAAATACCATTCCTCAACCCCTTCCAAAGCAACCTCTCGGTTTTAACCAAGGTCCTTACCAACCCCAACCTCCTCAAAAGTCCAACCTTAAAGTCATGATGGAAAGCTTTATTACCACTCAAGCAAAACAAAATGATGAGTTTAGAAACCAATTTGGGCAACTTACATCAAAGTTTGATGCTTTGACCACTCATAACAAGATGCTAGAAACCCAAATCTCTCATATTGCCCAACAAGTTACTAGCTCATCTTCTATACCTCAAGGTAGACTTCCCGGTTAACCCGAACCTAATCCAAGAGAATGTATGGCGGTGAACCTTAGGAGTGGGAATAAATCAGAAGAACCCAAGAGGAAGGATGCTGTGGAGGTTGAGAAACTTGACATGGAACAACCATTGGAAGATGAAAGTGAAAAGCAAGAGAGGGGAGAAGAACCAAAAAGCAATAAAATAAGGGAGGAAGGTGAGAAAGAATCGAAGTATGTGGCACCACCACCCTACAAACCACCTATCCCATTCACTCAAAGACTTCAAAAGGCCAAATTAGACAAGCAATTTGGGAAGTTTCTTGAAGTATTGAAGAAGTTATACATCAACATCCCTTTCACCGATGTTCTTTCCCAAATGCCCACATATGCCAAGTTCTTGAAATATATCTTGTCCAACAAAAGAAGCCTTGAAGAATATGGAACCGTGGCCTTGACTGAGGAGTGTAGTGCAATTCTCCAAAACAAGTTACCTCCAAAGCTCAAGGATCCCGATAACTTCTCTATTCCATGTGTGATAGGAAACACTAGCTTTAAAAGTGCTTTGTGTGATCTTAGTGCTAGTGTTAGTTTAATGCCTTTATCAATTTGTGAGAGGTTGGACATGGGTGAATTGAAACCCACCAATATGTCCTTGGTTTTAGCGGATCACTCTATCCGATACCCAAGGGATATCCTTGAGGATGTTCCTATCAAATTCGGTAATTTCTTTATTCCGGCCGATTTTGTTGTTCTTGAAATGGAGGAAGATTCTCAAGTCCCCATCATTCTTGGAAGGCCTTTCCTTGCTACGGCGGGCGCCGTCATTGATGTTAAAAAGGGAAAGCTCTCCTTGAATGTTGGGGAGGAAAGAGTTGAATTCAATTTGCCTAATGCTATTAAACATCCTTATTTTGAGCATTCCTTGTGTAGAGTTGACCTTGTTGACCACCTAGTGAAGAAGGATTTTGTGAGACAATGCTCGAAGGATCCCCTTGAAAGATGTTTGGTGAGCTCCGGAGGCCTTGATGATGAAGATTTGGAAGTCGCTTCTTGTGCTCGATTTCTTGAAGCAAATCCGGAACTCCCACACTGCTTGGCTAAGTTAGAGAAGCTTGAGAAGGATTCAAAGACCACCACCTTTGAGGAGAAAGATACACCTAAGGTAGAATTGAAACCTCTCCCTTCCACCCTAAGGTATGAATTTCTTGGACCTAACTCTACTTACCCGGTGATAGTCAATGCTAACCTAAGTAAGTGTGAAACTAATAAATTGGTTAGAGAACTTAGGTTGCATAGAAAAGTCATGGGGTATACAATTGATGATTTGAAAGGCATTAGTCCATCCACTTGCATGCATAGAATTTTGCTAGAAAAAGATCATAAACCCTCCATTGAGCATCAAAGAAGGTTAACCCTAACATGAAGGAAGTAGTGAAAAAAAGTGCTTAAATTGCTAGATGTCGGCATAATCCATCCTATTTCCGATAGTGAGTGGGTTAGCCCGGTTCAAGTGGTACCTAAAAAGGGGGGCATGATCGTTGAAAGAAATGAGAAAAATGAATTGATTCCCACTAGAATGGTCACGGGTTGGAGAACGTGCATTGATTATAGAAAGTTGAACAAAGCAACCCGAAAAGATCACTTTCCCCTTCCCTTCATTGATCAAATGGTTGAGAGGCTAGCTAGACATCCCCACTTTTGTTACTTAGATAGTTATAGTGGATCTTTTCAAATTCCTATTCATCCTAGTGACCAATAAAAGACCACTTTTACATGCCCTTATGGCACCTTTGCCTATAGGAGAATGCCTTTTGGTCTTTGTAATGCTCCCGCTACCTTTCAACGTTGCATGATGGCCATTTTTTCCGATTTGATTGAAAACATCAATGGAGTTTTTACGGATGACTTATCCCTTTATGGCAATACTTTTGATAATTGTCTAGCTAATCTCTCCCGAGTGTTGCATAGATGTGAAGAAGTTAACCTTGTTTTGAATTGGGAGAAGTGCCACTTCATGGTAAGAGAAGGTATAGTCCTAGGGCACTTGGTGTCCGAACATGGGATTGAGGTGGATCGTGCCAAGATTTCCATCATTGAGAAGATGCCACCACCCACATCCATCAAAGGAGTCCGAAACTTCTTGGGTCATGGCGGTTTCTACCGGCGGTTCATTAAGGATTTCTCCAAGATTGCTAAACCCTTGACTCATTTTCTCATGAAAGATGCCCCTTTCGACTTTAATGATGAGTGTCTTTCTTCATTTTGTAGGCTGAAGGATGCACTAATTTCTGTTCCAATAATGCAAGCCCCGGATTGGGACATTCGAGGTGATGTGTGATGCTTGTGATTTTGTGGTTGGAGCCGTTTTGGGGCAAAGAAAGGACAAAAAGGTGGATGCAATCTACTATGCAAGTAGAACTTTGGATGATGCTCAAGTGAACTATGTCACAACCGAGAAGGAGCTTCTTGCGGTTGTCTTTGCTTTTGAGAAATTTCGGCCGTACTTGGTGGGCTCACAAGTGATTGTCTACACCGACCATGCTACCATTAAGTACCTCTTGAGCAAGAAAGATGCCAAACCAAGATTGATCCGGTGGATACTTTTACTTTAAGAGTTTGACTTGGAGATTCGAGATAAAAAAGGTACCGAGAATGTTATGGTTGACCATCTTTCGAGATTGAGGCAAGAGTCCAAAGAAAATATTGAAGATGAAATACCGATTGATGATTCCTTCCCCGATGACCAATTGTTTGCCATTTATGAGGTTATTGCTCTATGGTTTGTGGATTTTGTCAACTATCTTGTTTGTGGAATAATGCCTCCAAAAAAAAGCTACCAACAAAGGAAGAAGTTCCTTTCGGATGTCAAGTACTACTTTTGGGATGACCCTTGCCTCTATAAGCATTGTGCCAATGGGATGTTTAGAAGATGTGTACCCGAGCCAAAAATGAGGAGTATCCTCTATCATTTCCATTCTTCTTCTTATGGTGAGCATGCTAGTTTCTCAAAGACCGCCACCAAGGTACTTCAATCCGGGTTCTATTGGCTCTCACTCTTCAAAGATGCTCGGAGCTATATTCTTGCATGTGACCAATGCCAAAGGATCATAAATATCTTGAAGAGACATGAGATGTCATTGAACAATATCTTGGAAGTTGAGATTTTTGATGTATGGGGAATTGACTTCATGGGACCTTTTCTACCGTCCGACAACTATCGATACATCTTGGTAGTGGTGGATTACGTCTCCAAGTGGGTTGAAGCCATAGCAACCCCCACATGTGACTCCAAGCAAGTGATAAAGCTTTTTACAAAGACTATCTTCCTGAGGTTTGGCACTCCAAGAGCCGTGATTAGTGATGGTGGATCGCATTTCATTGAGCGACAATTTGAGGCTCTCTTGAGGAAATACGAGGTCACTCACAAGGTTACAACCCCCTATCACCCTCAAACAAGTGGTCAAGTGGAGATCTCAAACCGAGAAATTAAAAGCATCCTTGAGAAGACGGTTTCTCGTTCAAGGAAAGATTGGGCTTCAAAGCTGAATGAGGCACTTTGGGCATATAGGACCGCATTCAAGACGCCGATTGGTACCACTCCATTTCGGTTGATCTATGGAAATCATGTCACCTACCGGTTGAGCTTAAGCATAAAGCATATTGGGCTATCAAGGCCATGAATTTTGATTTGAAGAAAGCCGGTGAAAAGAGGATGCTTCAACTCAATGAGCTTGAGGAATTGTGTTTGAGTGCATATGAGAATGCAAGGATCTACAAGGAACGGGTCAAACGTTGGCATGACAAGCACATTGTCCGTAGAGAATTTCATGAGGGAGATATGGTTCTTCTCCTTAACTCCCGCTTGAAGCTATTTCCGGGCAAACTCAAATCAAGATGGAGTGGATCGTTCCAAGTGAAGAAAGTGTACTCTTATGGTGCCATTGAATTATGGAGTGAAGCAACCAGGGTATTCAAGGTCAACGGTCAAAGGCTAAAGCACTATGTAGTTGGAGATCCGATCGACAAGGGACCCACCTTTCCCCTTTCCAATCCGAAGGCATGAATGAAGGAGGACGGTCTAGCTAGACCTTAAATAGCGCTTCTTGGGAGGCAACCCAAGCATTTCTTCCCTTTCTCTCTCATTCTACTTGATGCATGCATATTTGTGCTTAATTTTATGAGTCTCTTTGATTAGCTTTAGTTGAGTAGAGGTAGACTGTGCATTAATTTGTTAGTGTTTAGGTTGAAGATTTGTTAGAGCATATTAGATAAACTTGAATTAGACTTTAGGTGCATTTTAAGGGTTGGGAGGTTATCATTTTCATACAAATAGGGCATGCTAGGAGGATTCTAAAATTTAAAAATTCTGTTTTTGACACTACATGGTCATGCCAAAATTGAGACACAAATTTGAAGGTTTTGTTTTGTGCACTGGTAAGCCATGTCATTTGGCATGTCCATGCCAAAATAAAAACTTTCCGCATTACCTAGTAGACGAGTGCACTCACAAATGTTTGTATCTTGATGAAACATTGGTGTGGAGTTTGAATTTGAAAAAAAAAACAAGAAAGAAAAGAAAAGGAAAAATGAAGAAAGAAGAAGTGCACGTACGAAGAAGAACGAAATGTTTCGTTTTTTTTGTAGTAATTGGGAAACTTTTCAAGATCTAACGGATTCTTTTTGTCTAGTCAAGATAGAATTTTCCAATATTCCTCGGACTAGTACCACACGGCCAAATATAACTCCTACCCTTTTTCCATTACCACGGCCCCATTACAACTAAATAAAAGACCTCTTGATTTATGTTATGTGCATGGTTCCTAGTGGTGGAGAATTAAGACACTGATGTAAGCTTATGGTAGATGATTTTCTAGGGATGAAAATGAGTGAAACACCTCCCTTTTAAACACATGAGAGTGAGTGAAACACCTCCCTTTTAAACTTGGATGCTAGCCTAATATCTTGAATGACCACTTGTTGTTTCCTATGATTTCACTCATTACATATTCAATATTTCAACATCTTTGTTTGAGTTTCTTTTGCATGAAGACAACCTTTATATTTCTCTTAGAATATCAATCTTTGTGTAGACATCCTTGCTTGAGGACAAGCAAGATTCAAGCTTGGGGGAGTTTGATAACATGTGTTTATAACACCTTTTGACCATATTAACCGCCACTTTTGTGCATAAATCATACACGTACATGATCATTTTAGGATATTTATGCTTGTTTGTAGATATCTACTCTCTTGTTGCTTTTGGTTTTGTAGGTGCAATTTTGGAGCTCTTACAAGGACGAATGGATTCAAAACAACTATGGTTGGAGCTAAGAAGAGCCAAAGGGATGCCAAATTGAAGATTCAATGGAGAAAAATGGTGTTTCACAAGCCATACAAGCAAGTGGAGCACTCATTTCCATCCAAAAATGTCAAGAAAGCCTTCATAGGACATGACATGGGGTGCCAATGCCGCTCAGCATGGCCATGCCAAAAGCCTAGACCAAAACTTTGTATTCTTATTTTGGCATGGCCACCTCATGCCGAATGGCATGCCCATGCAACTCTCAGGATTTCATTGCTTTTAATTTTGGAAAACCTTTACCTTTTGGGCACCTATAAATACCCAAAAGCAAGAGACTTTTGCCCTCTCTCTCCCACTTTAGCCTCCATTTCTAGGGTTAACGTAGATTGCATTTCTCTCTTAGATTTTACTCTAGATTCCCATAGATTCCACTAAAACTAGTAATTGTGTTTATGTTTGTTAGTAGATTTTAGATCTATTTTGGGTTATTGAGCTCCTTTGTGGTTCAAGACTTGGAAAGAGAGCAAAGTTCCATCTTTTCTCTCATGGCTCAATGAAAATGCAAGATTTGATTGAATGTTAAGTATTTCTTACTCATTCTCTCTATTTGGTTGAATGCTAAGTATATCTTGTTCATTCTCTTTATTTCTTGTTTTGTTTATCATTGTACCCATGTTTATGATGGTTGGATTGATGCTTTATGCCATGTTCTTGCAAATCTTGAGTGAGTAATTTGTTATGTTTGGATTGGGAGTAGCCCAATGATGATTATGTGATGATTTGGTGAAGTTTTCTCTTTGGTTGGATGAGTTTTGGTCTACTACTCAAATCTTGCATACCAAGTGTTTGTGAAAATGCCTAGCTAGTATTTTTATATGTATTAAATGTTGGATATGTATTGAAAGATTATTTTTGACATTGGAACCTCAAGATTTGAGCTATGACTTATAGGATCACGAAAGTAGACCTATTTTTCTAGTGGTTTTGTGAATTGTCATTATGCTTAATGAATCTAATCTTGCATTAATTACCACAAAAGTAGGAATTAAGTAGGATTAGACTAGTTCTTTATACCTTGAAAGAGGAAAAGAGATACATTAGGACATTTGACCATTGTAGACCACTACTTGCAACCTTAGAGATTTCTTTGCTTGTCATCACATGATCTCATTTGTGGTGAACCCCAATCCTAGATTTTCATCATTCAATTAACCCAAATCTACCTTTCATCGTTTTAGTTAGCTCTAGACTTTGCATTTCTTGTTAGTTTTATAAAATCAAAACCAAAAACTCCACATCTCTTGTTTGATCTAGATTATTAGTTTATGTAGAATTGGTGATCAATGAGTGCACCCTCAGATTCGATATCTTTTAAATTACTCGATAGTACCATGCACTTGCGGGCCTATCAATAGCACAGTTCAGATGGTGTAAAACCATATCATTAGTACAGTCTAGAAAAGAGGTCCCCAGTAAAAACATCAAGACCAGTACCTCAAGCCACAAGCATAGGTTATCCAATCCAAAGAGATTGAAATCAACAAAAGGAAGGACGATCATAAAGTAAGATGAAAGGAACCTAGGAGGGTACATGTAACAATGATCCAGGATTTCCATATCATTGAAGGATCCATAAAGTATGACCCAATAGTTACAGTAGAGTTGGTGATAGTAAGAGATATAGTTTATGGCGCCATAAAAAGTCGTTTGAAAGTTGAACAAAAAGGCCAAATTGTACATTTGAAAAGAGAAAAAGTTTCAGAGCATAATAGATAAAGTTCAATATGCGTTCCTAAAATAGTTATTGATCTTTCATAAAGATGTTCATAGACAAGGTCATAGATAGGGGTTAACCAAACAATTAAGTATAGCTTAACAAGAAAATTATTAAATTAGAATAGTTTAAGGCCATTCATCAAAAGAAAAGGGAAAAAGGAAAGAATAATGATGCATCAATCATGTTAGAGTATGGAAAAACTCATATATATATATGATTTATAAAGAAAAAAAAAGCAATGTGTGGACCAAATAAATTCGAATGAACAAGTTAAACATGTCTTCAGAAAAAACATACAACATAGAATAGGATATGTCAACAATAAATCTAGGGTTATATCTCATCCTAGGGCTACAAAAACGAAGAGAGGAAGGCGCCAGATTAAATCTAGAATTGAGGGAACATACCAGATCTGGTGAATTGCATCATGAAAGAGGCAAAGATGAGGCTGAAGCAAATCTGATGGAGGAGTGCCTTCAAGGAGATGGCCTTCTCTGTCGGCGACAACAACGATCAACCTAGTATAATCTAGAAGAAGCGGGGTCTGGGGCTCAAGATGTAAGCACCCATACCCCGAAACACGTCGAGATGATATTTTTCAAGGGGAAAAAAGAGAGGCAAAATTACTTAAAATAATCCCAACTATTTGCTATTAACCCAAAATAATACGAACATTCAAAATAACTAATTTGTATACCAACTTTCATTGTATTTACCAGAACTAATACAAGTGTTTTTCCGATGAAGAATCTAGCGACTTTAATGATGTGACGATCAGAATTTGCTTACTAGATTTTATATAAAGTGGGTGTGACATGATATTTATAGTCTTGAAAACAAACATTCTTTATCGTAATTATTAAATTGAATCACAAGAAGTAAAGTAATTAAACACCGTATGTAATCCGAAAAATATGGTTTTTGAGGCTGCTTATGGTATTTGAGGCTGCCTATGGTATTTGAGGCTTGCTAGTGGGCTCATGTGCGCCGCAAGGCTAATAGGCCTCCCAATCTCTTAGCAACCTTCAGGCCATGTCGTAACTTTGTTGATTCCACTCTTTTTCGCTTTCCTGTTGGGTTTGTCATTGTGCTAAACAATGATTCATGTTAATGCATTAAGGTTTTGCTGCTCAAAAGAAAAAAAACAAGGTTTTATTTTTGTTTAATGTAATAAACAACATGATGGATCCCAATTTGTCTCTCCTCACCCCCGAGCTGTCCACGCCATTAGCGTCCTCCTCAGTTTCCTCTAAACGTATTTTTCATGATTTGACTGTAATATTGAAATTGAAAGCCTCGTTGCGCTTGGCGAACCCTAGACTGATAAATGCGTGCTTCAAGTTGTCATCCTAATCCTGAGCGAGGGTCGGCTCAATGGTAGATTTGAGGTGGCCGAGGGGACAATGAAAGTGGCCGGATTCTCCACCGAAAAAAACACATGTATTATTTCTGGTAAATACAATGAAAGTTGGTATACAAATTAGTTATTTTGAAAGTTCGTATTATTTTGGGTTAATAGCAATTAGTTATTTTGAAAGATGTAAGCACCCATACACTGAAACACGTCGAGATGATGTTTTCTGAGGGACAGAAAAACACAAAAATAGAAACAAAACAACAACTCAATAAGGGCACCCAAAACCCAACCTAAAGCAAGCCGATAAACTCCATCGTAGAGGCAATACACGTGCAAGAACCAACAAAATCAAAATATTAAGATGTACTTGAACTCAAATAATAACGTCACATCATCAAATTACTAATAACTAAAGTTGAAGTGATATATAGCGCCATGTGTCATTCAAATAATAACGTCACATCATCTTCTTTTAAAAAATCCTATTGGTTGTATCTCGTACATCTCTTTTATGTATATTTATGGTTATGTACTTGTGCACAAATTTTGCTATAATGATGCATAACGAACCAAAAAGTGCACAAACCATCCAAAGTTACTTGCACATGTACACTAATGGATGATGCACAATTCAACAAATTTTTAATGCACATATATGCATAAAAGTGATGCACACTTAAAGAAAAGTGATGCATAATACAATATACTTTTGATGTACCTGTAGGCGTAAAGTGATGCACACTCACACAAAGTGATGCACAGTACAATTGACTTCTGATGCATATATATGCTTAAAAGTGATGTCCACTTAAATAAAAATGATGTACAATTAGACTTGGGAAAACGCGGGATGGCCCGCTTAGCCTGATACAACTTCGGGCGTGACATTGATGGAGGCCCAAGAAGATGATATGCTCAGTGTCAGAACCGAAGGCCCGATCACCAGAGCCCATGCCAGGGCCATAGCCCAGGCCACACAGAGCATCACGGTGAAGGGCTTTGCCTGGGATAGCCGCGCCTTCCCCAACGTGCCCCACGCCGCGCTATGCGCCATCATCGGCAACGCTGCGGCAACGACAGAGACCCCGTGACTTTGTCGCGGCACATTTGGTGTTTTTCGACTATTTTTGGCATTCTGAGGTTCATGTGCCAGTTTTGAGACATTTTGAGACACTTGCTATTTTTAGTAGTTTCATTTCTTAGCGCTTTCCTTTCTTAGCAGTTTCCATTTTTAGTATGTTACTAATTGTTGAAAGTTTCTATTTTTAGTATTTTCTATGTTTAGAAGTTTCTACTTCTAAACATGTTTCTATTTTGGGGTGCGGGCCTCTCTTGTGCCTAGGAGAGCTGGCCCAAGTAGTGTTTTGAGGCCCATGGCCGCGTCCTAGGGCTTGTTGGCTACTACAAGTGCCAACACTTGTAACTTTGAGAATTACGTTGAATTTTAGAGAGCTTTTGCTGCCGTTGAGTTTACTCCCGCGTTAAGCTGTTTGACGTCAAGCCTTGCCACCTTCGCCGCCGCCCACGATGGCGATCGCCCCCGTTCCTTCGCGCGACCCTAGTCGTGAACCAATCTCGCCCCCACTCGGCCTTCCGAGAGCAAGAGGAATCAAAGCCGAGACCCTGGCTTGTCTTGCCTATCGTCTCTGGAGAGCATTGGTGAACCTCGATCCATCTTCTACCTAGATACGGCCTTGGCTAAGGGTAAGAGCCCTAACGGGCCGTTTGGCTAGACCCGGACGGGTAAGCGGGCTGGGTAAGGGCAAATGAACAAGCCCTAATGGGCCAATCGGACCGGCCCAGATTTATTTACTATGTATATTATATGTACATATAAAATTTCAGTTTACTTTATATGATTATATCCCAAATTCAAAGTATTTTATTTTCATATTTACTTTTTGCCTCTTAGTATAATACCTTATTTGTTTTCGCCTCTAATATATGCCAATTTTTTGTACAGATCCATTTTTGCCGCCTAACATGAAAAACGAATGTATCACTTTATTGACTTTTAAGTGTTGTAAACTTGTAATTGATTAATTAGTTTATTATGCTTATCGTTGAGTGTTGAATTCCAATAATCTTTTACTCCTTACATACTTGTGGAATTCGAGTTGCATGAACATGGGTACTTGGTTTTTTTTTATAAAGCAACTTGTTGTTCATAGTGTTTTTAATATTTGCATAAACATTAAAATAACCCTTTTAAAAGGAAAAAATACAGAAAACGGGCAGCCCGAGGGCCGGACATTCGGGAGGGTACGAACATGTTTAGTAGCCCGAATAGCGGGCTTAGTCTGGGCCCTTTATACAAACTGGAAAAACAAGTATAGACTTGTGTACCCAGCCCGTACCCGTGTTTGATCAGGTCTTTGTACAATACAATAGACTTGTGATGCACACCTAGAGTGATACACACTTAGACAAAGTACGTGATACAATAGACTTTTGATGCATATATAGACATAAAATAATGCACATATGTTCTTGTACACTACTTTTGTTCACAAAACATACCAAAATTACTTGCACATATACGCTTACAGATGATGCATAATAAAATAGACTAATGATATACATACAAATAAAAAAATACAAAATGAATTCAAGAACGTTGCACAAAACATACCAAATTTACTTGCACATATACACATATGGATGATGCACACTTTAATATACTTATGGTGCATATATATGCGTAAAAGTGATGTATAATTAAATCTGTCTACATCTAAGCGCGCACATTTATTTGAAGAAAATACATTTTCTTCGGATAAAATACGACAATGCCTTTTTTTTCTCTTTTAATGAAACGATGATCTAGGCTGTGTATTTTCATATTGAGACCACTTAAAATCATTCTCATATGACACACTTCCCAAATTTATATAGGTATTTCTAACCTATTCCCTAAAAGCATGTGCTAAGAATTATTTTTTAAGAAATTGTTCTCTAGTAGGAACGATTAAGCCCTTTTTATAAAAAAAAAAACCTCAAAATAAATAACATCTAACAAAATATTTATAAAACAAGCTTCATAATTTATGCATTTAGAAAAAAATGATTTTATAAGCTATAATTTATATATGTTAGTTTTGTGAAGCTATTCTGTTTTACGCGTAATACTTGTCAACGAAATGAAGAGGATTTTCTTTTTAAAAATAAAATATCAAAACTTGGGGGCCATATGTTGCCTCTCTTTTTACATATTGGAATAGGAAATTTATAAAACTACAGATAGTTTTTTTACAATGTAAACATTAGGCGACCTAACTAGGAATAGGCAAGCCTTGATCATCACAACAGATGATTTTTACAAATTTGTACCATAAAAGCTGACAGCTCCGGTGAAAGCGGAATATCTCCTATCTAGATGAATATATTGCGGATGATGAAGTATCTATTGTAGTAATCGCTTTGATGACACTCCTAAAAGTTGTTGCGTTGAAGTGGTGAGTGGCTAAAAAAATTGCAGCTTGGTTTTCTTCCATGTAACAATGATAAATTTGAATCACAGTAAAATGATGTAAGAGAGATCAGATATCTAGTACAATACTTCTAATTTCCCATGGAATTTTCCTAATACAAGTAATTGCATTAATGAGACATAAGTTATCACATTCTATAATCATATTTATGATATTTAAAGAAACGGACATACAAATTCCGTGTAAAGCAGCAAGAGCCTCTCTTTGTTGAATGGATAATTCTTGAATATGTTTCCTATCAATATGTACAATCTGGGATTGATGATTTCTTATAATATAACCGATATATGAAGGGTGATGTTGAACCTTTGAACCATTGAAATTTAATTTAAACCAATTTGGAGGTGTTTTTAATGTGAAATTATGATGACGTCCTCTATTCCTTCTATGGGAAGATGTTTGATGAGTTGTCAAAGTATTTGCCTTCCATTCTTGATATAAAAGAAATGCATGATCAGAGGGCTTTGTTATGTGTTGATTGTCGGATTGGTTAAAAATGACGGAGTTTGTGTATTGCCAGATCATCCGCCAAAGAAAATACATAATTTCTGATGATGTGTTTGAGAGACGAAAGTAGTTTAGAGCCGTGGTGAAATAAGATGTGTAAGTGAATTTGAATGACATACTAGTTAAAATTTCAAGATTATGAATCATTTGTATAATGTAAGGACAAGTAAAGAAAAGATGATTGGAGTCTTCAATATCAATTTGACAAAGACTGCACTGCGAGGGAACTCTAGATCGAGAAGTGGCGGTTTAGACAATTTGTCGTTGGTAAACGATCTGTGACAACTTTCCATAAAAAAATGTATTTTTGGGGGAACTTTCAACTTCCATATCTAGGAATGTGACGCTTGTGTAGGTACATTACAAGGTTGAGTCAAATGTCTAGCTGATTTAACTGAGAAATTTCCATCAGTGGACGCTCTCTGAATAATTCGATCTTCCATTGGGGTTATAGGAATATGAATTTTAAGAATTTTTGAAATAAAAAATTGAGGAAGGAGATTTTGTAGACTGAAAACATCCTAGTTATGATATAATGTTATAAAATTAGATACCTTAAGAGTAATGTCGATATTATCAAAGTGTGGTAAGAGGTGAATATCAGGAATCCAGTTATCAGTCCAAAAGTTAATGGTGTGTCCGTTACCTAGTTCCCCAAAAATCCATTTTCTAAAGATATCTCGGATGTGCAATAACCTTGAAAATTGTCATGATTGTTTAGATCTATTTTTCTAGGAGAAGATATTAGAAGAACCTAAGTATTTTTCTGTTATTATACGGACCCACATACTGTCACATTCTGTCAACAATTTCCATAAAAGTTTCATTTATAAGGATTTATTCATTTATTTTGATTTATGGATCCCCAAGCCCCCATAAGTTTTGGGACGACAAATGTTGTCCTAACTAATTAAGGGATGCTGGTTCTGGGAGTTTTTGTTCCAGAAAAAGTATTTGTTAATTTTATCTATTTCATTACAAATTGATGTTGGTAATAGAAAGCTCTGCATTAAGTAATTGGTTTTTGATAGAAGATTGGATTGGATGAGGATGACGCGACTTGCTTGAGATAGAGAATCTGCTTTCCACTTCGATAGTTGCCTTTTAAGGCTCAATATTGAGTAATCGAAAATCTCTTTTCTAACTCGACTGCGAACAATTGGGATCTTCTTACGTTTTTTCCTATAAAAAGAAATCAAAACAATCATGGCAATTCTCTAGATTACTACATATACGCGACATCTTCAGGAAATGTATCTTCTGGGAACTGGGTAACGGACGGAGCATTAAGTTCTGGTCCGACCAATGGATTCCCGACTGTGATCTCCTACCATACTTTGACAACATTGACAAAACTCTGAAGGTATCTCACTTTATCACACCAGAACATAACTGAGATATTCTTAGGCTACAAAATTTGCTTCCTCGGTTCATCATTTCTAAAATTCTTAAAATCCATATCCCTACGACACCAATGGAAGATTGCATTATTTGAAGACCGTCCACTAATGACAATTTCTCTGTTAAATCAACCAGACAACTAACTCAACATGGTACTACACCGATGAAAGCTTAAAGTTCTTCCAAAGATGCAAGATTTTATATGAAAAGTCATTACTTATTCCTTATCAACAACTGAGCGAGTAAACCGACACTATTGTAGAGTCCATTATTAGTCTATTTATATGAATGGAAATTACAAGAAATGGACAATCTTCAAAGCTTAGAGCTACTACATAAACATAAAAAATATTTGGACGTTACGTTGGAATTGTGAAAAATTCAAGGCTACTGTATAAAAATAGAAAGTGTCAAATTTCTCCAATATAGTTGTAAGTATAACACTGTTTAATTACGAGGTTATGAGTTCGAATTGCATTTATTCGCTATAAAAAAAAAGTAAAAATAAAAAGTTAGAAGTAGTGAAGCAGGCCATGTGCTTGCTGAAGGGGACGACAAAAGAGAATAGGAAGAGAAGAGAAGAGAAAAGAAAAGGGTTTTGGGGCATTGGAAATGGAGTAGAACCACGTCACCCGCAGGTGAGAGTATCAAACGCCCTTGGCTCCTTTGCCAAATTCGCAAGAAAAGAAAAGAACAGGAAGGAGACACACACAACACGAGTCACAAGCGAAGAGAAGAATTGGAATTGTGTTTGGGGAGTTGTAAATGGCGGTGCTTCAACTGGAATTTCCCAATTTTCATTAATAGCCAAGCTCTTCCCACCCACTCATCAACTTCCCCTTTTTCTCTCTATCTCTCTCTCGCCAGCCAGATTAACAGCTTTCATACGCTCCGAAAGCCAGATAAGGGGGGGCCAGGCGGACACACAAAAAAAGGATAATCTCATAATTTCTTCCCCGTCTCTTTCAGTTGCACTTTTTTTTTGATCCTTGCTGTATTAGAATGCTTGACTATACTCCACCCGCCTTCTTCACTCTGGTAAGTGATTTGGATTTGTGTTTATTCTCGCTTGATTGATGGATTCACGGATAATTCAAGGTGCTATTTTCATAGTTGGATTTGCTAATTCAGTGCTCTTTCTTCAATTAAGTAGTTGTGATTTGTGTGTTTGGCGTGAAACTGGCGCTTTGGTATTTGTGATGGTGATCTGGGCTGTTTGAGGGGAAGGACTAGTTGTGTTCACATTCTTGTATTCTCTCGCTTAGTTTTGGTGGACAAATGAATTCCCATTTCCCAACAATAGGGGAACAAATATTATCTTTATCGATTTCAGTTGTATATTTACAGTGGGAATTCATTTCTTATTGGGGCTTTTTGTATTGAGCCCCTATTCTAAGTTGATCATATTTGATTCAGGAAATAGATGTTAAGGATAGTGGAATCAATTCTTGGTGTTTTGATATAAATGTTAAGGATATTGGAAGGGTGTGGAGAGGCTGGGAGCAGGGTTTACACAGCATAAATACAGAATTAAGAATGGAATTTTGGTTTTTATTATTGGTAAGTGAAGATTCTCACAGCAATCTAGTAGTTCAAGACAAATGGTAAGTGTTATAATTCTTACAGATTCTTCCTGAAGTAATGGCGGTGGGAAGAGGCTGGTGGGTCAGTTGGTGCCAGAAGTCCTTTGCCTAAACATGTCAACTTGCTGGATATTAGCCACTTTCAGTCAGTTCTTTCCTTGTGAGCTTTTGGAGTGCTTTATCAGCAGTTTGCTGTAAGGGTATTTTTACACATCACCTTGAAAGGGACCACACATTCTAGTAAACTAGAATTTGAGAGCTTGAACTTCTTTCTTCTAGGCAAAGGACATCTTATATATATTCTAGAGAAAGGCAATGAGGTTAATGTATTGAGAGCACCTTACCAGATTGTATTGTTATCATGCAATAAACTTCTCTTAGAAGGTATCACTGATCATGCTTTTGGAGCAGTCAGAATATATTTTCAAATTTTGTGCTCCTTCAAAAGTTGTATAACCTCTTCATTGACATCTTTCTGTGGTTGCCAAGTCTCTCTATGTCAATGAGTTTAAATCTTCTGTGATAAATGAACAACCTGTTTTATATAAGATTGTATCTTAGGATCCTTATGCTCGATAATCTTGTTAACTCTGCTTTGCTTAAAAACAATTCCCTGGTCTTGTAATCTTTTTTCTTTATTTTGCGGAAATTAGTCTTTTTATTCAAACTGAAGAATGTTTTTTTTTTTCATAGTCTGATAAATGGTTTTATTCGTCCGATGTCAAATGCAGCTGGGTTGGCTCCAGCACTAGTGCTTTAGCTTGTTTTGATCTAGAGAAGTGCTCTAAATATTGAGGTAGTTTTGCTAGAGAGAGAAAGAAACTCGTAGTTTGATATTCGTGGTTCCTTAAGCTCCTTATAGTGTATAAGGACATTGTGCCAAACGAAGCCTTTAGTTTTTCAAATGTAGTTGTCAATAATATTTCCTTTAGTTAATGCTTACATAATTTTTTATAGCTTTGCAAAGCTTCGAGAAAGGTTTTTCAATTGTTTTCCATGATACTATAAAGGGTATGCTTTTACCTCTTGAGGTTGATAATTTGATGCACTTGTATCATTGTATGTAACAATCTATAATTTTGGTAATTCTTTAGCTCATTGTCCAAAGACATAGTATGACTTGGTACTAAACATTTTGCTTCATGTTTTGTTCTTAGCAGAGTAACTGGTGACAGAGAACCTTACTACAAGATTTATCTGTCCACTGGTATGCATCTATTCTGGTAATAAATATACTTTGTTGGTTATAAGTTTTATGCTCTATTCATTGTTGATAACTAGCTTTCAAAGTTATGTGTGGTTTGTTTTATCCTTGTTCCTATTGTTGCTAGTTAGTAACATGTGATGGATTCATCAATCACAAGTTAATTAAAATCCATTCTTGTTTTCAGTGTACTATCATGATCCCGTGAGTTTTGTGTTCTCACCAGTTAAGATATTCATGTTGTTATCTATTTTTTACCTGAAACAAATTAGGTTCTGGAATCTAATTGGCTTGAACAATATAATATTGCTGCTTAACACATGCTAAAAATTAAAATTATCTTTTTGTTAAGATCACTGATATGTTGTTTCGCAGGCTTCTGTACTAGCAGTCTAGCACTCTTTGTAGTTCAAACATGGCTACTGAGCTAGTCAGCTTGGCAACAAATGAGAAGCTAACTGAAATGGATTGGACAAAGAACATTGAAATATGCGAGTTAGTTGCTAAAGATCAAAGGTATCTTGAAATTCTCTAAAAATCAATGTTCATATGTTGTGCCTTCGCCTTTTCATTATTTTGGCTAGATGTAACAGAAATTGGTTCATTCCTCACATTGACACTATAAACACAAGTATGTTAAATCTTATAGTTGGTTGTAATTTATAGAATAAGTTATCCTTTATCTCCCCCTCACATAAAAAAAGTACTCCACGGATAGTAAATAAAAATATGTCTCATCTATTTAACCCTTGGGGATCTGTTTCGTCATGTCAAATTCATTGTTTGATTCATTTCCTGAGCTATTCTGCTGTAGAGGAGTTCATGTCCTGCACTGATTATATATATGTTGTTTTGCAGGCAGGCTAAAGATGTTATAAAGGCTATTAAAAAGCGCTTGGGTAACAAGCGGCCAAATGTCCAACTATATGCTGTCTTGGTTAGTTTTTTTGGATCTATGTTTTGGGTTCATCCTGATGTGCTTTAGCTTCATGATGTCTTCTTTGCGGCGTAATTTATTCAATAAAGTGACTCAACTCTAGGATGTTTCACCTGTCAGCTCTGGAGATATCGTGTATATAGACTTTTATGTGCTTGAACGGGAAATTTCAGAATGTCTTGATAAGTAATTGCTCAACATGGAAAACATATAGTTGGATGAATTGAATAGTATGCTATCAAATTTGGAATTTAGAAAGTGAATGGAGATGACAAGAGAACTTTTTTTATGGCTATGAATGACAATATCTTTTTGATAAAGCTGCTGATAACACATTGACATTTGCATTACTGATTGACATGCAGCTGTTGGAGATGCTGATGAATAATATCGGTGAACCTATTCATAAGCAGGTGATTGAAGCAGGATTACTTCCCATACTAGTAAAGATAGTGAAAAAGAAGGTCAGTTATATATTTGCATGTGGAACTTGGCATTGCAGATTCTTCATATAAAATCTGATTTTTGTTCTCTCTCATCCTCTAGTCAGATATGCCAGTACGAGAGAAGATATTTCTTGTGTTAGATGCTACACAGACATCAGTTGGCGGTGCCAAGGGAAAGTTTCCTCAGTATTATAATGCTTACTATGAACTAGTGGTAGGTATTAATGTATTATCCTTTGACATATATATATTTGTGGGGTCTGCTCCAGTGTGATAAAGCACAGCTTTCATAAAGAATGATTCAATTTCACTAAACATAGCAGCTTTAATTGGAAAACTAATATTGCCTCAAGTAATGAAAGTTCCCTTTCCAGGATATAAACAGTCTTCTGATTGATTTTTATTATATTGGGAAAAAAAAGCTACTAGAAAGCAGGGAAAGAGTATTGTTGTAAAAATTGTTGGTAAGGAAGTATCAATCTAACTGGACTGGAGTAATACAATCTTGGAAAAATAATGTAAAAGATTCATTACCTCTGGCCAGCTCTGATGCTAAGTTCATCGATGCCATATGGTTTGCTTAGAGTGCAGGGGTACAATTTCCTCAAAACCAGCATACAGTCTCAACCGATCATACAGCTTCAGGGACTAGGCAAATTAATCTGACAGTTCGCCAGATTGCCTCTGGTGATCAAGAAAGGACTGTACCACGAGAAGAACCCAAACCTCAGGCTGCGCCTGAATCAAGGTAATGTTGATCCGGTTGGAATTTATAGTTATGCATATGGGTAAATTCCATTTTTGATCTCTAACCTTATGCTAAGCTTTCATTATGGTCTCTTGTCATTAAACTGTTTATAATACTCCCAAACCTAAATCTATTTGTCTTTTTAGTCTTTTCATTGAGTGGACTGATGTGACACTTAGATAATGGTTTAAAATAGTCTCTAGCTTATTTATCTGTGGTTCATTTTGATCTTTAACAGTCTGCTTGTGTTACACTTTGATAGTGTCAGAGGACTACAATAAAACATATAACAAATTTTTGGGAATAGGGACAAAAAATGTAATCTACCCCGTGTTTTTAGTCTGCAAGAGAACAATTTTATCATTACTTTGTCTTCTAACTTTTTCAAAAATACTTTCGTGAATTTATGAGCTTTTTTGCTTCATAACAGACTGATTTATTACTGCCTTTTCACTTTGGCTATGTTTCAGCTTGGAGAATTATACCTTTCTAGGCTTTGGTGGTTATATTCTGTTTTTCTTAAACACTGCAAATATTGGTTACTTTTGTGTTGAAGACATTTAAGCACAAACTACTAAAGCTCTCCTAAAATACATTATTTCCATTAGTTGCCTTAACAATGATCATCTCCCCTTTAGGGGATTTAGAAATTACCCTTCAATGCTTAGTTTCTCAGTTTTTTTTTTTTGTTTCCCTCCCTGTGCAGCATTGTTCAAAAGGCCACTGCTGCGCTGGAGGTTTTAAGGGAAGTCCTAGATGCTGTTGATCCACATAATCCTGAGGTAAATGATAATCTAAATTAGTTTCGGCTTTCATAATGATTAGGTTTGAGGTGGATAATCTTTTTCTGTATCCAGGCAGGGAAAGATGAATTTACGCTTGATCTTGTGGAGCAGTGTTCATTCCAGAAGCAGCGAGTAATGCATCTTGTGATGTCTTCCAGGTATGGCCCTAACATTTGATAATTGGCATCGGCTATTAGTAGTAATTCAATCGACATTTCCCCATTAACGCCATAAACACAAAGAGCTGTTCCAAGCATGATGTATGGCTTGTGAGATGTTACTAGTGCAGTATAAAATTTAAGCAAACATATTGTAGATGGACTGATGAGAGAGGTTACTTGGTTCCTTTCACGATATTATGTTATGTGTACCTCCCCCCTAGTTGTATGTAATCTCACCAAATTAATAGTGCTCTATCCTACTCAAGGTCTCTGTGACATTTTTCTGTTGTTGTCCCAAAACCAATTCTTTTGGGGTTTCTTTTTCTTCTTTTAAGTACTGTAGTTATATTTTTACGTTCTCAGTCCAACATTATTTCTCAGTTTCCATTCAGACAGTACCAGAGTATTTCTCGTATCAAGTATGCTTGCCACTATTAAAAAGCTTGCTAAATAATGGGAAGACAACCTTAAAATTATGCCCCCTTATTGTTTCCTTTCCTTTAGCATGGGAAGTAATTATGGCATACTACGCTATATATAGAGGACATATGAGGACACAGAAATAAGTTGACATGCTCATTCATAACGTTGGCCTAATTAATATGAGAATGATCTTAACTCGTGTCAGATTCTTCATATGTGCTTGCGTGTTGATATTACAGGGACGAGAGATTGGTTTCTCGAGCAATTGAATTGAATGAGGAGTTGGGAAGAGTATTGGCGAGACATGATGCATTGTTCTTGGATAGGCCTCAGAGAACATCAAACCATGTCGACCATGACAGGTTGCCGGCCAGAGATAATGCTGTGCATTCCATGTCAAATCATTTCCAGTATGAAGAAACAGAGCTGGAAGATGAACCTGAACAGCTTAGTCGTAGGTGAGTGCGTTCGTGGCCTTGCATTTATAAGGAAGATAACAAAAAAAAAAATTGATTCTGTGCTCATAGTTGGACTCCAATGTGTTCATTTTCTTGCCAGGATACGTAAAGGCAAAGCTCGTTTGAGACCTGAGGATGAAGATGGAGATTTAGATGAGAGGCCTTACAGTTTGTTGACATTAAGCATACCCAATGACAAGCTGCACCGTCCCCTCATACGACCATTGATCATTGAACCGCCAACCCAGGAACCAAAAGCGGCGTCCCCAAATCTATCCATCCCACCGCCACCATCAAAACACACAGAGAGGGAGAAGTTCTTCCAGGAGAAAGGGGATACTGCTTCTTTGTCTGGTCACATGAGAGGGCTCTCACTTCACAGCAGGAATCCTAGTAGCTCCTACAGTGGAAGCACAACGTCTAATGAATAAATTTCCGCACTCGCTTGCATCTTGGGCGCTTGTATGGACTGATATATGCTGTTCTGAATTCTGATGATATGCTAATATGAATATTTATGAAGCAAGTGCTTATGGGTATAGCTTAGAACTCAGATGAGAGGTTACTGCTTATATGTTATCTTTTGTTGCTAGTTTTCTGCTTCCTAATCTTAGGCTCTCAGGATTTGAATCTATTCTCTTATGTTTGTTTTGTTAATTATATGAGATGTCAGATGTGCATATATGTTTGACCTAATTATAGATTATTTACAGTAGTATTTCTAAGAGTGGTGTCGTCAACATATTTGAAATTTCGATTGATTATGAGTTTTTTTTTGTGAGAATTTAGCCAAAATAATGAAAATTATATCCACAAATTGAATAACTTTCTTCCATGGAGGTAAAAATATCGATTTAATATTTTAATGTTTATTCTTGATTATCCATATTTAAATGTGCTGCCTTTATATTTAATGGGCCCTAGATTATTATAGAGGCCACGAGGTAATTAAAGTTGATTTATTAAAAAGAAAATGTATTAATTATTAAAAAAAACTCTAATCCTACTTTCTCTCATTCAATTCTACTTTTTTTATTCTTTTTTCTGTCTCTTTACTGACTTAAGCATCGGAGAGTTTTTGAGTACATTCACCCTCAATTTTTCAAAATTACATTGGATCAATTCGAGGGAGGCTCTTCAAGAGATCATTCGTCGCTTCATTTGGATTAATTCTAGTGATAGAAATTTTCTAATGCAATTTGACGCCGTCTGTGGGAAACGAAGGCGACAATGGTCACCAGAAGAGCGGCCTCGAGTCGAGTAGAGCAACAACCCACCGATTTGGAGCGAGCGGTCTTAGAGCGGGATCGCCAGTGAGAAGAGTTTGAAGGAGTAGTGATCGACAAGGATCAGCAACTCCGCGAAGCTAGGGAAGAGATTGAAGCACTGCGCAGATCGTTCGAGAGGGCGCAGGAGAAGCGTCCGATGGAGGCTACTGAAACTAACGGAAATGGAAGGTGACTGCAAAGTGCGGTGGAGGTTCCCCATCCGCGATGCGAAGCGAGCGGCGGACAATATGATCAGACCGCTCGGGTTGACATCAAGCCCGAGGAAGGCCGCATGGCGCACGGCCGGAAGAGATGGCATGGGCACCGTGCATCGTCCTTGGCATCGCGACATGAAAGGCATTCCGACGGACGCAGGAACAAATCCCCTTGGGCCGACCGGGGGCGCAATGCAGGGAGAAACGAAGGGCGTGACCGACGGTCTCGGTCGCGGGGGCACAAACACCGGGGCAGGTCAAAAAGTGTTGATCTAGGCAGGGAACGGGGTCATAGACCAGGTCTTGTCAGGGATGCTGAGTAGTGTTTATTACGATTACTGAACACTCATGGATAATCCTTGATTAATGCGCAAGAACAAGCTGAGTTGAAATTATCCCGGATGACTTCCACCCCGTTCACAAGAGAAACCAGGACCCAACAACCCCCAACTAAGTTTTCGTCTCCTTTGTTCGAGTTATATGATGGTAAATCTGACCTCAACGGACATATTGAAATGTACTCTCATAAGATGGCCTTATGGGTTGCTAATGATGCTTTGATGTGCAAGATGTTTCCTGTTAGTCTGGGTAAAACTGCTGTTAAATGGTTTCATTGACTCCAGTCTAATTCGATTCGATCCTGGGATCAACTAGCGAAGAAGTTTGTCTTACACTTCATTGCAAATAGCAGAGACCCGACGTCAGTTGAGTCGTTGTATGCCCTGAAAATGCGGAAAGATGAGGGGCTGAGACATTTTTCCTCTAGGTTAATGGAGTCACTAGTGGAAAAAATACTTTTTGAGGCTCCCTTTTAGAGGCGTACATAGTTCAAAACGCCTCAACAACGACTTAGACAATCACTTTTTTTTGGTTTTTGAGGAGGATAATTAATTTATACGCCTCAAAAACATCTTTTGAAGCGGACAAATTAATATACGCCTCAACAAGTATCCGAAAAAACATTTCCCGCTAAAGTATTAGAGGCGGGTCAGGGTAAGGCCCGCCTCTAATGCTAACTAATTGAGGCGGGCCAAATAGCCCGCCTCAATTAAAGCTTGTTGAGGCGGGCCTCAATTAAAGCTTGTTGAGGTGGGCCTCTTAAAGCCCGCCTCAACAAAAAAAAAATTTCTCTTTTCTTTTCTTTCTCTCTCCCTCTTTTCTTTTCTTTTCTTTCTCTCTCTCCTCTCTTTCTTTTCTCCCAGCCCCGATACCTCTCAGCCCTAAGCCCTCATTAACCCTCCTTTGCCTCCATCTCTCTCCCGAACTCCCTCCTCACGCTCTCTCTCCCTCACCCCGACCACCGGCGAGCCACCCCATCCGGCCACCGGCGACCCCTTTCCCGACCTAGATCCGGCTGCCACACCACCGAAATCTCTCTCCCCCCTTCAGTTTCAAGGTAAAACAAGCCCCTCTTTGATTTTTAGTTGTTAGTTGTTCTCGTTCTTATTTGATTTTCGTTTCCTTCTAGGTTGTTGATCTTGGTTATGAAAGCTTTAGCTTCTAGGTAAAACAATAAAACTCGTGAGTTTTATTGTTAGTTGTTCTCGTTTCCTTCTAGATTTACGAGGTTAATCTCTCTTCTCCATCTTGGTTATGAAAGCTTTTAGGGTTCGATTATGTGTTTGAATTTATTCTTAGTGAGAATTTTGGGTTTGGTTTGGTGTTTTGAATGTAAACGAATCTCACTTGGTTGGCTAATTTGGAGATGATTTTTATGGTTAAATTTCGTATAAAATCGAGGTTTGACAGTTGCATAGTTGACTAAAGGAAAATTTGATAGGAATGTTGAGTTGTTGATTAAAGGGAAAATTAGGCTTTCTCTACTATTTTTTATCATTATTGCCAACTTTATTTTCTGTGTAAAATTGACTTTTGAAAGCTTCTTCCTGCAGCACCTTTAGATTTCATAATTCATACATAATGAAATGCGCCATTCACCCATTGTTCAAGGTAGGATTCCTCCATAAATTCTTTCATTTTTGTTCTGATAAGTGAAATAAGATTGTTGCTAATTTTGTGCTGTCATGACCATTTCTATTCAGTATTCACTATCTTTGACACTGCTGATGCTGTTAGAAAAGTGAGTGCTGTGATATGAGTAAGGTGAATTTGTTCTTTGAAAAGGATGTTTATGGAATGTAGATCAAACACTTAACTTGTAGAAATCTTCTTACATGAAAAAGTCATTGTGTGAGTAAAGATGTTATGCTCTTCAACTCTCCTCCATTAAAGACCTGTCCAAAAGTCTTGTAAGATACAGTATAATTGAAGTGTAAAAGCAGGGTAGACAATGATTGGATGATCAAGACTAGGGGCAACAACTTGGCATGTGTGGCTGAGCTCAACATCTCACTTGTTTAATTTCTTTCCATGTGCTTCTTAGTTGTTTATTATTCTCTACTTGAGCTGTCACTCATCTTTTCTTTCTCTTTCTCCCCTCTATGATATTGAATATGACTATTTCTCTTGTCACTTACGAAATGTATAAGAAATAGAGAACTAGACACTGATATAAGACAAGTGTACACCAACCATGTAAATTAGAAACAACAGTATACACTTAGAAGAAGGAACAAAAGTATACGGGCCAGTTCTTGAACAACTTGATTAGAGTGGAATGGAGATCAGAGAATTAGCAGAAGGGAAAGATAGAAAGGATTATTGATATGAACTGTGGAGTGACTGAGTTGGGGAGGGATGGAAATGAAGGGGGTATTTTTTATTTCAAATGATCGTTAATAATGAAATGTGTAACTTCCATGAGCTCATCACTTCATACTATACAGGCCTTAAATGATTTCTGAAAAGATCTGGCAGTTTGGAAATTAGGGTTTTCTTGATTTGGTTGTTGTGGCTGTTGAGTTCTCAACTTTGTGTCAGCCCCGGCTTACAGGATGTTCTTTCTAGGATCTTGTCGTTTTCGTTAAGTGGTCCTTGAGGTGTATGTGTTCTCTCTGCAACCGGGATTGTCTCTAATGTTGCCATCAGGCAACCGGGTTCTCCCAGCGGTGCTACATTCAGTTACGAGGTAATGCAGCCACGAAATCTAATGTCAGCGTTTGAACGTTAGTTCTAGACCAATTCAATGCAATGATGAATGAATGGTCCAATCCATAAACTATATTTTTTGGTACAAGATATACATTTGAGTGTTTGACATAGTGTATGGACTATTGATAGCAAAAAAAAAATCCATTTAGAGGTATAATTGTAACTTTTGGTTAGTACTTCTTTGCTGGTTTGTGACGCCTATTTCTGTTGCGGTGTTTGGATAATAATGGAATGCTTACATCAAACTCTTTTCTAGTAGCTTATTGATTTGTTCCTTGTCTGACTTTGTCAAAACAAGTAATTGGTTATGCTGTATTCTTGAACGTAGAACTGCAACTTGTATATATATACGTATATATACTCCGTATATTGCAAAGAGAGCATATGATATGTTTGCCTAGCATCATGTGATATGTGCACCTGCCAATAAAGGTGTTTTTCTTCTTCTTGATGATTAGCAGTAAATGGGATTTGCAATACCCTCTAATGTTTTTGGTACTCCCTTAATTTAACTTGGCGGGTAGAAATTGCATTGTACTTGATTAGCATGTTGTGTTCATCTTCTGTTGATTTCAGTACAGAGGTGATCCTTTCTGGCTATTTGGACATTTGATTGCATATTAGATGAAGAAATAGCCTTTGTTTAGGGCTTTCCTCACAAGTTTTTGCCTTGAATTTCTTGGATCTTGACAGTAAATAGTTTCTGCAGAACCATCAACGTTTATATAAGCATATTTTTTCTCGGCTATATGTATTAGTTTCTGCAGAACCATCAACTTTCTAATATTTTTTGTGCAGTTTACGGCATGACAGGCCTTTCACAGTATCAATGGCAAACGCTGGGCCAAACACCAATGGCTCACAGTTCTTCATCACCACAGTCGCTACACCATGGCTTGACAATAAGCATACTGTTTTTGGTAGAGTTGCCAAAGGAATGGATGTTGTACAGGTGCCTTGATAACCCCTTTCTTCTCTTTAAAATTCTCTTTTGCCAATGCAAACTTGTTTGTAGAAATTTAATTTTCCAAGTTCACATCTTTCTTTGCAGTTGTTTATTTTCCAAGTTCACATCTTTCTTTAAGTACAATATCAGTTCATATTAACAATTTGCTCAAATTTAGATGAATTATTGTCTAGGTGTCAGTGATTCTTCACTCTTCTATCGAAGTATACCGCTGTGATTGGATTTTTTTTTGGCAAAATTGGACTTTTTAGCCCGGATGTGGAAGAGATCCGGGCTAAAATGTCCAGTTTTTTTTTTTGTTAAAACACAATGCTTTTTAGCCCGGACTTACCCAGATCCGGGCTAAAAAATGGAAAAATGCGACTTGTTGAGGCGAGCCTATAGAGGCCCGCCTCAACAAGTGTTTACTTATTGAGGCGGGCCTCCGAAGCCCGCCTCAACAAGTCCCTCATTTTGGCGCCGAAGTGAAGGACTTGTTGAGGCGGACTTCGGAGGCCCGCCTCAACAAGTGGCTTTTAGAGGCATATATTGCCTTCCTCAAAAAGGGTCCCTACTTGTTGCGGCCCCCTCAATTGAGGCGAACGGTGTTCGCCTCAATAAGTGTCCATAGTCGTCAATGTATGCGTAGCACTAGTGCTACGCATACATTGACGACTATAAGGAAAGAGTGGTTGTTGGGGCTTTCAGATTAGCACTGGCACATGGTAGTAAATTGAGGGAAAGCTTGACTTTGAGGCAGCCTTCAAGTATGTCCTAGTTGCAGGAAAGGTTGAGACAATATGTCAAGCTAGAAGAGGATTTGAAGTCCTCTCGGGAAAGGAGATCACGTTCGCCACCGCGTAGGCATGGGGGCCGGACCCGATGAAAGCTAGACGGCGAGACAGGGGTTTGCACTTGGCCATGCAGGCAGTCCATTCGATTTTCAAAATCCCGATCTATAAAATCCTTAACCAGATAAAGGATAAGCCGTTCTTTAGGTGGTTAGCCCCGATGAGATCTGATCAGGGAGAAAGAGACCAGTCTAAGTTCTGTCACTATCATAAGGAGAGGGGGCGTCTGACAATAGAGTGCAAGGCCTATTAGCGTTTCCTAGAGCAGATGGTTGAAAAGGGGCATATGCAGGAATTTCTAGTTCAGGGAGCGACAACTGAAAGGACCCGAACCGAGAAGGGCCCCTCGGATCCGCGTGAGCAAAAGACGCCTGTGCCTCAAAAGCAGGTGATCCATATGATCGAGGCGTAAGTAAGGCAGATTAACGCCAGCAGGCATAGCTACAGGAAGAGTTGTCATGCTCTGGAGGTGCTAAAAGTCGAAGAGGTTAGCAATAAGAAATCTCACACTGAAGGGAGATTGGACATGTCTTTCTCCCAGGCCAATTTGGAGGGCATACAACTTCCTCACAATGACCCTCTATTCCTTACTGTGGGACTGGGTAATTTCGAGGTACGTCGATTATTGATTGATTCTGGTAGCTCAGTTGATATTATGTATTTCGAGTTGTTAAAAAAACTAGGGAAAGCTCAAGAAGATTTGATTCATGTATCTACACAATTGCTGGGACTTGGCTCGTTCCCCGTCTGGTCCTTGGGAATGCTGAGGAAGGTTGTCAAAGTGGGAAAAAAGCATGTTACAACAGAGTTTCTGGTAGTGAATGTGCCCTCATCTTACAACGCGATACTTGGGAGACCATGGTTGCATGCTATGGAAGCGGTGCACTCTACTTTGCATCAGATCGTGGTCTTCCCCTTCCAGGGAAGGACCATTCGTGTCCAAGGAGATCAAAAGACGGCCCACCACTGTCTGGGAGTGGAAGGAACGAACGCAACAGCTCACACGATCGAGACAAGCCCGCCAAGTTACAAGGGGAAAGACCAGCATGAATCCATCCTGGACGACAAACCTTGCAAGTTAGAAGATGCATCTGGGAAAGGGCTCCCGCGTGCATGAAACGCTTTTAATTCCTGCAAGCTTTACATTTGGTAGAACAAACATTAGTAGGGGCACTCTTTTTCCTCTTTGTACGGTTTTCTCCCACGTGGTTTTCCTGCGAAGAGGTTTTGATGAGACTCCCAGATTTTTATTTGCATAATTTTGTTATCCGTATTGACAATTTATAATGACATTTGTTTTTCCATTCTCATGAGATGGTTATCTGCATTAACTCGCATGCGGGCTAATTTGGACACAAGGTGTCAAAACCGCATCAGTTATGCACCCTGGACACAAGCTGTCAAAGTCATTGCATCGGTTATGCACCCTGGATACAAGCTGTCAAAGCCATTGCATCGGTTATGCACCCTGGACGCAATCTGTCAAAACCATTGCACCGGTTATGCACCCTGGACACAAGCTGTCAAAACCATTGCATCAGTTATGCACCCTGGACATAAGATGTCAAAACCATTGCATCGGTTATGCACCATGGACACAGTTGTCAAAACCATTGCATCAGTTATGCACCCTGGACACAAGTTGTCAAAACCATTGCATCGGTTATGCACCCTGGACACAAGCTGTCAAAACCATTGCATTAGTTATGCACCCTGGACACAAGCTATCAAAACCATTGCATCAGTTATGCGCCCTGGACACAGCTGTCACTACCATTGCATCGGTTATGCACTATGGACACAAGCTGTCAAAACCATTGCATCAGTTATACACTATGGGCACGAGCTGCTAAAACCATCGCATCAGTCGTGCATCACATGCGACATGGATACAGGGGCAAGCGCACAAGACATTGCCTCTTTTAACACGGTTGTATGACAAGACTCGGTAAAATTCGCTTTCATCTGTGTAAATTAATCGAATGTCGTAGCCAGCGCATGGGCCGTGCGGTCTACCACACGGCCGTGTGTTCCCCTCGGGTAAAAAATAAAATTCATGCGGTAGCCAACGCACGGGCCATGTGGCCAACCGCACGACCGTGCACAATTTCTTGAGAAATTAACATAACGCACGGCCGTGCGTTCCATGTTCTTTTAAATTCACGTTGCAGTTCAAGAGCAACGCATGACCGTGCGAAATCAACGCTGCCGAGCAATTCCAACCCTAGGAGACTATTTGGCGGATTCTTGGGCCACTTCCATGGGCCCAAAATAGGTATTTGGGGTAATTTCTTCGGGCTTCCGACCCTAAACTAGCCTCGGAACCCTGAGGGGGCATTTGTGGAGGTAAAAATAGCGCTTTAATATTTTAATGTCTACTCTTTATTATCCCTACTTAAATGTGTAGCCTTCATACTTAATGGGCCCTGGAATTATTATGGAGGCCCATGAGGTAATTAAAGTTGATTTATTAAAAGGAAAATGTATTAATTATTAAAAGAAAACCCTAATCCTACTCTCTCTCGTTTAATTCTACGTTCTTTATTCTTCTTCCTACCTCCTTACTGACTTAGGTATCAGAGAGTCTTTGAGGGCATTCACCTCAATTTTTCAGGATTACATCGGATTCAATTCGAAGGAGGCTCTTCAAGAGATCATTCGTCACTTCATCTGGATTAATTGTAGTGACATAAATTTTCTACTACAATTTGTATTGTATACATAATAATGGGAGCCGAATTCGATTCATCCATCTTGATTTACAAGTTTATTTGTATTATATGAGACGTGCTCTCATGCAGATGAATGTTGTAATGTTTAGTACGGACGAATGTGGACAATATGATAGAAGAAATCAACGAATGAGATTTGCTGCTCCAGATGATTCACAAAGAAGGCGCACGCGTCACAATAAAGAGAATGTGATATTTTTGTGAATTGTGCAAAAACAAGACGGAAAAGAGAAACAAATCCCTTGCCTGCTTACATTCCTCAGCTCAAGCTTTCTTGATCGATCAAAAGCGTGAAATTAAACCCTCTTCCACGAGAGACTCAATCCCAAATCCATACAAAATCGATGCGCAAAACCAAAATTGCATACAAAAATCTCCATTGAAGAGCAAAATCTATTCTTCCATCTCGAAACGAGCACCTATTCCACTCAAACAATTGTTTTCGCAAACAATAAACTCCCAGACACAATGTCAAACGACGAGGAAATGTGTACGAGCAACACCGCATCTGAAGAACTAGATAAATCACAACATCTCATACGTTTCCTACTTCAAGTTCATGTGGATAACATAAATCGAAGCTTGTAGGGTTCATGTAATGTTGGAAATTTTAGGGTTCATGAAATGATTTGAGAAATTACTAATTGGAAATGCATGTTTGAATTTGCAAAAATACTAGTCGCTACAGTTCATGTCATGTGGAAATTCTAAGGTTCATGTAATGTATAAATTCTAGGGTTCATGAAGTCATATGCTAAAAATTCAAAGGTTCATGTATATATTTACGAAAGTGTTTGGAAAATGGTTGTTTAACTTAAGATTTGAGGGGGAAAAATTATTTTAAGGTTCACGTAAGGTGGAATAAACTCTAGTTTTCGAATGTGTTGCATTTGAAATTTGTGCGTGATATTGAAGGTTCTAATACCTAAATTTGTGTACCATGGGTAAAAATTACCCATGGTAAACAAATTCCAAAACATTGGGCATTTGAGACTGGCTGACATATTTACGAAGGCATTGGACAAGCAACGATTTTTCTACCTTCTTCGCAAATTGGACATTTGAGATTTACATGCTCCAACTTGAAGGAGAGTATTGAGAATATTATCTTTTGGAAGATATTGTAGATATTTTTTTAGTTAGTTGAACGTAATCAATGAAATCAAGCACAAAAAAGTCTTCCAATTACTTGTCTCCAATGGTGGAGCCACTGGATTCCGAAAGAGGGGCACAAAATTAATACTCCATCTGTTCGGATTTACTTGTTCTTTTGAGTGTTACACATATATTAAAGAAGTTATTGGATGTATTTTGAAAATCCAAATTTTTCTCAATTGAATTACTCACCACCATTTAGATCAATAGATGGAGAGAGAAAAATCAACATAACCAAGTTTCAATGCAAATTTTATGATTTATATGTGATAAATTGCCTTGAAATCTATAGGACAAATATTTGTGATCAAATTTTATAGGTAAAAAGGACATCTAAAAGTGAACAGATGGAGTATAATAATATATTAATATTAAATAAAAACAACTATCAATAATATCAATATCCATCTTATATGCATTTTCACTTTGAATTCGTTTTTTCCCTTGAAGTATCAACATCGATGTCCATCAACGTTTTTCAAATTCATTAGGAATAGTTAGAGACTCAACACTTGAAACTGACAATCTCTTACTTCACATAACATATTTGTCAATATTCGTACTCAGAATAATTCAATATAACATAAGTTCAACTAAACATGTCAATCAAATAAAATTAAGTTTATCTATAAACCAACTCATTCAAGCAAATCTATACCCTACCCATCTCGATTTCAATTCATAATATCTTGTTTCAAAATTTAAATCGAGATGGTTAGAATATGAATTTGGATGTTTTAGGAGTTAGATACTACTAATATGAGGACGAGAAACACGATTGTGAACTTGGACCGAAATACCTTTAAACTCAGGCATACTTACTGGAATTTTCCTGAAAAGATTAATATAACGAACCAGACCCCTGCCCCCAGCTCCACCCATGCTTGTCTCCCTATTTTCACATTAATGGTGTTACCCGCTAGACTTTCAGTACTTTGAGGGATATCCGATGCTCTGTCTAAGGGATATTCGAGGCTCCATCAACGATTTATCTCCTTCTCTTGTGCACCCTTTTTCTTCTTTCGCTCTCTCTTCTCTGGGTGTGTTTGAGCTTGAAAGCAGTGAACTCCAACGATCGAAACTCGAAATGTAAACAAGCTTTTTTGGGACTTCAAACGCAGGGTACGTTGGGGATAAGTTCATTTGAGAAATAGTGCAGAGTAGGATTCAAAGTAGTGGCAATTTGCCAAATGTTTTGCAATGAAACTAATCTTTGAGTGGGACATGTTATAGTTATTTAAGCAAACTCTGGTATTACTGTCTTATCTAATCTCAAATAATAATAAAAGGACATAGAAAAGATACATCAAAATCTTTGACATGGATTGTGATTGTGGTCCTTTGAAGGAGGTCCTACTCACGTGCACGACCCTCTTACATCACATGTAGAGTCTCAACATAAACAAGAAAGGCGTAATGGCAGAACTACCAGATTTCTGATAGCTACTAGCAAAAAACCCGGGTTTTAAAAAGAATGGCAAAAGTACCAACTTTTTTGGGTATTTTTGCTATAGATAGGGTATGATTTTATCTTTTCTTTTAAATCAAAATATCCTTAAAAGTTGACATGGATTTTCTCCAAAAAGATAAAAGAAATTCATAATCTCTTCCTCCCTCCCGGTTGCAGCCCCGTCCCATCACGTAGCTATGGCCTTAATCTATGACAATCCACTATATGGTAGGAAAATTGGCGGGCAAGTTTCCCTCCAAAAGAAAAATAATCCCCTTCCTTCAACCCTTAATCTCTTCAACGTAACATTCACTCTACATGACAACGTTCCCTGAAAATTCCTGAAGAACGTTCAAAGCGACATGACGAAGTTCCTAATATTTACTCCACCTTCTTGAGATAGTTCGCACCTGACGCCCTCCATTAAAGCTTGAATGAGTAAGTAAATTCTCTTAACAAACAATCGCTTCCCCCCTCAGTTTTTTACTTTTTTTTCTTTGATAGAAACTCTCTGTTTTTTACGTAGAACAGTGATAAGTTCAAAACCTTGTTTATTTGTAGGTACGAAAGTAGTATACGTGAAGTTCATAAGTGGTTGAGAATGGAAAGACCAAGGGAAAAGGTGGTTGTATGAGGGTGATAGAACAGTGAAAGCCATGTTGATTTCCGATGACATGGACTTTGCTACACTGCGGAGGAAATGGATTGGGAAGAACCCATTTGATGAAGAGAAGTTGTTTGTGCAGATGCAATACGTTTATCCAAATAAACTTGAAATTCCACCAATCGTTTTAAATGATGACGACGATCTGGCGGCGTTCAAGTTATTGAACAACTGTGGAGAAAATCCATCAGAGTGAAAGATTGAGCTGTACACCAACCTCCTAATGAAGGAAGATAATCGAAGTGAAAGGGTTGAACACCATACTCTTCATTTTCCAATAGCTCCACCACCCACTCAGAGCCAAGACAATAATGACTTTTTCAGGTCGTTTTTTACAAAAGTCAGAGCAGAAGACACTGATGTCAGGTCAGTAGATGAAATTATTGAAGTTGACAATGAAGCAGAGTTAAGAAGATTACATAGGGAAGAAGTGAGGGGAAAACAAGAAAAAGTGTCCCATGATACTGAAAGACATTATATCAGTCAGCAGCGATGATGAGGACAATGAAGCTACTTCATCAAGAAACAAAGGAAAGGAGAAAATGACTGATTATGCCAATTGTGGAGATTCTTTGGAGGATGAAATAGGAGATGGTTATGATTACGAGGGCTTTTTATCAATCAGGTGATGATGCTCCTGTTGATGGTGGTGATGGTGGTTTAGGGTATGCTTCAGATGATGATGTATTTCATTTTGGTCTTGATGATGTGTGGGATGAAATAAATGGAAACCAGGGAACATACAACGAGGAGCAAATAGAGGAGGACCAAGAAGAGATTGATGTTGATGAAGACATGCTTAGAGAGATTGAAAAGAGGTACTATCCAGCGGAGAGGGACATGCAACGCATGTTAGTTGAAGATGAGGATACAAGTGAAAACAATTCCTCATATCCAACAATGAAAGTTGGTCAGTTATTCAATTTGAAGGAGGAGTTCAAAGTTGCACTCTTTTCCCTGTCAATGGAAAATTTCTATGAGATGCGTGTGAAGAGGTCCGACAAGTCCTCTTAAGAAGTTGAGTGTGTTGACGACAAATGCACCTTCCTTTGTCGTGGCTCAGTGTATCACAAAACGTCCTTGTTTAAGGTGCGAGAATATGTGGCGGATCATACATGTGGCATGAGAGTAAAGCACAATCATCACAGAGGAGAGACTTCTCGCCCGATTGCCGAGAAAGTACTTCACAAGTATGTTTTTTTGCCTTTCATTAGTTTTTCTTATCTCAGTCCAATATCAATGCATTTATACATTCACTTCGTGTCATCTCAGGTTTTTGAACGGCCGTAAAGGCCTCCACGCTACAGAGATTCAGGATTTCATGTTAGAGCTTGGAATAAGGACAAGCTACTACAAAGCCAATCGAGCGGGGTCTTCGCCCAGGATATGGCACATGGTACAACTGAGGAAAGCTATACCGCCATGTACTCTTACATGCATATGTTAGAGAAATCAAATCCCGGAATATACACGAGAATAGTCAGAGATGTTGACCAACGCTTCAAGTATGTCTTCTGGACTTTAGGTCAATGGATAAGGGTAACGCCACATCTTACAAAGGTTAGTATAGTGGCTTTAACTTCAGGGCGTATGTTTTCATTGTCAGTCCATACTAGTGCAATGTCAGGACAAAAACTTATATGACTGCATGTGTGACAAACAGAACAAACATCATTAGTCAGGACATATGTTGTCTCTGTCAGAGCATATAGGATTTTTTTCAGGCCAACTTTTTACAATAGAGTTTCGCTTATGTAGGTAATATCAGTTGACGACACTCACTTGACTGCCTTGTAGAAGGGCATAATTCTCCTTGCTATGACTCAAGATGGAAATAGCCAAATATATCCACTTGCTGTAGCCGTTGTTACCAGTGAGAACAATGATGCGTGGTCATTTTTCTTCAGTGAATTGAAGGTTGTTGTTCAAGATCATCCTGAGGTGTATTTTGTGTCTAACCATCATGTTAGCATTGGGAAGGCTATGAGAAATAGCTATTACTTCGCCAAGCATGGGTATTGCATTTATCACATCTACCAAAACTTCAGGAGGAAGTTTGGCAGGCAAGACCTCTTCGGCATCTTCAAAAAAGCTATGAAGGCTTACATTGTAGCTAAGTTCAATCATCAATTTGCTCAAATCACAGCTGCATCTCCAAAGATTGGCCAATATCTCAAAGAAGTTGGAGTTAAAAACTGGGCGAGGGCGCATTTTCATGGGAACAGGTTTAACCAAGGTTATTAAAATCGGGATTTTAGGATCGGATCACAGGATACCCTCTGGATCGGATCGTAAAGTCGTAAGATTTTGTAAACAAATAAAAATTAATTTAATATTAAAATATGAACGTCATTTAACAAAAATACAAATAATATTTAAAATTAAAAATAGAAAACTTTAGAACATTGATACAATGGACCATTGACTCACCGAAACTCAAGCCATATACACTACATTGTCAAAACTAATTGGATTTAGGACACGCGTAAATGAGACATGAAGATTTTGAACAATCATTATTAGGGTTGCTTTGGTTTTTTTATCACGCATGAGTGGAAATTTGGGATTTCGAGCGTGACTACATGGGAGAGACGTATATATGGAGAGCGTAAGTATGAGAGAGGTGGAAATTTGGACAAATTGGGCTCTCAAACGAGGTGTTAGTAGCTTATAGAAGTTCAACGTTATGATCTTAATCGGATCTTAGAATCGTAAGATTTTATTGATCCTTTGAGATCCTATAAGATCCAGAGTTAGATTTTGACATGAATAGATTTTAGTAATAGATCCGGATCAAACACCTTACCTTGGATCGTAAAATCTTAGGATTTTAAGATCTGGATCTAGATTTTAATAACCATGGGTTTAACATAATGACGAGCAACAATGCCTAGTGTCTTAATGGCCTGTGGAAAATCCAGCGTCAGTGGCCTATTCTTGCCCTGTTTGATGCCATTCTGGAGACCATTGCTGAATGGTTTTGTGAAAGAAGGGAAACAACTTCGAAATGGGACCAAGTTTTGTCACCCTCTGTGTACACGCTGGTAGAAGTGAGCTACAAAAGGTCAACTAAGATGAGTGTTCGAAGACTTAGCCAGTTTGAAACAGAGGTTATGCAAGGAACTATCAGATACTCTACGAACCTTAATGCTCGTACATGTGATTGTAACATGTTCCAAATTGATAAAGTTCCATGTGCTCATGCCATAACGGTTGCAAGTGATATAGGATTGCCACTGACTGAACTTTTCCATCCCATGTTCAAGAATGAGTTCGTGAGAGAAGTGTACAAGGAAACTGTGCATCTTGTTCCTCCAAAAAACCGATGGTCAGTTCTTGAAGCTGTGTCATCCATCCGATGCTCTGCACCACAGGTAAAACGTCCTCCTGGAAGACCACGTATTAACCTATACAAGGTGATGTGGGCGACGAACTATTCTAGGAAGAGGCAGTGTTCTTATTGCGCATCCTAGGACACAACATGCAGTACTGTAGGAGGAGAAGGACTGACGAAGGATTCTAGGTTAGCTTAGTTTTGTTTAAAACTGTCACCCTGTTGTTGTTTTTTGGGGGTTTATGCTGGTAAACCTCGTCGCGTAAGTATGGTTTAAGTTTGTTGTTGTTAGGTGCTTGAAAAGATGTATGTTTTAAGGCTATATAGTCTTAAACCATATCTCTTTTTTGTTGGGGTTCCCCTTTTGGCTCGGTTATAAACTTGACAGTTTCAATCTTTCCTTAACAGTTGCTCGTTTATCTTATTCTTTTTTGTAGAACTCACATATACGCCCTGTAAAACTCAAAATCGCCCTGTAAAACTACGTATATGTCCTGACACTCTCTTCTACGTGGAAACTGCTCTGCATAAAAAGACTGTAAAAGTAAAATATGCCCTGTAAATCATAAATATGACATGAAAAACTACACCTGTGCCCTGACATAAATGCAATAAGCCTTGAAAAACTATATATGTTAGAACTTGCCTCCCTAAAAGAAGAAAACATGGTATGACATATTTTGAATGTGCATTTTTGGGTGAGATCATCTAAGGAAAAAAGTTATGTTATCATGGTGGTTGAGAGGATTTAAGTGTATGAAGTAATAAGTGTTTACAAATTCGATTTTGTTATGTTAGGGTGGTTTGTCCTGCATATATGTTCCTGCGGTATGGATAAGTCACACTTTTCCTGAAAATTATTGAATATGGTCAAAACTTATAAATGTTGCGTTATGAAAACTACGTAAATGTCATGACGCTCTCTTCTACGTGAATACTGCTCCATAGTAAAATACGCCCTGTAAAACATAAATACGACTTGGAAAACTACACTTGTGCCCTGACATATATGATATAAGCACTGAAAAACTATATAACTTCGAAGTTGCCTCCCTAAATGCCTTAAACATGGTTTGTAAAATTTTGAATGTGCATTTTTTGGGTGACATCATCTAAGGAAAAAAGTTATGTTCTCATGGTGGTTGAGAGGATTTAAGTATATGAAGTCATAAGTGTTTACAAATTCGATTTTGTTATGTTATCATGGTTTGTCCTGAATATATGTTATTGCGGTATGAAACAGTCACATTTGTCCTGAAAAGGATGGAATATGGTCAAAACTTATAAATGTTACTTCTTAATACTCGAAAACAACACATAATATTACTAGTATTGACTTTCCTTGACAAAGGAACAACATTAAAAGTGTATCAAAAATATAAGTTTGGTGCTCCCGCCGCTGTAGACATGGGTTGTTAGCAAGGCCATATCGCCGGTGCTTGGGGATAATTCCCCGTCCGTTTACACCTATAGATAGACCTTAATGAATGAGTCCGGCATTTTGCGAAAGAGTTTTGGGAGTTTGAGAGATGAGGCTTAGAGAAATTTGGGACTTTGAGAGTAAGGGAGGATTTGTGAGGGATTCGCACAAGGCAGGCCCGATAATTATATACAAAGATGAGTGGAGAGTAGAGTTAATGACGGGTAGTTGGGGAAGTAAAGGTTAAGAGTCCTTCAGTGGAAATTAAGAGGGGTAAAATCAGATATGCATTGGAAAAGATCACTTTGGAGAAGATTTATTCAAAAGCTTAGGTTTATGTACTTAAAATGGCCTGACAAACTTGAATATTTATTGTAATACTTCAGTATGACCTAACTTAATTCAAAATTTTGCAAAGCTTTGGTTGTAAGGGTTAAGGGTCTTTCAGTGAAAATTATGCGGTTTTTAAACCGTTTTAAAGGCAATTTTTTCGGTTAATAAACCATTTGAATGTAGGAAAGGTTAAGTTAATGTCGGAAGTTTTTAAGATGAAAACAGAAAATTGAGTGTTGAAAGTTGCACTTGGTGTGGTGGTACTTGTGGTGTTAGTTGTTGTGGTGGTTGTCCAATTTGTATCCTTGTTTGTTAAAATATGATAATTAGTCATAAGCTTATGTTTAGCAAGACAATGTATTTGTAGGGTCCGTCATAAGGTTCCTTATGGTTTATCCAACTCTTGATTGAAATGTGCATGTCTGAAAATTGCTTGAAAAGCTTAGGTTTATGTACTGAAAATGACGTGACAAACCATGTTGTTTGCATGTAAAACGAGAATATGTCCTGACTTATGCACCATGAGTTTGTAAACATCCTAATAACATGAGCTTCCAAATTAAAATACAATTACCACATGTCTTCCTTGCCAAATGGTACCCTACACACTTAAATTCCCTAAACAAGCTAAATTTTCCCAAATCAAACAAATGTCTTTAAACACCATCCCAACGACATCTAAAAATACTATGAGCCATTTGATTTCTGTTTCCATCTATGAATTTGTCGGACGCAAGATCCATGTTTGTCATGCCAAGCATCAACAACTCAATGTGCTTCAAGGTGTAGACCTCACAATCTCCTGAACAAGATGTACAAAAGCAGTTAGAATGTATATCAATTATAGTTTGATAAGGATTTATCATTGCATTTATACACATATACTTACGAGCGCTTGTTCTGCTTAATGTTATCACGACGAGTCACCGACATTGGCTTGTCCAATAATGGTTCACATCTCTTTGCCAGTGGCTCATACATCTTGACATACCTTTGAACAGTTTTAACGACGGGCTGGATCATCTCGAAAATCTCCTTCTCTGAGTACAGATCCACATTACACTCATACACCGTCACACACCAGTCGCATAGTTCAATTTCTAAGGCAAACCAGTGGGAATATGTGATGTTTAAAGACATATATATGCGTTCCGCATCATCCCATCTCTTGCCATATTCACCTGGACATGCACCCTTAATGTATTTCATCACGGCATCATCACCTTTACATGGATAATCATTCTGGAAGCGATTGAACTCAGAGGTAACCAAGGTTTTCCAAAAGGTGTCAAGCACAACCACCTTCGAAAACCGCTCCAGATCCTCTAAAATCCTTTGATGATAAAGGAACATCATTTGCTCCACATGCTATAATGGTGCAACAATGTTAATGTATCCACTGAAAATGATGTTACAATTGCATAATATTTTGAAAGAATGCATTGGAATATTACTTCACTGCACAACCACACCTTTGGGGCAAACAATATCTCAAAGAACTTCTTATACAATGCATCCCCATTCGGTCCAATGACGGGCTCAATACTGTATGATGGTAAACATTTACACTTTTCAGGGCAGTATGGTACATATACAGGCGATATATACGTTTGTCAGTCCATAATGAATCATTTTCAGGTCATATTACTAACAGTCAGGCCATATAACATTTTGACAGTCCATAAAGAAGCTTTTTCAGGTCATTATTAAGTTAAATAGAATGGTTTGGCTGACTAACCTCTCACTTTGCATCCACTTCACCAGCTCTGTCATCCCTTCCACCTTGCTATTTTTTGTAATCTTTTTCGCCATTTTACGCTCATCCATATTGAGGAAGGGTGATTTTGCCGCCGCAGCTAGCTCGCGAGTGCGAGTTGGATATTTCCTCTTCTGCACTTGGGGACCCTTGTCCTCTCCCCGCTTCCTCGGCATATGATAGGCGTTGTTGCAAACACCTAAACAAAGTAATCCTTAAAAACCTAACTAAGAATAGTAGGCAAGCAAGGGTCGAATCCCACAGGGAGGTAGTAATCTTTCTAAGTGTACAAGTTGTATGTCAAAGGTAACAAAGGGAGGTTTTTGGTTTGTTTGCAAGTAGCAAAGTAAATCAAAGTAAATGTTGTAATCAATTGTGAGAAAGTACTTAGCCAGACAAATATCCACCATTCATTTGATTGATTGATCCTAGATTATCTCTATTCCTTCCTATGAATATTTCTGTCCCTATTATGAAATATTTATCAGTCCAACCAGTCATGATAACCCTAACTATCAAACGCACAAGAAACCATCAAGATTTAGAACAATAACAGCAAGAAGCATAGGAATTAACCAGGATACATGCAACACCACAACACGTAGCATTTAACACATAATAAATTCTCTTCACAATAAACTAGTCCAGTCAGTCCTAGAATATCATGATTGCTACACAAGATAAGGAATTTCAACCCGAAATATCCAAACCCTAGCAATAGACAATTACTAATATCAACTAGATGATCAGGCCAGTCAAATCAGCAAGAATCAATAGGAATAAGCACAAAGAGAAGAGATATAATCAAAGGAAAGAAAATAGAGTTATAATCTCACAATCAAGTCAAACGAAGGCTTTAATCGTCGGACTAAGCAAAAGTTGCTTAGTTCTTCATAGTCTTGGAAACACAAAAACTCAAAGGGAAAAACTGATGTAAACTGAATAATGAATGATCTCCCTCTCCTCAAGAGGCTGCTAGGAAACTAGGTTATAAAACCTAGCAAAACCTAAAACTCAAGATAACAATTGAAATCTAAAAGGAAATAAAATAAACTAACCGGAATAAAAGAAATAAAAGAAAAGGAAATAAAAGTAAAAAGCAAATCTTCGGACGAATTCTTCGGCGCGTCTGACGAATGGATTTCCGCGACCGCGGAAATGTTACTGTAAAGGCTCTCGCGTCTGCATTTGCCGCGATCGCGGCAATAGTTTCTGCGGCGGTGAATTCCTGTAGCTTCTTCAGCTCTTTCTTCTTCGTCTTCTCTGGTCTTCTCACGTGTCTTTCTCCTCCATCTTCATAATCTTCATTTAAGCTTATCCAAACCACCAAAATCATACTTCTTCTCCTCAACTCCATAGTCCACAATTGTGCTCTAAACTCATCCAAATGGTACCTAAAACTCCGGTAACAACTCCTAGGTAAACCCTACAAAGTAGCGCTGATAAAATTCCCCGATGCTTAAACCTTGCTCGTCCTCGAGTAAGCTACAAGAAACCTACTCCTCCAATCAAATCTCCAAGGTCTCAGGAAGCATAGCAAAACTATCTCCACTAAGAATTGCACCCAAACATGATTCTCCAAGGCACCAACACAATCAACACACAATATACAACACCCAAACTTAAAGGAAAGCAGAGTACTTCCCCCAAGCTTAACCCGAACACCATAGAGTGAAAGTAACCATCTAATCCTAGCCTCTATCTATCTTCTTATGCCTCCCACAGTGACCTACCCGAATCCTCCTTATATCACCTCTTCTTATGTCACCACGCCAAGAAAAATGAGGAATCCTAATAATCACTCTTCTTCTTTTCACTCATTTTACCAAGGCGCCCTTTCGGGTTTTCACCAAGCCACTCATTTCATTTTTTTAATAGATGGGCTCATGTAAAACTCACATCACTCTTGACCAATTATTACCCCAGCCTAATGCTGGTCCAGGCCATCTACTTATTACCTAAGCCGCCTTTTTGGGTTTTCGACTTATCCCAGGATTTATTTTTGTCTTTTTTCTTTTCATTATTTTGTTCTTTTTATTTAGACGACTAACAAGTATAGATCACTCCCCCATGCTTAAACATTGCATTGTCCTCAATGTAATGAAAGACTAAAAGATGAAGCACAGGAAAAAGCAGAAAAGTACTCACACCGTCGCCGAGGTGGCCTGGCCGTTGATGTTGGGGCTGGCGGTAAATCAATGAAAACACATGTCTCTGGTGTTGCGGCGGTCTTCAAACTCAAACTCCACCGTGCAACCAAATTGATCCACTGTAAGGTGTGGTGGTACATCAAAGAAATCGGAGTTGTACGACCTTCAATGAACACAGAAAGGGAGCCCAGATGTAATCATGGTGTGGGCTCTGGTGTTCCTCCTCGTCAGTTGTATAATGGCGGGCCATCATCGGTGCCAACTAAACATGTTGAGCAATTGCTCCTCCATGACAGCATGATGCGCACCGTCGCTCCAAAGTAAACGTCGGACAACTGGGCGTTAGTAAAACCTTTTTTCGGTTTTTTTTAATCAGATAAGGGGACTTACAGTGGTTTTTCCGCGGTCGCAGAAAAGTTTCTGGTGTGTATTTGAACACCGTCTTCAATTTTGGCTCGGGCCTCCTACCTGCAAGTTAGTCTAAAAACAAAACGAAACAAAAACGAAACAACAAAAATAAAACTAGAAGGGAAAAGACAAGAAAATAAATTCATACATCGGATTGCCTCCCGGGCAGCGCCTTGGTTATTGTCGTGGCTCGACTCGGTGCTATCCAACTCAACTTGGGTTGCTCACATCAACTGAACATTCGGGGTTACCATCAGGAGGTTGTCTCTTTGCATCGTCGATGTTAAATCCGACTGTTGAGCTCAAAGGATCGTGAAGCCACGGTGCAAGCTTTGCTCGTCGTTGGAGGTGGAATCGCCAACTAGGGTTCTCGGGTGGACGAATGCGTAGCGGAGGCTCGAAGGTGGTTCGACGGCGGAGTTGTGGTGGATAGTAGGCACACAAGGTCTTCTTATAGAGGGAAGAAGATATGCACGCAGAAGTGAAAGGGGAGAAGAAGTGTGGGAGATATGCTCACTCGGCACACTTAGGGTTTTTGACGCAAGAGGCAAGGGAGAAAGGGAGAGAGATTTGACAAGAAAATTTGTTTATTCTTACGTCTGTTTTTCAGCCTTCAAAGAGCCTATAAATAGGCCTACAAAAAAGGCAAAAATGCCTAAGGGAAATGTCAATAGCCATGCATAAAACTAAACCCTAAATTTACTACCGAAAATGTCCAATTTAGGTAACTTATTAATGTCAAAGCAAAAACCATCAAGCTAAGTAGAGATCCTCTCGGTCAAGGCTTGGGCCCATGATAGTAGGATAGGTGGGCCAGCCCATGGTGGTTGGAGTGCCGGTCAAAGTGGTCCAGGTGACTCAACACTCTCCTTGGAAGTTCACTTGCCGCTAGCGCCGAGTTCTCCGGCGCCTTGTTGTAGGCAAAGAACCAGGGCAGGCCCGGCGTGGTTTATGGCGGCTTGGCATGCCAACCCCTTGTGGAGGTCTTGGAGAAGCTTCCTAGCCCTAGACCTCGTGATGGCACCAGGGGTTGCCTTGTCTTCTTGGGCGTTGTCCTTGGTGATGCTTGCGCCCGGCACGGCCGGCGTCTTGGCCTTGTCTTGGCCAATGTCTTCCTTTGGCTTGGCTTTGGCTCTCCCATCCATGTCTTGGCCATCTCCAACTCCAAGTGTGTCCACCACATGCTCTGTGCTTTGATCCAGGTCAGGGTCCTCTATAGTGCCCCTGGAGAGCTCCTCGGCGTCCACGTCCTCGGCGGTGCCTTGGTTGTCCTCGGTGTCTTGGCCTTGATGTGGCAGGGTCATATCGCCGACCCTCACCCCGTAAGGGATTCGACCCCGAATCCAGCTCTTCTTGGTCATCTTCATCCTGCACACAATAAGGCATCAAATCAGAGACATTGAAAACATCATGTACACCAAAGTTAGGAGGAAGATCAAGCTTGTAGGCGTTGTCATTGATCCTCTCAAGCACTTGAAAGGGTCCGTCGCCTCTTGGCTTGAGTTTGGAGTTGCGGAGCAATGGGAAGTGCTCCTTCCTTAGGTGAAACCACACTAGATCACCTGGTTCAAAAATTACTTCCTTTCGCCCCTTGTCCACATGCTTCTTGTATTGGCCGGTCCTCCTCTCAAGTTGCAACCTTGTGTCCTCGTGCAACTTCTTAATCCTTGTAGCTTCATCCGCACCTTCTTTGCTTTCTCGCTCCTTGATAGCATAGGGTAAGAGCTCTAGTGGTGTTGTGGGATTGCGCCCATAGACCACTTCAAAGGGTGTCTTCCTTGTTGCCGAATGGACCGTCCTATTGTAGGCGAACTCAATGAAGGACAAGCTATCCTCCCACCTGCGCAAGTTAGTCCTCAATATAGTTCTAAGCAAGACACCAAGAGTACGGTTGACCACCTCGGTTTGGCCATCCGTTTGAGGGTGACAAGTAGTAGAGAAAAGAAGCTTAGCCCAAAGAGTTTTCCAAAAGTAGCTTAGGAACTTAACATCTCGGTCCGACACAATGGACCTAGGAACTCCATGCAATCTCACAACATGATCAAAGAAAAGGTTATCGACATGAGATGCATCATCGGTCTTATGGCATGCAATGAAATGTGCCATTTTGGAGAACCTATCTACCACTACAAAAATGGAGTCTCTCCGTCTCTTAGACCGCGGCAACCCCAAAACAAAGTCCATGGAAATGTCTTCCCAAGGTAGTTTAGGGATTGGCAATGGAGAGTAGAGACCATGGGGTTGCATTTTGGCCTTAGCACGCATACAAGTAGTACAAGAAGCACAAAGCTTCTCAACCGCTCTTAGCATCTTAGGCCAAAAGAAGTGCTCTCTAAGCACATGTAAGGTCTTAAGGACACCAAAGTGCCCCATCAACCCACCCCCATGTGCTTCTTGCACTAGTATAGCTCGAATGGAGCCCTTAGGAATGCATAACCTATGACCTTTGAACAAAAATCCATCATGCAAGTAAAATTGACCCTCACTTCCCTTAGACTTACATGCGGCTACTATAGCACAAAAATCAGAATCAAGAGCATATAAGTCTTTCATGAAAGTGAAACCAAGCAACTTTGCATCTAATATGGTCAATAGAGTGTACCTCCTTGATAGGGCATCCGCCACCACATTGTCCTTTCCCTTCTTGTGTTTTATCACATAGGGGAAAGACTCAATGAACTCCACTCACTTAGCATGCCTCTTGTTGAGCTTGCTTTGGCCCTTCAAGTATTTCAATGCCTCATGGTCGGAGTGTATGACAAATTCTTTAGGCAATAAGTAGTGTTGCCAAACTCTTAGCACACGTACTAAAGCGAGAAGTTCTTTGTCATAGGTGGGGTATTTTAGCTCGGAACCCCCAAGTTTCTCACTAAAATAGGCAATGGGTTTGCCCTCTTGCATGAGGACACCTCCAAGGCCTATTCCCGAAGCATCACACTCTATCTCAAAGATTTTGTCAAAGTTAGGCAATGATAGGAGTGGTGCTTGGGTGAGCTTGGCTTTGAGGCTAGCAAAGGCCGCCTCTTGTGCGACGTCCCATGAGAACGCCACACCTTTCTTGGTAAGCTTCGTGAGGGGCGCAACCAAGGTGCTAAAGTCCCTCACAAAGCGGCGGTAAAAGCCAGCCAAGCCTAAGAAGCTTCGGACTTGAGTCATAGTAGTAGGTGTTGGCCATTCATGAATAACTTTCACCTTCTCCTCATCAACTCTCAAGCCCTCCTTACATACCACAAATCCAAGAAATACCACATGATCCGAGAAAAAGTGGCACTTCTTGAAGTTGGCATATAGCTTCTCCTTCCTAAGAACCTCAAGAACTTGCCTAAGGTGATCCACGTGCTCATCAAGATTATGGCTATATACTAAGATGTCATTAAAGTACACAACCACAAACTTGCCAATGAAGCGCCTTAGAACATGGTTCATGAGCCTCATGAATGTGCTAGGAGCGTTGGTGAGTCCAAAAGGCATCACCAACCACTCATATAATCCTTGCTAGGTCTTAAAAGCGGTTTTCCACTCATCGCCTTCTTTCATGCGAATTTGGTGATAACCACTCTTAAGATCAACCTTGGAAAACACACTCGCTCCATGCAACTCGTCAAGCATATCATCCAATCTTGGTATAGGATGGCGGTACTTAATGGTTATGTTATTGATCGCTCGACAATCAACACACATCCGCCAAGTACCGTCCTTTTTTGGTACCAAGATGACCGGAACTGCACAAGGGCTAAGGCTCTCCTTCACGTAGCCCTTGTCAAGCAATTCGTGGTTTTGACGTTGCAACTCTTTTGTTTCCGCGGGATTAGCGCGGTATGCAGCCCTATTAGGTAGTGTTGCCCCCGGTATGAAGTCAATTTGATGTTCAATACCTCTTATCGGAGGCAACCCCTTTGGCACTTCCTCTCGAAAGAGATTGTCGAACTCTAACAAAAGGCGAGTGATGGGCCGCGGGAGTCCCTCAAGATCATTCACGTTAAGGAGTAGGTCCTTACGAATGAACAAAAGACATGACTCCCCACTCTTGAACGCTTGAATGACTTCCTTAGACCTAGCTAAGAGCATATGACTAGAGGCACTTCCCTTGCCCCCAATCGCCATTTTCTTACCTTTGGTATGCTCCTTAGCTTGGGTCTTGCGTTGCTCCCTAGCCACATGGTCAGCCATGATTTCATGAGGAGATAAGGGATGGAGAGTAATCCTTTTCCCACGTAAATGGAAGGAATACTCATTGCTCACCCCGTGATGTATGACGCCTCTATCAAACTGCCATGGTCTTCCCAAGAGAAGGTGGCACGCAGTCATAGGCAACACGTCACACAAAACCTCATCCTCATAGCCACCAATTGAGAACTTGATTATGGCTTGCTCCTTAACCTTTAGAGGGGTGTCGGAATTCAACCAACAAAGTGTGTAGGGTTGTGGGTGAGGAGTAGTGCTTAGGTTGAACCTAGACACTACTTCTTGGTCAATGATATTGCAACATGACCCCCCATCAATTATCATACTACATACTTTGCCATTGATAGTGCACCTAGTATAGAAGATGGTCTCCCGTTGGCTAGGCACACTTGATCCCTCCGAGGCTATAAGCACTTTTTTAGCCACAAAACAGTCCCCATGGGCTGCAACAACATACATCTCCTCCTCCTCGGCCTCCTCATTCTCAACAACCTCTACTTCATACTCATACTCATCCTCGGATTCGTACTCTCCTTGAGTATTAAGTAGAACTTGCCTTTTTGAGGGGCAATCTCGGGCATAGTGCCCTCTTCCTAGACACTTGTAACACTTGATGTCCCTTGTTCGGTCCTCACCCTCCTTTCGTTAAGGTTGGACTTTACTAGGGAATTCTCGTCTAGGGTGACTAGGATTGTCACCCCTAGTCGGTTCCAAGCGTCTAGGTGCAGGTAATGCTCCTTTGGGACTTTGCCAAGGGCGTGAGCTATTCCCTTGGGGGCATCTAGAAGATAATGCTTTATACATACGATTAGTATAATGAAGCACTTCTTCCATAGGCGTCCCACGAGGAAAATGTTGCTTACTCACGACCGCTTTGAGTTCACTATTGAGATGGTTAATGAACTTAGAAATAAGATACCCTTCGGGAACTCTAAGTCCGGACCTAAAGACCAAGGTCTTTAGCTCCATGTAGAACTCATCCGGGGTTTTATTCCCTTGTTCAAGTTGTTCCAATCTCTCATGAACCCTCTCGGCATAGTCATCCGGAACAAACCTATCTCTAAGAGCCCGTTTGAGCTCTTGCCATGTGGTCACTTGGGGGTGTCCATGGAACTCTCGTTCCTCTTTGTCCCCAAGCCACCATTGATAGGCAAATCCCTCAAACTTGATTGTAGCTATAGCTACTCGTTGAGCTTCCGAGTAGTTATAGTACTGGAATATTTGATCGGTCTTTTGTTCCCAATCAAGATATACCTCGGGCTCACAATTTAAACCAAAGCATTGTACCTCCAATTTTACTCCATGTGGTCGAGGTTGCTCCAAATTGGCCGGGTATTGGTTGCCATTGCCGCCGGTGCTGCGTGGTTCATAGGGCATGTAGCCGCCCTATCCTTGTCCTTGGGACGCTCCGCCTCGGCTTGGCGCACTCCTTAGGGGATGGAGCAAGGGTCCTTGAGACCTAGGGATATCATTGGGCTGCATTCTCGATTGCTCTCCAAGCCTTAATCCAGAATCTGCATGGTTAGATCTAAAAGGCATAGTAGTAGGAGCAAAAGGCAATGAAAAATTAGAAGAAGCATCTTCTTCCCTTGTAGTGCTCATGTGATGTGCATTCCCTTGGAAGCCCTCGGTCAAGGCATGATTGGTCGCTCCCAGAGTTGGCAACGGCCAAGTAGTCATGGGAACCGAGAGTTGATCACCCGGCGGCGCAAGGCCTAGAACGGAGGAGGTGCCGACACTTGCTTGCGGCAAAGACCCTCCTTGGCCTTGGACAGAGGAGACGCCCGGCGTGGTCCTCCATTTTTCCTCCATGGCGCGCATGAATGCAATGTGTTGGCGCTCAAGTGTTGTCGGGCGCGCTCGTCAGATTCCTCTTGAGAAGCTTGAATGGCTTTGAGGAGTGTCTCTATAGTGATTGCCGAGACCTCCTTGGGGTCCTCATTAGTGGCTTGCTTGTCTTTGGGATACACCATCTCCAACCTTCAAAAAACAAGCACACGAAAGCCAACAAAATCCAAAGAAACTCCAACAAAGGTACGTAACAAGTAAGATTGCCAAATTTGCCTAATTTAAATTAGGACTCGGAATCCAACAAGTTCTTGGGTTAGGGTGGCTCCTATATGAAAAAAGACTCACAAAATTGAAAATAAAGTGCACCACAATCCTTGTCAAAGCTTAAGTTAATTCACAACTCAAGCAATACTTGTAAGTACTTGTCTCCTATTACCACTTACTAATGTTAGCTCGAGCAAAAGGAATTACAACTTCACTTACAAATGCTTCACAAAGAAAGTGTATGTCTTCTTCTTTTTTCTTTTTTTTTTGACTTGTCTTGGCTTGCTCTTTTGTACAATATCAAGCCGAGTTTTTCTAAGATTCTTCTCTCTTTTTTTGACGTAGGAAATGCAGAAAACTTAACAAGAAATAGGCAAGGCAACTCGAGTAACAAAGCGTACGCATTTCGGATTCGTTCCTCCACAAGAAGGCCCGGTTTGGCAATTAACGTAGGCAATTCAACTCGGATTGTATATGTGCCAAATAAGGAAAGCAAAAGACTCAAGATCCTATACTAAATGCACGACTAAATGGGCTTTAAGAGGTTGAAGGTTACACTTTTCAAATTTCAGCAAACATTAAATGCATTCAAAGCTCACAATAATTCCTAATTTGATGGTTGTAAATCTTCAACTCCTAAAAAAACGACTGCTTCCTATAGGCCAATCTGACTTCTAGATCTACTCTAGATGCAAGACACAAAATGCAAGAAAAAATCAATAACAAAAGCAAGAACAACTTTCGGACGCAAGACTCACAATCACAAATGCAAAGGCATGAAAACAAGGAACTTGTAGGACTTCGTCCCTTGAACTTAAAAGAGGAATTTGAGCAAAACTTACGTGCTCTGATACCAAATGTTGAGCTCAAAGGATCGTGAAGCCACGGTGCAAGCTTTGCTCGTCGTTGGAGGTGGAATCGCCAACTAGGGTTCTCGGGTGGACGAAGGCGTAGCGGAGGCTCGAAGGTGGTTCGACGGTGGAGTTGTGGTGGATAGTAGGCACACAAGGTCTTCTTATAGAGGGAAGAAGATATGCATGCAGAAGTGAAAGGGGAGAAGAAGTGTGGGAGATATGCTCACTCGGCACACTTAGGGTTTTTGACGCAAGAGGCAAGGGAGAGAGATTTGACAAGCAAATTTGTTTATTCTTACGTCTGTTTTTCAGCCTTCAAAGAGCCTATAAATAGGCCTACAAAAAAGGCAAAAACGCCTAAGGGAAATGTCAATATCCAGGCATAAAACTAAACCCTAAATTTACTACCGAAAATGTCCAATTTAGGTAACTTATTAATGTCAAAGCAAAAACCATCAAGCTAAGTAGAGATCCTCTCGGTCAAGGCCTGGGCCCATGATAGTAGGATAGGTGGGCCAGCCCATGGTGGTTGGAGTGCTGGTCAAAGTGGTCTAGGTGACTCAGCACTCTCCTTGGAAGTTCACTTGCCGCTAGCGCCGAGTTCTTCGGCGCCTTGTTGTAGGCAAAGAACCAGGGCAGGACCGGCGTGGCTTAGGGCGGCTTGGCATGCCAACCCCTTGTGGAGGTCTTGGAGAAGCTTCCTAGCCCTAGACCTCATGATGGCACCAGGGGTGCATTGTCTTCTTGGGCGTTGTCCTTGGTGATGCTTGCGCCCGGCACGGCCGACATCTTGGCCATGTCTAGGCCAATGTCTTCCTTTGGCTTGGCTTTGGCTCTCCCATGCATGTCTTGGCCATCTCCAACTCCAAGTGTGTCCACCACATGCTTCGTGCTTTGATCCAGCTCCGGGTCCTTCATAGTGCCCCTGGAGAGCTCCTCGGCGTCCACGTCCTCGGCGGTGCCTTGGTTGTCCTCGGTGTCTTGGCCTTGATGTGGCAGGGTCACATCACCGACCCTCACCCCGTCAAACTCCATTGTGAACGAACCGCTGCTCACATCAATCTTTGTATTTGCCGTGTTCATGAACGGCCTTCCCAGCATCACAGGGGATATGTCTTTATCTTGCCCCGTATCCATCACAAAGAAGTCCGCAGGGAAAATCAGCTTGTCAACTTCTACCAGCACATCCTGCACCACTCCTTTTGGATACACATATGAATTGTCCGCCAATTGGATAACAATCCCCGTCTTCTGTAATGGTCCGACCTCTAAAGATTCATAAAGTGAGAGAGGCAACACATTGATAGAGGCACCCAAATCCAGCATGGCTTTTTCAAACATGGTGCCACCTATCTTGCAGGGAATAGTGAACATGCCCGGATCACTGCACTTCTTGGGAAACCGCTTTTGCAGCATAGCGGAAACATTCACACTGACCTGGACATTATTCTTCTCTTTCACCGCTTTCTTTTTCTTTATCTTGCATAGCTCCTTCAAGAAATTTGCATAGCGAGGAATGCTTTTAACGAGCTTGATCAAAGGAATATTTACCTCGCAATTGCTGAAGATCTCGAATAAATCCTTGTCGTTCTCCAACTTTCTGGTATCCTTCAGAGCCTCAGGAAATGGAGCGGGTGGCTTTAATGAACTGAGCGGAGGAAAGCTGGGTCGCACATACTCATCATGGACATCAGAGGCATACCCGCGATTGCGGTTTGGGGCCCGCGGTCGCGGCATTTCATCTGGGCATTCATGGCCTCCAGGGAGTTTTCCGCGATCGCGGATTTCTGTCCGCGGTCGCGGATTTTCATTGAGCAACTCCTCGTCAACAGGGACTTGTCCGCGATCGTGGACATCTATCCGCGATCGTGGACATCTGTCCGCGGTCGCGGAAATTCGCCGATTTTTCTGTTGTCCCCAGAAGCAAATCTGCGGTCGCGGCCTCCTTCTCCGCGGTTGCGGAATTCTTTCTGTTGGCCTCGACTTTTCTTCCACTTGTGTTTCACTTCTCAGCGTCATGGCGCATACGTTCTCCCTCGGGTTTACTACCGTTTAAGATGGTAGTTTTCCCGAGTCCCGGGCTTCCAGCTTGCTCACTGCGATGGAGATTTGCCCCACTTGCTTCTCCAAGTTCTGAATGCTTGACCGCATCTCTTGATTTTGTTGGACCATAGTATTGGCCAACGTCGACAGATTCTGAGCTAGAGACTCATGTTGCTTGGTCACCACTTGAATTTGTGACCCCATCATGGTCACAGTGCCAGCCAATGTCGATACGCTTTGGGTGAGAGATTTGATCATGTCATCGCTGGACATAGATGAACTGGAGCTCTGGCCTTGGGGTCTTGGGTCATATGGAGCTCTAAATTGCTGTTGTTGACCCCTAGGCTATTGATAATGTTGTGGGCGCGGTAGGAATTGTGGTGGCCTCTAGTGATACTCTTGATTTTCCTGGCCTTGAGGAGTACTCTGTTGATTCCCGTATCTCAGATTGGGGTGATCTCTCCACCCTGGATTGTACGTGTTGGAGTACGGGTCATATCTTGGCCTAGGAGGACCGAAACCTCCAATAGCATTTACCTCAACAGTGGGTTCCTGTAGCGTGGGACATGCATCAGTAGGATGCATCATGTCATAGCATATCCCACAAGACTTGACTTGCTGCTGGCCACCCTTCATCATATACCTCCTCATCATCTCCTTCATCTCAGCCATCTCAGAAAGTAGTGAGGAATTTGGCTGAGAGTCTGCAGCCTTGACTGATTGGGCGCTCGCCTTCTTGCTGAACTGTCTTAAGCCCTCAGATAGCTCAAAGAATATCTCGAACGCTGCAGCAGACGTCTTATTCAAAATATTTCCTCCACATGCTGTGTTCACCATCCTACGCTCGTCGTCAAGAAGACCACCGTACAAATAAAGTACGAGGTCTTGGTCTGAATACCCATGGTAGGGACAGCTAGAGATCAGCCTCTTAAACCTCTCGTAATACTCGTACAACGTCTCAACAGCCTGATGTTTGATATTACTGATGTTCCTCTTCAGGCTATTGAGCTTGGTCGCAGGGAAGTACTTCTCCAGGAAGGCTTTCTTCATCTTAGCCCATGTATCAATGCTCCTTGGAGCCAAATAATAGAACCAGTCATTGGCCGCATCCTTTAGAGAGAAGGGAAAGACCCTCAGCTTGATTTGGTCCTCAGTAATGCCTCATGGCTTCATGTTGGTGCAAACAGCATGGAACTCTGAAAGGTGCTTGTTGGGGTCTTCTCCACTCATCCCATGGAAGTGGGGTAGTAAGTGAATTAACCCAGATTTCATCTCAAAGTTTACGCCATCAGCCAATTCAAGGAACTGTACAGCAAGCGGTTGTTGCTGCAGATTCAGGGCAGTCAACTGCCTCAACGTCGGTTGTTCCTCAGCCATCTCGAAACACGGATTATCAAAACACAATGCTCTGTTGATCTTGCGGTTCCTAGAGAGTGTTCTCTCGATTTCCGTATCATAAGCTAACAGTGGAGAGTCAGTAGCACGGGTGTGGACTATAATATAGGTCCACACAAAAATTGACACACAAAGAAAGATTAAAACTTGCCTCCCCGGCAACGGCGCCAATTTGATAGGCGTTGTCGCAAGCACCTAAACAAAGTAATCCTTACAAACCTAACTAAGTATAGTAGGCAAGCAAGTATCGAATCCCACAGGGAGGTAGTAATCTTTCTAAGTGTATAAGTTGTATGTCAAAGGTAACAAAGGGGGATTTTGGTTTGTTTGCAAGTAGCAAAGTAAATCAAAGTAAATGTTGTAATCAATTGTGAGAAAGTACTTAGCCAGACAAATATCCACCATTCATTCGATTGATTGATCCTAGATTATCTCTATTCCTTCCTATGAATATTTATGTCCCTATTATGAAATAGTTATCAATCCAACCAGTTCTGATAACCCTAACTATTGAACGCATAAGAAACCATCAAGATTTAGAACAATAGCAGCAAGAAGCATAGGAATTAACCAGGATACATGCAATACCACAACCCGTAGAATTTAACACATAATCAATTCTCTTCACAATAAACTACTCCAGCCAGTCCTAGAATATCATGATTGCTACACAAGATAAGGAATTTCAACCCGAAATATCCAAACCCTAACAATAGACAATTACTAATATCAACTAGATGATCAGGCCAGTCAAATCAGCAAGAATCAATAGGAATAAGCACAAAGAGAAGAGATATAATCAAAGGAAAGAAAATAGAGTTATAATATCACAATCAAGTCAAACGAAGGCTTCAATCGTTAGACTAAGCAAAAGTTGCTTAGTTCTTCATAGTCTTGGAAACACAAAAACTCAAAGGGAAAAACTGATGTAAACTGAATAATGAATGATCTCCCTCTCCTCAAGAGGCTACTAGGAAACTAGGTTATAAAACCTAGCAAAACCTAAAACGCAAGATAACAATTGATATCTAAAAGGAAATAAAATAAACTAATCGGAATAAAAGAAATAAAAGAAAAGGAAATAAAAGTAAAAAGCAAATCTTCGGACGAAATCTTCGGCGCGTCTGACGAATGGATTTCCGCGACCGCGGAGGAATTTCCGCGACTGCGGAAATGTTACTGTAAAGGCTCTCGCGTCTTCATTTGCCGCGATCGCGGCAATAGCTTCCGCGACCGCGGCGGTGAATTCCTGTAGCTTCTTCAGCTCTTTCTTCTTCGTCTTCTCTGGTCTTCTCAGGTGGCTTTCTCCTCCATCTTCATAATCTTCATTTAAGCTTCTCTAAACCACCAAAATCATACTTCTTCTCCTCAACTCCATACTCCACAATTGTGCTCTAAACTCATCCAAATGATACCTAAAACTCCGGTAACAACTCTTAGTTAAACCCTACAAAGTAGCGCTGATCAGCATATTCCCTTCCTTGGTCTCCCCTTCATCATCACCCACGTCATCACAATCATCATGTGATACCTTCTCACCTTGTAATTCAGTTCCAACCTCAACACCTCGCTCATCAACCTTGGTTCCTCCCTCCACATCATCTCCATTTGCTACCTCCTCAGCATCCACACCTTTGTCATCAACCTTCCTTCCTCCCTCCACAACATCTCCTATTGGTTCCTCCACAACTCCGTCATCAACCTTGCTGTGTCCCTCCACAACTCCGTCATCCACACCATCATCAGACATTGCTTTTGTTCCTCCCTCCACAACATCTCCCTTTGGTTCCTCCATAACTCCATTTGTTGCCACCTCATCTTGTGTCGCCACCACAGTCCCATCATACACCACCTCAAGTGGTATTGCCTCATTAACCAACTCCTCATTTGCCTCATTTACCCCCTCATTAGTTGTTTCTCCCCGTAGTATTATAGCCGTCCGGATAAGAAGTGACAGTGAATCTATTGCATCCCCTTGAACTTCTTGCTCATTTACCATTGCAACATCTTCACCCGCATTTTCCTGACAACCTACATTATCTGTATCATCATCATATCAGGGTGATCCAACCTTCTTCATCTCCCATTGTCCACCAGTTAACAAAATAGCACCATCCTCTTGCTCTCCATCCATTGTATCCTGAAACGATGATATATGGTCTGAAATAAGCAAATATGTTCTGAAATGTGCATATATGGACTGAAATGTGCATATATGGACTCATATGTGCATATATCGACTGAAATGGGCATATATTGACTGAAATGGGCATATATCGACTGAAATGGGTATATATGGACTGAAATGTGCATATATAAATTGAAAAAGTTGGGCATACCTCATCAGACTCCCCCTCTTTGGACTCATTCATGTCGAACTCATTCCCTTCAGACTCAGACTCTTCCTCTTCTTCATCTTCATGCACTGGCTCATCACTCTGATCTGCTGACTTCAACTTCCTGATGCTCTTCTGGTGTTGTGTAATGTTGGGTTCATCATCACTTTTAACCTCCCTAGACTCTAGCTCCTTGTGTTCTCTAATGTCATCATCTCTTTTAACCTCCCTAGACTCTAGCTCTTGATGTTTTCTAATGTCATCATCACTTTCATCACTGGATGAAGAGGCCACTGTTCTACGGCCTTTGCCTCTTATGAACTTCTTTATCTCAAGGACTTCCTCCCTTAACAGATCCTGCTTTGCATTCAGAGTATTCATCGATTCAAGCAATTCATTCAAACAACACATCAATTGCCTCTGGTCCAAACCCTCAATGTTTACAGCTTGCCCTCCCTTACCAACTCCCTTATCCTTTTTACCAACCCTTTTTCTTTTTGGCTTCAGCTGCTTAACAATCTGATCCAAGGATTTGTGTCCTTCCTCCTCCGGAAAGTAACAGCTATCTCCCAAGTCCTCTCCGTCCTCCTCAACAATGACCTGTTTGGCAACAAAAGTCTTCTCCAAGGCATCCAAAATCGAATCCAAGCTTGGCCTACTCATTTTAAGTCACCTCACACCTCGGGGTTGCACAACTTTATTAAGCTTTTGGGAAAACGTTCTGCCAATATGGGGCATTGCCTCATACAACCATATCTGAAACAAACATAATTGAAATTAAACCACAATTATGACCACAAAATTAACCTACAATTTTATATATTTAACTACTAACACATTACTTGAAACACCATCTGGAAACCCCTTATGGTGTATCCTGCTCTGGCTTTGTCTGAACGTGCAAGTGCAACCTTAAATGACTCCATTCTTGTGTCCAAAGCAGTAGCCAGACTTTGATGGAGGTCAATATATGCACTCCTACCCCATGGAAAATTATTGAAACGATCCAAGTCTTGGATCAATTTCACATGTAAGGTCTGTCCTTCCTCTTTTTATCACCCCCCAGTACAACACCCTCCAGAATTAACAACAAAGTCATCTTCAACTTGAATACATTGTCCTCCCGATACGATATGAACTTGATTAAAAGGTTAGCGATTGTAATACTCCTCACACCCAAAAAATCAAACACTGCCTTTTTATCCTCCAAAGTGTCCTCCTCATTCGGCATCCCATAATTCAGTCATGTTATTAGTCTAAACTCCTCCATTGAAAACCTACATGGTCTTCCACCAAGATCATACCATGTCTCCCACTTCTTTTTTATGTCCAGTTGCCTAAACAACACATGGTGAATCAACTGTGCAGACAACTTCAAGTTCTTCATTATTTTTATAATTGGGCCAAAGGGGCCCTGCAGAACTGTTTGCTAGTTTGTACGAGTTAGGGTGTTCTCAATACAATTCAGATACTGAAGCCTTGAATTGCGATTTATCCGACCAAAAAACAATTCCTCACAATGCCACTTGTACTTTATCTGTAAGAATGACATTCACAAATACATGACAAGTAAGAATGACTTTCATATTCACATAAGAGAAAGAAAGGCACCATCTTACTTTGTCAGGTAAAGATATATGTTTTTCAGGACAAATAATATTTTTTCAGACTACATTTTGGTTTGTCAGGCCAAATGGAAGTTCTTCAGTTCACTCAGGCTATTATGATTTCTACACTGTCACAATCTTCACCCTAGACTATAACCCTACAATTTTGTATCAGCATGAATCACCTTAGTTTGGATTTATCAGGTCATTCAGGCTACTATGACATTCTAATGACACAACAAATACATGACATTCATATTCACATAAACCCCAAAACTTACTTTGTCAGGTAAGAAAATCGTGTTTTCAAGACAAATAAGACTTTGTCAGAATACATTTTGGTTTGTCATGCCAAATGGAAGTCAAGAGTTTAGGCTACTATGACTTCTCCATACCTCTCCATGCTCTGTTTTTTACAGAGTAATTCATGCTCTGTTTTTACATAATTTTAGCATGCAGTTTATCCAGACCCTAAACCTAGCATGCATCATAAATTTCAGACAAAATATTGCTTTTTTCAGGTAAGTCAAGAGTTAGAGAAGACAACTAACCCCGCCAACCGACTTCGGTGGCTCCTTCCTCGACCTCTTGCCTGTTGGTTCTTCCGTCTCTGAGATTCTCGGTTTCTTCTTCTGCATCGAAACGACTGGACTCAGTGATTCTTCTTCCTCCGACGAGCTATAGGTTCTCTTCATTCGGCCACTCGCCACAGTAACCGCCTTCGCATTCTCTGGTTGTTCTTCGCTTTCTTCAACCCTCTTTCTCCTCTTAAGTATAGACGATTTCGCCTTCGCCTTCTCGACTTTGGCTTTCGCAAACTCTAAACCTCTTGTCTTCACCATTCTCGATTCTGGGATTTAGGAAGGGCTTCAGGAATGGCTATGGGGATTTACGTTTAGGGTATGGATAACACAATAGAGTAGACACCTTCTGTTACACCCCCAAAAAAATACCTTTGGAAATATTACCGTCAGTGACCTCGGAATAAACACTCGGGGTCACCCAAGGCTTACCGTTTTTATAACAAATAATATAATGTTGTAAACTTTATCAAATAACAAAAAAGTTATCAAATAATATTCAACCAGCGTCGTAAATTACAACTGATGACAAAATCCAAATACAGTAAGAGTTTAGTACAGCAGAAGTCTTTGAAATAAATAAACGCCATAAAGGGGTTTTGATCTGAGCGATCTCACGCCAGGATCTTCAACCTTAGGGAAAACACTTAAAACGTCAACTGCCTTCAACGTCGGGATCTGGCCTTCACAGATGAGGAAGTTTACCTGATGTGCCGTATGAGACGGATGACACCAGCCAACCATGCAAGGAATAAAAACTGGTTGGTTAGTCTAATGAAAGACTATGCAAGGGTACAAATAAAAAGGTTCTAGTAGTCGTATTTAGTTACACTCATCGCTTCTCGAATGATAGCCGATAAACGATAGTGAACTCCAACACTTCTACGAAAACATAAGAAAAGGAATGATCAAGAGAAGACTCTAACGAAATTGAGTCTTATGGGAAATGTATGAAGAGAAGACTCCAAAGGAATTGAGTCTTATGGGAAGCGTATGACAATTGTTTGGGAACGTTAAGTTTTCACACAAGTTTAAAACACGACCTTGATTATTTGGGTCCACGACCAACCTCACCGCGCAATGCGAATCCAGATTGGAAAGAAGACTTACTCTACCAAGAGTCCGGGCGGTTTCCACGTTGTACTCCTCGCCCGAGGGTATATTAATTATGTGCGTAAAAGCACTTATCTTATATAATTCCAAAACATACATTCACGTTATAGCTTTTAATCCACATCATCTCGATACGAGAGATATTTCTGGGAATGAATCCTGAACGTTGGCACTAGCTAAGTGCACCTACCCTGAACAAGGGTACGGTCATGACCTGAAGTACTAGGGCAAAATCCTCCTAATACCAGTTATAAAGAAACGACTAGACCTCGCAAGGTACATAGCGTTCCTACGAATACTCGTTCTAACTAAGCATGTAAGTTCACATATAAATCCACACCAAGACCATTGCGGTAATATCATATGTAAATATATAATAGTGTTGTTTCTAACAATATATACAACTTATTATAATTCATATTTTAACACATTGTTTTATTAAATATGTTCCCAAACATAAAAACAACAACTTTTATCCCATCTTAATTAACAATCAATTAATTGATAATCAAGGGAAACATGGAATAATGAGCAAGAGCGAACCGCCACTTGCCTTAGTTTAGATGAACGGAAATTTGATTTGAGAATCAGGAATCTGAACACGTGCACGACTGCCTACTGCAATCCCCGTTGCATTCCATCGTCATTCCGAAGGGTCGGATCCCGATCCGCACAACCAGCCATAGCGACGATGTGCACGGAGACGAATTTACGAAAAGAACCCTAATTAGTTACGATACGACAATACGAAATGAAGGGAAAAGGCCTGAGCCACGGCCGTGGTTAACATGGCCGCGATCGCGATTTGCTGGGCAAAGCCGTGGCCGCGGTTAACATGGCCGCGATCGCGCTTTGTTGGGCAAAGTCGCGGTCGTAGTTTTCTGGGCCAAGCCCGCAGTCGCGGTGGATGGAGCCGCGGTCGCGGGTCTCTATCCCGACGCGAGGTTAGGGCGGCTTCGAAGCCTTATCGCCGACAATGCTTCAAGGACGAATGCACACCACCACACTCACAAGCAACGAGCGACTTCCGACGACCACCAAAACTCCGGCGACAAGCAACAACTCCGGCGACGAACACAAGATCTTTTGAAGAGATGAAGAAGCTGAGATTGATGGAGGATAAGCCAGATCGAGGCCCTATTTATAGGCTTGGAGGAGGAGGAGTTCACCCCATGTCGGCACTCCAATCGATCCAGCTCCCCCCCGGCGTTCGGAGCATGAAGGGCAAACCAAACGCCGGCCTTCTGGAAGCAGATGAAGAAGACGAACAGAGGTTCCCGCGATCGCGGTTTCAGAACCGCGATCGCGGTTTGCCCTTGGGCAAAACTACGACGATCTGAGTTTCCCGCGGTCGCGGTTTCGGAACTGCGATCGCGATTTTCCCATAGGTAAAACCGCGCCCGCGGTTTCGGAACCGCGATCGTGATTTGCCCACAGGCAAAACCGCGCCCGCAGTTTCAAAACCGCGGTCGCGGTATTCCCGCGCTCGCGTTCTGGGTCCTTGGTCACGGTCTTTGATCGCGGTCTTTGCTAAATATTTGCTTTTAGCACTCCATAAATAATTTTAAGGCCCAATAATTTATTAAACGTATACGAACTCGTTCAAAAGGTTCTTACAGAGTTTACAGAAATTGCCCAACACGTCTTGCTTACAAAACGACAGTTGGGACTTGTAGGGGTTATTACAATACCTACCCCTTTAAAAAAAGTTCTGACCCCGAAACTAGGCCGAAAACAACTCGGCAAAATGACTAAGCATATCAGACTCAGTCTCCCAAGTTTCCCAAGTCACCTCCTCAGATTCTGACTTAGACCAGAGGATTCGTACTAATGGTACCACCTTGTTCCTCAAGTTCTTCTCATGGCGTTCGAGAATACGCACAGGTCTCTCCTCGTATGTACCATTTTCTTGAATCTCGATGTTGTCATAACTTAGCACATGAGACTCATCTGGCACATACTTCATCAACAGAGACACGTGGAACACGTTATGCACAGGATGCGCCGACGGCAATGCCAAACGGTATGCTAGAGATCCGACTCTGTCAAGGATCTCAAACGGTCCCACGTAGCGAGGGTTGAGCTTCCCAAGCTTGTCGAACCTAAACACACCCTTGGATGGCGACACCCTAACAAGCACCTTATCCCCTACCTCAAACTCGACATTCCTGCGCTTCAAATCAGCATAAGACTTCTGTCGACTCTGAGCTGTAAGCATCCTCTGTCTGATCAAGGCAATATCCGAGGTAGTCCTCTCGACTAACTCCGGTCCGAGTAGAATCTTGTCGGCATTCTCATCCCAACAAATCGGAGATCTACACTTTCGACCGTACAAAGCCTCGAATGGAGCCATCTTGATGGTGGAATGCCAGCTATTATTGTACGTGAATTCAATCAGACTTAAGCTATTCTCCCAGTTGGTCGGACGATCTAGCACACAAGCTCTCAGCATATCCTCCAGTGTCTGGATGGTCCTCTCAGACTATCCATCCGTCTAAGGATGAAACGCAGTACTGAACCTCAACTCAGTTCCTATGGCATTGTGGAGTTCCTTCCAGAACCTCGACATGAATCGGCCATCACGATCCGATACAATGGTTTTTGGCGTACCATGCAATCGGACAATCTCGTGTAGGAAAACTTCTGATAGCCTCTGGGTTCCCTAAGTTGACTTGATGGCCACGAAATGAGCACTCTTCATGAGCTGGTCAATGATCACCCATATGGCATCCTTCTGACTCTGAGTCTTCAGCAACCCCGTGACGAAGTCCATCGCAATATCCTCCCACTTCCACTTTGGCACTGGGAGAGATTGTAATTCACCACCTGGTCTGCGGTGTTCAATCTTGACCTTCTGACAAGTCAAGCATCTCGCCACAAATTCCGCTACATTCCACTTCATGTTGGGCCACCAGAATTTCTTTCTGAGGTCTTTGTACATCTTGCTGAATCCTAGATGTACAGAATAAGCTGACGAATGGGCCTCCTTCATCACCAATTGACGAAGGCCATCTACGTCAGGCACACAGATCCGGTCCTGAAACTAGAGTGATCCATCATCTTGAATCACGAATCTCGGAGCTTTTCCATCCATCACGTCACTGCTTAAATTTACCAAGATCAGATCATCAACCTGCTTCTCCTTGATCTGATCAAGTAGCGTAGCCTGAATTTCCAACATACTCAGGCATCCTCGACGCTGATCATACAAGACATCAATCTCGCACAATCCTTGGTGCAGTTTGGTCTGAGCAGTGAGCAGAGCTACCACGGTCTTATGCGGCGTCTTCCGACTCAAAGCATCAGCTACTACGTTAGCCTTGCTCGGATGATACAGCAACTCGATGTCGTAATCCTTGAGTAGCTCTAACCAGCAGCGTTGCCTCATATTCAACTCTTTCTGAGTGAACACATACTTGAGACTCTTGTGGTCGGTAAATATCTGGCATCTCACACCATAGAGATAGTGCCTCCAAATCTTCAGCGCAAAAACCACGGTCGTTAACTCTAGATCATGCGTTGGATAGTTTGCTTCATAGGTCTTCAATTGCCGAGATGCGTATGCAATAACCTTTCCCTTTTGCATTAATACACATCCTAACCCATGCTTTAAAGCGTCACTATAGACCACATAACCATCAGTTCCTTCAGAAAGCGCCAAAACTGGTGCGGACGTTAGGCACTTTTTCAACTTCTGAAAGGTTGCCTCGCACTTGTCGTCCCATATGAACTTCTTATGGACCTTGCAGAGCAACCCGGTCATGGGTAGAGCGATCTTTGAAAATCCCTCCATGAATCGTCTGTAATAACCTGTAAGTCCCAAGAAACTGCGCACCTCCTTCACGTTCTGAGGTCGCTTCCAGTCGGCTACCGCTTCGATCTTCTGAGGGTCGACCATAACCCCATCCTCATTAATCACGTGACCTAAGAAATCCACTTCTTTAATCCAGAAGTCATATTTAGACAACTTGGCATACAATTGATTTTGTCTAAGGACCAACAATGTGATACGAAGATGCTCCTCATGAGCCTCTTCGCTCGGAGAGTAGATCAGTATATCGTCGATAAAGACCACCACGAACTTGTCCAGGTAATGGTGGAAAGATATGTGCATTAGATCCATGAAAACTGTCGGAGCATTTGTAAGCCCAATTGGCATGACTACGAACTCGTAGTGTCCATATCTCGCCCGGAACGCAATCCTCGGAATATCTTCCTCACGAATCCTGAGCTGATGGTAACCAGATCTCATATCGATCTTGGAAAAGACTTTTGCTCCCTGCAGTTGATCCAAAAGATCATCTATCCTTGGCAACGGATACTTGTTCTTGATGGTGACCTTGTTCAACTCTCGATAATCGATACAAAGTCTGAACGAACCATCCTTTTTCTTGACAAACAAGACAGGAGCGCCCCAAGGCGATGCACTCGGCCTTATATAACCTTTTCTCGAGTAGGTCCTCAAGTTGTTTCTTCAACTCTTGCATCTCCGCTGGAGCCATCCGATAAGGTTCTTTAGAAATCGGCGAGGTTCCAAGCTCTAGATCAATAGTGAACTCCACGTCACGATTCGGGGGTAAACCGTGAATCTCATCCGGAAAAACATCCGGATACTCGCATATGACAGGAACATCATGAACTGAAGTCTCACCCTTCTTGGGCTTATCCATATAGCACAGGTACCCGACACAACCTTGTCGAAGTAGCTTACACGCAACCATCGCATTGATAAGCTTTTCGTTATCAGTGTCATTACGACCCTTGAACTTACACACAAACTGGCCCCCAGATGAAACTGTCATTGTCCTTGAGCTGAAATCGATTACCGCCCCGTGACGCGTCAGCCAGTCCATCCCGAGAATGATGTCATATGGAGCCATGGCTATACAGATCAAGTCGGCCTCGAACTTCCGACTTTGAATAGTAATCGGAAATTCCGACAGACGCTTGGTCCCTACTAATTGTTCACCATTGGGAAGGTTCACCACAAATGGTTCGCAAGATTCATTGCACTTTAACCCTAACTTACTCACACACTTCTCCGAAATAAAGGAATGGGTAGCCCCCCGAATCAAACAATATGCAAACTGATGTAGAGTGAAGGTATAGAGTACCTTGAGCAATTGGAGCGTTAAGTCCGTCAGCCTCGCGCATCTCATACAACCGCTGACCCTGACCCACTGGAGCAGATGGGGCCTTTCCCTTGTTTTGAGCAGTTGTCTGCATCGAGGTACTAGGAGTCCCAACAGGCTTGAATCGGGGTCGGTTGTTATGGATAAATTACCCTTGCTGCGACTCAGCCTCCTTCTGCCTCCTCTGATGACAAAAAGTCTGCAAATGCCCCTCCTTTCCGCATGCAAAGCACGTCCTCTTACCCTTCGTGCACTCATTTCTCTTGTGCCCCAACATTTCGCAGTTATAGCATTGAATCAGGTTCTTGCCCTGGCCCGAGCGTTGAGTAGGACCTGACTGCGTCACCTCAGTTCTTGCCCGACCAGACTTGGCAAAGTGCGACGGTGGTGCGGGTCGTTTAAACCCACTAGCCTGAGGCTGGCTCTGTGCCGGTCTCTGGTGATTATGCTTCTTTGCCGACTCCTCTAGAGTCATTTCAAGCTTATATGTGGCATCCACATACTGCTCCAGAGTAGAGCAGACGTGGCGCACCATCAATGGCTTAATATCCGGGTTCATCCACTCATGGAAATGCCATATTTTCTGCTTCTCACTCGACACTTCCGGTCCAGCATATTGCAACAGGTGATTGAACTTTGTAGCTAGACCAGTCACCTTCAGCCCATCAGTCTTAGGGTAAAGGAACTCTTTATGTTTCTCCTCCCTCATAGCACGAGAAAAGAACCGATCGGTCATTTTCGTCTTAAACATACCCTAATTCAACGTGGGGTGATTAGCTAGTCCACTGCTCTCCCACCATTCACTAGCCATAGCCTTTAGTTGAAGAGAGGTGATGTGCACTTTCTCAGCTTCAGTGCAATCGACGTTCCTAAATAACTGCTCCATATGTGAGAACCAATGCGCCACCCTAACTGGTTCTCCGGTACCGTCATAGCTGTCCGGCCTCATTGAGCTAATGGCCTTCAAGGCTCGACCGCAGTTCCCTCTATTTCTGACGGTATCGACCTGAGGAACCGGGTCCACCGACTCCTCAAATTCAGGGACAACCTGAGGGACTGGGGCACCTTGTGCTTGCGGTACTGTCGGCCGAATTATCTCGGTGACCGCCTGTATAATAATCCCACGAATGGCCTCTATGGCCGCCACATCGAAGACAACCTGAGGGTTAGCCTGAACATGGCTATTGTCGGCGGGGTTATTGTGCGAGGCCGATTCGCTCTCATCCCCCTGGTTAGCGGCACTTCTCAAGTTTAATCTTGGGTTGTTACTTGGCCCAGCACCAGCACGGGTTGTGTTTCTTGTGTTCACTATCTGTTTGCCGATCAATTATTAAAGTACTCCATAAATTAATATAAACATTCAAAGACGCACAGTAGATGTAATTGATTCGGAGTGGAATAAACTGGCAAACTTTATTGATAGAAGAACTAAAACCACGGTTTATAAGTTTTACAATAACTTCCTCAACGACAAGACAAAACTGTTAGGAGGCTAATGATCAAAACTACGAAAAACAATACAACGAGGAAATATCACTACAACTTGCTACTGTTCCCCTCGAGGTGCTTTGAAGAGATTTATGTACTCATCAGATCTTCGATATCTCTTCGGAGGTGATCTGTCCTCGGGTTCCGAAGCCGATCTCCTCGAACTACTAGGACCCGGAACACTTGGCTCCTCCCTGGGCATGCTTGGCCTTACTCTAGGAACAGGAACACTTGGCCCCTCACCAGGCACAAGTGGATAGCAAAACCGATCCAAAAACCCTAGGCGAAAATCCGCCACATCAAACTGGTAGTGCGGATTGACCAGCTGCTTGGCTTGCTTGATGTTCTCTTGAAGCTCACGGACGTCATCCAACATGAGAGAGAGACTGGACTCGACATCGTAAGCCCGCTCCTCCATGGCGTACAACAAACCCATCCACTCTTCCATGTGCTCAACTAACACACGGGGCCTGACCATTGCCTGCTGAGCGGGAACATCCACCGAAACCTCCCACGGTCTCGCTCGCCTACGAGCTTGCTCCGTCATCTCTTCCACTTGGCGTCGAGCCTCTGCGGAAGCCATCTCACTCTGATGGTGTACGTGACGAGACGCAGGGCTTATCACCGGCTCTCTAGGTGCGTGAGTAGAATGCGGACCCACCGGTGCACTCAACGGCTTATACTCCACTCTGTCTGCACCGGACACCCCAAGTGCCTCCTAAGTAGCAAGAGAAAAAGGTGTGTACTCCGGGAACGGTGGCATCTCCGGGCTAGGGAAGATGAATTGCAACCCCGAATCTTCTCTGTCCACAAGCAGGTGCTCCGGACCAAGTGTAACACCCCCAAATCTTAACCCATTTGGAAAGGTATTACCGCCAGTGACCCCAGTGTTCCTTACCAAGATCACCCAAAGCTTTACCGGTTTAAATACAATTCATGGAATACAATTGATACATAATGATCAAAGTATTCAAATCAAAACATCAATCAAATGAAACATGAGTTATGGGATTACAACCCAATCCCGAATAGGCCAAACACAGAGTTTAAACAAAGTACAGCGGAAGTCTTTTAAAAGATATTACAAAAAGGGTTGTGATCGTAATGATCACCTGCCCAAAGATCTCAACCTGATTAAAAGAAATTTATTAAAACATCCAAAAACAACCGTCGTCTTCATAGTCAATCTAGTCTCCTCATAACTTCGCTCTATCTGATGTGCCGAATTGAACGGATGACACCAGCCCACATGCAGAGAACAAAGTTCGTAGGTTAGTCTACTTGAATAGACTAGCAAGGGTAAAAAGCATAGTGGTTCGAGTGATCGTAACCGTTTACTATCATTGTCCCTCGAATAATAACCGAAGGGACGATACATAACCCGACACTTTCACGGAATAACAACAAGAGGTATGCACAAGAGAAGATTCTGGAAGACTTAATCTTCACAGAAATCGACCCGAAAGAAGACTCCAAAGGAAATGAGTCTTTAAGGAAATATGACAAATCTGGAATGTTTACAGCATCATACAACAATGATTTAAAAGTTGACTGAGATGCTTCGGTTCACGACCAACCTCATCGCATACAGCGAATCCAGATTGGAAAGAGAACGTACTATGATCAAAGTCGAGACGAGTTTTCCTAGCTGCACTATAACTTAGTTGCACTACTCGCCAAAGGTATATTAATTATGTGCACTCGGGCACTTTATCTTATTTAATTCCAAAACCCACATCACGTTATAATCTTTTTAGATCCCTCGGGAACTAAATCCCTAAGGCAGAGTTGACTCGGGAACTAAATCCCAAGAGTCGAATCGAGAACTAAGTCTCGCGGGAACTAAATCCCTAGGAGCGGAGTTGACTCGGGAACTAAATCCCAAAAGTCGAATCGGGAACTAAATCCCTCAAGGCGGAGTCGGGAACTAAATCCCTACAAACGGCATTAGAGAAGGATGGTAGGAACTAAATCCTAACCACCAGGTTATCAAGAAACGACTAGCACTCGCAATGAGATACACAGTAGCGTTCCTACGAATACTCGTGCTAACTAAACAGTTCAACACAGTAATCAATCACAACAAAGCCATCGCGGCCAGAAACAGATAAAATAGCGTTGTTCTAACAACATACAACCTATAATAATATCTGTATTAATCACATATATATAACAGCGTTGTTCTAACAGATATACAACCTATTATAACATCATATTTTAGTTTTCCAAAACCGTTTCCAGATGAACACAATAATCATTCCAAATTAAATACTTAGATAAACAACTGATAATTAATGTAAATATGGAACGATGAGCAAGAGCGAACCGCCACTTGCCTTAATCCACAGAGTTTGAACGAAGTCTAACGACGGGATTCCGGGCTCGACACAGAGACGAATCTGCCAACTCCGGTACCTTCGGATCGACCCATACAGAAATCCTAAGTTAGATTCGACAAACAACAATACCGATCTACGAAAGAACGAAAGGAATCGAAGGAAATGAAACCCGAATGAAGGCTACAGAAGCCAACACCAACAACCCGGCCAACAACAACTCGCCGGTGGGTGCCACAACAATCACGGCGGGCGCCGCCCAATTCACGGCGGGCGCCGTCTCATCCACGGCGGGCGCCGCTCAACCACGGCGGGCGCCGTTCTTCACGGCGGGCGCCGCTCAACCACGGCGGCTGGCCTCCTTCACCACGGCGGTCGCCGTTCACCACGGCGGGTGCCATCTCATGCCGGCGGTCGTCGTGTTCCTCACGGCGGGCGCCGTCTTCGAGCCGGCGGTCGCCGTGATCCTCGCGGCGGTCGCCGTCGCGAACGAAAACAGAAATACGAGAGGAGAAAACTCACCCTCAACGATCGATTTGGCTCGTCTTTTGCCTTGCTTGGTTTCTAGGCTTCTAAGGGCCTCCCAAGCTTCCCCTTGGCCACTGAGAACGACACTAAACGAGCTCCGACGATCCACTAGAGCCTTCCCGAGAAAGAGCGTTTTGAGAGCGTTTTCTTTGAGAGCGTTTTTGAGAGTCGAGAATCTGAGAGCGCTTCCGCGTCTTTCGCACCCTCTTCCACCCTCACCCAACACCTCTATTTATAGAAGAATTTAGGGTCCTTGCCTCTTGGACAATATCCAAACCCTTTTGCCCCTTGGACAATGGCTCTTGGACAAAAACCTTTGGATAAAGAATCTTGTACTATTGCCCATTAGATAACAATTCTTGGGCAATAAACTTGTACCAATCTTAATCCGCGTTAACAAAAGTCGTACACGAACGAGTATAAACTCCCAACACACCTCGACTGTATAATTCTTCACTGAGAAAAATATTACAAATACAGAGCACATTATAGAATGTCTTAAGCTCTCAGAATTAAATCCGACGTACCAAACGGACGTTCGGGAAAAAATCATAATTCCCAAAATAGCCTTACAAAATTACGGGGTATCACACCCAGATCATCATCGTATTCCTCGAGGTCCTCCTCAGGATCCTCTTCGGGGTCCTCTTCTAGGTCTTCCTCGGGATCCTCCTCGGGCTCCTCCTCGAGGTCTTCATCAGGATCCTCCATCTTGTCATATATGAGAACCACCGACTCCTCGAGAAAGGTTTTCTCCTCCTCTTGAGGACTAACCATCTCCCCGACTAGAGCACACTCTGGAAGAATAGGGGTCTCAAGCTCGGCCTTAGGTGGCGGAGCTACCTCAGCGTCCCTCCTTCCCTTGAGTTGCGAAACAACAGCACCCATTGCCTGCGAGGTGACGGAAGAGAATTAGAACTTTCTAAATATAGAAGCTAACTTTCTATATTATATAGAAGAAGAAGGCGCGACTAGAATGGCAGAGGTTTCAAAATATAACATTTACTCAAAAGTATTATCTTGTTTAAAACTTTGACTTTGGAAATAACCAATAAATTTCTTTACCACGAACGAAGAACGATTTACAAAGTTTTGTTTTAAGTAAAACGATTTAAAAACTTAAATCAATTTTAAAACTTTTAGCTCTGATACCAAATCTGTAACACCCCCAAAAAAATACCTTTGGAAATATTACCGCCAGTGACCTCGGAATACACACCCGGGGTCACCCAAGGCTTATCGTTTTTATAACAAATAATATAATGTTGTAAACTTTATCAAATAACATAAAAGTTACCAAATAATATTCAACCAGCGTCGTAAATTACAACTGATGACAAAATCCAAATACAGTAAGAGTTTAGTACAGCGGAAGTCTTTGAAATAAATAAACGCCATAAAGGGGTTTTGATCTGAGCGATCTCACGCCAGGATCTTCAACCTTAGAGAAAACACTTAAAACGTCAACTGCCTTCAACGTCGGGATCTGGCCTTCACAGATGAGGAAGTTTACCTGATGTGCCGTATGAGACGGATGACACCAGCCAACCATGCAAGGAATAAAAACCGGTTGGTTAGTCTAATGAAAGACTATGCAAGGGTACAAATAAAAAGGTTCTAGTAGTCGTATTTAGTTACACTCATCGCTTCTCGAATGATAGCCGATAAATGATAGTGAACTCCAACACTTCTACGGAAACATAAGAAAAGGAATGATCAAGAGAAGACTCTAACAGAATTGATTCTTATGGGAAATGTATGAAGAGAAGACTCCAAAGGAATTGAGTCTTATGGGAAACGTATGACAATTGCTTGGGAACATTAAGTTTTCACACAAGTTTAAAACACGACCTTGATTATTTGGGTCCACGACCAACCTCATCGTGCAATACGAATCCAGATTGGAAAGAAGACTTACTCTAACAAGAGTCCGGGTGATTTCCACGTTGTACTCATCGCCCGAGGGTATATTAATTATGTGCGTAAAAGCACTTATCTTATTTAATTCCAAAACATACATTCACGTTACAGCTTTTAATCCACATCATCTCGATACGAGAGATATTTCTATGAATGAATCCCGAACGTTAGCACTAGCTAAGTGCACCTACCCTGAATAAGGGTACAGTCATGACCAGAAGTACTAGGGCAAAATCCTCCTAATACCAGTTATAAAGAAACGACTAGACCTCGCAAGGTACATAGCGTTCCTACGAATACTCGTTCTAACTAAGCATGTAAGTTCACATATAAATCCACACCAAGACCATTACGGTAATATCATATGTAAATATATAATAGCGTTGTTTCTAACAATATATACAACCTATTATAATTCATATTTTAACACATTGTTTTATTAAATATGTTCCCAAACATAAAAACAACAACTTTTATCCCATCTTAATTAACAATCAAATAATTGATAATCAAGGGAAACATGGAATAATGAGCAAGAGCGAACCGCCACTTGCCTTAGTTTAGACGAGCGGAAATTTGATTCGAGAATCGGGAATCTGAACACGTGCACGACTGCCTACTGAAATCCCTGTTGCATTCCATCATCGTTCCGAAGGGTCGGATCCTGATCCGCACAACTAGCCATAGCGACGACGCGCACGGAGATGAGTTTACGAAAAGAACCCTAATTAGTTACGATACGACAATACGAAACGAAACGAAGGGAAAAGGCATGAGCCGCGGTCGCGGTTAACATGGCCGCGATCGCGCTTTGCTGGGCAAAGCCGTGGTCGCGGTTTTCTGGGCCAAGCCCGCGGTCGCGGTGGATGGAGCTGCGGTCACGGGTCTCCATCTCGACGCGGGGTTAGGGCGGCTTTGAAGCCTTACCGCCGACAATGCTTCAAGGACGAATGCACACCACCACACTCACAAGCCACGAGCGACTTCCGACGACCACCAAAACTCTGGTGACGAGCAACAACTCCGGCGACGAACAACAACTTCGGCGACGAACACAAGATCTTTTGAAAAGAGGAAGAAGATGAGATTGATGGAGGATAAGCCAGATCGAGGCCCTATTTATAGGCTCGGAGGAGGAGGAGTTCACCCCACGCCGACACTCCAATCGATCCAGCTCCCCCCCGGCGTTCGGAGCACAAAGGGCAAACCAAACGCCGACCTTCTGGAAGCAGACGAAGAAGACAAACAGAGGTTCCCGCAATCGCGGTTTCAGAACCGCGATCGCGGTTTGCCCCTGGGCAAAACTACGATGATCTGAGTTTCCCACGGTCGCGGTTTCGGAACCGCGATCGCGGTTTCAAAACCGCAGTCGCGGTATTCCCGCGCTCGCGTTCTGGGTCCTTGGTCGCGGTCTTTGATCGTGGTCTTTGCTAAATCTTTGCTTTTAGCACTCCACAAATAATTTTAAGACCCAATAATTTATTAAACGTATACGAACTCGTTCAAAAGGTTCTTACAGAGTTTATAGAAATTGCCCAACACGTCTTGCTTACAAAACGACAGTTGGGACTTGTAGGGGTTATTACACCTTCTCCTTCACCTTCGCCTTCTCGACTCTGGGGATTTAGGAAGGGTTTTAGGCAAAATGATTCGGGGAAGAAAGGGAAAAGCGAGGATAGGTTCTTCGGAGTCGAAAAGAATTTGGGAAAGAAACGGATGGAAATGATGAACTGCTACCGGTTGAACAGGTACTTGATTACGCAAAGGATACAACAGTTTTAAATTAACTGCTTCTTTAAACCTCCAGTAAACACTTTTATGTTTTTTTAAAAAGTTTAATTCATAATTCATTTTACCTTTTTTGTTTTGAAAAGTTTTACGGCTTTTTGGTACTTTTGCAATTCTTTTTAAAACCCGGTATTTTAGCAAAAAGCTATCAGAAACTCGATACTTTTTGCAATGTGATAGAAGAAATCAACGACTGAGATTTGCTGCTCCAGATGATTCACAAAGAAGGCGCGCACGTCACAGTAAAGAGAATGTGATATTTTTGTGAATTGTGCAAAAACAAGACGGAAAAGAGAAACAAATCCCTTGCCTCCTTACATTCCTCAGCTCAAGCTTTCTTGATCGATCAAAAGCATGAAATTAAACCCTCTTCCACGAGAGACTCAATCCCAAATCCATACAAAATTGATGCGCAAAACCAAAATTGCATACAAAAATCGCCATTGAAGAGCAAAATCTATCCTTCCATCTCGAAATGAGCACCTATTCCACTCAAACAATTGTTTTTGCAAACAATACACTCCCAGACACAATGTCAAACGACGAGGAAATATGTACGAGCAACACCGCATTTGAAGAACTAGGTAAATCACAACATCTCATACGTTTCCTACTTCAAGTTCATGTGGATAACATAAATCGAAGCTTGTAGGGTTTATGTAATGTTGGAAATTTTAGGGTTCATGAAATGATTTGAGAAATTACTAATTGAAAATGCATGTTTGAATTCGAATTTGCAAAAATATTAGTCGCTACAGTTCATGTCATGTGGAAATTCTAAGGTTCGTGTAATGTATAAATTCTAGGGTTCATGAAGTCATATGCTAAAAATTCAAAGGTTCATGTATATATTTACAAAAGTGTTTGGAAAATGGTTGTTTAACTTTAGATTTGAGGGGGGCAAATTCTTTTAAGATTCACGTAAGGTGGAATAAACTCTAGTTTTTGAATGTGTTGCATTTGGAATTTGTGTGTGATATTAAAGGTTCTAATACCTAAATTTGTGTACCATGGGTAACAATTACCCATGGTACACAAATTCCAAAACATTGGTCATTTGAGACTGGCTGACATATTTACGAAGGCACTGGATAAGCAACGATTTTTCTACCTTCTTTGCAAGTTGGGCATTTAGGAGTTACATGCTCCAACTTGAAGGGGGTATTGAGAATATTATCTTTTGGAAGATATTGTAGATATTTTTTTAGTTAGTTGAACGTAATCAATGAAATCAAGCACAAAAAAGTCTTCCAATTACTTGTCTCCAATGGTGGAGCCACTGGATTCCGAAAGAGGGGCACAAAGTTAATACTCCCTATGTTCGGATTTACTTGTTCTTTTGAGTGTTACACATATATTAAAGAAGTTATTGGATGTGTTTTGAAAATCCAACATTTTCTCAATTTAATTACTCACCACCATTTAGAACCAATAGATGGAGAGAGAAAAATCAACATAACCAAGTTTCAATACAAATTTTATGATTTATATGTGATAAATTGCCTTGAAATCTATAGGACAAATATTTGTGATCAAATTTTATAGGTAAAAAGGACATCTAAAAGTGAACGGATGGAGTATAATATTATATTAAATAAAAACAACTATAAATAATATCAATATCCATCTTATATGCATTTTCACTTCGAACTCATTTTTTCCTTGAAGTATCAACATCGATGTCCATCAACATTTTTCAAATTCATTAGGAATACTTAGAGATTCAACACTTGAAACTGACAATCTCTTACTTTACACAACATATTTGTCAATATTTGTACTCAGAATAATTCAATATAACATAAGTTCAATTGAACATGTCAATCAAATAAAATTAAGTTTATCTATAAACCAACTCATTCAAGCAAATCTATACCCTACCCATCTCGATTTCAATTCATAAGATCTTGTTTCGAAATTTAAATCGAGATGGTTAGAATATAAATTTGGTTGTTTTAGGAGTTAGATACTACTAATATGAGGACGAGAAATACGATTGTGAACTTGGACCGAAATACCTTTAAACTCAGGCATACTTACTGGAATTTTCCTGAAAAGATCAAATGAGAGGCTTAAATGAAGGCTTTTTGAGTTTAAGCCTTCATTTAAGCCCCACCCCAAAAAGGATGTTTTAATAGGGGGCTTAAAGAGGGGCTTTTAGTTTCAATTTATATTTACAATTATGTCATTATCAACATAATCTTTTAAATAAATTACTATACACTTTATATTTACAATTATGCCATTATATTAAATAATCTTTTTAATAAATTACAATTATGTCATTATATTAAATAATCTTTTTAATAAATTACAATTATGCCATTATATTAAAGTATGCCACTATTTAGGGATAAATCTTGAAAGTTTGGATAGTTACCATGGTTTAGATTCATGGTGAATGTGATATTTGGAAAGAGAGATCTCAGATTTTGAGAAAAGATAGGAATGGGTGGTTAATGTGTGAGTTTTGCAATGACCACTATATCTTATTTATAGGCAAATAAAAATTATTTTTTATTTTTATAACTATCCTAAATTATACAATAAATAGTTGATATACCTACCCTATATTCATATATTAAATATAAAACTACCCTAAATACATTTAAAAAAAAAGGCATAAAAAATTCCACTATGTAATTTTAATGTAAAAAAATGAAATTAGTAGATACTTATATTTTAAACCACCATAGATAATTTAAAAACGATTTATTTCAATTAATGATATACAATAAAAAAAGTAAAAATATACCAAATATATTCAAAATGGGTGTCTATAGATAGAGAAAAATGAAATTAGAATTATGGTGTTTTTTCTTAATTTTGGATTTAAAATAAAAAAGATATAACATTTTTATAAAAAAAAATACGGACGGCCAGGAAATAATCCTGGCCGTTCGATATGGCGCCACGCGTCGCTCATCTAACGAGCGACGCGGCGCCAATGCCACGCTGACGCGTGGTGCGTTCTGAAGTAAGCAGCCAAACGACTGCTTACTTTAAAACGCAGCGTTTTGTTTGGCTAGAGCCAAATTTTTTTAGCCCCAACCAAACGGACCTTAAAAACACTGTAGTTTAAGCCCGTTTGACTGGGGCTTAAATTTCCCACTTTATTTAAGCTTCTTCTACCGGCTTATACAAACTTCCATATTATTTTATTTAAAAAAATTATTTAAGCCTCTTCCAAAAGCCCCCATAAAGGATGCTCAAGTGATATTCGAGACTCCATCTATGATTTATCTCCTTCTCTTGTGCGCCCTTTTTCTTCTTTTGCTCTCTCTTCTCTGGGTGTGTTTGAACTTGAAAGCAGTGAACTCCAACGGTCGAAACTCGAAATGCAAACGGGCTTTTTTGGGACTTCAACGCAGGGTATGTTGGGGATAAGTTCATTTGAGAAATAGTGCAGAGTAGGATTCAAAGTAGTTGCAATTTGCCAAATGTTTTGCAATGAAACTAATCTTTGAGTGGGACATGTTATAGTTATTTAAGCAAACCCTGGTATTACTGTCTTATCTAATCTCAAATAATAATAAAAGGACATAGAAAAGATACAGCAAAATCTTTGACATGGATTGTGATTGTGGTCCTTTGAAGGAGGTCCTACTCACGTGCACGACCCTCTTACATCACATGTAGAGTCTCAACATAAACAAGAAATCCCGGAACCAGCTTGAAGGACTTATTTGGATATATTTAACAACATTTTTTAAGGAATTGGGTGAATTCACTCACTTTGCATGGAACAATTTAGGCTTTGTTTGCTGCACAAACTTATTATGTCATTATCATTTATAATGGTTTTTTTTCCTTTTGATAAAATATTTATGATACATTGATATATGCGTTAAGATTTTAATTATATAAACTAAATTTGTGGTAGAAAAGTCATTACAATCTCTTTATTTGAAATATATAATTTTGTTCACCAAACACCATTTTTTCAAATAATTATTTATATCAAATAATGTCATTTTCATGTGTTCATCCAAACAATGGTAAATTCTTATATAAAAAATTACTAATCGACTAAAAATATTCAAGATATAAAAAAAGTACATTATATAAAGAGAGGCGGAACTCTCCATAACTTTATTAATAATAAAAATTGGCTAAGTAGTATTTGAAACGGGGATAGCCACACCCCTAACATCAAAGTTCTATTATGTCGAGTTAATTCGTCCATAACACAATCACTGGAAAATCTGAGATATATGCAAAATAAAATAAATAAGTCTACATACTCATCCTTTATTTTAACAGTATAAATATACATAAAATATGTAAATACTTAAAATAATTATTCAAAATAGAAATTAATAAATTTACATATTTATTACTTATTTTAGTATTATAAGATTAGAATAAATATTTGTAAATACTAAATGGACTTATGAGACCAAATTATATTTGTATATGCAATACAGTTTTTATGCAACTTTTATTTAGTTTAATGGGCTTATAGGCCCAAGTAGAATTAATTTCGGAAGTGAAATTAAAACCCAACTTAAAAAAGCCCGATTTATAAAACAATATATTATTTGTATTAATTAATGGGCCCGTTATATTATTCCTAATACTAATGAGCCTGATAAACATTTGTGGGCTTAAAGGCCCAAATACAAAATTCACACATTTGTATTTGCAGCCAAGTATGTATAATCAACTTTTTTTGATGAGGAAAGAATTCGAAGTACCCGACATAACAACGTCGGGTAGATCGAAAGGCCGATAAAACGGCGCCGATCAAAACCAGACAAAAAGAACAATACAACAAGTATGAAAGTTACAACAAAGCAAAAATGGAGATAAAACGACCTAAAACGAGTGGTGAGCAAGCACGTTCAGACGAAAGTGCCACCGGCAGATGAGTCAAACAGGAGAATTCCTGCGGAAGTGCAGAACGGACTACCATGATGCTGCCCTCTCTTTAAAGATGGATCTTCAGGAGCCTCAACCATGACGTTGCCCTCGTACAAGAGGAAACTTCATTGAGCCACATACACGATCACGACCATGACCGGACACTCAGACATCACCCTAGATCAACTCCACAAATGCAGCGAGGAATTTGTCATCCATACTTGAAACAAACGGAACCGCAAAAGATAAACAATGGTGAAAATTGATGTGAAAAGAGAACATCAATTAGTCTTGTCATTTGGTAATAGTGAGTGTACTGGTTTTGAAGCCATATGTCATAACAGTGTAACATAAGTTTTGTTTGATCTATTTTTATAGATTGTGTAATACCAGGTTCAATTATATGAAGGTATTTTGTTTTTCTAGATTTTGGGCATGTTTGAAAATTATTGTGAAAATGCCCATTTTATTATAGTGTTGGCCCTTATTAAAATTGAATTTGGCCTTTCAAGCCGATTCAACTTATACCAAAAAGTTGGATTTGTCATTTTGGGTGTTATGGCTTGCTTAACCAAAATCAAACAGGCCCTACTAGTCATGCTTGGTTTTGTGTGTTATTTTCTAGCTTGTTGTGCAAGTTGTCAAATGAGTTGGTCAACTTGTACTCTTTGATAGCCTTACACGAAAAGGAGTTTTCTTTATTTATTTATTTTTTCAATCCCATTTCAAAGCGTCCATGGCAAGCATAGAAGAAGAAACATGGTGGTGTGATGCCTCCAAGAGGGGGTTTCGTTGAACTGGTTCATGGTTAGCCAGTGCAGAATCGAGGTTAGTCTCTTGTACAGGAAAGGGTTTTAAATCAAAACACCTTTCACTAAATTGAAGGTATAGATGTATGATTCTGTTAAGCAAAAACCATAGAACCATGACAGATCTATGGTCAAGCACAAAACCCTCTATTAATTTGGTGATCCGCGCAGGTTTGAGGAGATCGGTCAAGTATGAAATTTGGTAGATTCAAGGCTTGAAAAAAGAAACTTATTCCACAATTCACATCAGATTAGGGATCAAAGACCACCCAATTTGAAATCGGAGTTGTTGGGACTTTACCGGAGGTGTTGAAGGGGTTGCTTAGGTGAAGAGAGAGATGTGAGTTCCATATATATGGGTTTAAGTTTTGAGTAGCCTTTATTTTGCTTGGCTAGACAAAACTAGATAAAAACATAAGTTTGATGGTGGCCAATGGTGTTTCCATGCTCCACTTATATAATAGCTATTGTTCTTTGGGAGTTGGAGTTGAGAGTTTGAGTTGTGGGTGGTGATGTTTGGGGGTTACCCATAGATGGTCGGGGGTTGCCCGGTGATGATGACGGAGGTTGTCCGGAAGAGGGAGTTGTCCAGAAATATCAGGGGTTACCCGAAGGTGTCGGAGGTTACCCGGTGGTGGTGGTGGCCGTCGGGTGTGACCCGATGTAGTTCTTCCATGTTTCTCTCTCTATAAAGAAGAGAGAGGTGGGAGCGTTTTTGCCCGCCCATATAACATTAGAAGCTATGTATAATCAACTTTAATAAAACCGACTAATTTTTTTTATATATTTATACTTATAAGGAAATGAATTAATTAATGGGCTATTGTCCCATTAAATATTTAAAATATTAATAAGCCTCATAATTTTTAATGGGCTTATAGGCCCAAATTTATAAATCAGGAATCTATTTGCGGGCCAATATGTATATATAATGAGTTTAATACAACCGATTTAATTTCGTCCATAACACAATCTCTGAATCTGATATATATTCCAGATAAAATCAATAAATATACATACTAAATTAATATTGGATATTATAAAAAAACATAAACATATGTAAATACTTAAAATTAAAATTATTCAACATTATATTAATAAATGTACATATTAATTAATTATTTTAATATTATAAAAATATAATAAATATTTGTAAATAATGAATTGACTTATGGGCCGAATTAATATTCGTATAGGCTCTAAAATGTGGAAGTTTGGGGCCCAAATAACCCTAAGCCCAAATCAAGGCAAGTCACAGCCCATCTGCATCTCACTTGTTGCCGTAAACCTCTCTTTCGACCTAACCCTACCTCATTTCTCGTTGCCTCCATCTTGCCGTTTCCGGAAACCTCTCTGTCTTTATCTTCACACTTCACGACATTTCTTTCCTTTTCAATCTATCGCCATCCATGGCGATTTCTATTTTGAAATCCAGGCTTCAAGTTTCTCTTCCTCATTCTATTTCTCTCCATTCCGTCAAATCCTTTGTCTTTCCATTTTCAAATCTTTCAGATCGGATTAATATACATTGAACATGCAGATCGATTTACAAAATCGGAGCTCGTTTTTTGGGATCAAGCTTGCTTCCAGAAGGAGATCTAGAGACTGAAAGAAACAAAACAAAACAGGTATGAGTTTTTTTTCATGAATATTTCGATCTCTTTATTTCCTTATGGCATTTCTCTCTCAGGTCCAAAAAATGAGCTTCTAATATAACTTTTATCTTTATCATGCAGAGGAAACCACCGACTTGATGAGGAGATTTGGATCTTTCTACGGGAGGGTTTCCGAAACACTAATTTTCTGGTGAAGGAAGGTAAGGCTCGCAAGAACCCATGGTGATGCGGACTTTTTATCTGAAGTTGAAGGCTGGAGTTGTCCGCAACAAACATCAGTCGTGAGTCCCTCTTTATCTCTCTCTCTCTCTCTCTCTCTCTCTCTCTCTCTCTCTCTCTCTCTCTCTCTCTCTCTCTCTCTCTCTCTCTCTCTCTCTATCTCTATCTATAAATCTGGAGATCCCGATTGAATTCTATTCATTAAACCGTGAAAAAACAGTAATCAGGGAAATTTTTATATATTTGGGTGTTAAATCTGCAGTAAAAATTGAAATTTCAGTTTGATTTGAATCGTTTTATTCTATTAAGTGATTTGGTATTTCACAACAGATTATAGTTTTATATTGAACAATGCTTAAAGCATAGTATGATTGCATGGCTAGATCTGTATATTTGTTTTGTTTTAAGTTTGAGATATTTTCCTTGGCATGAATCGATTGAACAATTACAGATTGAAAATTTTGTTTGTAAACAAAATTAACATGTTAGTGGACTATAACTTAATGGGCTTATTGGGCCATAAAATGTTTATAGATATGTTAAAGACGTTGCTACCAGCTTATAGGCTTATCGACCCAATACGTAGATGTCAAATTTAATAAAATCGACTAAACATATTTTAACATATTATTAATACATAAAAACAAAAAAAAATGAATAAATGTCATGTGCTTTTCTAGATCTGAACCTCTAGCTTACATATACGAACCATATAATGTGGTAATTGGGCCAAATTAGTTTTTACACATATTAATGGGCATGTACACATTAAATGTGTTTATTGGGCCATATAAAACTTACACAACATATTGAAAATAAGGTTCGTGTGTATATTTTTTATAATGGGCTTATTGGGCCATAAAATATATATATATATTTATGATGGTGCTACCATTTAATGGGCTTATTGGGCCAATAGGTTAATGTTAAATTTAATAAAATCGAATTGACATATTAACATAATATTAATACTTAAAAACAGGAAAAAATGAAAAAATCTAATATACCCGACTATTACGTTTGTAAATTTAGTTATATTTATAAATAAAACATATTTTAATTAATAGGCTTATTGGCCCATTACATGATTACAAATTACAACAGCATACTAAACTTTAATGGGCTTATAGGCCCATTAAAAAATAAGAAATTTGTATTAGCGACCCAAATCTATCGGAAATTATTGATGTATCAGTATTATTAATATATAATGGGCTTATTGGGCCAAGTATGAAAATACGTAACGTTAAATACATGTCCAAATGTCCTCTCAAGCCCGCTTTCTGTATTTAGGTTATACATTTCCAGATGCGTCTACCCTAACCCTGTGTCTTTTCATTTTTTTCTTTTGCTGACAACGCGTTCTCTCTCTCTCTCTCTCTCTCTCTCTCTCTCTCTCTCTCTCTCTCTCTCTCTCTCTCTCTCTCTCTCTCTCTCTCTATATATATATATATATATATATATATATATATGTATATATGTATGGAGATCCTTCGTTAGATTTCTTTACCGGTTCACTACAATCTCATATTAATTAAATAATTTATTTCATATGTCGAGATGTGGCGGTTGGTGAGGATTGCACATTGAAGGAGGAGGTTATGGAGATATCCCTACCGTCATCAAGGAATCAAAACGTAAGCTCTCTTTGTCTCTATATCTATTGATCTACATCTCTAGCGACCCATTCATTCCGTATTGATTTTTTTATATAGTTTACGAACATGATAATTTTAGATCGATTATTTTAGTTGTTTGTCGTAATGCTAGGTTAGATGTTTTTTTTTTGTTTAAGTATGAGATATTTTTTTGCCATGAATTGATTGTAAGCGTCGCTATATAAAAAATTGATTTGTGACACAAAATGAATAGCTAAACAAATATATTATAATGGGTTTAATCTTATATCATCTAGTGATAAAATCGACGACGTATTTAAATATTAATACTTAAAAAATAATAAATAAGTGGAACGTCCTAGAAAAGGCTGCTAAAATGAATAAGTGTTTGTACAATTTCTGAACCATGTAGCATATAGATTTGAACACTCTAGAAATAGACTGCTAAACATTTAATGAGCTTAATTGTGGAATTTCAACCGTCGAATTGGCCAGATCTGAACACTTTAAAAAAGTGCGGCCCAAAATGTAAAATGGCTTAATGGGCTTATTGGCCCATTTATTAACTAATAAAACCGATAACCTTTAACCCTAATGATTAATAATACTAATGATAATGATAACCTTTAATTGGCTTATAGGCCCAAAAAGCAAAATTCAAATATTAGTATTTGCGGCCTAGAATGTATAACAGATTTGTAGTTAATGGGCTTATAGGTATTATATAATTGCGGCCCAAAATGAAAAAAAAAATATTTTAAACAAACGACAATAATATAGTCAAGGAACCATTCGGCTTTGTAATGGGCATGCTTTTGGCCCAATTAAAAATTTATTTTGTTTATTGGCCCAATTCAACAACTACTGTAATTCTTTCACATTTTTATCATACTTGTTTCTAAACCCTAAATCAAAACACCAAACCTAACCCTAAAACCTAAACTCTAAGCCTTAAACCCTAAATTCCAAATTCTAAACCCTAAATCATAAATCTTAAACCCTAAATCCCAAATCATAAACCCTAAATTGCATATATTGGATTATTTGTTAAATGTTAATTGTTGCTTGGCTATAATTAATTAATCGGTTTTTTCGCCTGGTACCCCTGAGGTAAGGCGAAATTCGTAAGATATCCCAAAGTTTTACCTATTTCGCACAGTATCCCCGAGTTTTGATTTTTTTTCGTCAAATGTCTATCTTTTAATTTTTTAATTAAAAAACCCAAAAAAATACTAAAAAAAATCCCAAACCCCCATTCAAGCTTGTCGCCCACCGAGAGGCTCGGCGATGGCCCCTTCGTTCGGCTCACCGGCCTCGGCACCTCCGCCGATGCCCTCCAGGCCACCGACAAGCGCCTCGTTCCCGTGACCGGCATTTTGAGCGGGTTATAGCTCGTGATAGGGATTGCATCTTCCTCTTATCCTTCTTCCTCCTCCTGCTCCTCGTGCTCTTCGTCCTCGAATTCCATGAAATCCAGCACCTCAATGAATGGCACTATCGCTACGCACCAGCTGCTTTAACAAACCCTTGTCCAATTAAGGACAAAACAAAATCAACACAACCGAATTTGAGAACGAAAGTTGAAATCAATCAGTCAATTAAGATAATTAATGAAATCAATCGAGTTCGATCTCAGGGGGAAATTCTCCGGCGGGAGAGAATGGATTGGATATTAGTACAAGACAGGGACACACAAAGATGATGGGAGAGAGTATGGTGTCCCGCAATTGAACTGTGTTGCAAAAGTGGAAACCAGGAGTTGGGGTTGAAGGGGAAGACGGAGAAGACGGAGACGAGTGAAGAGCTTGTCGGCGAAGTCGGAGAGGCGCTTTCCGGTGGCCTGGAGGGCGTCGGCGGAGGTGTCGAGGCCGGTGAGCCGGACGAAGGGGGCACCGCCGTCGGGCCTCTCGGTGGTCGACGAGCTTAAACGAGGGGTTTGGGATTTTTTTAGTATTTTTTGGATTTTTTAATTAAAAAAATAATAGATGGACATTTGGTGAAAAAAACCAAAACTTGAGGATACCGCACAAAATAGATAAAGCTTTGGGACACCTCGCGAATTTCGCCTTATCTCAAGAATACCAAGCGAAAAAATCGTTAAGTAATGATTTCCTTATCTGTTCACTTTGACTCATATTCAGCAAGGTATTTATTGTAGCATATTTAATTGGTAGTTGATTATTGATTTAAAAAAAAAATCCAATTACAGATTTCAACATATGCAATGAAAGATACATTTCTTAGTCTGATTCAAGGTATATTTTCAGGTCATGATTAGTTATCTTTAAAATTAACATCATTCTATGATAAATTAATTTATAAATCTATTATATACTTAACTTATTTATTTTGTTATAGGAATTCCATGCTTTTTTGGATTCTACAAATAAGCCAAGACCTAAACCCTAACATACATAAACTGGAAGATCTAAAGATATGCCTTCTATACTAAAATTAAGACTATAATTTATTGCTCATTAACTTTTGATTTAATAATTTATCACTCTCCTTTTCATCCATTAATATTAGTTCAGTCGTACCGTATTGCGTAAGATCTTCTTTCTTTGAAACTTTAAATAAGCAAATTACGCGAACCTTTAGCTCGTAATTCTATCGGGTACCTATAATGTCCTTTATTTCTTGTAGTGCTTTTGACATACCTACAAAATAATATAGAACAAACAAAATCAGATAAAACAAAGAATACTAATTATTATTTGTTGTAAATACCTAATCAGTCAATAGTAATAATAGTTCCCAAAAAAATACATAAACGGTCCTATCTCAGAGTGGGTATTAGTTTGTGCAGAGTATGCTCAGGGATGTTATTAGTTTCATCGGCAAAAGGACTAAATTTAAAGCCTCTCTGAGCATATTCTGCACAAACTTTCAAGTAATCATGCCTACTCGTGAGAGACTAAAAACAGCAAGAAATAAATTGTAAAGACAAACAAAATATCAGCATGTAGAATCAGTATTTGCATATATAATTTCTGGATAAATTGCAATGAAAGACGAATAATAATACTGAATGAAAAACTGTGGGGCTGTAGTTTTAATTTATGGGTGCATGTACAATAAATATCATCATGTTACCTGGTAATTGATTACGGGGTTGTAGTTTTAATTTATGGATGCATGTACAATCAATATCAGCATGTGCAATGAAATACAAACAAAATTATGAAGATGTAATTACCTGGTAATTGACCGCGGCCTGTAGTTTTAATTTCTTGTAAGAAAAGTTTGGCTATGGTTCCAATTGTTTATACTGAAATTGAATGCGGTGTTGTAGTTTTATAACCCATAAAGTGTTTCATTTATTATGTAATATTCTGCAATATTGTACTGAAAGGAAAAAAAATATTTTCTTTCTTAATTTTGGCAAACATGGATTTTTAGTAGCAGATCTTCCAATTAGATATGCACGGTTGTGAATGATCCTGAATATTTATGGTATTATTGTGCATATCCTGCAATTGGAATATTTTTTAAAGATAATATGCACGACTGGTTGGATGTATTTTGGTTTGTCATTATGAGAAAGTTTTGCAGAATGTCAGTTTTGAGACACCTTTGGTTCATTGTGTATATTTTGTGCCAGTTTTTAGACAGCTTTTGTTCATTGTATATCTTTTGTGCCAGTTTTGAGGCAGCTTTGATTCATTGTGTATTTTTTGGGCAAGTTATTATTGCAGATTCAATTTTTATATTGTGCAGGTTCAATTTTGAGAGTCATTTGTGTATGCTTCAGGTTTAGTTCTTGCATAATGTCTTTAGCAGGTTTATTTTTGTGCATTTTTTTTATCACAACACGACTATTTTTATTATAGGTTGTAATATGATATCATGTAGGTTTTCTAAGAAATGTGCATTTGCATTTTGATAATGCCATTGCATAATATCATTAGTAGGATTTTTTCTGCACTTTTTTTGGATGACAGCACGACCATTTTTATTACAGGTTGTTATAAATTGCATGTGTATATGGTTTACTGCGTTTTGGCAATTATTGATTATTGCAGATTTGATTATGTACCAAAATTATAGGGCTGAGAATATTACCTAGTAAATTTTTAGAAAGATTTATACTATACATTAGGATAACATTATTGGGGAGCGTGTGCAAATCCGGCTATTATAAATAGTTATTTTATTTTATTAGTTTTTTGACAAATTCTCGAAAAAATAAGAGCGCGACACATGACAAATTGAATACAGAGACGCCACATGGCAGCATAAATTTTGATATATTATGGGGATGTCACATGACGCATTCAATATTCTGTTTTAGTTATTATATAATAGATTGCTAAATTTTTAATATTAAAAATCTATATTAGTATCTAGACAAGTGTACAACAAGTTGGGTAAGCCATATGGACATGTGTTAACCTCATTCAAACAATAATTTAAACCCTAAAATTGGTTAAAACACTTGCACATATATTGAATTCTTTGGTTCGTTGAAAATGTTACTTTCGGGAAACGTGGACGTACATTCTACTTTTTCTGAGGAACTTCAAACACAATTTTGATAATTGTTGGTCTCGTTGCGCTTTGAGAAAACGATACTTGACAGTGAAAGGAGAACCATCCCACATGGGGCCCGCCTATCTAGCGTCCACATTCATGTTATTCAAGGGGAGAAAGAAAAAGAGAACTTTTTGACCCACAAAGGAAGACTTATTCAACGTTTTGCAAGCTCAAGCCAAAATCAAATCTGCAAGCAGGCACATGCCATTTTAACATTAGACTGACAACCAATTCGACAAGCCTTGAATAATGAATATAGCAGCAACGTGGGGGAGGGGTTGGGGGTGTGGGGATGGAAGACCTCATATAATACAATACAACTCATAAGTAGAACCACATAAGAATTTTTCTTATCCATTAATAACTTCTTACTAGAGTACAACAAGTGCTTGTTCTAATAACTTCTTACTATGTATCAACTGCCCTTAAAGCTAAGGGAAGTTTGGCTTATAAATGGAATCTGGTCCTTTAGGGATTACATTACATTCAATGAATCCCATTCTCACATCCAACTTCAGAAATATTAGGGATGAATTGAAGTGATCTGGAAAAAAAAAGGTTCAATCTTTTGCAGGACAGCACCATCTACTATTCAAAATGTGACGTCACAATGACAAAATTAATATCAAAACAGAAGGGCTTAAAGTGAAAGATAAAGCTGTAAAGAGGTTAGCATTGAGAAATAAGAGGAATTGTCAGCTGGTTAGTTTGATTACGGGGATGAACTCTACCGATGGGTTTATAGGAACCACGTCTAGTCCTCTTGTCCTTCCTGGTGCTCCTCCCTTGAGCAAGGACAGGTCGAGCACAAAGCTGTCAATTTGTAAATCCGGATTTAGCAAGTCAGAATTCAAATACTTTCAGTAATTGCAACTTGTAGAATGACCAGAAATTAACTTACGCATCCTTTGGAGTGTTATCATCATCTACAGCCTCACAGTTTAAAAAGATCTTACGGTCCACCTTTGCTGCTGAGTGGATCAGAGGCAGAAGCATATTTTTTGGCACTGCATTTTAGTTCCAATATTTTACTCATTAACATAGGAAAATGAAAATACAGTTGATAAGAACTAATTAGCTAATTGACCTGGTCTCCATTCGGATATAAGTAACATGCTTGAAGATGCACAGTTATATATTTAGCCCTGCAGATTTGAAGTCTCTGACAATTAATCCTAACAATTAAAATGAGATTCTAACCTGATTCAAGTGGATTTTCGGCTGGTTCTTTCAGGCCCAAAATTTCCTGCACCAAAGACGGTTTCCATATCCAAGGGTTAGTGTGTGAGAGTAGATCCAGTTTGAACCAAGTTTGACATCGGCAGTGCTGAGAGGCTCACCTTAAGATTTTCGTAGCAGGCATCCAGGTCATCATTTACCAAGACATGATCAAAGAGACCTGGTGATTTCCCTTGCTCTATCTCTCCCTTGGCATTGCGAAGACGCTTCTGAATCTGTTCCTCCTTCTCAGTCCCCCTGTTGCACACAAGGGAGTAAGCTTCACAAACCTCATTATAACGAAGATCACCACAAAGAAGAACCGACATCTAGGAGTTGTAACTACCTGGCACGAAGGCGTGTTTCAAGATCCTCAAATGAAGGGGGGCAGATAAAGATAAATATTGCCTCAACTGGACTAGCTCTAACAGACCTTGCCCCTTGAACATCAATGTCAAGGATGCATCTCTGCATAAAATCATTCATGGATGAATTACCATACTAATAACAAACATGACCTGAGCAGTCCATATTCAAAGGTTTTCCCTTCATATATGTTGGTTTAATAGCGTGTGAATGATTTGCAGAAAACATTACATGATCCTCTTACCTTCCCAGCATCTGCAACTGCCTCTACAGCCTCAATGCTGGTGCCGTAGAGATTTCCATGAACAGAAGCAAACTCGAGAAACCTCCCTTCTCTAATGTCAGTCTCCATTGCACTTCGATCAGTGAAATGATAATGGACCCCATTCACCTCGTTCTCCCTTGGAGCACGAGTCGTGTGGCTCACGGAGAATCCAAACATGGACGGGAACTCCTTCATCAATTTCACTATCAATGTGCCCTTACCCACCCCTGAAGGACCACTAATGACAATGGGTTTTCCAGCATAGCCACAAACTCCTCTGCTCCAAGCCACCACAGTAGTCCCAAACACTTTGCTCTGCTGCCTGACAAATGGAGTGTCCACCTACCAACAATGAAAGCAGCACAACGGAAATAAAAGACACATGTGAGCAATGTACATAATCATTTATACAAGATAAAAAATAGAAGCTTTATCATCAATTGCAGAACCAATGTTAACAGAATGCAATTGGCAAGGGATCTCTCAACCTATGACAAAATATTTACTGTATCATAATAAATAATCACCTCAAGAAACCAAATGTGGTCATCAATGGTTGCGTTGTTCTTAATAACCAATATGCGATCTTTGTCTAAACTCACAGACCAATAGTCTGTGCCCTGAGAAGGAATTGTTCCCAAAATTGTAGGGTTTGTCCTGCAATTTGAGGAAAGCAGTAAGTCTTCTCAGCTTCAGCTGTAAGAAACTAACACATCCATCACCACCAGCAAATTGAGTGATGAAACTTACCATCCGCCCGCAGATTCTTCATAGACCTGAACTCTAATTGGCATTGTGGCTTCATCATCACCTCCCCCAATCATGTACTAAGAACAGAATATAACAAAAAAACAAAGCATTAGAAAAGAGGTTTAATTGCAAGGCGTAACAATAATTTGATACGGAATACCTTTTTATTTCCAATAGAAAGAGTGACCTCAGAACCTCTAGCTATCGAATTGAACCCATTTGCAGTAGTTTTGTGCAAATCATTGGCACTAAAGAATGGAGCTTCTCCCTGAAACGTTAGCAAGAAGCCAGATCAGAAAAAAAAAATGCGACGGAGGCTCTTATTTCATCAAAGGCGTGGATTTGTATCCAGTTTACCATAGCAACGAATAGTAATAAGACATTGTTGGTGACTAATCTTACCATGGAGCAAGTTGTGTAAGTGAAATCCACGGATCAACAAAATCAGCCTTCAGGGCACAAGAAGAAAACGAGAGTCGAAGAGGAAGAATACAATGCGGAGAAAAGCTGGGAAGGGAAAAGCGAAAGCCAGATCTAGTTTGATCATACAATTACAAGCAAAGCAGACAGAAAGAGAGAGGGGGTTGCTTATACCTAACGGAAACCTAAAAGTAAGACGCCGTTATGGAAAGCCGGGGATGAATCTGCGCAGGAGCACAATAGAATTTGTCAAACCCTCGGCCAAATTCGGCGTTGAACATTCACCAAATGCAAACAAAGTTGGGGTGGAAGAAGAATTCACAAGTCACAAGGGTGTTGGGAGAATGCAAGAGAAGGGGTCGTTTGCACTTTGTAGGGAGAAAGAATTGGTTCTCCAAATATTAGGCCACCAAATAACGCCGCCGCCGCCTCTGTTTGTATTTGTATCAATGAATCAATTTCTTTTTATTTTTCTATTAAATACACTATATTCTAATATTCCATAAAATAAAGTCTCATTTGATATCCTATAAAAGATATGAGATATAGCTATAAAATATATGAGATATAGACCATCAACCATCAAGATATGTGATGAGTGATATAAAGGTATTAGTAATTGGGATAAATATAAGCAGTGATGGATACAAGATTTTCATTGAATGGGGGCTAATTTGTGGAAATATATAAATGTAGTATCCTTAATAAGCAATACAAAATAGTAACCCGAACTTATTGGAATGCTTTGTCTTTAGTTTTTCGCTTTGTCTAGACTCATATATAAGACATAAATATTAGTGTAATGTGCCGATTATATTAGATTGTAAAACTAATTGAAAAGGAAATACAAAAGGGCAAAAATCTGCATAATTCAATAAAGTTAAATGTGAAAATCCTTATGTTCATGTAAATCCCTAAATTCTAGTATTCAATTTCCTAAATTTAGGCCATAAATCTCAATTTTCAATCAGATTTATAAATTGATAAAATCCTAAGTCAAATCCCTAAACTGATTTCATAACCCAAATCCATAATTCATAAATTGATGCCAGAAGTCCTAGAAAAACTTAGAGAAATGAAATTTGTTATTCTGTATGATTGATAATATAAAGAGTTAAATATAAATTTGATCTGTAAATATAAATTATTATGTTTTTCTTTAAAAAAGAACAAAGTTTTAATTTTATAGCTAATTTGCATATAAGAAATTTCTCAACCAAAAAAAAATAGTTGATTAATTTGATAAAAGATATTGCAAAAATTAGTATCATCATATTTACTCAACTAAGAATTTAAATTGGATATATTAGTGTTTGTATGTGTTTCATTTAATTAAAAAAATATTAAACTCCTATGAGAAAATAGAATTGCATGTAAAGTCTATGAAATTTGGTTAAATGTGGATAGAAAATAATAAATTACGTTTGATTAAACGTGGATAGAAAGGGTAAAATAAATGCATGTAGGGGAATTGGGTTTGGGTTAAATGCGGGTACAGGAAAAAATTGGAGTATTGCGCTGCACGCGGGATTCGAACAAAGAATTCATTCCCAAACCACACGCTCCATAAACCATCTCAGCAACTCCATTTTTCTGTCTTCACACAACTATCTTAGTATATATAATATTTTTCAGATTTCAGTGGGAGATACAACCCCCACTGGGCCCAACATGGGTCTACCCCTGAATATAAGTGATATTTTTTATAGAGAAAGAGTCTTGTGTAAATAATTTTTAATGTGAGAAACGAGAATATATCATAGTCTTTAAATTAGAAAAATATCAAATATTAGAAATAGACTTTCTTTAAATGGCTATGTGCTATGCACATGACCTTATTTTGAGATTTGATCGATCAACGTGACTGATCAAATCAATCACCGACGATCAATTATTATTATAATTTTCAGGCTAATTTTTTGCTTGTGATGAAATGTGCACAAGTATTGGTATGTATGTGCATAGATATATTAATAAGTATGGGCATCTAAATTGTATAGAATATTTATTGTATTTCTGAGAAAATGTGGATGAGTTTTAAACTATGTGAGCATTATTTTTAAAGTGCGCATAAACAATGACATGTATGTGCATCTAATTTGTAGTGGACGTATATATATCGTGTTTGTAATGAGACGTGTGAGTTTAAATGTGTTTGCATGGCTTTTGAAAATGCATAGGTTTTTGCTTGAAGGTGCACATAAATTAGTTTACATATGCATTTATTAATATGTACTAAGTGTGTATATATGATTTTTTTGTATTGAAAGTGTGCATGAATTTTAGATTGTGTGTGCTTGTCTTTTTTAAAAATACTTAAAGTTTTTGTCTTAATGTGCATATAAATTGTTCTAAATGTGGATCTATATTGTACTAGATATTTGCTTACATGTTTATACCGTGTGTTGTTATGTTTTACACTATGTATTTTCTTTAAGGAAATGAATATTATGTGTGCATTTATTGTAACTTATGTGCATTTATTATCACATGTGTGTCATACTTTATATATTCATTTACTATTATGAGAAAATGGATAATGTCTGTGCATAAATATTTTCGTTTATGTTCATTTATTATCACTTATGTGTTCTTATGTTTTATACTGTGTGTGCATAATATTTGTTTGTGTGTGCATGTTTGTTGTTACTTGTGTGTTCGTATATTTTATATATTTGTTCATTAATTACTTAATAAAACTAATACTATATATGCATTTATTGGCAATTGTGTGTACATATGTTAAATAATGTGTGTGCATAAATAATTGATTATGTGTGCATTTGTTTTTATATTGTGTGTGCATAAATCTTTCTTCTTGTGTTTTCATAAGCAAAGCATGAAAGAATATGATGCACATACATTCAACATATATGAACATATAGTACAATATCTATGAACACACAATACAATATATATGCACACACAGTACATTATATAACACACAATAAAGAAAAATCAGTATCGGGAACATTGACCCGAAAAAAAACCTTATGTGTGTGTGTTTTATATTGTGTGTGCATAAATATTTGCTTATGTGTACGTACATTTTATACTTTGTGTGTATAAGTATTTTTCTTATGTGTTTATATGCAGAATATGAAAAACCAGACGCACACACAGTTCAAAACATATGAACACACAATACAATAAATATGTACACATAGTACAAATAGTACAAATATTTTCATGTGTGTTCATTTATTACTTATGTGTTCTTATGTTTTATACCGTGTGTGCATAATATTTGGCTGTGTGTTCATTTTATTGTCACTTGTGTGTCCGTATATTTTATATATTTGTTCATTAGTTATTTAAGAAAATTAATACTATATGTGCATTTAATGTCACTTGTGTGTGCATAAGTTACATATTGTGTGAGCATAAATATTTTCTTATGTGTGTATATGTTTTTATATTGTGTGCGCGTTAATCTTTTTGCTTGTGTGTTCATACGTAATTTATGAAAAAAATTGATGCACACATAGTTCAAAATATATGAACACATAGTACAATATATATGCACACAGTAAACAAAATCTAGCATCGGGAAAAAAATTGGCCAAAAAAAGACCTTATGTGTACGCATGTTTTATCCTGTGTGTGCATAATATTTGCTTATGTGTGTGTACATTTTTATACTGTGTATAAGTATTTTGCTTATGTGCTTATATGCAAAATATAAAAAACTAAACACACATACAATTCAAAACATATGAACATACAGTATAATAAATATGCACACATAATACAATTTTTTTAGCCCTGATGGAAAAAACCTTGCCCCGAAAAATAATACTTTGATCGGTGTACAAGGTTGACCGATCGGTGACTGATTGGACCTGTCATGGTGACCGATCAAGCCGATCATATATCCAAGTCAAATCATTTATTATAGATGCAGTTAGGGGTGTTCATGGGTGGACCAGACCGGATTTTCGGACCGGACCGGACCGGAAATGACCGGACCGGACCGGTAAAATTCTGGTCCGGTCTCCGGTCCACCATTTCCCCAAAATCGGTTTCCGGTCCGGTCCAAACCCGGAAAAAATCCGGTCCGGACCGGAAGACCGGAATTTAAAAAAAATATTTTTTTTTTTGTAATTTATATGTTTTATATATTTTTTTTAGAGATTTATATGTATTTTTTTGTAGATATTTTTTTAAATTTAATAAGTTAGGAGTATATATGTTTTATAAATATTTTTTTAGATATTTTTTTATAGATTTTAAATAAGAATTTAATTTTTTTATTTTTTAAAATTAAATCCGGTCCAAGACCGGATCGGACCGGATTAAGACCGGACCGGACCTATCCGGTCCGGTCCGGTCTTCGGTCCACATATGCCCAAAAATCCGGTCCGGTCCGGTCCGGACAGGATGAACACCCCTAGATGCAGTAGTTCCGCTCTAATATCTATTTTAGTTTCAACTAGTTACATGGGTGCACGTGCTACGCTCGAGTCCGTAACATGTTTAATTCAATTTTATTTATAATTAGATTAGTTTATATTTTTAATATATTAGTATACTTTATACAATCAAATTTATCAAATTTTACGATCGATTTTTAAATATCGAAATGATTTATATAAGGTATTCCACTACACTTTACTAATTATTATGTTATTAGAGATGAAACAAAATTACTTTGTGAACTTTATAACAAAAGTTGTATAATTATGTCCCATATCAAATTTATATAGAAGTAGTTTAAACATTCACTATTTAGGTGTTATTTCAAGTGGATACATTGAGCTAATACAAAACCAAAGTGTTGAATTATTTTGATTTTTATACTCCTCATTTTACATGTATGTCGAAGGATATTTGTTAGTTTCCAACTCATCTTTTAAAAACACTAATGTTTATGCCCGTGCTACACACGGGTCACTCATTATTATTTAAAAAAATATTTATTTGTTTTTAAAAGAAAATGTAATCATAAAAATGACTATTTCTTAGGCCCTCTTTTTTACACAAAAGAATGATCAATACTCTCCCGTTGTAATGATATAGTGTATCTTTTTTTAGGTCTTGATCGTCTGGTTCGACCGGTTGAAATCACTCTACATCCAGACCGGGGTACTGTTGGCACACGAAATGGTAGACTCATCCCAACATCAAAAACTAATATAATGTATCTTATGGAGCGAAAAAATTAAAATATTGTTTGTTAATAGTCTTAGTACATGAACGATCTTCTTTTACGGAACTAATCAATATCAATATATAGTCAATGACACAGTCATTAAGAAATGTATTGATTTTCTTAGTGCCAATAATATTTGCTATATTTGTAATTACGATAATCTAAAGTGCTATACAATAATGAATTAAGATTTTTCATCTCTTATCAATTATAGATTAGTATAAATATATAAACATGCTTAATATTAGCATAATAATGTGTTATAAATATGTTTTTTTATGAAAATCAAAATCATTATCTACAATCTTATATATGTATGCATAGTCCTTGTAACGGAGGCGCATGTTACCAACTTTAACATTGGTTATTTTAAAGTTTAGTTTTGTATGTTGTGGATTAGACTCTTAAAGCCTTATTTATTAATTACTTTACATGATAATATTTTTTTCCCGTATGAAATGACAAGCAGTACTATATTTTGAATTCTTCTAGTTAATGGCTAGAATTGCGGGATTCAATTACAACATAGTCAATTTGATTTTATAATAATTCAAATTAATCTTTCTTTATAATATGAATATTTAAAGGAAATTTTAAGGGTTGCTACAATGGACAAAAATATATTTTTTATTAGAATCAATATGTGACGATGTACCATTCAGCTAGGAGGAGAATTTCGTACAAATTTCAAAAGTAATATTCTATTTAAGCTCAAAATTACTCTTCACATGTAGTTTAACTGGAATTCACTAATAATATAGATAAGATTTATATAAATATATTGTTAGAAATAAGTTACATTATATGATACATTATAATTATAATTAGAATCGTTATTATATTGACAGATTTTTATAAATACATTGTTGGGGAGAGATTAATAAGAATCATTATAAATAAATTTGATATTATTTTCCCAAAGACTACATAGATAAATATATATGAGATTACAGATAGATTCTTAATTTATGTGTATTTTATTTAAAAACTAACATTTTGAATTAAAAGGAATCTGAAATAATTTTTATGGTATTATTTATACATTAATTATATTATATTCATTGAAATGTATAAATAAATTATGGCTTAATTTGAATCAATTGTATGTAAGGGTCAAGTAATTTGAGTGGTAATTGACAACAAAACAATTGCAATAACTTGATGGTTTGTTTCTAACGACATTTCTCTATAGCATCGATCTATTTCCTATTCCAAAATATCTAAACTTTGGCATTGTCATGTGTGTGTTTTGGTTTTGTCGCTCTTACTTGGATTACATATATAATTTTGCTTGTAGTAAAAGAAAACACCCCAAGAACTATAATATCATAAACAGTTCGTATGAGTTTATAAATAAATTACAAATGTAATTAAAATAGTTTAAGAAAACATAATCGTGAATATGTAATTGGTATAAAAAAGTAATACCTACACATACGTACGTTTCATTTGATATGATACTTGTATTTTTGTGAAGAAATTAATCCGTAAAAGTCTACATGATTAAATATATAAAAATGTTAGAAAGTTTAATTATTTAGAAATAAATAAATATTTAATGGAAATTACTATAAATTTTCAACCAACAATATAACATATTGGATATATATAGATAAATGAATGATTTAAATATTTCAAGAATATATGTTTTACTATTTAAGGATGTCCAACTTTGAGGAACTCTTGGCATGGTCATTCACAAATCACAAATCTACACAACTTGATTTCAATTGGGATCTTATGTGGCTTACTTGCCTCCATAGTTGGTCGGTCAATTTGGTGTGGAAATATATTCTTTCTAAATCGTCAATCTTTGTGAGGAGCTTCATGTATTCCTACACTGATAAACACTTAAACATGCCATATATAGCAAAAAAAACATCACATTTCAAGAATAAAAATAATCCTATTTAATCGATTTTCATAAGCTTATATCAATAAAAAGATTCCTGGAAAAAAAAATCATACTTGCAACAACTACTGTAACATAACCATAAAAATAGAAAATGATCCACCTTCATCTTGAGCTACATCCTTTCATCATTGGTAATGTTTGGTCGGGTTTCCAAAAGATCAATTCATCTGCTATCAACTACTTAAAGAGAATAAAATATATTTAAAATACCGATTAAATGCATATAGAATTAACATGTTATGAATATATTTCCTCATTGTCTAAATTGATGTAATTACCCATACACATGAACCTCTAATGATGAATGAAGAGTCACAAAGATTAAAATATGTTCATTTCCCTTTATTATTATGAATAAATATACTTGAATGGTGAAATTAAATACGATAAAACTAAAATATTGTTATTAATGCATTGCCCATTGACATGAAATACCAATGACATTTAAAAAGTCTCGTGTAAATTACACAATTCTAGGTGATAAATGTAATGAATATTTTTTCTCCATTCATGCACTTATTTTAACATAATCACGATAATAAATGTAAAATTATTAAGTTTATAGGTTGTCTATCTCCTAATTTTAAGTATTTATGATTCAATTGGTTGGTGACAATAAATATCCTTAATATAAAAGATTTATTAGGTGATACAAAAAAACGGAATTATGTCAATTTTTTCGGTTTTTGGGAGCTATAAACTTATTTCATGCAATTACACTAAATTAATTATTCTTAATTGAAATTAAAAAAGGATAAAATCATATCATACATATAGTACTTTATAGTTTTAAAAGAGACGTTATCTATAAATTCAATTAATAATTGGTTATATAATAACTTCTAATCACTAATATTGATTTGGTCTATTAATTTTTATTTTATATTTGTCAATTTCTCAAAAAGATACGAAGGTCTTTTAGTGATGGTATTTTGGTTGTTTTTCATGCTTAATAGAAATATAAATTAAACTATGTTGAAAATTTAATGTGAAGATATAAGAGTTATACAACCACATTAAAATGAAGACTTTTTAATCGATTAATATGTAGTAATTGTTTATAACTGTGAATCAAAAACTTTTTATATTATAGAAGATTATAGATTATTAATATTATTGTTAATATATAAAATTGTCACTTTAGTACTTTTTGGATTTGAGAAATTGTTTAAATTGTGAGCTAAATAAAAAAGGCATGAAAAGAAAAGAAAACTAATTCATCTTTAAAAGCTAGCATTCAATGACCTAGAATGCTAACTTTTAAATATATATAGATATCGATACAAATTATATTTAAATGTGAGCATTGATAAATAAATGGGTTGAAAAATAATTTAAAAAAAATAATTAAATGCATTTATTAAGATAGAAGATTAGAGGGAATTGGTTTGATGTAAAATAGAGAAAAGTGTGTAAAAGAGAGGTTATTAATTGTGACAAATATGTCAACTTTTATATATAGATAGATAAAAAAAGATTAATTAAATACATTTATTAAGATAGAAGATTAGAGAAAATTAGTTTTATGTAAAATAGATGAAATTATGTAAAGAGAGATCATTATTTGTGACAAATATGTCAATTTTTATGTATACATAGATTGATATTGACTAAAGTTATTTGATCAAATCTAAACAAAGCCAAACTTTTTTTTACATAGTCAAGAACTAGGTTGCCTTCCTGAGGAAGGTTCCGCCTAAATCATCTATGCGGATGATCTTAAGAAAAAATTTCAGTATAGGGTGAAGGTTCCTTGATACACATTCAGGTCCGTTCATAAGGAACGATCTGACTAAACCTACATCCAGGTTTCTAGAGGCAAGGAAGTCGGCAACTTGATTTGCTTTACGAAAGCAATATTGGATCTTGATGTCTTCAAAATAAGCGAGAAATTTTCTCGTGTCATCAATGATCATCTGAATATCCCAAGGCGTGTCCCAGGTACCCAGTAGGGAGTTAATGATTGTTAAGTTGTCCCCTTCAATGATTAATTTCTTTACCCCCGACCTACATGCTCGTGTCACCCCATTCCACATGGTCGTGGCCTCTGCGTGCAAAACTGAGATTGAACAAATGCCCCTTTTATCTATAAAGATAGGTTTATTGTTGCTATCTCTAATGATGTACCCTATAAAACACTCTCCATTTATATTTCTAGACGCATCAAAGTTAAGCTTGAGAAACCCCCATAAGGGTTTCTTCTATGCCACATGAAAATTTTCTTTACGTGTTTTTGGTTTTTGGAATTTTGATTCAGCTAATTTTAAACCTCAAAAGCCATTAATACATACAACATTAACAATCGAATTGTCTAGGTTTTGTTGCGAAATAAGACACCATCTCTTCTTTTCCAAATGTGCCACCAAGTATAGCAAGCAAACTCAAACTTACCATTATTACTTCTACTATTTGCCAGGTTGTCGTTGAAGTTGTCTGTCAGATTAAATGGTGTCAATTTTTCATTCATCAATTTACTTGTTTCATTGAGAATTGCTCTTGTATACTTACTTTCAAAGAAGAGAAAATTTAGTGATTCAATTCATTTGATTCGTTACACGGGACACACTTTGCATGTAACCTATTATAATGTATGTTAAGCATGTTTGTAGTGGGCAAGGAGCATGAGCAAGCCTTGTAGATAAAGTGTTTTACTTTTGGTGGGATCTTTAGGCGCCAAACCCATTCAAGATTCAATTTTGTTTCCAGTGAATGTGTTGTATTGATAGAGGTTACTATTGTGTTTACATAGAATTTACCATTTGCCGCAGGTTTCCAAACAATTTTGTGCCCACAACTATGAAGAGGTAAAGTTATTTTTTTTTAATTTCTTGGACGATAGGGTGTAGTAAATGTTGGCGAAGCAGATCCACATTACAGTCCCTGTCTTGGTTGATGAAATCAGACATCGTGGATCCGTTGTGATTTGTACCAATGATATTATTGAGAGTAGAGGAACCCCAATGGTCATTCCAAAAAATCAACATTAGTTCCAGAGCGAATGATCCAAATGAGGTTTTTTTTGAACTCGCTACGGAGGCTTAGAAGTCTATTGAATTGCCAAGAATAGTTTTGTTTACTGATGTCAAAAATGGAGTTTTATTTAAGGTATTTTTCCTTGATAATCTGGACCTAAGTATTTTTTGGCTCAAATGCAATTTTATCTACAAAGGCTATGTTACAGGTTTCCATTGTACGGAAACCTAGGCCTCCTTCATGTTTTGGTCTACATATATGGTTCCAGCTGATGAGTGGATGAAAACCAGAACTATCCATTTTGTTCCAAAAAAGCGATTTGTTTATTTTATTAATATCTTCGAGGACACCTTTAGGGAGTATGAAACTTTGCATTAAGTAATTTACTTTGGAGGTTAGATTTGCATATATTAGGACACATCTTCCTGTTTTTTTCTGTCTCAATAAATGCTTTTCATTTTATATAATTCTCTCTCTTTCCACCCAAAACACCATAATGTATTTTCATTATTAGTGTTATCACAATAATAATTTTTATTCTATCCTAAATATAAATAATATTTTTTATAAATAAATGATTATATTCAATAGAAAAAGGTCATTTTTATATATTTAGAAAATGGTCATATATTATCATCTTTATTTTATTTAAGTTTTTGTCATAAAATAAACTATGGTTAAATTTATAATTTTTAGTATTCTAATTTGATATTATAAAAAGTTCAACTCTTAATATCTTCTATTATACAAAAAAAAATTACTCCTAATTTAGAACACCATCGATATACAGATAAACCAATTTTAAACAAACAAAATTAAATAATCTATTCGAATTAGTTAGAATTACAAATTAAAATATGCAATCACAAATAGTTAATAGAATAGACCCTAAATATTAGAAAAAATAATAGACGACCTCTTATGTAACAAAAAACAAATACTCTAATGCAAACTTATTATTTATAAATTACAAAAAACAAAACAATAATATATTCATCCTCGTGTAAAGCACGAATTCAACTATCTAATCTTCTATATATAATGTAAAATGTAATCCCATGCCATTAATGACCATCTCATTTATTATAGGTTTAAGATATTCACAAAATTACACAAAAGTTAAACATCTATATACTTATATATAAACATATATAATAAAGTAGCACTTCTCTAAATAAGTTATATATAATTTGATTTAATTTACAATGAATTGTTATATTTGTCTTGAGATTTTAAGTGTTTGTAATCTAAAATAATAATTTTGAGCTTTAATTATTATTTATTTATTTGAGAGTTTCATGAGATGAGTTTGTTATTATAAGTTTCTTTGATTTATTTTGTGATTATGGGCTTTTTCTATTTGAGGGTTTTGTAATGGTGGAACATTGTAATTTAAACATCAAAGATATAGTCATACTATGCCTTCTTTCTATATTGTAAGATAAAAAAGAGTTAACGCCACAGACAATATATTTATATAAAAAGATAATTATAAAAGAATTCTTTAACAAAATATCCCATTATTAATAAATTTTTAAAAAGTTGAAAATTTTAATGTCACTTTCAGATTTAAGTAGGTAAAAAAATATTTAAGAAGAAAAACATCTACATCAAAGAGTAAAGAGATTGTAAGTAAAACCTATATTTAGATAAACATTTTCTTTTATGTAATTTTATTGACTTAAATTCCCTTTTTTTACACTTTAAAATTTCAACAAAAAAATATCATTATTTTAATAGACGGTGAATCTATGATATATTTGTAGAAGAGTTAACAATACGTTCATATTACAATATCCAATAAATAAGTAAACAAATAAAATAATGGGAGAATAAAAGACAACATCTATATAAACTACTCTCTTTCGTTTCATAATTTTTGTACAACTGATTTATTACTTTCTTTTGTTACTTCTTCAAAATCGCAACTAATAGTTTTTCAATTTTTATTTAAAAAGTGCTAAAAATTATAAAAGGATCTATGTAAAAGGATAATTATTTTGAAGCATAAACACATGGTTAGAAAGGATAATTATTATAAAATGGATGAATTATTTTTTAAGATATAAGATAACTTCTAAAAAAATTAGTTTGTATATGATGTCCTATGTACACACAGATAAAAAATTGGAGTACAATTGGCTAAGTAATTAATTACTTTATATAAGAAAAAAAAATGATTGTAGTAAATGAATACAATGGATAAATTTGATCATCTTTGGCTAAAATAGCTAAAGGACAAATAAAAGTGAACAAAATTTGAAGTCTAAAAGATTAATTCAATCTTAACAGAAGGACTATTATGAGAAGCTTGCTATTTTATATTAATTTGTTTTCCACCAGAAATGATGCAATATTGCTAAACTGAAAAACGAATAATATTCTTATACATTAAATACTATTATTTTTTTAGAAAATATAAGCTTGCTAAAAATGTAAACAAATTTATATTGATATTTAAAACCAATAATGAAAATTATAAACTTCCTAAGGTATGGTATATAGTTTTTTGGAGTTTACAATAAACTACTAAGAATGCAATTAGTTTTTTTTATATAATTTTACGTGACTCAGTAGTGTATATAGCCTATTTTACATCTCTCTAAAAAATCACACAAAAATGGTTAGAAAACGGGATTGAACTAAGATAATAATCGAGTACATAAATGTACTTCTTTGATCCCATTTTTTTTTCTTTTTTTTTTACATTTTTTAAATAGTGATAGTTATAATATCATCATTGAAAATGCAATAATAAGTTGCATTAATGTTTTGTTTTCATAAAAAGAAAGCATTATCATTCAAATACTAAGGGATACTATACAATATAACATTTAATTTGATCAGTTTTTTATTTTCACTTCTTAAGATAATCTTACAAAAAATTAATATAAAAAGTAAGCCAAAAGCCTTTAACATTGTAGGAAACAAACGGTTGTTTTAACTTACTTCTTCATTGTAATTTTCAAATGTTGAAATTTAGAAAGGGTCAATATAAATCGAGAGCATAACATTTTTTGAAAACGACTGTTTTAAATATCCATTCACATTATGCCCCAATATATTTAAGCCAAAACTTTCACTATGTGAAAATGGTTATTATATATATTTAAATGCAAAGCATGAAACCGATGAATGCATGCATTTTAAACTATTTGAATTAAAAAATAAATCTTACAAATGAGACCCAAATGGTTAGTATAAAACAACATGTGTAATGATATTCACAATCTTCACCCCAATTTTACAAAATCTAAAATTCTCTATTATAAATAATATTATCAAAAAATGAGGGAATTGTTGTTTTGGATTTACTGATCGGATTTTGTTAATTCAAATATTTCTTTGTCAGTTATAAATTAAGCTATAATATCATATTAATTACCTAAATTTAGGATAACATAAATAATTACAAAAAAAGTAAACCTTATAATATTTAAAGTCCGAACTCATACATAATATTTTAAAGAGAAAACAAAACAAAAGCTCCTACAGTAAACATGAAAAATTGAATGTAAATAATAATGTAGATTTATGCAAAGATAACATGTAAAATTTAGATTTATCATTACAAAATACAAACCAACATATATGATTACGACATTGTGCTAACTTTTATTTATCCATACTTTTGTTTAAAATATAAATACTATGAAATATTATTTCATTAACCATTATATATAGGCCCGTAGAGTAAGTATTCAATTGTCAATTCAAGTTATTATCCAACCAATTTTTTTGAAATATGCAAACTATGTCTAATTTGAAAACTTTCATTGAAAAATTAACACTACTAGTTCCTTTTGTAATTAATTCCAACAATTATATATTGAATCATGAAGTTTAAAGCTTAACATATAATAAAACATATCTATCATAGGAGGTAGAATGTAAACATGATTTAATATATATAAAGTAAAGATATTTAAGGCATAACAATTATATATATTAATAAAATGTCAAATAAAATAAGTTTAATATAATTTAATAAAGTCCGTGCGTAGCATGGGCATATACTACTAGTTATCAAGAAAAATATAAATAATTTCTCAATTGATGTTCAAATGTATTAATAATAGGGTGGGGACTGTCTATATCTCATACATTTACTTAATACATAGGGTGAGGACTGTCTATATCTCATACATTTACTCATCGTGATAGATGGAATTGGTCAATTGGGCAATAACTGTTCCCATATCTATCTACTTTCTAGTAGTTGCTTCAATTTAAAGCGTTGATGACTTCCGATGGCATATATCACACTCCATAAAAATATATTAACTAAAATATCCATATAAATTAGGAAAAATTAATTAAAATAATCCAACCTTTGAATAAGTGATAAAAATATAATCCAACCTTTTAAAAGGTAAAAAAATAATCCAAACTTTAGAGAGATGGTTAAAATGATAACCCATAGTAATTCTTGATATTTTTTCTCACATAAATAATGGTGTGTAATTATATATGGTGATTTGGCATCATAAAATGATGACCAGGCAACCTATATACACATACATACCCATTAATTCAAATACCCAAATACAAACATGATATTGGCTTCAGTTTGTGAGGCATGACATGAACTTGGGAATTAGGGTTTGAGAGGGAAAACTATAATTGATTCGAAGGAAATGGAGATGGATGATTGAAGGAGATAGAGAGCCAAAATCCTCGTATGCAATTTGTCGTTCAGTCGAAATCGGTTCGATGTGGCTATTATTTTCCACAAGGAGTTCCTTTTGTGTATTTGCTATCAGATTTGTTTGTTAAACTTGTAAATTTTCTGCAGGCCGACCTCTTGCTGTCAATTTTTTTGATCTGGTTCGCATTTGTTTTGGATTTTCTTCCTTACCTCAGATTAGTTTAGCATGCCTCTTGCTCTCAGATTTGTTTGTGCTTATTGTCTTTCCAAACTAGAACTGATGTTTGTCAAAACTTGTTTTTACTGATGTTGTCTTTCCACACCAAACCAAAATTGCAGGAATCTTCCTCTTGCTGTCAAAACCTATTTTTATTGATGTTAGTGCTTGATGTTTGATGCATTGAAAAGTTGTTTTTACAAATGCATAGAATAGTTGACATCATTATGTGTTCAATGAATCAATTTTGAGAAAAATAGAGGGATTACGCTGTCAAAATAACTTTATTGTAAACAAAAAATTGCTGTCAAAAGAAAATTGTTGTCAAATTTGTTTGTTGTCAAAATATGTTTGCTGAAATTTTAGGTGTTTAAAAAATTTGTTATAAAAAATAGAGGGTTCAACTATCACATTGTTTGCTGTCAGGAATTTGGGTTGCCCAATCTTCTTTTAAAAGATGCCAAATCACCATATATAATTACACATCGTCATTTTTATGAAAAAAATTACCATAAAATTACTATGGGTTACCATTTTAACAACCCCTCTAAAGTTTGGTTTATGTTTTTACCTTTTAAAATGTTAGGTTATATTTTTATCACTCACCCAAAGGTTGAGTTATTTTAATTAATTTTCCCTATAAATTATGAGTTAAAATTACACATTTCCTCCCAATTTAACAAAGCTCTTTTTTCCATATGAATTATGTTTTGATATGAATAAGCTCTTTCATTTCCACATCTTCGTCTCCTGCACTTTCTAGGGCTTTAGAATTCAAATGAAAGTAAATAATTAAACAGTTTGTCCATAATCTTGATTAAAAATATGAAAATTTACTTGTCACAAACAAAAATATACAAGATCGGAATGGAAGTACGATTTTTAATAGCTAAACTAGTACTATCAGCTTTTCTTGATTGTATGATCTAATTTGCTGGTGCCCGAGAGTATACATAAATTAGCATCAAATACAAAAAAAAGACTTATCGACCAAATTTGATAATAAAATACCGAATCAAAATCAGCCCAAGGTATGGATATAAGTGATCTTCTGGAGCACACATTAGTGTTTGAACTCGAACAATAGTGGGGTGTTTTTGATGCGAATCACCCCCAAGGAAGTGGCGGGTCTCTAGAGTCGGTCTCGTCTTCAAAGCAAACACCTATTTGTAGAACCTTCAAAACGTGAGTTGAGGTTAATTGAATAGGTAGGCGACCAACATGATGGCACTTATGATAAATTGACAAAGACTCAAAATGATGATTCTTCTTGGAGCACATGTTAGTGCTTGAACTCAAACAATAGTAACTTGGGGTGAGCCAAGGATTTAGATAATGAGAAACACCTTAACTTGAAAATAAACCTTAAACTTGACTTACTTTTGTTAATGAAATAACTAGAGTATTTGAAACATAAATTTTGTGCCTAATGAAACTAGAAAAGAGAAAATAAGATAAGAAACTTGCAAGAGAATAAATAGAGAACCAAACAAGCTTGGCCGACTCTAGTTCTTCTTATCTAATCCTAATAATCTTAAAACAAACTAATAATTTCAAAATTAAGGATAAACATAATAATTAACACACTATAAGATAAGATAGATCTTACTAGATAAGGAAAGTGTATAATATCTATTAGAAATTGTACTGCTTTCTGTAAAACTGAGAATTTTACCCTCTTTCGGTTGGATTTTTTATTCAACATAAACTATGCAGTTGTAGATATTTGAAATCATCTTTCCAACGCATCTTGAATCATCCTGAGATTAATTTTCTAGCTAACATTATGGTCGTTTTACTGAAGACTGTCAATAATTTGATGGGAACTAAAAACGTCAAACTTTCTTACGAACTTTCCTTTGGTTGAGCCTCTACTTTGGATTTGAGTTGTCTTTCCATGGATGTTATAATTCTCCCTTTCTTGGCTTTGAATCGAGGACGATTCAACATGTGTAGTGTGAAATATGTTGAAAAGAAGGGAAGAAATCAATGTGTTGTTCTCGAACAAACGCATAGTTGGCTGTTTTTTCATGACGATGCTGAGCTTGGATATGGAGTGCCTTAACATAGTAGAAAATACCTGAATATATCCAAAAACAATCGATGTCACTAGAGGAGTCAACATGGGCGTTGATGGGCTGCTTAGCGGCGCGATAAAGGCGGTGACCAAGTCAGGGATGAGGTGATCTCCTTCAAACAACTTGCTGGGTGCAAGCTTGGCTTGATCTAAGGGTGTGGAAATCATTTCCACAACCAACAAATTAGTGGTATTAGAGAAGAGGAAGCAACGATCGGCTCCAGGGTGCATGGGGGTGGTGGCGGTGTTGGCACGGGTGGGGTCCAAAGCAACCTGAAATGCGACATTTTCAGCCTTTAAATCGGTGATCTCGACTTTCATGGCGACGATCTCCTCGGCTATGCTTGGTTTGTTTGTTGGGTGCAAAGGCCATTTAACCGGCAAAGTGGGTTCCCAATAGCGCATTTCCTCAGTCTTGGAGGTGGTCGTCGTGGACTCGTAGGAGCTAACCTATGGTGGTTGAGAACAATTCTCACAAGAACAACGACCATCATCTTTACAAGAAGGGCATCTGTGAGGTCGTTGTTATGGGTCATAGTAATCTTCATAATAGCGCAGAGATTGACAACATGAATCTTCATAAGAATGATGCTTCGAAGGTCGTGTGGGTAGGATATATAAGTCTTTATATGATCCCGAATAGACTGAATACATTGTGAAGATGATGAAACATGGATAGGGAAATTAGTGTGATGATTGTTGAAAGATAAAATCGAACCTTTGTTGAGGTTGGTTAGACGAAGAACAACATAATGAACTTCGCGTGAGCACACGCTAGTGCTCACTTGGATAGGTAGTAACGAACCCAAGGGGAATGCACAAGGTTAAAACAAGGAATATTCCTCGGCCTTAGAATTTTAGCCAAAATTGAACATGACTTTATTAATGCATAACAAACGTATTTATAACATAATTGTGTGCCTAATTCTTGCAAAATAAATAATCTATCTAATGCTAAAGATAAAGAAAAGAGAAAATAAGATAAGAAACTTGCAAGAAAAGAAACGAGAGAACCAAACAAGCTTGGTCGGCCCTAGTTCAGAACATCTAATCCTAATAATCTTAAACAAACTAATAATTCTTGAATTAAGGATAAACATAATAAATAACAAACTATAAGATAATATAGACCTAGCTAAATAAGGAAAGTGAATAATCTCGGTCGGAAATTGTACTACCTTTTGTAAAATTGATTTCTGACCCTCTTTCGGTTGGATGTTTTATTTGACATAAACTCTGGAGTTGTACGTCTTTGAATCATCTTTTCAACACATCTTCAATCATCTTAAGAACAATTTTGTAGCCAAAGTTATGGTGTTTTATCAAAGATTGTCCTGAATTTGTCAAGAACTAAAAACTTTGAATTTTTCTTTCCTTGAGCCTCTTTCTTGGAGGCCTTTGAGTTATTTTTCCATGAATTATATCAGTCTCCTCCAACTAAATCATCCATTGAATATGAATGTTTAAACGTTTGTTGTCTAAGTTCCGCCATCTTTCAATCATTGATGTATACTTGAGCTTCTAATGAATAGGGTGTAAATCTCGATCTCTTTTTGTCTAAAGTATGTCCACCTTGGCTAAAAGTTTGATCCACTGCTACCGTTGATGTGGGAATGACAAGAAATTGAACCGCAACATTTTCTAATGCAAGAATCCAAGCAACATATATTTCTACATTAACATTTAACTGAAGATTATGCACACTATCGAGAGCAATCACTAACAGGCACCGACAAGCACATTTTAACACCTCGCCACCAAGTAGAAGTGGGACACCAACACTATAAAGAACTATCTCAGAGCTTTAATGAAACTATACACGTCTTTTAATCCCGACATCTAGTTTTATATATCATCATTTATAATACAAATATCCTGACGAGTAATAGTTCTACATTTAGCAAATTTTTCATCTGACACTTTATTTGACATATCCTAACAAGCAATTTGACATATCCTGATATACATAAATAATTACTGTTATTTTAGGGACATAAAGACATATCTTTAACACAACTTATTAGATGACATCAAAGAGTTGTGTCAATTATATGATGATGCTTGTAACTACAACTTGATCGACATGTATTACCTTTTTCTTTCCAATTTTTCCAACATTTTTCAGATTTTTAAACCCTAAAAAAAGATAATTCGTTGTAATATAGTTTTGATATTTATGAGTGTTGTCTTATGAATAAACATGTACATGTATTTTTTTAAATTCTACATATTTTGATATCTAGTTCAACATGTCTTCACACTTAAATCAAAGTATCACGACTCATAGCTCTAAAATTAACAACAATCCTCACGTCAATTCTACAATACATATCTTGACATTGTTGGTTAACTCTTTTTATGACAATAGTGTCAAAAATCCTTTTAAAGGTGTGACATTTGTGCCTAATATTCTTTTTAATGTTTTTCATTCATGACAACTTTCTCTTAATAAGTGAATGCCTTCTTGTTTAGGTACGAAGGTTGATAATCCATTATACCTATAATAACATTATCAACTATGTATTTATGGTGTTTATAATGAAAATATGATGTGTTAGTGAATCTAATAGGCTTCTAAGACACACCTGAGGGTGCAAGCTAATAAGTTACATTTGGTAATCATGTTAACCTAGATAAGACTTGTTTGCCAACATCAAAACATCATGATGATCGGTTTTGCAGATCCTGGCACTTAGTTCGACATATCTTGACATTGTCGTCGACCAAGCCGATGTCCGAATATGCTTGAAACATTATTTTTATCAGTCAAGATATGTCATTACACACTATGATTTATCATTCAAGTCAATTTGTTGAGGGTTTGACATCATTTTAAGTATTTCATTTAAATGATTTAACTAGGTTCATATCCTGTTTTTGGCCACATATTATCTCAATTTTATTCTTCTACTATCATGTAGACAAATTGTATTTGTCCCATCTTTATACTCATTTTTAACTTGTAAACAAATACGAGGTTCAATCCTAAATCTTTTTCTATTGTTTTTCTATTTTGTTGCAAAGTTAAATTTAAAACATTCACATGCTAGAAGTCGTATGTGTTGCATAAAAACACTCTTTGGCATACCAACAAAATCAAACTCTATATTCTATGGATGACATATTTGATTACATTTAGAATCGTCTTTCAACATCTAATTACACAAAAATTGTACATTAAGCACTAAGCCAAAAAGAATATTAGTAAAATAAAAATTTGTAAAGAAACGCTGAAATTTCCATTATCACCTAAGTTATCCCCAAAAGTATTTACATTTGTCCAAGTCTTGAAATCCCATGTCACGTACATACAAAAAAAAAAACAATACAATAAGCAAAAAAGAATATAAAACTATACACTAAGCAAATCAAATTCCAAAAAAAAGGTCCAACAATTATAAGAAATTTTGCTCACAACCTCTTTCACCATAGACCTATTCAATTTTTCAACATAAAAAAGTGTAGTTTTCATGAGTAGTGGTGGTATGTTATGCATTATAATTACCAAATTGGAACTTATGTAGCAAATTAAGTTTAGAGGCATGTTTGTTTTGCATTAGACACCAAAGAAGAGACAATCCAAAAGAAGCTTGTGAGAAACTAAATATTGTTAACTTAGTTTTCCATGACTATGGAAAATGTAGGAGAAACACTTATCTACCAGAGAACCGTAAAGCATCATCATTTTTTAATAGACCAACCCAAAAGAGAAGGAGAAGAACAACTCCCATAACCCTATTAAAAATATTGTGTTATTTGGAAGAACGAGAATCAATTACATTTTTGAAAGTGATGTGACCTTGTCCGATGGAAAGACCACGATTCGTCGTCTAGGATCGTTTGAATGCGTAGTAGGGCAAACGAACTCTTCGGAAGGGTTGAAGATGTGGTTCGGTGGACCTTGGGCTGTTCGGACTGATGGGGAACAGCGGATCTGCAGTGGACTGAACGCAGGGCAGTGGAGATGGGGCCGTGGTGATGGTGGTGATGATGACCGGCGGTGGAGAGGAGCAATCGGCGGGGACGAGCAGCGGGAAGATGGTGATCGGTGGCTATGGGAGATGGTGATCGGTGGAGGCAGCTGCGTGTGGTGGTGATGGACGTGAGGGGGCTGCTAGGGTTTGTGGGGAGGCGACAAGAATTAGGGTTAATTCTTATTGCAGGAAAACGGATCGTAACTGGATAGATTGGTAACCGAATTAACGCGCCAGGATAATTCAACTAGAAACGCGTTAACTTTTGTGACGTCAATTCTTTCAGTTGGCCTGCATCCGAGGTGGAGGGAAGCATCACAGCTTTGCCCTTTGCCTTTTCCAGGGCTAGGGCTCCGAGGGCATCGACTTGTTGTTGATCTGGAGCAGAAGCAAGCGTAGTGACCGGGGCCGGTTGTTGGCGAGCAACGATGATGTCATACTTCTGTTGAAGGTCAGCGAACTGCGCATCCCGTGCTTTTTCTCTAGCAAGGACCTCGCGGAGCATTTGTTCTGCAGCAGTTTCTGCGCCTATCTCGCGGGTGATATCTTCTTCAGACATGATACCTGACAGCAAAAAATGGCAAACCACAGAATCAAAGCGAACAACAACAGCAACAGAAACAACAAACAGCGAAGCAGAACCAAACTCAACAAACAATCACTCGGGTATCTAATCTGGTTGGCCGCGTGGGTGGTTACGAGCAGGCTTAAGGCAACTCACACAACAATCAACAAAATCAAGGCAATTGCTCAGCAAAGAAAATGTCGAAAGCATATATGCAAGGATATAAGCACAGAAGTAAGCACAACACAGTCAACCAAGATATGCAACCCAGACAGTGAGAGAGATACAGAAGATGGTAAATGAATCACTGCGAAAGCGGGGTTGAAGGTGCCGGAATCAAGACCGGGTTCTCCCTTCGTGCTGCGGAGAGACGCACTTGCCTTATTTTGGCTTCTGTGGTCTCAATTTTTTTTTTCAAATCTGTAAACAGCTACAGTGCAGTAAAACGCTCCAGAACTTCAGCAGAAGCACACAAACGCGCAGAAAACGCACAGAACCCCCAGAAATTCAGCAAACGCACATGAAAAAATAGAATTCTGGGCGCAGAAATTCAGCAAACGCACAGAAACGCAGCACAAAAAAAAATGCAGTGATTCAAGTGGGAGAAGAAGGGGATTGCGAAGATGTAGATTTGTGGCGCAATCAAGGCAAACAAAGTCGCAGACGAACTATCTAAGCCTATATGCAAGCAAATCTTCAAAGATGGTCCACTTTTTTTGGCCAAAGATGGCCCAAAGTGTTATCAAGTATTGCCAGAGTTGTGTGACATGCCAAAAGGCTAAGGCACGCTCTAGTGGACATGGTCTCTACACGCCTCTACCCATCCCTGCAGCCCCTTGGGAAGATCTTTCCATGGATTTTATCACTGGGTTGCCTATGTCTCGGCGTGGTAGAGATTGTATCTTTGTGGTTGTCGACCGGTTCTCCAAGATGGCACACTTCATTGCGTGCAAGAACACCAACAATGCTACGGACATCGCTGGATTGTTTTTTGAGCATGTGGTGCGCTTGCACGGTATCCCTCAAACTATTGTTAGTGATCGGGATACCAAATTTGTGGGCCATTTCTGGAGAACCTTGTGGGGTAAGCTAGGCACAAAACTCATATTTTCTACTAGCTATCACCCACAGACGGATGGTCAAACGGAGGTGACCAACCGTACCTTGGGAGCCCTTCTTCGGACGGTTCTCAAGGCCAACCCACGGAGGTGGGAGGACTTACTTGCTACAGTTGAGTTTTCCTATAACAGGTCCAGGCACTCGGCGACGAAGCTGACTCATTTCGAGGTCGTTTATGGAAGGAACCCGCTGATACCGCTGGACATGACGCCATACCCGCTGCAGGCCTAGGAGAACATTGCTGCTGGCAAATTGGCTGAGCACATTCAGGAGTTGCACAAGAGGACACGCGCACAGCTGGAGCGACGTGCACTACAGTACTCAGCCCAGAAGAACAAGGGCAGGCGACGAGTGATCTTCGCCCCGGGCGACTTAGTTTGGCTTCACTTGCGGAAGGAGCGATTCTCGTCCGTCCGCAAGTCTAAGCTCGACCAACGGGGTGATGGTCCATTCAGAGTCGTCAAGGCCATTGGCGACAACGCCTACCAGCTCGAGCTCCCGGAGAAGTATGGGGTGCATCCGACGTTCAACGTCGCTGACTTAACACCGTATGTTGAGCCCGAGTTCGATGAGGGTGAAGCGGGGACGCTTCACACTCAAGTGGGGGAGGGTGATGTGACCCAGTCCCCTATGTCGGCTACAGAGGAGGAAGATGCCATGCGACTCCCACCTACAGGCCCGATCACCCGGTCCAGAGCGAAGCGTGTCCAAGCCGCGACACAATCTTTGGTGACCAGACTTGTAGCCAGTCACGACCAGATCACTATAGCACCCGAGCTTATGTGTCTCGTCAGTATAGCCGTGACTGACTCCTCCACAGCGACAGCGAGCCAGATTGATACGTTACTTGTGTAGTACATTTTCAGATATTATTTCTATTTTCAGTAGCTGCTATTTCTGGGTGGTTTCCGTTTATGTTAAATGGGCCGTTAGAATTAGTAACTAGAGAGTCCGGCCTATTAGGTCACATCTCTAGTATAAATACTCTCTTTTGTCTTATTTTCTAATTACGTCGAAATAGAGCTTGTTTTCCAGTCGAGTAATCTCCTGCAAACCCGGGCCCTGACGTCACAAAGTTAACGCGTTCCAAGTTGAATTATCCTGGCGCGTTAACTCGGTTACAATTATCCATTTACTACCCGCAATCCCGAGACAAGAACTAACCCTAGTTCTTGCCTCCCCACCAAACACAAACCCTAATTCCCCATCATACCCACGGCTGCCTTCATCCCCACAACCCTAGACAGTCGCCGATCACCACCACCACAGCCACCGCTGCTCCACCGCTCGCTCCACCACAGTCCGCCGCCCCTCCTCCCTTTCCGACGAGTTGAATGCCCTACTACGCATTCAATCGATCCCGTGACAACGAATCGTGGTCTTTCCATCGGACAAGGTCACATCAGAAAGTTGAACACCGTGCAAGATTAATCACCTAAGAACACAACTACACAAGCAACCATGAAAAGTACAAACACACAACCAAAAATCAATGCATAAGAAATAAAAAACCGGGAGATCAAATGCCAACTCTTATAATTTCTCAAATTGAATTACAAATCTCCCTTTCGCATATAAGGAGGTCCAAATCAAGTTTAATTGTCAGCAAAGAATGACAAGAAATTCCAAAGTATGTTACATACTTGTATAAAAACCGAGTCATCTCTGAGTAAAGATTCTCTATTCCATTTTACTAGTTCATTTTATGCTCCATTCATTTTGATTGGCTCAAATGAATTTTTTCTATTATTTCTTTCAAAATATAATAATCATATATAACATTTTGACCAATCAAAGCTAATAGATCACAAAATGGACTACAATAATGACCTAAATGATCTCTAAGAGTCATCTCCTTGCTAAAAATCAAATGCTCTAGGTCCATCTGCGGTACTTGTAACAAATGCAAAGCCCATAACAACATGACATGTTTTAATGTCTAATTGTCTCCGCCTTGTTTTTTAAATATCACTTCCAGGTTGGAGAAGTCGACATAAGCATGACGATAATCGATTTTCCCCTTAATCTGTTCAGATGTTGTATTCAACAATTCTACAACTTTCTAACAGATCGAAGCGTCGAGACCGACGAATCCTTTGTCGCCTCAAAAACCCCACAGATAACCCTCTAGAATCCTGTTAGAACCCCACAAATACCCACTACAACACTCATATTCACCGCACAATACTATTTATAATTACTGGAAAGTGGGAAAATCACAAATTGAGGCAAGCGAAATAAGGCCCTATTTGGTTTGATTCCACATGAATGAGGAATCAGAATCGAAATGACTCATTCCAGTATTTATGTTTGGTTAGGTAAAAAAATAGAATCGGTTTAATTCCTGGGAATGGTTCATTCCAACCCACAAGAAGAATTTGATTCTAATGGAAAAGGCATGGTATGGGCCATTCCAAACTAAACTTCACTCCTCTATCTCGTCCCACACTTAGTCTTCTCCAAAAGGCAGGGCAATGATTTTATATATATTTATAATGTAATATATATTGATTTTTGGTGCATTTTTTTGCTTCATTTTGGTGTATTTGTTTTACGGGTTGGTATATGACCTATTTACTTTTGTATAGTTTTGTAGATCTATTAATTGATTTTTAAATATGATTTGATTCTTCATTCTAATTCCAATTTAACCAAACAATAAATTTTAAGATTGACTCATTCCAACAACATACCAAACAACAAGCTACATGAATACTCCGGCGGCCATCCTCCAAGCGAGAGCTCCGACCAACACTGAGCGAGAAGCTCCGACAAAACCCTCAGATCCGACCTTATCCGTGAATCTCTTTAAATATCAGACCACGGTTCTCGGCTTTAGTTGTACTCTTCAGATGATGGAGCCTTCCAGGCGGTGAATCGAGTTGTAGTTCCAAACAAGGTCGATGATGACCATCCTTCCGGCGGCGTATCATTCGTTTGTGCTTTACTCATCTCACTCTTGGGTTATTTAGCTTTTTCTTCTAGATTGTAACTCTTGTTGTTGTCGTTGTTGATGTTTTCGTTCTTTTTTTCTTTCTTTTTTTGTTCTTGTTTTTGGGTTGTTTGTTTGTTTGTTTGTTGCTTTATCGGTTTTTCCGACAGCCGATGTTTTCAGCCTCTCGAAGTTGCATTGTTTGTAACTTTGAATTCTTTTCTTATCAAAAAAAAAAACAAGCTACATGAATGAGAATGAGTCATTCCTAATTTCAATTCTCATTCTGATTCCAACCCGATTCCTATGTCATACCAAATGAGGCCTAAGAAGAACTCACTCCAACCATCTCGATAGTACCCCTCGGTACCACTCAATCATATACGCTATGAATTAACTTTTTTTTTTTACGTTATAAATAATAAATCTTATATATTCCTAAGTTTTTACTATCATGAAATTGTAATTACTACTTATTTTGAATTAAATTTGTAAAATAATTATATCTTAACTGTAAAAAATAGAAACAAATTTTTTTGAATACTAAAAATTTAGGAATATATAAGATTTATTATTTATAATATAATTATAATATTTTTAAAATATTTTAAAACTAATTTATGTTATATATTCTCAAGTGGTGTACCGAGGGGTATATAGTGGATGGTAGAAAATCCTCCCTCACTCGTGAAAGGGCCGTTATAAAAAAAAAATTGTACCCTCAAAATTTAAATCATCATTATATTCATTACCTTAAAATTTTGAAATAATCTGATAAATCTCTTACGGTCAGAATCATCTTTGTTAAAAAATAATTAATAATGCTTTTTATGTTTTTTTATTTATCCGATACTACTTTTTTTTACTATTATATACAAAAAGGATCTCTACTATTTATTTAAATTTTCTTAATCATACCCCAAAAGAGATTTGCATTAATAATGTTTTAAGTGCTCATAATTTATTTGACAAGTTTTAATTTTTCATATTTTAGTCAAATCTCTATATTGCTTTCTTACTGAATTTTTGTGTAAATTTTTAAAATGAACAAATTACGTGATTATTTAAGGTATAAGCTCATCTATTAATAGAATGGTTACTAAAAATTAATATTATATTATAAGATGGTTGAACTTGAAACTAAATCAATAGTTTTTTTTATAGCTCTAGATATATCTTGAAATTAAATCAATAGTTTTTTTATAGCTTTAGATATAGTAGAATTAGTAGCCCATAGTCCATTTTAGAAACACCTTTGCAAAAATACCCTAGTTTTTTCAATGTTATATAAATACCTAAAATAATTAAATTTATGCCTAAAGTTATAGCAAGGAAATACCCAAATTCTAAAATAGATTTTTTAATAAAAAAAAGTAAATTCTAATTTCATTAATAATTAAATTCATTTAAAAAAACATAATAATAAATTTTAAAATACAAAAAGTAAAGTAAAATAACCCTAAAATTACTATACCCCCATCCCCTTTCTATTTTTTGTTTTAAAAGAAAAAGGATAATTGTTTTGGCAAAAATACCCAAATAGACATGCTTTGCCATTTTATAGTTTTTGGGGTATTTCTACAAACTTTTTAAATAAGTAGCCTATCCATGCAAATTCACCTTAGATATATTAGATACGATCCTTCGGAAAGATTGATAAGATCTTTTTTAAAATTTTTTTTAGTCTGGTTAATGACAATCATTTCTTATAGTTAGTATTTATTTTATTTATCAATTTGTTTCTTTTTAAATGTATCAATATTATTGATGTATTATAGTCAATTATAAGACAACTTCTAAATAAAACATAATATTTTTATCCTTTGATGTCCCACTTGAACATCAATGGGGTTGGAGAGTAGATGGTTAATTAGAACATGAGTTTAGATAACATGTGTTGGAACGATGATTTTTCCTCTAGTTTTGATGATGATAAACTCAAATACACTTGATGGTTTTATCGTGACTATGAGTTTCAAGAACGAAGTGAAAGAAAAGGAACTATGAAAACCATATGGTGAATCAAAATAGAAGTTGCAAGGAACAGAGAATTCAACAATGGAACAACGCACATGAGTCAACAGAAGAAATAAGACGTGCGTTGGTGAGAAGGAAAACAGAAGGGAAGAGTGTCAATGAACGATGTGACGCGCGTGCTGTTAGCCTTGCCGATCTGCCGAATCTTCTAATTTTGGAAAGAGATCTTTTGAAAACAACTTGGGCCGCAAGGAAGAAGTTTGTTGAAGATTTAGTTGTTAGAAAAGATTGTGATAAGATTGTTTAGGATTATTTTCTTTGATTTCCTTAAGTAAAATTAGGGTAAAGCAATAGGATATTTTGTAGACTATAAGTATGGGAAGAGACGACCATCACTTGATAGACGACCGCATCATTTCCAAGAGTTGGAGCATTCAGAGAAGAAGAAGAAAATAGAAGAAACACTTGTAAGTACGAAGCTCTAGTAAGTTGAGTACTTGATAGGGTTTTGGGTGTCTAAGGTGTTGTTAGTAACGTTACACAAGGAGTCTAGATATCTAGGAGTAAACTAGGTTGAGATAAGGCTTGCTTGATTGTAAATCCAGGATTAATAACACAAGTAGACATTTGAAATCCTACTAGGGAAACCTAGAGGTAGAAGTTTTTCTCAGTTAATTAGTTGGTTGATTGAGTTTTCCTCTCTAAGGAACGTTGTTACTATTACTCTGTTTTCTGTCATTATATTGCGCTGCCCAAGGAACAACTCTACCGTTCCTTGTACTAACACACTCGATTCACAATTGGTATCATAACAGGTTTGTTCTAGATTGTGTGTTATTTTACAGATTTTCAGGTAATAATGTTGCTACTACTGTCAAAGTTGGATTGAACTCTTCAAGGCCTCCCTTGTTGCTCGCTGGTCAATACCAACACTAGAAGACTTTCTTCATCAAGTGGGACCAAAGTAATGACTTTCAATGCTGGTTGATCATCTCCCTTGGAGATCATGAGATCGTCGATCTTGAGAAAAGAAGATGAAGAAATGGGATCAAGAAGATCTTCAAATCATGGAGAAGAACTCCAAGGCGACTATGCTCATCAACAATGCTCTTAATCAACTGGATGTCCAAAAGCTTCAATCTTGTAAGACAGCCAATGCTAAGTGGCTTCCCCTGAAACAAATGTACATGTAAAGCAAGGATCTTCGTGAAATCGATCGTTTCACAGCAAAAAGGGACTTCTACAACTTCAAGATGGAAGACAATGAAGAAGTGAGTTCCTACCAAGTGAGATTTGAAAAGATCATTGCTAATCTGAATGCTCACTCAATCACCGACAAAGAGATCCTTCCTGATGAAAAGATTCTCATCATCATTGATGGTCTTCCTCATCGTCATAGGATGACCAAGCTATCTTAAAGGAGAATCCCAACACTGTCAAGTTGACATTCCATGAGGTCTTTATCAAGATTCAAAAATATGATAATGAAGAAAAGGCTGGGAGAATGACCAACAAAGGTAAAAGAATTGCCTTGATGGTTGAGAAGGCAGTGAACATGATTGAAAATGATCGAGACGATGATGAAGTCACCGATGATCCAGAGACTGCTTTACTTACTAGAGCTATGCGTTCCCTCTACATGAAAGGAAGAAACAGAAACGGAGGGAACAATGGTGAAAAGCGCGACATCAAAGACATCACATGTTATAACTGTAACGAAAAGGGTCACTATGCTAGCTCATGCTCTAAGGAAAAGAAACATGGAAACAATTATGGGAACAGTGACAAGAAGGCTTTCGTTGCTGTCTGGGGCGATGAGAATGACTCTGATGGTGAAGACCCTGAAGCTTGGGGTGGTGAGATGTGTGCCATGGCTCTTAGCGACTCAACCGTTCCTTTTGAGGAACATGAGGTAGATCTCGAAACCTTTTTGCATTCACTCGTGAATTATGATAATAAATCTTTGATTGCTCTCATCAAGGAAATGTATGCTGGAAATTTGAAAACACAAGAGGAACTAGCTAATTCAGAAGATGAATGTAGTAGTTTAAAAGAATACATATCTAAAACTGCTAATAGCTCAACTGTTCTTTGTTCTTCATGTGATGCTAATCGCGATGGACTTCAAAGGTTAAGAAATGAAAAGGTCTCTTTTTTTTTATAAAAATGAAAAGGTCTCTTTGTTAATGGATGAGGTCTCTAACAATACTGATGCAAGTGCTGTAGTTGGTCAAACTAAACTTGAAGTGCAGATGTCTGAAGTGAAAGCCAATGTTCACAAGATCCACTCCATAATGATGGAACAAAAAGCTAAAACAGAAGACATACAGTTTGTCAAGGCTAGATATGGAATTGGGTACACTGGATCTAAAGAAAAAGAAGATGATCCATCCATCCTTGAACTGCGTGAAGCCAGAGACAGGGAACTGCAGGATGCTAGGGAGAAAAATCACAACCTTGAGGAACGTGTGAAAGTCCTTGAGAGTGGGTTGAATGAGAACCAGACATGGTATACTGGACAACATGCTCACAAAATTTACCTCAAGCAGTCCCAAGGAAAGCAATCCAATGTTCCTTGCCCGGAGCGTGCCAAGCAACGCAAGAGTGTTGTGCCCAACATGAAGTATGTTCAAATGGAACAATTCAAGTTGTGTTGGTATTGTGGGGACAATAGACATTTACAGAGAGACTGTGAAAAGAAAAGAAAGTTCTCCGAAGAGCACATAAAGAGAAGGAACAATAGGAGTAACAATGTGAACTTGAATGACTTCTATGATGATTTCATATGTGCATAATCATAATCACGCTAAATCTAGGAAGAAAAATGTTGTCACTGATCATGCTATTCCTAGGGAACAATTGCACTATATCTCTCGACTAGGTAAAGCTAAGCTTACCTGGGTCGCCAAACCTTAACTTTTTATGTGTAGGTTGAAGTGAGGGGGAACGAGATGTGGTACATTGATAGTGTTTGTTCGTGCCACATGACCAGAAACGAAGATCAACTCACCTCACTTCACAAACACTTCAGAGAGAGCGTAGCCTTTGGAGACAAGAGATGCAGAGAAATCATAGGAACAAGCGATACCAAACTAAACTCAAGCATAACGGTAAGAGAGGTAAGTTTAGTTCATGAACTTGGCTTCAGTTTGTTGAGTGTTGTACAACTATGCGATCAAGGGAACAACAAGATTGTCTTTACTTCCCAAGACTGCTATGTCAAGGATCGTGAAACCAAGAACATCATTCTCAGAGGAGTCAGATTCAAGGATGTCTACATTTTTGACAAGGATTTCAAGCCAAAGGAAGTTCTATGCTTTGCGTCTATAGCTGATGAGACGGAAATGTGGCATAGAAGGCTTGGACATGCAAATCTTCGACTGATTCACAAACTTCATGCAAAGGAACTTGTTCGTGGACTCCCAAATGTTAGATCAGAGTTCCAAGGAGTATGTGATGCTTGTGTGAAAGGGAAACAAACTCGTTTCTCGTTCAAGTTAAAACCAGATGTTTCTACCTCTCATCCTCTAAAATTGACCCATATGGATCTCTGTGGTCTCATGAGGATAAGAAGTCATGCAGGGAACATTTATGTTTTCGTTATTATCGATGATTATTCTAGATTTACTTGGACAATTTTTCTTTCTTCAAAGGATGAAGTCTTCCTCGCATTCGAAACGTTCATCAAGAAGGTGATGAAAGCAATAAGGTCCGACCATGGAACGGAGTTTGAAAATTCTATGTTTCTCAATTTCTGTGAGGAACGTGGAATTTCACATGATTTCTCCGCGCCTAGGACACCACAGCAGAATGGAGTTGTGGAACGGAAGAGCCGAACTCTGGAAGACATGGCTAGAACTCTTCTCATTGCAAGCAATCTTCCATGGATTTTCTGGGCCGAAGCTATCAACAACACCGCATGCTATATCCTTAATCGTGCCATGTTGCGTTCTCTATTGAATAAAACTGCCTATGAACTAATAAGGGATCGCAAGCCCAATATTTCCCACTTGCGTGCTTCTGGATGCAGGTGTTACATTCACAATAACGGGAAGGATAGGTTGGGTAAGTTTGACCTACAAAGTGATGAAAGAATCTTTTTGGGGTATGCCAAAGCAAGCAAGGCTTACAGGGTTTACAACAAAAGCACCCGCAAAGTTGAGGAAAGCATACACGTTGTCTTTGATGAGAACTCCAAAGGTGCAAGTGGTGAGTTGGAGACAACGTTCCCTGTTGATAATTACCCAAGAATGCAAAGAGAAGACTCTGACGATGAAGGAGATGGCTCTCCGTCCCGAGCAAGGTTATCAAAATCGGGATTTTAGGATCGGGTCACAGGGGGCCCTCTAGATCAGATCGTAAAATCGGATCGTAAAATCGTAAGATTTTGTAAACAAATAAAAATTAATTTAATAATAAAATATGAACGTCATTTAACAAAAATACAAATAAATATTTAAAATTTTAAATATAAAACTTTAGAACATTGAAACAATGGACCATTGACTCACCAAAACTAAAGCCATATACACTACTTTGTTAAAACTAATTGGATTCAGGACATGCTTAAATGAGACATGAAGATTTTGAACAATCGTTATGAGTTGTTTTGGTTTTTTTATCACGCATAAGTGAAATTTTGGGATTTCGAGCGTGACTACATGGGAGAGACGTATATATGGAGAGCGTAAGTATGAGAGAGGTGGAAATTTGGACAAATTGGGCTGTCAAACAAGGTGTTAGCAGCTCGTAGAAGTTCAACGTTAGGATCTTACTCAGATCTTAGAATCGTAAGATCCTACTGATCGTGTGAGATCTTGTAAGATCCAGAGTTAGACTTTGACATGAATAGATTTTAGTAATAAATCTAGATCAGACACCCTATCTTGGATCGTAAAATCTTAGGATTTTAAGATCCGGATCTAGATTTTAATAACCATGGTCCCGAGGTAATCCAAGTGGTGGGAACGATGGTGCTAATGCCGGTAGTCACCATGCTACTCCTCAAGAGACTTCCAATCTAGATGACTCCCCCAACAACAATGAGGCTACTGATGATTCAACGACAGTTGAGGCTCTCAACAACATTGAAGTTGTTACCACTGTTCCTCTTGGAACTTCTGGTGGTGATATTGTTGATGAATCCCTTAGTAATGTTGAAGGAACTATCCATCCGTTGCTGTGTCAAAGAGTGTTCGAATTCAAAAGGCTCATCCCATTAACAACCTCATCACTCCCTTTGGTGAAAGAGGTTTGCGCTATAAACTTAATATGTTTTGTGTTTTCCATGCCTTTATCTCTCTTGTAGAACCCAAGACTATCAAGGAAGCATTGAAGGAACCTGACTGGTTCGTAGCTATGCAAGAAGAGTTACATCAGTTTGAAAGGAACAAAGTTTGGTGTCTCGTTCCTTTGCCCCGCAACAAGCATGTCATTGGCACTCGATGGGTATTTAGGAACAAGTTGGATGATTCAGGGGTGATCACAAGGAACAAGGCAAGGTTGGTTGCTCAAGGGTACAATCAACAAGATGGGATAAACTATGATGAGACTTATGCTCTAGTGGCTCGCATTGAAGATATTCGTCTTCTCATTGCCTATGTTGTACACAAAGGATTCACATTATACCAAATGGAAGTCAAGACCGCATTCTTGAACGAATATCTTCAAAAGGAAGTATATGTGAAGCAGCTCCTAGGTTTTGAAGATGCCAATTGTCCCTCTCATGTATATGCATTGGATAAGGCTCTGTATGGTCTTAAGCAAGCCCCCCACGCTTGGTATGATAGACTTGCACATTTCCTTCTCTCCAATGGATACAGGCGAGGAACAATTGACAAGACTCTATTCCTCTTGGAACAAAATGGTGAGATTCTAGTTGTTCAAGTTTATGTTGATGATATTATTTTTGGTTCCACTAAACCTGCTCTTGTAGAGAAGTTCAAAAATCTTATGAGTAGTGAGTTTGAGATGAGTATGATTGGGGAACTGTCCTTTTTCCTCGGATTACAAGTCTCACAAACAAAGAAAAGAACTAAGATCCATCAACAAAAGTACATCAAGGAGCTGTTGAAGAAATATGGTATGGATTCTTCAAAACCCATTGTGACTCATATTTCTCCTAACATTCGTTTAGATGCAGACTTGAATGGAACAACAGTTGACCCAACCATGTATAGAGGAATTATAGGTTCCCTCCTCTGTCTCACGGCAAGTAGGCCAGATATTCTTTTTAGTGTTTGTCTTTGTGCTAGATTCCAAGACAATCCTAAAGACTCTCACTTAAAGGAAGTAAAGCGAATCTTTCGATACCTCAAAGGAATGAATCATCTATGTCTATGGTATCCCAAGAATTGTGACTTTAACCTTGTTGGATTCACTGACGTTGACTTTGTTGGGCACGTAGTTGATCGCAAAAGCACCTCAGGAACGACACAGTTCCTTGGTCCCTGTCTTGTCTCATGGGGTTCCAAGAAGCAAAACTCGGTAGCCCTTTCCACTGCAGAAGCTAAGTATGTTGTCGCAACAAGTTGTTGTGCTCAGGTAATGTGGTTAAAGCAACAATTGGAGGACTTTGGTATGTCTCTTGGCATTGTTCCTATCATGTGTGATAATACTAGTTCTATTAACATTTCGAAAAATCCAGTTCATCATTCACGTACTAAGCACATCGACATTCGTCATCATTTTCTTCGAGATAATGTTGACATTGGTCTCATTAGAATGGAACATTGCAGGACTGAAAATCAAGTGGCTGATATTTTCACCAAAGCACTAGACAAAGGCCCATTCGAGCACCTTCGGCTGCTCATTGGCATGATCTCTCTCAATTGAGGAATTTTCTGTCCATTATTCCCTCAATGCTTGGATAAATTGATCACATGCTTCATTACTTAAGTGCTTTTCTTGATTTTGTCTTTTCATGATTTTTGCTTATGTTAGGATTACTTAGTCTTAGGGTCTTACAACTTTGTCTTTTGATTTGTGTTGAATTACTTGATGGCATTCTAACATCTTATTTGAGACCCAAAATGACCGATTTGATGAATTGATCCCTCATTACAAGCCCACATGATAATCAGTTGTAAATCTTACCTTAGCCTTGATTCAAGTAAACGTTCCCTATGATCCTTCTTTGTTAAACTTTTTACGGGGAATAATTATCTGAGTTGTATTTGTTCCTACCATATGTTTGGATATACTATATTTTGTGTGAACCCAATTTGAAATATCCAGACAAGCCTTGCTATACACTCATGGTCCTAAGGGGAACAAAGACTGCTGCTCAGATTAAGGGGGGACGTTGTGTATGGAACATTGATTTTGAATTAGCGTCTGGCATTTATGAAGTTGCAGATGAACGTTGAAGCGGCTAGTTTTGGGATTTGACTGCTATGTGTGCAGGAACAGCGATGCGGTAAACGAAGTAAAAAAAGTGAGAAGTGTCGTTGACAGAGGAGAGAGAAAAGATTATGTTGATGGCTTTTTGGTAAGTCGGTTATGATCTACTTGGAAAGATATTATTTGATGAAGATCTTTACCTTTCCTATAAATACTTACCCCATCCCACACAATCCCGCACCCCTACATTCTCTCTCTCTCTCTCTCTCTCTCTCTCTCTCTCTCTCTCTCTCTCTCTCTCTCTCTCTCTCTCTCTCTCTCTCTCTCTCTCTCTCTCTCTCTCTCTCTCTCTCTCTCTCTCTCTCTCTCTCTCTCTCTCTCTCTCTCTCTCTCTCACAAAGCTCTCGCTCTCTGTCGTTACCCTAATCTCTCACCTTCTCCTTCACCACAACTCAATGGCCTCTCCAAGCAAGATGCCCTCCACCGACAAGATGTCTGATGCTGAGATTGATGCCTTGATGCTCCCTCTTCAACAGATGAAGGAAGCCCGTGCCACCCCTGCTAAACCAGGCGTGCCTGCCTCTATTGTCGATATTGCTAAGGCTTCTGTAGATCAGGCCTCTGACCCCTCTGTGTCGACATCCACTCCAGCAGCAACTTTTCCATTGCCATTGAAATCTCAGAATCTCGACCCTGTTTTAGAGCTTGCTACTATGGAGGATCAGGCTCCAATTGACGCTGCACGTGAGGAAGAAGAAGTTTTCTCTCCCTCCAAAGACAAAATTGAGGAGGAGGAATGGTCAATAAAGTCAGTAGAGGAGTAGTTAGGGGTAAAGGCTGCACCTTTGGCGCCTCCTCAACCCTATAGCAGAAGAGGAAGAGGATGATGATGTTGAGTGTTTGGGAACTAGGCGAGCTCCTACTGAGCACTCGACTCCTTCAAAGTCGGGTGGTGATGAGAATGTTCCCAAGACTATCAAGACTCGACTTCGTTCCGCCTCCAAGGCAGAGAAGAAGAAAGCGAAACTGGAAATCTCGGCCTCCGAGACGATTCCCGACTTCTCTGAGGGTAAACGCATTCTTCCTCCTCTTCTCATTAGAGAAAGCTTCTTCTTTGAGCATAAGGTGGAAGAGATTTCGGATCTCCTCTGTTCTATGGGTGGGAACGAATATGTGCAAACTGAGCGACTGTGAACGAGGTTCAAGTGCGCGAGTTCTACCACTACTACCATCTGTCCAAGGCTAATGCAATGTCTGAATCCTCCAAGATTGATGGAGATGGCATCTCCTTCATGCCCAAGGTACTCTCCACTCTCCTATCAGTTCCTTTGGGTGGTTTCTATGAGGTTCCTTCCAGTGAGGTGAATGAGGAGAAGTTGGCATGTATGTAAAGGCTGTTTGGTTCAACTATTGGGGAATTACACACTGAAAGGTTGACACTTGCTCAGCGAATCGCGTTCCACATCATCTACAGGGCTATTGCACCTTGTCAGGAAAAACGCAACACTATCACGCTGTGTGATCTGTTCCTTCTTGATCGGTTTCTGAGAAAGGAGAAGATTGATCTACCTCGAGTGATTTTGTGTCACATGGATCGGTGCAAAGCCAAGTCTTATTCTTTGGCTTATCCTGGATTGGTGAAGGTGTTGTTGCTTCGTGATGAGATGTAATGCAAAGAGAATGAAGTGTCTCTGGGAAGTGAGTTGGATTCCTCCGTTGTGGAAAAGATGAAGTTCAAGGGAGATACGAAGGGAACGGGCACTGTTACTACAAAGAAAGTTATTGGCGAAGGAACGTCAAGGGGTAGCTCAGTGCATCATCATATCCTTGTTGAGCTCAAACAGTTGAACATCACGATGAAGCTTCTTTTGGATCATTTCTTGAGCAAGGATGAGGAAGTTGAAGAAGACCCTGAGCCTTGAGTGTTCCATGTTACTATCTAGCCCGTCTTTCCCTCTGTTCTTCGATTTTCTATGTTTTTATGTCTTTTCCATAGTTTTCCCTTATCTTTTGACTTTGCTTGTTTCGTTCCTTAGCTTTGTAATGCTTTCATGCTTAATGAATGAATTGTTTTATCATGATCTGTGAACTAGTTTATACTTTATGCTTGTACGTACTGTGATCTTTTGATGATGCCAAAAGGGGGAAGTGTGAAAAATGTGAGATGAACTCAATGAAGAGTTAATAACAGAAGCTAGTGCTAAGGAGAATTTTGACGCAACTTGAAGGTAAATCTTTCTATGTACTTTCTGAGGGGGAACTTTGTCAATACTTTGATCATTGAATATGCTTGACTATATGTGATTGACAACTTACTTGATTGTTTTGAACGTGCACAGTTTGAAGGAGTTTGTCATCACCAAAAAGGGGAAAATTGTTGGAATGATGATGTTCCCTCTGTTTTGATAATGATAAACTCAAATACACTTGATGGTTTTATTGTGACTATGAGTTTCAGGAATGAAGTGAAAGAAAAGGAACGATGAAAACCATGTGGTGAATCAAAACAGAAGTTGCAAGGAACAGAGAAGTCCACATTGGAACACCGTGCATGAGTCAACAGAAGAAATAAGACGCGCGTTGGTGATGAGAAGGAAAATGGAAGGGAACAATGCCAATGAACGATGTGACACACACGTTGTTAGCCTTGCCGATCTGCCAAATCTTCTCATTTTTGAAAGAGATATTTTGAAAACAACTTGGGCTGCAAGGAAAATTTTTGTTGAAGATTTAGTTGTTAGAAAAGATTATGATAAGATTGTTTAGGATTATTTAATTTGATTTCCTTAAGTAAGATTAGGGTAAATCAATAGGATATTTTGTAGACTATAAGTATGGGAAGAGACGACCATCACTTGATAGACGACCGCAACATTTCCAAGAGTTGGAGCATTCGGAGAAGAAGAAGAAGAAGAAAAGAAACACTTGCAAGTACGAAGCTCTGGTAAGTTGAGTACTTGATAGGGTTTTGGGTGTCTAAGGTATTGTTAGGAACGTTACACAAGGAGTCTAGATATATAGGAGTAAACTAGGTTGAGATAAGGTTTGCTTGATTGTAATTCCAGGATTAATAACACAAGTAGACATTTGAAATCCTACTAGGGAAACCTAGAGGTAGAGGTTTTTCTCAGTCAATTAGTTGGTTGATTGAGTTTTCCTCTCTAGGAATGTTGTTACTGTTACTCTATTTTCTGTCATTATATTTCGTTGCCCAAGGAATAACTCTACCGTTCCTTGTACTAACACACTCGATTCTACAACATGATATGACTCAAATTAATCTTCTTGTTGATATTTTGAAGAAGCTCTAATTTTCATAGTATATGTTTTACGATATTATGTTGCTGATTTGTAGAATCGAGTGTGTTAGTACAAGGAACGGTAGAACTGTTCCTTGGGCAGCATAATATCGTAACAGAAAATAGAGTAATAGACAAAGTTCCTTAGAGAGAAAAATTCAATCAACCAACTAGTTGACTGAGAAAAACCTCTACCTCTAGTTTCCCTAGTAGGATTTCAAAAGTCTACTTGTGTTATTAATTATGGAATTACAAATAAGCAAGTCGTATCTCAATCTAGTTTACTCCTTGATATCTAGACTTCTTATTGTAATGTTCCTAACAACACCTAAGACAATCAAAACCCTAACAAGTATTCAACTCACCAAAGTCTCGTCCTTGTAAGTTCTTCTTCTTCACCGAATGCTCAAAGCTATGTGGAAATGCCGTAATTTCTCGTTGAAATGAAGTAGACGACTTCCTTTCTTATAGTCTAGGAATTCTATCTAATTTACCCTAGTTTTACTTAAGGAAAATAAGATAAAATAATCCTATACAATCTTTTCTTATCTTTCCTAACAATAAGATCTTCAACAACTTTATCTCTTGCGGCCCAAGTTGTTTCTTCAAGATCTCTTTCCAAATATATGAGATTCGGCAATTGCAAGGGCGACAGTGCGCGCGTCTCTGCGTTCCTTGGCGTTGTTTCCTTTCCTTTCCTGTTCACAACCGTGTGTCTTCATTTCTCGTTTGTTCCATTGTTGACTTCTCTATTCCTTTCAATCTCTATTTTGATTCATCACATGGTTTTCAGCGTTCCTTTAATTCATATGACTCCTGAAACTCATAGTCACACTAAAAACCATCAAATGTCATTGAGTTTATCATCATCAAAACTACAGGGAACATCATTGTTCCAACAATTTCTCCTTTTTTGGTGATGACAAACTCCTTCAAAATGTGCATGTCCAAAACAGTCAAGTAAGAAGTCAATCACATGCAGTCAAACATATACAACGATCAAGATATTGACAAAGTTCCCCCTCAGAAAGTTCATAGAAATAATTACCTCCAAGTAGCGTCGTCATTCTCTTTAGCACTAGCTTCTGTTATCATCCCTTCATTGGGTTTCACATTTTCCATACTTCCCCCTTTTGGCATCATCAAAAGATCACAAAAATAACACAAAGTCTTGACTCACATGCAAATCATGATCAAAATATTTCATTCATTAAGTAGAAAGAAGTACAAAGCTAAGGAACCTAGACAACTATCATCAAAAGACAAGGAACAATCACACAAAATACATAAAAACATAAAAAGACAAGAACAGAGGGTCAGACGGGCTAGATAGTGACAGAGAACACTCAAGTCTTAGGCTCTTCAGCGACATCTTCATCTTTGCTCAGAAAGTTATCCAAGAGCAGGTTCATGGTGATGTTTAGCTATTTAAGCTCAGCCAGAATCTGATGCTGAATTGAGCCACCCTTAGATGTTCCTTTGCCAGCTGCTTTCTTTGCAGTCACAGTGCCCGTTCCCTTCGAGTCACCCTTAAACTTCATCTTCTCACAACAGCAGAATCCAATTCACTTCCCAGAGACACTTCATTTTCCTCGAGATAAGAATCTCGGAGCAACAACATCTTCACCAAACCTGGATAAGCCAAAGAGTGGGACTTTGCTTTGCAATGTTCCACGTGGCACAAAATCACTCGAGGGAGATCAATCTTCTCCCTTCTCAGGAAACGGTCAAGCAAAAACAAGTCACAGAGGGTGATGGTGTTGCGCTTCTCTTGGCGAGGTGCCACGGCCCTAGAGATGATGTGAAAAGCCACTCGTTGAGCCAACGTCAGCCTTTTAGTGTGCAACTCCCTAGTGGTTGAACCAAACAACCGTTCCATATACGCCAGCTTTTCGTCATTGACCTCACTCGCTGGAACCTCAAAGAAGCCACCCAAAGGAACAGAGAGGAGCGAGGAGATTACCTTGGGCGTGAAGGACAAGTCTTCACCACTGATTTTGGTAGAGCCACACATAGCATCAGCCTTGGAGAGATGGTAGTAGTGGTAGAACTCACGCATATGCACTTCATTCACATTGGCTCTATTGGAACAGAGTCGTTCACATCCTTGGAAACGTAGAAGATCCATAATCTCGCCCACGTTGTGTTCAACAAAGAAACTTTCTCGAATCAAAAGCAGTGGTAGAATCCTTTTACCTTCTGAAAAATCTAGAACAGTGGTAGTGGAGACGGAGAGCTCCAATTTTGCCTTGCCAACGGTCTTGGCCTTCTTCTTTTCAGTTTGCACAGCGGAACAGAGCCGTGCCTTTAGCGGTCTGAGAACAGTTTCATCACCACCAGACTTCGACGGCATCGATTGTGCCGTTGGAGCCATCCGATGCTCCAAGAACTCAACTTCCTCCTCTTCCTCCTTATCGTGAACGGTGACAGCGAGATCGGCAGGTTTTCGCTTGTGAGGTGGAGGCGGCGCCAAATGAGCAGTCTTTACGCCAAGTTCCTCCTCCAGAGACTTGAGGGACTGTTCCTCCTCCTCAATTCTGTCCTTTGAGGGGGAAGAGACCTCTTCTTCTTCGATGGGTTGAGGATTTGGTTGTTCCTCCATAGAGACCACCGCAAGCACATGATTGAGATCCTGGGCCTTTAATGGGGACGGAGCAGAGGGGGATGGAGTCGGTGTTGGTGTCGATGTAGAGGCGGAGGGATCGACGGCTTGTTGGACGGCATCCCTCCACCTTGTTGGACGGCATCCCTCCACCTTGTTGGACGGCAGCCTGTGCAACCTCCAAAACAGATGCCGACACGCCGGTGGTTGTCGGTGTAGCGCGGGCGGCCTTGGCCTATTGGAGTTGGAGGATGAAAGCGTCCATCTCGGCTTCAGACATCTTGTCGGTGGGGAACATCTTGCTTGGAGAATCCATGGAAGAGAGTAAGCTTGGAGAGATTGCACAAATTTTTAAGAGATTGGAGAGAGCAGAGAGCAAGAGAGAATAACGGTGAGGAGCTTGTGATGGAAAGGCAGGTATTTAGAGGAAAGATAAAATATTTTAGAAGATAAAATCTTTCCAAATAAAAGCTCAACCGATTTGCCAAAAATCCATCATGAGATCGTCTCTCTCTCCTCTGATAACGACCACTTTTCACTTCGTTTACCGCGTCACTGTTCCTGCCACAGAGTAGTCAAATCTCACAGAGAGCCGTTCCAACGTTCACCTGCACCCTAATCAATGCTAGCCACTGATTCAAATTACACGTTCCATTCACATATGGTCCCCCTTAATCTGAGCAACAATCGTCGTTCCCCCTGAGACCAGGAGTGTTTGCGAGGCTTGTCTGGATATTTCAAAGTTGGGTTCACACAAAATATAATATATCCAAACATATGGTAGGGAGAAATACAACTCAAATAATTATTCCCAGTAAAATGTTTATCAAAGAAGGATCATAGGGAACGTTTACCTGAATCAAGGCAATGGTAGGCTGTACAACCGATTATCATATGGACTTGTAATGAGGGTTCAATCATCAAATCGGTTGTTTTGGGTTTCAAATAAGATGTTAGTATGCAATCAAGTAATTCAACACAAATCAGAAGACAAAGAAGCTAGACCCTAAGACTAAGCAATTCAAGCATACAAAAAGCATGAAATAGCAAGTTCAAGAAAGACAATGTAAGCAAGATACTTCATGATATTTGTGAAACAAATTAGCCAAGCATTGAAGGAATAATGGGTGTGAGGGTCCTCAATTCAGAGAGATCATGCCAAGGAGCAACCGAAGATACTTGAATGGACCTTTGTCTAGTGCTTTGGTGAAGATGTCGGCTACTTGATTTTCAGTCCTGCAATGTTCCATTCTTATGAAGCCCATGTCAACATTATCACGTAGAAAATGATGACGAATGTCAATGTGCTTAGTACGTGAATGATGAATTGGATTTTTCAAAATGTTAATGGCACTAGTATTATCACACATAATAGGAACAGTGCCAAGAGACATACCAAAGTCTTCCAGTTGTTGTTTGAGCCACAATACCTGAGCACAACAACTTGTTGCGGCAACGTATTCGGCTTCTGCAGTGGAAAGGGCCACAAAGTTTTGCTTCTTGGAACCCCATGAGACAAGACAAGGACCAAGGAACTGTGTCATTCCAGAGGTGCTTTTGCGATCCACAACGTGCCCAACAAAGTCAACGTCAGTGAATCCAACAAGATTGAAATCACAGTTTTTGGGATACAATAGACAGAGATGGTCCATTCCTGTGAGGTATCGAAAGATTCGCTTAACTTCCTTCAAGTGTGAGTCCTTAGGATTGGCCTGAAATCTAGCACAGAGACACACACTAAACAAAATATCTGGCCGACTGGCCGTGAGATAGAGGAGAGAACCAATCATTCCTCTATACATGGTAGGATCAACAGCTGTTCCATTCAAATCTGCATCCAAGCGAGTGTTAGGAGAAATAGGGGTAACGATGGATTTTGCAGAATCCATACCATACTTCTTCAACAACTCTTTGATGTACTTTTGTTGATGTACTTTTGTTGATGGATCTTCGTTCCTTCCTTAGTTTGAGTTACTTGTAGTCCGAGGAAAAAGGACAGTTCCCCAATCATACTCATCTCAAACTCACTACTCATAGGATATTTGAACTTCTCTACAAGAGCAGGGTTAGTGGAACCAAAAATAATGTCATCAACATAAACTTGAATCACCAAAATTTCACCTTCTTGTTCCAGAAGGAACAGAGTTTTGTCAATCGTTCCTCGACGATAGACATTGGAGAGAAGGAACTGTGCGAGTCTATCATACCAAGCACGAGGTGCTTGCTTAAGACCATACAGTGCCTTATCCAAAGCATACACATGCGAGGAAAAATTGGCATCCTTAAAACCAGAGAGTTGCTTCACATACACCTCTTCTTGGAGATATCCATTCAAGAATGCAGTCTTTACATCCATTTGGTATAATGTGAATCCCTTGTGAGCGACATAGGCGATGAGAAGACGAATCGCTTCAATGCGAGTCACTGGAGCATAAGTCTCACCATAGTCAATCCCCTCTTGTTGATTGTAGCATTGAGCAACCAACCTTGCTTTGTTCCTTGTGACCACCCCTGAGTCATCGAGCTTATTTCTATACACCCAGCGAGTGCCAATAACATGCTTGTTGCGAGGTAAAGGAACGAGATGCCAGACTTTGGTCCTTTCAAATTGATGTAGTTCCTCTTGCATAGCTACGATCCAGTCAGGTTCCTTCATTTCTTCCTTGATAGTCTTAGGTTCTACAAGAGAGATAAAAGCATGGAAAGCACAAAATATATTCAACTTAGAACGCAAACCTCTTTCACCAAAAGGTGTGACTAGATTATGAGTGGGGTGAGCCTTTTGAATTCGAACACTCTTTGACACGAGTAGAGATGGATCGTCAGGTTGTGTCTCAGAATCGTTCGTCGAAGATGAAAGCAATGGGGCATCTTCAATTGGGTCCGTTCCTTTAGCAATCACTCTGAGAGTCATCAACAATATCATCACCAGAAGTTCCAGGTGGAACAGTGACAACAACTTCTGAGTTAGTTGGGGCCGCAACTATTATTGAATCAACAGTTGATGTGGAGGAACGTCTGCGTCTTGTGCAGAATCGGTTGTAGTATCATCTTTGTGTGAGTCATTAGGACTAGAAGATTCTGGAGAGGATGGGGAGACACTATCAGTATTAGGAGCACCGTTCCCACGACCTGGACTAGGTCGAGATGAAGAACCATTGTCATTATCATCAGAATCCTCTCGTTGCATTCTTGGGTAAGTTTCCTCAGGGAACGTTGTCTCTAACTCGCCACTTGCACCTTTGGAGTTCTCATCAAAGACAACGTGGATGCTTTCTTCGATTTTGCGTAACTCTTTGTTGTACACTCTGTAAGCCTTGCTTGCCTTTGCATATCCCAAGAAAATGCCTTCATCACTTTGTGGGTCAAACTTCCCTAAGTTATCATTCCCATTATTGTGAATGGAATTCCTGCATCCAAAAGCACGCAAGTGGGAAATATTGGGCTTGCGATCCCTTATTAGTTCATAAGTAGTTTTATTCAATAAGGGACGAAGCATGGCACGATTGAGGATATAACAGGCAGTGTTGATAGCTTCTGCCCAGAAAATTCTTGGAAGATTGCTTGCAATGAGGAGAGTTCTAGCCATGTCTTCTAGAGTCATATTCTTTCGTTCCACAACCCCATTCTGTTGTGGTGTCCTAGGCGCGGAGAAATCATGTGACACTCCATTTTCTTCACAGAAGTCGAAAAACATAGAGTTTTCAAACTCCGTTCCATGGTCGGACCTTATAGCTTTCAACTTCTTTCCCAAACTGGTTTCCATCTTCTTGATGAACGTCTCGAATGCAAAGAAGACTTCATCCTTTGAAGACAGAAAAATTGTCCAAGTGAATCTAGAATAATCATCGATAATTACGAAAACATACTTGTTTCCACCATGACTTCTTATCCTCATGGGACCACAGAGATCCATGTGAATCAGTTCCAGAGGCTGAGAAGTTGTTACATCAGGTTTTAACTTGAAGGAGGAACGAGTCTGTTTGCATTTCACACAAGCATCACATACTCCATGGAACTCAGATCGAACATTTGGGAGACCACGGACATGTTCCTTTGCATAAAGTTTGTGGATTAGTCGAAGATTTGCATGTCCAAGCCTTCTATGCCACAGTTCTATCTCATCAGCTATAGACACAAAGCATATAACTTTCTTTGGCTTGAAATTCTTGTCCATAATGTACACATCCTTGAATCCGACTCCTCTCAGAATGATATTCTTGGTTTCACGATCTTTGACATAACATTCTTGTGAAGTAAAGACTGTCTTGTTGTTCCCTTGGTCGCAAAGTTGTGCAACACTCAACAAACATGAACTAAACTTACCTCTCTTACCGTGATGCTGGAGTTTAGTTTTGTTTTGCCTGTTCCAATGATTTCTCTGCATCTCTTGTCTACAAGAGCAACACTCCCTCTTGAGTGTTTGTGAAGTGAGGTGAGTTGATATTCTTTTTCGGTCATGTGGCACGAACAAGCACTGCCAATGTACCACATCTCGTTCCCCCTCACTTCAACCTGCACAGAAAAAGTTAAGGTTTGGCGACCCAGGCAAGCTTAGCCTTACTTGGTCAATACACATAATGCAATTGTTCCTTAGGAATAGTACAATCAATGATAATAGTTTTCTTCCTAGATCTAGCATGATTGTGATAATGCATAAGCGAATCATCATAGAAGTCATTCAAGTTCACATTATTGCTCCTACTGTTCCTTCTCTTTGTGTGCTCTTCGGATAACTTCTTTTTTCTTTTCACAGTCTCTCTGCAAATGTCTGTTGTTCCCACAATACCAACACAACTTGAATTGATCCATTTGAACATATTTTCTGTTGGGAACAACACTCTTGCGTTGCTTAGCACGTTTTGGACAAGAAACGTTGGATTGCTTTCCTTGAGACTGCTTGAGGAAGATCTTGTGGGTGGGTTGTCCAGTGTACCATGACTGGTTCTCATCCAGTCCACTCTCAAGAACCTTGACACGTTCCTCAAGATTACGATTCTTTTCTCTAGCATCTTGTAGTTCCCTATCTCTTGCTTCACGAAGTTCCAGAATGGATGGATCATCTTTCTTCTACTTAGAACCTGTGTAACCAATACCATACCTTGCTTCGACAAACTGAATGTTGTCAGTTTCAGCTTTTTGTTCCACTAGCATGGAGTGAATTTTGTGAACATAGGCTTTCATCTCTGACATCTGTTCCTCAAGCTTAGTTGATCCAACTACACCACTTGCATCAGTATTGTTAGAGACTTCATTCATAAGCAAAGAGACCTTTTCGTTTCTTAACCTCTAAAGTTCCTCACGATTAGCATCACATAAAGAACAAGGAACAGTTGAGCTACTAGTAGTGTTAGATAAGTTTTCTTTTAAATTACTACACTCATCTTCAGAATTAGCAAGTTCCTCTTGTGTTTTCAGATTTTCAGAATACATTTCCCTTATGAGAGCAATCAGTGATTTCTTATCATAGTTCACAAGAGATTTCAAAAAAAAAATTCAGGATTTACCTCGAGATCCTCAGGCGATGTAGTAGAGTCATTGAGAGCCATAGCACACATCTTACCACCCTAGGCTTCAGGGTCTTCACCATCTGAGTCATCCTCATTGCCCCATACAACAACAAAAGCTTTCTTTTCATCGTTCCCAGAAGGTTTGCTTGGTTTCTTGGGCTTTGGGCATGAGCTAGAATAGTGACCTTTCTCATTACAGTTGTAGCAGGTGATGTCTTTGATGTCACGAGCTTCTCCATGGTTCTCACCTTTGTTGTAAAGGGAACGCATCACTTTAGTTAGTAACACAACCTCAGGATCATCGGATCCATCATTATCGTCAAGATCATTTTCAATCATGTCAACAACCTTTCCAACCATCAAGGCAATTCCTTTGTTCTTGGAATCTTTGTTTCTTCCAGCCTTTTCTTCATTGTCATACTTTTGAATCTTGCTAAAGACTTCATGGAACGTCAGTTTGACAGTGTTGGGATTCTCTTTCAGTATGGCCTTGGTCATTGCATGACGATGAGGAAGACCATCAATGATGATAAGGATCTTCTCATCAAGAAGGATTTCTTCATCCTTAATAGAGTGAACAGTCAAGTTTGCAGTGATTTTCTCAAACCTGACCTGGTAAGAACTCACATCTTCATTTTCTTCCATCTTGAAGTTGTAAAAGTCCTTCTTGGTAGTGAAACGATCGATTTCACGAAGGTCCTTGCTTCCCATGTACATCTGTTCCAGGACAAGCCACTTAGCATTGGCAGATTCACAAGATTGAAGTTTTTGCACATCTTGCTAATTAAGAGCATTGTTGATGAACATGGCAGCCCTGCAGTTCTTCTCCATGATTTGGAGATCCTCTTGATCCCATTTCTTTAGCCTTTTCTTTTTCTCAAGATCAGCAATCTCAAGATCTCAAATGGAGATGACCAACCAACATTGATAATCATTACTTTGGACCCACTTGACGAAGAGAGCCTTCCAATGTTGGTATTGTCCAACGAGCAACAAGGGAGGCCTTGAAGAGTTCAAACCAACTTCAACATTGGTAGCAGTCATTGTTACCTGAAAATCTGTAAGTAACACACAATCTAGAACAAACCTGCTCTGATACCAATTGTAGAATCGAGTGTGTTAGTATAAGGAACGGTAGAACTGTTCCTTGGGCAGCGGAATATCGTAACAGAAAATAGAATAACAGACAAAGTTCCTTAGAGAGGAAAACTCAATCAACCAACTAGTTGACTGAGAAAAACCTCTACCTCTAGGTTTCCCTAGTAGGATTTCAAAAGTCTAGTTGTGTTATAAATTCTGAAATTATAAACAAGCAAGTCGTATCTCAATCTAGTTTACTCCTAGATATCTAGACTTCTTATTGTAACGTTCCTAACAACACCTAAGACAATCAAAACCCTAACAAGTACTCAACTCACCAAAGTCTCGTCCTTGTAAGTTCTTCTTCTTCACTGAATGCTCAAAGCTCCGTGGAAATGCCGTAATTTCTCGTTGAAATGAAGTAGACGGCTTCCTTTCTTATAGTCTAGAAGTTCTATCTAATTTACCCTAGTTTTACTTAAGGAAAATAAGATAAAATAATCCTATACAATCTTTTCTTATCTTTCCTAACAATAAGATCTTCAACAACTTCATCTCTTGCAGCCCAAGTTGTTTCTTCAAGATCTCTTTCCATAAATATGAGATTCGACAATTGCAAGGGCGACAGCGCGCGCGTCTCTGCGTTCCTTGGCGATGTTCCCTTCCTTTCCTGTTCACAACTGCGTGTCTTCATTTCTCGTTTGTTCCATTGTTGACTTCTCTGTTTCTTTCAATCTATGTTTTGATTCATCACATGGTTTTCATCGTTCATTTAATTCATCTGATTCCTAAAACTCATAGTCATACTAAAAACCATCAAATGCCATTGAATTTATCATCATCAAAACTAGAGGGAACATCATCGTTCCAACATAATTGTTTTCGGTTATTTTTAACCAAGTTAAATGAATTTCATTTGTATTTTATGTTGTTTCATTAAGTCATTTCATACTCCGTATTTGTAGGTAAAATATCTTGAAAAATAATAAGTTTTTTCTCAAGTCAAAAAATTCTAATTTTTTTAAAATTAATATGAGATGATAATTGTATATAAATATAAAATTTATTTAAATATATAATTAAACTTTTTTAAAGTATCAAGATATTTTAAAGCTATGTTTGATATTTATTTATTATATAGAAAATTAATATAAAGCTATGTCCGAATTGGGGAGTGATAGTGTGTCTGCTATTTCTAAAAAATAGAAAAATGCTATTTATTCCTAGTCTATAACCTACACAAAGTTGAAGAGGTAGATTATCTGAATAGATAGATTCTTATGGGCTCATCTCAATTCTCCCAAAGATGCTGCTTAATTTATACTGTATTTCACTATTTCATTGTCTTATTTATGTGTAAATTAGCTAGAAATTCGGTATTTTTTTTGGCTTTAGTATAATTTGACATAGAATAACTTACTTTCATCCATTAGACTCAAAAAGTAAAATAAATATTTCATCATAATTATAAGATAAAGCTATTATATTTTTTAAAGGAATTAATTATACAAGTTATATATGAATCATTAATCATATTTTCTAAGTGCTTATAAAATTAAATTAACATCTTTCTATATATAATAAAACATTAACTATTAAAAGGATATTCATATTATGTTTGGTACGTGTACCCATTTTACATATAATATACATGTCTTTTAGAACATTAATATTATAACTTCAATTTTGTTGTGTTTATATCAAAGAAATTATTCAAGTTAATAGAAAGACTACACAATCAATCTAATTAAAAAATATTATTTTGTAAATCCGGTGATCCCTATTACCTTTCATTAATTATAGTTTCTAATGCTTTATTTAATAGATCAAGCAAGCATACAATATACTTAGAGGTGTCAAACGGGTCGGGTTCGAGTTTAACCGTACCAGGTCGGGTCATTTACGGGTTTGGTCAATTGCGGGTCAAAATTGTGGGTCGATTGCGGGTCGGGTCGTTGCGGGTCAGGTACGGGTTCGGGTCGACCCATCGGGTTGAGAGCGCATTGTCAAAATTTTATAAAATGAATATTTAAACTAATATTTTAATTAAAACAAAAAATTGTTATTATATAATATTTAAGATATAAAATATAAACACATTTGTATTGACCCAACTCAGAAATTTTCAGGTCGAACGGGTCGGATCACTTTTGACACAATATTTTTCGAGTCGGGTCTCAACCCAAAAAACGCAAGTCGGGTCGGGTTTGCGGGTTGGGTCAAATTTTGACAGCTTTAAATAAACTAGGTTGATATAATCTTACAAACTGATTTTGAGGATTCGTCAACGATGATGTTCTGAAATCTCAATCTTGATAACTTTAATATGATTTTTTTTTCATTTTACAAGATGTAAGTCATTGCAGATATTAACAAATTTGATATATGTTTTTTCTTGGACATAATAATCAGTACTCCGTATGTCACGGTATGTGGGTAAAGTGTATTTTAAGTGGTTTATAAAATCTTACTTAAGATATAAGTTGTGTAGTACCATATTACTATATACATCTTATTTAATTCTAAAAATGGAAATTATAATCTACCAATACATCACTAAGTATGATATAAGATATACAAGTTATTGTAGTATTATATTTATCCTACATTAATAGTTGCATAAATTAACTTATATTGATGTCTGAAACACTATTTAAGTTGTTGTTTTAAACTGTATATTAGTTACATATCTTATATTAATCTTTATCTATATATTATACTAAAACCCTAATTATTTCTCCTATATGTCAGCCCGTGAGCTATGCCTTGTAGGCAAATCTCCATGTACAATTACAATTTTATCCTTCCCTAATTTTTATATTTCATATTCTAACTTACCTTAATTATACATATACAATTATCTCAATGATTATTTATATCTTTTTACCTTATTAGTTTCTTCTTATTTGTAAATAAATTATTCATAATATATTTTTACCTTATTAGTTATATTACTTCTTATAGTTTTAAATTTTTAATACATAAATTTATATAATTGGTAACATACAATTGAACATAATTGGTAATATATGATTCATGATGCAAAAGTGAAAATATATATTAAAAATATATGATATAATTTAACGATTATTTCCCTTTTAGTTAATTATACATTATTAAAATTTTCACTAATCAAATCTAAACTTATATGTTTTTTTATCTAGTTATTTTTATGAAATTCCTAATGAATACTTTCAATGCTAATCATTCGAAAACATTATTACCTTACGTGTCAAAAGATTAAGCTTATGATTTACTAGATTAATTTTCATAAATATCTAATAATATTTCAATTGTGAATTTTGTTAACCAAACTCGTGCAGGGCACTAGGACATATTCTACTCTTATATAAAGATCTAACTTATATTTAAAGCTAAACAAGTTAACTTATGTTGTTCTTCAGACATTCACTAAGATGTGTTTTTGTTATTTCAAACATTACGTGGTTTGCATAAATTCATACATATATATCTTATCTTACATTTTTTTTTTAAAATATAACTTATTACACATCATTATTCATAAAAAAAAATAGTGCACTATTTGATCAGAACTTAGTAATTAGAATTATGGATTATATAAATTGTTTATTACCAAACTTAGTAAATTAAAAATATATCTACACATATAACTTATATGAGTATTTGGTGAATCAAAGTCATATGATTATTTTGACTCTAATTTTATAACACCAATTTACATAATTGCAATATTTATTTTAATTAGAATGATAAGTCTTTAAAGGTACGATAAATCAAAATAATAAGGCAGTTTCTATATACACTACATAAATCATCTTTTCGCACTACATTTTTCTACGCCCAAATCTTACATACACCAAATACCAGCGCAACAAATAAAATATAGACGTTAGAAGTAGTTTTATACGTGATATTTTGTATTTTCTTCTACGCCAGTATTTGGCGTACGCCAAATCACCGAGAATAAAGAATTTGAACCAAATCCAACAGTTAGAAGTAGTTGTTGCAAAAGTTGATCTTCTGCGCCAGGGTTTCAAGACCAATTGTTAGAGGTGTCAAACGGGTCGGGTTCAGTTTAAGCATATCGGGTCGGATTATTTACGAGTTAGGTCGATTGCGAGTTAAAATTTGCGGGTTAGGTACGGGTTCGGGTCGACCTAACGGGTCGAGAGCGCCATGTCAAAATTTTATAAAATGGATATTAAAATAATATTTTAATTAAAACAAAAATAATAAATCAAATTTTTTTATTATCTAATATTCTAATAATAAAATATACTATAATATTTAATATATAAAATATAAACACATTTGTAACGACCCAACGGGTCAATGACCCAACTCATAAATTTTCGGGTCGAACGAGTCGGGTCAATTTTGACCCAATACTTTTTGGGTCGGGTCTCAACCCAAAAAGTGTGGGTCGGGTTTGCGGGTTGGGTCAAATTTCGACAGTTTTTTTCCAACGGCTACTTTTTGGGTCGAGTTGCTTTATTAGTTTCTTCTTATTTGTAAATAAAATTATTTATAATAAACTTTTACCTTATTAGTTACATTACTTCTTATAGTTTTAATACTTAAATTTACATAATTGGCAACATACAATTAAACATAATTGGTAATACATGATTCATGATGCAATAGTGCCATAATGGTAATATACATAAAAATATTTAAATATTTATGTAATATAATTTAATCATTTTCCCTTTTAATTAATTATACATATTAACATTCCCCTTACTTAAATCTAAGCTTATATATTTTCTTATCTAGTTATTCCTATGAAATTCCTAATTTATTTTCGTTTTTATATACAAATCCTAATTTATTTAAATAATTATGTGATATAATTGTATTATTCATATAATAAATTAACATGTTTATTCAAGTGAATGCGTTTTTTTTAATATCCAACAAATTTTTAAAAAATAATAAATTAACATGTTTATTCAGGTTTAGTGGTGTTCATGAAGATGGCGTATCATGGTTTGGAATTAAATTAGAACCAATATGTATTTTCACAATGCTATACATGGATATCATGGTTTGCCCGTTTTTGAGTGTATTTACTACGAATGTGTTAATTTTATTATTGATTGAGTCCCAACGTTTTCTTTCATAAATTTTCTTCATGTTATTGTATAAATTTTTATAGAAATGACGTGATAAATTTTACTATGTGGGATCGGTATGCTGACCAATTTGCCCTTTACGTCAAAAGTATTGTAGAAGACTCGATTATTGTCATAATTCAATTTGTCAAGATCAAAACCTTTCAAAGTATAAGTACACCTTTTCCATTTTGTTCATTATCTCTTTTATTAATTTTAGTTCTTTATATTAGCTTAATTAGTGTTATATGTATTTATTCAGATCAATACAAGTTGGACAATGTATCTCGTGGTGGAACTTAGAGCTTAGATCGTTATTAATGATCCTTTAATTCCAAATTTTATTGATTCTAAGAAGAGGTTAATATTATGTTTATTATTTTTTTATGATTATTTCTACAGTCCTCACAACTCCGGTGTTCATGCTGGTACGTACAAAATTACTTCAATTCCAAGTGGACCTTCATATTCTTTATCTGATCAATTCTTACATATCATATTGTTTAAGCCGATTGATGAAATTCTAGATATCAACACGATAATTTTATTATTTTATTATATTTTAATATTGGTAGTTATAATATTTAATGTTAAAATCTGATTATTTCCCCCACCAAATGTTATCTTATCTTGCAGCCATGTCAATCCATCACTATTGCAGTTATCTCGTCGGCCACAACCTGGTTGCGCTGTATTAAGAATAAAAAGTTATTAGAACATAAACTACAAACAAAATTTCCATAAACAGAAGAAAACTACATACCACAACAGCGGAAGCCATGGGAGGTTGAGTGATAGGGTCCGTTGGACGTGGTTCTTGTCTAGGGAACCAGAATCCAGATAAGGATGAGACATCCACTAGTACAAAAATACCTTGGGATAGCGGTTTTTTTATGAAGCGGATAGCGTTAATCCAAGTGCTATCTAAGCACGTGTGTTAATAGTTATTAATAGCGCTATTAGTTAAGCGCTATAAAAAAAAGCACGCATAGCACTTTTTTTTAAAAAAAACCGCTATAATTTTGCTTTTTTATATAAAAAAAAACTGAAACACGCATAGCGGTCTTTTGTAAAAAACCGCTATAATATATGTTCCAAATTTAAAAAAAATAAAAATTATAGCGGTCTTTTGTAAAAAACCGCTATAATTTATCATATATTATAGCGGTTTTTTACAAAAAACCGCTATAATATATGTTCCAATTTTTTTTAAAAAAAGCCCAGCAAATGCAATTGCAGCTAACCTAGTAAGACAAATCTAGAAAATAGCTGTTATCTAAAATTCAAAAAAGAGAAGTGTACAACATGATACACCAAAACTTCTTACACTCAAGCAATTAAAAGTATTCTCACCACTATATTTTGGTGGATAAGCTCTGCAAGAATTCAATAATGCACCATAACGACACCACAATTTCATACAGGAATGCAAGCTTGATGCTCAGTCTACAAATAAAGTGGCAATGGAATTTCATGAAAACAACATTGAAATGAAAATTAACAGAACGAGAAGAAAAGTGCATTCAAATATAGTAGTTCGATATGATGAGCATATAGTTACCAAAACACACCGTCACCTCCTCCACAAAGACCTTCGCTTGTAATCCATCTTGGAAACCCACAACTCCAAGGGCAGCCATTTACAGTTTTCCCCTTGTGAGTTGAGACCAATTTACTCAAAAATCCATTCCCTACTATAAAACTACATACATAGCCACGTAACTGACATACCTTAACGTGACACCCAACATTACACTAAACTTGAGTTGCCACCAGAGGGCGTCCGCGACCCATGGTAAACCCTTTTGTTCCGTCAGGCATGCGAGGGCCAGGAGGCGGCTTTGCAGCTTCTATGTGTGCAGAAGTAATGCTTCCATGACCTAAATATGTACAAAGGAAACAAGAGAATGAAATTAAAATTATGCTTTGGTGTTAACACGATACTCAAAAGTATATTCGTCTACATACCTATCCCGCCGTTACCCTGGTGTTTCTGTCCCTTTGATCTACGGTTTTGACCTCTCTTTCCATCTTTTTCTTCTTCCCCATCCTGAAAGTGCAAAGAGAATTTTGTTGAGTCATTGCAATGATAAAGTCAAAGAGCACAAGCAGAGCAATTGCGATGCATACTTGAACTTGTTGTGTGTCATCATGGCTTTCACTTGTCTTGTGATTATCCTCATTAGCTATAGGAGCTGGCCTGGTATGGCTAACCTTGTCAGCATCAGATCCCTTCCATGCTTTTCGTCCCAAACCATATGCCTGCAGCAAAGAAAAGACGTTATTCAGTGTTACAGAGGAGGAAGAATGCGATGCAATGCAATACCATACCATTCGCTTCTGAAGAAGTTGAACATGCAAGCCATTCCTCCACTTTTCATCATTTAAAGTGACAGCCTGCCATATTTTATTGTAGAGGAGATAGAACTTTATTATTTATCAAAGCTTAGTATCAATAATATGCATAACTATAACATAAAATACATATCTACTGACCGCTTTCTCTACTGCCTCCACTGTCTCATATTCCACAAGGACGTGAAGCTGAATTGGATAAATGGTTGGTTTCATTATTTTCATGCTTTGAACAAACTAGCTAGTTTCTATCAGAAAGAAGAATGCCAGTGCCAATGCAAACACAATGGAGAACTCAAAAGCCTACACCATAGCTACTAAAATTTTACTAAGAAAACCTGAGATGTACATGTTAGCTTTTATATCAACAAGAAGGATCACGAGATGTACATGGTAATCAAACACTTACGCTACAAACCCAGTAAGACAGACAACAAGAAGTCCAGTGGAATATGTGCTACGCATCTATAATATTAATATAATCTAGTATGAGTCAAACTCACAATAGCAAGTACAAGGTGTAACAAACATATCTCAGTTGTTATAATGCATACTATACAACTGTCAATATTCAAAATCAAACATGCTAAATTATAAATTCCAATGATAAATAGTGTTGTATCCCGGATACAACAATAGCTCAATCCTCCATAACAATGGAAGAAAGGATAGAAATGAAAGAGATGAGGGAAGAAGATAAAGAAGAAAAGGATAGAGCTCCTTATAAGCCTCTGCAATGGCCTAACAACCTCACCCACACTTAATCACTAATTACAGAAAATGGCCCAAGTTTACAAACATGCCAGTAAATTTTTTTAACAAGTTAGAGCTGAATCATACAAGTGATCAGAGTAACAACTTGTATTAAGTGACAAGTAACAGGGAACATAATCTAGTAGTAGAAATCATATGTCAAGCATTCCTTAATCCCTTGAAGAGAGTAACCTATATATATGTCTACTATTATGAATATCATAGTATTTTTGCTTGAAAACATTCAGCTTCAATTTCACATTTGGATAACCACACAAACCACAATCACATTGGAAGAGATAAAAACCTATGAAGAATTGCCTACATTTAAACACATGAAAAAATATGAAAATCCATCAAATTATGACATCCAACAGTTCGAATCAATGCGCTATTGATTCTTACTGAACAAAAAGGACCACATTGGCTAATGACTCTTAATGAACAAAAGCAGTAAAGCACCACATTTCCTTTCAATGATATTGATCAAGGAAACAATGCTGGAAAACATTCAGTAAAGCACCACATTTGCTAAGGACTCTTAATCATGCAATTCTGCAGTCAAGTAAGCGTGTAAAAAGTTGTACATATGTCGATAACGAAAATAATCTGTTGTTCTTGACATCAATGTTAAATAGAGCCATAGCACCAACTTCTTGAGCTAATGCATTCCTTTCATAAACAGATGACTTCAGGAACTGCACCAATGCTTCAACAAACCCCTGTGCACCCATATATATTCAAATTACCACTCACCCATTAAATCAATCTCAAAATCTCCAAAACATAAAATTCTCACCAAAGAGATCATAAATACAAGTTAAAATTTCTTTCAACAGCATCGGATATTTCAAAATTGAAAAAGCTAGAAATTATATATACTTTCAATGCAGTGCATTCAAATTTCTTTCAATAGATACTTTAAAATTTTAAACTGAAAGAAGTTCAAAAAACTTTGAAAGACTTGTAAATATTTGAGCTTACAAAAAATCAGAAAAAGCGTGTAGATTGAAACTGGTCGAGATCACATCTAAGAACAACTTCAAATTAAATGTAAAAACAGTGAGCAACAACAACAACATAAGAACAACTTCAAATGCAAAAGAGTGAGCAACAACAACAGCAGAATTGGAAGAAACAATCAATATAATCAACAACAGCAGAACAACAGAATCTGCAGAAGTGTCTAGCCAGATCTGAATTGAGAAATGTAAGTTCAGATTAGTATTTGATACTAAAATTAGGGCTTGCTTATGCTCCTGGGAAGGAGATAGACGCAACAACAAATATCAAGGTTTGGTGTAGCAATAGCACAACCACGAGCAAGGTTTGGTTTAGCAATTGTAACAACGAAAACTAATTGAGTTTAATTCAGCAAGAAAACGCACCGGCGAGAGAAGCCACCGAGAGAAGGCAACGAAAGAAGCTTCTGCGAAGACGATACTGAGATGAGCCGCCGAGATGAGCTTCTGGAAGCTTGGGCGCAAGAGGAAACAACCGGCGACAGAGAAAAAGAGAGGCTACGTGGCGCGAGAGGAAACTGCCGGCGACAGAGAAAAAGAGGGGCTACGGGGCGAGAGGCAAACCACGGGAGAGAGGAATCTAAAGGATCGTCATCTTCGCAGATGTGGTAAGGCAAAAATTAGGGCGCGAGAGATGAAACAGGGTAGCGGGAAGAGGCAAGGTAAAAAAATTTGCCCCAAAATTTTTACTGGTAAATTTATTATAGCGCTTTTTGTTTAAAAACGCTAAGAAAATGTTTTAACATTTTTAAAATAAAAAAATTGAAATTTATTATAGCGTTTTTTGGTAAAAAAACACTAAGAGTGTTTCAAAAGTCTTAGCGCTTTTTACAAAAAAGCGCTAAGAGAATATTTTACATTTTTTTTAAAAAAAACTGAAATATATTATAGCGCTTTTTTTTATAAAAAGCGCTAAGAGTGTTTCAGAACTCTTAGCGCTTTTTTGTAAAAAGCGCTATAAAATTGAAAACTTTAAGCGTTTTTGTACGTCTTAGCGGTTTTTTAAAAAAACCGCTAAGCGTTTTTGTTTCTTATTGCGCTTTTTTATAGCGCCCTAATTTTAGTGATATCTAAGTTAAATTCTGTACTAGTGATCCGGTTAATAAATCGAGGTATGCATCGTCACAATCCTACGCAAATTAACGTGGATCCAATTAGATCATTCAACTCGATTAGCGGCCTCGGGTCTGCATCCCACAAACAGTGCTACATGGTTGTTAGGGCCAGCTCGTCGCCGTCCATGGATGTGTCGCTGTTGTAGTTCTGGTCCGACATGTCGGTGTCGTCACTCGTCTTGCCGTCCTGAACCGCCTCTAGTCGCGGAAGCAAATCCACCGCACTAGGAGAGTCGCGACAGGAAGGTCATGTGACCCTCCGCATGTCCAGCTGATATGACCCTTTGTAGGACTGTCTAACAAAGTACATCAAATCTTGTACCCTCTTTTTTTTAAATTATGGAGAAAAAAACATATTTTTATCAATTAGTGTACATTTGTTTAATTAAATTAGTTTGTATTCGTTGGTATATTTGAAAATTTCATACAATCATTTTGTAACCCTAAGCCCCCTAAATAATTTTTCTATTTAATTTTGCATCTCTCTATATATCTCCCTCTCCCTAAACCCTGGTTTAACGCCCTCGAGCCCAATTCCCGTGACCCTGACCCCCGACATTCTTCTCCACCACAATCAGAGTCGCCGCCCGTCGCTGCAAGAGCGCCACCACCACCACAAGCCGCCGCAGCTCCCCTTGGACCGCCGCTGCCGTCCACCAAAGCGCCACCGCATCAAAATCGTCGGAATCCATTGAAATTGGGTGGATTAGAAGGAGGAGAGATGGATTAAAGGAGACTAGGGTGAATTAGGGAGAAAGATAATGAATTTTAGGGAGAAATCGGAAATCGCCGCGCCACTCTCGTACGCTAGAAAAGGAAGAAGAAGAGGTCGTACGTCAGAATCCGGCATAGCTAAAAAAAAAAAGAGTTACGCAAGATTCTGGTGTACACCAGAATCTTGTGTAGCTCAATATATACATTTTTTTCTAAAATTTATACATGTATTTTTCTTATTTGCCTTTTACGCCGGTATTTGGCGTACGCCAATATCTTGTGCAACGTTTTGTAGTGCAAAAAGATGCAAAATGTAGTGTATATAGTCGTCGCGAATAATAATGAATCTTTAACTTGTAACCAAAATCGAAATTATTTCTTAATGTACTTTTTTTAAAATATAACATATGATGATATTGATCTTTTTAGACATAAGATTAAAGTTCACACATCACTAATAAAAGAAACATATTCATAATATACATGTACAAGTAAAAAAAACATCTTACATATTGATTTACAAGTTAAAATGAAATAAAAATGAAATAAAGTTTATTAAAGACCCTTAAAATAACACCTCTTTTAGCACATAAAAAAATAAATTTGTGTCTCATATTCATTTCCAAAAACTTCCTTCTCACTTATCTCTTCGTAGTTCCCCAATCTCCGACGTCTCTTCTATACTCCATTAAACATAAACTCAAATTTATTTTACTCGTAATTTCCCCTCGCAAAAAAGCACTAGATATTTATTACTATAGCAATTGTAATTATTACTCTATCTCGTCAATGTAAATAAAATTAATACTAATAATCATATGTCATATATCATCATGTGTGCACAAATAAATATATTAGACAAATAATTAATGAAGGTAGTCTACCCAAGGGCAGGAGAAACATTTTCCGTCCGAATTAGTCGATTAATTATTGTAAGGAAACACCCAAAATGAGTAAACTTATGTTGCTTTACTGTTGTTAGTTCTCGAATGCTGTCCTACTTGTTGATGGATGATCAGTGCTATTTTGTAGCACATTTCTAGGGATTATTATCAGGTTTGAGGCGTCATTTAGTGAGATTTTATGCACAATTGGAGATTATGGAGTTGGAGCAGAGAAGTGTGGTTTTGGTGGTCTGGAGGAGCTTATTGGAGACATCCAGAAAAAGGAGAATTGACCACCTGAGGAGACAAGCAAGATCCATGAAGAAACCACGTGAGAAGGCGGTGAAGTGAAGAAACCGCGACCAAGCCGCGGGGAGCAGAAGGCCGCGGCAAGATTTCCGAAGGAGATGGGCGATAGCGAAGAGGCCGCGACTGCGGCCCGAAGGCCGCGCCCGCGGCCGAATTATCGGAAATTAATTATGCACTTCGAGAGCAAACCGCGACCGCGACCATCAGCGGGAGTCAGCCCGACTCGCTCAGAACTTCTGTTTTCTTTTTCTGTTTTTCCTTTTTCGTTGTTTTATTTAATTCAGAATATTAGTATTTTTCCTTTTTAGGGATGAGGTTTGTGATCTTGGGCTTTAGGTTAACTTATTTAACCTAACTCTCACAGCCTCCATTCGGGATCGAAGATGAACCCCGGATTATCGTATGTTCAGTATTCAGAGTTTTTCCCTTTCAACAATTATGTCTTTCAGTACTATGAGTAGCTAAGCACCCATTGCTTAGCCCGGCATGTGAAGCTTTTTCTATGGTTTGATTGCGAGGTTAATTCTCTATTTCCTATTTCCTTTGGGTTTATATCTTTCTTCTTGCACTTATTCATATGGATTGTTATTGATTTGACTAGACTGATCACCTAGTTAGGTTTAGTAATTATCTATTGCTAGGGTTTGGAATTGACCGGTCGGTGATTCCTTATCTAGAGTCGCATCCATAATTATCTAGGACTGGTAGGACTAGATTATTATGAAAGAAGATTGATTGCATGTTAAATTATTGCGGGTTGTGATTATTTGACATGTATCCTGGTTTGATCCTATGCCCAATGCTATTATTGTTATAAATCTTGATTGTTTCTTGTGCGTTCAATAATAAGAGTTGCTAGGAGTGGTAGGACTAGTAACTATACAAGAATAAGGACAAGAATAAACAAAGGAAAGGAATAGAGAGAACCTAGGACCAATTTACCATAGGAAAAGTGGATCTTGTTTGGCTAAGTGTTTTTCCCACATTTGATTACACTCTTTGCTTATTTGCTTTGTTTACTTTCTTGATTACAAAACCAACCAAAAACTCCCCCCTCTTGTTACTATTGCATGCGAACAACACATAGATTAATCCCTTCCTCCCTGTGGATTCGATTCTTACTTGCCCTAACTACTTGTTTTGGTTTGTCTAGGTTTATTTTGATTTAGTGGTATACGATAATCGCTTGTCAAAAATTGGCGCCATTGTCGGGGAGGCAAGATTTGATCTTTCTGTGTGTTTGTTTGTGTGCATGTTACTTTGGTGTGGACCTATCTTACGGTCCACACCAGTGCTATTGATTTTTGTTTTCCTTTTTTTTTGATTTTGATACAGATATGGATTTCTGGGGAGAGCCGTGCGAAAACCCATACCCCTGCTCATTCTCTCCAGAGTGGGGATACTATCCCAATTCGAGTGCAGAAAAACCAGTCAGACCCTGCAGAATCCGTCGCGAAACGCTGCACACCACTGATGACTGCCCTAATTTTGCAGAATACGCAACTGCAATAATCCCGGGGTGGAGAGATCGCCCCAATTCGAGCTATGGGTACCAGCACTACCCTCCTTATGGACAGGGTTACCAAGAGTCCTACCCGGGGCCGCAAGATTTCTTTCAATAGGGCACCCCGCACCAGTATTATCCAGCCTATGAGCAGAGCTCGCCGATGTCTGATTCAAGTGCCTCCAGGTCTGATTGGGAGATGCTCCAGATTTTGCAGCACTCGATGGAGCAAATGGCTCAAGCAATGAGCAGTTTGAAGGCCGAGATGTCGGCGCTGTCTCACCCGGTAGTGAACCAGGTGGAGAATGTTTGCGCCATGACTCTGAGAAGCGAGGCTGAGAACGAGGCTAGAAGAGTCACTGAGAAGGAAGTCCAGGAGAGTATGAAGGTACCCCACAAAGAAAAGGTGCTCGAAGGCGAGAATGGCGAGGCAGAACAGGAACCACGACCGTGTCCCGAAGGCCGCGGCCGCGGCTCAATCGCAGAATTTATTCCCCCAGAAGTCGAGAGCAAACCGCGGTCGCGGCCCGAAAACCGCGACCGCGGCCCAGCAGAGGGGGAAATTTTCGAAGATTTAACGAAACCGCGACCGCGGCCTCCCAACCGCGATCGCGGTTCTTCCCCAGAAGCGGTTGTTCCTCCCGAAAATGCCCCCGACCCTCTCAAGGACGCCTATGATGAGTATGTGCGTCTAAACTCCTTCCCGCTTGTCTTTCTGCACCCCGCTACAACCTTCCCTGAGGCTCTGAAGGACATCAGAATGGTGGAGAACGACAAATATTTATTGGAAACCTTTAGTGACTGCGCAGAAACCGTTCCCTTGGTCACGCTGGCAAACATCATCCCTCGTTGTAAAGAATTTTTAGGGGTGCTGCGCAAGATTAAGAAGAAATCAAAGGGGAAGCACAAGAAGGAGACCCTGATACAAATGGCGGATTTTTATATGCTGGATACGGGGCATGACATACATGTAGCCCCTGAGATGTTGGGTAGACCGTTTTTGAAGATGGCAAGGGCATTCATAGATATGAACAGCGGTCCAACCATCAACAAGCGCACAAGAATGGGGGAAAGGCTCAACAGGGAGTATACAAAGAGGCATCCCCCTGATCTAGACCCCAGTAGTTTGGTTGCTGTGAGCGAACCAAGTTGAGGAGATGAAGTAGTATGTCATGCCATGACAATAACTAAGGCGCTGTCCGGGAGGCAACCCGAGGTATGTATTATTTCCCTTGTTTTTCTTTCTTTGTTTTCGCATTCGTTTTAGTGTGTTTTGTTTTTGCTTTGTTTTTTTTTCCGACTAACCTGCAGGGAAGAGACCCATGCTTATTGAAGAAGGTAATTACCACCATTGTAAGTCTCTCATGTCCCTGCACTAGTCAACCTCCCGAAAAAACCTTAAACGGGGGGCAAAAAAAAAAAGTTGTACGAGTACGAGCTGTCCAGTAGTACCATGGAGAGGGGTGCGCATGTTGCCAACGGAGTAAATTTTTTCTACACAATTTATTGGCAACGATGGCGGCCCCACAGTCGACAGCCGCGAAGGAAGACCACTCATGGCCCACACCACGATCATATCTGGGCCCATTTTTTTTTGTGGTATTTGAAGGTCGTGCAACCCCGGCATCATTGTTTTACCACTACTCACCAAGTGGTACATTTTGGTTGCACGGTAGGAGAAGATGATGGCACCCACCCAACACCAGCGACCGGTGCATATTATGCGGACCGCCAGCAACAACGGAAGTGTCCAAGCCAACTCGACGACATTTGTGAGCTTATTCCTTCTTTTCCTTATGCTTCTATTCTTTTGTCTTTCATTACATTGAGGACAATGCAATGTTTAAGCATGGGGGAGGGTTTTATATTTCTATGTCGCTGAGGAGAAAAAGAAGAAGAAAAGAGCCACAAAATTTGAAAAAAGGCTAAAATTAAAATCCTGGGATAGGTCAAAAACCTAAAAGGGCGGCCTAGGTAATAAGCAGGTGGCTTGGACCATCATTAGGCTGGGGTAATAAGAGGTCAAGAGTGATGTGAGCATACTGTGAGCCCATCTATGAAAAATGAAATGAGTGGCTTGGTGAAAACCCGAAAGGGCCCTTGGCAAAATGAGCGAAAAGAAGAAGAGCGATTTCTAGGAATCCCTATTTTACTTGGGGAGGCGTCATAAGAAGAGGAGTCATAAGGAGGTTTCAGGTAGGTCACTCTGGAGGAATAAGAAGATAGATGGGAGATAGGATTAGAATTTTTTCCACTCTATGGTGTTTGGGATAAGCTTGGGGGAAGTACTCTGCTTTCCTTTTAGCTTGACTGTGTGGGGTGTTGATTTGATGTTGTAGTTATTGTGCTGAGCTTATTTTGTATGGTTGCCTGGAGTTTATTGTTTGGTGTAATTCTTGGAGGTTGAGTTTTCTATGCTTCCTGAAGCCTTGGGGATTTGATTGGAGGAATAGGTTTACTATAGCTTACTCGAGGACGAGCAAGGTTTAAGCATGGGGGATTTGATCAGTGTTATTTTGTAGCACATTTCTAGGGATTATTACCAGGTTTGAGGCGCCATTTGGTGGGATTTTATGCACAATTGGAGATTATAGAGTTGGAGCAGAGAAGTGTGGTTTTGGTGGTCTGGAGGAGCTTATTGGAGACATCCAGAAGAAGAAGAATTGACCACCTGAGGAGACAAGCAAGATCCATGAAGAAACCACGTGAGAAGGCGGTGAAGTGAAGAAATCGCGACCAAGCCGCGGGGAGCAGAAGGCCGCGGCAAGATTTCCGAAGGAGATGGGTGATAGCGAAGAGGCCGCGCCCGCGGCCGAATTATCGGAAATTAATTATGCACTTCGAGAGCAAACCGCGACCGCGGCCATCAGCGGGAGTCAGCCCGATGCGCTCCGAACTTCTGTTTTCTTTTTCTATTTTTCCTTTTTCGTTGTTTTATTTAATTCCGAATATTAGTATTTTTCCTTTTTAGGGATAAGGTTTGTGATCTTGGGCTTTAGGTTAACTTATTCAACCTAACTCTCACAGCCTCCATTCGGGATTGAAGATGAACCCCGGATTATCGTATGTTCAGTATTCAGAGTTTTTCCCTTTCAATAATTATGTCTTTCAGTACTATGAGTAGCTAAGCACCCATTGCTTAGCCCGGCATGTGAAGCTTTTTCTATGGTTTGATTGCGAGGTTAATTCTCTATTTCCTATTTCCTTTGGGTTTATATCTTTCTTCTTGCACTTATTCATATGGATTGTTATTGATTTGACTAGATTGATCACCTAGTTAGGTTTAGTAATTATCTATTGCTAGGGTTTGGAATTGACCGGTCGGTGATTCCTTATCTAGAGTAGCATCCATAATTATATAGGACTGGTAGGACTAGATTATTATGAAAGAAGATTGATTGCATGTTAAATTATTGCGGGTTGTGATTATTTGACATGTATCCTGGTTTAATCTTATGCCCAATGCTATTATTGTTCTAAATCTTGATTGTTTTTTGTGCGTTCAATAATAAGAGTTGCTAGGACTGGTAGGACTAGTAACTATACAAGAATAGAGACAGGAATAAACAAAGGAAAGGAAAGAAATAGAGAGAACCTATGACCAATCTACCATAGAAAAAGTGGATCTTGTTTGGCTAAGTGTTTTTCCCACATTTGATTACACTCTTTGCTTATTTGCTTTGTTTACTTTCTTGATTACAAAACCAACCAAAACTCCCCCCTCTTGTTACTATTGCATGCGAACAACACATAGATTAATCCCTTCCTCCATATGGATTCGATCCTTACTTGTCCTAACTACTTATTTAGGTTTGTCTAAGTTTATTTTGATTTAGTGGTATACGATAATCGCTTGTCAATGGACTCATGTGATATTCAAGTGGAATATTTTAAAAGTCACATGTATGAATTAATTAGAGAGGGTGAGTGCGGCATGACATACTAATAATTAAGGGGGCACACATGGATTAAATGGATCTTGATTTAAAAAGAAATAAAAGTATGTGGACAAAATGCATGGCTTCATATATTAAACACGAGACCGACGATTACAGCTTGGTTGGAACTTGGAAGTTGCAATGCAGAAGAAACGACGACGAAATCCAGACACGCAATTAGAGTTAATTAAGATGGAACAAATTAACATGCACCAAAATGACAGATGGATGAAGTTGCAATCGATCAACATACATGCATGCATGCATGCCAGTAATGATCGGCATGATCAACAATGGCGAGTGCAGAAGCAGCGGCGGCGGAAGCCACGGCAGTTACCGCCGGAGAAGCCTTCGGTACGGCAGACCATGGCGCAGTTGTGGTCCCTGAAGCAAGCGCCCCTGTAGTGGTGGCTCTTCGACTCGCACACTCTTCCCTCCGCCTCCATTACTCCTTCTGCATGAATTAATGAAACAATTAATTCATTTTAATGTACGTGCAGTAAATAGAGAGACATATATATATGATGGAAAATGGATCGATATATATCTTACGAGAAGCAAAGATGACGAGGAGGAGAACAAACAAGGCAAAGGACTTCCTCTCCATTCTTGCGAGCTCTACTGATCGAGTAGGTTTATGTATCACCCTAAGACCAGGTGCGCCCCTATTTATACTACCTACCGATACTTCTACACATATGCTATTTACTAATTATTTAATTAATATTATTAGTATATGTTGTAACCAAGGCGGAGAAAACTATTACAGTAATAAGTTTAGTGACATGGTAGTAAGTAAGGCTGTATATTCGACAAAAAAAAAAATGTACATTTTGCTCAAAGAAGTAAAGCGCGCAGTGTATTTGATAAAGTCTTTGGATTGCACATGCAAGCGTTGAGTCCATTAAAATTTTATTTTAAAACTAATCGAAAAAAAAAAAATGTATACTGATTTGGCCCAGATAGAAAGAAGAACATAATAACTAATGCACAACACACCGTGCTAATAAACTTCAATAAATTATATATTTATAAATTGAAATTTTGGAGGAGGAAAATTTAAAAGCTCAATCAAAACAAATATATGAAACAATTTAGCTCACTAAATTTATTGAGCAAAATAATGAAGCCCACAAAACTATTGTTGAAAAACAAAATAACCCACTGGATACGAGTGAGTACATAGAAAACCCGCGATTCCATATTGAGCAAATGAAATAAGCCCAACGAATAGTTGTGTACAAATTCAAAACGACCACTGGGTGCGAGTGGACTAATTAAAAAAGCTCGTAAAAACTCAAGATGCTAATAAGAAACGTCCACCATGTACAATCAGGCAGTAAATCGCTTATCAAATTACAACATGCATAATGATAAAGCGTGTTTTCGACCTAACTGATTTCTTTATTTTATCTTTTTAGGTATAAGATTAATATAACACCATTGGATATACCTACCACATATTTTTTAGTTCTTGTTTCAAAAACCCTAATCAAACAACTTAATCTAGAAGAAATAACGAAACAGTATTGGCATCTTATGATGAGGCATTGTTGGAAGATGAACAATGCAACATCAATCTGGAGGCAAGAACTTATTTTCAACTTCAATTTTATAATTTTCGAATGTTCCAGGTATCTTCTTATATATACATATAAGATTGGGTTGTTGCCTCATTAATTGCATACATTAATCATGTTACAACTATACCTATATAATTATTATTGGAAAAAAATAAAACAATGAAGTGCATATGGCTTAGTGGTAATAGTGTTTCTCAACAACCCATAGGTCTTAAGTTCAAGTCTCCTTGGTTACATTATTTATTCTTCTTTTTTCTCAAACATATATTACACAACTTAATTTGATAAACTATTATTTATATCACATATCTGTATATTTATATATATCTTATCATTCATTGATCATCAAATATCAATATATTAATAAAATCAATATATTAAGACTAAAAACTCATAAACAAGTCATATATTTTTTTCCTTCTAAAAATGATTAAAAACCTAATAGACTTCACTAATGTTTCATATTTTTTTCTTTTTGTGTTAAAACTTGAGTACTAAGTTGTTAAGATATTTATACATATGTTAAAACTATAAAATTTATATATGCACATACAATGATACAAAGATGGTTTATACCTATATATTTTCTAATTATGACACACTTAAAGAGAATAAATTTCCATTGGACAAAAAATAATGAATAGATGACCCATATGACCATATGCATAAAACGGTCATGACCTATATAAATGGAATATGACAGGTTTGAAAAGTTAATACACCAACAAATATTACTCATTTAAATCAATAAAATTGTATTATTAATTTTCTAAAAATGAATAAAAAACTAATGGATTATACTAATTTTTATATTTTGTTATGTGATGTTAAAACTCAAGTTCATAATTTATTAAGAAATTTGTATATATATGTATCAAAACTATATAGTGTATATGCACATACAATAATATAGAGATGATTTATACCTTTTCACTTTATATATTTTCTCATTATGACAAATTTAAAGAGAGTGAATTTTGATTAAACTAAAAATAATGAATAGATGACGATTGACGACCCATATGCATAAAAGGGTCATGAGTCATGACCTACGGGGTATAATATAAATGGAATATGAATTAATTTGAAAATTAATGCTCCAAAATAAGAATTTTCACATTTAAATCAATATAAATGACAAAATAATTAATATTAGTTATAACTGGTATCGTTAATGATAAACAAGATAGATTCTCATATAAAGCACAACATACGGGACAAGTGGATGACATATTGGTTATCGAGGAAAGTAATGAAAAAAAGGAATAATGACGGGTATCAACTAACTCAATTATCAAAGAAGAGTGGTTTTGAGTAGGAAAAGAGCAATTTGAAAAAAGTCATACGAAATAATCTAGCGTGGGAGAGAAGTTGAGTTCAATTAGATCAGGAGATACTAACTTGCTAGCAAGTATCATCTTTCAAAAATCTATGTATACATACGATAATGTTTAAATTAAATTTTTTTATGTGCTTTCCTTCTCATTTAAATATAAACGAAATTCTATAATATAAGAAATACGACATTAGCACTCAAATTATAAGCTATGAGGATACATTTTTATCAAATAACAATTTTCTATAATTAGAAATTTATACTCTTTTGAGTCTTTTCTATTGAAGCTTAGTTATATACCTACCTATCTAATTTTCTATTAGAGATTGACAAATATTCATATATCAAATTATTCTTTCTTAATTTATTGATGCTAACTATAAGCATAGAATTACGCTAAAATCAATAATGACCTTAGGTTCAAATTATATGGGTTGCAATTTGCCTTAAAGAGTCAATTTTATTTGCCTTTAATCATTCTTATCATACTATGAAACTCCCCTATAAAAATATCATACTACGATCACATTATATAGTATTAGGTAATTTTTTTTTCTATTATTCATAACATGGTGATTAGTACTAAGTTCACAAATTACTATCTTACATCCTCATATATTTATAGTAATTATCACATATATATGTAGGTGAGGAATGGTTAGTGGTTCACATTTTATGATAATGAGTATCACATATTTAGATCTTTTGATGTGTTTGTCTAATAAACATGTATCATGTTGCATTGCTCAAACAACATGCTCTTAAAAACTTATTTCATAAAACTAAAATGCAAAATTTTGTAATTTTTTTTTCATATATACTAATTTGTTCGTCGATCTAAGAAAAAAATATATTTCTTCTATTTGTAGTATTGAAGAGATTTAAGAACTAGAGATATAGTACATCTAAATTTGGATTTAAAAATTTCAATAAACTTAAATAAAAAATAATTTAACTATAAAAATGTTAAAACAAAATAAGACGTTTTAATTATTTGTATCAAAATAAAATAAAAAAATGCACCGTGCGTAGCACGGGCATAAAGACTAGTTTTACAAATAGCTCACTAAACTTGGTTAGGGCTTTGCCTTTTGCTTTAAGATTACATATGAGGTTTAATTTTACACTTAACTATTATTTGCAACATTCAACAATAGGTTGAAGAAATAACAACAAGGTTCAATATACATTGGTGGGGCTTTTCATTAGTTTTGTCTAATGTTTGCGGGGATATGTGTTAGGTTCAATTAATGTTGGAGGGGCTTTTTCTGTATCTTGAAGTTCTATGCCCAATCTATCGTGAAATATTTGTCGTACACTTGAACGTTTATTGTAATGATATTCTTGTATGTTTATAGAAGGATATTCTAATGATATTCTTGTTTATTTTTTAGAGGACGGATCTTGACGCTGATATACAATTAGATACCGACGACGATGAATATGAATTTCCCCCCAACGAGTGTAATATTACAAACTATTCCAAATTTTTCAACACAAAAGAAAGATTTAAGACTAGAGATGATATCATTGAGTGAGTTCGAGGAGTTGGTAGAAAGTGCAATACAATGTTGGTGATAACTCGGTCAGTAATAGCTTCAGTTGGTCAACGTGGAAAAAGTTGGATACATTGTGAGAGCCATGTAAAGTTTGTTCCTACAAGAGGGAGAAATGTAGCAAAGAAGCCGAGGAAGTCATCAACGAAAAAGTGTTTGTGCCCTTTTCGTATCAAATGTTATGAAGTGGTACCTAATGCATGTCTATTGAAAGTTGTGTGTGGGGTGCACAATCACCCACTAGCGCTATATAGAGAGGGCAACGCATTTGAGAGTCGTTTGACAGGGAAGGAGTATGAGATGGTAAAAGAGTTCACTGCTTCCCATATGAAGACGAAGAACATACTCGAAATTTTTAAAAAGAAAATTCCTATGAACGCAAGTACAATTAGGACGATTCACAATGCAAGACAAAAGGCAAAAAGAGAAGGATTACAAGGAAGGAAAATTGTGCAAGAATTCATGCGTCGGGTTGGTTGCAACGAATATTTTGAACGTCACAGAATCATAGAAGGTAGAGTTATGAGTAAGTTATTCTTTGTCCATCTCGAATCCCTCAACTTGTTGAGGTTATTTCCATACGCCTTGATCTTGGATGCAACATACAAGACGAACAAGTAAGTTATTATAATAAAATTATTTATTTAATTCGCTTAGCAAGCATAATTATGTAACACTTTAAGCTTGATTTACAGGTATAGGATGCCATTTTTTGAGATAGTGGAATTTACATCTACATGGAAGAATTTCCCAATTGTTGGTGCATTCATGAAACATGAGAAAGAGGAAAACTACACTTATGCTATAAAATGACTAAAAGAAATGCTACGTATGGTTCAATTTGTTCATAAGATGCCTATTATTATAGCGTCAGATAGAGACTTGGCATTGTTTAATGCTTTGGAAATTGAATTTCCTCACGCAAAGCATGTACTGTGTCGGAGCCACATTTACAAGGATATTGTAAAAAAGATGCTACCAAGTTCGAGTATCGGTGCAAGATATTATCTGAGTCGAAGACTTTGGAAGAGTACAATACCAATTTAGCTCTTATAGAGGACGAATGGAAACATCGACCAACCCTTATTCAATATTTGAAAGATACTTGGTTGAACCCATACAAGGATAGATTTGTGTCTATATGGACATACAATTTCACACATTTCAACACCCACACAACTAATAGGTACTTTTGAAGTTCTATTTTACCGTACGAACTTACATGTTGTTTGGAAATGGACTTCTATAAAAATCGTGGTATAGTTAGATGGTATTTTTGTAAAAGCCCAACAGATTCTGGTGGGGCCGCCCAAATTTGGTGAGGCTCGATTCCTTGCCTACTGGAATTGCGCGGGTTTGTCTTTTAAGCATGGATAATAATTTCGCACTTTCGACAAAAGCTTACCTACGACCTCCTAACCTACTGTAAATGTTTGTTTTATGGCATCAACATTTCTATAGATCTTTAATGTTTACTAACCGTATTTGTTTTATAATTTCAGGGTTGAAAGTGCATACTTATCGATTAAAAAGCTTTTGGGTAGTAATCAAGGGGTCTCGACATAGTTTTTTCTCATGTGCACACGAATATGGAATTGTTAATCATCGAGTTGAAGGCATCATTTGAGTATTCACGCAACAATGTTCGACATGATGTTAGGAATGTACACTATTTTACGTTGTTGCAAAGGATGATCTCTTATAAGGCGTTTGAGATGTTGATGAATGAGCACAAACGCCTTCAAACATGGTCATTAGGTACTTGTGATTGTAAGTTGTCTATCACGCATGGTCTTCATTGTGTACATCAAATTTCCTCTTATGTGACCGAGCGACGTTTGATTGATCTTGGCATGATTCATCCAATGTGGAACACCCTCAAAATTGAGGGGCCTACTGAAGAAGATGGTCAAATTACAGTGATGAAACGACAACAATCCCTAACTATGGAAGGGTTCTACAAGGCCTTTCTCAATGGTCTGATGAAACAGGAATGAAGGCATATGATTTCATGTATGAAATGTTACATCCACAGTCCGTGAGCATGGACGAACCTTCTCTAGAAACAATTTCCCCTTCATATGATTTTAGACCGATTGAGTATATGCATATCATGATACGATATAAATCTAAACACACAAAAAAGACATGTTTTGATCTTTGACCACATGTATTCAGTTCCAATTAATTAAGCACTATACTGTATATAAACACACACACACACACACCATCATGTAGCTTGCATTGCATCTCTTTAATTTAGCACCAATTGCAAATTATCATTTAAACAAGCCATAAGAGGGTCTTATTTCATTCCCAACAAATCCCATTATATTTTTGTTCTTTCTGCCAAGTCCATGGACAACCAAAGTTTTCAACTTGAAACTACGATGGGAGTCACATATCAAGTCATGAACCTAAGTCCAATTTTTCAATAAAGAAACAACAACAAAATGTCATTTTAAGATCATTAATTGGGAAGAAATGCCACAAGAATACCAAGGTGCAAAAAAATCCAACACCAAATTGTCAAATCAATATGCAATTTGTACATAAAACTTCATTTGGAGACATCAACAAACCCACCTTTACAAATCAAAACACTAAGCTAACCATAAGACCATTCCATACAAATTACTTTACAAATCTTCTAATTTGGGTGTGACTAATGCTTAATCACTCTACCAATTGCACTTAATTTGCACATGTTTGACTGATTTTGGTTTATTAGTTAGCTTTCAAAAAATTTAATGGAGATATTACCTTCTAATTTGTAATGTTGTCGACGACGGTTTAATGGTGGCAGACGTTTTTGGTTGCGCCGACGATGCCAATAGCTAAGTTATATTTGAGGCTATGTGAAATTGTGAAGTATTGTGCTGATGCGTTTTGAGGTGATAGGATTATTACTAAGGTTGGGGATTTTGGGTTAAAATGAAAGTATCTTTTATATGGTTCCACGAGGTCTTTGTAATTAGTCCAACAAATATGGTAGAGGTAAATTAAAAGTTCTTATGCTAATTTATAAACATTTTTCAAAAGCTCACTAGAAATCAATGGGCTAAATACATTAGCCCTCTCACATAAGTGTTATAAATTATTAAGCCTGATATATACGAGTGGGCATAATACATATACTCACTTTTACTAAATATGTTAATTATATTTGTCCATAATTTCTGGACAAAGAAAAAATTACGAATTTGTACCCGACTAATCTACAAATATGGAAAAAATAATGTATTTTTTAGTATTTTTAGTGGGTTATTGTTGAATTCCTTAGGTTTTGATGGTAACAAACATTCAACTAATCTGGTATCTAAGTGTTTCAGGAACAAACAAAGTTGTCACAAGAAATCATTGCAGCGCATGAGTGTAGAGGGAACAAAGCTTCCTCCATATGCTTTGTTACCTCTCAAGGAACATTAGTGTCGAACAAAACATCAAGTTGCGAATGTAATGAAGAAATCAAACATGAAGATTATAAAGATTATCTTTGAAGATCATGCGGTTGACAAAAAGGGAAATCGGGTGGATCATGCCGATTGGAAGATTTGGAGAGAGAAAGATATTATCTTTGGCCGATTATATTATCTTAGGAAATCTTTTCTTAGATAATATATTTGGTTAGGGTTTTATCTTATCAAATCAAGTTAATATATTCTTGTTACGAAATCAGAAAGAGAGAGATCTTAAGTTGTTACTGAGATTCTCGAGTTGTATAAATAGAAGTGTGAGACTCATTTCTTAGGGATGAACTCGGAGATTTCATTGAGAGAAAAGAAACGTGAAGCGTCTGTAAGTCTTAGAAGAGTGAGTTCGTGTTCTCGTTGTAGAAGAGATTCAAATCTAGGTGGGAAGTCTAGGGTTTGAAGTACATGCTACAAGTGTAACCGATCAAGAAATCAATAAGACAAGTAGACTCTTCAAAATCCTCTCAAGCGAGAAGCTTGAAAGTAGTGATTTTTCCCTGATTAGTTATTTGACTGATTGGGGTTTCCACTATACATCGTGAGTTCTTTATGTTATTTTTCTTGCTAAATTATTCCGCTGCACCTTCTATGGGAACAAAACATTTGTTTTCTCATATGGAACACTAACGATCCAACAGTTATGCATAACATGCCCCTTTTTAGTCCATTAAAAATTTCTTCTAAAACTAATCGACAATAATAAAAAATGTATACTGATTTGGACCAGATAGAAAGAAGAATCACCAAAATTCTACAGTCGAGGATGGGACCGAGATAATATGATTTGGTCCGATCTAGGTCCGGTTATATATATTTAGTCTGATCCATACAAATCCGGTTATGGTTTTAGATCCGCTCAAGCAGATTTCATTTTGAAGAAAATAAAGTTAAATTATTTCTATCGATTAAGGGTTTATTTGTTGCACAAATTTATAATACCTATTTATAATGGGATTTTTTTCAAAAAATATTTATGATATAATGATATATGTGTCAAGATTTTAATAATATAAAATAAATTTATGGTAGAAAACGTAACTCATTATCATCTCTTTCTTTGAAAAATTAATTATGTTAACCAAATACCATTTTTACAATTTAAAATTTGGATCAAATGCTGCCATTATAACATGTTCATTCAAACAAATCCTAAGGGTTTGTTAGGAGGAGGTGTTTATAAAGTGTTTTTTTTTTATTTTTAAATAGTTGATAAATAAGTTGCATAAAAAAGTATGTTTGATAAATAAGTAATTTTTATGGGAATGTGTGTAATTTATTAGAAAAATGTGAGTAGTGCAAAAAAATAAAAAATAATTTTATTACACGTCTATCAAAATGTATAAAATTATATTTTTGAAAAAAAAATCATTTATAAATAATAATCAGAGAGAGAAAGCCTAATTTTATTACACGTTGTTTCTTTTCCCCATTATTTTCGCTTGTAGCTTTTTCAATTTTAGTTTTCTTCCATTCTTATACCAAATATAAGTATTATTTATGGACTTTGATATAACTTTGACATACAAATACAAAAGAAAATAGGAAAAATCCTTTTAGTGCCCCTGAATTTAGGGTTATTCATGTTGGTGTCTCACGATTAAGTTGTTTCTTGTTGGTACCCCTAACGTTTTGGTTTATTCGCTTTGTAATCGAAATTTTTCATATCCGTATCATTTCGGTTCGAGTTGATCAAATCGAAGTTCATCATTATGTTTATTGATCTCAATTTAGTAGGATTCGACTCCTAAAATAATCAAATCCATACCCGAACCATTCCGATTTGAATTCTTAAGGTCGAAATGAGTTGTTGCTTCGGAATTCAAATCGACATGGTTCGGACATAAATTTGGGTATTTTAGGAGTCAAATCTTACTAATTTGAGGACGAGGAACACAATAGTAGACTTGGATTTAATCAATTTGAACTAGAATTGTATAAACATGAAAAAGTTTGGTTACGAAGCAAACAAACTCAAACCTTAGGGACACCAACAAGAAAAAACTTAATCGTAGAACACCAATAGAAATAACCCTAAACTCAGGGGTACCAATAAGAATTTCCTAAGAAAATAAAAGATTGAACACTCTACAGATCGAGGAGTCCTCGGTCTGTAGAGTGTTCAATATTTTATTTTCTTGGAAAATTCTTGTTACTGTCCCTGAGTTTAAGGTTTTTTCTATCGGTGTTCTACGATTAGTCTAGTCCTAGACTAAAATTATTCGATCTGGGTCCAAGTTATTTTGGACAAGTTCAATCCGATTTTCCAATCCAGACAGAAATTTATACAACAATAATTAATAAAAAAATAACTCACCAACTTCAGTTATTTAAAAAAATAACTCACCAACTTCAATTTAAAAAGCTAAGTATCATGTGGAAAATATAGATTTCTTCCCGCTGCCAAGCCATTAGAGCGGTAAAAAGTGACTGAATCCGACCGTTTTACCGACCTGACCGACCCGTTTTTAAACCCGACCCGACCTCACCGAAATTTTTGATAATCCGAAGTTACCGAACCCGAATTTACCGAGACCGAACCCGACCAACCCGAACCCGACCCGATTAACGAATAACTGTGGAGTATTAACAAAATATAAGATAAAATATATATGATAAATGACATATAAATAATGATAATATGCTTAATATCCTACAAAAAGAACATTGTTGTACCTATATAATTTTTTATAATGTAGAAATTTATAGAATAAAAATTAAAAATAAATATAAAATATGATTTTGGTCTACTAATATCAATTATATTAAAATAATTAATAATATTATTATTATTTTAACTCATTTCAACTTATTTTGACATATTTAAATTAGTTTTTAACTATTTAATAATATTTAAATAGTGAACAAAATATAAAAAATGACTCTCTTGACCCGTTGGTTAACCCGAACCGCCCGCTGACCTGTAATGACCCGACCGGCTTGACCTGTTATCCGAAATGACCCGATCCGTTCTCAACCCAAACCAGAAATAACCGAACCGAACCCGACTTGACCGACCCGATTGACAGCTCTACAAGCCATGTTTAGATCAATATATTTAACCAAGAGTAAGAAAAAGAGTTACTATATATATACTCCCTCTGTCCCCTTTTGTTTGTCCCATGGGGGAGGTGTACAATTGCCGATGCGGATTTTGTATCGTTAATATCTCTAATTACATAACCCTATAAATTATAATTTTTTGATATTATCAAAGTACTCGTTGAGATGAATTAAATAAGACTCCACATGACTATGTTTTTTCTTATATATTAAAAAAAAATTTAAATTTTTTTTAAACTGTAAATAGTGTTAAAATTGATCATGGGTCAAATATTTAGAGACGGAGGGAGTATAAAGTATGATGTATACGATATGATATGGGAAATGGACGGTGAGGGTGTGGAATCTTGGAACTGACAGAAGACAAGAAAAGAGGCAACCACGTACACCAAAATGCTTCGTAAAAAGTGAGAATCTTGTACAGTAACCTTGGTACATGCATTGGCCACTACTTTTTCGATCCCTTAATAAACAATACTCCTAATTCAGATTTTTGAACTGCCCGATCGAATTATAGGTACAGCCTCTGTTAGATAAAACGAACCCGGCCAGTTAATTAAACTTAATTAATTGTACACGCATATCCATCTGCACCCAATTGTAATTAGATACAGTACATTAATTTGATCGAGCTTACAAGCTGGTCGAAGCTAGCTTCAAGTAGTGGAGTATATACCAGGTACAAGTGCAAGTATAAATTCATATATACATAATACATGCATGGGTCCTATACAAGTGCGCGCGCATATGTTTGCATGTGATGTGGGTTTTACTTACTACCTTTTCTTATTTGCAGATAGGTTTCGGGTATGGATTACGTACGGGTCCCGTCATTTCGGTTCGGCGTAGAGCCCGTTGGATTTCCTCAAATATTAAGAGTTTATTTGAATCTTCAAAGATAATGTATCCCGTGTTACTTCCTTCGTCTCAAAATATAAGCTTTATTTAACCAACCGACACTGTTCACAGTTGAATAGAATCTTTAATTTTTTTTCCAATATATAAGAAAAAACATAGTCATGTGGGATCTTGTTTGATTCGTCTCAACGAGTACTTTGATAATATCAAAAGATTATAGTTTTTAGGGTTATGTAATTAGAGATATTAACGATACAAAACCCGTCTCGGCATTTGAACCCGATCAAAGTGAGGCTTATATATTGGGACAGAGAGAGTATTTTTGAAATTCAAACACATTCTAAATTATTAATTTAATGTAAGATAATATATTTAATTCATTTTAATTAAAGTTCAAACCGACCTAATTTAGTTGCCGATTAACTTATACATAGAGAGAGAGATATAAGGTCGAGTGAATTCATAATTTTGATCAACTTTTTTAGTTAAATAGGGTTGAAGGTACGATGAGAGTTGCAAGCTTGGATGATCACATGGGGGCGTATCAATTCAATTATGATGGACTGATGGATCGACATGCATGCTTTGCAGTACATCTGCATGCTCAGATCATATTCTCTTTCACGTGTTGTCTGGCATTTATTTTTTAGAAAAAATAATTCTAAATAATTTCAACTATTATTTTTGAACAAAAAATTATATAAATTTAAAAATTATAGAACTATGTCAATATTAACCCAAAATTATATGATCCATTTTTTCAATAAAATATTTGGCAAAAATACTAATGTGATACCAGAAAACATGAGTTGATAATTTTTTTTTCACACATCAACTCATGTATTTAATAAAAAAACCAAAAAGAAAAGAAAAATCAAACTAATGAACTTCTTCAACAATTTACATTTACTAAAGCACAAACCTAAAATTTCAACAATCAGTTCGAGCCCTTCCACTTTGAGCGCTCACTTCGAGCCATTTTCGAGGGACTGTCTTTTTTGCTCGTGTTTCAGTAGATACAAATTGTTGAAACATTTTTTTTTTTTTTTGATTTTGGTTTTTTCTTTTTTGATTTTTGATTTTTATTTATGTAAATGAGATGATGTGTGAAATTTTTGTTGTCAGCTCATGCTTTCCGGTGCCACATCAGCATCTTCGTCGGAGATTTCACCAAAAAAATGGAATATATCATTTTGGGTTAATATTGACATAATTCAGGTACGTTTTTATAATTTTTAAAGTTTGTATTATTTTTGGTTCATAGGCTATAGTTGGCATTATTTAAAGTTATTTTTCTTTATCTTTTAAGGCAAATTTCACTAAATATTACTTCGTAATATGCCTGGAATTATGCCTTCTTTTTGGGTTTGATGTTTTTCAAACATTAATGTCTCCTTGAGTCCTTGTTTTAAGATTATATATGCTGAGGTTCAAGTAAATTTCTATTTCTAGTTGAGGGAATTCAAGAAAATTTCAAGTGAGAGAATGTTTTAAAAGAGTATAATCCAATATATCTAAGGCCTTGTTCGGTGCATTTTCACAATCCATTATAATGAGCTTATTGTTGAAAATGAATTTATGCCTTGTGTTTGGATACGTGTTATGAATTCTTATAAAAAATACAAAAAGATCTTATAATGTAGTAAAGCACCGAACAATCATTACTACATTTAAGTTATTATAATATATTATAACTGATAGTATTACTAATGCCGAATGTGAACACAAAGTTATTGGTTGTTCAAAATATCTTCTAATGAGTGGCATAAATCGATTTGCAATTTTTATTTACCACCTGGTTGATCTCATAAAAGATATGGTTAATCTGGACTGCCTCAAAAGATGTAAGCAGAAATAGGACATTAGAGATAATAATTTCAATATCCCAAGGGTACTTTCAGATACCTTTGACTACATTTTTTTTGATGAGGAAAATATTAGGCTAGCTTAGCGACGACGCATAGGCCTGTCTAGAGCATCCTGCCGGATGAGAACGCAAAATTTTGAATCAAGAGAAATGTCAGTCACATGAGGTAAAACGCTGAGTTTTGCAATTCTATCAGCATAACGATTCACCTCCCAAAAAATATGCCTGATATGGACTTCTTGGAAGGAATGGAGGTCGAACATAATGTCAGCAACGATCATTTCGATTTTCCAAGGACAAGTCCAAATGCCTTTAATAGAATTTATAAGGCAAAGATTGTCACCTTTAATTTCAAGTTTATGGATTTGGAGTTGTTTAGCTATCTTGATACTTTGTCGAAGGGCTATTGCTTCAGTAATTAAAGCAGTGTTAAAACCACATCTGTTGTTGCCCATGTGAATTACCTCAGCTTTGTCATTCCTAAAAATATAGCCAATCCCAGCTTCTCCACTAGATAATTTGGTTCTATCAAAATTGATTTTGAGGAAATGAGGTGATGGTTTTTCCCATGTGATATTTTTTTTCCCTAGCAAGCCCCTTGTATTTGTTAATGGTTATGCAATCCTCTTTTTCATGATATTTAGTTTTTTCTCAGTTTTTAAGGAGTTGTTGTATATAGTTTTTAAGGTCTTTGATCATTTCGTCATTGCTATAATTAAATATGATTTGATTCTTGTTGATCCATAGTGCCCACCAAGTAGTTGCTAGGCATATGATTTCCTTTTTAGATAATTTGGATTGTAGCTCAAACAGACATTCCTTTGGTTTGTTATTAGTATTTATTTGCCTCACAATTTCTTCTATTTTGTTGTTATGTAGTTTAATGTTATTAAGGGTAAATGGGCAATGGAAGAGAAAGTGATTAATGTCCTCTTGCGGGTTATTACATAGATCACATGCAAGTGGTACAACCACATTTTTTTGTGCTAATCTGAATTTGGTTGGTAGTCCGTTATGTCATATTTTCCATAGAAAGTTTTTAACTTTGGGGTAGATGTTGAGATCCCATATCCAAGAAAATTCATCAATTGGTGTGGCTGTTTGTTTTGTAATAAGCTAAAAGGCTGTTTTGGTTGAAAACCATCCATTTTTACTGGGTTTTCAATAGAGTCTATCTATAATACCATTACTAGGTATTGGTATATCAATGATTTTGTTAAGTGTTTCTCTATTGAGAAAGGATTCTAGTTTGGGTTTATCCCATTTTTTATCTATTATAAACTCACTAACTTTAGTAGTAGTAGTAGTACTAGAAATTGGTGTATGTTTGTTGGGGGCTTGTTTGGTTGGTGATTGGATGTGTGGTAAGGCAGTGTGGTTAGCGAGGGCTGGTGATGGCCTTAATCGGTGTGTTGTTCAGTTCATGTGGGAGATTCGGCAGGTTTGGGACTTGAGGGTCTTTTAAGACTTGTAACTCTTGTTGTGTACATAAATTTGCATAAAGAAATAGTAATGATTTAGGATTAGCAGTAATGTTTGGCTGTGTACATAATGATATGATGCTTGATTATATTTCTGTGGCTTGAGAACCCAGACAACTATTGCCTTGTATCAACCTTTATCTGTATTGAAAGCGCCATTTTAGGGACAGTGGTGAAGACTATGGCAGTGAAATGTAATATTCGAATCCCTTACATCAATGCACCCATTTCAAAGAGCACGTCGTTCCCCATGAGAGCGCACGAATGAAGCTACTGAGGAATATACAGAGCCCCAAACCCTGCAACAGTAGAAGTTGGTTTGGTTAAACCAAGAAAGCTATTCTTCTAGAGCTATTTAAATTCCTGAGCACCAAACGACCCTCAAAGTGCATGGTTGATAAAAATGTTGTTTTCCCGTACCTCATGTTTGCAAGATTGTTTGATATGCACTTCATGCTTTCCAATGGTGCCAAATGTCTAGTATCATGTGGTGCTAGAGTTGGAACATGAGGAAAAACATTTGAGCAAGATCTAGTAAAAGCGTTATAACATGCTGGTTGCAGTGCGCACCAAGAAAGTGTTTAGTGTCGTTAAAATATTGAGTGCTAATCATTTCCTAAAGATGTATAGATTTTATCGAGTTTTGTGTTATTTATAAAAGTGGGTTTAATACTCACATTCATTTCGGTGACCACGTTGTTGAATGCCTCTCGGAAGACTATATTCCGTGTGTAGTTAGCCGACGCTTTCCCCGTGTTTAGTAACAATATACTAAGCCCATGTGGGTCTGTCACTCGAGAAATTGCAACATAGAGCTCACCGTGGCAGAAAACTGGTCTTGGTAAGTACAACCCCACATGCTTTAATGATTGTCCCTGACTTTTATTGATAGTCATAGCATAGCAAGCTTTTAGTGGAAATTGGCGACGCTTCATTACGAATGACCATTTTGATTGGGTGGTGCTTAGTGTTATCCTAGGAATTAGGACTTTATTTCCTACACACGTGCCTGTTATAATCTCAGCCTCAACAACCCATTCCCCCAAATGAGTAATGATAAGTCAGGTGCCATTGCACAATCCTTGTAAAGGGTTGACATTTCTTAGAAGCATCACCGACAACCCTTCCTTCAGTTCCAGCGCGTGTGGTGGGATTCATGTAATGTAGTTTCCATGTTATTTTCATTTGTTGCTGATTTTATAACTTATTATCCATGGTGTATGGAAATGCAAGCGTAATGTACCGGGGAAATCTTGGTTGTTTAAGAATTCGGGTGGGTACAAATGCTCTTGTTCAACCACATCGGCAGATGCCTTGCAAATCTCATCCGCGCTTTTGTATGTCTTCATTTATCTGTGTAGACGCTTGAACATGTAACAATTTATCTGATCCGCATCTTTGTTTAGGGGGGTCAGGATAGCCCTGTCTTGGAGGTACGACGGGTTGGTTTCGTTTGCTATGAAATCTGGAAAGACTTTGTCAATTAGCTGCTCAATCGGATTTGCCTCTGGTACAATTATGAACTCTTGTGGGATCTTAGTCCATGTTTCTTCTGCCTCATTGTCCAGCGCTGTTGCTTCAACATTTCCATCCCTGATCTTTTGAATCCAATTGTTGAATTGTTTTTTATGGATGTCAATTTCGCCATTGGCCAGTTGGTCATTCACCCTCATGCTCTTTGTTAACGTGAGTACTTGACAATGGCTCCAAATATGGGAGTTGTTGATGCAAGCTTGAACGATGTCTTGTCGTTTCCCTTTGCTAAGTACTGGGAGTATTTGCCTGAAATCTCCTCCTAGTATTGTTATACCCCCAAACAGCATGTGTTTGTTTTTAGCCTGTTTGATGCTTTGGATATCTTACAATGTACTGTTCAATGCCTCGAATGCATTTCTGTGCGTCGTTGGAGATTTATCCCAAATAATCAGTTTGACTTAATGCATCAATTGTGCTAATTGAGTGTTTTGTTTAATACCACATGTGCTATTATCAAGCAGGTCGATTGGGATTAGAAACCTGTTGTGGGTTGTCCGGCCGTCCGGTAATAGAAGAGAAGTAATACTTGTGAGGAACAAAATTGTTAGAGGGGAGCAAAATTAAAGATGCGGGGTATCTTACTTCGTATATGAAGGCAACATGCAACCACTAGGTACTTACTGACATTGTAATATTATTATTACGAGTATACAATGGGTGTAATAGACATTAGCATGTTGTGTTTTTGTGCATGTATTTTTCATTGCTAAGAAATGGAGTAGGTATAAAACTATTACCGGAGTGAGCGAACATAGCTTAGAGCTTACTCGACGATGCTACGGCAAGGACGATGTCCCCTTGTGATCTTATACGGGCCATTATTGTCTTGTATATCAGGTTTTCCCTGTTCCTCCTGCACCATAAATGAATGAGAACTCTCCGGATTGATTATTCATTGCATTGATTACCTTGTCGTAGATTGCTTTTTGGTCCGCGTTCAGTGAATGGTACATGGTTGCATGCAACTCTTCCATTTTATGGGCATTGTAGGGGAGTTCTTCTCTTATTAGTCGATTGTCCATTGCGGTGAGTAGTTGCTTATCTGACATCGGAATTCCCGGGTAGTCAGCCAATGTGTTCCCATTTTTTGCAAGGACCACGTAGTAGTTTTTCAGCTGATTTTCACTGATTTATAAGGTCAGGAATTGGAATTCCCTTCTCTTTCGGTATAGTATGTCTTCTGATAACGCAGCCCAATTAGTGTCCCACAGTTTTCCCGGGTTGGTCACCTCACAAAAGGTAAGAATCGTGACAAACAAATCCCTCAACTGTACCCCCGTTGCCCAGACTTGTGCTTCTTTGATTGCGTCGGTCCACTCATTGTCTTCCTTGAGCATTCCACGAGAATAACATGCTTGTCGAAAGGTGTCATATTATTTCCCATTCACTATTCTAATTTCTTCATAGGTTCGAGGCCCTGCAACCACATTCAGAAGCATGCGTAGGTAACACTTTTCGCCAGAGGTGGGATGGGCGTACACAATTCTGCCTATCAGTTTGAGATTTCGCCTTGACGCCCACACCTTGTTTGATGCATCCCATGTGTACTGTTTGGGTATTTCTACGTACTTGAATTTTCTTGTTGCCTCATCTTTACTATTTAGGGTAAACCACTCTGTAAACATTGTAGATTGTACTCCTTCTCGCCGTACCACAGCTAGCAGGTTTTGCGAATCTAACATTGTTACTGAGTTTTGATCTGGGAGATGGAATGTCAAACGTATAACATTAGGCCAACTGTAATGAATGTCAAACCCATAAATACGCCAAGCGGCTTCACAAGCAGATAGGTAAAGACAATCTATGTATTGCTTGATCTCAATTATTCTCGGGTCTGTGGTTGCCCCGCCTCCGTGCGACTGTGCATCTTTCTGCAGGAAGACAACAATCGCTTTGTCTGGACCCTTGGTTATGTACTTGAACATGTACTTGATGGATCTTGTTCTATTGCACCACTCAATATTGATGTGCACACCATATTTCAACACCAAGTACCAGTTATATGGCATGACATGGTTGTTGGTAAATGTGGCTTTCCCTTTTTTCATTGCAATTCCATTATTTTGGCATCGGTAAACTGGAAATCCATCCTCGTCAAGCGTTGTTTCTACATAGTAGGGATGGGAAAGCGTTTGTTACATTTCACATCGTGCATACACGGGGCATTAGGGTTTGTGTCCCCACAACGTCCATGTAACATATGCTCAGTCACAAGTTTATGCGCTTCCGGATCTGTCTCTCTGCACAAAATTTCAACTGAAATGAAATCATCTACGTCCTTTCCCGTTTTGGCCTTGCAGCCTTCTTTCAACCATAAGAGTATATGTGCATGGGGAAGGCCGCGTTTCTGGAATTCAATAGTGTATATGGCTGCACATATACAAATATAAGGAAGTCAATTTGTGGGGACATATGCTTTGAATTTTGATTATATGTTAATGACAGCGAGTATAAACCCAAAGAGAGTTTTAAAAACCATTTCATTTTAGCGGTCACGTACCTGCCTTTGTGGGGCCAAATATCTTGTGTGTTTTAAGATCTTTTAGCAACTGGCACACCCTGTGTCTAAAAAGTCTGCACATGACTTTCGGCCTGTCATTCGAGTGTTGCCCCTCTAATTCTCCAAGCATTTCATCTAACTCGAACCATTTAGGGTTAGCAGTGAAAGTGATGAAAAGAGCAGGATTCCCGAATGCTCTACATAGCGCCATTGCATCTTGGTAATTCTGAATCATATATCGGGGGCTTCCTGTATAGGTAGCTGGGAGCACTATTCTTTTGCCGACCATTCTTGCATCTGTATCACCCTTGGTAACAACATCACAAATGTTTTTGTATAGGTCGGCCCATAGCTGAGTCTGGTTTTCTCTAACCCAACGTAACCTTTCCTCTTCAATAGCGGTGTAGGCATCTACTATGTACTGATGGTATAGGGGGCCTCCACGTATTAGTGTGGTAGCCTCGTCTGTCTTTTGTTACAGCTTGTATGAATAATATTCTTTCATTGTTACATTATCCCTTTGAGTTTCTCTCCTCCCCGAGTTTTGGGTGTACGGGATTTGTATGTGATAACCATCTTCGCCGTGAGGGAACAATAAAGGGTACTGAAGGGCCATGTATGAAGGGTGTAACTCTGATATTCTTCTAGACCAACCTACTATTGTTTGGACATACACATCTCTAGGTTCCTTGCTTTGCCCAAAGTCCCCTATAATGAGTGATGCTACTTCATCCGCAGTGGGTAAATTATACTGTCTCTTATCAGGCTTCCGCTCTCCTATCAGTTTGATCGTGAACCCAAAGATTCATTAGCATGGGACCAATCTCTTGCCTTTCTGAATGCCTGCGCTCAACACTTGTAGCATCCAACATGTCCAGTAAAGTATGCACTGTGTTTGCATCAATATCGTTGTCGACGTTCATGCATCCTAGTCTGTTATGGATTTCATTTGTTGTATCGTAGAAGTACAAATGTGCAAATTTAGGCGGGGCCCCATCACCAGGCATTAGTTCTCCCAAACGGTGGTAGTTCTGGCTAGAAATCCTGAAGGTGTACGGGCCTTTGGTGCGATTGATGTGTTCATCTATCACGACACCAAAGGAGGTGAAGGCAAAAAGGTTGTTGTAGACTCTAATATTCCACTTGAACAAAGTAGCACTGGCGGTGGAACTGCACAAGAGATGCTTCAGCAACTCAGGTGTTTCCTTGAGTTTGGGTAAGCTGACCTTACCCTCTTGGCAGTAGATTGACGTAGTAAAATTGGCCAAAGTAGCTTTTTTAGCCTTTTCCTCCGCTCATATCCTTGCACCACAGAAACATCACCTTATTGTAGGCGCTTTAAGCTTTGCGTAGCTCACCTGTGCACCTGCAATAACATATAATATCATGACTCTGCCAAACGAATATTTTTGTTCTCAGCTATGGACTAAAGATACTAATTGTTTGAGTGGCGTGCAACAGCTGTACTTGCGCCTCTCGCCTTTAGGGGTCGCCCATGTGGCCCTGTTCCAAGAAGCGGCGGGAAATGTATTTTGCTTCAGCAGGGGTGTCAACGGTTTATTGGAATTAGTTTTGACATTGTACCATTCTTATTTGGGGTTTCCACTTGCGTGGGCTGGCCAACAAGTTGAGAAGTACCGGTCACACTATCGTCTAGGTGCTTCGATTTGGGGGGCCGACCCCGCCTTCCTGATGCAACAGACAACATGAAAGACGCATGTGTTCATAATCCATGACATGTATGCATACACATAATTTGATCATACAATTCTTACTTGGGGTCTCCAGAGTTGTAGGTTGGCCAGCAAGTTCGACAGTACCGGTCACACTTTCACCAGAGTTGTTCACCATGGATGGTCGCTCACGCTGTCCTAATTAAACCCAAAAAGTAAACGGCGCATGTGTTTAGATCGTACGGTGTGGACATATGCAGAGACGCGAATGGGGGCATTGTTGGTAGTAATGTATCGGGAGAATGCCTACTCGGGGTTTTCTTTGGCAATGGCAAAAGGTACATGTGCTTACAACTCATGGTGTGTGTGTGTGTGTGTGTGTGTGTGTGTGTGTGTGTGTGTGTGTGTGTGTGTGTGTGTGTGTGTGTGTGTGTGTGTGTGTTCGCAGAGAATGTGGAAGTCCGAGGGTGCAAATCACTATTGTTATGATAATTATGTGATACCTGGTTCCATGACCTCCAGTTCGCAGTAAACCTCAACCTTTCTGTTGGATCGTTAGAGTTACATCTGAGGGAACAAATGCTTTGTTCCCACAGAAGGTGCAGCGGAATAATATAGCAAGAAATATAAGAAACGAACTCACGATGTATAGTGGAAACCCTAATTAGCCAACTAGCTAATCAAAGAAAAACCACTACCTTCAAGCTTCTCGCTTGAGAGGATTTTGAAGCGTCTACTCGTCTTATTGATTTCTTGTTCGATTACATTTGTAGCATGGACTCCAAACCCTAGACTACCCAACTAGATTCGAAGATCACTCCAACAATGATGAATCCGAACTCAACCCTCAAAGACTCGCAAACAACTTCACTCTCCTTTCTGTTCTCTTATGCTCACAGTTCGTCGTCGTCGATCCTTACATAGAAATGAGTCCACACTTCTATAAATACAACTCGACTAAACCCTAATCGTAACAAGATAAAAATATTTTCTAAACTTGGTAACAAGAAGATATTTAAATGATTTGAAGAATATTATCTTATCAGCCGATATTATCTAAGGAAGGAATTTCCTAAGATAACAAAATCGGATAAAGATAAAATCTTTCTCTCTCCAAATATATTATCTTAGGAAAGATTTCCTAAGATAACACATTCGGATTCTCTCTCCAAATCTTCTCTTCGGCGAGATCCTTCCAGCCGAAATCCTTTTCCTTGACCGCATGATCTTCCAAGATTGTTTCCATAATCTTCACGCTGGAAATCCTTCACTCCATTCGCAGCTTCGTCTTGTTCGTCATTGATGTTCCTTGAGAGGTAACAAAGCACATGGACAGAGCTTTGTTCCCTCTGTGATCCTTTGCTGCAATGGTTCCCTGTGACAGTTGTCTTTGTTCCTGAAACACTTAGTTACCAGATTAGCTGAATGTTTGTTACTATCAAAACCTAAGGAATTCAACAAATTCCCCCTTTTTGATGGTGACAAACATCCTTGACAATAAAACATACACATGAGATAAAGACAGTTGTGAAGAGAGAAAGTTCCACACTTAGGCATAATAGTTCCCCCTTAGACCAACAACATATAAAACCATGTTTGTTCCCCCTCAACTAAAGCTACCAATCATTTTCCCCCTTTTGGCATCATCAAAAACATAGGGAAAGAGCGAGAGAAAATGAGCACAACAAGATAAGAAAACATCCCCTTTTGCATTAGATTGAGACACACAAACATAGACCACATGCAAAGACAACACTAGATACACACATAAGTCACAAATGATGAACATGCCAATCAAGACAACCATGTGAAACAAAGACAAGGAAAAGCAAGGCAGTAGGGAGATAGATATGCTGGGAACAAAAGAGGGATTGGTTAGCCAGAGAAAGACGAATCAAGACCACTAGTGCCTGCAGAGGGAGCCGAAATATGAATAGCAATTTAAGCATGCACTTACTCCATAAGACACCTTTGTTGTTCTGCCAACATAGATAGTACGCGAGATAAACTCCTCACGATCCTTCGCAGATCAAGTTCATCTTTTAGTTCCCCCTCAGAGTCTGCTCATCCTCATCCAAATTAGCTTCCACCTCAGGTTCAACCTTGACACAGCCAACACCTTCTTGCAACACAAGCTACTTCTTGTGCAGGTTACTAGTATCCAACCGCCAGTAGAAGAAAGATTCATTGGTCCCCTTTTTGTATACCTTTTTTTTTTTTTGGAACAACACACAGGAGCGGTGGGGTAAGCTAACTGAAGTCGCCATATAGGGAGGAGGGGAGTAACCACGAGAATCCTTTTCCATATCTTTTCAAGTACTAAGGATATTGTTCCCAATCCTCTTCTTTCCTTCTTTTTCCAAAGATCTCAGCCAAGAAGATATCTTCCAAAAATAAATCTTGTGAAAGATTCTGTCCAAATCCATCAAGGCCCACAAAATCTCAAGCGCACCAAACAAAACGCAACCATCACATCAATTTGAATGCACATGACACATCTCAAGCAGTTGCAAGCCATCATTACACATCATACCTGTCAAATCCCAGCCACAGACCATAGAGGCGACAATTCGTATTCTCGGCTTTCTGAAAAAGTAGAAGAGTGTGATGCGAGGGTAACGTTACCAGAGAGGGCACAAAGAACATCACACCGAAACATATACGAGAATTTTTAATAATGTTTAATCATGAATGAGAGGCTCCCAGATGTGGATGATAAGAGGGGCTCATAGGAAGCATCAATCATGATGGCTAGGGTAAGCTGTAGAGTCAACAATCATTTGGGCTTATAATGAGGGATCAATGCATCAAGTTGACTCTTTTGGGCCGAAAGAAAACTGTTTCATGTATTATAATGATAGCATAGAAGATCATGCATGGCATTTTGCACATAAGTGAAGTATTAGCACGAATCTAAGCAAGTAGTTCAATTAATGTTCAAGAGAATGAATACGGATCAAGACATGATGATTAAGCTTCCACACTTTACCATGTAATTTAGCCAATCATCGAGGGAACATAACGAATAGACAGTCAGTTTAGAGAGATCATACCTAGTTCCATACGGAATTGTTCTAAGGGTTCCCTGTTTAGTGCCTTGGTGAAAATGTCGGCGATCTGATCCTTGGTGCCGTAGAAGTCCATGGTCACCAACCCTTTCTCCACACAGTCACATAAGAAGTGATGTCTTATCTCGATGTGCTTGGTACGTGAGTGTTGTACAGGATTCTTGGAGATATTTATGGCACTAGTATTGTCACAGAGAATAAGAATAGAGTCAAGAAGAATACCATAGTCGCTGAGTTATTGTTTGAGCCATAGTAGTTGAGTGCAACAAGCGGCGGCGACTATGTATTCAGCTTCTGCAGTGGATAGGGCAACTGAGTTCTGTTTCTTTGATCCCCAAGAGACCAAGCATGGCCCAAGGAACTGAGCCATTCTAGACGTGGACTTTCTATCTACTTTGTTCCCTGCGAAGTCCGCATCTATGTATCCAACTAGATCCAAGTTTCCACCCCTTGGATACCACAGACATAGATCATCTGTTCCCTTCAGGTATCTCAGAATCCTCTTTACTGCTTTGAGGTGTGTCTCTTTGGGATCAGCCTGAAAGCGAGCACAGAGACACACACTATACATAATATCAGGTCTACTTGCAGTGAGATAGAGAAGCGAACCTATGATTCCTCGATAGAGAGATGGATCAACTCCTTGTTCATGTTCATCCTTTCCCATTGGATTGTTTGGGGAGATAGGAGTAGTGAAGGGCTTTGCATCAGACATTCCGAACTTCTTGACACATTCTCTGAGGTACTTCTGCTGATGTACTTTAGTTCCCTCATTCTCTTGAGAGACATGAAGACCCAAGAAGAACTTGAGTTCCCCTACCATGCTCATCTCGAATTCACTGGCCATCAGTTTTGAGAATTTTTGAACCAGTTTATCATCTGTAGAGCCAAAGATGATGTCATCCACATAGACTTGCACAACTAGAATGTGTTTTCCCTCCTTCAGAAGGAACAAAGTCTTGTCGACCTTTCCACGAACATATCCATGAGCCAGAAGGAACTGTGAGAGCCTTTCATACCAGGCCCTTGGAGCTTGTTTGAGACCGTACAATGCTTTATCGAGAGCATAGACATGGTCAAGTTGGGAGGCATCCTCAAAACCAGGTGTTTGCTCCACATAGACCTCCTCCTTGAGAACTCCATTCAAGAAGGCGGTTTTGACATCCATTTGTTGCAGTTTGAAGCCGTGGAAAGATGAGTAAGCAATAAATAATCTTATGGCTTCTAACCTGGCAACTGGAGCAAATGTCTCGTCATAGTCGATTCCTTCCTGCTGGTTGTACCCTTTCACCACCAGTCTTGCTTTGTTCCTTGTGACCTGACCTTGATCATCCAACTTGTTTCTGAACACCCACTTTGTTCCTATCACTGTCTTGTTCCTTGGTCGAGGAACCAACCGCCATACCTTATTCCTTTTGAACTGATGAAGTTCTTCTTGCATGGCATTAATCCAGTCGGGATCCTTCAATGCTTCTCCTACAGTTTTAGGTTCTTGTAGAGAGAGAAAAGCATTGAAAGCACAACAATTATGTAGAGAAGAGCGAGTGCTGTGAGGAGTTCCTTTTCTATAATCTGTAAAGATTTGATGGACGGGATGAACCCACTTTTGCTGGTAGTTTCTGGTTTGTAGGTTGTTGATGTCAAACTCCTCGGAATCGTCGTTACCAGTATTAGAGCTTTCACCACCATTTCCTACAACATCATGACCCTCTTCATTGCTTTCTTCATTAGCTGGACTTTCCTCGGAGGATTCCACATAATCAGGACTGGGGCTTTGTTCCCCCTGAGGAGCCTGAGGAGAATCCGATGGTTGAGCACATTCGTTTGTTATTGATGGATCATCTTGAGTGTCTTGATCTGACTGGTCCCCATCACTGACACTGTTTTCCACAAGCTGAAAGCAATCATCTCCAGTTGAGCCAATGTTTGAGGGAACACTTGCTGATTGTTCCTGCACATTGTTACCAACCATAAAAGATTCATCGAACACTACATGAATGCTTTCCTCTACCTTTCTAGTTCTCTTGTTGAACACTTTGTAGGCTTTGCTGTGAAGAGAATATCCTACAAATGTCCCTTCATCACTTCTGGGATCAAACTTTCCAAGACAATCCTTCCCATTGTTGTGAACGAAGCACTTACAACCAAACGTGCGCAGATGGGACACATTTGGCTTTCTTCCCCTTAGAAGTTCATAGGCTGTCTTGTTCAAGAGATGGCGAATGGTTGCTCTGTTCAGAACATAGCAAACAGCGTTCAAAGCTTCAGCCCAAAAACTCATAGGAAGACCACTTGAGATAAGGAGAGTACGCATCATGTCTTCTAGAGTTCAGTTCTTCCTTTCCACAACACCGTTTTGCTGCGGAGTTCTTGGTGCTGAGAAGTTGTGATTGATGCCTTTGTTCCTGCAGAGGGATAGGAACTGAGAGTTCTTAAATTCTATCCCATGATCAGTGCGGATGGACCCCAGAGATTGTCCTGTGCTTCTTTCAACCGACTTGAGCCAGGATTCAAATTCAGCAAACACTTCATCCTTAGATGTCAGAAAGAGGGTCCATGTGTACCTGGAATAAGCATCCACAATAACAAAGACATAGGCATTCCCTATGTATAGTAGAAACCCTAATTAGCCAACTAGCTAATTAGAGTTACGTCTGAGGGAACAAAGGCTTTGTTCCCACAGAAGGTGCATCAGAATAATATAGCAAGAAAGATAAGAAACGAACTCACGATGTATAGTGGAAACCCTAATTAGCCAACTAGCTAATCAAAGAAAAACCACTACCTTCAAGCTTCTCGCTTGAGAGGATTTTGAAGCGTCTACTCGTCTTATTGATTTCTTGTTCGATTACACTTGTAGCATGGACTCCAAACCCTAGACTACCCAGCTAGATTCGAAGATCACTCTTACAATGATGAATCCGAACTCAACCCTCAAAGACTCACAAACAACTTCACTCTCCTTTATGTTCTCTTATGCTCACAGTTCGTCGTCGTCGATCCTTACATAGAAATGAATCCACACTTCTATAAATACAACTCGACTAAACCCTAATCGTAACAAGATAAAAATCTTTTCTAAATTGGTAACAAGAAGATATTTAAATGATTTGAAGAATATTATCTTATCAGCCGATATTATCTAAGGAAGGAATTTCCTAAGATAACAAAATTGGATAAAGATAAAATCCTTCTATCTCCAAATATATTATCTTAGGAAATATTTCCTAAGATAACACATTCGAATTCTCTCTCCAAATGTTCTCTTCGGCGAGATCCTTCCAGCCGAAATCCTTTTCCTTGACCGCGTGATATTCCAAGATTGTTTCCATAATCTTCACACTGGAAATCCTTCACTCCATTCGCAGCTTCGTCTTGTTCGTCATTGATGTTCCTTGAGAGGTAACAAAGCACATGGACAGAGCTTTATTCCCTCTGTGATCCTTTGCTGCAATGGTTCCCTGTGACAACTGTCTTTGTTCCTGAAACACTTAGTTACCAGATTAGCTGAATGTTTGTTACTCTCAAAACCTAAGGAATTCAACACCTTCTGTCTAACCGTGTTATATTTCTTGTGATCAGCTGCAAAGGAAAGTCCATTCCTCCAAACGTGGGTAAATAATATGCCAGCAAAATGTATAACGTATACATGTATAAAATATCAGAGGGGTGGTCAGTATGCTAACAAATTTATTCTTGTTGTGCTAACAATAATTGGAGAGAAATCTCTTGGCACCCTAGTGAGCCAAATCATTTCCTTTTGGTAGTTATAATAATATGGGCAGTACATACCCCTATCAGTAGATAGGGATATGCATGTGCATTTTCCCCCCTGTTCAATTCCTTTCCTTCAAAATTTGACAAAACCGTCCACTGGCATCGACTCCCTGCATATTTCACACACCTCAATTCCCTTCTCCTAATTTCTCTGGCGCCGTAGAGCTCAAACACCCTCACCGTCGTCGCCGGGATTACTGGCTCCGGCGTTGTCACCGGCCCCTCCTTGGCCCGGCCAAGCCTTCCTCGGCGACCCATTTGCCGGAAAAGCCTTCCCCACCTCCCCTAAGCGTCCTATCCTTTCTTTTGTTCCCACAACCCTTGTACATTCTTTAGCCCGTGGAACCGTGCCGCGACAGAAGCAACTGGGCTCGCGCCGGAACTGGCTTCGCCGAATCCCGCCGGATCGCCGTGGTCCGCCTCCTCTCCGCCAGATCTCGGCGGCACTGCCATATGACTGAGCAAGTGGGGAGTTGCATTTGTCGGTGGTTTCCTAGGGTTCTCTGCTGCAATTGGTGGCTTTATGAAACTGAAATTGCAATTTGGGGCATTTTTCCCTCTGCTCTAGAATATGCCACAGTAACCAAATGCGTATTGCATTGGTGCTATCGGATTGTTATGGTACGGCGTTGAGGGATTTCGCTCCCCATGAACAGATGAACGCGGGAGAAAGCATTCAGGATAAAGGTGACAACAATGAGTGATTAATTAGGTAACTGAACTTAATTGCACTGTGTTTTTGACGCTTTAATTTGTCCAGTGGTATACTATGGTCCATTGGTTGCATAAATACTTGAATGTCCAACGGCTAAAATATGCTGAATTCAGTTTCATTAGTTGTTCAATAGTTGTTGTAGGGATATACTTATAGTTTGCATGTTTATGTTCAAATCCGAGATAATCTTACCCCCATTGTCGGTTCTCGCTTCCTGGGCCATCCCTATAGGACCGTAAACCTGGACAAAGTAGGAAGTGTAATCACGACCTTGAGAAAGCGCTCAATGCAGAGGTAATAACTTTCGTTGTAAAAAAAAGATTAACTCATAACCTGAAAACTTGAGTTATGTGAAGAGGTTTGTTGAATTCCTTAGGTTTTGATGGTAACAAACATTCAACTAATCTGGTCACTAAGTGTTTCAGGAACAAAACAGTTATCACAGGGAACCATGGCAGCAAAGGATTGCAGAGGGAACAAAGCGATCTCCACATGCTTTGTTACCTCTCAAGGAGCATCAACGATGAACACAAATCAAGTTGCGAATGGAAGAAAGATATCCAGCGTGAAGATTATGGAAACTATCATGGAAGATCACGCGGTCAAGGATAAGTGATTTCGGCTGGAAGGATCTCGCCGAAGAGAAGATGCAGAGAGAGAAATCCGAATGTATTATCTTATGAAATCTTTCCTAAGATAATATATTTGGAGAGAGAAGAATTATATCTTCTACTGATTATATTATTTTAAGGAATCCCTTCTTTAGATAATATAGACGGTTAGAATATTTCTCTTCCAACCAATTGATATCTTCTTGTTACCAAGTTTAGAAAGATTTGTATCTTGTTACGATTGAGTTTTAGACGAGTTGTATTTATAGAAGTGTGGATTCATTTTCTATGTACGAACTCGGAGCATTAAACTGAGAAGAAAAAGAGAGTGAAGAGTTTGTGAGTCTTAGAGGGTTGAGTTTGTATTCACCGTTGTAGAAGAGAGTTTCAAATCTAGGTGGGAAGTCTAGGGTTTGGAGTCCATGCTACAAGTGTAATCGAACAAGAAATCAATAAGACAAGTAGACGCTTCAAAATCCTCTCAAGCGAGAAGCTTGAAGGTAGTTGTTTTTCTTTGATTAGCTAGTTGTCTAATTAGGGTTTTCACTATACATCGTGAGTTCGTTCCTTATCTTTCTTGCTATATTATTCCGCTGCACCTTCTGTGGGAACAAAGCTTTTGTTCCCTCAGACGTAACTCTAACGATCCAGCAATTGGTATCAGAGCCTGGTTCTCTAGATTGTTTTCGTTATAGACTTTGCAGGAAAGATATCGTCAAGCAATGCCATTGGTGATTCATTCTGGAAGCCTCCACTACTGAAGGCTGGAGAGTATGATTGGTGGGTGGAACAAATCGAGTCCTATATTTGTTCTCTCGATGGACAGATATGGAGAGTCATTGAGGTTGGCCCTATAACTATTCCGAACGAGAAAGATGCTACGAAACCAAAGCCAAGGGTTGACTACACTGATGAGGACTGGAAGAAGCTGGAGAAGAACAACAGAGCTAAGAAGATCCTTCACATGGCTCTGCTCCCCTCTGATCTCAAGAAAATCATTGGCTACAAGACTGCCAAGGAGATCTGGGATGCTCTAAAACACCTCCATCATGGAAATGAAGATGCCAAGAAAAATAGGATTCTTTCCTTGATGAAGGAGTACGATCAAATCTCTCAGGGAAAGGATGAACACATCCAGGAATTCTACTCCAGGTTCCAGGGGATCGTAGGTCAACTCGAGTTCCTTGATGAAGAAATGCCAGACTGGAAGCTCACTCATCACTTCATGCAAGGCCTCAACTCTCAGTGGGATGCGATTGCTCTCGCTCTCTACTCCCAGACTGATGTCAAGACTCTCACTATGGAAGAGGTTGTCGCAAAGCTTGAAAGCAATGCCTCTGTCTACAACCACAAGATGAACAAGAAAGGAGAGGAGAAGGCTAAAAGCGTTGCCTTAAAGTTAGAACGCGCCTTTGACTTATCTCAAGTCGAAGATGAAGATGAGGATGGTGATGAAGATGTTGCTCTCATCACTAGAGCCATGAAAAAGATATGGTCTCGAAACAAGGACACGTTAAGTTCCTCTGAAGGGAACAGAGACATGAAGGATGTCATTTGTTACCACTGTCAAAATAAGGGACATCTTGCCAGAAACTGCTTCAAGAAAAAGGCAGGTCTTCCTCCGGCTCATGAAGGAAAGCAAGCAATGGTCGCAACCTGGGGTGATTCAGACTCTGATGACGAAGAATCGTCACACTCTAGGGATGTCTGCTTAATGGCCGTAGAAGACACCGATGAACCAAAGGGCAGTCTGTACAAGGATGAGGTAACTGAATCTGATCTCATCTCAAGCTTGAAAAATAAGTCAAAAGAAAGCTTAATTTCCTTCATTAAGAAACTTGTCATTGAGAATAGTCTTTTCAGTGAGCAAATTGAAGAAAAGGATGAATCGATCTCATGTTTGATCGAAGAGAATAAAGGTTGGGCAGACAAAGTGCTCAAACTTGAGAAAGTTTCATCCTCTTCTCCAAATCTCTGCATTCAGTGTCCTAAACTCAATGAGAAGATCATGTTTCTAGAATCCTCTGTTTCCTCACTTGAGTCCGAGTCATTAATGTTAAAACTGGGTAATGCAAAACTATCTAGTGATCTATCTAAACTCAGTGAGGAACAGAAGGAAAAACCAAAAGGCATAGTATTTGTTGCAGCCAAGAATGAAAAGAAAACTGAAAAGAAGGAAGTACCTCGCTTTGGAATTGGCTATCAACCTAAGCTTCTTGTTGATGGCACCAAGTCCAAAAGCTCTAAAGTCGAAGGAAAACAGCCAGTTCAAGAAAAGGGGGAAAGTTCCTTGAGAGGGAACAATAGCAAAGACTGTTCAAATTCGACTGATGGGAACAAGGCCTGGTACCATGGACAGAAGGCTCATGCCATTTGGTTGAAACAATATCAAAGTGGTAAGTCCAATAATATTGATTTTCATTCTAGGATTGCTAACAAAACAATCTGGCCTGGACAGAGCAAGTATGTTGATCTAAAGTGTCAAAGGGTCTGTTGGTATTGTGGGCACTCCAGTCACTACAAACAGGAGTGCCTCCAGAAGCAACACAATGAGGAAGTTGCTCGCACTGCTAGGGAGAAATTGAATGCTGAACCTCCAAAAATCAAATATGTTGCTCCCATACCCAGAAAGTCTAAGCTTGTCTGGGTTCACAAAAACTAACTCTTTCTATGCAGGCTGAAGTGAGGAAAGGTTCCCAGTATTTCATTTGTACTTGATATAGTTACCTGACATGGAACAAAGGATGTCTCATCTCACTTCTATAGGCTACTGGAGACTAAACAACATGGTGAATCACTCCTTGCGTGATTGTGAGGAGAAAGAGTTAGCACTCAGATACTATACACATCGAGATAAGACATCACTCCTTGCATGATTGTGAGGAGAAAGGGTTAGCGTCCATGAATCTCTGAGGAGCCAAGGCTTAAATCGCTAACTTTCTCATCAAGGTACTAAATGGGGAACTCTTTGTTCAGTTCCATACGAAGCCTGGTTTGTTTCCTCTACTATCTGTTATGTTCCCTCGATGATTGACTAAATTACATGGTAAAGTGTGAATGTTTAATCATCATGTCTTGATTTGCATTCATTCTCTTGGTTATCAAATGAACAACTAGCTTAGATCTGTGTCTTTGCTTCACTTATGTGTTAAATTTCTTGCATGATCACCTATGCTCTCACAATAACACATGAATCAGCTTTCTTTCGGCCCAAAAGAGTCAACTTGATGCATTGTTCCCTCATTATAAGCCCAAATGATTATTGACTCTACAACTTACCCTAGCCATCATGCTTGATGCTTCCTATGAGCCCCTCTAATCATCCATATCTGGGAGCCTTTCATGCATGATTAAAAACTAAAAAAAATGTCATATGTTTTTCGTGTGATGTTCTTTGTACCCTCTCTGGCAACTATCCCCAAGCATCACACATTACTACTTTATCGGTTTGGCGGGAAAATGAATCGTCTCTCTGGGGCTTGCAGTTGTGAGTTGATTGATGTGACAGGGAGTTACGGCATGCGCCTGCCGTTGGGATGTGTTGTGCAATTAGGGCTGATTTGATGACCGATAAATTGAATGGGCCTCGTGTCTGAGTTTGGTTGAATTTGGACGAGATTCTGACGGATTATTTTGGGAAGGAGAAGATATTAATAATCATCCGTTGGAAACTGATAAGATTTGAAGTTATCTTTGGCAACTAAAAAGATCTCGTGATGGCTATATATCTCGGCTCTCAAGGTAATCTCCTCTCACTATTCACTTACCTTCTTCTCCTACTATCACCCTCTATCTCGTCTTTCCCAATCTCTTACCTCTAAAAAATGGCCTCTCACTCCAACCTCCCCACCGCCGTCGCCGAGGATCTTCAAATCCTCCTTAACAAACTCTCGACGATGGGAACTGACCCAGCCCTACTAGCCGCCATCACTCAGTCCCTGCCCTCCTCCTCAAACACTCCATCGTCCCCTCAAGCAGCCACCACAGTCACCCCTCCCCCATCACCAACACCAGACAAACTCATCATGGTCCCATACACAGCCCCACCTTCTCCTACCCCTCAACCCGCTCCTCAAAACCCTAACCCTAATTCATCCCTGGCCGCTCCAACCGCCATCTCCTCAAATGAAAGAGATGAGGTCCAATCCTCTCACACCCATCCTACCCAGATTAAAGAGGAGACGGAGAAATTTCTTAGAGAAGCCACCACGCCATCAGCAACAGAAGAGCACACTGCTCTTAAGCAGAAAATCCAATGGGTTGTCTGCAGCCTTGCAAGGGAACTGACAGAGGAGGCTGAGGAGGAGTTGCCTCCAAATGTCCCACAGCCCTCTGGTAGGGTTAAGATGAGCTGTACCGCCAAGTGGAGGACCCGCGCTCAGAAGCAGGCTGCTAAGGCGATCCCTCTCAGTTCTGATGAAGAGTCAGAACCCCTCTCTGGGCCCAAATCCAAAAAGGCTAAGGTCTCTGCAGCTCCGGTTCGCAGAAGCCAAAGGCGTCAGATTTCCAAGACCAAGACAAAGGAGGTGTCTACTGAAGTGAAGGACGTTAGCCATAAGGCGGTGGTTAAGGAGCTGCTAGTTGATCCCGATTTCCTCAAGGAAAATGCTTTGGAGGAGGTCTCTGCAATGTTGGAAGCCCGAAAATGGAGTCATCTATTTGTCCAGGAAGAAGAGGTTGATGAAGCTGTGTTGAGGGAGTTTTATTCCACTTTCGTTATTGAAGTCAGACCCCATGCAGTTCTGGGGAGTTACAAGTTAGGAGGAACTGTTCACATGTTCTCAAGCATTGAGTTGGGCGTTGCTATGGGGGTTCCTCATGAAGGCTACGAGGGGTACCCAAAAGGCCGCTGGCCCAAGGACTTCCCCTACACTGAGGCAGTTTGTGCAGTGGCAGGTGTTCAGGATCCTTCCGAGTCTAGGGGCTGATACTTCGGCGATGTCAGCGATCAATAAGGTGCTATTTTACTATCTTATCTGCAATGTTACTCCAAGGGGACAAAAGCGCAATAAACTGCTTATTCTGGATGTGGTCCTTCTATCCCTGCTACTGAAGAAGGAGCCAATCTGTCTCCTAAGGGTAATGATGCAGCATATGGCACACGCCAGGAACACGGACCAACATGCTCTTCCGTTCCCTAGAGTTATCAAGAAGATTTTGATGTATCACAAGGTATACAACTCTTCGGCGGAATCGAGCGTCTTTTCCCGCCCCTTAGAAATCAGTAATCTGCACAAGATGCAGTTCGTTCTTCAGGAAGATAAAGGGTGGGTTAAAGTGGAGAGTGTGCATGTCGTCTCTGAAGTGCACGAGGATTCTGAGGAAGCTGTATCTGAGGGGGAACAGAAGGAATAATCTGATCTGGGGAAGGAATTGAGGAGTCTGTGCCGCGCAATGACCAATCTGGCTGAACAACAAAGGCTTCTCATGGAGGACGTGCGCGCGCTGATTACTATCCACTCATCGGCTCCATCGGCCGGTCCCAGTAGTGCCTGAATCGCTTTCCCGCCTTCCTACCCCTCTCTTGTTCCCTAGCACATATATCCCTCTTAGCTTGATTTTCTTTGTTTCTGACTTGTGTTTGCCCTGAGTGGCATGTTGATCATGTTTGGATATTTTGCATATTTTGTCTGTGTTTGCACGGTGTTTAAGTTGGTTGTTTTTATTTAATGAACAAGGGGTTGTTTTGTTTATCTTGCTGTGCTCATTTTCTCTCGCTCTTTACTTATGTTTTTGATGATGCCAAAAGGGGGAAAATGACTGGTAGATTTAGTTGAGGGGAACTAATCTGGTTTCATATGTTGCAAGATTAAGGGGGAACTATTATGCCTAAGTGTGGAAAACTTTCTCTTCACAACTGTCTTTATCTCATGTGTATGTTTTATTGTCAAGGATGTTTGTCACCATCAAAAAGGGGGAATTTGTTGAATTCCTTAGGTTTTGATGGTAACAAACATTCAACTAATCTGGTCACTAAGTGTTTCAGGAACAAAACAGTTGTCACAGGGAACCATGGCAGCGAAGGATTGCAGAGGGAACAAAGCGATCTCCACATGCGCTGTTACCTCTCAAGGAGCATCAACGACAAACACAAATCAAGCTGCGAATGGAAGGAAAATATCCAGCGTGAAGATTATGGAAACTATCATGGAAGATCATGCAGTCAAGGATAAGAGATTTCGGCTGGAAGGATCTCGCCGAAAAGAAGATGCGGAGAGAGAAATCCGAATGTATTATCTTAGGAAATCTTTCCTGAGATAATATATTTGGAGAGAGAAAAATTATATCTTCTACCGATTTTATTATTTTAAGGAATCCCTTCTTTAGATAATATAGACGGTTATAATATTATTCTTCCAACCAATTGATATCTTCTTGTTACCAAGTTTAGAAAGATTTGTATCTTGTTACGATTGAGTTTTAGACGAGTTGTATTTATAGAAGTGTGGATTCATTTTCTATGTACAAACTCAGAGCATTAAACTGAGAAGAAAAAAAGAGTGAAGAGTTTGTGAGTCTTAGAGGGTTGAGTTCGTATTCACCGTTGTAGAAGAGAGTTTCAAATCTAGGTGGGAAGTCTAGGGTTTGGAGTCCATGCTACAAGTGTAATCGAACAAGAAATCAATAAGACAAGTAGACGCTTCAAAATCCTCTCAAGCGAGAAGCTTGAAGGTAGTGGTTTTTCTTTGATTAGCTAGTTGGCTAATTAGGGTTTCCACTATACATCGTGAGTTCGTTCCTTATCTTTCTTGCTATATTATTCCGCCGCACCTTCTGTGGGAACAAAGCTTTTGTTCCCTCAGACGTAACTCTAACGATCCAACAAGATTGTTGCACAAATGTTGGTAAGAGAACAGATCCCGGGAGGCAGGGACATTTTGTAGGTTACATGAAAGCTTAGCTTGCCCAGAACGTGTATTTAAGGTGGAGCATGAATGCCTTTGTTTAACAATAACGGCTTTAATTGAACGCCTATTTAACGCATTGCTATTTTTTTGGGTGGTTAATTGCACTATTAATTCGGGGGGGCACACTTGCACCAAGTTTTGGGGGTTAAGCCACTACTACTCGTGCATCATCTGTTATTGATTTTCTCCTCCTATTTGCTCGTGATAATTATTGCCCTCAAGTAGAGCAATAATTAAGAATACTTCTCAGCTTCAATGTCAAGATGAATCTTTTCTACCCAATTTAAATATTAAAAATACAGAATGGAAAAGTTATATCCACTCCCATGCATCCTACTAATTTTCTACGTTGCCATTTAGGATAAAATATACTCATGTAGAGGCAGGTAAAGGGGGAGGGGTTTCAATGGGGGCTGCATTTAGGAGAAAATATAGCCATATGCAATCCTTGCATTTCGGAGAAAATATAGCCATATGCCATCCTTGTAGCAGAACCAATAGTCTCAATCGAAGATTCCTCAAACTCAGTCACTTGAAAGTGGTAGGAATTGTACCAATGTTCAGGTTACGAAAGTGGTGTGAGTTGTTCAGTAGTTTTTGTAGGGATATACTTAACGTTTAAAGTTGCATGAGTTGATCGATAGTTTTTGGTTTATGTTCAGTAGTTTATATAATTTTGGTGCTAACGAAGCATGCTAAAGTTCATTATACCTTTTCATGTAGGTGTATATATATTCCAGTGGTAGCAGGCTCGCACATACACTAATTTTTGGACAAACTACTTTTTGAGACTTGCGAAAATGGCTATCCGGGTTCTTTGCTGCCACAGTTTGGTAAGTTGTGCCATTCCTTCCTCTTCTTTTCCCTTTAACTTGTGGCTAGTGGTACCGTGGTGAACTCTAGCCCCACAAAATCTCATGGCCTATGTTATAGGGCTTGTTCACAGTGTAGACTGCAATTACCTGAAACCAAACTCTTTTTTCTCTCTCCACAGTAATAAGAGGTGTACATATATTCCAGTGGTAGCAGGCTCCCTCAGGCATTGTATTGGTGGCCGACGTATATCAAGAAGCTACATCTACTAAGTTAGTGCGTTACAAAAAAATCATTTTGGGGTCATATAATTCCTCAAAACTGGACACTGACTATTTCCAACTTCAAGGAAAAACTTGTGGAAATCATACACTTGTTCTCAACATGGAAATGATAAACGCCATCATGCAAGCTAGGTTGGAAAAGAAGCTGACCTAAGCTCAACTTGCACAAGTGGATTTTTTTGTCCATGCTTATTCATTTGATTCATTTCTGTTATATAGCCATGTATTTCTTAGTTTTTCGGCTACATATTTAGTACTTCCCCTACTGTGTTCAGTTGCATATAGAGGAAGGTTGTCGGGAGTGCTATGTTTTCCTTTGCAGCATGTAGGGCTGAAATGTTTCTTACGTTTTGAATACGCAGTTGATCAATGAGAACCCTCAGATAATACATGAGTATGATTTCGGGAAAGCACTTCCACATTAGCAACTCATAGGCAAACTGGAGAGGGCACTTAGTACAAAGCTGCGTGGCAAGAAGTAACATCTTAGCTATCCAAGGTTTTTTTTTGCCTCATGTTGAAGCTTGCTCTTGTCTTTTTCGTTACATGAATGACATTGAAATCTGAAACTAGTACAAATGGGTCTTTCTAGATTCCGTTGGTTGTCTAAAAGTGTGACCTCCTCGCTTGTTGACAATAATAATAAGAGCACAACTTAATGCAATTCCATTGTTCATTGCCGGACCCTTTTATATTCCTTCTATGTATACCTGGTAAAATATGACCCGACCCGGTAATCCGACCCGATCCGATCCAATTTTTTTGGGTCATAACCCGTAAAGTTGAACCTGAAACCCATTTTCAATCAAACCCGATGATCCGAAAACTTTTTGGGTAAAAAACGGGTCGGGTCGGGTCAACCCGATGGATAAAAAAAAGGGCGGGAAAATGAAAATAAAAATAAAAATCAGGCGCTCGTTCTAAAATTCTATCCTAAAAATCAGGCGCTCATTCTAAAATTTATTCTAAAATTCTACCCTAAAACCCGATGACCCAAATTTATTCTTTTCCATTCTTTTCGTTCACACGTTCAACTGCTTAGGGTATCCGCAGCTCCTGGGACATCGCCTCCTCCAACCTCGCTTCGCCGGCGGCTTGCCTCCATTCTTTCACAAGTTCAACGCAGGCTGCACAGCTCCTCGCCTCGCCTCGCCGGCGGCGGCTGTAACACCCCCCAAATATATATCCTTGAAAGGTATTACCGCCAGTGATCCCGGATTCCATATCCGAAGCCACTTAGGCTTGACCACTTTATATAATTCATCAAACAACAGTTATAATATAAAATATCATAACTTTCGATTAAAATCATTGTCTCGGCATTATATCCATAATCCGAAATACAACTGAAATACAAAGTAGTCTTGATATAAAATATGTTTAACACAGCGGAAGTCTTAAAAATAAATAACACAAGGGTCTTGATCAAAACGATCACCCGCCAAGGAATCTCAACCTGGTAAAACTCTTTGAAATCCCAACTGCCTTCGTCGTCGTTTCTAGCCTTCATCGGAACTGTAGTTTATCTGATGTGCCGTATGAGACGGATGACACCAGCCAACCATGCAAGAGAATATAATCGGTTGGTTACTCTAATGAAAGACTATGCAAGGGAAAATCAGATAGGTTCTAAGTAGTCGTATTAGGTTAGACTCATCGTTTCTTGAATAAAAGTCGATGACGATAGTCAACCACCATACTCCTACGGAAATATATGAAAATGCATGATCAAGAGAAAAGACTCTGAAAGATTGAGTCTTAAGGAAACATATGAAGAGAAGACTCCAACGAATTGAGTCTTATCGGAAAGTATGACAAATGTCTGGAACATTATAATTACACACAAGCGTTTAAAACGACTTGATGTTTCGGTTCACGACCAACCTCACCGCGTAATGCGAATTCAGATTGGAAAGAGAACTTTACTCTGGTCAAAGTCTAGACGAGTTTCCTTAGTTGCACTATTTTCTAGCTGCACTGCTCGCCAAAGGATATATTAATTATGTGCACAACGGCACTTATCTTGTTTAATTCCAAAACGAACATTCACGTTACAAGCTTTTAAGATCTCTTCACAAGAGATATCAGATCTCCTCACAAGAGATATCACGGGGAATAAATCCCAGGGAATAAATCCCAAATGGTTGCACCAACTGTGTGCACGTGCCCTGAGTAAGGGTATGGTCATGACCGGAAAAGTACTAGAGGAATAATCCTCCTAGCACCTAGTTATAAAGAAACCACTAAACCTCGCAAGGTACATAGTGTTTCTATGAATACTTGTGCTAACTAAACAGTTCAACACAGTAATAATTCACATCAAAGCCACCGGGGCCAAACACAGATAAAATAGCGTTGTTCTACCAATATACAACCTATCGTAATATCCGTATTTGATCATATATATATATATAATAGCGTTGTTCTAGCAATATACAACCTATTATAATATCTCTTTTAAAATCACTTACAGTTATCAAAACTCTTCCCAGACGAAAACAACAATTCATCCCAAATTAATTAACAATTAAACAATTGATAATCAATATAAATATGGAATGATAAGCAAGAGCGAACCGCCACTTGCCTTAGATTTAGACGGAGCTCAACGAAGCTCGAGATGACGGATTCCCGGGTCCGAAACAAGGAAGAACCTGGATTATGGTTTCCTACGGAATGACCCATAACGAAACCCTAAGTTAGATTCGACAATAACTAGTACGAATCTAAAGAAAAATGAACAAAATCAAAGGAACAAAAGTCCCAAACGAGATCACAAAGCCCAAGCCACCGCCACACTCGCCCAGGCCCACCGCGGGCGCGGTGGCCTTGACCGCGGGTGCGGCGAGGCTATAGAGGCGAGACGCCGACAACGAAAACTCACCGGGAAAGACGATGGGGCTCGACTTGGGTTGCATTCGACTTCCAAACTCCTTGTGTCACTAACCACCACCTTGAGGGCACCTCCTCCTCCTATGGCAACTCCGGCGACGACCTTGAAGAACTCCGGCGACGCTTGCAACTCCGGCGACAATGACAGTGAAAGAAAGAGAGATTTGAGGGAGAGAGAGAGAGAGAGAGAGGAATGGCCTCCTCCTCTTAGCCTCCTCCTTTTATAGGCCATCAAGGAGCCAGAAGGAGTCCAGCTGGCCCCCTCTCCCACCGCCTCACCGGGGACAAGATCGGCAGCAGCTCAGACGAGTTCGGCGGAGCAGAGAAGCCATCATCACGGCGCGGGTGCGGTGGGTCTCACCACGGGGTGCGGTGGCGACCAGTTCTTGACCGCGGGGTGCGGTGGGTATGACCGCGGGTGCGATCAAGGCAAATTTTGTGCCTTTTGCCCATTTTTGACCGAGAAGCCCACTTTTGACCGGGAAGAATTACGGTATGGGCTTTAACCCCGGGTTAAATATATTCGTATCCGAACAATTATTCTAAACCCCAAAAATACGTCGAATGTATTTTATTCTACTCAGATAATTATTACGGAGATCAAGTATTTAACAGAAAGTCCGAACTCTTCTGAAAATAATTTGACTACAATACGAGTGTTTGGAAATCTTACCAAAGTACTCTTTACTAAAATGAGGGGTATTACATCACCTCCCCCTTACAAAAAGTTTCGACCACGAAACTTGGCCGAATAAACCAAAGAAAAGAGAGGCGTTACAACACCACCCCCTTAAAAAGGTTTCGACCCCGAAACTAGGCCGAAAATAGCTCGGGAAAACGTCTAAGCATATCCGCCTCCGTTTCCCAGGTTTCCCAAGTAACTTCTTCAGTTCCTGACTTGAACCACAAAATCCGTACCAATGGTACCACCTTGTTCCGTAACTGCTTCTCACGGCTTTCGAGAATACGCACCGGTATCCCCTCGTAGGTACCATTTGTTTGAATCTTGATGTCGTCATAACTCAGCACATGAGACTCATCTGACACGTACTTCCTCAACAAAGATACATGGAACACGTTATGCACTGGATGTGCCGATGGCGGTAATGCCAAACGATACGCTAGAGACCCCACTCTGTCAAGGATCTCAAACGGTCCCACGTAGCGAGGGTTAAGCTTCCCACGCTTACCAAATCTGAACACACCTTTGGATGGCGACACTTTGACAAACACTTTGTCACCAACTTCAAACTCAACATTTCTGCGCTTGAGATCTGCATAAGACTTTTGTCGACTCTGAGCTGTCAACATCCTTTGTCTTATCAAAGCAATGTCCGAGGCAGTCCTTTCGACTAACTCCGGTCCGAGTAGAATCTTGTCGGCATTTTCATCCCAACAAATCAGAGATCTACACCTTCGACCGTATAGAGCCTCGAATGGAGCCATCTTAATGGTAGCATGCCAACTGTTATTGTATGTGAGTTCAATCAAACTCAGGCTGTCCTCCCAGCTAGTCGGACGATCGAGTGTACAAGCTATTAGCATATCTTCCAAGGTCTGGATGGTCCTCTCAGACTGTCCATCTGTCTGAGGATGAAACGCAGTGCTGAACCTCAACTCGGTTCCCATGGCCTTATGTAATTCTTTCTAGAATCTTGACATGAATCGGCCATCACGATCCGATACAATGGTCTTTGGAGTACCATGCAAACGGACAATCTCATGTAAAAACACTTCTGATAACTTCTGGGTTCCCCATGTTGACTTGATAGCCACGAAGTGAGCACTCTTCGTGAGCCTGTCAATGATCACCCATATAGCATCTTTCTGGCTTTGAGTCTTTGGCAGCCCCGTGACGAAATCCATAGCAATATCTTCCAATTTCCATTCTGGTACTAGGAGAGATAGCAATTCACCACTTGGTCTGCGATGTTCTATCTTGACCTTCTAACAAGTCAAACATTTTGCCACAAATTCTGCTACATCCCACTTCATGTTGGACCATCAGAATTTCTTCCTGAGGTTCTTGTACATCTTGCTAGAGCCTAGATGTACATAATAAGTTGACGAATGGGCCTCTTTCATCACCAACTGGAGAAGACCATCAACGTCAGGCACACAAATCCGGTCTTGAAACCAGAGTGATCCATCATCCTGAATCATGAAACCGGGAGCTTTCCCGTCCATCACTTCACTGCTTAGCTTCACCAAGACCACATCATCAACCTGTTTCTCTCTGATTTGATCAAGTAGCGTGGCCTGAATCTCTAACATACTCAGATATCCTCTACGATGATCGTACAAGACTTCCATCTTACACAACCCTTGGTTCAGCTTAGCCTGAGCAGTAAGTAAAGCCACTACAGTCTCGTGCGGTGTCTTCCAGCTCAATACATCGGCTACTACATTAGCCTTGCCCAGATGATATAACAATTCGAGATCGTATTCTTTGAGTAGCTCTAACCAGCGACGTTGTCTCATATTTAGCTCTTTCTGAGTGAATATATATTTGAGACTCTTGTGATCGGTGAAGACTTGACATCTCACACCATAGAGATAATGTCTCCAAATCTTCAGCGCAAACACTACAGCTGCTAGTTCCAGATCATGCGTCGGATAGTTTGCCTCATAAGTCTTCAACTGTCGGGATACGTATGCAATAACCTTGCCTTTCTGCATCAGCACACATCCCAAACCACTCTTCGAAGCATCACTATAGACCACATAACCATCATTCCCTTCCGGTAGCGCTAACACTGGTACGGAGGTCAGACATTGCTTCAACTTCTGAAAATGGGCCACGCACTTGTCATCCCAGACAAATTTCTTATGGACTTTGCGGAGCAGACCGGTCATGGGTAGAGCGATCTTAGAGAATCCCTCTACGAACCATCTATAATAACCAGCGAGTCCTAGAAAACTGTGCACCTCCTTCACATTCTGAGGCCGCTTCCAATAGGCTACTGCTTCAATCTTCTGGGGGATCAACCATAACCCCATTCTCATTAATCACATGGCCTAAGAAAGCCACTTCCTTGATCCAAAAATCACACTTAGACAGCTTTGCATATAACTGATTTTGTCTAAGAATTGACAAAGTAATCCGAAGATGTTCCTCGTGAGCCTCCTCACTCGGGGAATAAATCAAAATATCGTCGATGAAGACCACTACGAACTTATCCAAGTATTGGTGGAAACATCGATGCATCAGATCCATGAAGATTGCCGGAGCATTGGTAAGTCTAAATGGCATGACTACGAACTCGTAGTAACCATATCTCGTCCGGAATGCAGTCCTCGGAATATCCTCCTCACGAATCCTGAGCTGATGGTAACCAGACCTCAGATCGATTTTGGAAAAGACCTTTGCTCCCTGCAATTGATCCAACAGATCATCAATCCTCGGCAACAGATACTTATTCTTGATCGTGACTTTATTCAACTCTCGATAGTCGATACAAAGTCGAAACGATCCATCCTTCTTCTTGACAAACAAGACTGGAGCACCCCAAGGCGATGCACTCGGCCTTATATAACCCTTCTCAAGAAGATCTTCGAGTTGCTTCTTCAACTCTTGCATCTCAGGAGGAGCCATCCGGTACGGTGCCTTAGAGATCGGCGCAGTACCAGGCTCGAGATAAATAGTAAATTCTACGTCACGATGCGGGGGTAAACCAGGAATCTCCTCCGGAAAGACATCCGGAAATTCACAAACAACCGGAATATCAAGAATTGAAGGTTCATCTTTCTTGGGCTCGTCTAGATAGCACAGGTACCGGACACAACCTTGTCGAAGTAGCTTGAACGCAACCATCACATTGATAAGCCTGCCGTTATCAGCGTCATTCCGACCCTTAAACTTGCATACATACTGGCCTCCAGATGACACTGTCACAATCCTTGAGCTAAAATCGATTACCGCCCCATGACGCGTCAGCCAATCCATACCGAGAATAATGTCATATGGAGCCATGGCTATACAGATCAAATCTGCTTCGAACATCTTACCCTGGATGGTAATCGGAAATTCTGACAGACGCTTGGTGCCCACTAAATGTTCACCATTAGGAAGATTCACAATGAAAGGTTCACAAACCTCGTTGCATATTAAGCCTAACTTACTAACACAACTTTCCGAAATAAAAGAATGTGTAGCACCCGAATCAAATAACATACATACTGAAGTAGAATGAAGGTATATAGTATCTTGAGTAATTGGAGCATTAGGTCCATCAGCTTCACGCATCTCGTAAAGGCGTTGACCCTGGCCTCCAGAAGCAGATGGGGCTTTCCCCTTGTTCTGTACAGTTGTCTGCGTCGAAGGACTAGGAGATCCCACTGGTCTGAACTTAGTCGACCATTCTGATTAACCGACCCTTGTTGTGACTCAGCTCCTTTCTGCCTTCTCTGTGGACAAAATTTCTGCTAGTGTCCCACCTTTTCACATTCATAACACGTCTTTTTCTCCTTCGGACACTCATTGCTTTTGTGCCCAGGTATACCACAATTATAGCATTGAATCGGATTCTTGCTTTGACCCGATTGTTGCATAGACCCTCCATGAGTCACATCTATTTTTGCCTTGCCAGCCTTGGCAAAATTAAACGGTGGCGCGGGACGTTTGAATCCACTCTCCTGAGACTGGCCTTGCATTGACCTCTGGCGATTGCGCTTCCTTGTCGACTCTTCCAGAGTCACTTCCAACTTGTAAGCGGCGTCTACGTATTGCTCCAAAGTAGAGCATCCGTGACGTATCATCATTGGCTTAATATCTGGGTTCATCCACTCGTGGAAATGCCAGATCCTTTGCTCTTCATTGGACACCTCTGGTCCAGCATACTGCAAAAAATGATTGAATTTGGTCGCCAGCTCGGTTACTTTCAAACCATCTGTCTTCGGGTATAGAAACTCCTTATGTTTCTCCTCCCTCATAGCTCGAGAGAAGAAACGATCAGTCATCTTGGCTTTAAACATCCCCCAATTCAAACCTGGGTGATCAGCCAAACCTGTACCTTCCCACCATTCACTGGCTACTTCCTTCAGCTGAAGGGATGCAATGTGTACCTTCTCCACTTCAGTGCACTCAACATTGCGGAATAGTCGTTCCATGTGTGAGAACCAATAAGCCACCCTGACTGGCTCTCCTTTTCAATCATAGCAGTCGGGCCTCATAGAGCTCATGGCTTTTAGTGCTCGGCCATAATTCCCTCTATTCCTGACTGCATCTTCTTGCGGCGCATGGACAACTGGCTCCTCAAATCTTGGAACCGCTGGAGGAATTGGAACTGCCTGTGCCTGAGGCGCATTTGGTCTCATAATGTCGGTGAATGCTTGCATAACGATTTCCCGAATAGCTTCAACTGCTGTTGTATCAAATACCATTGGAGTGTTGACCGGAACTTGGTCATTCCCCCCTTGGTTGTTGTTAGAAGCAGTCTCATGTTCATCCTCAGGATTCATTGTACTCTTCACGTTTGGCCTAGGGTCATTACTTGGCCCAACACCAGCACGAACGGTATTTCTTGTGTTTACCATCTGTTTACCGATCAAATTCCAAGTATTTTATGACATTAATATCATTCCAATGTACTTAACGTCATAAAAATCAACTTAAAATAGATTAAACTTGGTAATTTCATTGATAAGCTCAACTGAGCTAATACGTTTTACAAAAGGGACCTCCCGAGCGTCAAGACAAAATTGCCCGGAGACTTAGGTTCTTAACAAAACGAACTGAAATACAAGAAAAGAAACTGCTAATCAGCACTGGCACAATCATGGCGCCCTAAAACATTTCCTGTAATCGCCACTTCTCATACATGGCTTCTTTGATCGGGGTTTACCATCGGAGTCCGGTGAAGGACTCCTTACCCTACTCGGTCCTGGAGCACATGGCTCATTGCTTGGTCTTGCCCTTCTTAGAGCATGCTCAACCGCCTCGTCCATCTGGCAGTGCTCTTCAGGGGAAAACATCTGACTTAGGAGAAGTGCCTCTCGCGAGTCAGGACTCAACATTAGCCTTCTCTGAGCAGGAATAGGCTGTGAGTTCTCAGATGCATTTTGTAGACCATTTCTTCTTCTGGGAAATACCACCTCGTAAAGTGTATCCCAATCGGCCGAAGTCAATGGCGAGTACTCTTGCTCAGGTGGCAACTCCGGGCTTGGATAGATAAATTCCATTTTCGGGTCCTCGCTGCCCACCAATAAGCGCTCTAAGCCATCAGACTCGTGGCCCTGTCCCTCGAGGTCCTCCTCGGGGTCCTCCTCTTCTTCCGGATCCTCTTCCGGGTCTTCCTCAGGAATCATCTCAATCATGAAGTCGTCGTTGTAAGGCCCTCTTGCATACCTTGACCACTCCTCTTCATTTTCCGTGTCCTCCCTTGGCTCCTCTGTAGGCTCTGCCACTGGAACCTCGGTCCTATCAGATACTAGTACTACTGACTCGGATAGTACAGTCTTCACCTCCTCGGGTGGACTACTTGATTCTCCTACTTCGAAGCATCGCAGGGGAACTGGAAACTCAAGCCTTAATGGAGATGGCGGAGCCACCTCAGCTTCTTCTGAGTCCCTTCGAAGAGAAAAGCATGCACCCATAACCTACGGGTGACGAGAAAAGATTTAGTTTTTCTAAATATAGAAGTTCACTTCCATATCAGACTAAAGTGAAGGCACGACTAGATCGGCAGAATAAAAAATTTACTTGGAAATTCAGAGCCTTCGAAAACATTTCTCAGTTTCAAACGAGTAAACGGTTTACAAAAATTTTCGTTCCAAGAAAATGTTTTAAAAACCCACCCATTTTAAAAAATTTCGGCTCTGATACCAGATCTGTAATACCCCCAAATATATATCCTTGAAAGGTATTACCGCCAGTGACCCCAGATTCCACATCCGAAGCCACTCAGGCTTGACCAGTTTATATAATTCATCAAACAACAGTTATAATACAAAATATCATAACTTTCGATTAAAATCATTGTCTTGGCATTACATCCATAATCCGAAATACAACTGAAATACAGAGTAGTCTTGATATAAAATATGTTTAACACAGTGTAAGTCTTAAAAATAAATAACACAAGGGTCTTGATCGAAACGATCACCCGCCAAGGAATCTCAACCTGGTAAAACTCTTTGAAATCCCAACTGACTTCGTCGTCGTTTCTAGCCTTCATCGGAACTGCAGTTTATCTGATGTGCCGTATGAGACGGATGACACCAGCCAACCATGCAAGGGAATATAATCGGTTGGTTAGTCTAATGAAAGACTATGCAAGGGAAAATCAGATAGGTTCTAAGTAGTCGTATTAGGTTAGACTCATCGTTTGTCGAATAAAAGTCGATGACGATAGTCAACCACCATACTCCTACAGAAATATATGAAAAGGCATGATCAAGAGAAAAACTCTGAAAGATTGAGTCTTAAGGAAACATATGAAGAGAAGACTCCAACGAATTGAGTCTTATCGGAAAGTATGACAAATGTCTGGAACATTATAATTACACACAAGCGTTTAAAACGACTTGATGTTTCGGTTCACGACCAACCTCACCGCGTAATGCGAATTCAGATTGGAAAGAGAACTTTACTCTGATCAAAGTCTAGACGAGTTTCCTTAGTTGCACTATTTCCTAGCTGTACTACTCGCCAAAGGGTATATTAATTATGTGCACAACGGCACTTATCTTGTTTAATTCCAAAATGAACATTCACGTTACAAGCTTTTAAGATCTCTTCACAAGAGATATCGGATCTCCTCACAAGAGATATCACGGGGAATAAATCCCAGGGAATAAATCCCAAATGGCTGCACCAGCTGTGTGCACGTACCCTGAGTAAGGGTATGGTCATGACCGGAAAAGTACTAGAGGAATAATCCTCCTAGCACCTAGTTATAAAGAAACCACTAAACCTCGCAAGGTACATAGTGTTTCTACGAATACTCGTGCTAACTAAACAGTTCAACACAGTAATAATTCACATCAAAGCCACCGGGGCCAAACACAGATAAAATAGCGTTGTTCTACCAATATACAACCTATCGTAATATCCGTATTTAATCATATATATATATATATAATAGCGTTGTTCTAGCAATATACAACCTATTATAATATCTTTTTTAAAATCACTTACAGTTATCAAAACTCTTCCCAGACGAAAACAACAATTCATTCAAAATTAATTAACAATTAAACAATTGATAATCAATATAAATATGGAATGATAAGCAAGAGCGAACCGCCACTTGCCTTAGATTTAGACGGAGCTCAACGAAGCTCGAGATGACGGATTCCCGGGTCCGAAACGAGGAAGAACCTGGATTATGGTCGACCCATAACGAAACCCTAAGTTAGATTCGACAATAACTAGTACGAATCTAAAGAAAAATGAACGAAATCGAAGGAACAAAAATCCCAAACGAGATCACAAAGCCCAAGCCACCACCACACTCGCCCAGGCCCACCACGGGCGCGGTGGCCTTGACCGCGGGTGCGGCGAGGCTACAGAGGCGAGACGCCGACAGCGAAAACTCACCGGGGAAGACGATGGGGCTCGACTTGGGTTGGTTTCGACTTCCAAACTCCTTGTGTCACTAACCACCACCTTGAGGGCACCTCCTCCTCCTATGGCAACTCCGGCGACGACCTTGAAGAACTCCGGCGACGCTTGCAACTCCAACGACAATGGCAGTGAAAGAAAGAGAGATTTGAGGGAGAGAGAGAGAGAGAGAGAGTGGAATGGCCTCCTCCTTTTATAGGCCATCAAGGAGCCAGAAGGAGTCCAGCTGGCCCCCTCTCCCACCGCCTCACCGGGGACAAGATCGGCAGCAGCTCAGACGAGTTCGGCGGAGCAGAGAAGCCATCATCACGGTACGGATGCGGTGGGTCTCACCCCGGGGTGTGGTGGAGACCAGTTCTTGACCACGGGGTGCGGTGGGTATGACCGCGGGTGCGGTCAAGGCAAACTCCGTGCCTTTTGCCCATTTTTGACCGAGAAGCCCACTTTTGACCGGGAAGAATTACAGTATGGGTTTTAACCCCAGGTTAAATATATTCGTATCCGAACAATTATTCTAAACCCCAAAAATACGTCGAATGTATTTTATTCTACTCAGAGAATTATTACGGAGATCAAGTATTTAACAGAAAGTCCGAACTCTTCTAAAAATAATTTGACTACAATACGAGTGTTTGGAAATCTTACCAAAGTACTCTTTACTAAAATGAGGGGTATTACAGCGGCACCTTTCCACGTCCAATCTGCTGATCTCCTCCAACCTCGCTAGTCGCCTCGCCTCGCCTAGGTACTTTGATTCTCAATTCTCTCCTTCATCTCGTCATCTTCCCATTGGATCAATTCTTTATCTTTCTTATACCTCTCGTCATCTTTCTATTTCTCTCTGTTCAATTCTCTCCTACTGGAATCGAATTATTGGTTGCCGAATTCCTGTGCTAGGGTTCGTGAAGACTGTTATCTTGAGATTTCGTAATTTTGTAATCTTGAGATTTTTCATTGAATTGTTTCATGGTTGAATCTGGAATGTCATTTTAGTACAACGTAGATTTGCAGTTACCTTCATCATTTCAGATTATATATGGCATTATGAATATTGCTATCATCAACTCTTCAATTCCTTTCTTTCTGTGTTTACTTTATGTGGATGGTATGGAATAGCTTGATTTGTAATGAGTCACAGTTAGATTTTTTTGTTTGTTACATTTGAATTTTGGTTTATATGAGGATTTGGGTTACTTATGGTTATGATTTTCACTCCTAATATTTGATGAAAATGATTGAATGATTAATCTTGTTTCTAGTTCTTGAATTGATGAAATATATATATGATGAATCAGTAGGGTGGGTGCAGTGAATGATGTGGATTTTTGTGTGAGAGAGTGATTGTAGTGGAATAAGACATGTATATATGTTCAAAAAGCTCAAAGGCTGAATTAGAACTGCAAAATCTTGTTCTGAAATGTAAGATTTCTTGTCTTCGTAGGGAGAGGGATCCTCTTCTTTTTTTCACTTTGAATCAAAAGTTATATCAACTTAGAACTCTACTGCTAATTAAAATATAAATTTAAGGTTATTAACTTATTTTTTCTATTAGGGTAGAACATGCCGCCACGAAAAGATAAGCTAGTACAACCTAAATCTTATGCCGAAGCTCTATTGCGTAGTTATAAGTGTATAAGTTGTATAACTGTATAAATTTATAAGATAGTTTTAATAAAATAGAACTAAGATGTTAAAATTAAGAGTTAAGGCATTATGATAACATTATTTTTACCGGGATTAAAATTGAACGATAGATAGCCATGCGGAAAAAAAACTTAATATAAATATTTCATAAATTAAAGCAAATTAAATTAACAAAAAAAAGGAAAAAATTGCGTAACTCGACCCATTGAGTTGACCCGATCCGGCAATAAACCCGTAATAACCCGACTTGGTTTGACCTGGTAAATTTTAGACTTGAAATGACCCGACCCGAAATAACCAGAACCCGACAGTACTCAGACCCGAACCCGCCCGTCCGACTCGATTGCTAGGTCTACTTCTATGTATATGTGATTTTAGGCTTTATCTACTTATGTGCTGATATGATCTCCAAGGTATTTTGAGGATTGGCTTTCTAATCTAGTGAAGGCCAACTTATTAGCTTATTATAGGATACATATGCAGTTTGGAATGATAAACCATGGAAGTTCAAGGTCTGATAAACCATGGATAACATTACACAACAATCACATAAAATGTAGAGATGAGAAAGAATAACCAAGGTAAACCTGGAGTGGGACGTGCAAGAATGTAGAGTTGTGCTAGTAAACTTGGTTTTTGGTTCTTTAAGCTTCATAGTGGTCTGCATTTTGTATAGGTTATCTAATGTTGTAGAAGGGTATAACGTTGATCAAACTTCGATTCAACTTAGATATAGATTGAATCATTCCAACGCACTCTCCAAAATCAATATTTCGACCCTTACTCTTGTAGCCTTAGGGTTGCACGAAATTCGATTCGGGATAAGACAATCAAACCTCTATTGAACAAGGAAATAGAGAGCACTTGGTGTTTTTGTGTTTGTTCGATACAAGAGATTGTTCTCTTTTCGGATGTCCCAAGACTTGCCACAACCTCACCCTTATATAGGGCATAAGTTGTTAGGCGGTTACATGGCGGTTGGGCGGTTGCATGGCGGTTGAGCGGTTGCATGGTGGTTGAAAATTGGTTAAAAAACCGCCAAAAGTTGGTTAAAAAACCGCCAATCTACTCTTATTTAAACCAACAAGCGCCACAACCCCGAGTCCGAATCCACACACACGAGTGTGCACTCCGCACCCCCGAAACTCATTATGCGCCAAACGAACTCCATAAGTCTTGAGTGAATCCCGACTACACCAAATGGCCGATGACACTAAAATCACCAACATTCCTCCCCCATTTTAGTGTAATCCTTGATTCACTTAAAACACACATCAAACACAAACTTATTCATAAATGAAAATGTCCTTAGGATTGAATTTCCACATTAGTGTAGTACACATTTTAAATAATCGAGAATCAGGGTGTCCTATGGATTGAACCCTTCAACTCATCTGAATACTTGAAGATACAACACACAAAAGCTTCTACACTACTCCAAGTGCTAACTTGACACTATTTTAGCCATGTGTCCTTATCCATTCACGAACGTATACAACGCCAAGCCCGAACTAGTTGAAGCGGCACCACTTCACGCTCGTATAGGTGGATTCTTTTAATCATGCACCTGCAAATGCATTTTTTTCAAAAGATCCATTAAGAAGATAAACTTCAACCTAACTTTACTTGCAGGTCCGAGCACATACCTAGGGATGAAATTGAATATGTGCTCCAAACTCTAAGTGTAGGCTTTCCACATTGAATTCAGCCTCTAACGTCATACTAGAGGGGAATTGGGTATCCTACCATTATAGATTTTAAACGGGCTTTAAACCCATCCCGATAGACGACTTGATCACCAAGTCCCTGGCTACCCCTTTGTCAAGTGGTCCGCCAAATTTTGTTGAGACCGAACAAACTCAATAGTAATCACCCCATGAGTGATCAACTCACGTATCGCGCTATGTCTAACACCCAGGTGTCGCGACTTACCATTATACACTTGGCTATAAGCCTTAGCCAAAGTAGCTTGACTATCACAATGGATAGATATGGGTGACACCGGTTTCGGCCACAAAGGAATCTCGTAGACTAAGTTCCTTAGCCATTCCGCCTCTCTACCGACAGCGGCCAATGCTACGAATTCCGATTCCATAGTCAAACTTGCAATGCAAGTTTTATTCTTAGAAGCACATGAAATGGCACCTCCCCTAAGCAAGAATACCCAACCACTAGTAGAAGAATGATCTTCTACGTTAGTGATCCAACTCGCATCTGAATACCCTTCTAGAACCGAAGGAAATCCAACATATGACAAACCATAATTCATGGTTCCCTTTAAGTATTTGAGTACCCGCCTTATTGCTTGCCAATGGTGGGTACTAGGATTAGTAGTGTATCTACTCAATCTGTCTACCGCATAAGCAATATCCGGCCTTGTGCTCATCATGTCATACATTAAGCAACCAATCACTTGTGAGTACTCGAGTTGTGATACCGCTTTACCCGTATTGGGAATAACCTTCACACTCGGATCCATAGGAGTGCTAACCGAAGAACAAGTCTCATAATTGAACTTTTTAAGCACTTTCTCAATGTAATGAGATTGTGACAAAGAGAGTCCCTTATTCTCACGTTTGATCCTAATACCGAGGATTACATCTGCCTCCCCCATGTCTTTCATGGCAAAGCTTTACGACAAAAAGGCCTTTGTAAGGTCCACTTGTTTTTGATATGTACCAAAGATCAACATGTCATCAAAATACAAGCAAATGATTACTCCATTACCGAATTTATCAAATTTGATGTATACACACTTGTCCGACTGATTTAACTCGAATCCGCTCGACAAGACAACCTCAACAAACTTATGCCACTGCTTAGGTGCTTGCTTTAGCCCATACAATGACTTCACTAACTTACATACCTTATGCTCATTACCGAGCATAATGAACCCTTCAGGTTGCTTCATATGTACATCCTCCTCCAAATCACCATTCAAAAATGTCGTTTTGACATCCATTTGGTGAATCACAAGATTGTTAATAGCCGCCAAGGCAATCAACAACCTAATGGTGGAGATCCGAGCAACTGGAGCATAGGTATCGAAATAATCAATACCTTCCCTTTGTCTAAAGCCTTGGATAACCAATCGGGCCTTAAACTTATCGATAGTACCATCGACTTTCATCTTCTTCTTGAATATTGATAGGTGCTAAAGTCGTATCGCCTTATTAAAGTAATCCTTAAAAACCTAAACTAGTAGAATAGGCAAGCAAGGGTCGAATCCCACATGGAGGAGTTGTCTTTCTTAATGTAAATTAGTGTGTCAAAGTAACTAAGGGGGTTTTGGTTGGTTGTTTGAATTGCAAGTAAACAAAGCAAATAAAACAAAGGTTGTAATCAATTAGGGAAAAACACTTAGCCAAACAAATATCCACCATTCATTCGATTGGTTGATCCTAGACTATCTCTAATTCCTTCCTATGAATGTTATATTCTTTTTCTTAAGTTATAAACAGGACAAACAGACCCTGAGAATACTAACTATTAAATAACCAAGAAAACCTCTATGATTCAATTCAACAGCAGCAATGAACAGAGGAATTTCAATAGATACATGCAAGAGTAGCAAACAGTCATACTATTGCATGCAATCAATTCTCTCTACAATAAACCAGTCCAAACAGTTCTTAGAATATTGCAGTTGCTACTCATGAATAAGGTAACTCAAACAGTAATTACCAAACTCTAGCAATAGACAATTACTAATATCAACTAGTTGCGTCCAACAAGCGAAATCAATAAGAATCGATGGGATGAAGCATAAGAGAATCAATACATTCAAAGAAAAAGAAATAGAGTTATAACCTCACAATTGTTTATCAAATGAAGGCTTCAATCGTCGGACTAAGCAAATAGTGCTTAGTTCTTCATAACTCAAAGGGAAAACAATACTGAATAATAAACGATGATAAAAACTATCCTCAAAGTGGCTGGGAAAATTAGGTTAAATAACCTAACCCAAAACCTAATGCTAAAAAGATAACAAACTTAGTCTTAAAAGGAAATAAAATAAAGTAACGAAATAAAAGAAAAGGAAATAAAGATAAAATAATAAAACTCGGATCTTCGGACGAAAGAGAACACGCGCTGACAATGGGTTTCCGCGATCGCGGAGAAAGCTTTCGCGATCGCGGAAAATACAATTCTTGGTCTCTTGCTCTCGGCTTTTCCGCGACCACGCCACTAGAATTCCGCGATCGTGGAACTTCAGATTTCTTCACTTCTCGCCTCGCGTGGATTCCGCGACCGCGGCCCTCAGCCCCGCGACCGCGATTTTTGCTCCTGTAGCTCCACTTGGTTCTACTTCTTCGTCTTCTTAGGTGTCTTCCTTCTCTCTTCAATATATCTTCATTTAAGCTTCTCCAAACCACCATATCCGCACTTCTACTCCTCAATTCCATATTTCACAATAACGCTCTAAACTCATCTAAATGGTACCCAAAACACCGGTAACAACTCCTAGTTAAACCCTACAAAGTAGCGCTGATCAAATATCCACTTGCAGCCCAAAGGCTTGCAACCCAGTGGGAGATCCGATAAGACCCACGTATTATTTCCCATGATGGAATCCATCTAATCATTTATTGCTTCTTTCCAGAAAGCAACATCTTGAGACCTCATTGCCTCACCAAAAGTTCTAGGATCCTTATCAATGAGATAATAATATGAATATTGGAACCCAACTTCATCTCTAGATCCTTCAACCAAATAAACTTGGAAATTTGGACCGAAAGACTTTTCAATCCTCCCTCGCTTGCTCCTACGGAGCACAGGTGACTCATTAGAAGGTATGACCAAACCGTCTCCTTCTCTAGTTCCACTAGTACTTGGAACCAAATCATTTGGTCTAGGTATGGACGAGAAACGATTCTCATCAAATATCGCATCTCTTGACTCAATCACGGTGTTAACCGAAATAGAATCATTAGGCTCTATACATAGAACCTATAAGCCTTGGAATGTTCAGCATATCCAATAAAGATTCAATCAATACCTCTTTCCCCCAAGGTTTCAATCTTGGGCTGGGGTAGTCTAACGAACGTCCTACATCCCCAAACTCGAAGATAATTCAATCTTGGTTTCTTTTTGTACCAAAATTCATAAGGGGTAATCTTGTTCCTTTTGTTAGGAGCCCTATTTAATAAATAGCAAGCCGTTAGCATGGCTTCACCCCAAAATCCGTCACTCAATCCCGAGTAGGATAACATGGAATTAACCATATCTCTTAAGACTCGATTCTTCCTCTCCGACACACCATTTTGTTGTGGCGTGTAGGGAGCCGTAGTCTCATGTATATTGCCTACGGACTGGAAATATACAGGATCATAAAATTCTCCACCTCTATCGGTGCGTAGTTTCTTAATCAAGTCATTTTGTTGCAATTCAACCTCGGTTTTAAAAACCTTAAATTTATCTAGGGCCTCGTCTTTAGCATGCAATAAATACACATAACAATAACGAGAATAATCATCAATGAAAGTGATGAAATATTTCTTGTTTCCTAAAGACGGAGTAGCATGCAAATCACATAGATCACTATGTACAAGTCCTAACACCGCAAAATTTCTTTCAATGCCTTTGAATGGTTGTCTAATTATTTTAGTCAACATGCAAGTTCTACACTTCTCTAAATTCATGTCAAATGCATGGATTAATCCTTCCTTAGACATATCCGTCATTCGCTTATAATGCACATGACCTAATCTTGCATGCCATAGAGAAGATTCATTCGTACTAGAACATGCCATATAAATAGAATTGACCACTTTATTAATATTAAGCATAAACATGCCATTACAAAGGTATACAAATCCTACAAACACACCACACTTCAATAATATATACTTATCGAATTCAAAGACTTGCTTAAAACCACATTTATTTAAAACACTACCGGAGACTAAGTTTTTCCTATTTTCGGGTACATGTAAGACATCCTTGAATTCAAGGGTCTTGCGGGAACTAAATTCTAACACCACTTTCCCACGGCCTAGGATAGGGGCGGTTGACTCGTTGCCCATATGAAGAACGAACCCATCTTTAACTGGTTCGTATGTCTTAAACCAGCCACGGTCCTTGCAAATATGTTTTGTTGCACCCGAGTCAATCCACCAAGCCACTTCATCATCCTACACATAAAATGCCTCAGAAATTAATGGTACATAATTCACAACCGAACTTGAACCAAAATCTGAATACCGACCTTGATGAGTGGATGGGCCTTGGTCCTTAGACCCTTGCCCTGAACGGTTTTGCCCCGCTCCATTCCTATCCTTTGCAGCCCGACAATCACGCTTGATGGTACGCGTTTTGTCGCATGCACCTAACAAAGTAAACCTCAAAAACCTAACTAATGTAGTCTGGTAAGTAAGGGTCGAATCCCACAGAGAATCAAGTTATATATCCTGGTTGCAAAATCGTTCACCAATTGATAACAAAGACAAAGGGGGGTTTTGGTTGTATCTAACTAAGAAAACGATAAATAAAACATAGAAAGCTTGGATAGACAAATATCCACCTTCAGTTTGGTTGATCGATCATTGATTATCCATAGTTCTCAATCCTCATGAATGTCCTAATCCATGTTCTAAATTAATTACCAATCCAACCAGTCCTGATAATCCTAACTATTAAACAATCAAGAAACCATCAAGATTCAATTTAACAGCAGCAGTAAGATCAAGAATAGTGTGATACCCCGTATATTTGTAAGCTATTTCTGGAGTTCCGGAATTTTTCCCGAGTACCCGTTATGTACGTCGGATTTAATTCAGAAAGGTGGAGACATTATGTAATGCTCTCTGTATCTGTAATATTTTTCTCAGTGAAATAAAATACAGACGACGTGCTTTGGATTTTAATACTCGTTCGCGTACGATAATTTTATCCCGGGTTAATATCGTTTTCGTCTAAGAGCTGAGGAGGCGGCAAAGCCACAGGGGCGGCGACCGCCGCATTTATGGCGGCGCCCGCCGTCGCCAGGCTCGAGGAGCAGGCTGGGTCTTCTCCTAGCTGGGGACGCCAGGCCTATGGCGGCGCCCGCTGCATTTATGGCGGCGCCCGCCGTCGTCATTGTCCGGAGGTCCTTGCCCGAAGGTCGCCGGCGTGGCTCTGGCAGCGCCGGAGTAGCTCGTCGTAGGGCCATCATTGTGTTCCCCTGGGCTTTGGCTATAAATTGGAGCCTTTGGTGAACGGATTTGGCACACAATCAGAAGCTCAATCTCAAAATCTCTCTCGCCGGAGTTTTGTGCCCTCGCCGGATTTCTAAAGCAATCGCCGGGGTGTTGTTTGGTGTGTTTCCAGTGGCCCTTGTGAAGCCTTTTGGTTGCCTTTGAAGGTCAGAACCCAAAGCAAGGCAAAGGGAGGTCGAAACGCGTACCAATTGGTGAGTGTTCTCGCCGTTTCTATTTTCTGGGTTCATCGCGGCGCCCGCCGTGTTCATGGCGGCGACCGCCGTGATGAACAGCGGCGCCCGCCGTAAGGCCACCGGCGACCGCCGCCAGAAGGCTGATGGCCTAGTTAGGCCTCGGCTTTGGTGGTCATCATTCGGACATCGTTCCTTTCGTCTTCCTTTAGATTCGTATTGTTGTTATGTCGGATCTAACTTAGGGTTTCTTTATGGGTCGACTCGAAGGTTGTTGTGCTGTCGGAGCTATACCCGTGTCGAACCCGGAATCCCATCATCGTTAGGCTTGTTCCAATTCAGCGGATTAAGGCAAGTGGCGGTTCGCTCTTGCTCATCGTTCCATATTTACATTAATTATCAGTAGTTCATCTGAGTAATTAATTTGGAATGATTATTATGTTTGTCTGGAAATGGTTTTGTAAACTGTTTTGGAAAACTAAAAGATGATATTATAATAGGTTGTATATCTGTTAGAACAACGCTATTATTTATGTTCGCCTTGAGAGCATTTATGTGGATTTATCCCGAACTATTGTTGTGCTAGAAATGTTTAGTTAACACTAGTGGTTAGGAACGCTATGTACCTTGTGGGGGTTTAGCTGTTTCTTTATAACTGGTACTTGGTGGATTTTCCCCAGTACTTTCTCTCTGGTCATGACCATACCCTTACTTGGGGTTGGCGCACTTCGCTAGTGCCAAATCTTCTAAGGTTCATCCTTTCTATATCTCTTGTGGGGAGGTCTGATATCTCTTGCGGGGAGATCCGATATCTCTCGAGTGGAGATTTAAAAGCTTATAACGTAATGCTCATTTTGGGAATTTAATAAGATAAAGTGTCCGAGTGCACATAATTAATATACCTTTGGCGAGTAGTGCAGCTAGGAAAGCTCGTCTCGACTTTTTGATCAGAGTACGTTCTCTTTCTAATATGGATTCGCTGTAAGCGGTGAGGTTAGTCGTGAACCGAAACATCTAAGTCAGCTTTTAAATCACTGATGTCTGATTCTGTAAACGTTCCAGATTTGTCATATTTCCTTAAAGACTCATTTTCGTTGTAGTCTTCTTTCGGGTCGATTTCTATGAAGATTCAGTCTTCCAGAATTCTCTCTTGTGCATGCCTTTTGTCATATTCAAGTATAGTATGGTGGTTGACTAACGTACTCAATTATTATTCTAGAGACGAGAAGTCTAACCTAATATGACTGCTTCGAACCACTCTGCTTTGTTCCCTTACATAGTCTTTCATTAGACTAACCAATCGATAATTTCCCTTGCATGGTTGGCTGGTGTCATCCGTTCGATTCGGCACATCAGATAGAGTGAAGATTGAGGAGACTAGATTGACTATGAAGGCGACAGTTGTTTTTGGACGTTTTAATAATTATCTTTTAATCAGGTTGAGATCCTTGGGCAAATGATCATTGCGATTACAATCCTTGTTGTAATATCTTTTATAAGACTTCCGCTGTAACTTATTTACTCTGTTATTGTTTATCAAGACTTCCGCTGTATTTGTTTTAACCCTGTGTTTGTCCTATTCGGGATTGGGATGTAATCCCGGGACTCATGTTTTATATGAATAAGGTTATCATTTTGTACCATTGTATTTCATGATTTGTATTTAAACGGTAAAGCCTTGGGTGATCTCGGTAAGGAATACTGAGGTCACTGGCGGTAATACCTTTCCAAATGGGTTCAGATTTAGGGGTGTTATAAATAGATAGGCTCATGCAATACTTAACAACCAGTCAGTACTCGACATGCAATCAATTCTCTTCACAATAAACATTCACAACTAATTCCTGTAAATCGTGGTTGCTACTCTGAATTAGGGATGAACAATATTAATCTCAACAAGTTGACCAGATTAGGGGAACCAGCACTATAGATAATATGAATCTCAACTAGTTTGTCAGGCTAGGGAAACTAATATTAATAATACTAATCACAACAATTGATGAACTAGATCAACCAATAGAATTCAAAACCCTAATCCTGCAATATGAATAATACCAATAAAACTAGGTGATTAGGCTAGAGCAATCAATAAAATTCAATGGGATGAAGCACAAGAAAATCATAACATTCAAGGATAAAGAAAGAAATAATCTCAATATCAACTTCAAACCAAGGCTTCAATCGTCTAGCCAAAAACAAAACAAAGAACTAAACTAAGAAAAAGGAAAAGAGGAAGAAAGGTAAAATCCAACTTGGGGTAGAACCCAACTTACAAAACTGATGTTCTAAGGGAATAATATAAAGACTTTGCAAAACCTAATTTCCTAAAGGATAACAATAACAATCTTCTAAAAACAAAAACAAACGAACTAAAAGGAAATAAAATAAAAGAAATAAAATAAGCTAAAGATCTCGGATGAAAATCCCCGACGCGTGCTCCGCATATAGACCCACGACCGCGGCCAAGATCCCCGCGATCGCAGTTTTGTGCTTCACCGAGTGCTGCTTCTGCTGTCATCCGCGCCTGCGGAAATGCCTCTGTTGCGGCTCTCTCCTTTGGTGCTTCATCTTCAACTCCTTAAGTCTTCATTTAAGCACTCACAACCACCAAAACAACACTTCTTCTCCAAAACTCCATTCTCCTACATTGTGTCCTAAACACACATAAATGGCACCCAAATACTAGTAACAACTCCTAGTTACGCACTACAAAGTAGAGCGTATCACTTGAAGTGACCCGGTTTGCCACATATCCAACAAGCGCCCTTAGGCTTCTTGTTAGATCCACCGTTGGTGTTCTTGGAAGATTGCTTCTTCCTCTTGTTGTTCTTCTTAGAATTCCCACCGTCCTCCATCATGTTCATGGAGGAAGATCCATGAGTCTCCTTCGGTTTACCTCCCTCTTGCGCCCTTAGAGATTCCTCTATGTGCAAATGGCTTCCAAGTTGCACAAGAGACAACTCTTTCTTCTTGTGTTTCATCATGTGTTTAAAGTCCTTCCATGAAGGTGGCAACTTGTCGATAATGCTCGACACCGAGATGGATTCATCCATCTTCATGTTGTGCTGGGCGAATTGCCCTAGGATACGAAGCACTTCATTGAATTGCTCTATAACCGGCCTGGAAACACACATCTTGTAATTGTTGAAATTACTTACAAGGAGCTTCTTACTAGAAGCATCCTCCGCCATGTATTTGGATTCCAGCGCATCCCATAACTCCTTTGAGGACTCGGCATTCTGGTAGACATTAAAGAGCGAATCCGACATATCGTTTAGAATATGGCCACGGCATATGTAGTCGTCATTCTCCCACTTGTTGCGCTTCATTGTCTCCTCCAAGGGGTTCATTCTCCGGATCCTCCGACGCGGGTGGCATTGGCATACTCAGAACGTACACCACCTTGAGCATCGTGAGGAGGAAGTGCATCTTCTTTTGCCATCTCCGGAAGTCCACGCCTTCGAACTTCTCCAACTTTCCGAACTTGGATGTCATCTCACGAACCGATGCAGCCGCCATTGATTAAACACGGAAAATATTGGTTTAATTGCGGCGGTCGCCGTGATTAAACGGGAGTCGCCGCCAGGATGCCGTAGCCAACTATCTTGGCGAGGCCTTGGCGGCGGTCGCCGCCTCTCCTTCTTCGCTTTTTTTTTTCACACTTCCAGCAGGTTAGTTCGACACAGAACTACAAAAACTACAAAAGTAAAAAAAAAAATCAAAAGAAAATAAACTAAGGGAAGGAAAAGAAAGTACCTAACATCGGGTTGCCTCCCGAGAAGCGCCTTGTTTACTGTCGTGGCTCGACATCCTACTCAATCCTCCTCAACTCGGGTTTGTCCTAGCACTTGAACTCCTGAGATCTATATCAGGGGGATGTCTCTTTGTATACTCCCTATAGAGCTTTTCCCCCATGCTTGTGTACTTCATGATGGTTGGACCGTTGTTCATATCTATGAATGCACTTGACATCTTCAGAAATGGCCTACCCAACATCTCAGGGCCTGCATGTTTGTTTTGCCCCGCATCCAGCATGTAAAAATTCACCACCTGAATCAAGTCCTCCTTCTTGTGCTTCCCCTTTGGTTTCTTCTTGATATTGCCCAACGCCCTTAAAAATTATGTGCCGCGAGGGATACTGTTTGTCAATGTGACCAAAGGAACGATTTCTGCACAGTTACGGAAGGCCTCATAGATTTCATTGTTGTTCTTCAACCTTCGAGTATCTTGTAATGCCTCAGGGAAGGGTGCAACGGGGTGTAGCGTAATGAGCGGGGAGGAGTTTAGACTCACATACTCATCGTAGGCAGCCTCGAGAGGGTCGGGGGCTGCCGGGGCATTTTCGAGAGGAACGAGCGTCGCAGGATCGTTTTCGCGATCGCGGCTCTCCTCCTCTTGGTCGCTGAATTCATCCAGTCCCAAAAAATACTCTTCTTCAGAAAGCACAACGCGGTCCAAAATATCGTCTGGAATACCCATCTCCTCAGTGGGTGAACCGAGGTCGAGGTATACCTCTCGCGGTCTTGGGTTCTCTTCTGCAGATATCTCGATGTATTCTGCACCCGTCTCACAAATTTGTTCTTCCCTTTGAGCTAAGGGGGAGACATGCAGCTGCTCAGTACTTTGTAGGGTCATCGAGAAGACATTCTCTTCCTGGTGCACTACTGGGTGAGATAGTGGTTCCGCCGACGTCATGGCCTCCATTCTGCTCACTGCTTGCACCATTTGCCCCATTTGCCTCTCAGAGTTCTGGATATAGGACTTCATTTGTTGTTCAAGTTGGATCGTGCTCTGATTGAGAGATCAAACCATGTCCTCCAATGACATGGAGGGACTTGGATTGTGCCCCATCTGATTCTCCAAGGTCCGAAATAAATCCGCAGTAGACTGTGAGACATAGTAATCTGGATTGGACACTAGTGGGCTATGCTCGTAGGCTGGGTAGTACTGCGGTGGAGTACCTTGCTGATAGAACGACTGTGGTCCCGGGTAAAATTCCTGGTAATCATGACCATAAGGGGGATAATGTTGGTGCCCATAACTCGAATTTGGGTGATCTCTCCACCCTGGAGTGTATGCGTATGAGTATGGGTCATATTGCGGCTCCTGATGGAAGTGGGGAAATCTATCCATCTCTGTAACAAAATCAAAAAGGAAAAACAAAAATCAATAGCACGGGTGTGGACCGTAAGATAGGTCCATACAATAGTTGACACACAAATCACACACAAAATAGATTATTGCCTCCCCGGCAACGGCGCCAATTTGATAACAGGAATTTGTCGTGCTAATTACTGCTATGCAAGTAGTCCAAACAAACCTTAAACCGTAGTCCTAAGTAAGTAAGGGTCGAATCCACAGGGAGACAGATTCTATCTTTATTTGCAATTTATATGTCAATCCAAAGTAACCAAAAGGGGGGTTTTGTATGTTTCAGTAAATCTAAGCATGCAAAAGGTAAACAAACTAAAAGTTGTGAAATCAGTGATGAGAAAAGCACTTAGTCAAACAAACATCCACTATTCGTATGACAAGTTGATCCTAGATAATCATTCAATATCTCATGCAATGAAAATTCCAATTCCTTTTCAGATATAACTAATAGCACAACCAGATACTATTAGCACTAATTAATTAAACAACCCTGAAACTATCAAGATTCAGTTTAACAGTAGCGTTACGGATAGGAATATAGTTGGATACAATTCTAGCATAAAACAACCAGCTTTTATCCTAGAATGTAAATCAGTTCTCTTCTGCATAAGACTAGCACAACCAGATACTAGTACGATGCAATTGCTACTCTGAAATAGATATGCTCAACCAGTAACAATCTAGATCTAGCAATCAATCAATAGAAACAAACCCTAGTTGCACAGGCTAGAGATTATCAATATTAATCATAAGCAATCAAGCAAGAGAATAGATAAAATCCATGCAATAGATAAGGAACGAAAATCTCACAACTGAATCAAAACGAAAGCTTCAGCGTCTGACTATGCAAGAGTGGTTTAGTTCTTTATAGTAAAGTACGTAGAAAGGGAAAAGATGAAATTAGGGTTCGAGAATAAGGGAGGCCAAGCTCCCTTCTAACCCTAAATACTAGAAAATAATAAGGTCTTCCAAAAAGGTCAAAAACAAAATAATAAAAAATACTAATAATAATCCAAAATAACAAAGTAAGGAAAAGTGGTTCGGTTCCGCATCCGACACGGCGGCGGTCTCCGTAAGCCTGGCGGCGGTCGCCGCCAGATTTCTTCGGTTCAGCTCCTGCGACACTTCCGTAAAAACGCCATTACTTTTGATTCCCAACTCGGATTGCGCTCATATTTTGAGGACTTGTAGTATACTTCAAGAGCTCACTCCTCGGATTGGAATCACTCCATTTGGACGTCTGAGTAAAGAGAATGAATCAATTGAATTCAGTACATTGTTATTCTACTCTCGTGTGGACTCTCTCCTTGGTTCTTCTTCGTCTCCTCAGTGGTCAACTCCTCTTCCTCTGGATATCTTCAATTTGCTTCTCCAGACCACCAAATCCACACTTCTCCTCTCTAACTCCATAATCCACAGTTGTGCACTAAATCCATCCAAATAGCACCTCAAACCTGGTAACAACCCCTACAAATGCACTACAAAATAGTGCCAATCAAATCCCCCATGCTTAAACCTGAATAAGCTAAAGTAAACCTACTCCTCCAATCAATCCCCAAGGTTTCAGGAAGCATAGAAAACTCAACCCTTCCAAGAATCACACCTAACAATAAACTCCAGGCACCAATACAATAATCACAGCACAACATAACACAACGCCAATCAACACCACACACAATCAAGCTAAAAGGAAAGCAGAGTACTTCCCCCAAGCTTATCCCAAACGCTATATAGTGAATCAAATCTAATCCTATCTCCCATCTATCTTGTTATACCTCCAGAGTGACCTACCCAAATCCTCCTTATATCACCTCTTCTTATGTCGCCACGCTAGGAAAAATGAGGAATCCTAAAAATCACTCTTCTTCTTTTCACTCATTTTGCCATGGCGCCCTTTCGGGTTTTCAGCAAGCCACTCATTTCATTTTTCAATAGATGGGCTCACAATATGCTCACATCACTCTTGACCAATTATTACCCCAGCCTAATGCTGGTCCAAGCCACCTACTTATTACCTAGGCCGCCTTTTCAGGTTTTTGACCTATCCCAGGATTTCAATTTTTGCCTTTTTTCAAATTTTTGGCTCTTTTTCATTTTTTCTTTCTTTTTCTCAACGACGCAGCAAGTATAGAATCCTCCCCCATGCTTAAACATTGCATTGTCCTCAATGTAATGAAAGACAAAAAGAATAAAGCACAGGGAAGACAAAGAATGGACTCACATACGTCGCCAAGTTGCTTGGACACTAAAGGTGTCGCTGGCGGTCTTCACAATATATGCCCAGGTCTCTAGTATTGGGCGGGTGTCTTCATCTCAACTCTACCGTGCAACCATAGGGAACCACTGTAAGGTGTGGTGGTCATTAAGGAAATCAGGGTTGCACAGCCTTCAACTCCTACCATGCAACCAAAAGGAACCACTCTGGTGAATAGTGGTATAACAAGTATGGCGGGGTTGCATGGCCTTCAACGAACACAAAAATGGGGCCCATATGTAATCGTGGTGTGGGCCCTAGTGTTCATCCTCCTCAGCTGCCAATTGTAAGGCCATCATCGTTGTCAATTAAAAGTGTAGGTCTAATGTCTCCTCCTTGACAACATGATGCGCACCATCTCTCCATGGGAAACTCGGACAGCTGGCCTCCGGTGGATTTTTTTTTTCTACCTGAGAAATGGTGGCGGTCGCCGTAAGGAGGGCAGCGGTCGCCGCCATTTGCCATAGCCAGATGAAAGAAGGAGGGGATTGGCGGCGGGCGCCGTAAGGAGAGAGGCGGTCGCCGTTTAATTGCGGCGGTCGCCGTGATTAAACGGGAGTCGCCGCCAGGATGCCGTAGCCAACTATCTTGGCGATGCCTTGGCGGCGGTCGCCGCCTCTCCTTCGCTTTTTTTTCACACTTCCTGCAGGTTAGTTCGACACAGAACTACATAAACTAAGGGAAGGAAAAGAAAGTACCTAACATCGGGTTGTCTCCCGAGAAGCGCCTTGTTTACTGTCGTGGCTCGACATCCTACTCAATCCTCCTCAACTCGGGTTTGTCCTAGCACTTGAACTCCTGAGATCTATATCAAGGGGATGTCTCTTTGTATACTCCATGTAGAACTTTTCCCCCATGCTTGTGTACTTCATGATGGTTGGACCGCTGTTCATATCTATGAATGCACTTGAAATCTTCAGAAATGGCCTACCCAACATCTCAGGGCCTGCATGTTTGTTCTGCCCCGCATCCAGCATGTAAAAATTCGCCACCTGAATCAAGTCCTCCTTCTTGTGCTTCCCCTTTGGTTTCTTCTTGATATTACCCAATGCCCTTAAAAATTATGTGCAGCGAGGGATACTGTTTGTCAATGTGACCAAAGGAACGATTTCTGCACAGTTACGGAAGGCCTCATAGATTTCATTGTTGTTCTTCAACCTTCGAGTATCTTGTAATGCCTCAAGGAAGGGTGCAACGGGGTGTAGCGCAATGCGCGGGGAGGAGTTTAGATGCACATACTCATTATAGGCAGCCTCGAGAGGGTCGGGGGCTGCCGGGGCATTTTCGAGAGGATCGAGCGTCGCAGGATCGTTTGCGCGATTGCGGCTCTCCTCCTCTTGGTCTCTGAATTCATCCAGTCCCAAAAAATACTCTTCTTCAGAAAGCACAACGCGGTCCAAAATATCGTCTGGAATACCCATCTCCTCAGTGGGTGAACCGAGGTCGAGGTATACCTCTCGCGGTCTTGGGTTCTCTTCTGCAGATATCTCGATGTATTCTGCACCCGTCTCACAAATTTGTTCTTCCCTTTGAGCTAAGGGGGCGACATGCAGCTGCTCAGTACTTTGTAGGGTCATCGAGAAGACATTCTCTTCCTGGTGCACTACTGGGTGAGATAGTGGTTCTGCCGACGTCATGGCCTCCATTCTGCTCACTGCTTGCACCATTTGCCCCATATGCCTCTCAGAGTTCTGGATATAGGACTTCATTTGTTGTTCAAGTTGGATCGTGCTCTGATTGAGAGATCGAACCATGTCCTCCAATGACATGGATGGACTTGGATTGTGCCCCATCTGATTCTCCAAGGTCCGGAATAAATCCGCAGTAGACTGTGAGACATAGTAATCTGGATTGGACACTGGTGGGCTATGCTCGTAGGCTGGGTAGTACTGCGGTGGAGTACCTTGCTGATAGAACGACTGTGGTCCCGGGTAAAATTCCTGGTAATCATGACCATAAGGGGGATAATGTTGGTGCCCATAACTCGAATTGGGGTGATCTCTCCACCCTGGAGTGTATGCGTATGAGTATGGGTCATATTGCGGCTCCTGATGGAAGTGGGGAAATCTATCCATCTCTGTAACAAAATCAAAAAGGAAAAACAAAAATCAATAGCACGGGTGTGGACCGTAAGATAGATCCACACAATAGTTGACACACAAATCACACACAAAATAGATTATTGCCTCCCCGGCAACGGCGCCAATTTGATAACAGGAATTTGTCGTGCTAATTACTGCTATGCAAGTAGTCCAAACAAACCTTAAACCGTAGTCCTAAGTAAGTAAGGGTCGAATCCACAGGGAGACAGATTCTATCTTTATTTGCAATTTATATGTCAATCCAAAGTAACCAAAAGGGGGGTTTTGTATGTTTCAGTAAATCTAAGCATGCAAAAGGTAAACAAACTAAAAGTTGTGAAATCAGTGATGAGAAAAGCACTTAGTCAAACAAACATCCACTATTTGTATGACAAGTTGATCCTAGATAATCATTCAATATCTCATGCAATGGAAATTCCAATTCCTTTTCAGATATAACTAATAGCACAACCAGATACTATTAGCACTAACTAATTAAACAACCTTGAAACTATCAAGATTCAGTTTAACAGCAGCGTTACAGATAGGAATATAGTTGGATACAATTCTAGCATACAACAACCAGCTTTTATCCTAGAATGTAAATCAGTTCTCTTCTGCATAAGACTAGCACAACCAGATACTAGTACGATGCAGTTGCTACTCTGAAATAGATATGCTCAACCAGTAACAATCTAGATCTAGCAATCAATCAATAGAAACAAACCCTAGTTGCGCAGGCTAGAGATTATCAATATTAATCATAAGCAATCAAGCAAGAGAATAGATAAAATCCATGCAATAGATAAGGAACGGAAATCTCACAACTGAATCAAAACGAAAGCTTCAGCGTCTGACTAAGCAAGAGTGGTTTAGTTCTTCATAGCAAAGTACGTAGAAAGGGAAAAGATGAAATTAGGGTTCGAGAATAAGGGAGGCCAAGCTCCCTTCTAACCCTAAATACTAGAAAATAATAAGGTCTTCCAAAAAGGTCAAAAACAAAATAATAATAAAAAATAATAATAATCCAAAATAACAAAGTAAGGAAAAGTGGTTCGGTTTCGCATCCGACACGGCGGCGGTCGCCGTAATCCTGGCGGCGGTCGCCGTAATCCTGGCGGCGGTCGCCGTAAGCCTGGCGGCGGTCGCCGTAAGCCTGGCGGCGGTCGCCGTAAGCCTGGCGGCGGTCGCCGCCAGATTTCTTCGGTTCAGCTCCTGCGACACTTCCGTAAAAACGCCATAACGTTTGATTCCCAACTCGGATTGCGCTCATATTTTGAGGACTTGTAGTAGACTTTAAGAGCTAACTCCTCGAATTGGAATCACTCCATTTGGACGTCTGAGTAAAGGGAACGAATCAATTGAATTCAGCACATTGTTCTTCTACTCTCATGTGGACTCTCTCCTTGGTTCTTCTTTGTCTCCTCAGTGGTCAACTCCTCTTCCTCTGGATATCTTCAATTTGCTTCTCCAGACCATCAAATCCACACTTCTCCTCTCTAACTTCATAATCCACAGTTGTGCACAAAATCCATCCAAATAGCACCTCAAACCCGGTAACAACCCCTAGAAATGTACTACAAAATAGTGCCGATCAGTTGCTATTTTTAGCATATTGTAGAATGCATGTTTGTTTTAAATACTTTTCGTTGATTATTTTAACCCAAATATTTGTTGGATCTGCAATGATTTCCAAATGAGTTTCATTTGTAGGGCTTTGTTCATATCTTGAGTTTTCCTAATACCAATACCCCCATTTGTTTTATTTTTGTGTATTTTATCCCATCCAATAAGAGGTTTATACTGTGGGTCCTTATTCCATAAGAAATTTTTATTAATCTTATCTAGTTGCTTATGAATATGGGTTGGGAGCATAAAGCATTTCATTAAAAAATTTGGCTTAACAACAAGATTTGATTTAATAAGAGTTGCTCTACCCTCAAGGGAGAGGGAGCTAGCTTTCCATTTTGATAGTTGATTTGTAGTGTTTATGATAGTATCTTGAAATGTGTCCCAGTTAACTTTCCCATTGATGATTGGGCATCCTAAATATTTTTCCAGCGAGGTAGTTCTAGGAATATTTAGAACAAATTGTATAATTGTTTTTAGGTTGTTAGGGGTATTATTTGTTGTTTGAAAGACTGATTTGTGGTAATTAACACATTGTCCAGATATGGAACTATAGTCTTCAATAATTACTTTGACTTTAGTACATGTTGTTTGGTTAGCTTTTGCTTTGATTGCGATTTAGATTTCCCTCTTTTTGTAATTATCCGGCGAGCACTTATGCGCCAAGGATAAATAAAAACGGTGAAAGAGGATCGCCTTGGCGTAAACCTCTTTGTGGGTAGAAGATGTCTGTCAGACCGTTGTTAACAAGTACCGAGAAGGAGACTGTTTCAATGCATTCTTTGATCCATCCAATAAAGCGAGTGGAGAAGCCAAATTTATTAAGCACTGAGAGAATAAACTCCCATTCTATTTTAACATATGCTAGCTATTTCCATATCCAGTTTGATTGCAATCCATCCCTCTTTTCCTTTTTTGGATCGAAAAGAGTGAAAATTTTCGTGAGCTATTAGGATGTTGTCCTGAATGGCCTGATTAGCAACAAAAGCACCCTGTAGAGGGTGTATTAATTTGTTTAGGATGGGTTTCATTCTTTCAGTTATTATTTTAGAGATTGTTTTGTATATGGTGGAGTATAGACTAATTGGTCGGTAATGGTTTATAGAGTTGGGATTGTCGCATTTTGGTATAAGTGTGAGAATGGTATGGTTGAATTGTTTTAATATATTTCCTGAATGGAAGAAGCTTTTCACAGCTTTGATGACCATTGGTCCAATAATGTGCCAATATTTTTGGTAGAACAAAACAAACATACCATCTGGTCATGGGGATTTATTGCTCCCGATGCTAAAAACAACATTTTTAATTTCTTCGTTAGAGACATGTTTGGTCAGTTCCTCATTTTCTTGGTCAGAAATTTCTTTATTGATATTACCGAGGTAATCTTGTAAAATATCATGATTCATTCTACCTTTTTTGAATCTTTTTTCAAAGTCAGTTCTAATTTCATTGCGAATGTTTTCCAGACCAATGATATTAGTACCATCATTAGTCTTGATTTCCCGAATGATTTTCCTGCTACGTCTTCCATTTGCAATCTTGAACTGGTTAAGTTTTAAGAATCTTGACGGATATGGATGGCCACCTCCTTTCTTTTCATTGTTGTTAGTAATCTCATTTAAATCTCCAATGATAAGGCAAGGCATATGTGTGTTTTTGATAAAATTTGTTAGTAGATCCCAGAATGCTATTTTCTCATTCTCTTTAGGAGGAACATATGTGAAAATGAGCATCATGCAATAGTTTTTATCAATTATTTTATATTTCATGACAATAAATCTTTTATCAATATGAATAAGTTCACATATTTCATTATAGAGTTGGTATGCCTTCCACATAACACAGATGCCCCCATCGAACCTAGTGGCAGGTGAGAAATGGAAGGTGTCAAGTCCTGCTTTTTGCCAGATGGATTGATTAGGTTCCTTGGCGGTTTTAGTTTCAACTAGTGCCATAATTTGTATTTTTTTTTCATTTTACAGAATGATTCGATATCAGTCCAAAGATTTTTATGACCGATACCCCGACAATTCCATAGGCTTATCTTCATAAAACACCATGTAGAGATTTTGCAAGTGAGTTTGGTCTTGCATTGTTGTTTATATTTTTTGTGAAATTTACTTGTGTAGAAAGGTTGTTGGTTTTAATCATTTTATTTGTATTATGGTCAATTTCAATGGCCTTGTCAGTTATAACAATAGATGTGAAGTGTTCATATTGAGAAGTTGTGAAGCTCAAAAATACGCAGTCGAAAGTATGTAGAATCTTGTAGTGAGGGGTAACCTCAATGATTATATAGTGAGGGGTAACCTCAATGATTATATGATCTAGACAGGCTTGTGAAGCCTTAGAGTTGACTTCTCTAGTAAACAGAGAAGTTGTTTGGTAATCATAGGTAGATATATTGATATGTAGAATATCGAAATAGATCATAGATAGTAAACATAAAGAAATATCAATTAAGGAAAAAAATTATTTTATACTTATGATATGTCGGTTGGAGTATAGGTTTTGTGAAACACTCAAAACCCCAAAATAAAGATTTTGCATACATAGATACGATAAGGAGTTCACAGTAATCAGGACAAAAAGTCAAGTAGTGATGGGTGACTACATTAACCATACCCTGGATTTCCTTTAGGGAATACCAAAATTGATATCTTGGCATTCCCTAAATAGAGATCTCAGCGTAATGGTGTGTTAGAGGAGCTTCATCTCTTGTTGTGAAAGGATTAGGTTCTAGAGCCTACAAGAAGATAAGGGAGGCTAAATTAGAGTATCGTTTGAGCAGATCGCAAATAGTAAACATGTATATGATGTAACCAAGGAAGTAACTCCATTCATAATTGATATTAGGTGGACGGTAACAATTAGTAAGGGTGAAGAAAAAGAGATTAAATAGATTAGAGCAGTTAAAATGTTGGTAGAAGCTAGTTAAAGTAAAGGAAAAACCGAAGTAATCTCCATGATAATTAGTCGAATAGTATGTAGAATGCCAAGATTTAAGGGATTTCTGCAACGAGCAATACAATACAGTGAAGTCTAAATTCAAGATGTTAGTAAGCACACAATAAGATGCCATACTGTCTAGCTTGAGAACAAGGCAGCAGAACAAAGAGTAATTAGAGGGAGTAGGGTTATTGAGATGAGTTTGGTATAAGAGGTGATTGTAATAGAATTTCAACCCGGTGGGTTTAGAACCCTTACTAGTAGTACAAGTCGGATTATTATTCTTAGACGAAAGATCAATGGTATTGTTGATAACAGTAAGAGTTTTGGTGAGGGATCTTGCTTGTGAAGCAAATGCATACATGGTATCATAACAAAAGACAATAGTGAAGGTTTTAATACCTTTATCCTTATACGGTGAAGGAACACACACATAATTTAGGGAGCAATCTATTGCATAGAAAACATTATTGTTATTAAGGGGGTTAGTAGTAGATGAGGCTTGTGAAGCCTTAGTGAGCCAGATATCAATAAGAAGATAACATTCTTTCCCTAAATCAAGGAAATAATACCAAATAAAATAAGTGTATTGATCAAACACACACATCATATCAGTAGAGCAGTAAAGAAACGGTTTAGCAAATAGAGGGAACCACAATGAGTAAATTAAGAGGTAGAGTTCAAGAATGGGGTTAATACACCTTGGATTGAGGTAGATTTGTAGCAACAGAGGAGGAGCATTCTGGAACCAAGCCGTGACCCCAGCTCCCTCAACCGCTCCAGAAATCCAGAGCCGAAAAGTCTTTGCAGAAGCCGTCTTCAAGGGGGAATAGATCGGTGTAACCCGAGGAACCACCATAGTAGATATGAAACATGAACCGCGATAAGACAGAACTCGAGGCTTGGGACTGTTTGAGGCCAATAAGTTGGCGACGAGATGAGCAAGTCTTGAGGCCCTATCCAGGAGGGACGAACTCCTTGAACATATTGGCGGTGGGTTGGGTGGATCTGGAACAAATCTTGAGGATCTGGAGCTGCTTGATCGAGTTCAAGCAAGAAGCTCGACACCCACCAAGAAACAGAGCAAGGAGGGGTAGACTCGGCCGGCGCCACCAAGGGAGGTTGAAGATCGGAGAGCGATGGAGAAAGTGATTCCGGAGATAAGATTGAAGAGCTTTTTGAAATAAGCCCTTTTTCGAAGCCAAGATTTGGGTAAAAGTTAAAGAGGAAGCCATATAGCTTAATTAATTGCTTCCATTTGAAAGGAATACATCTTCTGGAGGAAGATTGAGTAAGGGAAGTGGTTGAATTTTTGTTGAGTTTGGTGCGGTGCCGAGTAGAGGAGAGAAGGGAAAGCGAGTTTTTTAGGCTAGGGTTCTCCATTTGAGTTTTTATACCTTTGACTACATTAATCATACAAAAGATTGTCTCCTTGAGTTTCTATTTTCCCGAGAGCAATTCTTTTTTGTGTGGATCAACGTATTTTACAAGGCTAAAGTCTTTGTCATAATTGATGATGTTTCCCGCATTTTTTTGCCATGTATGATACAAATTGGTTCGGCTTTATGATCTCTTATTATAAAATCAATGATTGATTCTTCATTTGTTTTGGTTGACCCGGCAAATTTGATTTTTATAGAGTTTTGATTTGGTTTGATCCATCTTAATTTCAACTTTTCATTTCCTTTTGTAGTGTTTTGTCTTTAACTGTTGTTTCCTTCTTTGTTATCGTGTTTTTTCCCAACTGTTTAAAAGGTTGATGATATATCTATCTATGTCCTTTATAATGTTGTTGTCAATATTTTCCTGTTGAAAGATAGTTTGGTTTTTTTTGGAACCAAATGCTCCAACAAGAAGTAGCTAGTTCAATGATTTTTTTTGTATATGTTCTTATTTCTTCAATGATATCATAGATCTTTCTATAACGTGTATCAATGTTCATCAGGCAATCAACAATAGTTGGATTAATATTTTGTATCACTGTATGTGGACACTCAATAAAGATATGGATAGAACTTTCAGTTTGGTTTTGACAAAACGCACATCAGTGGGGGAAATCAATTCTTTTTTCTTCTAGTCGACTTTTAGTTGGTAATCCGTTTTTGACAATTTTTCAGGAAAAGCTTTTGACCTTGGGTAATGTCCATTTTCTAGATCCAAGACAAATCATTAGTTGTATATTTTGTGTTATTATTGATCATTCAATTGCGGATTTCGTGGGGAACCACCCATTCTTACTTGGGGCCCATTATAATCCGTTTGTTATTGGGTTAATAGGTAGCGGGATACTCATATTCTTGTCTACTATATCTTCAGGATGAAACTAAAGAGGATAGTTTATTATCGTCACATTTATTTTGGTCATTTTTTTGTTCATAGGAGGCACTAGGCCATTACAATAGGTATGGAAGATTTGAACTCATGAACTCGTGGTCATGGGGTGTCATGCTTGCCAGCTAAGATGGAAAGACTTGACATTTCTGTTTTTCATTGAAAAATTCACAAACACGAGTTGTTAATTCTTGATGTTCATTCATTGTTACCGTATAATTGGATTTGGAGAGATCCATTTATCATTTCAGAATTTAATTGTCTATTCTTCTCTCACTTGCTAAATGAGCCCTTTCATAAATTGTTCCCTTAGTTCTACAAGTTTCATTCAGTTCCAAGAAATATTCTCTTGTTTTCGTAATCACGGATGTGCACATTTCTTAGGTATTTTTCAGTAACAAATCTTACCTAAAAGTTGTTTGGTTCTGTAAAGATTTTTCATATGAGTTCGTTTGTAAGGCAAAATTTCATATCATTTGTCATTCCAATTCTAAGCCCACCCACATTGGTAGGTTGGCAAATTTTATTCCATCCAATTAGGGGTTTATAGTGTAAATCTTTATTCCATAAGAAATCTCTATTTATTTTGCCTTGCTCCTTATGTGTGTTTGTCAAAAATATAAACCTTTACATAAAGAAATTTGGTATCGCTGCTAGATTTGGTTTAATGAAGGTACTTCTTCCAATCTTCTTTCTTGAGAAAAATAGTTTGCTTTCCATTTTGTAGGTTATGCTTTTGATTTCGTTTTCATTTTCATCAAAGGTGTTCTTATATATTAACAAGTCCATTAATAATTGTGCATCAAGGGATGTCATGTTGGTAATTGTTATGGCTACTTGAAGTTGATTTTTCTGGTTCTGTGAGACTTTTGTCGTAACTTGAAATGTCAATTTATGATAATTCACCTTTTGTCCTGAAAGTCGTCAATAATCTTTTTTTAATTTGTATAGAGGAGTTGAGATTTGTTTTAGCGAAGATAATAATGTCATCAACAAAAGCTAAAAAAGGAATTTGTGTTTCATTTTTCACAACTTGAAATCCTATAGGGTTTCACATTTCATTACTTGCTTTTTGTAATATTCTAGTGAGTAATTCTGCCCTGAAGATGAATAAAAACGGAGAGAGAGAGAGAGAGAGAGAGAGAGAGAGAGAGAGAGAGAGAGAGAGAGAGAGAGAGAGAGAGAGAGAGAGAGAGAGTCCCCTTGTCTTAATCCACGTTCACTAATGAAAATATTCTTAATCCACGTTCACTAATGAAAATGTCTATAGGTCCATTGTTTACAAGGAGTAGGACTGAGAAGGATATTGGGTAATGTGTTCTTTGATCCAACTAATGAATTTTGTACAAAAATCAGAAACATCCAGAATGAAAGTCCATTCTAATTGGTCATAACTCATAAGCCTTTTTCATCTCAAGTTTTATAGCACTAAACCCTTCTTTTCCTTTTTTATTCCTAAAGGAATGGAAGATTTCATGTGTGATTAGTATGTTGTCATGAATTGCTCTATTTGCCACAAAGCCCCCCTTGTAATGGGTGGATTAATTTCTCAAATACTATTTTCAGTCGTTCAATAATTATTTTAGCAATAATTATATAAACAATATAGCAAAAGGATACTTGGTTTGTAGTGATTTGTAGAGTTCGAGTTCTCATATTTGGGAATAATGGTGATAAAGATATGGTTTATTTGTTAAAGTCAATCTATATTTTAAAGTTAACATTCTAGGTCATTGAATTCTAAATTTTAAAAACAAAACCAACTTTTTGCTTAAATGGGCCCAAAGACCTTCTATAGTATGCTTAAATGGGCCTAAAGGGTGCAATTACTCTCTTTACACAAATCAGCCAACAAAGCTACAAAAATGACGTTTATATATATTCCAGCCAATTAATATAACTTGAATTCCTCACTCTTTCACCTTTTTCCAGTGTACAAAAATTAGCCAATTAACAAAGTTACATAAATCATGTTTATATTCATGCCAATTAATATGCCATATATGAATTTTTCACCTTTCACCTCCTTCTGGTGTACAAACGTCCCTATTCAGAAAAAGTCCCAATCTAATTTACAAAAACTCATCTCTTTCCACACAAAGCACATTTACTCCATGCATACATGTCCAACAAAATATCAGTTACAATTCCATCAAATTTCAATTACTAACATGTTCCCCGGCCTTTCACCTATCGTGAACTAAATTGCATTAAATCACTACAACAATGAAGAAGCCCTTATAAATCTACCAATACTTACAAATATCTCTTTCACCTAAACCTGAAAACACGTAGCAAGAAAACACGGGAATATTATAGGACTGAGCACGGTTCGGGTAAACCGGAATTTTTAACCGAACCGAAAAAACCGATCCAAACCGAAATATTTTGGTTCGGTTTTCGGTTCATGTATTTTAGGTTTTCGGTTCGGTTCGGTTTAATTTCGGTTCGGTTCGGTTAAACCGAAATAAAAAAAAATAAGTGAAAGGCAGTCGCCCGCCGGTCTCCCACAGTCGCCCGCCGGTCTCCCACAGCCTCCCAGTCTCCGGTCTCCCACAGTCGCCCGCCGGCCGCCTCCTCCAAGCTCTCGAGTCTCGCCCAGTCGCCCGCCTCCTCCAACTCTTCCCAGTCTTCCACAGTCGCCCGCCTCCTCCAACTCTTCCCAGTCTCCCACAATCGCCCGCCGGTCTCCCACAGCCTCCCAGTCGGCAATTTGGTTTTATCGGTTTTTAGCCGAACTGAACCGAACTGAGTTCAGTTCGAACCGAACCGATCCAATATAGTTCGGTTCGGTTTTCGGTTTAGGATTTTGGTGTTTTTGGTTTTCAGTTTTTTTCGGTTCGGTTCGGTTCGGTTTCGGATCGATGCTCACCCCTAGAATATTAAACCACATAAGCAACATATGGATTCCTCTAGTACCAACCACACCAAAAGAAATCCTTCTTCCACACTCTATACGTAGGAAGATTCAATCTAGGGAAGCAAATGGAGTGGAAAATGGAATCATCCCACATTGAACATACAAAGAACACCCCACATTCATTGGCGTGTAAAAAAAACTACCATTTTAGATAAGTCACAAACTTTTAAAAGCGCTTCTGTCTTTATTGATAGTTGTTATTGCAGTTACATGCACTTGACACACAAGCAAGGAGATGTCATATTAGATTGTCAACAAGGTCAAACAACCATTTGGGACATGCAACTGGATTCCTATATCTCCATGAAAGTGAGTTCTTTTACTATTTTTTAAATTTTTTTAAGCTACAAACTATGATCTTTAAATGGGTGGAAAAGAAAAACATCCTTAAACTAATAATTATATGCCTTCCGGCCTTTTTAAATTTGGGACATAAATGGATGCTATAACATCTACTCTCTTCTACAGGTTCTTTTCCTAACCTCTTTACACCCATAATTTTTCATCTTCTTATACTCTTAATTCATTTCTAAGCATTACTATTCAAACTGGCGCTAGGATTTGATAAGCTAACAAAGGTTCAAACTCAAGAAATTCCTCAAATACTACTAGGACAACATTTCTTCATTTCCTCTTTCATTTAGAAATAGAAATGAAACAATGTTGATAAGAGTAGTAACTCAGAAATGAATAACATGGGTGATGGCAACACTAATACCACCCAAATTACATATGAGAAGTATGGGATGTAGAACAATAGTACGATGATGTACATTAGAATTATGAGATCTAGAACAATTTTGCACCATCTACTGCCACTTTTGACAAGTCAAAACTGGATTGGATTTAGTCTAGGAAAAGTAGAAGCACAAAATACTAACAAAAGTATAATAGCTGTTATGCACACATTTATAGAAAATCATAGACACTTTATTCTAATCCAGAAAATTGGCTGCCACAATTGCATATCGCTAATCAAAAACCATACATCCATGGAAAGTTTATGATACAGCGTAAGTGAAGAACTCTAACAACCTTTTGAAAGAGAAGCTTATAAGAGGAGAAATAACACTTTAGAAAGCATATAATGTTGAATAAAAGCATCCTCAAATGAACTACAATGTAAAGAGTTCTAGAAGGGAAAAGATGAGTGCAAAAAAAAAAGAATAAGCCTCCTAACTAGTACGGCAGTACCATATAGAGAGGTTTCCATGTAAGTGAATCCTTTAACCACTCCTTGCATTGCCAAAGAAACAAGTACGACTGTCAAATGCTATCGTGTGAACTTTAGCACTCATCTATACGTAGAAAGATTCTTCTTCCACACTCTATACGTAGGAAGATTCAATCTAGGGAAGCAAATGGAGTGGAAAATGGAATCATCCCACATTGAACACACAAAGAACACCCCACATTCATTGGCAGGTAAAAAAATTACCATTTTAGATAAGTCACAAACTTTTAAAAGCGCTTCTGCCTTTATTTATAGTTGTTATCGCAGTTACAGACACTTGACACACAAGCAAGTAGATCTCATATTAGATTGTCAACAAGGTCAAACAACCATTTGGGACATGCAACTGGATTCCTATATCTCCATGAAAGTGAGTTCTTTTACTATTTTTTAAATTTTTTTAAGCTACAAACTATGATCTTCAAATGGGTGGAAAAGACAAACATCCTTAAACTAATAATTATATGCCTTCCGGCCTTTTTCAATTTGGGACATAAATGGATGCTATAACATCTACTCTCTTCTACAGGTTCTTTTCCTAACCTCTTTACACCCATAATTTTTCATCTTCTTATACTCTTAATTCATTTCTAAGCATTGCTATTCAAACAGGCGCTAGGATTTGATAAGCTAACAAAGGTTCTAACTCAAGAAATTCCTCAAATACTACTAGGACAACATTTCTTCATTTCCTCTTTGATTTAGAAATAGAAATGAAACAAGGTTGAAAAGAGTAGTAACTCAGAAATGAATAACATGGGTGATGGCAACACTAATACCACCCAAATTACATATGAGAAGTATGGGATGTAGAACAATAGTACAATGATGTACATTAGAATTATGAGATCTAGAACAATTTTGCACCATCTACTGCCACTTTTGACAAGTCAAAACGGGATTGGATTTAGTCTAGGAAAAGTAGAAGCACAAAATACTAACAAAAGTATAATAGCTGTTATGCACACATTTATAGAAAATCATAGACATTTTATTCTAATCCAAAAAATTGGCAGCCACAATTTCATATCGCTAATCAAAAACCATACATCCATGGAAAATTTATGCATAAATGAAGAACTCTAACAACCTTTTGAAAGAGAAGCTTCTAAGAGGAGAAATAACACTTTAGAAAGCACATAATGTTGAATAAAAGCATGCTCAAATGAACTACAATGTAAAGAGTTCTAGAAGGGAAAAGATGAGTGCAAAAAAAGAAGAATAAGCCTCCTAACTAATACGGCAATACCATATAGAGAGGTTTCCATGTAAGTGAATCCTTTAACCACCTCTTGCATTGCCAAAGAAACAAGTATGACTGTCAAATGCTATCGTGTGAACTTTAGCACTCATCTATACGTAGAAAGATTCTTCTTTCACACTCTATACGTAGGAAGATTCAATCTAGGGAAGCAAATGGAGTGGAAAATGGAATCATCCCACATTGAACACACAAAGAACACCCCATATTCATTGGCAGGTAAAAAAACTACCATTTTAGATAAGTCACAAAATTTTAAAAGCGCTTCTGCCTTTATTTATAGTTGCTATCGCAGTTATAGGCACTTACACACAAGCAAGTAGATCTCATATTAGATTGTCAACAAGATCAAACAACCATTTGGGACATGCAACTGGATTCCTATATCTCCATAAAAGTGAGTTATTTTACTATATTTCCATGAAAGTGAGTTCTTTTACTATTTTTTAAATTTTTTTAAGCTATAAACTATAATCTTCAAATGGGTGGAAAAGAAAAACATCCTTAAACTAATAATTATATGCCTTCCGACCTTTTTAAATTTGGGACATAAATGGATGCTTTAACATCTACTCTCTTCTACAGGTTCTTTTCCTAACCTCTTTACACCCATAATTTTTCATCTTCTTATACTCTTAATTCATTTCTAAGCATTGCTATTCAAACTGGCGCTAGGATTTGATAAGCTAACAAAGGTTCAAACTCAATAAATTCCTCAAATACTACTAGGACAACATTTCTTCATTTCCTCTTTCATTTAGAAATAGAAATGAAACAATGTTGAAAAGAGTAGTAACTCAGAAATGAATAACATGGGTGATGGCAACACTAATACCACCCAAATTACATATGAGAAGTATGGGATGTAGAACAATAGTACGATGATGTACATTAGAATTATGAGATCTAGAAGAATTTTGCACCATCTACTGCCACTTTTGACAAGTCAAAACTGGATTGGATTTAGTCTAGGAAAAGTAGAAGCACAAAATACTAACAAAAGTATAATAGCTGTTATGCACACATTTATAGAAAATCATAGACACTTTATTCTAATCCAGAAAATTGGCAGCCACAATTGCATACCGCTAATAAAAAGCCATACATCCATGGAAAGTTTATGATACATCATAAGTGAAGAACTCTAACAACCGTTTGAAAGAGAAGCTTCTAAGAGGAAAAATAACACTTTAGAAAGCACATAATGTTGAATAAAAGCATGCTCAAATGAACTACAATGTAAAGAGTTCTAGAAGGGAAAAGATGAGTGCAAAACAAGAAGAATAAGCCTCCTAACTAGTACAGAAGTACCATATAGATAGGTTTCCATGTAAGTGAATCCTTTAACCACCCCTTGCATTGCCAAAGAAACAAGTACGATTGTCAAATGCTATCGTGTGAACTTTAGCAATCATCTATACGTAGGAAGATTCTTCTTCCACACTCTATATGTAGGAAGATTCAATCTAGGGAAGCAAATGGAGTGGAAAATAGAATCATCCCACATTGAACACACAAAGAATACCCCACATTCATTGGCAGGTAAAAAACTACCATTTTAGATAAGTCACAAACTTTTAAAAGCGCTTCTGCCTTTATTTATAGTTGTTATCGCAGTTACATGCACTTGAAACACAAGCAAGTAGATCTCATATTAGATTATCAACAAGGTCAAACAACCATTTGGGACATGCAACTGGATTCCTATATCTCCATGAAAGTGAGTTCTTTTACTATTTTTTAAATTTTTTTAAGCTAAAAACTGTGATCTTCAAATGTGTGGAAAGAAAAACATCCTTAAACTAATAATTATATGCCTTCCGGCCTTTTTAAATTTGGGACATAAATGGATGCTATAACATCTACTCTCTTCTACAGGTTCTTTTCCTAACCTCTTTACACCCATAATTTTTCATCTTCTTATACTATTAATTCATTTCTAAGCATTGCTCTTCAAACTGGCGCTAGGATTTGATAAGCTAAAAAAGGTTCAAACTCAATCAATTCCTCAAATACTACTAGGACAACATTTCTTCATTTCCTCTTTCATTTAGAAATAGAAATGAAACAATGTTGAAAAGAGTAGTAACTCAGAAATGAATAACATGGGTGATGGCAACACTAATACCACCCAAATTACATATGAGAAGTATGGGATGTAGAACAATAGTACAATGATGTACATTAGAATTATGAGATCTAGAACAATTTTGCACCATCTACTGCCACTTTTGACAAGTCAAAACTGGATTGGATTTAGTCTAGGAAAAGTAGAAGCACAAAATACTAACAAGAGTATAATAGATGTTATGCACACATTTATAGAAAATCATAGACACTTTATTCTAATCCAGAAAATTGACAGCCACAATTGCATATCGCTAATCAAAAACCATACATCCATGGAAAGTTTATGATACAGCATAAGTGAAGAACTCTAACTACCTTTTGAAAGAGAAGCTTCTAAGAGGAGAAATAACACTTTAGAAAGCACATAATGTTGAATAAAAGGATGCTCAAATGAACTACAATGTAAAGAGTTCTAGAAGGGAAAAGATGAGTGCAAAAAAAGAAGAATAAGCCTCCTAACTAGTACGGCAGTACCATATAGATAGGTTTCCATGTAAGTGAATCCTTCAACCACCCATTGCATTGCCAAAGAAACAAGTACGACTATCAAATGCTATCGTGTGAACTTTAGCACTCATCTCTACGTAAGAATATTCTTCTTCCACACTCTATAGGTAGGAAGATTCAATCTAGGGAAGCAAATGGAGTGGAAAATGGAATCATCCCACATTGAACACACAAAGAACACCCCACATTCATTGGCAGGTAAAAAAACTACCATTTTAGATAAGTCACAAACTTTTAAAAGCGCTTCTGCCTTTATTTATAGTTGTTATCGCAGTTACATGCACTTGACACACAAGCAAGTAGATCTCATATTAGATTGTCAACAAGGTCAAACAACCATTTGGGACATGCAACTGGATTCCTATATCTCCATGAAAGTGAGTTCCTTTAGTATTTTTTAAATTTTTTTAAGCTACAAACTATAATCTTCAAATGGGTGGAAAAGAAAAACATCCTTAAACTAATAATTATATGTCTTCCGGCCTTTTTAAATTTGGGACATAAATGGATGCTATAACATCTACTCTCTTCTACAGGTTCATTTCCTAACCTCTTTACACCCATAATATTTCATCTTCTTATACTCTTAATTCATTTCTAAGCATTGCTATTCAAACTGGCGCTAGGATTTGATAAGCTAACAAAGGTTCAAACTCAAGAAATTCCTCAAATACTAATAGGACAACATTTCTTCATTTCCTCTTTCATTTAGAAATAGAAATGAAACAATGTTGAAAAGAGTAGTAACTCAGAAATGAATAACATGGGTGATGGCAACACTAATACCACCCAAATTACATATGAGAAGTATGGGATGTAGAACAATAGTACGATGATGTACATTAGAATTATGAGATCTAGAAGAATTTTGCGCCATCTACTGCCACTTTTGACAAGTCAAAACTGGATTGGATTTAGTCTAGGAAAAGTAGAAGCACAAAATACTAACAAAAGTATAATAGCTGTTATGCACACATTTATAGAAAATCATAGACATTTTATTCTAATCCAAAAAATTGGCAGCCACAATTGCATATCGCTAATCAAAAACCATACATCCATGGAAAATTTATGATACAGCATAAATGAAGAACTCTAACAACCTTTTGAAAGAGAAGCTTCTAAGAGGAGAAATAACACTTTAGAAAGCACATAATGTTGAATAAAAGCATGCTCAAATGAACTACAATGTAAAGAGTTCTAGAAGGGAAAAGATGAGTGCAAAAAAAAGAAGAATAAGCCTCCTAACTAGTACGGCAGTACCATATAGATAGGTTTCCATGTAAGTGAATCCTTCAACCACCCCTTGCATTGCCAAAGAAACAAGTACGACTGTCAAATGCTATCGTGTGAACTTTAGCACTCATCTATACGTAAGAAGATTCTTCTTCCACACTCTATACATAGGAAAATTCAATCTAGGGAAGCAAATGGAGTGGAAAATGGAATCATCCCACATTGAACACACAAAGAACACCCCACATTCATTGGCAGGTAAAAAAACTACCATTTTAGATAAGTCACAAACTTTTAAAAGCGCTTCTGCCTTTATTTATAGTTGTTATCGCAGTTACAGGCACTTGACGCACAAGCAAGTAGATCTCATATTAGATTGTCAACAAGGTCAAACAACCATTTGGGACATGCAACTGGATTCCTATATCTCCATGAAAGTGAGTTCCTTTAGTATTTTTTAAATTTTTTTAAGCTACAAACTATAATCTTCAAATGGGTGGAAAAGAAAAGCATCCTTAAACTAATAATTATATGCCTTCCCGCCTTTTTAAATTTGGGACATAAATGGATGCTATAACATCTACTCTCTTCTACAGGTTCTTTTCCTAACCTCTTTACACCCATAATATTTCATCTTCTTATACTCTTAATTCATTTCTAAGCATTGCTATTCAAACTGGCGCTAGGATTTGATAAGCTAAAAAAGGTTCAAACTCAAGAAATTCCTCAAATACTACTAGGACAACATTTCTTCATTTCCTCTTTCATTTAGAAATAGAAATGAAACAATGTTGAAAAGAGTAGTAACTCAGAAATGAAAAACATGGGTGATGGCAACACTAATACCACCCAAATTACATATGAGAAGTATGGGATGTAGAACAATAGTACAATGATGTACATTAGAATTATGAGATCTAGAACAATTTTGCACCATCTACTGCCACTTTTGACAAGTCAAAACTGGATTGGATTTAGTCTAGGAAAAGTAGAAGCACAAAATACTAACAAGAGTATAATAGATGTTATGCACACATTTATAGAAAATCATAGACACTTTATTCTAATCCAGAAAATTGACAGCCACAATTGCATATCGCTAATCAAAAACCATACATCCATGGAAATTTTATGATACAGCATAAGTGAAGAACTCTAACAACCTTTTGAAAGAGAAGCTTCTAAGAGGAGAAACAACACTTTTGAAAGCATATAATGTTGAATAAAAGCATGCTCAAATGAACTACAATGTAAAGAGTTCTAGAAGGGAAAAGATGAGTGCAAAAAAAAAAGAATAAGCCTCCTAACTAATACGGCAATACCATATAGAGAGGTTTCCATGTAAGTGAATCCTTTAACCACCTCTTGCATTGCCAAAGAAACAAGTATGACTGTCAAATGCTATCGTGTGAACTTTAGCACTCATCTATACGTAGAAAGATTCTTCTTCCACACTCTATACGTAGGAAGATTCAATCTAGGGAAGCAAATGGAGTGGAAAATGGAATCATCCCACATTGAACACACAAAGAACACCCCACATTCATTGGCAGGTAAAAAAACTACCATTTTAGATAAGTCACAAAGTTTTAAAAGCGCTTCTGCCTTTATTTATAGTTGCTATCGCAGTTATAGGCACTTACACACAAGCAAGTAGATCTCATATTATATTGTCAACAAGGTCAAACAACCATTTGGGACATGCAACTGGATTCCTATATCTCCATGAAAGTGAGTTATTTTACTATATCTCCATGAAAGTGAGTTCTTTTACTATTTTTTAAATTTTTTTAAGCTATAAACTATAATCTTCAAATGGGTGGAAAAGAAAAACATCCTTAAACTAATACGGCAATACCATATAGAGAGGTTTCCATGTAAGTGAATCCTTTAACCACCTCTTGCATTGCCAAAGAAACAAGTACGATTGTCAAATGCTATCGTGTGAACTTTAGCAATCATCTATACGTAGGAAGATTCTTCTTCCACACTCTATATGTAAAAAGATTCAATCTAGGGAAGCAAATGGAGTGGAAAATGGAATCATCCCACATTGAACACACAAAGAACACCCCACATTCATTGGCAGGTAAAAAACTACCATTTTAGATAAGTCGCAAACTTTTAAAAGCGCTTATGCCTTTATTTATAGTTGCTATCGCAGTTATAGGCACTTACACACAAGCAAGTAGATCTCATATTAGATTGTCAACAAGGTCAAACAACCATTTGGGACATGCAACTGGATTCCTATATCTCCATGAAAGTGAGTTATTTTACTATTTTTTAAATTTTTTTAAGCTACAAACTGTGATCTTCAAATGTGTGGAAAAGAAAAACATCCTTAAACTAATAATTATATGCCTTCAAGCCTTTTTAAATTTGGGACATAAATGGATGCTATAACATCTACTCTCTTCTACAGGTTCTTTTCCTAACCTCTTTACACCCATAATTTTTCATCTTCTTATACTCTTAATTCATTTCTAAGCATTGCTATTCAAACTGGCGCTAGGATTTGATAAGCTAAAAAAGGTTCAAACTCAAGAAATTCCTCAAATAGTACTAGGACAACATTTCTTCATTTCCTCTTTCATTTAGAAATAGAAATGAAACAATGTTGAAAAGAGTAGTAACTCAGAAATGAATAACATGGGTGATGGCAACACTAATACCACCCAAATTACATATGAGAAGTATGGGATGTAGAACAATAGTACGATATTGTACATTAGAATTATGAGATCTAGAACAATTTTGCACCATCTACTGCCACTTTTGACAAGTCAAAACTGGATTGGATTTAGTCAAGGAAAAGTAGAAGCACAAAATACTAACAAAAGTATAATAGTTGTTATGCACACATTTATAGAAAATCATAGACACTTTATTCTAATCCAGAAAATTGACAGCCACAATTGCATATCGCTAATCAAAAACCATACATCCATGGAAATTTTATGATACAGCATAAGTGAAGAACTCTAACTACCTTTTGAAAGAGAAGCTTCTAAGAGGAGAAACAACACTTTAGAAAGCATATAATGTTGAATAAAACCATGCTCAAATGAACTACAATGTAAAGAGTTCTAGAAGGGAAAAGATGAGTGCAAAAAAAAAAAGAATAAGCCTCCTAACTAGTACGGCAGTACCATATAGATAGGTTTCCATGTAAGTGAATCCTTCAACCATCCCTTGCATTGCCAAAGAAACAATTACGATTGTCAAATGCTATCGTGTGAACTTTAGCACTCATCTATACGTAGAAAGATTCTTCTTCCACACTATATACGTAAGAAGATTCAATCTAGGGAAGCAAATGGAGTGGAAAATGGAATCATCCCACATTGAACACACAAAGAACACCCCACATTCATTGGCAGGTAAAAAAACTACCATTTTAGATAAGTCACAAACTTGTAAAAGCGCTTCTGCCTTTATTTATAGTTGCTATCGCAGTTACAGGCACTTGACACACAAGCAAGTAGATCTCATATTAGATTGTCAACAAGGTCAAACAACCATTTGGGACATGCAACTGGATTCCTATATCTCCATGAAAGTGAGTTCTTTTACTATTTTTTAAATTTTGTTAAGCTATAAACTATGATCTTCAAATGGGTGGAAACGACAAATATCCTTAAACTAATAATTATATGCCTTCTGGCCTTTTTAAATTTGGGACATAAATGGATGCTATAACATGTACTCTCTTCTACAGGTTCTTTTCCTAACCTCTTTACACCCATAATTTTTCATCTTCTTATACTCTTAATTCATTTCTAAGCATTGCTATTCAAACATGCGCTAGGATTTGATAAGCTAACAAAGGTTCAAACTCAAGAAATTCCTCAAATAGTACTAGGACAACATTTCTTCATTTCCTCTTTCATTTAGAAATAGAAATGAAACAATGTTGAAAAGAGTAGTAACTCAGAAATGAATAACATGGGTGATGGCAACACTAATACCACCCAAATTACATATGAGAAGTATGGGATGTAGAACAATAGTACGATGATGTACATTAGAATTATGAGATCTAGAACAATTTTGCACCATCTACTGCCACTTTTGACAAGTCAAAACTCGATTGGATTTAGTTTAGGAAAAGTAGAAGCACAAAATACTAACAAAAGTATAATAGCTGTTATGCACACATTTATAGAAAATCATAGACATTTTATTCTAATCCAAAAAATTGGCAGCCACAATTGCATATCGCTAATCAAAAACCATACATCCATGGAAAATTTATGATACAGCATAAATGAAGAACTCTAACAACCTTTTGAAAGAGAAGCTTCTAAAAGGAGAAATAACACTTTAGAAAGCACATAATGTTGAATAAAAGCATGCTCAAATGAACTACAATGTAAAGAGTTCTAGAAGGGAAAAGATGAGTGCAAAAAAAGAAGAATAAGCCTCCTAACTAATACGGCAATACCATATAGAGAGGTTTCCATGTAAGTGAATCCTTTAACCACCTCTTGCATTGCCAAAGAAACAAGTATGACTGTCAAATGCTATCGTGTGAACTTTAGCACTCATCTATACGTAGAAAGATTCTTCTTCCACACTCTATACGTAGGAAGATTCAATCTAGGGAAGCAAATGGAGTGGAAAATGGAATCATCCCACATTGAACACACAAAGAACACCCCATATTCATTGGCAGGTAAAAAAACTACCATTTTAGATAAGTCACAAAGTTTTAAAAGCGCTTCTGCCTTTATTTATAGTTGCTATCGCAGTTATAGGCACTTACACACAAGCAAGTAGATCTCATATTATATTGTCAACAAGGTCAAACAACCATTTGGGACATGCAACTGGATTCCTATATCTCCATGAAAGTGAGTTATTTTACTATATCTCCATGAAAGTGAGTTCTTTTACTATTTTTTAAATTTTTTTAAGCTATAAACTATAATCTTCAAATGGGTGGAAAAGAAAAACATCCTTAAACTAATAATTATATGCCTTCCGGCCTTTTTAAATTTGGGACATAAATGGATGCTTTAACATCTACTCTCTTCTACAGGTTCTTTTCCTAACCTCTTTACACCCATAATTTGTCATCTTCTTATACTCTTAATTCATTTCTAAGCATTGCTATTCAAACTGGCGCTAGGATTTGATAAGCTAAAAAAGGTTCAAACTCAATGAATTCCTCAAATACTACTAGGACAACATTTCTTCATTTCCTCTTTCGTTTAGAAATAGAAATGAAACAATGTTGAAAAGAGTAGTAACTCAGAAATGAATAACATGGGTGATGGCAACACTAATACCACCCAAATTACATATGAGAAGTATGGGATGTAGAACAATAGTACGATGATGTACATTAGAATTATGAGATCTAGAACAATTTTGCACCATCTACTGCCACTTTTGACAAGTCAAAACTGGATTGGATTTAGTCTAGGAAAAGTAGAAGCACAAAATACTAACAAAAGTATAATAGCTGTTATGCACACATTTATAGAAAATCATAGACACTTTATTCTAATCCAGAAAATTGGCAGCCACAATTGCATACCGCTAATAAAAAACCATACATCCATGGAAAGTTTATGATACAGCATAAGTGAAGAACTCTAACAACCGTTTGAAAGAGAAGCTTCTAAGAGGAGAAATAACACTTTAGAAAGCACATAATGTTGAATAAAAGCATGCTCAAATGAACTACAATGTAAAGAGTTCTAGAAGGGAAAAGATGAGTGCAAAACAAGAAGAATAAGCCTCCTAACTAGTACAGAAGTACCATATAGATAGGTTTCCATGTAAGTGAATCCTTTAACCACCCCTTGCATTGCCAAAGAAACAAGTACGATTGTCAAATGCTATCGTGTGAACTTTAGCAATCATCTATACGTAGGAAGATTCTTCTTCCACACTCTATATGTAGGAAGATTCAATCTAGGGAAGCAAATGGAGTGGAAAATGGAATCATCCCACATTGAACACACAAAGAACACCCCACATTCATTGGCAGGTAAAAAACTACCATTTTAGATAAGTCACAAACTTTTAAAAGCGCTTCTGCCTTTATTTATAGTTGTTATCGTAGTTACAGGCACTTGACACACAAGCAAGTAGATCTCATATTAGATTGTCAACAAGGTCAAACAACCATTTGGGACATGCAACTGGATTCCTATATCTCCATGAAAGTGAGTTATTTTACTATTTTTAAAATTTTTTTAAGCTACAAACTGTGATCTTCAAATGTGTGGAAAAGAAAAACATCCTTAAACTAATAATTATATGCCTTTCGGCCTTTTTAAATTTGGGACATAAATGGATGCTATAACATCTACTCTCTTCTACATGTTCTTTTCCTAACCTCTTTACACCCATAATTTTTCATCTTCTTATACTCTTAATTCATTTCTAAGCATTGCTATTCAAACTGGCGCTAGGATTTGATAAGCTAAAAAAGGTTCAAACTCAAGAAATTCCTCAAATAGTACTAGGACAACATTTCTTCATTTCCTCTTTCATTTAGAAATAGAAATGAAACAATGTTGAAAAGAGTAGTAACTCAGAAATGAATAACATGGGTGATGGCAACACTAATACCACCCAAATTACATATGAGAAGTATGGGATGTAGAACAATAGTACGATATTGTACATTAGAATTATGAGATCTAGAACAATTTTGCACCATCTACTGCCACTTTTGACAAGTCAAAACTGGATTGGATTTAGTCTAGGAAAAGTAGAAGCACAAAATACTAACAAAAGTATAATAGTTGTTATGCACACATTTATAGAAAATCATAGACACTTTATTCTAATCCAGAAAATTGACAGCCACAATTGCATATCGCTAATCAAAAACCATACATCCATGGAAAGTTTATGATACATCATAAGTGAAGAACTTTAACTACCTTTTGAAAGAGAAGCTTCTAAGAGGAGAAATAACACTTTAGAAAGCACATAATGTTGAATAAAAGGATGCTCAAATGAACTACAATGTAAAGAGTTCTAGAAGGGAAAAGATGTGTGCAAAAAAGGAAGAATAAGCCTCCTAACTAGTACGGCAGTACCATATAGGGAGGTTTCCATGTGAGTGAATCCTTCAACCACCCCTTGCATTGCCAAAGAAACAAGTACGACTGTCAAATCCGTTCGTGTGAACTTTTTGCACTCATCTATACGTAGGAAGATTCTTCTTCCCCACTCTATACGTAGGAAGATTCAATCTAGGGAAGCAAATGGAGTGGAAAATGGAATCATCCCACATTGAACACACAAAGAACACCCCACATTCATTGGCAGGTAAAAACACTACTATTTTAGATAAGTCACAAACTTTTAAAAGAGCTTCTGCCTTTATTTATAGTTGATACCGCAGTTACAAGCACTTGACACACAAGCAAGTAGATCTCATATTAGATTGTCAACAAGGTCAACCAACCATTTGGGACATGCAACTGGATTCCTATATCTCCATGAAAGTGAGTTATTTTACTATTTTTTAATTTTTTTTAAGCTACAAACTATGATCTTCAAATGGGTGGAAAAGAAAAACATCCTTAAACTAATAATTATATGCCTTCCGGCCTTTTTAAATTTGGGACATAAATGGATGCTATAACATCTACTCTCTTCTACAGGTTCTTTTCATAACCTCTTTACACCCATATTTTTTCATCTTCTTATACTCTTAATTCATTTCTAAGCATTGCTATTCAAACAAGCGCTAGGATTTGATAAGCTAACAAAGGTTCAAACTCAAGAAATTCTTCAAATACTACTAGGACAACATTTCTTCATTTCCTCTTTCATTTAGAAATAGAAATGACACAAAGTTGAAAAGAGTAGTAACTCAGAAATGAATAACATGGGTGATGGCAACACTAATACCACCCAAATTACATATGAGAAGTATGGGATGTAGAACAATAGTACGATGATGTACATTAGAATTATGAAATCTAGAACAATTTTGCACCATCTACTGCCACTTTTGACAAGTCAAAACTGGATTGGATTTAGTCTAGGAAAAGTAGAAGCACAAAATACTAACAAAAGTATAATAGCTGTTATGCTCACATTTATAGAAAATCATAGACATTTATATTCTAATCTAGAAAATTGGCAGCCACAATTGCATATCGCTAATCAAAAACCATACATCCATGGAAAATTTATGATACAGCATAAGTGAAGAACTCTAACAACCTTTTGAAAGAGAAGCTTCTAAGAAGAGAAATAACACTTTAGAAATCACATAATGTTGAATAAAAGCATGCTCAAATGAACTACAATGTAAAGAGTTCTAGAAGGGAAAAGATGAGTGCAAAAAAAAGAAGAATAAGCCTCCTAACTAGTACGGCAGTACCATATAGAGAGGTTTCCATGTAAGTGAATCCTTAAACCACCCTTTGCATTGCCAAAGAAACAAGTAGGACTGTCAAATGCTATCGTGTGAACTTTAGCACTCATCTATTTGTAGGAAGATTCTTCTTCCACACTCTATACGTAGGAAGATTCAATCTAGGGAAGCAAATGGAGTGGAAAATGGAATCATCCCACATTGAACACACAAAGAATACCCCACATTCATTGGCAGGTAAAAAAACTACCATTTTAGATAAGTCACAAACTTCTAAAAGTGCTTCTGCCTTTATTTATAGTTGCTATTGCAGTTACAGGAACTTGACACACAAGCAAGTAGATCTCATATTAGATTGTCAACAAGGTCAAACAACCATTTGGGACATGCAACTGGATTCCTATATTTCCATGAAAGTGAGTTCTTTTACTATTTTTTAAAGTTTTTTAAGCTACAAAATAGATCTTCAAATGGGTGGAAGAGAAAAACATCCTTAAACTAATAATTATATGCCTTCCGGCCTTTTTAAATTTGGGACATAAATGGATGCTATAACATCTACTCTCTTCTACATGTTCTTTTCCTAACCTCTTTACACCCATAATTTTTCATCTTCTTATACTCTTAATTCATTTCGAAGCATTGTTGTTCAAACAAGCGCTAGGATTTGATAAGCTAACAAAGGCTCAAACTCAAGAAATTCCTCAAATACTACTAGGACAACATTTCTTCATTTCCTCTTTCATTTAGAAATAGAAATGAAACAAAGTTTAAAAGAGTAGTAACTCAAAAATGAATAACATGGGTGATGGCAACACTAATACCACCCAAATTACATATGAGAAGTATGGGATGTAGAACAATAGTACGATGATGTACATTAGAATTATGAGATCTAGAACAATTTTGCACCATCTACTGCCACTTTTGACAAGTCCAAACTGGATTGGATTTAGTCTAGGAAAAGTAGAAGCACAAAATACTAACAAAAGTATAATAGCTGTTATGCACACATTTATAGAAAATCATAGACACTTTATTCTAATCCAGAAAATTGGCTGCCACAATTGCATACCGCTAATCAAAAACCATACATCCATCGAAAGTTTATGATACAGCATAAGTGAAGAAATCTAACAACCTTTTGAAAGAGAAGCTTCTAAGAGGAGAAATAACAGTTTAGAAAGCATATAATGTTGAATAAAAGCATGCTCAAAAGAACTACAATGTAAAGAGTTCTAGAAGGGAAAAGATGAGTGCAAAAAAAGAAGAATAAGCCTCCTAACTAGTACGGCAGTACCATATAGAGAGGTTTCCATGTAAGTGAATCCTTTAACCACCCCTTGCATTGCCAAAGAAACAAGTACGACTGTCAAATGCTATCGTGTGAACTTTAGCACTCATCAATACGTAGGAAGATTCTTCTTCCACACTCTATACGTAGGAAGATTCAATCTAGGGAAGCAAATGGAGTGGAAAATGGAATCATCCCACATTGAACACACAAAGAACACCCCACATTCATTGGCAGGTAAAAAAACTACCATTTTAGATACGTCACAAACTTCTAAAAGCTCTTCTGCCTTTATTTATAGTTGCTATTGCAGTTACATGGACTTGACACACAAGCAAGTAGATCTCATATTAGATTGTCAACAAGGTCAAACAACCATTTGGGACATGCAACTGGATTCCTATATCTCCATGAAAGTGAGTTCTTTTACTATTTTTTAAAGTTTTTTAAGCTACAAAATATGATCTTCAAATGGGTGGAAAAGAAAAACATCCTTTAACTAATAATTATATGTCTTCCGGCCTTTTTAAATTTGGGACATAAATGGATGCTATAACATCTACTCTCTTCTACATGTTCTTTTCCTAACCTCTTTACACCCATAATTTTTCATCTTCTTATACTCTTAATTCATTTCTAAGCATTGCTATTCAAACTGGCGCTAGGATTTGATAAGCTAACAAAGGTTCAAATTCAAGAAATTCCTCAAATACTACTAGGACAACATTTCTTCATTTCCTCTTTCATTTAGAAATAGAAATGAAACAAAGTTTGAAAGAGTAGTAACTCAAAAATGAATAACATGGGTAATGGCAACACTAATACCACCCAAATTACATATGAGAAGTATAGGATGTAGAACAATAGTACGATGATGTACATTAGAATTATGAGATCTAGAACAATTTTGCACCATCTACTGCCACTTTTGACAAGTCAAAACTGGATTGGATTTAGTCTAGGAAAAGTAGAAGAACAAAATACTAACAAAAATATAATAGCTGTTATGCACACATTTATAGAAAATCATAGACACTTTATTCTAATCCAGAAAATTGGCAGCCACAATTGCATACCGCTAATAAAAAACCATACATCCATGGAAAGTTTATGATACAGCATAAGTGAAGAACTCTAACAACCGTTTGAAAGAGAAGCTTCTAAGAGGAGAAATAACACTTTAGAAAGCACATAATGTTGAATAAAAGCATGCTCAAATGAACTACAATGTAAAGAGTTCTAGAAGGGAAAAGATGAGTGCAAAACAAGAAGAATAAGCCTCCTAACTAGTACAGAAGTACCATATAGATAGGTTTCCATGTAAGTGAATCCTTTAACCACCCCTTGCATTGCCAAAGAAACAAGTACGATTGTCAAATGCTATCGTGTGAACTTTAGCAATCATCTATACGTAGGAAGATTCTTCTTCCACACTCTATATGTAGGAAGATTCAATCTAGGGAAGCAAATGGAGTGGAAAATGGAATCATCCCACATTGAACACACAAAGAACACCCCACATTCATTGGCAGGTAAAAAACTACCATTTTAGATAAGTCACAAACTTTTAAAAGCGCTTCTGCCTTTATTTATAGTTGTTATCGTAGTTACAGGCACTTGACACACAAGCAAGTAGATCTCATATTAGATTGTCAACAAGGTCAAACAACCATTTGGGACATGCAACTGGATTCCTATATCTCCATGAAAGTGAGTTATTTTACTATTTTTAAAATTTTTTTAAGCTACAAACTGTGATCTTCAAATGTGTGGAAAAGAAAAACATCCTTAAACTAATAATTATATGCCTTTCGGCCTTTTTAAATTTGGGACATAAATGGATGCTATAACATCTACTCTCTTCTACATGTTCTTTTCCTAACCTCTTTACACCCATAATTTTTCATCTTCTTATACTCTTAATTCATTTCTAAGCATTGCTATTCAAACTGGCGCTAGGATTTGATAAGCTAAAAAAGGTTCAAACTCAAGAAATTCCTCAAATAGTACTAGGACAACATTTCTTCATTTCCTCTTTCATTTAGAAATAGAAATGAAACAATGTTGAAAAGAGTAGTAACTCAGAAATGAATAACATGGGTGATGGCAACACTAATACCACCCAAATTACATATGAGAAGTATGGGATGTAGAACAATAGTACGATATTGTACATTAGAATTATGAGATCTAGAACAATTTTGCACCATCTACTGCCACTTTTGACAAGTCAAAACTGGATTGGATTTAGTCTAGGAAAAGTAGAAGCACAAAATACTAACAAAAGTATAATAGTTGTTATGCACACATTTATAGAAAATCATAGACACTTTATTCTAATCCAGAAAATTGACAGCCACAATTGCATATCGCTAATCAAAAACCATACATCCATGGAAAGTTTATGATACATCATAAGTGAAGAACTTTAACTACCTTTTGAAAGAGAAGCTTCTAAGAGGAGAAATAACACTTTAGAAAGCACATAATGTTGAATAAAAGGATGCTCAAATGAACTACAATGTAAAGAGTTCTAGAAGGGAAAAGATGTGTGCAAAAAAGGAAGAATAAGCCTCCTAACTAGTACGGCAGTACCATATAGGGAGGTTTCCATGTGAGTGAATCCTTCAACCACCCCTTGCATTGCCAAAGAAACAAGTACGACTGTCAAATCCGTTCGTGTGAACTTTTTGCACTCATCTATACGTAGGAAGATTCTTCTTCCCCACTCTATACGTAGGAAGATTCAATCTAGGGAAGCAAATGGAGTGGAAAATGGAATCATCCCACATTGAACACACAAAGAACACCCCACATTCATTGGCAGGTAAAAACACTACTATTTTAGATAAGTCACAAACTTTTAAAAGAGCTTCTGCCTTTATTTATAGTTGATACCGCAGTTACAAGCACTTGACACACAAGCAAGTAGATCTCATATTAGATTGTCAACAAGGTCAACCAACCATTTGGGACATGCAACTGGATTCCTATATCTCCATGAAAGTGAGTTATTTTACTATTTTTTAATTTTTTTTAAGCTACAAACTATGATCTTCAAATGGGTGGAAAAGAAAAACATCCTTAAACTAATAATTATATGCCTTCCGGCCTTTTTAAATTTGGGACATAAATGGATGCTATAACATCTACTCTCTTCTACAGGTTCTTTTCATAACCTCTTTACACCCATATTTTTTCATCTTCTTATACTCTTAATTCATTTCTAAGCATTGCTATTCAAACAAGCGCTAGGATTTGATAAGCTAACAAAGGTTCAAACTCAAGAAATTCTTCAAATACTACTAGGACAACATTTCTTCATTTCCTCTTTCATTTAGAAATAGAAATGACACAAAGTTGAAAAGAGTAGTAACTCAGAAATGAATAACATGGGTGATGGCAACACTAATACCACCCAAATTACATATGAGAAGTATGGGATGTAGAACAATAGTACGATGATGTACATTAGAATTATGAAATCTAGAACAATTTTGCACCATCTACTGCCACTTTTGACAAGTCAAAACTGGATTGGATTTAGTCTAGGAAAAGTAGAAGCACAAAATACTAACAAAAGTATAATAGCTGTTATGCTCACATTTATAGAAAATCATAGACATTTATATTCTAATCTAGAAAATTGGCAGCCACAATTGCATATCGCTAATCAAAAACCATACATCCATGGAAAATTTATGATACAGCATAAGTGAAGAACTCTAACAACCTTTTGAAAGAGAAGCTTCTAAGAAGAGAAATAACACTTTAGAAATCACATAATGTTGAATAAAAGCATGCTCAAATGAACTACAATGTAAAGAGTTCTAGAAGGGAAAAGATGAGTGCAAAAAAAAGAAGAATAAGCCTCCTAACTAGTACGGCAGTACCATATAGAGAGGTTTCCATGTAAGTGAATCCTTAAACCACCCTTTGCATTGCCAAAGAAACAAGTAGGACTGTCAAATGCTATCGTGTGAACTTTAGCACTCATCTATTTGTAGGAAGATTCTTCTTCCACACTCTATACGTAGGAAGATTCAATCTAGGGAAGCAAATGGAGTGGAAAATGGAATCATCCCACATTGAACACACAAAGAATACCCCACATTCATTGGCAGGTAAAAAAACTACCATTTTAGATAAGTCACAAACTTCTAAAAGTGCTTCTGCCTTTATTTATAGTTGCTATTGCAGTTACAGGAACTTGACACACAAGCAAGTAGATCTCATATTAGATTGTCAACAAGGTCAAACAACCATTTGGGACATGCAACTGGATTCCTATATTTCCATGAAAGTGAGTTCTTTTACTATTTTTTAAAGTTTTTTAAGCTACAAAATAGATCTTCAAATGGGTGGAAGAGAAAAACATCCTTAAACTAATAATTATATGCCTTCCGGCCTTTTTAAATTTGGGACATAAATGGATGCTATAACATCTACTCTCTTCTACATGTTCTTTTCCTAACCTCTTTACACCCATAATTTTTCATCTTCTTATACTCTTAATTCATTTCGAAGCATTGTTGTTCAAACAAGCGCTAGGATTTGATAAGCTAACAAAGGCTCAAACTCAAGAAATTCCTCAAATACTACTAGGACAACATTTCTTCATTTCCTCTTTCATTTAGAAATAGAAATGAAACAAAGTTTAAAAGAGTAGTAACTCAAAAATGAATAACATGGGTGATGGCAACACTAATACCACCCAAATTACATATGAGAAGTATGGGATGTAGAACAATAGTACGATGATGTACATTAGAATTATGAGATCTAGAACAATTTTGCACCATCTACTGCCACTTTTGACAAGTCCAAACTGGATTGGATTTAGTCTAGGAAAAGTAGAAGCACAAAATACTAACAAAAGTATAATAGCTGTTATGCACACATTTATAGAAAATCATAGACACTTTATTCTAATCCAGAAAATTGGCAGCCACAATTGCATACCGCTAATCAAAAACCATACATCCATCGAAAGTTTATGATACAGCATAAGTGAAGAAATCTAACAACCTTTTGAAAGAGAAGCTTCTAAGAGGAGAAATAACAGTTTAGAAAGCATATAATGTTGAATAAAAGCATGCTCAAAAGAACTACAATGTAAAGAGTTCTAGAAGGGAAAAGATGAGTGCAAAAAAAGAAGAATAAGCCTCCTAACTAGTACGGCAGTACCATATAGAGAGGTTTCCATGTAAGTGAATCCTTTAACCACCCCTTGCATTGCCAAAGAAACAAGTACGACTGTCAAATGCTATCGTGTGAACTTTAGCACTCATCAATACGTAGGAAGATTCTTCTTCCACACTCTATACGTAGGAAGATTCAATCTAGGGAAGCAAATGGAGTGGAAAATGGAATCATCCCACATTGAACACACAAAGAACACCCCACATTCATTGGCAGGTAAAAAAACTACCATTTTAGATACGTCACAAACTTCTAAAAGCTCTTCTGCCTTTATTTATAGTTGCTATTGCAGTTACATGGACTTGACACACAAGCAAGTAGATCTCATATTAGATTGTCAACAAGGTCAAACAACCATTTGGGACATGCAACTGGATTCCTATATCTCCATGAAAGTGAGTTCTTTTACTATTTTTTAAAGTTTTTTAAGCTACAAAATATGATCTTCAAATGGGTGGAAAAGAAAAACATCCTTTAACTAATAATTATATGTCTTCCGGCCTTTTTAAATTTGGGACATAAATGGATGCTATAACATCTACTCTCTTCTACATGTTCTTTTCCTAACCTCTTTACACCCATAATTTTTCATCTTCTTATACTCTTAATTCATTTCTAAGCATTGCTATTCAAACTGGCGCTAGGATTTGATAAGCTAACAAAGGTTCAAATTCAAGAAATTCCTCAAATACTACTAGGACAACATTTCTTCATTTCCTCTTTCATTTAGAAATAGAAATGAAACAAAGTTTGAAAGAGTAGTAACTCAAAAATGAATAACATGGGTAATGGCAACACTAATACCACCCAAATTACATATGAGAAGTATAGGATGTAGAACAATAGTACGATGATGTACATTAGAATTATGAGATCTAGAACAATTTTGCACCATCTACTGCCACTTTTGACAAGTCAAAACTGGATTGGATTTAGTCTAGGAAAAGTAGAAGAACAAAATACTAACAAAAATATAATAGCTGTTATGCACACATTTATAGAAAATCATAGACACTTTATTCTAATCCAGAAAATTGGCAGCCACAATTGCATACCGCTAATAAAAAACCATACATCCATGGAAAGTTTATGATACAGCATAAGTGAAGAACTCTAACAACCGTTTGAAAGAGAAGCTTCTAAGAGGAGAAATAACACTTTAGAAAGCACATAATGTTGAATAAAAGCATGCTCAAATGAACTACAATGTAAAGAGTTCTAGAAGGGAAAAGATGAGTGCAAAACAAGAAGAATAAGCCTCCTAACTAGTACAGAAGTACCATATAGATAGGTTTCCATGTAAGTGAATCCTTTAACCACCCCTTGCATTGCCAAAGAAACAAATACGATTGTCAAATGCTATCGTGTGAACTTTAGCAATCATCTATACGTAGGAAGATTCTTCTTCCACACTCTATATGTAGGAAGATTCAATCTAGGGAAGCAAATGGAGTGGAAAATGGAATCATCCCACATTGAACACATAAAGAACACCCCACATTCATTGGCAGGTAAAAAACTACCATTTTAGATAAGTCACAAACTTTTAAAAGCGCTTCTGCCTTTATTTATAGTTGTTATCGCAGTTACAGGCACTTGACACACAAGCAAGTAGATCTCATATTAGATTGTCAACAAGGTCAAACAACCATTTGGGACATGCAACTGGATTCCTATATCTCCATGAAAGTGAGTTATTTTACTATTTTTAAAATTTTTTTAAGCTACAAACTGTGATCTTCAAATGTGTGGAAAAGAAAAACATCCTTAAACTAATAATTATATGCCTTTCGGCCTTTTTAAATTTGGGACATAAATGGATGCTATAACATCTACTCTCTTCTACATGTTCTTTTCCTAACCTCTTTACACCCATAATTTTTCATCTTCTTATACTCTTAATTCATTTCTAAGCATTGCTATTCAAACTGGCGCTAGGATTTGATAAGCTAAAAAAGGTTCAAACTCAAGAAATTCCTCAAATAGTACTAGGACAACATTTCTTCATTTCCTCTTTCATTTAGAAATAGAAATGAAACAATGTTGAAAAGAGTAGTAACTCAGAAATGAATAACATGGGTGATGGCAACACTAATACCACCCAAATTACATATAAGAAGTATGGGATGTAGAACAATAGTACGATATTGTACATTAGAATTATGAGATCTAGAACAATTTAGTCTAGGAAAAGTAGAAGCACAAAATACTAACAAAAGTATAATAGCTGTTATGCTCACAATTATAGAAAATCATAGACATTTTATTCTAATCTAGAAAATTGGCAGCCACAATTGCATATCGCTAATCAAAAACCATACATCCATGGAAAATTTATGATACAGCATAAGTGAAGAACTCTAACAACCTTTTGAAAGAGAAGCTTCTAAGAGGAGAAATAACACTTTAGAAATCACATAATGTTGAATAAAAGCATGCTCAAATGAACTACAATGTAAAGAGTTCTAGAAGGGAAAAGATGAGTGCAAAAAAAAGAAGAATAAGCCTCCTAACTAGTACGGCAGTACCATATAGAGAGGTTTCCATGTAAGTGAATCCTTAAACCACCCTTTGCATTGCCAAAGAAACAAGTAGGACTGTCAAATGCTATCGTGTGAACTTTAGCACTCATCTATATGTAGGAAGATTCTTCTTCCACACTCTATACGTAGGAAGATTCAATCTAGGGAAGCAAATGGAGTGGAAAATGGAATCATCCCACATTGAACACACAAAGAATACCCCACATTCATTGGTAGGTAAAAAAACTACCATTTTAGATAAGTCACAAACTTCTAAAAGCGCTTCTGCCTTTATTTATAGTTGCTATTGCAGTTACAGGAACTTGACACACAAGCAAGTAGATCTCATATTAGATTGTCAACAAGGTCAAACAACCATTTGGGACATGCAACTGGATTCCTATATTTCCATGAAAGTGAGTTCTTTTACTATTTTTTAAAGTTTTTTAAGCTACAAAATAGATCTTCAAATGGGTGGAAAAGAAAAACATCCTTAAACTAATAATTATATGCCTTCCGGCCTTTTTAAATTTGGGACATAAATGGATGCTATAACATCTACTCTCTTCTACATGTTCTTTTCCTAACCTCTTTACACCCATAATTTTTCATCTTCTTATACTCTTAATTCATTTCGAAGCATTGTTGTTCAAACAGGCGCTAGGATTTGATAAGCTAACAAAGGCTCAAACTCAAGAAATTCCTCAAATACTACTAGGACAACATTTCTTCATTTCCTCTTTCATTTAGAAATAGAAATGAAACAAAGTTTAAAAGAGTAGTAACTCAAAAATGAATAACATGGGTGATGGCAACACTAATACCACCCAAATTACATATGAGAAGTATGGGATGTAGAACAATAGTACGATGATGTACATTAGAATTATGAGATCTAGAACAATTTTGCACCATCTATTGCCACTTTTGACAAGTCCAAACTGGATTGGATTTAGTCTAGGAAAAGTAGAAGCACAAAATACTAACAAAAGTATAATAGCTGTTATGCACACATTTATAGAAAATCATAGACACTTTATTCTAATCCAGAAAATTGGCAGCCACAATTGCATACCGCTAATCAAAAACCATACATCCATCGAAAGTTTATGATACAGCATAAGTGAAGAAATCTAACAACCTTTTGAAAGGGAAGCTTCTAAGAGGAGAAATAACAGTTTAGAAAGCATATAATGTTGAATAAAAGCATGCTCAAAAGAACTACAATGTAAAGAGTTCTAGAAGGGAAAAGATGAGTGCAAAAAAAGAAGAATAAGCCTCCTAACTAGTACGGCAGTACCATATAGAGAGGTTTCCATGTAAGTGAATCCTTTAACCACCCTTTGCATTGCCAAAGAAACAAGTACGACTGTCAAATGCTATCGTGTGAACTTTAGCACTCATCAATACGTAGGAAGATTCTTCTTCCACACTCTATACGTAGGAAGATTCAATCTTGGGAAGCAAATGGAGTGGAAAATGGAATCATCCCACATTGAACACACATAGAACACCCCACATTCATTGGCAGGTAAAAAAACTACCATTTTAGATACGTCACAAACTTCTAAAAGCTCTTCTGCCTTTATTTATAGTTGCTATTGCAGTTACATGGACTTGACACACAAGCAAGTAGATCTCATATTAGATTGTCAACAAGGTCAAACAACCATTTGGGACATGCAACTGGATTCCTATATCTCCATGAAAGTGAGTTCTTTTACTATTTTTTAAAGTTTTTTAAGCTACAAAATATGATCTCAAATGGGTGGAAAAGAAAAACATCCTTTAACTAATAATTATATGCCTTCCGGCCTTTTTAAATTTGGGACATAAATGGATGCTATAACATCTACTCTCTTCTACATGTTCTTTTCCTAACCTCTTTACACCCATAATTTTTCATCTTCTTATACTCTTAATTCATTTCTAAGCATTGCTTTTCAAACTGGCGCTAGGATTTGATAAGCTAACAAAGGTTCAAATTCAAGAAATTCCTCAAATACTACTAGGACAACATTTCTTCATTTCCTCTTTCATTTAGAAATAGAAATGAAACAAAGTTTGAAAGAGTAGTAACTCAAAAATGAATAACATGGGTGATGGCAACACTAATACCACCCAAATTACATATGAGAAGTATGGGATGTAGAACAATAGTACGATGATGTACATTAGAATTATGAGATCTAGAACAATTTTGCACCATCTACTGCCACTTTTGACAAGTCAAAACTGGATTGGATTTAGTCTAGGAAAAGTAGAAGAACAAAATACTAACAAAAATATAATAGCTGTTATGCACACATTTATAGAAAATCATAGACACTTTATTCTAATCCAGAAAATTGGCAGCCACAATTGCATACCGCTAATCAAAAACCATACATCCATGGAAAGTTTATGATACAGCATAAGTGAAGAACTCTAACAACCTTTTGAAAGAGAAGCTTCTAAGAGGAGAAATAACACTTTAGAAAGCACATAATGTTGAATAAAAGCATGCTCAAATGAACTACAATGTAAAGAGTTCTAGAAGGGAAAAGATGAGTGCAAAAAAAGGAAGAATAAGCCTTCTAACTAGTACGGCAGTACCATATAGAGAGGTTTCCATGTGAGTGAATCCTTCAACCACCCCTTGCATTGCCAAAGAAACAAGTACGATTGTCAAATCCTTTCGTGTGAACTTTTTGCACTCATCTATACGTAGGAAGATTCTTCTTCCCCACTCTATACGTAGGAAGATTCAATCTAGGGAAGCAAATGGAGTGGAAAATGGAATCATCCCACATTGAACACACAAAGAACACCCCACATTCATTGGCAGGTAAAAACACTACTATTTTAGATAAGTCACAAACTTTTAAAAGAGCTTCTGCCTTTATTTATAGTTGATACCGCAGTTACAAGCACTTGACACACAAGCAAGTAGATCTCATATTAGATTGTCAACAAGGTCAACCAACCATTTGGGACATGCAACTGGATTCCTATATCTCCATGAAAGTGAGTTATTTTACTATTTTTTAATTTTTTTTAAGCTACAAACTATGATCTTCAAATGGGTGGAAAAGAAAAACATCCTTAAACTAATAATTATATGCCTTCCGGCCTTTTTAAATTTGGGACATAAATGGATGCTATAACATCTACTCTCTTCTACAGGTTCTTTTCATAACCTCTTTACACCCATATTTTTTCATCTTCTTATACTCTTAATTCATTTCTAAGCCTTGCTATTCAAACAAGCGCTAGGATTTGATAAGCTAACAAAGGTTCAAACTCAAGAAATTCCTCAAATACTACTAGGACAACATTTCTTCATTTCCTCTTTCATTTAGAAATAGAAATTACACAACGTTGAAAAGAGTAGTAACTCAGAAATGAATAACATGGGTGATGGCAACACTAATACCACCCAAATTACATATGAGAAGTATGGGATGTAGAACAATAGTACGATGATGTACATTAGAATTATGAAATCTAGAACAATTTTGCACCATCTACTGCCACTTTTGACAAGTCAAAACTGGATTGGATTTAGTCTAGGAAAAGTAGAAGCACAAAATACTAACAAAAGTATAATAGCTGTTATGCTCACAATTATAGAAAATCATAGACATTTTATTCTAATCTAGAAAATTGGCAGCCACAATTGCATATCGCTAATCAAAAACCATACATCCATGGAAAATTTATGATACAGCATAAGTGAAGAACTCTAACAACCTTTTGAAAGAGAAGCTTCTAAGAGGAGAAATAACACTTTAGAAAGCACATAATGTTGAATAAAAGCATGCTCAAATGAACTACAATGTAAAGAGTTCTAGAAGGGAAAAGATGAGTGCAAAAAAAGAAGAATAAGCCTCCTAACTAGTACGACAGTACCATATAGAGAGGTTTCCATGTAAGTGAATCCTTAAACCACCCTTTGCATTGCCAAAGAAACAAGTAGGACTGTCAAATGCTATCGTGTGAACATTAGCACTCATCTATACGTAGGAAGATTCTTCTTCCACACTCTATACGTAGGAAGATTCAATCTAGGGAAGCAAATGGAGTGGAAAATGGAATCATCCCACATTGAACACACAAAGAATACCCCACAATCATTGGCAGGTAAAAAAACTACCATTTTAGATAAGTCACAAACTTTTAAAAGCGCTTCTGCCTTTATTTATAGTTGCTATTGCAGTTACAGGAACTTGACACACAAGCAAGTAGATCTCATATTAGATTGTCAACAAGGTCAAACAACCATTTGGGACATGCAACTGGATTCCTATATTTCCATGAAAGTGAGTTCTTTTACTATTTTTTAAAGTTTTTTAAGCTACAAAATATGATCTTCAAATGGGTGGAAAAGAAAAACATCCTTAAACTAATAATTATATGCCTTCCGGCCTTTTTAATTTTGGGACATAAATGGATGCTATAACATCTACTCTCTTCTACATGTTCTTTTCCTAACCTCTTTACACCCATAATTTTACATCTTCTTATACTCTTAATTCATTTCTAAGCATTGTTGTTCAAACAGGCGCTAGGATTTGATAAGCTAACAAAGGCTCAAACTCAAGAAATTCCTCAAATACTACTAGGACAACATTTCTTCATTTCCTCTTTCATTTAGAAATAGAAATGAAACAAAGTTTAAAAGAGTAGTAACTCAAAAATGAATAACATGGGTGATGGCAACACTAATACCACCCAAATTACATATGAGAAGTATGGGATGTAGAACAATAGTACGATGATGTACATTAGAATTATGAGATCTAGAACAATTTTGCACCATCTACTGCCACTTTTGACAAGTCCAAACTGGATTGGATTTAGTCTAGGAAAAGTAGAAGCACAAAATACTAACAAAAGTATAATAGCTGTTATGCACACATTTATAGAAAATCATAGACACTTTATTCTAATCCAGAAAATTGGCAGCCACAATTGCATACCGCTAATCAAAAACCATACATCCATCGAAAGTTTATGATACAGCATAAGTGAAGAAATCTAACAACCTTTTGAAAGAGAAGCTTCTAAGAGGAGAAATAACAGTTTAGAAAGCATATAATGTTGAATAAAAGCATGCTCAAATGAACTACAATGTAAAGAGTTCTAGAAGGGAAAAGATGAGTGCAAAAAAAGAAGAATAAGCCTCCTAACTAGTACGGCAGTACCATATAGAGAGGTTTCCATGTAAGTGAATCCTTTAACCACCCCTTGCATTGCCAAAGAAACAAGTACGACTGTCAAATGCTATCGTGTGAACTTTAGCACTCATCAATACGTAGGAAGATTCTTCTTCCACACTCTATACGTAGGAAGATTCAATCTAGGGAAGCAAATAGAGTGGAAAATGGAATCATCCCACATTGAACACACAAAGAACACCCCACATTCATTGGCAGGTAAAAAAACTACCATTTTAGATACGTCACAAACTTCTAAAAGCTCTTCTGCCTTTATTTATAGTTGCTATTGCAGTTACATGGACTTGACACACAAGCAAGTAGATCTCATATTAGATTGTCAACAAGGTCAAACAACCATTTGGGACATGCAACTGGATTCCTATATCTCCATGAAAGTGAGTTCTTTTACTATTTTTTAAAGTTTTTTAAGCTACAAAATATGATCTTCAAATGGGTGGAAAAGAAAAACATCCTTTAACTAATAATTATATGCCTTCCGGCCTTTTTAAATTTGGGACATAAATGGATGCTATAACATCTACTCTCTTCTACATGTTCTTTTCCTAACCTCTTTACACCCATAATTTTTCATCTTCTTATACTCTTAATTCATTTCTAAGCATTGCTATTCAAACTGGCGCTAGGATTTGATAAGCTAACAAAGGTTCAAACTCAAGAAATTCCTCAAATACTACTAGGACAACATTTCTTCATTTCCTCTTTCATTTAGAAATAGAAATGAAACAAAGTTTGAAAGAGTAGTAACTCAAAAATGAATAACATGGGTGATGGCAACACTAATACCACCCAAATTACATATGAGAAGTATGGGATGTAGAACAATAGTACGATGATGTACATTAGAATTATGAGATCTAGAACAATTTTGCACCATCTACTGCCACTTTTGACAAGTCAAAACTGGATTGGATTTAGTCTAGGAAAAGTAGAAGAACAAAATACTAACAAAAATATAATAGCTGTTATGCACACATTTATAGAAAATCATAGACACTTTATTCTAATCCAGAAAATTGGCAGCCACAATTGCATACCGCTAATCAAAAACCATACATCCATGGAAAGTTTATGATACAGCATAAGTGAAGAACTCTAACAACCTTTTGAAAGAGAAGCTTCTAAGAGGAGAAATAACACTTTAGGAGAGGGCGGGTGTCACCGCCTCACGCCAAACTCCACCGCGACCCGGCGGTGGGTCTCAGATTAGGAAGATGGTCGCGCCAGAAGACAGTCGCCGCCCCGTGGTGGGCACGTAACGCCTCGCGGCCAGCGAAGACATTATTTCCTTATTTTGCATTTTCGGATTTCCCATTTTTTTTTCCTTTACTATTTTCATTAGGTTTAGCTTATTTCCCCTAAGCCTATAAAAGACCTCTTTCCAGGTCTTGAGCCAGGAGACACTTTATCATCGTAGTTTTATTTTCTCAATTAGGGTTTCATTTTGCATCTCAATGGAGCACTAATTTCCCCTTGTTCTACTAGACGTTTGAAGCAATACAGTTGATTTGTTTGTGAGATTTATAGTCCTTGTTCTTATTCTTATATGTGTTGGTTTAATTCTCTTGATATTATTGAGTATTGATTTATCATTATTCTTCTTAGCGTGATCAACTAGGTTGAGTAATATTTATCAAATTGCTAGGATTTGCATATAGTGGAATACGAGTGCATATCTAGTAGCAAACACAATTGTTGTATATAGTGGAATACGAGTGTGCAATTGTGAGAGAGAATTATTTGCATGTTGAATAGTAAGGTTTTCTTCTATTTGCATGTATCTTATACCCTTGTATGAATGCTATTGCTTTATTAGTGGTAAGGTTTTCTTCCATTGATATTATAGTAAGTACTATCAACAACTGTCTGAATTGGTAGTTATTTACGATCAGGGTAGGAACAACCATAAGAATAGTAAAAGAACTTGGATTTAATAGATTTAAGTGATCAAATTACATCTCTGTATTGTGGATCTCTTTCTAGTGGAACTGCTTTCCCCAAATCATATTCTCAATCAACTAAAGTTGTTTACTTTACTCTGTTTGATAACCAAAACCCCCCTTCCTTGTTACTTGTTGATCATAATTGCATACTTCATTAGATCTTCCTTATGGGTTCGACCCTTACTTGCTTGCTATACATCTGTTTAGTAGGTTTGTTAGGACTTTTACTTTGATTAGGCAATTCAACGATATTTGCATTGCATATTTCGGCCACGTCAAATTTGGCGCCGTTGCCGGGGAAGTTTTCTGTTTTGTTGTGTGTTTTTGTGATTTACTTTGGTGGAGACCTATCTTATGGTCGACACCCGTAGTACTGACCCTCCTCTAGCTGCTTTTGATCCAGAAATCGACAGATCATTCCGTGCGAACCTACGCGATCAAGGAGAAGAAGAAGCAGAGGTTGAAACAGTTGAGACAGTTGAGACGACTGAGCCAGTTGACATTCCTCCTGCTGCAATGGCCGAAACTCTGAGAGTGCTGACTGAACCAAACATTGGGGCACAACCCCCCTTGGCTGTCGTCATTCCTGCACTTGACGAAGGGGTGAACTTTGAGCTGAAATCTGGAGTTGTTGCTTATCTCCCGAAATTCCATGGTTTGAGTGGAGAGGACCCGATATCTCATCTGGGTAAATTCCACAATGTCTGCATGACTATGAAGCCAAGGAATGTGACGGAGGATCAAATCAAGATGAGAGTCTTTGGTTTTTCTTTGCTAGACTCTGCTAGCGACTGGTATTATCACTTGCCGCCAGGGACCATCAATACCTGGACTAAACTGCACAAATCGTTTCTTGACAAGTACTTCCCAACAAAGAAGGCGAATGCTTTGAAAAAGGCAATTGCTAACATTGAGCAGGGTGCTGATGAGACGCTATATGACTATCTTGAGCAGTACAAGAGGCTTTGCTCTAGTTGTCTGTTCCACGGATACACCAAACAGGATCTTGTTCTCTACTTACACAATGGTCTGCTCGATCAAGAGAGAAGGACGGTTGACGCTGCATGCGGTGGGAGCATTCTTAATCTGACACCGGACGCAGTCATGGAAATATTTCAGGAGATGAGTGAGAGTGCCAGGAGCTTTGGTAAGACATACCAGAGAAAGGGAGTCAATGTTGTGACTCCTGCAGGACCTAACCCTGTGCTGAATGAGTTAGCTGAGTTGAAGGAGATGGTGAAGAGAATGGCAAACCAAAACACTCCTCAACAAGTCAAAGCATGTGGGATTTGTTGTGATCAATTCCACCCTACTGATGCTTGTCCCCAGCTACAGGAAGAAGGTACTGCTGAATTAAATGTTGTAGGAGGTTACGGACCCCCTAGACCGCATTTTGATGGACAACCCAACTACAATCCGAGAGGGCGAGACCACCCGGGTTTCAGATGGAGCGACCCACAAGGTGGTCATAAGCCAGTACAACAGCAATACCAGCAAAGAATCTCATACCAACAGAAGCCCCAAGGCCAAAACCCTTCTGCTACTACTGAAGAGATGCTCAAGACCTTGACCCAGCACTTCGCCACTCATGTTCAGACTACTGAATCAAGCATAAAGAATATAGAGAGGCAGATTGGCCAACTAGCTGATGTTGTGACCAAGATTGACCAGAGGACATCAAATTCCTTGCCGTCTCAGACTATAGTGAATCCGAGGGAAAATGTGAGTGCCATCACCCTCCGAAGTGGAAAGCAACTGGTCGTTCCTCCTAGTGCTGAAAAGGAGAGCGAATTTGAGATGGAGAAAATCGGCGACCGCCCCGCGGTGGACTCCACCGCAACCCGGCGGTACGTTGGATCTGAGGCCAGTAAAGAAGCATGCATGTCACCGCCCCGCGGCGACACTGACCGCGACCCGGCGGTGAGCCTCAGTAATCCCTCCTCACACCCACCGCCCCGCGGCGATGACCACCGCGACCCGGCATCCAAAATTCCAGCCCCGACGATGAGGTTTGCATTGATAATTATGTTCGTCCGGTCTTTCCCCCTCTTGGTTCCGAGAAACCACCAGCAACTTTTCCCGAGGCGCTAAAGGCTAGAAGGGTCGCCGACGACAATGATCTTTTTGAAACATTCCGCAACTGTGAAGTGAACATCCCTCTTCTTAAGCTTATTAAGGTTGTCCCTCGATATGCTAAGTTTTTGAAGGAGTTGTGCACCGTTAAGAGGACACAAAAGCGGAAGGTCCACAAAAAGGTTCCGGTTGGTGAACATGTCTCGGCGGTATTTCAAAGGCGTATGCCTGAGAAGTGCAAGGATCCAGGTACGTTTATTATTCCTATTGCTATAGGTGAGCATCGATTTGAGAAGGCCTTGTTAGACTTGGGTGCCTCTATTAATGTTTTGCCTCACTCATTGATTGAAGCTTTAGGAGTAGGACCTTTGCATGATACCAATATTGTGATTCAACTTGTTGATGGTTCTTGTGTGCCCCCTAAGGGTATTGTGGAGGATATTCTTGTTAAGATAGGTCCCTTAATTTTCCCTGCTGATTTCTTCGTAATGGATATGGACTATGATTAGCAGGTTGCTCCTGTTATGTTAGGTCGACCTTTTATGAAAACATCGATGACGAAGATTGATGTGGATAGTGGAACTTTGACTATGGAACTCGATGGAGTAATTTTTTAGCATAATATTCATAAGGTCAACTCCATTGAATTGCCCTCCCTTTGCTGCATTAGTGGTATTGATAATCCTATTCAGGAAAATGTTAAAACTAGTGTAGTAGAGACTATAGTTGAATACTCTGTTATTGCTGAACCTATTGATTTGCATGAGCGTGATGTCTTACTTGATGACATAGGAGAATCCATTCCCTCTATTTTGGGCACTTGCCCCCCTGTACTAACCATACAAGGCAGTAAGCCTTCATCTAGTGTCGTGCAGCATGATCAGGTCAAGCCCTATCGGCCCCCACATCGCTCTAAGAATGGGGGAGATGCTCCAAAGGAAGCAATTATGGAGTCATTGGCTAAGAGGGAGCATGGTCTAAGGTTCAAGCCTTTCCATGGAAGGTTCCAGCAGGAGGAGACAAGTAAGAGGATTCTGAAGGGATCCTGTTCTAGGTGGTAGTCGATTTGAAGTACGTCGAGCCAACGACGTTAACTAAGGCGCTGTCCGGGAGGCAACCCGAGATAGTTTTTTCCTTGATTTTTCTTTCTCTTCGATTAATTTCGTAGTTTCTTTGGCTTTGTTTCGTTCGCCTGTCACTAACATTTCAGGTACGAAAGTAAATGGAGAGGAGATGGTTTTCCCAGTTTGTTCACCACGTCCCGGTGACAATTCTGCCGCCCCGCGGTGAAATTCTGGTGTACTTTCTCAACTCCGAAAAAAAAAATGTGGTAAATAAGGAATTGACGGATTGGGTCCCTTTTGGCCGAGTTTTCTCTTTGGGCCTTGTACATAACCGGCCCCATCACCCTTTTTCCTATTCCCTTTCTCTAACCTAGCCTCCACTCTCACAAACACTCCATACCCAATCCCCTCTCAAGCTTTTCCAAGCCAATTCCCCATTTTCCTACCAAACCCTCATGTTCTAAGTCCGAATTTTGCCTCCAATTTCATTAACCTTGAGTTTCTTTGCCCCAATTTGGAGTCTAACCTTACAAAAGAGCCAAACATAAAATCCCAATGCCTCGCGTCGCCCACCACCGCGTCTCCAGCCACCGCCCGGCGGCGACCCCCACCGCGACCCGGTGTGAAGTCCCAGTTATCTCACCGCGACCCGGCGACACATCCACCGCCCCGTGGTGAGATCACCAGGCAGTGTTTTTCGCTCGTTTTGTAAGTCCTCTTTGGTCGCCTTTTGTTTTGGGCATCCCAATTCATTACTTATGGCACCTAGAGGTAGGAAGCAGGACGCTACCAGGGAGGAGAATGAGGTGTATAACATTGTGAAGGAGAGGAAGGTGTTGGCTACTAAGTTCTTTGACAAGCCGACATTGCTTGAGTTTGGTATGTTGGAGTGTATTTCTCTTTGTTTAGAAGAGTGTGGCCTGGGGACTTTCCTGAATAAGTCTGCTGATGCTTACCCGGAGTTGTGCTACTAGTTCATTGCCTCTTGTAAGAGGTATTCTGATGGTTCCACCGACAAGAGGTTGACGAAGATCACATTCAAGTATAATGGTTGTGAGTATGCTTTGTCTGCTGGTGAGATTCGTGATGCCCTGGGCATTACAAAGGAGTCATCCGATGGGTGGTCTGGTGGTCTGGCTGAGGAGGATATGATGGAGTTTTGGGAGACGGCCACGAATAGGAAGTTCAAGAAGGGTCAGGAGGTGAATTCGAGGTTGGTGAACCCTTGCTTAAGGTTGATCCATAAGGTGTTGATGAGAGATTTATTTGGCCATGCTGATGATGGTAAGGTCCCTCTGAAGGATTTCCGTTGGTTTTTGAGCATCTTGTCTTGTGTCACGTACACCCCGTGTTGGGCTAGTCTTTTTCTGAATTCCTTGAAGAGGATCCGAGATGGTGAGCCACGTGATATTTGTGGGGGTGGTCTGATCACCCTTCTTTGTGCTGAGATTAATGCTACTGATTGTCTTCCTCGACATGTTGCTCATGCGGTGTATGACAAGGCGCACATGAGAGTGTGCTCGATGCTGAAGCCATTGGGCAGGGGTGGTGATTTAGTTTGGTCTTCATATGATGGTCATTTTCTGCATCTTCCCCGGGTTTTTACTTATTCCTCTTCATTTGAGGGATGGTGGATTCCCAGTGATGGAGGAAATGAGGCTGATATTACCCCTGCTGTTGCTCCTTCTGGTCCGTTTGGAGAGGGCCCTAGTGCTGGTGCTGCTGCTGATTCTATGGGTCAGGATACTCCTTTGCCTACCCAGTTTGATGCGCCTTCGTCTTCTTATGTTCCTGCAACACCTTGGCAGGAGTTGTACGCAAGGTTTGATGTATTCTCGGTGCAGCAGACTCATTGGAACACCCGAGTAGAGACCGGTCTACAGACTTGGCAGACCCAGTTCCATGCTGATGTAGATGAGCGTCTGGACACTATGGACACTCACATGAGGGACTACTTTGGGAGGTTCCCACCACCACCACCATCCGGCCCACAGTGAGTTTATTTCTCCTTCCTCTATTTCATTTGTTGTTCTCTTTTCTACATTGAGGACAATGTTCGGTTTAAGTATGGGGGAGGGATTTAGACCGTGCTATCTATCTAGCTAGTGTATATAGCTTTGTGTTATGTAATTTCCATTCAAGTATTGATTTCGAAAAGAAAAAAAAATTGAAAAAGCCAAAAAGATGTGAAAAAGGCAATCAAAATCCTGGGATGAGCTGAAAACCCGAAAGGGCGGTTCAAGTAAGAAGCAAGTAGTCCGACTGGTATAGACCAGTGCAAAAATGGACTGGAGTGATGCGAGTATATGTGAGATATCTAGCAAAATGAAATGAGTGGCTAGGTGAAACCCCGAGAGGGCGCCTGGGCAAAATAAGCGTAAAGAAAAAGGAGTGATTTTAGGATCATTCTGGAGGTTGGCGTCATAAGAAGAGGTGTTATAAGGAGTTCGGGTAGGCCACTCTGGAGCGATAAGGAGCTAGATTGGAGGTAGGATTAGAATAATCTTTGCATCACTTGTTTTGGTTGTCTAGAGCTGTTTGTTGAGATGTTATAGTTGCTGGTGTCATATTTTCTTGTACTTCCTGAGACCTTGGTGTTTGATTGAGAGAGTAGGTTTATCATTAGCTTACTCGGGATGAGTAAAGGTCTAAGTATGGGGGAATTTTATAGGTGTCATTTCATGCACCTTTACTAGCAATTATTAGCATTATTTATAGGAGTTTATGACTAGAATTGAGGTTAAGTCTGTAATCCAGAAGATGTGGAGAGAATTGAAGATATACAGGGATTTACAGCTTAATGAAGGATGGAGATGATGAAGATGGATGAAGATCCGCTTAAAGACTAACTGGAGAAGGCTACCAACACTTGGTAGTATGGAAGAGCGGAAGAGAAGAAGTGAAGAGCTGAAGAAAGGAGAGGGCGGGTGTCACCGCCCCGCGCCAGACTCCACCGCGACCCGGCGGTGGGTCTCAGAGAAGGAAGTTGGTCGCGCCAGAAGACAGCCGCCGCCCCGCGGTGGGCACGTAACGCCTTGCGGCCAGCGAAGACATTATTTCCTTATTTTGCATTTTCGGATTTCCCATTTTTTTTTCCTTTACTATTTTCGTTAGGTTTAGCTTATTTCCCCTAACCTATAAAAGACCTCTTTCCAGGTCTTGAGCCAGGAGACACTTTATCATCGTAGTTTTCTTTTCTCAATTAGGGTTTCATTTTGCATCTCAATGGAGCAGTAATTTCCCCTTGTTCTACTAGACGTTTGAAGCAATACAGTAGATTTGTTTGTGAGATTTCTATTCCTTGTTCTTATTCTTATATGTGTTGGTTTAATCCTCTTGATATTATTTAGTATTTATTTATCGTTATTCTTCTTAGCCTGATCAACTAGGTTGAATAATATTTATCAAATTGCTAGGATTTGCATATAGTGGAATACGAGTGCATATCTAGTAGCAAACACAATTGTTGCATATAGTGGAATACGAGTGTGCAATTGTGAGAGAGAATTATTTGCATGTTGAATAGTAAGGTTTTCTTCTATTTGCATGTATCCTATACCCTTGTATGAATGCTATTGCTTTATTAGTGGTAAGGTTTTCTTCCATTGATATTGTAGTAAGTACTATCAACAACTGTCTGAATTGGTAGTTATTTACGATCAGGGTAGGAACAACCATAAGAATAGTAAAAGAACTTGGATTTAATAGATTTCAGTGATCAAATTACATCTCTGTATTGTGGATCTCGTTCTAGTGGAAATACTTTCCCCAAATCATATTCTCAATCAACTAAAGTTGTTTACTTTACTCTGTTTGATAACCAAAAAACCCCTTCCTTGTTACTTATTGATCATAATTGCATACTTCATTAGATCTTCCCTGTGGGTTCGACCCTTACTTGCTTGCTATACATCTGTTTAGTAGGTTTGTTAGGACTTTTACTTTGATTAGGCCATTCAACGATATTTGCATTGCATATTTCGGCCACGTCAAATTTGGCGCCGTTGCCGGGGAAGTTTTCTGTTTTGTTGTGTGTTTTTGTGATTGACTTTGGTGGAGACCTATCTTATGGTCGACACCCGTAGTACTGACCCTCCTCTAGATGCTTTTGATCCAGAAATCGACAGATCATTCCGTGCAAACCTACGCGATCAAGGAGAAGAAGAAGCAGAGGTTGAAACAGTTGAAACAGTTGAGACAGTTGAGACAGTTGAGACAGTTGAGACGACTGAGCCAGTTGACATTCCTCCTGTTGCAATGGCCGAAACTCTGAGAGAGCTGACTGAACCAAACATTGGGGCACAACCCCCCTTGGCTGTCGTCATTCCTGCACTTGACGAAGGGGTGAACTTTGAGCTGAAATCTAGAGTTATTGCTTATCTCCCGAAATTCCATGGTTTGAGTGGAGAGGACCCGATATCTCATCTCGGTAAATTCCACAATGTCTGCATGACTATGAAGCCAAGGAATGTGACAGAGGATCAAATCAAGATGAGAGTATTTGGTTTTTCTTTGCTAGACTCTGCTAGCGACTGGTATTATCACTTGCCGCCAGGGACCATCAATACCTGGACTAAACTGCACAAATCGTTTCTTGACAAGTACTTCCCAACAAAGAAGGCGAATGCTTTGAAAAAGGCAATTGCTAACATTGAGCAGGGTGCTGATGATACGCTATATGACTATCTTGAGCGGTACAAGAGGCTTTGCTCTAGCTGTCCGTTCCACGGATACACCAAACAGGATCTTGTTCTCTACTTACACAATGGTCTGCTCGATCAAGAGAGAATGATGGTTGACGCTGCATGCGGTGGGAGCATTCTTAATCTGACACCGGACGCAGCCATGGAAATATTTCAGGAGATGAGTGAGAGTGCCAGGAGCTTTGGTAAGACGTACCAGAGAAAGGGAGTCAATGTTGTGACTCCTGCAGGACCTAACCTTGTGCTGAATGAGTTAGCTGAGTTGAAGGAGATGGTGAAGAGAATGGCAAACCAAAACACTCCTCAACAAGTCAAAGCATGTGGGATTTGTTGTGATCAATTCCACCCTACTGATGCTTGTCCCCAACTACAGGAAGAAGGTACTGTTGAAGTAAATGCTGTAGGAGGTTACGGACCCCCTAGACCGCGTTTTGATGGACAACCCAACTACAATCCGAGAGGGCGAGACCACCCGGGTTTCAGATGGAGCGACCCACAAGGTGGTCAACAGCTAGTACAACAGCAATACCAGCAAAGAATCCCATACCAACATAGGCCCTAAGCCCAAAACCCTTCTGCTACTACTGAAGAGATGCTCAAGACCTTGACCCAGCACTTCGCCACTCATGTTCAGACTACTGAATCAAGCATAAAGAATATGGAGAGGCAGATTGGCCAACTAGCTGATGTTGTGACCAAGATTGACCAGAGGACATCAAATTCCTTTCCATCTCAGACTACAGTGAATCTGAGGGAAAATGTGAGTGCCATCACCCTCCGAAGTGGAAAGCAACTGGTCGTTCCTCCTAGTGCTGAAAAGGAGAGCGAATTTGAGATGGAGAAAATCGGCGACCGCCCCGTGGTGGACTCCACCGCGACCCGGCGGTACATTGGATCTGAGGCCAGTAAAGAAGCATGCATGTCACCGCCCCACGGCGAAACTGACCGCGACCCGGCGGTGAGCCTCAGTAATCCCTCATCACACCCACTGCCCCGCGGCGATGACCACCGCCCCGCGGTGAGACCACCGTGACCCGGCATCCAAAATTCCAGCCCCGCCGATGAGGTTTGCGCTGATAATTATGTTCGTCCGGTCTTTCCCCCTCTTGGTTCCGAGAAACCACCAGCAACTTTTCCCGAGGCGCTAAAGGCTAGAAGGGTCGCCGAGAACAATGATCTTTTCGAAACATTCCGCAACTGTGAAGTGAACATCCCTCTTCTTAAGCTTATTAAGGTTGTCCCTCGATATGCTAAGTTTTTGAAGGAGTTGTGCACCGTTAAGAGGACACAAAAGCTGAAGGTCCAGAAAAAGGTTCCGGTTGGTGAACATGTCTCGGCGGTATTTCAAAGGCGTATGCCTGAGAAGTGCAAGGATCCAGGTACATTTACTATTCATATTGCTATAGGTGAGCATCGATTTGAGAAGGCCTTGTTAGACTTGGGTGCCTCTATTAATGTTTTGCCTCACTCATTGATTGAAGCTTTAGGAGTAGGACCTTTGCATGATACCAATATTGTGATTCAACTTGTTGATGGTTCTTGTGTGCCCCCTAAGGGTATTGTAGAGGATATTCTTGTTAAGATAGGTCCCTTAATTTTCCCTGCTGATTTCTTCGTAATGGATATGGAGTATGATGAGCAGGTTGCTCCTGTTATGTTAGGTCGACCTTTTATGAAAACATCCATGACGAAGATTGATGTGGATAGTGGAACTTTGACTATGGAACTCGATGGAGTAATTTTTTAGCATAATATTCATAAGGTCAACTCCATTGAATTGCCCTCCCTTTGCTGCATTAGTGGTATTGATAATCCTATTCAGGAAAATGTTAAAACTAGTGTAGTAGAGACTATAGTTGAATACTCTGCTATTGCTGAACCTATTGATTTGCATGAGCATGATGTCTTACTTGATGACATAGGAGAATACATTCCCTCTATTTTGGGCACTTCCCCCCTGCACTAACCATACAAGGCATTAAGCCTTCATCTAGTGTCGTGCAGCATGATCAGGTCAAGCCCTATCGGCCCCCACATCGCTCTAAGTATGGGGGAGATGCTCCAAAGGAAGCAATTATGGAGTCATTGGCCAAGAGGGAGCATGGTCTAAGGTTCAAGCCTTTCCATGGAAGGTTCCAGCAGGAGGAGACAAGTAAGAGGATTCTGAAGGGATCCTGTTCTAGGTGGTAGTCGATTTGAAGTACGTCGAGCCAATGACGTTAACTAAGGCGCTGTCCGGGAGGCAACCCGAGGTAGTTTTTTCCTTGATTTTTCTTTCTCTTCGATTAATTTCGTAGTTTCTTTGGCTTTGTTTCGTTCGCCTGTCACTAACATTTCAGGTACGAAAGTAAATGGAGAGGAGACGGTTTTCCCAGTTTGTTCACCACGTCCCGGTGACAATTCTGCCGCCCCGCGGCGAAATTCTGGTGTACTTTCTCAACTCCGGGAAAAAAAAATATGGTAAATAAGGAATTGACGGATTGGGCCCCTTTTGGCCGAGTTTTCTCTTTGGGCCTTGTACATAACCGGCCCCATCACCCTTTTTCCTATTCCCTTTCTCTAACCTAGCCTCTACTCTAACAAACACTCCATACCCAATCCCCTCTCAAGCTTTTCCAAGCCAATTCCCCATTTTCCTACCAAACCCTCATGTTCTAAGTCCGAATTTAGCCTCCAATTTCATTAACCTTGAGTTTCTTTGCCCCAATTTGGAGTCTAACCTCACAAAAGAGCCAAACACAAAATCCCAACGCCTCGCGTCGCCCACCACCGCGTCTCCAGCCACCGCCCGGCGGCGACCCCCACCGCGACCCGACGTGAAGTCCCAATTATCTCACTGCGACCCGGCGACACATCCACCGACCCGCGGCGAGATCACTAGGCATTGTTTTTCGCTCATTTTGAAGTCCTCTTTGGTCGCCTTTTGTTTTGGGCATCCCAATTCATTACTTATGGCACCTAGAAGTAGGAAGCAGGACGCTACGAGGGAGGAGAATGAGGTGTATAACATTGTGAAGGAGAGGAAGGTGTTGGCTACTAAGTTCTTTGACAAGCCGACATTGCTTGAGTTTGGTATGTTGGAGTGTATTTCTCTTTGTTTAGCAGAGTGTGGCCTGGGGACTTTCCTGAATAAGTCCGCTGATGCTTACCCGGAGCTGTGCTACTAATTCATTGCCTCTTGTAAGAGGTATTCTGATGGTTCCACCGACAAGAGGTTGACGAAGATCACGTTCAAGTATAATGGTCGTGAGTATGCTTTGTCTGCTGGTGAGATTCGTGATGCCCTGGGCATTACAAAGGAGCCATCCGATGGGTGGTCTGGTGGTCTGGCTGAGGAGGATATGATGGAGTTTTGGGAGGCGGCCACGAATAGGAAGTTCAAGAAGGGTCAGGAGGTGAATTCGAGGTTGGTGAACCCTTGTTTAAGGTTGATCCATAAGGTGTTGATGAGAGATTTCTTTGGCCATGTTGATGATGGTAAGGTCCCTCTGAAGGATTTCCGTTGGTTTTTAAGCATCCTGTCTTGTGTCACGTACACCCCGTGTTGGGCTAGTCTTTTTCTGAATTCCTTGAAGAGGATTCGAGATGGTGAGCCACGTGATATTTGTGGGGGTGGTCTGATCACCCTTCTTTGTGCTGAGATTATTGCTACTGATCGTCTTCCTCGACCTGTTGCTCATGCGGTGTATGACAAGGCGCACATGAGAGTGTGCTCGATGCTGAAGCCATTGGGCAGGGGTGGTGATTTAGTTTGGTCTTCATATGATGGTCATTTTCTGCATCTTCCTCGGGTTTTTACTTATTCCTCTTCATTTGAGGGATGGTGGATTCCCAGTGATGGAGGAAATGAGGCTGTTATTACCCATGCTGCTGCTCCTTCTGGTCCGTTTGGAGAGGGCCCTAGTGCTGGTGCTGCTGCTGATTCTGTGGGTCAGGATACTCCTTTGCCTACCCAGTTTGATGCGCCTTCATCTTCTTATGGTCCTGCAACACCTTGGCAGGAGTTGTACGCAAGGTTTGATGCATTCTCGGTGCAGCAGACTCATTGGAACACCCGAGTAGAGACCGGTCTGCAGACTTGGCAGACCCAGTTCCGTGCTGATGTAGATGAGCGTCTGGACACTATAGACACTCACATGAGGGACTACTTTGGGAGGTTCCCACCACCACCACCATCCGGCCCACAGTGAGTTTATTTCTCCTTCCCATATTTCATTTGTTGTTCTCTTTTCTACATTGAGGATAATGTTCGGTTTAAGTATGGGGGAGGGATTTAGACTGTGCTATCTATCTAGCTAGTGTGTGTAGCTTTGTGTTATGTAATTTCCATTCAAGTATTTATTTCGAAAAGAAAAAAAATTGAAAAAGCCAAAAAGATGTGAAAAAGGCAATCAAAATCCTGGGATGAGCTGAAAACCCGAAAGGGCGGTTCAGGTAAGAAGCAAGTAGTCCGACTGGTATAGACCAGTGCAAAAATGGACTGGAGTGATGCGAGTATATGTGAGATATCTAGCAAAATGAAATGAGTGGCTAGGTGAAAACCCGAGAGGGCGCCTGGGCAAAATGAGCGTAAAGAAAAAAGAGTGATTTTAGGATCATTCTGGAGGTTGGCGTCATAAGAAGAGGTGTTATAAGGAGTTCGGGTAGGCCACTCTGGAGCGATAAGGAGCTAGATTGGAGGTAGGATTAGAATAATCTTTGCATCACTTGTTTTGGTTGTCTAGAGTTGTTTGTTGAGATGTTATAGTTGCTGGTGTCATATTTTCTTGTACTTCCTGAGACCTTGGTGTTTGATTGAGAGAATAAGTTTATCAATAGCTTACTCGGGACGAGTAAAGGTCTAAGTATGGGGGAATTTTATAGGTGTTATTTCATGCACCTTTACTAGCAATTATTAGCATTATTTATAGGAGTTTATGACTAGAATTGAGGTTAAGTCTGTAATCCAGAAGATGTGGAGAGAATTGAAGATATACAGGGATTTACAGCTTAATGAAGGATGGAGAAGATGAAGATGGATGAGGATCCGCTTGAAGACTAATTGGAGAAGGCTACCAATACTTGGTAGAATGGAAGAGCGGAAGAGAAGAAGTGAAGAGCTGAAGAAAGGAGAGGGCGGGTGTCACCGCCCCGCGCCAGACTCCACCGCGACCCGGCGGTGGGTCTCAGAGAAGGAAGCTGGTCGCGCCAGAAGACAGCCGCCGCCCCGCGGTGGGCACGTAACGCCTCGCGGCCAGCGAAGACATTATTTCCTTATTTTGCATTTTCGGATTTCCCTTTCTTTTTTTTCCTTTACTATTTTCGTTAGGTTTAGCTTATTTCCCCTAAGCCTATAAAAGACCTCTTTCCAGGTCTTGAGCCAGGAGACACTTTATCATCGTAGTTTTCTTTTCTCAATTAGGGTTTCATTTTGCATCTCAATGGAGCACTAATTTCCCCTTGTTCTACTAGACGTTTGAAGCAATACAGTAGATTTGTTTGTGAGATTTCTATTCCTTGTTCTTATTCTTATATGTGTTGGTTTAATTCTCTTGATATTATTGAGTATTGATTTATCGTTATTCTTCTTAGCCTGATGAACTAGGTTGAGTAATATTTATCAAATTGCTAGGATTTGCATATAGTGGAATACGAGTGCATATCTAGTAGCAAACACAATTGTTGCATATAGTGGAATACGAGTGTGCAATTGTGAGAGAGAATTATTTGCATGTTGAATAGTAAGGTTTTCTTCTATTTGCATGTATCCTATACCCTTGTATGAATGCTATTGCTTTATTAGTGGTAAGGTTTTCTTCCATTGATATTGTAGTAAGTACTATCAACAACTGTCTGAATTGGTAGTTATTTACGATCAGGGTAGGAACAACCATAAGAATAGTAAAATAACTTGGATTTAATAGATTTCAGTGATCAAATTACATCTCTGTATTGTGGATCTCGTTCTAGTGGAACTACTTTCCCCAAATCATATTCTCAATCAACTAAAGTTGTTTACTTTACTCTGTTTGATAACCAAAACACCCCTTCCTTGTTACTTGTTGATCATAATTGCATACTTCATTAGATATTCCCTGTGGGTTCGACCCTTACTTGCTTGCTATACATCTGTTTAGTAGTTTTGTTAGGACTTTTACTTTGATTAGGCCATTCAACGATATGTGCATTGTATGTTTTGGCCACGTCACTATTCAAACATGCGCTAGAATTTGATAAGCTAACAAAGGTTCAAACTCAAGAAATTCCTCAAATACTACTAGGACAACATTTTATCATTTCCTCTTTCATTTAGAAATAGAAATGAAACAAAGTTGAAAAGAGTAGTAACTCAAAAATGAATAACATGGGTGATGGCAACACTAATACCACCCAAATTACATATGAGAAGTATGGGATGTAGAACAATAGTACGATGATGTACATTAGAATTATGAGATCTAGAACAATTTTGCACCATCTACTGCCACTTTTGACAAGTCAAAACTGGATTGGATTTAGTCTAGGAAAAGTAGAAGCACAAAATACTAAAAAAGTATAATAGTTGTTATGCACACATTTATAGAAAAGCATAGACACTTTATTCTAATCCAGAAAATTGGCAGCCATAATTGCATATCGCTAATCAAAAACCGTACATCCATGGAAAATTTATGATACAGCATAAGTGAAGAACTCTAACAACCTTTTGAAAGAGAAGCTTCTAAGAGGAGAAATAACACTTTAGAAAGCATATAATGTTGAATAAAAGCATGCTCAAATGAACTACAATGTAAAGAGTTCTAGAAGGGAAAAGATGAGTGCAAAAAAAAAAAGAATAAGCCTCCTAACTAGTACGGAAGTACCATATAGAAAGGTTTCCATGTAAGTGAATCCTTTAACCACCCCTTGCATTGCCAAAGAAACAAGTACGACTGTCAAATGCTATCGTTTGAACTTTAGCATTGCAGTATCCTTCTAAACAGTAATTCACTATGTCGGAGTGAGTTTATGAGGTTATTTAGCCTTTAACAAATATAAAATAGCAAAACCATAGTTGACTAGAAACAAACAAATATACAATCCATGTAGTTCAAGATTGATTGTGCTGCAGATATGAGAAATAAAGCTTGATCAAGGCCAATTATTGCTTGGCCTCCATAGCTGACAAAAACTTCTATGTATTTTACAATGCTACACACACAGTATGGGTTATGTGGGTTTTTTAATGGGTTTCGGCTCGGTAACACACATTCATTGTTATAAATTTGTTAATACAACAACAAACCATACACAATCATAACCCTTTTCCATGCTCATAAACCCTGTCAGAACATGTACACAAATTAACAAACAAAAAATGAAACAATTATTGTGCTCACGCAGACAAGATCTAGAAGCAACATCAACTTGAATCGCATAATGCAATCAGTTGATAGACGCAACAAGGCGCCTGTTAAACCGACCACACATCTCCTCAGTACAGAATCTCTCTCACTACCGTCGACGAAAGTGCACAACCAATCCCGATCCCCAACAGATGCGCAACGTTGTCATCACCAACACTCTAGTTTTTCTCCCAATATCCATGAGGAAGGTGCAATCCCAAAACAAATCCCAGGCACAACGCTTGGTCTATCAAATTCAGAGAAGAACACAAATCTGGACTGATACCATATCGATGAAAAAAGGTCAAAATGGGAGAAACTCATTTTGGGAACTGTTCGTGAGCGACTCGGATGAATAGAAATTAGGACTTCTACACAATTTTGTACCACACCCGATGGACACCCGACCTAAACTCATCTTTACCTCTTCATTTCAATCTTGACCGTAAACCCACTTTTACTCTAACTAGGTGTTGGTCCCGTTCTTTGCACGGGAAAAATGTAATTTTAAAATTATAGTGTTTCGTGTAGTTGACATGTCAAATGTAGTATTAACATGCTAAGTATGTCAATAACATGTAGTTTTATTTCATTTTGTGCACAAGGTTAGTTAGGCTTGTAATATATCATACTTGTTTCGCCTCTTAAATAATAGATACGACGTCTTTAATAGAAGGTAGAATGTTTTAGACAATGTCTTCTATATATATTTATATGATATTATTCATGATTTAACAAATATTATATGGGACCATAAATCCATAGGAGCACGTTTAGTAAATGTACCATTTGTTTGTTGATGATACGACTATATATATTTAAGAAAATGCTTGTACTAAAAAAACGTAAAAGTCGCATTGAGAATCATGGCAATAGATCCGCTCATAATGTTCAAATGTAGCATGCACAGCTCCTGGATGAACCTAGTAAGCCTCTTTTGACCTTGCGATATTGGATCTCTTAATCTCTTAGTACTCAACATGTGAAACACTTTATATTTAAAGCCCATCAACATCTTGGCACCAGATGACTCTGAATGATCTTTAATACTATATGAGATCCTTGCTCTTAACACTATATGTGTATCCTTGTGAGGGAAGCCATAAGCGTTTATACTGTAAAATCAATTTTCTCTATTTATGCTCGAAAGTTACATGTCCTTTGATAGTATGACTTCCAATTGCTCTTGTAATATTTTGGTATGAAAATTCAGCCTTTCCTCACTTCGTGACATTGACTACTTTTGTTTAGGACTCATCATGTGAAGTAGTTTATATATGAAGCTTCTCAAACTTGTTGTCATCAAATATCGAATAGTATATATCTTGCTCTCGCTCTAGATCTTACATTGTCTTTGATCTTTCAATTTCAATGTTTAAATTCTAAGATACTTACATTATGCTTAAGATCTTCTTGTGCTCCTCCTGATGCTTGGTCGCTTGATCTATGAACGCCTGTGTTGAAGCCATAAACTCTCAAACTTCGCCGAACTGAATCTCATTTCTGCGGACGGCTTCCTCCATTGTTTTCAAGCGTGTGCCCTCTGCCATCGCCGGAGACCGGTGGCTCTGATACCAATGTAGTGTTTCTGGTGATGTTTGGGTCGTGAGGACCGGTTAGGTAAGAAGGATAGAAGGGATAAAGGGAAAGAGAAGGAAAGAGAAGGAGTAAACGGATTCTGTTATTCGATACTGTTCCGTTACAACCCTAAAGGGTTCTTATAGTCCGTTATAATAATATGCCCAACATCCAGCCCACAATGCAATACAAGACCGGCCCAATTACAGGGACATAACATATATCTACTAAAGTAGATCCCAACTAAGTCATTTGGCGCCCCCAAAATAAACTCATCCCTCCCTACTACCACGTGGCATCATGCTATTAATTTGGCCACATGGCAAATTAACATTTTTTCGGTTTTATTTTGAAAATCAAATCTATGCAATAATTTACAACCTATACATACTATACTAAAATAAATCTACAATATTTTTATAATCAGTTATTTCCAAAATATACCACAAAATATTACATTCTATGCAGATTTTTATTCTCTACAATATATTTCTCATGCTCTAAAATAAATCTATAATATTTTTAACATCAATTCTTTCCAAAATGGACCACAAAACGTATGTTTATAACTCTTCAATACCCTTTAGATTACATTCATAAAAAATATTGTCCAGTATAGTATAGTTACAAACACCAAAGTAAGAAGTATTTCATATAGCCACATGTTGATAGAATCTTGCGCATGAAAAAATAAATTAATAGAAAGCAATATAAACATTAGTAACAACCTTTTTTTAGCTCCTTTTATTTCCTTTTTTATCCTTCATTTTCTTTCTATCAAGTAAACTTTTCTTTTCACACCCAATTTTAGCAGCACGAAATAGACGCGCATGGCTAAGATTGACAAATGTACATTTCATTCTAGCCTCCTTTATTTACGCATCAAATATAATCTACTATATATCTACTAAAGTAGAACCCCAACTAAGTCACTTGGACTACAAAGATTATATTTCCTACAACATGAAGATATATATATACTAAAGCAAAATCTTAGTACGCATGTGTCGCCATTTCCTTCACTTTGTCACATGTCTTTTTTTCATTTTTTTCATTTAAAAAAATTATATATAGAAAGATTTATGTACTAAACTTTCCTTAGTACAAACTAAATCTATAACTAATACTTCCTTATTTAAATATACAAATCAATTAAAAGATTACACATCAATGAATCTACCATTTATATTAAAGAAAATTTTTACTACGCCATGTGTCGTCATGCCCTTCACTTTGCCACATGTCTTTTTCTTATTTTTAAAATAAATTTATATGGATAGAGATTTATGTACTCAACTTTACTTATTATAAGTTAAATCTATAATTACTACTTCCTTATTTAAATTTACAAGATACGCACAAAAACGAGGTATGGAGTCAAGATGTACACACATTTACCCCGACTAGGTCGAGAGAGTGTTTTTGAAAGACCCAAAAGCTATGAAAACAAGTCAAAATTAGGCAAATAAGGCACCTGCAAGCAAAATCCACACAATAACGCTAAACGTCAAAACAACAAGATATGCACGGAATACAACAATAAAATATACCCCTAACAACCTAGCGATCTTCCATTGAATATACTTATCTTAGATCTTTTGAAAAAATCATTATTCAACTTTTTTTCATAAGATAACTAAATATAATTTTTATTTAACAATCAACTTTGACTTGAACTTTGAGTTATTGTTGTCTTCTTATATAATAATGTTTTTATGGATACTAATGTATAAAAATTAATCATTGTTTAGTACCATGAAACGTATTTGAAGTTTTCGATTTTAATATTATATTACGGAGTGTTAAAAATATAAATTAAAATAAATCTCCCGCATCGCACGGGCACTATCCAGGCTCCCGTGCAAGGCACTATATGTCTACTAAACCACAACCTCTTTAAGCCACATGGCATCTCCCTATTAAACACACCCCCTCCTTATGCCACATTACATTCTCTTATTCTTTTTGCCACATGGCATTTTAACAAATTTTCGTTTTTCTTCAAATTTAATATAATAAATATTTATCATATTTTCCTATTTCCTAAACTAAACATATCAATCACAATAATTATATATAAGATTATTCTATTTCCGAAACTAAGCATGTCAATCAAAAGCATATAGCTTATCAAGATTTGTTCCTAACCTAATCTCTTCCTGATTTACATACAAATCAATCACAAAGATTTTTAAATCAATTCCATATCTTCTTTCTTTCCAATTTCAACAGTAAAAATATTATGAAAATATTCTCAATATATTTCTAGATATTTCTAAAATAGTATTTTATAATTTGATTTAATAAATATAACTACTATCTATCTATATTCTATTATATATATATACTAAAGGAGATGCATAAATCCTACGTGTCGGCACCACGTTCAATTCGCATATGTGTCATCACCACGTTCTGTTCACCTACATGTTGGCCTTTGATATATACCACATCATTCAAGCTTTTAACAAAAGTTAAAATAGTGCGTCCCCTCTTAATTATAGATTACTCAATATAATTAAACAAATTTGGTTTAAGAAATTAATATCAATAAAATTACCTATTAATCTAATTTTTATATAAGTGATATTGGCAAAATAAAAGGAAAGAAATGAATAAAATATTTTTATAACATGTAATTAAGAACAAATTCCTCTAAATATCAAACAAACACTTTAGCCAAGAAATAGATTATTTCAACTTCTAAATAAGAACAAATCCCTATAATAAAAACTCTCTAGAACCAAGATTTGAAGAGTTCAGAAAATTGAAGTATATAAGAACATATATTGAAAATCAAATAAGCTTAATAAAACCATTAATATATAAGATATTATATGCTAAGGATTAGAGCTTGAATTTGAATATTTGTATTTAAATTAGAACAATTATTTCTTCTGATTTCATGATATCTCTAATATTTTATTTATTTCTTATCTATTTTATCAAATAAATTCTATGTGACTACACTTTTCAATAACACTAGAAATCGAAGCATGTGCTTCGCACGGGCCTTTTGTGTATATGTAGTGTCACGGTTTAAATTTGAGTTTCTAATATATGGATTGTTGTTTCATGTTTTATCTTAGACGATATATTGTTTTATATGGATTTAAATGTAATATCTAAGTCTTGACAAAAGAAATGTAATATCTAAGTATTTTAGGTATAAAATGCTATGATTGTATGAAGTACAATTTTATTTTATTTTATTTTGATCAGAAGTTTAATCTAAATAATTGGTGATTAAAATGCTATGATATATATCATTTTAATTAATAAATATTAGTCATTACTTCCTATTCTTATTAAATACGGAGTAATATAAATAATTGGTGACTCTGCATATTCTTAAACCTTATTACATTTTATATAAAAATACATTAGTTATTTTATCGGTACATGCTTACTCTTCTTAGCGAAATTATAATTCATAACTTCTTCCTTGTACATTTCATATGTGAGAGTGAGTACATGTCTATTATTTCGGCTTTCATCCTTGATTAATTCCTCTAGACCAACAAAAATGAGGGCAACTTTAGTATATATATATGATGAGTGTAAAATTAATATGTATAAAATAGAACAATAAAAATCATCTTTAACCAAAATAACAACACACCTACGTAAAACGACTTAGTACAAAAAAGGAACTAAAAATACAAACCTAATTGAATCTATGCTACCAATAGTTGAAGGGTGATAAGCACTACTTTGTAGGGCTTAACTAAGAGTTATTAGAGGGTTTTATTGGTGCCATTCGGGTAGATTTAGACACATTCATATGCATGGTGTTTGGGGGCGAAGATTGGTGTTTTGGTGGTGTTTTGAGCTTATTGGAGTATATTTGAAGATTCGGGATATGGAGCCACCAAGGAGTATGGAGTTAGAGAGGTGAAGTGTAGATTTGATGGTCTAGAGAAGCAAATTGAAGATATCCAGAGGAAGAGAAGTTGACCACTGAGGAGACGAAGAAGAATCAAGGAGAGAGTCCACACGAGAGTAGAAGAACAATGTGCTGAATTCAATTGATTCTTTCTCTCTACTCAGATGTCCAAATGCAGTGATTCCAATTCGAGGAGTTAGATCTTGAAGTCTACTACAAGTACCCAAAATATGAGCGCAATCCGAGTTGGGAATCAAAAGTTATGACGTTTTTACGAAAGTGTCGCAGATGCTGAAAATCGAGAAGTAGCCGCGATCGCGGGTCATCAGCGCCGAAAGCTGCGTCTTTTCCTGAGCTTATCTTTTCAGATTTCTTTTTCCTTTTTTCTTATTTTTAATTTAGTTAGTTTCTTAATGGGCTAGGTCATTTTGTTAGAGCCCTATAAATACTTTCTTTTAGCATTAGGGTTGAATTTTTCCACACTTTAGTTGCAATTTTCATTCATCGTTGTTTTCTTTTCCTTTGAAGTTTTCACCATGTCTATGAGGAGCTAAGCCTCTTTGGTTTAGTCCGGTAATGGAAGCATGAGTTTATTCATCTGGTTGTGAGGTTTTGTTCCTATCTATTTATTCCTATTGAGTTATATTATCTCTTCTAAGCTTATTCCATTGGATTTCATTAATTGCACTAGCCCGCGTAACTAGTTGTTATTGGTGATTTTCATATTGCTAGGATTAGGAAACTGTTGGGCTAACATCCTATTCTGCTATAGCAACTACAATTTACATGCTCTGGTTGAAATTGTTCTATTGTAGGGAGAGATAATTACATGGTAAATGCATCTGAGCGAGCGTTCTGGGTATCCTGGTTAATTCTTATATGCATTGCTGCCTTTGGGTTGAACCTTTAGTGGTACTAGGGTTATTCATTGGTAAGGGTTCTTTGTGGAAGGTTTCCCTCTGAATTTACATAAGATCGGGACAGGAATAACCGAATAGGAAGATAGGACTTAATCTATGAACAACCTTTGAATGACTTATGTGGACATTACTTGGCTAAGTGTTTTTCTCTATTGATATTTCATCCATTCTACTTTGCTTTGTTTGTTTCGTTTGTGACCAACCAACCATACAACCCCCCTTTGTGACATTATATGCTACCACCATTGAATTACTTCCTTCTCTGTGGGATCGACCCTGACTTGCTTATTATACTTTGTTTAGTGAGGATTTTAGGATTTACTTTTGATTGGGGATACGACGACTACTCCTCCGATCAAAGGGTTTACATCGTCCATAAAATAGTTTGCTTTATTCGTTACTAACAATCAGTCATCCTAAATCGATTGTCTTTGTCCTCCTTCTAGTGAAAGCTATCGGTGCATGATGTAAACAATCGATGCCTCAATAGTGATATTAGATTATCTAATTCTCTGACATCTTCACATAAAATTAACCTATCTCGATTAAAAGATAATTATATTAATAAATTTAAACCGATATATGTAAGTATTGTAGACTACAAAAGAGATCCAAATACATATAATCAAGGATAGTTTACCGTGAGGTGGATATATACTTGCATCATCGACAATCGGGAATCCTCATTCACATCTTTAACTTAATAATTATGCTTACTTCAGTGACCATGTCCTTTTAAGGTGTTGCCTAATATCTCCCAAGCTTCACTATATGGCTTTCTAAAGGTAAGTTCCATGTAGAAGAATGAGATGATGGATGCCCAGAGCAAATGAACGGAATACCACCGTTTTTGCCCTTTTATAGATGAAAAATGTTACTTGGAAAGTGAAGCCATTTTGACATATAACTGTTTAGACATCTTGACTATAATTTGTTTACAACCATTCACTGTGTACTAAATACGGGAGTTACATGTAGTAATTGGATAATATTAAAATAGGAGTAAATGAGAGCAAAATATAATGTATACGGTATGTAGTAACTATCACTAATTGAGATTTAGGTTAAAAAATGAGTCATAACCTAAAGAGTAGTCCGTACGTAGAGGCAAGATTTAACTGAAAAAAGAGTGTGTGGGGAGGGAATAATTACTTACAAATAGTGCTTATTTTTATATATACACATAATTATGCTATGGTATATTAAAATAAACAAAGAAAAATTAATTACTTAGATTACAAAGTAGCCTATAATTGTACTTATGTATTTTATATTGTTTTATAAACCCTATAGCCAATAATATGAGTTCCAAATCCTTTTACAATGTATTAATATGCAAAATGAGCTTCTAGCTTGTAACAACAACTCTCTTTGTTTGTAACGCAAAATGTGAAACACTTTGTACATGAAGCTCCTTAAACTTCTTGACATCAGATACCAAAGATTGTACGTCTGTACGTACATCTTTCTCTCAATTTTCTTTGATCTCTCAAGTTCAATGTTAAGGCATACGAACCACTTTGTATATACAGCTCATCAAAAGTTGCGGCATCAGATATTGAAGATTATACATCTTGTTGTAGCTTTAGCTTTTTCATAGTCTTTAAGCTCTCAACTTCATTACTGAGATTCTAACATGCTTCATTTGTGTTTGAAAGCTCTTTGTGCTCGATTAATATGAATTTAATCATCTTCCAATGTTTGATATGCAAATTGAGTCTCTCATCACCTCTTGAAATTGACTCTCTTTGCTACGGCTCAACATATGAGATTTTTAAATACTTCCTTTGTGCATTAAAGTTCCTCGTGGTTGGATATCACGTGTTCCAATTTCTATTGCAATGTTTGATATGCAAATTACATAGACTCTCTTTGTTTTTTACTAAACATGTTTAGTACTTTGTATATGAAGATCCTCAAACTTCTTGACATCAGATATTAAAGAGTGTAATTTGAAGTTATAGTATTTTTTTATAGCTGACATGCTAAATGTAGTGACAATACGCTAAGTACAACAAAAACATGTATTTTTTTCGTGCACAAGTTCAGTTAGGGCTCACAAAACACTATACTTGTTTCACATCTTGAATAGTAGATAACACATCTTTAATAAAAGCTAGTACATCTCTATTTGTCATGAAATTTTCAACCAGTCAAATTAATCGATCTCTTGTACTAACTCAAAATAATGAAAATTTCTTTGTGTCGCGACGCATGCATGAGACAAAGAACTCTCAGGGGGAAACGATGCCCCAAGTGCGACTACATATATAAAGTTGTTCACGTATTCAACAACATTTTAAATGAGACGAGGAGGGATCTACTTGTAAATATGCGGTAAGATTGACATATATACACCTATAGTTAAAAGAAAACATTATTACTACTTACCACTTAGATACCCTAAGTGTTGGGGTCTATAATGCTTTAATATTTTATCATTATGATACATTCTCAATATTATACTTTCGATTTTATATATATACATTTTTATATAATATCCAAGTGTGTTGTTCTTCATAAAGAATAAAAGTTAAAATTTGAATGGAGTACATGATATGTTGGTGGTATTAGTAAAATAAACTATCATTGTTTGTAAATGTATACCAAATAGGAACTAAGATAATATATTTTTTCGCATGCGAAGCACAGGCTCATCCATTAAACGTTTTAGACTTAAATACTTGAAACCTGGATAACTTCCCTCTAAATCCACAAAAACATCATAACAGTCTATTCACATTCTACCACAACTAATGAAATGGCTTTTGAAAAAAGTGTAATCATCCTCATATGTGGTTAAGTAAAAAACATCATTTTAACAAGCCAACCCAAAAAAAACATAATATAAATATACAACTAAAACTACTGTACATCATGACAAATCATTAATATATAAACTCGAAATATTATAAAAAAACATACGTATTTTATGTAATAAAAAAAACAAATACACACTAATGTAAACTAATTATTTATGTATTATACAAACACAAAATAATAATGTTTTTTGCTTGTTCGAATCACGTATTGAACTATCTAGCTTTCATATAAATTAAACTACAATATTTTGCAACAAAAAATGGTGAAAAATACACCAACATTCCTTATAAAAAATACAAACCTTAATTATACGCAATTGTATAAACTCAAAATCGATACATCAAATACTGCATAGCTTATTATAACGATTGGTTGTTTATAAGTGCATGTGTTGGTGGTAAAAGTGCATCAATAGATATATTAAAGTGCATAATCTAACAACCTTATAAATGAAAACAAAGTTCCAATGTCAAACACATAGAAATCAGTCATGGCAAACAACCTTACAAAGCAAAAACAATAAAGTCTAAATCATCGAAGTTCCAACGAATTCATACACCAGAAAACACAAGTAATGAAAAAAAGTGCACAACTAATGAAATCAAAGTTCCAACGTCAAACACAAAGAGATAAGCCATGGCGAACAACCTTAAAAAGGAAAAACGCAAAAATCTAAATCAGCAAAGTTCCAATGAATTCATACACTAGAAAACACAATAGATATGAGAAATTTGATATGCTAATTACGGATTCACGCAGTAAATGTGAGCCAAACCAATCGATTCTCAATAAAGATATCGCCATGGAGAAAAACATAAATCAGCAAAAAATGCAAAAGCCTAAATCAAATTGGCAAAGAGATACCTTTATTCATTACGATTTGATTGAGGAAGAAGAATGAAACGGTGAAATTCCAGTAACGAATCAAAGCAAGGAGATTCAACAATGGTGGAGAACGAGCGCAAATTCGGCGGAGGACGAAGAACAGGAGAACAAATGAGGGGTAGAAACGGAAAAGGAAATAAAATGTGGAAGTATTTACAAAATGTCACGCTTAAGCTAAAATCTAGATGCACTCTCATCTGTATGATCAACTAGATCTAACGGTTATCTTCACTCCACACTTTACACCACAAACCCTCTCCCCATACGATTAAAACTCTTAAGAAGGGTATAAGAAAATCTATAATATTTTAAATAATATAAGAACAGTTTTTGCTTCGTAATTTCTATCTATAAATACATAAAGTAGATTTAAGGATAATTAATAACACATTTATTTGACTTATAAACTAAACAATTGTTTAAAAAATAAGTCTTTATTTGAAGATTCTATCTTCTATTTATACTCCAAAATATAGTCATATTGCCAGAATTTTTTTCATCAATAAATTGATGAACCCTATTTCTTTTCTCTTTTATTTCATTACATGTGTATAAAAAACTATGATTGAAGTCTTTATGAATGTTTTTTTATAACTAAAATATTATATGAAAAATAATAAAAAGTGATGAACATATATGAAAAAAGTTATTAACATTTAAAATATGTTCAGAAGTGATGAACATATATAAAAAAAAAAGTAATGGACACACATGCATAAACAAGTAATGAATATCTAGGCATAAAAGTGGTAAACTATACACAAAAGTGATGAATATTTAAAACTTGTTCGCATTGAAGCACATGCAATGTTTTAAGAAAAACGTGTACCATACAACTAAAATTCGATCGTGCCATTTTTTTGTTTTAATGAAAGTGTGATTTAGCTGTTTATTTCTTAAATCTAGGCTGTCCAAATTAATTATCTCCTACATAATGGTTATAACGGGATCCGTAATCCCTAATCAGAGGTGGCACTGATTTCGAAATCGCCATTTTGGGTTCCATCAAAACATGGAAGCAGGATTGGAACAAGTCCTTGGCCGGTTCCCCAGTTTAGGTACCGCCGAATGCACAGAACCGCCGTTCGACCGGTTTGGGCAATAAAAAGGGTTTGAAATTGCTGATTCTGGTCCGGTTTTGCCGATTCCCAAACCAGCGGTTCCACAGTGCGAACCGAACAGGAGGCCCCCTTCCAGAACCTGCTTTACACAAAAAGGTCAAAAAGATTTGAAGTTAGGCACAAATATGTTGCACACACTATCTTGGCACAAGAAGCATAGTTTCAATCCATAGAAATTTTAGGCCGTTCGGTTTCGCACCGCTTTTTTTTGTTTTTGCACCATAGTAAAACGCTACCACGTAGCGCATAGTTTTTTTTTAAATTCCATAATGTGGCGTTTACTTTTTTTGGTTTTTCGGAATTATTGAGATTTTAAAAAAATGAAATCGGCTCGATTAAACCGGATCGGAAATAAACGCTACATCTAAACACTACGACGTAGCGTTCAAAATTTCAAACGGTCAAATTTAAACGCAGCGTCATAGCGTTTCAAAACTGTCCAAATTTTTTTCAACGGTCGAATTCCAATGGTCCAAAATCCAAAAGTCAAACTTGTATATATGTGTTTCTTCCATATGCCTTCTTCACATTCGCATAATTTCAAATCACAATAGTAAGAGAGAGAATGTCGTTCTCAAGCGTAGTCGATGTGCCCGATCTTGAATCGATTAGTGAAGATCATGTACTGGTACGTATACTGTAGATTTAAATTGAGTATAGAATATTATTATGTTAGTGTACAATAGTAGTTGTAAATTATATTTTATAGATATTATAGGTATGTTAGTGCACATTATTAGTGGTAAATTATATGCTACACATATTCTTGTTAATAATAATTGTATGTTATAGATATTGTAGGTATGTTAGTATAGAATATTAGTAATAAATTTTATTGACTATGTTATTGTTGAATATTAGTATATGTTTTAGTTTAGAACATTATGTTAGTGTACAATTGTGATAAATTATATAATTAGTGTAGAATTTGAAAGTTTTTGTTTAAATTTAGGTGAGTGAGGAGAACGGACAAGTGTTTAAATTTTCTACGTGTATCATATTTGCACCATGATTTTTAGGGTAGAACATTAGGTTAGGTATAGAACACTTTGTTAGTGTAGAGCATGAGTATTTATCTTAGAAAACAATTAGTTTGTATTTATGCATGTTTATAATGTATACCAATGTTTGTGAAATAAATAGGATGATTCTAGTGGCACCAACTTTACAAGTGCCGATTTTTTTTTTGCATTTTACTACGGATGAGGAATGGGGTGATAGAGAGAGTATGATCCAATGGGTTCGTTCAGTGGGCAAGGAACTGAACATTTTGATTGTCATACAAAAGTCATGGGATCTAAAGGTGATATTATCATGTGATAAGTTTGGATCATACAGACCGGCAAAGAATAAAGTGGTTGAAGGTTCCGAGCCAACCCCTAAATCGAATCGGTCAACGAGGACAAAGAAGAGTGAGTGCCCGTTTGAGATGCACGGGTTGTTATCAAAAGAGAGTAAGTGGACCTTAAAGGTCATTTGTGGATGGCATACCCATGACATCCCAACATCCTTAATGGGGCATGCTTTTGTTGGACGCCTTAATGCGGAACAAATCGAGGCAGTGAAGTTGTTGTCTGCCATCGGCTCGACGTTGAAGAACATTATTTCTCTTTTTCTCAGAGTAGATCCAAAATGCTTGACATCAAGGAGCCAAGTGTACAATTGCAAGGCTAGGGAGAGGAAAAAATCCAGGTGCAATTTGACGGTGACGCAATTCACGTTGGAATTTCTAAGGTCCAAAGGATATTATGCGGACGTCGAAAGGGTTAAGGTTAAGATGAAAGAAAAGGGGAAGTATGTGGTGAAGGAGGTTGTGAGTGATTTTTTTATTAGTCACCCTGACTCTAATCACTTGTTGGGTTTGTTCCCCCACGTCGTCATTATGGATACAACCTACAAGACCAACAGGTAATCTTTAGTTTTCAATTTTCACTACATCTACATTATGTAATTGCATATAATATTCTTTTTGATTGTACATGTATAGGTACGGTATGCCGTGTTTGGAGTTTGTTGGATTCACTTGCACAAACCTTAATTACTGTATTGCCATCGTATTCATGCGAAATGAGACAACGGAGCACTACGTATGGGCCCTTGACAGAGCTAAAAGTCGTATGCCTATCAAATAAATCCTAAAGTACCTACTACAGAGTATAGCAAGCAAGTCAGGGTCGATCCCATAGGGAGTCAGGTTATTTATTCTTGCAATTCACGTCACCGACTAGGAACTAGGGGGGGATTTGTTTGTGTTTTTCGTAACCAAAGTAAACAAAGCAAGTAAACAAGTTTGCAAATAACGGTTGAGAATAATAAGGGAAAAAGCGCCACACTTAACAAAGATCCACACAACAATAGAAAGGTCGATCACGGAATTCTATCAATCTCAAGTTCTTAATATTCCTATAGTTGTTCTTATCCCGATCATAGATAACTATTAGTTCTACCAGCCCTAATAGTACTTATCACCAAATCAAATCCGAAAACCTTCAAGACTCAATAAAGCAATAGCAATCAAACAAGGGTTCAACAAGATACATGCAATAGAAACAACCCGTTACTATACGCATGCAATTAACTCTCTCTCACGATGAAGCGCTCGGATCCCCTATACGCAACAATCGTGCTTGCTACTAGATATGCAACCCGAACCCGGAATCACAAGTCTTAGCAATTAGGAAGATATTAATAAACCTAGGTGATCAATCTAGATAAATCAACATAGACCAATAAACAATCAAGCGCAAGAGAATTAATCCAACTAGATAGAAAAACGAACAAGAGTAGAAAACTCACAACCAATCAATTGCTGGCTTCAAAATGTCAAGTGCAACAATGGAGGTTTAGTTCTCCATTAGGGTTTGTGAGCAAAATACATAAAACGGTGGCAACCAGGGTTGTCCTAGTTTAAAGTCTTAACAATTAGACTTAAATACTAAGGCAAATATTCAGGAATAAAATAAAGGAAAAATAACAAACTTGGAAACAAAGTCTCGGAAATAAAATAAAACATAAATAAAACTCAGAACGAAAGTCTTCAGCGCGTCATCACCGCGGGTGCGGTGACACCCACCGCTGGGTGTGGTGGCTCTCCAGTGGCTTCTGTCCACTTCTCTGACGACCTCGCCGCAGGTGCGGCAGTGCCCACCGCTGGGTGCGGTGGGACTCTAGAATCTTGTATGGTTTCTGCTTCTTCCACCGCAGGGGCGGTGGTCTTCGGCGCAGGGGCGGTGGTCTTCGGCGCTGGTGCGGCAAGGCTCCAGTAACATCTCCTCTTCAAAGCTCTTCCTTGCAATCTCTCGCACCGCTCCTCAACTCGTCTCTTCACTCCTTTTGCGTCTTTCCTTGGTGGCTTCCTTCCTCAGTGTCTCCTAGATATCCACAATAGCTCAAACACCTCCAAAAATACCAAACTTCGCCTCCAAACGCCATACACATGAATGTGTCTAAATCTACCCGAATGACACCAATAAACCCTCTAGTGACTCTTACTTAAGCCCTACAAAGTAGTGCTTATCAGCCCTACAGCGTTTGGAGGCCTTGTTCGGTAAAAAAGAACCTACGCCGATCATGTCAGACTGAGATTTGGCAGTTGTGAAGGCTGTACCAATAGTCTTTCCCAATGCGCACCATTTGTTGTGTAGAGTCCATGTGAACCGCACTGTTGAAGCACATATTACCGGGAATATGAGCAATAAAATTGTTAAGCATTTCACGGGGAATATTCATTGGTTGTTGGGTCACCCACGGAGGATGTGTACGAGGCACGACTTAAGTATTTGAGGGACAAGTGGAAAGGTCCGTGGAGGAATTACGTCGAGAAAGATTGGCTTAACGAGCACAAGGAGAAGCTAGTTGATGCATGATCCAATAATATTCTTCATTTCTCCACAAGATCATCAAACAGGTAAATTATATAACATATTTCCTTGTTCGATACATAGTATTTTTTATGAAGTAGAACATGAGTATTAGTTGTTAGGGTCGAGTCTCAGCACTCTATGCTCAAGGACACCCTAAAATCATATGTTTAAGGGTTCGACACGATCGTGGTACACATCGACAATATGTTCACGGATAGGTACGTGTAATCTTTTGGGCTCGTTGTATTATTTTCATTTGTACTATGATGTGCTTATGGGAAATATAATATGAAGTGATTTGTATGAATGATCAGATACGTGTAATTCAGGGGTCTATGGAGCAAAGAAGTTTTAAGTTGGTCAGTGTCATAAAGGATGGGTCCCAATGGGTGAAGATTTTGTCAAGTCGCCTTGAGTACAAGATATCGGACGAGTGCATAAGATTACTATACAAACAAGCTATTCTGGCAAAGGAGGGAAAGATACCTGATGAAGAATGTCGTGATGTATGGTGGAGATCCTCACTAGGGTTGCCTTGCCCACACACGATCAAGAGATATGTACAGATTGGTATCCCGATATTGCCAAAAGAAATCCATATATTTTGGAAACAAATAAAGTAGGAAGGAGTGGGCCCTGAAGATCTCAAACGTGACGATAGTGAGCATATTTCAAGACAAGATGTCTTAATGAAGAAGATGTACCACGACTTGGAAGACAAGGAAATGCCCGACGAGCTGTTATACAGCCTCATGACAAGATACGATGACTACCATAACCCGAGCACTTCTACCTTGGAAGAGCCCCCGTGCGGAGATACCAATAAGGGGAGACCTAAGAAAAGAAGGACTTGACCAAGAGGGACCCCACTTGGTTGGAGCACAAGCAGAAGGAGGAAAAGAAGGAGGAAAAAAAGGAGGAGGACCAAAAGAAGAAGGACGAGCAAAAGAAGAAGAAGGATGAGGAAAAGAAGAGGAAGAAGGATGAGGAAAAAAAGAAGAAGGATGAGCAAAAGAAGAAGAGGAAGTCAGATAGCATTCAATCGGTTGTCGGATCAGAACTGTCTCTGATGCATGATGGAGGCCCCAACGGAGCTTCAGACGGCAAAGAGAGTGGCACTGGGCCGATCCCGCCCAAAATTGAAGTTGATCCAAGAAACCCGAAAAATGTTATTCACCTCGATTTTAATTGGGGTAGGTCAAATGTTGACCCTTTCATGTTCGGCTACATCACCCGAGTACAAGACGTACTAGGTGACGGTCATTGTGGGTACCGTTCCTTGTCTGTACTGTTAGGGTTGGGGGAACAGAGTTACGACTATGTGCGACATGATCTTTCAAAGGAACTGTAACTACATTGAGATCTCTACCAATCCGCGAGTATGGTGACTCACATTGACCATCTTATCAAGATGGTTGATCATACGAGACCTTCATGGGAGGATCACTAGATGGAAATGTCGATGGTTGGGTGATAGGTGTTATTTCATACACCTTTACTAGCAATTATTAGCATGATTTGGAGAGGTTTTGGATGAATTTTGGTGCTAAGTCTGCAATCCAAATGTTTTGGAGAGAAGTGAAGAAATCCAAGGTTTTACAGCTTAGATGGAGCATGAGGATGGATGGAGCTGCTGGAGCATCTATGGAGAAGACTACCAACACTTGGTAGGATTGAAGAGCAGCAGAAGCAGAGAAGAAGAGAGCTGGAGAAATGAGCTCACCGCCCCGCGTCAGAAGTACCGCGGCCCGGCGGTGACTCTCAGTGAAGATGAAGCCCGCGCCAGAGGATGCCACCGCCCAGCGGTGGAAGTTTGACGCCTCGCGGTGGAATTCACCGCCTCGCGGTGGCTGTGCTTAATGACCTCGCGCCAGAGACGATTTAGTTTCCTTTTATGTTTGAGACTTTATTTTATTATTATTCTGTTTTCTTTAATTTCAGCTTTAGTTTAACCTAGTTTGTTAAGACTATTTAAGCCTCTTTTCTAGGTGAAGAGAAGAGAGACTTATCATCACTTGATTGCTTCCGTTTTCAGACGTTATTTTATATAGAGTTTTTCATCCGCTTTGATGGAGAACTAACTTCACCCTTGTTCTGCTAGACGATTGAAGTAGTACAGTTGATGTGTTTGTGAGATTTCTATTCCTTGTTCTTATCCTTATAAGTGTTGGATTGATTCTCTTGGTTATATTGATATTGATTTCTTCTTGTTCTTCTTAGCCTGATCAACTAGGTTGAATGCTTTTTATCAATTGCTAGGATTGCATATAGGGGTTCCGAGTGCATATCTAGTGGCAAACACAATTGTGCGTATAGGGGTTTCGAGCGTACAATTGTGAGTGAGAATCAGTTGCATGTTAAGTAGGGGAGTGAGTACTTGTACGTCTTTCTACTTGCATGTATCCTATATCCTTGTGTGCATTGCTATTGCTGTGTTGGTGCTAAGATACGCTGACAACTGTGAGAATCAGTGGTATTTTATCATTGGCATAGTAATAAGTCTATTGACAACTGTGAGAATCAATAGTACTTAAGATCAGGGTGGGAACGACTATAAGGATAATTAAAGAACTTGGACGAAATAGATTTCAGTGATCGAACTTTATCTCTGTACTTGTGGATTTCGCTCTAGTGGAACTATTTTTCCCTCATTATATTTTCTAAACTCAACTCAATTCATTTGCTTTGTTCTCTTGATAACTAAACCCCCCGTTTGTGTTACTTGTCATTCACGGTTGCATACTACATCAAACCTTCTCTGTGGGATCGACCCTTACTTGTCTGCTATACTTCTGTTTAGTGGGTTTGTTAGGATAATTTACTTTGATAAGGCTAATCAACGACATTTGCTTGTGCATCTTTTAGCCACCGTCATTGGGTTAGCGTTTGCAACCAGATTCCAAGTGACTCTTGTCTTTCTTTCATGGAGTGGACCTCATACATGTCTTCCCATGTTCGCTCCCCCGGGTGCATGTCCTCCCACAATGGTGCATACGGTAGCACTAGTAGGATATCATGATCATATTGTCTCGGTAAGCATACTTATACATCCATGCTTTACCTTGTGAGTTTTATTATACTCATTTTAACTTAATTTCTTTACAGGTTTGGCTAGTTGATAACCGTTGTCCTATCCCACCCCAACCCGCCGTTTGGAACAATTGCAAGCATAGTAGTGTTGATGGATGGGATGCACCATTTAGGGAAAGGATGAAAGACTACCTCGTCCAATGTGGAAACCTCGGTCGTGGCGGTTTGGTTTTGTAGTTTCGGGAGGGAGATTGGATAAATTAGGATCACATGTGAATCCACTCCTTTTCCACATTGTAATATGAGTTAGCAATATATGAACGTTCAATTAGCAACATATATTTGATAAATGTGAATCCATTCAATTGTGTCCAAAAAAAAACATAAAACTATTGTATACTAAGAATTTAAAAAAAATGTGTAGACTAGCTTCTGTAACATACAGATGAATTGCACGGTCCGTGCACTAACTGCACGGACCATGCAATTCAATTTGGAACTTCAAGGGGCATTCAGGTAAAGCTATTGTAGAGTTTAGAACAAAAAGGGTTAGAAAGGGTCTTTCTATTAGGGTTTTAGGATTTTGGATTTAGGGTATCATAGATTATAGTATAGTGTATGATATTTCTGGGTTTAGGATGCATAAAGGATATTCAGTATGTATATATGGTCCGGATATTTTACGAATTCTTTGAGATTCTGTGATGTAAGCCCTTCAGTAGAAGAGCTTCAAAAGTAATACATCTGTGGCTACGACCATAACTACAAAATATGGGGGCCATATATACCTATTGAAGATATTTTCTTTAACCAAAATTTGGGCATCTCAAACCTTAAACCCTATTTAATGAACTCTTAAACTTAAACCCTAAAAATTGTGGCATTTAAGTTTATGTGAGAAGGTTTAGGGTAGGGTTTTTTAGGGTTTAGGGTCTAGGGTTTAGGATTTAGTAGTTCATTAAATAGGGTTTAAGGTTTCATATTTCTAGGTTTTGGTTGAAGAAAATATCTTCAATAGGTATATATGGCCTCGATATTTTGTAGTTATGTTCGTAGCATGATTTCGCCTGATTTACTCCAAGATGCGTCGGAGGCAGCATCAGGTAAAATTAATACGTGTTATACATCTGCCTGAAGCCAACAAATCTCAAACCTTAAACCCTAATTAATGGACCTCTAGCCATTAGAACCAAAAACCCTAAACCCAAAAAAACCCTACCCTAAACCCTAATAATCTTAAATGCCACACTGTGGCATAGGAGTTCATTAAATAGGGTTTAGGGTTTAAGGTATAGGAGTTCATTAAATAGGGTTTAGGGTTTGAGATGTTCAATTTTTTGTTGAAGAACAAATCTTCAATAGGTATATATGGCCCGAATGCTTTAGGGATTCTTGTATAAGAAAGTATCCATTGATTCGTTGAGATTCTATGATGTAAACCCTTCAGTAGAAGAGCTTCAAAAGTAATATATCTGTGGTGTTTATAGGGTTTAGGTTAGAAAGGGTCTTCCTAATGGGTAGAACGAAACATGAACACCTAGCCTTTAGAACCAAAAAACCTAAACCCTAACCCCCAAAAAACCCTACCCTAAACCCTCTCACATAAAGTTACACGCCACATTATGGCATTTAAGAACAAATACTGCTATTTAATAGAGTTATTTAGGGTTTATGAGCTTAGGGTTTAGGGTTTATGAGTTCATTAAATAGGGTTTAAGGTTTGAGATTTTTGAATTATAATAGGACCCTAATTCTAAGGGCTTGATTATAATAAAAGACAAGTACGAACAAATAGAATATGAAATGTCACTACAAAAGAGATAATAGCATTCACTACCCTAAACTTGGAAATCATACATTCATAAAACTTATGTAATCATACACTTGGAAATCAACATGCATAAAACTCAAAATAAACATAGAACTCGAAATAAGCACTGAAATAAGCACCGAACTAAGTTCATTTCTTATAACATCAATCAATTTGAAAACCCCGATAATATATCTGCTTTTTTAACTTCACATTTGAATCTGAAAGGGTCTGGTTTAGCTGTTTAAGCTCATTTCTTTCCGGCACCAATTCTCTTATAATCTTGGCAACATTGTCGGCATACTCCAGATCAAGCCACTTAAAAAATGTACGACACCCTCTCATTGTACCATCCCGCTCCATTGGTATGTAATCCTTGCATGCGAGATACCTTCTTTTATAGTGATTGGGTTTGTCGAAAGTGTACATGACGACCGAGAAATTGCATTCGCACATTGTAACCGGAGCCTGTGCACTGCTGGACGACGAAGCCATTCTCTCCTATGAACTTGATATCCCGGATCTGGACGATGAATTATTGTATTACAAGCTATAAACTCTTGCAAAAACTAAAGCCCAAAAAGATGAATAATATTACCGAAAAGTTAAATAATCTCTCGCGGGGTCGAGTTTTCTCCTCTGCACGGCAGATCTGGAGCTGGCAAACCCTAGCAGAAGCTTTGCGTGGCGCCGCTTGATGTGAGTATTGTTTTGGGGCGAAAAGACCTTACCGATCTCAATCGCCTTTGAGAGGGCAACTAGACAATTTGTTAGACGAATGTATCTAATAAATCCAAATCAAATTGAACAGAGCAATTGGAATTGAAACTGAATGAATGATTAAAGAGCTTATCTCCCTCGAATCGATGATCTATCGAGTAAGATTCTAGACGTTGGTCGCTTAAACGAGTATCGAACACTTCTGATCACGAGAACAGAGTTTGAGAACCAATATCGAGAGAAAATAGTAGTAAATTGTATTGATTATCTGTAAAATGTACATAATCTTCTTCTTTTTCGTATACTTATACAATGTAAAAACAAACGTTGAAGCTAGCCCGGCACTATCGGATTGTGCGGGGAGTTGGCCAGATCCTTCCCGAGATCTCCGCGGAGTGGATTCTGTTGGCGTGATCCGGCATGCGTCGCTCCAACGGTCAGATGTAGTCTCTTGGTTGGTCACGTTCGTGGGCCTGAAATGACTGGGCTGGTGCTGATCTTCCTGGCCCAACAATTGCCCCAAGATCTAATTGGGCCAGAAAAACGATTTTCAGACTAATTTGATCTTCTATGATCTAGATCCTTCCGAGATGACGTGGCGACAGATGAATGGAGGGGACGAATTAACCGCAGAGGTACTCGACTCACCACCTTTAATAGTCCTCGATGGCACCGATTTTCTACAAGTCTTCCATCTTGTCAAGGTAACTTCTCTTCTTTTTCAAATTTTTACCGTTTCTTCCTTTTGCTTCTTGCATGGCGTCTCCCAAACCGAAGAAGACCCGGGCTCTTATCAAAGGCTTGGATGAGGAAGAAATTCCCTTTCAATCTTTAGGGCTCCTTAGTACCAACGATTCTGTCCCGGGAACCCTAGTCCAGTCCGAGCTTGATAGGATTTTAGAAATTGGGGATTTTCCCAGGGGTACTGTTGCGCGTCTTTCGTCTCCAAATGAACGGGCAGATTGGTTCAAAGAAGGGTGGGTCTGCTTCTTTGAATATCCCTTCCGAATTGGCCATGTCTTCCCTTTCTCTCGTCTGGTCCAGAACTTTTTAGCCGTTTTAAAGTTGGCTCCTTGTCAAGTAATGCCTCACATATGGCGTTTACTTCAGACGATCGACTCTGTTTCTGTAGCAAAAAACATAGATTTCGGCTTTGATGCTTTGTGGAGATCCTATTACTTGAGTACTCGGGGTTCTTGTAGATTTCAGTTGCGTCTCCGTAAGGAAAAAAGCCCCCTTGCATTGAATCTAGATGTTAACGATCGAGGGTGGAGATCCCGTTTCTTTTTTGTTGAGCGTAAAAGCCTTGAATGTGGTTCTGATTGCTCTTTTCTTTTGTCCGACTGGAGAATCTCAGGTATCGTATTATTTCTGTTTTCTTTACCTTGACTGTCTTCTAAATCTCTTCTTACCTGTTCGTCTTTGCAGCCCCTGAATCCGGCGATCCTTCCGGCTTTGAAAAAGAAACTGCCTCTTTGCTGGCACTTTCCGAAAACGAGAGGTCGTTCAAAAATTCTAACCTCCTTCTTCCAGAAATCAAAGAGATGTCGACTCCTGCGGCTTCGGTGACGAAAGGCACATGTTCGTTCCTTCAGGTATGCATCTGGCTGGTTTTTGTGGTTTTCTTGTGCTTATGGTGTTGTGTCATGTTATCAGCATCTAGAGGCGGAAGGTCCAGCGCTCGTTTATCTGGGAAAAGCCTTTTGGATCAGAGACGATCCGTAATCAAGGCGTCCTCGTCTGCTAAAGGTCCGAGCAAGGCTGGGACTTCTGTTGGAATCATTTCCTTATATTCTCCACCGTCGAAGGTATCGGGTGCTAAAAGGAAGGCGATACCTGCTCTAGACTTTTCTGCGGGTATGTTGAAGGAGAGATCGTTTGAAGATTTGCTTGGCTTTGGTGACGCTGAGGCCAGGAAAGAGATCGGTGACCTCCATCCTATCGATTGCATGAACGAAGCCGTTGTGGGCGCGTGGAAGGTTTTAAAAAACTCTTTTTGTTCAATCGTGTTTTATTCTTCTGCTATTTTTCTTACATTGTCACTGCGTATTGTTCCGCAGATTTTCCAATACTCTCTTGTAGCATCTACAACTATCCAAGAATTGACTGACCAGAATGATAGAAAGGTGGCTCGCCTGGAGGAGCAGTTGAACGCGTCTGAAGGTCGTGCGAAGTCTCTGGAGCATGAATTGTCTTCTATCAAACAGGATTGCGACGCTCGTCTTGAAGGAGTGAAGGCGGAGATGCAGGCCAAGACCGAGAGGCTTCGTGAAGATGATGGCCGTGTAGCTGCAGACGTCGGGGCGTATTACTGCTTGAAGTCTCGCATCGAAATGATGGAGGAGTTCGCCGCTGGCTCTCACGCCGACTGGAAGGTGGACGATGCGAGGGCTGATATGGAAATGATGTACCCCGACGACAATCCAGGAGCCGAGCTCTTCAAGTTGGCAGGCTTAGATGCTGAAGATGATAAGGAGGGAGTTGTCCAAGGTGGCGTCGAAGCCGTCGAGAGTGTGCCCCGAGCTGACCAAGAAGCGAATTCCGGCATGGAGATCGTTCCTGTGGAGAAATCTGGTGAATCTTAGAGCAAGTAGTAGTGGTCATTTTATGTGAACATTTGACTTTGTTTTTAAGGCTTTCGTGTGTATGACAGTATGTGCCCCATCGTGGTGATGGGATGGACAACGTAGTTCTTTTGGCGACCCGTTTTCCATCGCGGGTCGCGTGTTTAATATTGTAGGAAGGTTTCGTGTTTTGTACCTTGTCTTGCTTGTTGTTGTGTACTTGTTTTTGCAGGTGACTCGTCACTGGTTGGGCAGCGATCGTGTCGTGGATTCGTCAGCGTGATCACGTCTTTTAGGGGGAGGCCTGTATGTTGTGAGTAGTGTTAGTCATGACAATTGTGTTTTTAGGGAGGTAAGCAAAAGTGTTTTGCGTAATGTGTGTAAGGTGTTTGTATACCTTATTTTGTAATAAGGCAGGCGGTGTGCCGAAGTGCCTTTTATTGTTCGTCTCCCTGTATGTAGATCGATCGTTTTTGTGTTTGTGTAAGCGCTTTTGTGTAGTTGTTGTGGATATCCTTTGCAGATTTTGTCTTGAGGCCTCTTATTTTCCTGTTTTCGAAACATGTCACGTAAAAGAAGATAAGCCTTGAAATGACCATTGGGAGAAAGCCCAACGGCCCTCCGATGCTTAAGTCAGTAATCATTACGTAGGTAAAGTGACGTGCAAATATATAAAAAGATATGTAAGAGAGGGTTTAGAAGTGATACAACTTTAGGTGTGTCGCGTTCCAGCTTCGGGGGATGGGTTCTCCATCTTTTGTCTCTAGTCGATATGCTCCTTGCCCGACTACTTCTTTGATGAGGTAGGGTCCTTCCCATTGAGGTGGGAGTTTCCCGTCGGCTGGATTTTTGGGTTTTGAAATGTTTTTCTCAAGACCCAATCACCTATCTTGAAGACCTTGATTCTGACATTCTTGTTGTAGCTCCGAGCGACCTGTTGTTGGTATCGAACCATTCGGATCCGAGCTTTTTCCCTTATTTCGTCGATGGTGTCGAGATTGTGAGATAACTCGATGTCGTTCTGTTCTGGCGTTTGGAGTCCGTATCGAGCCGTCGGGACGAGTATTTCTGCGGGAATGACTGCTTCGGATCCGTATACGAGTGAGAAGGGACTTTGTCTTGTGGCATTTTTGGGTGTTGTCCTGTCGGACCATAAGATTAGGGGAAGTTCGTCAGCCCATTTTCCTTTTGCCCCGGTGAGGCGTTTCTTTAGGTTATTGATGATGATCTTATTGCTTGATTATGCTTGTCCGTTTGACTGAGGATATCTTGGTGTGGATGTGATTAGTGAGATATTCCATTGCTTGCAGAAGGATCGTGTCTGTTTACCGATGAACTGGGAGTCATTGTCGCATACGATTTCTAATGGGACGCCAAACCTGCATAAGATGTTACGTTTTATAAACGAGACGACATGTTTTTCTTTTACCTCGCGATATGCTTCGGCCTCTATCCATTTGGAGAAGTAATCGGTCATGGCTAAGAAGAAGACACGTTGTCCCGATACAGGAGGTAATTTTCCGACTATGTCCATTCCCCATCGCATGAAGGGCCATGGAGCCAAGGTCGGATGGAGTAGTTCGGATGGCTGATGAGGGACGGGTGCATGTCGCTGGCAGGCGTCGCACTTTTTGACGTATTCTATCGCGTCTTTATTCATTGTGGGCCAGTAGTAACCTGCCCTGTGGGCTTTACCTGATAGGCTGCGTCCCCCAGTGTGGTTTCCGCATTCGCCGTCGTGTAAAGATTGTAAAATTTGGGGGACGTCCGACGTTTCAAGGCAGCGTAGTAATAGGCCTGTGACAGATCGTTTAAATAGTACATTATCTTTTAAATCAAAGGTTGTCGCTTGTACCTTGAGTCTCTTGGCTTCTGTTTTGTTCAGAGGAAGTATTCCGTCTTTGAGCCACTTGATGTAGGGGATAGTCCAATCCTCTGATGGATGGATGTCCTCTCCTGGGGTCAGATCGGCTATGGCTTGAATGTCGCTTGGGTTAGCCATTTTGAGAGTTACCGCTGGAGTGGTAATATGTGTCAGGGGAATGCTGCGGAAGTCGCGTGGATGTAGGTTTGACCCAAGGTTTGCCAAAGCATCAGCTTGTGTGTTGAGGTCGCGTGGAACTTGTCGGATAGTGAAGCTTTGGAATTTTTCTGCTAGCTTTTTGACGACGTCTAGATATGCCATCATTCTATCGTCTTTTGCGAAGTAGGATCCCTGCACTTGGTTGACGATTAGAAGTGAATCACATGTTACCTCTATGTTTGATATTTTAAGGTCGAGTGCTAGGGTAAGTCCGAACACGAGGGCTTTGTATTCTGCTTCGTTGTTGGTCGCGTCCCATTCGCATCTCACGGCTTGGGCTATGTGATCCCCTTGTGGTGATTTTAGCACGACACCTAGGCCGACTCCTCTTACGTTCGAAGCACCGTCTGTGCATAGTTGCCATGTGCCCCTGTCGTCTTCTGTTTTCAGGTGTTCTGCTTCCTTTGCGGCTTCTTTCATTGATGTCACGTAACATTCCTTGGCAGTCCTTTGGTCGCCTTTGATTTCATGTACCCCCCACTTGGTCGGGAATTTTATCGTATGGTGATAAGTGGAAGGTACAACTTTCATGGCGTGGATCCAAGGTCTGCCAAGGATCGCGTTGTATGGAGACGGGCAGTCGAGGATCAGAAATTTTACCTGTTGGTTTACTCCACCCGCATACGTTGTTAACACGACTTCGCCCAAGGTGTATTTAACTTCTCCGTTGAACCTGACCAGAGGGGTCGAGTTTCAGGTCAGGTCGTCCTCGCTTAAACCCATACCTTTTAGGGCGTCGAGTGTTAACAAGTTGGTGGAGCTCCCTGTGTCGATTAGTACACGACGGATCAAACAATTGCTAATTGACAAAGATATTACCAGACCATCATGGTGATCACCCAGATCTTGGGCTCCTGAATCGTCGAAGGTGATGATTGGATTGCTTGGATTTTGCGATCGTTTTACTTTCGATGGAGCGGGCCTATCGCCGCGACTTTCTCGAGCATGCCTCTTTGCGGCGGAGTACGTGTTTCCACATACGTCCGACCCTCCTGAGATAGTGTTAACAATTTTAGTAGGAACCGGAGAGGATGGTTTATCCGATGATACCTGGTCTTTTCGGTCGAGAGTCGCTTTGGCTCTGTCAGATATCACGTCGTGCAGTAGTCCCTGAGCAAGGAGTCCTGCGACTTCTTTGCGGAGGGCTATGCACTCGTCGGTTGAATGTCCATGGTCTCCATGGAACTCGCACCATCGGTTCATGTCTTTTCTGGCATCTGGCTTGTCGCTCTTCCGAGGCCATCTTACTTCTTTTCCGTATTTGTCGAAACTCTTCACAAGTTCTGACACGGATATGTTAAAGTTGTAAGAATGGAGTTTCGGAGGGAGAGCGGGATTGGTTCGCCAGTCTTGGTTCCTGTCATAAGAGTTGTTTACCTGACCGGAGTCGTTTCGACCCTTAGGATATGGTTGGGTCGTCGGTCGCGTCGATGATCGGATTGCCCCTTTCGATCGATGCGATCGGGACTTTTGCTTGTCTTGAAAGGTTCTTCGTCTTCTTCGAGTCTAACCTGTGCCATGGTTTTAGCTTGGACATCTTCGAAGCTTCTGCATGGGTACTTGGTCAGTTCGCGGTAAAGTTCACTGCCCCTGACCAGACCCCGGCGGAACGCTTCGATTGACGTGGGGATGTCGTAATGTGGGATGGCGACCTTGTCCTTGTTGTACCTGTTAAGATAATCTCTTAGGGGTTCGCCATACCTTTGTACGATTCGATACAGATCGCTTGATTGTTTTTCCAGCCTTCGACTGCTGGCGAATTGAATTTTGAATGAGTTGATTAGGTCAGCGAAAGAGGCGATAGATCCCTGCGGTAAGTGCATAAGCCAGGTTAGTGCAGGTCCCGTGAGGGTCGTGCCAAAGCTCTTGCACATGACGGCCTCACGGTTCCCCCTAGGAATCGAAATAGTCATTAATTTTTGCTTGTAAATTGAAACGTGGTCGTCTGGATCCCCGGTCCCGTCGTAGTTGGGCATGTTGGGGACATGGAATTTCTTGGGAATTTCCACACGCGCAATCGCCTCCATGAAGGACGAGTCTTCGTATCCATCGACCGCTTCTTTCTCGATCGGTTGGGGAACTCTCGGGATTCATGCGATACGATCATCCAGGGCCTTGAGATGCTCTCTGATAGCCTGTTGGATGAGAGCCTGGATATCGGTTGGAGTCGGTACCTGTAGAGCGGTTGCTCGGACTTCTGGGAGTCCGGCCACGAGATTGTTAGTTACACCAGTAGAGGTTTGGGGTGTTTGAAACATACCAGTGGGCATAGAAGCCTGGGTTAGTGCGATAGGAGTCGCGTCTGTTCCATCCATGTCGAGTCTGGTGTTTAGTCCTTCGGTATTGACTGTGCGCCTGGATCCCCCAGGGTTTGATGCGACTGACTGTACCTGAGATTTCAGCATTTCGTTTTCACGAGTTAGTCGAGTAATTTCAGATTCAGATTGAGTACTTAGCTTTTCGGTCCTGGTGCGTTGTTGGACCAGTTCCTCTTGGAGGATCTCTATAGCTTTCGCGAGCTCTTGGATTTGAGAATTTCCAGTTGGTTGAGCGTTAGTGTTCTCGGGCAGGGCTTCGACCATGGGGTCGATCTGAGTTTGCTCCTCAGTGCCAATTGCGGGATTTCCGGTGACGTCCATGATTGAATTGGATTCTTGATTGGCTAGATGCCCCACGGTGGGTGCCAAATTGTTTTGGGGCGAAAAGACCTTACCGATCTCAATCGCCTTTGAGAGGGCAACTAGACAATTTGTTAGACGAATGTATCTAATAAATCCAAATCAAATTGAACAGAGCAATTGGAATTGAAACGGAATGAATGATTAAAGAGCTTATCTCCCTCGAATCGATGATCTATCGAGTAAGATTCTAGACGATGGTCGCTTAAACGAGTATCGAACACTTCCGATCACGAGAACAGAGTTTGAGAACCAATATCGAGAGAAAATAGTAGTAAATTGTATTGATTATCTGTAAAACGTACATAATCTTCTTCTTTTTCGTATACTTATACAATGTAAAAACAAACGTTGAAGCTAGCCCGGCACTATCGGATTGTGCGGGGAGTTGGCCAGATCCTTCCCGAGATCTCCGCGGAGTGGATTCTGTTGGCGTGATCCGGCATGCGTCGCTCCAACGGTCAGATGTAGTCTCTTGGTTGGTCACGTTCGTGGGCCTGAAACGACTGGGCTGGTGCTGATCTTCCTGGCCCAACAAGTATTAGGGTTGGTAACGTGCTTTTTTATAGACGAGTATTAGGGTTGGTAACGTGCCTTTTTGAAGACGATCATATTGGGCTCAAATCAAGGCCCGAATCAAAATTAGGTCAATAAAAACGATTCGTGGACCGGATGAATAACGAAGCCCAGTGTGGCGTTTAAGAACAAATACTGCTAATTAATAGAGTTCTTTAGGGTTTAGGGTTTATGAGTTCATTAAATAGGGTTTAAGGTTTGAGATTTTTGAATTATAATAGGACCCTAATTCTATGGGTTTGATTATAATAAAAGACGAGTACGAACAAATAGAATACAAGTACGAACATAATGGAATATGAGTACGAACAAATAGAATACAAAATGTCACTACAAAAGAGATAATAGCATCCACTGCCCTAAACCCACAAACCAAAAGATACAAAGGATGGCCTAATCATCGTCGCTATCAAAACCCCTCTCTAGCCTAGACTGAATACGCTCCGCCATCTCCCGATCACGTGCTTCCCGCTCAGCTGCTTCTTGCTCAGCTGTCGACCTAGATGATGAACCCCTCTCGTATATAGATGGTAAAATGGGCCGTGGGGCGGCTGAACTAGATGACTCACCTCTCTCAGTCTGGCTCTGGGACTGTCATTGTGACGCCCGTATCAGTGGATCAGCAACTGGTATCTCGTCGACATCGATAATGTCCGCAAGCCTCTGCTAGTCCTTCATCCTGCCTCCTCCCCGCAGAATAACCTCCCGGACATGCGCCCTCACCATGGTCAACCGATGTCATTCACTCATATAATGTTAAATCTATAAACTATATAAGGATATTACAAATACGTAATATGATAGATTCTAGACCCTAAACATACCCGAGATGCGTCCAAAGCCAGAATAGCATGGCGTCTAGGACGAGGTTGCTCGGTCGCGTCGCGTTTGACATATGGATGTGAAATGGGAAGAAACTAGGGGTGTTCATGGGTGGACCGGACCGGATTTTCGGACCGGACCGGACCGGAAATGACCGGACCGGTAAAATTCCAGTCCGGTCTCCGGTCCACCATTTCCCCAAAATCGGTTTCCGGTCCGGTCCAAACCCGGAAAAAATCCGGTCCGGATCGGAAGACCGGAATTTAAAAAAAAAAAAAAATTGTAATTTATATGTTTTATATATTTTTTTAGAGATTTATATGTATTTTTTGTAGATATTTTTTTAAATTTAATAAGTTAGGAGTATATATGTTTTATAAATATTTTTTTAGATATTTTTTTATAGATTTTAAATAAAAATTTAATTTTTTTATTTTTTAAAATTAAATCTGGTCCAATCCGGTCCAAGACCGGACCGGACCGGATTAAGACCGGACCGGACCTATCCGGTCCGGTCCGGTCTTCGGTCCACATATGCCCAAAAATCCGGTCCATCGGACCGGACCGGATGAACACCCCTAGAAGAAACCAATCAAGATACTCCTCATCCATATCATAATCAGCAACAGCCAACGGACTAGCTAACACCTCAGCGCAAAGATGCTCATCCAACGATCCCAACCGTCCCAGTGGGCATCAAACTCCAGCTTGTACGCATCCTTCCCTTTTAGGCTTTCACGGCATTCAACTGTACGAGGCTGTATCGGGTTGAGAGGTCTGCTCTGGCTCCGTCCAAACTGGTGAACCACTCGGTCAGACATGTACGGCTCTACAATCTTCTGGAAGCTGATCGTGCCTCGATATGTAGAAGCTCTATATCGCGAATGGAAATCCAACTGGCCGTGTGGCATCCACCGCACCTGCAAGCAAAAAGAACAATGTTACGAGTAACCATTATACGCTAATCACAAAATACGATTTAAATAATGTACTTACATCCTCGCGCCGATACTCATCAAGGATGTGGCGATAACTCTTAATCCGAGATGGCTCCCGTGGAGGGGGGCGCAATACCCAATACCATGCCGCTCATCGTTGATCGTCGGCTCTCCTAACCTGGGGATGCGGGTGTCCGGGAAACCTCGGAAAGTACGCCCATATCCACAGCTACAATTGTCACAAAATAAATTTAAACCCTAATTTTTTTAATGGTAATCGTAAAGGTCGGTATTATACAAAGATTAAAAGATTAGCGACGTTTTACCTGGAGTAGCAAACAACAATCGGCTATGCCCGAAGCCTTCCCACGTGAAGCCTCACCTAGGTTCTTGTACAGGCAGGTGAGAACTCCGACTCCCCAAGACGTCCGCTAGGTATGCTCATGATCCATGCACAACGGCAACAGCTGACACTTCAGCTTGTTCGTGGACTTGTTCACGAACAAGCTAGACCCCAACAAGTGGAATAAATACCCTGCTGCATAAGTCATAGGATCGTCGCCAACCAAAATCATGTGTCGCACGTCGATCACGAAGTCCCATGCATCAATCCCGGCAGTCTGCACCCACTTTATCACCTCCTTTGGGTCGTAGTCAAAAACCTCCTCCCATAAAGCGGCCAATGGTCCGTCCTCTAGTACCGCACTAACGGTGTATCCCTCGATAGGCAGTCACATGATCCTCTCGACGTCATGAAGCGTGATCGTAATCTCGCCCCATGGAAAATGGAAGTTGTTGGTCTCTGGATGCCACCTCTCCACAACCGCAGAAATGAGGACGTGGTCTACCCGTCCGAACTGAAATGCGTGGAGTCCGGTCAGCCCGCTCAGTGTAGTGTAATGCTACCAGCTACCCTCGACCACCTCCTCCTTCGGAATAAGGCGGTACCGTCTCCAGAAATCAAAATGCAGTGGACGTGTATGGACTTCAAACGGCGAGGGGCCTCGCTGGGATGATGCCATATCCGATAAGCAATGTGTTGGTCAAAGGACGAAAAAAGCTCACCTTTCCCCACACCGTAAGGAGGTTCGGGACGGGCGTCACAAGCGCGACGTGCGCGATGTGCGGGCTGGGGAGCGGGAGGGTCGGGAATAGGGTCAGGAACAGTGTCGAGAACATGGTCGGGAACAGGCTCCTGCGAGGGAAGGGGGATCCTCCATGACAAGATCAACGTCGGCAGAGGTGACGGGATCCTCCATGACAACATTGTCCAATCCAGGGACGGAATCATCGTTATGGACGGGACGTCGAGGCTTTTTTTCTTCTTCTTCTTCTGCCCGGAAACATCTGGCATCATCCGCTTGCGCGCAGAAGCAGTAACGCGACGGTTCTCCGTGTCATGTCCTATCGAGCAAAACCGTCGTCGAAAACCAACTAATATATCATGTTTAATCAAGAATTTTATTTCTTTTGTGTTATTTGGTTTAATAATACGTCTAATAACGTAAAGTAATTTAATTAATTAATTTAAGTAAGTTTAATCATATTTAATTTATGTTAAGCTTAATAATAATTAACTTTATTATAAATCCTTCTACATTAATCTCATAATGTTTAATAATAATTAATTTAATTAAGCTGTTTTATTTTATTTTACTTTAATTTAAATTATAATAAATCTAATTTTATTATTTCTAATACTCATCTCACAAATATCTCCCCATTTATTTATGTTAAGCTTTTATAATCTCAATATTTCATTAAGTTTAACAATAATTAATTTAATTAAGATGTTTTTTTTACTTTACTTTAATTTATAATATAATAAATCTAATTTTATTATTTCTAATACTCATCTCGTAAATTCATATTTCTCTAGTCTAATCTAATTACGAGTGCATTTCATTTATAATATATAAATAAATAAATAATATATTAAAAAATGTAAAACAAATTAACATAAAAAAACAACTAATCCATGTATAAAAGTGATTAAAATCCTTCTAATACTAAAATTCTTCTTAATACTATACAAGTCTAAATAAATTCAATTTTAATTCTAATATCTAAATAATATATTTATTACAAATTTAATTAAATAAACGTTCAAAAATGTACCTCAACAGTGCGTCGTGTCGGGTTTATAACCAACGAAATAACTTTCGACCCGCTCGCCTCAATCTGAGACGCCACCTCCTCATCCCAGCTCGACGACTGAGCCACCGCCGCCGCTCCGACTGTCGCTACCACCAAGAGGGCGTTTTCCGACCCACCTCGAACCGCCCCTCGACCGCCGCGTCTCCTCCCGCCATCTCCAACTCCGCTCCCACCGTCGCCTCCATCGCCCCGACCCCGGCACCGGCCTCAACCACTTCTAGCCAACCCTCCTCCACCACCCCGACCCCGGACTCAGCCTCAACCAGGACCGGCCGCGCATCGACCACCAGTGCCACCACCGCCCCCGCGCCGGATCTGGGCTCCTCCACCGCACCAGCGCTAGATCTGTCCCCCTCTTCCGGATCTGGGCTCCTCCACCGCCCCCACGCCAAATATGCCCCCCTCTTCCGCAAGAGCTTCCACCACTGCCCGTGCGCCGGATCTGGGCTCCTCCACCACTTGCGCGCCGGATCTGGGCTCCTCCGTCTCCACCGATCTGGCACCGCCTCTTCGATCTTCTGCCGATTGCTCTGAAGCCATGTCGTCGCCGCCACTGTGGTTTCGTTTTTTTTAGGGTTCGAAGTCGCGAGGAAGAAGAAGAGTGAAAACGTTGTTTAATAGCATTTTCAAACGCTACTATGTGATTTTTTTTTTGTTTTTTTAAACCACATTTTTTTTAACCAAAAAATTACTTTTTTTATAATTATGGCATTTTTTTCAAGTTGAACCGATTTATTTATTTTAAAAAATATATATATTTGTTAAACACCATCACATGGCGTTTAAATTAAATCGGTTCAAAATTTTGAACCGCTTCATGTTAAACGCTATGTGATGGCGTGTAAGTTTTGTTTTCGAACGTCATGATATTGCGTTTACTCTGCAGTGCGAAAACAAAAAAAAAGCGATGCAAACAAGACCCCCGAAATTTTAATGTAAATTTGCTTCGAGTACAGGGAAAAATGATGTATCCGAACGCAAATCTTAGTCATTTCAATTGACTTTATATGAAAAGAAACCTTTCCAAAACGTATTCAAAGTGAAAGCTGTTGTTGCCATTCCTCATGGTTTGCTGAGGATCAACATCTCTTCAAGTTCAAAATTGGTAGCATCTGCGCATTAGCTGAATGATTTTCATTCATCAAAAAATCCTGTCAATATTCAGGTTGAGGTTGAACCTTGTCCGTCGTCTTCAAACAGATCATCGTATGCAACAGGAACTCTAATCCTTTCGTGGACAGACACTCGCTTCTCTTCAGATTTGGGTTGGTCATGCTGACATTGCTCTGGTGTCGGACTCTTGGATTCGCTTGGAAGGCTTTGTTTTGCATCATTCCCATCCGCTGATGGTGCCATTTGACAAGCATCATCATTCTTCGTCACAGGGTCAACTTTGCCGGACTGCCTAAATTGCTTCTGTACAATGAGAGATTAAGCATGTCATCAACACATTAAATGCCAAACGGTTGATAAATGTGCTTCACAATGCTGACTAAAGATTAAATAGAAGTTTTTTTGGTAGACTGCAACATATTTCCTACATTATCAATTCTTTCACACTAACGGATCAATCAATTTACCCTCACACTAGAAGATAGCAGCACTCAAGAACACCGCCTTTTCTCCAGCTAGGAAAAACAATAGACGTGTCATCGTGTTGAGCAGGTCAAGTTCGAGTCTATCTATGGGCTCAAGTCTATTATGAGTTTGGTAGCTTCGGTGTATACATATTCAAGGATGCCCAACCCCATCCTCTAACACTCACTTCTGACAAGTGATGTTGATTAGGTTTTGAGTTGGGTTGTAGGTCTCAGGATTTTGTAATTCTAAAATATGAGTTATTTCCAAGTCGAAAACCCTGGCCATGTATTTCTCGAGTCAACCAAAACCAGTTTTTAGGTGAAATCATGTTTTGGCAGGTCTACAATAGAAAATATTAAGGCAGGTAAACTCACCTAGCAAACCTTCTCTACATAATGTGACCACACAGATAAAGACCAAGTATGTTACTGATAGCAGCACCAATTCATACAATCGGGAGCTTTTGACCCCTCAGATCAATACACCTCTAAGAGCTTGAAGGTTTGACATCAGTACCATCAATCAACTAAGAATACCCAATTGTTGCATAGCAATGGCTGAATAACAAAAGAAAAATGTGTAAACTGTAGCTAGAGAAAGAAGGTTAAAGCTTACATGACAAAGGTGAAAATTTGGGATCTCCACAACCAAAGGAATGTTCAGTGTTTTAATCAAATATGAAATATTGTAAAAAAACATACATAAAAAGTGCTCATCATCACAGGCCAAGAAATGAAAACTTTCAATCTCATTGCACTCATTCATCTTATCTATTGCATAATCTACAAGCACAACAAAAGGAATACATAGACTCAGATCAGAATTGCAAAGTTAAACCAGGCATAAATTTACTCAATGGACAAAAGCCACAGGATGAACCAACTTACTATGGCAGAGCTAAGCCTAAAAGCCAATATGATAAAAAAGTCTCTTCTCCCACAACCGCACCTTACAGTATTACACAATTGCAATTTCACACTTTTCAATATATACTGTTTGTCAAGGATTTCTATTCTCATGAGATTGAACCCTCCTTATGAAGGTATCTAAGTTAGGTGACCATTCATATCATAATGCCAGCACAATATAGTATAAACCATGTGTATGCAATTCATATATCTTCATTTACACAGAAGACAAGGATGACTAGTTGTAAAAAAACAAGGAATACGCAATAACAAACTTGAAAGATAAAAACAGATGTATTGTAATGCTTTACACACCTCAAACTCCCTTCCCTTTTTCATTATCTCTCTATAGGCAATTGGCTCCCTTGTTTTAAGTATATTCCACAGAACGCCGCCTCCACTACGAAATCGTTTTCCATCATTAGTCTTCTGACCTCCACAAGCCTGGATTGTGTCTACCTGCACAGGATAATAGAATCAAAGATGTAAGATTGTGCACAAGTGAACTATGTCAAATCACAGTTCACCATAAAGAAAGTAGAGCACATCCCATAATTGGCATCTTCACAAAGCTTTAGTGGAGTATAACAGAATATTCATTCAGGTTCATTCAAATCACAGTTCACCACAAAGCAAATAGAACACATCCCATATATGGAATCTTCACAAAGCTTTAGTGGAGTACAACAGAATATTCATTCAGGTTTATTCATATTCAAAAAGAAGCTTCTTAATCAAAGACATCCAAGCACATTAGGCAGGTTTATTAAAAATAAAAAAGAAGAAAACACAGTAAAAAGACCACAGCAGGCAATTCAACACATAGAGATTCATCTAATCCAACACAACATCAAAGCTCGTTTGAATTAGCATATCCACATCAACATACAACAAGCCTTGGAGCATTTACCTTTAAACTGAACATAATCAAATCATTCTAAACATGATACTTTATTATTATATATGCTACAGGACAGGCTAAGTTTTCAATAGCACTTTATCAGACCAAAATTCACATTCAACAGTGGTATAGAGCAAATTTATTTATCATAGGGCATCTTGTTCTGCAGAACTGAATGCACTAGATGGGTCTGCGAAAAAAAGGCTCAGCAAGGATTGGGAAGCACATGACCAATACAAAGCATGCAACCTTTCCAGGCTGATCAGAGAGAGACTCTTTCCTCAGAAGTCCACGAAATATTTAGTATATATATCATCGAATTGAACTGTTAACCAAAATTATTTGAACACCTATGGTTTCAATGCACCTACACCACAGAGGTGATGAACACAGTGCTATCTTGGGGGGAAATTGGTAGAAGACACAAACATATTCAAGAATGGATCGCCTGCATGAGGATTCTGAAAGGTAAAAAAAACATGAGATTTGCATTCTGGATGTGCAGTGTCACGGCCATCATGTATTTCACATGGAGATGCAGAAACCTTGTTGTTTTTCAGGACAAGCACATAGCTGCTCATGAATGTTCTTTACTGATTATCAAACATATTAGGAACTGTGCTAGCTCTAGATGGAACAAAACCAATAGGGAGACAAGAACTTGGTTAGAAAGAGTGGGGGTTAGGATGATACCTTGTAACACCTAGGGATGCCTAGGATTTTGTAAGTTGTTCTTCACTTACCATGAATGAAATTATTGCCTTTCATTCAAAAAAAATATTATTTGGTGTATTTAGTAGGTCTAAGCAGTGTTTAAAAAGGCGCACTCAAGGCGCGCCTAGGCGCGCCCGGCTCAGGCCAGCGCCTACCTAGCCTCAGGCGTGCGTTGAGTGGCTAGGCGCACCAAAGGCGACCTAGGCGCGCCTAGGCTCCAGGCGTGCCTTTGTGTAAGGCGAGCGCCTCCCAGTTTTTAATGAATTCCGGTGTCGGAATCGGCCATAAAACAGTCATCCAGTGTGTTGCCGATGAGGGCATGGATGAGGCTGGCCATCAGATATGTTCATCGTCGATATTACTGGAGAAATCAGTTGCTAGGGTTTTCAGAGGTTGAGAGGAGGAAAAAGAAAAGAGGTGACTACGTACTGGACGTTTAGGTTTTTTAATAGATTAGGAGATTTGATTGGTTGGGTAACTAATGGACTAGCTATTTGGGCCTAAAAATGCAGCCCATCTACAATTAGAACTATACTTTCATTATAAACCTGTTTTTTTAATTATTTTAGGGCAAACTAAAATCTCCTCCAGCAGTGTGGCTAGGCGCGCGCCTAGGCTCCAAGGACCTATGCGCCTAGGTGCGCCTGGAGCCTTTTTAATCACTGGGTCTAAGAACCAGCAATAACAGTCTATGCACGAAAAGGAAATGGACAATGTATATGCACACTGATGCAGCATTTAGGCACAATTTCTATATTTATCACAATCGGACAGCATATAAGAAATATAAAAATACATCAGAAGCACCATCCATTAGAACTAAAATATACGTGGCAATCAACTTTTTTAGGAGCTTATTTTGTCATCCCGAGAAAATGCACTCCAAATGTTTCAGCTTAAGCTCCTAAAAACTGCTCAAACTCTCATTTTAGCTTGTTGACCAAATGAACTCCCAGTCAATAAACTAGGTAGGAACTAGGAACTATAAAAAAAGATGGACAGAACAACAAGCATTGAACAAAACAGGTTACACGATTGATTCCAGAGTAATTAAATATGAAATTAGTGACTTACATCCATCTTTTTAAATGCTGCTGAGCAAGATAAAAAAACACTTCGAACAAACAGAAAATATATACTTCCATAAGGTGGATTGGGTGGATTAATAACAACGGCTATATCTAATTACCACTTTAACTATATTGATTGTTTAGACATAATACAGACTTGAGACTCTCATAGCAACTTAGAAGTTTTTTTTTCTGGTCGGGTTTTTTTTGCCAGGATAGCAACTTAGAAGTTAGAAGTTAGAACATGCATGATAGTGAATCGAAAACAGAACCATTACAAATGATCACATACCTCTTTCACAAGGTCACAGAAGGCAGAAATCCCAAGACAACCAACAGCACTATACACAAGGTATGATTTTTTCTCTTTCAAGCGTCTGCAAACATCTAAGACCAACCTGACAAACACCAAAGGGCATTAATTAGGTTCACATCTTGATAGGCCGTCATCTAAATTCTAAAGTAAAGATTAATGGCTGGTTAGTATAACTAATCGTTAGAAAGTAATTCTTTCAATTTTCAACAACATAAGCTACGACGCTACGTTTGTTCACAAGTCACTAATAAGGTTATATAAAGTAAAAACATGCTGATAAATCAGTTGTAGCTTATAAGGCCTTTAATGGCCATCCAAATTCCAAACAGACTTTAAGTTGCAAAGGACATCGACATAGTGATCACTATCCAGTCACGAAGCAAAAGAAACTATAAGCCTGGGATATGTTAATACAATGAAAACGCTACGGGAAGGAAACTACAACAGTCATTCAGTTTACGTAGCCAAGAATATCACATACAATTTTTTTATAGTCATTAGCCACGGCAAACTGAAAGTTCTATAAGAATCGTAATATCCCATTCCCAATCTGGAGATTCTCAAAATGATTTCATAAGATGACAGCATTGACTACATTTAGCTGTCAACCTTCACTAATAAAACCTTCACCTAAAACATGCAAAACATAGATAAATTATCAATTTTTGCACTATGACACTGCAAAATATAACTAGAAATTTTACTTGATGTAATCTTCCAACTAGACCACACCTGTTTACATCTGTGATACCAGATCCAGGTTCACACTTCTTTTTCTTGTTCTTCTTCTTGTTGTTTCTACGTTTGCGGTTTTTACTTATCGTAGAAGTATTTACTTCGTCATGAGTTTTGCTAATAATTTCTCCTGATCCAACATGTGAGTTTTGCACCTCTACCAACTCTCCTTCCTCTACATCAAGCATATCAACATCTTCTTCTAAGAGGTCTTCCTCTTGGATGACATCTAAGATGCTCTCCCCATCCTCCATGATACCTACAGGGAGAATAAAAGGAAACATCCAAATCCAACGAAATAAATATCATCTTCTAGGAAGAAGCTACAGAATTCTGAAAATATACATAGGATAGTAGCAACAGAGCTTCTGCATAAGTTTCAAACACGAAAAACAAAAACTTGGTACTTTTTGTTTGTAATTTACATACTGGATATGAAATGCACGAAAAAGAGAGGTTAAGATACACACTGGGCATGCAACTTAACTTCACTAAAGAGCAAATATCAAGCCCAGCATCAAAACAGGAAAGCAAAAGAGATAGAGATGAGGGCAGAAGGAAGTTCCGAAATGCGACAGAAAGAGAGCTACGAATTGAGACAAATTAAAGCATTCAAGTTTTAACACACAACAATATCTCAAATGCACGAAAGCACCAAATTTCCGCAGCCAATTCTACAGAGGCTTGAAGAGAACAAGCACAAAACTCCAACATCTCACGCAAATAAAATGAAAGTGAATTTGGATGCAAAATTAGAGCTTGAAACTATACCTTGGGAGACTGCAAATTGGACAATTGATCGCTAGTTATGGAGGCGAAACCGCAAATTGGAGCGTAGCCTAGCTTAAGCGCGGACACATAGGGAGATGAACAGGATCGCGAGTGATTTTACAGCTCAGTAGGAGCGTATGGATGATCTCCACAAGCGAGACTGGCGCAATGGTGAGGGTTTGGGAAGAGGAGAGCGTCGTCAACTGTGAGATGGGCAAGGGCCAAGGGCTACTCAAAATGGAGACCTGGTCACCTGGAGAGGAAATGGGCCCAAATGATATGAGCCGGTTTAGGCCCTTGTTATTTTTTCCTTCAGACAATCGATTTTAGGGTTTGTTTGGAAAATTTTGATAAATTCGACCAAAAAAACGAAAATTTTGATAAAGCCTTTTTTATATATAAATACTTTTTTCATTTACATTTTCTAATATCTCTTAAATTTTAAATTTTAAGATTTATCCTTCAATAAAAAGCACATTAGACGTATAAAATGTCCAAACGAAGCCTCAATTATTTGGACGAATCGAATTGAAAATTGAAAGTAAGGTTGTGTATCAGTCTAGTCTTGGATCGGGTTCGGACTAATAGTTCGGAAACTCTAAGATATTTGCACTGAAGGCCGGACTGCTATGCTTGGATCTGATCCGGTCTTGTCCTGTCTTGGATCGGATAGGTTCGTCATATATTTTATTTTTCACTCTATTTTAAGGTCAATCTAACCCTACTTTGGAATTGTAATACGGGTGGGCACAAAAAACCGAAATCAAATAACCATTTTGAAAACTGAAAAAATGGCATATTTATTGATTAATCGTACCAATATTTTTAAAAACTACGGTACGATTAACTTACCAAAAGAAAATACGACTATTTGATACGGTTACAGTCATTAATAGTTTTTAGTTTTGTTAACCGATTAATTGAACATATAAATAATATGTTTTTATAAAGAGAATAAATTAATTTAATGATTAAAGACACATTTCAATGTTTCTCTTAGTGTTTGGTTCATGATTCGAATATTCTTAGTCTCTCCTCTTTCTAGTTTTTATTGTCGAATGTGGATATTCTTCTCTATGCTTTGGGTTATATATCTTTGTCTTTAGTTGTTTTTAGATAATTTTTTGTCTTTAGTTGAATTAATAGTCATTTAGATTGTATAAAATGACCAATAATTGAACTTTATAAATATATCAATCTAATCTTGTGGTATGTGTAATGACTTGTGATATATATACTAGGTATTTATCATATTTTCTACAAGTATAATGGAACAATCATATTGCTTAAGAAAACTAATAGGTTAAAACTATTGTCCATGCTTGAAAACTCATATCGACTATGTTAAGGATAATTTTACATACGCATTATGCAGGTTTTTGTAAATAGTATACAACACCTAAAATCTTGAAATTACAAAACCAATCTCCATCGGTATTGTATGTGCAATCCACAAACACATCATGTTGCATGTGCAAACTATAAATACATGGACACTACAGATGTGCAAATCAAGAAAGCATAGACATTATTGACAAGCAAATGAATCAATTTAAAAGGAAAAAAAAAAAGCACATGCACAACATCACATGACATGCTATTCAAATAAGCACATGAATTGTACATGAGCAAAGCCACATGCATTTCAACTTTGTCTAAGCAAACAAACAACCCACAGTAGGCTTTGGCGTTCATGGGTTAATTTTTTTACAAAAATACATTCATGTAAGCTATTTATCCCTTAGTATTCGTAGAACAATTAAAAACTTATCAGGTTGGGTAAAAATTGATTGTCATTATTAACCTTAATGTCGTATGAAAAATTACACGTTATAATAGATCGAACGAAAAAAGTGATGTATGCCTTTACTAATTCTCAATCACATAAACCCTAATATCATAACAAAACTTAGAAATTGGGTTATAAGCCACTCTTCAAGTCTTCATGTTATTAAAGTGTCATTGGAAATAATGTCAAGCGGTAGTTATAGAAGCACGGTGGATGAGCCACTCTTCAAGTCTTCATCTTATTCTCCCCCTTCATGTTATTAAAGTGTCACATGGTATGTTTCGATATGAAAGTAAGAATGTTAAGTGTTTATTGGTTTCATCACTTCGAATGAAGTGATAAAAAGTTTGTTCGCTTCATCTAAGGTTATTTGAAAAGCACGTTCATATGTGTTGTGCATATTGGTTTTGCACATCACGCTTGTCTGTGCATGTTGATTTTGAACATCAAGCCTGTTTGTACTTGTTCAACAAGCACATCAAATATGTTTGTGCGTGTTCAACATGGAGACGAGAGAGCTCTGAAAGGGGAGAATAAGCTTTGAGCCAAGTTTATAATTTTTAATAAAATAAAAGTTGCATAATAATAACAACACCAACAACAATAATTTATTATCATCAAAGTTGATTCACCTACCAAATTTACATCGTATGTTATATATCTCATTTGTAATCTATATCTATATGTTACTACTAAAGCTGCAATTATCTATCATACGTGTCGTTCATCTAAGTATGTCATGTCATCAAATAATTATGTATATTTACTTATTCACCCTTATTCTATTTATAATTTATTTTATCTTTTATTTATATAAATTTCCTAAATTACCACCCCAAAATATTTTCCATTGTACATGATAATTCTATACTTACCAAAAACATTAGTATCATACTTAATTAGTGTCCATAATATAATATGTACGTTAATGGTCCGTAAACTCCATTATAAAGATATGTATATAAATAGATGGTCCGTAAAAATAAAAGAATAATATGTTAGATCATGGTTGGGGTGGTGTACTATCAAACTATTTTAATTTGGATCTACGTATTAAACAAGTTAGATCATGCTTGATATTTTTTAATCAAAATTAATTTATTATATGTATATAGATACCACATCGAATTAGTATGTAGTTATCAAATTTATTTTAATATATCCTTAGTATATAGATTAATGTTATATATATAAGGGAAAAAATATATTATAAACTTATTAATGTGTACTTACCTTAATTTTTTATCATGTGTGTGTTTTATATAATATGGATGTGGATTTCGCTTTATATAGTCTATATAGATGTACATATACGTACATCTCTTCCAATTTTTTTAGTGTTAAGTAATATATATATGGTTATTTTTTATCATGTTTAATTATTACAATTTATTGATATATGATTTAAATTAGGTAGTTTGACCTATCCTACCTTTTCACTCATATGCAAAAAAATACCAGACATTGCTACACCTTAGAGAAGGAAGAGTTACATGTCTATTTTTATCTTCAATCTTCCAAAAATAATTGATCTATAAGGTTATGTACCTTATCTATATGTTTTTTTTTGTTTTATCATATGAAATTGTATACATATTGGTTTAGATCTTGAGAGTAATATGTTTTTGAATCTATGTCATACAAAGGCTTATTGTATTCGAATCAATTGTTATAGTTCATTTCGATATTATTGTTAGGGCTAAGTGCAAGTGATTAATTAGTTTAGTTAAGAAGGTCATCTCCTTGGAAAAGCCACAATTAGTAGTATGCATATTCTACAATTCGCTTTCTTTTCGTAGTGTTAGATGCTAAGTCTTTGTGACACATACTCTAAAGTTTTTGCAGTGTTAGATGCTAAGTCGTTTGAATGCAAATCAGCATTTTAATTTAAGTCATGTATTACACCAAAAATAATAATTTAAGTCATATATAACCTTCGTCAAGTTAGATGTTACTGTTTATTTCGTAGGCATTTGATGCAAAATTAAGTAGTTCGATATCATTGGTTCATTTTGAGAAGAGAAGGAAGAGAAATATGTTCTCACATATTTTATTTTATGTAAATTAATAACACGAAAACATTTCAGGATGCCTGAACACGGTAATTTTGCCCGTACTAATGGAGTTCGATCATCTACACAAAATGGACAAGGTATAAGCTCGTTTCATAAGCTACATGTTTTAATACACTATAACTTATTTGCTGGAAAATTATATATATTACATATCTTAAAATATTTCTCCTTTTATTTTATAAGGATCAACTCAATCACCCTACGGATCACGTTCTTATAGTAGAATACCGTTCAGAGACATTTTCGACATGATTCAGTTGCCCTCTCACGGTGAACTTCATCGTTCCAACCGTGATAATGCATGCAGAGAAAAGCGAAGAAGGACGACACAACAAAACACAAGTATTTTTTTTACCAGCACAACATAGTGCTTATGTATTAGATATTTCCAATTTAAATAATTTTTTTATGTGAATGATAAATAGATGCTGTCAAGCAACCATATGTTGTTTTAGTTTCTGATCAAAGATCAACTTTCACAAGCATATCTAACAGTAGGTGTATTATGTACTATTATATTATGTTCAAACATATATTGCCATATATATTAATTCGTTTGTCACTTCATTTACAATTGTCAAATTTGTACGAGGAGGAGCATTTTGCGTCGATGGTTATTAATAATGGTACAAGCATATAAAAAAAATCACTTTAATGTACATGTCAACTACGCACTAAAAATCGTTGTTTTTGACGATGCATATGTAGAAAGCCTTTTTTTTCTCTTTTTTTACTAGAAGATTTTTTTGGTCATATTATATACGGTTAACTATGATATTGGATGATCTTTCCATGTTGATTATGATCAATATTAATTGATTATTTCCTTATTTAATGGTAAGTGTAGAATTATATCTACGTTGGTGGATGAACCGTATAACTTATATTGTTGACTATTATAGGTTTATTTCATTTGTACATATAATATTTGATTATTTGGTCAAATAAAAAATTACCATATGATCAATAATCTTTGATTATTTGGTTAACTATTATAATCCCAAACACTCCAGTGTGTCGTCTAATGAAATGCTCACTCCTTCCAAACGCTTCAGTGACAACCTATTGCTTGAAAATGATAATGAAGAAGATAGTGCATAAGACCAACTTTGTACTTCATGTACCAAGAGATTGATGAAGAAATTGGTGAAGAAAGAGAATGAGGACTAAGTATGTTGCACATGACATACAAGTTATTAATTCTTACATACAACTTTTTATATGGTTTCACTTTATCAACATTATTATCATAAAATATTTTCTTATTTTGGGGGATTTATTTGATATTCATCGCTTTTATTATATGACATTATTGGTGTTAAATTTTGTTAATTTTATTTATAATAATTAATTACCATTTTTTATTTAATATTATTATATACACATTTTTATTATAAAAACTCGTGCAGCACAGATCAATCTACTAGTTAATAATTTATATTTAAATCAACCCAAAAGAGAGAGTGATAAAAAAATGGAGTAGGGATATATATTTCGTATGTATTAGGAGTTAAAAATCAATACGTAAAAGTATATTTTTGTTTAAAAAAAACAAGTGTTTTGAAGTTTTGAATCTTGGTAAACTATTCACTGTACCGTAACGAAATATTAGTTAATTTAAACGGACTTTACGATACGGTTACGCTATTAAATATTAACCGTCCACTTTTGCCCATTAATAGCCACACATAGTAAAACATCATGGCTCAGAAAGAATATAAAAAAGTTAACTGATATTAAGATACATAAACTGGATTGTGATAACTTAAAAGGATGAAAACAAATGAAACTATTAAGAACCGTGGAGATTACTCAGTTGAATCCAAATTCTACAACACAAGAAAGATAAAACTAAATCCGAGAAGCTTGTTAATAACAATGGCAAGTTAATCCCCAAGGAACACTGCTCTATCTATGAAGATAGTGGTTCAAGTGACGTCCAAGGGCCCAACCTCGCCATTTCTTCTGGCGGGTGTTTGCTTGTGTTTCCTTCCCTTGGCTCTCTTGGCTTTCATGCGCCGCTTCTTCTCGTTTGCATCGACCCACGTGTAGTCTGAGGGTATATGGAAAGGTTCTACGTCGTCTTTACAGAAGCGTTGGCTGTCACTGTCGCTAGATTGTGCGCCTCGGCTTCCTCTCATCCATGAAATCCAGGACGAGCCCTGATCCGAGTCCTTGGACTTGGTCTCCTGGAAGTGCACTGGGCTCGACAGAGGGGTGGAGAACTCCTCGCTTGCTTGAAGCTCTTCGAATTTAGTGAACGTAACAATCACCCGGATGGTTGGAACAATAGGGATGGCGAGCTGCAAACTCAAACCACATCAACTTTAAATTTGGATGTAAATGAAATAAGGACAAAAGTTTGATGCATCATCTGGTAAGGGTAACTGTTTGAAGATTTACAGGATGACTTATGAAAATCAAACTCAAGATGGGTAACATCAATCTTTGATGCCTTATGGGCAGCAAATAAATCAACTTGAGATCATCTCTTTAGCAATTAACTATCCTAATAACAGAGTGTATTTTCACATTATTTAGGGATAACATGAGAACTATGACTTATGAAATCACATACCAAGAGAATTGGGGTACTTAAGTTTATGCTGCTGATCACAAGATTAATTTCATGTGTAATGTCGACCATGTCTGAGTGTCAAATCAGTACAAGAACTACAAAGGATTTAAAGCTGATATAACCTGCTTCACCTCCTCCCTAATGGTCAGTTGGTAAGGAATTTCCGACAGCAAACTATGCAGGGGCTTAAGGCAAGGATATAACTATCTCAAGCATATATTTCCTTATGAAGAACTGCAGCTGGCATCTATTATAGTACTGACTACTGAGTGAACTATTATGTCCATTACCAGGAATTTCAAGACGATTTGTGATTTTTTATTGTCATGCAAAAAAAGTTAGCATACATGAGTAGACAAAAATATGACCAAAATTAAGAAATAGCGTAGAACTTGAATGCCAATATAACACTTACCGGGTGGTCCATAATAAAGGGAATAGGTTAGTATTAAGTTGTTCAAACAACTACAGGAAGACTAGGAGAAAACGATATGAAACTGAAGAAAAAACAATAAAAATTACTCACCTTGGCTGGAAAGGTGCCAGCAGGTAGCTTAGTAGTCAATAGCTCCCTTAATCTTCTGATAGCCTTAACTTTATTTGCTAAAATGTCCAGCAAGGGCAAAAGCTCCTCAGTTTTCAAGGGAAAATCTGGCGTCAACCATAAAACGGGTCTCAGACCCTTCTTAAACTCGCTCTCTAGCTTAGACTCACTAGAGGATCCTTTCTTTTTCGTCATTTTAGCAGCCTTATCTTTTCCATTCTTCGAGTCCCCCAAACTATCCTTCTGGATTACAGATACTGATCTCTGAGCATTAAGCCTCTTAGGATCTTCAGCTACGTTCTTTGAGCCTTTCTTGTTCCAACCAAACAAACTTTTCTTTCCTTTTGCAGTGCCATTGGATTCACCATTTTCATAAACAACTTCCGTACCATTTTCAGGGAATTCACTGCCATCATGAAACTCATCCTCCTGTGGGCATTCAGAATTTCCCACACGGAGGGCAGAGTCCAACTGTTTTCTTTCTTGAGCAGTCAATACATCGTCAAGATCATCATGTTCACCACCGTTTGCAAGCTTATCCTCATCATCTACAGCAAAAAGCTCTTCATCCGTCATTGCACCGGGAACCCTCCTAGATTTCACACTTACCATCACATTCAGCATATCGTAAACCTTAGCCTTCCAGCTCCCGACCATTTCGGTCCTCTCCTGTCGCCTCCAGTTTAGGTGCGGGACAAGCTCGGCTTGTGTAACATCGATACCTGGTCTATAAGTGTTAGTTCGAGACATCACTGCTACTTCATTGGCAACATCAGCTTCAGTAGGCTGAGCACCTGCTCCCTCCAAAGCATTTGTAATTTCCTTTTCCTTATGAGCAAGAACAAGTAGAGTACCTGAAGGCAAGGAAACATTACCATCCACAGACGAGTACCCATCCCCCAAGAAAAGAAAAGTTTGATCAGATCGCTGAATGCGGAACCCATCAAACCCTGCAAGGGTCATATCAGCACGGAGATTAGAGCCACGCTTCCAGATACGGTAAGTATCTGATGGGGCAATGCGACCGATGAAAGGAATCACAGAACTCTCAAAATGAAAGGATATCTCCATATAGAAATCGCGTATTCTAGACGCTGAAGCAATAAGCCTAGGAAGGCGACGACACCACTTGGCCCAGGCAAGGGGCTGGTAATATCTCGCAATTATCATAGCAATCTGCTCCTCTCTAGTGCACACCGCTTCCTGCAGAGCGTTCCAGCCATTTTCGTTCTGCAAACTCCAATCAGCACCAGAAGCCATCAAGATTTCAGCAGATACAGGATCCTTAAGACGAACTGCGAGGTGCAATGGAGTTTCTCTGCCAGGCACATCACGCCGGTCAATCATGGACGAGAACTCATCAGCTCGTTGCTCAGCTGCTATAGACTGAGCCTCAGTAGTAACCTCACCGGCCTTGGCAAGTTTAGGAAGGGAAGCAATTAGGTGCTTTAGACCTGCATAGTCCCGGCGAAGAACAGCCGAATGAGCCGCACTATGAGCATACTTTGACAAATCTTCCATCTGGGTTCCTCAAGTATTGTTTTCCCTCAGTTGGATTCAACTCCTAAACTTTAGTATCATTCATCTTCTATTCATCAATTCCAGTGTGGCCACACATAGAGTGAATTTTACCCAAAGTTCAAACCTTCCCAGATTCCGCCCAACAAACAATGGATTTTTACTTTTTTAGGGTTTAACTGCTCACCAATACTTCACAGATCATCAAATTCAAGTTGACCCTTTACTCTTTCTGGATAATATCTTGAGAGGGAAGGAAGAATAACCTCCAAAATCTTAAAATTTCTTCAGATGCATATCACGTTACCCATCACTCAGCAAATGGCAGATAGGATGGCCCCTTTCTTGCAAAATTATCTTCAAAGTTCCAAAACACAGCATGATTCAGCACACACAAAAAGCAAGAAGCAAGCAAAACCAAGAAACCCGGAGGAACAAAACGACGAACTAGCAAATAAATTCAACATGTCTCTGTCTCCTCCTTCCACACCTCAAATTGGGGGGAAAACCCAGATTTCTATAACAAACAGTTAACCTTGATGAGATACAAAATTAGTACAGAATCGAAAAGGATGCAAAAGGTACCTGAAAAGATGCAGCATTTGCAAGAAAGGGGACAGCAACTTGAAGGACGATCCAGGTTTAATTGACTAATCTTCTTCCTCGTTTGTGCAAAATAGAGAGCGCCCTGTTGAGATCTGAAGCAACTTGGAGAACCCTGAGAAAAATCCAACGACTTGGATCTACCCACTTCCTTAATCCTCTCCTCAACTCGGGCGTTGTGTGGCGGCAGGTGAAATCGTACGTATGTGACACGGTTATTGTGAAATATACATAAGGGCATCCACATTACTACATTACTGGTTTTTTAATTGAGGTTTTTTAACTTAATTTTTTATTTTATCTCATTTAAAAAATTTACTTTAATTTAGGTTTAGAAATTTGTTAAAAAACGTAAAAAATTCAATCCAGATTCTATTAGCTTTTGGTTATTGTGAGCCATTAGATTAGAGTATTAAATTTAACTGATGGTGGTGAAAGCTTGTAAAAGAGGTGTCAGAGTTTTTTTAGGGTTTTTTACTAAGAAATCTGAAATGCAGTTTTTTAGCTTTTGTTTACTGTTCTTAAAAAAATTAATATTGTTTATTCTTAAAAAACCTGCATTGCAAGTGCTCTAAGATTAATATATACTGTGTATATTATATATTGGAAAAATGTCAGGTGCGAAATTTTTTTATAATACAAAATACGAAAGCTTTTCAGCCGTTCCATCAATGCAAATCAAATGCTTCAAATCGAAAGCTTTAAATGAAACGCGCTTTTTAATTTTTTCTTTTCTTCGCTCCAACTTTTCGCTCCAGTCTTCTTCTTCTCCAAATCTTATTTTTCCGATTCACATCTTCTCTAAAATCTTAGTATTGAACATGGATCTAGGTATACGATTACTATTTTCGATTTCGCTTTTGATGATCCATAAAACAGTAGATCTAGTTTTTTTTTTTATTCATTTGCACTTCCTCATTAACCACTTTGACTTCTGTTTAACAGCTTGCACTTTCATCATATTCGCTTGCACTTTCGTCATTTTGCTTGCACTTATTCATTATTCTGATGCACTTTCTGTTCACTTGCTTGCATTTTACTTCGTATTCGCATGCACTTTCTTCCTATTGGCTTGTACTTTATGTTATTTAATCTCTTAAACCTAAAGTGCAAGCATATAAGAAAAAAGTACAAGCAATTCAACACAATGTGAATTCGAATATACACAATGTGTAAGCAGAATAAACAAATGTGCAATGAAAACATAAAGTAAAAGCATATAAGAAAAAAGTGCAAGCAAAAAAATACAAAGTGCAAGCAAATAAACACAAGGTGCATTCGAATATACACAATGTGCAAACTAATAAACAAAAGTGCAATCAGAAAACATAAAGTGCAAGCATATAAGAAAAAAGTGTAAGCAAAACAACACAAAGTACAAGAAAATAAACACAAAGTGCAAGCAAACATAAAGTGCAAGCATATAAACATAAGGTGCATTCGAATATACACAATGTGCAAGCAGAATAAACAAATGTGCAATGAAAACATAAAGTGCAAGCATATAAGAAAAAAGTACAAGCAAAAAATATAAAGTACAAGCGAATAAACACAATGTGCATTCGAATATACACAATGTGCAAGCGAATAAACAAAAGTGCAATCAGAAAACATAAAGTATAAGAAAATAAACACAAAGTGCAAGTAAACATAAGGTGTATTTGAATATACACAATGTGCAAGCAGAATAAACAAATGTGCAATGAAAACATAAACTGCAAGCATATAAGAAAAAAGTGCAAGCAAAACAAAACAAAGTGCAAGAAAATAAACACAAAGTGCAAGCAAACATAATAAAGCGCGTGTAATGACACACTCCATAGCGCGTATATATTTAATCGAATCAATAAAGCGTATTTTTTCTATGCTCTCCAGCCGTAAATCTGGCCACGGTGGACGGCTGAAGATCTTTCGTATTTTGTATCTTAACAGCATTTCGCATCCGAACCGCGTCCTTATATATTTATATGACAAGCTAGGTTTCAAATTAGTGAGGTATGGTTTCCGAAACAATAAAGGTGAACCTATCTTTGTCTTCGGGGAAAAAATGTGGTACCTCAACTCCATTAAAAACAGAAACACTTGCGGTAAGAAATGCTCTGGTAAAAGCCTATGAATTAGGCATTACTGACATTCAGCTTGAATGCGATAACCTGACCGTTGTGAATGTCCTTAACCAAATCTGACACTGTCCATGGGATATTGAAATAATTATTTCTGATATCCTGTGTGTTTTACAATTTTTCTCTTCAGTGCAAATTTCTCATGTCTTCCGGGAAATAAATGGGGTGGCCGACTTCATCGCTAAGGAGGTCCAACTTCGTTCTTTGGAAGACATTCGAACTAATTCAGAATTTATAATTCTCATCCGAAAGGATGCTATAAACTGAGAAATCGGATCTTCTATGATTTCCGGTCTAATTCTTACTTATTCAAAAAAAAATTAATGAGATATGATGGTGTAAAATTAAATACAGTTGAAATTTATGAAATGTTGGGAAATGAGTGTATTTACACCCACACCCAGATCTCTTTTTCTCTGTCAGCTATGTGGAATGATCTGTTTGTGTCAGCTCTACATCAAACAAAAGAAACGGAACATGAAATTTGAAATTTTAAAAGTATAATTTATGATAAGGTCTGAATATCGTAGGCTTTCAATAAAGTTACTTACAAGCACGTTGCTATGAAACTAAAGAAACTTTTTGTTGCTGATAAAAGCACCCCTAGATGGTGTGTTCATTAAAAAAATTTGTAAGCTATACGCCTCATGATAAAAACTTTGATATTTTCTGTGTGTTTTTTAGTTATGTATCACAAATTGCCTTTATAATTAAAATTGATAGCGTATATTTATATTTATGTAAATAATGTCTCATGAATTTTTTTGTCTAAGACATTATGGTGAGAGACTAAAATCGTGATGCAGTAGTTATAGCGAGACATACGACATGATTCGTGTTAAGAACGACAAAACTCATGTTATCATATTGACGATTGTCAGCCATAAGACAAGATTGGAGAAAGTTTTTATAGGGTTAGAGATACCAAGGGAAAAACGATGGAAAGAAAAAATACATAGAAAAGTATAGTTAGGGTTATTTTAATATCATGTTAAACTTTAAGTAAATTCTCCCTCTCTGATTGTCTTTCTTATTAGACATTAGAGGGCATACCCGTGCGTAGCACGGGTCATAGGTTATATATATTAATTTTATGGATTTTTTCTGTTTTTAAATGAGAAAAGGAAATTAATAATTTATTTAAAATATTTTCAACTTTAACAACGCAAACATTCACATAAATTTAAACATTTTAGTATGACATATACACAAATAACAACTCACTTTTATTCACGAAGCTAGGCTGGGGAATTTGTCATCTTTATGGACAAAGACACACTTACATGCTATTCTAGAGAAAAAACAACAATTTAGAATATGTTGTCTTCTTATTTTGTCAATCACCATGTTTAAAATGGTTTTAAGTAGATCAAACATCTTATTTGCAACTCTTAGATGGATCTGAAATATCGTATGAAACTAAGAAATTTATTTACTCGTGATAGCATTGTCTCACTTTGATTGTACATAGTAATAAGCTTTAGTAGGTCATGCTCTATTATATTTGATTTTGTATGTCTTCATATTATCCACACCATTTACAAAATAATTTTTTTAGATATGAACATGCATTTGAAAGGGTTATCGAACGGTTAAGTTATACGACAATTAATTGACATATAGAATGTTGTTAAGAAGTTATGATCGTAGTTTTTATTACTTATATCTATTTATTAAAAGGGGTTACATGTTTCAAAAGTAACAAAGGAGTCACAAAGATAGAGGATATTATAACAATCATTAATAATCAATTATGTATATATACGAATACAAACTTGTACTCCTATGGAGTATGTAGTAAACATATAGCAAGCAAAAATGCTTATTGCTTAAGCTGTTATTCAATGAATCTCTTAGCATCAAAATTTTAGATAAATAAATAATATTAAAATATAAGTTAAATTTAGCTTTTTCTTAGTACATATATTGTAAAAAAAACTTCATTTATAGTGGACAATACCATCGACCATGATAATCATATATATATACTCATGATCTCAATTATTTCTGTCACTTTAGTAAATTAATTATAGTTATTGCATGTAGCCATGTAAATAATTCAGCGATCAGTTAAAACTTTTTCATTTAAGAATAAAAATATATTACTCTTTTCTTTAATAATAGAAGTTTATCAATTGATCACATATGCAACTTTGTGATACCGGTAGGAAATGACCTTAGGGAATGCAAAACCACCTAAAAATCTACATTTGACAAATGTATATTTTTATTTTTAAAGTTGTTAAAGAGTAGTAATAATTGGATTAGTTATTATTATACAAAAAAAATTAAAAATAATAATAATTAAATATTATCACTATGGCTTGAAGCTAAGGAATTTATGGGAAAAGTGTAATGAAAAAAAAACAGAGCTAATAAAATAGCTTAAGCTTTCAATTTGGCTATTGTGAATGAGCATCAATAATCCAGGAGGATTGTGATAATGTGCTCAAGAGATCGAGATTATAATTGTCACTGAACAAAACATCAACAAAAAATACACAAATATCAATTCAAATTCCAATTCATAAAATGGGGAACAACAAAACATATGAAATGTCAATTACAACTCATAAAATAGATATCAATAAACTAACCATATAAAAATCTAATCCAAGCAATTATAGGAATAAGGTGTAAGAAAATCATAAGAAAATGGAGATGTGGATTGAGATCTCTTATTTTTTTGGAATGAATGTCTTTTATCCGTATGACCTTTATATAGAGGTAAAAATTCTCTTTATGGTCACATTCATTTGTCATCTACATTAAATCAACCTTTAATCAATTAGGAGTTTGAAATATGAAAACATAAGTTACGATCTATAATTTAAATGTGATTAATTGACATTAGAAACATGTAATGAAGATGTAACAGTCACAACAAAATACATTACTATAAATTGAAATAATGTTTTAATCTAATATCTTAAATGAGTTCATTTCTTTATAAAATGAAATAAATTTCTGTATAAAAGCTATGTGCAAGTGAGTTTGAACAACCATGCAAGCGTTTTTAAATATATTGTTTCCCGTCAAAGTTGATGTCCAAGTGAGTTTGAATGACCCGAACGTTACTAAGGTTGACATAATTATTATTGATATAAGTATATCACCAATTAGTATAATGAACTTTTCAATTTCTTGATGTTGCAATTCGATGGTAACTTTTTCATGTTTTAATCCTCTTCTTAATTACTTCTTCCAAAATGTATACTTTTATTAATAATATTTTTTTCTTAAGGGACACAATAATTATAATTTATTACAGACAATTTAATAGAGGAATATGTTATAAATTTTTCAAATTAGTTACATTTCTAAGATAACGTTTGCGATAAACTTATCCTGCCAAATAATCTCCCATTAACTTGGTTTTCTCTCTATATTGTATTTGATAGTTGATGATTATTCGTTGATTTTAAATTTATAAATTATTCCGATTTACACAAAAACAATTGAAGGGTTTTAGAACTAAATTGGGTTTGTAACGTCAAATTTGAAAAGTAGTCGTTTAGATTTATAGGAAAAAATTCATTACAATAAGTATGAAAAATTCAATATATGCATTAAAATTAGGTGTTTAAGTTTGAATGTTAGTAGTGGATTTGAGAGTTTTATGAAGATTATGTTGGCCTGTTTTAACTTGAATAAGGTAAGAAGTATTTTGATTTTTAAATGATTAGTTAAATTATTACATTAAAATAATTTGTAACTTAATCCTGATAAGGTGGATACAATATTTGTTTTGGTACTCAAGTGGATACAATTTTTTATATTCGAATTATGTTATTTGGATTTGTAATGTCTTAATTTTGATATATTGTTTTACATTCAGTTATGTATTTTTATGTTATATAGAGATTTTGATTTATATATTTAACTATGAGTAGTAAAAAAAGAAATTGTTTAGCTATGCATGAAGAAGACCATAAAACAAATAAAAATATAAATTTGAATTGTGATTTGAATTTTTCAATTGCATTTACCAAACCACCTCAAATTGTCTATTTTTTGGTAGAAATCTCACATTGTTTTCTTAGGTATGAAAAAGACAATAAATGTATTCGTATTTCCTTTTTAAGTTTGTTTATCTTTTTTGGGTTTTTTAATGTTACTTTTATGTTTACTTATTGAGATAATTGTCAAGTACTATAGATTTTAGTGGTTGATTTATAAAATTAGATAACTCCGTAGGTTTAGAAAAAATATCGAAAATCAAATTGTTTCTAAGAAGAATTAAACTTTCAACTTATTGTTTTATGAAGTCCCTTCACTTAATCATTGAGATAAAATAGAATATTTGACTTCTAGTGGAATGTAAAAATAAAATGAGATGGAATATATATGAGGCATTAAATGGGCAAAATGTCTACCTTATATATTTATAGATAGAAAGATAAATAGATATATATAAAGATTTGAGTAATTAATTAAAGTAAACAAAAAAATAATGAAAACTAAAATAGTAAAACAAAGTTGTTAAGACTGGGGATTGAAGTATTGAACCCTAGACCTCTTGTATTATGAGAATGTCTTTAACCATTGAGCTATATTAGATGATTTAGTTTGTAATGAAAGATGAACAAACAAATAAGAGATAATTTCTCATATTTATTGGACATTAATTACACTCTTAGTCTACTTTATATATTTATAGATAGATAATATATACTCATTCGTTTCTTAGAAACAAATGCACACATATTAAAAGTATATTAATTGTGCCCAAATTCTCTTGAAAATCATGTCCTACAAATTGGAATGTGACAAATGCACACATATTAAGAGTAGATTAATTGTGTCCAAATTCTCTTAAAAATCATGCCCTACAAATTGGAATGTGTAATTCTCCATCTCTAGTCATCTACTACACAATTAATTTGGTAGGCTACAAAACACAATATTAAAATCAAGAAACTCCTATTGACCAACAAAAAAATAAGAAATTCCTCATATACTCCATTAAATTTGTGTGAACATTGTACGCTTCCATATACTCCACTGATTTTGATAAAAAAAGAATTGAAAATGGTGAAATATTCAGAAGAAGAGAGCATTAGATCCTTTTTTGAGAAGTTGTTCAAAATTACTCCACCACCCAAACGACAACTAAAACGGAATATTAGTCCCCTCTCCAAACAACACTTAATTAGAAACGGAGGGAGTACAAAGTTACAATACCTTAGGTAATAAATTTTACAATATATTATTTACATAAATATAAATATACATTATTAGTTACATCATATAATAAAACGGTTTTTCTAGTGTGTGCTCATGGGCACATGCTAACAAACCTAAATAGAAAATTTATTTTCAAAATATTTCCTAATAGAGAATTGGTAAACCCTTAGCAAACAAGATTAAACTAATGGCTAAACAAATAATTGCCAAAAAAGGAGTTATTAGAGTGTGTGCCACTAGGATTTCAATTCAATCAACAAGGAACACGAATCCCGTTTCTGGCCTCTGCAGATGACATTATGATATTCTCAAAAGCTAAACAGGAAAACTGTAAAGAAATCAAAGATATTATTGATGACTACTGCAAGATCTCAGGACAAAAAGTAAATTTCCATAAATCGGCCTTTCAAGTTACAAAAAAAGTCACCAACCAAAAGAAATTAGCTTTACAAGGCATTCTCACAATCACAAACATGATATCTCTCGAAAAATACCTGGGGTGCCCTATCATCAATGGTAGAGTTAACTCGAACACCTCTGCTGACCTCTTAGTTAGCACCCAACAACAATTATCTAAATGGAAAGCAAATTCCCTTTCCCAAGCAGGAAGAACAACACTAATAAAAACCAATCTGACTTCAAGACCCAATTATCTTATGCAAAGTTTCATGTTAGCTACACACACACATAATGAACTTGATAAGCTAAACAGATCCTTTTTTTGGAACAAAGACAACTCCTATAAACCTCTTATAGGTTGGGAAAAAAATTGTAAACCAACTCATCAAGGAGGTCTTGGCTTGAGAAAAGCTAAAGACATGAACAAAGCTCTTCAGTTCAAATTACTATGGAAAATCCTAGCTGAACCAAACAACTTCTGGGTTAGAGTTATTACGGATAAATACATGAAAACACAACATATACTTCACTACGAGAAAAAAAGGAAACTACTTCTGGCAATGGTCCAAAATGATTGAACTTATGCCAGAGTTCAAATCTGGACTAATTTGGCAAGTTGATAATGGAAAAACTATCAAATTCTGGACGGATAACTGGGCTCTGAACACCCCCTTATGTGATAACATAAACCCATAGTCAATCCTGAATAAGGATGCCCTGGTAGTTGATTTCATGCTGCCAAATAAAACCTGAAATAAGGACTTACTTGAACAATACTTACCAAATGATTTAACCGAAAAACTAACCTCGATCCCAATACCCTTAAATGAGATCCATGATATAATGTATTGGAAAACGAGCAAAAACGGCTAGTTTTCTACTAATTCTGCTATGGAACTAATTAACAAAAATAAGAGTTATACTGCTTATGATTCCTCTTCGATCTGAAAAATGGACACGTATTCCAAAATTAAAAACTTTGTCTGGAAAATAATGAAAAACGGAATCCCAACTAAAGCTAGATTGGCAGAAAAAGGCGTTGCAACCCCCCCGGGGTGTATACGCTGCAATGCTCAGTTGGAAGATTTGAACCGCCTCCTCTTCCAATGCAAGCATACCTTAAAAACAATCGCAAAATTGAATCATGACACGTTTGGCATGATCACATCCCTAAACATAGGAAACAAAAAAAATTCATGAAATCATTGAAGAAATTCGACAAAAAGCTAATAGATCACAATTCTTAGAATTAATGGTCTCTTGGTGGAGTATTTGATTCTATAGAAACCAACAAAGCTTTGGTAGAACAAATGATGATGTTGAACCCATTAAGGATGTACCAAATTACATTAAGAAACAAATGGAGAACTGGAATAAAACGAAAAACTGGAACCCTGACTGTCTAACAGAAGACAATAAAAAACTCATAAAACAAACATTGTAAGACGACCAATAAAGAAATGGAAAAAACCTCCGGATAACATAATTAAAATCAACACAGATGGATCCACCAAAACCAATGGTGAATCTAGTTTTGGTTACATTTTCAGAAACAACACGGGAAAACCAATTTTCCTCTATGGGGATAAATGTGGTATTTCAACCCCGCTCAAAATAGAAGCACTGGCAGTTAGGAATGCCCTGGTAAAGGCTTGTGAATTAGGCTTTACCAACATTCATCTTGAGTGTGACAACCTTACTATCGTGAACGTCCTTAAACAAATCTGGCACTGTCCATGGGATATTGAAATGCTAATTTCGGATATCTGTGTTTTTTACAACTGTTTTCTTCAGTGCAAATTTCTCACGTCTTCCGAGAAACCAACGTCGTAGCCGATTTCATCGCGAAGAAGGTTCATCAGGTTTCCTTGAAAGATTTTAGAGATAGTCTAGAATTTATAATTCTCATCCGTAAGGATGCTATAGATTGAGAAACCAACTCTTCTGTGGTTTCCAATCTAATTTTTACCTTATCAAAAAAAAAAGAAAAAAAAAGTGTGTGCCACTAGAAAAAACCATAATAAAAAACTTCAACTTTTAGATGATATCATTCGTTGATATTCATTTTTTAATATTTAAAAGGAGAACACGTATTTTGGATAGTAGTCCACTAATATTCGGTTTCACACCTGGTAGATAACTGGGGTTATAACTTATAAGATACATTAGCACCTATAACATATATTCGTACCATTAATTACTACCTCTAAAGTTTCTATATTTATAAATTTCTGCATAACACTGCAAAGTTAATGAAAACCGTTGGAAAAAATGACATTTTCAGCCAGGCTAATATTTACATACAAGAAAAGATACTAGAACAAAATTAAATAATTAGTAGACAAACTAAGAAATTCACATTGCTTTAACTCTTAAGTGCTTTTTCACTTGCTTGATTTGATTGGTGATTACAAATGCCAACATGCCCCTATTTATACTCGGTTCAAATCTTCTATCCTATTTTAGTGTTTCAAGTGGTGTCCCATTCATTTTGATTGGTGAAAAAATTATAAAAAATGCAATAACTTGTTTAATGAAAAGTTAAAACAGGAATTATAGACCAATCAGAGTGATTAGGACACCGTTTGAGACACTGAAGTGGGACATACAATTTGCACCGATTTATACTAGGCAAAGGTCGGCCAAATTGGCCTAGTTGCTCCACCGACCTTGTTGTGACGGATGTAAGAAATATAACAGAAAAACAGTAAACGCAAAGAAAGAATACAGATTTACGTGGTTCACTAACAGAGTGTTAGCTACATCCACATGCAGAAGAAGAATTGATTTTATTAGGGAGGCAGCAAACCTAATTTTCGGATTCCTAAATTACAATAGGGTGGAGGCAAATATAGTATTTATAGATCTTTTATCTACCATAAACTGACTTGCTATGCAAGTAAAGACCCAATTAGATAACTAAAGTCCAAGAACAAGATAAAGAAACAAATATTCAAGGCATATTTCTACAAATCTCCACCCTGACTTGAATCCTCTCACATACAACAGATGTACTAGACGCACCATGACAGTGCCAGATGAACAGACTTCTCCTTTGCCTCAGATTTGCCCCTTTGGGCAAACTAATTGTCCTTCAGACAGATGTACCAGACACACTACAACAATGCCAGATGTACCAGATGCACCATGACAGTGCCATATGAATAGACTTCTCTCTGCCTCAGATTTGCCCCACGGGGCAAACTAATTGAATCCTTCAGACAGATGTACCAAACGCACTATAATAGTGCCAGATGTACCAGACGCACCATGACAGTGCCAGATGAACATACTTCTCCCCTGCCTCAGATTTACCCCACGGGGCAAACTAATTGAATCCTTCAGAGTAGCCATCTCAGCAGCGTCGCCCTTCTTGTCCTTCGACAGCGACGCCCATAAGCCTTGTTGTTTCAACAAAGCTCGCATCTTGATCTGCCACAAGCTGAAACCGTTTCTCCCTGTGAACTTGTCGATCTTCACGTTCAAAGCAAACATTTGCAGACATCTTTCTCACCAGATTACAAACCCCAAATTAACCTGAAGCTCTGATACCAGTTTATTGTGACGGATGTGAGAAAGATAACAGAAAAATAGTAAACGCAAAGAAAGAACACAGATTTACGTGGTTCACTAACAAGGTGTTAGCTATATCCACGGGCAGAAGGGGAACTGGTTTTATTAGTGAGGCAAATACCTAACTTTCAGATTCCTAAATTACAATAGGGTGGATGCAAAGATAGTATTTATAGATCTTTTATCTACCCTAAACTGACTTGCTATGCAAGTAAAGGACCAATTAGATAACTAAAGCCCAAAAACAAGATAATAAAACAAATATTCAAGGCATATTTCTACAAACATTCAGCTTCTCTAAAGTAGATATTTTGTGCTAATCTTTATCCTTAATCTTTGTAATTGTCTTGATATGTCTAAAACTTTATTCTTCTTCACTTTGGACACAAGCTTTAGTTTAAGTTAGGCCTAATTAAACCACACATTGGGCTACAAGGGAACCTAACAAAATTCCATTTCCCCGACTTAGCGAGTTAAGAGCATCACGATGTCGGTGCCTTGACAACAATCATTAAACTTTTTGGTTAGTAGTACCTTACTTATAATGTCTGACCAATTATCGTATGCATGCACCTTGTTGAGATGTAGGAGTTTCTCTTCAAGAACTTCTCGGAAAAATGGTGTCGTATATCAATCTACTTCGAGCGAGAGTGCAAGGTTAAATTCTTTGCTAAGTGAATAGATCTTTGGTTATTACATAGCATTACGTACTTATCTTGCTCTACTCCCAACTCACCCAAGAAGTTCTACATCCACAACATCTCCTTGCAAGCTTCAGTAATTGTGATATACTCAGCTTCGGTGATAGACAAGGCAACGCACTTTTGTAACTTTGATTGCCATGAAACAACTCCCTCTACAAAGGTAGGTACATAGTCTAACGTTGATTTCCTGGAATCACTGTCACCAACCCAATCTGCATCTATGTAGCCCTTCAACTCAAGCTTCCCATTTCCAAAGCATAAGCATCTTTTAGACGTACCTCGTAAATATCGGAGGATCCATTTGACTGTTGTCAGTGCCCCTTCCCCGATTTGGCTAGGAAGCGATTCACAACACCAACTGCGTAGGCAATATCAGGCATGGTACACACCATGGCATACATAAGACTGCATATTGCTGATGCATATGGGGTAGTCTTCATTTCCTGCTTCTCCTTCTCACTTGTTGGAATCTTCTTCGAACTTAGCTTGAAATGTTAAGCAAGTGGAGTGCTTACCGGCTTTGGTTTATGCATGTTGAATCTCTTCAACACCTTTTCAATGTTTTGATCTTAGGATAGCAATAATAGCTTCTTCAATCTATCACGAGTGATCTTCATCCCAAGAATTTGTCTTGTCGGCCTCAAGTCTTTCATGGCAAAGTACTTACTCAAATCTTTGTTTCGAGCGGATATCTTTTTGCGATCATGAGCTACAATAAACATGTCATCGACATAAAGCAGAAGTATGAGGAAGTTATTGTTGGCACACCTCTTCATGAAGACACAATGGTCATTCATGGTTTTCTTGAAGTCCTGATCCGCCATGACAAAGTCAAACTTCTTGTGTCACTGCCTTGGGTCTTGCTTTAGGCTATACATACTCTTCTTTAGTTGACATATCAAGTTCTCCTTGTCCGAGACCTTGAATCCTTCAGGTTGCTTCATGTAGATGTCCTCCTCAAGGTCACCATGGATGAATGTCATCTTGACGTCGACTTGTTCAATTTCCAAGTCTAAGGTAGTTGCTACAACTTGGATGGAGAACATCTTCACCACCAGAAAGAACATCTCTTCAAAGCCGATGCCTTTCTTTTAATTGAATCCTTTAACGACTAGTCAGACCTTGTATCGGGGCTTCGAGATGATCTCCTCAGACTTTATTCGATACACTCATTTGTTCTTCAAGGCTCGCCTCCCTCTTCACCATCTCATAATTATGATTCTCATGCAAGGATTGCATCTCATCTTTCATGGCTTAGCTTTTACCCACTCGTCCTTGTGAGTGTTGACCATGGCCTCTTTATAACCTTGAGGTTTTCCCTCATTTATGAGGGTCATATACTCATCTCGACTATATCTTATGGATGGTCTCTTATCTCTGGAGGACCACCTTGGCTCAGGCTTTGGCAGGGTGCTAGACTCAGCTTTCGGCTCCAATTGCTCATCTTCTTCGATCTCGTGATAATTTTGATCTAGAGTAGGGGCACTATCTTCAATATCAACGTTCTTGAGAAGAGCGAGAATATCTGATCCTACTAGCTCTTGACTTTGGCTTCTCCAATCCCATAATGTTTTCAAATGTCTACTCCTCGAAGAACACGATGCCTCAACTCCTGACAACCCTTTTTGTGATCGGATCCCAAAGCCGATAGCCAAAATCATCTTTTGGTGAACCAAGATAGATGCACTCCTTGGTCTTGGGATCTAGCTTGACCCGTTCATCCTTGGGGATGCGAACAAACGCCTTGCACCCAAACACCTTCAAATGATTGTAGGAGACCTTCTTTCTCGACCAGACCTCCAATGGGACATTACCATCCAAAGAAAATGATGGTGTGAGATTGATGATGTCGACAATTGTCATCACAACTTCTCCCTAGAATGACTTGGGTAATTTTGCATGAGAGAGCATGCACCGAACCCTTTCTTCGATTGTTTGGTTCATCCTCTCAGCTAGCATGTTCCGCTGCGGCGTCTTCTCCAGCCTAATCCCGCGAGATTTGTTGAATGCCTCAAAGGGACCTCGATACTCACCCCCGTTGTCGGATCGAACACGCTTGAGTGTTTGGCCCATCTCTCTTTCTACTCGGGCTACAAACTCCTTGAAAGCATTGAGAACTTGATCTTTGGATTTCAGCATGTGTACCCAAACCTTCCTTGAGTGGTCATCGATGAAGGTGACGAAATATGATGCACCACCAAGGGATCTCTCGAACATGGAGTAGACATCTGTGTGCATGAGATCAAGAATGCGCTTCTTCCTTGTAGGTATAGAAGATTTCTGGAAAGCAACTCTATGTTGTTTGCCAGCTAAGAAATCAGAACATGGTTCGAGGGACATACCTTTCATTTTAAGGAGGATTTGCTTTCAAGTGAGGATATGAGCCCTTCTCGCTCATATGTCCGAGCCTTTAGCGCCATATCTCCATGTCAGTGCTTGCAAGATTCACCTCCTCCTTGCAGAGCTTAGCTTGCGTCAGATACAACGATCCTTCTTTTCTTCCTCGAGCCATGACCAAGCTTCCTTTGGTAAGTTTTCATTTGCCGTCACCAAAGTGACACACCATACCGACATCATCAAACTTTCCAGTAGATATGAGATTAAGTCGCATATTTGGAACATGCCTTACATCCTTGAGAACGACCTTGCATCATGTGTTTGATGTAAGGATGACATCTCCCTTTTTGACAATCTTGCTTTTTCCCTGATTTCCCATTTGAACGTTACCACTTCGATAGGATATGAAGAAGATTTCACAAGGAATGACGTGGAAGGAAGCACCAGAATCGATGATACAAGAGCTATCATTAGAGGCAATGTTTAGAATATTACCTTCTCCAACGAGATATAAAATAATCACCTTCACTTGCCACGACAGTGGTGGTCTTGTCATCCTACCTCTTCGTTGGGTTGAACTAGTCTGGATTGACGTTACCCGTCTGCTAATCTTTCTTAAGAATCCGACACTCTTATTTCGTGTGCCATGCCTTGCCATGGTAGTAGTAGGTAACCCTAGGGCGTGAATAATTGCCCTCGGCTTTTATTGTGCCCATGTGTCTCGTCTCTACCTCGATTATCAACGACGTTCGCCTTCGAGTGAATATTCATGCCTCATTCATTTCTCTCGACTTCTTCGTTTAGAAGGTTGTCACTGATGATATCCATGGTAAGCTTTCCGTCCGGTGTTGAGTTGCTGAGAGTGACGACCAGTGTGTCCTAACTCTCCAACATAGAGCTAGGGAGTATAAGGGCTTGCATCTCTTCTTCGACCTTCATGTCGACCTTAGTTAGCTGATTTACGAGCACCTTGAAATTGTTCAAGTGCTCGTCATGCTCTGGTCATCCTTATACTTCAACTTTACCAATCGTCGAACAAGGAGGGCTTTGTTATGAGGCGTTTTCTTTTGTATCATGGACTCGAGTTTTGTCCATAATTCAAAGGCATTCGTGTAAGTAGAAACATGCTCAAAAAGAGTTTGGTCTATGTACTTACGAATTACGAAGACCGCATTTCGATTTAAGAGCTCCCACGCCTTGCCACTCTTTCCTTGCTAATGATACCTTCATAGGTAACAATAACATGTCACCTTTATAGGTAACAATAACCTCCATCTTGAACAACATAAGCTATTCAGGACCGTAAACAAGCCTTGCTATGATACCACTTGGTGGGAAAAATGACTTTTTCCATTTTTTTGTCTGATAAAGGGTTTGTTTGTCCAATCCAATTATAAAGATGTGTTTTTTTACCAACATTCAGTTGGTCTAGTGGTTTGGCACTAGACTCCCTTAAGCGTTTTATCCAAAGGTCTCGAGTTTGATTCATGTTGGAGGCGTACGTGTATGCATATATTGATGTTAGGAGGGGTCTACCACTTCGTGTGCCAACAGTACCCCGGTCTGGACGTAGAGCGGTTCCGACCGGTTGAACCAGGCGATCAAGACCACAAAATTATAAAGATGTTTTTACATATAAATACTTATTGTAATAATTTTGTTTGGCCAATTGTCATTATAAAAATTCTTTTTAAGGTTTGAAAGTATTTTTTATACACATGCTCCAAAGCTATATAAACCCCTTTTAAAATTGAAATGTATTTATAAATAAAATTATATTTATAAATTAACATGCCAAACAAATTTTAAGATTGGCAAAATAAAATAACTAAATAGCCAAACTAATATATGTATACAAGAAAAGAGGCTAGAACAAGACTAATTATTTTGGGGGAAAACTAAAAAATTGACGTTGCTTTTAACTCTTGAGTGCTTCTTCACTTGCTTGCTTTGCCCGCTTGATTTGATTGGTGATTACAAATTCCAACATGCCCTCTTAGAGTCTTAGGTCCGTCAAATTTATCTAAATTCTTCACCCACCTACACCTTTCTTTTAAAGTAGATATTTTATGCTAATCCTTATCATTAATCTTTGTAATTGTGTTGATATTTCTAGTTCTTGACATGAGCATTAGTTTAAATTAGGCCTAATTAAAGTAACACATTTTCCGGGCTAGAAGGGAACCTAAAAAAAACAAAATGCTACGTACCATCCCAAAATTCCCATTATATTTTTCTTATATATATTTCAATTAATATTCAAAAACCGTCTTTCATATATTCATCAACAGTTACCACTTGGTATGAATTTTGATGATAATGTGCCTATCCTTATATATGTGTTTGCACATTATTATATGTTATTGATGAATTATCAACAGTTACCACTTGGTATGAATTTTGTTGATAATGTGCCTATCCTTATATATGTGTTTGCACATTATTTTTGTAGTCGTAAATCGTAATCATATATCCATGCTTGAGATCAACTCTATAGAACGCTTAAGGAGATCTAGTGATTTGACACTAGATCAACTTAATGTTGGTCATTCACTCCTCTTTGATAGAAGTATAGGTAAGATTACGACTAAAAAATGAATTTTGGAAGAGGATTTGGTTGAGAAAATATTTGTAAAACAAATCGTCAGAAAATAAACATAACAGATTTTTTTTATACCGGCAAACAGAAGGTAGCCTTACAAACCAGAAGGCATACCTAAATCATCACAACATATGATTTTTACAAAGGATTTACAAGCTATTGGAATACTAACGCTCGAATCTAAGTAGCGGCTTCGAGAACGGAACTGCTGAGCACGGTCTTGATTCTTCGAAAAGAATTCCGAAATAGCACTGCGGAGAACTGGAGATGGAATGGTAGTAGAAGCCATGAAAGCAGCTGCTTTATTAGACTCACGGTAGCAATGATGAACTTGAAAATAATCCAAACCATATAATGGAGATCTTATTTCCATAATTATCGGAGAGATTTCCCATGAAATTTGGAATTAATGACAGAGATTATCTCCTTCAAGAACTATTCGTGAAAAACGATGCGAAATAGCCCTACGAAGGCTCTCAAGAGCGGCCAAGGCCTCAGCCTTAATAGGTGAGGAGCATAGGATCTGCATGTGGTCTAAAAAACCACCTCACTAGAATGGTTACAGAATACATATCCAATGTGTGTTGAACCATTTTGTTTGACCGATGCATCAAAATTTAACTTAATACAATTTGGAGGAGGTTCTTTTCCTTTGGTGGACTATCTGGAAAGACCGTAATGCTTTAATCTTTAGAAATGTACAACTTGATATTCATACAACAATCAATAGTGCTTTCATATCCTATAAGGACTGGATGCGGTCTTTTTTGGAAGAAGCTTCCTTTTCTTGTAAACATAAGGGTTCAAGACAATCTAAAATTCCTCTTTCGATTTAACATTGGAAGATCCCTATAAACGAGTCCAAATATGTAACACTCGTAATATAACATCACTATTTGTTACTTTGTACCTTCACAAATTGACATACAATTTCGATTTGGTAAAGAAAGTTGGCATACAATATACAAGTTTGTTGTCATTATCTTGTAGAAATGTCACCTTCACTGTTTTAAAAATTGTTTAATTTATCAGTAGTACATGCTCTCAACTCGCGTCTATCTTTAACCATGTCAACAACCAAAGTATTCATTTTTTGAGGTGGGAGACTTTGCAATTTTGAATCGGGAATTTATCAGTAGTATATGTGAAGGAATTGTGTCCTTTAATCAAATGTGTAATTACTGAACATGAAATAAGACTATTAATGGAGATTTATAATTCGGTATTTTAGGGATCGTAGTGCTTTGCTAGAAACCAACTACGATGAATGGACTTAATCGGGTTAGGTCCATGGCTATAATAACCGGATCCTATGAGGTCACACACATAGAGTTATCGGATTAGATCAAACTGAACCGAAAGCAAATGTTGGACATGGAATTTCGGCCCAATGGCTTAAGTTGGGAGATTGGATTTTATTATTAATAGATAAGAGTTATTATTAATAATAACTAGATAAAGAGATATCTTATTAGAAGATATAGATACAATATAAAGATATTATATCTATTATCAAAGATAAGATATGATCTTATAAGTAATCGTTACCAAAATGGAATAACACACACTTTCCTCTCCTCCTACAACCGTATGGCCGAACCTCCTAGGAAGCCAAAAAACTCGCGCCTTTCGTTCGTTCGTTCTATTAGACGAGACCAAGACGATCCAGATTCCAGACTCGTGTGGACCAAGTAGAGAAGCCACACTTGGGGCTTTCGATCTCTGCTGAAACTCTGTCGGAGCGTTTCAATTCGCATCAAAAGGTATGTAACTCTACTTCTAATTGATCCATATCAATTCATGCATGAAATCCTTGTTAGATGTAAGAAAATAGTTTTCTGCAATTCCGCTTATACGCATCTAATCACAACAGTGGTCTCAGAGTCTCTTGCATAAATTGATAGGATAAAAAATTAAAAGAGTTAATTTTGATGCATGTCTTGATTCAAATTAAGTGGTAAATTGATATATAGGTTAATTTGCATGATTAAAATTCTGATTTTAATTGATTGGATTAGTAAAGTTGAAGAACTTCATAAACAAATATGCATGTAAAATTGTTCTACCCATACTTGATTCATGTGATTTAATTATGCAAGAGATATGAATTTGGCATGTTTTAAATCATTAGATGAAAATTTTGATTTTCAATAAGATGGATCAATCCCCTAAATTTTGTTTTTCCACAATTCTGATTTTTTTATGAAATTGTTTCATACATAAAATTCTGAAGAAAAAAAGGGGACCGAACCAGATTGGATCCGGTTCGGCACGCACCACGGCTCGGCGGTGCGACCGCAGTCGGACCTAGTCGCGCAATGGCGTGCGCGGGTCCAGCAAAGGAGCGACTAGTGCGTGCACGAACGGACCCAGCAGGGACTGGGCGCGACTCGTGCGGTGTAGACCGCGGCTCGCGCTCGGTCCGGCTTGGCTGGGTGCGGTTCTGCGCAAGGCTGACCGTGGGTCGTGCGCAGTTCTGCACGGTCCGGGCTGGGCTCGGGGTCGGTCCGTAGAGGGAGCCGCGATTCAGTTGGGCGCGGGCTGGTCCAGGATGGGCTCGGGCGCGACTCGGTCCGTTTGGGTAGATTTTGCGTTTTAGGATAATTTTTAAAAGATTAAGATAAGATCTTATTTGTCCAATTGGATAATATTTGATATTATCTACGATATAAAATAATTTCCTAAAAAGTTGTAAGGAAAGAATCCCACTAGATTAAGATAATGATATTTGATATCTTATCTTTTTTATGCATATCTTATCCAATAATGCATTTTAATGATTAATTCTATATATTGATTTTATTTGAATTAAGATATTGATATTGAATTATTTATCTCATGAGATGATTTATTTAATTTAATAGTATTTATTTAGTATTTTTAAATTGCTTATTGTTATTAATTAAATTAATATTATTGATAATATTTGATATTATTATTGCATGCATGATTTAATATTATGATATTATTGCTTGTATGAGGTGACTAGTATGACCAATTTTAGAATAGAAAATACGATCTGTGTATCGTTATGTTTTCTTGTACATGATTTGTGTATCGTTATGTATTTTTTATAATTTAATTTTCAGTAATTAGATTATTTAGAAAATTATATAATACAAGAAGAGAATATCATAAGAAGACCAATGATGGAGATCCACGAAGGGTACCAAGGATGGAGATCCATGAAGAACAAGACCCTTGAAGATTAGATCTTTAATTTCGGTTTTTAGGGGCCATACTAGGATCACATTTGTTTATTGCATTTTGAATGCTTTATTATTTTAAGCCATCCATGATTGTTTGTTTATGCTATTTTGTTCACTAGTAGATAGACAACCATTGCATGCTTAAGTCCTTAAAAAAATATTGAGGTATTGCCTTTCCATGTCATAACCCATGAGGCCCTTAGAATTCGTTGGATAGGTTTCGCCAAAGCGAGGTGTCCTTCTTTGACCTTGGGATAGTGAGGATGTATCTATATAAGGGATTCATAAACCTTGATATGGTTATACTCAACAAGAGACCAAAAGGCAAGTTTTGGATCTTGAGGCATAGAGATGAGCCTAACATAGGATGTGGGCCATCAACCAAGAATTATAAGGAGTTATAAACTTATAATTAATAAATGTTACTTACCTTGATCACATAAGACTTGAGGAAGTGCCAAAGTACGCTTGAGTTTTATCTGAGATAGGGTCTTAGAATCATTTTATTCACTAGGGACAAACTTAATCTGAATAAAATGCACATTAGCTTAAATTTTAAAGCATGTTTAATTTTGAGCTTTTGCATATCAAGCTAAACTTATCTGTATGTTACTTCCTTTGTAGATATCATGTCTAGCAACGATAACTTGAAATTCACCATACGCTCAATTGTTGAGAAGAACAAACTCAACGGAACAAATTTTCTCGATTGGGAACGAAACTTGAGAATTGTTCTCAGATCCGAAGGACGTGAGGACGTTCTAGAGATCCCTATCCCTACCTTGACTGATGCTTCTTCTGTTGAGGAGAAGGCGAAAGAAAAGGAGATAAGAGCTAACTCGGTGCCTGACACCTGTCTTATGCTCGCTGCTATGGAACCTGGCCTTCAAAAGAGGTTTGAACGTCAGGATGCTCATACAATCATTGAAAACCTAAAAGTACTGTTTCATGATCAGACAAGGATTGAGAGGTATGAGACTCACAAGGCCATATTAGAGTGCAAACTTGAGAGGGGTAAACCAGTAAGTACCCATGTATTTGACATGATTGGTCTCTTTGACCGAATGACAGCACTAGGTTCCCCATACAACCAAGTGTTGGCTACTGACATCATAATGCACTCCTTGCATGATGGATTCGCCCAATTCAAGATGAACTACCATATGCATGGAATTGGCAAAACTCTAAACGAACTCCATGACATGCTCAAAACAGCTGAGCAAAATATCCATGTTGACAATAAGAAAGAAGTTCTTTTGGTCAACAAAGGGAAAGGGTTCAAGAAGGGGGCTAATGGGAAGCAGAAGCAACATAACCAATGGAAAGGCAAGAAAGTTGCCAAACCCAAGGCAGTTGAGAAGCCAAAGGTGGCTGCTGAGCATGACTGCTTCTACTGCAAGGCCAAGGGGCACTGAAAGAGAAACTGCCCCAAATACCTGGAAGACAAGAAGAATGGGAATGTGAGCTCCACTTCAGGTATTTTTGTTATTAAAGTCTTAACAACCAAGGCTACTACTTGGGTATTAGATACCGGATGTGGTTCTCACATTATTTTGAATGTGCAAGGACTAAAAAGTAGGCGGCAATTGGAGAAGGGAGAGATAGACATGCGCGTTGGAAATGGAGCAAGAGTTGGTGCGCTTGCCGTAGAAGATTATAGTCTATCTTTACCTTATGGCTTAGTTTTAGAATTGAATAATTGTTATTTTGTTCCTTCAATTACTAAGAACCTTGTTTCGATTTCAGTTTTGCATCTTGAAGGTTTTGAATTTATCATTAAGAACGGATGCCTTTCTATTTTTAAGAATGATATTTTATATGCCAATGCTCCCATGAGTAATGGACTCTTTGTGTTGGACCTCAAGTCTGAACTTTATAAAATTAATACTAAGAGGCAAAAGTCGAATGATTTGAGTGAAGCCTATCTATGACACTGTCGCTTGGGTCACATTAGCTTGAACCGCATGAAGAAACTCCATAAAGATGGAATTCTCAAATTAATTGATTGTGAATCACTTGAGACATGTGAGTCATGCCTAATGGGCAAGATGACAAGGTCACTGATAGGTGTCATTTCATGCACCTTTACTAGAAATTATTAGCATTATTTGGAGGAGTTTATGATGAGATTTGAGGCTAAGTCTGTAATTCGGAAGTTGTGGAGACAATTGAAGATATTCAGGGATTTACAGCTTAGATGAAGATGGATGCGGATCTGCTGGAGTTCATTTGAGAAGACTACCAACACTTGGTAGTAATGAAGAGCAGAAGAGAAGAAGAAGAGGAGCTGAAGAGAAAAGGCGGGCAGCATTTACCGCCCCGCGCCAGAGCCACCACGACCCGGCGGTGGGTCTCAGAGAAGGATGCCGCCCCGCGGTGGAAAGCACCGCCCCGCGGTGGGAGCTGGCGCCTCGCGGCCATCTGCTGGGCGAAGAAGCAATTAATTAAGCGTAAGGTGATTGCTGGAATTGGAAGCTGTTGATGGGCCGAGTTAAAGAAGGAAGGCCCATTAAGAGCGGCCCACGAAGGAGAAGCTGCCGCGTGAAGGAAATCAGCGTGCTGAAGCGGAAGATGAATTGGAGTGATGACGTCATGGTGACATCAGTGCTGTTGGCATGTGTTGATTTGGGCCGTTGATGTGAAGAGTGGGCCGCGAGAGAGCTGCTGGGAGTTGGGCCGAAGCTGCAATTGGAGAAGTCGAATGGCTGTTGCACGTGAACGAGAAGCAGCTTCCGAACTTCTTCTTTTTCCCTTTTCCTTTTTCGTTTCTTTTTATTATTTTATTCCGAGATATTATTTTATTTTCCTTGTAAGATGGGGTTTGGCTTTAGGTTAACATATTTAACCTAATTTCCACAGCCTCCATTATCCATCTAGACTCGTTACAACTGCTTTACATCAGACATTATTTTCCCTTAGTTTTCATTCTCGTTTGAATGGAGAACTAACTTCCCTTTGTTCTACTAGACGATTGAAGCAATACAGTTGATGTGTTTGTGAGATTTCTATTCCTTGTTCTTATCCTTATAAATGTTGGTTTGATTCTCTTGGTTATATTGAATATTGATTTCTTGTTGTTCTTCTTAGCCTGATCAACTAGGTTGAATACTTTTTTATCAATTGCTAGGATTGCATATAGGGGTTCCGAGTGCATATCTAGTGGCATACACAATTGTGCGTATAGGGGTTCCGAGCGTACAATTGTGAGTGAGAGTCAGTTGCATGTGAATATTAATACGTCTTTCTATTTGCATGTATCATATATCCTTGTGTGCATTGCTATTGCTGCGTCAGTGGTAAAGTATACCGACAACTGTGAGAATCAGAGGTACTTTACCAGTGACATAGTGATAAGTCTATCGACAACTGTGAGAATCAATAGTACTTAAGATCAGAGTGGGAACAACTATAAGGATAGTAAAAGAACTTGGATTACATAGATTTCTGTGATCAAATTATATCTCTGTATTGTGGATCTCGCTCTAATAGGACTACTTTCCCCATTATATTTTCTCAACTCAACCAAACTTGTTTGCTTTACTTGCTTTGCTTTCTCGTGATAACTAAACCCCCCTTGCTTGTTACTTGTCATTCATAATTGCATACTGCATCAGATCTTCCCTGTGGGTTCGACCCTTGCTTGCTTACTATACATCTGTTTAGTAGGTCTGTTAGGACTTTTTACTTTGATAAGGCTAATCAACGATACTTGCATTGCGCACTTTTAGCCACGTCAGTCACCTTTCACTGGGACAAATGAAAGGGCTACTGAGCTACTGGCCCTAATACATACTGATGTATGTGGACCAATGAACACAGAAGCTAGAGGAGGCTATCGATACTTCATCACATTTACTGACGACATGAGTAGATATGGGTATATCTACTTAATGGCGCATAGATCTGAATCCTTTGAAAAGTTCAAAGAGTTTCAAAATGAAGTAGAAACTCAAACTGACAAGAAGATAAAGGCACTTCGATCAGACCGCGATGGTGAATATCTGAGTCAGGAGTTCGATCATCATCTGAGAAGTTGTGGGATCATAACACAACTGACTCCACCAGGGATGCCACAACTGAATGGTGTGTCTGAAAGGAGAAACATGACCCTGTTAGACATGGTCCGATCAATGATGAGTTTTGCTAACCTTCCAGTATCCTCATGGGGATATGCCCTTACAACCGCCGCGTTCACACTAAACAGGACTCCGTCTAGGACTGTAGACAAGACACCATATGAGATATGGACTTGAAGAGTTCCAAGTCTGTCCTTTCTGAAAATCTAGGGATGTGAAGCTTATGTAAAGCGTTTACTATCAGATAAGCTTGCACCCAAATCAAATAAATGCTTCTTTATAGGGTATCCTAAGGAAACCAAAGGATACTACTTCTACAATCCCACTGAGCACAAAGTGTTTGTTGCAAGGGATAGTGTCTTTTTGGAAAAAAAGAATTTATTTTCAAGAAGCCAAGTGAGAGAAATGTTCATCTTGAAGAAGTTCAAGATAAGCAACAAACCCAACAACAAGTCGACATGGACGATGCCGATGAGGAGATGCTAGTATCTGGAGGCATAAATTCCCAAAGGGAAGTCGTCTAGGTACATGAACCAATCCATCAAGAACCAGATTCGAATGAGGACCCATAAACAGTTGTGGAAAATGCTCCAGTTGTTGAACCCACACGTAGATCAAACGGGCCAAGGGCACAAACAAGACGATATAATGATTTCATCTTGATTGCAAGCCTTGATGTTTTGCTTTTAGAAAGCAGAGAACCTGCCACCTATAAGCAAGCAACGACGGGTCCAGACTCCGAGAAATGGCTTAAAGCCATGAAATCTAAAATGGATTGTATGTCTGAGAATCAAGTCTGGACTTGATAGATTTGCCAGATGGGATAAAACCCATTGGATGCAAATGAGTTTTCAAACTCAAAACAGACAAAGATGGAATGTATATGTTTACAAGGCAAGGCTAGTTGCCAAGGGTTTTAAACAGATTCATGGTCTTGACTATGACGAGATATTTTCACCGGTCGTAATGATCAGGTCCATCAGGATACTCCTAGCTATTGCCGCTTATTATGACTATGAGATTTGACAAATGGATGTCAAGACCGCTTTTCTAAATGGAAATTTAGAAGAGGATGTGTACATGACACAACCAGAGGGTTTTGAGGATCCAACAGACCCTAGGAAAGTATGCAAGCTTAAGAAGTCCATTTATGGACTTAAGCAAGTATCTAGGAGTTGGAACATTCGATTTGATAAAGCTATAAAAGAGTTTGACTTCATCAGATGCGAATAGGAGCCTTGTGTTTACAAGAAGTTTAGTGGGAGCAAAGTGGTCTTCTTGGTCCTGTATGTGGATGACATAATGCTCATTGGAAATGACATTCCGATGCTAGAGTCCGTTAAAGGATGGCTGAATAAATGTTTTTCAATGAAGGACCTAGGAGAAGTGGAGTACATATTGGGGATCAAGATGTACAGAGATAGATCTAAGAGACTGCTTGGATTAAGTCAGAGAACTTATATAGATAAGGTTCTTGACAGGTTCAAAATGCAGGATTCCAAGAAAGGATTTCTACCCATGCAACATGGCATATACCTCAGCAAGAAGCAGTGTCCTAAGACACCAGTTGAGCTAGAGAAGATGAGCAAGATACCTTATGCTTCAGCTATAGGATCTATCATGTATGCCATGATATGTACACGCCCTGATGTTGCATTTACTCTGAGCATGTGTAATATATACCAATCGAATCCCGGAGATGCACATTGGTGTGCAGCCAAGAACATCCTGAAATACTTTAGAAGAACCAAGGATGAATTCTTGGTATTTGGGGGTGATGATGAGTTAGTCGTTCGAGGATAACAACATTGCATATCCACTAACTAAGCCTATTCCTAGGCCCAAGCATGAGAGTCACACTAGGGCCAAGGGCCTCAAGCACATTGGAGAATGACTTTGAGATTGCATTGTCTTATATTATGAACTTTGTTTTATTTATGTCAGACACATTTTATGCTTGATTATATGATATACATCTTTCATTCTTATTTAATCATTGCTTGGAATTAAATAAAATGTCCAAATAATTTATAATTCGCAAATGGGCTCATCATAAGTGTTTTGGTGAATGAAACCCCATTAAGTGAACTGAAGTTATGAATTATTCAAAGTCCATAGTCTAAGTCATTAACTTGGACATAAATGACTTCATTAAAGACTGTATTGTAAGTTGACTGATAGCGCCAGGTTTCATGGGCTATAGGGACATAGAGATGTCTAGCCAATTACATAGATATGTATGGATGATACATATAGGACTGATCCACCTTAAGACTCTCCAAAAGGGCTTGAAGAGTTTTAAGTTAAACCATGATTGGTAGATTCCTCAGACATGAGTATGATATGGTTTTTCTTGATGATTGGTATGTCTTTGACGCTGTTAAACACTGACCGTAACAGGCAGTGATTGGGATTGCCAAAAATTGAGTGGGAGCTATAGTCATACAAGACTGGAGAAGTCCTCCTGCTTCATGTATAATGCGATGCATGGACAAGAATGGTGTCTCGGCCACTTGAAGAGCAAGAACTGAAAAATGCATGGCCATGCTCGGATGGATTATTTGTAATCACCTGTTATTTGACAGTTCAAACTCAAGAGTTCAAGAAACACATTTGATAAGAGATATGGATGTCATCATATCATCAAATAAGACACTAAGAGACAAAGGGATTTAACATTGCACACTTGTTTTAAGGACAAGTGGGAGATTGAAGGAATTGTGTCCTTTAATCAAATGTGTAATTACTGAACATGGAATATGACTATTAATGGAGATTTACAATCCGGGTATTTTAGGGATCGTAGTGCTTTGCTAGAAGTCAACTACGATTAATGGACTTAATCAGGTTAGGTCCATGGCTATAATAACCGGGTCATATGAGGTTACAAACATAGAGTTATCGGACTGGATCAAACTGAACCGAAAGCCCATGTTGGACATGAAATTTCGGCCCAATGGCTTAAGTTGGGAGATTGACTTTTATTATTAATAGATAAGAGTTATTATTAATAATAACTAGATAAGGAGATATCTTATTAGAATATATAGATACAATATAAAGATATTATATCTATTACCAAAGATAAGATATGATCTTATAAGTAATCGTTACCAAAAGGGAATAACACACACTTTCCTCTCCTCCTACAACCGTACGGCCGAACCTCCCAGGAAGCCAAAAAACTCGCGCCTTTCGTTCGTTCGTTCTAGCAGACGAGACCAAGGCGATCCAGATTCCAGACTCGTGTGGACCAAGTAAAGAAGCCACACTTGGGGATTTCGATCTCCGCTGAAACTCTGTCGGAGCGTTTCGATTCGCATCAAAAGGTATATAACTCTACTTCTAATTGATCCATATCAATTCATGCATGAAATCCTTGTTAGATGTAAGAAAATAGTTTTCTGCAATTCCGCTTATACGCATCTAATCACAACAACATGCTCTCAACTCGCGTCTATTTTTGAGGTAGTCGTTACTTGAAGTGATTCATTGCAATTTCTGCAAGCAGTACAACATCTCAAGTCAAACTGATGCAACAATATTTTGTCATTTCAAGATTTATTCAAGATCTTGATTCTAATGTAATCCATAGTTCATCTGAGTGGCGTCTTCTGGCATCCGGCCTCAGTTTTCAAGGGTGTCGTCGCTTGTGGCTCCAGTGATCGCTTGCTGGAGAACAAGTGGTGAACAAACACATGATCAGCTGATGAATAAAGTGTCAAGTTTCAGGTGAATATATAGCATTACCTGAATGCAAGACAATGTGTACTGCACGTCGAATTCAGAGATCTGGTGGTGAATCACAAATCTGATTCTCGACGTGCTCTCTGGAATGGCCAGGATTCCGTGCTCCTTCATGTTCTTGCATAGTTCTGGAGCTGTGTTGTGGGTCTCCATCAGGTCAACATAGACCTGTCAAACAATACAAGAACCACATTAATCAAAGTGACATAAAAAAAGGATCAGTCCCTGATGGTTAAAAACTTGATATGCTTACAATGTTGGTCTGTACTGAATTGACATTCACTTCCAAACCTTTGATTTGGTTGAGTCCATCTGGTGATAACAGACGTGATTAGAGATCCAATGAATTGCAGCCTTTTATTTTTTTTGAGTATTTGTAAAGGAGAATCAAGTGGTGAACCTGCCAACATCTTGGCTTTCCTGTGATCATCCTCCAGCTTGTGGACGTTCTCTTGAAGGGCGACAAGCGCTGCAGCACAGATGACACCGATCTGCCTCATACCGCCGCCTAATGTTTTCCTCAGCTTCCGTGCCTGAAGATATGATAAGGAGAGTTACATATATATGCAAATTCCAAATCTTAATCTGACAAGTTAGTTGTGACGTACCTTGGTTATGAAACTAGTCGAACCCACAATGACAGATCCTACCGGCGCTCCCAGACCCTTTGACAGGCAAACCTGTTAGCAAACACTAGCTAGTCTGAGAAGAGGACAAGTCTTAGATCGAGCACTCAAAACTGCAAAAAACAAGAGAGGTTACCGAGACCGAATCTCCTGCTTGTACAAGCCTTTTGACAGGAACTTTAAGTGCCTAAGCAGAACACGTTTTTAGTTAGTTATAGACTGGGGGTCATGCACGTACGAGTACAGATAAGCCCATTACATAAGCCAATGTATAATGTATAATAGGAGGTTCAACATTTGATTACCGCTGCAGCATTGAAAATGCGTGCACCGTCAATGTGAAGCTTCAAGCCATACTTGTTGGCCAGCTCCCCGACTTTGTCAGTGTATTCCACAGAGAGGCATCGGCCACCAGAGCTGCAATCAAGTGCATTAATTAAGCTACAATCTTAAGTGAGCAACAGGAAGGTGAATCATACACTAGGAGTAGGTAGTGATCTTACTTAGCATGTGAGTTCTCAAGGCAGATGAGCTTGGTAGTAGGATGATGAAGGTCGGCATCTAACCCTCTAATGGAAGCCTCAATGGCATCCAAATCCATGGTGCCATCCTCATTGTTGGTGACAGTCTTGGGATGAACACCGCCAAGAGTGGAAATCCCACCATTCTCATACACATGGATGTGGCAATCATCTCCAAGAATGACTTCACTTCCTCGCACATCACAGTGCACAAGCACGCTGATCAGATTCCCCATCGTGCCCGAAGGCACGAACAGGCCGGCCTCCTTGCCCGTCAGCCTAGCCACCTCAGCTTCCAGGCGGAAGGCTGTGGGGTCATGACAGAGCACGTCATCATCCACCTCGGCGTCCGCCATCGCAGCTCGCATCGATTCTGTTGGCCTTGTCACCGTGTCTGATCGAAGGTCGATGGGCTTCGACACCATTTGTGCGAGGGCTGATACACACACAACATATTAGGGTGTAGAACAATTTAGCAGACTCGATGAAAAGTAACACTTACTTGAGTGTTTCTCTGCAACCATCTTGAACAGTAATTGATCAATGGGAGCTGTAAGAGAGAAATTGAGTGATGATCAAACCGAGTGAATAATTAAAGAATGTTGAGTGAAATCCATGTATGTATATTCCTAGGCCCTAGCTAGATTGTATGATGATGAATATTCAACAGATAGAGGTAGATACCTGAAAAGAAGATGAGGGAGCTCTGAATTGGAATATTGATGAAGCAAAGAGCAAGAATCAAGAAATGTTTAGCCTTGTTAGGTTTTGAGGATAACCCAAAAGAAAAAGGCAAGAGTAAGCGGACAGTAGCTTGCAATGCACAAGAAAAGAAAGAGTCACGCACACGTACACTTTGAGATTGGTGGTGGGGTTGAACAGAAAAAGGAGTGGAATCACGCATCAATACAACAGCAAAGCACTCGCTAACAAAACGACATAATTGCTAGTAAAGTGATGCTGAAAGATGCAGAACCCAAGATTAGCGTTGTTTATAATTGTTATTAACTTATCACAGTATCAATTTGGTTCGCGTGGCCTAATGGATAAGGCGCTCGCCTCCGGAGCGGGAGATTGTGGGTTCGAGTCCCACCGTGAACGTGGGTTTTTTGTATACTTTTTCCCAAACGAAGAAAATTATAAAGATCTTTTGTACTCAACCACCCTTTATTTCAGAATTTTTATTATAATTTTAACCACTTTTTATTTTTCCTAATAATCACCTTTTATTTCAATTATTTGTAATTAACTACCCTTTATTTTCATTTCTGCCAAAAACGTTGATTTAAATCGAAATTGATTTTTTTCGTTTAAAAAATTTCTAGACTAACCACCTCTCCAAATTTTATAAACTAATATTTGTAACATAATATAATACTTGTTCAGAGCATTCAAATTGAACCGATACCAAATTTTGGAAAAAAGTAAGAATCAAATAAAAAACGGTGAGTTAGGTAAATGATCCTTTGATAAACTATTTTTTAAATTAATGAACCCTTAGTAAAAATGAACCTCTTTCCTTCTCTTTAAACTCTACTCCCTACCCCCTAAACTCTACCCCTTAAACCCTAAACCCAAAAAAACAATATTTTAGAGAGAGAAAAAACAAAAAAGATGGAGGACAAATAATAATAAAATAAGCTAATAGGGATAGAAAAAATACATACAAACTAGTAGGGGTCTCTTTTATTAATTGAAAACTCTTAAATGTTCAATGGGCCCAAAACCCTCAATAAAAAACCGACAACTTTTCAATTGAATCTGTCAAAGTCCGTGGGCCCAATGATTGGGGACGTGCGGACACGAGCGCATAGGCGCAGATAGGCCCAGTACATAAGTCCAATGATGTTTCATTATAAAATCAATTGGCAATAGGAGAAGTAGCCTATCAAGCTTATATACTAGGCAAGTTATGTCCAACTTTAGATGTGGGACAATTATAGGCATCTCAATCTCTTTATAGCCAGACCCAACCAACCCAATAAAGGGACTCAGAACCGAACCCGCTCTGATACCATATCAAAGTCCGTGGGCCCAATGACTGGGGACGTGCGGACACGAGCGCATAAGCGCAGATAAGCCCAGTACATAAGCTCAATGAGGTTCCATCCTAAAACCAATTGGCAATAGGAGGAGTAACCCATCAAGCTTATATATTAGGCAAATTATGTCCTAACTTTAGATGTGAGACAATTATATTCCAACAGAATCTGGCCATTTTTCAATTTGAACCAAAAACATTTAAACAAACTAAATTTGAACCGAAAAAATAATCTTCTAGCAATTATTTTCGGTTCTTATTTTATCCGAACTTCGGTTCTAGTTTGAAATATCGCAACGAACAAATAATAACGTTTTTCATAAAAAATGGTTTATAACAAATTTGGAAAGATATTTAATCAAAAGATTCCAGAACGAAAAAATTGATTCTGATTTAAAGCAACATGTTTTCCCGAAATTTGAAACCGACATGTAAAAATTTTGGGTACAAGATGATCTGCTACAAAACGAATAATAACAAATTGGTTAATTGACAGGCATTATATATGAAGGATGATTTTGGTAAATTTGAAGATAAGGGTGGTCAAATACAAACAACTTAAAATAAAGGGTGGTTTAGTTAAAAGTGAATATAAGGGGTAGCTAATTGCAAAGAACTTTAAATAAGGGATGAATTTTGGCAAAAATCAAGATAAAGGGTGGTTAAATGCAAAAAATATAAAATAAAAGGTGGTTCAGTGCAAAAAACGCATAAAAATATATATCACTCTTCCTTTATTAAAAGAAATGAATCGATATAAGAGAAAGTATCAGGTGCGAAAAATTATTAACGAGCGAACATATGAATGAGCATGTGCACAAGTTTCTGCCTGTATGTGCATAGGTTTTTTACATAAATTAGGTGATAATGAACATAGTTAAAATAAACTAAGTGATTAAGAACATAGTGAATAGTAAAATAGAGATTAACAGCATGAATAGTAAAATGAGCAGTGACTTTAGAACATACAGAAAACTTACAAACTGTTATAAGAACGACTGTTGTTGAAAAACTTGCAAAGAACTCTAAAGCTTTGAAAAACTTCAAAGAGTGGCTTCTGCAAAGGGAGATTTTTTTGGGAGGTTTTTCTCAACACATGAGAGTCTGAATTCTGATGCCTCTAAACAAATGAGGGCTTGACTATTTATAGGGAAAGAGAGTGGTGTGGCTTTCTTTGTTCGTACAAGTTTTTAAAACTGTAGTATCACAAGTGGATTTCCTGTTGTGAGTGAAACTGTTGTCTGACAGTGGGGTTCCTGTTGTGAGTGGAGTTCTTTTGTCTGTTGCTGCAAGTGGGGTCCTTATGTCCTTCGCTGCAAGTGGAGTCCTTTTGTCCGTTGCTGCAAGTGGATTCTTTTGTTCTTCTTGGGCTTTTGTTCTTTTTGTTCTTGGGCTTTTGTTCTTCTTGTTCTTGGGCTTTGTTCATCTTGGACTTTTCTTTATGAGCTCTTCTCAGGGTATCGTAATATACAAAGAAGATGGTTTAAACAGGCTAGAATATACCCCTCAAAATAAAAACATAGGTTCTTTTTTGTTTTTGTTTTTTCCTTTTTGTTTTTTCTTTTTCTTTCTGAGCACGAAAATAGCCAGGACTGTTTTTCTTACATAGCATAAGGGTCTTGGGCGAACTTTTCTGGATCATCAACCGGAGAGAGATGTGGAGTAGGGTCTGGAGTGTCACAGCTGTCAGCCTAACTTTGTTTTCCTTGGGCCATAAACTTTTGAAAAGCTTGAAATGCTTCCCATTGTTGCAGTTGTTCTTTTGGAATAGAAGGAAAAGGGATCTTTGCCAACGAAGGAGTAGAGGTTGTTGCTGTGACTATTGTAGGAGAGGCCGTCGGTTTTGGTGTCTTTTGTTGAAGGGTTGTTCTTATTTTGTCGAGGGTAAGTGTGGAAATGATAAATTTTTCCCACCATCTAATTTTGAAGCGTCTACAAAGGGTCAAAGGATAGCCTTAAGGATGTATTTGTAGGGTTTCGTAAGTCCAACAGAAGATCCATGCTACTCCGAAGTCACGATGGAAACGAAGGGCTTTTGTGAAGGGTCTTTGTTGAGAATGGTGAAGATAATAGTAGTATGCCCTTTTTATCTCAGCAGGGTAAATGTTTTCCGTGGCTCCGAAAGTAAGCCACCACTCATAGAACCAGATGGGGAAACCGTCTAGGCAGTGTTTGTCAAAGAAGAAGAACCATGAGTGGTTAAAGGGTCTAGGCAGGAATGTTCTTTCCCATGCATTTTTGTAGTCTTGGTAAGTGTAGCCTGGGAGATTGGGAATATCATCTGGAAAGGAGAAAGCCTTTAACGTCCAGGGGTCGGACCAGTCTGAGACGGAAAGGACATTGAGGATTCTGCATTTAGAGTAGGAGGTTCGTGAAGGGTCTGGTGTACACATGTTATGGGAGATTTCAACAGTTCCTGAGTCTACCATGATGAACTCATAGAACTTTTGGGTTTTGGAGGGGTTCTCAGGGAACCAATGAAGGTCAAAGGGGAAGAGCTTTTTGAGGTATGGTTCTAATTGACTTTGTCCAATAGGAGAGTGTTCTGGTGTTAGGTAGACAGGGGTAATAGGACTTGGTTTTAAGAAATATGGGTAGAATGGACTGTCTTTTTTGGGGTCTATTTTAGCAGGAGTCTTTGGTGCCAAGTGGGCTTGGCTATATGGAAGAGGGGGAAAGTTAGAAAGAACTTGGAATCGGTTATGTACTGGGACAATGGAAGAAGAGGAAGACAGACTAATGTAGTCTTGTGGGGTCTGTTTTCTATCTTTGGGATCCATACCTGAAAATGCTTTTATAAAAAGGAGAGACAAGCAAGTCATTGTTGGACTTCTCTTTCAAGTTCCTTTAAATATTCAATAAGCAAGTCATTGTTGGACTTCTCTTTCAAGTTCCTTTAAATATTCAATAAGGCTAGCACTTCTTCCAAGCTCAACCAATTGCCTAACAGCTGGTATCCAAAGGCTTATTTCAAGCTGGTCTTTGCACCTTTTGAAGTGACCTCTCATGGAGAAATATCTTTTTTGAAATAGAATACAGAAACAATAGCTTGCCATCTAGCAAAAATCTATTTTGAGACTAGATTTTGAACATCTTTTTGCAAAATTTCTTTAGCAGATTGACAATCTACTCGAAGAAGAAATTCTTTGTTATATAAATCGTCTTGAAACTTAGAAATACAAGAGACTATAGATAAAACTTCTTTTTTAACAGTACTATAATTCTTTTGTGGTCCAGACCAGACACCAGAGTAGTACCTAACAAGGGTTTCTTTGGTTTGATCAGGTAGTCTTTGTTTGAGAATGCCACCGAAACCTAATTCTGAGGCATCTGTTTCTACTATCATGAAAGCAGAGGGGTGAGGAATACTAGCACAAGGTAGGGTTTTGACTTTTTCTTTAAGGAGCTGGATTACCTTGGTATGCTCGGTAGTCCAGATAGGTGGATTTTTCTTGAGTCTTTGAAATAAAGGGGCACAGATTTGTCTAAGGTTAGGGAAGAAGTCTGAGATGTGGTTTAGATATCCAAGGAATCTTTGTAGTTGGTTTTTATCTTTTATTTCATCAGGAAATTTGTTGGTGAACTCAATGCTTCTATTTATTGGTTTGATTGTTGGATTATAAATGTTATGACCTAAGAACCTTATTTGTGTTTGGAATAATTTTATTTTTGAGGCAGACACTGCCAGCCCATTCTTTTCTATTATGTGTAAGAAAGTGTTAAGGTGTTTGAAATGTTCTTCGATACTTTTAGAAAAGACAAGAATATCATCAATATAGACTATTGTAAAATTCGAGTAAGGATTAAAAATATCATTCATGATTCTTTGGAATTCTGAAGGGGCATTTTATAGACCAAAGGGCATTACATTCCATTCATAATGTCCAAACGGAACTGCAAAGGCTGTTTTATATCTATCTTTGTTTTCTATTTGGATTTGCCAGAATCCACTTTTCGTGTCCAATTTTGAGTAGATTCTAGAATCAGATAGTCTATTAAGTAAATCTCTTTTGTTAGGGATAGGGTATCTAATCCATTGTAAAGCTTTGTTTAAGGGTTTGTAGTTAATTACTAGTCTAGGGACTCCTCTTTCTTTTTCAGCTTGTTTATTAACATAAAAGGCTGCACAGCTCCAGGGAGACTTAGAGGGCCTTATAAGTTGTTTGAGTAGGAGGGAGTCTATTTCTTTTTTATAAAATTGTAGGAGTTTCTGATTCATTTGTATGGGTCTAGCTTTAGTAGGAATGTCAATTTCTTTGAAGTCTTTTTCTTAAGGAAGTGAGACTTGATGTTTCTTTCTTTCCCAAAAAGTTGTAGGAGATTATGAGCAGACACGTTTTTTAAATAATTCTTCTAAATCAAGGATCTGTTTTTGTAAACTAGGGCTTTCAAGTCTTTCTTCGATTTTAAGGTGTGCAATTTCTTTAGTGAGAGAGTGTAGGAATGGTTTTTTCTTTGTTATAAGGTTTATGGCTCTGGTTATGGATGAAGATTGTAATGTGGATATATCTTTTTGTTTTACTGGGGAAATAAACTCGAAACTTAACCTTTTTCCTACAACCTCAGTATGTAAGCCATTTCTGTCAACTATAAAAGGATATATCTGTGTTAGGAAAGGTGTTCCTAGGATTATTTCTTGGGTAAGGCCTTTTACCATAATAAAGGAGTTCTTAAAGCAATAACTATTGTTACAAACAGAGGCCTTAGGGATCTTGTAGCTAAGGTTCATTCTTCCACCATTAGCATTATGGATTTTTTCATTGCTTTTATTGTAAAATTTTGAAGGGATTAAACCTTCACAAATACAGTTAAGATCAGCTCCACTGTCAATGAGAGCAATAGTAGAGAGAGTAAAGTCTTTTATTTTTATGGTGATGTTTACATACCATTTTTGAAAATTAATTTTATTTATGGTTGAAACAAAAGGTTCTTCTGAAGAGACAAATTCATCTTCAGGGTGTTGTGAACTAGAGCTAGCTTCATTAGTTTTAACAGTTCTAAATGAGCTATTCTAGTTTCGAGTTCAAGGTCTTTGGTTTCTGTAGGATCGTATGTGTTAGCAGTCAAAGGAAACTGGGAGTCCAATTCCTTAGCAGCGGAATAAGTAAACAATAACATAATCAAGACAAGTTCCTTAGAGTGGGAATCCTTGATAACCAACTAGTTATCCAGGATAAAACCCACTACCTCTCTTTCAAGAGGATTTCAAAGTCTACTTCTTGTATTAATACTTCGATTACAATCAACCAGGTAGAACACACAGATTAAGTCTTAGACACACTAAGGACTCTCTACCTAGTTCGACCAAATCAAGCAAGCAACAAGACAATCGACTTACAGTTCTTCTTCAAAGAACTAAGCATTGTTTTCTTCTTCGTAAGCAATGTGAATGAATGTGTAAGTGTGAGAGAGTTTCAACTACTCTATTTATGTAATTTAATTGATGGAAGAAACAAATCTCCAAACAACCGAATTACACAAATAAAATAATCAAAAAGTAATCGAAAAGATAATATTTGTTACCAAATATAATCTCCCACAATTTTATATTTTTTGTTTTCATAAAAGATATACTTTTAACTCCTAAGATAATATGGAAACATGATAATCTTTAACTTCTCACTCTAAGTAAAGATCTACCCTAATTGGATCACCGCCGCCCTTCATCTCTTGTTCCAAGCTCTTCCAGCGTCGGCGAGCTTCAGTTCCTTACGCCAGTTCCCAAATCTGACATCTTGGTCTCTGTCTTGTGCTTCCAATTCCAGAGTTCCCTGTTCATCAACACTTATGGAAATATTAATAGTAAGAGTGTTTGTCATTATCAAAATTAGGAAAACTGAGAAAGGGAACTAGGTAGGGAACTGGAGTTCCCAAAAGTTCACTTCCTAATAATTTCCCCTTTTTTGATGATGACAAACATGTAGAACCTATCATATAGAAAATAGGCATGAATGATATATGAGAAAAAACAGAACATAACTAGATGTAGAATAATCAATAGTGAATTGCATATTCCCCCTTAACAATAGACCGAGTTCCTTAATTCCCCCTTAAGAGAACACACAGTTCAGAGTTCCTTTCATCCTATTAGTTCCCGATTGCCAAGTTCATTCCCCCTTTGGACATCATCGAAAAGAGTCAGTTAAATGAAGTACAAAGAGAATTTAGAGTGACAAAATAGACTAATGCTAAACTCGAGAGAAATGGTATCGTAATAAAAGTTGAAAGCAAATCAGAACAAGTGCAAGGAATGCATGAATTTCATTAAACATAAAGAGAACACAGAAAACAGAGATATCATGGACAAAAGGAAATAAAAACACTCAGAGTCACACAAAATGGATCAATATATGGAAGTGGGATCCTAGGGAACTAAGGTTCCGTGTCAGCTGAGTTGGGAACTGAGCACTGTCCCAAACTACGGCTTGCCCTTTGCCTTGTCCTCTGCGAGCTTGCGGTTCACCAAATTTGAAATTTCTTGCACAAGGGCTGCAGACGTCTTCCACAACTCCACCACCATTTCATTGGTGAAGTTGCTTCCTTTCTCCACCGCAGCAACAACCTTATCAAAGCCTTCAACTAGAGCAGCTTCAATGTTCCCCAGACTGTTCAGAATAACATGGGTGTCGGGAACTAGGCGGGGATCAGATTGGCCAGGCAGGGACTCTTCCTTGTCTTTCTCTACATCAGATTCCTCATCGACATGCGCTTTTTGCGCTAGACGCTTCACAGTAGTCATGGTGAGTAGACGAGAGAACTGAGTTTCCTCAACATCCATGGGGTAAAGACCAAGACGGCTCATAATCTTCTTAATGAGATGGGGGTATGGAAGGGCATGGGTAGAGTGGCCCTTACAGAACTGGATGTGGGCTAGGGTGATGTGGGGCAGGTCAATCGGCTCTCCCAGAATTAGCTTCTCCATAAGCACATCATCAGAGACTAGCACTGTGTCCCTCTTCTCCTGACGAGGAATGATGTTTTTGATGAGGAAGGTATGGAGAATTTTCCTATCAAGGCTTAGGTACTTGGTGAGCAAGGGGCCTTTGGAAGGGAAGTTGCCATCGAACACAGTTTTAAGGATGGCCTGCTTGCGCTTGGATGGCCAATTCCTTTTGATGATGACCCCAAAGCCTTTGCCAGTGTCGAGGCCCAGTACAGACCCAATTACAGCAGCAAAGATGGGAATTATATTACCTCCCCAGGTGAGGATGGCGTTGTGCACAGGCTGATCATCCTTAGCCACGACGAATTACAGATTCTGATAGAAAAGACGCACCAGATCCTCTTTGAAAGCAAACGGCTCCGGCACCAGTGTGTCCCACCCTTGAAGCTGAAGTTTGGCGTGGGCAGCGGAGACACTTTCATCTGCAACAGTAGCCCAGAATTCGTCGCCGACAATGAGAGGCTCCAAAATATGGCGAGAGGCGAGAGTCGGTGCCACCTGGTAGGGAACTGGAGATGGCGGATAGGCTTGCTGGGATTGATGCTGCTTCCCTTTGGCAGCCTTGGAGAACTTCACCTTTGTGGCGGGAGTGGCATCTTCTAGATGAAGAGAGGGCATGCCATGGCTAGCTTTAGCTGCGCAGCGTTTGACACGGCCGGCCATCGACTGTGAGTCGTCGGGGAGCTTCAGAGAGGTCGTCGGAGTGGGAAGCAAATCCACATCGATCGGAGCGCCCCCCCCTGAGAAGGAGAGGAGTGGTGAGAGTCCTCTTTTGTCGGTGTAGGGGAGGCTAGCTTAGACAAAGTGTGCTCCGACGAGGCAGACTCAGACTGATGAGCCTCAGGGACCGGCGGCGCCGATCGTGCCGGGTCCGCCACAGGTGGGGGCATAAAAGATGGTGCCTTTGTCGGTGTAGCCACCTGGGAGGAGGAGGGAGTGACTTTTTGCTTGCGGTATGCCTCCAGAATAGCTAACTCATCGGCAGGGAGCTGGGGTAGTCCGGTTTCCATGGATACAGATGTAGAGGAGAGAGAGCTTTGGGAAAATTTGTGAGCACGACAGAGATTGTTGTGGAAAGCAAAGAGAATTTGTGAGCGGTGCCGATTTAGGGTTTGCCCTGTTTCCTTATATAAGCGCTGAGCAAAATTCTATCCATAAGAAGCCGTTGCCGAATTTATTCAAATAAGGGAACCCAAAAATATTTCAAACGGCCACAAGATCTTCTGAAGCCGAAGGGAACTCATAACACTCCCCATAATAATTTTTTCAGAACAATCAAATCAATCGAGTCTCAAACTCCTCAGAAATCGCAGAGATCAAACAGCTAGAAATGCAATAACTGCCCTTGGGAAGCGAACGCTGACAGAGCTGGAATTTGAAATCTGGCCGTTGAAGCACAATTCCCAGTTCCTTTCCTCAGTGTATGACACGGAACCGGGGAGATATGGGTACATTTTATGTAGGGAACCAAGCAATCACTCAAGAAAAGTACATACCCATATGAATAAAATTAGGAAGACAATTTTGACACTACAAAGACAATTCCCAGTGTGGACTAAAGAGGGATCATAAGGAATCATACGATGTAGTCAGGCTTAGGACGGTTTGTAGTCAATCATCATTTTGGCTTGTAATAGAGGATAGATGTGATCAAATTGACTATTATAGGGCCAACAAAGAGATGCAATCACGATCAAGTTATATCATAAAATTATGTGATCATGCAATATAGTAAAGAACATGCTTTAGAACCGATATTACAGGACATGCGAGGGCAGCACAAGAACAAATATCAACAATATCTTCAATGAGATCATAGAAAAGATCAAATCTAGGCAAAGTAAGGGAACTAGTAAAGGCAATTGGAACAACTAGTTTATGGATATCATTCCCAGAAGTAATCTAAAAGACTCATAAGGTTCTCGATTCAATGCTTTGGTGAATATATCAGCAATTGGATCTTCACTCCTACAATGTTCTAGTAAAATATTCCCTTTTTCAACATGATCACGCAAGAGGTGATGCCTAATATCAATGTGCTTAGTCCTAGTGTGATGCACATGATTCTTTGGAGATGTTGATTGCACTAGTGTTATCATAGAGAATCTTTAGAGGGCCAAAAGACATACCAAAGTCTGCAAGTTGTTGTTTGAGCCAGAGGAGCTGGGAACAGCATGCAACAGCTGTGATGTACTCAGCTTCAGTGGTGGATAGAGCCACTGAGTTTCTTGGACCCCCAAGAGACCAAGCAAGGGCCAAGGAACTGGGCCATTCCAGATGTGCTCTTTCGATCAACCAAGTATCCTGCATAGTCTGCATCTGTGTATCCAAGAAGATTGAAGTGGCAATCCTTGGGGTACCAAAGACATAGGTCGTCAGTTTCCTTCAGATATCGAAATATGCGCTTCACTTCAGATAAGTGAGACTCTCTTGGATCAGCTTGAAACCTGGCACACAGACAAATAGCAAACACAATATCTGGTCTACTAGCAGTTAGATACATCAAGGAACTGATCATGCCTCGATAGAGCTTCTCTTCCACTTTTTGGCCAGTGTGATCGGCGATGAGGCGAGTTGCAGTGGAGATGGGGGTGGAGATGGCTTTGCTTGAATCCATTTTGAACTTCTTCAAGAGTTCCTTAAGATATTTCTGTTGATGGATTTGAATGCCATCGACCTTTTGAGTAACTTGCAATCCCAGGAAGAAGGAGAGTTCCCCAATCATACTCATTTCAAACTCGCTGCTCGTGAGATTTTTGAACTTCTCTACAAGAGCCAAGTTAGTGGAACCAAAAATAATATCATCAACATATACCTGGACCACTAGAATTTCACCTTTAACTTCCAGAATGAAAATAGTCTTGTCGATCACACCACGGCGATAGCCATTAGTTGTTAGGAACTGGGCAAGGCGATCATACCAAGCACGAGGGGCTTGCTTTAGACCATAGAGAGCCTTGTATCATCATCCTCAAATCCTGGTGGTTGCTTGACGTAAACTTCCTCTTGAAGAATGCCATTGAGAAATGCAGTCTTCACGTCCATTTGATACAGCTTGAACCCTTTGTGTGAAGCATAGGCGATGAGCAATCGTATGGCTTCCAATCTTGCCACAGGGGCAAATGTCTCATCGTAATCAATCCCTTCTGGTTGGTTATAGCCTTGAGCAACCAAACGAGCTTTGTTTCTTGATACAGCACCATAATCATCCAACTTGTTGAGAAAAACCCACCGAGTTCCTATGATGTGTCTGTTCTGAGGGCGAGAAACTAGTCTCCAGACTTTGTTCCTTTCGAACTGGTGAAGTTCCTCTTGCATGGAAATGATCCAATCGGCATCCTTCAGCACCTCCGTGATGTTCTTGGGTTCTATAAGAGACAGAATAGCATTGAACGCACAATAGGACATATCCTCAAATTCATACCTGACTGGGTGCTTGGTGGTTCTTTTGTCTCTGTTAGGAACAAGCAAGTCAATTCCCGGAGCTTCAACATCTGTGGGAGCAGTAGCTGAGGAAGAAGCGACAGGAGGGTCGACTTCCGGAGCAAGTTCCGTTCCTAGAGTAGTCACAGTAACTTCATTTGATGAGTTGGAGGGAACCGGGGTGCTGTCTGTGGATGTAGATTCCTTCGGCTCAACTAAAGTTGAGGGAATAATGGGTGAGGGTGAGCTAGAGAGATTAGGATAGGAGTTGCGCTTGAGAGGAGCTTCATCATCAGAATCTTCACTGGGGCGTTGAAACAGATCTTCCGAGGGAACTGAGAGATCCTGCACAGACTTTGAAGGCAATTTTTCATTGAAAACAACATGAACACTTTCCTCTACCTTTTTAGTCCGTTTGTTGAAGACCTTGTAAGCTTTGCTACTGGAAGCATATCCGATGAAGATCTCTTCATCACTCCGTGGATCAAACTTCCCTAGATTGTCCTTCCCATTATTGTGAACAAAACATTTACAGCCGAAGACTCGAAGATGAGCAATGTTGGGAACTCTGCCTCGAAGTAGCTCATAGGAACTCTTCTCAAGCATGGGGCGTAGCATAGCCCGATTCAAGATATAGCACGCTGCATTAACCGCTTCTGCCCAGAAGGATTGAGAGAGTCCGCTCGAGATGAGCATGGTGCGAGCCATATCTTCCAAAGTCCTGTTCTTCCTTTCAACAACTCCATTCTGTTGTGGAGTGTAAGGAGTTGAGAAATTATGATCAATTCCATGTTCCCTGCAAAATGTTAGGAAATCTCCATTTTCGAACTCAGTTCCATGATCGGAACGAATGGCTCGAAGAGAAACATTCAATGATTTTTCAAGTAAGGGAACTAGCTCGCTAAACCTATCAAAGACTTCACTCTTAGATTTTATAAATAATGTCCAAGTGAATATGGAAAAATCATCAATAAGTACCAGAATATATCTGTTACCACCAATGCTTTGAACTCGCATAGGACCACAAAGATCCATGTGAATGAGTTCCAGAGGTTTATAAGAACTCACTAGTGTTTTGGACTTGAAGGAATTGCGGACCTGTTTTCCTTGAACGCAGTCAGAATAGATTTCTGACTTTTCAGCATTGATTTTGGGAAGGCCACGAACGAGTTCCTTTTGATGCAGCTTGTGAATAAGCTTGATGCTTGCATGACCAAGTCGTTGATGCCAGAGGTTTATTTGGTCGTCAATGGTTGATAGATACAACTTTTCTTTGGGAACGAATTTTGGATCAATGATGTAGACGTTATTGAACCTTTTACCTTTCAGGATCACAGTTCCCTTTCTATCTTCCACGAAGCATTCTTTAGAGGTAAAGCGAACCTCATTTCCTCCTTGATCACACAGCTGTGACACACTAATTAGATCAAAACCTAAATTCTCAACTAAGTTAACGTTACTTACCTTGATGTAATCAGTGAGATTCACACTGCCAGTTCCACAGATTGTTCCCTTTCTCTTATCTTCGAAAGAAATGGTGCCTCCTCGGTGTTGCTGAAGTGACGACATTTTTCTTCTATTTCCGGTCATATGGCACGAGCAACCACTGTCTATGTACCATTTGTCTTGTTGTCGCACTTCGTCTTGCACAAGGGAACTCAAACTTTTTGAACCCAGCTAAGCTTAGCTTTTCTGGGAGAATGAGGTTGATATCTTATCTGTGGGTTAGAATCATGAATAAAATAATAAGGATCATTCAAATCATTTATTATATGCATCTTTTTCTTATTATTTAGTTTCTGGTTCCTTTTCCTAGCATTTTCTTCCATTTGTCTTTTCTTGTGAACGCACTCATGAATGTAATGACCATTTTTACCACAATGCCAACAAACACGATTGTAAACAGCATGACCATACTTACCATGACCAGGTCTGAACGGTCTTTCTTGCTTTCTCTGCTCAAAGTTAACTTTCTTACCTTTAGTTCCATGAGCTTGGTCAATATACATCTTGTGAGCATTCTGACCATCGAACCAAGTCTGATTCTCTTTAGGTTTCTGTTCAAGCACTTTTACCTTTTCTTCTAGGAACTGGTTTTTATCACGAGAATTTTGTAGAGCACAATTGAGGGTTTCATTTTTCTCGACCAGTTCCCTTCTTAATTTCTCGTTCTCAGCAGAGCACGTTTCCTCAGAATCGTTGTTACCAGAGTAACCAAGACCATATCATTGCTTAACAAAAACAGTTTGATTCATAATTTTCTCATTTATAGAGTGAGTGAGATGATCAAGTTTGTTCATTATTTCAGCAAGCATAGAAGAAGTGTTCTTTTCAGAGTCTGTGAGAGGAACAATAGGGTTGTCAGCATGCATGGGTTCCTTTTTAATAGTGATGCAAGAATCACACTTCCTAGAAGAATTAGCGAGTAATTTCTCAGTTTCATCAAGTTTCTTACTCCAAACGGAGTTTTCAGTGGATATGCATGAGATCTCATCTTCATATTCTTCTAGTTTCTCTTGAAGGGAATTAGTTTCCTTTCCAAGTTTCTTAATGATCTTGATCAATTGTTTTTTTATCACATTCAAGAAGAGATTTAGTAAAGTCAGAAGAAGATACCTCGGAGTCGTCTGATTCAGTTGAATCTTCTTTAGCCATCAAGCATCTTCCTCCAGAGGTTCCATTTGTATCCAGTTCCCCTTCAGAGTCTTCTGAGTCATCTCTAAAGGTAGCAAAGAGGGCTTTCTTCTGCATAGGCTTGTCATCTTCATTTGAGTTCTTGGGACAGTTCCTAGCAAGGTGTCCTCTTTCCTTGCATTGATAGCAAGCATATTCAGAAAGATCTCTCTTTTGAAAGTTTTTCTTGAACTTTCCCTTGATGAAGTGCTTCTTGATGTGCTTAGTAACCAAGGCTGTCATCTCATCCTCCTCTTCTTCAATATCTGAGCTTTCTTCTTCCATTTCCAACCTGGAAAAGGCCTTTGATATTTTTAAGGCGATTCCCTTCTCCATCTTCTTGGCAGAGCTTGCTTTGAGTGCTTCCCTTTCTTCAACTTCAAGTTTCCCTATGATTTGAGTTAAGGGAAGACCTTGAATACCAGGAGTGGTCTTTAGTACTCTTTTGATGAGGCTAAATTTTGAGTTGAGTCCATTGATAACGACTAGGGGTTTGGACCATTCATCAAGTTTAACTCCAGCATTGACGAGTTTGGTGACAAGTCTGGTGAAACGCGAGTGATACTGGGAGACGTTCTCTGTTTCCAGCATCTCGAAAGTGTGGTATTCTCCTTCTAGAGCAAACTTCCTTCTTTGCTTCAGTTCCTCACTTCCTTCATGCATTTCCTTTAGGGCAGTCCAGATGCCTTTAGCAGTTGCGATTCCTATCACCTTGTCCATGTCCTGCCTTGTTAACCCATTAAGAATGAGTTGACGAGCTTTCACATTCTTCTCTTTGATCGTATAGTACTCCGGTTTCCAGTCAGCTTCAGTCAAATCCGCATGGATAACTCCATCACCATTTTCAATCACGCGCCAACATTGATAGTCCATGGTTTGGATGTAGTTGGTCATGCATTTCTCCCACCATTCTTCTTCTCCCTTCTTTCGGATGTGGGGTTTGTTGATGGAGATTCCCAAACTGAATTCGCTTGAACTAGTCATCTTGAAATCTGTAAAATAACACAAATCTAGAGTGTCTGCTTTGATACCAATTGTAGGATCGTACGTGTTAGCAGTCAAAGGGAACTGGGAGTCCAGTTCCTTAGCAGCGGAATAAGTAAACAATAACAAAATCAAGACAAGTTCCTTAGAGTGAGAACCTTTGATAACCAACTAGTTATCCAGGATAAAACCCACTACCTCTCTTTCAAGAAAATTTCAAAGTCTACTTCTTGTATTAATACTTCGATTACAATTAACCAGGATAGAACACACAGATTAAGTCTTAGACACACTAAGGACTCTCTACCTAGTTCGATCAAATCAAGCAAGCAACAAGACAATCGACTTACAGTTCTTCTTCAAAGAACTAAGCAATGTTTTCTTCTTCGTAAGCAATGTGAATGAATGCGTAAGTGTGAGAGAGTTTCAACTACTCTATTTATGTAATTTAATTGATGGAAGAAACGAATCTCCATACAACTGAATTACACAAATAAAATAATCAAAAAGTAATCGAAAAGATAATATTTGTTACCAAATATAATCTCCCACAATTTTACAATTTTCGTTTCCATAAAAGATATACTTTTAACTCCTAAGATAATATGGAAACAGGATAATCTTTAACTTCTCACTCTAAGTAAAGATCTACCCTAATTGGATCGCCGCCGCCCTTCATCTCTTGTTCCAAGCTCTTCCAGCGTCAGCGAGCTTCAGTTCCTTATGCCAGTTCCCAAATCTGACATCTTGGTCTCTGTCTTGTGCTTCCAATTCCAGAGTTCCCTGTTCATCAACACTTATGGAAATATTAATAGCAAGAGTGTTTGTCATTATCAAAACTAGGAAAACTGAGGAAGGGAACTAGGTAGGGAACTAGAGTTCCCAAAAGTTCACTTCCTAACAGTTTCATTTAACAATAATTGTTTACTAAGGGTTTCGATGTCCTTCTTAAGTTTGTTAACTTCTCCTTGTAAATCTTTAGTTGTAATAGAGGAAAATATTTTAGTAGGAGATCTTTTATTAATAATTTTAGAAATACTAAAAGGTTCTTCAAATAAAGGTTGCTGTTCTTTGAATAATAGTTCTTTAAGTTTCATAAAGTGTTCTTGTTTTACCTGTGGATCTTCAAGCTTATCTATGAGTTCAAAAAGGGTTTCTTTTTCATCACTTTTAGTGAAAACATTACAAAATTGTGTTGTTCCTGAATTATCGAAATCTGAAGAATCAGGGGCATAATTATCCTCCTCGGAATCTTCTAGGAGAATTTTTGTTAATCTATTTTTTAGGTTACTATCGTCATGACAGATTTCATTGATCTTTTGTTTGAGACTACAATTATTTGCCTTGTGGCCTGATTTACCACATTTATAACATATGATCTTTTTATATGTCTTCCTTGGTTGAAATCCCTTTTTAGGCTGATAGTTAGATTTTCCATATTTGTTTTCTGAACTAAATTTTTTGTGTTTATTTTTATAAATCCTTTTACTATTATTAGAAGGGGGTTCTATTTTGGCAAGGCCAAAAGCTTCACATAAGTTACCTAGTTCTTTTCTCCTAGATCCTTTTTCTCTACCACACTTAGCCTGAATTTTTAATTCGGAGCAAAGGGTTAGCCCTTATTTTTTGATAAAGGCTGTAAGTTGACCATAGGTCATGTCTTTCCATGGGATTTCCTCTGTTTGAATTTTAGCTTTTATCTTTTGATTTATTCTTTCAACAAACAAGGTTGGAAGGCCAGAGACGAAACGCTCTTTCCAATAACCCTTATTGCAGTCATCTCTTTTATAGACATAAGATAAAAAAACATCTTTATACCACCTATAATCACTAAGGGTTCTTGCATCTAAGGTTGGAAAGAATTTCCCTATTGGCTTGGATTTCCTCTCTAGGGTTGCCTATAAAATGCATACTAATAGTATATATTAGTTGATGAACTGGTTCTGGGTCTCTTTCAACATTTATAAATTCAAGGATCTCTTCTCGTTGAAAGGCGGATAGAGCATTATCCCACCAGTTTTTTAATTGTCCTATAAATCCGATAACTAGAAGGGAAAAACAAGTTTTGGGGTCTTTTCTACCAACTCTATAGGCTATATTAGCCATACCCATTTCTTATAAGGTATTAAGTATCTCATGTTCAGACTTACCATCTATGTTCCATTCATAGAGAGATTGCCCATTATAGTCTGTGGCTCTAAACTTGGATCTTTCTTCATATTGAAGGTCTGGAGGTGTAGGTCTAGGATATAAATTTTTAGTGTATGTATTTCTAAATATTTTTCTATGTGCTTGAGGTCTACCATGGTTTATTCTTAATTTATTAATGGTAAGGGGATTTTCTTCGAAACAAGTTTGCAAGGTTTCTATAGCCTTTTCATTGGATGGGCCTTCTTCACTCTCAGAATCGTCTGAAGGACTACTAGAGTCTGTGTTAGTACTGTTGTTTCATTCATCGACACAATTAATTTCCTTACCTTTTAACTTTTGGTCAATTCTATCAAGGATAGTAAGGGAAGGGGCTAAAGAGATATTTTTAAGAGTTTCTTTTGTAATTCCCTGGATTTGGAAATGAGGTCTAGATATGTCTTTAGGAAATTTGGGTGTTTCAGTGCTGATTTTATCATGTATTAATTCTACTTGTTCAACTATTGTGTGAAGGATCTAGTTAGCATAATTATGTTGTTGATGTATTTTCTTAACATCTTCTATTGTGGCAGGACTATTATCAGAAGTAGTTACTCTAACAATTTTAAAAGGTTCTGCATGGACTTCTCCATCTATTGTAGTAATTTTTATACCTTGTAAAGGTGGATGAATACTTTGTGTAGATCCTGAGGGTAAGAGGTTCCAAGTTTTAGTTAATCTAGTTTGAACTTCTATGGATTTTTGTTCCAAAGGGTTTTATATTCCTTGTTTTTAAGGTAAATAGGAAACCAAGTGAAGAACGAGATGTTGGTTCTGAGTTTTTCCATATCAGAATACCATAATTCTCTTATTTTATCTCTGTTTATCTTATCTATTTTCATGAACCATCTTTTCTTAATTCTGTTCTGTTAGGAAACGGAACTCTGGAACTTAGGTTCCCCTGAGAGTTCCGTTCCTCAGTTTCTCTACTTTTGAAGATGACAAATATTATGATACTAATGTTTTATCTCAAAGATGTGTTTTAAGGAACCACAGGAAAATACCTAAGGCAGGAAAGCCAAACAGAACAAGGGAACCAAAGGAACAAGACAGCTGAAGGAATCCAGAGGAACCCAGGTGTGCCCAGAAATGGAGCTTGCGACATTGCGATTCCCGAGAAATCTGGGGACACACAACCTCGGACAAAAGGTGTCGAAAACGACTTGTCCGAAGCTTCCAAAAGTCTGCCAAGGTCCAAGAGCTAAAGAACAAGATGCCTAGAGAACCTCTACCTCGGACAGAGACGATGAAAGCGACAGCACATGAAGACGTCGCTGTCCAACAGACGGTTCCCAAGCGGCCAGCTTACTCAACCTCGGACGAAAGCGTTTTGACAACGACACCACAAGGCTCGTCTGAGGTAGTTGACCAACCAAGAGAGATTCTGAGCTGCCTAGGTTGTTTGCACATGCCAAGAACAACGTGGATCAAAGAGAACCACTAATCCTAGGGCAAGCTCAATCCGTGGGAACCAAGTGAGGATCGAGCTGTGAAGAATCCTCTATAAAAGGAAGACTAACCCAAGGGTCATCTTCATGCACTAAAACAAGAACTCACACTCATTAGCAAATATCTAGTGTGAACCTCAAAACAAAGATCATCAAAGCAAACCGAGATCAAGAGGAACCAATCAAGGAAGAAGAGCTGAGTGCTAAGTTCCTGTGACTGTAAGTGATAGTTCCTAGGTGCGAAATTCTGTTTCTTGGATTGATTATTGATTGTGTTAAGTTATCTAGGATTGTCTAACTGTGTGTAAGGCAAATGAACTGTGTGTTCGTTCCTAGGATAAGCTGTAACCAAAAGAGATAAGAAATCAAGAAGTAGACTTTGAAATACTTTCGAAAGAAAGGTAGTGGTTTTTATCCTGGATTGCTAGTTGGCAATCAAAGGTTTCCACTATAAGGAACTTGTCATTTGTTTGATTGTTTATCTTCCGCTGCGAAAGGAACTAAGAATCGTTATTCTGAGTTTCTTAAGTTTTTATCTAACAATCACGATCCTACAATTGGTATCAGAGCAGGAAAATCTCTAGATCTTTGATTAGTTTGCAGATCATGTCTCAACCAAGCAAGTTTGAGCTCAGAATCTCCACCAACAAGCCACATCTCCGAAAGAAAGGAGAAGAAACATGGTGGGAAAAGTGCATGGAAAGCCACATCAAGACCAACGACTACCAATGCTGGAGGATAGTCGAAAATAGAGATGGCTATGTCGACCTCACCATGAAGGAAGAAGATTGGAAACCAGAACACTATGTTATCATGGAGAAGAATGCCAAGGCTAGGCAGTTCATCCTCAATGGATTGGACAGAGAGGACACGGACAAGGTCATAGGCATCAAAACGGCCAAGGAGATGTGGAAAGCTCTCAAGGAGATGCATGAAGGAAGTGAGGAACTGAAGCAAAGCAGAAAGTTTGCTTTGGAAGGAGAATACCACACCTTCAAAATGATGGAAACTGAGACCATCTCAGAGTACTACTTCCGCTTCAACAGATTGATTGGAAAGCTAACAGCGGCGGGAGTCGATCTTGATGAAGTTTCCAAGTCCCTAGTGGTCATCAATGGACTCAACTCCAAGCTTACCCTTCTGAAGGGAATCATGAAGAACACTCCAGGCATCCAATCACTTCCCTTGACCCAAGTCATAGGAAAACTAGAGGTTGAAGAAGGAGAGCACATCAAAGCCAATGCCGACAAGAAACTGGAAAAAGGAATTGCCCTCAAGATCTCCAAAGCCTTCTCTAGGCTCGAGATGGAGGAAGAGAACTCAGACCTTGAAGAAGAGGAGGACGAACTAACAACCCTCTTCACAAAGAACATCAAAAAATTCTTTGTGAAGGGAAGGTTCCAAAAGGGCAGTTCCTCTCACAATGGACCAAGAAGAGATCTCAAGGAAGTCTCATGTTACGAGTGCAAGGAGAAGGGACACTATGCTAAAAACTGTCCCAACAAAGAAGAGTCCAAGGAAGAGGAAAAACCTCAAAGAAAGAAGGCTCTCGTAGCATCATGGGGAGAAGACTCAGATGAGGAACTGGATCTGAGTGGCTTCTCTGGAGGGAGATATCTCATGGCAAAAGGAGACTCAAGCGACTCAGAAGACCTTGAGGTAACTTCTGACAATCTCTTAAAATCCCTAGTTGATTGTGATAAGAAACTGTGATACCCCGTATTTTTTGTAAGGTTATTTTGGGAATTATGGAATTTTCCCGAGTACCTGTTGTGTACGTCGGATTTAATTCAGGTAGCTTGAGACATTCTGTAATGTGCTCTATATCTGTAATATTTTTCTCAGTGAAATAATATACAGACAAGGTGCCTTGAATTTTAAATTGTCGTTCGCGTACGATAATTTTTATCCCGGTTTATCGTCAAGCTCGTTCAAAGCCGAATGGGCGGAAAAAGGGGAAAACGGCGACCGCCGTTCAGAAACGGCAACCGCCGTGGTTGGGCCCGAGAGGTCAACGTGTCAGCTTCTAGCTGGCCGCGACAGGCCTAGCAACGGCGACCGCCGCGTGCCCGCCGCAGGCAAAAATACGGCGACCGCCGTGATTGTCCAGTGGGCTTTGCCTGATGGTCGCCGGCGTCGTTCGAGGCGCGCCGTTGCATCGGTTGCCGCGTCTGAGGGTTTGCAGCTCATTCCTTGGGGTTTGCCTATAAATAGGTGAGCTTGGGCATGGGTTTTGGGTCATCTACAACCCCGAATCGCTGCCAAATTCGCCTCTCGCCGGAGTTTTGTTTTCGCCGGTTTTCTTGTGCTCGCCGGAGGTCTCGTCGGTGTTGCTTTGGTGTGTTTCCAGAGTGCCTTTGTGAAGCTTTTGGTTAGCCTTGGAGGTTAGAAGCCAAAGCAAGTCGAAGGAGGCCAAACCGCTCGTGTTTTGGGGTGAGTTTTCTCTCGTTTCAGTCGGCCGTGTTCTTAACAGCGACCGCCGTGTTCTTCACGGCGACCGCCGTGTTCTTCACGACGACCGTCGTGTTCTTCACGGCGACCGCCGTGATGAATACGGCAATCGCCGCCAAGAACGGCGACCGCCGCCAGTGCCCAGAACGCCTTCGTGGCTTTGGCTTGGTCGGTTGTCGTCGTGGCATCTTTCCTTTTGTGTTCTTTCGCCGTGTTTAGATTCGTACTGTTTATGTCGGATCTAACTTAGGGTTCCTTTTATGGGTCGACTCGAAGGTCGTTGTGCTGTCAGAGCTGTACCGTGTCGAGCCCGGAATCCAGTGACGTCTTTAGACTATTCTGCGGAGTAAGGCAAGTGGCGGTTCGCTCTTGCTCATTCGTTCCATATTTACATTAATTATCAGTAGTTTATCTGAGTAATTAATTTGGAATGAATATTCTGTTTGTCTGGAAACGGTTTTGTTAAACTGTTTTGAAAATCATATAATAGGTTGTATATCTGTTAGAACAACGCTATTATCTGTGATCGCCTTTCGGTTCCTTATGTGAATTTATCCTATAACTGTGGTGGTGCTTTAACTGTTTAGTTAGCACTGTTAGATAGGAACGTTACTCGGACTCTGTCCAGTCGTTTCTTTATAATCTGGTAGAGGGGTGGCTCGTCCCTATCCAATACCATTCTAAGATCATGATCGGTCTCTTACACATGTGTGTAGAGACTGGACACTTAGCTGGTGTCACAAACCTTTCGGTATACGTCACTCTCGACGAAACGTATACTAAGATGTGTCATCCAACTGGTGGGGTACACATGTAAAAGTCTATAACGTGATGTGTGTTTTTGAAACATAAATCAGATAAGTGCTACCTTGACGCACATAATTAATATACCTTGGGCGAGTAGTGCAGCTAAGTTCAGTGCAGCTAGGAAAACTCGTCTTGACTTGAATGTAGTACGTTCTCTTTCCAATCTGGATTCGCTGTAGGCAATGAGGTTGGTTGTGAACCGAAGCATCTCAGTCAGTTTTAAATCATTGTTGAATGATTCTGTAATATTCCAGATTTGTCATTACTTCCTTAAAGACTCATTTCCGTTGGAGTCTTCTTTCGAGTCGATTTCTGTGAAGATTCAGTCTTCCAGAATCTTCTCTTGTGCATATCTCTTGTTTATTCCAGTAGGAATATGATGGTTGACTACCGTTATCGGTTATTATCCGAGAAGCGATGAGTCTAACCTAATATGACTGCTTCGAACCAGTCTGCTTTGTACCCTTGCTAGTCTATTCAGTTAGACTAACCAACCAATATTTTCCCTTGCATGGTTGGCTGGTGTCATCCGTTCGATTCGGCACATCAGTTAAGAAGTAGCTCAGAAGATTAGAAGGACTATGGAGTCGGCGGTGGTTTTTGAATGTTTTAATTATTTCTTTAATCAGGTTATGATCCTTTGGACAATAACTCCGATTGTAACTTACTTTCTTAGTCTTCCGCTGTGTTGGGTTTAAACTATGTTTTGACCTATTCGGGATTGGGTTGTAATCCCGTAACTCTTATTTCCTCGACAATGTTATGTTTTGGAATTTAATGCTTAATCTTTGTGTATCAATTGCATTTCATAAATTGTATTTATTTGGTAAAGCCTTGGGTGATCTCGGTAAGGAACACTGGGGTCACTGGCGGTAATACCTTTCCAAAAGGGTTAAGTTTTGGGGGTGTTACAGAAACAACTTCTTAAGATCATAAAGAAACTAGGAAAGGAAACCAGTTCCCTTCAACAGAAACTAGATGATTGTGAAGACGAAATTGCTTGCTTGACTGTCGAGAATTCTGTTTGGAGTAAAAAACTTGATGAAACTGAGAAAGACCTAGCTGAAACTCACTCCAAACTCATTGATATTAGAAATGTGCATGCTAGTCACCTTAAAATTTGCAAATCTTGTGATGAAACTAGCATAGATTCTGTCAAAGTTCCCTTGCATGCTAACCCACCTGGAAATGACATGCTTCAATCCATAATTGATAGGTTAGACATTCTCACTGATTCCATTAATGAAAAAATGATAAATCAAACTATTTTGGTGAGACAACGCCATGGAATAGGATATGTCAATAATAAAGGGAACAATGATGCTGAAGAAGAAAAGGCTAGGCGAGAACTTGTTGAGATGAATGAGAATCTTAGTATTGCTCTTGCCACTTCTCGTGATAGGAATCAATTCCTATCAGAGAAGATCATGGTCCTTGAGAACAAGGATGAGGTTGCCAAACGTCTCAATGAAGGTTCTCAAAGTCCTAAGAAGGAACCAAAGGGAAAAGAAAAGATGGTTCCTGAAAACCAATGGTTCACCAATTCCTTTGCTCACAAAAAATATATTGACATGGCCCATAGCAAGGTTAGAAACAATGTTGATTTTAACAAAAGGAAAACTAAAAAACCTTTTAGGCCAGGAAAAGGAAAATATGGACATGTTGTTTACAATCGTTTGTGTACCTACTGTGGTAAGAATGGTCATTACAACACTGATTGTGCTAAGAAAAGGAACTTTGAAAAGGAGAAAAGTACTCATTACCATGAAAGGAACCAGTTCCCTGGTTATTCACAGACTCGGAATGCTAATCCCCCCAGTAAAGCCAAGCTTCGCTGGGTTCAGAAATCTTAGTTCCCTTGTGTGCAGAAAGAAGAGAGGCAACCCCAACTATGGTACATTGATAGTGGTTGCTCATGCCATATGACCGGAATAAGAAATAAAATGACCTCTCTTCAACTTCTCCAAGGAGGGAACATATCCTTTGGAGACAAAAGCAAATGGAAAATCTATGGAATAGGAACTGTGAAACTCAACGATCACATTCAGGTAAACAAAGTTCACATTGTTGATAGTCTTGGTTTTGATCTAATAAGTGTGTCACAGCTGTGTGATCAAGGAGACAATGAAGTCATATTTAGATCAAACGAATGCTCAGTTCTTAACTCCTCGGGACAAATCATCCTAAAAGGAAAGAGATTCAACAATGTTTACATTGTTGATCCATCCTTTGTCCCCAAGGAGAAACTGTGTCTCTCAACCGTGAATGACCAAGCTGACTTGTGGCACCAACGCCTCGGTCATGCTAGCACTAAGCTGATTCAAAAGCTACACTCAAAGGAACTAGTCAGAGGATTGCCAAAGCTGAGTGGCACATCTAAGGAACCATGCTCTGACTGTGTAAAAGGAAAACAGGCTCGTAGTTCCTTCAAATCCAAAAACATGGTAAGCACCTCAAGGCCTCTTGAGCTCATCCACATGGATCTTTGTGGACCCATGAGAGTTCAAAGCCTAGGAGGGAACAAGTATATTTTTGTTATTGTCGATGACTTCTCTCGCTTTACTTGGACCATTTTCATTAAATCTAAAAGTGAAGTCATTGATCGCTTTAAAGACCTGGTTCCCTTGTTAGAAAAATCCCTTGATTGTTCACTTAATGCTATTTGGTCTGACCATGGTACCGAATTCGAAAATGGAGAATTTCTAACCTTTTGCAGTGAGCATGGCATTGACCACAACTTCTCTGCACCATACACTCCTCAACAGAATGAAGTAGTGGAGAGAAAGAATAGGACCTTGGAAGACATGGCTCGAACTATGCTGATCTCAAGTGGACTCTCCCAATCATGTTGGGCTGAGGCGATCAACACAGCGTGCTACATCATCAATAGAGCCATGCTTCGCCCAATCACAGAAAAGACACCCTATGAGCTCCTAAGAGGAAGAGTTCCCAACATCTCACATCTGAGAGTGTTCGGATGCAAGTGCTTTGTACACAACAATGGGAAGGACAATCTTGGCAAATTCGACCCAAGAAGTGATGAAGGAATCTTCATTGGATACGCCTCCGGGAGCAAGGCATACAAAGTCTTCAACAAAAGGACCAAAAAGGTAGAAGAAAGTGTTCATGTTATTTTTAATGAAAAATCACTTGGAAAGATTGTGCAGAACACCACCAATTCCTTTGACGATCCGTTTCCCAAGTCATATCAAGAAGATCCAGATGAAGATGTCACTCCACCCAGTTCCTGTCCTGCTGCTCGGAACCCTCCAATGGCTCCTCCACCAGTTCCCATGAATAATGAACAACAATCCATTTCTGGGAACCATGAGCATGACGACAACATCTGTGGAGACTTCAATGACTCATCTTCCCACATGATCTTCAATGGAGAAGGTGATCCCAACCAGGAAGCTGAATGCTCAACTCAGAATGTCTCCACATCAAATGCTCTAGCCCCTAACAGAGAAAGAAGAGTCGTCAAGCCTCCAGTCAGGTACGAACATCTAACCTTCTTTGCCTTCAATGCCTTTCTGTCTATTGTGGAACCAAAGAACATAGGTGAGGCACTGAAGGACGCGGACTGAATCCAAGCTATGCAAGAAGAGCTTCATCAGTTTGAAAGGAACAAAGTATGGCATCTAGTTCCTCATCCCAAGGATAAACACATCATAGGAACCAGATGGGTTTTCAAAAACAAGCTGGATGATACAAGAGCTGTGATAAGGAACAAAGCGAGACTTGTAGCTCAAGGATACAATCAACAAGAAGGAATCGACTATGATGAAACCTATGCTCCAGTGGCAAGGATTGAGGCAATAAGATTGTTGATTGCCTTCGTATCACACAAAGGGTTCAAGTTGTTCCAAATGGATGTAAAGACGGCCTTCCTCAATGGAATTCTTCAAGAAGAAGTCTATGTGAAGCAACCTCCAGGTTTTGAAGACGATGATCATCCAGATCATGTCTACTTTCTAGACAAGGCACTCTATGGCCTCAAGCAAGCTCCCAGAGCTTGGTATGATCGTCTTGCCCAATTCCTACTCTCAAATGGCTACAGGCGTGGAGTTATTGATAAGACTCTCTTCATCCTAGAAGAAGAAGGTAACATCTTAGTGGTTCAAATCTATGTTGATGATATCATTTTTGGTTCCACTAACCTGTCCCTTGTAGACAAGTTCAAAGACTTGATGAGCAGTGAATTTGAAATGAGTTTAATTGGGGAACTCACATTCTTCCTCGGATTACAAATCACTCAAAAGGAAGATGGTATTCAAATCCACCAACAGAAGTATGTCAGGGAACTACTGAAGAAGTTCAAAATGGATTCATGCAAGCCTCTCTCCACTCCCATATCCACCATTGCCCATCTGGATAAGGACCACTCGAGTCCTCTAGTGGAGGAGAAGCTCTATAGAGGTATGATTGGCTCACTCATGTACCTAACCGCTAGTCGACCAGACATTGTCTTTGCTGTTGGCTTGTGTGCTAGGTTCCAATCTTGTCCAAGAGAAACCCACTTGGCCGCTGTGAAGAGAATACTTCGATACCTCAAAGGAACTGACGATCTCTGCATTTGGTACCCCAAAGAATGTCCCTTTGAGCTCATGGGTTTCACTGATGCTGATTATGCCGGATACTTGGTGGATAGGAAGAGCACTTCTGGAATGGCACAGTTCCTAGGCCCTTGCCTTGTGTCATGGGGATCAAAGAAACAAGTTTCAGTCTCTCTCTCCACCACAGAATCCGAGTACATTACGGCTGCCTCTTGTTGTTCCCAACTTCTCTGGCTAAAGCAACAACTCGCGGACTTTGGTATGTCTTATGGCCCTCTCACTATTCTTTGTGATAACACTAGTGCCATAAACATTTCTAAGAATCCTGTGCATCATACTAGGACCAAGCATATTGACATTAGACATCATTTTCTTAGGGATCATGTTGAGAAGGGAAACATCATTATGAAATTTTGTAGAACTGAAGATCAGGTTGCAGATATATTCACCAAGGCATTGAATCGAGTTCCTTTCGAGAACCTTAGATTGGAACTAGGAATGATTCCTATTACTCAGTAGTGTCCTTAGTTCAAGAATTCTTTCCAGTTCCCCTGATTGACTAATTTACGATTTCTTTTACTTGTTGAGTCTTGATGTCCTTGTGTTATATCTTTTGCTACAAACCCTTCTTGTCATAATGGTTTCTTATAAAGGCTTAGATAAATTTTTCTGGTTCGTTTCCTTTTGATCCTCATTATTCTTCAACTTCTCATTGTTCAAATTTCTTTAATGGCCCAAAAAGTCACAATCTGATCATATTTCTAAATCCAACATTACAAGCTGAAATGATGATTGTGTACTAAGACCTACCCTTGCCTCATTGCTCAATTTAATTCTCTATGATCCATCTCTAAACCCTCTCTGAGAATTATTGTGCAATGCGATAAATAGCCTACCCTGATTCCTAGTATGGGAACATACTATTTTTGGTTCCTTTGTTTTAACCCACACCAAAGGTTCCCATACATTCCTCTAGCTCGCTGAAAATGTCGCCAGAAAGGAACCAGAACGTAGCGTCTCTCCAACGGCTCGCTTGGCTCTCCCAGACGCTATTTATGGCATATTGGCAGGGATAAGGCATGTCTCATCAGTGGCAGACCTCCCTCTTCTCTGAAAGGTCAAATTTTGAATTTAAGTTAGTCGTTCCGAAAAGCTGCAACTTTCTTCAATGCTTCGGTTTTGCCTTGATTTTCTCAATGGCTGGATTTGCTTCAACGGTCACCTCAGCTCTTGGCCATCCCAGATCTTCAACGCCCTTAAAGAGGTGCTCAGTTGCTCCGAGTTGATCACACAAGCTCTCCATCTCTCTGATCTTCTACCTCTCTTTCTCTTAGCTCCTCTCAAATGGCCAACCCTAACCCAATCGTTGTTATGGATGAAGAGGAGGCTGCTTTTCTTCAAGCATTTCGCGAAAAGAAGGCTAAAGCCTCCTCCTCCAAGCCTGTTTCTGCCTCCACTTCTACAAAATCCCTCCCCAAAGAAAACCCCGTGGCGAAACTTGTAGAGAAACCAGAAGAGAAGCTTGAGAAACCACCAAAGGATAAGGAAAATGTGGAAGAGGAACCAACTATGCCCAAAGAAGAGGAGCAAGCCATCACTTTGGCTTCAGAATCAGTCACAAAATCAGTTTCTGAAGGCGGGTCGCATGATTCCTCTCCGAATAAATCCCTTCAAGAGATCCTTAGCCCCGAGCCTTTCCCGATCAGCCTCAAATCCAAAACTTCTAACCCAGGCCCCTCTGTCACCACAAGAATGCAACAGAGGAAGAGAAGCTCCCAAGCCATTGTTCCCTATGAAACCAAATCCACAAAAGGGCCAAAACCACCACCCTCTCTGCCTCCTCTTCCTTCTCCAAAAGGAAGATACTAAAACCTCTCATCATCGGCAGAGAATTCTGGACCCAGGAGTTAGAAGAAGAGGATGAGGAACTCTATGGAGAAGCTTTGGATGAGTTCCACTCTCTGTTGCAGTTCCAAGGGTGGGACGAGATACTGTGCGAGCCTTTCTCTGCTTCCGACGAGGTTGTCCGGATGTTTTACCAATCTATGGAGTTTGTACCCCAAAAGGAGAACTCTCCCTGTCACGACGCCATTCTTATCTGGAAGGGAACCAGCTATCCCTTGTATGCCAACTTGATCGCGTCTGCTCTAAGGCTCGAGCCAAGGTCTGGGTTTGGCATTCTGCCTCAGAAGAAGGGATGGCCTAAAGGAAAATGGTTCAAGTCCAAAGGAGCAATAGTGAAGAAAATTTATGATGGCGCATCGCCCTCATCTTTGGAGACGAAGGATCTCTCCATCGCAAACCGGCTACTGCATTTCTGGATCACTCACAACTTGGTTCCCAGGCAAGAGCACATGAACGAAGTCCTCATCACCGACGCCATCTACATGGACAAGGTGCTCTCCCGTGTTTAGTTGGATCTTCCCCGTATTGTGCTGGCTCACATGCAATTCTGTGCATCCCATGACTCCCATGCTTTACCTTTCCCTCACATCATCAAGAAGCTACTCTCCAACCTCAATCAGTACCCAGAAGACTCACCCGAGACTGCCTATAGCAAATGTCTTACCATGCACACAGTTCGGAAGCTGAAATCTAAGGAACAACAACCCAACCCTGCTGAAACAGAAGAAATCCCGCCTAAGGAAAATGCGAGTTCCCAGGGCCGTTCTAGTTCCCACCCTCAGCAACCCCCCTCTTCAGACTCCTCTGCGATCCTCCTTGCGTTGGATCGTATTGAAAAAGCTATCTTGGAAGGCTCGACTGCCAACACGGTCGCCATCCATGATCAAGTAAGAGAGTTGGGGCGTATCAGTTCTGCTGTCGAGAGTCTGGTGGAAGTTCTGCAGAAGGATTGGCAAGGTGCAATCAGTGCTCATCAGGCCGCGGGCCAAAATGTAGGAACCGACGACAAGGATGCAGAAGAGGAGGCCACTACTACGCCATAGGAACGCTTGTTCTAGGTTCCCAGTGCTGCAATGCCACAGCGAGCTAGTAGTTTTCCTTAGGATCCTACTTCCCTCTTCTATCCCTTTTGTTGTCTTTCTTAAGATTGCTTTTGTTGTCTTCCTTGCTATTTGCTATTTGTGTTGTCGGTTGTCAGTTGTTATGTTGTGGTATAAGTGTTTTGAACAATGATCAATGAAGCTTTAATGACTATATTTGGAATCGCTCCAATGATCAATTTGTCTTTGCCTTAACGTTCTCATTATGACTTTTTTTAGGATTGATGCAATTGCATATTCACTTGGATATCATGTTCTTAACTAGTTCTTAATCTTTTCGATGATGTCAAAAGGGGGAAGAAAAAGATAGGAACCTTGAACTTTGGAGACTACTGAATTAATAGGAACTCTAAACTAGTTCTATTTCTAAGGGGGAATTTGAAATAAACTTGTTCACTTGCTTAGGGGGAATTCGCAACCATTGAATGTTCTATCACTAATCTGTAATGTTGTAAATCCCGTTATCTCAATATGGTCTCATAAGATTCAAAGTCCTATTATGTTGTCAGGTTCCTTGTATTTGTCATCATCAAAAAGGGGGAAATTGTTAGGAAACGGAACTCTGGAACTTAGGTTCCCCTGAGAGTTCCGTTCCTCAGTTTCTCTACTTTTGAAGATGACAAATATTATGATACTAATGTTTTATCTCAAAGATGTGTTTTAAGGAATCACAGGAAAATACCTAAGGCAGGAAAGCCAAACAGAACAAGGGAACCAAAGGAACAAGACAGCTGAAGGAATCCAGAGGAACCCAGGTGTGCCCAGAAATGGAGCTTGCGACATTGTGATTCCCGAGAAATCTGGGGACACACAACCTCAGACAAAAGGTGTCGAAAACGACTTGTCCGAAGCTTCCAAAAGTCTGCCAAGGTCCAAGAGCTAAAGAACAAGATGCCTAGAGAACCTCTACCTCGGACAGAGACGATGAAAGCGACATCACATGAAGACGTCGCTGTCCAACAGACGGTTCCCAAGCGGCCAACTTACTCAACCTCGGACGAAAGCGTTTTGACAATGACACCACAAGGCTCGTCTGAGGTAGTTGACCAACCAAGAGAGATTCTGAGCTGCCTAGGTTGTTTGCACATGCCAAGAACAACGTGGATCAAAGAGAACCACTAATCCTAGGGCAAGCTCAATCCGTGGGAACCAAGAGAGGATCGAGCTGCGAAGAATCATCTATAAAAGGAAGACTAACCCAAGGGTCATCTTCATGCACTAAAACAAGAACTCACACTCATTAGCAAATATCTAGTGTGAACCTCAAAACAAAGATCATCAAAGCAAACCGAGATCAAGAGGAACCAGTCAAGGAAGAAGAGCTGAGTGTTAAGTTCCTATGACTGTAAGTGATAGTTCCTAGGTGCGAAAGTCTGTTTCTTGGATTGATTATTGATTGTGTTAAGTTATCTAGGATTGTCTAACTGTGTGTAAGGCAAAGGAACTGTGTGTTCGTTCCTAGGATAAGCTGTAACCAAAAGAGATAAGAAATCAAGAAGTAGACTTTGAAATCCTTTCGAAAGAAAGGTAGTGGTTTTTATCCTGGATTGCTAGTTGGCAATCAAAAGTTTTCACTATAAGGAACTTGTCATTTGTTTGATTGTTTATCTTCCGCTGCGAAAGGAATTAAGAATCGTTATTCTGAGTTCCTTAAGTTTTTATCTAACAATCACGATCCTACATGTTCTTTTCGGATTCAAAGTCTGTTCTTAAGTAGTCTTTGTCTAAAGAAAATTCTATTTTTGAGATAACATTTACAGATGAATATCTAGCCATATCACTCTGAGTGGGTGAAGAGAGAAAAGATTCTTCTCTATTTTGTTCGTTTACTGGGTTAGGAATAGGATTGCTAAATTCCACTCTAACAGAATGGTCTCTAGCTGTATAAAAGGAATCAGAAAAAGAGTTTCTTGCAAGAAAAGGATTTGGGTTTCTAGGTATAGGGGTAAAAGATCTGCTGGAGTTAAATCTTAATAGAACTCTACCATCATTACTTTCTTCTATGTGGAAGATTTCTGTCCTTTCAAGATTATTAGGAGGACAATCATGTCTAAGTTCAAGAGTTTCTTCATGACTTTTAGCACTAAAGGCTATTTTGAAGTATGTCCATCATATTCTATAAATAGATTATAGTCTGTTGTGGTATGTTCTAATCGGAATTACTTTCTTCATAAATACTTTCACTACTATGGACAACTGGGGTGCTAGTTGAACTAGAACCTCTAGAAAGAATACGTCTAAATTATAGTGCCATGATCTGAAACGTTTTAAGAACTGTTAATCTTAATCATACGAGTTATTGTTACAGTTGGCGCGGGACCATCGACCGGGACCACCCTTTACAGTGGAATGACCAAGCGGTTTTACGACTAAACTAAACATGCACTCTTTAGTAACAATAACGAATATGACTCAGGTAAACAGTAACTAAAGGTGTAAGGATTATGATACTATAATCTAGATGTATACAACCAGTGGCTCTGATACCAAATGTACCTAGGTAGTCATAAATTTGCATAAAATAGGTGATAATGAACATAGTTAAAATAAACTAAGTGATTAAGAACATAGTGAATAGTAAAATAGAGATTAAAGTCTTTTATTTTTATGGTGATGTTTATATACCATTTTTGAAAATTAATTTTATTTATTGTTGAAACAAAAGGTTCTTCTGAAGAGACAAATTCATCTTCAGGGTGTTGTGAACTAGAGCTAGCTTCATTAGTTTTTAACAGTTCTAAATGAGCTATTCTAGTTTCGAGTTCAAGGTCTTTGGTTTCATTTAACAATAATTGTTTACTAAGGGTTTCGATGTCCTTCTTAAGTTTGTTAACTTCTCCTTGTAAATCTTTAGTTGTAATAGAGGAAAATATTTTAGTAGGAGATCTTTTATTAATAATTTTAGAAATACTAAAAGGTTCTTCAAGTAAAGGTTGGTGTTCTTTGAATATTAGTTCTTTAACTTTCATAAAGTATTATTGTTTTACATGTGGATCTTCAAGCCTATCTATGAGTTCAAAACAGGTTTCTTTTTCATCACTTTTAGTGATAACATTACAGAATTGTGTTGTTCCTGAATTATCAGAATCTGAAGAATCAGGGGCATAATTATCCTCCTCGGAATCTTCTAGGAGAATTTTTCTTAATCTATTTTTTAGGTTACTATCGTCATGACAGATTACATTGATCTTTTGTTTGAGGCTACAATTATTTGCCTTGTGGCCTGGTTTACCACATTTATAACATATGATCTTTTTATCTGTCTTCCTTGGTTGAAATCCCTTTTTAGGCTGATAGTTAGATTTTCCATATTTGTTTTCTGAACTAAATTTTCTGTGTTTATTTTTACAAATCCTTTTCATGCAAGAAACTCTTTTTCTGATTCCTTTTATACAGCTAGAGACCATTCTGTTAGAGTGGAATTCTTTTGTCTGTTGCTGCGAGTGGGGTCCTTATGTCCTTCGCTGCAAGTGGAGTCCTTTTGTCCGTTGCTGCAAGTGGATTCTTTTGTTCTTCTTGGGCTTTTGTTCTTCTTGTTCTTGGGCTTTGTTCATCTTGGACTTTTGTTCTTCTTGGACTTTTCTGTATGGGCTCTTCTCAGGGTATCGTAATATACATAGGAGGTAGTTTAAGCAGGCTAGAATATACCCTTCAAAATAAAAACATAGGTTCTTCTTTGTTTTTCTTTTTTCTTATTTCTTATTTCTTTTTGAGCACGAAAATAGCCAGGTTTGCTTACATAGCATAAGGGTCTTGGGCGAACTGTTATGGATCATCAACCGGAGAGGGAGGTGGAGTAGGGTCTGGAGTGTCACAACTGTCAGCCCAACTTTATTTTCCTTGGGCCAGAAACTTTTGAAAAGCTTGAAATGCTTCCCATTGTTACAGTTGTTCTTTTGGAATAGAAGGAGAAGGGATCTTTGCCAAAGGAAGAGTATAGGTTGTTGCTGTGACTATTGTAAGAGAGGCTGTCGGTTTTGGTGTCTTTTGTTGAAGGGTTGTTGTTATTTTGTCGAGGGTAAGTGTGGAAATGATAAATTTTCCCCACCATCTGATTTTGAAGCGTCTACAAAGGGTCAAAGGATAGCCTTGAGGATGTATTTGTAGGGTCTCGTAAGTCCAACAGAAGATCCATGCTACTCCTAAGTCACGATGGAAACGAAGGGCTTTTGTGAAGGGTCTTTGTTGAGAATGGTGAAGATAATAGTAGTATGCCCTTTTTATCTCAGCATGGTAAATGTTTTCCGTGGCTCCGAAAGTATGCCACCACTCATAGAACCAGATGGGGAAACCATCCGGGCAGTGTTTGTCAAAGAAGAAGAACCATGAGTGGTTAAATGGTCTAAGCAGAAATGTTCTTTCCCAGGCATTTTTGTAGTCTTGGTATGTGTAGCCTGGGAGATTGGGAATATCATGTGGAAGGGAGAGAGCCTTTAAGGTCCAAGGGTCGGACCCTGAGACGGAAAGGACATTGAGGATTTTGCATTTAGAGTAGGAGATGCGTGATGGGTCTGTTATACACATGTTGTGGGAGATTTCAACAGTTCTTGAGTCTACTAGGATGAACTCATAGAACTTTTGGGTTTTGGAGGGGTTCTCAGGGAACCAATGAAGGTCAAATGGGAAGAGCTTTTTGAGGTATGGTTCTAATTGGCTTTGTCCAATAGGAGAGTGTTCTAGTGTTAGGTAGACAGGGGTAATAAGACTTGGTTTTAAGAAATATGGGTAGAATGGACTGTCTTTTTTGGGGTCTATTTTAGCAGGAGTCTTTGGTGCCAAGTGGGCTTGGCTATATGGAAGAGGGGGAAAGTTAGAAAGAACTTGGAACCGGTTCTGTACTGGGACAATGGAAGAAGAGGAAGACAGACTAATGTAGTCCTGTGGGGTCTGTTTTCTGTCTTTGGGATCCATACTTGAAAATGCTTTTATAAAAAGGGGAGACGAGCAAGTCGTTGTTGGACTTCTCTTTCAAGTTCCTTTAAATATTCAATAAGGCTAGCACTTCCTCCAAGCTCAACCAATTGCCTAACATCTAGTATCCAAAGGCTTATTTCAAGCTGGTCTTTGCACCTTTTGAAGTGATCTCTCATGGAGAAAATTCTTTTAACCCTGGGAGAAATTCTTAGTAAGAAGATAGGGTAAAGAAGAAACATTAAAGAACGGTTTTAAAACGGGATTTCTTTTAAAACTTCTAAAATTTGTACATTAGCCATCCTGGCACTATTGTAAATAATATCACTCAAGTTTTCTATGCGTCCCAATTGGGACCATATTTGGTATAAGTCCTTACCATTGTATGTTTCAAAAGACAAACGGGCTTTTTGAAGGGTTCTGCGATAATAAGGGATTGACCATTGGTTGTAAACTTCTTTCTTTAGGTCGTTGTAAAGCTTCATTTAAAGTTCAAGGTTGGAAAATCCTTTAATCAACAGTTTTTTCCCTGCAAAAATTCTCTTCTGAGGAAATCTGGTAAAGAATTGTTTTTTCCTTTTATAAATTCTATTTTGAAATCGAATATAGAAACAATAGCTTGCCATCTAGCAAAAATCTGTTTTGAGACTAGATTTTAAACATATTTTTGCAAAATTTCTTTAGCAGATTGACAGTCTACTCGAAGAAGAAATTCTTTGTTATATAAATCGTCTTGAAACTTAGAATAACAAGAGACTATAGATAAAACTTTTTTTTAACAGTACTATACTGGGCAATCTTTCTATGAATGGAACATAAATGGTAAGTCTGAACATGAGATACTTAATACCTTACAAGAAATGGGTATGGCTAATATAGCCTATAGAGTTGGTAGAAAAGACCCCAAAACTTGTTTTTCCCTTCTAGTTACCGGATTTACATGACAATTAAAAAACTGGTGGGATAATGCTCTATCCGCCTTTCAACGAGAAGAGATCCTTGAATTTATAAATGATGAAGGAGACCCATAACCAGTTCATCAACTAATATATACTATTAGTATGCATTTTATAGGCAACCCTAGAGAGGAAATCCAAGCCAATAGGGAAATTCTTTCCAACCTTAGATGCAGAACCCTTAGTGATTATAGGTGGTATAAAGATGTTTTTTTATCTTGTGTCTATCAAAGAGATGACTGTAATAAGGGTTATTGGAAAGAGTGTTTCGTCTCTGGCCTTCCAACCTTGTTTGCTGAAAGAATAAATCAAAAGATAAAAGCTGAAATTCAAACAGAGGAAATCCCATGGAAAGACATGACCTATGGTCAACTTACAGCCTTTATCAAATAAGAAGGGCTAACCATTTGCTCCGAATTAAAAATTCAGGCCAAGTATGGTAGAGAAAAAGGATCTAGGAGAAAAGAACTAGGTAACTTCTGTGAAGCTTTTGGCCTTGCCAAAATAGAACCCCCTTATAATAATAGTAAAAGGATTTATAAAAATAAACACAGAAAATTTAGTTCAGAAAACAAATATGGAAAATCTAACTATCAGCCTAAAAAGGGATTTCAACCAAGGAAGACATAAACAAGAATACTTTATGATAACATAAAAGATGAAGTAGATTGCATACAAATATAACATATCAAACACAATAATTAGGTAAAATTCAACGACATTATTTAGGCATAAATACCACAATTGTTAATCAGACACTAAAGGAAAGGGTAATGTAGAATCAGTAAAGCAAGCATGTGATGTGATGCGATTAACATCCAAAATGCAAAAGTAGATCATTGTTTCTGAAAATTTTAATCTTAATTCAGGATACAAAAGAGATATTATCATTGTAGCAACTCAGCGGGTTGAAGGGTTATGGGACCATTGTGTGGACAAGAAAACATCAGTTCTAAGAACACTCAGTCCCACTAAAGTTGGAGAATCTTCATCTTCAACAGAAGGTGAAAAGGCATTTGAAGGTATTCACATGACTAGCCTTGCAGAAACACAAAGAGTCGTACTGATCACTTATAACCCATAGTTGGGAATTTGGGATAATACCATATACTTGAAATATCATATATGGGTAATTTTGTGCAAAAACCTATATACATAATGATTAGATGATTTGGGATCCAGTACAAACAAGATTTACAGTGAGAACTACGAAGCAACTTTGTCCGTTGATTTAAGCCATCTGACGGTCCTCATAAAACGCACATCAATTTGCTCTTTATTTATTCCAGGGGCTTTTTTGTAATTTGACCTATTTTATCAAGAGCTTCTTCCCCAAGCATACCCCGTTCTTCTGCAGAACATTTGAGTCTGCCATCGTCGTCGTTGTTCGCTCAAATCGACCGTGTTCATTTGATTTCATCCGTATCAATCCATCTTCATCATTTTTGTCCTAGTCTATTCTCCCTCGTGGTTATGTGTTGTTCGATTTTGTTTTGTTTTTAAGCTTTAATTTTTTTATTTGAGTGGAGTATTTAGGCTTGTTTTTGTGTGTAAAAATTCAGCTTCTTGTCTTTTGATTCCACGTTTCGGGATAAGTTTAGGATTGTTGTTAGTGGAGATGATTGAATACCATCTTTGAGACTCTTTGGTTTGGTTAGGATAGATGAGTTAAGTGATGCCCACAAGGTGTTTGATAAAATGCTTGAGAGAGATATTGTGAGTTTGTGCATGGACGAAAGACCTTTTATGTTGCATATCTCATTTTGTTCTTGACATTCTGTAGACTTTTTACATGAATAATATGAGAAGATCATGATAGTATAAACAAATGTTTGCCTCATTTGGTTTTCAAATATGCACAGATTATGAACCTCAAACAATTAATTAGGAACATTTTGGTATTATTTATGAATTCAATATGTTTTTGGACTGAAGTTGTAATTGCTGTAATTGGTGTCTTGATTGTGCTAATTATTTTCATTGATCAATCTAAATCTAACATCTTTGTATTGATCAATTTGGTGTTAGTCTTTTTCTTAGCTTTTTTTTTTTGCTTTTGTGTTTTGGGAGAAGCCCTCAAAGTGTTCGATGAAATGTTTGAGAGAGATGTTGTGATTTGGACATGGATGAATGCCCTTTATGGTAAATAATCAAACATTTGAAGTGAAGAACCTGAGAAAGCCATTATAAAGGCACAAAATGAAATGAACCACAATGGGATTAATATGAACATTGACATTATCATATATGAATGTCATGTGACTATATATGAACCTTGCAACATAAAATATGAACCTTAAGTTTATTTATATGGTCCACGTAGTATGGAAAAGAAAATGAACTTTTCAAAACTAAGTATGAACATTATATGGTTATATATGAACATTGACATTCTACATATGAACCCTTATGTTGGCATTATTCCTAAACCATAAAAATTAAATATGAATATTAAATATGAACATTAGGAGAATGTATATGAACTTGAACATGATACACGTGAACCCAACATGAGCTGAGATTTTTCACAAGCACAATATGTAGCCTATGAGGGATTTGAACCCACATCCATGTATACCAACACACTGCTCTACCATTTGAGGTAATAGGCTTTGTCAAAATCAATTATTTGAACATCTATCAAATGAATAAATGATAGGATCGACGATCTCTTCAGCCTCGGTGCAAGGAAACGCCAAGGAAGTCAACCACCAAGAGGATGCCACGTCCTAAGGGAGGAAGAACTTCTTTACGATGGGATAGGGAACTGAGTTCGTGAAGGGAAGTTGGAGTTGATGGGAACTGGGTTTGGCTGGGATAGTGATAGAGATAGGTGATCTTCTTGAGTGGATATGACGCACCACTTAGGAAGAACAAGGGTGATCGACGCCTAAGGGATGTAACTCACCCTAAGAAGAAGATCGATAGGTAGTTCGATACAACTCACGAACTAAGGTTGTTGCTGGAATTTTCCATGGGAGAACTGAGCTCCTTGAGAGGTTTTTGATTAAGTTCAAGATGATTTACAAGAAAGAGAACTCAACCTTTTATAGGCTTCCTAGGAGTTCATGGCTACCCTTTCATATAGCCAACACAATTTAACTCCTAGACTCTCCCCCTCCCTAAGTAAATCCCACAATAATAGTCTTTAAAACACCAAAAATACATAATATCATTATGAAAATATTAAAGAGGCCGACTGGAAATTCTTCTAGAAGATCTTGTGCAAAATGCCGGCGGTGGAGTTCCTTAGAGGGAATTGTGGGACAGGAGCAATGTCATTGATCCCATAAGGTCTTGCCTCGTCGCTCCAAGGTTTAGGAGTCCCTTCTTGATCTTGGATTGTAGCTCTGTGGCCTGAGTACGTGTGATCCTTGGTGGTGGCTCAGGAGACGCCATTGGAGGGAACTCATCAAGATCAGAGGGAACCGTGGGGGTCTTGCTTTGCAGGGAGCTATGTTGGGAACTCGGAGGCCTTGCGATGGAAGGAACTTGCAGGGAACTCGGAGGCCTTGCGGTGGAAGGAACTTGATGGGGCATAGTCACATCACTAAATATGAACCTTAGAGTATTACATATGAACATATAAACTTAATACATGAACACAATCATATGCGTAGTCTGTTATCCTTCATATGAACCCTAGAATGTTTTGAATATAGAAAATTCTAAAATATGTACAAAAATATAGATTCAATGTACCTATAAACCATAAAAATACTACAATTCGCGATTTAAGTTACCACAATAGTTTAATACAAGTTTATAATGTATTAGAGTGGATAAGAATTATAAATATAGTATCTCTCAAAATACTTAGTAATTATATATATATATATAAACTACTTTAGTTCATGTACTATGAATAGGGCTTGGGTAATATTTTATATTGATATTCTTTTAAATTATTAAAAATAAAATCGATTTACATTTATACAAATATTAAATAAATGAAAAATAGGTAAAGATAAGTATGATAATATAAAGAAATATCTAATATAATCAATTAATAAAGATAAATGGAATTTTGTACATACGTAATATATTGAATCAAATCTTATACCTAGAAATAAAATCAATTAAAATCAATTAATATAAAATGTGACTAATTAAATGAAAAAAATAAAAGAGAATATTTGAAAAATACTTAATATATTCTATCTAATATGAAAATCATGATCAAATGTAAATAATCTATATATTGAAAAGGAAATCAATATCATATCTAAAATATTTTTTATGACAATAATAATACTAATAATAATAGAAAAAATCATAATTTAGCGATGTGACATGATGTGGAGTAAACATGTGGCAAAAAATAACGTAACGCAATGTCAAAACGACAATTGGTCTTAGCTAGGTTTTGTTTTAGTATTATATAGTAGATTAAAAATCAAAGATTCAAACCAATCATATAAATGGGTAACCTTATAAAATTAGAAATATAATGGTGTGACAAATTAGTTAAAAGATATGATACAGTCCCTTAACACATTAAATTAATTTTGAAATAATGTTGTTTCACGACCAATAAATATCCCCTTAATTTTTTGAAATATTTAGATACTATAAGGGTGCGCTTGGATTCCCAAAATAATGCATTAAAATGTATTATCTTGCATTAAATTGATGATTTAATGCAAGATAATGCATTATTTTGGGAGATCCAAACGCGCCCTAAATTAAAGCAACATTTGAATTATCCTAATATATACAATATATCATTTATATGAGATATTTATGATTACATTGAATATTAAATCTAGAAAAAAAAAATCAAAATAACAAAAGTGAATTTTGATTTAGATATCGTGCTGACAAAATTGTTAATTTTAAAAACGCATGAATTTTGATAGTGCGGTTTTAACAAGGGAATGTCATGTGATGTATTAGGTTCTAGTTTAATATATATAGTTTTATAAATAGAAGAGATGAATTCAACCATGAGAGTATGGTAAGGAGAATACCAAAATTAATTATCATATGTAAATGTATAAAGAGTCAAACTAAACGACACCAAAAAGACAAATACATGCTCACGATGAAATTGTATTGTTGTAAATTCTCTCCAGTCCATGGTTTTGGGGAGTCTGACACGTTAAACAAAGCATTTATAATCAGAATATCCTTATCTTATATAAAAGTTAGCATTCTGAAGCCATAAATGAGTGAATACAATGCATTTGCATGACAAAACCAAACCAAATAATCAAATGAAATCGGCCCTAGAATATATATATATCCAGGCCAAAATAGGTTATTGTTGTAAGTGGGCCCATATACATCACATTCAATTATGGCCCATTAAGCACATATAATTAGAGGCCCATCTAAAAGTTGACATATTAGCCTCCATAAATGACAACACAATTACTTTTTATAATACCATCCAACAAAATTACTTTTTATATATACCATCTAGCATAACTACTTTGTATATATAAAATCCAGTCAATTTATAAAGTTGCATATCCTCATCCTTTCACCTCCCGGTGTTCATAAATATATTCCATCCAATAAATACGTCATCATTTCCTCAGCCTTTCACCTCCTTCTTTTGAACATAAATCCACATCTATCCAAACCATGTATCAACGACCCAGATAAATCTTGCAACTTTTGTAGCCTTTTTACCTCCTTCCCAAATAAATTTCCCAACTTTTGCAACCTTTTCACATCTTTTTGCTATAGGTATAAAAAAATCCATGTGGGAAATACATTAGGACCGAATACATTATTTCTGACCAAAGGATATGTGAACAATGAACTAAGGGATGCAACCCTTTCATGCCTATTTTATTGTTTGACATTCTCTCAATTTCTGTTTTCCTAGCTAGGGAAATGCTATATACATTGTAGTGCAAGGAGCACAATTTCTCATTGTTTTGCCCAACCAAGAAACATTCTATGCGAAATGACGAAGCTCATATCACCGAACAAAAAATATTGTATGCAAGGAAGCTTTCAACAATTTGACCACACCAACCCAGGTAACAAAACTACCCTTTTAGCTAAGACACAAATTTCCAAAAAACCAGGAGTTTATAGTCTACTATTACACAGTCAACAAGGGTAAACAACCATTCGGGACATGCAATTAAAACTCATTCAATATATGCACATCACATAAGCCAAACACAATAGACAAATTAATAAACCAAAATTAAAACGTACCATGTTCGAGCCACAACCAACCTCACGAGAAGCAGTTGCTCCGCTCTCCCAAACATCCCCACACTCCGCTATATCTCTCACCTGCACAGACCAATGGAAAAAGTACACACCCACTTACGACTCATGTACAATACCTAAATAACCTATAAAATATTAATCACTATTATCTCACAAATACTAAAAACAAAATTATACATAATGATGTACATCGTTAATATAAATAAACCTTAAATGTTAATTAAAATGAAACAACCTTACTATGATAACAAAAAATACAATGTTACACCTTGCTTATTACAAATAACTACATAATAATGAATTTTAACTCGTGCCAAGAGATCCTACATAATAATGAATTTTGCCACCGAACTAATGAAAATCGAGCAGTATAATGAAAACATAATATTAAATAAAAAACTATCTAAATTATAAAAAATAATCTTGCTAGTTATATATAATATTTTCCCAATTTTTCTTCTTCTAATAAGTTATTCATATAAATCACATTCCTTCTATTTTTCTTGAGCTCTGATATTCTTGTTCTCATTGTTTCCTATGATGACTGTTCTATTGGTCACAACCATTGTTCCCTAGAAATTTTCCAAATAGCTCTCATGCTTTCTGTTGTTCCCTGAAACAATATTTAAGAATAAACTATCAAATACATGGTGTTTATCATCATCAAAACACCTAAGGTTTTTTGAGGGAACCTTCTTTCAACAAAATCCTAGAATATAAGGTTGGTGTACTCCTCCTCCTATTGTCAATTGATTTTAGGATGAAATCCCACTGATCGAGCTTATTGGGCTTATATGCGCCTATGCACTCGATTCTGCACGACATCCAGTTTATCGTTCATGAACCAATTGACAATAGAAGAGTAGCCCAACAAAATTATATATATTAGATTTTATTAATACTGTAATTTCCGATATGCAATAGGTATTTCAACAAAGGGATATAGATTTTACCAACATTCAGTTGGTCTAGTGGTTTAGCGCTAGACTCCCTTAAGCGTTCTATTTAGAGGTCTCAAATTCGATTATTGCTGGATGCGTGTATGGAGATATTGATGTTAGAAAGAGTCTACCACTTTGCGTACCAATAGTATCCTGGTCTGAATATAGAGTGATTCTGATCAAACGAACCATGCGATCAAGACCTAAAAAAAATATGGATTCTTTAGAATCACAGTGCGTATACAAAAACATATCTACCATTGAACAATGTGACAATATGATCTTTTGCATATTTGTAAGTTTTGATTTAATCTATACTGTTATTCATATATGCACCTTCGAGAGAATTGAGCTCCACGATTGGGTCTGAGGTGGAATCCCAAGCTACTGACACAAATTCCATGGTATGTGTCATGTGTGTAAGCTATCTTTTTTTTTGTTTTTCCAAATGTGTAAAGCTATATTTGATGTAGCTAATATTTGTGAAGTAATTTATCAATATATACCTATATATATTAAAGTAAAAGCTTAAATTTAAACATTGATTTAATATTTAATTCACATATGTGTTGTTACTATGTTTAATTGACTTACATGTTGATCTCCAAGCTATGCCACCTCATCCGCCACATCATCCAACCAACTAAAAAATATTATAATATTGGATCATTAATTATATAATAAATATTGCAATACATCCGCTTAATATAAATTTAAATTCAAAAATTTCTATCTTCTAACAAATGGAACCATAATCTATTCTTAATTATTATATATTAAATTAAATACTCTAATATCTCCACTTAATATAAATTTAAATTCAAAAAAATATAATATCATCGAATAACAATATAACATTTTATTCAGAAGATTATATTTATTAAGAATAATTAATGTGGATTACGCATATATATGCATATATATATGCGTTAGACTTAAATTATAGCATTTAGATTGACTATTTTTTTTTTAATTTGATTAAATATACCTAGGCAAACGCGGGCTGGCCCGTCCGGCCCAACCCACCCGCCCGTATAAACGGGAGGGTATGGACAAACACGTAAGTCTTAAAGGGCTGAAAATACCCGGCCCGAGTACCGGGAGAGCCAGGTATGGACAAGGGGTCAAGCCCTGTAGGGCCGGTAAGCCCGGCCCGTTTATAATATATAAATATTATTTATATATATAATATTACATCATTACTACTCCTAAAATAATAAAAATAAAAACACTTAAACTAAGTAATATAAAAAGGTAAATTTTTATGGGTTACAAACTCCACTCCACCCCTCATTCTCACATATGTATAGACTTTGATATTGGATATTTAATATTTTTTATTGTAAGGTGAAAAGACTATTTGGGCTTATAAGAATTTGATATTTTTTTTAATTATGGACATGAATTATAAGATGTGAATTATATACAAAACCGAATACGGATCCCGACGGACTACCCGGGACCGGGAATACGAACGGACTTGGACAGTTGTCCAAGCCCTATTCCCGGGCTCAGTCCGGCCTGAGTCCGGATAAACGGACAAAATTTTCAGATTAAGCCCGGACCATATCCAGCCCGGGCCTAAGATGCCCATGTCTATATATGTTATCATCTGACTATTTTTTTTGGTCAAGCCCATCTGACTATTTTTGAAAGATAGGATACTTAAACTGAAATTATGTTTACTATAATGTTACTATAGTCGGATAATATCTTACTTTTTTATCAATCTTGATATTGTGGGATAAATTAATATAAAAATATTTAACGTAAAATAAAAATTGATTTCAGACATGAAATCTTAACTTTTTTAATATATACGTAATAGCTAATTTCAATTTAAAGTTTTTTATTCAAATCTTTGTAGATCTAAAAATATTATCATATTTAAATTAAGTTTTTATAACTTAAAGTTTGATATAATTCACGTATATAGAATTCCTATTTATTGTTATGGTGTGTTCAAGATTTACTTTTAGATTTGAAGAAGCTTGATTTGCTTAAATGATCTTTGTAGTTAAAAATTATAATAGTTAGTAACTTAGTATATACTTAAGATAAATTACATTTGTTAATCTCACGTACCTTACAAACTAGATTATTATTAAAAAATCAATTTTATTATTTTTAATATCACGAAGTCATAAAAGAATAATTTTTTAGGAATAAATAAACATTAAGATTAAGTTTTTAAATCACAAACAGAGCGCAATCTACTTTTCTTTAGAAGAATCTCCTAATAATCATTTTTTCATATTGCTCTTCCAAAAGTGTACCTTTTTAATATTTTCCAAAATTTAATTTACATTTTTTTAATGACTAAATTACCCATAATGTAATTACCCTAATTGTAATATCTAATTTGTAAAACTTCTCCCCCACTATTTACATTATCCACGCCTCCACCGTCGTGACCACGGTCGTCTCTACGCCTCACCGCCGGCCAACCACGCTTTTACCGATCTTACTGTCGTCGGTCTTTCCTGCCTTCACTGACCTTTAGGATTCCCCGACCTTATTAGAATAATATGAATGTGCAATAGTTTAGAAACCGTTCTTTTTTGAATTGATGATTTATTAGAATTATTTGTTTCCTTTTTTACAAGCCTTTCGCCCTATTAGACTAGCATCATCTAGTGCTAACAATTTAATAAGGTTACATGAATCTCTCAATGTACATTCAAAATTTTGTGTTACCCGTAAAAATTGTGTAGCATGCTACATTAAGTGTAAGCTACTACATACCCAATTGTGTGTTATACGAAATAATAGCATGTTACATAAAATAATTTCATGTAGTATGTTACTGTATTACATATTTTTGTGTGTAAGCTATTACATAATTTCCTATAGACCAATTAATTTATAATTTTTGTGTAAACTATTACACAAGTTCCAAGCCAAATCCTCTGTGACTAAATTGTGTTACTAATATTTTTACCACTAATATTATTGGTACACGTGGATATATTAATGAACATTTAAAAAAGTTGATAAATATAAAATGTTAATATACAAAATCAGTAAAAGATACACCTCTTTCTAGTAGAAAGAGAACTGTTTCAATTAACAACAATTTCTCTCTCTTAGGCTTTACAAATCTGCAGTCCATGATTGATGCTCCGCTTCTTCTCCTACATCGTACTCGATCGGTTCCAATTGGGAGGTAATTGCTTAATTTGGAGTGATAGGAGCCGGAAGCAACATCGGCAGTAGAAAATAGGGCTCGCAATTTTGGGGTATGTTAGAAGAAAATTTTGACGCGCAATCGGAAGCAAGATTTATATCTTGCCTTCAATTGGGTTCACGTTGCCAAGCAAATTAAGTTGTTTGTGCAATTGCTTGTAGAAGACCAATCTCAAATTTCTTGTAGTTCTCATTTACTGAACTTCAAACTTCCTCCTGAACTGAACTGATGTTTGCTTATATGCTAATTCAATATGAGCTTGCTTGTTTTGCTGCTAAAAAATAATCCTATATATGACCAATATATTACATGTTGTTTTATGTTTCTTCTATTTTAAACATAGTTGAAAAGCAAATACAATTGGGTGTATGGCATCATCTTTTGTTTAGTTTCACTGTCAACTATTTGGGTATATTGCATACTGTTTTTTCACTGTCAATAATTGACAAAAAAATTTCGTGTAGATAGCTGGTTGATTAACTAAATTACTAGTATAATCTGTTCTGTTTTTATGGCTACCTTTCAAACTAATATATTTTCTTTGTCAATCTAGAATTTATCACTTTTGGTGATCATCATTGTAAAGGTTTGGCAGGAGCAACAAAGTTGAAGGTTGAAGCTTTTGCACTACGAACAAAGAGAAGAGATAATGCTTTCTACCAAAAAAAAGAGAAGAAATAAAGCTATCAGTTTAAGGCACCAACCGAGTAGGAAACCATTGTGTTTGATATTGTGGTGTTGTTATTGTGTACTATGTAATGGTTAGCATGTTGTAAACATATTTTTTAATATTGTGCTTCTAATTTCTTATAATTCCCTTTCATTAAATATGAGAAAAGGTTAAGATTGTACTTGTAATGAACAACTTAAGACTGCATAAAATCTCTCAACTATTCTTGAACTTGCCAGTGGGGACTCTTGAACTGAACATTTAAAATATTGAGTAAACAAGTTCAAACATATTCTCAGCAAACTCAAAATATGTCTACAAAAAATTCAGCAAAAGACAAATGAACGATCTCATAAAAAATATAATCTCCAAGCTTCAAGAATAGTCTGTAAGGAATTCAGCAGCCAACAAAATGACTTTCATGTCTATAAAATTAACCAAAAAATCTCTTCTCCAAGCTATGTGATGAGTCGCATGACTGTGATCTGATGGAGTTATAGTTGTTCACAGTTACTCTCTTGAAGATTGACCATCATCTGATATATAAATAAAGAATGTTATTAGAAGAATGAACAAAACAAAAATAACTAGGTTGGGATTTATATATGTTTACCAGATGGTTGAGGCATTCCAATACTTGTCAATAATGCCATATAACTAGGCTGCAGAGATCCTTGTGTAGGTTGAGCCAGTAATGGATTAATATACATGTCACATTGGCCATTCTCTGTACGAGTAAAGTAATTGTATCCACATGGATCCCATGGACAAGAAGAACTAGATGGATGTTGTGGAGGAGGACTTATATTCATTTGAACACTTTGGTCCACCTGCAATTTGTAATTTAAAGTGAAAAAAATAACAATGTTAATACTTTGTCAAAAAGTAAAATATAATATTATCAATACCTGTGCAACATAGGAAGGAGTTGTATGTTGCTTTTGTTTTCTCTTTTTCTTTGTTGCCATTTCAAGAGCACTTTGGCACCTTTTACTTGTTTGATTTCTAGATTTTGGCTTCAGTTTTATGCCTCTAACTTCCTCCATCATGCCATTGGCATCCAAAGGCGTATCAACATTGTGATTACTTGCTACCCTATGATTATTTTGCAAGCTAGACTGCATTGCCCCTTTTGTGGAGCTTGAATCAATCTCTCTCAGCAAATTAAGAAGACCTTCTTTAACCAACATATATCCATCATCACTTTCTGCAGCTTGTGTGACTAGTCGAGTAGATAGACGACATAGCTCTTTGTACCGCCTTCCCATAATCGTTTTAGGATCAACCTCAGAATTTGAACTCACACTAGTAGCACTTATGCTTCCTCTTTTAGCATTTTTTGTCCACCTTCTCAAAAAGTACTTATCAGGAACTTTTGAAATACCTCTAAAATTGAAAACCTTCAACACATGACTACAAAGCATGCCAGCAAACTCAAATTTCCTACAAGTACAACAAAAAGTTTCCTCTTTACTATCATAAGAGATAACAAAACTGAACTGCTTCATAGGTGGTGACACTATATATTTCAGAATTCCATCCATCTCACCACAATCTTCAAGGCGACCATCATATGATTTACATAGTTCTTCCTGAAACAATTTGTAAACCGCGGGTGTATACATACTAGCTACATGCTTCAAAATTGCTACGGGAAAAGACAACGATACTTTACTCTGGTTAGTCTTAAAATCAGCAACCATCTCACTATAACGACGATCATCGAGTAGTCGTTGAAAGTTTCCAAAAAAACTATTCAAGTCATCCTTATGACTTACATAGTGCTTGATAACATTATTCATGCTTTCACTACGTTGTGTAGTGGTCATATCAGCACAAAATGTGTCTCTTCCATAAACCAATGCCCATTTTTCTTTGATATTGAACATCCTCTTCAACCAATCATTATTTTGCAGCTCATACTTATCAACCATTTTGCTCCATGCATCCAAAAAATCTTCTTCATACTCATGGTCATATATGCAACTACTAAAATCCCCTGAAAAATCTTTGTACTTTGCAAATACACTACCCAAATGAGTTGCTGCATTTTGAAAGATGTGCCAAATACAAAGTCGATGATAAGTCTCCGGCCACTGAATAGTAAGTGCTTTTGACATGGCCGCATCCTGATCCGTCAACATTGTCTTGGGCAATTTACCACCCATAGCCTTCGAAAACATGTCAAATAACCACACAAATGACTCCGTTGTCTCATCATACAATAGTGCAACACCAAAGATAGTAGTTTGTTTATGATGATTCACTCCAACAAATAAAGCAATCGGTCGACCATCCTTATGCTTGCGATATGTCGTATCAAAGCAAACGACATCACCAAAGTACTCATAATCAACCATCATTCTGGCATCAGCCCAAAATATGTTAGTTATCAAACCATCTTCATCCACTTGAATATCAGAAAAGAAACTAGGATCTTCTACTTTCATGCCCCTCAAGTACTCTAGAACCCCACTAGTATCACTTGCCTTCATTTTACGCTTGTTGCGTAAATAATTTCTATAGTCCACTTGATCAAATCCAAGATTTTCACGACCTCCTGCTTGCCTAGCCATGAACTCAAAGGCATTTTTTGGTGCAATACCAGAAATTTCAGCCAAGTCGACTTCTGATGCTTGAGACGCTGATATTTTTCGATGTGATCTAAACAGATGAGCCTTACTCGGACTTGCCAAATTGTGATTATGCTCAGCAACAAAGTTGACAACACAAAATTTACCTGTTTGACGGGAACTAACTTTTAACATCGCCAAACAACCGAATCTCGTCTCTGCTCGCGGGTGATATTTGTAAACGTTATCGCGTTTATCACATCCTTTTTTACCTTCGCATGAACAAACAAATATTCTGTCTAGAACTCTCCCTTTTTCTTTATGAGCCGAGCTTTTCCGAATCGAGAAACCAACACCAAAAGCATAAGCATTATAAAACTTGTATGCTGCATCTTCGGTCTCAAACTCCATACCAACTTTTGGAATACTTTCCTTCGATATTTTTGAATGTAGCAATTCTATCGATTCATCATCACCAAAAGGATTTATCAAATCTTCATCTTGATCAAAATCGAGTCTACGACGTGATGTTTCTTGTAGATCATCATCCATCACGACCTTTAAGCAAGAGAAAAAATCAATTGAATGGCCAAAACAACTTAATTAATTTGATCACATGCAATGCTTAATGTAATACAGGAAAATAAACTAACGATTGAAATATACATAATACACTGAATTGAATGGAAAAAACAATTAGAACAATTCAAAGCATATATATCATATCTGACACTCCAATATATAATTGTTTTGAATCTTGCTCCAATCAAATCGTTCTATACATATACACACTGAATTACCGATACAAACTCAAAAATTAGCGAAATAAGGAATCAAACTTACCTCAACCTTTTGGTGTAAGTCCACAATATGTATGGTTCCAAAGATGATCAGACGTCGGTATAGATAGAAGTTGAAGTAAGTTGTAGATTAGACGGTGTAATTCTCCCAAATAAACTTCATGAACCAACAGTGGTATTTGCTCAAGCCGTATCCAGGAACCGAAAGTTAGTTCGTGGGAAAGATAAATTTAGACTGCAATATCTTTTTAATTTGGATATTAATCTTTTATTTTTATCAACTTTTTTAATTGTTAAAAGACTGTCCACGTGTACCAATAATATTAGTGGTAAAAATATTAGTAACACAATTTAGTCACAGAGGATTTGGCTTGCACAAGTTCGTGTATGCTACTACATAATTTCAGTTTAGTGTTACACGAAATAGTAGTATGTTACATAAAATAATTTCATTTAGTATTTTAGTGTAAGTTACTAAATAATTTCATGTAAGCTGGTAGTTAAGCTACTATATAATTTTGGGTAGGCTACTTCATAACTTTCGTGTAAGCTTCTACATAAGTTCGTGTAGGCTATTACATAATAGCATCTTGTTACATAAAATAATTTTCATGCAAGCTACCACATATTTTCGTGTAAGCTACTATATGCTTTCGTGTGAACTACATAATTTTCGTGTCGCCTAATACATATTTTCATGTCGGATACTAAAAAAAATTCGTACGCCATAATAAATTTTCATGTAAGATTCTCCACAAATTTTCATGTAAGATTCTACATAAGTTCGTGTTGGCTATTACATAATTTTTGTGTAAGCTAATACATAATTCCGTGTAGGATTCCACATAATTTTCGTGTCGGCTAACACATAATTTCGTGTAGGATATAAAAAAAATGTATAGGCTACTACAGAAATTCTATAGGCGTCTACATAATATTTATGTAGACTTCTACACTAATTTTTCATCAAGTTTGTACGTACAAGAAAAATCATATATCCCTACACGAAATTTGGTTCCTACTTACAAGGAAATTCATATCTCGTTTAATCCTACATGAAATTTCCATATCTACTTCAAATATGCAAAGGAACGGTGTAACAACCAAATCTGTAGATCTTGGTTCAAATTCCATATTTATATACACGTTTACTTTTCAACTCATAGACAAAATTGCCTTTCAACGCATAGGGTCTTCACGTAACGTGTGACATGGCTCACCACGTTACGTGAGGTAAAAATAGTTCCACACGTAACGTGTGGTTATGATCCACACGTAACGTGTAGTTATGCTCCACACGTAACGTGTGGAGCTGATTCCCTTGTAACGTGTGAGTTTTTTTACTAAGTAACATTATAATGTTGTGTATGAATGTTGTGTATGAACCATACTATTGTTTATTTGTAGTATTTATTTGTGTTTCAATGTTGTGTACGAACCTTACTATTATTTATTTGTAGTATTTATTTGTGTTTCAATGTTGTGTATGAACCATACTATTGTTTCTAAATAGGCATTAGGGGAGGGTTACCCCCATTGTGTAGCCCAATTTTTCTCTAATCTTTATAAGAACAATACAAAATGATCATCAACCTAGAAGACAAAACAAATTGTTTATTATGCTGGTTGACTACAACCACATTTAGCACACAATACAGAAAAGAATACAAATTGATCATAAACTTAGAAAAAAATAGAGAAAATATATGACACTGCTTTAGCGTTTGAAGAAATTAGGGTAGTTTCTGGTAAACGTTTGCTTCATATGATATCTCTGCTTTGCTAAATTTGCTTGCTCCCTACAAAGGTTGATAGTACATAAACAATATTACACAAAAGATACGACATTAATCACCTACGATGTATATCATTTAGTAGATTGAAGTTATACCTACGAATGTTATCAATATCTTTAACAAGATCTTGATTTTCCTTAACAAGATCTTGTTTTTCCTGCCATTGTTGTCGAATAACCGCGTGTGCCATGTCCTCGTACATTGGATCAATCCACTCCCTAAAATGATACCCCACTTCTGGGCATCCCCAATACCTCCTTCCGTAGTTCCACTGCAAATCCCAAGTTCGGACAACGGCTTTCAAATTACAATAGCATAGCCTATCTGCGTTTGTTGATGATTTGGATGAAGATGCCATTATTTGTTATAGTGTTTGGTTTCCTACAAATATCATGAATCCATTAATATAAAAAATTAGGGTTACTAAATCGATAGAAACTGGAAGAAGAAGCTTACCCAAAAATGTATCTTCAGGCGCCGCTTGTGTTGGAATTGTTGTAGTGAACAAACAACCCTAATGCTTCTTATATAGTGAAAAGACAATGTGTTTGACAGCTAATAACCAGCCTCAAAAAGTAGAAATCTGATTAACAAATTTTTGACAGCTAATAACCAACTGTAGTATATAGCTGTATACAGCTATAGTCACGAGTCTTTTATCCTAAACCTCAAAACCCTAAACCCTAACCCTAAACCATAAACCCTAAATACTAAACCCTCCCTAACCCTAAACCATAAACCCTAAAACCCTAAACCCTAAATCTAAACCCTAAACCCCAAACCCTAAACCTAAATCCCCAAGGGAAAAAGACTTACCACGTTAAGTGTGAATAAACTCCACTCGTTATGTGTGGTAGATGCTCACACGTAACGTGTGGGATAACCTCACACGTAACGTGTGGTTTCGTCTGTTGTAAAACACATTGAATTAACCGTCTTGTCCCCACCTAACTGAATTAATGGTCCCATCTTCATCTTCCCCGGCTAAGCCCCAATTTCGAGCCTAAACACTTCATTTCAAACACTAAAAAATTTGTCTTTTACACTCATTTTTTGTAAAAAAAATGGACAATATGAACAACAATGATTATTGGAACAACAATGTCGAAGAGGATCCCCTTCCGAATGAGATAATTTCCGTTATTTAAAGTTAAAGTTCTCATTTTTTTTTGTTTTGGACATGTTCAAAGTTTTGAGCTTTTGTTGTTTAGGGTTTAGAAAACTAGACATGATATTTGTTGTTTAGGGTTTAACCAAGTTTCACATGCTAGATTTTTAAAGTTTTGAACTTGATATTTGTTGTTTAAGTATTAGAAACCAAGTTTTACATGCTAGATTTTGAGGGATACATGTATAAGAAAGCGAGATTCATGTTACATTGAAGAACAGTTTCACACATGATGCCCTATGCATGTCCACACGTTAAGTGTAAAACATGTCCCCACGTAACGTGTGGAACATGTGCCAGATGGTGGTTCACACGTTACGTGTGGACATGTTTTGCACTTAACGTGTGGAGCATGTCCACACGTTATGTGTGAACCCACAACCAGATTCTGGCGGTTTCTGTGCCTTCTGTAAAAGGGCACGGTTTGTCACAAACCGTGCCATTTACCAGAATGTGGTTTCTGGTGGGTTATTACACATTTAATCCGTGTCTTTAAATTCTTGTCTAAGAATGCTTCCTTAAATGGAATTATGGTTTCACATTTGATAATTAGTTCACTACTTGATGAGACGATTCCATGTGTATGCAGGAGAACTATTATTTGTACGAGGGGTTAAACAATATTTCCCTCGATGACTGGAGCACCCCACAAAAATCATTTTCTGGTTGGGAAACACCTCATCAACCGTTGCCGGAATGGAACACACCATCTGAGTGTAAAACACCAGATGATATACCATCCTTCTCACTTGGATCGTTTGACTATAGTTGTCCGCCTCCAGAAGCATCTTTATCTCATGAAGAGACTAAGAATTCTGCTTATTCTAACCCACAATTTTGCTTTCCATCCCTACACACACAGCCTCAGTTTAGTGTACCACCAGAAGAGGATGTTTTCGTCTCTGCTGATTATTCAGAGTTCTTCACAACTGACCAAATCTGGGAGTCCAGAGAAGAAGCATTTATGTGGGCGCGGGAAACTGCTATGTGTCACAACTTCTGCATCATAAAGTGGAGGAATAAACCTTCCGCGTATAGAGCCCTTGGGGGGGGGGGGGTCTTTGGTTACCGTGCGATAGGCATGGACAAAACGTACGTAAACAAGCTGACCAAGTGAGGGACATCACAAGGTCGAAGAAGTGTGGGTGTCCATTCATGTTGAGGCTGAAGGAAGGACTGAAAGGATCATGGAAGATCAGTGTACAACATGGAACTCACAATCATGTGATAAAAGAGAATTTGTATGGTCATGCATTAGCTGGGCGACCAAACGCTGAAGAGAAGGAGATTATTAGGGTGATGACAGTTAATCATTGCAATCCTCAAAAGATTTTTACTACAATCAAGTCGTCCCCAGAAAACTTGACCAAGATGAAGCAAGTGTACAACATCATGCATGAGATACGAAAAAAGGGAATGGAAGGAAGAACAGTGGTGCAACAGTTCTTCTATGAGTGCAATGAGAAGGGATACTTCATGGAGCATAGATTCAATACGGAGACCAATAAGATAACATATATCTTCTTCGCAAGCCCGAACCAGTTGTCGCTGCTGAAGGCATTCCCATACATTGTGTTGTTGGACTCTACATACGCAACTAACAGGTTAGTAACACACATATCTATTATATTCTTCACTTGTTCAGGTAATCATTAGCATGCCATAACATATCATTATGTGTGCAGATACGATTTGCCCTTCCTTGAAATTGTCGGCATCACATCTGTTTGGAAAAACTACAATATTGCCGGGGCGTTTCTGGAGCATGAGGACGAAGAGAGTTACAAGTGGGCCATAGAACAACTTTCAAAAATGTTTGTCAAGGTCCAACGAGCACCCACATGCTTGGTTACAGATCGGGAGAAGGCATTGATGAACGCCTTAGAGAAGCAGTTTCCAGAAGCAAAATCCCTTCTCTATAGGCGCCATGTGAGGAAGAATATTGAAGACTTCGGGAAGAAGGCCATGGACAAGTTTAGGGGCACAACGTTTTCCAACGATTATATGAAACTATTCAAAGAAACAACCATAGAAGGGTATGAAGCAACACTGAAGAAGATTCAGCTCAATTGGAGGAAATATCCAAAATGTGTCCAGTACGTACAAAAAAACTGGCTTGACCCGTACAGGGAAAGAATTGTCTCAGTATGGACAGATACAATGTTCACTCTTGGAACAACCATAACTAACAGGTTTGTGCATTATGTTTTTAAATTTAACTGGTTATTTGAACTTAGACTTTTACAACAACATACTGACTTCAGATTCTTGATTGTAATACAGGGTTAAAGGGGCTCATTCCAGTCTTAAAAGCTTCTTCACTAGCAATGATGGCAACCTTTGCACTGTATTCGATCAATATGATGCACGGTTGCGCACTCATATTAGTGTGATAAGGGGGGCCTTGAATGAGAGCATAGAAAAGCGATTTACGCTGATAACAAACGTACATCTTTTCTGCAAGCTGCACTACAAGGTCTCTACGATTTCACTAGCTCGGTTGATTGAGGAATACAAGACAGGCAAAGCTCCATTGTGGAACACTATATACAGATGCCAGATGAGGGTCAGAGATGGCTTGCCTTGCGTGCATGACATGGCACAGAATGTGATGAACCATGAACCAATTGAACCTAGCTCATTGCATCCGTTCTAGAGGCAATTGACTTTGTCAGAAGTGCGGACATAAGTAGAAGAATAAGTCACAAAACGTAGAGTGAATAGGTTATTGCTTGAAGAATTTGCTGCAAGCGTCTTCCCCACATTGCCAGTGCATGATCAACAAAGAGTTGTCTCTGCACTAACAAGTATAACACATTCAGAGCGGACTACTCTGCAAGAGCCAGCTAAAGTTAGCATAAGGGTCGGCCTCAAGGAGCTCTAAACATTCTCACCAAAAGACAACCGTCAGCATGAGAGTACACTGACCAACAAATGGAGGGAACACCTCCGAAGAAGCAAAAAGGAAGACCACCTAAGGAAGCTTCAACCATGCCATGCCAACCACGGGAGCCTATGCCTTCGGGTCACACGACGTTGATCAAGAACCCTAGGTGATATATTACTCAGTTTCCCAAGTGTATGAGACCACACATGGGAGGATGGTGGGAAATAATTGGTGATGGAAACTGCGGATACAAAGCAATTGCACATGGTCTGGGTTTAGGGCAGGAGAAGTGGGCTTTTGTTCAACGTACCATGATCGCTACGTTGAAACAAGAGTATGAGCTATTCACGCCAATTTGGATGTCTACGATGACACTTGAGGCAATGGAGGCGAAGCTTGCATGGTTTCCTTCACCCAACACGCCTGCCCCATGGGAGACATGGTTGGACCTCCCGGATATGGGATGTTTGGTGGCAACTGCATTCAACTGTGTGTTCGTCTCCGTCGGTGTTGGTGTTGGCACGACATACATGCCTATGAGGGTGAAACCAAACCAAGCGGTTGGAGAGAAGTTGAAGACGATATGCATTTTCCATGTCCAGAAAGAGCAACATTTCATTGTGGTACGTTAATACAATCAAATAAGTTGAAACTATCTTATGTTAAAACATATGTTTGATGCAATGACTTTGATGTAGATTGGCCTTGCCGAAACATCGCCCTTGCCGTACCTCTACGGGCCGTGGTTGAGCTTTCATGATCCGGATGTGGGTGATTTCGTAGATCCATTCCTTGATCGATCGATTGACGGAGTACCAACCAGACAAACCAAAGAAGCAAAGAGGAAAGAAGAAAGTTGAAACTATTTTATGCAATGACTTTGACGTAATACCAAGACACATGTTCGTTGTATTTATGAACTGTTGGTGAAATACCAAGAAACATGTTTTTACAGAAGGCACATAATCCGCCAGAAACATTTCCGCGATCGCGGCAATTCTTCCGCGATCGCGGAAAACCTTCTGTAAAAAATCAAATAAGTTGAATTCCACACGTTACGTGTGGAACAGTTGCACACGTAACGTGTGGTGCAGTTCCACACGTAACGTGTGGTGCAGTTCCACACGTAACGTGTGGAATTCAACTAATTTATGGCGGATGGTTCTTTACAGAAGGTTTTCCGCGACCGCGGAAGAATTGCCGCGGCCGCGGAAGAATTGCCGCGGCCGCGGAAATGTTTCTGGCAGATTATGTGCCTTCTGTAAAAACATGTTTCTTGGTATTTCACAAACAACTCATAAATAAGAAAAATTGAACCTATTTGTATGATCTACTGAGGGATGAGGGAAACATGTGTCGTGGTATTTCATTCATTGTTGTCATAATCCAAAGTTATAACATTCATTGTTGCCATAATCCAAAGAAGTCATAACAAACAATCAAATAGAAGTCATAACATTCATTGTTGCCATAATCCAAAGTTCAATGAAATCCATAAAACGAAACAAGTTTAATCATGAAACATTCTTCACAGCTTCCTCAGTAATTGGGAAGGAAGAGATACATTCGCTCTAATGACCGGCGTAGCGCCTCTGCTACATCTTCATATTCATGGTTGCGATGTGGCTCAAGATCATTGTAGCAATTTTCAAAGACATGCACACAACACAAAAACGTTGATATGTATAATAAATATAGATAGAGTTAACCGAATATTAAACAACCTATAAATTAGTCAAATAATTTTCTTCACCGGTTAAGCAAAAAAGTCCCCAGCATTGGTTTGCAAAGAAATTGACACTTTCCTTCGTCTTCAGAATGGATGATGCATGTGCCTCAATGTTGTGTCTGATATGCACCCAACACAAGAGGTATTGAGCTTCGTTGCCGAAAACATTGCCGATCGCAGTAATGAGGGCCTGCTCACAGTCTGTCATTATTGCCGTTGGCATCACTCCCAAATCTAAACACAATGCCCGAATTTTTCTCATTATCCACGTGTAATGGTAAATCCTTTCCACCCGAGTGAATGCATGCATATGCAATGTTGAACGTCTGGTGAGTGTTGGTGAAACCAACAATCTCCACAAATGGCATACCATATCTGTGACAAACATTTCAATAAACCAACATCAATGCAATTTAATAACTATAAAATTCCCCTCATAAACCAACTATTTTTTAAGGACTTACTTGTTTGTCTTGTATGTCGCGTCGATGATTACAACATACGGGAACTTTTTCATCAGCCACAAAGACTCCGGGTTAGCAAAAAATAAGATTGCTACCTCGTCCGTCTTCACATCCCTCAGAGGATGAACTACATATTTGTGTTCAACCAGAAATTTAAGTGACCACTGCGTCACAGTTAGTTCTCCACGATCCTCATACTGGAGCTTCTGCAAGAAGTTGGCTACTTGTTTTCGGGATGTAACATTGCCCGGAAAGTTTGCTCTCAATTCAGAAATAATTTGTTTCGGCGTCTTTAGACCATCTCCCCACCTCCTAGCACTTAGCTGCTCCACCTCGGTCATTCGACCTATGAATGCATTCCCTTTAAAGCTAGTACGTAGCTTATGGTTGTGCCGACCTTCCATCACACCCAATACCCATTTTCACCAACCATTCAGGACTCTTTCTTCATCCGAACACCCATTATCTCAAACCTACACCCACACTTCTTGGATTTCGATTTTCTTAGTATAAGAACCGATAATTCTGGATTCTCCTTGTTCACCTTCGGCCTCCCCGTTCTCCATTCCCCAAACCTATCGCACACTATACTAATTTGATACGGACTTGAGTTGCGCTTCACCAAAGCTATAACAAACTCCTTCCTCTTTCTTTCGCCCATTCATATAATTCTTCCTTACTATCAAACATTAAGTCCGTAGTAAAGTACTCTGTATAGTCTCTCCCCTATAAATGACGACATTTTTTACAATCAAACATTATAGTCTATAAATACAACTACAAACTAAAATTTCGGTATTTACAAAACTATATTAATTCAATACTAATCACGAATCTACTATTTATAAAACTAATTATGATCTAACAATAAGATGAAATATAAACATGAATTAGTTTAACACTAACCATGAATTCCCCGCTAGGGTCCCAATCACCGGTCGCTTCGTCAACTTCGACATCTACAAAAAACCTCGACGCCATCCATGAGTCGTCCTCGTCTTCTGCTTCTTAACTTTGAACCCAATCATTTTCCTCTTCACTATCCTCACCACTATGATACATCTTTTAATTTGTAGAGAACAACAATACCGGTTATGATGGGAAACCAAATTCGTTGGGTATTAATAAGAAGATTTATGGCCGTTGTTGGGAAACAGCCGTTTGGTGCGCGTAAGCTACGCGCACTAAACAGTAACCTTGTGTGCATAGCTTACGCGCACATAGTTCAAAATTTGACCGTTTCGTGCGCGTAAGGTACACACACGAGTTGAGCCCCTAACTTTTCAAAATTGCCCATTATATCCCTATGCGCGTAGGTTATGCACACCAAACCGTGCTGCTAAGCTACGCGCACAGGTTCGCGTCCGTTTAGACAGAAAATCGCGTGCATATAGCCACTGCATAGTTAAAATGTGCATTTTTAATATACATGCTAAACATGCACATTTACATAATACAGCATGCACTTAAAGATGCACTCTATGTGAGCATTAAAAATGTGCTTATATATGCACTTTGAATTCATTATAGATGCACTTTTGGTGCTTATTTATACACTTGATATACGATACAATTAAATAAAATATTTTTTGAAGAAAAAAATAGAAAAAAAGAAATTTTGGGGGAAAAAATCATTTTAAAAAAAATTAATTGTCAAACAATTTAGAAAAACAATTACTTTTCGGGAAAAAAATAAGTTTCAAATTTTTTTTGAAACTGAGCATTAAAAATGTGCTTATATATGCACTTTGAATTCATTATGGATGCACTTTTGATGCTTATTTATGTATTTGATATACAATACAACTAAATAAAATATATTTTGAAGAAAAAAATCGAAAACAAATTGGAATTTTTTTTTTTGAAAAAGAATTAATTTCGAAAAAAAATTACTTTTCGGAAAAAAAAAACAATTGAATTATATGGTGTCAAGTCGGCGAAGTTGAAGGACACATGGACTCCATAGTCGGCTGGGAGCTCAAGTTGATAGGTATTATCACCAATGACTTTTATCACGCGAAATGGGCCATCTCCGCGAGGGGCTAATTTGTGCTTGCGCCGCGAGGGGAATCGTTCCTTTCGCAAATGCACCCAGACAAGGTCTACGGGTGCGAATACGACGCGGCGGCGGCCATGGTTGTGCTGCGAGGCGTATTGCGCTGCTCGGCGCTCCAATTGCTCACGCGTTCGCCGATGTAGCTCTTGGACCTGCTCGGCGCGGTTGGCCGCGGTGATGTGCTCTGGGTCATGCAGTGGGCGCAACAACATGTCTAACGGCGTCAATGGGTTCCTGCCGTAGACGATCTCGAAGGGGGTGAGCTTGGTCGCCGTGTGCCTGCACCTATTATAAGAAAACTCGACAATAGAAAGTAAGTCCTCCCAACACCTAGGGTTGGCCTTGATCATGGTGCGAAGGAGGGCTCCTAGGGTTCTATTTGTCACCTCGGTTTAGCCATCGGTTTGGGGGTGGTAGCTAGTGGAGAATAAGAGTTTTATACCTAGGTTACCCCAAAGTGTTCTCCAAAAATGACCAACACACTTAGAATCTTTATCACTCACAATAGTACGAGGGACTCCATGAAGACGCACCACGTGCTCAAAGAATAAATTGGCTATCTCACTAGCACTATGGGTGGTCTTACAAGCTACAAAATGGGCCATCTTAGAAAACCTATCCACAATCACAAAGATAGAGTCCTTACCTCGACGAGAGAGGGGCAAATCCGTGATGAAATCCATGAAAAGGTCTTCCCAAGGGCCGACGGGGATGGGCAGTGGGGTGTAGAGGCCGTGTGGACTAGACTTGGCTTTGGCCCTTTGGCACGTCACACAACTCCTACAGTAGCGGGTCACCTGGTGGGTCATACGTGGCCAGAAAAAATGTTTCCTAAACGCGGCCAAGGTCTTGGCAATCCCAAAGTGGCCACAGCCATCGTGTGCTTCCTGGATGAGAAGGAGCATAATAGAGGACCTAGGGATGCATAGGCGGCCAGCCTTGTACAAGTAACCCTCACAAAGGAAATAAGACTCAAACTCACGGCTCCTAAGGCAATGCTCGAATATAGGCTTAAAGAAAGGTCAAGCACATATAATTCCTTTATCAAAGCAAAACCAAGGACCTTAGTTTGAACATGGGTCAAGAAAATGTACCTGCGAGAGAGGGCATCGGCTACCACATTCTCTTTTCCCTTCTTGTGGACCACGACGTTGGGAAACGTCTCAAGAAATTCCACCCAACGAGCATGGCGTCGGTTGAGGTTGGCTTGGCTCTTCAAGTAGCTCAGGGCGGCGTGGTCACCGTGGATGACAAACTCTCGTGGCCAAAGGTAGTGTTGTGATGTGTTCTTGCCTCCGATGAAGTTTACTTGTCAAAGGTGGCACTTGGATCTAGTCTTGGGCGAGAAGTCACAAGTCTCGTTTGTCAAACCTGCCGTGGAAACCTTGGGGAAACCGTTTGTTGAATTGCACGAAAGGTTGACAAAGCGGTGACGAAGTGAACAATAACTTTAGAGGTTTACTGACACGGTGGTGGATGAAAGCGAACCTAGTGGCGAGGGAGTGGGTTTCTCGACAGTGGCGGCGGTGACGATGGTGAGTGTCAAGACAGCGGTGGCGAGCGATGGAATGGGTTCGATGGTGGCTTCGATCACGATGATGATGGAAGCGATTGGTGGATGGCGATGGTGTGATGGTTTGGATAGATGGCTTGAAGATCAAGCTTTGTCGTAGCGTCGGCGACAAAGTGAAGGGAGATGCGAAGGAAGACTTTGCTCGAAGGGTTTCAAGCGATGCCGTAGCATCGGCGGCGGAGTGAAGGGGATGCGAAGATAGAGATAGGGTTGACGTTCGATCAAAGGAATGAGGATAAACACTCGACTTAAGCTTTGATTAAAATTGAACGTAAAGAAACATAATAGACAAAGTTTGACTTAAATACTAGAGGCGAGACTCGGATAGGCCGAGTCTTGCCTAGTGGGCTAGCCCATGCGACACTCATGGAGCACACACCCAAAATTAGAAAGAACTGTAAATGGAAACTACTAAAACAAGCAAATACCAAAAATAGAAATGTTCTCAAAATAGTAATGTCTAACACTTAGCAAATAAACCTCTAAATGCTAAATGACACGCGCCGTGGTGGCGGCGAGGCATGGGACGCGGACAGTGGGAGCAGCGGCGATGTCAAGGTTGACTGGGCTCGTCAGTGGGCGCGTCTGTTGCCGGATGCGATGGGCTTGATTCTCCGATGCCGATGGTGGTGAGGACTTTGAGCTTGGGCTCGGTCTCGGGTGTGCCTTGGCCAGCGATGACGCAAGCGATGAGAGATTGCACGGCGTCGGCGATGGCCTTGGCTCTCGATCTTGTGACTGGACCTTCTAAGCGTAGGCTCATGGCATGTTCCTCCTCCGTGGCCGTCATGGAGGGCAGGGTCGTATCACCCTCCCCCACTTGGCTGTGAAGCGTCCCCGCTTCACCATCATCAAATTCAGGCTCCACATAAGGTGTCAAGTCCGCTACATTGAAAAACGCATGGACTCTATAGTCGGCGGGAGCTCGAGTTGATCACGCGGAATGGGCCATCTCCGCGAGGGGCTAGTTTGTGCTTGCGCCGCGAGGGAAATCTCTCCTTTCGCAAATGCGCCCAGATAAGGTCTCCGGGTGTGAATACAACGCGGCGACGGCCATGGTTTTGCTGTGAGGCATATTGCGAGGCACGACGCTCGAGTTGCTCGCGTGTTCGCCGATGTAGCTCTTGCACTTGCTCGGTGCGGTTGGCGGCGGTAAGGTGCACTTCGTCCTGCAGTGGGCACGGCGACATGTCCAGCGGCGTCAAAGGATTTCTCCCATAGACAACCTCGAAGGGCGTGAGCTTGGTCGCCGTGTGTCTGCACCTATTAAAGAAAACTCGATAATAGAAAGTAAGTCCTCCCAACGCCTACGGTTGGCCTTGAGCATGATGTGAAAGAGGGCTCCTAGGGTTCTATTTGTCACTTCCGTTTGTCCATCGGTTTGGGGGTGGTAGCTAGTGGAGAAGAGAAGTTCAGTGCCTAGCTTTCCCCAAAGTGTTCTCTAAAAATGACCAACAAACTTAGAATCCATATCACTCACAATAGTACGAGGGACTCCATGAAGACGCACCACGTGCTCAAAGAATAAATCGGCTATCTCACTAGTACTATGGGTTGTCTTATAAGCTACAAAATGGGCCATCTTAGAAAACCTATCCACAATCACAAAGATAGAGTCCTTACCTCGACGAGAGAGGGGCAAACCCTCGATGAAATCCATGGAAAAGTCTTCCCAAGGGCCAGAGGGTATGGGTAGTAGGGTGTAGAGGCCGTGTGGACTAGACTTGGCTTTAGCCCTTTGCCACGTCACACAACTCCTACAGTAGCAGGTCACCTTGTGGGTCATACGTGGCCAGAAAAAGTGTTCCCTAAGCGCGGCCAGTGTCTTGGCAATCCCAAAGTGGCCACGGCCATCGTGGGCTTCCTGGATGAGAAGGAGCCTAATAGAGGACCTAGGGATGCATAGGCATCCAGCCTTATACAAGTAACCCTCACAAAGGAAATAAGACTCAAATTCACGGCTCCTAAGGCAATGCTCGAAAATAGGCTTAAAGAAAGGGTCAAGTACATATAACTCCTTTATCAAAGCAAAAGCAAGAACCTTAGTTTGAACATGGGTCAAGAAAACATACATGCGAGAGAAGGCACCGGCTACCACATTCTCTCTGCCTTTCTTGTGGACCACTACATATGGAAATGTCTCAAGAAACTCCACCCAACGAGCATGGCGTCTGTTGAGGTGGGCTTGGCTCTTTAAGTAGCTCAAAGTGGCGTGGTCACTGTGGATGACAAACTCTCGTGGCCAAAGGTAATGTTGCCATGTCTTTAGCACACGAATTAGGGCATATAACTCCTTGTCATAGGTGGGGTAGTTGAAGGTGGCCCCTATGAGCTTCTCACTGAAAAAGGCAATGGGCCTCCTCTCTTGGTGCAAGACACCTCCAATGCCGACGTCGGAAACGTCACACTCCACCTCAAAATGCTTGGCGAAGTCAGGGAGCTGGAGTAGAGGCGCGTGGCACAAGGCATTCTTCAAGGCCGTGATGGCCTTCTCGTGTGCCTCAAGCCAAGTTACTGTGGCTCCCTTCTTGGTAAGCTCATGCAAAGGCGCGGCGATGGAGCTAAAATCTCTCACAAAGCGCCTATAAAAACCTGCGAGGCCAAGGAAACTTCTCACCTTGGTGGGCGGCATCGGCGTCGGCCATTCCCTTATGGCCTTGACCTTGTCTTCATCGACGCGTAAGCCATCCTTGGACACCACGTAGCCTAGGAAATTAGTAGTGTCCGAACAAAAGCGACACTTGCCAAGATTGGCATACAAGCCCTCACGTCACAAGCACTCTAACACAAGCCTAAGGTGCTCGACGTGGTCATCAAGGCTGCGTGAATAGATAAGAATGTCATCGAAATAAACGACAACAAACTTTCCCAGAAAGGCTCTCAAGACATGGTTCATCAATCTCATGAAAGTGCTTGGGGCATTGGTGAGCCCAAAAGGCATGACGAGCCACTCATAGAGCCCATACTTGGTCTTGAAGGCGGTTTTCCACTCATCACCTTCCTTCATACGAATCTGGTGATAACCGCTCTTTAAGTCAATCTTGGAGAAGAGGGTCGCGCCGTGGAGCTCATCTAGAATGTCGTCTAGGCGCGGTATTGGGTGTCTATACTTCAGGGTGATTTGATTGATGGCACGACAATCAACACACATTCGCCATGTGCCATCCTTCTTGGGCACAAGGATCACAGGCACAGCGCAAGGGCTGAGGGATTCCCTCACGTATCCACGATCCAAGAGCTCTTGCACCTGGCGCTGCAACTCCTGGGTCTCCTCAGGGCCGGCGCTTTATGCGGCGCGATTGGGCAGGGAGGCACCAGGCACCAAGTCGATTTGGTGCTCAATGCCTCGCAATGGTGGTAAGCCCTCTGGAAGCTCCTCTAGAAACACATCGTCGAAGTCAGCGAGCAAAGCGGCGATGCCTGGCGGCAATAGCTCGGCAATGGATGTCTTAGGGATGCACGGAGTGGGCACCAACAAAAAACATGGCGCCTTGCCCATCAATGCTGCAGTGAGCTCACTAGGCCGCGCAATAAGCAACATGTGCTCACAACGGCCTTGTAACGGAGGCGTCTGTGGCGATCGAACAACCAACTACGAAGGAAGCGAGGCACTTGGTGATTTTTGTGAGGCACTGGGTGTGTGGACACCAGTACTCGAGCCAGAATCTCGCGTGCCTGGCCAGGTCTCAGTGGGCCTCTGCTTGGCCTTCTTAGAGGCAGTGTTAGCGGTGCCGTCACGATCCAGGGAGGCACTGGGTGGCTCACCTGTGGCATTCGTCTTCTTGGATACAGGGCCTGGTGGAGACGCAAAATTGCCAGAATTGGACATTTTGCTTCTAGAGTGCCACTGGCGTCTCTTCTGGCCTTGTAGCGGCGGCCTCGATGGCCTTCTGGCGGTCTCTCTCAACCTGGTCCTGCAAGATCTCATGGGGAGACATTGGTAGCAAAGTGACGCGCTTCCCGTGATAAGTAAACACATAAGTGTTTAAATAGACATCATGGAGCACGCACATGTCGAATTGCCATGGGCGCCCAAGCAAAAGATGTGTGGCGTCCATTGCAATGACATCACAAAGAATAGAATCACAGTATTGACCAATGGAGAAGGAAATTAGGCATTGTCGAGATATTGTGTCACCTGGACTTGAAGAAATCCATTTGAGGGCATACGGCTGTGGATGTGGAGTAGTGGGCAAGTCGAAGTGCTTCACCACTCGCTCATTGACAATGTTGCAACAACTCCCTCCGTCGATGATGACACTCAAGGAAGCCGTTTTGACGAGGCACCTTGTATGGAACAAGTTCTCGCGTTGGTCAACTAGGCTAGCTTCCTTGACGGTGAGGATGCGCCTTGTCACTAGGCTCAGTGGTGTGCCCGCATGCAGTCCAGCAGGCTCACAGTCATAGGCGTCCTCGGTGTCCTCGATGCCTTCCTCAATGGGCTCGAGAGCGGGCTCGTCCTCCTCGTATGACTCATAGCCGGCGGTGGCGGAGGAGAAGAACACCTTTTTTGAGTTAGGGCAATCTTTCTTGTAATGGCCCCTGCCTCCACACTTGTAGCACTCTAGATCACGCGCTCGATCAGTGCCCGATGTCGATGTCCTGGGCGCGTTCGCGTGGCTAGCAGTGGGCTGCGTCGCAGGCTTCGACTGGCGGCCTTGGCTAGACGCGGCTGGGGCTGAGGCATGGGCATGCACATTAGTAGAACTAGATTGACTAGGGTTAGAAACATACCTGGATTGGCCAGATTGCCAAGTGTAGGTCTTGCGGCGATTGAGTTGGTTATGGATTTGCATCGTTGTGTGGGTCAATGTGTTGAGATCTTTGATGGGCAAGATCTCAAACTGGTCTCGGATGGGAGCATTCAATTCACTCAAAAACTTGGTCCTTAGCGTCGAAGGGGCGACACTAATTGATGCCTTGTAGTACATGTCCTCTAATTGTGAGAAAAACTCAAGAGGAGTCTTGGTGCCTTGGCGAGCCATGGCAATCTCCATTCTCATTTGATTTTTGTAGTCTAGAGGCACATACTTCTTTGTCATAACGTAGACCAATTGATGCCATTCGGTGACCATAGGAAGACGGCGTCGTATGCAGTCGTCGATGAAGCGATGCCACCACACACGGGCGGCGCCTCAGAAGTGCAAAGTGGCGGCGTCCAAATGCTCCTCAGGCGGCACGTGGCAATATATCAAGGTGTACTCAGTGACCTGCACCCATTCAAGAAAAGCAGAGGATTGTATTCACCAAAAAAGTGTTCGATCTTTACCTTGACTTTGTGTCGTTGGTAGCGAGGTTGGGGCGGCGCTTGCTGGGGCGCGGCAGCATAGACAGGATTCTGGTAGGCACGCATTACTAGGGGTTGAACGCATCCAAGCTGACGCCTTTCGCATCCTTAGTGGGCATCACCGTGGACGAACTCATCCCTTGGCGCGTGGCCGTCTTCGCATCGGCGTTGGCGCGACTGGGCATCGTAGTCGGCTCGGCGACGAAAGTCACATGGCACATCGTCTCGGCACTGGCCTTGAGTGTCACGATCAATGGCGCCTTGTGCTTGTAGGCGCGGCGGGGGTATCCAATCTGATGGCCTATCCTGCAACTCAATAGGATCGCCAAGAGGAGGATGGAAAAAGTTAGGGTTAACCATACATGAGTCATCGATCTCCTCATCCTCGAACTCCTCAAAATCGTCATGGATGGTCGGCGTCGTGGAGCCATAGCCGTCGGAGCCATAGCGAGGTGTCCGTGCACTTTGGTGGCCAAGATGGTCGTTGACGTCGAAGGGTATGGGTGTGAGAGCAGGTTCCGTTAAACACGTGGCTTCGCGTCGCGGTCGTCGACTGGGTCTACGTGGCGCCCCGGTGTCATCGGTTGCGTAGCGGGCTCGGCTATTGCGTGGTGCAGAGGCTTGCACATGTCGATGTTGGCGTCTAGAGGCGTACATGTCATCAAAGTCAAAGGGTTCAGAATAATCACCTTGGGAGTCGTCGACACCGTCGGAGCCAGTGTCGTAGCCAGCGGGTGTGGCTCTGGGCACGTAGCGGTCTCGGTGAGAGACATTGGCGTGGCGACTCTCAATCACCGATTGGATTCTGTTGAGACGTGGTTGAAGGTTGGAGGTTGATGGCATCAATCCCTTCCCTTTGTCCACGCGTGCATGGCTGGGGCCGACGTCGATGTGACGTGGGGCAGCCGCTGCGTCCATGGGGATCACGGGTGTCGGTGTGGGCACGATTGGTGCCGCTCTCTACATGGCTTTCAAGTGAGCCACTTGTTGTCGAAGAGCTTGGATTTCTCTTTGCTCCTCGGAAAGATCCAAGATTGGATCTTGTGGTAGAGGGTCTTGTGGGGGACCCAAAGGGGGGTTTTGTGGGTCGATGTTGTCGGCGCCTGTGTTGTCTCCACCCGAATTGATGGCTGTCATGCTACCTATAACAATTGGACCATACATAGGAGTAAAAACGAACAAAAGACACCAAGAACAACAACAATCAAGAAATCACTAGTCAAGTCAACAAAGTTCACGTAAGGGAGGGCTTGTTTTGGCTTGCCGTGAGGGCGGCTAAGGCTAGTCACAAGTGGTGGCATGAGAAGCAAGTCGTCAATCAAACAAGCAAGAGCAAGAATAACCCTAAACCAAACGTAAACAAGTAAACCAAACTAGCAAGACTTACCTTCTAGGGTTTAACCTAGACGGCGAAGAGGTTGAGAAGATGAGCCTAGGCCGAGTCTATTGGGTTAGGGTTGCCTTATTTTGGCTTTCCCTAACTCGGTTGCCTTGTATAATTTTATTTTTTTGATTAACCGATTGGCTTTTCCCTTATTTTTTTTTAATTTAATATCCAAATATCGAGTCTTTGACTTTTTTAGATATGGATAAGGAAACAAAATTAAAAATAATGGCCTAAGTAACAAGAATAGATCAAGCGAGATCTTAGAGATAGGAGAGAGAAAAGAAGATAAGATTTGCTTCTTATAGATGGAAATTGCGGCTAACAACCTAAAAAGCAAATCAAGCAAGATATGGAAACTCTATCAACGCAAGAAATAAGGAAACAATTACTCTAGCATGCAAGATATCCGAAGTTACCAAACACACCAAAACTTGTAGGGCAAGGGAAAAAAAAATTCGGCCAAGGTGTTACCTTGTGAAACCGATTGGACAAGCAAATATGGAAACTTTTTGATTAAGATTATGCGGAAGCAAAGAATGATATACAAGAAAAAATTTTGTGAACAAGATGATGACTTGAGTTAGTGACTTACAAGACGGCTGGACTCTGATGCCAGTTGATGTGTTCTTGCCTCCGATGAAGGTCACTTGTCAAAAGTGGCACTTGGATCTAGTCTTGGGCGAGAAGTCACAAGTCTCGTTTGTCAAACCTGCCGTGGAAACCTTGGGGAAACCCTTTGTTGAATTGCACGAAAGGTTGACAAAGCGGTGGCGAGGTGAACAATAACTTTAGAGGTTTACTGACACGGTGGTGGCTGGAAGCGAACCCGGTGGTGAGGGAGTGGGTTTCTCGATAGCGGCGGCGGCGGCGATGACGAGTGTCAAGACAGCGATGGCGAGCGATGGAGTGGGTTCGATGGTGGGTTCGATCACGATGATAATGGAAGCGATTGGTGGATGGCGATGGTGTGATGGTTTGCATAGATGGCTTGAAGATCAAGCTTTGCCGTAGCGTCGGCGACAGAGTGAAGGGAGATGCGAAGGAAGACTTTGCTCGAAGGGTTTCAAGCAATGCCGTAGCGTCGGCGGCGGAGTGAAGGGGATGCAAAGATAGAGATATGGTTGACGTCCAATCAAAGGAAGGAGGATAAACACTCGACTTAAGCTTTGATTAAATTTGAATGTAAAGAAACATAATAGACAAAGTTTGACTTAAATACTAGAGGCGAGACTCGGATGGGCCGAGTCTTGCCTAGTGGGCTAGCCCATGCGACACACATGGAGCACACACCCAAAAATAGAAAGAACTATAAATGGAAACTACTAAAACAAGCAAATACCAAAAATAGAAATGTTCTCAAAATAGTAATGTCTAACACTTAGCAAATAAACCTCTAAATGCTAAAGGATAGGCGCCATGGTGGTGGCGAGGCATGGGACGCAGACACTGGGAGCAGCGGCGACATCAAGGTTGACTGGGCTCGTCAGTGGGCGCGTTTGTTGCCGGATGCGATGGGCTTGATTCTCCGATGCCGATGGTGGCGAGGACTTTGAGCTTGGGCTCGGTCTCGAGTGTGCCTTGGACAGCGATGACGCGAGCGATGAGAGATTGCACGGCGTTGGCGATGGCCTTGGCTCTCGATCTTGTGACTGGACCTTCTGAGCATAGGCTCATGGCAAGTTCCTCCTCTGTGGCCGTCATGGAGGGCAGGGTCGCATCATGTTGACACGTCTTTAGCACACGAACTAGGGCATATAACTCTTTGTCGTAGGTGGGGTAGTATAGGGCGGCACCTGTGAGCTACTCACTGGAAAAGGTGATGGGCCTCCTCTTTTGGTGTAGCACACCTCCAATGCCGACGTCGGAAGCGTCACACTCCACCTCAAAGTGCTTGGTGAAGTCAGGGAGCTAGAGTAGGGGCGCATGGCACAAGGCATCCTTCAAGGCAGTGAAGGCCTTCTTGTGTGCCTCAAGCCAAGTGAATGTTGCTCCCTTTTTGGTAAGCTCATGCAAAGGCGTGGCGATGGAGCTAAAGTCTCTCACAAAGCACCTATAGAAACCGGCAAGGCCAAGGAAGCTTCTAACCATGGTAGGCGTCGTCGGCCACTCCTTAATAGCCTTGACCTTGTCTTCATCGACACACAAGCCATCCTTGGACACCACGTAGCCTAGGAAATTAGTAGTGCCCGAGCAAAAGCGACACTTGCCAAGGTTGGCATACAAGCTCTCACATCGCAAGCACTCTAACACAAGCCTAAGGTGCTCGACGTGGTCATCAAGGCTACGAGAATAAATAAGAATGTCATCAAAATAAACGACAAAAAACTTCCCTAAAAATGCTCTCAAGACGTGGTTCATCAATCTCATGAATGTGCTAGGGGCTTTGGTGAGCCCAAAAGGCATGATGAGCCACTCATAGAGCCCATACTTGGTTTTGAAGGCGGTCTTCCACTCATCACCTTCCCTCATAGGAATCTGGTGATAGCCGCTCTTCAAGTCAATCTTGTAGAAGAGGATCGCGTCGTGTAGCTCATCTAGCATGTCGTCTAGGCGCGGTATTGGGTGCCTATACGTCACGGTGATTTGATTGATGGCACGACAGTCAACACACATACGCCAAGAACCATCCTTCTTGGGCACAAGGATCACAAACACAACACAACACAAGGGCTTAGTGGTTCCCTCACGTAGCCACGATCCAAGAGCTCTTGCACCTAGCGCTGCAACTCCTGGATCTCTTCAGGGCCAGCGCGATTGGGCAGAGAGACACCAGGCACCAAGTCCATTTGATGCTTAATGCCTCGCAATAGTGGTAATCCCTGTAGAAGCTCCTCTGGAAACACATCGTCGAAGTCAGCGAGCAAAGCGGCGACGGCGGGCGGAAATGGCTCAGAAATGGGTGTCTCAGGGATGCAAAGAGTGGGCACCAACAGAAAACATGTCGCCTTGCCCTTCAACGCTACAGTGAGGTCACTTGGCTGCGCAAGAAGCAGCATGTGCTTACAACGGCCTTGCAACGGAGGCGTTTGCGGCGATCGAACGGCCAACTATGATGGGAGCGAGGCACTCGGCAATTTTTGTGAGGCAATGGGTGTGTGGACACCTGTGCTCGAGCCATAATGCGTAGTGCCTGGCCAATTCTCAGTGGGCCTCTGCTTGGCCTTCCTGGCAACAGTGTTAGCGACGCCGTCACGATCCAGGGAGGCACTGGGTGGCCCACCTGTGGCGTTCGACTTCTTGGATGCAGTGCCTGGGTGAGACGAAAAATTGCCAGAATATATGGAGTTTGGCTTTGGCAGTGTCGCTGGCGTCTCTTCTGGCCTTTTAGCGACGACCTCTATGGCCTTCTGGCGGTCTCGCTCAACCTGGTCCTGCAAGATCTCATGGGGAGACATTGGTAGCAATGTGACGCGCTTCCCGTGGTAAGTAAACACACATGTGTTTAAATAGCCATCATGGAGCACGCGCATGTCGAATTGCCATGGGCGCCCAAGCAAAAGATGTGTGGCGTCCATTGCAATGACATCACAAAAAATGGAATCACAGTATTGACCAATAGAAAAGGAAATTAGGCATTGTCTAGATACTGTGTTACCTGGACTGGAAGAAATCCATTGTAGGGCATACGGCTGTGGATGTGGAGTGGTTGGCAAGTCGAAGTGCTTTACCACCTTCTCATTGACAATGTTGCAACAACTCCCTCCGTCGATGATGACACTCAAGGAAGACGTTTTGACGAGGCACCTTGTGTGGAACAAGTTCTCGCGTTGGTCAACTAGGCTAGCTTCCTTGACGGTGAGGACGCGCCTTGTCACTAGGCTCGGTGGTGTGCCCGTATGCAGTCCAACAGGCTCATAGTCATAGGCGTCCTCGGTGTCCTCGATGCCTTTCTCAATGGGCTCGAGAGTGGGCTCGTCCTCCTCGTATGACTCATAGCCGGCGGTGGCAGAGGAGAAGAGCACCTTTTTTGAGTTAGGGCAATCTTTCTTGTAATGGCCCCTGCCTCCACACTTGTAGCACTCTAGATCATGCGCTCGATCAGTGCCCGGTGTCGATGTCCTAGGCGCGTTCACGCGGCTAGCAGTGGGTTGCGTCGTGGGCTTCGGCTGGCATCCTTGGCTAAACGCTGCTGGGGCTGAGGCATGGGCACGCACATTAGTAGAAACGGATTGACTAGATGTAGAATCATACCTGCGTTGGTCAGATTGCCAAGTGTATTGTTTGCGGCGATTGAGTTGATTGTGGATTTGCATCGCCGTGTGGGTCAATGTGTTGAGATCTTTGATGGGCAAGATCTCAAGATAGTCTCGGATGGGGGCATTCAATCCACTCAGAAATTTGGTCCTTAGTGTCGAAGGGGCAATACTAATGTTGGCTTTGTAGTACATGTCCTCCAATTGTGAGAAAAACTCAAGCGGAATCTTGGCGCCTTGGCGAGCCATGGCGATCTCCATCCTCATTTTATTCATGTAATCTAGGGGGACATACTTCTTGGTCATGACGTAAACCAATTGGTGCCACTCGGTGACTGGAGGGAGACGGTATCGAACGCAGTCGTCGACAAAGCGGTGCCACCACACACGGGCGGCGCCTCGAAAGTGCAACATGATGGCGTCGACGTGCTCCTCAGGGGGACGTGGCAATACCTCAAAGTATACTCAGTGGCCTGCACCGATTCAAGAAAAACAGAAGGATCGTATTCACCAAGAAAGTGTTCGATCTTTACCTTGACTTCGTGTCTTTCGTAGCGAGGCGCGGGCGGTGCTTGCTGGGGCGCGTTGTGTGGCGTGGTTGCAAAGAGTGGGTTTTGGTAGGCGTGCAAGCCAAGGGGTTGAACGCAGCCAAGTTGTCGCCTTTCGCGGCCTTGGTGGGCATCGCCGTGGGCTAACTCATCCCTGGGCGCGTGGCCGTCTTCGCGGCGGCGTTGTCGCAGTTGGGCATCATAGTCGGCTCGGCGACAAAAATCTCGTGGCACATCATCTCGGCGTTGGCTGCGAGTGTCACGATCAATGGGGCCTTAAGCTTGTAGGCGCGGCGGGGGTATCCAATCTGATGGTCTATCCTGCAACTCAAGAGGATCACCAAGAGGAGGATGATAAAAATTAGGGTTAATCATACCTGAGTCCTCGATCTCTTCATCGTTGAATTCCACAAAATCATCGTGGATCGTCGGCGTCGCTGAGCCATAGCCGTCGGAGCCATAGCGAAGCGTCCGTGCACTTTGGTGGACAAGGTGCTCGTTGACGTCGAAAGGTATGGGTGTCGGAGCAGGTTCCCTCAAGCTCGCTTCTTCGCGTCGAGGTCGTCGACTAGGTCTACGCGGCGCGTCGGTGTCATCGGTTGTGAAGCGGGCTCGGCTATCACGTGGCGCAGAGGCTGGCACACGGCGATGTGGGCGTTTAGAGGTGTTCCTGTCATCAAAATCATATGGTTCAGAAAACTCACCTTGGGAGTCGTCGGCGCGGTCGGAGCCGGTGTCATAGCCAACGGGTGTGGCTCTGGGCACGTAGCGGTCTCGGTGCAAGACATTGGCTTGGCGACTCTCAATCACCGATTGGATCCTGTTGAGACGTGGTTGAAGGGCCGAGGTTGATGGCATCAATCATTTCCCTTTGTCTACGCGTGCATGGCTGGGCCGGCATTGGTGTGACATGGGGCAGCCGCTGTGTCCATGGGGATCACGAGCGTTGGTGTGGGCACGATCGGTGTCGTTCTTTGCATGGCTTGTAAGTGAGCCACTTGTTGTCGAAGAGCTTGGATTTCTTTTTTCTCCTCGGAAAGCTCCAAGATTGGATCATGTGGTGGATCTTGTTGTGGAACCAAGGTGGGGTGTGGTGGGATGTTGTCGGCGCCGTTGCCGTCTACACTCGAATTGATGGCCGTCATGCTACCTATAACAATTGGACCGGACATAGGAGTAAAAACGAACAAAAGACACAAGAACAACAATCAAGAAATCACTAGTCAAGTCAACAAAGTTCACGTAAGGGATGGCTTATATGGCTTGCCGTGAGGGCGGCTAAGGCTAGTCACAAGTAGTGGTGTGAGAAGCAAGTCGTCAATCAAACACACACAAGCAATTAAAACCCTAAACCAAACGTAAATAAGTAACCAAACTAGCGAGACCTACCTTCTAGGGTTAACCTAGACGGCGGAGAGATGTAGAAGATGAGCCTAGGCCTCGGCGAGTGGGTGTGTAGGGTTGCCTTATTTTGGCTTTTCCTACACTCGATTGCCTTGTATAAAAATATCTTCTTTTTTTTTGGAATAACTGATTGGCTTTTTCTCTTTTTATATATATATATATTTATCCAAATATCTAGTCTTTGACTTTTTAAGATATCGGATAAGGAAACAAAATTTGAAAAACGGCCTAAGTAACAAGAAAAGATCAAACGAGATCTTAGAGATATGAGAGAGAGAAAAAAAGATAAGATTTGATTGCTTATCAAAGGAAACTTTGGCTAACAACCTAAAAAGCAAATCAAGCAAGATAAGGAAACAAAATTCACGCAAGAAATAAGGAAACAATCACTCTAGCATGCAAGATATCCGAAGTTACCAAACACACCAAAACTTGGAGGGCAAGAAGAAAAAAATCGGCCAAGGTATTACCTTGTGAAACCGATTGGACAAGGAAAGTTGAGATTTTTTTTATTATGCGGAAGCAAAGGATAATGGACAAGAAAAAAATTGTGAACAAGTTGAAGACTTGAGATAGTGACTTACAAGACAGCTGGGCTCTGATGCCAGTTGATGTGTTCTTGCCTCCGATGAAGGTCACTTGTCAAAGGCGGCGATGGATCTAGTCTTGGGCGAGAAGTCACAAGTCTCATTTGTCAAGCCTGTCGTGGAAACCTTGGGGAAACTCTTGTTGAATTGCACGAAAGGTTGACAAAGCGGTGGCGAGGTGAACAATAACTTTTTAGGTTTACTGACACGGTGGTGGCTGGAAGCGAACCCGATGGAGAAGGAGTTGGTGTCTCGACAGCGTCGGCGGTGACGATGGTGAGTGTCATGACAGCGATGGCAATGGCGACGACGAGCGATGGAGTGGGTTCGATGGTGGGTTCGACAGCGACTACGATGGAGAAGGCGAAGTTGATGACGCGAGCGATGAGGCGAGCGATGGAGACAACGGTGGACTGGGTGCGATGGGAAGCGATTGGTGGTGGAACGATGGTTTGGATAGGTTGCTTGAAGGTCAAGCTTTGTCGTAGCGTCGGTGGCGGAGTGAAGGGGATGCGAAGATAGACTTTGCTCGAAGGATATCAATCGTTGCCGTAGCGTTGGCGGCAGAGTGAATGGGGATGCAAAGTTAGAGATAGGTTTGACGTCCGATCAAAGGAGGGAGGATAAACACTCGACTTAAGCTTTGATTAAATTTAGACGTAAAGAATAACAATAGACTAGTTTGACTTAAATACTAAACGCGAGACTCGGATGGGCCGAGTCTTGCCTAACGGGCTAGCCCACGAGACACACGTGGGGCACACACCCTAAAATAGAAAGGACTATAAATGGAAACTACTTAAAACAAGAAAGTACCCAAAATAGAAATGTCTCAAAATAGCAATGTCTAACACTTAGCAAATAAACCTCTAAATGACTAAGGATAGGCGTCGTGGTGGCGGCGAGGCATGGGACGCGGACACTGGAAGCAGCGGCCACGTCAAACTTGACTGGGCGCGTCAGTGGGTGCATCTGTTGCCGATAGCGATGGGCTTTCCTCTGCGATGCCGATGGTGGCGAGGACCTTGAGCTTGGGCTCGGTGTCGGGTGTGCCTTGGTCAGCAATGATGCAAGCGATGAGAGATTACATGGCGTCAGCGATGTCCTTGGCTCTCGATCTTGTCACTGGACCTTGTGAGCGTAGGCTCATGGCATGTTCTTCCTCTATGGCCGTCATGGAGGGCAAGGTCGCATCAATAAGACAAAGCAATATTTTCTCTCGCAATTATCTCAAGAGATACAAGGCAGCCTGATAATGAGGAAGGCGGGGACATGCCAAAAATTGACTAAGTTGTTGAACTGTGTAGGAAATGCCAGGCCACATGAGAGTAAGCTAAAGCAATCGACCAATGAGACGGCGATATGATTCAGGATCTGGGAGAATGTCACCTTCATCAATGGACAACTTGGTGCCATGTTGCATAGGAAAAGCAACCGGCTTGCAATCAGTCATTTTAGCATCAGTAAGAATGTCCAAGACATACTTTCGCTAACTTAACAGAATTCCTGAGGGTAGACAAGCAATTTTCATGCCAAGAAAATAAGGAGCCAAACCAAGGTCCTTAATGGTAAAAGCAGTGTCAAGGGACCGCTTAACATGATTAATGACAACAACATATGTCCTAGTAAGTAGCATATCATCAACATAGACCAAAACCAAAGTAAACTTACCTGAAGAAGTGGTGAACAGAGAATAATCATGTTTAGACTGTGTGAAGCCCAGTTGAAAAAGGTGCTTGGTCAATTCAATGTTCCACTAGCTTGTTTTATGCCATAAAGAAAGCGAGTTAGCCGACAAACTTGGAACGTTTTTCCAAAGTAGGCACTTTTTAGAACTTAATTCTTAATCTAGGCTCGGTATGAAACTTTTTTTGAAAATAGGATGGCTTTTTAGCTTCAGAATTGACTTTTAAAATAAGATAATAAAAAAAATGAATAGTCGCTGTATAAAACAAAGACTCTTCAAAAAAAAATTAAAACAATGGATAGTCTCTGTTTAAAACAGAGACTCTTCAATTTTTTTATTTTTAAAAAAAATGGATAGTCGTTGTTTGAAACAGAGACTATCCATTTTCTTTTAAAAAACAATTGGAGAGTCGCTGTTTGAAACAGAGACTATCCATTTTCTTTTAAAAAACAATTGGAGAGTCATTGTTTTAAACATAGACTATCCATTTTTTCATTTTTTATTTTAAAAACAATTCTGAAGCTGGAAAGTCAGCCTAATTTCAGAATATGTTTCATACCGAACCTAGATTAGGAATTAAGTTCTAAAAGTGCATACTTTGGAAAAAAAGTTCACAAACTTGATTAGGTTTAGCTTTAAGATAACCCTACGGAGGCTGTATAAACACTTCCTCGTCCAAGTAACCATGGAGGAATGCATTGTTGATATCAAGTTGATGCAGCTCCCAATGTTTAGCAGCTGCCAAAGCAAGAACAATTCTGACAGTAGTGAGCTTGGCCACATGAGAAAAAGTGTGGTTGTAGTCCTTGTCTTTGATCTGGTTATAGCCTTTAGCTACTAGACGCTCCTTGTATCTTTCAACTTCACCATTGGGCCTGTATTTGACCTTGAATACCCATTTGGAACCAATGGCTTTCTTGCCAGAAGGAAGAGAAGTCAACTCCCAGGTGTGGTTACTGTCCAAAGCTTGCAGTTCCTTGTCCATAGCAGCTACCCATTCAGGGTGAGCGTTAACTTGCTCATAAGAATGAGGCTCAAGCACATCAAACACATTAGGAAGGGAACTGATATAAGGTTTGGAAAGATGAGAAAAGTCTTGATAAACAAGGAATGAATGAGAAGGTGAAGAGGAATCAGGAAGTGTAGGATAAATAAAGTCCTGGAGATAAGCAAGAGGCTGATGCTGTCTAGTAGAGTGTTTAACAGGAAGTAACACATGAGATGAAGTAGTAGACAACTTAGTGGATGGGCCAGGTGATGGTGAGTTTGGAACATCACCATCATGATGATGGGAAGAAGAAGAGGATGGATGTAAGGATTCAGGAGAAGAGTCAGGAAAAGAAGAGGGAAAATGAGGTGGAGTAGGTGAAGCAATCAAAGGTGATGGTAATAAAATCCAAAGCAAGATTGATCAAGGGTAATGACTGTTGGGGTGGTGACAGGGAAGGATAAGAAGAGGTTCGAAAAGGTAGAATGTGTTCATGAAACATCACTTGTCTTGCAACAAAGACTTTGTGAGTGGTGAGATCATATACACGATATGTCTTCTGACCATTAGGATAGCCTAAAAAGATACATTTGTGAGCTTTGGGAGCAAGTTTATCTTTAGGCAATTGAAGGGATAATGCATAACATAATGAACCAATAACTTTGAGATCATCATATGTGGGAATGGTTTTATGAAGTACCTCAAAAGGTGACTTCCATTGACGAAGAAGGAAGTTTGTTGATCAAGGTAGTGGCTGCAAGAATACAGTAGCCCCAAAATTTGATTAGAAGGTTAGCATGAAATCTGATTGCTCTTGCCACCTCCAAGAGATGTTTGTGCTTCCTTTCCACACGAGCATTCTGATGTGGCACACTTGGAGATGATCTTTGATGAATGATGCCTTTAACCCTGAAGAGCTCCTGACATAACTGTTGAGTAAACTTAGTGCCATTATCTGTCCTTACTGTCTTGACTGATGTATGAAACTGTATCTCAACATAGGAAAGAAAACCTTCTATGATCTTATAAACTTGCATCTTATTTTGTAACAGATATGTCCATGTACTCCTAGAACAATCATCCATAATTACTAGGAAATTTTTTGCTCCATCCATAGCAGGAACTCTATAGGGACCCCATAGGTCCATATGCACAAGTTGAAAAATAGAATATGTAATTGAAGTACTTTCTAGTAAATGGCAACTTATGGTGTTTAGCTAAGACACAACCTTCACAATTCAAATCCTATAAATCTGAACAAACAACACCAGGAATATGTTTCATTGTTGACAAGGAACAATGAATAAGTCTTGCATGCTATAAAAGCAATGAACTATCTCTATTACAAGTCAAAGCAAATGACTCATGTGATCTACACTTATTCTGCAAAGCACCAGCTATCACTGGCTGCACTTGGAGCTTGTAAAGCCCTCTTTGAACTGGAATTGAGGTAATACTGCTATTGCTAGTATGGCCCTGCAACACATAGCACATCTGATCAAACATCACTGATACTGAACCATCATGAACCAGCCTAGAAACTGACAGTAGATTGTGACGAAACTCTGGCACCAACAACACCCTCTGTAAGATCAAAGTGGGAGTAACATGTATTGTCCCAACAAACTGAACTAACTTAGTTGCTCCATCAGGTAAGCCAACAAAAATGGCTTTATTCAGTTTATGCAATTCATAAAATAAAGCTGCATCATAGGCTATATGATCTGTAGCTCCTGAATCTACTATCCAAGTATATTTGTCGTGCTCATGCAATGCACTAACAAATGAAGTATGTGAATTACCTGCACAGTTCATGAAAGCCTGATTGCCATCTGAACCTTCTGCTGAATTCTTCCCTTTAATCATCTTCACAATCTCATGAAAAACTACATTCACCATTGAGGGATCTGGTGTTTGATGAGAATTTGATCCTTCTACACAGTCAAGAGGATGATCCTCCATGAATGTATCCTGAACATTTGTAGCAAATTTCCCTGGATTCTGATCACGTGGCCCCTTATACCATTCAGGATATCCTACCAACTTGAAACAAGTTTCTTTGACATGTCCTCTAGCTCCACAATGCGAGCATTTTAAGTCCCTCTTATCAACTCTATCTCTACTCATCTCTCTCCTGCTACCATCATAAGCATTTCCTGCATCATAATTCCTTCTTTGTTGGTATATGTTTGCTGCATATGCCATAGCATCTTGATTTGTTCCTGCACCTTGAGTAATCTCTCTCTGCCTTTCACTTCTCATGACCATTTGAAAAGCTTTATTAACTCCAGGTAAGGGTTCAAGAGACAAAATAATGCTTCTGACATGATCATAGCATTCATTCAGGCCCATCAAGAACTGCATAACTCTATTCTTTTGTTCCTTCTTAAGCATTTTCTTGTGTAGCAAACAACGACAGTTGTCCATAGCTCCACATTCACAAACCGGAATTCCTTCAAGAACCTGAAGTTCATCCCAAATCTTTTTAATCTTTCCATAATAGGCAGCCACACTAAGATTTTCTTGCTTAACATTGCTTAATTCCTTCTGTAACTGATACACAAGTGGTGCGTTAGATTCTGAAAAACGCTCCAAGATCTCAGTCCACAACTCCTTTGCCGACTGTACATGCATAAATCGAATCCATCATGAATTTCACTAATCATGGAGTTTATTATCCAATATCTCACCATGTAATTTGCTCTTATCCACATGGCTCTCTTTTCTTCATCATCTAATGGAATTTGACAAGTTCCATCTATATATCCAAGTTTCATCTTGGATCCTAATCCCATTCTAATTCCTCGACTCCAAGAAATAAAATTCGAACCATTGAAATGAGTAGAAACAATTTGTGAACCAGGATGATTGGAGTTCGATAAAAACAGAGGATCACTGTATGTGTTTTTACCTAGATTTGGTCCATCGAAGAAGAATCTTCTTCCTGCGCCATCACCGATGACTTCCTCTTCAACTATCCTTCTTTCTCTGCCTTCACAGACAACATCTTCGTCCATTCTTCCTCCTCCATTGTCACGAACAACCTCATATTCTCTCTCCATCAAGACGATGTACAAATCGCCGCTGCAAATCACTGATTCTGGTCACACAATCAAGCAATGTCAATTGCCTGACTTAGATCAATCTTTGATCTTCAAACCTCACGCTCTGATACCATTTGAAGCTTCGTGAATCGATTGAGAATGATCAATCCGAGAGAAACCAAGAGTAGACTATGAGAAGATATTTTGATGAACTGATTTGATTAGAAAAAAAAACACTAGCTGCTATTCTAGCTTATATACAAGACTCCTAGCTGTCTAACTAACCGCCTACAAGTGGACCCCACACTAACAACCAGCTACAACTAATCACTAACACTAATCAACCTGCTAACAGAATGCTAAGCTAATGAACGTATGTAATAACATAAGGTTGAGCATATAGCTCCATAAAGGTGAAACGTAACTACGTAAGCTAATATTGACACACAAATCATCTTTCAGCATCCACGAATCAGGACAATTATTTTGTCACGGCTTAAGATTAAACTACAAAAATCACATAATAGGAGAGTCGGAGAGATAACTACAATTACAGCATAATACACACTACGTACGGATTATCTGACCCACCGGATTAAAGCATACTTTTGTCACGGCATAAGCATAATTACACAAAAAAAAAGTCCGACCTACCGGATTCGAACCAGTGACCTAAGGATTATCTGCAAATCTCACTACAGTCCTCCGCTCTACCAACTGAGCTAAGGTCGGTTACTGCACACTACTCAAATAGTTATGTCTACTATTTATAAATCATTAATTTCTGTTTTGTTGGATCTCTCTCTCACTTTCAGCTTTGACAGACGAATTTCAGTCCACTATAACTATTGTAATTTACAACAAAGTGAACGAGTATTTACAAATTGCAGCAGAAAACAATTTTGTAATTGTAACCACCTCACTTGAAGTAGAGTTTAATTGATACATATGGAAGAAAAACAATTGCAATGAGAGCAATAACTCGGACCCAACTAAATATATAAAAGTCGTACCACTACAAAGTTTACTTCACGCAAATCATTATAAACAACAACAAAAAACAGAGTGGATTGTTTAGTCTGAAGATTCAACGGCCAGCCAGATCTATCAAAATTACTTAAACATCCCAAAATACGTAAAAAATGGTTTCTTCCTAGCACGATGCAATCACATAATTTGTCGGCGAACAATCCGCATCTACTGTGTAATTGCTAGGAATTGGCCACATGTAATATTTCAGCCAATAAAAAAATGAGTTTCAGCCTTTTCCTATCCAGATAATTAGTTCAATAGCTACAGTTACTAATTAGTCCTTCATATAGATGTCTCAACACACAAGCAAGCTTAAGACAGAGTTGGAGAGAGAGAGAAAATTGTACATAAAACTAAATATTTAACTTACAGACAGAAAAGATATAACTAAGTAAAATAAAAAACAGTATTATAGAAAGAAAGAAACAAATAATATTATAATTCGTAAAATAGTAACAGAAAAGTTGTACCTATGTGTTTCTCGTCCGACCACTAGTAAAATTTAAATTTCAACTTTGCGATGGTCAAAACCCTTGTATTTTGGAGTGACATGTTAATGTCCATATGAATCAATTAAGCATATGCTAATATCCATTATGGTTTTAATTCCCTATATATATACACCGTACCTCTTACATAAAATGTATCATTCATTTTCTTATTGAAAAACACTTAAGGTTCGTTTGAATTGCGCGTTATCATGAATGCATTATACTCAGAGGAGGCATTATAAGCTTCCATATATAGTTCAATCCCTAAGTCAATTAGTTGCCTCATAGAAACACTTGTGATTTGCTTCGGAAGAGGGTGGCCTTGTCTAGCTTGCCAAACAAAAAAACTATGCCGTGAGATCGAGGGTTCTTCTATAGTAGATCTATGAAATGTCAACATTGTTTCATCTATAGTAGATCTATGACATGATTAATATATTACTTCAATAAGTTCATTAAGAAAAGGTCAATGATGGCATATTCAATAAGGATCGAGATCTATACATGACATGACAACATTGATTCAACATGATAAAAAAAAATTAAGAATGACAAATGTATCTATATTGAGGGTCATTTCAAAAATAAAAGTCGGGACCTCTCGCACCCAAAACGAGAATCATAAAACTAGATCAAATGCCATATTGTTCTTGTATCAATATGAAATAAGCATATTTAAAAAGTCGATGATATATGGGATCAACATGTAGATCTATATGACACGTCTTTATTGGTTGAATAAGATCAAAAAATTAAGAATGACAACATGTATATAAAGTGAGGGGCATTCCGAGAATCGAACTCGGGACCTCTCGCACCCAAAGCGAGAATCATACCACTAGACCAAATGCCCTTTTGAAGATACATTTCAATATAGTTACTTCAATAAGTTCATTAAGAAAAATGATGGAATTAATAAGAAGATCTATATATATGACATGTCAACATTGGTTCAACATGATATAAAAAATTAAGAATGACAAAATATACTTACAATAGGGGCATTCCGAGAATCGAACTCGGGACCTCTCGCACCCAAAGCGAGAATCATACCACTAGACCAAATGCCCAATTGTTCATATATGTCAATATGATTTCTTCAATAAGCATATTCATAAAAGGTCAACGATGAGATCACCAAGTAGATCTATATATGACATGTCAACATTGGTTTAACAAGATCAAAAAATTAAGAATGACAATATATATATAATAAGGGGCATTCCCAGAATCGAACTCGGGACCCCTCTCTCACCCAAAGCGAGAATCATACCACTAGACATGCCCTATAGTTCATATATATCAATATGATTACTTCAATAAACATATTCATGAAAGGTCAACGATGGGATCACCAAGTAGATCTACATATGACATGTCAACATTGGTTTAACAAGATCAAAAAATTAAGAATGACAATATATATATATATATATATTATGGGGCATTCCGAGAATCGAACTCGGGACCTCTCGCACCCAAAGCGAGAATCATACCACTAGACCAAATGCCCTATTGTTCATATATATCAATATGATTACTTCAATAAGCATATTCATAAAAGGTCAACGTTGGGATCACCAAGTAGATCTATATATGACATGTCAACATTGGTTTACCAAGATCAAAAAATTAAGAATGACAATATATATATAGTAAGGGGCATTTCGAGAATCAAACTCGGGACCTCTCGCACCCAAAGCGAGAATCATACCACTAGACCAAATGCCCTATTGTTCATATGTATCAATATGATTATTTCAATAATCATATTTAAAAAGGTCAATAATAGGATGAACATGTAAATCTGTATGACATATCTTTTGTGGTTCAATAAGATAAAAAATTTAAGAATGACAAAGTGTATCTATAGTATACGTAGGGGCTTTCCGAGAATCAAACTCAGGACCTTTCACCTAAAGCAAGAATCATACCAAGACCAAATGCCCTATTGTTCATGTATTTCAATATGCATGATTATTGTAACACCCTCAAATATATCCTTGAAAGCATTACCGCCAGTGACCTCAGATTCCACATCTGAAGTCACCCAAGGCTTGACCAATTTATACAAATCATAAAACAACATTTATAATACGAAATATCATAACATTTCGTATTAAATCAAAGTCTTGGAATTACATCCATAATCCAAAAACAACAGAAATACAGAGTAGTCTTAATACAGCCGAAGTCTTTTAAAATAAATAACACAAAAGTCTTGATCGAGCGATCACACGCCTAGGATCTCAACCTGGATAAAACTCTTCAAAACTCCATCTGCCTTCATTGTCATTTCTAGCCTTCACGGAACGGAAGTTTATCTGATGTGCCGTATGAGACGGATGACACCAGCCAACCATGCAAGGGAAATTAACCGGTTGGTTAGTCTAATGAAAGACTATGCAAGGGTAAAACAGAAAGGTTCTAAGTAGTCGTATTAGGTTAGACCCATCGCTTCTCTAATGAAAGCCGATGACGATAGTAAACCTCAATACTTCTACAGAAGCATACTAAACAGAATGATCGAGAGAAGACTCTGAAAGATTGAGTCTTACGGAAACATATGAAGAGAAGACTCCAAAGAATTGAGTCTTATCGGAAAGTATGACAAGTGTTCGGGAACATTATAAGTTCACACAAGAGTTTAAAAGCGACTTGACTATTTGTCCACGACCAACCTCACCGCATAATGCGAATTCAGATTCGGAAGGTGGACTTACTCTAATCGAAGCCCAGGCGAGTTTCCACGTTGTACTTCTCGCCCAAGGTTCATTAATTATGTGCATAACGACACTTATCTTATTTCGTGACGAAACGTATATTTACGTTATAAGCTTTTATCATATAAATATATATCATCTCGGGACGAGAGATATCTTGGGAGCATATCCCGAAAGATTTGGCGCCAGCTAAGCGCACCTCCCCTATACTCGGATAGGGGACAGTCATGACCAGAGAAATGGTGTTAGGGCTTGGTCATCCTATCCACCATGGTTATAAAGAAACGACTAGACCTCGCAAGGTACATAGCGTTCCTACGAATACTCGTTCTAACTATATTTCAAGTTCACATAAAATCCACATCAATGCCATCACGGCGATAACATATATAATAGCGTTGTTTCTAGCAATATATACAACCTATTATAATATTTCTTTTAATCGTATTATTTATAAAATCTGCTCCCAACGAAGACAGTAATTCATCACAATTTAATTAACAATTAAACAATTGATAATTAATAGAAATATGGAATGATAAGCAAGAGAGAACCGCCACTTGCCTTAGATTAGTCGAACGATTGACGAAGACGGTTTCTGGGTCCGAAACGGGGACAAAACTCGGATTACAGATCCCTATGGAACGACCCATAACAAAACCCTAGGTTAGATTCGACAATAAATAGTACGAATCTAAAGAAGGAACGAACCAAATCGAAGGAACAAGAGTCCCGACCAAGACCACAAGGCCCAAAGCCACGATCGCGGCGCTTGTGTCACAGCCGCGATCGCGGTGGCTCTGCCGCGATGGCGGTCGTCGGGGAAGACGGCGGGGGCTCGACTTCGGATGGGGGTCGACTTCTGGACGCCTTGCACCATCCAAGCACCACCTTGAGAGCACCTCCTCCTCCTTTGAGAGCTCCGGTGACGAACGAAGATTTTCCGGCGGGAGCTTGAACTTTCCGGCGACAATGGAAACGAGAGGGAGAGAGTGAGATTCGGATTGGGGTGCCATTTAAGCCTCTCAGATCTCCTCCTTTTATAGGCCCAAAGAAAGTAGGCGCCTACAACGACCAGATGGGACGGGAGGCCAGGCGAACACGGCGGTCGAGGTCCGGCGGAGCAGAAAAGTTGTTCGAGCTTGACATTTTCCGCCATCGCGGAAAATTCACCGCGATCGCGGTGAAGGCCATTTCTGCGCCTTTTGCCCCGGAAAATGTTTGGGAATGGGTTTTAAATCCCGGGTTAAATATATTCGTACCCGAACAAATATTCTAAGCCCCAAAATACGTCGAATGTATTTTATACCACTCAGGAAAATATTACAGAGATCAAACATCTTACAGAATGTCTGAACTTCTCTGAAAATGATCCGACTACGGTATGAGAGTTGGAAAATTACCAAAATATCTTTACTAAAATGAGGGGTATTACAATTACTTCAATAATCATATTTAAAAAGGTCAATAATGGGATCAACATATATCTCTATATATGACATGTCAACATTCGTTCAACAAGATCAAAAAATTAAGAATATCAAAAGTGTATATATAGTGAGGGGCATTCAAAGAATCATACCACTAGACCAAATGTAAAATAGTTAATATATATCAATATGCATGAGTACTTCAATAAGCCTATCTATAAAAAGGTCAATGATGGAATCACCAAGTAAATCTATATATGACAAGTGAACATTGGTTTAACAAGATTAAAAAATTAAGAATGAAAAATGTATATATAGTGAGGGGCATTCCGAGAATCGAACTTGGGACCTCTCGCACCCAAAGCGAGAATCATACCACTAGACCAAATGCCCTTTTAAAGATGTTAACATTGGTTCAACAAGATCAATGATGGGATCACCAATTAGATCTGTATGTGACATGTCAAAATTTATATATAGTGAGGGGCATTCCGAGAATCGAACTTGGGACCTCTCGCACCCAAAGCGAGAATTATACCACTAGACCAAATGTCCTATTGTTCATGTATTACAATACGATTACTTCAATAAGCATATTCATAAAAAGATTGACGATGAGATCACCAAGTAGATATATATACGACATGGCAGCATTGGTTCAACAATATCAAAAAATTAAGAATGACAAATTTATATATAGTGAGGGGCATTTCGATAATTGAACTCGGGACCTCTCGCACCCAAAACGAGAATCATACCACTAGACCAAATGCCCCTTTAAAGATGTCAACATTGGCTCAACAAGATCAATGATGGGATCACCAAGTAGATCTATATATGACATGTCAAAATTGGTTCAACAAGATCAAAAAATTAAAAATAACAAAATATATATATAGTGAGGGACATTGTAAGAATCGAACTCGAGACCTCTCGCACCCAAAGCGAAAATCATACCACTAGACCAAATGCCCTTATAAAGATATACTATCAATATGATTAACTACTTTAATTATACTAGAAATGGTCAATGATGGAATCAATAAGTAGATCTATATATGACATCTTAATATTGATTCAACAAGATCAAAAAATTAAAAATAACAATATATAATACGGTGAGGGGCGATCTAGAATCGAATTCGAAACCTTTCGCAGCAAAGTGAAACTTATATCAATTGATCAAACGCTTTTGTTTTTGGAAAAATCACTAAAAAGAATCTCAACTTTTAATTCAACCAAAAATAATTCCAAATTTCAAGCTATTAATAAAAAATAATTTCAATGATTTTTTCGATTGAGATTCCAACTAATTTGATGACAACATGACACATAATAAGAGAACTTGTACAAGGAAGAATCATTTACCACGTCCAAGTACAAAGAAACCTCGAACGCACGTCATCAAATTAGTCAGTATCTCAACCGAAAAAATCATTGGAATTATTTTTGGTTCATGAATTGAAAGTTGCAATTATTTTTTGTTGAATTGAAAGTTGGGATTATTTTAGTCTACTAGTAAAAGTTGGGATTACTTTTAATGATTTTTCTTTTATTTTTTTAGTAGATCATAATTTAAACATATTTAGAGTAGGTCAATGGTGGAATAGATCTATATATGGCATATAAACATTGATTCAACAAGATCAAAAATTAAGTGGGCGGTAATATGAAAAAAAATATACCAGTAAATAAATGGGTTTCATTGTGGGGCATTCCGCAAGGATCCTTCCACTACACCAAAAGCCCTATTGTATTAACATCAATTTTCTGATGATTGCTACTCAAAATTATCTCATAACACATCCAGAAGCTACAAATTAATTGTGACAAACCGTTGCTGCGGGAGTTATACTAAGGAGAATAAATCATGAATTTTACTACTCACAAGTTTAATAGAAACGGTTCGCTGCAAAAGATGAAAATTGAAACGAAGTTGTAATTAAAAAGCATCGATATTTCTTACAGAATGTCTGAACTTCTCTGAAAATGATCCGATTACGGTACGAGAGTTGGAAAATTATCAAAATATCCTTACTAAAATGAGGGGTATTATATCATTTCCCCCTTAAAAGAAGTTTCGACCCCGAAACTTGGCCGAATAACCCAAAGAAAACGAGGTGTTACAACACTACCCCCTTAAAAACGTTTCGACCCCGAACTAGGCCGAAAGCAACTCGGGAAAACATCTAAGCATGTCCTCCTCAGTCTCTCAGGTTTCCCAAGTAACCTCTTCAGCTCCTGACTTGGACCACAAAATCCGTACCAATGGTACCACCTTATTCCGTAACTGCTTCTCACGGCGTTCGAGAGTACGCACAGGTATCTCCTCATAGGTACCATTTGCCTGAATCTCGATGTCATCATAACTCAGCACATGAGACTCATTTGGCACGTACTTCCTCAACAAGGATACGTGGAACACGTTATGCACTGGATGTGCCGATGGCGGCAATGTCAAACGATACGCTAGAGATCCCACTCTGCCAAGGATCTCAAACGGTCCCACGTAGCGAGGGTTAAGCTTCCCATGCTTGCCGAATCTGAACACACCCTTAGATGGCGACACCCTGACAAATACTTTGTCACCAACCTCAAACTCACATTCCTGCGTTTCAGATCCACATAAGACTTTTGTCGACTCTGAGCTGTCAACATTCTCTGTCTAATTAAAGCAATGTCCGAGACAGTCCTTTCGACTAGCTCTGGTCCGAGCAGAACCTTGTCGGCATTCTCATTCGAACAAATCGGAGATCTACACCTTCGATCGTACAAAGCCTCGAATGGAGCCATCTTAATGGTAGCATGCCAACTATTGTTGTACGTGAACTCAATCAGACTCAGGCTGTTCTCCCAGCTAGTCGGACGATCGAGTACACAAGCTCTTAGCATATCTTCCAAGGTCTGGATGGTCCTTTCAGACTGTCCATCCGTCTGAGGATGAAACGCAGTACTGAACCTCAACTCGGTTCCCATAGCCTTGTGGAGTTCTTTCCAGAATCTCGACATGAATCGGCCATCACAATCCGATACAATGGTCTTTGGAGTACCATGCAAACGGACAATCTCGTGTAAGAACACTTCTGATAGCTTTTGGGTTCCCCATGTTGACTTGATAGCCACGAAGTGAGCACTTTTCGTGAGCCTGTCAATGATTACCCATATCGCATCCTTTTGACTCTGAGTCTTTGGCAGCCCCGTGACGAAATCCATAGCAATATCCTCCCATTTCCATTCTGGCACTGGGAGAGGTAGCAATTCACCACCTGGTCTTCGGTGTTCTATCTTGACTTTCTGACAAGTCAAGCATTTCGCCACAAATTCTGCTACATCCGACTTCATGTTGGGCCACCAAAACTTCTTCATGAGGTCCTTGTACATCTTGCTAGAGCCTGGATGTACAGAATAAGCTGACGAATGGGCTTCCTTCATCACCAACTGGCGAAGACCATCAACGTCAGGCACACAAATCCAGTCCTAAAACCAGAGTGATCCATCCTCCTGAATCACGAAACCGGGAGCTTTCCCGTCCATTACTTCACTACTTAGTTTCACCATGACTACATCATCAACTTGCGTCTCCCTGATTTGGTCAAGTAGGGTAGCCTGAATCTCTAGCATACTCAGGTATCCTCTACGCTGATCGTACAAGACTTCCATCTCGTACAACCCTTGATTCAGCTTGGTCTGAGCAGTGAGTAGAGCCACTACAGTCTCGTGCGGTGTCTTCCGGCTCAATGCATCGGCTACTATATTAGCCTTGCTCGGATGATACAACAACTCGATGTCGTAGTCTTTGAGTAGTTCTAACCAGCGACGTTGTCTCATATTCAGCTCCTTCTGAGTGAACACGTACTTGAGACTTTTGTGATCGGTGAAGACTTGGCACCTCACACCATAGAGATAGTGTCTCCAAATCTTCAGCGCAAAAACTACAGCTGCTAGTTCCAGATCATGCGTCGGATAGTTTGCCTCATAGGTTTTCAATTGTCGGGATGCATATGCAATAACTTTGCCTCTCTGCATCAGTACTCATCCTAACCCATGTTTTGAAGCATCACTATAGACCACATAACCATCAGATCCTTCCGATAGCGCTAACACTGGTGCGGAGGTCAGACACTGTTTCAACTTCTGAAAACTGGCCTCGCACTTGTCATCTCAGATAAACTTCTTGTGGACTTTGCGAAGCAAACCAGTCATAGGCAGAGCGATCTTAGAAAATCCCTCCACGAACCGTCTGTAATATCCCGCGAGTCCAAGGAAACTGCGCACCTCCTTCACATTCTGAGGCCGCTTCCAGTTGGCTACCGCTTCAATCTTCTGGGGATCAACCATAACCCCATTTTCATTGATCACATGGCCTAAGAAAGCCACTTCTTTGATCCAGAAGTCACACTTAGACAATTTTGCATACAACTGATTTTGTCTAAGGACTGACAAGGTAATCCGAAGATGTTCCTCGTGAGCTTCCACGCTCGGGGAATAGATCAAAATATCGTCGATGAAGACCACAACGAACTTATCCAGATATTGGTGGAAACATCGATGCATTAGATCCATGAAAACCACTGGAGCATTGGTAAGTCCAAATGGCATGACTACGAACTCGTAGTGACCATATCTCGTCCAGAAAGCAGTCCTCGGAATATCTTCCTCATGAATCCTGAGCTGATGGTAACCAGATCTCAGATCGATCTTGGAAAAGACTTTTGCTCCATGCAGTTGATCCAACAGATCATCAATCCTCGGTAACAGATACTTATTCCTGATCGTGACTTTATTCAACTCTCGATAGTCGATACAAAGTCGGAACGATCCATCCTTCTTCTTGACGAAAAAAACCGGAGCGCCCCAAGGTGATGCACTCGGCCTTATATAACCTTTCTCAAGAAGATCCTCGAGTTGCTTCTTCAACTCTTGCATTTCAGCAGGAGCCATCCGGTATGGTGCCTTAGAAATTGGCGCGGTACCAGGCTCGAGATCAATGGTAAACTCTACGTCACGATACGGGGGTAAACCAAGAATCTCTTCCGGAAAGACATCCGGAAACTCACAAACGACAGGAATATCAAGAACTGAAGGTTCATCTTTCTTGGGCTCGTCCAGATAGCACAGGTACCCGACACAACCTTATCGAAGTAGCTTAAATGCAGCCATCGCATTGATAAGCTTGCCGTTATTAGCGTCATTACGACCCTTGAATTTGCATACAAACTGGCCCCCAGATGACACCTTCACAGTCCTTGAGCTAAAATCGATTACCGCCCCATGACGCGTCAGCCAATCCATATCGAGAATAATGTCATATGGAGCCATGGCTATACAGATCAAATCTGCTTCGAACTTCTTACCCTGGATGGTAATCGGAAATTCTGACAGACACTTGGTTCCAACTAATTGTTCACCATTACAACGAAAGGTTCACAAACCTCGTTGTATACTAAGCCTAGCTTACTGACACAACTTTCCGAGATGAAAGAATGGGTAGCACCCGAATAAAAAAGCATATACACAGACGTAGAATGAAGGTATAGAGTACCTTGAGCAATTGGAGCATTGGGTCCATCAGCCTCACACATCTCGTAAAGGCGCTGACCTTGACCTCCAGAAGCAGTTGGGGCTTTCCCCTTGTTCTGTGCAGTTGTCTGCGTCAAAGGACTAGGAGCCTCCACTGGTCTGAACCTAGGTCGATTGTTCTGACTAACAGATCCTTGCTGTGATTCAACTCCTTTCTGCCTTCTCTGCGGACAGAACGTCTGCACATGTCCCTCTTTTCCACAGCCATAGCACGTCTTCTTCTCCTTCGGACACGCATTGCTCTTGTGCCCGGGTGTACCACAGTTATAGCACTAGATCGGATTCTTGCCTTGACCCGACTGCTGCGTAGACCCTCTATGAGTCATATCCGTTTTTGCTCTGCCAGACTTGACAAAATTAGATGGTGGTGCGGGACGCTTGAACCCACTCGCCTGGGGCTGGTTCTGCATTGACCTCTGGCGATTACGCTTCTTCGTTGACTCCTCCAGAGTCACCTCCAATTTGTAAGAAGCGTCCACGTACTGCTCCAAATTAGAGCATCCATGACGTATCATCAATGGCTTAATGTCTGGGTTCATCCACTCATGGAAATGCCAGATCTTCTGCTCATCACTGGACACTTCTGGCCCAGCGTACTGCAACAAGTGATTGAACTTGGCCGCAAGCTCAGTCACTTTCAATCCATCCGTCTTCGGATAGAGAAACTCCTTATGCTTCTCTTCCCTCATAGCTCGGGAAAAGAAACGACCAGTCATTTTGGCTTTGAACACGCCCAGTTCAAACCAGGGTGATCAGCTAGACCGGTGCCTTCCCACCATTCACTAGCCACTTCCTTCAGCTGAAGGGAAGCAATGTGCACCTTCTCAGCTTATGTGCACTCGACATTGCGGAACAATCACTCCATGTGCGAGAACCAATATGCCACCCTGACTGGCTCTCCTTTCCCGTCATAGCTATCAGGCCTCATAGAGCTTATGGCCTTTAGTGCTCGGCCATAGTCGCCTTTGATCCTGACCGCATCTTCTTGGGGTACACGGATATTAGGCTCCTCAAACCTAGGAACCGCTGGGGGAATTGGCACAGCTTGTGCCTGAGGCGCGATTGGTCGCATGATATCGGTGAATGCTTGCATCACAATTCCCCGAATAGCCTTTTTGGTCCTTGCCCACTGGATTGTTATTAGAAGCAGACTCGTGTTCATCCATGGGGTTTGTAGTGTTCCTCACATTTGGTCTGGGGTCATTGCTTGGCCTAGCACCAGCACAAATGGTGTTCCTTGTGTTCACCATCTATTTACCGATCAAATTCCAAGTATTTTATAACATTAATATCATTCCAATGTACTCAATGTAATAAAATCAACTTAGAATATATCAAACTTGGTAAATTTTCATTGATAAACTCAAACTGAGTTACTAGGTTATACAAAAGGGATCTCCCGAGCGACAAGACAAAATTGCTCGGAGATTATAGTTTCATAACAAAACGAACATTGAAAAACTAGAAAAGAAACTGCTAAAGTCAACATTGGCCCTAATCATGGCACCCTGAAACATTTCCTGTAATCACCACTCCTCATACATGGCTTCTTCGAACAGGGTTCACCATCGGAGTCTGGCGATGGACTTCTCACCCTGCTCGGCCCTGGAGCACACGGCTCAATCCTCGGTCCGGGTGCCCTCGGCCTTACTCTAGGCGCGAAAACATCCTGACCAACCTCATCTGACTCCCCTGGCCTCGCCCTCCTTCGAGCATGCTCAACCGCCTCATTCACTTGGCGACAAGCTTCAGAGGAAGCCATCTGACTCTGGTGAAGCATCTCTCGCGAGTCAGGACTCAACATCAGTCTCCTCTGAACGGGAGTAGGCTGTGAGTTCTCAGATGCATCTTGTGGATCACTCCTTCTCCTGGCGAATACTACCTCGTAAAGAGTTTCCCAAGCGGCAGGAGACAAAGGTGAATACTCCCGCTCAGGTGGCAACTCCGGACTAGGGGGAATGAACTGCACCCCTGGGTCCTCACAGTCCATCAGTAAGTGTTCTAGGCCATTGGACTCGTAGCCTTGCTCCTCGAGGTCCTCCTCGGGATCCTCCTCCTCTTCCGGATCCTCCTCCGGATCTTCCTCAGGATCCTCTTCCTCAGGTTCCTCTTCCGGATCCTCCTCGGGATCCTCTTCCGGATCCTCCTCGGGAATTGACTCGATCATGAAGTCGTCGTCGTAGTACCCTCTTGCGTACTCTGACGGCTCCCCTTCATCCTCAGTGTCCTCCCTTGGCTCCTCTTCGGGCTCTGCCTTAGGAACCTCGGCATTATCAGACACTAATACTACCGACTCAGGGAGTACGGTCTTCACCTTCTCGGGTGGACTACTGGATTCTCCTACCTCAAAGCATGGCAGGGGAACTGGGAAATCAAGCCTAACTGGAGATGGTGGAGCCACCTCGGCTTCTTCTAGGTTCCTCTAAAGAGAACAGAATGCACACATAACCTGCGGGCGATGAGAAAAGAGTTAGTCTTTCTAAATATAGAAGCGAACTTACTATATCAGACTAAAGAAAAGGCACGACTAGAACGGCAATTTTTTTTTTCAAGCAACACGTTTTAGTCAAATAAAATTTTATTTGGAAATTCCAATCCTTTGAAAACATTTTTCAGTCCAAAACGAGTAGACGGTTTACAAAAGTTTTTGAAATCCCTACCTGAAAAAAAAATTTGGCTCTGATACCAAATCTGTAACACACCCAAATATATCCTTGAAATCATTACCACCAGTGACCTCAGATTCCACATCCGAAGTCACCCAAGGCTTAACCAATTTATACAAATCATAAAACAACATTTATAATATGAAATATCATAACATTTCGTATTAAATCAAAGTCTTGGAATTACATCCATAATCCAAAAACAACAGAAATACAGAGTAGTCTTAATACAACGGAAGTCTTTTAAAATAAATAACACAAAAGTCTTGATCGAACGATCACACGCCTAGGATCTCAACCTGGATAAAACTCTTCAAAACTCCATCTGCCTTCATTGTCATTTCTAGCCTTCACGGAACGGAAGTTTATCTGATGTGCCGTATGAGACGGATGACACCAGCCAACCATGTAAGGGAAATTAACCGATTGGTTAGTCTAATGAAAGACTATGCAAGGGTAAAACAGAAAGGTTCTAAGTAGTCGTATTAGGTTAGACCCATCGTTTCTCGAATGAAAGCCGATGACGATAGTAAACCTCAATACTTCTACAGAAACATACCAAACAGAATGATCGAGAGAAGACTCTGAAAGATTGAGTCTTACAGAAACATATGAAGAGAAGACTCTAAAAAATTGAGTCTTATCGGAAAGTATGACAAGTGTTCGGGAATATTATAAGTTCACACAAGAGTTTAAAAACGACTTGACTATTTGGGTCCACGACCAACCTCACTGCATAATGCGAATTCAGATTCGGAAGGTGGACTTACTCTAATCGAAGCCTAGGCGAGTTTCCACGTTGTACTTCTCGCCCAAGGTTCATTAATTATGTGCATAACGGCACTTATCTTATTTCGTGACGAAATGTATATTTACGTTATAAGCTTTTATCATATAAATATATATCATCTCGAGACGAGAGATATCTTGGGAGCATATCCCGAAAGATTTGGCATCAGCTAAGCGCACCTCCCCTATACTCGGATAGGGGACAGTCATGACCAGAGAAATGGTGTTAGGGCTTGGTCATCCTATCCACCATAGTTATAAAAAAATGACTAGACCTCGCAAGGTACATAGCGTTCCTACGAATACTCGTTCTAACTATATTTCAAGTTCACATAAAATCCACATCAATGCCATCATGGCGATAACATATATAATAGCGTTGTTTCTAGCAATATATACAACCTATTATAATATTTCTTTTAATCGTATCATTTATAAAATCTGCTCCCAACGAAGACAGTAATTCATCCCAATTTAATTAACAATTAAACAATTGATAATTAATAGAAATATGGAATGATAAGCAAGAGCGAACCGCCACTTGTCTTAGATTAGTCAAACGATTGACGAAGACGGTTTCTGGGTCCGGAACGGGAACAGAACTCGGATTACAGATCCCTATGGAACGACCCATAACGAAACCCTAGGTTAGATTCGATAATAAATAGTACGAATCTAAAGAAGGAACGAACCAAATCGAAGGAACAAAGGTCCCGACCAAGACCACAAGGCCCAAAGCCACGATCGCAGCGCTTGTGTCACAGCCGCGATCGCGGTGGCTCTGCCGTGATGGCGGTCGTCGGGGATGAGTGTCCGCGAGACACTGTGACAGCGGCCGCCAATGCGGGCTCCAGTGTCACAGCTGCGATCGCGGTGTTCATGTCCGCGATCGCGGTCGTGAAATGCGACGACTCACAAGGGAGAATTCTCACCGGGGAAGACGGCGGGGGCTCGACTTCGGATGGGGGTCAATGTTGGGCCTGGCATCCCCGGAGAAGATGAGTCAAGTGAATCGAGCCCAAGCCCATTGCAGATCGGAAGAACAAAGGAGAAGGCCCAGAGGAGGCGACAAGACTTCTCTGGTCGAATGCCCTCCGACAGGATCGCGAGAATCTCGCCATACATTTAATGCCCAGATCACGCAACGTCCATAACATTCAAACCACCATAATTGCATCAATTAAATGGCATAATCCTTGCCATTGCTCCTGGCATTGAAGACGAAGATATTAGAAAAACACAACGGTCACAATGGAAAAGAACTTACCATATTTGGACGACGAAGAAGATAAGAAGAAACGAACACATTAACGCTGGGGACACAAGCATTCTGGCTCAAAAACGGATCAGAACAACACTTATGCGGCCCGCCTAGCTCTCTAGCAATCATCTGCGCTTACTCTCCACCGGTCGCCACCTAAAAGTCATCGGTCGAGTCCTACACGACCACTCGGTCTAAACTATGATAAGTTGTATCTCGATTCGACCCGATCAATACATTCTCTAATAAAACCATCTCGCTATTCTACATTTACTCTTTGCTTGTCAATTATCTGCTTGGTTTGGATTGTTTTCTATTACCCGATCGACTAGTTACCTCGTCTAAGGCGATTTAGGTCGTCCGATCTTTTCGCCCCAAAACAGTCGACTTTTGGACGCCTTGCACCACCCAAGCACCACCTTTAGAGCACCTCCTCCTCCTTTGAGAGCTCCGGTGATGAACAAAGCTTTTCCGGCGGGAGCTTGAACTTTCCGGCGACAATGGAAACGAGAGGGAGAGAGTGAGATTCAGATTGGGGTGCCCTTCAAGCCTCTCAGATCTCCTCCTTTTATAGGCCCAAAGAAAGTAGGCACCTACAACGACCAGATGGGACGGGAGGCCAGGCGAACACGGCGATGCGGCGGTCGAGGTCCGGCGGAGCCGAAAAGTTGTTCGAGCTTGACATTTTCCGCCATCGCGGAAAATTCACCGCGATCGCGGTGAAGGCCATTTCTGCGCCTTTTGCCCGGGAAAATGTTTGGGCATGGGTTTTAAACCCCGGGTTAAATATATTCGTACCCGAACAAATATTCTAAGCCCCAAAATACGTCGAATGTATTTTATACCACTCAGGAAAATATTACTGAGATCAAGCATCTTACAGAATGTATGAACTTTTCTGAAAATGATCCGACTACGGTACGAGAGTTGGAAAATTACCAAAATGTCCTTACTAAAATGAGGGGTATTACAATTACTTTAATAATCATATTTAAAAAGGTCAATAATGGGATCAACATATATCTCTATATATGACATGTCAACATTCGTTCAACAAGATCAAAAAATTAAGAATATCAAAAGTGTATATATAGTGAGGGGCATTCCAAGAATCAAACCAAATGTAAAATAGTTAAATATATATCAATATGCATGAGTACTTCAATAAGCCTATCTATAAAAAGGTCAATGATGGAATCACCAAGTAAATCTATATATGACAAGTCAACATTGGTTTAACAAGATTAAAAAATTAAGAATTAAAAATGTATATATAGTGAGGGGTATTCCGAGAATCGAACTCGGGACTTCTCGCACCCAAAGCGAGAATCATACCACTAGACCAAATGCCCTTTTAAAGATGTTAACATTGGTTCAACAAGATCAATGATGGGATCACCAAGTAGATCTGTATGTGACATGTCAAAATTTATATATAGTGAGGGGCATTCTGAGAATCGAACTCGGGACCTCTCACACCCAAAACGAGAATTATACCACTAGACCAAATGCCATATTGTTCATGTATTACAATATGATTACTTCAATAAGCATATTCATAAAAAGATCGACGATGAGATCACCAAGTAGATATATATACGACATGGCAACATTGGTTCAACTACATCAAAAAATTAAGAATGACAAATTTATATATAGTTAGGGGCATTTCGATAATTGAACTCGGGTAACGAGAATCATACCACTAGACCAAATGCCCTTTTAAAGATGTCAACATTGGCTCAACAAGATCAATGATGGGATCACCAAGTAGATCTATATGTCAACATTGGTTCAACAAGATCAAAAAATTAAGAATAACAAAATATATATAGTGAGGGGGCATTACAAGAATCGAACTCGAGACCTCTCGTACCCAAAGCGAAAATCATACCACTAGACCAAATGCCCTTATAAAGATATATTATCAATATGATTAACTACTTTAATTATACTAGAAATGGTCAATGATGGAATCAATAAGTAGATCTATATATGACATCTTAATATTGATTCAACAAGATCAAAAAATTAAAAATAACAATATATAATACGGTGAGGGGCGATCTAGAATCGAATTCAAAACCTTTAGCAGCAAAGTGAAACTCATATCAATTGATCAAACGCTTTTGTTTTTGGAAAAATCACTAAAAAGAATCCCAACTTTTAATTCAACCAAAAATAATTTCAAATTTCAAGCCATTAACAAAAAATAATTCCAATGATTTTTTCGATTGAGATTCCAACTAATTTGATGACAACATGACACATAATAAGAGATCTTGTACAAGGAAGAATCATTTATCACGTCCAAGTACGAAGAAAACTCGAACGCACGTCATCAAATTAGTCAATATCTCAACCGAAAAAATCATTGGAATTATTTTTGGTTCATGAATTGAAAGTTACTATTATTTTTTGTTGGATTGAAAGTTGGGATTATTTTAGTCTACTAGTAAAAGTTGGGATTACTTTTAGTAATTTTTCTTTTATTTTTTTAGTAGATCATAATTTAAACATATTTAGAGTAGGTCAATGATGGAATCAATAAGTAGATCTATATATGGCATATAAACATTGATTCAACAAGATCAAAAATTAAGTGGGCGGTAATATGAAAAAAAATATACCAGTAAATAAATGGGTTTCATTGTGGGGCATTCCGCAAGGATCCTTCCACTACACCAAAAGCCCTATTGTATTAACATCAATTTTCTGATGATTGCTACTCAAATTATCTCATAACACATCCAGAAGCTACAAATTAATTGTGACAAACCGTTGCTGCGGGAGTTATACTAAGGAGAATAAATCATGAATTTTACTACTCACAAGTTTAATAGAAACGGTTCGCTGCAAAAGATGAAAATTGAAACGAAGTTGTAATTAAAAAGCATCAATGTTTCCTACTGTGCCTATAGCAAACTAATGCCTGATGTACCCTCTTTTGGGAATGATTCTATCTAATTAATGAAGTAGTAAGGATCTTGTCCTCTTGCAGACCGAAAAAAATAAGCATCAAATATATATAAACTAACAACAAAAACGAAGGGAGTCATTTGTTTAGTCTGAAGATTCAAGATGCAGATCTGTCAAAATTACTTGAATAATTCCAAAGTAAAAAAAAAAAAGGCTTCTTTAATATATAGCACGATGCAATCACATAAATTGTCGGTGAACAATCCGCAACAATTGTATAATGGCTACAAATTGGCCACAAGTAGAAATTTTGCCTTCAAAAAATGATTTACAGCCTTTCCTATTCAAAAGTAGATATCTTTCTTTATGGAATTGTCATATTAGGGTTGTGCACGGATTAAGGGACCGAAAACACGAGCTCGAAACTAGGTTAAATTGTTTTCCTTAACTAATCGAATCATTGGGTTGAATAAATAAATTGATTGAGTGGAAATGGTTTCTGATCAATGTGCGAATAGTGTAGATTGGATGGATTATACGTTTGTGATTGTAGGGATTAGGTGATCCATTTTGCCAGGATTTGGATAGCGAATCGAAGCAAATACTTGCATGTGCTTAAATGTGAAGAATTACGCTATATGTGTGATTAAGTTATATATTGCATGAGAAATGTCGATCAAGATAATTTTACTTATAGCAACTTAACGCGTTAATTCACATCAAATTATAAATTTGATGTAGTTTAAATTTTTTATACAAACACACCTTTATTTACTTCAAATTGTACAACTAATTGGGTGTGGTTCTTGTGAGAATCATTTCCTAAGAGAGAACTAAGAACAAATCATAGTCATCCACGTAAGCTAGCTGTAACAAATGATAGGCGTGTGTGTAAACCTTAAAAACGGAAGAAAATGAAAGAAATGTAGCGCTCAAGTTTGTTCATGAACAGTAAACAATTAGTTCAAGGATACTTAAATAACAGTTCATAGACTTTTTTTCTCAACTGTTTCCAGCCTTTTACATCCATGTTCAAGGACAAAGTATAAACGTTCAAAGATACTTAAATGACAGTTCATGGACTTTTTCTCTCAACTGTTTCCAACCTTTTACATCCATGTTCAAAGACATCAGTACAAACATTCAAGGATACTTAAATGACCGTTCATGGACTTTTTCTCTCAACTGTTTCCAGCCTTTTACATCCATGTTCAAGGACATCAGTACAAACGTTCAAGGATACTTAAATGACAGTTCATGGACTTTTTCTCTCAAATGTTTCCAGCCTTTTACATGCATGTTCAAGGACATCAGTATAAACGTTCAAGGATAGTTAAATGACAGTTCATGAACTTTTTCTATCAAATGGCCGTAGATCCGTCCGATTCTTTGCCCCTGCGGTCGTCGCCGGCGTCACTCTGATCCTCTCCCTTTTGCAGATCTGCTTCATCTTCTCCATTTGACGAACTCCTCTATCTCCTCTAATCTCTTCACTTTCGATTGCAGGGACCTGAAAAAGAAACGAAAAGAAGCAGGGGCCGAGTCCGGTGGAGGATGGTGTCCCTACACACAATTGTTCATGAACATATACCGAGTTCGGGGTGGGCTAACAAGTACCCGCCGCCATTAATGCGGTTTCTGAGGAGCAACGCGGGCAGCAGAAGCAGGGGCCGTTCGTCACGTGCCACCGTCCGGAGGAAGAGGACCACCGCCATTGATGCCCAGCAAGAGCCTTCTTCTCCCAAGGTCACCTGCATCGGCCAAGTCCGTGTCCGCCGCTCCTCTTCCAAATCGAAGCCCACCCTCAAGAAACGAAAATCCACCGCCGCCCGAAACCGGTTCTGTCGTCGGGTCGGAAAACCGCCAGCGCTCTGCAATTCCTTTCACATCAGCCTCTGCGGCCAGTCCGAGTGCTTCCGGACACGGTGGCATAAATGGGTTTCGTTCTTTCATTGCCGGGAAATCTGGGTCCGGACCGATTCGTCGAAAAAGGAGTCGAATCCGACGGTCGACGGTGATGAGGAGGAAGAAAGACGACGAGGAGAACGAGAAGAAGAGAGAAATTCGGGCATGAGAGAGAGTTGTTGTCGGGTAAGGAGGTCAGAGCCGGCAAGGAGGTCAGGGGATCCCAGCCGTCCGATTGATTTGTGATTAACGGTCCATGTAATTTTTTAGTTCTCTCCTAATATATTGGTGTTATGTGAAGCTCTTCCCTATTATATGTGCTAAATAAATTGATATCTATGTATTTGAATGGTAAATTTTATATTCAAATGGTAAACAATCGGTTTTACATCATTTTTTATGGAAATTTCGAATATTTCGAGTAGTGACTCCTACATATTATCGTTTTTTGTGGCGTGAATGTGTGATCAACCGGTTAAACTTTTATAGAAAAATAGTTCACCGTCCGTGCAAAATATGAATGCGAATTTTCAAAGTCGAATAAACTTTGTGGAACTAATGTTTTTTGTAAATTAATATTCATAAAAAATGTCGTATTATAAGAGAGACAACAATAATAAAAAATGTCATTATAGTTTATAAGCCAAATTTAGATATATATTTAATTATTTTAGTAAACTTTTATATAATAAAATTCTTAACCTAATATTTATTACATATTGTTAATAACATTCGAGTGCATATTTGTAAAAAAATAACTTAATATATTAAATTAATAAATTTATATAATCCAAACAACAAAATTTATTAAAATAAAAGAAGAAGAAAATATTTTGGTTATACGTACAAAGTTAAAATATTTTTGTAATTATAAATATTATATATTCATGCTGAACATATAATTAATTGAGCTATTAAAAATTAAATAAAAAAGAGTTGAAATAGTGCTATAGTGATGACATTTTCATATAAATAAAAGTTGCACCCAAATAATTTTTTTGAAAGAGAAAATCTATAATATAGAGAATCCATTAAGGTTTAAAGATGTTCCATCGTCTAGAGGTCCATATGTAGACCAATGAATAAGAGATCGACACACATGCGGAAAGTTTATCCGATAGTGTATATATAAAGATATAGATAATTAGATTAACGGTGGTGAAAAATATTTTATTACTTTAAAAATTAGTGGTTAATTCAAGTGAGATTGAATTTCTTCTTAATTGAACTCATTAAATTTTATTATAAATCTCAAATTATCAAAATGTGGCTTAATAATCATGAGTGTCCTTAGAATATTATAATATTAGAAGTATATTTTACTTTTATATCAATCATAACTAATTATTTTAATAAATGGTTAAAGATCCAATAATCAACAATCAGTTAAAAGGATTCAAAATGCAAAAAAGAATGAATTTCCTAGTTCAAAATCAATCATATGAATTACTATTTTAAATCTGAATTTAAAATTACACTTAATATTTATTTTTGACAATCTAACTCCCTTTTTCATTATTTCCATGAATTATTGTAACATTCGTGCATATCTATAATATTCTTAAATTTTAGGAATAATTGTAAAATATTTGTCGACTACAAAAAGAATAGAGCTGTTTTTTATTAATACAGTGATTGTATAATTAGATATTTTAAAATTCCATGGATAAAGAGTATGACGATACACTTGCAATATGACTGTTGAACGTAGGAAAAGTAATTCATACGAAGCTATTTCCCAAAAATGAAGTTTCAAATAGTTTTATTTTTGGGATTTGATTATAATTTGTTTGGTTGTAAATTAATTTTTAGAAATTAATATAGAGAAATATGATATTATATATACATATATGGTTGAAGTAGATTTATCAAGTATGTATTTTATGAGTTTTTTGAAGAAGTTAAATTCACATATATTCTTGGAATTTTCAATTAATTTTCAAACCAAACACATCTAATTCTTGATATATTGCACTTCTTGAAAATTGAATATGAACAAAAAACCTACATAAATGAGTAAACTTTTGAGGAGTAAAAGTTCCATGACTCTTAAAAAGACTACAATATACAAATAATAGATTATTTGTAAATATACTTGAAAACGAAGAAGATAATTATTAAATATTCAAAAAACAAAAAAAAGTATAGTAACAAATTACAAAGTTGTTGTCAATCATTAAATTACTAAGATGATTATAGCAAACTGAACCACTATATAAATATTTCATATGAGTGTTAGCTCCTATATAGATCAAATTCATCCATTTGTAAGTATGAAATATTATTTTAATAATAATGGTTGATTTTATATATAAAAACGATATAAATCATCTTATAATTTTCTATTCACAAATCAAATACTTTGTTTTTATATATTCAAAGGTTACAGAAGTTAGATTCCTTAGCCTAATCTTATCAAATGATGTCACTTTCATTTGATTTTTTTGATTTTTCAATGTACGTAGTTTGAATGTTAATATACTTGACCTAATCGATTTGAGTTAGGAAATAAATGAAGATTATAAAGAGTGAAATAATGAGGTGGTTGAGATTATAGCCATAATTATCATAAAAATCTGGTAATAAACTAAATGCTATAAATGGTATTTGTTGTAAAATAAAAGTAAAATGCTAAAATATATATAGATATAATTATTTTTTATTAGTTAGAAAAGCAACACCTCAACATTGTGGGGACAAAATTATTTTCACATATATTATAAGCTTATTGTATGTGTAATTTGTGGAAATCAAATTTTATAAAAAAGTTGTATGTAGTTTTTCTATAATTGAATTTAGTTGTGATTACATATTGTGATTTAAAATTTTAAATATTTGAAGTTAGTTGTGATTAGATATTGTGATTTAAATTGAAATATAATGTTAATGCAAAAAAAGTGGATTAATAAGAAAATAACACGTAGGATTTGTGGGCTAGAGAGAGAGAGAGAGAGAGAGAGAGAGAGAGAGAGAGAGAGAGAGAGAGAGAGAGAGAGAGAGAGAGAGAGAGATTCACGCCATAGTGAAACAACCTTTTATAGTGAAATAGGTGGATAAATGTAGAGTGTTGGATTAGACTATAAGGAATGGCTGAGATTTAATTTAGAGGGGCACACAATTGGGAAGTGGAATCACCTACACCAGAATTTTTCCTATTTCCTAGTTTCACGAGATATCAATTATCCCTCTTTCCACAATTATCGTCCTTTCAACTCCCATTTCCATTTCCCTCATTCCACAATTTTCAATCCTCCATTGTTGACGGAAGTTCTCTCTCGACGTCGTCTTCTCGCTTTCGACGCTCCAGCACCGCAGTTCACCCCTCAGCACACACTCGTCTTCCACTCTCTCGATCGATCGAAGACCCCCCCCCCCCCCCCCCCCCCCCCCCGCTCTCTCTCTCTCTCTCTCTCTCTCTCTCTCTCTCTCTCTCTCTCTCTCTCTCTCTCTCTCTCTCTCTCTCTCTCTCGAAGTTCAACCTCCTCCATTAAAGCGGCTTCTCAAGCTTCAACTTTTTCTCTCTCGTGCCGGTTGTCGTCGACTCCCCCAAGGTTCTCCAACCGCGAATCTCGAAAGAAAACGGTAAATTTTTCTACTTTGATTTTATTCTTGTTGATTAGAACATTTGTTCTAATTTTGAGTTTCCCTCAAGTTTGTTCCTTTCGATCATCCATCCTCCATTAGAACTTTTTCAATTTCGTTGTAGAATTTAGGACATGTAACGAGGGAGACGTTTGTTCTTAGTACAGATTAGGGAATATGTTGTTTTTCGTTCGATTTTGCCATTGAATTTAGGGCATCTGTTGGTTTGTGGTTTTGGGAATTTTAGGGTTTTGTCTTTTCAAAACCTAACAGATTAATTGGAGCCGTATTTGAGTGTATGTTGTTTGGATGTGCTTAGATTGTGTTTTGGGGTTTGCTGTAACCGGCTACTAAAATGCATAAACTCTATCGACTGTGGATTTTGGTTATGAGATTGGAGCCAGTTTAATTGTTCGGTGTTTGCTGTAACCGCCTATTAAAATGCATAAAACCAATGAGATTTGATGCTTAGACTATGTTTTGATATTCACTTGTGTGGATGAAATATGCATTTTTCATACATTGATACGCATAATATGTGCAGTATATATATTGGTTTCCCCATATATCATCATCATCGTCTTCTTGATCGTTACATTCATTCATTATCTTATATATTTATGTATGTGATATTCATTTGTATGGGTTTGATATTCACGCTTCATGTGTTGATATGCAAAAGATAGTCATATATGTGATACGCAACTGTATGGGTATGATATTCACGCTTCTTGTGTTGATATGCAAAATAAATATTGAGTTTTTAATAACCTATGCATTGATATTCATTCACTCTTTTATATGATATTCATGTTTGAAAGTATTGTTATTCATGTTTAGGTTTCATGTTCTTTGAACGGATATGCACTTCTATACGATGTATGTGATATTCACTTGTTTGTGTATGATATGCACACTTCTTTTTATGTTATGAAAACTGTATGTTGAGATATTCACGAACATGTCTAAATGCGATCCTAATATGAGAATTTAAAAACATGATGAATATCACTTAGTGAACAATGAATATCAATACGAACGAAGTGCATATCCGTTCAACAACGCACTCAATATATAAGATAATGAATATCAATACAACACGACGCACATGAATATCATATAAAATAGTGAATATTTAAGACAATATGATGAATATCATTTATAGTATCATATACATCAATTCCTTAATATCATTTCAGTGGCTTGAATATGCCTTAACGATTCTTGAATATCATCAATGGTTTCTTGCATATCATTTCGCGAGTAAGTGGCTTGAATATGCATTAACAATTTCTGAATATCAGTTATAGTTCCATGCATATCAGTTCCCGAATATCATCTCGTCTTCTCTCACGTGAATCATAGCAAAACCACAATTGTTCCCTTTTTTGAATATCATCATAGAGGTTTGAACATTTGGGATGAAGATTCCCGTCTTCTCTCTCCAATCTTGGTGCAAATCTTCCCTTTTTTGATTCTTTTTTAATTAGAAAAATTTGTCAACTACTATTGTGATATTCGCTCCCATGTTACATGCCCCACTACACTCCAATATCTCTATTAAAATCCATCCGTCCATCACCCTTAATCTGACGCTCCAAGATTGTCCACTCGTTTTACCACAAGACTCGTTTTACCTGAGCGCCCCTCTATATATAGATTTAGGATCAGGTATGAAGTCTTCTTCCGATACGAAGTACGGACGGATCCAAGTTCACAAATGTTCAAATAATATATAAAAAGTTCACAAACAAGCTTTTAATGTTCATTTATTTGTACACTTAAGTTCACAAATAAGCACTAAATATTCAAAGACATGTGTTTGAACATGAACATGTTATATGTGAACCTTACGACACAAAAAAAAAGAACATTTAATACTTAGACGTGAACGTCAATAATTGTCTATTCCAGAACGATCAGAGACGGAAAAAAAAATTGTTGATCGAAAAAAAAGTTTGCCGTATTTACGGTTATACCACCGCATTCGTATTCACTCTTTTTCACCCCTTTTAATCTCAACCCTCCTTCCCCTTAATCCAGAGACTTACGATACTTCTTACTTCTTATTTTAAGAGGCAAATGTATGAGAACTCACCTATATATATATATATAGATGTTAAGTTCGTTTTTTTCTTAAACAAAAAGAAAAACGAAATTTTAATCAAAGGGGAAACAAATTGAAGTGAAGGAGTTGCTTTTGGGCCCTGCCTGGGGGTGGTCCGCGACGACTTGGGTGGCGAAAGGGGAAGGTGTGTGCCGTTGCTCTTGGCTGGTGATGTTCAACACATACATGGAAAAACAAAGGCTTTTGCAAGCCCTAAATTGGTTAAGAGCATAAGAATTCCTAGATCAATTCAAAGCCTTAACTTGAAATCAATTTCAAGCCCTAAATTGATTACAAAACACCTGCCTCCTTGCACGTACATGTCTCATCAGAGCCAGACTAATTGGTTTTCCCGGCCATCGCCACCTCAAGTTGCAATAGAGAGTGTGGTTTCTCTTCCCAACTGGTTAGTGTTCCACTATTATAAATGGCTAAACACTAAAAGACACTAAATTTGTCTTTGAGTTGCATCCATAAAAATGAAGGGGCATTCCGAGAATCGAACTCGAGACCTCTCGCACCCAAAGCGAGAATCATATCACTAGATCAAATGCCTTTTTAATGATATGTTCAACATGATTATATCAGTTAACATATTTTAAAATTTAAATGAAGTCAATCATGGAATCAATAAATAGATCACTGATCTTATATTATATGGGATGTCAAAAATTTAGTCAAAGATCCGAAAAAATAATATATGGGTTTCATTGTGGGGCATTCCGAGAATCGAACTCGGGACCTCTCGCACCCGAAGCGAGAATCATACCACTAGACCAAATGCCCTATCGAAATTAATGTTCAAATGGTTATATTTTAATAAGAAAAACACCAACACGAGAACATGATTATACCAACAATACATTGATTAATTGATATTTTTTTAAGAACAATTCATAGATCTAGAGTGCCCCTTAGTTGGTTAAATACGTGAAATCAAATTCCTCTGAACATAGCTATTCCTAGGAATTGTAAATTATTAAAAGTACGAATTTATTTTTGAGAAATGCAGCACAAACCAACTGAGGAGTAAGCCAAGGATTCACAAAGATCGGACATTAATGGTAACATATTTGCTTATGTAAATTAACCTTACGTTACAAAATAAATGATCAACTCATATTAACACGTCAAGATCATTACATTGAAAAACCAAATAATCGTCTACACGAAAGTCACAACATTGCCAGCACAAAACACACATTGATCAATAATTATTGATGCATGCATTAATCAAACTTGTGACCGCGCGATTGCACCCAAAATCCTGTAAACTTAGCTATTCATATGAACTAGAAGGCGTAGGCCGTGCTTCGCACGGGTCGATGTCAAATGTTCGTTTATGTATATATGAAGTTGTGGGTGTACATATCACGTAGTAACACATTTGATTATGTGTGTGTTTTTGCCTTTCTTATGAATATTTGAAATTCATTACATTTGTTGTTTATTACACGAACATGTTTTAATGTTTTTTTGTAGTTATGTATTTTTATGTAAAGTCTATAATGTCATTTATCCTTGTATTTCTGTGTAAAGTCTCATACAAAGTAGAATCCATGAGGAGCAGTGTTATCTAGTTGTCGGGGTCCCATGCTTCACACGGGGAAATCAAAGTTTCCGTACATTAGTTCTTTGTTGTTTAATAGAATTTTAAAATATGTAGTTAAAACCAAACAGGTTTAGCGAGATTCTAAAAATTTAGTATCTCTTAGAACCGATTTGTTACATTTATTGGAAAACAACTATGCGGATGTATAAATCGTAACTATATGTTTTTTTTTATACATTTTCACCATCCTTTAAATTGTTAGGATGGTTGTATCAATATTCATCTATTTGGACATGGTATTGGTATTCCTTCATTTTCACACACATTACATATAATTTTGATTGTACAAAATGTTTTGATAAGATAATAACTAATTTGTCCTTTATATTCCGTATATCATGATATTTTTAGATACTTAGATGGAAAAAATATAAAATATAAATATAATTGAGCAAGAAAAAAGCCAATATGAAAACTTTATACAAAGATATAAGGCAGAATTTTAGTAAACCACCCCTTAAATAGGGCACTTTGCCCACAACCACCCCTTATACACGAAATTACTTACAACCACCCATTAAACACATTCCGTTAGCAACGAGCCACCCATTTACTGTTCCGTCCATTTTCTACCGTTATCTCATGCGAAATTACAAATATGCCCCTCATTTTAATTTTCCCAAATTGTTGATTATTTTAATAACAAAATATATTATAATATTTAATATATAAAATAAAAACACATTTGTAATGACCCAACCTAAAAAATTTCGGGTCGAACGGGTCGAGTCACTTTTAACCCAATACTTTTTGGGTCGGGTCTCGACCCAGAAAACGCGGATCGGGTCGGTTTTGCAGGTCAGGTAAAATATTGATAGCTTTAAATCGGACCAAACCAATTTTAATATTTTGAATGGTTAGGTACAGGTTCGGGTCGACCCAGCGGGTCGAGAGCGCCATTTGAAAATTTTATAAAATAATTATTAAATTAATATTTTAATTAAAACAAAAAAATAAATAACAAAGATTATTATATAATATTTTAATAACAAAATATATTCTAATATTTAATATATAAAATAAAAACACATTTGTAATGACCCAACGGGTCACCCAACCCAGAAAATTTTGGGTTGAACGGGTCGGGTCACTTTTGACCCAATATATTATAATATTTAATATATAAAATAAAAACACATTTTGTTATTAAAATATTATATAATAATCTTTGTTATTTATTTTTTGTTTTAATTAAAATATTATTTTATAAAATTTTGAAATGGCGCTCTCGACCCGCTGGGTCGACCCGAACCTGTACCTAACCATTCAAAATATTAAAACCGGTTTGGTCCGATTTAGAGCTATCAATATTTTACCTGACCTGCAAAACCGACCCGATCCGCGTTTTCTGGGTCGAGACCCGACCCAAAAAGTACTGGGTTTAAAGTGACCCGACCCGTTCGACCCGAATTTTTTTAGATTGGGTCATTACAAATGTGTTTTTATTTTATATATTAAATATTATAATATATTTTGTTATTAAAATAAAAAACAATTGGGGAAAAATTAAAATGAGGGGCATATTTGTAATTTCGCATGAGATAACGGTAGAAAATGGACGGAACAGTAAATGGGTGGCTCTTTGCTAACGGAATGTGTTTAATGGGTGGTTGTGGGTAAAGTGCCCTATCAATATTTTACCTGACCTGCAAAACCGGTTTGGTCCAATATGAAAACTTTATACAAAGATATAAAATCAAAAAAAGAAATTCAAGTATAAATTTTTATTACACCTCGAAATTCTATTTTGTTCATAAGTATTGTGAATTTTGGATAAATATGGAATTTAATATTATCAATTTCTAATTAAATATTTCTATGAGTTATTTTATTATTTTTTCTTTTGATAATTACAGTTTATTTGCTTTTAATTTTTCTACATTTAATCTTATCAATTCCGTATTAAATATTTCTATTAATCATTTTTTCTATTCTGTATTAAATATTTCTATGAATTGTTTTACATACGTATCTTTTGTTTATGTAAGTTTGTTGTTGTTTTATGGGAAGGATGATTTGTTCGGTAATATTGAAGGAAAGGAATGACATTGTTTATATGTAGGATGAAGGGAACTCCTATTTCATTTGCTAACTTATATATTTTAGTTGAATTCTCCGGTAGTGTTGAAGCGAAGGTATGAAGTTGGAAATATGTTTAATTAAATGAGTTGGTATTAATTTTTTAAATGTGTGATTTAAGTCGTGAATAATAATTATTGAACTTACACTGATCATTATTGATTTAGAGTATTAAATTAAAATATATGAAAAACATTTAGCATCAAATATTTAGAATATACGACGTCATTTGTGTTCATCAGAAGTCAGAAATCATAATCTCACAATTTAACCCTAGCTTGTCCCCAGAATAGAGAAACCGAGAAAAAATGGTGTGGCGAAGTGCGTCCTTCTCTAGGATTCTCCTCAACTCCGTCAGATCTGCTTCTCTCCGCTCCGCTACCAACGCCTCCGCTGCCCCTCGTCTGCGACCTTCGCATCTCGGCAGTGCAACCTCCGACCTCCTCGCCGCCTCCGATTCACCAATCCCTGGTAACCTACTAAACTCCTTCCTCTTCGTCATACTTCCAGTGAAGATGGAATCAATCAACAAAATTTCGCATTTTCCTCTTTTTCGTTCCAGATTAATGAAATCTTTGTTTGGATAGGACTCTGGGAGAGCTTGGATGCATTTTGTCTATGTTGTCGCTGCACAACGTGGTGTCGAACGCTCGCTTGACCTCTTACGTCGTCGTCGACGCGCGTGCCTTTTGCGAGCTCTCTCAGGGTACCTTCTGTCGCACTTGTCAAGATTGCTAGTTTTCTCTTTCCATTATTCCTGCGTTATTGTGAGTCTATTTGAATGTTGATCTTGTTTGATTAATAGTCTCTTATTGTCAATTTGTCATGATCAATTTGTTGATTGATTGTGGCTTCACTGCTAATGCTGCATTTGTTCCTTGCACATTTATAGAAAATATAAAAGCAGTGTATGTTCAGTTTGGTTTCTGCTAAGTATTTTTTTTATATAAATAATCACACAACGTAGATGCACCTTTCATTTATAAGATGGCAATCAAGGTAGTGAGATCCAGTCTTTGTGGCATTGATCATAAGTATTGGGTTGGAAACACATGCCTTGCTGTTATCATGTCAGTGTTTGGATGATCTTGGTCTTCGCTTTGTCTATGCGGACCTTGCTCTTCTGACAATAGGTAATGGTATGAAGTTAAGTAATGGTAGTGGAAAAGAAGAAAATGAACTTCATATTAGTCGAGGGAAGAGAACCTATCGTAATGCTTGATGTTTGCCGTATGACTTGTCCTTCTTGTAACTTCTTTTTCTGGGATTCTGTAATGTGCAATAGTTTTTAATGTTCGCTATCTTACCATCTTACTTCATCAGGTATGATTGTCACCTTTGAACTGATCATATGGAAGGCATTGATGTGCAAATCTGGTAATGAGTCACCTGTTATTGTCGTCCTTTCTAGAATATTGGAACATGGTGTCAAGAGAGTGAGTCTTCTTCAGCTTTTGATGTTTTTATTTTATGCGTAGATGTATGTGATTGCCTAATAACTTGTGTTGCTCTTTAGATATGGCTAATATTATTTGATGAAGTTGGGAAGAATTTGTTATAGAATTTGCTCACAATTTGATCTTTTAAGTTCATAAATGTGTTTTTGAGAAATCAGGTTGGAGTTGTTTTTCAGTCAAAAATATACCATAAGTTAAAATAATATACACAACTAATGAGAGAATATGTAGTACCTCTGAACTCTTTGACATTCATGCCTGGCAGGATGACGTTGTAGTTCGACTCCGATCAACCATTTCTTTTGAGAAAGTCATCACACAAAGGAGCCCACGATGTGACTCTATTCCTTATTCCTTTGCACATTTACAGAAAATATAAGAGTAGTGTATGTGCAGTTCGGTTTCTGCTAAGTATTTGTTTTATATAAATAATCACACAACATAGATGCACCTTTCATTTATAAGATGGCAATCAAGGTAGTGAGATCCAGTCTTTGTGGCATTGATCCTCCCACCATCATACACACACACCCTATCACATTTGCAAAATAGTGATTTGTTGCAGTATACATGAAACATGTTCTTATTTGGAAAATTTGTTCTAGGTTTGTGAAAAAATCCATACCATTACTTTGATTTTGCAGGTCGTCCCGTGAGTCAGTTGGTGAAGAGCTACATAATTCTATTCCTCTTAAGACACTAAGGAAGCCAATGTCTTCGTTTTTGAGTCAGTTGCGGATGATTCCATTTTGCCATTGCCCATGGTCCCATTTCACGTCGCTCAATCTGCACGGGCAGCGGAAGAAGCCATGCTCTAGGAGGCTGTGAGGTTTCTTTATTAGGTGAGTGCCATATCAGTATACCTTACATGTGGAATATAATCAGCAGTATTTAAAATGGCTTATTTATGTAGGCAGATTAATGGCTGGTATAGGTGAAATGGTGAGGAGTTTATCAAGATGTGTGAAGGGTATGCTATTTAGAGAGGAAAAGAAAATTGGAAGGTAAATTTGTGGAAGGTGAAAGGTGGAAGGGTGAGCAGTTTTCTAACAGTCATATGAATGTACTGATTAATTGCAATTTCAGGCCGTTCGTCTGATCATGTGTACTAAATTTAATTAATTGCAATTCCAGACTACTCATCTGATCATGTATTGATTTTACAGAATTCAATTGGAATTGTAATTCCCAACGTCTTCATTGTACGTTGATGGTGGCAATGTAGGGTTTTAACCTTCTTGTGGATGTGTAACCATGTTTGACAAAATATTGTCCCCGCCCAAAATATTATACCAGCCTTTGGCCCATTTAAACATACTCCAGAAGGCTCTTTGGCCCATTTAAGCATGAAGCTGATTTAATTTTTACTTTTTAAAAGTTAACATTCTAGGTGTTTAAAAGTTAGCATTCAACACTACTACATTTAAGGGTTATTGTAGCGGTCGAAAACCGCTCCTTAAAGTGCTATAATCGCTACCTAAGGCCTACTGTAGCGGTTGTCCAACCGCTACATCTGTTGGCGTTGCTTTAGGTCTATTGTAGCGGTTTAATACCATTAAGGAAGAGGTTTATAGTAGAACACACAACCGCTACTTTAGGTCTAAACAACCGCTACATAAGCATCTAATGAAGCGGTTTTTTCTTACTCTAAAGCAACGATTGTTTTTGCTTATGGCAGCGGTCAAGTGGCACTATGGTAACGGTTGTTTTATTTATGGTAGCGGTTGTATAAAACCTACTGCAACGCTTGTATAAAACCTACTACAACGGTTGTCATCAATAGTAGCGTTTGTTTTTGCTTTTTGGCAGCGATTTACGTTTTTATTGTAACGGTTTGTTAGAGGTATATCCAAGCTATGGTGGCGATTAATGAACCAACTATTTTTAAGCTATTGCAGCGGTTTAAAAAAATTGGTCTTTTCTGTAATTGTTGTGATGACAATTATATTGTGCTGGCAATTATTTTATAATATCTTCTTTTTAAAACTTTATATTTTACCATTTAAGCAATTTTTATTTGTAGGAATGCACTCAAACAACTAACCATTATAATGTACAATCACATAAAAAGTTGATCATAATATCATTCATTACATAAACAACTTCATTAAGTGTTTTCACCAAAAGCAATAAATCTTAGTACTTTCCAGTACATATCATATTACCTATATATGTAGGAAGTCCTACTTGTAACATAAATACAAAAGTAATTAATAATTTGAAGTATCATATACCCAAAATTAACATGCTATACCCTTAGTAGTGGAGTTGCGCCTATACCAACCACTTCTTGCCATGTACTTCCTAATCCCAATCAAATCAAAAGAACCTACAAAATAAAATGAACAAGTTAGCCACAACCTGCAGACTAGCTCTTGTAGTTGTAATTATATATAGCAACACATCTATGTCACACAATCCTCACAAAACAAGAAAGGCTTTCAACCCTCAATCTCACAACAAGCAGAAATACCACACAATCCTCACAAAACAAGCAAATTGTGTCATCAATAAAACAATTCACCAAGTATAAAATGGCCTACCAAATTGATCCAGAAAATCAGCACATAGAACAAGATATTCAACAAAAGGGCAGCAAAGGGGCTGTCATAATGAGCACTTCATTAAAAAAGAAAAAAACACCACGTAGCATAAATTCTACAAACCTGAAAGTCTGCTTTAGTGAATCAACAACTGCATAAAGAGAAAAAGGGGGAAGATCAGAGATTAGTCACTTCACAAAAAAAACTAAATGAAAAAAAAACAGAGTATAAATACTTTAAATGGAACTAACATAATGAGCACCTTAGCCTTGAAATCTCCAGCACATGCATCCCTTAAACTTCCCATGAAAATGTAAAATAAATCCAAAATAGACAAGTTAGCCACTTACCAAAATTATGAAGTAAAATAGAGACCGACAAAGTGAAGAAAAGAAATACTTACCAAAATGGTCCTTGAACTATTAGAGTATTAATAATGTTGGGACCTACAATAGAAAACAGAAACGATCAACTCTCAATCTGTCATGCATCAAAGACAAACCGGCCAACAAGAAATAAAGCACCATCATCAAAGACACAGTTCTTAGCCTAACTCACCCAATTCAATTCTCATGGGAACTTGATGCATCTTCATTGTTCGTTGGGATGTCAGAAATATCGAGATTAATTCCAGGATTAGCTTCTCGTATTTTTGATAACAAATCAGCAAGTTTTTGCTCAAATCGTTCTTCTTGCCTTTTCTCTGCTTCTTCCACCTTTTTTTCAAATTCTTGAGTTACGCTCTCCAAGAAAATAGGGGGAAGTACAAACAAGGTCTTGGGATCAATTTCAGGCTGAAAAAACAAAAAAAGAAACACTTCCCTGAAGATCAGGTTCAACTGGCTTAAACACACTACATTGCATCAGATCCAAATTGAGGAAAATAAGCATCTATCAGCAAAATCATTTTAGCAGCAAGATGGTGTTCAAAACAACCCAATCATTAGCAAGATGTTTGTCTCTTAGTAAAAGATTATAATTTACCTGATCAACTTCAATGCCCACAACTTGAGAATATCACCCTTCTCTATTCCAAGGCTAAGTGCAACTCCTGCAGAACATTGAAAATGTCAAATGAAATAAACCAATTTATAAAATTATGTAGTGTTAATAAATAGAATAAATGTCACAAAACATCCAAATAACAACATGTTATTCTTTTATTTATTTTTATAATCTTTAAAAGGAAAAAAAAAATCAGTTGGCTATACTTGAAGTGTGTGGCCACTATTTTATATTTCCCTCTTCAAGAAACTATTGGTTTTTGTTGTTCTGAAGTTTTGCTTATTATTGGATTGTAACAGTAGGGGACAAAATAAGAAAAGATGAAGAAAAAATTGAAAGCAGAGCAACCTAAGAGATATCGGGGTTCTCAACATGTACTCCCTTTTCTTGATTTATTTTGTATAGTAATAGGCAGTCCATCATCTTCAACAAAACATCTTTACAAAGGCATTTAGCTTAATTATTCAAGAGCGATAAATATATAATCTATTTCATTTCTGTAGGGATATGTTCATTTATTAATCTTATGTATAAGCATTGATTGTCTTTGAAGCAAGATAACACATTTATGGATGTACTACTAGATGGTCCAGTCTGCTGGATATATATACCTAATTCCATAAGTTTGTTTTCATCTTATTGTATCATGTTTTTCATCTATCAATCTAGCCAACACATACTTTGGGAGGATTTTAAAGTTGTTGACACTTATATTTTGACATACCAAAACATATATAAGAGAAGTCAATATTTTACAGGAGTAATATTTTTCTAAAAATTAATGTCATCGGGATGCGTTTATGTGCTCTCTGGTCTTTTGGTGAATCTTTTCTCATGGGGATATAACTTTTGTAGCGAGTTATATATCAATATTTCAGGCTTATTCTATTGTTGGTACACTAGACAATAACCTACCTGTAAGTTAATTACTCAAAACCCTTCTATTCATCCTTATTTCATTTTACAAAGAACAACTATAGACATGTTAAAGGTATGTTCTAATTAGATAAAGCTATAATTGTTTGGTGTGGTATAGAAGGACAAGGCTTGGATGATGCAACTGCTGGCTGTTGCCTGCTTATCTCTAGCATCTTAGACAATGCTTGATGCATAGGAATTGGCAAGCATAATTATTGGAGCATAGAAATAAACTAAAATATAAACATACCATGTGATCATATTACAAATTCAATTATGGAGTTTGAATAGGTGGTAAATCAACAACAATAATATCATTTTCATGCTGACAGTCCTCTTGCCACCATACTAAAAACATATCCAAAACTGATGAAGCATTAAACTATAATTTGTCACCCAAATCAGCCTAATTACCTCAAGATTCAAACTATAAAGCCCTATTAATTAGTTATTGCCCCCAACTAATGCCTAAAATAAATACTTCCTAGATATATCTATATCTATTTCATAGCTAGCATGCACGTACACAACCATATCCCTTTTCATTTAGTTTCTTAGGATCATATTCATAGTTGAAAGCGAGCCAAATGAAGTCAAGAATGCCAGCTTTGTGGTCCAACCCATTTTTGCTATATAAACCTAACAAAATCATATTAGAAAATCACCACAAAACAGAATATGAGATCTTTTTACCCTCTTCCTTTTCTCCTCCATATTAGAAAAAAGTTAAGCATCCTAGAAATAGTTCAAGCTGGATAAAATTGTAATGAAAAGAAATATCACCATTCACCAAGGAGAAATAGCTCACAATATCAGTTGGCAAAGTATAAACAAAGCTAAAATGAGGGGTATGCTATGCTATATAAAGTCACACTTACCCTATCCAGAAAAAAGATTCTCACCATGTGGAGTTTTAACAACGCTAATTGAAACTCTTCTTGCAAATTTGTGATGATTCTGTGGATAAATCATATAAATATTAGAGCATGAAGAATACCAAAATATGAAAAATCAGGAAAGCAGTAATTGTTTTATTGAAGCAGTAAAGCCTAAGAAAGAAACTAAGAGTGAAGCATAAAATCAGGAAGAACAATCACTTGGCCAGTAGCTAGCCGTTCCAAAACTCATTGTAAGATCCTTTGCTCTAGTTTTAATTATCTCTATAAATTGGCAACAAACGATGCTTTTGTAAGAATCTCATTTAATACCACACCAAAGCACCCGCAATAATCATGTTTCAGTTACCATAATGATTTATTGTAGAAGATTGGAATATGTTATAAGAGAGAAACATAGTACATATGTATTCTCTAGAGGCTTGACATTCATAAGATAATCCAGTTTGAGGCGCAAAATGTGAAAACAATATGGATGGAACAAAAAGAATGCATTGCTCTACCTCCAAATTTAAAGTAAAAGAACCAAAAAGAACTTTTGAGTACCTTGTGAATTAGGCTATCATCTATGATCAAACAACTTAGTTTCTTAAAAACCTCATACAGTAACTCCACCTCGTTTAGTATAACTACAACAATCCAATCAATATCAAGATTTAATATAGTTACAAAACATCCCAAATATAAGGGGTATTAAAAACATATAACAATCAGTTGCAAGGTAAACGAGATCCCAATCCAGCACGCAGCTAGCAGATAAGACAACATCCATTTGATGGAACAGTGAAGAGTGGGTGAGGACTGAGTAAAAAAAAAATACGGCTAAGAACAAATAAATGCAGAAGTAAAGGGATAACAAGAGAAATCACCAAATAAAAGCAAACCGAAGTAAAGGAGCAATCTCAGGAAAGAACAACAAACAAAAAATTCCGTAAAGAGGCAATCTCAACATAGTAAAAGGGTAAAGGGGCAATCTCAACATTGTAAAGGGACAATTTCCCCATCTTCATAAGTATCGAAAAAAAATCAGTAATCTTTGCTCACCTCAAACAAGAAATCAGGTTCAATTCCACGGATACACCTCCTGCTTTAAGCTATTGTCTTCATAATTCGAAGTCCAGTTTTTTCGCACTTCTCTGCTTCGAATTGCGTCCCAGATGAACAATCTTCAAACCCTAACCCAAATGAACAATCTTCAAACCCTAACCCAGATGAACAATCTTCAAACTATGCTATGAATTTCTTTTCTCTTGCTTCATGCTCCTCTTTCGTTCATATTTTTTCCAAACCCTAGTGGTATGATTCTCGCTTAGGGTGCGAGAGGTCCCGAGTTCAATTCTCGGAATGCCCCCTTTTTTTAAGATAGTTTGGTTGACGCATTGATGTTGTTTATTGAGATCAACGTACGTTTTGTGTTGAAAATTTTGTGACTTTCGTCTAGAGGGCGTATAATATTAGTTGATCGTTTTATTTCGTGAAGTAAGGTTGATGGTTGATATACATAAGCAAATATGTTTATCATTTTACGATCTTCGTGAATCCTTGACTTACCTCTCATTTCATTAGTGATGCACTTCTCAAAATAAATTCATACTTTATAGCAATTTGTAATCTTCTATATATATTTAAAAGTTAGCATTATAGGTCATTGCACTACTACAATTAAGGACAATAGTAGCGGTTGTTACTAGCGGTTTATGTATTGCAGCGAGTCAAGGTAGCGGTTGAGTATAGTGTAGCGGGTCTAGGTAGCGATTCAGGTAATAGAAGCGGTTTAGGCAACGGTTTTTATATATGCTGGTTTATGAAGCGGTTTGATTTATATATAGGAGCGGTCTAATATGTTATTAAAACTAAAGAAGCGGTTCATTGCCAAATCTATATTTATTTTTATTATTAGAGCGCGCTGGTGCCAAAATATTGGCGTGAGTCTCTATTTCCCACCGCCTTAAAAGAACAAAAACACTTCTTTCATCTTCAGCAGATTGCAAGAGTCTCTAATAATAAAAAGAAATATAGATTTGGCAATGAACCGCTTCCTTAGGTTTAATAACATATTAGACCGCTCCTATATATAAATCAAACCGCTTCATAAACCAGCATATATAAAAACCGCTGCCTAAACCGCTTCTATTACCTGAATCGCTACCTAGACCCGCTACACTATACTCAACCGCTACCTTGACTCGCTGCAATACATAAACCGCTAGTAACAACCGCTACTATTGTCCTTAATTGTAGTAGTGCAATGACCTATAATGCTAACTTTTAAATATATATAGAAGATTGCAAATTGCTATAAAGTATGAATTTATTTTGAGAAGTGCATCACTAATGAAATGAGAGGTAAGTCAAGGATTCACGAAGATCGTAAAATGATAAACATATTTGCTTATGTATATCAACCATCAACCTTACTTCACGAAATAAAACGATCAACTAATATTATACGCCCTCTAGACGAAAGTCACAAAATTTTCAACACAAAACGTACGTTGATCTCAATAAACAACATCAATGCGTCAACCAAACTATCTTAAAAAAAGGGGGCATTCCGAGAATTGAACTCGGGGACCTCTTGCACCCTAAGCGAGAATCATACCACTAGACCAAATGCCCTTTTGCAAATCATGGTTATCAAATTAAGCTAATACGCAGAGGACAAATCCTCTAGTTATGGGGCCGGGTTAAATAATATAGATCCTGTACTTATTAGAAAGTCGACATAGCATGTGCTAAAAGATAGAAAAAAGGATTTGCCTATATAGTTTGGCTTCATCGACTATAGCTAGCTAGGTACTATTCATCACATGCTTAAGGATATGAGTAAATTTTACATGTATGTGAAATATGTAAAAATCAGAATCTGAAGAGGGAAATGTATGCCAGATTCGAGTGAGAAACTAAGGGTTTTCACTAGAGAACTACGTACAGATCTGATGCAAACACAAAAACTGCTTACCAGTTGACATTACAGATGCACAGCAGTACTAATTATACAACATACCATGCATTATCTATGTATACGTACCGAGGGTGATCAGATGGTGGCAGAAGCATTTATTATCCACCGAGTTTGACTCAATGTAGTTTGTAAATCAAATTATCTGTAGTGGACAAAATGAGATGTCCACTATCTCACTCATTGAACAAAGTTTTGCCTATAATATTGCAACCTAAATATTTAGCAGATGATAGACGAAGTTAAATTAACACGGGACCTCATCCATCAAATGGAAGGATCATATATACTTTAAGAACATATGGACTCTTGGCACTTAATTTCACCAGCATGTAAGTAATTAATGCTTAAGAGAGGTTGGAATCACTCGTTCTGTGCTTAGTCAATAATACAAAACACCTTTTGCACAATTATTCCATTACAACTATGTTTTATTTTTGGAAACTAATTAGTTATAATAGAATAGATAAAAATATAAACAAAAACATTAATTACATAAAAAATTGCTAAAAGAATATGATATGGTTGTTTACAAAATAGGTTCAAGATCAAAATTCAATAATGATAAACTAGTTCAAGATCAAAATTCAATAATGATAAATGTTGAATTTCTTAGGTTTTGATGGTAACAAACATTTAACTAATCTGGTAATCAAGTGTTTCAGGAACCATTACAATTGTCACAGGGAACAATTAGCAGCGCAGGATTACAGAGGGAACAAATCTCTCTCTACATGCTTTGTTTCCTCTCCAGGAACATCATTGCCGAACATTTATCAAGCTGCGAATGGAGTGAAGAATAATCGGCATGAAGATTATCCTTGAAGATCATGCGGTTGCAGAAAAGGAAATCGGGTGGATCACGCCGATTGGAAGTTGAGGAGAGAGAAAGATATTATCTTGATTCGATTATGTTATCTTAGGAAATCTTTCCTTAGAAAAAATATGCGGTTAAGATTATATCTTTTAGATTAAACAATATCTTCTTGTTGCTGATTTTAGAGAGAGATATCTTATCTTGTTAAACAAGTTTATCGAGTTGTATAAATAGAAGTGTGGGATTCATTTCTAGGTACGAACAAAGAGCATAAAATTGAGAGAAAAGAAAGTGAAGTGTCTGTGAGTCTTAGAAGAGTGAGTTCGTGTTCATCGTTGTAGAAGAGATTCAAATCTAGGTGGGAAGTCTAGGGTTTGAAGTCCAGGCTACAAGTATAACCGATCGAGAAATCAATAAGACAAGTAGATTCTTCAAAATCCTCTCAAGCGAGAAGCTTGAAGGTAGTGGTTTTTCCTTGATTAGTTATTTGACTGATTAAGGTTTCCACTATACATCGTGAGTTCAATATATTATCTTTCTTGCTATAATATTCCGCTGTACTTTCTGTTGGAACAAAGAATTTGTTCCCTCAGATGTAACTCTAACGATCCAACAATTGGTATCAGAGCCTGGTGCTCTAGATTGTTTTCTTTAAAGACTTTGCAGGAAAGATGTCGTCAAACAATGCTTTGGAGATTCATTCTGGAAGCATCCGATTCTGAAGGCTGGAGAATATGACTGGTGGATGGAGCAAATCGAGTCTCATATTTGTTCCCTTGATGGTCAAATATGGAGAATCATCGAAGTAGGTCCCATAGCTATTCCAAATGAGAAAGATGCTACAAAGCTAAAATCAAGGGTTGACTACACGGATGAAGACTGGAAAAAGATGGAGAAAAATAGTAGATCCAAGAAGATCCTTCACATGGCTCTACTCCCCACTGATCTTAAGAAAGTCATTGGTTACAAAACTGTCAAGGAGATCTGGGATGCTTTAAGGCGTCTTATCACAGAAATGAAGATGTCAAGAAGAATAGAACTAAATCCCTGATGAAGGAGTATGATCAAATTTCTCAAGGAAAGGGTGAACACATTCAAGAGTTCTACTCCAGGTTCCAGGGGATTGTAGGTCAACTAGAATTCCTTGGTGAAGAGATGTCAGACTGGAAGCTCACTCACCACTTCATGCAAGGCCTCAACTCCCAATGGGATGCAATTGCTCTCGCACTTTACTCCCAGACTGACGTCAAGACTCTCACTATGGAAGAGGTGGTTGCCAAACTTGAAAGCAACGCCTCTGTCTATAACCACAAGATGAACAAGAAAGGAATTGAGAAGGCTCAAAGCATTGCTTTAAAGGTTGAACGTGCCTTTGACTTGTCTCGAGTTGAAGATGAAGATGAGGACGGTGATGAAGATATGGCTCTCATCACTAGAGCAATGAAGAAGATATGGTCTCGAAACAAGGGCACCCCACGTTCCTCCGAAGGGAACAAAGACACGAAGGATGTCGTTTGCTACCACTGTCAAAACAAGGGATATTTTGCCAAAAACTGCTTCAAGAAAAAGGCAGGTCTTCCTCCGGTTCGTGAAGAGAAGCAAGCAATGGTCGCAACATGGGGTGATTCTGACTCAGATGATGAAGAATCTTCTCATTCAAGGGATGTCTGCTTGATGGCCATAGAAGACCCTGATGAATCAAAAGGTGGTCTACATGAGACTGAGGCTGAAGTGAGGAAAGGTTCCTGGTATTTCGATAGTGCATGCTCAAGTCATATGACAGGGAACAAAGGCTGGTTTACCTCCCTTCAACAGGCCTCCGGAGGTTCAATAACCTTTGGAAATAAAAGCAAGGGAGAAGTTTGTGGTCTTGGTAAGGTAAGGCTCTCTAACCATATTACTGTGGATAACGTGACACTCGTGAATAATCTCATATTTGATCTTTTTAGTGTGGCTCAACTATGTCAAAACAAGAAAAATAAGGTAGTCTTTACTACTGATGATTGTTATGTTGAGTGTATAAGTACAGGGAAGATTCTACTCAAAGGGATCTGCGACAACAACATCTACAAAATTGATCATGCTTTTATCCCTGAGAAGGAACTTTGTCTGTCGTTCATCGCTGGGAAAACAGACTTGTGGCATAAGCGGTTCGGACATGCAAGTCTTCAACTTCTTTCCAAACTTCATAGACAAGAACTGGTGAACGGTCTTCCTAAGATCGAAGCAACGAGAAATGAAGTTTGTGATGCTTGCACCAAAGGTAAGCAAGTAAGGTCTTCCTTCAAGTCAAAGAAGGAGGTAAGTACTACTCGTCCTCTGGAACTAATCCACATGGATCTTTGTGGGCCAATGCGCACAAGGAGCCGTGGGGGAAATGCCTATGTCTTTGTTATTGTTGATGACTATTCCAGGTACACATGGACTCTCTTTCTGTCATCAAAGGACGAAGTGTTTGCTGAATTTGAATCTTGGCTCAAGTCGGTTGAAAGGACTGTAGGACAATCTCTGGGGTCCATCCGCACTGATCATGGGACATAATTTGAGAACTCTCAGTTTCTATCCCTCTGCAGGAACAATGGCATTAATCACAACTTCTCAGCTCCCAGGACTCCGCAACAAAATGGTGTTGTGGAAAGGAAGAACAAAACTCTAGAAGACATGACGCGTACCCTACTTATTGCAAGTGGTCTTCCTATGAGCTTCTGGGCCGAAGCTTTAAATGCTGCCTCCTATGTTCTGAACATGGCAACCATTCGCCCACTCTTGAACAAGACTTCCTATGAACTTCTAAGGGGAAGAAAGCCTAATGTGTCTCATCTGCGCACGTTTGGCTGTAAGTGTTTTGTCCACAACAATGGGAAGGATTATCTTGGGAAGTTTGATCCCAGAAGTGATGAAGGGACCTTTGTAGGATATTCTCTCCACAGCAAAGCCTACAAAGTATTCAACAAGAGAATTAGAAAGGTAGAGGAAAACATTCATGTCGTTTTCGATGAATCTGTTATGGCTGGTAACAATGTGCAGGTACAATCACTAGTGTTCCCTCAAACACTGGTCCATCTGAAGATGATTGCTTTCAGCTTGTGGAAAACGGTGTTGGAGATGGGGTCCCTTCAAATCAAGACTATCATGATGGCCCATCAACACCAAGAACCCTTGACTCAGCCAACTCTGTTGGGACCGATGAAGTTGCCCAGTCGTCTGAATCATCTCTGTCTTCTCAGGAGGAACATAGCCCAAGTCCTGACTCAGTGGAGTTTTCTGAGGAAAGTCCTGCTGCTGAAGAAAATGTTGAAGAAGGTCCAGGTGATGTAGGGACTAGTGGTGAAAGTTCAACTGCAGGTAACGCTGACTCCGATGAGTTTGACATCAGGAATTTGCAAATAAGGAACTACCAGCAGAAGGGGTCTCATCCAGTTCATCTAATCCTTACAGACTTTCAAAAGGGAATTCCTCATAGCACTCGCTCTTCTTTAAAAAATTTATGTGCTTTCAATGCTTTTCTTTCCTTGCAAGAACCTAAAACTGTAGGAGAAGCATTGAAGGATCCTGACTGGATAAACTCCATGCAAGAAGAACTTCATTAGTTCGAAAGGAACAAGGTTTGGCGGTTAGTTCCTCGACCAAGGAACAGAACGGTGATAGGAACAAAGTGGGTGTTCAGAAACAAGCTGGATGATCAAGGTCAGGTCACAAGGAACAAAGCAAGGCTGGTGGTAAAAGGTTACAACCAACAGGAAGGATCGACTATGATGAGACGTTTGCTCCTGTTGCTAGGTTAGAAGCCATAAGACTACTAATTGCTTACTCCTCTTTCCACGGCTTCAAACTGCAACAAATGGACGTAAAGACCGCCTTCTTGAATAGAGTTCTCAAGGAGGAGGTCTATGTGGAACAAACACCCGGCTTTGAAGACGCATCCCAATCCGATAATGTCTACGTTCTTTCTGTCTCATGGATATGTTCGTGGGAAGGTCGACAAGACTCTGTTCCTTATGAAGGAGGGAAAGCACACTCTGGTTGTGCAAGTCTACGTGGATGATATTATCTTTGGCTCTACAGATGATAAACTGGTTCAAAAATTCTCAAGTCTGATGGCCAGTGAATTCGATATGAGCATGGTTGGGGAACTCAAGTTCTTCTTAGGTCTTCAAGTCTCTCAAGGAGAAGATGGAACCAAAGTGCATCAACAGATCTATTCCCATTCTTTGTGACAATACTGGTGCAATAAATATCTCCAAGAATCATGTGCATCACTCACGTACCAAGCACATCGAGATAAGACATCACTTCCTACATGACTGTGTGGAGAAAGGGTTGGTGTCCATGGATTTCTGCGGAACCAAGGATCAAATCCCTGACATTTTCACCAAGGCACTAAATAGGGAACCCTTCGAACAGTTCCGTATGGAGCTAGGTATGATCTCTCTAAACTAATTGTCTATCTCTTATGTTCCCTCGATGATTGGCTAAATTACATGGTAAATTGTGAAGGTTTAAATTTCATGTCTTGATCTGCACTCCCTCTCTTGATCATTAGTTGAACAACTTGATTAGACTCGTGCTAATACTTCACTTATGTGCAAAATTTCATACATGATCATCTATGCTATCATAATAATACATGAATCAGCTTTCTTTCGGTCCAAAAGAGTCAACTTGATGCATTGATCCTTTATTACAAGCCCAAATGATTGTTGACTCTATAGCTTACCCTAGCCATCATGCTTGATGCTCCCTATGAGCCCCTCTAATCATCCACATCTGAGAGCCTCTCATTCATGATTAAACATTAAAAAAATTCTCGTATATTTTTGTGTGATGTTCTTTGTACCCCCTCTGGTAACGTTACCCCCGCATCACACTCTTCTACTTTTTTTTTTGGAAAGTCGAGAAAATGAATCGTCGCCTCTGTGGTCTGTGGCTGGGATTTGACAGGTATGAATTGTGTAATGATGGCCTGCAACTGCTTGGAAAGTGTTATGTGCATTTAGGATTGATGTGATGGTTGCGTGATGTTTGGTGCGCTTGAGATTTTGTGGGCTTTGATGGTTTTGGACAGAATCTTTTACAAGATTTATTTTTGAAAGATATCTTTTTGGCTGTGATCTTTGGAAAAAGAAGGAAAGAAGAGGATTGGGAACATTATCCTTAGTACTTGAAAAGATATGAAAAAGGATTCTCGTGGTTTCTCCCTTGTGTTGTTCAAAAATAAAAAAAAATAAAAAAATTTGGAACACCACAAGGTATACAAAGAGGGACCAATGAATCTTTCTTCTACCAGCGGTTGGATGCTAGCAACTTGCACAAGAACTAGTTTGTGTTACAAGAAGGTGTTGGTTGGGTCAAGGTTGAACCTGAGATGGAAGCTGATGTGGGTGAGGAAGAGTTTGAAGGTGCAGTCTCTGAGGGGGAACAAAAAGATGAACTAGATCTGCGAAGGACCGTGAGGAGTTTGTCACGCGCAATATCTATGTTGGTAGAACAACAAAGGTGTCTTATGGAGGAAGTGCGTACTTTAATTGCTATTCATACTTCGGCTCCCTCTGCAGGTACCAGTAGTGCTTGATTTGTCTCTCTCTGGCTAACCAATCCCTCTTTTGTTCCCAGCACATCTATCCCCTCGTTGCTTTACTTTTTCTTTGGTTCTGTTTCATGTGTTTGCATTGATGGGCATGTTGATCATGTTTGTTTTCTTTGCATGTTTTGTCGTTGTCTGTGCACGATGTGTATGTCTGTTTCTTTCTTTCTAATGAACAAGGGGTTGTTTGTTTATCTTGCTATGATTCTTTTCCTTTTGCAATTTACTTATGTTTTTGATGATGCCAAAAGGGGGAAAATGACTGATAGCTTTAGTTGAGGGGGAACTAATCTTGCTTTCATAGTTGTTGGACTAAGGGGAACTATTATGTCTAAAGGTTGAAACCTTTCTCTATACAACTGTCTTTATCTCATATGTATGTCTTATTGTCAAGGATGTTTGTCACCATCAAAAAGGGGGAATTTGTTGAATTCCTTAGGTTTTGATGGTAACAAACATTCAACTAATCTGGTAGCCAAGTGTTTCAGGAACCATACAGTTGTCACAAGGAACAGTTAGCAACGCAAGATTACAGAGGGAACAAAGCTCTCTCTACATGCTTTGTTTCCTCTCCAGGAACATCATTGCCGAACAATTATCAAGCTGCGAATGGAGTGAAGAATAATCAACATGAAGATTATCCTTGAAGATCATGCGGTTGCAGAAAAGGAAATTGGGTGGATCACGCCGATTGGAAGTTGAGGAGAGAGAAAGATATTATCTTGATTCGATTATGTTATCTTAGGAAATCTTTCCTTAGATAAAATATGCGGTTAAGATTATATCTTTTAGATTAAACAATATCTTCTTGTTGCTGATTTTAGAGAGAGATATCGTTAAACAAGTCTATCGAGTTGTATAAATAGAAGTGTGGGATTCATTTCTAGGTACGAACAAATAGTATAAAATTGAGAGAAAAGAAAGTGAAGTGTATGTGAGTCTTAGAAGAGTGAGTTCGTGTTCATCGTTGTAGAAGAGATTAAAATCTAGGTGGGAAGTCTAGGGTTTGAAGTCCAGGCTACAAGTATAACCGATCGAGAAATCATTAAGACAAGTAGACTCTTCAAAATCCTCTCAAGCGAGAAGCTTGAAGGTAGTGGTTTTTCCTTGATTAGTTATTTGACTGATTAAGGTTTCCACTATGCATCGTGAGTTCAGTATATTATCTTTCTTGCTATAATATTCCGCTGCACTTTCTGTGGGAACAAAGAATTTGTTCCCTCAGACGTAACTCTAACGATCCAACAATAAACCAAGTGCATACATACAAACATAAGATCCAAAAATCTTCCATATCATGGCTATAAAATAAGGTTTTATATACCTATAGCAGCGAAAGAGTTTCATAATCTGAAGTTAGGATTTTGTTTTATCCTAACCATTTAATCATATCAAACAAACAGCTTAAACCCAAAATCATCCCAACAAAAGAAACAGAGGGTTGGAATGAATCCCATGTTACAAGAGAAGATAGTGTTCCTCAGTTTAGCATGCCTATGGCCACCCACGTCATGCAAAAGAAATACAAGAGGTACTTACAATGCTTGACCTTATGGAGAATAAGAAGCATCTGGCATAACCTTGCTATATGCCATAATCTCAACAAATGGAATTATCAACGCCACCCTTATTGCATGAGGAAGAGCATTAGACATTGTTGTGTCACCATATAACTCAAACAGTCAAAGACACCAAAGTTCACGTAGGTTTCAGAAAGAGCTGCAATTTTTTTGGATAAGCACACGAGAGATGCTAAAAGCAAAGAAAATAAAAGAATGCGTATTGCAGATTGTGATATATTATCTTCTATATCTTCTAGTTAGCCATATCTATCTTTTTCTAATAGATAGTGTTGGATCATTAGTGTTACGTCTGAGGGAATAAATGCTTTGTTCCCACAGAAGGTGCAGCGGAATATTATAGCAAGAAAGATAAAGTGAAGAACTCACGATGTATAGTGGAAACCTTAATCAGTCAAATAACTAATCAAGTAAAACCACTACCTTCAAGTTCTCGCTTGAGAGGATTTTAAAGAGTCTACTCGTGTTATTGATTTCTTGTTCGATTACACTTGTAGCCTGGACTCCAAACCCTAGACTTCCCACCTAGATTTGAATCTCTTCTACAACGGTGAATACGAACTCACTCTTCTAAGACTCACAAACACTTCACTCTCCTTTTCTTCTCAATTAAATGCTTTGAGTTCATGTATAGAAATGAATCTCACACTCCTATAAATACAACTCGATAAACAATCGTAACAAGATAAAATATCTTTCTAAATTCGGCAACAAGAAGATATTAAATAATCTGAAGAATATTATCTTAACCGCTTATTTTATCGAAGGAAGGATTTCCTAAGATAACATAATCGGAATAAGATAAAATCTTTCTCTGTCCAAATATATTATCTTAGGAAAGATTTCCTAAGATAACATAATCAGATTCTTCTCTTTCCAAATCTTCCCATCGTCGTGACCCATCCAGCCGATTTCCTTTTCTGTGACCGCGAGATCTTCAAGGATGATTCTCGTAATCTTCACGCTGAATATCCTTCACTCCATTCGCAGCTTGAGTTGTTCGTCATTGATATTCCTTGAGAGGTAACAAAGCAAGTGGAGAAGGCTTTGTTCCCTCTGCAATCCTTCACTGCTAATGGTTCCCTGTGACAACTGTGTGATTCCTGAAATACTTAGTTATCAAATTAGTTGAATGTTTGTTACCATCAAAACCTAAGGAATTCAAGGACTTGGAGAAGAGGATGAAACTTTCTCAAGTTTGAGCACTTTTTCTGCCCAACCTTTGTTCTCCTCGATCAAACTTGAGATTGATTCATCCTTTTCTTCAATTTGTTCACTGAAAAGACTTTTCTCATGAACGAGTTTTTTAATGAAGAAAATTAAGTGTTCTTTAGACTTACTTTTCAAGCTTGAGATGAGTTCAGATTCATTTACCTCAGCCTTATGCAGACCACCTTTTGATTCATTAGAGTAATCTATGGCCATCAAGCAGACATCCCTAAAGTGAGACGATTCTTCATCATCTGAGTCAGAATCACCCCATGTTGCGACCATTGCTTGCTTCCCTTCACGAGCCGGAGGGAGACCTGCCTTTTTCTTGAAGCAGTTTTTGGCAAAGTGTCCCTTGTTTTGACAGTGGTAGCAGACGACATCCTTTGTGTCTTTGTTGCCTTCGGAGGAACTCGGAGTGCCCTTGTTTCGAGACCATATCTTCTTCATTGCTCTAGTGATGAGAGCCACATCTTCATCACCGTCCTCATCTTCATCTTCAACTTGAGATAAGTCAAAGGCACGTTCAACCTTCAAAGCAATACTTTGAGCCTTCTCTTCTCCTTTCTTGTTCATCTTGTGGTTATAGACAGAGGCGTTGCTTTCAAGTTTGGCAACCACCTCTTCCATAGTGAGAGTCTTGACATCAGTCTGAGAGTAAAGAGCGAGGGAAATTGCATCCCATTGAGAGTTGAGGCCTTGCATGAAGTGGTGAGTGAGCTTCCAGTCTGGCATCTCTTCATCAAGGAACTCCAGTTGACCTACAATTCCCTAGAACTTGGAATAGAACTCTTGAATGTGCTCACCCTTTCCTTGAGAAATTTGATCATACTCCTTCATCAGGGAAAGAATCGTGTTTTTCTTGACATCTTCATTTCCATGATGGAGATGCTTTAAAGCATCCCAGATCTCCTTGGCGGTTTTGTAATCAATGATTTTCTTGAGATCAGTGGGGAGAAGAGCCATGTGAAGGATCTTCTTGGCTCTGCTGTTCTTCTCTAGCTTTTTCCAGTCGTCATCCGTGTAGTCAACCCTTGGCTTTGGCTTTGTAGCGTCTTTTTCATTTGGAATAGCTATGGGGCCAACTTCAATGATTCTCCATATTTGACCATCAAGGGAACAAATATGAGACTCGATTTGTTCCACCCACCAGTCATATTCACCAGCCTTTAGAGTTGGAGGCTTCTAGAATGAATCTCCGATAGCATTGTTTGGCAACATCTTTCCTGCAAAGTCTTAACGAAAACAATCTAGAGCACTAGGCTCTGATACCAATTGTTGGATCGTTAGTGTTACATCTGAGGGAACAAATGATTTGTTCCCACAGAAGGTGCAGCGGAATATTATAGGAAGAAAGATAAAATAGAGAACTCACGATGTATAGTGGAAACCTTAATCAGTCAAATAACTAATCAAGTAAAACCACTACCTTTAAGCTTCTCGCTTGAGAGGATTTTGAAGAGTCTACTTGTCTTATTGATTTCTTGTTCGATTACACTTGTAGCCTGGACTTCAAACCCTAGACTTCCCACCTAGATTTGAATCTCATCTACAACGGTGAATACGAACTCACTCTTCTAAGACTCACAAACACTTCACTTTTTTTTCTCAATTAAATGCTCTGAGTTCGTACATAGAAATGAATCTCACACTCCTATAAATACAACTCGATAAACAATCGTAACAAGATAAAATATCTTTCTAAAGTCGGCAACAAGAAGATATTAAATAATCTGAAGAATATTATCTTAACCGCTTATTTTATCGAAGGAAGGATTTCCTAAGATAACATAATCGGAATAAGATAAAATTCTTCTCTCTCCAAATATATTATCTTAGGAAAGATTTCCTAAGATAACATAATCGGATTCTTCTCTCTCCAAATCTTCCCATCGGCGTGACCCATCCAGCCGATTTCCTTTTCTGTGACTGCGAGATCTTCAAGGATGATTCCCGTAATCTTCACGATGAATATCCTTCACTCCATTCACAGCTTGAGTTTTGTTCGTCATTGATATTCCTTGAGAGGAAACAAAGCAAGTGGAGAAGGCTTTGTTCCCTCTGCAATCCTTCGCTGCTAATGGTTCCCTGTGACAACTGTGTGGTTCTTGAAACACTTAGTTACCAAATTAGTTGAATGTTTGTTACCATCAAAACCTAAGGAATTCAACAATTGTGAAATCAGTCAAAGACATGCAATTGGAAGCAATGGAGCCAAATCATAACCCTAAAATTTCTGAACTTCTTTCCAATCAACTCCAAAGCCTGATTGGAACCACCATCCGCTTTATCTGAAGCTCCTCAAGTGTCGAATAAGCAGTCGCCACCACCTAGATCAAGGAAATAGCGTGGGAGCTCCATCCTTCATGGACGAGGTTATAGTCGGCATAGAAAGAGAGTGTACATCTCTTAACGCTCGGATCAAGATCGGAGGTATGATGGCGTAGCCGTTATTGACGAATACGTGACGTCGGCACCACCGTTCGATCTCGAACCACAATTTGCAGACCAAGGTGAGCAAATTTCGATTTGTGTGAAATTCAACAAACGAGAGGTGCTCGAGAACCTCTTCTGGGAACAAATGCCTCATTTGGAATTGGTTTTAATTCTACTGCCCCCAAGGATGGGAGGTCAGAAAAAAAATGAAGCTATGCTCAAATATATATAAATGGAATTAGCTCAAGTTAGGCATGATGGATCTGAATACTCCAATAACTATAAATTAAGAGACATATCTTGTGAAGAAACTGAATTGAGATTTGAATTGAGAGAGATATGCAAAGGTGATGAATCTTTGACCTTAGATTATCAAAGGCATAAAGCAAGGGAGTGAGACGAAATCTTAAATGAAGTGGAGATTGCGCCAACAAATTTGATTTGACTTGCAATTGCAAATTGCAAAGAAAGAACACACGAGTAAGATTTTTTTCCGCCCACGCCGTTTGATTTTGGCTTTTTTAAAGAAATTTAATGGTGTGTTTTTATTATATATTTTGGATATTTCACAAAAAAAAAAACTAAATTTCGGGGTTACTACATGAAATATGACAAATTTTGGAGTACCATGCGAGTTAAGCAATACATCAGGGTTACTAGGCAAAAAAATTGAAATTATTATGTTGTATGTACATGTGATTTTTAATCGTTTAAAAATTATTACTTTAGTCATTTTTACTAATTATAATGGTAACAATATCTATGAATCCATCTTAATTATAAGATAAGGGATCAAATGTACTGTGCGAAATGTGAAGAACTTCTCATTGTCCAAATTAATTAACGGCCCAAAAAGTGCACGTCTGTTTTTGGACTGTAACTTTATTAAGGGCCTTTTTGTCTTTTTCCCCTTATATTTGTTTTCCTCCTCAAACTTTATCTCGCAAAACTAAAGCACCGAGCTCTGCTTGTCGATTCTTCAACGCGATTGGTCGTTGTTTTCTAGTGTATTTTACAAATTCGAAGTCGATTTCTTCATTAAAACTTGCTTGGTTGTTCATCTGAACATCAAATCTCTTCTGTTTTGTTCGTGTTCGTCGTTCCCAACCGCCATGCCTAGTGGTGTCGATTTTCTTCACACACTTTGATTTTCAATTGTATTTCAGTGTATAATTGGTTTTTGGTTGATTCGATGTCTCAATTTCAAGTTTATGAATTCATATGTTAATTTTTGCTTTTTTCATTTGTTGATTATTTGAGGTTGTAAAATCGAAATCTTATAAACTGAGGGAGAATTGTTGACATAAGTTGTTTTGTTTGCCATAGACCAAAACCCTGTTGAATTTGTGTAAACTGATTGAGAATTAGTGTTGTAAAATTCATCTCAAGCGAATAGTTTGATAGCACGGTTTATTTTACAACATCACATATTATAAACATACTATTATTAACAATGAACATTGTCTTGTTATTTATGACTCTATCATACTTTTACATATTTTTGTTTCAATTTCTTTGTATTTTCAACTAGTTTATCAATCTCAGTTGTTGGTAGTTGTGACTTATCTCATGATAATGGCATTGCAAGTGTTGATGCCACTAGAACTGAGGAGCCTGATTTGAATGAGTATTATGAAGTTCAGTATTCTCAAAATGAAACAACTTGCAAGATGTTGTTTGGGTCTATTAGAAGACAATTCCGATCGCTTGAAATAATTTTCACCCCTTCTGAAGAATCAAAATAGAAACACTTGCAAGTTGTAGTGGTGATGATCGTAGTGGTTCAACAATAAATTTGAAGAGCCCAGAGGCATTGGCTGGAACAAGTATAGCTACTGAAGTCATTGTTTTTCTGCCCGATCAAGCTAAGAATAAAGGCATAGGCAAGTGAATCAGGAGTTCTAGGGAGATCTCAGAGGCGGCAAACCTTCTTCCAAAATGACGTTGCGGTAAATGTAAAAAGTATATCATACACAACATCCTCACTTGTAATGAGGGTTGATAGTCATTTGAGTTCATAGGCTATTGTTCGATTTTCCATATCTTAGTTGTTTTGTTTTTTACACTTGATTTTGGGATTCATTTTGAGAGGACCATACATATTTCGTATATGAACTTTGGAGTGTCTTATTTTTTAGTTCTTAATTATTATATATGAACATTTCTACTATTTGAATGAACTTGCATAATCTTTGAATGAATATGTAAGAATGAAGTTGTTGTACTGGTTTTTATTAACATTGTTGTTATACTTGTGAACTTGAATAGTACGTCCATATGTGAACTTGCTCATTCAATATGTGAACCTGAATAGTAAAGTTTTGAACCTTAACAAAAAATTGTTTTACACTTCAATATCTTGCCAAAATTAGCATACAAGTATGCAAACTGTCATATTATTAACAACCTCTACTATACCACTACTGTTTACAAACAAAAAAATCCATAATACCACTTTCATTCACAAAATACCTCATAGCTCTCTAGTTTTTCAATCCATACTTCAACAATCCAAAAAAACACTTAATCAAGTCCAAACAATAATTCTCATCTCTTTCTCTGTGGTGGTGGCTTTTCAACGACCACTTGCTTCTGCTTTGCATGAGACTTTTCTTAGTGGTGACCTTCTGCTTTTTCTGTATTTTTTTTCCTTTTTGGTGGAGGAGTGGCAAAATCGTCCATGCTATCAACCTCTAATTCCTCATTGTCCTCTTTAGCTCTATATTCCTTGTCACTCCACTGGCTTCATCTGCAACATCAGTGACATCCTCTTGAGATCCTTCTTCATATTCCAATGTTGTGAACTTTATGCTTCTGTATCACTTATGAACTGTAGATGTGACACAATATGCATATTTCTATGTCAAATTAGATTCCATTACATTATACACAAATAAATGAACAACAACTTTCTAAATATAAACCCTATAATATAACTTATGAAACATATATGTGACACAATATGCATGTTTCATTTTCCAGTGTCGTGAACTTTATGCTTTTAGACATGAATATTTAGTTGCAATTTGTGAACACACCAAAAAAATTGCACACTTATGCAAGAATGTACACCATGGTACTAGAAATGAACAACTCTGTACTAAGAATGAACATTAAGGTTCTAAATAGTGGCACACTGTATATATGCACACTCCTAGTCCTACAAGATGAACCAACTAAATCCAAAGATTCATAAATGAACACCACGGTACTATAAATAAACAACTCTATTCAAACATGCATCTTTTTAATTGCTTATATTCTAACCTTTATCATTTTAAACATGAACATTTGGTTGTAGTTCCTAAACACACACAAAAAATCACACTTCGGCAAGATTGTCTTTAGCTAATAAATGAACACTAATGTACTATAAATGAACATCATTGTACAAAATATGAACATCAAGTTTCTAAATAGTAGCACAATTTATACACACTCTAGAACCAACGAAATCTCAAACCTCGTAATTAAAGTCGATAAGAGAAGTCATATTCATAATATATCTTAACATCAACTTGATTTTAAGTACGAAATCAAGTCTTTGTCCACTCAATAGACAACATAGCACTTCAAGCAACCAAAATCAACAAAAAAGCAACTTAAATCACCCAAAACAAAAGAATTCTATTCTACTTGTGAACCCTAGAACTTCAAACACCCAAAATCGACATTGAATAAACTTAAATCACCCAAGACAAATAAAATCTATTCTACTTGTGAACCTTAGAACTTGAAATACCCAAAATTGACAACAAATCAACTTAAATCACCCAAAACAAACGAAATCAAGAACGGACATTACCTGCTTTCGGATTGTTTTTTTATTAAGCCTTTTCATCATTTGTTGCGCGACTCTAAAGCAAGATTTAACCGAGTTTTAGTGAGCTTGTAGTGAGATTCAATCGAGATCGGAGCGAGCTTGTAGAGAAATCAAATACTCGAAGCGACCGAGTTTGAACGGGAGAAAATTTGAGGGTAATGAAGCATTTTTTGTGTTTTAATCAAAAAGATCTCCTTTCCTTTTTTTATTACAATTTAACCCCTCTAAATGAAATTGATATCCGCGCGTCCTCCCCTTTGCTTAATTGTGAACCCTTAATCTACTTGATTCAACAACCCCATGCCGTTTTGCATTTCGGATTGTAGCTCCTCTTTATACCCGAAACCGACTCGATGTTATAAGAGAGTAAGCCATATATATGTGCAAATTAGAGAGACTGACTTTCACCAAGTCTAATTAATAAGACTATATCTACACCAACATATATCAATATATGTGAGTGCGATTGCAACGGCTAGACCGTCGTGGGTACCCTTATGAGGTGGTTGTATTGTATAAAATGAGGGTGCGTTAAAGCTATTGAAATACTAGATATCCGACCACATAACGAAAGTTTAGATCGTGAGTAGAAGTAAGTTTAAATATATATATATATAAAGAGTTCATCTCTTGTACTGAAATTGGCACGCCTATGCCTTGCAATATCAAACGTGCAGACAATTAACCTAGAAATCTGATCATGACATCTAGCTTCCAAGATCAAATATATACATGTATGCTAATTTCATGATTGAATTTCAGCTGAATTTATTCCATACTGTTAGAGTCTCACATCGGTTAATTGGTGGAGACTTGCCTTGTATATAAGACAAAAGACTACTCCCCCTATTGCCAATTGGTTTTAGGGTGGAACCCCACTTGGGCGTGTTGCTAGCCCCTCCGTCTTGGCCCATTGTCGATCTTTCACATGGTATCAGAGCCTGGTTGTTGGGCCAAGTATGGCTTATTGCCGTGTATGGCCCGTCACACTTGCGGGGGTGTGTTAGAGTCTCACATCGGTTAATTGGTGGAGACTTGCCTTGTATATAAGACAAAAGACTACTCCCCCTATTGCCAATTGGTTTTAGGGTGGAACCCCACTTGGACTTGTTGCTAGGCCCGCTCGTCTTGGCCCATTGTGATCTTTCACACATACTCTCCGAAATTAATATCGATTAAATACAGAGTATCAATGAGAATGATAGTCTGCTTGCTTATATTAATCCTGCAGATGTGTTTTATGGTAATGCTATGGCGAATTCTGGAGAGCAGCCTACCTGATGTGAATAGCACTAGCAGTAGTGGTGGTGGACGGTATGAGTTTGAAGTGGTATCAGAAAGAAGCAAGAGACATCCACATGCGGCGCGTGGACGAGTTCGGTTGAGCAGGCAGCCTTCCTAAACACGAAGCAGGGCCACGCGGCCAGGCCCGCCAGCGCCCAAGCCTAACATCCCTCAGAAGCAAGATAATAGAAATGATAGGGCCGACCAAGTGCCCTTCCTACAGCCACCGCCACCATCCCCGTCACCATCACCCTCTCCTTCATAACTAATTTATATATGATCGATGAGCCCATATGGATGAATGTCTAGATCATTGCATTCATCGATTTTGCTAATGAATGATTTCATTTACAAGTGGAACTAATATATGTTTTAATTTGGATTGTAAAGCGCTTGCAATTGCCTTTTCTTTAAATTTTACCTTCTCTTATGATTTTCTTTTATTGCGTACGTACATTTGGATTCTTTGTGTATATAACTAATTAACCACTACCAGAACCTGGCAACCTATAGCTACATAGTAACATATATGTACACGAGTCATAAACGTACATTAGCTCTAGACTGTGACAAAAAATTACATGTAGAAGAGCATATGGTTATGTGTAACGAATCGATCGAGTAATCAAGTAGCCATAGAGATAGAGAGAAAGAAAGGAGAAAGATAGAGAGGAGAGAGATAGAAAGTTTCTGGTAAAATATGTTATGTCCAACCGAATACAAGACTGGAATCATATAGATTCAAGTAATTACACTTTTGGCCCCTCATAAAGGCACTAATCCCCCAATTCACCCCAACATCATCAATACTAGACAATAATGCCCTATCATGACAATACTCCCCCCATAAGAAACCTTGTCCTCAAGGTTTAGGAAGCTCAAAATCAGGAAATTGATGGAGCAAGTGACCAACAGGCTCCCACGTAGCTTCCTCCACTGACAAATTCTTCCACTTGATAAGCCACTCTGTGAGGGGTTCGCCATTGGGTATATGGATCAAACGAGTCTCCAGAATAGCCTCAGGAGCAACAATAATGTCACCAGTGGTTGTGGTAGCAGGCAATGTTGGAGAGACAATGATCTGTGGACCGATCTTACGCTTGAGTTGAGACACATGAAACACAGGGTGAATCTTGGCATCCGAAGGAAGAGCCAAACGATATGCGTCAGTGCCCACCTTACTCAACGCCTGGTAAGGTCCAAAATATTTGGCACTCAACTTCAAATTGCGTCTCAAAGCCACTGAAGACTGGCGATACGATTATAGTTTCAAATACACCAAATCACCCACTGAAAAGACTCTCTTTGTCCTGTGCAAATCTGCGAATTGTTTCATTCTAGCTTGAGCCTGTTCCAGGTGAAGTTTACATTGTTGAATCATATGATCCCGGTCAGCTAACCATGACTCAACAGAAGTTGTGGTGATGACAGACGGTGTCATAGGAACAATGCCAAGCTGAGAAGGAGCAGAACCATACAACACTTGAAAAGGAGTCGTGCCCAAGGATGTATGATAATTGGTGTTATACCACCATTCAGCTAATGATAACCACTTAACCCATTGAAGTGCCTAATGATTTGAACAATTCTTGCCAAAAATGGCTAAGAAATATTCTGTCGCGGTCAGTGACAATGCTCTCTGGTAATCCATGTAATTTGAAAACATGGTTCATGAATTCGGAAGCCACAGTAGCAGCAGAGAAAGGATGAGATAATGGAATGAAGTGGGCATATTTCGTGAATCTATCCACAACCACCATGATCGAGTCCTTGACGTGAGACTTGGGCAATCCTTCCACAAAATCCATGCTAATTTGTGACCAGGAATGAGAAGGAACTGGTAAAGGTTATAGTAAACCAGCTGGAGAAATATTTTCATGTTTGTGTCTTTGACACACATCACATGACTTGACAAAAGTCTCCACTGCACTCTTCATTTTGGGCCAATAGAAGAAAGACTTAAGACGATGTAATGTCCCAGTAATACCAGAATGACCACCAATTGCCTCTGAGTGCAAAGCTTGAATAATTTGGTCTCTCAAAGCAGCTTGAGCACCAATGTACAACTTCCCTTTGAATCTCATAATATTATGAATGTAAGTATAAGGAGAAGAGGGGTCCATCAAGCATTTATCAATTAATTCAGCTGCTTCTGGATCATCAATATAGTTGTCAGATACATGTTTCATCCATGCAGGTTCAACTGTCATGATAGCTGAACATTGAGCATTGTCAGATTGGCGAGAGAGTGCATCAGCAGCCTTGTTTTCCTTCCCCTTTTTGTAAGAAATGGAGTAAGAGAGACCCAAGAGCTTCCTTACAGCTTTTCTTTGAAGATGAGTGGTGATTTGTTGCTCCAAAAGATGTTTTAAGGCTTGTTGATCAGTTCTGATATAGAAGTGTGAAATCTCCAAATAATGCCTCCATTTGTCTACAGCTAACAAAATAGCCAATAACTCATTCTCATATGTAGACAACAATAAATGCTGGCCATGAAGTGCCTTGCTCAGATAGGCTAAAGGTCAACCTTGTTGCATCAATACAGCACCAACCCCTGAATCACAAGCATCTGTCTCTAATTCAAAAGGAAGATTAAAATCAGGAAGACCCAACACTGGTGTAGAAGAGAGCAGTTTCTTCAATGTGTGAAAAGCAGAATCTGCTGCCCAGTTCCAACCAAAAACATCCTTCTTAAGAAGCTCAGTCAAAGGTCTACTAATGACTCCATACCCTTGAATGAACCTCCTATAATACCCAGTTAAATCAAGGAATCCCCTAAGCTCTTTCAAAGTCTTTGGTGTAGGCCAAGATAACATAGCTTCAACCTTGCTAGGATCTGTAGCTACTCCTAAACCAGAAATAATGTGGCATAAGTAATCAATTTGTTCCTGAGCAAAGGCATACTTAGATTTCTTTGCAAAGAAACAGTGTTCCCTGAGCAATTTCAGCACTACAGACAGATGATGCACATGACTATCCAAACTACCACTGTACACAAGTATATCATCAAAAAATACCAGCACAAACTTCCTCAAATAAGGGCCAAATACCTCATTCATTAATGACTGAAAAGTAGCTGGTGAATTTGTGAGACCAAAAGGCATCATTTTAAATTCAAAGTGTCCATGATGTGTCCTAAAAATAGTCTTAGGAACATCCTCTTCTGCCATCCTAACTTGATGATAACCCATCCTTAAATCCAATTTAGAGAAGATACAAGCTCCATGTAACTCATCCAATAATTCCTCAATGTGAGGAATAGGGAACTTGTCCTTTACAGTCAAATCATTCACATGTCTGTAATCCACACAAAACCGCCAACTACCATCTTTCTTCTTCACTAAAAGAGTAGGGGAGGCAAAGGGACTGTGACTTGGGTGAATGGTTGAGCTTTGCAACATCTCAGCAACCTATTTCTCAATCTCATTCTTCTGAAAATAGGAATATCTATAAGGTTTAGAACAAACTGGTAAGGAATCGGGTTTTAGGTGAATATGGTGTTCATGTCCCCTATTTGGAGGTAGACCTTTAGGCTCAGCAAACACATCTCCAAATTGATCTAATAACTCTGAAATAACACCAGGAATTTGTTGTTCTTGTTCCTCCAACTTAGAACAGTAAGCAATTTGTGTGATGAACATAGGAACTTTTTTTCTCATCAGTTTCTATAATTTTTGTCCAGTCATCATTCTTACAGAAGCAAGCTCATGAAACCCTTTCAATTCCACTCTTTGTCCATCCTTCACAAAGGACAACACTAATTGTTTAAAATCAACTGTTAAGGGGCTGAACTCTCGAAGCCAATCAACTCCTAAAATCATGTCACACCCTCCAAGTTTCAAGAGTCTAATATCAAACTGAAACGAATGCCCTTGCATATTCCAGTCATAGTTCTTGCATACTTGATGACTGAATAATTTGTGACCATTAGCTACAGATACAGCCATCACACTTGCTTCTTGAAGATCACAACTCACTTCTTTGGCAATACGAGGGTCAAGGAAGCTATGGGTACTTCCTGAATCCACTAAAATCACAATGTGCTTATGCTTGATCATTCCTTTGATCTTAATGGTGTTGAGAGGACTACTTCCAGTCAAGGTATGCACATACACCTCAGGATCTTCCTCAACACAATCCATTTCCTGACACTGCACTTCTAACTCACAGTTCTCGGCCTCCTGTACTTCATCAACCTCACTAGACACCAGACTATGCAAGGTCTGTGTCTTACATTTGTGTCCAACAAAGTACTTATCTCCACATCTATAGCAAAGCCCTGGAGTTCTCATGTGTTCCTGAAACTGATTCACTGCATTGCCTGAAGAATTCTTGGTGACAGGATTGGAATTTGTCACTGTGGAAATAGGGCTAGGATTGAAAGGCTTAAAAGGTGGTTTAGTAAACTGGTTATTGGTTTTGAATGCAGGATTTGGTGAAAAGTTTGGTTTCCAAGAGCCTTTGCTCAATTTCACCATGGCTTGTACTGCTCCATAATGCAATCTTGCCTGCTCGAAAACCTTGGCCAAGGAACCAGGTTGACTTAGCTTGACTAAAGGTTTAATTCCTCTCGCAATCCACTGATATAACTAGAGACGAAATAAGATTCAGGCAGTTGGGAGTTGTAGGCTAACATATAGGCTCTCAATTCTTCAAACCTCTCATTGTATTCCTCCAAATCGTCAACTTGTACCAATTTGTTAAATTCTTCAATCACCTCTGACCCTTGCTTCTCTCCAAACCTAATACACAGAGCTTCACTAAACTCTGTCCAAGATACCCCCTGCTTGTGCATCAAGAATCCTTGTGCCCATACATCGGCTTTGCCATTCAAATACATCACCGATATTTCTACTTTTTGTTCATCCAATATTCCGAAAATACTAAAGTATTTTTCACATTCCCTTACCCAGCTTCTTGCTTTCTTGTCATCAAAATTCGGGAAATCCAACTTAGGAAAACGATTAGGCATACCTCCTCTTGAGTCTGATCCACTGCCATAACTCGCGCTTGATTGTCCACCTTCACGCCCTTGCCTTACTGGTTCACTCGGTGGAACTTCATCTGGTTGTGTAATCGGATCCGACGATCGCTCTCGCGCTAAGTTCCTCACCATCTCAGTAAGAGATCGAATTTGTTGCTCCGTGTTCTTCTGATAATTGGCTGAATCTCTCTGCCAGGTTTCCATGCGATTGCGATGCTCCTCGAATTGACCTAAATTCTGTTGCGTTGCCGCGATGAATTGTTGCGACATCGACACGAATTGATTGAAATTTTGAACCTGCGCCTCTGTCTTCTTCAGGTTCTCTTCCATCGTTTTGAATATCGTTCCTTCTGCCATGTCCGAGAATTCGCAAGATCTGATACCAAATGTAACGAATCGACCGAGTAATCAAGTAGCCATAGAGATAGAGAGAAAGAAAGGAGAAAGATAGAGAGGAGAGAGATATAAAGTTTCTGGTAAAATCTGTTATGTCCAACCGAATACAAGACTGGAATCATATAGATTCAAGTAATTATACTTCTAGCCCCTCATAAAGGCACTAATCCCCCAATTCACCCCAACATCATCAATACTAGACAATAATGCCCTATCATGACATTATGTTGTGAAAAGGGTATTGTTGATGATCAAATATCAGCCTTGACTTCGATATGAATTGAATCGTGTGAGACATTTTCCAAAATAAATAATTAGATATTTATGATATGCCTTAGCAGTGGCGGATCTAGGATTACTCGAAAGGGGGGGGGGGGCGGAAGTGCGTGTAGTACAAAGCCTTTACTCCATTTAGTGTTCGATATATTGACATTATTATCAATATTTGATTTATTATGATTATTTGAAGACTAAGTATTTAGAACTAATGACCTCCACAAACAATGAATTTGTCCCTAAACTAAACACAAAAAATCTATACAACTAATAATTAATTGATCTAATTAAATAATTAAGAAACAAATCATTAACACAAACATACAATTTTTTTAAGAAAAAAGGCAAATGATAAAATGATTTAGATTAATCAACAAGAGTTTAAAGTAATAAATGATTTAAATTAATCAACAAGAGTTTAAAGTAATAAATGATTTAAATTAATCAACAAGAGTTTAAAGTAATAAATGATTTGAATCATAACCAAGAGTTTAAATTAATAAAGTATTAAAATCATAAACAAGAGTTTAAATTAATAGATAATTTAAATAAATAAATCATTAACAACACTTAATAAATGATTTAAATCAATAAAGTCATAAGCAACAATTAATAAATGATTTACATCAAAAAATCATAAACAACATCAAACAATTTTTTTTAGATTGGTTGGGACAGCGGTTATTTAGGTAAAACGCTCTCTTTAGTGTTGTAAACGTATGGGACAACGCTTTTCTAAAGAAACCGTTGTCTATAGTGTTCTCAGAATAGGTGTAAAGGTTTGGGAAAACGTTTTTTACAAAAAAAAATGTTTTCTTTATATGTCTTTTAAAGAGCTGTGAATGGGGGGTGGGACAGCGCTTTTTCGCTAATAACAGTTGTCCCAAATGATGATTTTGCGAAAATTACATATCTCGGCTGAACCAAGCGGGGGCGGCCGCCCACTCAAGCCACCCTGGATCCGCCATTATGCCTTAGGGTTACAAGAATTCTGATCTGGATAAGACAAACGTACCATTTGCGTTCAAGGCTAGAATTACAAGAGAACATCTGAGTTAAAACGAACCACGAAAGAGATGAATATATAACTTACTCCCAACATGCCCTTATATAGGATAGAGACAGGCCACAACAATTACATGTCGGTTGGGGTGGTTTAAATCGATTAAAACCACGCCAAACCGACCAACTGTAAAAACGCACGGACCATGCACTCAGACTCTGCACTTCGTGGGAATTAATTTTGGAATTAAAATGCACGGACTATAACTAAAAGTCGTAGCGGTGCACAGACTATAACGCAATACAAAGAGCATCACACGGTTCGTGTACCAAAACGCACGGATCACTAGCGGGACCGTTGTGCCAATCCGCAAATTGTAACATTAGTAGCCCCGGGTTCGAGTCCGCGTATATGGTTGTGCACCCCACACCTCCTTAACCCGTGTTGAGCTAAACGATCCCCGATCACACTAAATGACCGATAACAGTAAAATCAGCAACAATACAGATGTACTAGTTTTTTTTTTATGCAACACATGTACGTATGTACGTTCGTATACAGTTTATAATTCATAAATAATGAATGATTCAAGTATTCAACAACTGTGTGTAAAGTCAACATCTGACACCTACCTAACTCTTGTCTCTAACTTGTCAGTTCGGTTACCCAGAATAATTCAATCAGCTTGATTCAAGTATATCCTTTCATTTCAGGGGCCAACTCTGATTCACAATCACAATCAATTCCCTGTTTGAAGTGGGTTGATCGATCAATGGAAAAAGTATCATGCTTAGTTATATTTGTGATGTTGGCCATCATTGGATTTTTGGCTTTGCAGCCAAGTATGGCCATTGATAGCCTTTCAGGTTTTGATGAAGCGGAGTCGATGTCGATGAGACGACAGCTGGTGACTCGTCAACATCCACGGCGGAGGGCGCCTCTACCACCTTCCCCCCTGCGTAATACTCCAACTCATATATATAAGAGTCCTCCAAGTCCACCTCCGCCCTGCTCCTTGGCACTGCCGCCACCGCCAGCCGCTCTGTATTAGGCTTTATTATCCTCCCTCTAGCCGGTAATCACTTCTCATAATAGTTAGTTTCTTATTACCATATATATGTTTACATATGAAAACAGTATGATTTTGGGCATTTTCTGATTATGTTTCAAAGTGTTGAACTTATACATGCATAGACAATCCTACCATTATAGGAAATTATAAAAAAAGATAGCTATAAAAAGATTTTAGCTATATTTGTTAAAATCTTTCGATACTTTCCTAAGTTGGAACATGAAAATCAAGCAAAAAAATTAGTAGTTTATAATCTATTCTAATACCATAAAAGAATATGGTTTTGGGAATATTTCATTGATTTGATTATGCCTCAAAAAAATGAATATACATGTATAAACAATCTTATTGATAGATCGATAAGGATATGAAATTATAAAAATAATAGTTATAATGAGATTCAATCTATATTTTATCTATACCTTCCAATAACATGTTGGTTTATTGCAAGATGAATATATTTGACTAGATGTGTGCGCTGATTAATTGCTCCATTTATGACTATTAGTTTTTAGTTCGTTTCATATTCACAATATTATGTTTCTATAAAGTCTCTAGGCCAGCGGATGTTAACATTTTTTTATTTGAAAGCAACGGATGTTAACATAGATAAGACTAGTATGGTTTTAATGTTAAAATCAAATTGGTAATAATTAAATGGAATTGCACGCCAATTATATTGCGCATTTGCATAATTTTGTTGGTTTGCGAGAATGTCCTCATTTTTTCACAATTGTACTAAAAGATTAGTTTGAATAATTTCGCTAAAAAAGAGTGTGAATTTACCTTTTTTCAACTTTGGAAAATGAGGAAAGAAAATGTAAAAAGAAAAATTAAAGGTCGATAAAGTTGATTTTTATTGTAATAAAAAAGAAAAAGTAAAATACTAAAAGAAGGTTAATGATTACTAATTACCTTTATTATCTCTCGTACTTTTTCTCAAATCTATTTATACTAATATAAAAGTTGACATATTGCTACAATTAATGTCCTCATTTAAAAGAATAACAAGTGATTATAAATGTCTTATTTACTCAAATTAGTTTTGTTAAAAATAAATCTATATTAATATAAAATTTGACATATTGTCTCAATTAGTGTCCCCATTTTTACTCAATGTTTTGTTAAAGAAGAAAATATATAAAATCTATAAAATTAAGAATTCCAAATTCTAAAATTAAAAAACCATTTCATAATTGTACATCTTCATCTTATTTTTGTTAGAGTATATAAGCTAAAAAGTTATATAACTAAATGACATACTCAAATACAAATTAAAATAAAATCCAACATTTTATCCACATCTACATACATCACAATAAAATTTACTCTTAAAACTTATATAAAACATTATTATATTTATACAAATTATGAAAAAACTTATGCACAAGTATAATCGACCATCTAATCTAACCTAACTTACATGTACAACTTAAGGTCCTAGGTCATTAAGAAAATAATGTTTCGGAAATAAAAGAATCTCAACTAGCTTCATTTGAAAATTCGTCAAATATATATGCAATATGAAAGATTATATATTAGTAATATTCTATAACTAATTAACTATTGTCTGCTATACAAATAAAATATGAAATAACAAATTTTAGAAACATTCCAAATCATATTTAGGACAATACAAATGACATGTTAAGCTCTACCCATCTGTTAAATGTCTTATTACTCAAATAAGTTTTGTTAAAAAATAGATCTAGGATTTTTCTAATGTGTGCCCATGGACATACAATAAAAATTTCATATTTAGTAATACGGTTTTTCTATCATATGCCCTAAGGGCATAGGTTAATCATTTTTATTTTGGAACTATTTCCTAAAAGAGAAAGCTTAAACCCATCTAAAAAAAATAAAATTCCTAAAATGATAACACCTAACCACAACTTTCTAAAATAAGGTTCTTAACCTATACATTAGGTGCATAGGTTAGAAAAACCCTAAGTAATAATACCTTTTAGCAAATAGTTTAACTTTTTTCCTTGGGGTTCACCCCTTCTACTTTAGGAAATATTTTGGAAAAAGTTTCCAAATTTACACTCTTATTATGTACCCATGGGCACACATTAGACAAACCGATAAATCTATACTTATATAAAATTTGACATATTGCCTCAATTAATATCCCCATTTTTACTCAAATTAGTTTTGTTAAAGAAAAAATATATAAAATCTATAAATTTAAGAATTCCAAATTCTAAAATGAAAAAACCATTTCATAATTGTACATCTTCATCGTATTTTTGTTAGAGTATATAAGCTAAAAAGTTATATAACTTAATGACATACTTATATATAAATTAAACAAAACCCAACATTTTATCCACATCTACATACATCACAATAAAATTTACTCTTACAACTTATGTAAAACATTATTATATTTATAAAAAATAATGAAAGAACTTATGTACAAGTATAATCGACCATCTAATCTAACCTAACTTACATGTACAACTTAAAGTCCTAGGTCATTAAGAAAATAATGTTTCAAAAAAAAAAGAATCCAAACTAGCTTCATTTGAAAATTCGTCAAATATATATGCAATATTAATAATTATATATTAGTAATATTCTATAACTATTGTCTGCTATACAGATGAATATGAAATAACAATCTTTACAAACATTCCAAATCATATTTAAGACAATACAAATGACATGTTAAGCTCTACCCATCTCTTATAACTTTAATTTCTAATTACTGAAAGTTTAGAAGGGACTACCTTGAAAGCAATATCTGTATATATTCCTATAGTAATTTTCTAATTTAAAACAATTAAGTATTTTATCTTCCATACTACATAAAAAGTTATATTTTTTGCCTCAATAAATACTTTCAATTTTTTAAAATTCTCTCTTTTCCACCCAAAACAACACACCTAATGCATTTTTATTTTCTCAAAAAAAAATGCATTTTTATTATTATTGTTATCACAATCATAAATTGTATATTTATCTTAAATATAAAGTGATAGTTTTATCAAGAAAAGTTTGTTCAAAAGAAATAAAGGTCATTTTCATATAATTTACAAAAGAGTCATATATTTTATCTTTATTTTATTTAAATTTATTCATAAAATAAACAATGGTCAAAATTTAAATTTAATATTATAAAAAAAATCACCTCTTATTTTTTTTCTATTATACAACAAAATAAAAATTGCTCCTTATTTGAAGTACATAACATAAATAATTTAGCAAAATTATTCAAAAATCATCAATATAAAGATAAATCAATTTTTAAGAAACAAAATCAAAAACATTATTCTATATTAGTCACAATTATAAAATAAATTATCAAATCACAAATCGTTAACAAAATAGACCCTACATCTTTAAAAAAAATAGACGATCTCTTATAAACAAATAACAAACACACGCTAATGCAAACTTATGATTTAAATATTATAAAAAATAAAACAATAATATATTTTGCTCCGTGCAAAACACGGGTTCAACCATCTAATTTATATCTAACTAGTCGGTATGTCAGTGCTACCCACGAATTGACTAGCTTTTTATTTCTTATTGTTAAATTTATTGGGAAGAAAAACTTAAATATACCTATTTCGCGTAGGAAGGAAAAAATTTAAAGTTCTAATTTTTCTTGTAGAACAAAATTACACGATAATTATATAATAGTATACAAATTTTTGTAGTAGCCTACACAAGATTATATAGTGACGTACACAAAATTATTTAGTAGATTACACAAAAATTTGAGTTAGACTAAATTATTTAGTAACTTACACGAAATATAGACTACACGAATTTCTCTTCATGTAGGCACATGAATTTTATTTTGTGTAGTAGCCTACACGAATTTCGTGTAATAGCCTACACGATTTTTTTAGTAGTTTACACAAAATTATTTAGTAGCTTACAAAAAAATATGAGTTAGACTAAATAAAATTATGTAATATATAGCTTATATGAAAGTTATGAAGTAGCTTACACCAAATTATGTATTAGCTTACATAAAAATTATGTAGTAGCTTACTAAAATACAACGCGAATTATGTTAATATAATATACTATTATTTCGTATTGATGTGTTTTCCGACTCTCTCACTGTGGTTTCTTCTCATAATGCAATGGAAATCTTTATGTCTTCCATTTCGATTGACTAAAGGGTTCCGCTAAATTATTATTTTTACTAAGGGTAGGTATGTTATCCTCTCTTTTTTTTTCTTTTTTTTTAATTCTACTAGTTTTTGGAACTCATAATGTCATGTATGGGTTATATAGTGTTTAGATATTAGTATAAATACTTAAGAATGTAATTGGAATGATTACCATTGAATGATAATATCAAATTACCTCTTTCTCCTTTGTATCCCTTTCTCTGTTCTTCCTCTTCCTTCCCAATTCTACTTCCTTTCTCTAATTCAATCTATCAAACAATTAATCTTTGTTGTTAATGTTTTTGGGACATAACAATTGGTATCAAAGCTAGCGATTCTTGTGAAAATATTGAATCAATTTGCCCCAATTTTTGACCTCAAATCGATCGATATTTTTGAGTTCAAAATCTGGACATGGTGTGTAATACCCCTCATTTTGATAAGGACAATTGGGTAATTTTCCCAACCTTCGTTCGGTAATTACTTTCGCTTTCGGAGAATTTAGGATTTTCCGTAACGTTTATAAGATCCGAAATAGATTCCTTTAGTGGTATAAAATACATTCGATGTATTTTCGGGACGTAGAATATTTGTTTGGATACAAACATATAATTTCCGCGGTTAAAACCATACCCATACATGTTTTCGGACAAAAGTGGACGAAAGAGGCCGAATTTGGCCTTGACCGCGCCCGCGGTCAGGCACCGCACCCCACGGTGAGTAAGGCGGTCAGGTGGACTCGCCGCACCCGCGGTGAGGCCGCCGCACCCCGCGGTGGCGATCGTGTGCAGGACGTGCATCACCGGCATGAGTGTCGCGTGTCCTTCGTCGTGGCGGTCGCTTGCTCCTTGGCCGGGATGATGCACCTGCTTGCTTGTGTGCTGCTTGCTAGGCTCTATTTAAGGAGGGGGTCAGAGGAGAATTTGGAGCACATCAAATCTCTCTCTCTCTCTCTCTCTCTCTCTCTCTCTCTCTCTCTCTCTCTCTCTCTCTCTCTCTCTCTCTCTCTCTCATATCTCTTATTCCATTGTCGCCGGAAAAATTCAAGCTTTCACCGGAGTTCTTCAAGGTCGTCGCCAGAGCTTTCGTTGATGTTGGTGGTTCTCTCAAGGTGGTGCTAAGTGTCCAGAAGTTGGAGCCACCATGAATCAAGCCTCAACGCGTCTTCTTCCCCGGTGAGTTTTCCCTCTCGTCGTGTCGTCGGAGTTCTTCGTCCCCGACGACCGCACCCGCGGTGTGCCTGGGCACGCGTGGTTGTGGTTTGGGCTTTGTAGTTTCGATCGAGGCTTCGTTCCTTCGATTTCGTTCGTCCTTCTTTAGATTCATACTATTTATTGTGGAATCTAAACTTAGGGTTTCGTTATGGGTTGTTCCGTAGGAAATTATAATTCGAGTTATGCCCTCGTTTCGAACCCGGAAACCCGTTGTCTTTGAGCTTCGTTGAGCTTCGTCTAATCTAAGGCAAGTGGCGGTTCGCTCTTGCTTAATCATTCCATGTTCTATTAATTATCAATTACTTTTAATTGTTAATTAAATTGGAGTGAACTGTTGTTTTCGTTTGGGAACAGATTTTATAAATAACGTGATTAAAAGGTGATATTATGATAGGTTGTATATATTGCTAGAAACAACGCTATTATATTTGTTAATTACCGTAATGATTTTGTTGTGGATTTAAATGTAAACCTTAAATGCTAGATTAGCACGATTATTCGTAGGAACGCTAATTCCGGATAAGGGTTAGTCGTTTCTTTATAACTTGGTACTAGTCGGAATAATTTCCTAATGCTCTTAAAGGTCATGACCCATTGCTTCATATCCACCGTTAAGGTAGGAGGTGTTAAGCACTCTGCTAGTGCAATTTGGGTTGGCATAATTGTCACCCTGTGTATTAAAATCCTCGTAGTTACTCGAGATAATATTAAAAGCTTGTTAACCTTCTCGTAGTTACTCGAGATAATATTAAAAGTTTTAACATTAATGTACGTGTTGTAATTAAATAAGATATGTGTGGTTAAACACATAATTAATAAACATTGGGCAAGAAGTATAACGTGGAAACTCGTCTGGGATTCGATTAGAGTAAGTCCACCTTCCTAATCTGAATTCGCACTAAGCGGTGAGGTTGGTCGTGGACCCAAATAGTCAAGTCGCTTTTAAACGCTTGTGTGAAACTTTAACGTTCCCAAACAGTTGTCATAATTTCTAGTAAGACTCAATCTTTTGGAGTCTTCCCTTCATACGTTTCCAATAAGGCTCATTTCCTTTGGGAGTCTTCTCTTCAATGCATATCTTAATAATAAATCATTTCGTGAAAGTACCGAGTTATATATCGTTCCTTCGGTTATTATTCGAGGAACAATCATAGTAAACGGTTATGATCACTAGAACCATTCTGTTTTCACCCTTGCATAGTCTTTCATTAGACTAACCAACCGAGTTTTATTCCTTGCATGGTTGGCTGGTATTATCCGTCCTATACGGCACATCAGTGGTTGGTTCCCGAAGTCGAAGTAACCAGTTGAAGAAGAAGCTTGCAGACGAAGATTTAAGTGTCAGTGTTTTAAGTTGTTAAATATTACTTTAATATATCTTTATAACCTAGCGATGTCATAGGTTGATTCTTAAAATTCTTCCGCTGTGTAATTTAAAGTCTTCCGCTAAAATTTTACTATGTTGTGTAAACGCTACTCTCGTTTGATGAGAGATCTTTTTCACTTATACAATGTCTTCCGCTGTTTAACCTTTCGTTGTTTAATATGTTTATTTAAGTTTAATTGTTCCGATTAAAGCCTAGGGTGACATCGGACAACAACGTCTGAGGTCACTGGCGTGTGGCATTCCCGACAATAAATCGGGGGTGTTACAGATATGGTATCAGAGCAATGGTTTTAAAATTCTTGGCCTATTGTTAGGTTTGAGAATTTTCGAAAACTAATTTCGAAACGATTTTCAAAACTATTTTCCCTAAAAAGGAATTTTTAGAATTTAAATGTTAAAAGTAAAAGTTTTAATTATTTCTTGGAATTTAATTTAATTTAAATGATTTAGCTATTTGAACTTCAAAAGCTATTTATCGTTGGTTTATAAAAGGCGTGTTGTACGCAGTCAAAATGAGTTTAAGATTGTAACTGTAAAAGTGTGATTTTTTTTTTAAGTAAGAGATTTGTGATAATCATATCACTAGTTTACAAAACTAAACTGTATAAGTAATTATTTTTATATGGTTTAAAGGTATAAAGTATAAAGTTTGAAGGTATGAAGTTTAAAAGTATAAGGTTTATCATTAAGTGGTTTCAAACTTCTGCAAGCTTCAAGTGTTACTTATTCCTTAGATCCATTTAGGGATATTGTCTCTTCTTAGGGTCAATGTCATTTAAAGGTTGACATTTCCCCTAGAATACCCATTCTTAAGTAAGCAGAAGAAGATCATTTCTATGGTTAACAGTGGAGGGTTAGTCAGACTAATATAAAGTTATTAGTTTGGACCCTTATAATCTGTATCATAACGTATCTGACTAAAGTGTCATGATCAAGTGAGAAAAGTTCTAAATTAACGTTATGATTCACTAACAGATAGTGAACACAAGAAACACGATTCGTGCTAGTGCAGAACCAAGTAACGAACCAACACTTCGGTCAATTCTACCGCAAGCACAAGGTGTTCCGATTCCTCAGGTCATTCCTGGAATTGAGGAGCCAGTGGAGCACGTACCTCAAGTCAATGTTGTCAGGGACAGAGGGACTTACGGTCAAGCCTTAAAAGCCGTGAGCTCAATGAGGCCTGACAGCTATGACGGTACTGGAGAACCGGTCAAAGTGGCATATTGGTTCTCGCATATAGAACGGCTGTTCAGGAACGTGAATTGCACTGAGGCTGAGAAAGTGCACATCGCCTCCCTTCAACTCAAGGATGTGGCTAGTGAATGGTGGGATAGCACTGGCCTAGCTGATCATCCCGAGCTGAATTGGAGCATGTTTAAAACAAAGATGACTGACCGTTTCTTTTCCCGTGCTATGAGGGATGAGAAGCATAAGGAATTTTTGTACCCTAAGACTGATGGGTTAAAGGTGACTGAGCTTGCAGCTAAGTTCAATCACTTGTTACAATACGCTGGGCCAGAAGTGTCGAGCGAAGAACAAAAGATCTGGTACTTCCATGGATGGATGAATCCAGAAATCAAACCTCTAATGGTGCGTCACGGTTGTTCTACTTTAGAACAATATGTGGATGCGGATTACAAGATAGAGGTCACACTGGAAGAATTCGCCCAAAAGCGGGAGAAGCAGGTTAAGGGAAAGGGTATGCAACAAGATCGCCAGGTTGATTCATTCAAACGACCGGCATCGCCTACCAAGTTTGAGAAGTCTGGTCGTGCTAAGACCGAGACGACTCAGTCTGACTCCGCCAGAGGCTCAGGTTGGAGTAGCGGAGTGATTAAGTGCCACAACTGTGGTGAAGTTGGGCATAAAAGTCTTAATTGCCAAAAGGAAAAGCGAGTATGTTATAACTGTAGGATAGAAGGCCACATGAAAACATACTGTAGAAAGAAGGGTCAAGGACCAATACAGTCTTATCAAACCTCAGATGTTGGCAGTAGGCAGAACCTAAAGCCAGAGGTATCTGCTCCTGAGCAATCTATGACTCGTAATAAAGGCAAAGCGCCTATGGGATCTTCAGGCCAGGGGCAACGACTCTTCATGATGAGTCAAGCCAACGGGGAGTAACCCTGATCGGTTAAGTTGTACTTTTGTTAAGCTTTTCCTTAAGATTAAGGAGTAGCGACTTATGTCGATAATCTCCGTAGTTCGTAGGCTGTCTGTTCGATTTTTGTCAGTTGCTTTAATGTAATGTTCGAATGATAAAGAAGTGTTTCCTTGTTTCGGAAAATTTCTGAATTCATTGTCATTACAAATCAATCATTCATACGAAACCCCGTGAGTGCCGGAACATTATATGCCATGTGTGGATAAAGACTGTCGGACTCCTAGAGGAAGGGTAACGTATGTAACCTAGATGTCCGTTCCCTACATGGTTAACCCCAGGGTCGACTCTATTGCTTAAATCTAAATCCATTTTTAAGATTCTTCTTCATACCTAGAGTATGTCATCTATAAGACTTATGGTGAAACTCCTTGGAGAAGATTAAGTTGTAAGGTTATTGTGTTAAGAGGAAGCCACTTAAAGGGAAAAATTACAGTCTAAGGATAGGATTTGTCAATAATCCCGATATATTAAAAGATTCAGTGAAGAGACTTTGTCTATGTACGCCTAAGAAGTATAGTGGTAAGCGTTATCTCATACGCTGAGTTCTTCCGAAATTTCTTGAGGTGTAGGACTGAATGTGTGGAGTTGATGCTCTAAGAGATTAAGAGTTATCTCTCATATGTGGGTTCGTGTTGTAAGCATTGATGTGAATGAATCATTTTCAGAATGATATCTTAAGGAATTAAGAGTAATATATCATGTGATCCGTTTCGAGGAATATAGAGTGTGATGATTATGTTTGGAGAAAATTAAGGAATCTTAAAGGTTTAAGTTATAAAGTGATTAAAGGAATAAGTTAAGTCATTACTGAAATGATCCCAAGTTAGCTTTTGGCATAAGGGCCAAACCCGATGATAATGAGTAATGGAATTGTGGGAGATATATTTAAGGAAATTGAGGTTGTAAAATTCGAGGTTATTAAGGTTTGACATCTGGTTATAAGAAGTTAATGTGCGAACTTGGGATTGCTCATATAACGAAATGGGAAATGTGTGTTCTCCTATTTAAAGGTACATTAATGTCGCTATGATGATCTTGGAGATCACTATTTTAAGGTAGCCATGATTATGTGGATATAGTAAGAGTTATTGCATAGTATGATGTATGGGAATAAGGTTGTGAGATGCTATCAGGATTAAGCAAACAGATTAACTTCTTTAGGAATAAATTCGATAATGAAGTGATTAAGGATGTCAAATCCAAGTATTAAGGTTGGTTGTAATCCAACTTCATAGGTTATTCAGCCAAGTTTCGGGGTCGAAACTTCTTTTAAGGGGGAGGTGATGTAATACCCCTCATTTTCATAAGGACAATTGGGTAATTTTCCCAACCTTCGTTCGGTAATTACTTTCGCTTTCGGAGAATTTAGGATTTTCCGTAACGTTTATAATATCCGAAATAAATTCCTTTAGTGGTATAAAATACATTCGATGTATTTTCGGGACATAGAATATTTGTTTGGATACAAACATATAATTTTCGGGGTTAAAACCATACCCATACATGTTCTCGGACAAAAGTGGGCGAAAGAGGCCGAATTTGGCCTTTACCGCGCCCGCGGTCAGGCACCACACCCTGCGGTGAGTAAGGCGGTCAGGTGGACTCGCCGCACCCGCGGTGAGGCAGCCGCACCCCGCGGTGGCGGTGGTGTGCAGGACGTGCATCACCGGCATGAGTGATGCGTGTCCTTCGTCGTGGCGGTCGCTTGCTCCTTGGCCGGGATGATGCACCTGCTTGCTTGTGTGCTGCTTGCTGGCCTCTATTTAAGGAGGGGATCTTAGGAGAATTTGGAGCACATCAAATCTCTCTCTCTCAAATCTCTTGTTCCATTGTCGCCGGAAAAATTCAAGCTTTCGCCGGAGTTCTTCAAGGTCGTCGCCGGAGCTTTCGTTGATGTTGGTGGTGCTCTAGGTGGTGCTAAGTGTCCAGAAGTTGGAGCCACCACGAATCAAGCCCCAACGCGTCTTCTTCCCCGGTGAGTTTTCCCTCTCGTCGTGTCGTCGGAGTTCTTCATCCCCGACGACCGCACCCGCGGTCAAGGACGCCGCACCCGCGGTGTGCCTGGGCACGCGTGGTTGTGGTTTGGGCTTTGTAGTTTCGATTGAGGCTTCGTTCCTTCGATTTCGTTCATTTTCTGTAGATTCATACTATTTATTGTCGAATCTAAACTTAGGGTTTCGTTATGGGTTATTCCGTAAGAAATTATAATCCGAGTTCTGCCCTCGTTTCGAACCCGGAAACCCGTTGTCTTTGAGCTTCGTTGAGCTTCGTCTAATCTAAGGCAAGTGGCGGTTCGCTCTTGCTTAATCATTCCATGTTCTATTAATTATCAATTGCTTTTAATTGTTAATTAAATTGGAGTGAACTGTTGTTTTCGTTTGGGAACATATTTTATAAATAACGTGATTAAAAGGTGATATTATGATAGGTTGTATATATTGTTAGAAACAACGCTATTATATTTGTTAATTACCGTAATGGTTTTGTTGTGGATTTAAATGTAAACCTTAAATGCTAGATTAGCACGAGTATTCGTAGGAACGCTAATTCTGGATAAGGGTTAGTCGTTTCTTTATAACTTGGTACTAGTCGGAATAATTTCCTAATGCTCTTAAAGGTCATGACCCATTGCTTCCTATCCACTGTTAAGGTAGGAGGTGTTAAGCACTCTGCTAGTGCAATTTGGGTTGGCATAATTGTCACCCTGTGTATTAAAATCCTCGTAGTTACTCGAGATAATATTAAAAGCTTGTTAACCTTCTCGTAGTTACTCGAGATAATATTAAAAGTCTTAACATTAATGTACGTGTTGTAATTAAATAAGATAAGTGCGGTTAAGCACATAATTAATAAACCTTGGGCGAGAAGTACAACGTGGAAACTCGTCTGGGCTTCGATTAGAGTAAGTCCACCTTCCTAATCTGAATTCGCACTAAGCGGTGAGGTTGGTCGTGGACCCAAATAGTCAAGTCGCTTTTAAACGCTTGTGTGAAACTTTAACGTTCCCAAACAGTTGTCATAATTTCCAATAAGACTCAATCTTTTGGAGTCTTCCCTTCATACGTTTCCCATAAGGCTCATTTCCTTTGAGAGTCTTCTCTTCAATGCATATCTTAATAATATATCATTTCGTGAAAGTACCTGGTTATATATCGTTCCTTCGGTTATTATTCGAGGAACAATGATAGTAAACGGTTACGATCACTAGAACCATTCTGTTTTCACCCTTGCATAGTCTTTCATTAGACTAACCAACCAGATTTTATTCCTTGCATGGTTGGCTGGTGTCATCCGTCCTATACGGCACATCAGTGGTTGGTTCCCGAAGTCGAAGTAACCAGTTGAAGAAGAAGAGGCTTGCAGACGAAGAATTAAGTGTCAGTGTTTTAAGTTGTTAAATATTACTTTAATATATCTTTATAACCTAGCGATGTCATAGGTTGATTCTTAAAAGTCTTCCGCTGTGTAATTTAAAGTCTTTCGCTAAAATTTTACTCTGTTGTGTAAACGCTACTCTCGTTTGATGAGAGATCTTTTTCACTTATACAATGCCTTTCGCTGTTTAACATTTCGTTATTTAATATGTTTATTTAAGTTTAATTATTTCGATTAAAGCCTAGGATGACATCGGACAACAACGTCTGAGGTCACTGGCGTGTGGCATTCCCGACAATAAATCGGGGGTGTTACATGGTGGAACATACGAGTACGGATCGATCGTGGGAGCAATTGATGGATTTGGTGCAAAGCCTTGTTACAAGAAGAAAGGCAGAGGCACAACGCATTTTGCTTATCAAGATTCACAACCAAATCTACTCGATCTCTTGTGAAGTATTACATCGAGTATTTTCGAGATTTGGAAACATAGAGAGCATAGAAAAATTGGATCATGGTGCTCAGTATCATTCAAGAATCCATTTTTGGGAGCAGGATTCAGCTATAAAGGCACGCGATGCTTATGACGGGATGTGCATTTACGATGGATGTTGCCGATTAGAGTTGTCTATCGAAGTCCCTTTCGATGAATCCACTTCAAATCGGGCAGATCACGGAACCTTGAGTTTGCCTGCAAGCACTTCTTCCATGGAGGAATCAAGTAGCAAAAGCTTCTCCATAGCATCCGAGTTCAGCCGAGAACTGAAGTGATGCCTCACCAAAGTGAGCCGCTTGCCACCGCTAGTCTGCCACTCGTCGATCCAATGCAAGAATTTGTTGGTGAATCTCCGTATCAAGAAGAAGACCACCATGGGAAAATTGAAGATTTGCAAATCGGCGCGCTGGAACGACTCGCAGATACTGTTGCACGCCCAAACCAATTGACGGCAAATCTTCCACGAGAAACAAATGAGAACAATTCGTCTTCAGGAATCGAATTCAAGGGTGGTAACCGAACGATTGTTGAGAATCCAAAGGTACATTCTGATCCTCTAGAAATCGTAGCCTCTTACTTTACATTGGAAGAAATTGATGTAGTGCTTGCCAAACCAACTGAGTCAGTCATGATGAATTGGGTTGACGTTAATATGAATCCAACAAAACTTTTGGAATTTGGAAGTGCACATAAAGTGCTTGAGGAAATGCCAAGAAAGGAAATTGGATGGTGTATGCCATGTGCTGAGTTGTAGAAATTCGACTACATATACATTCTTGAGTATAATGGTCTAGATTTCATATGGGAGTTCTGTATGCATATCTCTCACCTCACGTCAACAAACAGAGACTCAATCTTGATGGTTAATAGAGAAAATCCTATGATTTCAGTTGATTCTTGCATTGTTAGGGCTGGCAAGTGGCAACACATGTAATAACCCTAAGTTTCTAAATTTTATATTAAGATAAATTCCTTTGATAATAAATAGAGAATAATGAATTTATTTTAGAAAGAAATAAAATTTAAATAAAATCATAATTTAAGATAAAATCATCTCTTATATTATTATTTTCATGTGAAATATAATATATATATATACAAAAATTGGGTACAAATATTATTTTTTCATGAATAATATTATTCAAATTATAAGTTGGAAATTTACATTGGGCAAAATTATTAAATTTTGGAAGTTTTTGATTTCATAAGAAATTAAGTGAGGATAGAAATGCCTTGAATTACAAAACTTGGGCACAATTCATAGTTAACCCAAAGGAAAGGGAACACGCGTGGCATTGTTCCAAAATGTGGGCCGTGTTTGTAATTTTGTTAAAAGCAAATTGAACTTCCCGTACAACTTGTTCTTGTTTCCTCAGTTTCGGGGAAAATTCAAATTCAGATTGTGAATTCGTTAGGATGAATTAATCCATTCCATAAAGTCCAGGATCTTTCTTGTTAATCTATCTACAAAAACCCTCTAATTAATAAATTGATTAAGCTTAATAAACGTCCGGATTCATTCGAACAAACATGATAACTCGTTTTATTTAACCTTATAGAAATTTCAGAGATTTGAATCGATTCCGATTCGATTCAGATCGTTTCGAACAAGGAAATCAGTATCATTGTGATCCTTAGGCTACAAGGCAATCTAACCCTATAAATAGAGGCGTCGTTCAATCGAAATTCTCATCCAAAACCGATTGAAACCTTCTCGTCCTCTGTTTTCACGAGCCTTCTGTTGTGGCTATTTTCCAGTGCCGATGGTGTTCCTACGCCAACACCAAGCATACTCGGTGATAGCCCATATTGTCACAAGTCCATAGCCGCCGACCTTGTTCCATCTGGACTCCGTTTGAGCCCGTACGAGCCGCTCGAACCTAGTCTGGATTCATGCTCTGTTTAATTACGAGCATTCTGTTACAAGGGTTTTTCGACGTCAGAGATCTGCGTCCGCCTCCACTAAACATCCTCGGTGGTAGCCCACGACGATACGAACCCAATGGAACCGGCCCCGCTCGATTCCGAGTCCAATCGAGCCCTGTGCGAGCACTTGAAGCCAGGGTCGCGACGCCCCTACTCGTGTCGTAGTTGCTGTTGTCCAGTGGTCGCTCGATCGCCGCCTAGTCCAGTCACCACCACCGATCAGCACCGCCACCAGTCCCCAGCACTGTCGCTCATGTGCTAGCGCCGCCGACCACCCTTTGTCGTCATTCGCACAACTCTGTTCAAAGCCTCCGCCGATGCGCAAGTTCTGTACGTAAATTGGGTGCTCCAAATTGAAGAAGAAGAAGAAGAGGACGTGGGCCACCTCACAAATTGGTTTGAATAAGGATGGGCCAGTTAGCCCATTAAGCTATTTCGTCTAGATTCAACCCGAACCCACACTTAAGCGAGTTATCGTGGAGCAGAGGTCACTCTCGCAAAGCAAATCAACAGTAATCGTTTCATCTACATCATTGCTGAATCTAATTAAGGCAAGTGACGGTTCACTCTTGCTAATTTATTCCATATTTTTCTTAATTGCCAATTAATCTATTGTCTTAATTAAGTTGGGATAAATATTCTTAATTTCTTGTTTGGGAACTTGTGTGTTAAAATGATGTGTTAATTGAACCTTATAATTAGGTTGCATAATATGCTAGTTATGACCCTTATATATATTATTATTATAGGGTGCTAGTTATACTTGGTGTGGATTTGTTGTGCATTGGTGTGGATGTATAAATGTTAGTTTAGCACGAGTATTCGCAAGAACGCTATTTCCTTGCGAGGTTTAGTCGTTTCTTTATAACTTTGTATTAGGAGGTTAAATACCCTAACGCTTTTGGTCATGACCTACCCCTATCCGAATATAGGTGGTGGTGCACTTAGCTAGTGTCAATCTTCGAGATATTTTCCCAGTCTATATCTCATTGCGAGATGTGTTGTGGAAATTAAAAGCTTTAACGTTAATGCACGTTTTGAAATTAAATAAGATAAGTGCCTTGTTGCACATAATTAATATACCCTCGGGCGAGAAGTACAACGTGGAACCCGTTCGGACTCTTATATTAAAGTAAGTCATCTTTCCAATTTGGATTCGCATTGCGCGGTGAGGTTGGTCGAGGACCTAAATAATCAAGGTCGGTTTTTAAACTTTGTATGAATTATAATGTTCCCAAACAAATTCATTATATTTCCATAAAACTCCTTTTCTTTGGAGTCTTCTCTTGTCTCATATATTTTCTTTCTCTTCAGTGAGAGTATCTGGGTTATATATCGTCTATCAATTTTTATTCGAGAGACAATGATAGTAATCAAGTACAATCACAAGAACCATTCTGTTTGAGCCCTTACATAGTCTTTCATTAGACTGACCAACCTTTCTCTTCCCTTGCATGGTTGGCTGGTGTCATCCGTCCTATACGGCACATCAGTGGTTGGTCTCCGGCATCTTGAAGTAATGAATCGAAGACGAAAGCTTGCAGTTGAAGATTGAAGATTTTAAGTAATATATTTTAAGTGTGTCTAGTGTTGAATAAATTTTCTTAAATAAATGTAAGACCTAGTCATGTAATTAGGATTTATTTAAAGTCTTCCGCTGTAATTTCAATATCATTTGTAAACTATCCTACTCAATTTACGAGAGAAATTTTAATAAAAGATTGAGTTTCATTATACAAAGTCTTCCACTATTTACTCTTTATTATTCAATGTCCATTTAAGTATAATTGTTCCGATTAAAGCCTTGGGTGGCTTTGGACTTTACAGTCTGAGGTCACTGGCGTGTGACACTACCGACGTAAGTCGGGGGTGTTATAACACAATGTATATTTTTTATCCAGGAAAAAAAGCAGTGATTGTTCATTACATGGTAGAAGAATTGAAGCCTTGGTTCCTCTATGTGATTCACATTGGTTTCTGCATCTTAGCTGCTATAGATGTGTCGAGCACCAGTGGTTATGCCCAGAAACATTACTTAGCATTTGGGTTATACAAGTTTACATGACATTTGTGGGTTGTGTTTGTGAGTTTGCTGCTGAGTTTTGCAAAATTGATGCTCAAGGTCTCACTTAACAACACTAACTAGCTAGTTGAGTGAAGAAAGGAAGTGGCAGTGGGGGTGCATTACATATCGAAAGGGTCGAGACCTTGGTTTCATGGGTTTTTTATCCGGGTGGTATCCTTGCTTATATTGCTGTTGTTGAGGTGTATTGCTGGATATATGGAAGCATAAGGTGGTATCCACACTTTTGGCTATCATGTGTTGAATTTTTGGGTTGACAACATATTACATGAGAAGCCTAATTAGATTCCACCTGGGAGACAAGTTATATGGCTTGCTGAATTTTTTTGACTAATGGATGGCAAGAGTGTTTGCTGATTTTTGGAGTTACTGGTACTGAAGTAGTTGCTGGAAAAACAGTTGGTATTGTATTTCAGTTCAAGTGCTGAAAGGGTTTGTTTCTCTAGTTTCAGCACATTATTTTTTAGGTTGCTTCATATAGCATTGGGTTGCCTACATATATTAGAGTACACGTGCAAGTGTTACTACCTACAAGGAGTGGTTGAAGCTCATGTTTGCTGCGATGTGTTGAATTGTGCTGCTTTGGCATTGAATTGGAAATCTAGGAGATGAAAGGACAAGGAGAGCATCATTTTTTTTTTGAATAAGGGTCTACACAGTATGCCACATGGAGATGTTGCCTTGTTCTCCATATACTTTAGCTATACTTTGCACATGGTAGAAGTTGATTTTCACTTGTCCATTTGTCCAAGCTAGTTGTCAATTTAGCTATACTTTACCTCGTTTTTTTTTTTTGTAATAAGCTTTGAGGATAAAGTTTTTATAAGGGGTGGGTAATGTCATGTATGGGTTATATAGTGTTTAGATATTAGTATAAATACTTAAGAGTGTAATTGGAATGATTACCAATGAATGATAATATCAAATTACCTCTTTCTCCTTTGTATCCCTTTCTCTGTTCTTCCTCTTCCTTCCCAATTCTACTTCCTTTCTCTAATTCAATCTATCAAACAATTAATCTTTGTTGTTAATGTCTTTGGGACATAACACATAATTGATTATTCAATGTACTTGTATTTGCTACTGCGAGAATGGCCTTCATATTTGACCTTTCTTTCTCCTTGAATCAATCTTGCATTTTATTTTTGATCTTGCTTTTATCTGAATTAATTTGGAATGGTAATAGTTGTATTAGGTATCCAGATTCTCTTCTTTGAGAATTCGCCATTGAATTCAGTTATTGCGTTTCGCATCAATGGATGCTTCTCCAGCGAACACCGTGGTGGTGAGCAGCGTTGGGCTATGGGGCTTCTCCGGCGATGATCAAAGGAAAATTTGGTGGGTGTGAGCACTTAGGAGCGTTCTAATATGGTTAATAGCTTTAATTAGGGTAGATAACGTTAAAGATAATTAAGTCATTTTATAAACAAAAAAGTATAATAATGACAAATAGTTAAGAAGGGGTAGAGATTAAAAATCTATCTATATATAATATAAAATGGAAAAATGTCAGGTGTGAAAACTTTTTATAATACAAAATACGAAAGTTTTTCAACCGTTCCATCAATGTAAATCAAATGCTTCAAATCGAAAGCTTCAAATGAAACGCGCTTTTTAATTTTTTCTTTTTTTCGCTCAAACTTTTCGCTCCAGCCTTCTTCTTCTCCAAATCTTACTTTTCTGATTCACATCTTCTCTAAAATCTTAGTATTGAACATGGATCTAGGTATACGATTGCTATTTTCGATTTCAGTACTATTTTCGATTTCGTTTTTGATGATCCATAAAACAATAGATCTAGTTTTTTATTCATTTGCACTTCCTCATTAACCACTTTGACTTCTGTTTAACAGCTTGCACTTTCATCATATTCGCTTGCACTTTCGTCATTTCGCTTGCACTTATTCATTATTCTAATGCACTTTCTGTTCACTTGTTTGCACTTTACTTCGTATTCTCATGCACTTTCTTCCTATTGGCTTGCACTTTCTGTTATTTAATCTCTTGAACCTAAAGTGCAAGCATATAAGAAAAAAGTGCAAGCAATTCAACACAATGTGCATTCGAATATACACAATGTGCAAGCAGAATAAACAAATGTGCAATGAAAACATAAAGTGCAAGCATATAAGAAAAAAGTGCAAGCAAAAAAATACAAAGTGCAAGCGAATAAACACAAGGTGCATTCGAATATACACAATGTGCAAACTAATAAACAAAAGTATAATCAGAAAACATAAAGTGCAAGCATATAAGAAAAAAGTACAAGCAAAACAACACAAAGTACAAGAAAATAAACACAAAGTGCAAGCAAACATAAAATGCAAACATATAAACATAAGGTGCATTCGAATATACACAATGTGCAAGCAGAATAAACAAATGTACAATGAAAACATAAAGTGCAAGCATATAAGAAAAAAGTGCAAGCAAAAAATACAAAGTGCAAGCGAATAAACACAAGGTGCATTCGAATATACACAATGTGCAAGCGAATAAACAAAAGTGCAATCAGAAAATATAAAGTGCAAGAAAATAAACACAAAGTGCAAGTAAACATAAGGTGCATTCGAATATACACAATGTGCAAGCAAAATAAACAAATGTGTAATGAAAACATAAAGTGCAATCATATAAGAAAAAAGTGTAAGCAAAACAAAACAAAGTGCAAGAAAATAAACACAAAGTGCAAGCAAACATAATAAAACGCGTGTAATGACACACTCCATAGCACGTATATATTTAATCGAATCAATAAAGCGTATTTTTCCTATGCTCCCTAGCCGTAAATCTGGCCACGATGGACGGCTGAAGATCTTTCATATTTTGTATCTTAACAGCCTTTCGCATCCGAACCACGTCCATATAAAATAATATTCTTGACAATAAATGACCTCCTCTTATTTACACCTTAGAAGTATCAGACCTAAAATCAACATATAAGATTAAAATTAGAAAATATTAACATATAAGATTGAAATTAGAAGAAAGAGTTATGGGCTAAATAAAAACATACAAAATATATAATTATACACTTTTAATTCTAATAAAGTCTCTTTAATTAAATATTTATAAAATTAGAAGATTTTCGGTAAATATTTACTAAAGTAATATCACATATAAAATTAAACTTATTTCCAAATTTTTCGGACTCTATGATTATTGACATACCATTATACTTTCTTTCTTCTCTTATATACAAACATTTTTAATTATTAAATCAACACCATGTATCACATAAATGAAAATTTTGTATACATTAATAATTTAAATCATTAACTCGAATTTATCCATTCTATAATTTATATATGTTATATTTGTTTCTCTATATCTATACATAATATAAACTATAGTCTTGCACAATTAATACGCTCTATAATTAACATATCTTTGCCATAAAAAAATCAGTTTAGTTAAGACTACCACTTATCGTTAGACCTGTCAACTGGGTCGGGTTGGTCGGGTTCGGGTCATGTCGGGTTCGGGTCAAATTGGGTTCGGGTCGATCGGGTTGGTAAAATTTTCGGGTCGGGCGGGTTCGGGTTCGGGTTGACCCGGCGGGTCGAACATGTCCTTTTTTATGATTATTATTATGATTTTTAACTTTAATAAAATAATTATAATAATATAATTAATATTATATTATTATTTAATAAAGTATATTAAAATATTTAATATAAATGAAATAAAATATACAAAATAAAGGAGACCCGCGAGCTCGAATTTGCGTTTGGGTCAAGTCGGGTTCGGGTCCTTCTTGACCCAGTGACGTTCGGGTCGGGTTTGGGTCCTTTCGAGTCGGTTCGAGTCGGGTTTTCGGATTGGGTCGGTTTTTGACAGGTCTACTTATCGTCTTATCGTACATGAAAAGCACATATATACTATATATTTTTCATTACCAAAATCATATAATTTATGTTTTGACATATTTGTTGTGATCTTTCTTTATCACCTATTTCTCCGGAAAAGTAATTGCATAATTAAATATTTTGACAAAATATATTATAAGTATATTTTATTGTAGAATCCTTTCAATTTTCCAAGGAATATAATTTGTTAGAATTTCCAAGACAAAGCTTCATGATTACAAAAAATATTATAAATTCCTTAAATAGAAGTTTGACAAGAAATTACATGGAGAATAATATATATTATATACATTCATAACAATATATTAGCATATCACTTTGGATGTTGTGATGTGATGAAACTGGCTTGCTAGGTGATTGTAGTAGACTAACAACAAACATTTTGTTGATAAGACTATATCATTAGCTTGTAAGCACGTACGTATATATTCATGCATTATTATAACCTCTACCACAAATCAATTCATCTTCCTATAACATTCAATATACGAAGTAAATCTCTATTTTTAAACATCCAGTATTAATGTAATTGATGATTAAATTAGCATTTATACTAATTTATTTTGTTGATTATAGATATTAGCTGGTGCTCAAAGGAGAAATGCTAATTTATTACTTACCCATATGAATTGAATTAGTGTAACCTCCACCACAAACCCATTTATTTCTTATAACGTCGAACGTCTGTATCTTTTTTTTTGGACTAAAAAGTTAATATCTTTCTCAATTTGAAACAACCAATATTATTGATAGGAAAATTTATAATATTTTATGTTTTTGATAGATTAAATGCACAATAAATACCCATGAAATATCAAGAGACCATTTACATTCTATATAACACTTCTTCTCTTTCATCCAAGAACACACGCTTTACCTTAATTACGAGTAAAAAAATCACATTATCTTAGTTCAAGAAAAGATGAACTCACGAAGTGATACATCTTTGAAGGTAATACTTCAAATTACATATTACTTATGATTTGTTGCTTTAGATGCATGTTCGCTACTCTTTTTAAGTATAATTGGTATCTTATTTGTTCTATAATTTTTCCTTTGGTTTTGTACGCTGCATAATTAGTCTCTTTTGTTTATTTTTATGGTGATCATGCCTATTTTTGAAATAAAATGAATATAAATATATTAAATATTCTAATTAATTAATAAGAGTTGCTTTTTGGTTATATATCAAAATTTGAGCAAATATATAAAACTTTTTATTTATAAATTTAAGCCCTTTTTTATTTATGTTTTCTATAACCTTTTTTCTATTGAATTAAAGAATTTTAAAATTATAAGATGTTTTGGGTATCCAAAATTAATAAATACGCGATATAGTGAATAAAATTAAGAACATCAAATATATTGATAATATGAAAGCATGTTTTAGGGAGAAACATCTATCTAATCATACTATTTATATTTCACGATCTATGAAGCATACTTTATGTTATTCTATATGAATCATCTACATAAAGTTTTTCTTAAAAAAATTTAAAACTATTTTTATTATTTATTTATCACAATATTGTATGATATTATTATAATTTTAGTTATGCTAAAGTCAAAAGTTTATAAAATATAATCACACATATAGAGAGATAACAAAAAAAAGTCCAATTAATATTGAACTTTGTAGAGTATTGTACAAATTATAGGCTTCCAACCATTAAACTACATATTAATTATTACATTTTTATATAATTTTGTAGGGATTGCCATCGTCCCACAAAGTGATTTCCACTATACTTTTGCATAATATTATACAAAATGTCAAAGCACTATAACAATACAATAGATCTTTTTTATATAAAAAAAAAAACAAAAAGTAAATTTCCCAGTGCGTAGCACTGGCATAATCACTAGTAGCAACATAAAAATAGGATTTTTAAGGGATTCTTCTCAATTTATTGGTTTTGAAATGAATTATGTGTATATATAAACATGTTTTTTTCTTATATTTTCATTACTATGTTTTTTAAATTAATCAAATATAATTTACCTTCCTGTAGTAGCATAAGTGTATATAATCAATGTTTTAAAAATCGCTGGGGGGGGGGGGGGGACGGGCGCCTAGGCAGTTAGGTGAGGCCCTAGGCGGATTAAAAATTAATGTATGATCCATATTATTATTTTACTATATTATCTCAAATCCATTAATGTTTATAAAATTATGTTGGGTTGAAGCTTGATATTTTATTATAGACCTTATTTTATAAAGCATAACAAAAAATTATGTTCTATGCATACATCATATCCTAAGATGTTGTTGCTTCCATAACATCGAAAGCTTCTTCTCGTCTAGGCGGTCCTAAGCAGGGGATGACTGCCTAACGCCTAGACGGCCCTAAGCCGAAATTTTAAAAACACTAATATAATCCTTAAATGTTTTATTTTTCTATAAATTTTGGCAGCCTAGAATGTCGAGATGAAGCCGTATACTCAATGATGGAAATTCAAATGTTGTGATGGATACTTCTTCTCTATTAGCATATTTTAGTTTTTTCAAAAAAAAATCTATGGGTTTATACCAAATTTTCCAATCAATTGAATTACACACTAATCAAATCAGTTTGTGTTCCTAATGCTTTAAAGATCAAATTTTATTTTGTTGATTGTATCTAATAGTTTAAAAAACAACATCTCTTTGTTTTTGCTCAACACCAATGTATTATAGTAGCTAAAGTTATTGGCATATATAACCTTACTTAAAGTAGGTAGCTTAGGTGCTATATAAAGTGTAATACTTAATATACTATGGTCTCTTTAGTTATGCTCAATGCTTTTTTGAATTATCTTTTACCCTTATATATATTTATTTTATATTGAATAACTTTTTTGGTATTAGTCTTTCATGATTGATTATATATTTTCTACTTTCATGTTTATTTATTCTTGTCCATACTTCTTAATTTAATTTTTATGTTACTGTGAGTATTAACAAATTATGACATTAACACAACATTATTATTTACTTAAATATTGTGTTGTTTTCTACTCCAATATCTAGATCGAAAAGTTATGTATTTCTTGTAATGTTTACATAAGTTTTGTAATTATCTACCTAATTTTAATGCTAAAGAACATGTTTCTTCGTCTTCTTTTCTGGAAACTTGTGGTTGCCTGTAATGGTTAATTTACTTCATGGTTCAAAGCAATAAAAATGTATTATTTACGATTTGTTTAGTACGGAATTCTTTTTCACAAATTACGGTTTACTTTACTCTTACAATTCGTGTGACATAAGTATAGACACTAGACAACGTCTAACTCCAACAATAAGTTGTATAAAACTAACATTAAGGCCCAATGGCTATAGTACATGTAGAAACATAAGGTAACTATTTTGATTAACACAAAATTAGGTCATTTAATTTTGAGTATTATAATGTAGAAACATATATATTATAAATAAAGTTAAAATTAAAATAATAAGAAATCATGTTTTTGATTAATTGATTGAATAAGTAACTTGAAAATGGATATAATTATAATATATTTAAATATATAATATATATTAAGGTTAAGACTTTTACGAGTTCTACTCTTCAAGGGACTATGAGCACCACTCTCCCTATAAGGTTGCATCTTCAGGAAAACACAATCACCAACCTGAAATTCCCTCTCCGATCACTTAGCATCAGTAAATTGCTTCATTCTAGCTTGTGCCTTGTGCAAGTTGTCCTGTAACTGAGAAAGTGCTAGCTAACTTAGATGGAGTTAAAAATTAGTTTACACTATAGCCGTGTCCTTTAGACCTCGGGTTGACAGGTTCACAGGAGTGTAAAGTGATTTTCTACTACGGTTAAAACGTCGTTTTACTTTTAGCTGCAACAAATTAGGTGCCGATTAAAATCCGTGGTCTATCCTTTGATATTATTCACCAAAAAAAATAAAATAATATGAGTATTGTAATAGTGTTTGTGAAGTCACGTGAATTTTCAATCCTTTGATATTTTTTTTTGATTATTGACGAAGAAATGTGATTTTTTTTTTATCAAACGGACCAACTATATTAAACATGAGAAGGGAATATTACAACAGCTATTCTAGAAGGTAAACTAGATACATGAGAAAATAGAGCAGGGGTCCCAAAGGGCAGAGAAAGACCAAACGTTGCAGAAGTTCGAGCTATTACATTACAAGACCTAGAAATAAAAGAAAAAATGCAGAAATCTAAAGAAGAAGAGGCATCTAAGATAAGCCTTATGTACAAAGCTGTGGAGGATCTGTCCAGATTTCCAAAAGAGCAACCTTTGGAGACAACAGTACAATCTATGAAGACCTGAATTCTCTTTGCTCCAAACTGCTTAGAGGAGGAAAGGCCCCAAAGCACAGCTTTGGCTTCTAGAAGATCAATAGACTTGCTTGGTTTTGATGTCTTACTCCCAAGTAAGACTAATGATCTATTGGAATCCAGAAGTACAAATCCAAGACCAACTGACCCTGAAGAAGAGAGACTAGCATCACAGAATAGTTGAAGGCAGGGAGAAACTGATATACCAGAGTTTGATGCTATTGGAAGAAGATCTCCAGAATTGAAACTAAGCATTCGAGATGAATAAATCGTGTTCCTGGTGCAACCGAATTGCTGGTGGACGAACTGCACCAACTAAGAGCTATTTCTGATAGGTTCATTGAAGATCCTTGCATTCCTATTAATCCATAAGGCCCAGACGGAGACACACCATATTTCTGTCAAGCTGTAGGAGAGCACATAATGTATAGAGCACCACTAATCCCATAGAGAAACAAGATTAAAAGTAAAAGCTTGATGAAGCTCTGGAAGTAGATCCCAATATGATGTACCAGCAGAACAAGTCTTGAAAATATGGATCTCATTCTCATGCTTAGAAGGACATAAAGAGCAATAGCTAGACAGTACAATTCTTCTCCTCTCTAAATTTGTAAGGCAAGGAATAATACCTTTCAGAGCTCTCCAAAGGAAATTTTTTGCCTTTGGAATAATCTTCAGATCCCAAACATGCCTCCAGTGAGTAGTGAAATCATTCTGAAGAGAAGATGATGAAGATTCACCACTAGCAAAGGATTGAACAATAAGTCTATAAGCAGATTTGACAGAGAAATGCCCATTCTTAGAGTAATACCATCTCTTGAAGTCTGTAGAAGAGCGAGAAACTAAGTGAAGCTTTTCAATCTCTATAGCATCCAGATCAAGGACTCTCTGTCTAATGTCATATGTATTTCAATCAAAGGAGTCCCAATCAAACAAGTCACAGACCATCAAATTTTCTTCATTTGGACAAGCTGGAGAAATCAGTGAAAAAGTATGTGGTTTGGGAATCCCCTGATCTCCCCAGAATTTAACTGATTCTCCATTACCCAGTTCCCAGTACATACCCTTCTTGATTACCCATATAGCTTGAGAAATACTTCTCCAAGTGTAGCTGGGCCTTGAACCAAGTGAAGAGTGAAAGATGTCAGTGGAGGGAAAATATCTTGATTTAAGGAGCTTCGAAGATAAATTGTCTGGAAAATCAATAATCCTCCCAACCTGTTTAGCCAACAAAGCCAGGTTGAAAGCTTCGAAGTTTCTAAATCCCATACCACCAAGATCTTTGGAGATACACAAAGAAGACCATTTGGCCCAGTGAATCTTCTTCTAATCTTGTGAGCCCCACCAAAAACTAACCAAGATCATATCCAGTTCATTACAGACAGAAGCAGGAAGTTTATAACAGCTCATGACATAGGAAGGAATAGCCTGAAGACTTGCTTTGATGAGAACCTCCCTTCTAGCCTGAGACAGAGAGGACACACTCCAACCTTGAGCTCTTTTCCTGACTTTGTTAACAATTTGCGAAAAAACAGTTCTCTTAGATCGCCCAATAACAGCAGGAAGCCCCATATATTTGTCATAAGCAGTAACTTCAGGAAAATAAAAAAACTAGAGCAATACGTCTCTTTGAGTTCTAGATAGGTTTGGAGTGAAAGAGATTTGTGATTTGATGGCATTAATCATCTTACCAGTCCCATGACTGAAGATGGATAACAATTCCTTAATATAATTGCATTCAACAGAATTTGCTCTTGCAAAGATAATGCAATCATCTGCAAACAGAAGATGTGAGAGAATAGGAGCTAAGGGAGCAATTTTTATACCATGAATGAATCCCCTAGATTCAAAGCTTTTGAAAATACTGGATAAGCCTTCCATAGTGAAGAGGAAAAGATAAGGAGACAAAGGATCCCCTTGTCAAAGCCCTCTTGAAGGAAAAATAGTTGGAGTAGGCAATCCATTTAGGAGAGCAGAGAAAGTAACTGAAGAGATGCATTTATCACTAAAGTAATCCATCTCTGAGCAAAACCCATCCTTTGCATAACAGCAAGCAAAAAACCCCATTCAACTCTATTAAAAGCCTTTGACATATCAATCTTAATAGCCATGTAGCCTCTTCTCCCACTTTTCTTCTTCTTAATGTAGTGAAACAGTTTTGCTGCAGCTAAAGCATTGTCTGTAATAGCTTGCCCAGAAAGGAAAGCACTCTGGTTACTACTGATAATCCCATCAAGGAGAGGCTTAAATCTGTTCGCTATGCATTTAGAAACCAGTTTGTAAATCACATTACATAGACTAATAGGCCTAAGATCAGTCATCTTTGAAATATTAGCAATCTTAGGAGCTAGAGTCAAGTAAGTGTGATTAAATAATGGAGGCATCTCAGCACCATTGAGAACGTTTAGGACTGCATCAGTAACATCCTTACCAATCTTTATCCAGTGAGATTTGTAGAAGAGTGCATGCAATCCATCCGGGCCAGGAGATTTTGAAGGGTGCATGTTTTTAAGGGCATGAAGAACCTTGTTTGTTGAAAAGTTTGCAGAGAGTGCTTCATTTTGATCAACTGAGATGCTAGGAGAGATACCACTCAGTAACTGATGAGGAACCTCAATAAGGCTGGACGAGTAAAGAGTAGAAAAGTAGGCAGTCACTACTTCCTCCATCTGGCAGTGGCTTAAAACCATTGAACCATCAACACATTGCAACCTCTGAATAAAATTCTTTCTTTTTCTGCTTGAAGCCTTTGCATGGAAGAACTTTGTGTTTTTGTCCCCCCAACAAAGCTCATTTACTCTGGATCGTTGGTACCACATAGTTTCCTGCTGTAATAAAAGAGTTTCTTCCTGCCTTATGAGATCATGCAGAATACTAGAATCAGTAGATGAAAGAGGAGATGAAAAGCAACTGCTAATCTTATCCTGCAAGATTTTCAGCTTTGTATCAATATTACCAAACTCTGTCAAGTTCCATCTAACAAGAGCAATTTGAATTGAAAGGAGTCTACCATAAATTGATTGTGAGGTAGTAGATGAATTCCATACTGTATCAATAAGTTCATCATATCCTTGAGCACCTAGCCACATTGCCTCAAATCTGAATGGCTTCTTTCTTGAACCAATACCAGAGCCCATTGCAGGATTATCTAAACAAATTGCAATCGGAGAGTTGTCAGAACCCCAGTAAGCAAGGTTGGAGCACCTAGCAAAAGGAAACATAGAGCTCCAAGAGTGAGAAGCTAGAGCTCTATCTAACTTCTCCTGAATACAGCAAGACCCTTATCTCTCATTAGACCAAGTGAAAAGACCACCTTTCCAGTGAACATCAGAGAGTCCACATGTAGAGATTGACTCATGAAAAGCAGTCATTGCTGGCATATTTGGAGGGGAACCTCCAAACTTCTCGAAGGAATAGAGAACTTGATTGAAATCTCCTACACAGAGCCAAGGCAGATCATTCTCCAGAGATAGTCTATTCAACAAAGTCCAAGAGTGGTGCTTGTTACAAAGTTCTGGCCAGCCATAGAAAAATGTGCATCTCCACTGAGCAATATTACTAGAAGTAAGGAAAATAACATCTATGTGATGATTAGTATAGGTGGAAATCACAAGCTGAATAGAGGAGTCCTAAAGAAGGCATAAGCCCCCAGAAAGACCCAAGCTATTAACAACAAAATAACCATCAAAACAGAGCTTAGAAGCAACATTTTTCATATATACAGAATCAGATTTAGTTTCCATTAGAAAAACTACATTGTGAATCTCTTTTCTAATCAACTTTTGGACTCTAGAAACTGCACGAGGGCTCCCCAAACCTCGGCAGTTGTAACTGAGTATTTTCATTGCATCCGGACATAAGGGACTTTAATCCTTTCCGCCGATATCTTTGGTTGAACCGTGAGGAGAGCACTTGACACTGGTTGCTCCACTAAGCATTGCTTCTTTGCCAAGCTAGAGTTAATGAAAGAAGCAGTGAGCACTCTCTTACCCTTGTCCAGATTAAGGCTTGGCAGAGGAAGCAAATCCATAGAAGACCCTTTCTTTTGTAGCTTTCTGGTCCACTTTCTCTTTGAAACTACTATTGTATTCCCAGAAACAGACAAAGGAGTACCTTCTGATAATGAAACATTCTGCTGCACACCAGCAATAACTTCAACAAGCTCCGATAAAGTCTGTGTCAGAGGATTAATACTCTCTGTAGTAGGAGAATCAATAAGAAAATTATCACCTGGAGAGTAGGTAGCAAGTTGACCAGTATTAGTGGAAGCATTCTGATTCTGTGTTACAACACACGTCTGTACTTGTTCAATAATGGAGTCCACCCCTTGAGCATTAAACCTATTTGGAGAAGGAAGATCTTCCTCCTCATCAATACCTTGTAGAATAGCATCAAGCAAGCAGCAGTTCCCTTTCTTTGTGTCTTTATGAATTGCAAATTCGTCAACTTTTGCATCACCAGTAGCGGAGAGTGCACGAGTCAGAGGTGGAGCCCGAAGCCAGGCACCATATTGATTATCAAATTGTCATGCATCAATGTCATCACAATCCAGCTGAATGTGCCCCAATCTTCCACATATATAACAGAAATTAGGGAGCTTCTCATATTGGAATTTAACCCAGACTTTGCCTATATCTTCTAGATTTAACAAAGCACCATGACGTAGGGGAATAGATAGATCAACATACACATGCAATCTTAAGAATCCTGAACAATCCATCAACTAATCATTTGAGATACAATGAAAATCTTTGAACAAGCCCCCTATCGCCATAGCGGTTTCAACTGTGAAGGTATTGAAAGGCAAGTCATGTACCCTAATCCAGAACCATTAAGAATCAAAAGGAACTTTGGAAGGTTGTTGACTGCCTACATCTTTCAAAATCAGCAGATGTCTATCAAAAGACCATGGTCCTTCATTGAGCACTTTGTCAAAGTCTTCCAGACAAGCAAATTGAAAGGACATAAAATTAGTCTGGATTTCCCTAACCACAAAACCCTTATGAAGCTTCCAAGCTAATTTGAGTGTGTTTCTTAGTGCATGCAGATTGAAAGTCTTTGTAGTGAATAGTTTCCCTATGAGATTCAGTGAACCCTTTCTAGGAGCAGAGTCTGTGGATTTAAGTTTGCCCACAACCGAATTTCGTTCAGCCGTTGTGAAATATATATCACCTAGTGCAGAGTTCTGTGAATCCATGTTGGAGAAACCAGAGGAGAGAAAGAAAGGTTGAGAAAGAAGAGGATGAACTAGTACCAAGACTAGAAGGAGAACCCTTACATATCAGAGGATATGAAGGGAAACAAAGTTTTCCTTATACAGAAGGATTACTCTCGAGAAATGCGAATTTGAATCTCTTTCCTTTAACATGTTGTTGACTTAATCTTCCATACTAATGGTCGATCGAAGTGAGAGGATAGGGATAGAAAAGATTAGGGAAGAAGGATATGGAAAGAGAGATATAAAGAGAGAAGAGATGGATATAATTCTTGTATTGATTTTGGATGCCTCATCCAATTCTGTTACAGCTTCAAATAAGATTCAGTAACGGCCTAACAACCTCACCCGCATATTGCCACTAATTACAAAAGATGGCCCAAATTATCAACCAAGTAAGAACATGACAATACACTGCCCCTTAAAAACCTTGTCCTCAATGGAACTTCTTCCTCTCCTCCTTCAAAAGGATTCGTCCTTTAATCCGAGTGCACTTCAAGAAAAGGCTTTAGATTGCACAAAACTACACCAAGCAAAGCAAGGAAGTGAGGAACCAAGAAGTCTTTAGGGAAAGCAGGGCACGTGAAAGCAAACGTGATTAGATCCATTGAGTGTCCATGGATGAATTTACATGTACAAGTGTTGCCTAGTTTCAGTCTAATGATATGCTTAAGCATAGAGCATGAGATGCACATGACATTCTTATCAACAAATGCAATGCATAAATCAAAAATTTTCTCATGCAACAAGGATTGCGAATGAGAACAATGATGCACACATGAATGCCTAGTTCTACTGGCAGAAACTGAATGCCACAAATGCAATGACTTGTATACATGCTTATCATGAACTAGTGACATCCAACAAGTCATGAATTGAGCAAGAAAACTATGATGTATGCATGAAAATCTAGTTCTACCAACAAAATCAGATTCATGAGCTGGAAATTCTCTAGCCCTTGAAAAATATTCAGTTTAATGCAAGGGAAAAAGAATTGAGAGAGTAGGGCCAAGAGTTACTCCCCTAGAATAAGTCTTCAACGGAACTTCTTTCTCTTCTTGTCCGCAAACAGATTTTTCAAAAGGCTTCACATCCTTGGTGTCAACTTCTTCTTGTGGTAGGAAAGGCAAACTTGAAGGAACCATGTGTGTCCGGTCCGTCCATGGAGTAGCCAATGAAGTTAAAAAGCTTCGCTTGGTAGGCCGAAATTTTCTTTATGAAGGAGTTGGAGATGGTTCCAAGGTTTCTTCCTCTTTTTCTTTTGGCCTTAGCTCATCTTTTTCTTTTGGCCTTAGCTCCTCTTCCATGATCATAGGAGGTTGACACGGTTCTTCCTTGAGCTCTTTAACACAAAGGGATGGCTCAGCCGTGGGAAGGAGTTGTATGACCTTGTTTGGAGCTTCCATCCTCGAGGCTTCTTCATACATGGCATGAGCTTTTGGTGGAGCTTCTCTCCTTGGTTGAGACTTTGTAACTTGTAAAGGCTCGTTGAATAGGCTCGGCTGGACCATTGGCATGAGATGCTCGACTTGCTTTGCCTCAAGCGGTCTTGGAATCTCATCATAGGCAGCTGAGAATCTTGGCTGGACTCTCATTGGTTCACAACTTGGCTCTTTGCTTCTAGGAGGTTGCCTTAACAAAGTAGAAGTGTTGTTTGAGCTCCTAGGCCAACTCATATTAGAATACCTCCTTTGATGCTGATGTTCATACACTTGAGTAACAAGTTGAAGGACATCTTCTATGGACCTTCCACTCCCTAAACGATGCTTCTTAACAAAGTAAAGAAGGTCAGTGCTCAAACCATTAATGAACTTAGAAAGGATGTACCTCTCGGAGTGGTGAAAGCCGGAGATGAATCAAGTTGAGTGAGCTCTTTGTAGAACTCAAGATGGGATAGATTGCCTTGCTTAATGCCCTCCAATCTGGCTTGAACATGGTTACCACAGTCTTGGGGAACAAAAGAGCTTTGAAGGACTGTTTTGAGGTCCTCACAAGTGATGATAGGTGGATACCCAAAGTGAGCACAATCTGCTTCATACTCAACCCACAAAGAGTAAGCATAACCTTCAAAATAGCTAGTGGCAATGGCCACTCGTTGCTCCTCCGTACAACCATGATGGTTGAACAAACATTCAGTTCACTCCCAAATTAAGTATTCAACAAAGTCATGAGTGCCATGAAAGGATTGGGGAGTGAGTGTGTCTCTAAGATGGTGATCAATCTGTTCATCCATGAAAGAGGCTTGCTCTTCCCTCATCTAAGCATGGTTAGCAATCCAAGGAAAAATATACCAAACAACAAGGCAAGAGAATAGCAACCAAATCAATGGAACCTTGAGCTAACAAGTGCTATAAGTTTGGACCAAAGTTCTCCCCAAGTTCAGATTGCAAGCTCTTGAAAACAAGGCAGTTTTTAGGGTATTTTGGCAAACCAAAGAGAGCCACAACAACCTTGAATGAGCTTATGTACTTACAAGGTAGAACTGACCCTTACAAGACACCAAAGAAGGTAATAGCACAAGGTCCTCAAGTTCAATTTTGTTCGACTTTTTCTGGCTACTAGCCTTTCTTTCTCGAACTTTTTCCCTTCTTACTCGACTCTTTCTGGCTACTAGCCTTTCTTTCTCCATTTTTCTTGGCTACTAGTCTTTGATTACACTTTGAGATTGCAAAAAAGATATAACAAGGTCACTTGACTGAGATGTGCACGAAGTCTACAATTTCTGGAATTTCAATTAAGTATTTCAACTAGGAATGACTTGAATTTTTTTATAGTTCTTAAATAACAACATATTAAAGTCCTCATTAAAATATCAGCCAAAAGACACGAGCCAATTGGAAGATAGCCTTCATTCACCACTCGGAAAAGCCACAAGCAAAGTCACCGAGCCAACTTGAACTTCTGTTGGCACTCCCTGAGTCATTAGTCCCTCCATGAGCCTGGTTTGGAGTCTAGATGCTTGGGATCAAGTGATCACACTGGGAGGTGGCTCAACACCATGACTAGGAGATGAAACCCTAGCAGCGTCAGCAACTCTTGAGCGAGTGAGACGAGGACCGGGCGCCGGTGCATTTCCCTCGGCACTCTTGGCTGGAGAGCTTGGCATTGTACCAATGTAGTTTGTAGACAAAGTATTGCTTGGACTAAGTGGAGTTGGGCTCAAGGAAGAAGAGGAAGAGGCCATAGGCACAGGTGCAGCTGCAGCGGCATCGGCAACAACGAGCACTTCATGATTAACCCTAGTCATTATCACCAGATGTCATGCAACGAAGATAAGCTTCCAAGCATTGATTCACTCTCTTTGTCTGGCCATCTGACTGTGGATGATACATAGTGGAGAGATACAATGAACTACCTAGAGCCTTAAAAAGCTCTTGCCAAAAGTGAATAAGGAAAATTTTGTCTCTGACAAAGACAATACATTGAGGAAGGCCATGTAATCGATATATATGAGTCAAGAACTCTTGAGCAACTTTACTAGCAAAAAACGGATGAGCCAGAGCAATAAAGTGTGCATATTTGGTCAATCTATCAACCACCACCAAAATTGTGTCTTTCTCTTGGGACTTGGGTAGGCCTTCAACAAAGTCCATACCTATTTGACTCTCCGACTATGTAGGAATTTAAGGGTTGCAAAAGGACAAGATTAGGAATATGTTCATATTTGTTTCTTTGGCACACATCACATTCCTTGATCATCTCCTGAACTGACTGTCTCATATTGGGCCAAAAGAACAAAGATTTGAGTCTCTTGTAAGTAGCCTAAATGCCAGAATGTCCACTTAATGGATCACAATACAAAGACTCAACCAACTGGCGCCTGATTGACAATTGAGCTTCCACCTTCTCTGGATCAGTTGCTACTCCTTCACCAGAAATAATATGACCCAAATAAGCCACCTTAGACTGAGCAAATTCATATTTAGAGCACTTAGCAAACAACTGATGCTTTCTCAATACTTCCAAAACCAACTGCAGATGCTCCAAATGAAGTTCTAAACTGCTACTATTGTAACACCCCTAAATATGTCCTTGAAAAGTATCACCGTCAGTGACCTCAGATTTCACATCCGAAGCCACCCAAGGCTTAACCAGTTTATACACATCATAAAATAACATTTATAATACAAAATGTCATAACATTTCGTATTAAATCAAAGTCTTAGAGTTACATCCATAATCCAAAAAACAACAGAAATACAGAGTAGTCTTAACATAAGACATGTTTAATACAGCGGAAGTCTTTAGAAATAAATGACACAAGGGTCTTGATCTAGCGATCACACGCCTAGGATCTTAACCTTGATAAAAACTCTTCAAAATTCCATTTGCCTCCATCGTCGTTTCTAGCCTTCATGGAACGGACGTTTATCTGATGTGCCGTATGAGACGGATGACACCAGCCAACCATGCAAGGGAATATAACCGGTTGGTTAGTCTAATGAAAGACTATACAAGGGAAAAACAGAAAGGTTCTAAATAGTCGTATTAGGTTAGACTCATCGCTTCTCGAATAAAAGTCGATGACGATAGTCAACCACCATACTCCTACTGAAAAATACGAAAAGGTATGATCAAGAGAAGACTCTGAAAGATAGAGTCTTAAGGAAACATATGAAGAGAAGACTCCAACGAATTGAGTCTTATCGGAAAGTATGACAATGTTTGGGAACATTATAATTCACACCAGCGTTTTAAAACTGACTTGACTATTTGGGTCCACGACCAACCTCACCGCACAATGCGAATTCAGATTTGGAAGGTGGACTTAGTCTAATCGAAGTCCCGGACGAGTTTCCAAGTTGTACTTCTCACCCTAAGGTTCATTAATTATGTGCATAACGGCACTTATCTTATTTAATTCCAAAACGTATATTCACGTTATAAGCTTTTATCATAATCATCTCATCCCTCAGGATATAGAGATATATAGTCGGGAATAAATCCCTAAAGGTTTGACGCCGGCTAAGCGCACCTCCCCTATACTCGGATAGGGGATAGTAATGACTAGAGAAACGGTGTTAGGGCTTGAACATCCTATCCACCGGGTTATAAAGAAACGGCTACCTCTCAAGGTAAGTAGCGCTCCTACGAATACTCGTGCTAACTATATCTCAAGTGTACATAAAACCACTGCTAACTATATTTCAAGTTTGCATAAAAATCCACAACAATACCATCACGGTAATAACGGATATAATAGCTTTGTTTCTAGCAATATATACAACCTATTATAATATTCATTTTTAATCATATCATTTTAAGAAAACTGTTCCCAACGAAACCAGTAATTCATCCCAATTTAATTAACAATTAAACAATTGATAATTAATAGAAATATGGAATGATAAACAAGAGGGAACCGCCACTTGCCTTAGATCAGACGAAAGCTTGAACAAAGCTTAGAGATGACGAGTTTCTGGGTCCGAAGCAGGGACAGATCTTGGGTAACAAATCCCTACGGAATGACCTATAACGAGACCCTAAGTTAGATTCGATAACCAAATATACGAATCTCAGAAGAGACGAAAGGAATCGAAGGAACAAAGCCTCGCTCGAGACCACAAGACCCAAAGCCACACCACGAGCCCAGCCCACCGCGGGTGCGCCGGCCTTGACCGCGGGTGTGGTGGCGTGACAGTGGCAAGACGACGACGAGAACTCACCTAGATCGACGTGTTTGGATTCAATTTGGATGGGCTTCGATCTCCAAATCCTTTGCACTTCTAAACACCACTTTGAGAGTACTTATATCACCAAAGGAAGCTCCGATGACAACTCCGGCGAGCTTGAAGAAATTTCGGCGAAAATGGAGATGAGAGATTTGAGAGGGAGAGAGCTTGCTTCAGCTGTGCATTAATCTCCTCTCTAGATCCTCCCTTTTATAGGCCCAAGCAAGGAGCTCAAGCAAGTAGGTTGGTCATGGTAGGCTCCTACAGACAGGATGGGACGTCCACCGATGTTGTAGAGACAAAGAGGGTGAAGTTGCAGCGACTGTAGTCTGGCGTCGCAGAAAATCATCATGGCACCGCGGGGTGCGGTGGCCTCACCGCGGGTGCGGCGAGCCTCCACAGACCGCCTTACAGAATTGGCCTTCACCGCGGGGTGCGGCCACTTGACCGCGGGTGCGGCCACTTGACCGCGGGTGCGGTCAAGGCCAAATCTGGGCCCTTTTGTCCTCTTTTGTCCGAGTACGAATTTTTAACCCCGGGTTAAATATATTCGTACCCGGTTAATATCTTTGCACCCGAATAAGTATTCTAAGCCCCGAAAATACGTCAAATGTATTTTATACCACTCAGGAAAATATTACAGAGATCAAACAAATTACAGAGTGTCTGAACTTCTCTGAAATTAATCCGGTTTGTGATACGGGAGTTAGGAAAATTATCAAAATACTCTTTATTAAAATGAGGGGTATTACAACTATACACAAGAATATCATCAAAGAACACGAGGACAAACTTTCTCAAGTATGCACCAAAAACATCATTCATCAAACTTTGAAATGTTGCTGGAGAATTTGTAAGACCAAAGGGCATAACCTTGAACTCAAAATGTCCATGGTGAGTTCTAAATGCAGTCTTTGACACATCCTCCTCAGCCATTCTCACCAGATGATAACCAACCCATAAATCCAATTTAGAAAAAATAGAAGCTCCTTGCAATTCATCAAGCAATTCCTCAATGTGAGGAATGTAGAATTTATCCTTGACAGTGATATCATTGAGTTGCCTATAGTCAATGCAAAATCTCCAGCTACCATCCTTTTTCTTGACAAGGAGTGTAGGAGAGCAAAAGTACTATGACTAGGCCTTATAGTGGAGTGTTGCAACTTTTCAGTAACATGTTTCTCAATCTCATTTTTTTGCAAAAATGGATACCTGTACGGCTTGGAACAAACCGGCAAGGCTCCAGGTTTGAGTAAAATATGATGTTCATGTCCTCTAACAGGTGAAAGTTCCTTAGGCTCTTCAAAGACATCACCATAATTGAGCAACAATTCCTGTACTACTGTTGGAAGTGTTGTATCCTGGTCATCCATAGCAAAACAATGAGCAATTTGAGTAATTAGCATAGGCACTTTCTTCCTCAAAAGCTTTTACAGTCTGTTTCCCCTCATCAACTTCAGGGAAGCCTGCTCACTGAATCCAACCAAATCAATTATATGGCCTTCTTTAACAAAAGAAAGCTTAAGTTCCTTGAAATCAAAAGTCAAAGGACTGAATTCTCTAAGCCAATCCACTCCTAAAACCATATCACATCCACCCAATTTCAAAATTCTAATATCAAAACTGAACTGGTTGTCGTGCATAGACCACTTAAATTCTTTGCATCTTTGATGATTGAACATTTTGCTTCCATTTGCTACAATAATATCCATCACCATAGATTCTTGAAGTTCCAACCCTGCTTCTTTAGCAATTCTAAAATCCAGAAAACTGGGAGTACTGCCACTATCTACCAAGATAGTGATTGCCTTACCCTTCACTAGGCCTCTGATCTAAATGATATTCAAGGGGTTACTCCCAGTCAATGTGTGAACATAGACTTCAGGTTCCTCCTCCAAGATTTCCTCTTGTTGAACCTCAAGATCACCACTGATCTCACCAAACTCTGCTGGTTGCACTCCTTCCACTTCAACTGCTACAAAGCTGTGAAGATTTTGAGTTTTACACCTATGACCCATGAAGTATTTATCACCACACCTACAACATTGCCCCAAGGTTCTTTTGGTTTCTGTTAAATGAGTAAGAGGAGTGGTATTTTATGGTTTAACAGGTGGTGCAACTGGAGGAATACTAGTGTTGGCCAAAAAGGGTCTATAAGGAGTTTTATTGGGAATAAAATTTGGTCGAGAAAAACTAGAGTTTTGGGATTGGTAGAAAAATCTTCAGGGTGGTTTACTGAGTTTCACAATAGCCTGCACAACTCCTTGATGAAACTTAGCTTGTTCATAAGCCATAGGCAATGTAGTGGGGCGACTGAGTTTAACAAGATATTTAATCTCTTCCTTAAGGCCACTGATGTAACTTGACACAAAATAAGATTCTGGAAATAATGAGTTGTAAGAATTCATACAAGCTTTGAGTTCTTCGAACTTCTCTGTATAATTTTCAACATCCTCTTGTTAAGTCAACTTATTGAACTCTTCCACCACTTCATCCCCTTGCTTCTCGCCAAACCTCAAACACACAGCCTCACACAATTATGCCCAATTCACTGCAGGTTTCTGTGACAAAAACCCTTGAGTCCACACATCGGCTCGATCAATCATATACAACAATGCAATTTCCACTTTATGCATCTCAGGACTGCCAAAGATCCCAAAATACTTGTCACACTTTCTAATCCAACTTCTTGGCTTTCGACCATCAAAAGTTGGAAATTCGAGCTTAGGGAAATGATGATTACCTTCGCAATTGTCTGAACCAATTTGTTGCGTACTCCGTTCATCAGTTTCTTTGTTGGTCGCCATGGAAGGACCACTTGCATTCATTGAATTGACTCGGTTCAAATTGTCTTAAGAATTGGTTTCTTGATGAGCAGAATGAATTCCAGGACTCACATTGGGTGCAAGACTGGGATTACAATGCCTTTCTTTGGAATTGGCAAGATTCCTCATCATGGAAGTCAATTTCTCTAGTAGGCTCTCAGTATTCTTCTGCAAATTCTCTACTCGTTGTTGATGCTCCGTAAATTTCCGATGCTGCTCATCAAATTGACGCCTTGAATCCGCCATGAATCTCTCCGTAGTGTCCATGAAAACCTCGTTCATATCGACGAACTGCTGCATTCGCAACAATTGCGCTTCTGTCTTCTTGAGTGTTTCCTCCATGGTCTTCAATCGGGTGCCCTCTGCCATTGCCGAGGATATGTAGCTCTAATACCAGTTTGTTGTATCCGGGATACAACAATAGCTTAATCTTCCATAACAATGGTCGATCGAAGTGAGAGGATAGGGATAGAAAAGATTAGGGAAGAAGGATAGGGAAAGAGAGATAGAAAGAGAGAAGAGAGGGATAGAATCTTGTATTGATTTTGGATGCCTCATCCGAATCTGGTACATCTTCATATAAGCTTCAGTAACGGCCTAACAACCTCACCCGCATATTGCCACTAATTACAAAAGATGACCCAAATTATCAACCAAGTAAAAATATTGAACATGACACATGCATTCACAAAGATGCCAGGTGTTAAGTTGTTTGATTTTCGATCAATGGAAGTTTTCATATATCAGATGGATGGAGTGATTCATCAACTAATAAGTGATTAGTGATGCATGACCATATATAAGAGTAAGAATTAAAAAGTTCAGTATCGATCTATAGATCGATGCAGCTGAAATTGCAACTTATATATGGAGCATGCCGTAACAGGAGAATATAATACAAGAATTCGATCAAGGAAAACACCAAAGTACGTTCATAATTTGTGGATCGATCGAGAAAACATGACAAATTACTTAAACAATCAAAACCTTGTTGATCCTCCAATAGAATATGTGGCAGCTCTTGAAAAAGTGCTTGTAACCGAGGGGATTGTCGAAGTAATATATATGATTCTGGTGGCATGCATTGTCTCGTGGTGGCGTCCGGACTCCGAAGTCGAACACAATTAAGCAGTGGCGGACCCAGGATTGGACGAAAGGAGGGGCGAAAATGTGGAGTCATCGGTAGAGCGACAAATAAGTTAGGGCCGGCCTTACTAGCATGTTTTCTAATGGAGCAACGAGCTAAATTCCTTGATTCGCTTAATAAAAGGGATATTATTGTGTGATTCATAGGAAGCCTTTTATAATAGAGAAAAATTATATATTAGCTCCTAATAAAATAATTTTTATAGAAGTCGACATTTATTTATAATTATACGTAAACATATTTTAAAGCTTGTTTATTAGAAAGCGATAGTTATAATAACAATATGTTTAAGATTGATCATATCATTATTTTTATTATAGTTTACTAACTAAGTACACTAAAAGTGTATATAATAGCGTAATAAAATTTTAAACTATTTTGTAAAATAATTTGGGATATTTTATATGATTACTCCAAATTCCGGATATGACAGTTAAAACTATTTTTGAATTTCTAATTCTCTTTTATTTAGATGTCCTACTTTAATTAAAATTAACTATCTTGTAAATACAAACTTAGTTTCTGTAACAAAAATGACAAATTCATAAGGGATGAAAAGGAGCTAAGCCCACGCACTTCAGAATTAAAAAGAAAGGAAGGAGTCCGCTGAGGGGGGATCGAACACGGGGCTTTAGAAATTGAAATAGTCTTATCAAACACTAGCCACCAGCTGAGCTATTGTAAAGATAGGCAATCACTAGGAATTCTAACCTATATATGTATATTAATTTTGGTCCGAAGCGGGGGGAAGAGCCCTCCCAAGCCCCTGCCTGGATCTGGATCCGCCACTGAACACAAGTACACAACCCAACTTTCGCTGACAAAAAAACGCTATGTTTATATGCATAAAGTAATTGAGATTATTTATATAGAGAAAACTAACATATGGTAATTAATATATTTCCACTCAATCTATATACTAATACTAAAATCACAATTATCTCTCCTCCTACGTGTCGTTCATCTAAGTATGTCACGTCATCAATTCGGTTTATCTAACATATGTCCTAAGGACATATGTTAGACAAACCGAATATATTATGTACGTTAATGGTCTGTAAAATTCATTATAAAGATATGTATATAGATAGATGGTCCGTAAATAGTTAACGTTATACGGTTCATCCACCAACATACATATGATTATACACTTACCAAAAACATTATTATCATACTTAATAAGTGTTCATGATTTAATAAGGGTTAATAAATTTATGCACTTACCAAAAATATTATTATTATACTTAATTAGTGTTCATGATTTAATAAGGGTGAATAGATTATCCATAAACTCCATTATAAAGAATACTTGCAGTTTTATTTTAGCCTGTTTTATTTTTAATAATTATATAAAATTTCTAATTTATATTTTCTTCTATTAATTAATATAAATTCACACATCTACCTTCAATTTTTATCATACAATACACCTTATAAATTATTCCAATAAAAAATTATCTTTTCAATACATCAAGTAATTTTTCTATATAATTCTCTTTTATATTTTACATACTATACAAAAATTTAAATTTATTTTTAAAATATATTATCATACTCGTACCTTGCACAGGGACACGTGCTAGTGTAATACTATATGAAATAATTGAGACAAGTAGGACATTGTAAAATTCTAATTACGGTACAACTGTACAAGCATGTCATTGTCTACATATATACGAATACGATTGGACTAACTAATTAAGAAACCGAGTTGAAATATTTACATCAACTAGCACTAAAATTTTCCAATCGAAGCGCCGGTCTCCACGCAAATGGAGTACTGTATTATAAACTTTCTTCTTTCTAATTAAATAAATATAGACATATCTTAAAAGTCTAAATTTGGATTTTTTTTAAAATCTATTATATAATTACTAAACACAAAGACCTATTAAGCCACGTGACACTCCTACAATAAGCCCAAAAAAAATTCACCACGTGGCATTATGCTGTTAATTTGGACACGTGGCGCTCAATCCATTTTTTCCGACTTTGTATTTTTTTTCTTAAATCAAAGATCTTGCAGTATATTTATATAATAATTTATTTCCCAAATTATAAATCAATGATCAACCATTATATTTTTATAACAATTTATTTCCTAAACTATATTACAAAATAAACGTGAAGGGCAATTTAAGATCATACAAACTAAAAGATTTTTTTAGCCAAAAAAAAAAATGTTAACGAACTCACTATTTTCAGCATCCAATTAGATATGGTTGTTTTAAACCTATTTTTAAAATTATATTACTAATTTATTACGATTCAATTATTTTTAATTAAAAACCAATTAGATAGGATTGTTTAACAAAATCGCACCACTTCCAAATTTCCTTTCTACGTACTATTGTTAACGAACTTTAGAATTTGAATTTGAATATTTATTATTTAATATTAATCTCCTTTTTGAATTTAAATGAGATGAAATTTTACAGGAAGTGTTTCGTTTCAAATTAATATACATATCAAAAGTCCGTTAACACTTAGCAATAGTACGTAGAAATACATATCTTAAATTGATTTACATATCAAAATGTTATGCTACTAATTTCCTTTCTCACCTATCTATATACATATTAAAGCAATGAAATTTAGAACCACCATATTGATTTTGGGTCAACCAATCTTAGGTGTCAATTTGTGACTAATTCTTTAAAATTAAATTTTAAATATTTTAACTTTTTAAAAAACTTAACAAATATAATTTGGTTATATGGTTTGTTACCGGATTTTTAGTCTTCTTCAACAAATATACGTCACACTCTAGGGAACAAATTAATTCTCAATTTTAAAACAAATCTTTTAAATACGAATAAATTGTTACCGGTATCAATTTTAAAACAAATCTTTTAAGTAGGAACAATTTGTTTATCCAACTAACTAAAATCTTGTGAATTTACAATTAATTCTCATTTTTATTTGCTTTTAAAGTAACTAATTCATTTGTTTCAGCTAGATATTAATTCCATTCTATCAAATTAATTAGTCATTAATTAATTAATTAATTTTATCCTTATCAAATCTTGATATCTTAACAATTAATTTATATTGTTTTATATTTGATATGAATTATCTGTTATAAATCTACCACTTTAACATAAATACTCACGGGTGTGTAGCTTTATTTGTTAAGACATTGTTTAGTTAATAATAGTTTCAATAGTAGATATCACATATTAGTGAAATCTATTTATAAGTTTTAAATAATGCTAATCCCATATATGTAATTTCAGTTAACAAGAATTAAAGTATTTGTTATGATTAATATTCATACATATTTATAGTTTTATACTATCATAATGTAACTTATTGTTAATTGATTTTTTTAGATTATTTGAAGAGGTAGGTTGCAATCAAGACTTCTTATTATGGTTATTATAAAATTGACAAAATATTTTATACATTAATTATCCTATATTTTATTTTTTATTGTATGTAGGATATTGTTTAAAAAGGGTGTTATCGGAATATATCACTGAGTATACTTATTATATTTTAATATAAATGAATATAAATAGGGTCAATCGGTTTGGCAGAAGCCCATAAGCCCAAATTAGGTGAGCCGCATATAAAAGCCCAATAATCGAATATATCAATTCTCCGAATTAGTAAATGATTAAAAAATGTTCTAACTGGGCCTTCTATCCCATTTATCCAATATGTTTACCAAACTTTATATAACAGTCTATATACAGATATCAGAAAACTTAAAAATATATCAAAAAACTAAATGAACATTTTTTGCAAAGCTTTATTAGTCCAATTTAGACCAAGTCTACACACATATATTTTACTGGGCCAATTAGCCCAATTTAAACCCGTTCAATTTATTTAAACATGGGCCTTATATTAGAACCAATGTTGTGTAAACCAGTAAATCATCAGGCCCATTATCTTAATATTTAAGTCGTAGTATTGGGCGAATAAGCTCATTAACAATAATTCATTTACGCAGGCTGCTAAAGTATATTAGCTAAGTTAAGTACATTATATTTTTTTTGTTACACAAACATAATATAAGGCCAATATATTATATTCAGAAGGTCATATTATTACATATATTGGTAATCCCATTAGTACCAAATCTTTTTAAGCCCAATATATAAAGCCCATTATCATAGCAAATTCTGTGTAAGTGAGTATATAATACAACAAAGCCCGTTAACTTGATTTGTAATAATTTATTGGGCCAATAAGCCCATTAACAATAATTCATTTATATAGCCGACTAAAGTGTATTACCTAAGTTAAGTATATTATAGTTTTTTTGTTAGCCAGACATAATGTAAGGGCAATATATTATATTCAGAAGCTTATATTACTACATAAATTGTTAGTTAAACTACTTTTATTACTACATATATTAATAATCAAAGAAAAATATAGATAAACACGAATCTTCATGAAGAAGAATCTAGATTAACATAACATTTCGCACTTAAAACCAAAAAATGAATGAATGAAATGTGAGCATGATATTATGCAATATTTCTATCTAGAATTTGTAAAATTTTAAAACAATGAAATCACAAAACCAGTCGAAATCACTGAAATTTGTCAAAAGATGTAAAATTTGTTAACAGAAGGGAATTTATGATTTCAAACATCAAATTATCTCACAAGCCAAACGATTAAAGATTGAGATTAAAACAGGAACATATTACCTTCGTTGCCTTAGGGAGAACCCCATAGCCTCCTTATTCAAGGTACCTTTATCAAGCTCCAGAAGATTACAGATGAACACATCCTCAGCAAAGTCCAGAAGTCGTCATACCATTTTATTAAAAAAACAAATTAGTCACAGGATACGAAACTAATAAAGCAACAAAAAAATAAACACAACATGAAATCCAAAATCCCCAATTTTTTTTTTAATTTTGGACACAAAACAAGTCAGATTATGATTTAAAAACGAAAAAATATCCGGAGAAGGAAATTAAAAAAGAGAAATGTTAAATACCTTTATGAAGCTCCATATCTATGAAATACTTAGGGTTTAGTTAACCCTTCTTTAGCCAGATCCAGATCTGTTGTCGTATGTTGTCATCCTCTGGATCTGAACGAGATTGTAGAATAATCTAATTTTTGTGTGGATATGTGATAAACTTATTTGGATGAAGAATAAATCGGATCTTGAACATGTAGATTAGAGGGTTTTTTTGGGAAAAAACCAATTTGGATCTCAAAGATTTGAACAAAAACAAAACGAAGGCTTGGATGATATTTCCATAAAGATGAAATTCAAAGTTTCAAGAATTGGAAAGATTGAAAGAGGAAAGAAACTATGTGGATCGAACTTGAAAGATTGAAAGGGAAAATAAAATTCTTGAAACTTCAAGAATACGAGTGTGAAATCCAAACACAGCGCCGGGTTTTGGCGTCTGTAAAATGGTCGAGGAGTTGCTTTGGGCTTGGCCCAATTACTTGAATCAGATGATGGGCTTCGTTTATATATGGACGAGGTTAATGTTATGGGCTTGGCCGAGGTTAACAAATTTATTGTTAATTTTGTATTTTTATTATAGTGCACATATAATTAAATAATTATATTAAATATTAAGTTTGTATTTTTATTTATTTTGTTACTAAAATATATATGCAAAGTCCCATTGACTATTGTATGTATGAATAAAAACAAAAATAATATAATGTTGACATTTGGTGATATTAGATATACATAATAAGGGATAAATTATTGTTAATATAAATAATAACTTTTTACATAAATTGAGATTTTTTTAGTTTGGCGTCTATTTCAGTTATGCATTTATTCTAATTGGTCCTTAAAGCACATTAGGCTGCTTCGAAATATTGATCAGACTTCAGGTTTATGCAATGGGACGAGATCACGCAGCTTGCCAATCATGTCATACAAGGGAGAATTATTTCATGCTATAATATTGGACATACGGTTTTGATTCCTCGCATGATAATGTCATCGTCACACACTTCATTTCCTTTTAAGTTTCAACGAAAATAATTTTCCTTGACTGTCTGTTTTGCTATGACCATAAACAAGAGCCAAGGACAATCTCTTGCCAATGTCGATTTGTATCTTTCACGTCCTATTTTCAGTCATGGTCAGTTTTATGTTGCTTCATCAAGGGTGACTAGCAAGAAATGTTTAAAGATCTTGATTTGCAACAAAGACAAGAAGAAAAATAATACTACAACCAATGTAGTATACAAGAAAGTTTTTAATAATTTATAGCAATTTTGAACATCGTGCCATCTTTTATGTTTCACGTCATTTTCATGTATTAGAGTTAAATTAACTTTTTTATTATGTTTTATCGATTTACATGTATTGTAAAAGATTGTGACTATGCGTGTTTGTAAGACAATTTAACCAATTTTTATGATTAATAAAGTTATGAAGAGTTTTATCTCTCTTTATATAATGTAATTTTTTATATCTTTAATTTTTTTTAGTCAATTTATCATTTTTAATTTAAATAACTAATCAAATATATATTAAAATAATAATTATTCGATAATAAAAATATACGATTATTACAAATGTAAAATAAAATAAAAAAATCTCGTGCAAGGCACGGGTATTACACTAGTATTTTCTAAAATAGAAAGAGTGAACTAAATAAAGTTAAACTAATATATAAAATGGATTATTATTAAATATGATACTTTTATTGTGTAGAAAAATCTTTAAATAAATTAGCTAGCTAACTAGGGTTGAAACCTGGACTAGTTGGGTTAAAATAAACGGTCAACCCCTCACCTAGCTCTTGAATCTTGATAAAAAAATATTTCATATAATTTTCTCTCGAATTCATTAACTTTTTCGTAAGAGTGGTTTTATAGGTTAGCATCTTAGTTCTTTTATTCCCACTAACAAAAATGACATGTATATCAATATTCGATAAAAATAATTCTTCCATTCATTTTTTCCCCAAATTCATTTACTTTTTCGTAAGAGTGGTTTTATAGGTTAGCATCTTAGTTCTTTTGGATCCCACTAACAAAAATGACATGTATATCAATATTCGATAAAAAGAATTCTTCCATCCATTTCCCCCCAAATTCATTTACTTTTTCGTAAGAGTGGGCTTTAAGGTTAGCAACTTAATTCTTGAGTGAGTCAATTTAACTCACTAACAAAATGAAATGTATGTCAATGATAAACTTTTATAGTACTAAAATGGAGTTAAAACTCTTTAAGCTAGTATAGTATTGTTTTAGGAGACTCAAAGTTGAATTCTCGTAATAGCATGTATAGAGACACTAATAATAGACATGTCTTACACAAACCGAATTATCACGAAACACATGATCCAAATATAAAACGACACTAACCCATCAAATCAACAAATTATAAGACAAGAAAAAAACAAACAAAAGCGAGATATATAATATATATGGACAAAATTTGGGGTAAGGCGGGCTTAATCGGCCGAATGTATTTTTAAGGCCCATAATGGTTCTACAAAAAAAAAATGGTTCTCATTATAGCCTCTAGCAAGCCTCTTCTGACCTAAATATTGAAAAAAAATTAACTAAAATAAATCAAAAATCACCCTAAACTATTAAAACAATAGGCATGTTTATATAAAAAATTGTGCCACTTTGACCCTTTAATTATTTAACACTTAGTATTTAAAATATTTGACACGTGTCACATTTGTAAATGCAACTCTCTTCCATTTTGCCCACTCTCCATCCCACTTCCTTTAAAATCTTCTCATAAATTCATTTATAAAAGTAGGGGTGTTCATCCGGTCCGGACCTATTCGGTCCGGTTCAGTCCGGTCCAGGACTGGTTTTGTTTTTTTTTTAAAATAATTAAATTCTTATTTAAAATCTATAAAAAAATATCTAAAAAACATATATACTCCTAACTTATTAAATTAAAAAAAATATCTATAAAAAAATACATATAAATCTCCCAAAAACCATATAATTTAAAAAAAAAAAATTAAAAATCCGGTCTACCGGTCCGGATCGAATTTTTTCCGGATTTGGACCGGACCGGACCGGAACCGAATTAAGGAAATTACCTGGACCGGAGACCGGACCGTATTTTCACCGGTCCGGTCATTTCCGGTCTGATCCGATTTTCCGGTCCGGTCCTCTTTTGAACACCCCTATATAAAAGCATTCAAGAAAGTGAAGGATCTAACGTTTCCTTATAACTATATACCATATTAAAATTTTGTGTATTTAATATTATAGTTTAATTACATCAATACATATAACATATTATTTATTTTATGTTAAACATGTACTTGGTACGAGACTACACTAGTTAAGCCAATCTATCCAGGCTGCTAATACGATGTGGCAGTCTTTAGTTTGTCGTCCATCAGAATGTAGAGAGGAGTCTCATATTAGGTGGCGATGGCCATATGTTTGCTGGATTAAGATAAATATTGACGATGCGGTCCATCATGATTTTGGAATTGCGACGGCTGGTAGAATCTTAAGTATGAAAATGCATAATGACTTCTTGGGTTATTCGCTTACAACATTGATTATTCTTCAGTTCTCAACGCAGAGTTATGGGGTGTTGACCAAGTCTGAAGCTTGGTTTTTGTTGGAACCTTGATGTTTTCTCTGATTTTGATGATGATAAATATCATTACGTTTTATGTTTTTTTTTTTGTTTCTATGAGTTTTAGGTCTTATAAAAGAATTAGAGAACAATGGAAAACGCATAAAGAAGAGAAAGCAGAGAAGAGCTAAGGAACGTTGTGGAAACAAGAAACAGTTACGCGGAAACAATATTGAAGAATGAAGCGCGCGTATATTTCATATAAGAAAACTTTTATACATGGAAACAACATTTCAGGAACAATGCAGAACGCAGGAAGTGCCAGTTGTTCCCAGGTGAAGACAGTTATATATGGAAACCATATTTGAAGATCTACTCGGAGCTAAATAGCGTGTCTTAGGATATTTTTATATGGAAACTATGTGTTTATGATCTGAATTGTTTAGTTGTAAAGAAAATCTTTTACCGTTGCCTTATATAGCGGGGTTGCTAACTATTTGGTAATTTGGTAAAAGATCTTTTCTACCACTATATATAGATGAATTTACCTTGGGGAAAGGTATCTCAGCTATTACATTGAAGACTAGAAGGAGCTTATTGCAAGGTTGAGATCAGGAGATCCAATGCAAGGTACGGGTTTGTACTTGATTGCTTAGGTTTTTTTTATGTTCTTGTGTCATTGAGAGTTGATTGCACTCAAAGTCTTGTAACCTAGGGTATAGGTGGAGAGAAGACTTGTGAGATTGTACAATTCTTAATAATACAAGTATACGTTTGGGAACTTTGAAAATTTGTTTATTTCCGCTGCCCAGGGAACAGTCACACCGTCCCTGTCTAACACACTACGATTCAACAATTGGTATCAGAGCAGGTTTGCTCTAGATTGTGTGTTCTTTTCAGATTCACAGGTAACAATGTCTTCCACTCATGAAGTTGGGCTTGGGAACAACAAACCACCGTTCCTGCCTATCGGTGGAAAGTTTCAACACTGGAAGGACCTCTTCACGGCATGGATGGAGAGTAATGACTACCAATGCTGGAGAGTCATTGAAGTTGGTGAAGAAAAAGTTGCTGAAGATGTAATCAAAGGAACAACACCTTGGAGCCAAGATGATTTCAGAATCATGGAGAAAAACTCTAAGGCTCGTATGTTTATGAACAATGCTATCAGCATTGAAGATGCATCCAAATTACACTCTTGTGCAACTACAAAAGATATGTGGGCAGCCTTGGAACAGATGTACATGAAAAGTTCTGATCTTAGAGAGCTTGATCGTTTCCAAGCAAAGAAAGACTTCTATAACTTTGCCATGATCGATGGTGAGACTGATTCCTCTTATCAATCCAGATTTGAGGAAATCACCACTAGACTTGCTGCTCATGATGTCGATGAAAAGGAAATTCTTCCCAAGGAGAAAATTTTCATCACTATTGATGGACTTCCTCCAAGGCATAAGATGACTAAAGAAATTCTCAAGGAGAATCCTAATACTCTCAAACTCACACTTCATGAAGTATTTGGGAAAATTAAAAAGTATGATGAAGAAAACAAATATGTTAAACCTAAAGGCATTGCCTTGATGGTTGAAAGAGCTATTGAGATGATAGAAAGCAACAAAGATGACAACTTGGATGGTATAGATCCAGAAACTACTCTCCTCACCAAAGCCATGCGAACTCTCTATCGCAAAAGTCGATCATTCAGGAATGATGGGAACAATGGTGAGAAACGAGACATCAAGGATGTCACTTGCTTCAACTGCAAGGAAAAGGGTCACTATGCCAATAAGTGCCCTAAAAGGAACAACTCAGACAACAATGGTGAAAATTCTGAGAACGACAAAAGAAGGCTTTCGTTGCTGTCTGGGGTGATGATTGTGTCAACTCTGATGATAACGAGCCAGAGTCATGGGGGAACAACCAGATGTGTGCCATGACCCTAAAGTCATCCAACGAGGAACAAGAGGATGAAGTGAGGGGGAACAACACGTGGTTCATTGATAGCGCATGCTCATGCCATATGATAGGAAATAAAGATCACCTTACCTCACTTCAACAACACTCTAGGGGAACCGTTTCCCTTGGAGATAAATGTTGCAGAGAGATAGTGGGAACATGAGAAGCCACCTTGAACTCAAGCATCAAAATAAAAGAGGTTAGTCTGGTTCATCAACTTAGTTTTAATTTGTTAAGTGTAGCTCAACTTTGTGATCAAGGAGACAACGAAACTGTGTTCACAACCAAAGATTGCTACGTAAGGAATAGAAAAACCAAGGAGATCATACTAAAGGGTGTCCGATTCAACGATGTATACACTGTTGACACAACATTCAAGCCTTCAAGGGAACTGTGCTTTGCGTCTCTAGCTAAAGAGACGGAACTGTGGCACAAAAGGCTTGGACATGCAAATTTACAACTCATTCACAAACTTCACAAGAAGGAACTGGTTAGAGGGCTTCCAAATGTCAAGCCTGAGTTCCATGGAGTCTGTGAAGCATGTGTAAGAGGGAAGCAAACACGTTCCTCTTTCAAGAGCAAATCGGATGTTACCACTTCTCGTCCTCTGGAACTGATCCATATGGATCTCTGTGGTTCCATGAGGATAAGAAGTCATGCAGGGAACATGTATGTGTTTGTTATTGTAGATGATTACTCTAGATTTACATGGACAATCTTTCTCTCTTCCAAGGAACAAGTATTCTAGTCATTTGAATCTTTCATCAAAGGTGTGGAAACAAATCTGGGACAACAGCTCAGCTCCATCCGATCTGACCATGGAACGGAGTTTGAGAATTCCATATTCCTTGGTTACTGCAGGGACCATGGGTGATACGGGGTTAGCCGTGTAGAAGATGGATCTAGGCAACGGATCTCAAAACAAAAGAAAACATAAGATTAGAACAATGGCGGAAGTGAAACTAATGGATAGGATAATAGATAGAACCAATAGAAACGACGAGAAAACCCGCTTGCTTGATAGCAAGGAACCTTGTCGAACGATCTATCAACCCGATCTCTACAACGCCACACAACCAAGAATCGCTGACGAACTTGGAGCACGGAGAGGATTGCTTATGATGTACGAAATCACCAACTCTAGAGAGACTTGACAAAGACGAAAACAACTAAGCAGGAAAGAACAATCGATTGAGACTCTCACGGGGAGCCGAGTTTTCAAAGCAAAACCCAAGCTCTGTTTTTGTGTTTTAACAATATGAGAAATCTGCCTAATGAAGAAGACAAGGGAGGCCTTAAATACCCTAGGAGGGCCGGCCCTAGCTTCCCAAAAACGGGTTACACTTAATCCCGAAATATTCGAAAATAGAAAGCTTAAAACAATTAAATAATAGTCCTAAAAATATCCAATGTAGAAATTAATAAGACTAAACATAGGTAACGTTGACCATTAAAGTCAACGCCTTGACTTTGGACTTGTCCTCTTCGTCATGTGATAGTGCATGTGCCATAAACGTCTCCAGCTCTTGACGCATTTCCTTCAACCTTGACCTAGTGATCGGTCCATCAAAGGTTGGCACTAATGGTGGGGATGATTCCTCATCATTCTCCCCTTCTTGAAAAGGACTCGTCCTCGAGTCATCAACATCAGCGGCTGCATAAGGGGTAAGATCACCAACATTGAATATCGGGCTCACGCCTAGATCCATCTTCTACACGGCTCTGATACCAATTGATACGGGGTTAGCCGTGTAGAAGATGGATCTAGGCAACGGATCTCAAAACAAAAGAAAACATAAGATTAGAACAATAGAGGAAGTGAAACTAATGGATAGGATAATAGATAGAACCAATAGAAACGACGAGAAAACCCGCTTGCTTGATAGCAAGGAACCTTGTCGAACGATCTACCAACCCGATCTCTACAACGCCACACAACCAAGAATCGCTGACGAACTTGGAGCACGGAGAGGATTGCTTATGATGTACGAAATCACCAACTCCAGAGGGACTTGACAAAGACGAAAACAACTAAGCAGGAAAGAACAATCGATCGAGACTCTCACGGGGAGCCGAGTTTTCAAAGCAAAACCCAAGCTCTGTTTTTGGGTTTTAACAATATGAAAAATCTGCCTAATGAAGAAGACAAGGGAGGCCTTAAATACCCTAGGAGGGCCGGCCCTAGCTTCCCAAAAACGGGTTACACTTAATCCCGAAATATCCAAAAATAGAAAGCTTAAAACAATTAAATACTAGTCCTAAAAATATCCAATGTAGAAATTAATAAGACTAAACATAGGTAACGTTGACCATTAAAGTCAATGCCTTGACTTTGGACTTGTCCTCTTCGTCATGTGATAGTGCATGTGCCATAAACGTCTCCAGCTCTTGACGCATTTCCTTCAACCTTGACCTAGTGATCGGTCCATCAAAGGTTGGCACTAATGGTGGGGATGATTCCTCATCAATGGGGTTTCTCATAACTTCTCAGCTCCTAGGACACCACAGCAAAATAGAGTGGTCGAGAGGAAGAACAGAACATTGGAGGACATGGCTAGAACAATGCTCATAGCAAGCAACCTTCCTCGAATATTCTAGGCTGAGACGATCAACACTTCATGCTATATTCTTAATCGTGCCATGCTTAGACCATTGTTAAATAAAACTGCTTATGAACTAATCAGGGAACACAAGCCCAATGTTTCCCACTTGCGTGCCTTTGGTTGCAGGTGCTTTATTCACAACAATGGAAAAGACAACTTGGGAAAATTTGATCCAAGGAGTGATGAAGGAATCTTTCTGGGATATGCAAATTCAAGCAAAGCTTATAGAGTCTACAATAAAAGAACTCAGAATATTGAAGAAAGCATTCATGTTGTCTTTGATGAACACTCAAAAGCTGCGAGTGTTGATTCCAACTCACAGTTCCCTGATGATCACTTTCCACGCATGCAACGTGAAGATTCAGATGATGAAGGAGATGGGAATCACCAGGGTAATCCACGTACAGGGAACAGTGCCCCTAATACTGGTGGGAGCACTACCAGTTCTCTTATAGCTACCACAACTAGTGACAATGACACACCTTCCACATCAGCACCTGATGCTCCCACAACAACTCCAGCCATCGATGCTGATGTCACCACTGTTCCCAATGGAACTTCTGGTGGTGATACTTCGAATGCACAACTTGTGCAAGATGGCCAATTGAGTGGTGATGTGGTAACAATTATTGAGGAAGAACCCATGGATACTGTTGAAGGAACTGTCTCTGAGGTAGCTACTCCAATTGCTGCTGACGTTCCTCCCTCTTCATCCTCAGTTGCAACAACAATTGCTGCTCTTCCTCCTATTCCTCCACCGCCGGAATCCAAAAACGTCTGGACCAAGAAGAATCACCCAGTTGATGCTCTTCTCACACCATACGAACAAAGAGGTTCACGCTCTCAACTATATGACTTTTGTGCTTTCTATGCTTTTATATCTTTTGTAGAACCAAAGAATATTAAAGAAGCACTGAAAGATCTAGATTGGATAGTTGCTATGCAAGAAGAGCTACATCAATTCGAAAGGAACAAATTCTGGAGACTTGTTCCCCTTCCAAAGCACAAACATGCTATTGGCACTCGATGGGTTTTCAGAAACAAGCTCGATGATTATGGCACTGTGACAAGGAACAAGGCGAGACTGGTTGCTCAAGGCTACAATCAACAAGAAGGGATCGACTATGATGAGACATATGCTCTAGTAGCCCGCATTGAAGCCATTCGACTTCTCATCGCTTATGCTGCTTTTAAAGGATTCACGTTGTATCAAATGGATGTCAAAACAACATTTCTCAATGGCTATCTTTAAGAGGAAGTTTATGTGAAATAACCCCCAGGTTTTGAAGACATGGAACATCTTGACTATGTGTATGCACTGGACAAGGCACTGTATGGGCTCAAGCAAGCTCCTAGAGCTTGGTATGATCGGCTGACACAGTTCCTTCTCTCAAATGGATACAGACATGGCGCGATTGACAAGACATTGTTCCTCTTGGAACACAAATGTGAGATTCTCGTAGTTCAAGTCTATGTTGATGATTTTATTTTTGGTTCCACTAACTCGTCCCTTGTAGAAAAATTCAAAAATCTAATGAGTAGTGAATTTGAGATGAGCATGATTGGGGAACTCTCTTTCTTCCTCGGATTATAAGTCACTCAATCCTCTGAGGTGTAAGGCCCACAGCCTTAGAGATGCTGTCCCCATGCCAACCTGTAACTTCCCAGGAGGTCACCCATCCCAAGACTACTCTCGCCTTAGCAGGCTTAACTTTCTAGTTCTTTGTCCTCACTTGAACCAGGAAAAGGAAGAGCTCTTGTTGACATGGGTAGCATTCTAATCCTTATAAAGGATTACAAATCCGGGGCATTATAATCACCCCCACTTAAACCCTTGACGACCTCGTCAAGGCCCGTCAAGGCCCAAAGACCACCCTCTGGGTCGAGCTACTTCCATCCAGGACAAGCCCACTCGTAACCCAGAGTCGGCTCTGATACCATTTGTAAGGCCCACAGCCTTAGAGACGTTGTCCCCATGCCAACCGGAAACTTCCCAGGAGGTCACCCATCCCAGGACTACTTCCGCCCTAGCACGCTTAACTTCCTAGTTCTTTGTCCTCACTTGAACCAGGAAAAGGAAGAGCTCTTGTTGACATAGGTAGCATTCTAATCCTTATAAAGGATTACAAATCCGGGGTATTACATGAGGGAACAAGGGTACATCGACAAAAATACATCAAGGAACTGTTGAAGAAGTATGGTATGGATAAAGCTAAACCTATTGATACACCTATTTCTCCTAACACTCGTCTTGATGCAGACTTGAATGGCCAAGATGTGGATGCTACAATGTATAGAGGCATGATTGGTTCCTTACTCTATCTAACGGCAAGTAGGCCAGATATTATGTTCAGTGTGTGTCTTTGTGCTAGATTTCAAGCAAATCCTAAGGAGTCACACCTAACTGAAGTCAAAAGGATCTTGCGATACTTGAAAGGGAACGACAATCTCTGTCTTTGGTATCCAAGGAACAATGGGTTTGAACTTATGGGCTTCACTGACGCTGCCTTTGCTGGTCACTTGGTGGATCGCAAAAGCACATTAGGGACGGCACAGTTCCTTGGCCCATGTCTTGTCTCTTGGGCATCAAAGAAACAAAATTCTATTGCCCTTTCAACCGCTGAAGCTGAGTACATCGCTGCTGCTTCTTGTTGTGCCCAGGTATTATGGCTCAAACAACAATTGGAGGATTTTGGTATGTCTCTTGGCACCGTTCCCATTATGTGTGATAATACTAGTGCTATCAACATTTTCAAAAATCCTGTTCATCACTCACGTACTAAGCATATTGATATTCGTCACCATTTTCTTCGTGATAATGTTGAGAAATTTTTTATTAGAATGGATCATTGTAGGACAGAGGAACAAGTTGCAGATATCTTCACCAAAGCACTGGATAGAAAACCCTTTGAGCATCTTAGGTTACTCCTTGGGATGATCTCTCTAAATTGAGGAACTCCACTTCCACTATTCCCTCAGTGATTGGCTAGATCAATCAATTATAAACTAGAGAACATCCTCTATGTGGCATGTTATTTGCAAATGACTTGTTTATTATTCTTGCTATGTGCTTTGTGTTACACTATATCAAAAACTTCTTACAACTTCTATTCTTGATCATATGTGCTTCATTTTTACATGATAACATCTTCTTTCAAGCCCAAAGCAACCAATTTGATTATCTGCACCCTCATTACAAGCCAAAATGATAATTGGTTGCACTGTCATCCCTAGCTTGGATCCAGGTAAACGTTCCCTATGCACCTCTCTTTATTTACCAACTTTTACTGGGAATCATTATTTGGATCGTCATTGTTCCCTACCTTTATTTTTGTTTGGATATATCTTTGTTATTTTGTGTGAACCCCATAAAATATCCAAACCGGCCTTTCCATCCACTCAAGTGTCTCAGAATCTTCTATATGGGACTTGTCCTGAGGGGGAACAGTGAACAAGAACGTCAGTGTTGGTAACGTTCAGAGGAACGTTGAGAATTGCAGAAGAACGTTGCTTCGCTGAGAAGGAGAAATTAAATTTTGATCTGATGGAACTACAGAGAGGAACAACTACTTTGCTGCAAAAAGAGTTAAAAAAAAAAGAAAAAAAAAGGAGGAATATAAGAAAGAAAGAAAGAAAGAAAGAAAGAAAGAAAGAAAGAAAGAAATAAAAAAAGTCTACAGAGAAGAAGAAGAGGTTCCCATGGTCACTGAGCTCTACATGGTGAACATCAGCAAAATGAAGTATCAAGGGGATGATAAGGGAACGTTACCCACTTCCGAAGTGCTCAAATGCGAACTTGGTGAAGGAACTTCAAGGAACAGCTCTGTGCAAAGCCAAATGTTGGCTGAACTGCGTGAAATTAAGAATATCATGTCACTGCTTCTTGAACACTTTCTCAGCAAGGACAAGGAACGAAAGGAAGACTCTGAGTCTTGAGTGGACACCTTTTCCTATCCCGCCCGTCTTACCCTCTTCTCTTGATTTTCTAATATGTTATCTTGTTTAAGTGTTTGCATTTTGATCTTTTTGTGTTTGTTTGTCAAGTTGTCTTTTGATTTTTGTAATCAGTTCCCTGCAAGTTAAATGAACTTTTCTTTGCTAGTAACTGCTGCCTTAGATATGTTGTTCCACTGTTTACTTTGGATCCTTTGATGATGCCAAAAGGGGGAAGTGTGGAAATTGTGCGATAACTCAGTTAAAGGAGGTAACAGTTTACATTGTTCCTAATTCCTTATGAATTTCTGGGCGATGCTAGTGCTGAGGGGGAAAGATGATGCAACTTGAAGGTATGAATTGCAATTATTCATTTGACATAAAATTTTGCTTATACATTTAAACTGAGATACATGTTGATTAATATTGCCTTGCTTATTACTTTGTTTTGATCGAACAATTTTTGAATGGGTTTGTGATCACCAAAAATGGGGAAATTGTTGGAACCTTGATGTTCCTTCTGGTTTTGATGATGATAAACACCATTAGGTTTTATGTTTTCTTGTTGTTCCTATGAGTTTCAGGTCTTATGAAAGAATTAGGGAGCAATGGAAAACGCATAAAGAAGAGAAAGCAGAGAAGAGCTAAGAAACGTTGTGGAAACAAGAAACAGTTACGCGGAAGCAATATTGAAGAATGAAGCGCGCGTATATTTCATATAAGGAAACTTTTATACATGTAAATAACATTTCAGGAACAATGCAGAATGCAGGAAGTGCCAGCTGTTCCCAGGTGAAGACAATTATATATGGAAACCATATTTGAAGATCTACTCAGAGAGAGAAGAGCTAAATAGCGTGTCTTATGATAGTTTTTATATGGAAACTATATGATCTGAATTGTTTAGTTGGAAAGAAAATCTTTCACCGTTACCTTATATAGCGGGGTTGTTAACTATTTGGTAATTTGGTAAGAGATCTTTTTTATCACTATATATAGATGAGTTAACCTTGGGGAAATGTATCTCAGCTATTACATTGAAGACTAGAAGGAGCTTATTTCAAGGTTGAGATCAGGAGATCCAATGCAAGGTACAGATTTGTACTTGATTGCTTAGGTTTTTTTTTTATGTTCTTGTGTCATTGAGAGTTGATTGTACCCAACAGAGAAGACTTGTGAGATTGTACAATTCTTAATAATACAAGTATACGTTTGAGAACTTTGTTGGTACTTTGAATCTTTGTTTATTTCCGCTGTCCAGGGAACAGTCACACCGTTCCCTGTCTAACACACTACGATTTAACAGTTTTTAGGGTCTTGAGTATCGTCATGTGATTTTAGAAGTTGTGTCGGAGTTGATTATTGATTTGCTTTGGAAATCTCTCGACAGAGCTCATCAATTTATAGGTCTTGTTGATCAATGTCAACCAATATTTGCTACCTAGGAACCGGAATATTCAGTTTCATCACATTTACTACGAAGCTAGTTGGATGGTTTAGCGTAATTAGATGGTTTAGCGTACTATGTTATTTCTTTCAAGTTAGGTTTATAGTTTATATGTAGTGATTGAACAACCTTTGTCCATCTCTACTTTAATATATGATGATATTAGGGTTTTACTATTTAATCACTTTTCAGGAAAGAGTCTCACATCACTTTCTATATATAGAAAATAAACAAATTAATTGCATTTTATAATATGTCGTCCTTAAGATAAAAAAATACTACGTGCTTCCGCTATTTTTTCTCACCATGGTACGTGGCTACTTGTTATCTCTAAAACATACATTGTGGAATTCGAGTTTAGTTAATTGTCTATGTTCGAACTTGATTGTTTCTTTTAGTTTTGACGATGATAAAAATCATTAGGCTTTATTTACTTTTTATTCCCTTGAGTTTCAAGTTGAAGATCATGTATATGAACAATGAAAACCAAAGGAAGAAAAATAGAAAAGAAAGAAACAATGAGTCAATGAAGGTACAGAAGCGCTGAGCAAACGAATATAGAGAAAGGAGCGTGTGCGCTGTCTGTGACAAGAAGGAAAGGAACTGCGCAAGGGGAGAAAACCGAAGAGATACAGTGCTGGAGCTTCAAGAAAAGATTAGTCAAACATGGAAATAAGATCTTGTGAAGACTTAGGCTACAAAACTTGAGTTTTAGATAGAATTTTACTAAGTCTTATTTATGAAAACTCTATCTTTTGGAATAAGCTTTAACTGAGTTGTGTTTATATAAACGGTTTTTCGATAAGACATCTTATTTTTAGAAACTGTTCCCTAAAAGGAATGCTTAAACCCTATAAAAAACACTAAAATAATTACACCTAATCACAATTTTCTAAAATGTGATGCTTAACATATGCCCTTAAGGAGTAAACATAAAAGGTTATATTTTTATTTATCTATTTGTCTTCTTTTTCTATTTAAATTAAAGGTTTTAAGTAGATGGACCTAATTAATGAAAGCTCATTAAAAGTATAAGGGAATTAATTACTAGAATAAGGAAGGTATAAAAACCCTAAGATAAAGCAAGCTTCTCTTCCAATTGATCATTCTCTATGATCGTCATTATCTGACTTGAGTGTCGGAGTGAATACGAGGGGATCAAAGCCCTGTTGTTTTACCAGGTTCTTCGCTGATTCGAAAATTAGAGCTATTTGAAGGAATATCGTTCGTCATATCTGTATTAATTTTGGTACACCTTTCTGCTACTACAATTTGGCGCTGTTTGTGGGAATCGAAGGCGACAATGGTCACGAAGAGAGATGCCAGTCATGGGATCGCGGAGCGCCCAGGGACCGAACTGAAGGAAATGATCGATGAGAGAGAGCACCAAAGCACGGAGTTTGAGGCTATTGTTGCGGAGAAGGGTCGTTAGATCTAGGCTGCACAGGAGGAGACCGCCGCGTTTCACAGGGCATTCGAGGGAGCGCATGAAAAACACCTCGTCAGGGTAAAGGAATTGAACGATGGCGGAGGAGGCCTACACCCGGGCACTGCCGTGGTGTACTCGCTTCGACGTGATCATCACGCCGAAGCGGATGCTAGCAGTGGACAACATGGTCATGCCGTGATGGAGGGCGCCAGTCAGGGCAATGATGGTAGGCGACAAAGGTGTTGGCAGGGGCGCAAATCTTCTTCTTCTATGTCAATTTTAAACCCATGCCCAAACGAAAGGAGGAGCAGGACCCCAGTTAGGAGCCCTAACCGCATGAATTTTCCCGAGAAGGATAGTCATCTTCAGCGGTCCCGATCGCGCAAGCATAATTACTAGGGCATGGCTGAGAGCATCGACTCGGGCCGCGAGCACGAGCAATGTCCAGACAACGTATAGGAGGCGGAGTGACACTTGTTGTGGTTGCTCGATAATCAAGGAGAGTCTTTGATCAACGCGTAGGAGTAGGCTGAGCAAAAACTTGCCCGGATGACATCAACTCTGCTTTGCAAGGGGAATCATAAATCAACCACCACCAACTAAGTTTTCTTCTCCCTCTTTCGAGTTGTATGATGGAAATATAGATCTTGTTATCCATATCTCCATGTAATCTCATAAGATATCCATGTGGATATCTAATGATACATTGATGAGTAAGATGTTTCCTGGAAGTTTAGGAAAAGTTTATGCGAAATGGTTTCATTCCCTGATAGGATTAGTTGGCTAGGAGGTCTGTGGCTCATTTTATTGCTAACAGTTGAGAGCCAGCCTATGTGGATGCATTGTTTGCCATGAAAATGCGCCGGGACGAGGGCTTGAGGCAGTTTCCCTCTAAGTTCATGGAATGTTTTTCAGATATTGATAAGTGTGATGGGAAAGTCATTTGTTGCTTTTAGGTTGGCCCTACCTCTCGGACTTAAGCTCATGGAAAGCTTGACTCTGAGGTCGCCATCCAGTATGTCTGAATTGCAAGAGCGCCTACGGCAGTATACCAAGCTAGAGGAGGAAGCAAAAGTATTTAAGGAAAGAAGATCATGCTCCTCAATGAGAAAGCAGGGAGGGGTTGGGGAAGAGACATGGGTTTGCATCCAGTGTCGGCGCTGTAGGCTGTGCATAATATGTTCAAGACGCCAATTTACAAGATCTTCACTTAGATCAAGAATAAGCCCAATTTCATATGTCCTAACCCTATGAGGGGGACCCAAATGATAAAGATCCGACCAAGTATTGATCATACCACAAAGGAAAGGGACATATGAATGAAGATTGCAGAACGCTTAGACACTTTCTAGAGCATCTGGTCTTGAAGGGACATCTGCGCGAATTCCTAGGGCATGAGCCCTATTCAGGGGCCATCAAACCGAGAATAAGGTTGCGGATGCACCTGTAGAGAGAGAAAAAGTAGCATAGTTACGTGTCATACATGTGATATAGTCGACATTTAAGCAAAACAAGGCTAACATATACGAATTCTAGCACAATTGCCATTCACTGGAAGTGCTTAAAGCCCAAGAAGTGGTCAGTAAGAAGCCCATGGTTCAAGAAACGTGAGATTTGATCTTCTCTGAGTCAGACTTGGAAGGCGTTCAATTACCTCATCACAACCTACTCGTTCTTACTGTGGGCGTTGTATATTTAGAGGTACGTAGAGTTCTCATTGACTCTGGCAGTTCAGTTGACATTATGTACTCTGAAATGTTTATGAAGTTGGGGAAAAGTGAAGATGATCTAATTCATGTATCTACTCAATTGTTAGGGCTTGGCTCTTTTCCCGTTTGGCCTTTGGGGATGCTGAGAGAGGTGGTCAAAGTGTGAGGAAAATCTATAACAACGGAGTTCCCGATGGTGAATGTTTCATTCTCCTACAACATAATTTTGGGGAGACCGTGCCTATATTCTATGGAGGCGGTGCACTATACTTTGAATCGGATGATTCTCTTCCTATTTCAAGGGGTGGTGGTTTGAGTGAAAGGGGGTCAGCGAGCCTCCAAACACTACTTGGGAGTTGAGGGAGTTGGGTCCGGATTTCATACAGTCTAGGTGGACCCCTAAGTACTCGACTAAGTCGGACTGAGTCCAGTCGACTAGAGTCCTAGATATTATGAAGAGGTTCAATCTGCACCTTATTGTTTCCCTTTAGAACTATAGTCCGCTTACACACGTGTGTACTCCACATCCCCAAACATGTGTTATAACAAAATGAGTTCGTATAGTGTTGTATGAATCCTGATCACACTAAATGTCATTGTTACCTCCAAGGGAACAATCTCATGATGACACTAAAATCACCAACAATCCTCTCCCATTTTAGTGTAATCCTTGATTCACAGAAATAAGCAAGCCTTTATCCCAAACTCTATGCATAAACGAAAATGTCCAAAGGATTGAATTTCCGCTTAGTGTAATTACACATTCCAAACACCCCAAAATCATGGTGTCCAAAGGACTGAACCAATCAACCTCTTTGGGTGCCTGAAGATAACACACACATGAGTTACTTTACAACTCCAAAGTCGTACTTGACTCTAAGGACCTTGAGTCCATATCTATTCGTGAACGTATGTGAAGCCAAACCAAAGCTTCATGAAGCACCTAAACTTCACGTCCATATAGGTAGATCCTTTTAGTGGCTACGTTACCCCAATCGTGCACCTACAATTTACAATTTTTCAAATGAACTATTAAGAAGACTTCGTCTTCAACCTCCCAACTTGTAGGAACCAAGCACACACTCGGGGGCATTCATCTTTGTGCTTCAGATTTCTAGGTGTGAGCTTTGCCACATTGAATTCATCCGTAACGTTAGTTAGGTAAGGATTGGGTATCTCACCACTAGAAACCTATATGGGTCTTTTAATCCCATCCCCTCAGCCAACCACTTCGTCAAGTGGTAAGAAAACTTGATTTGATTGAATCAAGACAACTAAAATCACATTATGTACCATGAGCACAAGCTCACGAACCATGCCATACCTCACATCCAAGGGATGTGACCTCATTTCATTGTTCCCCTCTGGCAAGAGTTCTTATGTTCACATAATTGAAATCAGTCTCGACCTTAAGAAAATCTGGTAGATTTAATTTCATAGTCGTTTGCCATAACCTTGGCTATAACTAACCACTACCAATCTCCATTCTTGAATCCAGGATGCTAGATCGTTCCTTCCGAAGTCCATGAAATGGCACTACCGTCAAATGGAACTAAACACATCTGGTCCCTCCATGGGAAAAGACGAAGTCCATACAGAATAGTTCCCCGTAAGGGAACTATCCATCCACTTTTAGATGAATAGTCTAAGTTGATGATCCAACTTGCATCCAACTTTTCCTATATATCCAAGGAATGATTCTGACACAACCAAGACCATAAACCATGGTCTTCTCCAAGTACTTGAGTACTCATTTGAACTACTATAAACAAGGTGTCCAAAACAGCTATGACCATAAACCATAGTCAACTCATAGTACTTAAGTACTTGTTAAACTGCCACATAACAAAGCGTATTCAACGTTGCATTTTACAATGTACTCTTTTCTGTACGTTAGGTTTTTTAAACTCTTGGAAACTTGAGCCAAGATTCCATCATGACTTCACAAGGCATTAACGAGATACTAAGGGACACATTCCCCTATGAGGGGTACGTTTCCCGTCAAGGGACTATTCCCCTTAAAAGATACTTCCTTCCACTCTCGTTTCGATCCTAATGCCAAGGATCACCTTGACCTCCCCGATATGCTACACATGGAATCTTCATTTCATGAATCCATTTAAGATCCACCATTTATGTACTCTTGATATTAAACCCTCTAGACAAACATAATCTTTGATGCCACCACTTAGGTGCTTTCTTTGTCTTATTCACAACATGAATATGCAGACCTTATGTTGTTGTCCCAACATAAGAATACCAAAATTTTCATTGGCCATATTTCCCTAAGGAAATATATCTATCACATAATTGTTGTGATCCAGTAGGAACTTCGCTCACACGCGTATGTCCATACCCATGAGATAACTCATCTCATTCTCAATCACCTTTATTCAAAAGGTAATAATTGAGACTTATTGTTGTCCACTTAAGATCCTATGACCCTACTCTCAACCTTGAGTAGTTTATCATCCTTCGTTCCTTAGCTAAGTAAGCTTGAAATAAGGAACCAAATATATTTTCCCTCCTTGCTCTCGTATTACGACGAGCTCCAGTGACATCCTTTCTTGAAGAATCAATGTCACATTATGTTTCAATTAAACCTTGGAAACATGTATTTGGTCTCGGTATAATGAAGTGAACTTCATCACATATTGCACCTCTTCACTTGATCACGGTTTGGACCATTCTCAAATCATTCAGCTCAATAAAACTGATCTGAAATTTTTTGGAATGCTTTGCATACCCAAAGAGGCCATCAATATCTATATTGCCCAAACTTTTCTCTTAGGCATGGGTAGTCCATTGACCACCCTAGATCCAAGCTTAAATAAATTAAGTTTAGTTCTATAAAATACAAGTTCATATGAGATCATCTTTGTTCTTTCATAAAGAAAGGACTCGTATTCCTTTTAGGGAACATATCCCTTCAGGGGAACAATCGCTTCCCTCCAGGGAATATGACCACCATCAGGGACAAATTTCCCTTCATGGGATTTGTTTCCCATAATTTGTCACTTATACCAAATAAGGAACATGACTTTTGATGCGAACAACCCCTGAAGTGTCGTTGTAATTGCAGGATCTTCGTTTCCTCAAGCTTGTAGTCGATTCTCCTCTTGCGTAGCCAAAGAGATGGTTTTCTTGAAGGTGCGTGAAACAGGCCAAAGTGATGACCAAAACTCATCCAAATAGATGAACGTAGGGATCAACGTGATGATCGCGAGATACCGAAGAGACGATGTTTGATTGCTCGAAGCGACGAGCTACGGGATAGTAGATCCTTGGGGTCGTAGGGAAGATGCAAGGGATTTTGAAAAGGAGTAAAACTCAACTTAATTCTCAAAATCTGCATAACATTACAAACTAGGGTTTGCTAGTTTAAATAACTACGTAGGAATAATAATAAGTTTCGAAATAAAACGACAAAGTCGCTAACGCTCGGTCCAAATTCCACGGGCGCAGAAATACTTCCACGGGCGCGGAAATACTTCCGCGGTCGCGGAAATACTAAAAGACGCGAGCGACAGAAACAAGAAATACTAAAAGACGCGAGCGACAGAAGCAATTCCGTGGTCGCGGAAATACTAAAAGACGAGATCGACAATATCCAATCTGCGGTCGCGGCTACGTCTTCCGCGATCGCGGCAAACGTCCTATAGAGCCAGTCGCCAGTGTGATATTCCGCGGTCGCGGGAATGGTTTCTGCGGTCGTAGAAATGCTTCTGTTCTGATACTCTATGTCTGGCTCTCCTCGGCGGGGGCGGCTAAGGCGGGACCTCACCCAACCCTTCATAGGTCAAGAGAAGGACCCATTTAGGACTAGATGAACCCGAGTCACTTGCATAAGCCCGAGAGACTAATGATTGAGTCGCGCGTTCCATTGCCCTTGCGCGAGCTCTTGTTATCGGGCCCTTCGAGCACACTCCCATTGCTTCCTATTCATACTTCGCCGTCGCCTGGCTCGTAGACAACCGGACATTGGTTTTTGTTGCGTTGCGCTGCTATCTGCTCGGACCTCCGCTCCAGCTGCTGCCTCATCCTCTCATGGAGGGTCTTGACCTGGTCCGCACGCTCCACTCCCTTGATGCTTTCCTTTTCCTTCATTGGCTGTGGTACTAGATCCAAGGGGGTGAGCGGATTGAGGCCGTAGACCACCTGGATGGGAGTCTTCTGCGTAGCCGAGTGCATGGACGTGTTATAAGCAAATTCAACAAAAGGCAAGCACTTATCCCACTTGCGGAGGTTAGACTTTAACATAGTACGCAATAAAGCACCCAAAGTCCTATTAGTAACCTCCGTCTGGACATCCGTTTGGGGGTGATAGCTAGTAGAAAACAACAACTTAGTCCCCAGCTTGGCCCATAAAGATTTCCAAAAATAACTCACAAACTTAGCATCACGATCCGACACTATACTCCTAGGAATACCATGCAATCTAACAACATGCTCAAAAAATAAAGAAGCAATCTCAGAAGCATTATAGTAGTCTTGCATGCAATGAAGTGAGCCATCTTAGAAAACCTATCAACTACCACAAATATCGAGTCCCTCCCCTTCTTAGACATCGGCAAACCAGTAATAAAGTCCATACTAATATCTTCCCATGGGACGTCCGGGATAGGCAAATGGGTATACAATCCTTGGGGACTCGACCTAGACTTAGCATGTACACAAGTAACACAAGCCTTGCAGAAACGTGTAACATGATGCAACATTTTAGGCCAATAGAAATGTTCCTTTAATGCAGCCAGAGTCTTAGGAATACCAAAATATCCTCTATCTTCATGAGCTTCTTGAATTAGCAACCTACGTATAGACGTTTTTGGGATACATAGTTTCCCGGCCTTAACCAGGTAGCCATTATCAACATAGAATTCATTAGACTCTCCTTTTTCCATGCATGTTTTAAAAATTGCAGCAAAATCATCATCATGCATATACATATCTTTAATCAAGGAGAAACCTAAGATAGAAGCATCAAGGTGAGTAAGTAACACATACATGTGAGAAAGGGCATCAACAACCACATTCTCCTTACCTTTCTTGTACTTGACCACATAGGGGAAGGTCTCCATGAATTCCACCCATCGGGCATGGCATCGGTTGAGGTTGTACTGGCTCTTCAAGTACTTCAACGCCTCATGGTCCAAGTGAATGACAAACTCCTTAGGACATAGATAGTGCTGCCAAGTCTTCAACACCCGAATAAGAGCATATAGCTCCTTGTCATAAGTTGGGTAGTTGAGTTGGGCACCGGTGAACTTCTCACTAAAGTAAGCAATAGGACGCCTATCTTGCAGCAAGACCCCTCCAATTCCATGATGAGAGGTGTCACACTCTACCTCAAAAGTCTTGGAGAAGTCCGGTAATTTCAGCAAAGGAGCGTTGCACAACCGGTCCTTCAAGGTGGTGAATGCAGCCTCGTGTGCGTTCGTCCACTCAATTGACGCATCCTTCTTTGTAAGCTCATGTAACGGGGCTGCAATGGTGGAGAAATCACACACAAATCTGTGGTAGAAGCCAGCCAAGCCCAGGAATGACCGAACCATGGTTGGAGTTGTGGGACGTGGCCATTCTTTTATGGCGCGGACCTTCTCTTGGTCGACTTTTAGTCCATCCTTGCTTACAACAAAACCAAGAAAAATAGTAGATTCCGAGCAAAAAGAACATTTACCAAGGTTAGCATAAAGTTTCTCATGCCTAAGACACTCTAATACTTTCCTAAGATGCTCAACATGCTCATCTAACGACCTGCTGTAAACAAAGATATCATCGAAGTAGACAACTACAAATTTTCCTAAGTAAGCCCTTAAAACATGATTCATCAATCTCATAAAAGTGCTAGGAGCATTGTTCAAACCAAAAGGCATAATCAACCACTCATAAAGGCCATACTTAGTCTTAAAAGCAGTTTTCCACTCATCACCCTCATGCATCCTAATTTGATGATAACCACTCTTAAGATCAATTTTAGAAAATAAAGTAGCACCATGCAATTCATCAAGCATATCATCAAGTCTAGGAATAGGGTGTCGATACTTCACCGTAATTTGGTTGATTGCCCGGCAATTAACGCACATGCGCCAACTACCGTCCTTCTTAGGCACTAGAATAACCGGTACTGCGCAGGAGCTTAAGCTCTCTCGGAAGTGGCCCTTATCCATCGACTCTTGCACTTGACGCTACAATTACTTGGTCTCTTCCGGGCTCGCGCGGTATGCAGCTCGGTTAGGTAGAGAGGCGCCGGGCACAAAGTCGATTTGATGCTCAATTCCACGTATAGGTGGCAATCCTTCGGGCAACTCTTCAGGCATCACATCCTCAAATTCCTGCAAAATAGAAGTCGATGTAGGGGGTAAATCAACAAGATCTTTAACATTTAAAAAACACGCAAAAGAAACAAGTAAAAAGCAAGGAAGACGTCCCTGAATGATTGGAGAGACATCCCGAGACCTAGCCAATAGAAGCCGGTTTTCACAAGAGCCCTGAATGCCGTTTTGAGCTGGCTTAGGGGGCTGTTTTGTGGCTGATCATGGCCAGCTGAGGGTAGTGGTTGTCCCTTGGCTTGTTCAAGTGCCTTGACGCGGTTCCTTTCAACGTGATCGTGCATAATCTCCTGAGGGCTTATAGGAAGCAATGTGACCTTTCTTCCATTGTGCATAAAGACGTAATTGTTGAGGAATCCATCATGAAGAGCTTTCTTGTCAAATTGCCAAGGTCGCCCTAAGAGAAGATGAGTTGCATCCATGGGCACTACGTCACAAAGCACCGAAACCTTGTAATGACCAATGCAGAAATTTATTGTGCATTGTTGCTTCACAACATTGGAATCATCACCCTCGAATATCCATTGTAGACTATAGGGTTGTGGGTGCGGAGTTGTATCGAACTTGAAGTGCTTGATCACCTTTTCATTGATGATATTGCAACAACTTCCACCATCTATAATGACACTCAAAGAAGCAACCTGGACCGCACACTTAGTATGAAACAAATTCTCACGTTGGTCAAGTAAGGTACCTTCTTTGGCGGTAAGAACGCGGTGTGTAACCAAGCTAAGAGGCACATTGCCTTGCTCATCCATAGTGCTGCATATGTATCCGTCCAAGCCCTCCTCCTCCTCATGGTCGTAGGTGTCAAATACCGGCCCGACTTCGGAGGTGTCCTCGTCAAAAGACTCGTAGCCGGAGGTGGTCGAGAAGAGGACGCGCTTGTTGTTGGGGCAGTCCCGCTGCATGTGGCCACGCCCTTGGCACTTAAAACATACCTTGTCCCTTGCCCTATCATCGGAAGGAGGCGCTCAACGCTGCGGTGGCTCGTTGATGCGCGCCGGTGTGTTGCTCGGCCGAGTGGCCGGCGCCGGCGTTGTAGTCGTGGGAGCGGACTGCAAAGAGGAGCGCACATTAGAATTAAATGAACCTGAATTAGGGGAAGGATCATACCTTGTATTAGGGCGAGACCAAGATGCTCTCTTAGCCGCTTGAGCTTTCGACCATATCTCTTGTGCCGTATGTGCGCACCTTTGGAGGTCTCGTATGTTAAGCACCCTAAGTTGATTTCTAATAGGCTCATGCAGGCCACGAAGAAACATGCTCCGAAAGTCCTCGTCAGAGTGATGGATACCTGCCTTATAGGACAACTCTTCAAGTTCAGCATAAAAATCAAGGGGAGAACGGTTACCTTGGGCCGCTAGTTGTATCTTGAGGCGCATTTCGGAAGTAAAGTCCTCGGGGACATACTTCTTTCTCATGATACGCATAAGATGGCGCCATGAAGTGACTGGACGCTCGTGGCGACGCTCAAGGTCAGCTCGGAAACGATCCCACCAAGCCTTGGCGGCGCCGTCGAAGTGCAAAGCGGCGGTTTCAACCCGTTCTTCTTCCGGGTAGCGATAATGATCCAAAATATACTCCGTGGACTGCTGCCAATCAAGAAACTTAATGGGATCAAATTCACCAAAAAAGTTTCCAAGTGTTACCTTAATGTCGAGGTGACGCGGTCCATGGCGCCCAGGGCTCGGCCGACGTCTGTCCGGTGTGTGTCGGCGGTTGCCGCGGCATGCGGGGCGCATCTCCACCTGGCATTCCAACTCATATGCCTCATAGTCATCAAATCTATCCTGGGAGTAGTCCGAGGCACGGTCATCGTCATCATCAAGCTCGGATTCAGGATCCTCAAACTGCGTATGTTGTCGGCCTCTTTCCTTACGACGACGACGGGAGCGATCCGAGGAGTAATCCTCATCTCGAGGAGCAAACGTAGGATTATACCTAACACTGGGGTCGACACGCTTAGGAGGGTAGCCTTCGATTTGAGAGCAAAGGCGATCATGAGGGGTAGACAAGGCGCCCTTACCCTTGCGGTCCACTGGCCGGCTGGTTGAGGCCGTAGGGTTCAACATCGGGTCAGCCGTGGGCAACCTCATGTCACTCATGGCGCGACGAAGTTACGCAAGCACGACATCCTTCGCGGCCAGTTGGCGGTCTTTATCTTCATTCGATGCATGAAGTGCGTCAATTTGCTCATAGGCGGAGTCCATGTGTCCGGGGCTGCGGTGGCCCATAGAAGGAGAGTAGCTTGTCATAGGAAACTCCATAGTACCTATACGAAGCATACAACGTAAGGGGGTAAGTTGCACCAAGCAAAAGAATAAGTCCAAGCCAAGTCCTTGTCTCAAAAGTGAACCAAGAAATTATCCGCTAGGCATACTAATTTTGGTTACTCGTGAGGAGGGAGAGGCTTGAACGGAAGGCAACAAAGCAAGAACTAGCAAATCAAGTCCCAAACAACACACAAATTCCCAAGTTCAAGCAGATCAAATCAAGTTTCTTAGAATTAATCACAAGAGAGTTGAAAATATTACCCTTTTCAAGGAGAGTTGCGAGAGACATGAAAGGAGTGAAGATGGAGTATAGTCGTATGGTGCGTTCTCTGCCTATTTTAAGGCTTTCATCTTCCTAAACCTTTTTGTTTTTTGTTTGATGGAAGGTGAGAATTGATTGTCTGTTTGTTTTTTTGTGTTTTTTTACGGCCACACTATTTTTTTTATTTGATTTCTAATCAAACAAGAAAGAACCACACAAGCAAGTGCAGGTAAAAGAAGGAATAGACGTATGCAACTATGAGGGAATAAAATCTAACAACTAGTCGAGCAATTAATCCAAAGATGAAGCAAGAATTAATCAAACAAAGAAACAAGGAAATCAACTTATGCAAATAAGGGAACAAGATATTACTAGAAGGAGAGGTTTAAGGAAAATTGAAAGTCAAAGATTACTCTTACTTGAGAATAACCAAAACCTAAAGGAAATTAGGGTAAGCAGGCCGTGAGGGATAGGGTGGAGGACGGTGGTGGTGGCGGAACAATGGTGGTGTTCACGGCGGTAGAGGATTCCAGCATGTGGTGGGGGAGAGAGAAAAAAAAATTTGGGCTTGTAATAGGAAAATTGCAAGGAATCACAATAAGAGAGAAGAAACAAACTTAGCTTGGATAGGCTCTGATGCCAGTTGATGCGAACAACCTCTGAAGTGTCATTGTAATCGCAGGATCTTCGTTTCCTCAAGCTTGTAGTCGATTCTCCTATTGCGTAGCCAAAGAGATGGCTTTCTTGAAGGTGCGTGAAACAGGCCAAAGTGATGACCAAAACTTGTCCAAAGAGATGAACGTAGGGATCAACGTGATGATCATGAGATACCGAAGAGACGGTGTTTGATTGCTCGAAGCGACGAGCTATGGGATAGTAGATCCTTGGGGTCGTAGGGAAGATGCAAGGGATTTTGGAAAGGAGTAAAACTCAACTTAATTCTCAAAATCTGCATAACATTACAAACTAGGGTTTGCTAGTGTAAATAACTACGTAGGAATAATAATAAAATAATAATAAGTTTTGAAATAAAACGACGAAGTGGATAACGCTCGGTCCAAATTCAGCGGGCGCGGAAATACTTCCGCGGTCGCGGATATACTTCCGCGGTCGCGGAAATACTAAAAGACGCGAGCGACAGAAACAAGAAATACTAAAAGACGCGAGCGTTAGAAGCAATTCTGTGGGCGCGGAAATACTTCCGCGGTCGCGGAAATACTAAAAGACGAGATCGACAATATCCAATCCGCGGTCGCGGTAAATGTCCTGTAGAGCCAGCCGCCAATGTGATATTCCGCGGTCGCGGGAACGGTTTCCGCGGTCGCGGAAACGCTTCTGTTCTGCTACTCTGCGTCTGGCTCTCCTCGGCGGGGGCGGCTAAGGCGGGACCTCACCCAACCCTTCATAGGTCAAGAGAAGGACCCATTTAGGACTAGATAAACCCGAGTCACTTGCGTAAGCCCGAGAGACTAATGATTGAGTTGCGCGTTCCATTGCCCTTGTGCGAGCTCTTGTTTTCGGGCCCTTCGAGCGCACTCCCATTGCTTCCTCTTCGTGTAAGATAAAATCCTCTCTCTCCAAATCTTCTAGTTGGCGTGATCAAGCCAACTTTCCGTTTCCAACCGCATGATCTCCAAGGATTATCTTTATTATCTTCACAACCGTCTTCTTTATGATGTTCACAACTTGTTGTTGTGACGGCACTATTGTTCCTTTGGAGGTAACAAATAATTTAGAAAACTCTTTGTTCCCTCTGCATTACTGTGCTATTGTCTGTTCCCTATGACAACTTTGTTTGATCCTGAAACACTTAGTCACCATATTAGTTGAATGTTTGTTACCCTCAAAACCAAGGAATTCAACAATTCCCCCCTTTTGATGGTAATAAACATCCTTGACAAAATAACACATACTTGAGATAAAGACAATAGCATGAAGAAGGTTTTCCCCTTTAAGATAGTATAGTTCCCCCAACGAGACAGTAAAGATGAAGACATGATAAGTTCCCCCTCAGCTAGACTACCCATCATATTCCCCCTTTTGGCATCATAAAAAAGACTTAAGAGAATTGCAGAAGGAAAGTAGACACATATCGATAAGCAAAAACCCCTTTTTTCATTAATATAAAATAAACAAGCAAAGACAAATGCACGGACAACTACAAAATAAGCAAACATGATCAACATGCCAATCAAGGCATACACAAGGAACGGAAACAAAGGAAACACAAAACAACTAAGGAGTAGATGCGATGGGAACAAAAGCGGGATTGGTTAGCCAGAGAAAGAGGAATCAAGCACCATCCGTGCCCGTGGAGGGAGCAGAAAGACGAGTAGCAATTGATGCACGTACTTTCTCCATAAGACGTCTTTGTTGTTCCGCCAAAAGAGAAATTGTGCGGGACAACCTCCTCACAGCCGTTAACATGTCAGAATCCATACTGGGCTCATTCTTTTGTTCCCCCTCAGAGTCTGCCCCATCCGACTCGTCCTCATCCACTGCAGCTTCCACCTCAGGTTCAACCTTGACCCAACCAACACCTTCTTGCAATACGAACTGCATCTTGTGTAGGTTACTAGCATCCAGCCCCCGACAGAAGAAGGATTCCTCAGCCCCCTCTTTATAGACCTTGTGGTACTCTAGAATTTTCTTGACCGTGCTAGGGAACAGAAGAGCATGCCTCTCAGTGGCTCTCGCATGATCCATGTGTTGCATCATCACCCTAGGCAGGTTGATGGCGACTTTATCAAGCAACTTGGAGAGGAGCACAACATCCAGAATCAACAGGTTGTTGCGCTTTTGTTCCCTTAGGGTGATATTGCAGATAAGATAGTGAAAGAGCACCTTATTCACCGTGGACATGGAGTTTGCAAGTAGAGCACCGGACTTGGGAGGATACGAGATTTCAGAGACACGACGAACCACGTCGTGATAAGGCACATCCTTTGACCAATGTCCCTTCGGATACTCGTCATAGCCAGAGTAAGGGACCCCTAAATTGATGCTTAGTTCCATGCTAGAGAGCACATGAGTTGTTCCATCCAGCGTCTAACTTCCCAGAATGGCGTGAGGGTAGACCTCAATGACGAAGGTGGAGTAGAAGACCCTGAACTGTTCATCATCAATGGACTCAGCCTCAACAAATAAGTGGTCCCACTGCTGAGCTTTCAGAATGGAGACGATATCCCCCAAGGCATTCGTCTCCAGGATCTCAAGATCCAGCTACAGTTCCCTCATAACCCCTTTATGACTCATATCCTTCACCTCCTCCAGTTCAGCCTTTTGTTTGGATTTTGTCGCTTGGTGACGTTGACTCTTGCGAACTGGAGCCATGGACACCTTGGCGTGCTTAGTTTTGCGCTCTAAATCTTGCTCGGATTCATCATTCGAGCTCATAGTAATGGCTTAAGCAACCTGAGCCCTTGTCTTGCGTTTGGGAGGTCAACCCATTTTGACCCGGTCTGAGAACTTGAGACCCCCTGACGGTGATGCCTCAACCTCTTCATCAACCAGTTCCCGCTCCAAGTTGCACCCCACCCCTTTGATTTGGGCCGTGGTAGCAGCATGAATCTCCGTCGGTGTCGGCGTGGTGGCGTCGCCGAGACACTCCTCTGTCTCCATCTCAAGGTGGGTGGGGTGGGTTGGAGAGGAAAGTACCTCCTCCTTTTTCATTGGAGGAGACAACAGTGGAGGTGGGAGAGTTAGGGTTAGGGTTTGGGGAGGTGGAGAGGGTGATTTGGGGGCAGAGTAGGGTACCATTGCGAGAGTGGCAGGTGGAGGTGAGGAGGGTGAAGAGGCTAGGTTTAAGGCGGTGGCTGTTGGTGGAGGATTGGGAGCGTCGAGAGAAGAGGTAGTGTAGGTGGCTTGAGAGATGGAAGCGAGGATGGAGGGGTGGGTTCCCATCGCAAAGATTTTGCGAAGGAGGGTTTGGGGACTCTCGGTGCCGTCAATGGTGACGTTTGGGGTGGAGTCCATTTGTGGAGCTTGGGAGAGACGAAGAAGAAAGCAAGAGACTTGGAGACAAGAGAAGTAATTTGAGGCGGTGAGGAAGAATACCTTGGAGATGCCGAATATATAGAGCCATATCAAATATTTTTGGTTGCCAAAGATAACATTCAAGATCTTCTCCTTCCATCTTTTCCAAGGATCACAGCCGGATTTTTCTTCCAAAAATAAATCTTGAGAAAGATTGTGTCCATATTCATCAAATCCCACAATATCTCGAGCAAATCAAACATCACGCAGCCATTAAATCAACCCTAAATGCCTACATCATTTCCCACGTAGTTGCAGGCCATGATTGCACCTCATACCTGTCAAATCCCAACCACAGAACACAGAGGCGACGATTCGACTTCTCGGCTTTCCGAAAAAGTAAAAGGGTGTGATGCGGGGGTAACGTTACCAGAGAGGGTACAAAGAACATCACACAAAATATATACGAGAATTTTTAATGATATTTTAACATGAAAGAGAGGCTCCCAGTTGTGGATGATTAGAGGGACTCATAGGGAGCATCAAACATGATGGCTAAGGTAAATTGTAGAGTCAACAATCATTTGGGCTTATGATGAGGGATCAATGCATCAAGTTGACTCTTTGGGGCCGAAAGAAAGTTGTTCCAAGTGCAGTAATGAAAGCATAGATGATCATGTAAAAAATTTGCAAATCAGAGAAGTACATGCAAGAATCTAAGCAAGATATCCATACAAAGATCAAGGGAGAGATTGCAAATCAAGACACGACACTTAGATTCATGAAATTCACCAAGAAAATTTTAGCCAGTCATCGATTGAACAAAATGAGTAGAATTTATTTGAGAGAGATCATACTAAGTTCCATGCGAAATTGTTCAAAGGGTTCCATGCTGAGTGCCTTGGTGAAAATGTCAGCGATTTAATCCTTGGTTCCATAGAAGTCCATGTAAACCAATCCCTTCTCCACACAATCACGTAAGAAGTGATGTCTTATCTCAATATGCTTGGTACGTGAGTGATGTACAAGATTTTTGGAGATATTTATAGCACTAGTATTGTCATATAGGATGGGAACAGAGTCAAGAAGAATATCATAGCCACTGAGTTGTTGCTTGAGCCATAGGAGTTGAGTACAACAAGTTGCGGCGACTGTGTATTCGGCTTCTGCTGTAGACAAAAAAACTGAATTTTGCTTTTACGACCCCTAGGAAACCAAGCACGGCCCAAGGAACTGAGCCATTCCTGATGTAGATTTTCTGTCCACTTTGTTCCCTGCAAAGTCAGCATCTGTGTATCCAATCAAATCAAAGTTGCATCCCCTGGGATACCACAAACAAAGATAATTTGTTCCCTTCAAGTATCTCATAATCCTTTTCACTGTCTTGAGGTGTGTCTCCTTGGGATTGGCCTAAAATTGAGCACATAGACACACACTATACATAATATCAGGTCTACTAGCAGTGAGATAGATGAACGAGCGTATGATTCCTCGATAGATAGTTGGGTCAACTCCTTTTTCATGCTCATCATTTCCCATGGGATTGTTTGGAGATATAGGAGTAGTGAAGGGCTTTGCATCAGACATCACAAACTTCTTGATACACTCCCTGAGATACTTCTGTTGATGAACTCTTGTTCCATCTTCTCCCTGGGAGACTTGAAGACCCATGAAGAACTTCAGTTCCCCAACCATGCTCATCTCAAATTCACTGGCCATAAAACTAGAAAATTTTTGAACTAGCTTCTCATCTGTAGACCCGAAGATGATGTCATCCACATAGACCTGCACAACCAGAGTGTGCTTTCCTTCCTCAACAGGAACAAAGTGTTGTCAACCTTCCCGCGAACGTAGCCATGTGACAAGAGGAACTGAGATAGCCTATCACACTAGGCACTAGGAGCCTGCTTATGACCATACAATGCCTTGTCAAGTATATAGACATGATCAGTTTGAGAGGCGTCTTCATATCCAGGGGTTTGCTCCACATAGACTTCCTCCTTGAGAACACCACTCAAGAAGGCAGTCTTCATATCCATTTGTTGCAGTTTGAAGCCATGAAAAGCTGAGTAAGCAATGAGTAGTCAGATAGCTTCCAAACGAGCAACCAGAGCAAAGGTTTTGTCATAATCGATCCCTTCCTGCTGGTTATATCCCTTTACCACTAGCCTTTCTTTGTTCCGTGTGACTTGTCCATGATCATCCAGCTTGTTCATGAACACCCACTTGGTTCCTATCACAGTTCCCGGGACGAGGAACGAGCCTCCAAACCTTGTTCCTTTCAAATTGATGGAGTTTTTCTTGCATAGCACTTATCCAGTCTGTATCCTTCAACGCTTCTCCTACAATTTTGGGTTCTTGCAAAGAAAAAAAGAAGCATTGAAGGCATATAAATTGCGCAAAGAAGAGCGAGTACAAGCTCCCTTTCTAAAGTCTGTACGAATTTGATCCACTCGATGGTCCTTCTTTTGCTGGTAGTTTCTCACTTGCAGAGTGGTGAGTTCAAAATCATCGGAATCAGCGCTACCAGCACCTGTACTGTCTTCAACAGTCCCTTCAGCATTAGGACTTGGGCTTTGTTCCTCCGAAGAGACTTGAGGAGAATCAGACAACAGAGCACCATCATCAGACTCAATGTTACTAGCAGAGTTATGAGCCCTTGGAGTTGATGGTTCGTCATGACTGTCACGACCAGGAGAGGCATCGTTGATATCATCATTGAGCATGTCTTCCATGACATTGCTTTCCATGAACTGAAAGCTGTCGTCCTCAGGGAGACCAGTATTTGAGGGAATACCATTCATTTTTTCATGCATAAGGTTACCAGCCATAACAGATTCATCAAAGACCACATAAATGCTTTCATCTACCTTCCTTGTCCTTTTGTTGAAAACTTTGAAGGCCTTGATGTGGAGAGAATATCCTACAAAGGTGACTTCGTCACTTCTCGGATCAAACTTTCCAAGAGAATCTTTCCTATTGTTGTGAACGAAGCATTTGCAACCAAAAGTCCGCAGATGAGAGACATTAGGCTTTCTTCCCCTTACGAGTTCATAAGGAGTCTTGTTCAGCAGCGAGCAAATGGTTGCCCTGTTTAGCACATAACAAGCGACATTCAAAGCTTCAGCCCAAAAACTCTTTGGAAGACCACTAGCAATAAGCAAGGTGCGCATCATGTCCTCTAGAGTCATGTTCTTCCTTTCCACAACACCATTTTGTTGCGGAGTTATGGTGTTGAGAAGTTATGACTTATTCCATTGTTCCGACATAGGGATAAAAACTGAGAATTCTCAGATTCAGTCCCTTGATGAGGGTGAATGGAACCAAGAGACTGTCCTAGACTCTTCTCAACAGATTTGAGCCAAGACTCAAACTCAGTGAACACTTCATCCTTCGAGGATAGAAAGAGGGACCATGTAGACCTGGAGAAATCATCAACAATAACAAAGACATATAGATTCCTAACACGGCTCTTTGTGCGTATAGGCCAACAAAGATTCATGTGGATTAGTTCCAAAGGACGAGTTGTGCTTACCTTTTTCTTGGATTTGAACAAAGACCTCGCCTGTTTACCTTTACTACAAGCATCACAAACTTCATTGTTTGTTGCTTCGATCTTAGGAAGACCGTTGACCAATTCTTGTCTATGAAGTTTGGAAAGAAGTGAAGACCTACATGTCCAAACCGCTTGTGCCACAAATCTGTTGTCACGACAATGGACGACAGACACAAGTCCTTCTCAAGGATAAAAGCAGGATCAACTTTGTAGACGTTGTTTTCGCAGATTCCTTTGAGAAAAATTTCCCTGTACAAATGCACTCAACATAACAATCATCAGTAGTAAAGACTACCCTATTTTTCTTGTTTTGGCACAATTGAGCGACACTGAAAAGATCAAACTTGAGATTCTTCACAAGAGTCACATTATCCACAATTATGTGACTAGAAAGCCTTACCTTACCAAGACCATAAACTTCTCCCTTACTCTTATTTCCAAAGGTTATGGAACCTCCGGAGGCTTGTTGAAGTGAGGTGAACCAGCTTTTTTTCCATGTCATATAACTTGAGCATGCACTATCGAAGTACCAAGAACCTTTCCTCACTTCAACCTATATTGAAAAGATTAATTCTTACGAACCTAGACAAGCTTAGGCTTTCTGGGTTTGGGAGCAACATATTTGATCTTAGCAGGTTTTTCATTTACTTTTTCTCTATCAGTACGAGCAATCAACTCATTGTGTCTTTTTAAAATACATTGTTGTTTGTAGTGACCCGAATGACCACAATACCAACAAACCATATGACACTTTAAATCCACATACTTGTTTTGTCCAGGCCAAATTGGTTTGTTAGCAACCCTGGAATGAAAATCAATATGCTTGGGCTTACTGTTTTGTTTTTGCTTTAGCCAGATAGAGTGAGCCTTCTGTCCATGATACCAAGGTTTGTCCCCGCCAACCGAATTTGCACAGTCTTTTCGATTATTCCCTCTAGAGGAACTCTCACCGTTTTCTCGAAGAGACTGTTTTCCTTCGACTTCGGGACTAGGAACCTGGGTGTCATCAACATGAAGCTTAGCTTGGTATCCAATCCCTAAGCGAGGCACATGTTTCTTCACTTTCTTCTTTTCATTCTTGGCTGCAACAAACTCAATGCCTTTATCTTTTCCTTTCTGCTCCTCATTGATTTCGGACAAATCACTAGACAACTTGGTGTCGCTTAGTTTTAACATTAAGGATTCTGATTCCAATGAGGTAACAGAAGCTTCCAGGGAAGTAATCTTGACAAAAAATTACAAAACTGCCTCCAACAAATAAGCAAAAGGTGACACCAAAAAAAGAGTGAGAAGGAGAATTGTAGATCCAGGACAATCTCAAGGCGGGAGCTCCGATGAGTTTGAAAAGCCTGAAGATGAAGACACTAAGAATAAGAGACAAAGTATAGGTATTAAGGTTCATACATAAATAAAGTGAGGTTCATATTTACTCAAAGGTAGGTTATGTAAAGAAAATGATGTTTTTTACTATATTTTTTTGCCTTTCACAAAATGGAAAAACCCATTCGAAGAACTGTACAAAGGTGAATGGCCAAACAAAGTGTACTAAGCCAAAAACTACAACTACAACGAACAAACAATACCAAAACATTGGTTCAAAATTTGCAATCACAAAGGCATAAATCAATGGAGAACAACACAAAATTGAAGCAAAATACAATGGATAACAAAAAAAGCCTATTTTTTCCAGCTTGAACCAATCAACAATGAAAGAAGCAAACAAATTGAAAGCAAACAATAATGAATTGAAACAAATGTGATGATTGAAGACATTACATTGAAGCACAAATCTAAAACACAATGAAAAATGCAAAAAAAAACGGAATGAACTAGGGCTCAAATTTAAACCAAAACAAAAATCGATATTTCCACTAACTTGAATCCATAGAGAATTACAAATCAGAACCAAATCGTCAATAACGAAGAAAATGGACACAAGCAAAAGAATAAGAAAGAAAAGCTTGAGCTACACAATGTCAACGTTAATGGCGGAGAAAGAGCAGCGAAAATTGCTCGAGGAAGGAGAAAGAAGGAGGAAGATTAACAACAAGATTTAATCTCGGCCACACGATGGGGGAGAATAGACGGTCGTATGCATATGATCTGGCATCTACATTATAAAGTATTATAATTACATTTTATGAAATTCAATAGATTTTTCTATATTAAACTTGAATATGTTTATTCGTATACATTATATAATGTTGAATATGATTATAAGTTTAATAATTTATCTAATTTATGATAAATTATATGACTTTATCTATTAAAATGAAATCAATAAGTAATTTCAATTGAGAATCAAACGGGAAATCTACATGGAAAGTAAATGGAGAAAAGTGGACGGGGACGAGGATTCCCCGACGGGGATGGAGAATTCGCGGAGGTGGGACATGAATGATTTTCATTTTCAGAATGAGGACTGGGACTTAAATGGAGATGGGGATGCGGAGGGTAGTCACTGACCCATACCCGCCCCATTGACGATCATACTCTTGATTTGCCTTCAACAGTGTAGTCTTGACTAGTTGACTCTTGAGTGTGATCGTGATGATTATGGGTTATTGGTCTATTGCAAATTAACAGTTTTGCATGTTTCCAGCATCATACCAAGTTCTACTTTAACCTCCTCAATATTGTATCAATATGCCCTTTTTTAGTGTTTTGATTGCTTTGTTTTATAGTAGGGCTAGAGGACTTCTGCTAAACATCATAAAACAACCATCATAACTCATAAATACAAATATAGGGCAACAACGACTGTATCTTGGAAGGTTCAAGTGGTATAAAACCTCTACTTTCTACACCATTTTAATAAGCATTCAATTTACACATAATCTACGAGAAACTCTGATATAAAGGATCATGCAATAAACACCTTTATTTTCTTCAAAACTCTGATATAAAACTTAGTTGCATAAAAGACTAATCTTCCAAAATAATTACAAACTTGTCACAACATGCAATTCTACTGCTCCAGAGTTGGTTCATAGAGTATGCCACGCTCAACAGAGCACACATGCCAAGTTCATATATTGCAAGAAACCACAATTGAAAAAGACTTAATACCAAACAACTGCAGCATAAAAGAGAATCATGTTCTCAAGAACTTCCAAATAACAACCTTGCTAAGTAAGCATCAATGGAGTTCAAAATGATCATATCTCTGCCTTTCAACCTGGCTAAAACACTCTATTAAGGAATTTAGAACGTCAACCACAATTGTTGTGGCCCTGTGGGTAACCCGTAAATGTCAATATACACACACAAATAAACCGCCAAATTGAAACATAAAAAATGTATCGTTGTCCTCTGCTTCAATCTGGCATGTAAACCTATGTAAGTGTATTATATCAAGAAAAAGTACTCATGGCCATAGAAGCTAACAATGTTTTCCATTACCTCCATGTCCAAATGTTTAAGAATATCCTGATCCTACCTGAGCATAAGATTCATCATCTCTATTAGTACTTTGATATCCAACATTAGTACTTTGATATCCAGCATTCTCCGTGTGACCTTGAGAAGGCAATGATCCCCTTTGAGCTGCAAACTGACCACCATATTTTGTATATCCTGGTTGTCCACCATTTCCAGTTGGTCCAGAAAAGCTCGTTGAACCTGCTTGAGCAGAAAACCCAAAAGGTTCATACGCTCTCTGATTCTGGCGTAATCTACGTCCCCTCGAGGCTCCATCGGTCCACTTTGAGGTGCAAATTGATTGGGAGATCATGTTCCTTTATATCCCATTTGTCCAACTCGCCCGGAAAATCTTGTTGAATCCACTTGAGCAGAAAACCCAGCAGGTTCATTATTACCAGGATACATATGATTATCCATCCGCCCTGATGGCCGCATTCGTCCACTTTGACTAGCAAACTGATGAGCAAATCTTGTATATCCGGCCTGCCCAACGCTTCCTACAAAACAAGTTGCTCATGCTGAACTAGAACCCATTGAAGATCCATAAGACCCTACAAATCCCGCATTCTCCCCTTGCCCAAAAGTTCCCGCAGGTGTCTGAGATACAACAGATCCAGCTTGAGATCTAACCTGATAAGAAGAAGGTCATGCATATCCAGCTGGTTTTGTAGCTCCTGCGTATCCTGCATTCTCCCCTTGCCCGAGAGGTCCTTCAAGTGTCTTAGATACAACAGATACAGCTTGAGATTCAACTTGATAAGAAGAAGGTCCTGCATATCCAGCATGTTTTATAGCTCCTGCGTATCCCGCATTTTCCCCTTTCCCGAAAGGTCCTACAGATGTCTGAGATAATACAGATCCAACTTGAGATCCGACCTGATAAGCAAGTCCTGCATATCTAGCATGTTTTGTAGCTCTTGTATATCCCGCATTCTCCCATTGCCCAAAAGGTCCAGCAGGTGTCTGAGATACTACAAATCCTGCCTGAGATCCAACCTAATAGGCATGTCCTGCATATCCAACATGTTTTGTCTGAGATACTGCAAATCCTACATTCGCCCATTGCCCAAAAGGTCATGCAGGTGTCTAAGATGCTATAGTTTCAGCTCGAGATCCAACCTGATTATTGGATCTGACAACTCCTGTATGACCAGATCCAGAAGGCACTATAGATGGTGGAATAATTGGACTTTGAGGTCTAGAAGGTTGTGAATGTGCACCAAGTACCTGCCTTCTCGGCACTAAAAGTCTTTCAATCTCATCCTTTTTACCCTGCTTCTCAAAGGTGTCGATAAAGAATTCACGCAGAGTAGAGGTTATACCAACATAGTAGCCCATCATTTGGTTGATTATCTCCCTACCATGATCAAATGCTTCCACTTTACACGGACCCTTTATCACAATCTAATAGGTCAAGACGTCTGGTTTCGCTTCTCTTTCTCCCATTTTTGTCATAATCTGATAGGATTCGAGAGCCTTGTCATTATCAATCAGTTCACCAAACCACCTATTGACATGTAAAGGAATCACCCTCAAATTAGCATTGACCATCCGCAGAAATATCTGCAGAGCATCATCGATCATTTTCTCCTTGAGATAGGAGTCAATTAGTGTTCTATAACACATCAGGGCTCAATGACTTCGATCTCAGCTCCTCGAAGAACTTTTCAGCCTCTTCTATCATCCCATGCTCAACAAACCTCACAATAATGTTATTGTACCCGACAACATCCATGGAGAAAGGATTCGAATTCACCTTTATCCCGACCCTCCTAAACGTTTCAACAGCCTCAGTGAACTTCGCAAGCTTGAAACACTCTTTCACCATTACACTAAACGTGTCTGAATTCACCGATTGGAATTTTGGGGGCGTGTGATTATCCAACATTGTATCAAACAATGTCCAAGCGTCCTTCTTCCTCTCATTCCTCAACAAACATTCCAACAACACATTACAAGTTGCAGGAGTCATCCTAAACTTTCGATCAAGCAACGATCTGTATGACTCCATAGCCTCCTTCTTCTTCCCATGACTGAAGTACCAGTCCATGAATGTGGCATTCACCACCCCATCATACACAAGACACCTCTCTTTAAGCTCGTCAAAGAGCTCATTTGCCCTCTCTAAATTCCCTAAATCCAAGAACCCCTTGATCAAATTATTGTAAACAAGCGAATCCGCACCGTGACCTTTAATCAGCATATCCCTAAGGAATCAATCAAACCCTCAGTCAAATGCCTATAAGTCAAAGTAGAAGGGCTAAAGGGCGCATTTTCTAGGATATGGCGGTAAACCTCAATAGCCTTATCAACACGGCTGCAATCGCAATGAGTGTTAATCAAGACATTATAAGACATGACGTTCGGAACAATATTCGATTGTTCAAAGAATAAACGAAAGAGCGCGATGACATCGTCATACCTTTTCGCGCGGTACATGGCGGTGGCAACGGCGTTGCAGGTGAAGACAGTGGGGGCAAGGGTGGGAAGAGTTGCGAGCGACGGCGAAGGCACCATCGAGGTCGCCGACGTGGATTAAGGATTGGACACGGTTATGGAGGTTGAGTCGGGTGCCGACGAGGGAGGATGTGGTGTCGGGGAGGCGCGGGGCATTGGGATCCGGTGGCGGGCGCAAGGTAGGGTTGTCGCGGCGGAGGGAGTGTGATGTGACCCAGTCCCCTATGTCTGCTATAGAGGAGGAAGACGCCATGCGACTCCCACCTACAGGCCCGATCACCCGGTCCAGAGCGAAGCGTGTCCAAGCCGCGACACAATCTTTAGTGACCAGACTTGTAGCCAGTCATGGCCAGATCACTACAGTGCCCGAGCTTCTGTGTCTCGTTAGTATAGCCGTGACTGACTCCTCTACAGCGACATCAAGCCAGATTGATACATTACTTGTGTAGTACATTTTTAGACATTATTTCTATTTTCAGTAGCTGTTATTTCTGGGTGGTTTCCGTTTATGTTAAATGGGCCGCTAGAATTAGTAACTAGAGGGTCTGGCCCATTAGGTCACCTCTCTAGTATAAATACTCTCTTTTGTCTTGTTTTCTATTTACGTCGAAATAGAGCTTTGTTTTCCAGTCGAGTAATCTCCTGCAAACCCGGGCCCTGACGTCACAAAGTTAATGCGTTCCTAGTCGAATTATCCTGGCGCGTTAACTCAGTTACCAATCTATCCAGTTACGATCCGTAAACCCGAGACAAGAACTAACCCTAGTTCTTGCCTCCCCACCAAACACAAACCCTAATTCCGCCTCCTCTCCACCAACACCACTACCGCCGCTGCCCACCGATCTCCAACCACCACAACACCACCACTCCACCATGCGTTCCACCTCAGTCTGCCGCATCCGAATCCACATTCAACCCTTCCGACGAGTTGGTTCGCCCCAATACGCATTCAAACGATCCCGTGACAGCGAATCATGGTCTTTCCATCGGACAATGTCACATCAACTAGCATCAGAGCCTTCGAATCGCGTAAGTCGTTCCAACTCTTCATCCAAATCACTCCTTCACTTCCGTAAATCAATTCCTGCATATCAAAGAAAACCCTAGATCTTGTTCTAGGAACCAAATTTTTTTTTCCTTGCATTTAGATCTGAAAAACCCAAAAGAAAATCCTAGGTTTAGTGGTTGAGAAATTCAATCATCATCAAAACCCAAAAAAAAAAAACAAATCTGCATAACCGAACCTTGCTCACATAAATTTTCTGCAATTTCTTGTGTATTTTGCTTGGTTTTGGATTGTGTTTAGGGTAGATACGCTTGCATATAGGCTTAGATAGTTCATTGCGACTTTGTTTGCCTTGTGTGCGCCAAAAATCTACACATTCGCAATCCCCTTTCTCTTCAAACTTGAATCACTGCACCATAATTTTTTTTTATTTTGATTTGCTGCACTGTGTTCGTAATTTGCTGAAGTTGCTGTTCGTTTTTGCTGTTTTCTGTGACGAACTTGTTGTTCGTTGTTCATGCTGATTTATGTGTCTTCCAATTGCTGGCTGCTGACTCACACGTTCAAAACTCCAATTTGCTGTTCGTGAATTGTCTTGTTCGTTGTTTGCAATTTGCTCTTGCGTTGTGGCATAATTCTTTACGGCAGCTTAATCATCAAACCCTATCCTTCATAAAAAAAAAGAGGGGGGTTGTTTGCTAAAAAAAAAAGAAAAAAAAGAGCTGTTTGTTTTTTTAAAAAAAAAATGAGAGTGAATTTCGAGACCACACAAGCCAAAATAAGACAAGTGCGTCTCTTCGCAGTGCAGGAAGGGAGAACCCGGTCTTGATTCCGGCACCTTCAACCCCGCTTTTGCAGTGATTCATTTACCGTCTTCTAGATCTCTCACTGTCTGGGTTGCATATCTTGGTTGACTGTGTTGTGCTTACTTCTGTGCTTATATCCTTGCATATCTACTTTCAACATTTTCTTTGCTGAGCATTGCCTGGATTTTGTTGATTGTTGTGTGAGTTGCCGTAAGCCTGCTCATAACCGCCCTCACGGCCAGCCAGAGTAGTTCCCGAGTGATTGTTTGTTGAGTTCGGTTCTACTTACCTTTTTTGTTGATCCTCTGTTGCTGTTGTTTTTCGTTTTGATCCTGTGGTTTGCCATTTCTTGCTTTCAGGTACCATGTCAGGCGAAGATATCACCCAAGACACTAGCACGGAGACTGCTACACAGAAAATGCTCCGAGAGATGCATGCTACCAACCAAGCTTTGGCCGCGCAGTTCTCCGAATTCCAGCGTCAGATGCTGGATATTGTCGCTCGTTAACAATCGACCACGGTCCCTACGCTGGTGTCTGCTTCGGATCCGCCGCTTGTTCCGACTCCTCCAGTAGCTTCTGCTCCGGAACAAATACAGGCTGATGAGTTAGGCGCCCTCGCCCTGGAAAAGGCGAAGGGAAAAGCTGCAATGCTTCCTTCCACATCGGATGCCGGGCAGCTGAAACACCTAGACTCGCAGTGAGGAAGCATTGTGGATCAGCAGCGTCGTCGACAACGCAGGCCTATGCATGTTGTCATCCAGGAAGAGAACCCTGCAGCTACAGATGCTGATGCTGATGTTGAGAGTTCCCAAGAGGAACAAGAGGACGATCAGGTTCATTCCAGTGGTCGCCAGAGACAAGGCCGCTCAAACCTGCATCGGTCTGGTTCACACCTACAGCAGCGTCAGCGTCAACGGCAAACCAATTATGTGCCGTTTGATATTGATGCTTACCAGGATCACCAGAGTGAACGAACTCCTCTTTATTCTGATGAGGAGGATGAGTTCGATGAGTACGATCTTGAGGAGGACGAGAGTCAGTTTGGGTATGCTGCTGGTTTCCATCCATCCCTACAGGACCCCCCTGAGCTACAACATCACTCTACCAGCTATGTTCCACCTCCCCGCTTGCCTTAAAATCAGGAGGCTTATTGGAATGCAGTTCAGCTAGGGCGCCAACCACATGCACGACAGCCTCAGCACCCCGCTGCAGCACTACAGCGTCCACGACATCCTGCACGTGTTCCACAATAGTATGGCGCTCGTCAATTCGAGCCCAGGGTGGACCCTGCAGCTTGGTTTCCTGACCGCCAAGGTCAACCACAAGCACACCGCTGCGACGTGAAGGTAAAAATTAAGAAATTTCATGGCTTATATAATCCTTCTGTCTTTCTTGAGTGGGTGAAGAACACAGAGCACATGTTGCACCATTTGACTGTCCCTGAGTATGAGAAGGTCAATCTCATAACTCTGCACTTTGAGGACGCTGCACAGACGTGGTGGCAACGTATCACGCAGCCGTATTACCGGATGGGTTGGGCACCCATTACTGAGTGGCATCAGCTTGTGCACATCATGACTCGGAAGTATGTACCTTCCACTTACAAGGAGCAGATGCGGACCGATATTGCTCGTGCGCGACAGGGGACAGATTCCCCTCAGGAGTTCTTCGCCCGCTTGGAGGACATGTACTTCAAGGCTGGGGCGAGTGTGGCTCCCGGTACTTTGAGGACGAGGTTTATCACTGGGCTGAACCAGCCTATCCAGGATCAGGTTGACGTCCTGCCCATTCGGGACCTCAACAATGTCGTGCATACTGCGCAAAAGCTCTACTTTCAGCACCAGCGCCAGAGACAGAGACCGTGGCAGTCCACGACTTCTTCCATGTATGGTTCTAGACCCTTTCCTTCGGTTTCAGGCACTGACCCTATTTCTACATCTAGTGCCCCTAGACAGGACATGAGAAGCACATGTATTGCATCTGCTATAGTGACGCCGAGAGCAGCCACGTCTGCTCCTGCTCGCCGTCCGCCGCTACCGTCTACAGCTCCCGCTCATCTTGACAGAGCACGAGATTTGGAGTGTTATAAGTGTGGAGGAAGAGGACATATCCAGATGAATTGTCCCAACGCCAAGAAGGTCCTCTTCTCCACCCAATCTGCCGGTTATGAGAGTTATGACGACGAGGATGACGCCGTCGAGACAGACCACACAGCTGTGTTTACAGCCGACGCTGAGGGCTGTGTGGTCAACACTTCTAACCACCATGATGACCAAACCTACCACTTCGCTTTGGTCACACGACGCGTACTGAGCGTCAAGGAGGGTGACCTCGCTGCACAGAGGGGGAACTTGTTTCATGCTCGAGCCAAGCTTCAAAATGCTTCTGAGTGTGATCATTGATGGGGGATCTTGCTGCAACTTAATCAATGAGAAGGTTGTCTGTCACTTCAACCTTCCAACCACTCCTCACCCCACTCCCTATGGTCTACAGTGGATCTCAGACGGTTCAGGTAACACCGTATCATAACAGTGTCTTATTTCATTTTCTATTGGTCCTTACAGCGATACTGTGCTTTGTGATGTTACCGCCATGGACGCTACCCACTTGCTTCTGGGACGTCCATGGTTATATGATTGTCGCATGCTTCACGACGGGTATTTGAACACTTACATGTTCAATTACCACGGGAGGCACGTGACCCTCTTACCCATGAGTCCGCAGGAAATTTTGCAGGGCCAGGCCGAGCGTCAACGCCAGAGGGCAATCGAGGCCGCCAGAGCTCCGCCTGCAACGACACCAACCGGGGAAAACGCCAGAGGACAACTCGGCCGAGTCAACGACCGAGTTCTGGCAGCAGACGGAAACTCGGCCACCAACTCGACCGAGTTGTGGCCCGAGTCAGCGCAACAGTCAAAAACTCGGCCAAAAACTCGACCGAGTTCTGGCCCGAGTCATGACCCCAGCCGACAACACGGTCAGCAACTCGGCCGAGTTGTTGATCGAGTTAAGGGTTGTTCTAGCCCCTCGACCGCTTTCCCGTCTCTTCCTGCGTCTTCGCCTTCTGTGTCCTCTGGAAGGTCTTCTGCATCTACAGGTTAGTCTTCTACCCCTGGCATTACTTTACACTTACCTTCTACAGGTTCGGGAGGCTTACCTTCTTCCTCAGCTGCTTCTGCATCTACCTTGCGGGGCACTTGTGAACCCAAAGTTCTTCTGGCAAAACACAAGGACCTCACACCGACACTTCAAGGCAAGTCTGCTTGTTTCCTTCTTATCCCTCGCCTTTGTGCCACTACTACGACAGAGCCCGCACTTCCGCCTGTAATTTTGTCTGTTTTGCAGGAATTTGAGGATATCATGCCTGACGAGCTTCCATCAGGTCTGCCGACAGTGCGTGGTATTGAGCACCAGATAGATTTCATCCCAGGCGCTTCTCCGCCGAACCGCGCTGCCTATAGAGCTTCTCCTGGGGAAACAAAGGAATTGCAGCGACAGGTCCAAGATCTTTTGGACAAGGGTGTTGTGCGGGAAAGCTTGAGCCCCTGCGCCGTTCCTGTGATTCTGGTGCCGAAGAAGGATGGGACTTGGAGGATGTGTGTGGACTGTCACGCCATCAACCAGATCAACATCAAGTACCGCCATCCCATTCCGCGCCTCGATGATATGCTGGACGAGCTGCATGGTGCCACCTTGTTCTCCAAGATTGATCTTCGGAGTGGCTACCACCAGATTCGTATGAAGGAAGGCGATGAATGGAAGACGGCGTTTAAGACCAAGTACGGTCTCTACGAGTGGTTAGTTATGCCCTTTGGATTGACCAATGCACCATCGACATTCATGCGCCTCATGAACCATGTGCTTCGGTCTTTTCTAGGGAAGTTTGTAGTCGTTTACTTTGATGATATACTTGTCTATTCTCGTAGTTTGTCTGCGCATGATGACCATCTTAGACAGGTGCTAGAGTGCTTGAGGAAGGAGAGCTTATATGTCAACAAAGGTAAGTGCGTTTTCTGCTCTGAATCCACAAACTTTCTTGGTTTCATTATTTCCAGGGATGGCTTACGTGTGGACGAAGAGAAGATACGCACCATCAAGGAGTGGCCTACTCCGACTACGCCCACTCAGGTTCGCTCATTCTTAGGGCTGGCCGGATTCTACAGGAGGTTCGTTCACGACTTCAGCAGCATAGCCGCTCCTCTGCACGAGCTGACCAAGAAGACGACGTCCATCACCTGGCTTCCGCGACATGATGCTGCTTTTGTCACCCTGAAGGAAGCCCTGTGTCGGGCACCCTTGCTGCAGTTGCCTGACTTCACTCGTCGGTTCGAGGTGGAGTGTGACGCTTCCGATTACGGCATAGGCGGTGTTCTGCTGCAGGAAAGGCGTCCTATCGCCTATTTTTCGGAGAAGCTTTCGGGTGCTCAACTGAACTACCCGACGTATGACAAGGAGTTGTACGCGATGATCCGGGTTCTGAAGACTTGGCAGCACTACCTCTGGCCGAGTGAGTTTGTGATTCATTCGGATATGCTGCCCTGGCCTATCTGAAGAGCCAAACGACCCTCAACCGCAGACATGCTAGGTTGGTCGAGTTCATGGAGACATTTCCATACCTGATCATGCACAAGAAAGGTAAGGAGAATGTGGTTGCCGACGCCCTTTCTCGTAGGTACGTGCTTATCACTCATCTCCAGTCTCATTTATTGGGTTTTGCATTGCTCAAGGATTTGTATGCTGATGATGTTTTCTTTAAAGACATCTTTGAGCAATGTACACTCAGCAGAGAGCATGACACGTATTTCCTGGATGACGGGTATCTGTACAAGGCTGGGAAACTTTGTATTCCCACGTCTTCTGTCAGGCACTTGTTATTGCAGGAAGCACATGACAGCCGTGGGCATTTTGGGGTGTCTAAGACGCTTGCAGCACTTCGGGAGCACTTTTTCTGGCCAAAAATGGCCCAAAGTGTTACCAAGTATTGCCAGAGTTGTGTGGCATGCCAAAAGGCTAAGGCGCGCTCGAGTCGACATGGTCTCTACACGCCCCTCCCCATTCCTGCGGCCCCGTGGGAAGATCTTTCCATGGATTTTATCACTGGGTTGCCTATGTCTCGGCGTGGTAGAGATAGCATCTTTGTAGTTGTCGACAGGTTCTCCAAGATGGCACATTTCATTGCCTACAAGAACACCAACAATGCTACGGACATCGCTGGATTGTTTTTTGAGCATGTGGTGCGCTTGCATGGTATCCCTAAAACTATTGTTAGTGATAGGGATACCAAATTTATAGGCCATTTCTGGAGAACCTTGTGGGGTAAGCTAGGCACCAAACTCCTATTTTCTACTAGCTATCACTCACAGACGGATGGTCAGACGGAGGTGACCAACCGTACATTGGGAGCCCTCCTACGGACGGTTCTCAAGGCAACCCCACACAGGTGGGAGGACTTACTTGCTACAGTTGAGTTTTCCTATAACAGGTCCAGGCACTCTGCGACGAAGCTGACTCCTTTCGAGGTCGTTTATGGAAGGAACCCGCTGACGCCGCTGGACTTGACGCCATACCCGCTGCAGGACCAGGTGAACTTTGCTGCTGGCAAGTTGGCTGAGCACATTCAAGAGCTGCACCAGAGGACACGCGCACAGCTAGAGTGACGTGCGCTACAATACTCAGCCCAGAAGAACAAGGGCAGGCGCCGCGTGATCTTCGCCCCAGACGACTTGGTTTGGCTTCACTTGCGGAAGGAGCGATTCCCTTCCGTCCGCAAGTCTAAGCTAGACCAACGGGGTGATGGTCCATTCAGAGTTGTCAAGGCCATTGGCGACAATGCCTACCAGCTTGAGCTCCCAGACAAGTATGGGATCCATCCGACGTTCAACGTCGCCGACTTAGCACCATATGTTGCGCCGGAGTATGATGAGGGTGAAGTGGGGACACTTCACACTCAAGTGGGGGAGGGTGATGTGACCCAGTCCCCTATGTCTGCTATAGAGAAGGAAGACGTCATGCGACTCCCACCTACAGGCCCGATCACCGGGTCCAGAGCGAAGCGTGTCCAAGCCGTGACACAATCTTTAGTGACCAGACTTGTAGCTAGTCACGGCCAGATCACTACATCGCCCGAGCTTCTGTGTCTCATCAGTATAGCCATGACTGACTCCTCTACAGCGACATCGACCCAGATTGATACATTACTTGTGTAGTACATTTTTAGACATTATTTCTATTTTCAGTAGCTGCTATTTCTGGGTGGTTTCCGTTTATGTTAAATGGGCCGCTAGAATTAGTAACTAGAGGGTCTGGCCCATTAGGTCACCTCTCTAGTATAAATACTCTTTTTTGTCTTATTTTCTAATTATGTCGAAATAGAGCTTTGTTTTCCAGTCGAGTAATCTCCTGCAAACCCGGGCCCTGACGTCACAAAGTTAACGCGTTCCTAGTCGAATTATCCGGGCGTGTTAACTCGGTTACCAATCTATCCAGTTACGATCCGTAAACCCGAGACAAGAACTAACCCTAGTTCTTGCCTTCCCACCAAACACAAACACTAATTCCGCCTCCTCTCCACCAACACCACTACCGCCGCTGCCCACCGATCTCCAACCACCACAACACCACCACTCCACCACGCGTTCCACCTCAGTCCGCCGCATCCGAATCCACATTCAACCCTTCCGACGAGTTGGTTCTCCCCAATATGCATTCAACCGATCCCGTGACAACGAATCGTGGTCTTTCCATCGGACAAGGTCACATCAGAGTGGATTGGAGGCTCAATCCAAAGGCAGCGCTTGCGGCGATGGCACTCGGCGGTGGCGTCTTCGGCAGAGGAGAAGGCAAAAGAGCGGAGAGGAACGAGGCAGTGTGGGGATTGGGGGTGGGAGATTAGGGTTTGTGTAGAGGCTTTGGTGGCGGAGCGGTGTAGGGAGCGGAGAAGGAGGAGGCGGCAAAGGGACATGGCTGGTGGCGGAAGAGGATGTTCGAATCTAGTTGAAGATCTACGTGGACGGAGGAGGAAGACACAAGTGGAGAAGAGGGTTTTGTGAACTAGATTTTACAGCTTACACAGGGTTTAAGCATATCCACCGGCCCATAGCTTCAAACTCTTGTTAAATTAGAATTTGTTCATGTTGTGTTTCATTTTGCATTTATAATGTCATTATTTTTATTAAGTGATTATATATGCTCATTGAATAAATTTTAAGTTGATAATTACCGAAATTCCTCTTAATTATTATGATTTTAACTTGAATAATAGTATTATTGTACAATAAAAGATTTTTTTTGATATGGTAAAAAGTAGACTGAAATCCAAAACAGATTTGAAGCTCAGTCTATTGCATCCTTGCGGATGAAAACTAAGGGCCCGTTTGGTTCTATACCACCGATGTCAGGAATGGGTTTGGGAATCACCAAAACTCATACCACCGTTTGTTTTGACAAAAAGTATGGGTATGGCCCATTCCAGGAATCACTCATTCCCCACTATTATGCTTGATTTCATATCCGACCAAAATTTCCAGTTTGAGCCATTCCATGTCTCCAATTTCACTATTCTTCTTCCTCTTGCTCCATGCTCGCTCTCCTCTTTGAGGTTTTTTCCTCTCGCCGGTGGCCCGTTGAAGCTCGCTCTCCCTTGTTCGGTAGTTCTTCCGACTGGAAATTTATTGTACAACAATTTGTAATTTTTTTTTTGTTTTCGGTGCTTCTTCAACTGCAAAGTCAAAGCACAAATTAAGGTTGTGATTCTTGGAGCAAGAGAAGAAGGAGAAAGGGAGAGAGGATAAGATTTACAAAGGATGAGGGGGTGAAGAAAGACAGAGAAGAACAAAGAAGATGAGGAGATACAGAGAAGGAGGAAGTGGTGACCAGAAAATCAAAAATCAAAACCCTAACTTAAATCCCAGATTTAACCAAACATAAACCATTAGGAATTACGCAACCCGATTCCTCCTACCTAACCCAATTCCTGATTCCATCCCTATTCCTGGAACCTTACCAAACGAGCCCTAAAAGTTTTGGATTAGCATGAATATCTTCCAAGGAACTTCGGTGGCCTAAACTTAGCAATTAAGTCTGTAATAACCCACTTAAAATAGAATGATAAAATAGTAACTTTAAAGTGGTAAAAATAAAAGTTTTGAATTTATTTTATTTCTTTTAGAGAAGTAATTTAAATTTTCATAAACTTAGATTCAAAGGTTGAGTTAAGATAACTTTGTACAAATTATCAAATGGGTATAATAGTATGGTGAAGAAATAAACAAATAAGTATAATAACAAATGTAGTTTAGAATTTTAAATATAATAATAAAGAATTTATGGTTTATTGTTTATCCATGAGGGGATAAATTAATAAATACCTTAAGTATGTTAGCTTTTTAAGTTATGGGTTGTATAAATTATGATTAACCTTATGTTAATTATAATTTAAATAAACTTACCAATTTTAACTTAGAAATGTCTGAACCCAATTAACAAAGTGTTAAAAAATGGGTTAAGTATGGTTAAAATGATAACAAATGATAACTTAAGGTAATTTAAGCATTATTTTAGCCTAAGTTAATTATTAATATTAATTTTGGGTCAAAATTATATTAGAAACTTATAATCATAAAATAAATGAGTTTGGGAAAGTTTGGATAAATTGTGTAATTTTTAAAAGTTAAGTAAAGGGCGTTTTTGCCACAACTTGAAAAGTTGGGCAAACACGCGTAGTTAAGGCAAAATTGTGGGGGCCGTGTGTAATTTCTGGAAAGTATTTCTTCTACCTCCAACCACCATTTTCGCAAGCTCCAAGCTCCATTTCCATGGCGGAATTCGGTTATAAATGGAGTCCGATTCTTGAAATTAATCACTGGGAATTGAAGGACATGTTTATGAGCATCGGATTCGACATTAAATTTGGATTCAAAGCCAAAATAATTGCGGGATTTTGCATTCAAAGAAAACGCGTCATCCGGTTGGATCGAATTCAATTTTGCAAAATCGGATCCAATCGTCTTGAATTGGAGGCAATTAACTATAGGATAATGTTGAGGGACTCCTGTGCTTCAGAATGCCTATAAAATACCCTTAGATATTGCTTCTAATTCGTCCAATTTCGACCGAGCATCGACGAGCCCTAAAATGTCCCGACCGCGGCTGTTCGTGGTATTTCCCGGCCACCACCCTGCTCCTCCGCCGAAATTGAAGCCACCAATTGAACCACCGTATCGTCCTCTTCTAAAGACCCCTAGCCCCGCACCCGGAAACGCGCAGCCGACCCTCCGCCGAACCGAATTTTCCCCGCGTGAACAGTACCCGGCGCCCCGGCGGAAGGTTGATGACGATGGCATTTTCGTAATAATTGCCATCTGTCTTAATTTTGGGTATTTTAGTTGATTTTACTTTTATTTGGGCTTAATCTTGATTTAATTAATTAATCCAGATTACTGAAAAATATTTTAGGATTAATTTGATTTTGTTGAAATTAAAATTAAATTAATTATGATTGTTATAATATTATCTTATATTATGAATGAGTAAATTAGACTATTCATTTAGATAATATTTTGAGTTAGAAATTTTGGGATTTATAAATAAATTATTTCATTAATTTATTTACGTCAAGATTATTTAGAATATACAATTAATTGTTTTTATCTTATAGATAATCGTCCTACCGATTAAGCCTTGAAATTGATTTATTTATGGATTAAATAATTTCAATTAGAAACCGAGACATGATCCACTTCAAATTGTTATAATGAATAAATTATATAATGTAATTATTCATTGTATATGATTTGGGTACGTCTCGGATTTGTAATTGGAACGGGAATAAAGCAGGGAGCCGATTTGCTTTTCGAAAGCAACCATCTCCAAAACGTCGTTCGTTCTTCTCCGTAATTCAATGCAAGTGGCGGTTCGCTCTTGCTAATTTATTCTATATTTTTTTTAATTGACAATTAATCTATTTTCTTAATTAAGTTGGGATAAATATTCTTAATTTTCTCGTTTGGGAACTTGTGTGTTAATGTTGTATAAAAAGAACATTATTATTAGGTTGTATATATGCTAGCTATAACCCTTATATATATATTATTATAGGGTTGCTAAATAATAATATTGGTGTGGATTGTTGTGCTTTGATATGGATAATAATTGCTAGTTAGCACGAGTATTCGTAGGAACGCTAATGCCTTGCAAGGATTAGCGTTTCTTTATAACTTGGTGTTAGGAGGATTATTGCCCTAATGCCTTTGGTCATGACTGTGCCCTTATATTGCATAAGTGGTGGTGCACTTAGCTAGTGCCAAATTTTCGGGATTTTATCCCGCTCTTCCTCTTTACGAGGTTGGCTATAAAAGTCTTAAACGTGAATATACGTTTTGGAATTAAATAAGATAAGTGCGTTTTTGCGCATAATTAATATACCCTCGGGCGAGAAGTACAACGTGGAACCTGCCCGATCTCTTGTCTAAAGTAAGTCCCCTTTCCAATCTGGATTCGCGTTACGCGGTGAGGTTGGTCGAGGACCCAAATATGCAACGAGATGTTTTTAAACCTTTGAGTGTGATAATATAATGTTCCCAAACAAATTCATGTAATTTCCCATAAGGCTCAATTCATTGGAGTTTTCTCTTCAATCATTCATGTTCATTCTTTTCAGTAGAAGTCTATAGTCATATACCATTTACCGAGTTTTATTCGGGAAAACAAGGGTAGTCATTATATACGACTATGAGAACCAATCTGTTTTCACCCTTGCATAGTCTTTCATTAGACTAACCAACCGGGTTTTATTCCTTGCATGGTTGGCTGGTGTCATCCGTCCTATACTGCACATCAGAGGTTGATTATCGATGATTTGAGGTAATCAATCGAAGAGAAGGCTTGTAGTTGAAGTTTGCATTTTAAGAAGTAATATTTCTAAGGTGTGTATGTTTTTGTAATACATAGTCATGTAATTAGAGTTTCTTTAAAAGAGTATTCCGTTGTAACTTAAAAGTCTTTCGATGTCACTTCACTTCGTTGTAAAACCGTCCTTCTCATTTTACGAGATGAATCTTAATAAAAGGTTTGAGTTTTATTTATTTAAAAAGTCTTACGCTGATCATTCATTCATTATTTAATATTTATGCACTAGGTGTTTTATCACCCTTATTTTATCTCGGTTGCATGTGAGAGCGTCTTAAAAACATTTTGGGATTTTTTTATCACGGTGTGTTCGTATGCCCGTGATAAAAAATCGTAGTAGTTAATGGTACAAATTTATATACCCCGATTGTCATAGAATCGGGATAGATTCGATTCCAAATAATATTTTTGTATCTATAAAAATTTATTGATTTCCCTTTTACCCCTCTAACCTAGCCCATAACCGACTCCATCATCAATTTTTCCCTTCCTGTTAAACTTGCCTCTGCCTCTCGATCCTATTCTCCTGTGCCGACCACAATTTTTCTGGCTCTCCCAGCGTCGCTCCAGCAAGCCCCACTCCGTCTCTCGCAGTCATCATAGTTGGATTTCAAGGAAGGCCATCGACCCACAGTGACTATCACAAGGTACCACAACCCTAGCTTTGTGTTTGTTCATTGATAATACAAAAATGTTTGAATTTGGACCACTTATCTATTCGAATTTTGGACCACGGATCTGTGTTGAATTTGCTTTTCTCTTGTAGTATGATATTACAAGTCTAATTTTGAATTTGGAAAGAGAAAGATAATTTCAATTGTGTGAGTTAATAGTCCTAGTATAGTTGTGCGAGTTATTTATTTAGACAGATGGTCTGATCAATTTAATTTGTACATGAGATCTTGTTCCCAATTTTATATTTATTTTTGTTCGGCCAAGATTCATTCATTTTTTTTGTTTGGATGCAAATAGAGGGTCTTATCCCATTGTTGGTGGATATAGTCTTATCGATTTCATTTGTATATGCTTTTTTGGTGGGATTATATATGAATGTGATAGCAATTGTTAGGTAAGTGGAAGGTACAATGGTACATGGATTACTCCATCCTCCTTTAATCTTACATATTTGAGTATCACTTCCTCATTCAATTTTGTTAATAATTATCTAATAAGAATATTTAATTTCGCAATCCACTAGGGACAGAAGTGTGTTTAGACAGAGAGATCAAGAGATGATGGGGATACAATTATGCGAGTTAATACCAATAATTAGCAGTTATAATTTCCAAGATAGTTAGACAAAGAGATCAAGAGATGATGGATAGATAAAGTTGGAATGGTGGAGAGATCAAGACATAAATGTATTTGAGTATCACTTCCTCCTTCAATTTTGAGGTTGCTTGTTTCATATCTTAAACGTCAAATCCATATGTCAGTGCTTACATAATTCATGAGAATAGTTCTTATTATATGGACCATTTTTTAATAATGTTCAAGTATGAATTATATATACACGTTTTTTCTAATGATTTTGCTAAATGAAAGTTTTGATTGTTTCTGTATGTATATTTAATAAATTGTTGATCCTATTTTGTATGCTAGCTAATAGCTATAATCCTTATTTTATTACATTAGTGCATGTGTTGATGATAAGATTTTCATTCAGAGAGCCTAATTTGAGATAATAAATGATGAAAATAATCTTAATTAGATATGGCAAGCTGGTGTATGATGTATACATTGTTTGTGTTCATGTGTTTCTGATGGTTCTGGAATATGGTTATTAGATGAGCTAATCAATTAACTAAGTGCACGCAAAGTCTCCTTCCCACCTCACACTGTTTAGTTGTATCATATATTCCTTATTAGTCATGATAAATTAATTCATGTCATGTAACAAACAGAAAAGATTTCCACACAGTTCCTGATGGGTTGGTGTTTGCAATATTCAATCCATTATAACAAGGGAATGTACTTAGAAAAAGTCTTTCAAAATATTACCTCAAACCTAGGAATAGTATTTCTGAAATAGGCCTTACAATAAAGTTTAGATACATAGCTTTTATTTTTGATAATCCTAATGGATGACATGTGTTAAGATAGATATATAGTTCAATTATGCTTTTTTTTTTTTGCGATTGTAGTTCATCGCTATACCACCGAAGTTGATTGTGGATACTATGTGTCGTGATTCATACGGGAGATTATCGCCAAATGAAATAGACTTTGATCATGAAGAGTTGTTGGTTCTATGACATATTATTACAACTTGTTTACCCCAGAAAGAAAACATACCAATCTGTGCTATATGGTTGCTGTTGTTTTAGTGTTTTATACCTTCGTATCGCCAATTTTTTTCTTTAACTTACCAATCTGTGTTAGGAGCTATTTTTACCCTATTGTGTGTACATTGGTTGGTATTTGATAATTAATTAACTTAACACTTTGAAGTTCAAACACAACTTAGTGATGGCTATCACTTAATACTTTTTTTCAAGACTTCAGACTTCGGCTTTATTGATCTTTCGATATAAAGTATTTCCTCATTTCTTCCTTGTTATTGTGCTAGTAGGCTAATATTAACTACAAATCAGGCACCAAGAAGCTAGTTGTTTGTAACAAATGAATGAGGCTATAACATACATGATTGAAAGTCCATATAATTCGAGGTGCAACTATGTAAAAAGTCAAATTGCAACTTTTCCACAATGCTTGGCATGTAGCATATGATATTTTTCTTTTTCAAGTTTCGGGAGAGGCTTGTGTTTTATTTTTGAAGTGTTTTATGATTTTTGCTTCTTCCCTTTCTTGTTGTGTACTTGTACATCTTTTTGTTTTATTTGAACTTTAATATTATGTTTTGATTCCAAAGTCTTCAATTTGCATGCCCAGTACTTACTTTGGTGCGTTGAATTGTAATATTTTGCTATTATATCATGTTGACAATTAATAATTTAACTTCTTCATCTCACTTGCTTGAAATCTATTTTTTATTTGTTGTACTTATTTCATCTCCTATGTATTTTTTTGCCAACCTGATTCAGAGATTCCTTCTAGTAATTGAACTCTGTTTATCTTTTTATTTCACTTTTTGGCTAGTCATTGTAACTTAGTTTTCACTCTTTGTCTAATCTAACTTATGTTTAGGTTTGCGGTATTACTCAAGCAAGCAAACACATACACAAGAAAAAATTGATGAAATTGGAGCGGAGTGGTTGGAATTCTTTAGTGAAATTACTGGCAACTAGGTAAAATATTACATTTTAGTGCCGAGTATGGTATTTTAAGTTTCAAGGTTTTTTTTTAAATTTGGGGAAAGTTGATAATGAAGTTTAAGTACCATTTATATCATATTTATATGTAATTTGAACTAACATGCTCTATTTTCTTAATTAATTTGTTCAGGTCATCAATTGCTAATAAGGGATTCAAATTCTTCAGAGTTTATCTCTTATCCCAAGTATTAATAGATAGATACTTAATTCTTATCTTTAAAGCTAGGGATAACACTTATTACTTAGTGTATTAATTCTTAGCAAACATACGTACAAACGGGATATTTCACATGCTTCTCTATGTATTTATTCTGGCTTTGTAGACAATATATCATGGTTTTGAACCATGATATTAGATGATATTGGACGCGCGCTTCTTTCTAATATCACGGTTACGAGGACTATATATCACGGTTCTAAAATCGAGATAAAAAAGTATCATTTATCATGGATGTGTACTATTTTCTTTTTTATTCCGCAACAAAAAAGATCGGTTGAAAACCGGGATATATAATGAAACGGAACCGGGATAAAATGTGTTTTTTGTACTAGTGATGTATTTATTTAAGCTTAATTGTTTCGATTAAAGCCTAGGGTGACTTTGGACATTAACGTCTGAGGTCACTGGCATGTGACACTACCAACATAAGTCGGGGGTGTTACAAAGTCAGCCACTACATTTGTTTCTCGAAAGATGTGAGAGACCCACACTGTTGGAAAGCGTTATAAAAGACAAATGATATCAGAAATCAAATTTTCAATATCCCATGGACAGTGCCAGATCTTATTTAAGACGTTAACAATTGTGAGATTATCACATTCAATCTCAATGTTGTCGATCCCTAGTTCATAGGCCATTGCCAAAGTATTTCTGAGTGCTAATGTCTTTGTTCTAAGTGGTTTTGAAATACGACATGTTTCCCCAAACATGAATATGGACGCACCTTTGTTATTTCGAAAAATGTGGCCATAGCTAGATTCACCGATCGATTTGGCCGATCCATCAACATTTATTTTAATAACTTTTCCCATTTTTTTATATTTCATTTTCTTGTGTTAGTATTGTTATATTTTTCTTTTGATTGTCATTATCAACAAGACAATCAGGATTCCAACTTTTCGTTCTTTTCCAATTTAAGCTTAGGTTGTTTATATAAAGAGGGAGAGATGATCCAACAAATATTATATAATTACTAAATACTTTTTTACATAACTAGAACTTTTTGCCTCCCTAAATACAAATATGGCAACTTTTTCACAAATTTACAAAAATGTCATTTTGCCATGACATGCAATTACAAGTTGATGATGTGATGTGTTAAAGTATTATTACTTTTGATAATTAACAAAAAAAAAGATAAAATCAAGAAAAATAATGTGGAAAAATTATTCGTGTAAATTAAAATATTGACAAGATATGTATGCATTTGTTTTGGGTTTTAGGAAAATGAAAAAGAAATATGAAATGGCGGGGTTTTGGTGGAGTCTACTATTATTTGGACGGAAAGGGGTGTGAAGAAAAGTTATTTATTCCGGAGGAAGTAATATTTTGGAAAAACATGAAAATGCATAGAGTAAATAGTGCGCTAGGATGCATAATGGTATGAAATGCACATTCAATATAAAGTGTCGCGTGTTTAGAATATATTGTCAATACTAGGTAGGCTAATAAATTGGAATATGAAGGTGAGTTAACTAGTAGTAGATAGGAAATGGGTAAATGAGGTCAAAATTTATGAGTTAACTAGAAGTAGAAGTAGATAGGAAAGATGTAAATGAGTTAAATGGTCTTGTAATTGTAATGAAATTAGTTAGAGTGACATTCTACTGAATTTTCTTAGTTGTAACATGAATGAAAATGTATTGTCATTGAAGATGGATTATCGTGTTGATTGGTTGTATAAGTTGTATCCTACGACGTAAATAGTTGCGTCGGCTTGGACGTTAGAAAGAGGTGTGAGAAACATGAGTTGGCAAAAGTATTGTACAATGGCGAAAAAATAGAAGTTAATTTGAAATGGTGAAATCAACAAAAGTACATGTAAAAGATATTGCGATGACCGGATGATGTCATTTCTTTTGCGGGAAACAATGTGCAAATTGGCGCGAATAGTCCAATGCTAGGGTTTAGTCAATAGTGTATAGTCAGGATGGTGAAAGGTGAAAAGTGGAAAGGCACAATGAAAAGGCCAGTAAATTGTTAGGCCTAATTAGAGAGAACTAAGGTTTACCCGTACTTCGGGAATTATGATGTTTATTTGTTCTCTGATCAGGTTAAGAGATCATTGCTCTGGAGAAGAAGGAAACTCGTGCTACTAATAAGCTTCATTACCTTGGAGAAATTTGTCCTATACAGAAACAAAGGTATTTGTGGTTGCACATTCCTTGGGAAGCATAGTTTACGGTTTCGTAATGGGTAAGTTTTCTGTTGGAAAGAATGTAAATAAAATGTATAGAATGTAATAATGTGATGGGGCTTGTTCGTATATTCTAGAACATGAACATCTTCATATATGATTTATGTGTTGCTTAATCAAGAAATTTTGGAATAAATCCATTTTGTGCAGATTGTAGGTTGGTAACGGTCATCTTTGATGATGAGTGGAAGCGGGATGGAAATACATGGTTATTTGAAGGAAGAAAGGTATCAAAGTGTGTCCTTTGAGAGGTTAAAGTCATTAGTGATGGATAATGTAAAGGTGGTCAGAAAGGCTTATGACCTACAGTTCACTTATGATTTGATGAAGAAGATTTCGGTGCTTATAAGTTCTTCAACTCACGTGGAGAGATGGAAGAGTGGTGCAAAATTTATATGTCACTTTGATAAGCAGAGTTGATGCAAATGCATAAGGAATTTGACTGGTTTGCATTGATCTAGACTTAACCCAATCTCAAGAAGGTATATACAGGAAATGGATACCCAGTAAAAGGCTCTATTGGTTCTATTAATTTGACGAGGAGAAATAAATCATATCGGAGGGAAGAGAAACCGTTGTTTTAGTTGATTGCGATGTAGTGGAACCATTCTACCACAATCCTGTGAACCTTGATGACAATGATATCATGTACGTAAGCACGGTATCTTCTGAGATCAAGAGTTCGACTAGAAGGGGGAAAGAGGAAAATGAAAAAGGGAAGTCTATTGTTATGATTTCCCGCGGCGAAAAAGGGGATGACTCTACGCCTCGGGGATCAAGGAGCGACCATAAATGATTGTACATCAAAAAAAGAAGGGACATCCATGGTTGTTATATATGACAGTGAACATGAAACAAATAGCTTCATTATTGATGTAGATGTGAATTACTTGATAGAGGTGGAGGAAAAATATGCAAACATAGTACAACCAAGTAAGGAAAGGAAATGACGTGAGCAATTGAAATTCGAGGAGGAAGGTTCTACAAAGGAAGATCATCCATTCTAGGTTGGCAAGCATATCCCTCAAAACAAGAATTCAAGGATGTTGTGAAGTGGCCGGAGGTAAGAAATTTCTTCAACATGAAAGTGGAGAGATCTAACCCAAGATGTCTCTATGTGAGATGTGCAGTGGAAGGGTATTCCTAGACCTGCCGAGGAAGCAAGTATGGCAAGTCGGATTTGTTTGTCATACGAAAATATGTGAAAAATCATACTTGCTGGATTGCAAATCATAAGGTAAGGCAGTTGCGTGGATCAGAAGTAATAGCCCAAAAACTGGTGTCAAGGTTTAGTTTGTGTTCATATTTGTGTCTTATTATATTGCTTATAAATTGTTATACTATATCCTAATGGTGACAACTTCAATGACAATTGTGACAACATAAATTCTAACATTGACAATATAAATGCTACAATTTAACATGTTGTAAACTCTTGAATCCAAAGCAAATCCAACAGATGTTCAATTCTAACTACGAAATGACGTGTAACTATTCAGAGACATATAGGGGTTTACTGAAAGCCAAAGACAAAATAAAAGGCAGCGCTGCTACGAGTTATAAGAATCTCTTATCGTATTTGAACATGATGGAGAAGTTTAATCTGGGGACCGTGATGACATTTGAGACTGATTCTAATGATCGGTTCAAATATGCGTTTCTTAGCCTCAAAGCATGGGTTAGAGGGATGAGTGTGATGCGGAGGGAAAGCTTAATCCAAATTGGTTCATATACTAATTACTATGAACACTTACCCAATTCCATTTTGTAACTTACACTACTAATTGTTTTTACTTAGGTAATTGGTATGTCTATCATGTAGTATACGTAGTGGTGGATGAGGAAAATGATGCAGCGTATGATTTCTTCTTCCATAATCTTCAGCCAGTAATTGAAGACGCCACAAATATGGTATTTGTATCTGATCGCCACATAAGCATCGCCAACAGGATGAGAAGGAACTATGTATTCCCAGTGCATGGCCATTGTATGTGGCATTTATGCATGAAGTTAAGGCAAAGTTCAGTCACGTGTTGATGGGTGAATTGTTTTTCAAGGCATCTTCTGCATATACCAAACAAGAATTTAAGTGTAATTTTGATGAATTGTGCATTGTGTCATTTGCAGCTGGTGAGTATTTGAAAGATGTAGGCTTTCAGAAATGGGTGCGTTCCCACTTCACCGCAAATCGGTACAATATTCTTACAACGAACAATATTGAGTGCATGAACTCTGTTCTAAAGATTGCCCGTAGATGGCCAATGATTGAGATGTTTGACTCGGTGAGAGAGACAATAGCAAAGTGGCCATACGATGTTAGTAAAAAATCCACCTAGCACTGGCTTTAGGTATGGAGAAATCAACATTCAAGTATGTCCAATCTCTTAGTCATATGGAGTTTAAAGTTTGCAAGGGGACATGGAGATCAAAATATCAACCTTCAAGCAAGAACCTGCACGTGCAAGGTAGTTGATATCGAGGGCATTCCATGGAATCCATGTGCTCATGCAGTTGCCGCAGCAATGTCATTGGGCATAGATCCGGTAACATATGTAGCCCATGTGCATAGGTATAAAGCATGAAAGAAAGGTTATGAGGAAGTACTATTTTTCATTCCAGGAAAGACAAACTTTGACGCCCCCCATGAAGTTTCACAAATCAAGTGTCTTCCTCCTAATGTTATGGTCGGGCCGGGTTATCCTAGAAAGAACATGAGACCCAATGCAAGTATTTACCATGGTAGGGATAGGGTTTGTAGCTGATGTGGCAAAAGGGGTCATAAGCGCATGAATTGCCTGAGGCATTGATTTGAGGGACACATATATTTTGTTAAAACATGTTTAGGGTACATAAACTGACCGTTGCGCAATCAGGAAACGATCTTGTCAGTAGATAGACCTTAGGTATCCCCAGATTATGTTTTATGGTATCTCCTTTTGAATTTGAATTGTAGCAACTGCAAGTATGTGTTGTCAGAGGGACATCTTTTCTAGTCATTGTTACACCTATACATTGTCATATTTTGTCACAATCTGGAGGATTACCTTATTTTGTAATCCCCGAATGAGACATTTGGATGTGTTCTAATTCTTATGTATCCTCAAAAACCTGGTCTCGTAAGTGTGGGTGTTTATCACAATTACCTATATGCTATTAGATGTGTGCTAGTATGTCATCTGCAAAATCCCCGCATCGCTGTGGTTTTCGGGTTTAAGGTTGTTCACAACTTATATTGATAAAACGTAATATGGCAATAGAGAAATCCGAGTTCAAACTTTGACATAGAGGTGCTAATGAAATTTTCGTTGTATGTGTATGACACTCGCATATGATAATTGTCGCACACAACAATGTCAATGCAAAACAGACACGTGACAATTAATAGCTAACGCAGTTAGGTACATACACCTTGCTTAACAAGAAGAAATAACGTAGCATTCATGAAAGAAACCGAAAATAAACCTTGGACTATAGTCCCAATAAATGTCCAACAACACCTTCAAAAAGAGAGAACTTTGTAATTTTAAGTACAAATTGTGTAGACGTTTCAGTCGGTGACGGTTCGGCAGAGTTCCCGGAGTGCCCGAACATCGTTGTCGTTTGGGAGAGGCCGCAACATGCGTGCTCCATCTAGGTTCCGACTCCCATCTTCAAAAAAGACGTTGAAGGAAAGATCATAAACTAATTTATGCGTTATCAAGAAATGTACAAGGGCCATGTAAGACAAAAGGTGCGAAGGGAAACTCCACATCTAGTGCTTTCCACCGACGTAACTGTGGGTGGATACTTTTGCGTGTAGGCCAGTTGTTGGCACCGATTTACGATGGTTTTGGACGTCGATAAAGCACTCCAAAAGCGAACAGGAACAAATGAAGAAGAAGAAGACATTTATATGGTTTATGTTATGAAAAGCTCAAGTTGTAATAATCCGGTGGTTTGGTTTAACGTTTGGGCCTTTATGAAAATGGTGATGTGAGGCGTGACTAGCGAGACAATGACATTTAGGAGGAAATGACCAAAGTGTCCATCCTTTCATAAGGGCTGGCTTTATATTGATGTAAGAAACACATGTTTTTTTCTATTCGACAATAAATATCTGACTTGATACTAGATAAGTCATTAATCCAACAATAACGTTATGAACGTTGCACCCTGGAGGTTGCACCCTCCCGGGTTTAGTAAATTGTAAGTGCGTAGGGACTAAAAATAAGGAGTTTTAAGTCATTATTAATGTGATTGGCTGAATGGGTCTCACTAATGTGGTAGGGTTTAGGGTTTACGGATGAGTAGGGGTCGTACTACCCAAAGAGTAGGGGTAGATACACGATTGTGTCATCGTCATATACAGTGACAAAATTGGGTAAAAAACCCATTCTCTATCAGGGGTAAAAAAAACAAAAGAAAAAATCATGTAATTAAATCCCGATTTGGGTAAAAAACCCATTCTCTGTGACCTACAACTCAAAGACCCCAATCACTCTCTCTATGGCAATTTGTGCAAAATCGCAACTTGGGTTAAGAATTCATATGAAATTGGAGCATTTCCGGCGACATTAAGTTGCAAATCGCGTGAAGAAATTAGGGCGCTAGTGCGTGAACCAAGTATTGAAGCAATTACATCTCACATCTGTAAGTGGATTAATGAATATGTGTTTGATCTTCTTCTTTTTTTTAATTTGAGGGACCGTGATTGGTTTTAAGATGGATTATTATTTAGATGCAGGTTAAGAATGTTAAACTCAAGCATCCACAAACGCACAACAAAGGGTCTGTTTTTGTGGTATCCTAGTTAAAGAATCCACTGCACATACAAGGTTGAATTATGGGAGAATGTTTTGGGGTTGTCATCTATATGGATCAAACAACAAATTTAATTTTTGTATGTGGAGGGATGTGGAATACAGTGAATGAGCTAAGTATGTCGTGAAGAAGTTGCTGTAAGAGAAGAAGAAACTGGAAGTAGACAATTCAAAACTATAATAAGAAGCAACTAGACTGCTCCAACTTGAAAAAGAAGGCATACAAATTGGACTACGGCGATATGGTTAGGAAATTGAAGGCGCGTGATCAAAGTCGGGTCCTTATAATGGTTTGTTTTATGATAATTTCATGTGTGTAAATTCTGGAGTTGTGAAGTGGGCAAAGTAAAAAGGCAATGTAATGGTTGGGAACACTTTCAAAAAGTTGGTTTATGGTCAAACAAAGACTTGTTTTGTTATCCACATGTCTTTATTCATGGCATGTTTTGAAATTGAGGACCTATTTGCAAGGAAAATTCAATGAATGTCATAATCTCATACTGTGGTTTAAATTTAATGAATGAATGTCATTTTTTATGTAACTTCAAAGAGCCGTGAGTAAACTTGCACAAACTGAACCATAAAAGCATGAAATTACAAAGAGCCATGTGTGAACTTTCATAAACTGAACCATAAAAGCCTAAAATACAAGTGCATTCTTGGCATACATCGGGTTCAATATGGACTTACAAGCCCATTTGTAATTTAAAACATAAAGAAACACAAGTACCCTAGATAGGGTAACATGTAACAAAGTTTGGTAGAGTAAACTAAAGGACATTATAACTCCCCAAAGTGACGCAAGTAACCCAGAGGTCCATGGAATGCTCCATGTTCCGTATGAAGTGTTTAGGTACCAATGACACAAGGGATGCAAGGTACGCCGATAATGGAGTAGATCTTCTCATCGACGACGGTTTGACATAGTTGTCGAAGAGCACAAAAATCTTCGTGGTTTTCGAGGGGCTTGAGCATACGAGTGCCCTTGAAGTTGTGGGTGATGTTTCCGAAAAAGAAAAACATCTCCACAAAATGGCTTGTTTGATCCCTTAAGAAGATGTCAAACTCACCGGATATATCAGTTGGAGGGAAAGCGCCACATCTCGTGCTCACCACCCACGTAAACGTGTGTGGCCACTAGTTCATCTTGGTTGGTGGCAGACTCCAACTTCCCGCTGGTGTAGAGGTCGACAAAACACTCCCACGATGCAACAAAAGAAGAGTTGTCGGACATGTTTTAAGGTTAGGAAAGATATGGTATTATGAATTGTGAGGACAACTTTGAACTTGTGAGGATTTAAATAGAGTAAGATTGGGAAAGGTTAGAGTAGGAACCGCCAAATCACAGTTACAGTTAAGATGTGGATAGTTTTCAAAGTGTAAAACCAAGTTGTGTAAACATTGGGTTGCGTAATAAGCAGTTGCAATGTTATCGGTTACACAACTTCAACTGTTTGTTTATACATGAATGTTAAGTGTAAATTAGAGTTAATGTTTATGTTCATACACCAACTTATAAAGTCGGGTATGACTTAATGTGGAATTTTTTTAAAATATTTTACACATTCTCTTGAGGAACAAGGTTTGGGGTCGAAGAAGGGGAGGTCATTCCTTTTGTAATCAATCAACTCTTACCTGCAACAAGTGGACGTACAATGACATCAAGTGTATAGTCATGTACAAAAACTGTCAATGTAATCATATAATTTGTACCCAAGCGTTTCTTTATTTCGATGCAACCCTGCAGTCGCATATGTACGTATATCATATGTAGGTGTAAGGAAGGAAAATACGCCTTGTTAAAACTTTGTTATTATCTCCTAACATTACATGAACTGGTATAGTTACATAACAAAACATAAAGCAAAGTAACCCCTAACATAGCACAATCTGGTTTGCATCCTCATGAGATGGCATGTTCAGACACATATTCAAACGTGAAATTGACATCATAATAATCTCAAATGTCATGTTATAAAACCAAGTGTCATGTTATAACTACAACATACTTGGGAATGACCTTGATCTTAAAAAGGAAGTAATCATGTTTGACTTATAACACGTAAACACATTTGACTAACTTAATCTGTTTAATTCTATGTCTTATACCGGAGATATTGTTCTAGTTAATGTCGAGATGAACTTAAAATTACTAAGGGGGGGGGGGGGGGGGATTACTTCTTCTTAAACAATACTTTGGTACCATTTTGGTATACATTGTTTTTGCAATGAACTGTATCAAAATCTCGGTTAACCGACATGCAATTGACCGGACAAAATGTGGTATAGTTATGATGCAACATAATTATATTGGTTATCCCCTCATGGTCATGAAGCGAGTAGGGACTGAAATAGAATGAACGATACAACCAAGTGACCAATTTTGCAATAACATGTATAGTTTAGTGTTGGATTAAAGGTAACGGACCAATCTAGAAAAAAGTGATAACAATTCTGTGTTGTTTAATATCCACACATAAGTTATATTCAAGTGTGCACATTTGGCCGCACTTCTTTGTATCCACACATAGGTTATTTTCATACGTTTGTGTACATATACCCACATGTTATTTTGTATGCATATTTAGGTTATTTTCATATGCACACATATAATGTAGAATGTTATGATTGAGGATCATGTCTTCCAAAAATCAGGATTTCTGAAGAAAAAAACGTCACTCACGATTTGGGCAGTCCTTTCCTTGCGATTCAACAATTGTGTACCATCCACACTCCTATTCAAAAGTCATTTTCTTCCTTAGATTCATTCATATACTCGACAAAAGCATATACTTGAATTATAATGCATGGACAACAACATAAGATTAGGCATACTTGGAAATGGATATGCTTTGTGATGAACAATCATATGTCTCCTACATACAAACATGTTCACAATTTTTTTTTAACATAAGCCTTTTAAGATGAAGAAACACTAAATATGGTTAACATAACATAGCCGGTTTTGGAAAAGATACACTAAACAACACACACGTTTCGAGATAAATTAAGGTTTTTTCATTTATTCTAAAAATTATATGTTAACTTAAACTTTTTAAAATGAAACTCTGAAGTATGGTTAACATAACATAACATTACAAGTTTAGGGAAAGATACACTAAACTACTATGAATATGGATATTCAAGTTTATTTCATTTATTAGATGCAATAAAGTCTAAATTCGGCAACAGACCTTGAGTGGAGGTACCGAAACAAGTGCATTTCTTTGCAAGCCTTCATTATGACAAGTTTTAAATGAATACATAAACCAAAAAGTAACATTTCTTCCTTCCCTGGATTATAAATACTGAGGGAACCCATACATTTTCATTACCAGTGGAAGCAACCGTCTGAAACCCTCATACGTGAAAGCAAGAGAAGGCGACCCTAATCCTTTCACTCTCAAAGGTAAGTATGCCATACCCTATTCATTTGAGTTTCCCTATAAGTATATTATAAAATCCAGATTTCTTGCTTCTTAATTTTTTGTATCACATACTCCTAGTTCGAATATTATGGATAAACATTGAAGTAAGTATTCTTTGTTGATTTATGCAAGATTTATTGGATTTAATTGAATATTTAACGAAGTTTCCTTATTATGCGTTATTTACCCGTGTTTTACTACTTTCCCTGAGTTTTCCATCTTTCTCGGTGTTAATCTTGCTTGATGTTTTTCATCTTCCCCTTTTAGTTAGGGTGCAAATGTCAGAACACAAACCATACTATGGCCCCCTGTACGCCGACGATTTAGATGATTCCTGTGGGGAGTCTGATGATTGATAAGGCAACCCCGACTTTCGTCAGACTCCCCATCGAAATCATACGAAAGCCTGGGTTGCCATTTCAATCGGCGAGATCATATGAATCCCGGGGACTCTGACTACTACTCCTCTAATGTGTTAGATCAATATATCGACATAAAACTGAAATGTTTTACCCCTTTGTATTGGATTCTTAAATTCTGTAATTGCTTACTAATTTGATGTGTAAATGCCTTTTGTTGGCTAGGGATATGACTGGTCAAGGGAAAACCACATTACAGTGACATATCCACCGTAGGCTCCTGTGTGTACAAAGGACTAGGATTATGCCAAGGAGGTTCTGAGGAGGCTTAGAGAAGTTGAACAAGACCTCGACAAGGCAAGGTTTGTGGTTGGTGATATGCAAAGAGGAAATACGGCGTTGACCTCACGAGTTACTATTTTGGAGGCTACAAACTCTCAACTATTTGAAAAAAAATACCATTTTAGATCGGCCTACACTGAGTTGCCAATAACAAATGCGGACCAAGCATTCGAAGCACGAACTAGGCAAGACCAATGTATGTGGCTCATGTGAGTGTGCCTTGTTTCTGCTGCTGTATGCATCCTCCATTTATCCTTTAAACTTTATTCTTAGCATAATGTGGTTGTTTTGGGTTGCAAGTCGGTCTCATACTTTTGGGTCCCCAGTGGTTGTTGTCATCAATCTATAACATTCTACTTGCTTTTTCATATGTAGGTATGTTATGTAATCACGGGTTTATGAATGCTTGGTTATGTTGACATATGTTGTGGTTTCTTGATTTGAGATTTTGTGTAGGAACTAAATACAATCTTAAATCGAATGTTACACCAATAAAAAGAAGACATGCAAGTGTAATTTAGGTAGAATTCAAAAATGTTACATTGTCTTATATTTTATTTAAAAGGTTACTATTTGTAATCAAGTTAAATACAAAACACCACACACTTTCAGACACATATTCAAACATCAAATTGACAATACAATAAACACAAGTGTCCCATCATAAGTACAACATACATGGAAATGACCTTGATCCTACAATTAATAATGCTATTGAATTTCATCCCACAAACATATTAGACCACCGCAATAGTAAAACCAACTTCTTCCTTTGTCTAATATTGCATCAAACTTTATGATTTTTTTAGTTTAACATATGTTGTCGTCCTCTTTCCACCCAAAGAAGACACATTTGCCTGTGGGTTATTTAGTGGGAATCAAGGACAAATTTAAGTCTTTTTAACATGCAATATAGCATAGGACAAATTGAGATGACAAACATTACATTAGCTTCACTATGAACAAAAGCTAAACATCATTAACCAACTTACCAAATACGCATATGAAAACCAACTACTTCCCATTGTAAGAAAAATGTAGATCATGCAAAAACAACCACAAACTTAATGACAAGGTCATCTCTTAATCCCCTTGCCGAAAGTAGAAGCAAGTGTCGCAAAGTCGGCAAACACATCTTGTGCCTTACGATGCCATCCATCTTTCACTGTTTGGAAATTCATCATGAGCAACGTCAACATCTCGTGGTAGATAACAGGTGGATGGGGAGCCAAGGTGGTGGGATGGACTCCACTCGGACTACCTTTGTTCTTAGTTGTTGGGCCAACATTCTGGACAAACCGGACCCTTGTGATTGTTTTTTTCTTACATTTGGTCACACCAAGCCCAGTCACTAACTTCATTCGCCTTTGCCGACGCTGACTGGGGGTGGGATCCATGCTTGAATCAGAGCTCGACTGTGTTGCATTGTCGTCATACACTATTACTCTAACGATCCTTCGGTCGGCCAGATTCGGGCAAGCTCTTGTTCTGTCTTTCACTATCACCATTGGTTGAGATGAGAAAGTTTGGCTTGAGGTTTTGCAAAGGGACATGGGTTATGCTTGTTTATATAATGATTGTATGTGGGACCCACTTGGAAAACTAGCAAACCATGCCCAATAATGTCTTTTTTTGCATAGCTAACAACTTTTGTTGGTTTGCTAATACATGTATCCATATGTTGTAATTTAATTGATAATCATGTTTTGTTCTAAAAAGGATTGATTTAGATTTAGATAATTTGAATAAAAAATTACACTTTTAGAATACCAATGAAACATTAGAAAGTGAATTTATAATTAAAGGCCTCAACAAACAAGCATTATTTAAACATCTTTATATTTGAGTTATCCAAACAAAACCTTAATCATATGTACACGTACTATACACCCCTGAAAAACAATTCCGCTTGGGAATTACAAATTTTGCTAACTAAGAATAAAGTACTTAAGTACACCCTTTATTGGTTTGGGCAAAAAAATTAGCCTTTATCTGAAGTCTGACATGCACATCACTTCAATTGTTTTAATATTCTGCTACTTAATGATTAAGTGCATAATATAGTCGGTTCCAAAGCAATGGAAGCATGCAAAAAGCACAAAGGTTGATTTGGCACAAATGCCAAATAATGATGATGGATTCACTTGGGATTTTTCTTGCGCTTCTCGAGGGGACTTGCCATCAATCATGAGGTCAACATGCATACATGGATTTCGGTGTTACATAGTTGTTTCTTTATTTCTTACATTTTCAGACATATCTGACATCGTTTTTATCCATTTTTTAATTACTTGTAAAAATATTCCACAGTATAACGTGTGCTACATGAGTAATTCGCCTTGTTTCATATCCATGATGAGCATACCCCGGAGGATTAGTTTTACTTTTCGAATTTGCCCGATTTGGAAAATAAAAATTAAATCACCTAACTATCAGACATTGATAAATACAAGTGTACATATTGCAATATTTTAGTTTTTTTTGTTGAAGAATGTAATATGTTTACTTAAACCCTAAGTTACCACCAATTTACTTGTATTATTTTCCATCCTACGATGAAATTGTGTACACCCTAAAGGAGTAACCCCAATGGGGAAGGTTAACATTTAATTTGAACCCCCTTGCGGAACACTATTTCAAAGTCCGTCCTTGCAGTGCATGGTTATGTGTAAGGCACATCAAAGTGATTGCCTATAGAGTGACTTGACTGATTTTGATCTTCTAATCTCTTACTATATCTTGATTTCTATATGATGTGACTATATTTTAGATTGACAAACTGCATTATAATACAAACACGAGGAAACCAAGCCATACCCAATTTTAAGTCTTATGTGATTTCATTTAGGAGTTGCAAAAACTTACTGACCCATTCTCCAAACCATGTAAGCAAAATGTAGATAATCTAGCTCTATAGTAGTAAAAACCACAAATCAAAGGTGAATAAACAAAATCTTATTAGATGACCAACATACATTACATAAGTCATCAATGCCTACATTAAACATTACAGAAACAGACTACTTAAGCATAACATACTCTAATAAAGAACATAAACATTTAACACACTTGCATATCTTCAAGAGGAAGACAGGTTGTGCCTTCTAATCATACTTTCCAGAAGCATTAAGTGATCCTTGGTATCCCCAAGTTTAATGGTGTTGGCGGCCATCTATCTGCCAATCTGCAACAATAATGAAATATGAGATTCGGTGATGTTATTGACCATGAAGATACTAAGTGATTGTGTAATTTCTCCATCAGTTATACCTCATCTAACACATACTGCAGCTCCCAAACTTCTTGGAGTGTGTTTCGCGGGATTTGACGCAATTCTTCCAATCTCGACAGTAGGCTATCTTCCGGGCTATAAACCTTCTTAATTGTCGACCCCAACATTATTGAGCCCATCTAACTGCTCCTCAAAGACATCTAAGACCTTCTCCGTTCTAATGTAACAGAAAATGAAACTCAAAAACAACCAACTGGTTGGGAAAACTCTCACAAATGAAGAATTGAATGAATTACTGTGGAAATTAACGATGTGTATTACCTTCATTGTTTTCGAGGTTGGTTCTCCCACTTTGAAGTTGGTTCTAGAGATCTTGGTATAGTGGTGTGGTTGGGTTGAATTCTCCTAGGTTCGCCATTGTTGGGAAGTTATGGAACACCAATAGACACCAAAGTATATTCTGTATGAAAGTGGAGGTTCATGCCTTTGTTGTAAAAAATTAGGTTTACCTGAGGTTCATTTTATGAGTTGGGGGTTCATTTGCCTTTACCAGAGTTCATGCCCGTATTTACCTGAGTTGCATTAATTTCATGAGGTTCATTTGTGAGTTGGAGGTTCATTTCCTTCTTGAAGAGTTCATGCCTTTGTGATTAAAAAATTAGGTTTACCTAAGGTTCATTTTATGAGTTGGGGGTTCATTTGCCTTTACCAGAGTTCATGCCCGTGTTTACCTGAGTTGCATTAATTTCACGAGGTTCATTTGTGAGTTGGATGTTCATTTCCTTCTTCAAGAGTTCATGCCTTTGTGATTAAAAAATTAGGTTTACTTGAGGTTCATTTTATGAGTTGGGGGTTCATTTGACTTTACCAGAGTTCATGCTTGTGTTTACCTGAGTTGCATTAATTTCATAAGGTTCATTTCTGAGTTGGAGGTTCATTTCCTTCTTCAAGAGTTCATGCCTTTGTTGTAAAAAATTAGGTTTACTTGAGGTTCATTTTATGAGTTGGGGGTTCATTTGCCTTTATTAGAGTTCATGCCCGTGTTTACCTGAGTTGCATTAATTTCATGAGGTTCATTTATGAGTTGGAGGTTCATTTCCTTCTTCAATAGTTCATGCCTTTGTTAAAGACAACTTAGGTTCATTATGCTTTCCCTTAGGTTCATTTGGAAACTTAGGTTCATTTGTTGTTTACGAGGTTCATTTACTTTTTTAGAGTTTACTTCATAGTCTGAGATTGATCTTACAATTGTGTTGTTTCTCTTAGCAGGATCTATCGGTCCATCACGACGACACAAAGGGCCGACATACAAAGACATTGAAATAGACTATGAAACTACTGAGAGTGAGGAAATTGCAACAACAAGAAAAGTGTCTGCTAAGAAGTCTATTGTTTCAAGGAGAAACCCAAGCCTGCCTCGAAAGAAAACAACACAGACTGCAAACAAAACACGAAAGCCTAGACATAAAATGGTGAGACATAAAAGAGTCAGACAGACCGTTTCCAAGGCTTCAAAGATTCAAAGTTTAGAAGAAGAACCACCAGCAAAGAAGCAGTGCACACAAACAACTGAAGATGATCAGCCTTCTCAAACAATTGCAGAGATATCAGCTTCTGCAGAGAAGGAATTAAAAGCCACTGATGAAAATGTGACAACGTTGGTCAACACAACATCAACGGTTCAAACAGTACTGGGTTCAGAGAAGAAAGAGAAGAGTAACACATCCAAAGACACTGACGGAAACCTACAAATAACAGAGTCAAAGAGCACAGAAAGAAAAGGAACAATAACCGACAGAGTGAGTTCAGAAGTACAGGAGAAGGGTAAGGAAGTACAAGAGGAGGAGAGCGTGTGTTCAAAGGAAAATACCAAGATCAGTACATCAGAAAGTTCTGAGGAAACACCATCTTCTGGAGAGAAGAAAGACACAACATCATCAGACAGCTGTGATGATACTCAACCAAGGAGACCAAACACCCGGTCCAGGGCTGCAGTTCAGCCAGATGCAGAAGATGAAATACAAAGTTTGAATGAAGAGGAGTTTGAAGAGAGCTTGAGGAAAAAAATAAAAGACCAAAGAGATTAAAGGTAAGAAAGACAAGGGCAAGCAAAAAATGGAGGTTGACGAGGAAGACAATGCAAAGAAAAGGAAGAAAGAAAAGTGGGTCATAGTCAAGGAAAGAGGAGAGAGGAAGCTAGTAATTACAAAGGAAAAAAAGGAGAAGGAGAGAACAACAAAGAAGAACAACAAGCTGGAAACTGTTCCTGCACACCTCAAAATCAAAATAGAAGAGGATGGATCCCAGTACAAGTGGTTGAACACCAGAAATGTGCCAAAAGCGTTTGTTAACGTACTGGAAAGTATCCCTGAACAAATGAAGGCACAAGCAAAGGCGTGGATTAGAGAGATGGGGTTTGAAAGCATGATGCATTTGAAGATTAAAGGGGTGCCTCATTGCCTGGCTTTCTGGATCCTCGAAAACTACGATGAGATCAAATGTGAGATAAAGATGGTGGATGGAAGCACCATAAAAGTGTTAGAGGAGGAAGTCCATAGAGTGCTACAGATCCCTAGAGGGCAGAGAAAGGTAGAAAGGAGAGGCAAAGAGGCTGTTGACAACGCCATTATACAAGAATGGAAAGAGTATTTTGGCAATATCAAGCAAATCAGGCCAAGTCATGTGGCAGCCAAGCTCAAAGCGTGCACCGTAAACGTATGGTTCAAAAGGCTGTTCATCGTGCTGTTCATGTCCGTGCTTGTGGAAAGCAACCAAAAGGGCACTATTCCTCAGCACATGATGATCAGTGACGTTGAAGACATAAAGGGATACAACTGGTGTGAGCTTGTAATGAGCGTCTTGCCTCAAACAACAAATGAATGGAAGGGGAAGAAAGAGAGGTTCTACAGAGGGCCCATCATATTTCTTGTGGTAAACAACTCTTATTTAATTACAAAAAAAAACATCTTCTACTGTGTATTATGTTGCATGTCATGTGTGTAGTAATATATTTATGTTCTTCTATACAGTTGTTGTATTTAGACAGGGTATCTGTCTTTAGAGATACAAACACAAACAATACACCGGTCTTCCTAGGATGGACTGACGAGATTTTGGAGGAAAGGGAGCGCAGGGAGATGAAGTTTGGGGGCTTTGGACTAGGAACACTACAACAACCAAGACCAACAAAGGAGAGGAAAGAACAGGGATTCATGAATAACAAGCTACAGGTAAACATCAAGCTTCAAGTTCACAAAGTAGTATAGTGGGTTCATCAGTTTAAACATCAAGGTTCATTAGTTTACAGATTGAGGTTCATTTATGTATACATTAAGGTTAAAAAATTGTACTGAGGGGTCATCCGGTTACACAATTAGCTACATGACTGTAGACATTGTAGTTCATGCATCACACATAGTGAGGGTTCAATGTAAAACCAAGCAAAAATAATGAAACTTCAAGTTCAAAAAATAGTATAGTGGGTTCATCAGTTTAAACATCAAGGTTCATGAGTTTACAAGTTAGGGTTCATTCATGTATTGACCAAGGTTCAATGGGAATTGAGTTGCATGTTCATGTAATTCTGAGTAATACATGAAAAATGATCAACAGGTGCATGAATAAATAGTATAAGATTCATTAAACTGAATAATAATGTAGAATGTATGATGCCGTTGATATAATGTAGGGTAGTAATTTAATGTGAATTTGATTCATGGTAAATGTAAAATCAATCTCTGGTTCATGGAGTTGGGAAAACAGGTTCATGAGCTTCAAATTTGACCTTTTTTCCTTAATAGTTATATCAAGAAGCACAAATATAAGTGGATTAGCTTGATTTCCTTTGTGTGTCATGGTATTGTATGCTATTTTTGTTTTTTATTTCAACTATTTACCACTTAAATTTTTTTTCTTGTATGCAGGAGTGGTTGAATAACTTTACAGTCCAACAATTTATAGTGGCAACAGAGATGCTGAAACTCACAGACATGGTAGAGAATTTACCTACTCAGTTCAACGAGGAGCCAACGGTCAGAAGCATGATTAAGACAACACAAACGCTGATTGGCAAGAAAAAAGCCGAGGAAGAGGAACAAAATGAGTTCGAGAAGATATGGAATGATGCTGACCACCCTTTCTGGAGCGATCCAGAACTTATAGAATGCTTGAGACAAGTTGAGAAGGCTGATGCTTCTAAAGAAAAGATCAAATTCTCACAAGCTAGAGCTTCAACTTCTAAAGCAAACAAGGGTGTGGATGCCACACAAACTTGGGAGGATGTCAGCAACATTCTGAATGAGTACACTGATGTGCTCGGAGACAAAGAAGAGGTAAGAGAGCAAGTCACAAAGGTGGAGAAAGAGAAGGAGGACGGCTTAGGTGATGACAGTGAGCAACTAAACACTGTAAGTGAAGGAGGCATGGTAGAAAAGGGACAAGGGTCCATTTCTGTGCATGCGGCAGACGACGCTGAGCAAGAGACATTGGGTGCAAGTAAGAACAAGGAACCAACTCCCGCAAAACCAAAAACAAGGAAGAAGGCCAGAAAGTCACCGGATTTGACAATTCCATCCTTCAAGCTTATCAGTTCAAAGGAGTTAGAGAACTTTGATATTGACAAAGACATTGATGAAGAACATGAAGTGCCTGATGCATAGAAGGACAAGGAGGTGCTTATAAGCTCAGAGGAGTTAGAGAACTTTGATGTTCAGAGAGACACGAATGAAGAACATGAAGTGGCTCATGCACAGAAGGACACGGATGTGGCTGAAACTAAAAAACAAAGAGAAAAAGACAAGGGGAGGGGAAGCAACTGGAGGCTGATGCTGATGTGGTTCATGGGCCAAGGCACAAGAAACTTGGAGAAAAGCTCAGAAGCCCCTACAAAAGCCGGACTGTGGACATCTTTGCAAAGAGAACTGAGGAAGCAATGGTGGTGTACAACTACTGTCTCCACTGCAGCATAGGAGGGTAAGATCTACATATAGCGTTATGAGGTATTTTATCTTATTATTATGCTCAATAATACAGATAAATATTTACTAATAGATAAAATTTCTATTTCTATACAATTGAATAGTGAGCCTCTATTCAAACACAAGTCTCTCAAAGTCACCAGAATGGAGTTGGCTATGGACATGGACATCCACTACAAAGCTATTGATGCATGGACAACAATTTTGAACACTAATGAGGAAGTGAAGAGCAGCAACAAACCCAGCAGAGCATTCTTGTACGTCTACCAAATGGTACGTAAACTGTTTTAAAGTTAACTAAATAAGGTGCATGGATATATACCATAAGGTCCATCGGTATATATTATAAGGTTCAAAAGTTAACAAAATGAGGTTCATCATATAAAAAGTGAAGTCCTATAAAGTTCATGTAACAGAGGTTCATTTATTTAAAAATATGTTCATGGATTATTGAATAAGGTTTATGAAATTCTACATCAAGGTTTGAACAGTTTCTTTGTGCAGTTTTTAGCTTGTATATATAATTGGTGTATGCTAACAATAAATTATGAAATGTTGAAACAGAATGTCAACTTGAAAGATCAACTAGGAGAGTTCATCAAGAACTTCAACTTCGCCGTGGGTGAGGTGCATGGACGAAAAATAAAGGATGTAGACATGGTAAAATTATTACTAGTCTGAGCTTGTCTGTTTTTTTTTGTTGATTATTCTTTTGGAGTAAATTTCAAAGGTCACTAAATGAAGGCATTATTATAGGTTGTTGTACCTGTCATAGTCCATAATGACCGTTACTTTGTCATCGCCATGAACATCAAGAATAATTGCATACATGTGCTCGACAGTACGCCAAACAGCTGTGATATGGGCGTCTATGCACCAGTTATTCAGAAGATTGTAAGTGTACAAGAGTGTATAAAACTGTGCTGTTTTGTAGGACTTTTTTTTGTTTGGTGAAAATCGCACGTGAACACACCTATAAGATGAAATATATCCATTTGTTGTGTGCAGGTATCGATGACTGCAATTTACCTCCGCCAGAATCACTTGATCAAAAGAGCAAATGACCTCGAAGCTGGACAGGCTAAGGCACAGTTGATTCCTCTTCCATGCCAAGCTGACTGTGCACAAGACCAAAGCTCCGGGGTGTATGACATGCGACATATGGAGAATTACATGGGGATGCCGAATGCCAACTGGGAGGACCAGATGAACAACAAAAACAAGAACAAGGCCATTGAAGAACTAAGGATCAAATATGTCCATACCATCATCACCTCGGAAGCTAATGACATCAAGGACAAGACACTTCAGACCATTAGAGAAAACCCTGAAGGACCATATGAATGAACATTGGATGATTGTTAGCATTTCAGACTTGGTTAGAATGATACTAGCAGGTAGGACTAATCACGTGATTTATTGACTAATTAGGATGAAGATGATGTACACTTCAATATATTAGCAGGTTCATCCACTATAACAAACAGGTTCATTGGTGTTGTCTTGCAGGTTCATTAATTTTGTCGTGCAGGTTCATTGATTTTGACTTGTAGCAATAGTTAGTCATGGGTGTACTCTGTCCAAGCATTGGGTTTATTAATTATAACAATTAGGTTCATCATGTACAACTAACAGGTTCACTGAGTATAAGTAACAGGTTCATCAGACATAGAATATGTTATACACTTCAAAAATCGAGCAGGTACTCGTTTAACTCATTGAATAGTTCAAAGTTCAATAACTTTTGTCATTCAAGTACTCTAAAAATGAAAAGGTGAATATGGGTTCATAGAAGCTGGAAAGTATGTTCATCTAAGTTACTAGGTTCATCGACTATAACAAACAGGTTTATCGATTTTGTCTTGCAGGTTCATTGGTGTTGTCTTGCAGGTTCATTAATTTTTTCGTGCAGATCCATTGATTTTGACTTGTAACCACAGTTAGTCATGGGTGTACTATGTCCAAGCATTGGGTTCATGAATTATAACAATGAGGTTCATCATGTACAACTAACAGGTTCACTGAGTATAAGTAACAAGTTCATCAGACATAGAATATGTTATACACTGCAAAAATCGAGCATGTACTCGTTTTGTGTTTAAAAAGAAATTGTTATAATGAAACTAACAGGTTCATCGAGCATGTACTCGTTTTGTGTTTAAAAAGAATTTGTTATAATGAAACTAACAGGTTCATCAGGTATGGAAACTAGGTTCATCGAAAAATACTAAAGATGAAATGGAAAAATACTAAAGAATACTAAGAATCAAGCACTTCAGTGCAAGTGCGACTATTGTGAGTGGCATACTTGTTGCATCTGCCACAACGCCTTTGCCCTGCACGGCTGGAAGCAATAGAAATTTCTCTTCCACTCCGGATACGCGAGCCGCTTCCTTTGTTCTTAGCTTGCTCTGGTGGTAGCACATTAACAACTGAAGGGACTTCAACTCCAGCATAAGACTGCAGCTGCTCAAGGTTCGATGGACTAGAACTAGATGAAGCACCACTCGTAGACAACAGAGCCGCCTTTTTCTCCTTAAGCAGAATCGAAAACTGTTTCATGAGGTCCGACTTGTCATCCAATAGCCCCACACAACTATAAAAGTCAGAAATCAACTCATTCATGACCGCCTCATGCTCTTCAAGGGCCGCACACTGAGTGACAATGGTGTCGTTGATAGTGAACACCGGTGTAATAGTGGCATCCTTGGTCCAACGGGCAAGTACATACCTTTCTGGAATCCTATCAAACTCGAGGTTCCTGAACACAAACATGAGATGACAACAAGGCAGACCAATCCTTTGAAACATATGACAGCTGCATAAAAAAACCCCACCTTCAACTGACTGCTCGACTGTGAACATCTTGGATAAGCAATCCTTGACACCATAGAATTTTGTACCATTAACCTCAGACATGCTCACCATAAAGCATGATAAACAACATTCCATAATCTGATCCTGAAGAAGTTTGAAAATTGAGAGCGTGTACACCTCAGACGCATGCTTCTCTAATCTTAAATGTGTCTTAAGATCTGGACGCATAGTCGAAGAATCAAAGTTCAGCTTCGCCTGCTTGTGTCTCTGTGTGTCCAAGGCAATGCCAAAGTGCATTACCAACTCAACTAGGCGATAATATCTGTCAGTGAAGTGACCAAAGTAATTGTTTGCAGATTCGGAAACAGAAGTAGTCCTAAGCAAACCGCCAAACATGACATCCCTGAAGTAGGCTGGGATCCAAAAATGTCGGATTGCAAACATGTCATCAAACCACCTCCGCTTCACCAATGGGAATTCATCAAGCAACGCAGTCCACTGTGACTCAAACTCTGCAGGTGAAAGGTCATGGGTCCAGACAATGTTGTCCAACCTAGCCCTAAATTCTGAACCAGCGGCAGTGTCGTACTTGGTCTTTGCGGGCACTTTTTTCATGATGTGCCACATACAAAGCCTGTGGCGCGACCGGGGGAAAACTTGTTCAATAGCGGACTTCATGGACATGTCTTGGTCTGTCACTATAACCTTTGGCTCGTGCACCATAGTTGCCTTGAATTTCTCCAACAACCAAACATATGATCCGGCATCTTCCTTGAAAATTAAACCAGCCGCAAAAGTAACACTCGACTTGTGATGGTCTAGGCCGGTGAATGGTATGAAAATCAGATTGTACCTATATGGAAGAAATGTAAACAAAGCCAATGATGCATAAGTAAAAAGTGATAAAACACTAGAATAGTCTGTAATAAAAAGAGCAATGGAAGGAGGATTCATAAGTATACAAAGAGGTTCATTAGAATGAATATACAACTACAAGGGAGAAAAAGTTAGACTAGGTTCATCAGGTTTGCAAACTAGGTTCATCAGTTTCAATAGAGAGGTTCATACAATCTAACTAACATGTTTATTCAATAAACTAACAGTTAAAAGAATCAAAAACAGAGTAGTAAATGCAAGGATAGTTACAAGGGAGAAAAAGTTAGACTAGGTTCATCAGGTTTGCAAACTAGGTTCATCCGTTGCAACAGAGAGGTTCATACAATCTAACTAACAGGTTCATTCAATAAACTAACAGTTAAAAGAATAAAAAATAGAGTAGTAAATGCAAGGATAGTTACAAGGGACAAAAAGTTAGACTAGGTTCATCAGGTTTGCAAACTAGGTTCATCCGTTTCAACAGAGAGGTTCATACAATCTAACTAACAGGTTCATTCAATAAACTAATAGTTAAAAGAATAAAAAACAGAGTACTAAATGCAAGGATAGTTACAGTGTAAAAGAAAAAGGGAAAATGTTTTGAAGAAGGATAGCCAATAACCTGTTGGTTCGGTATGTAGCATCAAACGATACAACGTCGCCAAAGAGAGAGAAGTTCTTGCGAGACACGGGATCAGCCCAAAATAAACGCGTCAAACGATCACAAGAATCAACGTCGTACTCAAAAAAGAAGGCAGGGCAAAGTTCTTTTTTGTTGAACAAACGGTTGATCGTCATTTGAGCATCGGAACCACCAATATAAGCCAACATATCTCGTCGGTAGTTCTTGAAATCAACAGCAGAAGCACCGACTTGGGAGTAGCCGCCAACAAGTTCCTTGAATATTCTATGCGACCTGACTGGACCGATGTGCGCTTTCTCACAATCCATGACAAACTTCTTATGTCTAAAGTCCAGCTTCCTCATAGACTTCATAAACTGTTTATCCTTACCAACAACCATTTCATGTGTGTTGTAACACCCCATAATTTTTAAGGGTATTTTGAATTATTTTAAATTTTTCTTATGCCCGTTTTGCTAGACGGATTTAATTCAGTGAGTCTCGGACCTTCTGAAGAGGGGTCTAAACTCTGTAGAATTTTCGGGGTTAATGTATCGTTAGTGTACGAATATATTTAACCCGGAGTTAAGAAATTTAATCCGAACCAAGTTCGGATAAGAATAAGTGAAGTCGGCCAGAAACCGCGATCAACTGCGATTGACCGCGATGAACCGCGACCTGATGCGATCGGCCGCGATCACGGTAATGCCTTTTGCTGAGCAGTGTCGTCTTCCTCGCGTGGCGGTTACTGTAGCTTTGTCCTCTGTTTTGGCTCAGTTGGGATATTTTTGGGCAGGCCAACTGGCCCTTCGCCTTTGTCCCCTTGTTCCCTTGGAGGTGGTCGGATTGGGGCTATAAAAGGAGGTGAAACCCGGAGCTAAGAAGCTCTTCTTCTTCCTTCTTCTTCCTCCTCTGTTTCTCCTCTGTTTTTCACCATTGTTGAGCAGTTTTGGAGCTTCGTGTGTGGGAGATTTCGAGTGTCTCTTGAGTTGAGAAGGTGCTCTTGAGTGTTGTGTGAAGCTTTGTGGTGTTGGGAGATCGAACCATAGACAAATCGAAGGCAAACAAATCGGTTTGGGTAAGAAATTCTCCATTGTCGTCTCGCGAGCTAGCCACTGTCACAGCACAAAACCGCGACCTGCCGCGACCTGCCGCGATCGCGGTATTGTGTCCGAGTTGTGTGTTTTGTGGTTTGGCTTTGGGCTTTGCTCGTTTCCTTTGATTTCTTCTTGTATTCTTTTAGATTCATATATAAGAGTATTGAATCTAACTTAGGGTCTTGTTATGGGCCATTTCTTAGGGATTTATTATCCAAGATTTGCTCCAGTTTCAGATCCAGGAGCCCGTTGTCTCTAAGCTTTGCTTAAGCTTCTGCGGATTTAGGCAAGTGGCGGTTCGCTCTTGCTCATCATTCCATATTTCAATTAATTATCAATAGTTTTGTTGTTAATTAATTTGGGATGATTGTTAATTATGTTGGAATTGTTTGATAACGTTATGTGATTAAAAAGAAGATATTATACTAGGTTGTATATTTTGCTAGAACCGACGCTAGTCTATTCTAGATTTGTGCAGGTGAAGGCCGTAAGGGACTTTGATGTGATTTATTGTGTGTGTTTAGATTATTAAATCTACGGTGTTTGCCAGGTGGGCATAGATATGGATAGTTGTGCAGGTGGGGCCGTGATGGCTCTGTGTGGTGTGTTTGTGTGTTTAACTGTGTAGTTAGCACGAGTATTCGTAGGGACAATGGATGGAGGTCCTGTCATCTCTTTATAATAAATTGGTGAGTCATGACTAACTTCTATACTCGAGTGGAGTAAGAAGTGGTGCACTTTGCAGGTGTCACAACCCGGTTCGATATGTGTTTCACGAGTGGCGGACATGTATGTAAAAGCTTGTAACGTGATGTGGTGTGTGGTCATTTAAATAAGATACGTGCCATGAGTATGCACATAATGAAAATGCCTTGACCATATTATTAAAGTGCCGTATGAGTAAGCACTTATTTAAAATGTTTGGCGAGTAGTGCAGCTAGGCGCTAGTGCAGCTAGGAAAAGCTCGTCTTAGTTGTAAATCGCTCGTATGCGATACTTGTGTGATGTGGTTGTGTGTGTTTGGATATGTTTTCCAACATTTGTTATCATGTTTCCTATAAGGCTCATTTCATTTTGGAGTCTTCTTTTTGGGATTGATTGCTGTGAGACTTGGTCTCCAGAATCTTCTCTTGTGCATACCTTTTGATATTCCAGTAGGAGTATGATGGTTGACTAGCGTACTCGGTTATTATTCGAGGGACGATGAGTCTAACCTAATGCGACTGCTTCGAACCACTCTGCTTTGTGCCCTTGCTAGTCTATTCATTTAGACTAACCAACCGTTATATTCCTTGCATGGTTGGCTGGTGTCATCCGTTCGATTCGGCACATCAGGTGTGTTGCTGTTCAGAGAAGGCTAGAGCGACTATGAAGATAAACAGTGTTTTGTTTTCGACAACTTGTCTTGTCGCTTTGTGTTTAAAACGATTTCCGCTGTGCTATTTTGTATTTTGTTTATAAGTCTTCCGTTGTAAATTCTGATTTTTGTATTAATGATGTATTTGGGTCGTTTTAGGAATCGTGTAATTCTGCGACCATGTGGTTTAATAAAAGTTACGATTTTAGTATTGTAACTCTGTTTTAAGTCAGTTATGACGTCGGAAAAGCCTGGGGTGACTTCGGGGTTTACGTCCGGGGTCATCGGCAGTAACGCTTTCAAATAGGGTTAAATTTGGGGGTGTTACAGAAATGGTATCAGAGCTAAAATGTTTTCCAAGAGCTCTGAATTTTTCAAATAAAAAGCCGTTCATAGTCGTGCCTTCTTGAGTCTGATACGGAAGTTGCTTCTGTGTTTAGAAAGACTAAGACTTTCTGTTTGTCACCCATAGTTGAGGGTGCATTCTGTTCTCTTCTGAAAGACTCGGAAGAAGTCGAGGTGGTTTCGCCATCTCCAGTTAGACTCGAGTTTTAGTTCTCTTGTCGTGAGTTGAGGTTGTAGAACCTAGTATTCAAGATTGGTATTCATCTAGGAACGTTACCAAGTTGATCTATTCCAAGTGACTTTATCATGATAAGTATTATGGAAAAGATATTAATACTTGGGATTTGATCGGTAAACAGATGGTGAATACAAGGAATACCATACGCGCTGGTGCTGGGCCAAGCAATCCAAGGCCAATCATAAGGGACGACCTGAACCGTGTAGAAGAACACGAGTCAATGTCACAGAATAATCCAGGAGGCAATGGCCAAGCTACGGCCAACGCTCCAATAGTTTTTGATGCAGCAGCTGTTGCAGCTATTCGGGAGATAATGATGCAAGTACTCGCCGAGGCTAGGCAACCTGCCGCACCACAGGCACAAGCTGTGCCGATTCCCCCAGTGGTTCCTAGATTTGAGGAATCAGCTGTTTATGTACACCAAGATGAGGCGGTCAGGAAGAGAGGTGACTATGGTCGAGTGCTGAAGACCATTAACTCTTTGAGACCTGACCATTATGATGGCAAAGGAGAGCCAGTTAGAGCTGCTCATTGGTTTTCCCACATGGAGCGGTTGTTCCGCAATGTGGATTGCACTGAGGCTGAGAAAGTGCAAATAGCCTCTCTTCAGTTGAAAGAAGAAGCTAGTGAATGGTGGGAGAACACTGGGTTGGCTGATCGAGCTGATTTGAACTGGGCTATGTTCAAGACGAAGATGATGGACCGTTTCTTTTCCCGAGCTATGAGGGACGAGAAGCACAAGGAGTTCATGCATCCAGAGATAGAGGGATTGAAAGTCACTGAGCTTGTGACTAAGTTCAATCACTTGTTGCAATACGCTGGGTCAGATGTAACCAGCGAGGAGCAGAAGATCTGGCACTTCCATGAATGGATGGGCCCAGACATTAAGCCACTGATGGTGCGTCACGGATGTTCTACTTTGGAGCAATACGTGGATGCAGCCTACAAGCTGGAAGTGACTCTAGAGGAGTCAACCAAGAAGAGGAATCACCAGAAGTTGGTGCAAGAACAATCTCAGGTGAGCGGATTTAAACGTCCTACGCCACCGTCTAACCTTGCTAAGTCAAGCAAGGCAAAGACAAAGATGACTCAAGGAGGGTCGACACAACGATCTGGTCAGGACCAGGGTCTGATCCGATGTTTCAATTGTGGTGCCGTTGGGCACAGGAGCAGTATGTGCCAAAAGGAAAGGAAAGCATGCTTTGGCTGTGGAAAGTTTGGGCACATGCAGGAGTTTTGTTGGCAGGGAAGGCAAAGAGGACTGGAGTCGCAGCAAGGGCCTGCTAATCAGAGTAACCGGCCTGAGTATAAACCGGTTGAGGCTCCAAGTCCTTCGATGCAGACAACTGCACAGAATAAGGGCAAGGCCCCAGTAGCTTCTGGAAGTCAAGGTCAACGTCTTTACGTGATGCGTGAGGCGGATGGATCTGATTTTCCATTTGCTTAAAGCTTTCTACTTTTATGGTAGGTTGTAGATTTGGGTCTTACCCAGTCTTTTGTTATGGACAATTGTGTTAGTAAGTTTAAGTACGCAGCAAGGTTGTAAAACTTTTGTTGTAAATATTCTTGCTAATATAAATATTTGGTTTGAACCAAGCGTTTGTCAGATGTCTCGATTACCATTCAGGGTGAAGTTTGAGACAGCTGCGTAGCAAGGTGGTACCTTTGGTACAAGTTTGTGCTCCAAGTTAGAAACCGAAGAGGTTACTTGGGAGACTGAGACGGGTGTACTTAGATACTTTCCCTACTTGTTGTCGGCCTTGATTGATGCATGTTTCGGGGTCGAAACTTAAAATAAGGGGGTAGTAATGTAACACCCCGTAATTTTTAAGGGTATTTTGAATTATTTTAAATTTTTCTTATGCCCGTTTTGCTAGACGGATTTAATTCAGTGAGTCTCGGACCTTCTGAAGAGGGGTCTAAACTCTGTAGAATTTTCCGAGCATTATATAATACAGTTGAGGTGTTTTCGGGGTTAATGTATCGTTAGTGTACGAATATATTTAACCCGGAGTTAAGAAATTTAATCCGAACCAAGTTCGGATAAGAATAAGTGAAGTCGGCCAGAAACCGCGATCAACCGCGATTGACCGCGATGAACCGCGACCTGATGCGATCGGCCGCGATCGCGGTAATGCCTTTTGCTGAGCAGTGTCGTCTTCCTCGCGTGGCGGTTACTGTAGCTTTGTCCTCTGTTTTGGCTCAGTTGGGATATTTTTGGGCAGGCCAACTGGCCCTTCGCCTTTGTCCCCTTGTTCCCTTGGAGGTGGTCGGATTGGGGCTATAAAAGGAGGTGAAACCCGGAGCTAAGAAGCTCTTCTTCTTCCTTCTTCTTCCTCCTCTGTTTCTCCTCTGTTTTTCACCATTGTTGAGCAGTTTTAGAGCTTCGTGTGTGGGAGATTTCGAGTGTCTCTTGAGTTGAGAAGGTGCTCTTGAGTGTTGTGTGAAGCTTTGTGGTGTTGGGAGATCGAACCATAGACAAATCGAAGGCAAACAAATCGGTTTGGGTAAGAAATTCTCCATTGTCGTCTCGCGAGCTAGCCACTGTCACAGCACAAAACCGCGACCTGCCGCGACCTGCCGCGATCGCGGTATTGTGTCCGAGTTGTGTGTTTTGTGGTTTGGCTTTGGGCTTTGCTCGTTTCCTTTGATTTCTTCTTGTATTCTTTTAGATTCATATATAAGTGTATTGAATCTAACTTAGGGTCTTGTTATGGGCCATTTCTTAGGGATTTATTATCCAAGATTTGCTCCAGTTTCAGATCCAGGAGCCCGTTGTCTCTAAGCTTTGCTTAAGCTTCTGCGGATTTAGGCAAGTGGCGGTTCGCTCTTGCTCATCATTCCATATTTCAATTAATTATCAATAGTTTTGTTGTTAATTAATTTGGGATGATTGTTAATTATGTTGGAATTGTTTGATAACGTTATGTGATTAAAAAGAAGATATTATACTAGGTTGTATATTTTGCTAGAACCGACGCTAGTCTATTCTAGATTTGTGCAGGTGAAGGCCGTAAGGGACTTTGATGTGATTTATTGTGTGTGTTTAGATTATTAAATCTAGGGTGTTTGCCAGGTGGGCATAGATATGGATAGTTGTGCAGGTGGGGCCGTGATGGCTCTGTGTGGTGTGTTTGTGTGTTTAACTATGTAGTTAGCACGAGTATTCGTAGGGACAATGGATGGAGGTCCTGTCGTCTCTTTATAATAAATTGGTGAGTCATGACTAACTTCTATACTCGAGTGGAGTAAGAAGTGGTGCACTCTGCAGGTGTCACAACCCGGTTCGATATGTGTTTCGCGAGTGGCGGACATGTATGTAAAAGCTTGTAACGTGATGTGGTGTGTGGTCATTTAAATAAGATACGTGCCATGAGTATGCACATAATGAAAATGCCTTGACCATATTATTAAAGTGCCGTATGAGTAAGCACTTATTTAAAATGTTTGGCGAGTAGTGCAGCTAGGCGCTAGTGCAGCTAGGAAAAGCTCGTCTTAGTTGTAAATCGCTCGTATGCGATACTTGTGTGATGTGGTTGTGTGTGTTTGGATATGTTTTCCAACATTTGTTATCATGTTTCCTATAAGGCTCATTTCATTTTGGAGTCTTCTTTTTGGGATTGATTGCTGTGAGACTTGGTCTCCAGAATCTTCTCTTGTGCATACCTTTTGATATTCCAGTAGGAGTATGATGGTTGACTAGCGTACTCGGTTATTATTCGAGGGACGATGAGTCTAACCTAATGCGACTGCTTCGAACCACTCTGCTTTGTGCCCTTGCTAGTCTATTCATTTAGACTAACCAACCGTTATATTCCTTGCATGGTTGGCTGGTGTCATCCGTTCGATTCGGCACATCAGGTGTGTTGCTGTTCAGAGAAGGCTAGAGTGACTATGAAGATAAACAGTGTTTTGTTTTCGACAACTTGTCTTGTCGCTTTGTGTTTAAAACGATTTCCGCTGTGCTATTTTGTATTTTGTTTATAAGTCTTCCGTTGTAAATTCTGATTTTTGTATTAATGATGTATTTGGGTCGTTTTAGGAATCGTGTAATTCCGCGACCATGTGGTTTAATAAAAGTTACGATTTTAGTATTGTAACTCTGTTTTAAGTCAGTTATGACGTCGGAAAAGCCTGGGGTGACTTCGGGGTTTACGTCCGGGGTCATCGGCAGTAACACTTTCAAATAGGGTTAAATTTGGGGGTGTTACATGTGTGGCGATCTTCAAAAGCTGTTACTTTGTAGCCCTGATTACCGGCAAAAGAAAGGGTGAGTTTTGCCTTACAACCAACTTTGTTTGAAGGACGTCGTCGCATGCGTTTTGTGTTGTTCTGGCCAATTTTAAAACCTTGTCTGGTGCAATGCAAGTACTTCAATGCAACCACACTGCCTGCCATGCGTGATCCTCCGAGCCTCACAACAAAGCCACATTCCAGTGCATATGCCTTGTAAAATTCAACCGCTTCCTCCAATGACCCAAACAGCATACCAACAACTGGTTTCAGAGAATCAACACAGATTGGAATGTGGTACACAGAACCACCTTGAGATAAACGGGCAACAGATAAGTCTGAAGACATCTCAGTGTCAGAATCACTTGGATATGAACTAGGAGAACTCTGACCAAGGGATACACTACCACTAGCACCAACAGACACACTTCCAGGCACTGCAAACATAAAGCACATTGAGGTTCAATTGTATTAGCTACAGGTTCAAAATAATCGTCCATTGAAGGGAGGAAAAACCTAATAATGAAAAGTTGAAGACGAATCTGTCAAAGAAGACAATAGAAACGACACAAACGAACAAATTGAATAGAATCATTCTCAGATGACTATCAAGAGTAGAACATAAATAAACGCAACAACAAATTCTGAAATCCTAGAACATAAATAACCTAATTAACTTACCAGAATCCATAGAAACGTATATGCGAATCAATCCAATAGCGAGAATAGATTGAAAGAGGCGAAATCGATGAAGAACATGAATTGAAACGAGCAAGAACGCCGGCGGTGGATCTGATTTCTTCATCGGCGACTGAGAACTCTGGTTCCGATTTCTCGCCGGTGATGGCTCCGGTAGTACCAGAAGGGGGCGTGATGACTCATAATTCACGGAAACAAGCAAGGATTCCCACAGTAGGTGTTGCTGAGACTCCAATTGATCTCAATCCGCCAAATTCAGGTAACTTGGAGAATAAGACGATAACGACTTTGAATTCTGATGTTGAATCTGCGAAATCTCTTTCCATTCCTGTTGATGTTCCGATTGCAAAAGAGCGTCATCCTTCCGAATTGATGAATCTGAAATCATCAGTACTTGTTGATGATAATTCTGTGCCTAAATCCAAATCGAAGCCTTCGTTCTTAGAAGCACTTACTGGAAACATGAATGGAAATTTGTGAAGAAATTCTGGATGATTAGGGAGATTTATACATTTTCTATAGAGGAGGTTCAGCAGGAGGTTGATCAATGGAAATTTGTGATGATTGGAGCAGTCATCGGCGATTCAATCACCATAGGAGTCATGGAGGCCTTTGTGAAGAAATTCTGGATGAGATTCCCTCTCCTAAGATCCAGGTTAAAGCTAATGGAATCTGGATCTTCCAATTTCAAGAGCAGGAGCACATTGATTGGGTCTTGGATCATGGACCTTGGCTGGTTGGTGGTGGTAAGCCTTTAGCTCTTCAACAGTGGTGCACTGGAATGGCTATGTCTTGGTCTAGTTTTCATCGAGTTCCTGTGTGGATTATTCTGCCTGATCCGGATCCGATCTTCTTCTCCACACATATGCTTAGCGTCATTGGTAGTATGATTGGTATCCCTATTTGCATGGACAACATCACATCGACAAAACATAGACTCTCTTATGCTAGATTGTTGATTGAAATTTCTGCTCTAGAAGCAGCTAGAACTGAGGTCTGTTTGCAGGGACCTAACAACAAGGTCTACAAGCAGAAAATTGAATATGAATGGCTTCCTTGGTGTTGCAGTGAATGCAGAATCTATGGTCACACTATCAAATATTGCAACAAAGGAAACAAGAATCGACCTCATGTAAATAAATCTGAAGCTAAAGCCAACAGTCATGTTTCCTCTGAGAAGACTTGGATTCCTAAGACTAACTCTGAAGTTGCCTCTGGTGCTATAGTCAATATTGTTAAAGATGTTGATCCTAGTCTTAATGCTCAAGCCATAAATTCTCAGCAGACTATTGCTAAATCTCAGTAGAATGTTGATAAAGGAAGAACTTTTGGCTCCTCTCAAGATAAGTTGATTAGTGCTAATTCTCAACAAGTAGGTGTCCAGCATAGTAAGAGCACTGCTGCTAAAGGGAAAGGGGCTAATTTGTCACAGAATAAGACTGTTAGTCATGGTGCTTCATCTTCTCCCTCTAGTAACCTCACTAAGAGTTGTAGCAGCTCTAAAAGCAAAGCTAATGGATGAGTATAAATGTTGTTTCTGGAATACTAGGGGGCTTAACTCTCTCCCTAGAATCAAGCTTGTTAGATCTTTTATTAGGAGAAATAAGATAAGTCTTGCTGGACTTTTGGAAACTAAGGTTGCTTCTAATAAAGAATTTGTTGTTAAGAATTCATTAGAGGCCTCTTGGAAATATATTGCCAATGCTACCTCCTCTTCCAAGGGTAGAATCTGGCTTATGTGGGATCCTAGAGTGATCAATATGGATATTCTTTTTGTCTCTAGTCAGATGATTCATGGTAAAGTGACTATTCTTCAGAATAAAACTAGCTTCTATGTGTCTGTCCTCTATGGCTCTAATTCCATTAATACTAGAACTGATATGTGGAGGGACCTATGTTCTGTTAAACCTGATGTTTCTGCTGCCTGGCTTTGTGCTGGTGATGTCAATTGTATCTTTGATTCCACTGAGAAGATACATTTCAGGAACTACCTTGATAGGCCTTCTATTGAACTTGCTGATATTATGCACTCTCTTTGCCTCACTGATCATCCTTTTTCTGGTGCTCATTTCACCTGGAGCAATCAATAAGCTGGTCTGGATAGAATTGCTTGCAAATTGGACAGAGTTATGGTTAGCTATGCTTGGAGCACCAGCTTTCCTTCCTCCACTGTTTTCTTTGCTGATCCTCTGTGCTCTGATCACTCCCTTGGTATTGTCAATCTTCATCCTACTCAGTCCATTAAAAATGCTCCTTTCAAGTTCCATAATTTTTGGACTGAGGAAGATGATTATATGGAAGTGATGTCTAATGCATGGAATATTCATGTGGATGGCACTGCCCAGTATGGCCTTGTTACTAAGCTGAAGAATGTTAAAAAAGCTCTTAAACAATGGCATCATGGCAGATTTAGGAAACTCGAGTTGCTTGTTGATGAGTGTGTTAGTAAGCTCAGAGATGCTTATAATGTTCTCCAAGATGATTTTTCTAATACTGATAAGCAGAACTGTGTTGCTGAAGCCAAAGCTGATCTTGATCGTAGGTATGCTCAACTCCAAAGTTATGTTACTCAGAAGGAAAAGATTGACTGATTAAAATTTGGTGAAGAGACTTCTAGCTTCTTCTATAACAGCATCAAAATCAGAAAAGGCAAGTGTTCCATTTTTGCTCTCAAGGATAACAATGGAAATATTATTGATCAACAAGTAGATATTGTGAATGAAGTGATTGACTTTTATAGAAACCTCTTTGGCACTGCTGTCAATGATTGGCCAGGTTCTTTTTCTTCTCTCAAAGGCCCCCTACTTGATGCTGATAATAGTCAAGACCTTTGTTGCCTGCCTTCTTTTGCAGATATTAAACATGATGTCTTTGATATTGGTAACACTAAATCCCCTGGCCCTGATGGATTTGGTAGTTGGTTTTTCAAACAGGGATGAAGTGTGATTGGAAATGCAGTGTGTGAGACTGTTTGTGAGTTTTTTAGAAGAGGAAAACTCCTTAAACAACTCAATATAATTTTTATTTGCCTTGTCCCAAAAGTGGAAGATCCTTTCTTTGTAAAGGAGTATAGGCCGATTGCTTGTCGTAACACTGCACTAAAAATCATCTCTAAGATCCTTGTTGACAAAGTGAAACCCCTCCTTGATAAAGTCATTTCCCCCTCCCAAAGTGCCTTTATTCCAGGGAGATCTATTTGCCACAATGTTGTTGTTGCTCAAGAGCTGGTGAGGGGATATGGTAGAACTGGTATTTCTCCTAGATGCATGATTAATCTTGATATACAGAAAGCCTATGATTGTGTAAGCTGGACCTTCTTGAAAGAGGCCATGATTTATCTAAATTTTCCTGGGCAATTGATTTCATGGATCATGGAGCTCGTCTCTACTCCTTATTACTCAATCATTATTAATGGTGAATCTAAAGGGTTCTTCCCTGATAAAAGAGGCCTGAGGCAAGGTGATTGTAATATCCCTCAATTTTTAGTAAGGGTATTTGGGTAATTTTTCTCATCCTTCGTTCGATAATTATTTCGCTTTCAGTGGAGTTCGGATTTTCCGTAATATCCATGATCTCCATAATAATTCCCTGAGTGGTATAAAATATATTCGATGTATTTTCGGGACTTAGAATATTTGTTTGGATACAAACATATAATTTACGGGGTTTAAAACCCATACCCAATCTTATCTTGTGCAATCTTATCCCTCCACGTTCAATCTTATCCCAGCTACCACTTGCTCCCCACTTGATCTGCATGGTCGGCCCTCTTGCAAGAGTATTGTCGGACCTTTGCCCCCTATTCTTGGACTATTGTCGGACCCAGCTCGTCCTCCCTCACCGAGCTCCCATTGTCTCCCCTGCTCTATCGCCTCCTCTGGTTCGCTTCTCCCTCTCATGAAGCTCCCGCCTGTGCTCATTGTTCTTCTCCTTTCTTCTCCGGTGAGCTGTTCTGTATAGAACCCAAATCTGCTATGGCGTTGGGAGCTGTTAAAGGCCGAGTTATTGGTGGCTATCGTCTCCGGTGACGAGGAAGACGGATCTGGGCCGAATCGCTGTTGTCATGCGTCGCTGGTGTTGCTCGCTGATGAGCGGTGCGACCAGCAGTGGTTCGTTGTTGTTGTCACTGCGTGCTGGTTGCTGGTGTCGCCGAATCTCCGTGCTGTTGCTCCATCCCCGGCGTCAAGAGCCCGACGGAGCACCCCCTGCCGATCGCTGCGTCTTGCCTTCGGGTTGCTCTGTTTTGTTGTTTGGTTCGTGTACGTGAAATGGGTTGAAGATGGTGAACAGTGCAGTGGGACCCCCCCCCCCCCCCCCTTGTTGGTTTAATTGTTGTTGGGCCGAAAGCCCAAGTTCCATTCCAGTCCAGATCTGTCCCAGTTTCAGATCCATGAACCAGTTGTTCTTAAGCTTTGCTAAAAGCTCTCGTCGGATCTAAGGCAAGTGGCGGTTCGCTCTTGCTCATCATTCCATACTTCCATTAATTATCAATTGTTTAGTTGTTAATTAATTTGGGATGATTCTTGTTTATGTTGGGAACAATTGTGTTAATTAATATGATTAAAATCTGATATTATAATAGGTTGTATATTCTGCTAGAATCGACGCTATTATAGTTATATTGTGTAGGTGTGGGCCGTGATGGCTTTGATGTGATTTATTGTTGTGTTAAACTGTTTAGTTAGCACGAGTATTCGTAGGGACGATGGGCTCTATGTGAGGTCCAATCGTTCTTGATCGTGTTGTGGATATCTAAAAGCTTATAACGTGTTGTGGTTTGTTCTGGAATTAACTCAGATAAGTGCTCTTGGTGCACATAATTAATATACCTTGCCGAGCAGTGCAGTTAGGCGCTAGTGTAGCTAGGAAAGCTCGTCTTAACTTTTAGTCGCTCGAATGCGATACTGTAATTCTGTGATTAATTAATGTTCCCCAACTTTGTCATAATTTCCTATAAGGCTCATTTCGTTGGAGTCTTCTTTTGGGATTGATTGCTGTGAGACTCGGTCTCCAGAATCTTCTCTTAATCATGTCTTTTCATTTATTCCAGTAGAAGTATGATGGTTGACTATCGTTATCGGTTGTTATTCGATAAACAATGAGTCTAACCTAATACGACTACTTCGAACCACTCTACTTTGTACCCTTGCATGGTCTTTCATTAGACTAACCAACCGATAATTCCCTTACATGGTTGGCTGGTGTCATCCGTTCGATTCAGCACATCAGATAAATTGAGGATCTGAGAAGGCTAGAGCGACTATGAGGATGGACGGTGTTTTGATAAACTATTTTGTTTTAAGACTTCCGCTGTGTTATTTATGCTTTAATGTTAAGACTTCCGCTGTAATTATTCTGATTTTGTATTTTGTTGTATTTGGAAATTATTGTATTTCCGAGACGTTGGTTTTAATAAAAGTTGTAATAATTGGTATTATAACTGTTAGTTGATGGTTATATCGTTTGGAAAAGCCTAGTGTGACTTCGGGATGTTTAATCCGAGGTCACTGGCAATAATACTTTCAAGAGAAAATTTGGGGGTGTTACAGACTTGGTATCAGAGCCGAATTTTTTTTAACGTGTTGGGATTTTATAAATCATTTACTCGTTTTAAATTGTGAAATTTTTCAAGGGCTCTGAGTTTTCAAAAAATGAAAAGAATTTGAAATGACATCGTTCATAGTCGTGCCTTCTTCTTTAGTCTGATATGGGAAGCGAACTTCCATATTTAGAAAAACTAACTCTCTTCTCGTCGCCCGAAGGATATGGGTGCATTCTGTTCTCTTCAGAGGGACTCGAAAGAAGCCGAAGTGGTTTCGCCATCTTCAGTAAGGCTTGAAGTTCTAGTTCCCTCGTTTTGATTTAAGGTTGTAGAACCTAGTAACTCGGGTTGAGTTCATCAATGAAAGTTACCAAGTTGATCTATTCTAAGTGATTTTATTACATTGATATATATGATAATTAAGGAATCACTCTTAGGAGATTTGAGGTCTAAGTATGATGTCATAGTCATTGACATTCATTGTTGAGAAAACGAATACGAAGGATTAATGCTCGATGCAGTCGGGATTTGCCTCCGTATGAGAATTCGTGGGCTGAACCTAAGGTAGAGTTCGTTGAGCCGTTAAGGTAGGCCAACGAAATATTGTAATAACGACGTTTAAATGGAAGCGATTTCCAGGGGAACTCTAAGGAAAATCCCGAGGAAAATCCTAAGGAAGATCCTCAAGGAGAGGAAAATCCTAGAGGAGATCCCGAGGAAGATCCTCAGAAGAAGGAAGATCCGAAGGAAGATCCAAGATCCTTAGAAGGAGCAAGATCCAGAGGAAAACCCTTAGGAAGATCCTCGAGAGGGGGAAGATCCGAGGGATGGTCCGGAGGGAACTTCCGATGAGAACCCGAAGGAAGACCTCGTAAGGCAAGGCTAGAAGAGTCTGATGCCTAAAGTGTTCATTTATGAGTATCTTTGAGGAATATAAAGATTTTAAGTTAGAAATAAGTCATTTAAGACAGTATGAGTCGTTGGACTCGATAAGTGGAATTTCCAGAGGATGAGAGTTATGACTCTTGGGAATTGTCAAGGATTGACATCTTGTGAGTATGTCATCTATAAGGCTTATGGTATCACTCTCTTTGAGGAAATAGGAGTAGTATCGTATGTGATTCGTTTCGAGGAACGTAGGAATGAGATGTTATGATTATTCTTGGAGGAAATTAAGGAATCTTAAAGGATTTAAGTTAAGAGATGGCATAAGGCCGGTTATGATTAAGGATATTAAGTTCAGATAGTAAGTTTGATGTTGAGGCAGGTTCCTCATTAGCTTAATGCAAGTTTCGGGGTCGAAACTTTTCTTAAGGGGGTAGTAATGTAATATCCCTCAATTTTTAGTAAGGGTATTTGGGTAATTTTTCTCATCCTTCGTTCGATAATTATTTCGCTTTCAGTGGAGTTCGGATTTTCCGTAATATCCATGATCTCCGTAATAATTCCCTGAGTGGTATAAAATACATTCGATGTATTTTCGGGACTTAGAATATTTGTTTGGATACAAACATATAATTTCCGGGGTTTAAAACCCATACCCAATCTTATCTTGTGCAATCTTATCCCTCCACGTTCAATCTTATCCCAGCTACCACTTGCTCCCCACTTGATCTGCATGGTCGGCCCTCTTGCAAGAGTGTTGTCGGACCTTTGCCCCCTGTTCTTGGACTACATAAGGTGGTGGGGATGAAGAGTAAAGAGAAGCCCAGCTCTTCCTCCCTCACCGAGCTCCCGCTGTCTCCCCTGCTCCATCGCCTCCTCTGGTTCGCTTCTCCCTCTCGTGAAGCTCCCGCATGTGCTCGTTGTTCTTCTCCTTTCTTCTCCGGTGAGCTGTTCTGTATAGAACCCAGATCTGATGTGGCATTGGGAGCTGTTGAAGGCCGAGTTATTGGTGGCTATCGTCTCCGGTGATAAGGAAGACGGATCTGGGCCGAGTCGCTGCTGTCGTGCGTCGCTGGTGTTGCTCGCTGCTGAGCGGTGCGACCAGTAGTGGTTCGTTGTTGTTGTCACTGCGTGCTGGCTGCTGGTGTCGCCGAATCTCCGTGTTGTTGCTCCATCCCCGGCGTCAAGAGCCCGGCAGAGCACCCCCTACCGATCGATGCGTCTTGCCTTCGGGTTGCTCTGTTTTGTTGTTTGCTTCGTGTACGTGAAATGGGTTAAAGATGGTGAACAGTGCAGTGGGACCCCCCCTTTGTTGGTTTAATTGTTGTTGGGCCGAAAGCCCAAGTTCCATTCCAGTCCAGATCTGCCCCAGTTTCAGATCCATGAACCAGTTGTTCTTAAGCTTTGCTAAAAGCTCTCGTCGGATCTAAGGCAAGTGGCGGTTCGCTCTTCCATACTTCCATTAATTATCAATTGTTTAGTTGTTAATTAATTTGGGATGATTCTTGTTTATGTTGGGAACAGTTGTGTTAATTAATATGATTAAAATCTGATATTATAATAGGTTGTATATTCTGCTAGAATCGACGCTATTATAGTTATATTGTGTAGGTGTGGGCCGTGATGGCTTTGATGTGATTTATTGTTGTGTTAAACTGTTTAGTTAGCACGAGTATTCGTAGGGACGATGGGCTCTATGTGAGGTCCAGTCGTTTCTTGATAATCAATTGGTGAAGGGGCAGTGGAGACCCTGACATCAATGGCTGTGGATTTGTTGTGGATACGGACGTTGGGCTCTATGTGAGGTCCAGTCGTTCTTGATCGTGTTGTGTATATCTAAAAGCTTATAACGTGTTGTGGTTTGTTATGGAATTAACTCAGATAAGTGCTCTTGGCGCACATAATTAATATACCTTGGCGAGTAGTGCAACTAGGCGCTAGTGCAGCTAGGAAAGCTCGTCTTAACTTTTAGTCGCTCGAATGCGATACTGTAATTCTGTGATTAATTAATGTTCCCCAACTTTGTCATAATTTCCTATAAGGCTCATTTCGTTGGAGTCTTCTTTTGGGATTGATTACTGTGAGACTCGGTCTCCAGAATCTTCTCTTAATCATGTCTTTTCATTTATTCCAGTAGGAGTATGATGGTTGACTATCGTTATCGGTTGTTATTCGAGAAACGATGAGTCTAACCTAATACGACTACTTCGAACCACTCTGCTTTGTAACCTTGCATGGTCTTTCATTAGACTAACCAACCGACAATTCCCTTGCATGGTTGGCTGGTGTCATCCGTTCGATTCGGCACATCAGATAAATTGAGGATCCGAGAAGGCTAGAGCGACTATGAGGATGGACGGTGTTTTGATAAACTATTTTGTTTTAAGACTTCCGCTGTAATTATTCTGATTTTGTATTTTATTGTATTTGGAAATTGTTGTATTTCCGAGACGTTGGTTTTAATAAAAGTTGTAATAATTGGTATTATAACTGTTAGTTGATGGTTATATCGTTTGGAAAAGCCTGGGGTGACTTCGGGATGTTTAATCCGAGGTCACTGGCAGTAATACTTTCAAGAGGAAATTTGGGAGTGTTACAGTGATCCCCTCTCTCCCTTCCTCTTTGTTATTGTTATGGAAATGCTTGACAGGAAGCTCAAAATGCTCGGTACTACCAAAGGTTTCCACTTCCATCCCAAGTGCAAAAGAGCTCAGCTTGTATCCCTTGCTTTTGCTGATGACTTTCTGATTTTCTGCAAGCCTTCTAAGACTACTCTTCTTCTCATCAAGAATTGCCTTACATGTTTTGGGGATGAGTCTGGTCTCAAAGCTAATCAAACCAAGACAACAGTACACTTTGGAGGCCTTAGTGAAGCTGACAAGAATGATTGCATTAGTACACTTGGCTTTGCTATTGGCACCTTTCCTATAAGGTACCTGGGTACTCCTCTTCACTCTAAGAAGCTTAGAGTATGTGATTACATTCCTCTGTTCAATAAACTTAAGAGCTCTATTCAATCCAAGATGGCCAAAAAGATGTCCTATGCTGGAAGAGCACATGTTATTAGATTAGTTATTGAAGGTGTGCTTACTTTCTGGATGCAGTCCCTCCTTCCCATCAAAGTGATCAAGGAGATTGAGAGTATATGCAGAGCTTTCTTATGGTCTGGATAGCTTAGTGGCAAAAGAAGCCTTGTGGCTTGGAAGAATGTTTGTTGTGATTTTGATAAGGGAGGTCTTAACTTCAAGGAGCTACTTTCATGGAATAAAACCCTACTCAGTAAGCTCCTGTTTGATTTCACTCTTAACAAGAGTAACATTTGGACTATGTGGGCCAATCATTATGTGTTGAAGGGAAGATCTGTGTGGGATGTGTCCCCTAAGCCTACTGACTCTTGGCTTTGGAAGACACTTCTCCTTCTTAAAGATCAACTTCTTCCTTTGACACAGAATTCTGAGCAGCTGCAACTCACCAAAACTAATGGCAATTTGGATTGTTCCAAACTTTATGGACTGTTAAAGTTTCCCAAGCCTGCTATCCCATGGTGTGGCTTGCTATGGACAGGGGCACAATCAAAAAATTGGTCATTTACTTGCTGGCTTGCTACTTTGAAGAGACTTCCCACTGCTCAGAAGTTGTTCAGTTGGGGTATCATCAGTGATAACAAGTGTGTGTTGTGTGGTTTAGCTGAGGAATCAGAGGAGCATCTATGGTTTGATTGCAATATCTCTCGACAAATCCTAGGCAGGGTTCTTTGTTGGCATGGTATTAGTGTCACAAAAGGGAGCTTGATTGAATGGTGGAACTGGTTTATTGCTTGCCAGAGAAAAGATAATAACATCTTCAAGAGTAAACTGATGGCCATTATCTGCACAGTTTACTACACTTGGAGACTTAGAAACAAGATTATCTTCCAAGAGGGTGTTGTGGATATTGATGGATGTGCTTTAGACATAATTCAGGCTTGCAAATTCAGGATTATGCAGAAGCTTAAGCTGAGAGGAAGGCGTGGCAGGGCAATGAGGAGAAGATTTCATGTTTGATTCCCTTGCCTTTCATTTGTATTGTGTTTTTCTGTTTTGTTTTGTAAATGAATTGGTGTATGTGTTTCCTTAGCTCTTTTGTTGTTTATTGTCTTGATCGTATGGTTGTTGTTTTACTTGCTTAGTAAGCAAGCGTGTAACTAAGGACGTTAGGCCTTTTTCCTAACACTATCAATAAAGTTTAACCTTTGCTAAAAAAAGAAGAAGAAACGAGCGAGAACGAACAAGTCCTCCAATGGTGATTCCGGCTACAGCGAAGACGGAAGAGAAACGAGGGAGATCAGAGAACAAATGAAGGTCGAATGACGAAAATGCCCCTCCGTGTTGTTAAATGATGGATCAATGCCAGCCGTTTGATGGTGACACGTGGACGGCTATATCACGTGCTCATTTGATCCCCCCTCATAACTATGGTTATATCCAATTTGGTTATGTCTTATGGTTATATACTACGGTTATATTCTATAGTTATATACTATGGTTATATCCTATAATTATATACTATGATTATATCTTATGGTTATATTCCATAGTTATATACTATGGTTATATCCTATATTATATCATATAGTTATATACTATGTTTATATCCTATAGTTATATACTATGATTATATCTTATAGTTATATCTAATTTGGTTATATCATATAGTTATATACTATGTTTATATCCTATTGTTATATACTATGATTATATCTTATAGTTATATTCAATTTGGTTATATCCTATCGTTATATCCTATAGTTATATACTATGGTTATATTCTTCGAAAATCACATATAACTATGATTATATCAAATTTGGTTATGTCTTATGGTTATATACTACGGGTATATTTTATAGTTATATACTATGGTTATATCCTATAATTATATACTATGATTATATCTTATGGTTATATTCCATAGTTATATACTATGGTTATATCCTATATTATATCATATAGTTATATACTATGTTTATATCTTATAGTTATATACTATGATTATATCTTATTGTTATATCCAATTTGGTTATATCCTATAGTTATATAATATGGTTATATCCTATATTATATTCTATAGTTATATACTATGGTTATATCCTATATTATATACTATGATTATATCTTATAGTTATATCCAATTTGGTTATATCATATCGTTATATCCTATAATTATATACTATATAATAGTTATATACTATGATTAATATATCATATCGTTATACACTATGGTTAAATCATATAGGTATATACTATGATTATATCTTATAGTTATATGACTTATATCCAATTTGGTTATATCATATCGTTATATCCTATAATTATATACTATGATTATATCTTATGGTTATATTATATAGTTATATACTATGGTTATATCCTATATTATATTATATAGTTATATACTATGATTATATCATATATTATATAGTTATATACTATGGTTATATATTATGATAAAGGCCCTAAACCCTAAAAAACCCTAAAACAATCCACACAACCCTTTGGGCGCAACCCTAGTTACGTCCAAGGGATTTCTATTATATAACTAGAAACCATATTATAGTTATATAATATGGTTATATATCATATAGTATAGGATATATCCTATACTATATATCATATAGTATAGGATATAATCATAGTATATAACTATAATATGGTTATATGATATATAACCATATTATAGTTATATAATATGGTTATATATCATATAGTTATATACAATGGTTATATCCTATAGTTATATACTACAGTTATATCTTATAGTTATATCCAATTTGATTATATCATATATCCTATAATTATATAATATGATTATATCTTATGGTTATATTCTATAGTTATATACTATGATTATATCCTATATTATATTCTATAGTCATATACTATGGTTATATCCTATAATTATATACTATGATTATATCTTATGGTTATATTACATAGTTATATACTATGGTTATATCATATAGTTATATACTATGATTATATCTTATAGTTATATCCAATTTGGTTATATCCTTGTAGTTATATCCAATTTGGTTATATTCTATAGAATATAACCAAATTGGATATAACTACAAGGATATAACTATAAGATATAATCATAGTATATAACTATATGATGTAATCATAGAATATAATCATAAGATCTAACCAAATTGGATATAACTATAAGATATAATCATAGTATATAACTATAGGATATAACCATAGTTATATCGAGAATAATAATAACAAACACTTAATATCAAACGAATTGATGGAGAAATTTGCACATGAATTTTAGATGAATAAAGGTATATTAAAACCTCATAATACAAACGAATTTATAGCCATGTAACTCTGATTATTTGAAAACGTCTATTATTATAGTCAAATGCACACAAGTATACAAATCTACTAGGTATTTGAATTTCCAAATCATATAAAATAGCAGGATAGATACAATGCGATGAGTATATAGTAAATTTATCTTAAATATGAAATAATTTTGTTGATTTAAATACAAGCGTGGGCGCTACTACATTACGCCCAATTTTATTTTATTTTTTTTGGGCGCAATTACCGATTCAGATAAAGAACCAGTTCAATAATCTTTAAAATTTTAATTTTCAAAATAAAAAAATTCCCCCAGACCTTGGGTGCAACTAGGTTGCGCCCAAAAAAAATTCCGCTTTTGGGCGCAATCTGATTGTGCCCAAAACGAGGTGCGGGGCTAAAATTTCGCGGTGCGAACATTCTCCCCGATAATAAAAGAGTCAACCCTTAATAATCATAGCCAACCCATAATAATCATAGCCAATCTTGTACTTGCAAAACGCATACCGTAACTTCGATTATAGTTGTAGACTAAAGTTTATCGTCTAATACGCGTAGTCAATGTTGTTAAAATCGCGATCCAAGTCGTAGAATCGTACAATTCTACGATCCAAAACATACAAAACGACTCAAATCGTATGGAAAATAGTCGTACGTGGTAAAGTCGTACTAGGATCGTTAGAATCGGAATTCTACGTAGAATCGTAAGATCCTAGGGAAACTTGTTTTTTCGCTTAAATTTCTCAAGTTTTGGATTGTTCAATGAACTTGGGACAATTTTCCCATCTTATTGATAGACTATTGGACTCACTAAGACATTATTTAATTCATTTACATATTTTTATCAATTTTAAGTAAAAACACACTTAAAGAGTTGAAACTGGTTCGTCCTAATGTGCAGATGATTTCTTCTTGACGTAAAAAAACCCTCTTCTTTCCACCAGTGAGGGGGTTTTCAATGTTCTTGGAAGGGATTAAAATGATGAGGATATACTATATACTTTTTTAATTATTTCTTATTCATAAAGTGTTTAAGTTTTGCATTACATAATATTTAAAGTAATCTTATATTACATACTTTTTCATGTAATCTTACATCACATGGTTTTTGGTTTTTATTTGTCAAAACATATCATAGTTTTTAATAATATTACATCACATAGTTAATTATGACATTAATAACGTATTTATAATATTCAGTTGATAGTATATCTAAATGAGTTAGTAGTTGCTTAGGTTTTATGTGAAATATATCTTACTAAGTGTTTGGACATTCTTTATAATGGATAATTTTAGATCTTAGATCTTCCAACTATACTAATTTATTTTGCTTTTATTAATTTATCAAGCCTAAGATTTCACAGTTTATTAATCAAGAGAATGAAGTGTTGGATCCAATGAATATGATGGTGTAAATAAATATGATATTAATATTACGTCAAATGATGTGTTCGTTGATGAAGACAACATTTGGATTAATTGTGAGACTCTCCTATTCCTACATCACTTTATTGTTTTGAGATGTAATCATTCTAATATTACTACTTTATACTCGGCTTTGTTGTTGTTATGATGTAATTATGGATACATTTATCGTTTATGGATGATAATATGCGACAATCGATGGTTAATAAGAATGTTTTTTTTATATAACCTTACATATGAGTAATATATGACATACTTAAATTAGAATTGCTATAATTTATTGATTTGGTAGGATCTTACGATCATATGATCCGATTTTACGATCCGATTCTACACCCCTCTTACGATCTGATCCCAGAATCCTGATTTTAACAACATTGTGCGTAGCCATACTAAATCTTAAGAAGTTAAATTGTTGAATGGGACTAGTTTTCAGTCGTTAATATTATTTAAAAAAATTGAAAATTAAGGTTTTTGGAAATACTGACAATGACTTTTAACATTATTTTTCTATTAAATTGTTACGATCTTTTCAATGTTTTTCATTGTTATAGAAAATGTAATTGTTAGAATACACGTCTTACATCTAAAGTTGTGACATAACTTGTCTTGTATATAAGTTTGATGAGCTACTCCTTCTATTGCCAATTGGTTTTAGGATGGAATATCACTAGGCTTATGTGTTAGGCTCATACTCGCCTTTGCGCACATACGTACCCACACGCTCCCAGGTTGGCTCACGTCTCATTGTCTAATTTGACATGGTATTAGAGTCTGTTTCGGTCTTGGATTTAAGTGTCAGAGGCCAGGTAGGCTCGTTACACTTGAGTGGAATGTGTTAGAATACACATGCAACATCTAAAGTTGGGACATAAATTGCCTAGTATATAAGCTTGATGGACTAATTCTCTTATTGTCAATTAGTTTTAAAATGGAACTACACTAGGCTTATATATACGCATTTGCGCACATACGTATCCACACGCCCCCGGATTGACCCACGTCCCATTGTCTAATTTGACAGTAATTTTGCCTTACATTTTTCTTACTAACAAAGAGTTCGATATTGAACGTTTACGAGACTTTTATTAGTGGATGAGTATCTCCTAATCGTGGAATAGTTCCTAGATGATCTAAACTGGAGTTGTACTCAAATAACTATAATTTCAGTATATATCGATTATTTATGAAGACCATCCATTATTATGATTTAGACATGATTTATAGTTAGCAAGAAATCTCGTGTTGCCTTGTAAAAACAATATTGAATTTTGTATGGGACACTTTTTAGCAATATTCCATCACTTATTCCATTATTTCAATTCATTGGATTAAGATTAGTATTATGTTTATAAATGAATGAAATTATTAATTTATTTTTAAAACAAATCAGACAATCATGTCCAAATCGAAATATATTAGGACATAATGTTCGGAATAGATGATCTAGTCTAGATAATATATTATAGTTCTTTTATTCTCTCCTATGTGTCAACCTCTAAACTATGTCACGTCAATAAAAAAAGTCCATTTACCTCTTCTTAGAGATGGTTCGCGGTTCAGTGGGACCGGAACCGGCTTGAATCGAAACTGGATAAACCTCCTATATCCAGTTCGGCAAAATCTAGAACATGAGCCTTACTCGGTTCGGAACTGGAGGTTCAAAACCGGAGATTTCGAATCGGGTAAACTTCTAATTCTCAAGTTATATACATATTTTTTAAAATTATTTTATAAATTAAATTTTAAGTTTAAATTTTAAAGTATAAATCTTTTAAGTTTAAACAAATGTTCACTTTATCATTATTTTAAAAAAGTAATTTTTATTAAAAAAATATTGTTTATTCTTTTGTTTTTATAAAAAAAATATGTTTTTTCCAATTCCAAAACCGGACGAAACCGAAACCTTTGGTTGCGGTTACAGTTTTCATTTTTCCAAAATCGGTACCGAAAGTTCTAGAACCGTGCCATGTCTACCCCTTTGCCCTTCTACTATTTTACAATTTACGTAATTTTTATTCTATACAAATTTCCTTAATTACAAACCAAATATCATTTTTATCCTATAATATTTAACTATATAAATTAGGAAAAATTTTGTATCATTAATCACCAAATAAATACCATCTGCCTACCCAACGGGATTTTTTATATTTGGTAATTAATGATTACTAATTAGAATTTGGTGTTTATGTAGCTTTTCAGTGACTAAATATATATAGATTATGGATGGTATTTTTTTCAACTAAGAGACTTTTATACAAATTAGGCGAAGACAAATAAAGATGCTATTTTGTTCAATTGATAAACTTTTATAATTTACATTATTGATAATTAATAAATATATATATATACTAGGATACTATATATTATGGATGGTATTAGGATTGTAATGTGTATGGCAATTTATTAAACTATGTATACACTAATTAAGTTATCATAGTTTTTCGTTCAAATAATATATATATATATGTTCAACCGATATTATAGATTATGGATGTTATTTGCATCAACTAGTAGACTTTTATATAAATTAGGGGAGGCAAAAATATAAGGATGATATTTTGTTCTACTAAATATATATAGATTATTGATGGTATTAGGATCACTGACTGAGCAAACGTACCTTTTTGATAAATAATATGTATACACTGACTAGGCAAACATAGCTTTTGGTTTGAATAATATATGTATTTTATTGTTTATGAATATATTAGCTAAATTTTATATATATAAGATACAATTAAATATATAAAAATTCTAATTTATATTCTTTTTTTAATATAATTTGTATTGTTTATAAATATATTACCTAAATTTTATTAAAGAAATTTTACAGTTCAATATATTGTTTCCTCTTATTAACTTTAAATAACCATTTTAGAAATCAAAGTTCATATATTGTCCCACCAATTTTTACCAATATTATTTCCATTACTAAGAAAATTTTAAGATACGAAAAAATTATTTTTGAAATGCTTTTATCTCTTTAAAAATAATAATATCTAAAATGAATTCCAACTAAACTATGATTAAAATCTTAACTTATTATGGTTGATTTAGATATTCATACAAATCTCTAACCTAAATAATTAAATAATATAATTCACCATATAGAATTTATAGCACCATATTTTTTAATACACAAATCTCTATGATAAGATTGTCATCATAACAATCAAATAACATAAAAATAAAATTATAACGATCTTGACCTTATTCTTGATTGTGAATATCAAGCCGACTATAAAATAATATTCAGAAATTATAAATTGATAGTGAAACTATTGTTTATATACCATAATTTATCCATTTTTTTGTGACAATTTCTATAAAACTGAATGTTGACCAGATTAATGACATAGCCAAATAACATATGTTGTGTTATAATTCTATTAAATACAATCTAATTTTGTTTTTCATATGATCAAATTTCTAAATTCCATGTCATCACTTTCACTAAAATTATCACCGAAAAAATGAATTATTTCATTTTTCAATATATATAATTGTGTACAATTTAGCAACTAAATTACATTTATGAAGTTTATATGATTTCCCGTTAATATTTAATAACTCGTGTTATTTCAAGATATTTTATTTTTCAATATCAATGAAAATGAGTACTTAAGTCATACTTAAAATAAAATAAACTTTAATAAAAGAGTTTCGTGCCTTGCACAGGTCCATCAACTAGTTTCTTACTAGCAGAGTTCACAACAAAAAAGGCTACCCCAAAAGCAAAACTAATAACAGGGTACAGCTACAAATTAAACCTTGGTTTTGCTTCAGGAGTGAGACTGAGAGCTCTTGCATCTGTAGTCGATCCTTTATGAATAAATCCAAAAATGGAAAAAGGACTCCTTGTAATCTCCATACTACATTATTAAATTTCATGCTTTCTCACATATATTGTTTATTTGAGGTTAGCATCACTCTTGTTATGAACTGACAAGGCCGGAAACCGGTATCATTTTCCTGTCAAAGAAATCATAATTCACCTACTACAGAGTATAGCAAGCAAGTCAGGGTCGATCCCACAGGGAGTCAGTTATCTGTATGCAATAACGTGTGACTAACAAGTAACAGGGGGGTTTTAGAGTAATTGCAAAATAACAAAGACGCAAGATCTAACAGAAGATGAAATTTGATGAGGAAAAGTATTCCACTAAACAAATATCCACACAGCAGATGAAATAGGTTGATCACTGAAAACTATTGTTCCAAGTTCTTTTTACAATCTTATAGTTGTTCCCACCCTGATCTTAAGTACTATCGATTCTCACAGTTGTCGAAAGACTTATTACCCTATCAATGGGAAAATACCACCGATTCTCACAGTTGTCGGCGAACTTTACCACTAACACAGCAATAGCAATGCACACAAGGATATAGGATACATGCAAATAGAAGGACACCCTACTACTTAACATGTAAATAATTCTCACTCACGATTGCGCGCTCGGAACCCCTATACGCAACAATCGTGTTTGCCACTAGATATGCACTCGGAACCCCTATATGCAAATCCTAGCACTATGATATATGTCGAAAAACCTAGTTAGCTACGCTAGAAGAATCAACATAAACCAATAGATAATATGCTCAAGAGAATTAAACCAACTTTATAAGATATAGAACAAGGAATAGAAATCTCACAACCAATTCATTGCAGTGCTTCAATTGTCTAGCGAAACAAAGGTGTTTAGCTCTACATTCGTTCAAACCCTAGAAGTGGAATGAATAATAGAGAGGACCAAACTCCTTACAAAAACTAGAAAATGTTCTTAAATAGGTTTTTGAAAACTAACCTAGCAAATAAGGAAAGTAAATAATAACAATTGTAAAGTCGAAAATACTAAAAAGGAAATAATTCAACGTTGGCCGCGAGGCGTCGTCCTCCACCGCGGGGCGGTGAGTTCCACCGCTAGGCGGTGGCTTGTGGCGCGGGGCGGTAATGGCCAGCTTCTTCAATCTTCTTCATCTGCTCTCCTGTACTACCAAGTAATGGTAGCCTTCCTCCATGAATTCTGAGCAGATCTTCTCCTCCATCTTCCATCATCTCCACTAAGCTGTAAATCCTATGATATCTTCACTTCTCAACTATTCTTCTGGATTACAGACTTAGCCTAAATCTATTCCAAAACTCCGTCTAAAACATGTCAATAATCACTAGTTAAGGTGCCTGAAATGGCACCTATCAAATATCCCCACACTTAGACCTTTACTCGTCCCGAGTAAATCAGAACTAATCATACTCCACTCATCAAACACCAAGGCCTCAGGAAGTGTGCGCACACATGATACTAGTGACTACAACAACTCAACATTCAGCTCCAAACAACCAAAATAAGTGACGCGAGATAAATCTATTCCTAACTCCTGTCTAGCTCCTTATTGCTCCAGAGTGGCCTACCTGAGTCCTCCTTATGACTCCCCTTCTTATGACGCCAACCTTCAGAATGATCCTAAAATCACTCCTTTTTCTTTACGCTCATCTTGCCTAGGCGCCCTTTCGGGTTTTCACCTAGTCACTCATTTCATTTTACTAGACATCTCACATGTTCTCACATCACTCCAGTCCATTTTTGCACCGGTCTATACCAGTCGGACTATTTGCTTTTTACCCGAATCGCCCTTTCGGGTTTTCAGCTCATCCCAGGATTTCGGTTGCCTTTTTCAAGTATTTTTGGCTCTTTTTTTTGAATAGAATTGCTCGAATCTAAAATGAAATGCATAAATATAATCTGTACACTAACTATGAAATGCAGTAAGTCTAAATCCCTCCTCACACTTGAAACACACATTGTCCTCAATGTAGAGACGAAGACAAAACTGAATAGGGGGAAAGAAAATAAACTCACTGAAAAGGTGGATACGGTGGATAGCTCGGCGGAGGTAGATACCGACCAAAGTATTGTTCCTGCATGTATGCCTCAGTGGAACTCAACCTGCTCGTGATGTTGCTCTCAATATCGGTCTGCAAGGTCTGCAGGCGAGTCAGCATACCCACATTCTCAGCGTGCTGACGCAGAGAGAAGGCCTCAAAACGAGCGAACACCTCATCCCAAGGGGTCTCAAATGTCGAAGCAGAGGAGGCAGCAGCATAGGATAAGGGCTCGACGTCCATCGGCACAACAGCAGACGGTGGTGGATCAGTATCCATAGGGACCGCGGCCCGGGGACTATCCTCAGACTCATAAGAAACAACCTCAGCGTCCGACGGGATGAACCACTGCGTGAAATCCCACGGATAGGTAAATTGGCGAGGAAGGCGCAGCACGTGTCCTCCATAAGAGCACCAGAGGAACTGATCAGAGGAGCTGTTCAGCATACCACACCGTCGCAGACAAGGGATGTCGTAGCGAACAGGCATGATCGGCTGAGGAATAGTACTTGTCTGAATCATGGCCGCAGCAACCAAGGTGATCAGACCTCCCTAAACAATATCTCACGCCGCACCCTCCTGAATCCTCTTCAGCTCGTGCAGCCATATCATAACCCAACCAGGAGTCTCCTCATCCAAAGGGTCGATCATCGGAGAGAGCACATCAAGGTGCTTCAGAGAGGTCTTCCTATCCTCCACACTTCCACAAAAGGACCGCATCAGCACTGTATAAACTAAGCGGAGACAAGGGTACACGAGCTTGTTGCTGGTCTCCTTCCCCTTTTGATAAGTGGACATTCCCGTAGCGGTAGTCTAAAATTCTCTAATGTCAGCCTCATTGGGACCCTGCTTCCACCCAGCAGTAGGTGGTCTCGACACACCCAACAACTCCCTGATTTCTTCCACTGGCATTTCGTAAGCCCGTCCCTCATACTTAAACATGATGCCCGTCAGCACCTTGTGCACTTCACCATTAATAGTGCGCCTCTCAGTATATCTGGACAAGGTGGCGATGAATTGGTAACAAAGCTCAGGGAATGAAGGCGAACACTTGTCCAGAAAACCACCCAATCCCATCCTATCCAAGCACAGTTGGACCATCTCTAACAAACCCAACGCAGCCAAAGCTCCTCTATCAAAGAAGCGAGGCGGGTGCACAAGTCTCTCCGCAACCACATCATACGCCTCATTCTCCTCTATAGTCATGCCAACCTTCCCAGCTCTCGGCATAATGAAAGTAAGTGAAATGCGTTAGGGTCAAAGAGCTAGGCAAAGAGGATTCACATACCAAAGACGGGGTCACCAACGAGTCACCGCGGGGCGGTATAAATCACCGCGGGGCGGAGATGAAGGCTAGGTACTTCCACTGAAAGGTATCGTCGGGTCGCGGTGGGGCTACCGCGGGGCGGTGCTATTCACCTTCTTCTCCAAATCAAAAACCACGACTCGCGCGAGGCGGCACTGTTGCAACGCGAGGCGGCCATTGTTCGATCGCTCCTCTTTCACCCTCCGATGAGCCTAAACAACACTCAACTTCCTCCAAGCACACCTCCAAAACTGCAAAACGCCTCCCTTTTACTAAATAACACCATGGGGTGGTCGAACGGGTGTAGTGTGGTGGTATGGGAATGGGGATTTGAAATTGGGTTCAAGTATCTTCCACTACCAAGGCTTAGAACAAGGGAGAGTTAGGGGTTTGAGGTGTTAGGTTGAGGGTTTGAGAGGGAAAAGGAGAGTGCGACATAGGGAGAGAGAAAAGAGGAAAAAGAATGAGGGGATTAGGGTCTGGCGGGAGTGTTTAATGGGCAATGGACGTAAGTACCAGGTACCGGACCGCGGGGAGATCCAACTGACACCGTCAAATCCTTCGTATCCAACTTGGAAAATATTTTTGAAAACAAAACAATTTTTTTTTTCAAATCGGGATTGAGTGAAATTACCCAGGCTTCACCGCGGGGCGGTGGGACTCACCGCGGGGCGGTCGTGAGGTTCCTGTGGAGGTAACCTCGCCTCCATTTACTTTCGTACCTGAAACGTTAGAAGCAGGCGAACGAAACAAAGCAAAAGAAACTACGAGAAAAAACCTCGGGTTGCCTCCCGAGCAGCGCCTTGGTTAACGTCGTTGGCTCGACGCAGGTTGTGGCCTATCAGGTGGTTTCAGCTTCAGGGGCCTCAAAACTTACCGCATCAACATGGTTCGGGTTAAAGCCTTCATAATAAGGTTTCAACCTGTGTCCATTCATTTTGAAAATGTTGTATGTCTTGGGGTTAATCAGTCCAATGGCGCCATGTGGGTGTACTTCAGCGATTTCATAAGGACCCGTCCACTTGGATCTCAGCTTCCCAGCGAAGAGATTAAGCCAAGATTGAAAAAGGAGGACCTTATCCCCTGGCTTAAAATCTTTTCTCAGAATTTGCTTGTCATGCCACCGCTTGGTTTTCGCCTTATAGCTCACAGAGTTCTCATAAGCCTCAAGGCACAACTCCTCTAGTTCTTGCAGCTGCAGCTTTCGGAAATCTCCTACTTCGTCCAGTTACATGTTGCATTTCTTTATTGCCCACCACACTTTATGCTCAAGCTCTACAGGGAGGTGGCAAGCTTTTCCAAATACCAACCGGAAAGGAGACATTCCTATCGGAGTCTTGAAAGCTGTGCGATATGCCCACAGCGCATCATTGAGTTTGGTACTCCAATCCCTCCGATTAGTTGCCATTGTTTTCTCCAGTATAGATTTAATCACTCTGTTGGAGTTCTCGGCCTGCCCATTAGTTTGAGGATGATAGGCCATGGAGATTCTCTGGGTAACGTGATACTTCTTCAGTAGGGCAGTCACTGTCTTATTGCAGAAATGAGTTCCTCTATCACTAATTAAAGCTTTGGTTATCCCAAATCTTGAGAAAATGTTCTCCTTAAGAAAACCTGCCACCACTTTAGAATCATCAGTCCTGGTGGCCTTTGCTTCCACCCACTTGAAAACGTAGTCCACCGCAAGCAATATATAAAGATTCTCATGAGAGCTAGGAAAGGGTCCCATAAAGTCCATACCCCAAACATGAAAGACCTCACAAAAGATTAATGATGATTGTGGCATTTCATTCCTTCTGGTGATATTTCCAACCCTTTGGCATCGGTCACAGGATTTGCAAAATGCGTAAGCATCTCGAAAGATGTGTGTCCAATAGAATCATGCCTCCAATACTTTCCTAACAGTCCTATTTGCTCCAAAATGACCCCCACATGCTTCAGAATGACAAAAGTTAAGGATAGATTGTACCTCATTGTCTGGAAGGCATCGGCGTACTACCTGATCGACACAATGCTTCCATAGGTAGGGATCATCCCACACATAATGACGGGCTTCTCTTCGTACCTTCACCTTTTGAGCTCTAGTGTAATCCGGGGGTAGTTCCTCTCAGACCAAATAGTTTACGATATCTGCGTACCATGGTCTAAAAGAACGGATTCCGAAGACGTCCTCGGCTATGTGAGGAGAGGAGTCATAAGTGTCTACCGAGTAAAGTGTGACACCGGAGATGTTACCGCGGGACGGTACTGTCGCCGCGGGCCGCAGTGAGCTTTCCTGGTTCTCAGGTAAATATGCCGCCGGGTCACGGTGGGTATCACCGCGGGGCGGTGGATCCTCTAGCTTCTCACTGGTAACAGTTCGCCGGGTCGTGGTAGTGGGGACCGCGGGGCGGTGGGCACTTGCTGAACTTCCCTTGATCATAAAGAGTGTGTCATCTGGGAAGGTTCCGTGAATGGGGATCTGTTCTCCGGTCTTATCTTCCTCATGTACGAGCCTACTCAGGTGATCGGCTACTAGGTTCTCCGCTCCCTTCTTATCACGGATCTCCACATCAAATTCAGTGAGAAGGAGAACCCATCGGATTAATCTTGGCTTTGCTTCTTTCTTCGTCATCAGGTAACGAAGAGCAGCATGATCTGTATAGATAATCACCTTGACTCCCAAAAGATATTGCCTAAACTTCTCCAAGGCAAAGAGAACTGCCAGCATTTCCTTCTCGGTGGTGGAGTAGTTCCTATGAGCTCCATTCAGCATCATGGAAGCATAATGAATTACGTGGGAGGCACGTCCCACTTTCTGTCCTAGAACTGCTCCAACTGCATAGTCACTGGCGTCTCACATGATCTCAAATGGGCGAGACCAGTCAGGTGCCTGAATGATAGGCGCACTTGTCAGGAGTTCTCTCAAGCAATCAAACGCCTTCTTACACTCATCAGTGAACGCATAGGTCACCTCCTTCTTCAGTAGCTCGCATAGGGGTGAAGAGATCTTAGAGAAGTCCTTGATAAATCTTCGGTAAAAACCTGCATGACCTAAAAAGGAACCCACTTCACGCACATTAGTAGGATAAGGCAAAGACTGAATTACATCAATCTTCTCCTTATCGACCTCAATACCCCTAGCAGAGACGATATGACCAAGTACTATACCTTGTTCTACCATAAAATGACACTTTTCAAAATTCAAAACCAAATTGGTTTCAACACATCTTTTAAGTACGAGTGCCAAATGGTTTAAACAAGAATCAAAGCTAGTCCCATGCACTGTAAAGTCATCCATGAATACCTCAATAAATTTCTCAACATATTCAGAGAAGATACTAACCATACATCGTTGAAATGTACCGGATGCGTTACACAATCCAAATGGAATTCTGCGGTATGCAAAGGTGCCAAAGGGACGTGTAAAAGTGGTTTTCTCTTGGTCTTCTGGCGCAATGGCTACCTGAAAATATCCTGAATACCCATCGAGAAATCAGTAATAGGGGCGCCCGACAAGGCGTTCTAGCATTTGATCAATAAAGGGAAGGGGGAAATGGTCTTTTCGAGTTACCGCATTCAGCTTACGGTAGTCAATGCACACCCTCCATCATGTGGTGGTCCTTGTGGGAACTAATTCTCCTTGTTGATTCTCCACTATAGTGATACCTCCTTTCTTAGGAACAACCTAGGTTGGGCTTACCCATTGGCTATCTGAAATAGGAAAGATCATATCAACTTTGAGGAGTTTCAGTACTTCCTTCTTGACCACTTCCATCATTGGAGGGTTGAGCCTTCTCTGTGGCTGCCTGGATGGTTTTGCTCCATCTTCGAGTAGGATCATATGCATACAAGTTGAGGGACTTATCAATTTTATGTCTGCAATGGTCCATCCTATCGCAGTCTTGTACTCCCTGAGCACGCCTAAAAGCTTCATTTCCTGGTCTGCAGATAGCTTACTAGACACAATGACTGGTAGAGTGTCGTTGGCTCCAAGAAAGGCGTACTTGAGATGATCCGGCAACGACTTCAATTCAATCTCGGGGGCCTGTTCAACAGAGGGAACAAGCCTCTCACTCGGATTTAGTAAAGTGGGGCCAACGCCCAAAGGATCTAAAGGATACTTACCATATGCATCCAGCTGAGCTATGACTTCCTGCATGTTAGATGGCAAAGAGTATTCCTCATGGGACAAATCCAAATTATTCTCAACAATGGATTGCAGCTCATCAGGGCCAGAAATATCAAATACATCTTGTGCGATAGAGTCAATCACATCAATTGAGCATAAAGAATGGTCTTCATTGGGGTGTTTCATAGCTTCATATATGTTATATTCCACCTTCTCCCCATCAAATTCCATGGAAAGTATCCCACTTTGCAAATCAAGTTTAGTCTTAGCAGTTTTCAAAAATGGCCTACCTAACAGTATAGGGGTTGCCTTTGTATCTGTTTCCATATCTAAGACATAAAAATCTGCAGGGAATATCAATTTATCAACCATAACAAGAACGTCCTCTACTACTCCTCTAGGGTAGACACTAGACCTATCAGCTAATTGAATTACAATTCCTGTTTCTTGCAGAGGTCCAAGTCCAAGAGATTCATAGAGAGAATAGGGCAAAACATTAATGGAGGCACCAAGATCAAGCATAGCTCTTTCAAACTTAGTGTCACCAATAATACAAGGAATGCTCCATATACCTGGATCGCCGCACTTCTTTGGCATACGCCTCTGGAATACAGCGGATACGCGTTCGCTAACCTTGAATTTTTCCTTGCCCTTCAGCTTCTGGTTTCTTTTGATGGTGCATAGCTCCTTTAGAAACTTAGCGTACCTCGGTACACTCTTGACAAGCTTGAGGAGTGGGATGTTCACCTCACATTTGCTGAAAGTGTCGAAGAGATCCTTGTCGTCAATCACTCTCCTTTCCTTTAGTGCCTCCGGAAAAGGGGCAGGGGCTTTTCAGATCCAAGAGGAGGGAAATTGGGACGAACATAGTTGTCCTCTTCTTCATCATGATCGATCTCTAGGCCTTCACCGCGGGGCGGTGGTTTCACCGTGAGGCGGTGCTCTTGGCCGCGGGGCGGCGGTATTGGCTCAACATAACTGGGAGGTTTCACCGGGTCGCGGTGTTCACCGCCGCGGTGCGGTGGAATGTGCCCATCGTCAATTCCAATCCTGTCGTCCTTCTCATCAGTAGGGGCGACTTGCAGCTTCTTGCCACTTCGGAGGGTAACCGCATTTACACTTTCTTTTGCGACCCTTTTGTCTAACCTAGTTACCACATCTGTCAACTGACTTATTTGCTCCCTCATGCTCTCAATGTTGGCCGCAGTTGTTTGTACATGCGTTGCGAAGTGCTTTGTTAGGGCCTTGAGTATGTTGTCAGTCGAAGGGGAACTACTAGTTTGGGGAGCCGCTGATGGCTCACCACAGTGAGATTGTGACGGTGGTTGTAACTGTTGTTGATCGAGTCGAGGTCTAATGGGCCCGTAGCCTCCAGCAGCATACACCTCAGCAGTGGTGACGTCCTGAAGTTGGGGACAAGCATTGGTGTTGTGAAATGGGTCAACGCAAATTCCACAGACATTTTGCTGTTGAGGGGCTTTTGTTTTACTCATCTTCACAATAACCTCCTTCAATGAAGCAATCTCATGTGATAAATGTGAATCATTGGAGATGACAACAACAACTCCTTTGGTTCTTGGAGCTTCATCAAAATCCCTTGTACCCTCAGCCATATCATGAAGTTTAGTCATGGATGCATCAGGCATCATATTCAGGATACTACCACCACAAGTAGCATCTATAATTCTTCTTTCATCATCCATCAGCCCATTGTAAACATAGAGTACTAGAGCTTTCTTGTCAAAATCATGGAACGGGCAAGTAGAACAGAGTCGTTCAAACCGCTCACAATAGTTATAGAGGGTCTCCTCCTCTCCCTGTTCAATACTGGCAATCGCCCGTTTCAAGGCATTCGCCATCTTGGTTGGGAAATAACGCGCGAGGAAAGCCTTATGTAGCTTAGCCTATGAATCTATGCTTCCGCCAGGCAGATGATAATACCAGTCCTCAGCGTCGTCCTTCAGAGTGAACCCGAAGGCTCTCATTTTAATCTGATCCTCAGTGACGTCGGCTGGTTTGATGCTCATAATGACGTTGTGGAATTTACCCAAATGAAGAATGGGGTCTTCTCCACTTCGTCCATAATATCTCGGGAGTAACCGTATCACTCCTGTTCTGAGCTCAAATGTCACACCATCAGCAAGGGGTGGAATAATTGCAGCCAATGGTTGCTGTATCAGATCTGGCGCAGTCAACTGTCGGAGTGTCTGAGCCATTCGTACATGTCTCTGTATCAACTTCAACAAGTAGCGAATCAGTAGCAAAGGTGCGGACCGTAAGATAGATCCACACCGCAGTCAATCACAAATAATCACAAACAGAGTATTTGACTCCCCGGCAACGGCGCCAAATTTGACAAGGCCGGAAATCGGTGTCGTTTTCCTGTCAAAGAAATCTTAATTCATCTACTACAGAGTATAGCAAGCAAGTCAGGGTCGATCCCATAGGGAGTCAGTTATCTGTATGCAATAACGTGTGACTAACAAGTAACAGGGGGTTTTAGAGTAATTGCAAAATAACAAAGACGCAAGATCTAACAGAAGATGAAATATGATGAGAAAAAGTATTCTAGTAGACAAATATCCACACAGCAGATGAAATAGGTTGATCACTGAAAACTATTGTTCTAAGTTCTTTTTACAATCTTATAGTTGTTCCCACCCTAATCTTAAGTACTATCGATTCTCACAGTTATCGAAAGACTTATTACCCTATCAATGGGAAAATACCACCGATTCTCACAGTTGTCGGCGAACTTTACCACTAACACAGCAATAGCAATGCACACAAGGATATATGATACATGCAAATAGAAGGACACCCTACTACTTAACATGCAAATAATTCTCACTCACGATTGCGCGCTCGGAACCCCTATATGCAACAATCGTGTTTGCCACTAGATATGCACTCGGAACCCCTATATGCAAATCCTAGCACTATGATAGATGTCGAAAAACCTAGTTAGCTATGCTAGAAGAATCAACATAAACCAATAGATAATATGCTCAAGAGAATTAAACCAACTTTATAAGATATAGAACAAAGAATAGAAATCTCACAACCAATTCATTGCAGTGCTTCAATTGTCTAGCGAAACAAAGGTGTTTAACTCTCCATTCGTTCAAACCCTAGAAGTGGAATGAATAATAGAGAGGACCGAACTCCTTACAAAAACTAGAAAATGTTCTTAAATAGGTTTTTGAAAACTAACCTAGCAAATAAGGAAAGTAAATAATAACAGTTGTAAAGTCGAAAATACTAAAAAGGAAATAATTCAACGCTGGCCGCGAGGCGTCGTCCTCCACCGCGAGGCGGCGGTGGCTTGTGGCGCGGGGCGGTAATGGCCAGCTTCTTCAATCTTCTTCATCTGCTCTCCTGTACTACCAAGTAATGGTAGCCTTCCTCTATGAATTCTGAGCAGATCTTCTCCTCCATCTTCCATCATCTCCACTAAGCTGTAAATCCTATGATATCTTCACTTCTCAACTATTCTTCTGGATTACAGAGTTAGCCTAAATCTATTCCAAAACTCTGTCTAAAACATGTCAATAATCACTAGTTAAGGTGCCTAAAATGGCACCTATCATGAACCCTTGCGGAATTACTCTTGTTGATCATCGAAAATTGGATTATCTCGGTTTTTGCCATTGGTTGATGAACAAAAGGACACAATATATCCTTGTAAAGGGAACTTATGGGAAAAAATCCATTAAGAGTGAAGTATTTTTGATCTGGAACCAAATCTAGTAAGTATGCAACTGACAATCAATTTCCTGTACAAAGATACAACACCTACAATTTAAACAATAATATAAGGATTATATTTATTATTATTCTTAAGTAAAAGAAAATAATAATTAGAAACGATTATAAGTCCCCTAAATGTCTTAGGATATGGGGCAAAAATACAATTGGTTTTTTATGAAGATCACAACTTGGAACTGTCGCGGAATCGGGAAGAAAACTTTTTGGATGGATGTTGAATCCTTCTGCAAAATTGAACGAATACAACTACTTGCACTCTTTGAAACAAGAACAAACAAAGAACCAAGTGAAAAAGTGTGGAAAAAAGCGGGTTTTGATCAATTCTATTGCGTCCCAGCTATGGGCTTCTCAGGTGGCATTTGCGTAATGTGGAAGACCTACCAACTTACAAATGAAATCCTTGAAATTGACCAAATTGATACAAGATTTATTAGTATTAAGTACACAAACATGCTCACGAACAAAAAACTTATGCTAATTCTAACTTATGCTCCACCAAATGAATCTGCAAAGAATATATTCTGGGACAGACTTATCTCCTATATTAAAAACTGCTCTCTTCCGTGCATTATTATGGGAGATCTGAACGAAATACAAGACCCTTCTGAAAAATTAGGTGGGATAATATCACCTTTGTCAAGATTTGCAAGATTACGTCATTTCAAGAATGAATATGAACTATTGGATACCCCTATTCAGGGAAACATCTATACCTGGCGAAAGAACAACACAGAAATAGATAACATTTATGAAAAACTGGATGTGGTACTCACTCATCACCAGATTCTTAAATGGTACCCTGATATCTAAACACTTTGCTTTTTCTAGTTCAGACCATTGTCCCATCTCTATTGAGTTGGAATCAGCAGTACCTTTCAAAAATCAACCGTTTAAATTTGAAAAAAATTGGATGACTAGAAAGGACTTTAGAAACGTTGTTAAACAAGCTTGGAGAACTAACTATCATGGATCTAGATTGTATAATCTTGTATCCAAAACAAAATTACTCAAGAAACATGCTAAGATCTGGAATAAAAGTACCTTTGGAAATGTTTTCACACAATTACAAACTATAGAAAAATAGCTTTCTGAAATCCAATCTGAGATCTGTACTCACCCAACAAATGATCTCATCAAAAAACAAACAAGAATCATAGAAAAAAAAAAGAAAAACTACTGTGTTTCCAGAAAATTTACTGGAACCAAAGAGCTAATGTAAAACACATCAAATATAATGACACGAATGCTAGCTATTTTCACAAAATAGCAAGTGGAAGAAGAAATAGAAAAAATATAAAAGAAATCAAAATACAAGAAGGAACAAGCATCACTAGAGAAGAAAACATTATAACAGAAATCAGAAATGATTTCATTAAAATATTCAGAAGTGAAGATATGAACCAGAGACTATTCCAGGAAAATCTTGAATTAATCCAGCCCGAAATCTCTGCACAGGACAATCTAGAATTAATAAAAAACGTATCCAATGAAGAAATTAAGAAGGCAGTCTTTAACATTGGCTCGAATAAATCACCAGGGTTGGATGGCATGACAGCAGAATTTTATCAAAAATATTGGGACATTGTAGGTCCTTTTGTTATTCAAGCAGTTAAAAGCTTTTTTTCTTTCTGGGAAACTGCTTAAACAAATAAATCATACATTCATCTCCTTGATCCCAAAATGTGATAATCCGAACTCTACTAATCACTATAGATCCATAAGTCTGTGCTCCTCAATTTATAAGATTATCTCGAAGATCATAACTACTAGACTTAAAGGAACCATGGAAAAATTAATACACCCCCTTCAGGGTGCCTTTGTTGCTAACAGAGCCATTCAAGATAATATCTTGATTGCCCATGAAATCTTTCACTCTTTTAAATCGAAAAAAGGAACTGAAGGTTTCATTGCCCTAAAATTAGACTTGGAAAAAGCTTATGATAGAATCGAATGGGACTTCATTATTAAAATTATGGAAAAGTATGGATTCCGTGAAAAATTTATCAATTGGATAAAATAATGCATTACAACGGTATCTTTCTCGGTACTTGTAAATAACGGACCCACAGAAATTTTTAAACCATCAAGAGGACTTCGACAGGGAGACCCCCTTTCGCCCTTCTTGTTTATTTTAGGATCTGAAATCCTTGCTAGAAAACTCCAAAAAGCTTCAGAAAGAACTCGAAATCCTCTAGGATTTCAAATCAATCAACAAGGAACACGAATTCCGTTTCTGGCATTTGCGGATGACATTGTGATCTTCTCAAAAGCTAAACAGGAAAACTGCAAAGAAATCAAGGATATTATTGATGAGTACTGCAAAATCTCAGGACAAAAAGTAAATTTTCATAAATCAGCTTTTCAATTTACAAAAAAGGTTACCAACCAAAAGAAATTAGCATTACAAGGTACTCTCACAATCACAAATATGATATCTCTCGAAAAATATCTTGGTTACCCTATTATTAATGGTAGAGTCAACTCGAACACCTTTGCTGACCTCTTAGTTAGCACCCAACATCAATTATCTAAATGGAAAGCAAACTCTCTTTCCTAAGCAGGAAGAACAACACTAATAAAAACCAATCTAGCACCAAGACCAAACTATCTTATGCAAAGTTTTATGTTACCTACACACACAAACAATGAACTTGATAAGTTAAATAGATCCTTTTTTTGGAACAAAGACAGATCCTATAAATCTCTTATAGGATGAGAAAAAATATATAAACCAACTCATCAAGGAGGTCTTGGATTGAGAAAATCTAAAGACATGAATAAAGCCCTTCAATTCAAATTACTTTGGAAAATCCTAGCAGAACCGAATAACTATTGGGTTAGAGTTGTTACTGAGAAATACTTGAAAGCAAACCATATATTTCATTACGAGAAAAAAGGAAATTGCTCTTGACAATGGTCCAAAATGATTGAACTCATGGCTGAGTTCAAATCTGGACTAATTTGGCAAGTTGATAATGGCAAAACAATCAAATTCTGGACGGATAACTGGGTTTTGAACACCTCTTTATGTGATATCATAAACACACAATCAATCCTGAATAAGGATGCCCTGGTAGCTGATTTTATATTGCCAAATAAAACCTGGAATAAGGATTTACTAGAACAAAGTTTACCATATGATTTAGCCAAAAAAATAACCTCTATCCCAATACCCTTAAATGAGATCCATGATAGAATGTACTGGAAAACTAGCAAAAATGGTTGGTTTTCTACAAATTCTGTTATGGAACTAATTAACAGAAACAAGAGTTATACTGCCTATGATTCTTCATGGATCTGGAAGATGGACACATATCTCAAAGTTAAAAACTTTGTCTGGAAAATAATGAAAAACGGACTCCCAACAAAAGCTAGATTAGCTGAAAAAGGTGTAACAATCCCACGGGTTGTATACGTTGCAATGCTCAGTTGGAGGATTTGAATCATCTCATTTTCCAATGTAACCATACCATAAAAATAATCAAAAAAATGAATTATGATACATATGGCATCATCAGATCCCTAAACATAAGGAAACAAAAAAATCAATGAAATCATTGAAGAAATTCGACAAAAAACTGATAGATCACAATTCATAGAATTAATGGTCTCTTGGTGGAGCATTTTGTTTTATAGAAACCAATAAAGCTTTGGAAGAACAAACGATGATGTCGATTCCATAAAGGATGTACCAATTTACATTAAGAAACAAATTGAGAACTGGAATAAGATGAAGAGCTAGAACCCTGACTGTTTAGCAGAAAACAAGCAAAAAACTAATAGAACGAACATTGTTAGACGACCAACAAAGAAATGGAAAAAACCATCGGATAACATCATTAAAATCAACACAGATGGATCCACCAAAACTAATGGTGAGTCTAGCTTTGGCTACATTTTCAGGAACAATACGGGTAAACCAATCTTCCTCTTTGGGGATAAATGTGGTATCTCAATCCCGCTAAAAACAGAAACATTGGCAATAAGAAATGCCCTGGTAAAGGCCTATGAATTAGGCATTACCAACATTCAACTTGAATGCGACAACCTTACCATTGTGAATGTTCTTAATCAAATCTGGCACTGTCCATGGGATATTGAAATGTTAATTTTTGATATCCTGTGTGTTTTACAACTGTTTTCTTCAGTGTAGATTTCTCATGTCTTCCGAGAAACAAACGTCGTGGCCGATTTCATTGCGAAGAAGGTCCAACAGAGTTCCTTGGAAGATTTTAGAGATAGTCTAGAATTTGTAATTCTCATCCGTAAGGATGCTATAGATTGAGAAACCGGCTCTTCTGTGGTTTCCAATCTAATTTTTACCTTATCAAAAAAAAAAAAAAAAAAACTAGTTTCGTACTATACAACCAATAACATTAGATGTCCGCTAACTTTGTGATGGAATTCAAGTTGGTAGTTTCACAAGTTCAGCCCAAATAGTAACGGGCCTATTCTATTTGCACATATTTGGCCGACCCAAATGTCAAGTTTGATCGTTCCAAAAACATTTACCAAGATTTAACTAAATAAAGTGGTACCTTTCAATCTTTCATTATACGGGTAAGCGACGTTACATGGAGTAATCTCAACAATTATATCATTCACATACTATAAATTTTCTAGCCCGTATCGTTGGCGCCACTAGTAATAGAACCATTCTTCTTGGTTGAATGTCTCCTCTTGAGGGCCAGGACAGGGGAGCGGCCCACCTCGAACGACGTGGCGCCCTCCCCCACCTCTCGTCTGAGCGACTCGTAGACCACCTCCGCTGGGAAATTCAGTTGGGTGTGTGGGCCCCGCGTGGTCAGAGCCGCCTGGTCGTAGGCCAGGGCCGCCTCCACCGCTGTGTCGAACGTCCCGATCCACACCCTCACGCCGTTGCGCGTCGAGTCCCGTATCTCGGCCCCGTACTTCCCCCAAGGCCTCCTCCTCACCCCTCTGTAATGCAGCTCCTCCACGTGACGCCTCTCCCCTGCCGCCACAGGAAAGCCGTGGATCGGGGCGGGGGACTCCGACGGCTGCCGGGCGGCATTCGAGTGGATGAGGTCGTGGAGGAGCATCTCGTCGGGGTCGTTCTCGTCGAAGGGTAATAAGCTGTGTGAACCGGGAAATGAAGCCATCGACTAATTGTACGTGTTTAATTTGTAGGAGCTTAATTAACTATTCGATGTGTATATATTATGACTTTGCTATATATAGAGAGAGATATGCATGGCTTAGTAAATATGCAAATTAATTGAATGTAGATTAAGGGAAAAAAGACCAAAGTTGATGGACCCTCACACGTGCGGGTGGATACTTTATTTACTGGGGTTGACCTCAGTCAAACTTACTTCGTTGACGAACAAAGCAATATAATATTAATTACATTGCTAGCTAGCTAGCTAATACATATAATATTAATTACATTGCTATTTTATTTGATGAGGAGGAAGTAGGAACCGAATCTAGACGAGTTGATCATTGGAGGAGAATTGGTGTGTGGATTATAAATCGAGTCCTCAAGTCATGCATATATATGTACTTAATATAATAACAAGTCTAGTGGAACATGTCAGGTCACAAGTTCGAGTCTTTACTAATTTGTTTGAGGTGAGACATATATAAATTTTTCTATAAATATTTTTTGAATCATTTAATCTTTTATGTTCTTGGACTGGGATGTCGTCCCTCACCCTAAATTTCTTATACAAAAAAAATAAAATAATAGTCTTAATTCAACACTCATTCAACTTAACAAAAAAAGGAAATTATAGTATCATAAAATTAAAATCGTTAAGAACGATATTTTTTGTTTTGTTAAATTGTTTTGTAAGAAAACATGTACGTCCATAATAAATTCTATATGTTTTTCATATTGGCAACTCAATTCACGTTGTGAAGTGTCCCTAATTCCCTATGTATAAGCTTAAATTATTTCTATTTATGACCTTTGTATTCAAAACCACTGGTAAATAATACAGTGTTTAACATTGTTATAATTCTTTTTGAGCTAAATCTATAATAAATTAATTATACTATTAAAATAATCATTAGTCTTCAGGAAAAAAAGTTATATAATAAACTACGGTTTTTCTAAATTATGGATTAAGAAAACCTTTTTAAAAAACTAATATCCTATATAAAATGTTAAAATTCTTAAATAAAAATTAAAAATTTCTAAATAGAAAACATCCACTCAAATATTTTCAAAACAAAGTTCTTAATGTATATACCTAATTAGAAAAACCCGAAAAAGCTATAGTTCTCTGTAATAAATCGCATATATATAGGCCCTTACTTTTTAACGCATAGGCGAAATTGTCTTTTAACGCATAGGCACCTCACGTAACGTGGGAATAGGCTTCCCACATTACGCGCGGGATGAGACCTTTTCAAGCTCCACACGTTACGTGTGGAGCTGTCCCACACGTTATGTGTGGATGGGAGCCATGCGTAACGTGTGACTCTATTTTATCTCACGTAACGTGAGGAGTCTCTCTCCACGTTACGTGCGTACCCTATGCGTTAAAAGGCAACTTTGTCTATGCGTTGAAAAGTAATCGTGTATATATATGGATATAGACAACGTGTAAAGTTGTCCCAGTTTGGGAGTTTAATGTTGAATTCAACGTATAATATCTATGGTGATGGTGGATTTCATTACATGAAAAAGGAAGATTATGCGGATTAGTTTGAAAGATGAAAATAGCGGCCAATGAGCATGAAACTTCATGCGCATGAAAGCAACAATAAGGGCCTTTTACTTGTATGAAATTATACGGTGAAAACATTGTCAAATTATTCTGTTTTTGTTATTATAATAGTGGAATTCCAAGTGACCAGAAACTTGTATGAAAATTCGAAATTGTGATAAGAGGGGTAAAAAAGGGAGGGTAAAAAAGAAAAGAGAAAGCATGCACAAAATAAAGTAGACCTGGGCAAACGTGGGTTGACCCGTTCGGCCCGTCCGCCCGTGTAAACGGGAGGGTATAGACAAGCTCGTAAGTCTTAAAGGGTCGAAAATATCCGGCCCGAGTACCGGGAGGACCGGGTATGGACAAGGGGTCAAGCCATGTAGGGTCGGTAAGTCCGACCCGTATATAATATATAAATAGTATTTATATATATAATATTACATTATTACTACTACTAAAAAATAAAAATAAAAACACTTAACCTAAGTAATATAAAAGCTAAATTTTTATGGGTTACAAACTCCACTCCACCCCTCGTTCTCACATGCGTGTAGACTTTGATATTGGATATTTAATGTTGTTTATTGTAAGGTGGAAAGACTATTTGGTCTTATAAAAATTTTGATATTTTTTTAATTATGGACATGAATTAAAAGATGTGAATTATATATACAAAACCGAATACGGGTCCCGGCGGGCTACCCAGGCCCGAGAATGCGGACGGGCTTGGACAGTTGTCCAAGCTTTATTCCCGGGCTCAGCCCGGCCCGGGCCCGGATAAACAGACAAAATTTCCAGGTCAAGCCCGGACCATATTCGGCCCGGGCCCGGAGATGCCCAAGTCTAAAATAAAGACTTGTTTTTTATTTATTTTTGTTTTATGAAATAAGCATCTATAAATAGGTTAATAAAGAATATTTATCACACAGACCAACTTGGATTAGAGAATTAACAGATAGGTAGCATCTCCCATCATGAACCTTCAATATGAACTCATCTCTCAAACTGGATACATGTACTTCTGTATGTTCAAGATGAATATCACTTCGATACTCCGTTGTTACACGTCTCTCTCACATACTAAGTACCTAGTTTGTGTGTACTATTATATTTTTAAATGAAAATAGGATACTGGAATTGTAGAGGATGCAAAAGAACAAATTTATGGACTGAAATTGGATTTATCAGACATATTAATAACCTGGATGATGCGGGAATAGCCGCAGGTGGTGGTGGCCGGTGTTTTTGTAGCGGCGGCCTTGGTGGTGGCGGAAGGTTGGCGGCGAACAAGTCCACAAATACACAAGCACAAGCAATGACAAACTAGACACAACAAATGCAAAGAAAAACACAATGAAGACGGCCAGAAGAAGAGATTGTGAAGAAGACTCAAAGGGACTAACCGGTGGATGACTCGGCGGCGATGGTGGTGGCTTGGCGTCGAACCTGGCTCTGATACCACTTTGATGCGGGGATGACCGCATGTGGCCCGATCTTGACGCCAAGGACTCGAATGATGATGAGAGGAAGACAACAATGAAGTTAGCAATCTGAAATGAACAAGAGATAGAGGAAGAACCGAGAAGGGCAATGATAGAACCCTTGGTGGTCGGAGACACCAAGAACCAAACCAAATGCTCAACCAACCCTGCCTTGTACAATCTTACACCACAATGGACGGATCCAAAGAGCACAAGAAGGAGGCTAGTGAAGCCTACGAACACCAAACTCGAAAGAGGTTGACACACACAAGACAACCAAGCTAGATCGATCAACACCTTTGAGAAACCTCACTTTGAGAGCTCTCTTTTGATGTAGGAAAACTGAATTGTTTGAGGAGAAAGACAACAAATCCGGCCTTAAATACTCCTAGGGGCCGGCCCAAAACATGCTAAAAATAAGCCTAAGTAAGGCGTCTGAAACTTACTAAAACAAGCCTAAACAAGGCGTCCAAATCATACTTAAAATGAAGTAAATAAAATAAGTGCTTGGCTGGTGCACACGGCCTTTACTCAAGCAATGATGACTTGGCTTGAAAGGTCACCAAGGTCCTTAGCATAGGCTTGGTGAAGTCCTCAACTAGGGCTGGTTCCCTTGAGACATGATAGCTTGCCAAGTTCTCTAGCTCTTCTTGCATACGCTTGGTTTGAGCTCTTGTGAGTGGATCATCTCCCTTTGTGGGCACCTTATGTGAAGCCTCGGATGATCCCTCATCACTGGATTTCTTGTGTCTCTCGGAAACAAAATCAAATAGTATGCCCCCACAAACTGTCTTTAATAAAGCAGGCTTCAAAACTCTTATAATGTGCCCTTTCGTCGGATCTAAAGGTGGACTTTGGCTTCTGTGCTCCAATTCTACTTTGTTACCTCATACAACAACTTTATACAGCAATGACAACGTCATCCTTCTTGAATACGAACGTTTAGATATTCATTTCCTTCTGTTTTTTATTTACGCTCCTTCTAGAGAAGATAATAAGTCATATTTTTGGAACAACATTTGCATGAAGATTTCACATTATAATTTATCGGTTATTATAATAGGAGATTATAACGACTTACTTTCGCCATCAGATAAACTGGGTGGTTCTGTTACTTCCCATATTAGATTACAACGTCTATTACAATTTACTACTGAGTTTGATTTGATTGACGCCCATTTTTCGGGTTTCCCCTTCACTTGGCGTCGATCATCCACCTCTACTAATAATACATTTGAACGATTAGATAGGGTTATGTTGCATCCCTATTTTTTACAAAAGTTCAACAACATCAGCGTTCATCACCATCCATTCACTACCTCAGATCATTGTCTTATTACAACTTCCTTGGATAATTCACAAAATTTTAGAAGAATTTCTTTCCGCTTGGAAAATGCATGGCTTGACGAACCTACTTTTGCTAAATTAGTTTCCAAAGTTTGGAATTATAAATATTATATGTTCAAATTCTATATGAAACAAAAGCTTCTTAAAGTTTACTCTAAATCTTGGAAACGAAATAACCCTGCTAATACTCTTCATCAGCTACAAATGACAAAGGCAAATTTATCTAGCTTTCAAAGCCAACTCCTTCACGATCCTATGAATTCTCGAACAATGAAGCTTTACGACAACCACATCTTAAAATATAAAAAACTCCTAAAATTTCAATATGAGTAGTGGAAACAACGTGCGAAAATCAAACATAATCTTAACGCGGATATGAATACACGTTATTTTCAGTCTGTTTCTAAAATAAGAACATACAAACAAAAAATTACTTCATTTACTTCTCAAAATGGCAATCATCTTTTTGATGACTATGTAATCATAGATACAATTACGAATGAACTTGCAGCACGTTTTAAACCCTCTCATTGTGGTCCCTTAAGAACAGCAGATTTCGGTATTATACCCTCTTTGCTTTCTGATTACGATAACAACCAATTGTGCTCTCCACCAACTCATTCAGAAATCAAAAAGACAGTTTTCACAATGCCTGCAAACAAGACACCTGGTCCAGATGGATTTACTGTTGAGTTCTACCAAAAATACTGGAATATAGTTGGGAATTCTCTTTCTTCTGCAATTCAATCATTTTTTCATTCAGGACAATTACTTCGCGAGGCAGCTCAGTCATTCATTACTTTAATTCCTAAAATTGATCAACCAACTTCACTTAATCACTATAGGCCTATTACCCTTTGTAACACATCCTACAAAATTATAACTAAAATTATGGCAAATCGACTATCACCAATTCTCAATAATTTAATTTCCCCTCTACAAGGTGCTTTTGTTCCGAGAAGACTTATCCAGGATAACATCCTTATCGCGCATGAAATCTTTCATTCATTCCACAAAAGAAAAAAGGGAAAAACTGGATGGATGGCTCTTAAGCTAGATATGGAAAAAACATATGATAAACTAAATTGGAACTTCATTACTCTTGTTCTTCGCAATTTTGGGTTTTCAGATCTATGGATAGACCGTGTCATGACTTGTATCACTAGTATCTCATCCTCTGTACTGGTCAATAATGAGCCGGGAAATGTCTTCCATCCTCTCTGCGGCTTACGACAAGGTGACCCTATAGCACCATTTATTTTTGTCATTGCTATGGAATACTTGGCACGTATACTTACTCAAGAATCACGATCTTCTCACAAAAAGGTTGGTATTCAGATAATTAAACATGGAACTTGTATCCCTTTCTTAAATTTTGCAGATGACACGTTAATTTTTGCAAATGCTACACAAGAGAATATGCTTTTTATCAAATCAATCCTTGATGACTTTTCTCTTAAATCGGGACTTTCTATAAATTACCATACAAGTACCTTTCAAACATCATGTAATATTTCTAGACAGCAATCTATTTCCCTTGCAAGTATTTTAAACCTACAAGTTATTCGTTCTATGGAAAAGTATCTAGGTATTCCTATTATTGGGGGACGAGTTAAAAATGAAATGTTCTCTGAAGCAATTTCCAAATTAAAAAAACAACTTTCAAAATGGAAAGCTAATTCAATGTCCCAGGCAGGTCGATGCGTCCTAATTCAATCAAATTTACAATCACAAATAAATTACCTAATGCAAAGTTTTCTTCTTCCGAAAGGAGTTTGTCAAGAGATTGATAAAATTAACAGAGAATTCTTCTGGAATCATTCCAGTCCTAATTATCATTCACTTATTAAGTGGGAGAGTATTTGTCAGCCTAAGACGGTTGGTGGGCTTGACCTTGAACTCTCTCAGAACATTAACAGCGCTATGCAAATGAAACTTCTCTGGAAGTTGATATCTGACCCTCATTCCTTCTGGGTCCAATTAATCTCAGAAAAATATTTAAGGAATTCTAATATTTTTTCATACATAAAAAAAGGTTATGACTCATGGCAATTCTCCAGACTTCTCCAACTACGAGAACAATTCAAGAAAGGATTGTTCTGGCAAGTTGGTGATGAAAATCATATCAAGTTTTGAAAGAGACCATTGGATCCCTGATTGTATTCTTTCACAGTTCGCCGAAAGTAATGATCGAAGCTGCACAGTTTCACAATACATAACCGCCGATAAAAAGTGGGATCTGGGAGCCCTTCAGCGTGTTCTTCCATCACACTTAATCCCAAAGATTTTGAATATCTTCATACCTACAACTTATATACTAGACAAACTAATTTGGTACCTATCTCAGGACGGTAAGTTTTCTGTCAAAAGTGCTCAATCATTAAGTACTTATCCAACAACTTTTCCAGGATTCCCGACTTGGTTCTGGAAATTAAAGATTCCACCAAAGATTAAAAAATTTCTTTGGAAATGTTTCAGCGACTCTTTGCCTACTATAGAACGCCTAAATAGGTTCTTCTCCAAGGTCTCATCTAGTTGCGCCCTCTGTAATTCTCCCATCGAGGACTTGAACCATTTGTTTTTTCAATGCCCTTTCAGTTTACGATCTCTATAACTTCTTCAAACACTCATTGGTATCACTTTTAGTATTGACTCTGACATCGATTTTTACACTAATATGGAATTCTTTCATTCGAGAAACAGAAATATAATTTCGGTTCTTTTTCTTTGGTGGACGATCTGGCAAGATCGTAATGCTTTAATCTTTAGAAAGATCCCGCTTGACATTCAAAAAATAGTCAAGACTGCTTTCATTTCTTACAAGGACTGGATGCAGTCTTTCTTAGAAGAAGGTTCCTTTTCATGCAAAAATAAGGGTTCAAAGAAATTTTCTCGATGGAAAAAGCCTCCTCCACATTGCATTAAATTAAATTTTGATGCTTCAGTTAAACAAAATGGTTCAACACACATTGGATACGTATTTCGTAACCATTTTGGTGAGGTGGTCTTCTTGGATCACATGCAGATTCTCTACTCCTCACCTATTAAGGCTGAGGCTTTGGCCGCTGTTGAGAGCCTTCGTAGGGCTATTTCGCATCGCTTTAGGCGAATAGTTCTTGAAGGAGATAATCTTTCGGTTATTAATTCTATCCGTGGAATTTGGAAAATTCCATTGGAAATCTCTCCGATAATTATTGAAATTAGATCTCTATTATATGGTTTGGAATATTTCCAGGTTCATCATTGCTACTGAGAGTCTAATACAGCAACTGACTTCCTGGCTTCTACAACCATCCCTTCCACTGTTCTGCGCAATGCAATTAATGAGTTCATTTCGAAGAGTCAAGACCCGACTCACCAGCTTCGTGCGCGACAAGACTACTTAAATTTGAGAACAAGCGTCCCATTAGCTTGTAAATTCTTTGTAAAAACCATCCGTTGTGATGATTTAGGTATGTCTTTTGGTTTGTAAGGATATCTTCAGTTTGCCTGTATAAATAAATAATAAAAAAACAGATAGGTAGCATCTAGGAACTAACTAGTTACTAAGTGGATCAAATATGAACCTAAGGTAGAAGTATAAGTGACCATTCAACTAAATTGAGTTAGGTATTTACGACATTTATATATATCATTTTTCAAATTTCTTAATATAATAGAGCTCTCCTTAGTATTAAGAAAATAAATAAAATATTTTACGTAATTTGTGTTTTATGAGGTTTGTGTACTTCCAAAAACAAAACATGCTATAAGTCCAACATATAGATTTAGGTCATTGTTAAATAGAGCTCACTCTATTTTTCTAAATAAAGCCCCCCTTTACACATATATAAGGAATTTGTTCCAAAATTACAACTCTATCACCCTCATTTTCTTTCTCACTTTCATTTTCCATCTCCCACCTCTCTTCCTTTCTTCCATTTCTCATCTCACAAGTCATCAAAAATCAACCATTTCTTCCTCACTTAGCCACTAAATTGCCATCAATTTGGATCAAGGAGGTGCCACACTTAAGAATCAACCAACCATCTCCAAGAAAATTTATCAACTAATTTTGTAAATTCGTAGTTAAGGTTTAAACAAATTTTCAAGATTAAATTTTGGGCATTATTGACCTAATTTGTCTTATAAATTCAAAGTTTTAAGTCTATAGATTAATAAAATGTATAATGGATATGATTTAGATAGATTTCGAGTTGATTTCTTGTTGCTAGTTGATTTCGGATTGATTTCTTGAGACGAACGAACAACTGCGTCTTCTGAGGAAGAAGACGACGTCCCGCCGTCACGAATGAAACACGTTCATCCGTGATGGATGAACGCGGTTCTTCCATGAGTTGACCACGGAGGAACTGCATCCATCCGTGAGTTGACCACGGAGGAACGCAATTCGTCCGTGGTCAATTCACGGACAGATGCAGTTCCTCCATGGTCAATTCATGGTCGTAGAGTGGGCGCCATGAAGAAATATAGGATTTGTGTTAAATAGCAACCATGTAGATTTATTAGATTGAGTATTTTTTTATCAATTGGCAATGGTACAATCTGCTAATTTTATAACGTTTTTTTACCTATATCCTATGATTAACCTATACACTAGGTTTTTTATAAAAAAAACTAATACTTATATGGAAAGTTTAAACCCTTAAACAAAAAATTATTTTTCTAAACGAAAAACATCTATCCAAATATTTCCAAAATTAAATTCTTAACATATACACATATATTATAAAAACCGATTTTATAAAACTACACTCCCGGTTTTGACATCATGGATTAAGGTCGAAAAACTCGGATGATGCCCTTCTTATCTAGACTTCAAGAATTTGTATTCATAACAAAACAAAATATACCCAATCAAAATAATTGTAGAAATAAGACACACAAACATTAAATATAAAAAAATGAGGTATGCATATAATATAACTAGATAATTTTTCTTCAAATGAAGGTGTATGATGTTTTTTCTAATAAAGGAAGGCTAAGAAAAATTTATAATTAAATTTTCTTTCGATGGACTTGATTATTAATTTAAGGAAAATTGAATAAAATTATCAACTATTAGGAATACATCAAATTAGTTTGAATCTAAGTCCAAAAATAATAGAAACTATTAGTTTACATATATATAATTTGAACTTTTAGTGCATATGGGATTGTAACTATTTTTTCAGCTTTATTTAAACTGAAAATTAAATAATTTATATAATATTTTGTATATAAACTTGTGTTCGGCGCGAGTTTTTAGATTTTTTGGGAAATTTGAATTATTTAAAGCATACTTAAAAAGGGTTACTAAATATTTTTTAAATATTTGGAGAGGTTTGAAGCCGCAAAAAAAAAATTGGGTGAACGGTTTCTGAAAATTTTAGAATTTTGTTCTTTCATTATTTGTGATAATTTATTTTAATTAATACCTTTACGATACTATTTAAATTTAAAAATCTCCCAAAAGTCTTGCACTGTCAAACATTCAATGATAAATTGGGAGATTTCAAACCAAATTTAAATACGAACCTGAGAGTTTACATCTACGCTAACACCTTCGCATCTTTAAAAATCACGCCATGTGTAGAGAGAAAAAAATTTTAGAAAGCATTACGAAAAACAATAGCTTATGCTTTGAACGTTGTGGATTTTATCACACTAATTAATATTAATTAATATTGATTCTCCTTTGTCATTCCTGAATATAATCTCAAATGAAAGATTCCTACTTGATTTTTTGAATCCATCAAGATTAATCTTTATAATATTATTTAGTGATTTCTTCCACTGCATTTTTTTGTGTTTTTTCTTATTTGTTTAATTTCCTTCTAATTGTGTTATTGTTGGTGTCTGTGTAATTCGAGTTTCACACTTTTATTTTGTTCCAACTAAAAATTAGATTGTATGTGTACTTGATCAAGTTTTTTACATTCTCTGGTTCCAGGCTGTCATTAGAAAACGTTTTTTGGTTTCTCTGGTACCAGATGCTCCACCATATAATTGTCAGTTCGCATATTTGGATTTGAGTTCTTCTATTTCTAATCTCATCCATAATCTATATCTATCTATATATATTTAAAAATTAGTATTCTAGGTCATTAAATGCTAACTTTTAAAGATGAATTGGTTTTTTTCCTTCATTTCTTGCCTTATTTATTTAGCCCAAAATTTAAACAATTTCCCAAATCCGAAAAGTACCAAAGTGACAATTTCATTTATGAACAATTATATCAATAATATATAATCTTCAATATAATATAAAAAGTTTTTGATTCACAATTATATACAATTACTACATATTAATCAAATAATAAGTCCTCATTTTCATATCGTTGTATAACTCTTATATCGTCAAGTTAAATTTTCAACATAGTTCAATTTATATTTCTATTAAGCATGAAAAACAACCATCTATATATATTTAAAAGTTAGCATTCTAGATCGTTGAATGCTAACTTTTAAAGATGAATTAGTTTTTTTTTTTTCATTTCATGCCTTATTTATTTAGCCCAAAATTTAAAACATTTCTCAAATCCAAAAAGTATTAAAGTGACAATTATATATATTAACTATTATATTGATAATCTATAATCTTCTATATAATATAAAAAGTTTTTGATTCACAATTATATACAATTACTACATATTAATCAATTAATATGTCCTCATTTTCATATCGTTGTATAACTTTTATATCTTCACGTTAAATTTTCAACATAGTTCAATTTATATTTCTATTAAGCATGAAAAACAACCATCTATATCTATATATATTTAAAAGTTAGCATTCTAGGTCATTGAATGCTAACTTTTAAAGATGAATTAGTTTTTTTTTCATTTCATGCCTTATTTATTTAGCCCAAAATTTAAACAATTTCTCAAATCCAAAAAGTACTAAAGTGACAATTTCATATATTAACAATTATATTGATAATCTATAATCTTCTATATAATATAAAAAGTTTTTGATTCACAATTATATACAATTACTACATATTAATCAATTGAAAAGTCTTCATTTTCATATCGTTGTATAACTCTTATATCTTCACGTTAAATTTTAAACATAGTTCAATTTATATTTCTATTAAGCATGAAAAACAACCATCTATATTATATATTTAAAAGTTAGCATTCTAGGTCATTGAATGCTAACTTTTAAAATGAACTGGTTTTTTTTTCATTTATTGCCTTATTTATTTAGCCCAAAATTTAAACAATTTCTCAAATCCGAAAAGTACTAAAGTAACAATTTCATATATTAACAATTATATCAATAATATATAATCTTCTATATAATATAAAAAGTTTTTGATTTACAATTATATACAATTACTACATATTAATCAATTAATAAGTCCTCATTTTCATATCGGTGTATAATTCTTATATCTTCACGTTAAATTTTCAACATAGTTCAATTTATATTTCTATTAAGCATGAAAAACAACCATCTATATATATATATATATATATATATATATTTAAAAGTTAACATTCTAGGTCATTGAATGCTAACTTTTAAAGATGAATTAGTTTTTTTTTTTTCATTTCATGCCTTATTTATTTAGCACAAAATTTAAACAATTTCTCAAATCCAAAAAGTACTAAAGTGACAATTTCATATATTAACAATTATATTGATAATCTATAATCTTCTATATAATATAAAATGTTTTTGATTCACAATTATATACAATTACTACATATTAATCAATTGAAAAGTCTTCATTTTCATATCGTTGTATAACTCTTATATCTTCACGTTAAATTTTCAACATAGTTCAATTTATATTTCTATTAAGCATGAAAACAACAATCTATATTATATATTTAAAAGTTAGCATTCTAGGTCATTGAATGCTAACTTTTAAAATGAATTGGTTTTTTTTCTTTCATTTCTTGCCTTATTTATTTAGCCCAAAATTTAAATAATTTCTCAAATCCGAAAAGTACTAAAGTGATAATTTCATATATTAACAATTATATCAATAATATATAATCTTCTATATAATATAAAAAGTTTTTGATTCACAATTATATACAATTACTACATATTAATCAATTAATATATCCTCATTTTCATATCATTGTATAATTCTTATATCTTGATGTTAAATTTTCAACATAGTTCAATTTATATTTCAATTAAGCATGAAAAACAACCATCTATATATATATATATATTTAAAAGTTATCATTCTAGGTCATTGAATGCTAGCTTTTAAATATGAATTTTTTTTTTTTTCATTTCATGCCTTATTTATTTAGCACAAAATTTAAACAATTTCTCAAATCCAAAAAGTACTAAAGTGACAATTTCATATATTAACAATTATTTTAATAATCTATAATTGTCTATATAATATACAAAGTTTTTGATTCACAATTATATACAGTTACTACATATTAATCAGTTAAAAAGTCCTCATTTTCATATCATTGTATAATTCTTATATCTTCACGTTAAATTTTTAACATAGTTCAATTTATATTTCTATTAAGCATGAAAAATAACCATCTATATCTATATATATTTAAAAGTTAGCATTCTACGTCATTGAATGCTAACTTTTAAAGACAAAATCAAAGGCTTAAATAGGCCTAAAGTTATAGTTTGCTTGTAGGATTAGTTTATCACCATTAGTGTATAATATGTTAGATTTTCCGATCGGTTTTTACTATAGGGTTTATAAACCAATATAAAATACGTAAGTATAATTATAGGCTACTTTGTAATTTAAGTAATTAAATTTTTCTTTGTTTATTTTAATATACCATAGCATAATTAGGTGTATATATAAAAATGAGCACTATTTGTAAGTAATTATTCCCTCCCCTTACACATTTTTTTCAGCTAAATCTTGCCTCTACGTACGGACTACTCTTTAGGTTTTGACTCATTTTTTAACCTAAATCTCAATTAGTGATAGTTACTACATACTGTATACGTTATATTTTGCTCTCATTTACTCCTATTTTAATATTATCCAATTACTACACGTAACTCCCGTATTTAGTACATAGTGAATGGTTGGAAACAAATTATAGTCAAGATGTCTAAACGGTTATATGTCAAAATGGCTTCACTTTTCAAGTAACATTTTCATCTATAAAAGGGCAAAAACGGTGGTATTTCGTTCATTTGCTCTGGACATCCATCATCTCATTCTTCTACATGGAAATTAGCTTTAGAAAGCCATATAGTGAAGTTTGGGAGATAGTGGGCAACACCTTAAAAAGACATGGTCACTGAAGTAAGCATTATTATTAAGTTAAAGATATGAATGAGGATTCCCGATTGTCGATGATGTAAGTATATATCCACCTCACGGTAAACTATCCTTAATTATATGTATTTGGATCTCTTTTGTAGTCTACAATACTTACATATATCGGTTTAAATTTATTAATATAATTGTCTTTTGATCGAGATAGAATAATTTTATGTGAAGATGTCAGAGAATTGGATAATCTAATAGCACTATTGAGGCATCGACTGTTTACACCATGCACCAGTAGCTTTCACTAGAAGGAGGACAAAGGCAATCGATTTAGGACGACTGATTGTTAGTAAAGAAGAAAGCAAACTATTTTATGGATGATGTAGAGAACATAATGCACCCATATCTACGGGCGACGAGAAGAGAGTTAGTCTTTCTAAATATAGAAGTTCGCTTCCATATCAGACTAAAGAAAAAGCACGACTAGATCGGCAGAATAAAAATTTTACTTTGAAATTCAGAGCCTTCGAAAACATTTCTCAGTTTCAAACGAGTAAACGGTTTATAAAAAATTTTGTTCCAAGAAAATGTTTTAAAACCCACCCGTTTTTTTAAAAAAATTCGGCTCTGATACCAAATCTGTAACACCCCCAAATACATACTTGAAAGGTATTACCGCCAGTGACCTCAGATTTCACATCCGAAGCCACCCCAGGCTTAACCCGTTGATATAATTCATCAAACAACAGTTATAATACAAAATATCATAACTTTCGATTAAAGTCATTGTCACGGCATTATATCCATAATCCGAAATACAACTGAAATACAGAGTAGTCTTGATATAAAATATGTTTAACACAGCGGAAGTCTTTAAAATAAATAACACAAGGGTCTTGATCTAGCGATCACACGCCAAGGATCTCGACCTTGATAAAACACTTCAAAATTTCCATCTGCCTTCACCGTCGTTTCTAGCCTTCATAGATCTGCAGTTTATCTGATGTGCCGTATGAGACGGATGACATCAGCCAACAATCCAAGGGAATATAACCGGTTGGTTAGTCTAATGAAAGACTATGCAAGGGTAAAACAGAAAGGTTCTAAGTAGTCGTATTAGGTTAGACTCATCGCTTCTCGAATAAAAGTCGGTGACGATAGTCAACCACCATACTCCTACTGAAATATACGAAAAGGCATGATCAAGAGAAAAGACTCTGAAAGAATGAGTCTTACGGAAACATATGAAGAGAAGACTCTAAAAGGTTGAGTCTTATCGGAAAGTATGACAAGTGCTTGGGAACATCAATTTCACACAAGCGTTTTAAAACTGACTTGGTGTTTCGGTTCACGACCAACCTCACCGCACAATGCGAATTCAGATTGAAAAGAGAACTTTACTCTGACCAAAGTCTAGACGAGCTTCCTAGCTGCACTACTTTCTTAGTTGCACTACTCGCCTGAGGGTATATTAATTATGTGCACTAAAGCACTTATCTTATTTAATTCCAAAACATACATTTTACGTTATAAGCTTTTAAGATCTCTTCACAAGAGATATCGAATCTCCTCACAAGAGATATCAAAGGGAATACATCCCAAATGGCGGCACCAGCTGTGTGCATATACCCTGAGTAAGGGTAAGGTCATGACCGAAGATACTAGGGAAAATCCTCCTAGCACCATTATCAAGAAACCACTAAACCTCGCAAGGTACATAGTGTTCCTACAAATACTCGTTCTAACTAAACAGTTAGGACATAAGAGCAATAATTCACATCAAATCGATCGAGGCCAAATAACAGATATAATAGCATTGTTTCTAGCAATATATACAACCTATTATAATATCTGTATTTCAATCATATATATATATATAATAGTTTTGTTTCTAGCAATATATACAACCTATTATAATATCTCTTTTTAAATCACATACAGTTATCAAAACTATTCCCAGACGAAAACAATATTCATCCCAAATTAATTAACAATTAAACAATTGATAATCAATATAAATATGGAATGATAAGCAAGAGCGAACCGCCACTTGCCTTAGGAAGCTCAACGAAGCTCAAAGACAACGGGTTTCCGGATCCGAAACGAGGACAAAACTCGGATTTCAGATCCCTACGGAATGACCCATAACGAAACCCTAAGTTAGATTCGATAATAGAATATACGAATCTAAGGAAAGACGAGCGAAATCGAAGGAACGGAAGTCCTAGTCGAGATCACAAAGCCCAAGCCACAACCACGAGTGCCCAGGCACACCACGGGTGCGGTGGCTCTGCCGCGGGTGCGGTCGTCGGGGACGAAGAACTTCGACGACATGACGAGAGGGAAAACTCACCAGGGAAGACGACGTGGCTCGATTCGTGGTGGCTCTGACCTGGATTCCTTGGACCTCCAAAGAACCTCCTTGAGAGCACCACCAACACCAACGAGAGCTCCAACGACGACCTTGAAGAACTCCGGTGAGAGCTTGCACTTTCCGGCGACAATGGAAGTAAGAGGGAGAGGGAGAGATAGATTGGATTGGAGTGCCCAACACTTCAGATCTTCCTCCTTAAATAGGGCCCAAGCATACAGGAGAGTCACCCCGACCAAGGCGCAGGCGACCGCCACGAAGAAGGACACGTGACATCCATGCCGGCGAGCCTCGTCCAGCACACGACCGCCACCGCGGGGTGCGGTGCCTGCCGCAGTCAAGGCCAATTTCGGCCTCTCTTGCCCACTTTTGTCTGGGAACATGTATGTGCGTAGTTTTAACCCCGGAAATTATATGTTTGTACCCAAACAAATATTCTAAGTCCCGAAAATACATCGAATGTATTTTATACCACTCAAGGAATTATTATGGAGATCAAGGATTTTACAGAAGATCCGAACTCCTCTGAAAATAATCCGACTACAGTACGAGAGTTTGGAAAATTACCAAAATACTCTTTACTAAAATGAGGGATATTATATCACCTCCCCCTTAAAAGAAGTTTCGACCCCGAAACTTGGCCGAATAACCTAAAAAAAATGAGGCGTTACAACACTACCTCCTTAAAAAGGTTTCGACCTCGAAACTAGGCCGAAAACAGCTCGGGAAAGCGTCTAAGCATATCCTCCTCAGTCTCCCAAGTTTCCCAAGTAACCTCGAATAACCGAGTACACAAGCTCTTAACATATCTTCCAAGGTTTGGATGGTCCTCTTAGACTGTCCATCCGTTTCAGGATGAAACGCAGTACTGAATCTCAACTCGGTTCCCATGGCCTTATGGAGTTCTTTCCAGAATCTCGACATAACTCTGCCATCACAATCCGATACAATGGTCTTTGGAGTACCATGCAGACGGATAATCTCGTGTAGGAACACTTCCGATAGCTTCTGGGTTCCCCAAGTTGACTTGATAGCCACGAAGTGAGTACTCTTCGTGAGCCTGTCAATGATTACCCTTATAGCATCCGTTTGACTTTGAGTAACTCTAGCTAGCGACGTTGTCTCATATTCAGCTCTTTCTGAGTGAGCACGTACTTGAGACTTTTATGGTCAGTGTAGACTTGGCATCTCACACTATAGAGATAGTGTCTCCAAATCTTCAATGTAAACACTACTGCTGCTAGTTCCAGATCATGCGTCGGATAGTTTTCTTCATAGGTCTTCAATTGTCTAGATGCGTATGCAATAACCTTGCCTCTCTGCATCAAGACGCATCCCAAACCACTCTTCGAAGCATCACTATAGACCACATAACCATCATTCCCTTCCGATAGCGCTAACACTGGTGCGGAGGTCAGACATTGCTTCAACTTCTGAAAACTGGCCTCGCACTTGTCATCCCAGACAAACTTCTTATGGACTTTGCGGAGCAGACCGGTCATGGGTAGAGCGATCTTAGAAAATCTCTCCACGAACCGTCTCTAATATCCAGTGAGCCCTAGAAAACTGCGCACCTCCTTCACATTCTGAGGCCGCTTCCAATCGGCTACCGCTTCAATCTTCTGGGGATCAACCATAACCCCATTCTCACTGATCACATGGCCTAAGAAAGCCACTTCCTTGATCCAAAAGTCACACTTAGACAACTTTGCGTACAGCTGATTCTGTCTAAGGACTGACAAAGTAATCTGAAGATGTTCCTCGTGAACCTCCTCACTCGAGGAATAGATCAAAATGTCGTCGATGAAGACCACTACGAACTTATCCAAGTATTGGTGGAAACATCAATGCATCAGATCCATGAATACTGCTGGAGCATTTGTAAGTCCAAATGGCATGACTACGAACTCGTAGTGACCATATCTTGGTCGGAACGCAGTCCTCGGAATATTCTCCTCACGAATCCTGAGCTGATGGTAACCAGACCTCAGATCGATTTTGGAAAAGACCTTTGCTCCATGCAGTTGATCCAACAGATCATCAATCCTCGGCAACGGATACTTATTCTTGATCGTGACTTTATTCAACTCTCGTTAGTCGATATAAAGTCGAAACGATCCATCCTTCTTCTTGACGAACAAGACCGGAGCACCCCAAGGCGATGCACTCGGCCTTATATAGCCCTTCTCAAGAAGATCTTCGAGTTGCTTCTTCAACTTTTGTTTTTAAAAAGGAGCCATTCGGTACGGTGCTTTAAAAATTGGCGCGGTACCAGGCTCGAGATCAATAGTAAACTCTACGTCACGATACGGGGGTAAACCAGGAATCTCCTCCGGAAAGACATCCGGAAACTCATGGATGACCGGAATATCAGGAATTGAAGGTTCATCTTTCTTGGGCTTGTCCAGATAGCACAGGTACCCGACACATCCTTGTCGAAGTAGCTTAAACGCAGCCATCGCATTGATAAGCCTGCCGTTATCAGCGTCATTCCGACCCTTGAACTTACATACATACTGGCCCCCAGATGACACCGTCACAGTCCTTGAGCTAAAATCGATTACCGCCCCATGACGCGTCAGCCAATCCATACCGAGAATAATGTCGTATGGAGCCATGGCTATACAGATCAAATCTGCTTCGAACTTCTTACCCTGGATGGTAATCAGAAATTCTGACAGATGTTTGGTGCCCACTAAATGTTCACCATTAGGAAGATTCACAACAAAAGGTTCACAAACTTCGTTGCATACTAACCCTAACTTACTGACACAACTCTTCGAGATAAAAGAATGGGTAGCACCCGAATCAAACAATATACATACTGAAGTAGAATAAAGGTATAAAGTACCTTAAGCAATTGGAGCATTGGGTCCATCCGCCTCACGCATCTCGTAAAGGCGTTGACCTTGACTTCCAGAAGCAGTTGGGGCTTTCCCCTTGTTTTGCGCAGTCGTCTGCATTGAAGGACTAGGAGCTTCCACTGGTCTAAACCTGGGTTGATGGTTCTGATTAACAGACCCTTGTTGTGATTCAGCTCCTTTCTGCCTCCTCTACGGACAAAATGTCTGCATATGCCCCACCTTTTCATAGCCAAAACATGTATTCTTCTCCTTCGGACACTCATTGCTCTTGTGCCCGGGTGTACCATAATTGTAGCACTGGATCGAATTTTTGCCTTGACCCGACTGTTGTGTAGACCCTCCATGAGTCATATCCATTTTTGCTTTGCCAGACTTGGCAAAATTAGACGGTGGCGCGGGACGCTTGAATCCACTCGCCTGAGACTGGTTCTGCATTGACCTCTGGCGATTACGCTTCTTTGTTGACTCCTTCAGAGTCACTTCCAACTTATAGGCAGCGTCCACGTACTGCTCCAAAGTAGAGCATCCGTGACATACCATCAGTGGCTTAATATCTGGGTTCATCCATTCATGGAAATGCCAGATCTTTTGCTCATCGCTGGACACCTTCGGCCCAGTATACTGCAGTAGATGATTGAACTTGGCCGCAAGCTCAGTCACTTTCAAACCATCCGTCTTTGGATAGAGGAACTCCTTATGTTTTTCTTCCCTCATAGCTCGGGAGAAGAAACGATCAGTCATTTTGGCTTTGAACATCCCCCAGTTCAAACCAGGGTGATCGGCTAAACCAGTACCTTCCCACCACTCACTAGCCACTTCCTTCAATTGAAGGAAAGCAATGTGCACCTTCTCAGCTTCAGTGCACTCAACATTGCGGAACAATCGCTCCATGTGCGAGAACCAATGTGCCACCCTGACTGGTTCTCATTTCCCATCATAGCTATCAGGCCTCATAGAGCTTATGGCCTTCAGTGCTCGGCCATAGTCGCCTCTATTCTTGACCGCTTCTTCTCGGGGTACATGGATATCTGGCTCCTCGAATCTAGGAGCCGCTGGAAGAACTGGCACGCCTTGTGCCTGAGGCGCAATTGGTCGCATGATATCGGTGAATGCTTGCATTACAATTCCCCGAATAGCATCTATTACTGCGGCATTAAATACCATTGGAGCGTTGACCTGAGCTTGGTCACTGCCTCCAGGATTGTTGTGAGAAACTGACTCGTGTTCCTCCACAGGGTTCGTGACATTCCTAACATTTGGTCTGGGGTCATTGCTTGGCCTAGCACCAGCACGAATGGTGTTCCTTGTGTTCACCATCTGTTTACCGATCAAATTCCAAGTATTTTATTACATTAATATTATTCCAATATACTCAATGTAATAAAATCAACTTAGAATTGATCAAACTTGGTAATTTTCATTGATGAACTCAAACTGAGTTACTAGGTTCTACAAAAGGGATCTCCCGAGCGACAAGACAAAATTGCTCGGAGGTTACCGTTCCATCAAAACGAACACTGAAATACTAGGAAGGAAACTACTAATTCAGCATTGGCCCTAATCATGGCGCCCTAAAACATTTCCTGTAATCTCAACTCCTCATACACGGTTTCTTTGAACGGGGTTTACCATCGGAGTCTGGCAATGAACTTCTCACCCTGTTCGATCCTGGAGCACACGGCTCATCCCTTGGTCCTGGTGTCCTCGGCCTTACTCTAGGCACGGAAACACTCTGACCAATCTCATCAGATCCCAGTGATTGGCAAAATTCCTCCAGAAATCCTGGTTGGAAGTCTGCCCTAATCACCTCATACAAAGGATCGAGTAGCAATCTTGCTTGGCGGATGTATTCCTGGAGTTCGCGGACGTCCCCAATCATTCGGGTGAGACCGACCTCAGTCTCGAAGGTCCTCTCCTCCATGTCATTTAGGGCGTTCGACCACTCCTCCAGTCGTCCCTCCTGCAATTGGGGTCTTGGCCTGGTCTGTTGAGTCGGGACTACAACTGGTGTTCCCATCGACTCCCATGGCCTTGCCCTCAAACGAGTACGTTCAATCGTCTCATCCACCTGGCGATGCGCTTCAGCACTAATCGCCTCCCAAGTGGCAGGAGATAATGGTAAATTCTCCCGCTCAGGTGGCAACTCCAGACTAGGGGGAACGAACTGCACCCATGGGTCCTCATATTCTACCAGCAAGTGTTCTAGGCCATTGGACTCGTAGCCCTAACCCTCGAGGTCCTCCTCCTCCGGATTTTCCTCAAGATCCTCTTCCGGATCCTCTTCGGGAATAGACTCGATCATAAAGTCATCGTCGTAGTACCCTCTTGCGTACCTTGACAACTCCTCTTCATCCTCAGTGTCCTCCTTTGGCTCCTCTTCGGACTCTGCCACAGGAACCTCGGTTTTATCGGACACTAGTACTACCGACTCAGGGAGTACGGTCTTCACCTCCTCGGGTGGACTACTAGGTTCTCCGACCTCAAAGCATTGTAGGGGAACCGGGAATTCTAGCCTTACTGGAGATGGCGGAGCCACCTCGACTTCTTTCGAGTTCCTTTGAAGAGAACAGAATGCAACCATATCTACGGGCGACGAGAAGAGAGTTAGTCTTTCTAAATATAGAAGTTCGCTTCCATATTAGACTAAAGAAAAAGCACGACTAGATCGGCAGAATAAAAATTTTACTTGGAAATTCAGAGCCTTCGAAAACATTTCTCAGTTTCAAACGAGTAAACGGTTTATAAAAAAAATTGTTCCAAGAAAATGTTTTAAAACCCACCCATTTTTAAAAAAAATCCGACTCTGATACCAAATCTGTAACACCCCCAAATATATACTTGAAAGGTATTACCGCCAGTGACATCGGATTTCACATCCGAAGCCACCCCAGGCTTAACCCGTTGATATAATTCATCAAACAACAGTTATAATACAAAATATCATAACTTTCGATTAAAATCATTGTCTCGGCATTACATCCATAATCCGAAATACAACTGAAATACAGAGTAGTCTTGATATAAAATATGTTTAACACAGCGGAAGTCATTAAAATAAATAACACAAGGGTCTTGATCTAGCGATCACACGCCAAGCATCTCGACCTTGATAAAACACTTCAAAATTTCCATCTACCTTCATGGTCGTTTCTAGCCTTCATAGATCTGCAGTTTATCTGATGTGCCGTATGAGACGGATGACACCAGCCAACCATCCAGGGGAATATAACCGGTTGGTTAGTCTAATGAAAGACTGTGCAAGGGTAAAACAGAAAGGTTCTAAGTAGTTGTATTAGGTTAGACTCATCGCTTCTCGAATAAAAGTCGGTGACGATAGTCAACCACCATACTCCTACTGAAATATACGAAGAGGCATGATCAAGAGAAAAGACTCTGAAATAATGAGTCTTACGGAAACATATGAAGAGAAGACTCCAAAAGGTTGAGTCTAATGGAAAGTATGACAAGTGCTTGGGAACATCAATTTCACACAAGCGTTTTAAAACTGACTTGGTGTTTCGGTTCACGACCAACCTCACCGCACAATGCGAATTCAGATTGGAAAGAGAACTTTACTCTGACCAAAGTCTAGACGAGTTTCCTAGCTGCACTACTTTCTTAGTTACACTACTCGCCTGAGGGTATATTAATTATGTGCACTAAAGCACTTATCTTATTTAATTCCAAAACATACATTTTACGTTATAAGCTTTTAAGATCTCTTCACAAGAGATATCGGATCTTCTCACAAGAGATATCAAAGGGAATACATCCAAGGGAATACATCCCAAATGGCGGCACCAGCTGTGTGCACATACCCTGAGTAAGGGTAAGGTCATGACCGGAGATACTAGGGAAAATCCTCCTAGCACCATTATCAAGAAACCACTAAACCTCACAAGGTACATAGTGTTTCTACGAATACTCGTTCTAACTAAACAATTAGGACATAAGAGCAATAATTCACATCAAATCCATTGAGGCCAAATAACAGATACAATAGCGTTGTTTCTAGCAATATATACAACCTATTATAATATCTGTATTCAAATCATATATATATATATATAATAGCGTTGTTTCTAGCAATATATACAACAAATTATATTATCTCTTTTTAAATCACATACAGTTATCAAAACTGTTCCCAGACGAAAACAATATTCATCCCAAATTAATTAACAATTAAACAATTGATAATCAATATAAATATGGAATGATAAGCAAGAGCGAACCGCCACTTGCCTTAGATTAGACGAAGCTCAACGAAGCTCAAAGACAACGGGTTTCCAGGTCCGAAACGAGGACAGAACTCGGATTTCAGATCCCTACGGAATGACCCATAACGAAACCCTAAGTTAGATTTGATAATACAATATACGAATCTAAGGAAAGACGAGCGAAATCGAAGGAACGGAAGTCCTAGTCGAGATCACAAAGCCCAAGCCACAACCACGAGTGCCCAGGCACACCACGGGTGCGGTGGCTCTGCCGCGGGTGCGGTCGTCGGGGACGAAGAACTACGACGAGAGGGAAAACTCACCGGGGAAGACGACAGGGCTCGATTCGTGGTGGCTCCGACCTGGATTCGTTGGACCTCCAAAGAACCTCCTTGAGAGCACCACCAACACCAACGAGAGCTCCGACGACGACCTTGAAGAACTCCGGCGAGAGCTTGCACTTTCCGGCGACAATGGAAGTAAGAGGGAGAGAGAGAGAGAGAGATTGGATTGGAGTGCCCAACACTTCAGATATTCCTCCTTAAATAGGGCCCAAGCAAGCAGGAGAGTCACCCCGACCAAGGAGCAGGCGACCGCCACGACGAAGGACACGCGGCATCCATGCCGGCGAGCCTCGTCCAGCACACGACCGCCACCGCGGGGTGCGGTGCCTTTTGATTGAGATAGGTTAATTTTATGTGAAGATGTCAGAGAATTGGATAATCTAATATCACTATTGAGGCATCGATTGTTTACATCATGCACCGATATCTTTCACTAGAAGGAGGACCAAGACAATCGATTTAGGATGACTGATTGTTAGTGTTGGGCCCAACATCTCCCTTGGAAGTCAGATCGGGTGAGACAAGCCCAAGCCCAAGACGAGTCGGAAGAACAGGGGGAAAACGTAGAGGAGTCGTCGAAGCCTCCCCAGTCGAACGCTGCCCGACAAATCGCGAAGATCTCGCGAAGCATTAATATGCTAGGATGGAGCAACGGCCACAGCATTCAAGCACCATAATAATGGCAGAAATTAAGTACAGAATCCCAACAATCACTCCCGGCATTGAAGACAAGATCTGGCAAGATCACAAGGAAACGGTCAAAAGAAAAGGCACTTACCATATTTGGATTCGAAAGAGATAAGAGGGGGAGGAGAGCTGGAAAGAGGGGGAGATAGCATACTCTCACGCATAATTAACTCTGAAAATACGCATGCATAAGCAAGGGATCTTCACCACTCACCCCGTTGAGAAACACCGCTCTACGTCCACCGATCAAACATCGTTATCTCCGGTCGAATCCAGTCTGACCTACTCCCCTCTAAGGATAAGTTGTAATCCGACTTAATTCGATTGTCAACACGTTAATAAAACTATCTCGCTACTTCATATTTGCTTTTTATTTGTTGATTGTCTACTTGGTTTGGATTGATTTTTGTTACCCGATCGACTTGTTACCCCGTCTAAGGCGATTTAGGTCATCCGATCTTTTCGCCCCAAAACAATATGGCGCCCACCGTGGGGCAACTTGCCGATCACCCTCCTGAAACCTTCCAAACCATGTCTATCGACCCACCTACCAACACTGAAGAACCACGTCTCGAAGACGATACTCAAGCTCCAGGAAACACGGCCAAAAATCCTACTCCAACCCAATTCCAAGAGTTTTCCCAGAAAATGACCGCCCTCCAAGAGGAACTAGCCCAGCAACGCCAAAAGACCGAAACCTTAGCCACCCTGTCGACCCAATCCGAGGCCGAGATCGCACAGCTAACCCGTGAAAATGAGTCCCTTAAGTCGCAGGTACAATCAATGGCCTCAGGGTCTAGGAACATGCCTATCCACAGCAGCGTCCGAACGTGCCTCGACATAGATAACATTGAGCCGACACCTCCGAACATACGACGGCTCGGACACACAGAGGGTACATCTCGAACTCCTTTTGCTAATCTATTTTCGACTAACAATATCGCTTTTTCCACACCGATCGGGTCGGCAGGGGCCCGAATCGACGAACCGCAGGTTACCAATCCGCCAAACATCCTAGCTCTTGTCCAGCAGACACTCGACCGATACATGAAGACGATCGACGATCGCTTCACTAGGCTTTCGGGAGTCCCACAACCAATCAAGAAGGAAGCGTCCGGCGGATTCGAAGAATCCCCGTTCGCCGAAGAAATCGCTAGGGTCGAGATCCCCAAGAAGTTTCATCTCCCCAACATGGCGACATTCGACGGCACTAGCGACCCAGATGACCATATCTCTCTCTATAAACAAAAACTAATGGTTGCATCCGTTTCAAGGGAGAGTCGCGAGACTGTCATGTGTAAAAGCTTTGGCATGACCCTCGCGGGTCCCGCACTAACTTGGTTTATGCGTTTGCCTCAGGGATTGATTGCATCGTTTGCGGATCTGGTCAACTCTTTCAAGAGTTAGTTCGCCAGTAGTCGGAGGCTCGAAAGACAATCGAGTGACCTCTACCGAGTCACACAAAGGTATAACGAACCTCTCCGAAATTACCTCAACAGGTACAATAAAGAGAAAGTGGCGATCCCCCATTGCGACGTCACCACCTCCATCGAAGCCTTCTGACAAGGTCTAGTCAAAGACAGCAATCTCTACAACGAGATCACCAAGTACCCGTGTAGAAGTTTCGAAGATGTCCAGGTCAAGACCATGGCCGAGGTAAGATTGGAAGAGGACCGTGAGTCGCGGAAAGCCTCACACGGACCCGATCCATCCGATCGTAAAAACCCCTCTGACAACCGTCGAGACAGACGTCATCATCCCTATTCTCGTAATCGAAACGAGCCGAACCAAGTAAACTCTTTCCAACACAGATCGCAGGATTGGAGAGACGGCCCAACGTTGCCTCCTAGGGTCCAATCTTATAACTTCAATGTTTCCGTGTCGGAGCTCGTCAAGAGTTTCGACAAATATGGGAAAGAGGTAAGATGGCCCCGAAAGAGCGACCGACCAGACGTCAAGAAAGACACGAGCCGATGGTGTGAATTCCACGACGACCACGGTCACACGACCGACGAGTGCATCGCCCTGCGAAAGGAGGTCGCTAGACTACTCGCGCAGGGGCTCCTACGCGACATAATCTCGGAGCGAGCAAAAGCCACCATGGAACGACGAGATCAGGTAAAGCAAAACAAACCCCCATCTCCTATCCATACAAAAGTCGTCAATACTATTTCAGGTGGTTCGGACATATGTGGAAACACAAACTCCGTGGCTAAGCGGCATGCAAAGGAAAGCAAGAGCGATAGACCCGAGGCGTCAGAACTCAAGCCAAGAAAGGTCATCGACCTTCCGATGGTCACATTCGACGAGTCCGACTCCGACGGATCAGAAAGTCATCACGACAGTCTGGTAATCTCTTTGTCCATTGGGAATTGCTTAATACGAAGAGTACTAATTGATACAGGGAGTTCGACCAATCTTCTAACCCTCGACGCCCTTAAAGAAATGGGTCTGACTGAAAACGACCTAGTCAAAAAGTCGACTCCATTGGTCGGGTTCAGCGGTGAGGTTAAGCATACGACTAGCGAAATCGTCCTAACAACCACTAGTAGAAAAAACCCTTTTAGAGGCGGGCGTTTTGACACTTATTGAGGCGGATATCGTACGCAGCAAGTGAGGGGGATGCAACAAATAGGGACCCTTTTTGAGGCGGGTAATATACGCCTCTAAAAGTCACTTTTTGAGGCGGGCGTCTATAGGCCCGCCTCAACAAGTGCCTCACTTTGGCGCCGAAGTGAGGCACTTTTAGAGGCGTATAAATGGAGGCCCGCCTCTAAAAGCCACTTGTTAAGGCGGGCCTCCATAGGCCTGCCTCTAAAAGTGCCTCATTGGCGCCGAAGTGAGGCACTTTTAGAGGTGTATAAATGGAGACCCGCCTCTAAAAGCCACTTGTTGAGGCGGGCCTCCATAGGCCCGCCTCTAAAAGTGCCTCATTGGAGCCGAAGTGAGGCACTTTTAGAGGCGTATATATTAAGACCCGCATCTAAAAGCCACTTGTTGAGGCGGGCCTCCATAGGCCCGTCTCAAAAAGTCTATTTAAAAAAAAAAAAAACGGACCCCGGTTTTTTGTAATACCGGGGTCCCATTGCTGATTTTTTTTAAAATAAATCAGCTGGCCCCGAATCTTCAGCAGATTATCAGCTTCCAGATTCAAAATTGAATACACAACAAGTGTACTTATTAAATGGTCAAAGAAGCAACTACAATTATGATTACATTTCTCACATCAGTAATATGAAGTGAAGAAAAATTGAACATCAAACAGAACAGAGCAGAGCAACTGAAGAAGGGTGCTTTGGTCATAATTTATATAGGTAAAACTACAAACAAGCTAGTTTTTGATGATGACTACAACCTTTTCTCAAGGAAAACAGAACTCACAAATTGTTACGCCCTTGACTGCCCTCCATTGCTTGTTTTGGAGTCTGAAATCAAGGCCTTGATATTATGTTTCGGCTTCATGGAGACTAGCGACTGAGGTAGGACCGATACAGCAGCTACTAATGAGTTCCGTGGAACTCGAAAAAGGGATATACATTCAATCAGAATGCAGACCTGTGAATGTATTCGAGTCAGCGTACAAGAAACTTGAAATATCTTAAAAGAGAGAGAGGTGACATGGGAAGAAGAGGCAAGAGCATTGCACCTCTGGAGATTTTAGGTCAACAACTGCATCGGGTATGACACCCTTAACTGCTGCGGCCACAATCGCAAAGCACTTGTCACGCTCTAGTATGGCTGGAGCATTGGGATCACTGGAACTGGTTTTCACTAATTTCATCTCTGTCTGGTCAATCCCTCTTCTATTGTAGCCAACTGCAAACTAAAACCATAGATTAAAGGCAATATTTATAGATGACTACCCTAAAGCTATTATCATGATTCATGAACAATATGACATCATTTCAACTGAGAATCTAAATCCTGAAGAACACAGCACAAAATAAACAAGATGTATGTCTGCTCTGTCAAATGGATGCGTTTACAGTGTCTCGAAACAGGAAAAAAAGATGTAGAAGGCAGGTATTCCACAAGAAACAAATTGCATCTTTGCCAGGAATACTAGAATATGCATCACATATTATACAGGAAGTTACTTTTTAATTTATATTACCTTGAGAGGTGTTGAAAACTTGATTGCTTGGCTATTGACATATGCACGAACAAGACTCGACACAACAGAGCCTTTCGCTTCTTTTTCTCAGCCTGCACATGCCATGAAAAATGTATAACAACACTTCCATAAACCTGAAGAAGCAGAGCATCATCTATAGTTGCACTCATACAAAAAAGCCTATCATATACAAGCTCATGAAAAAGAGTTGATAACTAAGCAACTAGCATTCATGATGTTTGAGATTTGACAGCTTTGGACTAATTTCATCAATATCTTTGGACTAATTTCATCACAAACTTCATAATGTTTGAGATTTGACAGCTTAAATCTGAACCTCATAAAGCAACTAACATTCATGATTTACATCCATAAGATTAAGATTGTCAATAACATTAACCAGCTGCTCAGTAATGCTAAAACCACCCGTCCTAAAATGGCCACTCTCAATTCAAATTGAGAAAGAATAGATTCCAGTCTAGAAACACTCACCAGAATAAACTCACGGCCCTAAAATCACACCAAAACCCCAAAAGTCATTTAATTTCAAACTCGCTTAAACACTAAACCTCAGTAGACTGACTCCTTTTCCTTCCTTTTGACTTGTCTTCCAACAATCAAGCTCAGCTAGAATCCGTAACCCCAAATGTAATCACTTCAAACTACAAAGTGAGGAATTCTCCAAAACCTAACAGAAAATTACCTTAAAACTATAAACAAAGAAGCAGTAGTATGTATAGACAGTGGCATACCCGTAAATCAATTCACCGCCTCTTCCAGTTCCCGTGGGATCCCCTCCTTGCACAATAAAATCCTGTTCTCCACAAATTTGACAAACAATATCAGAGTTTCAGAAATTTAACAACAATCGCTCAATTGAACTTGCCAAGTACGCAGAGATAGCAGGGATGGGAATCACTCAATTCCAACATTACATACACGCAATCAATCCAACTTATTAAAAAACAAATCTAAGACTAGAGAACCCTACAAATTCAATCAAACCACGCAAATCAAATGTTGTAATCACGGCCTCCAGGCATATGAAGATTTAACTCCGTAGAAAAACGCACAAATTAAGCAGGAAAATATTTCCCCCCTAATTCTAACAGAAACATAGATCAATTACCTCTCTCTTCTCTCCTGCATGTTCTTCATCTGGGATCTGTAGTGATTCTCGATGAATTTCTTCACGGCTTTCACTTTTTCCATTGTCAAGCTCGATCCAAGCACCTCATCATCCCCTTCCTCCCGATTTTCCATCGGCGAACAGGTGGTGTGGGTTCGCGAGCAGGCAGGGACTGACTCCTTCAACGACGTTCGTGATTACCGGGTGAGCTTGCAGGGATTTGAAGCAATCGAAGGGCTCGATCCCGCGGAATTGGGGAGATTGCGATTTGACGAAGAAGCTGTAATTAGGGTTAGGGTTAGTAGAGGGGCGGGAGGAGAAGAATAAGAGAGTGAGAGCGAGGAAAGGGAGAAAGAGGAGTAAGAGTGACTTGGAGGTGAGGAATTTGGTAGATTTGTCTCTTCTCCACGCATTGGCCATGGGAAAAGATTTCTCAGAGGAAGGAATTTGGGAGACGCAGGGTGAAGAAAGCGCAGCTGTGTTTTTTTTTTAATTAGGGTTAGCTTATAGAGGCGGGCCTCTTTACGCCCGCCTCTATTGGGTACGTTTGTTGAGGCGGTCTGTAAGAGGCCCGCCTCAACTGAAGTTAATAGAGGCGGGCTTTTTTGCCCGCCTCAATTATATACCATTAGAGGCGAGCCTAACTTTGGCCCGCCTCTAATACTTTAGCGGGAATATTTTTTCGGAAATTTTTTGAGACGTATAATTTTTTGCCCGCCTCAATAGATTTTTTTGAGGCGTATAAAATAATTATCCGCCTCAAAAACCCGAAAAACTGATTGCGGAGGTCGTTGTTGAGGCGTTTTGAAATATGTACGCCTCTAAAAGGGAGCCTCAAAAAGTGTTTTTTCCACTAGTGAACATACGCTGGAGGAATCAACCAACAGGTGAAATTCTTAGTCCTAGATTGTCTGTCTCCCTATAATTGTATTCTTGGAAGGCCATGGATACACGCAATGAAGGCGGTACCCTCGACGTATCATCAAGTCATCAAGTTCCCCACTAAGTGGGGAGTCCAAGAAATCAAAGGAGATCAAAGGACCGCTAAGGAGTGCTACGTCGCCTCTATGAAAAGCGCCGTCGAACACAAGACCGCATAGCAACCACAGAGCGGCGAAGGACCTAGTCGGTACGTCGAACCAGAAATGGAAAAACTCGACGAGATCGTACTAGATCCTTCAAAGCCAAACCAAACGGTAAGGGTCGGGTCGGACTTGGACGACTCAACCAGACGACAGCTCCTCAATTTTCTCAAGACCAATGCCGACTGTTTTGCATGGTCGCATGAGGACATGGTCGGAATATCTCCAAGCATTATTACTCATAAATTAAATGTAGATCCATCTCATCCCCCTGTCAAGCAAAAACGCAGGAAGTTCGCCCCCGAGCGGAACAAGGTAGTCGACGACGAAGTCAAAAGCTTATTAGAAACAGGGAAGATAAGGGAAGTCCACTACCCCGAGTGGTTGGCCAACGTGGTCGTAGTCCAGAAGTAGAACGGCAAGTGGAAAGTCTGCATCGACTTCACAGATCTCAACAAGGCTTGTCCTAAAGACTCGTTTCCACTACCCCACATCGACGCTATGGTCGACGCTATAGCAGGACACAAAATGCTTACCTTCATGGACGCTTTCAGTGGCTACAACCAAATCCTCATGGAACCAGAAGACCAAGAAAAAACAGCGTTCGTCACTAGCCAAGGTATCTATTGTTACAAAGTGATGCCATTTGGTCTAAAAAATGCAGGGGCTACGTATCAACGACTAGTCAACAAAATGTTCAAAGACCAGATTGGGGACACGATGGAAGTCTACATAGACGATATGTTGATCAAGTCAAAAAAGAAAGAAGATCATATAGACCACCTTCGCGACAGCTTCAAGGTGCTAAAAAGGTACTACATGAAACTGAACCCTACTAAGTGCTCCTTCGGAGTGTCGTCAGGAAAGTTCTTGGGGTACATGGTGACGCAAAGAGGAATAGAAGCCAGCCCAGAATAGATCAAGGCTCTCATCAACCTTTGGTCCCCCCGATGCATCAAGGACGTACAGAAACTTACAGGTCGGATAGCAGCCCTGAATAGATTCATCTCGAAGTCGTCCGACAAATGCAAACCCTTCCACGATGCTCTCAAGAAGAACAAATCCTTTCAATGGACGGAAGAACACGAAGCAGCATTCCAGAACTTGAAGGAGTACCCGGCCAGTCCCATGTTATTGACCAAACCCAAAGGCGACGAGCCCTTATTTCTATATCTAGCAGTGTCAGAATCGGCCGTAAGCACAGTACTGGTCAGAAAAGAAGACGGCAAGCAGTCACCGATATACTACGTCAGTCGGACGCTGTTACCGGCAGAAACGAGGTATTCGTCACTTGAAAAGCTCGTACTATCACTGGTAATGGCCTCAAACAAACTCAAACCCTATTTCGAATTCCATACTATTATTGTCTGCACTAATCATCCTATGAGAGCGATCATGAGGAAGCCCGAGTTCACATGACGAATGACCAAGTGGGCCATACACCTCAGCGGTTACGACATCGAGTATGAACCCAGGACGGCAATCAAGTCACAGGCCTTAGCTGACTTTGTGGCAGATTTCAGCCCGACCCTAGAGCAAGAAGCCACAAGAGAAGCAACACAACTGCTCGTAACAGAAGAAACATGCATATGGGAACTCCACACAGATGGTGCGTCGAACGCCAGAGGATCGGGTCTAGGGTTCGTGCTGAAATTGCCACAAGGGGACAAGATAGCCCATGCCGTAAGATGTGAGTGGGACACAACTAACAACGAAGATGAGTATGAGGCACTTATATTCGGACTCATCCTAGCTCACGACCTAGGGGTCCGAGAGATCGAAGTCATTTGCGACTCCCTGCTGATCGTGAACTAAATACAAGGGTCGTACAGCGCCAAAGACGTCAGAATGATAGCCTACCTGGAAGTAGCTAAGAAGTTGATCGGACAGTTCCAAACATTCAACATCAGACAGGTACCCAGGGATCTTAACTCCCAAGCTGACGCACTTGTCAACCTAGGATCCGCCTTGGACCCGAAAGAATTTCCATACATACCATTGGCACACATCATGACACCAGCCGTCCCAAGAACATCCGCCGAACCGACTATACCACTAGAAGAGCTGGTCGCCATAGAGATAGGCGACTGACCAGAGGAAGACATCATTAACACCAACGATGATTGGATGCTACCATACATCAAGTGGTTAAAAGACGGCATCCTGCCCGACGACAAAACAGAAGCAAAAAGGCTCAAGGTACAAGCACTCTCTTTCGATATCCTAGATAACATCTTGTAAAAAAGGTCTGTCACAGGGATACTCCTACGATGCCTCAAGACTCCAGAAGTCGGACGCATCTTGCAATCGCTACACGAGGGAGAATGTGGAAACCATATCGGCGGACAAAGCCTCTCGGGGAAAGCCCTGCGAAACGGGTACTACTGGCCCACGATTAACAAGGACGCTATGGAGTACACCAAGAGATGCGACGCCTGTCAGCTACACGCGCCCATCCATCATCGACCTTCATAGCTCCTCCATCCGACTCTGGCTCCATGGCCCTTTATGAGGTGGGGAATGGACATTGTCGGGAAGCTCCCGCCCGCGTCGGGTCAAAGAGTCTTCTTCCTTGCCATGACGGATTACTTTTCTAAGTGGATCAAAGCCGAAGCCTACAGAGAGGTAAAAGATCAACACGTCATTTCATTCATAAAATGCAATATCTTGTGCAGATTTGGCGTCCCATCAGAAATCGTGTGCGACAATGGTTCCCAATTCATTAGTCATAAGACTCGAGCCTTCTGCGACCAATGGAACATCAAGTTGGTCACGTCCACACCTCGGTATCCGCAATCCAACGGACAAGCAAAATCCAGCAACAAAATCATCATCAACAACCTCAAGAAACGCCTCATTGGGGCTAAGGGCAAATGGGCAGACGAACTCCCATTCATTCTCTGGTCCGACAGGACTACTCCAAAAAACGCGACCGGACAGTCGCATTTCTCCCTCGTCTACGGGAGCGAGGCGGTCATCCCGGCCGAGCTACTAGTTCCGACCGCCCGTTGCAACCTTCAGACAAACGAGCAAAATGACGTCGAGTTGGCACACAACCTAGACACAGTGGACGAGATCAAAGAAAGAGCCCGAATCAGGATGGTCAGGTTCCAACAACAGGTCGCAAGGAGTTACAACAAGAACGACGGATCAAGGCATTTAAAGTCGGAGATTGGGTCCTCCGGAAAGCGTTCCAGAATACCAAGAATCCATCAGACGGAAAGCTCGCACTACAATGGGAAGGACCCTACTTAATCACCGAAGTAGTCGGACAAGGAGCATATCAATTAGAAGATAAAGACGGACAACCAATCCCGAGAAGCTGGAATGCGACACATCTGAAGCTATACCATTTCTAAACCAACGAGGTAAGACATTACATAACTTCATACATCGCTTATTATCGCATACACATCTCTACTCTTTAAAAACTAGCATTCGACACTAAGTGAGGACCTCCTCCTTACAAAAACATGAGTGCAGAACAGCATCGACATACACATTGGATCCAGTCATCCGCAAAAAGCGCTTACATTACATCTACACGATCGATCGGAACACGGGGAGATGAACAACACATGCACGTCGGCACACCGCCTGCCTTATACAAAACATAAGGTAAGACACCTTATTACATTCACGCAATAGAGACATATTGCTTACCTCCCCGGCATAAAGTCATGACTAACACATACACAAACATTTACATGCCTTATTTAAACACATACATACGGCGAGCCCTACTCCACGGAGCACACGGGCGAAACCGACATACAAAACACAAAGCGTCATCGACAATTTCCTTGAAAGTCTGACGACATGTACGAAACGAACGAACATACAATCTCATGTATACGAACAAATTGCATCAAATAAAAGTATGAACATTTTTATACAAACACGCGATTCGCGATGGTAGACGGGTCACCAAAACACATTGTTTGCCTACGCACACGTAGGACTTCAGAAATATCTGTCAAAAACACTCTACGACCCGCGATGGTAGACGGGTCGCCAAAACACATAAATCCAAACCCACACATAGGTGGGGCAACGAATCAGACTACATAAGAAAAAATAGATCAGGCGTCGAGGGCAGCAACATTGCCTTCGACAGGGGCTGGCTCCAGAGAAGGCTGGGGCTCGAGCGGCTCAGCATCGCCGGAGTGGGCCTCATCCTCACCGACATCTCCGTCCAAAGTCTCATCTCCGACGCCAGCCAGTTGGAAGAGCTCTAAGCCAGGATTCCCCTTTGGAAACAGGGAATACATGGTCTCCTTCTCTGCCTTCATATCCCAAAGCTCGTGCTTGCCTTCATCAAACTCCTCCGTCATCTCGACACGCGACTTTAACGCATAAAAGGCGCCTACGTCGCCTGCGATCTGGCCAGCTTCGATCTGAGCCTGCTTCACCTCCTCCTCGACACCTGATCGGCTCTCGTCAAGTTCTTTTTGGCATACGACTAACTCCTCCTGACAACTCTTCAGCTCCCTAGCAAAGCGACGCTCAGCCTCTCGACAGTGACTTTTCGCCCCTTCTAGCTTGCTCCTTAAAGACGCAAGGGCGGACTCCGACCTAGCAGCCCTTTCCTCGGCCTTGACAACCATCGTCTTGACACCAGAGTATGCCCCCAAGAGGTACTGAAAGGTCTAAGGAAGAAAATATAACAACAGTAAAAAAACTCAGTCGACAAAAGGGAAGGAAAAACGAAAAAACACAAACAAAAACAACTTACCCTCCACGCGGAACACCCCGCCTCACCAATGCAATCCAGGGGAGAGATGTCGTCGACTTCCGACTTCAGAGTCGGATCCTGGGCATGAAAGAGGTCGGCGATCGATTGACCGACCGCGCCAATCTTGTCGATCCCTTCATCGGTCACCTCTCTCTTCCTAGGAACCTCCTCTGTCTTAACATCACCAGAGGGAACGCCCGCTTTCCTCTTGGAGCCAACTCTGACTTGAGGCGCCGGGTCCGTCGGAACTGACTTGCTCGATGCGACTTTGGCTGCCGCCTTCCTCTGCTCAATCAAACCCTTTCCAGACACTCCTCTCAAGCGAGCACTTGTTCGAGCACCAGGAGAAGCTGACGCGACAGACAACATGAAAATATCATAAAGCATGCGACAAGGCAAGAAAGGAACAGAGAAAACTCCAGAGATCGAAAACTTACTCTTGACACGAGACGACGAGACGGTCGACATATCGTCCTGAGCGGCAGGGGAAGCCGATAACAGATTGACTTTGACAAACTTTATTTCCGACGCAGGAACACTAAGGACAATCCTTGACAACCCTTCCGACTGAGCATTCACCTCCAGATCTTCCGCCTCAGGAACTACAAAAAAGAAAAGTTAAAGCAAAAAGTTAAGACACACAAACAAGCAAAAGAGAAGATAAATACATACTCTCTACTCGCCACTCCGTCAACAAGAACGAGCACTCTCCCCCTTCCTCCAGAGACGAACGCTCGACAAAAAAGAACTTTGACCCCCATCCGCGGTCATTTACGTCAAGATTAAGCACTAAAGGCTTCCGACCCTGTCGAATGCGCAACTGAACACGGGAAGAACTCTTCGACCCAAGGAAATAATTGTACCACAGGGCGTCGAAATCAAAACCAGCCCCAGATTGAACGTTTACAAGATCCAGAACCCTAAGAACCCTCCATGCCTGTGGCATCACCTGACATGGCGCTAGCACCAAAGTGGCCAGGAAGTCCCTGACAAGGGGAGAAAAAGGAAACATGTGACCAATTCGGAACGGGTATGCATAAAAACAGACCCAACCCTCATATCGGGCGTCAGCCCTCTCGTCCGGGTGAGGCAGCCTTGCAATCGTCTCCGGAGGAAAACCCCCAACCTGAAGGATCTGCTCTAGCTCCGCCTGGGACAAGGTGCTTGTCAGAGCGTCGGACTCCTTCAGAATGAAGAGGGGAGGAGCTTCGTCCTTGCGCGAGTCCGAGTGAGTCGCCGATGACTCCAAAGATTCGCTAGACACCATGTCTAAGACAGAAAGAGGAGGAAATCGAAAAGCTATAGTGGAAGAACGGAAGAAACCTACCAGAGAAACTTGCAAGAGAGGAATAGTGAAGTCGAATCGCTAAAGGTCTGCTCCGAATTTATGGAGGGAGATGATGAACCTGCAGAAACGTCGCATCACGCTCCAAACTCCCGCCACATAGCCCTGGGCAGCCGCACCAAAAACGGATGGTGGAGATCATGGCTTAGGAAGTTGCCTTGGATTCCGCCCACTCGCCTTGCCGAAGCCCAAAGCAACTTAGGGCTATTGTTGGGCCCAGCATCTCCCTTGGAAGTCAGATCGGGCGAGACAAGCCCAAGCCCAAGACGAGTCGGAAGAACAGGGGAAAAACATAGAGGAGTCGTCGAAGCCTCCCCAGTCGAACGCTGCCCGACAAATCGCGGAGCATTAATATGCTAGGATGGAGCAACGGCCACAACATTCAAGCACCACAATAATGGCAGAAATTAAGTACAGAATCTCAGCAATCACTCCCGGCATTGAAGACAAGATCTGGCAAGATCACAAGGAAACGGTCAGAAGAAAAGGCACTTACCATATTTGGATTCGAAAGAGATAAGAGGGGGAGGAGAGCTGGAAAAAGGGGGAGATAGCATACTCTCACGCATAATTAACTCTGAAAATACGCACGCATAAGCAGGGGATCTTCACCACTCACCCGGTTGAGAAACACCGCTCTACGCCCATCGATCAAACATCGTTATCTCTGGTCGAATCCAGTCTGACCTACTCCCCTCTAAGGATAAGTTGTAATCCGACTTAATTCGATTGTCAACACGTTAATAAAACTATCTCGCTACTTCATATTTGCTTTTTATTTGTTGATTGTCTACTTGGTTTGGATTGATTTTTGTTACCCGATCGACTTGTTACCCCGTCTAAGGCGATTTAGGTCGTCCGATCTTTTCGCCCCAAAACAGTTAGTAACGAATAAAGTAAACCATTTTATGGACGATGTAAACCCTTTAACTATTGGTAGCATAAATTCAATTAGGTTTGTATTTTTAGTTCCTTTTTTGTACTAAATCGTTTTAGGTAGGTGTGTTGTTATTTTGGTTAAAGATGATTTTTATTGTTCTATTTTATACATATTCATTTTACACTCATCATGTATATATACTAAAGTTGGCCTCATTTGTGTTGGTCTAGAGGAATTAATCAAGGAGGAAAGCCGAAATAATAGACATGTACTCACTCTCACATATGAAATGTACAAGGAAGAAGTTATGAATTATAATTTCACTAAGAAGAGTAAGCATGTACCGATAAAATAACTAATGTACTTTTATATAAAATATAATAAGATGCACGTGACATCGTGGAGTGTGATAGTGATCTCGCCCCACGGGAAATGGAACGAGCTCGTCTCCGGATGCCAGCGCTCGACAAATGCAAAAATAAGCACGTCGTCGATCCTCCTGAAATCCACCTCTCTCATGGAGGTGATAGGGCTCTGCTGAGCAAAATCCCACCAGGTGTTTGGAACCGATGTAATGTGCTCGTTCATCTTCAAGTGCCATGGCTTCCTGTGTACGTCTTTAGAACCTTCCTCATCTGAAAAAAATAACAAAATTAGTATTATACTTATAAATATAAATATAACGTTTCGATAATTTTAATTAAAAAATATTAAACTAAATCAAAGACGTACCGTATCATCCATGAGCGCAACGAGTGGTGGGGGATCCGGACGTGCCAACGCCGATGTCATGTCCCATAGGACCTTGGCGACGTGGGTCGTATACGTCGGGAGGAGGTGAGGAACGAGCGGCCCTCTTGGCATCCAGGGCTCTGCGGGGCCCGCCTGTTGGGGAGAGGGATCCGCCTGCTAGGTAGCCGGATCCGCCTGCTGGGGAGCCGGATCCGCCTGCTGGAGAGCCAGATCCGCTTGCTGGGGAGCCGTCTATCCCCAAGTCCGTTGCGGGTCCGGGAGATGCCTCAAATCCCTCGTAATAGTCGCGGTGGAGGGATGCATCAACTGCCTCCTCGTCCAACTCCATGGACGAGGCTGATGAGGAAGACGAGTCCGACATGGCCGTGCCCTCCTGCACTCCCGCCCCGACGTCGCCCTCTTGCACTCCCGCCCCGACGTCGCCCTCCTGCACTCCCGCCCCGACGTCCTGTGCTGCTTGTAAGGCGGGAAGCAGAACCACCGAAACGGCCCGATGAGCCGATGCTGTGACCGGATTCCTCCGCGCCAGCTGACAGGACCCACGTCGGGGCCGTTTCACAGACAACATCGAGGCTTGTAAAGCCTTTTTATAACATATTAATCAAAATTTTCAATTCAGAAACAACTACATCATTATAATATAAATTTCATAATTCAATACCTAAATTATATGTCATATTCAAATATAGACCTAATTTGTCATCTTAATTTGCTAGTTTCAATTCATTCATTTTTTCAGTTCGTTTCAAACCCTAATTTGCTAATTCAATTTCAATTTGAATTTCTTCATTTTCTCAATTCAATTTCAAACCCTAATTTGCTAATTTCAATTTCAATTCGTTAATTTCAATTTCTATATTTTATCAATTCAGTTTCAAACCCTAAATTCAATGCCAATTCCATAAATATTAGACTAATACATAGCAAAATCAAATATAAATTCCTAAATCTAAATAAAATTTTCAATACATATTTATAAAATTCCCTAAACCATAAATTCAAGTTCAATTTCTAGATTCCTAAATTCAATACATATATTCCTAAATTCAACATTTTCCATTAAAATTCTTTTTTTTTTAAATCAAAATTTTCTAAATTCAATACCTATATTCCTAAAATATATAATTCTACACAAAATTTTCTAAATTCTATACCTAAATCCAAATACAGACCCACGTCGGGGCCGTCTCACAGACAACATCGAGGCTTGTAAAACCTTTTATATCATAAATTAATAAAACATATTAATATAATTTTCATAATTCAATACCTAAATTCATCCAATTTCAAATATAATTCCTTAAATTCAATCCCAATTTAATAAAAACATAAATTCCTTAATTTCCAAATTTTAATTTTAATATCTAAAATTTTCAAATTCAGTTTCATATCCTAAATTCAACGCCAGCAAATACATCGAACAAATCAAATATAATATCCTATGTTTTTCTAAATTCAATTTCAATTTTTATAACTAAGATCCAAAATTCAACATCTCAATTTTGTAAATACAATTTTCAATTCTAGTATCAAATATAATATCCAAAAAATTATAAAATTCAATACCTAAATTCAAATTCATTTTTTGTAACATAAATATAAATTTCAATATCTAATTTTTATAAAAATTCTAGAATCAAATATAATATACAAAAATTTCTAAAATACCAACAGTTTCTAAATGTAATACCTATTTTCTAAATTCAATACTTATTTCATTCTAAATTTTCATAAATTCAAATTCTATAATCCATAAATTTCTATTCGGTTCATACCTCTCGACTACCCCAGGTAGGAGTCTGACCGGGTGTCGCAGGAACGTCTTCGTGTCCGCCTCCTCATCTGCCATGGGCTCGAATAAATCGGGTCCGGACACCACCTTGTCCACCCTCAACCCTGCCCCCGCCACCGTTGGACGGAGAACTAGCTGCCGCCACTTCGTCGCCATCGGCACCGCCGCCGGCCACCACCACGGCCACCTCTCCGCCGACAAACTCCACCGCCGGATCTGCAGAACCACCCCTCTCGACGACAGGAGCACCGCCGCCCGCATCGCCGCCAACCACGCCAGCCCCGCCGCCAGTCGCGCTCTCCACAGCGCCTAGAGGACCGCCGCCTCCTCGTCTGCCGCCAATCTCGTCGCCAAGAGCCTCACCGGCCTGCTCACCACCGCCACTGTTCACCATCGTCGGAGAAGGAGAGATTAAAGAGGAGAAGAGGAAGGAGGGAGACAACGGCGATGCCAGATTTTTGCGTACGGGAGGAGGAAGAAGAAGGAAGGAGAAGAGGTCGCGTGTGGCGGCCTCTTAACCTAACTTGTACGCAGTGATTAGGCATACACTCTTTTCCTGCGTACATATCTATTTTATTCTATTTTTTAAAAAAGAAAATTTAAACAATACGTATAAATGTATAACTTTTGTACGCTAGAATACAGCGTATAATAATTGTACCTTTTTGGTACGTATTTCACCTGTACGCAGTATGATTGCATACACCAATGGTTTGCGTAGGGAATGTGATGCGATCCTACCAACCCCAAGTGCCGAAGAAGAAGAAGAAGCCTTGCGCGCGCCACAAGAAGGACCAATCACAAGGGCACGCGCAAGAGCCATTGCGAACGCGGTGAACTCTATCATTCAACGCGTTCATACAAGCCAAGGCAACAGAGAGCCCAACCCAGAGAACGCGTTCTCTCTTCAAAGGCTCCAAGAGAATACAGAGATCGCGTTCAGATGGCGTCTTCTTTCAACAATTGAATGAACGCGATCAATTCAAACCAGATCACGATCTTCAGCATTTAATACGCCTTAATTGAGAATATTCGGCATTAATGGCCGAATCCATTTTGAATTCAAATTAGATCTGGTGTAATTAATGTAATCTTATCCTTAATCTTTGCATTTATTTCTTAGATTTGGGTCTTGATGACCCTTCTTAGAGTAGTATAAATAGAGGCCTTTGGCCAATGTACAAAGCACGTTTTACCTAATTCAGAGCTTGAGTTTTGAGCAATTGTCTCCTCTCCCTTTGAATCTGAAACGTCACAATCTGCTTCTCATCTCCTTCATCGTCTGCTCCTTGTCCTTTCACCGCCGTTGCTCACGCGCCGGCACCACTCGATCACATCGGGTCTATCTCTCCACCACCGCTCCACCCTATATACTGCACACGAACTTCCCCCTCCGCTGCTACCAAACACAACTCCCCCCCCCCCAAACACTTACGCTACAACACTTCACCGTGCCATTTCCCTCTCCCAAACACCGCGTTCCCTCCATCAAGACAACGCGTTCTTTGTCCAGAATGTGCCAAACTGTCATAGCGACTAACGTTACAAGATCGCGATCTCTTCAGAACAAGTAGGAACGCATTAACTGGTATCAGAGTCTGATCTTGTAAGTCGCTTTCAAGTTCATTTGTTCACGTAATTTTTTTTTTTCCATCGATCACCATACTTGCTTCCGCCACCCCCATTTTCACAAAATTTTTCTTTTTTTCACCCACCTATCGGTCCTACAAGAGAAATCTTGGCCGAATTTGGATACCTTTGCAAACTAGTGTGTTTTTGTTTGTTTGGAAATTTTCTTAATTATTTGCGTGTTTTCTTACGTGATTGCAAAAACAACGCGGTGAATACTTGACATATTCAACGCGTTGACCAAAAATCTACATCAACTTCTTTTTCCCCATCACGACATCAAAACGTGATTTCTTTCTCTAGTTACTTAGCCGTTCTTTTTATTTTGCTTTTAGTGTGATCATCTCGTCAATCAATACGAGCTCTTGGATCTGACATACAAAAAAAAAAAAAAAAAAAAAAAGAAGTCGCATTTTCAAAAACATCGCGATAATTTACAAAAAAAAAACAAGAGGTAAAGCCAAAATAAGGCAACCCTCTTTCACCACCAACGGCTAGGCTCATTTCTTAATCTCTCCGCCGTCTAGTGTCTCGCGTGGTTTCTGTCTTGTTTTAACGCGTTCTTTACGCAAGATCTTAAGACAACATTCATTTGGTTAAGTGGTTTTCACGCGTGCATTACACACTTGTTTTGCTAGCCTGTTAGCCGCCCTCACGGCCAAACACTCCCAATTACCCACGTGAACACTTGTTCTTGTCGTACTTGCTTGTCTGTGCTTTGTTGCTTGTTGTGCTTTTCGATTTGCAATGGCAGATCACGATATTGTAGGTAACGTCGCGTCACAGGCTGGTGCCAATGGGTTAGAGCACAACCCCTTGCCTCAAACACAAGACCTTACCCAACAACAAGCCATTCCTCAAGATCAAACGCCCCCTCTCTTACAACTGTCTCAAGAGCAACGAGAAATCCAAGAGTTGAGACGCCAACTCGCGGAAGAAAGGAAAGAGAATGAGGTGTTCCGACGCGCTGCGTTGCAACAAACAGATCAAACCATGCAGATCGCGATGAACCCCATCTTCGTACCCAATCCAACTGAAGCGGGCACAAGCAAGCAATGCGTCGATAAGGGGAAAGGCGTGATGCCCTCAACCTCACATCCTCAACCACGCCTACAAAGGATCCAGTCGGTAATTGAGAGCAAACAAGGACATGTTTCTCATCGAGATAGATATGTCCCACGGGCTACACCGGTTCCCGATGAAGAATACCAAGAAGAAGAGGATGATTACCAAGGTGAGTACAATGATGAGTTCGCTTTGGATGACAGGTACCAAGAGGAATATGAACGCGATGTTGCTACAACCCCGCGTACTGGACGACAACAGAAGGACACACGTGATCCCAAGCTGGCGCGACAATCAACCCGCAACAAACAGTTGGCGGCGCGCAAGGGTCAACATAACAACACCCTAGTGTCCTTCAATGTCAACAAGTACTTGGGTCACCAAAGTGCGCGTACCCCGCGTGAGGATTCAGATGGATATTACTCATCCATACCTATACACCAAGAAGACCCTGAGGACTTTGATGATGAGGAGATAGAGGACTCTGGAATACCACAGAACAACCGCCAAGATTGGTTTCCTCCAGCACAACTCCCCCAAAATCAGGAACTGGAACGACGCGTTCTTTGGCGAACCAACAACCACTACACAGAGAATCAACGCGCTAACCAAGACGTGCGAAGAAACCACAGAGTGCAACGCCAATTACAACAGGAACCTGGGAGTCAATATGGTGCCGATGACTTCCCACCTGCTCAGTTACAAAGACCGCGTGAAAACAATGCACTGCGTCTCAACCGCCATGACATCAAGGTAAAACTTGAACACTTTCATGGCACATATGACCCTGCTGTGTTTCTTGAATGGTTGCAGGCCACGGAGTATTACTCTTCACCCAAATACCACTCCAAGATTTCATGGCGGCTGCAACAGTCCACTTCAAAGGTGTCGCGAGTGTGGTGGCATCGATTCGTGGATGAAAGGACGCTGAGAAACAAGGTGCCTCTCACTGAATGGCACCAACTCAAGTATGTGATGACAAAGAAGTACGTTCCCCAGGATTACAAGAACCAAATGCGACTCAACATCGCGATGGCCAAACAGGGGAGCAAGACACCTCTCGAGTTCTTTTCCCAACTCGAAGATATGTACTACAAGGCGGGAATCAGTGTCTCAACATCCACCTTGAGGACCAAATTTTTGAGCGGTCTCAACCTCAACATCAGAGACCAGCTAGAAGTGCTACCCATCAACAACATCAACGACTTGACGCATGCCGCGATGAAGATCCACAATCAACTCGTTCGCAAGCGCCAAGTACCATACCAACAATATGGGCAACGAAGGTATGATTCTAACTCCAATCAATTGCCTTCCACTAATGTTCGCGGTCCTTCTACAGGGAACTATCCAGGTTCTGAGAACAAACCAGGAAAGACCGCAACAACTTCAGGCACCATGGCACGCGTTCCACTAGCAAAAGGCAATCAAGGCACCCAGGCAAGAGCAAGTGACATGGAGTACTACAAATGTGGAGGCAGAGGGCACATGATGAGGAATTGCCCTAACAACAAGAAAGTCTTGTTCTCCACAGTATCAAACGGCTACGAGTCCTTCGACGACGACGAAGCCAACGAGACCATACCTAAAGCTGAAGAAGACGATGAGGAGGCTTACACTTGTGAAGCCACCGCGCTGCATGAAGGCACCGCGTTGAGTCTCGTCACCAGGAGAGTGCTCACTGTTAAGGAAGCTACCCTTGTCGATCAACGCGAGAATTTGTTTCACACGCGTTGTTTGGTCAAGACTGCAACGTTAAGCGTCATAATCGATGGAGGAAGTTGCTGCAACATCATCAATGAGAAGGTGGTCAAACACTTCAACTTGCCAACTACTCCACATCCACAGCCATATGGACTTCAATGGATCTCGTCGAGTTCAGGTAACACTATAACTCGTCAATGTCTAATTCCATTTTCAATTGGCCAATACACGGATACTGTTCTGTGTGATGTGATCACCATGGACGCGACACACTTGTTGCTGGGGCATCCATGGCAGTTTGATCGACGCGTTCTTCACGATGGGTATTTAAACACTTATGTGTTTACTTACCACGGGAAGCGCGTCACGCTCTTACCTATGTCGCCACATGAGATTTTACAGGACCAGGTAGAGTGCGAGAGACAAAAAGCTATTGAGACTTCAAAGAGCCAAGGAATCCAAAGTACGCGTTCTTTTGGGGAAGCCAAGCAAAAGAAGGATGTGGCTTCTCTGGAAAGAACGCGATCCAAAGAGCTGCCACCAACACACAAGGCAGACATTCAACTGCAAGGAGGCTGTGAGCACAGACTCCTCTTAGCACGACCAAGTGACTTGACGCCTACACTCCAAGGAAAGGCGCCTTGTTTCTTGCTAGTGCCAAAACACAATCAACAAGAGACGCCAACACTAGAAGGCGTGCCCAGCGAGATAAGCAGGTTGCTAGAGGAGTTCAAGGATCTCTTTCCTGAGGAGCTCCCACAAGGATTGCCACCACTAAGAGGCATTGAGCACCAAATCGACTTGGTGCCTGGTGCCTCACTGCCCAATCGAGCAGCCTATCGCGCTGGCCCAGAAGAAACAAAGGAACTTCAAAGACAAGTCCAAGAGCTACTTGATCGCGGCTACGTGAGGGAATCTCTAAGCCCTTGCGCGGTCCCGGTCATTTTGGTTCCTAAGAAAGATGGTTCATGGCGCATGTGTGTCGACTGCCGCGCGATCAATCAGATCACGGTGAAGTACAGACATCCAATTCCTCGCCTGGACGACATGCTGGACGAGCTCCATAGCGCAGCGATCTTCTCCAAAATCGACCTCAAGAGTGGCTATCATCAAATTCGCATGCAAGAGGGAGATGAGTGGAAGACCGCGTTCAAGATGAAGTATGGTCTTTACGAGTGGCTTGTCATGCAATTCGGACTGACCAACGCGCCAAGCATGTTTATGCGGCTGATGAATCACGTGCTAAGGGAATTCTTGGGCAAATTCGTCGTCGTCTACTTCGACGACATTCTGGTATATTCCCTAACTCTTGCTGATCATGTTAACCATTTGAGACTTGTTTTGTAGTGCTTGAAAAAGCAAGAGTTGTATGCCAACTTGGGCAAGTGTCGCTTCGCTTCAGACACAACAAATTTTTTGGGCTATGTGGTCTCTAAGGATGGTTTGCGCGTCGATGAGGAAAAGATCGCGGCAATTAGAGACTGGCCAACTCCGACGACTCCAACCATGGTGCGAAGCTTCCTAGGCTTAGCAGGATTTTATCGGAGATTCGTGAGGAACTTTAGCACCATCGCGGCGCCTTTACATGAGCTGACAAAAAAGGGTGTCGTGGTGCTTTGGAAGGAAAGCCATGAAAACGCATTCAACGCGTTAAAAGAGGCATTGTGCAACGCGCCACTACTTCAACTCCCGGACTTCAACAAACATTTCGAAGTGGAGTGTGACGCGTCAAACATTGGCATTGGTGGAGTGCTCCACCAAGAGAGAAGGCCCATCGCGTTCTTTAGCGAAAAACTAACAGGGGCCACACTGAACTACCCTACGTACGACAAAGAGTTGTACGCGCTGATTAGGGTTCTGAAGACTTGGCAACATTATCTGTGGCCGCGCGAATTCGTCATCCATTCAGACCACGTGGCCATCACCTACTTGAAGAGCCAAGCACACCTCAGCAGACACCACGCACGCTGGGTTGAATTCATGGAAACATTTCCATACGTGGTGGTGCACAAGAAGGGTAAAGAGAATGTGGTCGCTGATGCGCTCTCACGAAGGTATGTCCTCATTTCTCAACTTCAATCTAAACTGCTTGGGTTTTCGTTGATTAAAGAGTTGTATGCGTCTGACTCCTTCTTCAAGCCTATTCTAGAACAATGCCTTAGGAACCGCGAGGTAGAAACATTCTTTTTGCAGGATGGGTTCCTATACAAGGCAGGGCGTTTGTGTATTCCAAACTCTCCCATTCGGAAGCTGTTGATACAAGAAGCCCATGAAGGACACGGTCATTTTGGTGTGACAAAGACGCTAGCGGCTCTTCGCGAGCACTTCTATTGGCCCAAGATGACAGCGCAGGTGATGCGCTTTTGCAAGAGTTGTATCACCTGCCAACGCGCAAAGTCCACTTCCCATCCTTATGGCGTTTACACACCACTGCCCATTCCTCTAGCGCCTTGGGAAGATTTGTCCATGGACTTCATCACTGGCTTACCTGTCTCCAAACGAGGTAAGGACTCTATCTTTGTGGTTGTTGATAGGTTTAGCAAAATGGCACACTTTATCGCAAGCAAGACCACACAAAGCGCGTCCGAGATTGCCGCGTTGTTTTACGACAACGTGGTAAGGCTACACGGAATACCGCGTTCTGTGGTAAGTGACCGCGATACCAAGTTCGTGTCAATTTTCTGGCGAACTATGTGGGGAAAATTGGGTACAAAATTGTTATACTCGACAAGCTATCACCCACAAACAGATGGTCAAACTGAAGTGACCAACAGGACACTTGGCACATTACTTAGGGCGATGCTGAAGACCAACCCAAAAGGTTGGGAGGACTTACTTTCTACTGTCGAGTTCTCTTATAACAGGTCAAGGCACTCGGCGACAAAGCGCGCGCCCTTTGAAGTTGTTTATGGCAGGAACCCGCTCACTCCCTTGGACCTGCTGCCGCGTCCTGTGAAGGACAACGAACATCCAAGGGCGGCAAATCGGGCGCGTTGGATTCAAGAGTTGCATCAAAGAACGCGCGAATAGTTGGAGCAACGCGCTGATGAATACACCAAGCAACACAGAAAAGGACGCAAGCGCGTCATTTTTGCTCCAGGTGACCTGGTCTGGGTGCATCTTCGCAAAGGACGTTTCCCCGCAAAAAGGATGTCCAAGCTTGCACCACGCGGAGATGGGCCATTTCAAGTGCTTAAGGCAATTGGCGAGAACGCCTATGAGATCGATCTACCCCGGATTATGGCGTCCACAACACTTTCAATGTTGCAGACTTGGAGGCATACGTGGAGCCAGAAACCGATGATGGTGAAGCGGGGACGCTTCACAGCCAAGTGGGGGAGGGTGATGCGATCCTACCAACCCCAAGTGCCGAAGAAGAAGAAGAAGAAGCCTTGCGCGCGCCACAAGAAGGACCAATCACAAGGGCACGCGCAAGAGCCATTGCGAACGCGGTGAACTCTATCATTCAACGCGTTCATACAAGCCAAGGCAACAGAGAGCCCAACCCAGAGAACGCGTTCTCTCTTCAAAGGCTCCAAGAGAATACAGAGATCGCGTTCAGATGGCGTCTTCTTTCAACAATTGAATGAACGCGATCAATTCAAACAAGATCACGATCTTCAGCATTTAATACGCCTTAATTGAGAATATTCGGCATTAATGGCCGAATCCATTTTGAATTCAAATTAGATCTGGTGTAATTAATGTAATCTTATCCATAATCTTTGCATTTATTTCTTAGATTTGGGTCTTGATGACCCTTCTTAGAGTAGTATAAATAGAGGCCTTTGGCCAATGTACAAAGCACGTTTTACCTAATTCAGAGCTTGAGTTTTGAGCAATTGTCTCCTCTCCCTTTGAATCCGAAACGTCACAATCTGCTTCTCATCTCCTTCATCGTCTGCTCCTTGTCCTTTCACCGCCGTTGCTCACGCGCCGGCACCACTCGATCACACCGGGTCTATCTCTCCACCACCGCTCCACCCTATACACTGCACACGAACTTCCCCCTCTGCTGCTACCAAACACAACTCCCCCCCCCCCCCCCCCCAAACACTTACGCTACAACACTTCACCGTGCCATTTCCCTCTCCCAAACACCGCGTTCCCTCCATCAAGACAACGCATTCTTTGTCCAGAACGTGCCAAACTGTCATAGCGACTAACGTTACAAGATCGCGATCTCTTCAGAACAAGTAGGCACGCATCAGAATGTCATGTAAATAAGAGAAAAAATCGTGTATTTAGCAGGTTCGCAAATCAATGTTCACATTTCCCCCTAACAATCCAATGAATCCACTTTACTGTTTTCCTATCTGATAAATTGGTAAATCTTAGATTGTTTCACTGATATAAGGCTACCTTGTCCACATTATTACATGTATATACTTGAATTTTGTATGATAATCTATTAAATTTCATTATTTTGTATTAAAATATATTAAATTATCACTTTAATATATAATAATGTAATTTATTGCATTATCTCATGAATTCAAACAAAGCCTAACTTGCAAATGATGCCAATTATTCTCTCAAATTGATTGAAAAATGGCGTAGATGTATTTTATGTGAGTAAAACGTGTATTAGTGTGCATAATTGTATAAAAGTTTAGTGCATCTTACCTATTATAAAATGTGTATCGTAGTGCATCACAACTAAATTAAAATATGCATCATAACTATATTGAATTGTACATTATTGTGTAAATAATTTATATATCGGTGTATCATAAGTTATACTAAAATGTACATCTTACCTACGCAGAATTGTGCATCGTATCTATAACACATGAGAATGTTTATTCGCACATGATTAATGCGCATTATTATGATGACTTTTTCTTCTGTCACTAGAAATTCCATGATTAGTAAGAATATTAATTATGTATTAATTTAATTCTTTTTTTAACGTTTATCAATTTCAATTTATTAAATTGTTTGAAAATAATTTTTAAATTTAACTTATTAGTATGTTTTCATGAGCACACACTAAAAATACCCTATTATCATACCAATTTATCAAAATTTTCAAAATCCATTATACTTATTAGGCCATCCATAATAAGAAATTATGAATTTATCTCTTGTTACTAGAAAATATGAAAACAAAATTAAAGCCTAATATTTTCATAATGGATTTCTTAGTTTATAGTTAAGGTCTCTACTGCAAGAGACTTTCATATGATAAGAAGAAACTATTTTCTAAAATTTTATAATACAAATTAATCTATATTTCTTTTAGTTTTTATTTGAAAAATCCAAAAAACTTCTATGTTTTCCTAAGTTTCTAATTTCCCTAAAAAAATCATTGTTTTCTGTAGCACCAAATCTTTGCTTAAATTATTTTTTTTTGAAAATGGAAATCAATTAGGATGGTTGAATACCCGCAATGTGGATTGTAGATCATCCTAGGGCATCCTGATGGATTAGCCGAATCAATAATCGGTCCTCGGAGAACCCAATGGCAAGGACTACGTACATGACAAATTTAGGAAATTCTATCGGTCACGTAGTTTATTTCCTTGAAACTATGCTGGATATAAGTCTTCTCGAACCTTAATAGATCCATCTTGGAGTTTGAAATGAATAATTCAATTTCCCAAGAACAATTCCATTTTTCTATAATGCATTATTGACATACAAATTATCACCCTCGATTTCTAACTTCTTCAATCCTAAACCTTTTGCAGCTCAGAATCCTTTACCAAGTCCCATAACTTCTACCATCAATATAAAATATGAAAGAGAGAGTCTAGAGTTCATGGTGATTACATCGACATTGGAGTTTCTAATGACAAATCCAAATGTGCAATCTCCATAGTCATTGCACAATCCGTCAAAGTTGAGTTTATGAAAGGATGGTCTAGGTCTGGCCCATCTGATACATCTTGGTACTTGTCATGGTACATTGTAGTTGTTTCTATTTATTATGCCATGGTCATCATCATCGATTATATTTTTTTTGTGAGCTTTCACCGTGTGATATGATCTTTAATAAAGTGATTAATATCTATGTTTTGGTTGAGGGTAGTTGATTAAAGATAGTTTAATTTGTGTAATGCCAGATACCCCACATGGACGTGATGAGGTCCGAGAAAATTTTATTGTATAATTTATACTTCAAATTATATAGGTTATCATGAACTGATACTTATTGAAAATTCAAATAATGTAGATAAGGTACAATATTACTATTAATATTGTAAATAGTTTGTAGTGTGTAGGGACACTGAGTGAGCAGGTGTTCTAAGTGCTCACATGGATGATTACACAATTCACAATTAAGTGTACAACAATCTTTTTTTAATTAATCGTTTTTTTTGTGGTAAGACCATTTTTTGTTAATTTTCAGAGAAAATTCTTAACGCTTGGTGTTAGATCTAGCTTCCAAATCCACTTGTAGTTATCACAAGATATTCCACGCTGATGATATAGTAGATCAATAGCCGAGCTGGTCGAGAATCAGTCATCTTTACTAGGTCCCCTATAAAGACGATCCCTAAGTAAGGAATTGAAATTCTTAAAATCTCTTCTATTAACTAAATGTCTAATATGTGGGATATATCATGATATAATTTAGTTCAATCCCATTCATGAGAAGATGTAATATGTTGGCTAACTATGATATTAGTTTGTACATTCATTCCACATGTAGTATTTTACTAAGCAGGTGTGGAAACAACCAATGATCTTGTGTTCCCATCATCAACCTTCCATCAGACCCTTGTTGGAAGATTTCTCAAAGGCTCGTGAGTTAGTCCATTGCCAACTCTTATTTCCTTTTTAGACATTTAAAATGTGAGGTGATTTAAAACGTGAGCGTTTTTATACATTTTTCATTAACTATTTGAACTCAAATATTTGTTGGTTAAACTAATATTTTCCAAATAAGTTTCAATCAAAGTGCAGTATTCATGTCAATAGTCTTTGGATCCCAGGACTTTTGTGATTGACAAATTTAATTCCATCGAATCAATGGAGAATAACGATTATCTTCATTCCAGAAGAAGCATAGATTGATATGGTCAAGAGTATCATGTAATGATGTTGGTAAATCACATCCAAGCGCACAAGAGCGAAAAACGAGCCAAAACACCAAGACTAACTGTCGCTCCTTCTTTAGCCATGATTTCTTCAAGCGACTACGCCCAATAACTCTAGAGTCACACCGCCGTTGGATTGTCGTTCTTTTTTGCTTATGCTCCATAAATCGATTGCGGCCAATTCCGCCATTTCCTCGCAAGGATGTTGCAACTAAAACATATTCAACACAACGGAATCAGAATTCTTGCAATTCAAGAACGATTTGACTAGGTTGTTGAAAATATAACAAAATAGTAGATAATTTGTGAGAGTATTGGGAGCTTTGATTGATAGAGCTTAGATGCATAAATAAATTTGATTCTAGGGTTCGGGAAATTAGGGGCAAGAGGAAGAGGGGGGGAGGGAGAACACATAGATATTTTCTATCCAAATTTTCACTTTATTAGCATTGTTTAGATATGTCGCCGCCTAGAAAATATCTAGAGGTCCTTACTATTCGGCGCATAGGGTCGCGCGTAACGTGGGAATAGGCTTCCCACATTACGCGTTGGGGTAGACCCATTCAAGCTCCACATGTAACGTGTGATGCTGCTCCACACGTTACGTGTGGAGTGAATCTGGCTTTAAAAGCCAGATTTCCTCCCATTTCAAAATCATTCGAACTCTTTCGCAGCAGCCTAAACCCTTCTTCCCTACCCGCGTAACGCGTCTTGTGGATCTTCTCGTTACGAATCAACGAACCCCGCACGTTACGTTCAAGATCTTTGAAAGGTTAGTTAGTAGAAATTGTTGTTTTGTTTTTTTTTGTTAATTTTGAAGTGTTTGGTTAGGGATTGTAGATCCATATTGTAGATCTATGTTGTATAGATGTTTAGGATGGTAGATCTATGTTGTGTAGAAGCTTTTGGGGTTGTTGTTGATTTTTTGTTTAATTTTGAAGTAATTTTTTGCATGAAATGGTGAAAATTGGTGGAGGATTTATGTTGAATTTTGTGTGAAAATATGCAAGTGGAATTGATAGTATTGGTAGATTTGTAAAAATAGTGTGATTTTTGTTGATTTTGGGGTATTATTTGATGGGAAAAAAATCGCCGGAATTCGGAAATGTCGCCGGAGAAGACGACGGAATGTCGTCGGAGGGTCGCCGAAAAGTCGCCGGCGGCAGTTGGAATATGCAGATTCACACGTAACGTGTGAATGTGTCCCACATGTTACGTGTGGAGCTATTTGACACATAACGTGTGGATTTGCAGTTTTCCGGCGACTCTCCGGCGTAGTATTTATCCAGAATACAGAATATATTATTTTGATTAAAATGTGTGGATATAACCGCAGATGGAGCCTGGTGAAAGAACCGCACGCAGGAGCTGCCGCAACCTTGTCCGCGAACAGTCGTTAAGGACTGGTGAAGAGGTGAACAGGACGGAGGAAGGGTACGGAGGAATGTATGCTATCATACTGGAGCCGGTAGTAGTAGTGGGGTTGCGGGCATGATTCCCGCTCATAGATTAATGGCAGTGTCTTCGTTTCCAACTGGCGGTAGGGCAGATTCTAAGCCTCAGTTGTACCCGGACTACCGAACGAGCCCGCTGCATGGTTTTTCTGATACAATAGATCAGAATAACTACTATGGATGAACTTTTAGTCCACCGATACTACCGCCGCATGTGAGCCCCCATCAGAGCCCTTCGTATTGTTATCAGGGGGCTGAGGATCAGCACAACCCTTGGGAGAACCTGTACGCTCCCTACCATCAGCCTATGGTAAGTACATTTAGTATAATATGAATTTGTGGATTTGCAGTAATTACTTCTGATTTATTTAATAAATGCAGGATCAGGCCAGTACATGGGGGACTCAGGACCAGGCCAGCAATGCCTGGATGCCAAGAGATGACGCTCCGGACGTGGACGAGGAGCCTCAAGAAGCCTCTTCTTCGCGGGCAAAACCGCCCCGATCAAAGAAGAATGTGAGATATGACCCTGAATTGCAGGTGAGCCTTCCTGGAGATCCGGAGAGCCCTAAACTCCTCAACAGTTATGTCAACCACGTTGTATACCTCCTGTACCAGCGCATTGTAAGTTGCATGAAACTGTATTTCTTGTAATTCTTAAACTTTATTTGTTGTAATTGCTTAAATATGTTCATATACAGCCGGTGCCACCGTTGAGGTTCCAACAGCGAGGCAAGCAGTTACGCTCATGGCGTATCACACCGAATGTCGAGTGGGGTAACATGGCATCTGCGTTCGGGCTATGTCATCTACCGGACATCATGCACGAGCATGTGGATGAGACGCTGATTGGTGCCTTCGTCGAGCGTTGGCAACCAGAGACCAACTAATTCCACATGCCATGGGGAGAGATGACTATAACTCTCCATGACGTGTGGATGATCCTCCAGCTGAACATACAAGGGCAAGACATGGGTCCCCTAGAGAAATGGCACGAGTAGCTGGGCCTCAATGATTTTAAGAAGGCGTTGGTGGAGCAGGCGCATGAGTTATTTGAGCTGTAGGGTCGTGATGTCGTCGCCGATATCGTGCATGCGAGAGATTTTAAGGCTCATTGCCAGGATTTGACTGACGAGACGCATGCGGCTGGGTTCTTGCTGTACTTGGTGGGGTCTTGTCTCTTTCCTGACAAGTCTCAGCATAAATTGCCCGTTTATTACACTCCGTTCGTGGTTGATCCCTCGTCAACCAAGAACTATGCCTGGGGTACCGGTGTTCTTGCACACGTGTGCCGCAACTTGGGCGAGTGCACAAGAAAAGAGGCGTGGGTCATGTCCACATGTTTCACTCTGATCCAGGTATAAATTTTCTTGTATAAAAACATATGTAGTTTTGTTGTAGATGTATATTTGTTATTTACTCAATTGACTTACATATAATTATTTTGTATGCATGGATATATCAATACTTCCCCATGTTTAGACCTGCACAGAGTGTATACTGGGACCCCCAATAGCCGATCCAATACGCCCGTTGATGGGACATGTCACAGCCACTGTAATAACCCTCATTTTAATAAAGAGTAATTTGGTAAGTTCCAAACACTCGTGTGATAGTCGAATTATTTTCAGAAGAATTTACACCTTCAGTTAATTTCTTTATCTCTGTAATAATTCTCTGAGTGGAATAAAATACATTCGACGTATTTTTTTTGGAGTTTAGAATATTCGTTTGGGTACGAATATATTTAAATCGGTGTTAAAAAAAACTCGAGCCCATACTTTCCCCAGGCATACAAATGCGACCTTTCGGTAAAATCGTCATAACTTTTGATTCCATGATCCATGCAATTTGTGAAATTTGGAAGGATTAAAATAGACTTCCAGATCTAACTCCTCGATTTGGAATCACCTCATTTGGAGTTCGGAGCTGAGAGAACGACCCCATCGAAGTCAGGATGATTTTCTATTGGTCACGACCGCACCCGCGGCAATACCCACCGCACCCTGCGGTCAACATGGGTTCCAGCGCATCCGACAAGGGTTTCACCGCACCCTTGCCGCACCCTGCCGCACCCCACGGTGTAATGATGATGTTTCGCGACGCCGGATTTCGCCGAGCTACGTGGCTTGGTCGGGGCTGCTGTGTGGCGGGTGTGGTGGCAGCCATCTGAAGCTCTTGTTGGGCCTATATAAGGAGGAGGTTGGAGGAGGAAAGCCTTGCCCAATATATCTCATTCTCCCTCAAAATCTCTCTTCCTCTCAAAGCTCCATTGTCGTCGAAGTTCACAAGTTCGTCGGAGTTCTTCAAGGTGTTGCCGGAGCTGTTCTTGGTGGTGGAGGCGTCCCTCAAGGTGGTGGTTAGTAGTCCAAGGTGTTGGAGGTCGGAGCCACCATGAGTCGAGCCCCCATCGTGGTCTTCTCCGGTGAGTTGTTGTCGAGGTTCTCGCCCCTGGAGCCCTGCCACACCCGCGGTCATGGCCATACCGCACCCGCGGTGAGCCTGGGCGAGTGTGGTTTCGCTTGGGCTTTGTGATTTCGTTTGGGACTTTTGTTCCTTCGATTTCCTTCGTTTTTCTTTAGATTCGTGCTAGCTATTGTCGAATCTAACTTAGGATTTCTTTATGGGTCGATCCGAAGGAATCTGCGAATTCATATTTGTCCCTGTTTCGAGCCCGGAAACCCATCGTCGTCTTTAAGCTTTTGCGGATCTAAGGCAAGTGGCGGTTCGCTCTTGCTTAATCATTTCATGTTTCATTAATTATCAATTGTTTAATTGTTAATTAAATTGGAATGATCTGTGGTTTTCGTTTGGGAACAGATTTTATAAATAGTGATTTAAAGAAATGCTACTATAATAGGATGTATATTGCTAGATACAGCGCTATTATTTCCGTAATGGTTTTGTTGTTAATTTAATGTTATCTTTAATGCTAGATTAGCAAATGTTCGTAGGAACGCTAATCCAGTTAAGGATTAGCCGTTTCTTTATAACGTGGTACTCATCGGGATAATTTCCGAATAATTTAATTTAAGGGTCTTGACCTAACGCTTCCTACCCAGGTAAGGTAGGAGGTTTTAAGCACCTTGCAAGTGCAATTTGGGTGAAGGTAAGTGTCACCCTGTGGTTTAAAGCTCTGTAATTGCTCTTATTAATAATTAAAAGTTTTAACATTAGTGTGTGTTATAAATTAATAAGATAAGTGCAGTTAAGCACATAATTAATAAACCATGAGTGTTGTAAGTTAATAAGTTAAGTGTTGTTGTCGCACATAATTAATATACCTTCAGACGAGTAGTGCAACTAGGCTGTAGTGCAGCTAGGAAAGCTCATCTTGATTTAATTAAAAGCTTGTGTGAAACTTTAAACGTTCCCAAACATTCATCATAATTTCCTATAAGACTCATTTCATTTGGAGTCTTCTCTTCAGTGCATATCTAATTGTTAATCTTTCAGTGAAAGTACCGGGTTTATATATCGTTCATTCGGTTATTAGTCAAAGGACAATGATAGTAAACGGTGACGATCACTCGAACCACTCTGCTTGTACCCTTGCATAGTCTAATTATTAGACTAACCAACCGTAATTGTTCTCTGTATGGTTGGCTGGTGTCATCCGTTCGATTCGGCACATCAGAGGTTGATACCGAAGTTAAAGTAACCTGTTGAAGGATAAGAGGCTTGCAGACGAAGATTTAAGTGTCAGTGTTTTAAGTTGTTTAGTGTTTTAAATTTAAGATTCTTTAAAGTCTTCCGCTGTATTAATACTCTGTTGTAAAATCATCTCCTCGTTTGAAGGGAAATCTTTAAATAAAAGGGTTGAGTTTCTTGTACTAAAGTCTTCTGCTGTGTATATTAAAATCTTCCTCTGTTTAATTTCATTTAATATGTTCATGTATTTAAGTTTGATTGTTCTGGAAAAGCATGGGGTGACTTTGGACGGAAAAGTCTGAGGTCACTGGCATGTGGCACCACCGAGGTATAAATCGGGGGTGTTACAGCCACCCAACCGGACCAGAAATTATAGGGAGGAGCTGGATGGGATGCATCCTGAGAGTGTAAGTGCATATACGGTCTTTATCTAGTATGTTAAAATATGAAATTATAGGCATGATTAGTTGTTTAAAATTCAATTATGTTTAGGTTGAGTGGATTCCATACGGCCCGATTGACTTCAACGATGGGATGTTTGCTTCATCGCGATTCTATGGAGTCATATCCTGTTTGTGGGTCACCGAGCCTTACATGCCGGATCGAGCAGCTAGACAGTTTGGGCGTGCACAACAGTGTCCAAGACCGCCGATTGTGCCAATTAGGGCATGGATGGGCACGAAGATTAGCAGCTACACGGTGGAATACGATAGAGCCCAATTTGCATGGGATGCCCGCAATCAATATTCCATTAGCGTACAAGCTATGGGCCCTCCAATCGTTCAACCCCACCAGTGTAACGGTGATTACATGCAGTGGTACCTCCAGCATACACATCCATTCATCATCCCTCCAGAGGGTGATCACGCTCAACAGCAGGTAAGAAATTGAATAATTATATCTTGTTTAATTTCGTCTACAAACTAGTTTCTTAATCGTATCCACTTATCTTGTGTGCAGTGCATCGAGGGTTGCTACGGACGTCTGAATCCATATCGAGATCACCAACATGAAGATCAGCAATGTGAAGACGTAGATGAGGCGTTACGGCAATCATTGGAGCAAATGTATCCCTTCCTTCCAAACCATTGAACTTTGCATTAGGGCAATAATGATTGTTTGTGACAAACCGTGCGCTTCACCGTGCGCTTCACAGAGGGTGATCACGCTCAGCAGCAAGCGCTTCACAGAGGGTGATCACGCTCAACAGCAAATGTATCACATGAACAAGTGAAGAATATAATAGATTTTTGTTTTACTAACCAGTTAGTTGCGTATGTAGAGTCCAGCAACACAATATACGCAAATGCCTTCAGCAACGATAACTGGTCCGGGCTTGCGAAGAAGATATCTATTATCTTGTTGGTCTCCTTATTGAATCTATGCTCCATAAAGTATCCCTTCTCATTGCACTCATAGAAGAACTGTTGCACAACTGTTCTTCCTTCCATGCCCTTCTTTCGTATCTCATGCATGATGTTATACACTTTCTTCATCTTAGTCAAGTTTCCTAGGGACGACCTGATTGTAGTATGAATCTTTTGAGGCTTGCAATGATTGATTATCATCACCCTAATAATCTCCTTCTCTTCAGCGTTTGGTCGTCCAGCTAATGCATGACCATACAAATTCTCATTTATCACATGATTGTGAGTTCCATGTTGTACACTGATCTTCCACGATCCCTTTGGCCCTTCTTTAAGCCTTAACATGAAGGGACACCCACACTTCTTCGACCTTGTGATGTCTCTCACTTGGTCAGCTTGTTTAGGCACGTTTTGTCCATGCCTATCACACGGTAACCAAGTCCCCCCAAGGGCCGAAGGGGTGGAAGGTTTATTCCTCCACTTTTTGATGCAGAAGTTGTGACACATAGCAATCTCCCGCGCCCACATAAATGCTTCTTCTCTAGACTCTCAGATTTGATCAGTTGTGAAGAATGTTGAATAATCAGCAGAGACGAAAACATCCTCTTCTGGTGGTACACTAAACTGAGGCTGTGTGTGTAGGGATGGAAAGCAAAATTGTGGGGTAGCATGAGATAAAGATGCTTCTGGAGGCGGAACACTATATTCAAACGATCCAAGTGATAAGGATGGTATCTCAATAGTTGTTTTACACTCAGATGGTGTGTTCCATTCCGGCAGCGGTTGATGAGGTGTTTCCCAAACAGAAAATGTCTTCTGTGGGGTGCTCCAGTCATCGAGGGAAATATTGTTTAATCCCTCGTATAAATAATAGTTCGTCTGCATACATATGGAATCATCTCATCAAGTAGTGAACTAATTATAACTGTAAAACCATAATTTCCTTTAAGAAATAAGATTCTGCTAAATGGCACGGTTTGGGACAAACCGTGCACTAAACTGTGCCATTTTACAGAAGGCCCTTAACAACCACATACTGGTTGTGGGTTCACACGTAACGTGTAGGGATGTTTCACACGTTACGTGTGAAACATCCCCACACGTTACGTGTTGAAGAGTCACACACGTTACGTGTCAACATTCTTGTAACGAGCATCTCGCATTCTAAACCCTAAATCCGAGAAATAAAATCTATTATCTAAAACTTTGTTTGTAATTCCTAAACAATAAAAGTCAAGTTCAAAACTTACAAAATCTAGCATGTGAAACTTGATTAAACCCTAAACATAAAGCTAGTTTTCTAAACCCTAAACTTTAAAAATCTTCAAAACAAAAAAATGAGAATTTTAACTTTAAATAACGGAAATTACCTAATTCGGAAGTGGAATATCTTCGACATTGTTGTTCCAATACTCCTTGTTGTTCGTATTGTCCATTTTTTTGCAAAAATTGAGAGTGTAAAAACAAATTTTTGAGTGTTTCAAATGAAGGTTTAGGCTCAAAATGGTGTGTTTGCCGGGGAAGATGAAGGGGACCATTAATTTAGTTAGGTGGGGACAAGACGGTTAATTCAATGCGTTTTGTAACAGACCGAACCACACGTTACGTGTGAGCATCATCTACACGTAACGTGTGAACATCATCCACACGTAACGCGTGGGCATCATCCACACGTAACGTGTGGGTATCAGGGTTAGGGTTAGGGTTTAGGGGTTTAGGGTTTACGGTTAGGGTTTGGGCTTAGGGTTTAGGATTTAGGGTTTAGGATAAAAGGCTCATGACTACAGCTGTATACAGCTATATACTACAGTTGGTTATTAGCTGTCAATCAGATTTCTTTTTTTTTAAGGCTGGTTATTAGCTGTCAAACACATTGCCTTTTCACTATATAAGAAGCATTAGGGTTATTTGTTCACTACAACAAGTCGTTGCGGCGCTCGAAGATACATTTTTTGGTAAGCTTCTTCTTCCAGTTTCTTTCGATTTATTAACCCTAATTTTTTATATTAATGGATTCATGATATTTGTAGCAAACCAAACACTACAACAAATAATGGCATCTTTACCCAAACCATCAACATATGCATCATGCTATTGTAATTTGAAAGTTGTTGTCCGAAGTTGGGATTTGCAGTGGAACTACGGAAGGAGGTATTGGGGATGCCCAGAACTGGGGTGTTGTTTCAGGGAGTGGATTGATCCAATGTACGAGGACAGGGCACACGCGGTTATTCGACAACAATGGCAGGAAAAACAAGATCTTGTTAAGGAGAATCAAGATCTTGTAAAGCAAAATCAAGATATTCTTAAAGATTTTGATAACATTCGTAGGTATAACCTCAAACTACTAAATGATATACATCGTAGGTGATTAATGTCGTATCTTTTGTGTAATGTTATTCATGTACTATCAACCTTTGTAGGGAGCAAACAAATTTAGCAAACCAGAGATATCATATGAAGCGAACGTTTATCAAAGACTATCCTAATTTCTTCAAACGCTAAAGCAATGTCATATATTTTCTCTTATTTTTTCTAAGTTTATGAACAACTTGTGTTATTTCCTGTATTGTGTGTTAAATGTGGTTGTAGTCAACCAGTGTAATGGACAATTTGTTTTTGTCTTCTAGGTTCATTATTTTGTATTGTTTTTTTATTAATATTAGATAAAAGTTGGGCAATGGGGGTAACCCTCCCCTAATGCCTATTTACAAATCATACACAACATTCATACACAACATTATAATATGATTCATACACAACATTATAATATGATTCATACACAACATTGAAACACAAATAAATACTAAAAATAAACAATAATATGATACAACATCCACAACATTATAATATATTAAAATAACCACACGTAACGTGTGGATATGCTCCACATCTGGCTTTTGGTTACAATATTATAATATGATTCATACAAAACATTATAATACCCTCAACGCCAATAGAGCATTATAATATATTAAAATATCCACACGTAACGTGTGGAGCATATCAACACGTTACATGTGGAGCCTCACCACACGTTACGTGTGGATAGGTTTCACACGTAACGTGTGGTGAGGCTCAACACGTTACGTGTGGAGCCTATGCGCTGAAAGACAATTTTGCCTATGCGCCGAAAAATAATCGTGTATCTAGATTCACTCGCAAAACAGCATATTCTTAAGGAGAAATTGCAAAAACTACCGGAATTCAAAAGTGCCTTTGCAAAAATACCGACATTTTGAAAAAATTGCAAAATACTAAATTTGCCGGTATTTTTGCCGGATTTGTAAAATATAAAAAAGATAAATTCATATTTTTGTTTACTTTTTTTTGGTGAAAGTTCTACTTTTAACAAGTACTAATTAAACTTAACAAGATAAATTCTACGTTTAACAAGTGCTAATTACGCTCCCAAAGCTGAAAACCCTAACACATCGCTGCATCTCCATCCCGACCTTGAACCTCTAGCCTAATCTCAACCAAATTGTTCCATTTCATGTTCATCTAATCATCTCTAAATCTAACCATCACTCTCAATCATAAATCCCTCTCACCGGCGACCTTCCGATTCCCGGGGACTATCAGATTCACCGGCCAATTCGCTGCGAAGTTGGTAGTGTTAGTTAGATTCGCATCAAAAGGAGATGGAGAGAGCGGGAAACCGAAAGGCGCATTGTCGAACTTGGTGGGAGAGAGCGTGGAGAAGCTTCTCAACAGGGAAGAGAACAAGGAGTTGCTGGATAAGCTGAACGCCGCAAGCGAGAGTGGAGAAGGAGAGGAATGAGCTTGCCGAAATTGAGAGGCAAGAGATGGAAGCCAAAGTGATGAAGGAGTATATACAGAAGATGGAAGCCAGAGCCGTCGAGGTAAACCTCAAAACTCCATTCCCGGAAGAATGCCCAATTGTCTCTTCCCGAACTTCGACTACTTCTCCCTTCCCGACCTTCGACTACTTCTCCCTTCCCAACCTTCGACTACTTCTCCCTTCCCGACCTTTGATTTTGGTTATCGGTCTCACGAGCTTCGTTGTCCTCTTACTCTATTGCCTTCTCCTGGGAGCATATACTTTTGACGACGCAGGCATTTGGATCTGTTTCTAAAATTGGGTTGCATATTTCCATTGGGCCTTGAAAATATTACTGGTACAAATAAATCAGTTTAATTGTTTAATTGTTTTGCTGGATTTTCTTCTACAACCCTAAATTGTTGTGTTCTATTGTTCTGATTTTTCCAACAATCTTGAGCAAAAAATATTATTATTTACTGTTGCTGAAATCAGAAGAATGCCGAAGAATCCCGCATTTCCTGATCTGTCAAAGTTGATGCCGCTGACCGGACCAAACTATCGTCGTTGGTCCGAGGAGTTGTTGTTCTTTTTCCAGGAACTAGGTGTGCACTATGTCCTCCTTATGGACAAGCAAGTTGAGGCTTCATCAATGACTATGGCCATTGACGCTGCACATATGACTCCTCCGCCCCAGACATCTACTCCTGCTCTGGGCAAAGAGAAGCAAGTCGGTTCTAAGGATGTTATTCCGAGTGAGAAGGCTAAGCTCCTGGGAAAACAAAAACCTGAAGGAAGCTTCGAAGACCACAATCGCACTTGTCGCGGTCACATTCTTCGCCACCTTTCTGAGAAGTTGTTTGACATCTATGTCAATTACGACTCAGCAAAGGAGATTTGGGACATCTTAAAGAAGAGGTACGGGGCTGAAGATGAAGGGAAGAAGCAGTACATCACTTCCAAATGGACCTCGTTTCAGATGAAGGATGATCTGCCTATTCTTGATCAGCTTCATGATTATGAAGCTATTGTCTCCAAGATCCAGGCTGAAGGTATTCCAATGGATGAGCACTTGGCTGCATTTGTGCTCATTGACAAGCTGTCTCCCTCTTGGAGTGACTATCGTTCCAAACTGAAGCATGACAAAAAGAAGATGTCGCTGGATGAACTGATTGCAGACATCATGATTGAAGATGCAAACAAGAAGTACTTAGGTAACTCTAATGCCTCTCATTCTTTGCCAAATAATGCTAACATAGTGGAAAATTCTACTAGTGTTAAAAACAGAACTCAGGCTCCGAAAGGCAAAGGAAAAGGTCAGGCTGCTGCAAAACCATCTGCTGAATTCAAAAAGAAGATGAAATGCTAGAATTGCAACAAAATTGGCCACAAGAAGCAAGACTGTCGACTTCCGCCTCAGCAAAGGGATTCTAACAAATTCCAGGGCAGTCACAAAGAGGACCTGGTTGCTGTTACAACTGAGGTAAATGTTGCAGTTGATGTGGTGGAATGGATCGTTGATTCTGGATCCACACGTCACATCTACAGCCAGAAGTCGTTGTTCAAAATTCTGAATGAAACCCTGCATGATAATGTTTACTTAGGAGATGCTAGAGCCCTACAAGTTGCTGGAATTGGTGATGTTGCTTTGAAACTGTCTTCTGGAAGAGTTTTGACTTTAACTAAGGTTTTGTTTGTTCCAAACATGCGTAGGAATTTAATTTCTAGTGCCTTGCTGATGAAGGCTGGATTTAAGCAAACCTTAGAGGCTGGAAAATTAGTAATCACTAAGAATGGGGCATATATAGCTAAGGCCTTTTGTAATGGGAATCTGTTTCTTCTTGACATTATGAATGAAATGAATGCTAGTGCTTCTGCTTATGTTGTGTGTGCTTTAGATAAATGGCATGGCAGATTGGGACATCTAAATTTCAGTTCTATCAAACGTTTAAGGCATGCTAATCTGATTCCTGACAACTTGGAAAAGAATGTTACTAAATGTGAAATCTGCGTAGAGGCTAAGCATGCTAGAAAGCCCTTTCATTCTCCTGTTAATAGAAAATCTGAATTGCTTGAGCTTATACACTCTGATTTGGCTGATTTCAAAAGTATTGTTAGTAGAGGTGGAAAGCACTATTATATTACTTTTGTTGATGATTTTTCTAGATACACTAAAGTATATTTGTTGAGATCTAAAGATGAGGCTTCTGTTATGTTTATGCAATATAAAGCTGAAGTTGGAAATCAACTTGATAGGAAAATTAAGAGACTTAGATCTGACAGAGGAGGAGAATATGAATCTGATTTTCTGAAATCTTTGTGTTTAAAAGAGGGCATAATACATGAAAAATCAGCACCTTATACCCCTCAACAAAACACTATTGCTGAAAGGAAAAATCGTACTCTGAAAAATATGATGAATGCTATGTTGCTTAGTTCAGGTTTACCTGACCAAATATGGGGGAAAGCAATTCTTTCAGCATGTTATATTTTGAATCGAGTGCCACATAAAGGAATTATTGTAACTCTTTATGAACTTTGGAAAGGTTACTCTCCTAATTTAAGCTATATGAGGATATGGGGTTGTCTTGCTAAGGTTGGTTTACCTGCTTTTAAAAGGACTAACATTGGTCCTAAGACTGTGGATGCTGTGTTTGTTGGTTATGCTCATAACAGTGCTGCTTATCGATGTCTAACGTTTAAATCTGATTCCTTGCAATTTGATAGCATGATTGAATCTAGAGATGTTGAATTCTTTGAGAATGTGTTTCCTTTTAATAGGAAAACTGAATCTGTTTCGACTAGTAATGCAGTAGATAAAAGAGCTTCTGATGAGATTCTTGAAGAACCTCGTAGAAGTAAGAGAACTAGAACAGAAACTGATTTCGGTCCTAACTTTGTCACTGCATTTCTAGCTGAATATGACGAGATTAGTGAAGAATTTATGCATGCTTTTCTGCTAGAAGATGATCCTAAAAGCTTCTCTGAAGCTATGAAATCTGTAGATGCTATTTTTTGGAAAGAAGCTATTAATAATGAAATTGATTCTATTATGTCTAACCATACTTGGGAGCTTGTTGATTTGCCTAGAGGTTGCAAAACAATCAGATGCAAGTGGATCCTAAAGAAAAAGCTCAAAGCTGATGGTTCAATAGACAAGTTTAAAGCAAGGCTAGTGGCACAAAGATTTTCTCAAAAAGAGGGAGTTGACTATTTTGATACTTATGCTCCTGTTACTAAAATTGCTACCATTCGTATATTGCTTGCACTTGCATCTATTCATAAATTAGTTGTGCATCAAATGGATGTGAAAATAGTATTTTTGAATGGTGATTTGCATGAAGAGATCTATATGATACAACCTGAAGGTTTTGTTGTACCTGGACAGGAACAAAAAGTGTGTAAATTGATTAAATCTTTATATGGTCTTAAACAAGCTCTTAAGCAATGGTTTAAGAAATTTGATGATACCTTGCATGATAATGGCTTTGTTTCTAACTTTGGAGATACCTGTGTTTCTTCTAAGATGCATGAATCTGGATATGTCATTATATGTTTATATGTAGATGACATGCTTATTCTAGGAACTTCATTGGACATTGTTTGTGAAACTAAGGCTTTTTTGAATTCTAAAATTGACATGAAGGATCTTAATGAGGTTGATGTTATTCTTGGAATGAAAATAAGAAAGTCTAGTTCTAGTTTCTTTGTAAATCAATCTCACTATATTGAAAAGATTCTTAAGAAATTTGGATTTTGGGATGAACCTAGTGTGAAATCTCCATATGATTCCTCTTTGCATTTGTGTAAGAATAAAGGAGCTGCTGTAAAACTGTCTGAATATGCTAAAATTATGGGCAGTGTCATGTACTTGATGAATTGCACACGACCTGATATAGCCTATACTATTAGCAGATTGAGTAGATACACTCATAATCCCAATTCAGATCATTGGTTAGCACTGACTCGATTGATGCATTACTTGAAAGGAACTGTTGATTGGAATTTGTGTTACTCTGGTTCTCCTTGTATACTTGAAGCATATTGTGATGCTAATTGGGTGTCTGATAATGATGAAGTCAATTCTACAAGTGGTTATCTATTTACTTTAGGTGGAGGAGCAGTAGCGTGGAAGTCTGCTAAGCAGACTTGCATTGCTCGATCCACCATGGAATCTGAATTGATTGCTGTTGAGTTGGCAGGACAAGAAGCTGATTGGCTAAGAAATCTGCTGGCTGACATCCCGATGGTAGGAAGACCATGTCCCTCTATCTCCATGAGATGTGATTCTCAAGCTGCGATTGCAGTTGCAATGAACGCAGTCTATAACGGGAAGAAAAGGCATATACGTATGCGACATAAGGTGATACGCAGCCTGATTGAAACAGGTGTGATTTCACTAGAGTTTGTTAGATCAGGGCGGAACCTGGCCGACCCCCTGACGAAAGGACTGTGTGGACGAATGGTCCTGGACACAGCAAGGGAAATGGGACTAAAGCCTATTTTGGATTAGAATCATTCTGGATACCCAACCAAGAATTCAAGCAAATTGAGAATTCTGGTTCAATGAGGTCAAACTAAGGTATGATGATAATCTGATGTCAAATAAAAGTCCTATTATGTTGATAGATGGAAGGTTGAGATATTTGATCTCTTAATGAACTCATTCCTGTATGGGGGTGTGCATCAACACACACTTGATGAGTCACCTAAACTAGTGTCTGGGTATAAGGTTGCCTAACTAGATGAGTTGTAGGCAAACTCACTAGGACACTGGTGATGCAGGGTTATATGCTAGGCCTGTAATTGCATAGTTTTAATAATGCGGAACTCTCAGATTTTGTTTTGCTGATTCAAGTCCAAAAGACATCAGCTTGTTTACTGTCACTGATTTAATTTTGAAACATGTGGGGGATTGTTGGATCTGTTTCTAAAATTGGGCTGCATATTTCCATTGGGCCTTGAAAATATTACTGGTACAAATAAATCAGTTTAATTGTTTAATTATTTTGCTGGATTTTCTTCTACAACCCTAAATTGTTGTGTTCTATTGTTCTGATTTTTCCAACATCTGGTGACAAAGTCCGCAAGTACTTGTGGATTTTCCAGTTTTGTTGCTTACTTTATTTCAGCGCCCAAACAACTTCATACTTGTTTTAGCTTGAATTGTCAGCTCATCAAGGGGTAATTCTATACTGGAGCTTTGCGGTTGTTGATATTTCGATGAGCATTGGAAAAAATCTCGATCTTTACTTGATTTTAGGTTTGTTGGAAGTTGTCAGAGTGTTATTTGTTATTGTTTCACCAAGTATATGAGAACTCATCTTGAATTAGGTATGTTGGAAGTCCTCATATATGTAGGATTCACATTGTGAATTCAATGTCTATAATGGGAGGGGAGAAAAACTTAGTATCACTTTTGCTCCTCACTGCAATTCCAATTCAATTACCCTTCTTTTTTTCTGGGAAAGATGTTGGGTAGCATGGAGGTAACAATTATTTGTGTTTTGCTAATTGATATAGAGAAGACAGTAATTATCAAATTTTGTATAATCTCCTGCTTACCAGTCTCATCTTCTTGTGTAATTGTTGCCTTCAGGCTTCAGGGTATGCATGGGGCACTTGGAATGAAGATCATCAATTTTGTGGTTCATGCAATTGGTGTTCTTGATGTTGCTTCTGTGGTTTGTTGTTGATGTCATGTAGGTTGAGTTTGAGGTTTGATGAATTTAGAGGACTTCTACTGACACAATTGATTCTGAAAACCTGCTTATGACTAATATTACTGATCTTGAGATGGAATGAAGAGTGTTTTTTTTTTGGATTTTTGTGCTTTTTAGATGGATAAAAAAAATTGGAATAGTTGGAGGTTTCTTCTCATGGATGCTTAGTTGTACTTGTAAATATTAATGATCTTGTACAATCTATTCAACTATATTTATGACAGTCTATCTTTCTCTTTCCCTATAAATTGGCCTCGCTAGCCATATTGTTGATGTTCTCAATTTCGAAAAAAATGATGATGTTCTCTTGATTTGCATTATTGAACTTATATGCATAAGTGTCAATCAGTGGTGTGTTTGCTCTAAAAAATGTTGATGTTCTCTTGATTTTACAACCTTATTTTTCTTGATCTATAATGCATAATTTTGTATTTGTTGTTGATATTTTTCAGTTCTACCTCTCCTTGCATTTTTATCCTCGGTTATCTAGAGATGAATTCAGATTTGGACTTCCCTATTCGCTATATATGGTTACATTGTTAGTGTCATTGTTGTCATTCTACTCATAGGTGTAATGTTGGTATATAAATGGTTCTCAAATTAGCTAGTACTTGTTAAATAGGACTTTTACTGTCTAGATAAATATTGACATGATTGTGAAACATGGGTCATTTTTACATTTCCTTATCAACGCAATTGAATGATGATGGTGTTAGGCCTAGTAATGCCTTCTATATTACAAGTTTTAAAATGTTTTGCTCATATATAATGTTATGCCTAAGAATGTACATCTTCTAATTCCATAATGAAGATGGATCAATTGGGAGGATTTTGATAATTTCACTACTCAAAAGTCTTTTAGAATATGTTTGTCATTACTGAACCAACCAAAATTGGTTTAAAATTTAAAGTCAATATAATAGAGCAACGACCTGACGTCGCGTAATGTGGCCTGATAAAGTGAATATTGCTCTGAAATACGAAACCTCTTAACATTTGAAATTTCATTTTTATAAACCTGATTTGGTATAAATGTGGCCTGATAAAGTGAGTATTGCTCTGACATTTAAAACCGCATAACATTCAAAACTTCATTTTTGTAAATTTTGTTACAAAACAGAGCATTAAAACACCATATCTGTAATTTTTTTGGTAATACATAATAGAAAATCATAGAATAAGATGATTTTTCAACAGAGGAGGATGCACACATACGTTATTGGTGATCGTGTGAAGGTACGTATTTTTTTTCTTCTAGTAACACAATTATTGTGGTGATTATCCTAAACATATGTATATATATTTGTAAATAGTTAATCCCACTTTGAACACAATATGCATCATGTATTAAGAGAATTGGCATCTTCTCCAGTTCCTGCATCTTGTTGCACTACACTTAGACCTGGTAAAATACGACCTGACCCGGTAACCCGACCCGATCCGACCCAATTTTTTTGATTCATAACCCGTAAAGTTGAACCTGAAACCCATTTTTAATCAAACCCGATGATCCGGAAAATTTTTGGGTCAAAAACGGGTCGGGTCGGGTCAACCCGATGGATAAAAAAAGGCGGGAAAATGAAAAAAAAAAAAAATCAGGCGCTCATTCTAAAATTCTACCCTAAAAATCAGGCGTTCATTCTAAAATTTATTCTAAAATTCTACCCGATGACCCAAATTTATTCTTTTCCATTCTTTTCTTTCACACGTTCAGCTGCTTAGGGTATCCGCAGCTCTTGGGACCTTGCCTCCTCCAACCTCGCTTCGCCGGCGGCTTGCCTCCATTCTTTCACAAGTTCAACGCAGGTTGCACAGCTCATTGCCTCGCCTCGCCTCGCCGGTGGCGGCACCTTGCCTCGTCCAATCTGTTGATCTCCTCCAACCTCGCCAGTCGCCTCGCCTAGGTACTTTGATTCTCAATTCCCTCCTTCATCTCGTCATCTTCCCATTGGATCAATTCTTCTTCTTTCGTATACCTCTCGTCATCTTCCTATTTCTCTATGTTCAATTCTCTCCTACTAGAATCGAATTATTGGTTGCCGAATTCCTGTGCTAGGGTTCGTGAAGACTGTTATCTTGAGATTTCGTAGTTTTGTAATCTTGAGATTTCCCGTTGAATTGTTTCATGGCTGAATCTGGAATGTCATTTTAGTACAACGTAGATTTGCAGTTACCTTCGTCATTTCAGATTATATATGGCATTAGGAATATTGATATCATCAACTCTTCAATTCCTTTCTTTCTGTGTTTACTTTATGTGGATGGTATGGAATAGCTTGATTTGTAATGAGTCACAGTTAGATTTTTTTTTTTAACATTTGAATTTTGGTTTATATGAGGATTTGGGTTACTTATGGTTATGATTTTCACTCCTAATATTTGATGAAAATGATTGAATGATTAATCTTGTTTCTAGTTCTTGAATTGATGAAATATATATATATATATATATATATATATATATATATATATATATGATGAATCAGTAGGGTACTAGGGTGGGTGCAGTGAATGATGTGGATTTTTGTGTGAGAGAGTGATTATAGTGGAATAAGACATGTATATATGTTCAAAAAGCTCAAAGGCTAAATTAGAACTGTAAAATCTTGTTCTGAAATGTAAGATTTCTTGTCTTCGTAGGGAGAGGGATCCTCTTCTTTTTTTCACTTTGAATCAAAAGTTATATCAACTTAGAACTCTACTGCTAATTAAAATCTAAATTTAAGGTTATTAACTTATTTTTTCTATTAGGGTAGAACATGCCGCCACGAAAAGATAAGCTAGTACAAACCTAAATCTTATGTCGAAGCTCTATTGCGTAGTTATAAGTGTATAAGTTGTATAACTGTATAAATTTATAAGATAGTTTTAATAAAATAGAACTAAGATGTTAAAATTAAGAGTTAAGGCATTATGATAACATTATTTTTATCGGGATTAAAATTGAACAATAGATAGCCATGCGGAAAAAAAACTTAATATAAATATTTCGTAAATTAAAGCAAATTAAATTAACAAAAAAAGCAGGAAAAAATTGCGTAACTTGACCCATTGAGTTGACCCGAACCGGCAATAAACCCGTAATAACCCGACCTGGTTTGACCCGATAAATTTTAGACCCGAAATGACCCGATCCGAAATAGCCAAAATCCGGCAGTACTCAGACCTGAACCCGCCCGCCCGACCCGATTGTCAAGTCTAACTACACTACTTGAAGCATTTCGTAAGTTGACTAAGAAACTCGTTCGCTTACCTTACTAGTGAATGCCATAAAGTTAGTAATCATGTAGAGATAATATCCTAAGTGAACAAGAAGAATCTAAGAAATCACTTCTCCTATGTACTCCTCTATCCTTGTTAAGCTCGAGTGTGGTTTTGTTCTTAATGCATCAATGATGGAATTAGTTTCTAAATCTCACACCTGCATAGCCGCATAGAGTCTAACATACAATCTTGCCCATGTCTAGGAGTTGAACGTAGCAAAAGGGCCAATTCCATGCGTATAGCGATATTGGAAACATTTCCGGAGCTAAAATTTATTACAAAGGTAATTCATGCTAAAGTCGCCTTTAATTTGTCCTCCTTATGTGCTCTTTCACATACACTTGCTGTTTAATTTGTCCTCCTTATATGGTAAAGTTTTTACTGTCTTTGTTTGTTCCATTTCTCATGGAGAGAAGTAAAAATTTGGTCAATTCTCTTCAGTTGTCCAACACTTTGAAATGGCTGGTGACAATTCTCTTCAATTACTGCTACAAACCATGCTCAAGGCATAATTATAGCATTGCTAGATGAGTATAACAAGATCTTTGGAATAAGCTTGGATTTTTTTCTCTCATGTTCAGTATGTTATGGGAACCGCAGTCCGAACAAGTCTTCTGTACTAGTGGACCGCAAAAAATTCTCCAACTAGGAAATAACTCACTACTACAAAATTAGGCTAATAACCCATAAAAACTAACCCGGGCCTTCAGGCCATCCAGAAACATTTACAAGTAGCAAAACTCATACAATTTACTAGTCGATCGACTATTTTTAGGTCAATATATAAGATTTCAGAGTCAATATGAACATTTCAGTTCACATATTTCATAAAAAGTAAAAGCTAATGTAATCAAAACCTAAACTATATCAACAAAGAATCGTCACAATTCCCACATTCATTGATTGAATACATGTATACATCGATTGAATACAATAATCTTTGTGTAGTTCTAGTGGCTAATTAGATTCACAACATTATGGATAAATCACAACAAATTGTAATACCCTTCATTTTAGTAAAGAGTATTTTGGTAATTTTCCAAACTCTCGTACTGTAGTCGGATTATTTTCAAAGGAGTTCGGATCTTCTGTAAAATCCTTGATCTCCGTAATAATTCCTTGAGTGGTATAAAATACATTCGATGTATTTTTGGGACTTAGAATATTTTTTTGGGTACAAACATATAATTTCCGGGGTTAAAACTACTTCCATACATGTTCCCGGACAAAAGTGGGCAAGAGAGGCCGAAATTGGCCTTGACCGCACCCGCGGTCAGGCACCGCACCCCGCGGTGGCGGTCGTGTGCTGGACGAGGCTCGCCGGCATGGATGTCGCGTGTCCTTCGTCGTGGCGGTCGCCTGCTCCTTGGTCGGGGTGACTCTCCTGCTTGCTTGGGCCCTATTTAAGGAGGAAGATCTGAAGTGTTGGGCACTCCAATCCAATCTCTCTCTCTCCCTCTTACTTCTATTGTCGCCGGAAAGTGCAAGCTTTCGCCGGAGTTCTTCAAGGTCGTCGTCGGAGCTCTCGTTAGTGTTGGTGGTGCTCTCAAGGAGGTTCTTTAGAGGTCCAAGGAATCCAGGTCGGAGCCACCACGAATCGAGCCCCGTCGTCTTCCCCGGTGAGTTTTCCCTCTCGTCGTGTCGTCGGAGTTCTTCGTCCCCGACGACCGCACCCGCGGTGTGCCTGGGCACTCGTGATTGTGGCTTGGGCTTTATGATCTCGACTAGGACTTCCGTTCCTTCGATTTCGCTCGTCTTTCCTTAGATTCGTATATTCTATTATCGAATCTAACTTAGGGTTTCGTTATGGGTCGTTTCATAGGGATCTGAAATCCGAGTTATGTCCTCGTTTCGGACCCGGAAACCCGTTGTCTTTGAGCTTCGTTGAGCTTCGTCTAATCTAAGGCAAGTGGCGGTTCGCTCTTGCTTATCATTCCATATTTATATTGATTATCAATTGTTTAATTGTTAATTAATTTGGGATGAATATTATTTTCGTCTGGGAACAGTTTTGATAACTGTATGTGATTTAAAAAAGAGATATTATATTAGGTTGTATATATTGCTAGAAACAACGCTATTATATATATATGATTGAAATACAGATATTATAATAGGTTGTATATATTGCTAGAAACAACGCTATTATATCTGTTATTTGGCCTCGATGGCTTTGATGTGAATTATTGCTCTTATGTCCTAATTGTTTAGTTAGAACGAGTATTCGTAGGAACACTATATACCTTGCGAGGTTTAGTGGTTTCTTGATAATGGTGCTAGGAGGATTTTCACTAGTATCTTCGGTCATGACCTTACCCTTACTCAGGGTATGTGCACACAACTGGTGCCGCCATTTGGGATGTATTCCCTGGGATGTATTCCCTTTGATTTCTCTTGTGAGGAGATCCGATGTCTCTTGTGAAGAGATCTTAAAAGATTATAACGTAAAATATACGTTTTGGAATTAAATAAGATAAGTGCTTTAGTGCACATAATTAATATACCCTCAGGCGAGTAGTGTAGCTAAGAAAGTAGTGCAGCTAGGAAACTCGTCTAGACTTTGGTCAGAGTAAAGTTCTCTTTCCAATCTGAATTCGCATTGTGCAGTGAGGTTGGTCGTGAACCGAAACACCAAGTCAGTTTTAAAACGCTTGTGTGAAATTGATGTTCCCAAGCACTTGTCATACTTTCCGATAAGACTCAACCTTTTGGAGTCTTCTCTTCATATGTTTTCGTAAGACTCATTCTTTCAGAGTCTTTTCTCTTGATCATGCCTTTTCGTATATTTCAGTAGGAGTATGGTGGTTGACTATCGTCACCGACTTTTATTCGAGAAGCGATGAGTCTAACCTAATACGACTACTTAGAACCTTTCTGTTTTACCCTTGCATAGTCTTTCATTAGACTAACCAACCGGTTATATTCCCCTGCATGGTTGGCTGGTGTCATCCGTCTCATACGGCACATCAGATAAACTGCAGATCTATGAAGGCTAGAAACGACGGTGAAGGCAGATGGAAATTTTGAAGTGTTTTATCAAGGTCAAGATCCTTGGCGTGTGATCGCTAGATCAAGACCCTTGTGTTATTTATTTTAAAGACTTCCGATGTGTTAAACATATTTTATATCAAGACTACTCTGTATTTCAGTTGTATTTCAGATTATGGATGTAATGCCGAGACAATGATTTTAATCGAAAGTTATAATATTTTGTATTATAACTGTTTTTTGATGAATTAGATCAACGGGTTAAGCCTGGGGTGGCTTCAGAAGTGAAATCCGAGATCACTGGCGGTAATACCTTTCAAGTATATATTTGAGGGTGTTACACAAATGACATCCGTTATTTGAAGTAAGCTTTCTCAACATTAAAAGTAGTCAACTTTGTCTTCGAATAAATGGTCGCTTGACTAATAACAAAGTCAAATGTCAGAAGGTTTCAAATTTCAGAGCATTATGTACTTTATCATGCCACATTTATACGAAGTTAGGTCAATGCTTTGTTATATCACAAAATTTCAAATGTTAACCGGTTTCAAATTTCAAATTTCAGAGCAATATTCAAATTTCAAATGTACGTAGTCAGGTCATTACTCTGTTATATTAACTTTAAATTTGAAATGAACTTTGATTGATTCCGTAATGAGAAACACTTAAATTTGCATTTATTAGAGTGAATACAAGGTTTTTGTAAAAGAAGTATGTAAGAACCTGCAAGAGATCGAAGACGGGATGTTCATAAAGCTAGGATTACTAGTTAACTAAAAACAATCCAACGTTTGCAACTCAAAATGTATCAAGCTCACCTTGGAGATTCGGATATATGAGAGGCACCCCTGGACAAGAAGCAAATCGGTAAGATACCGGAACTGCGCTATTGCAAAATCACTCGCCATAACTGCTTGCATTCCCTCTAGCCCACTGATACCCACGCCAACGTTAGCAGCTTGGATCATGCTCACGTCATTTGCGTCGTCTCCTATACCAAGTGTGATCTTTCCACTATGTTATTGCGATCTTTTGGGCTTTCCTGCGGTGGCATAGGTGCGTTACAGAAGAGATCTGTGGTGGCGTAGTTGTACTTCAATTTGTGATTAATAATCTGAAATCATGATTTTATTTATTATTTATATGATAATGATTTGAAAATTTGTGAATTTAAAAACACGTTTTTGCATATGTAGCACTTTATGTGTCCCTAATTACTTATATGTCACAAAAAAACATCTTTTTTCAAAAGTATCCATTTGCTATGATATGAAATTAAAATTTAATAATGTGATGACTTAAAATAACAACACTTTTCATATTCATAAAGAGAATTTTTTTTAAAAAAAAATGAGGATGAGAGAGAATGTAAAAAAAAAAGTAAATTTGTGAATAGGAAGAGAAAATTTGATTTGACATTAGATTTGACTAAAACTATGATGCTTTCGATAAATTTCATGTCTTCATAAAAAAATAATTTGATTAGAAAAGTAAGCACCTCTAGTTTTCATCGGAAAAAAATAATCTTAGCCCAATAAAAAACTGAGGGAAATTCCTGTTGGTATCCCTGAGTTTAGGGTTATTCCTGTTAGTGTCCCACGATTAAGTTTTTTTCAGTTGGTACCCCTAAGGTATTGGTTTGTTCGCTTTGTAACCAAAAAATTTCATATCCGTATCATTTCGGTTCGAATTGGTCAAATCGAAGTTCATCATTATGTTTATTGACCTCAACTTAGTAGGATTCGACTCCTAAAATAATCAAATCCATACTCGAACCATTCTGATTTGAATTCTTAAGGTTGAAAACGGGTTGTTGCTTCGGAATTCAAATCGACATGGTTCGGACATGGATTTGGGTGTTTTAGGAGTCAAATCTTACTAATTTGAGGATGATGAACACAATGGTGGACTTGGATTTAATCAATTTGAACTGGATTGTTACAAACATGAAAAAAATTGATTACAAAGCAAACAAACTCAAACCTTAAGGACACCAATAGGAAAAAACTTAATTATGGAACACCAACAGGAATAACCTTAAACTCAGGGGCACCAACAGGAATTTCCCAAAAACTGATAGTCTTGTTCCTTACAACTTAATTTGCCATCACTTAGAGAGAGTGAATTAAATGAATAAATATAGAAAAAGAATTGATGAGAATATTAGTCTTATATTTTTCAAGCTTCATTCTATTCTCAAACTCAACTAACTTTTTTATGACTCCACAATGACACAAGTACATATATTAACTTGTCATATAATCCAAATTTTGTGTCAGTGACGATAAATATATATGACGCTCTAGACAAATATCATGTCGCTACACACAATATTAGTTTGGTTAGAAAAATATGTACCTCTAGCTTTCACTCCAAAAAGTAATCTTAGCCCAATCAAAATGGAAATACTTTAGAAAAAAACGAGCACACATGACACAATGATGAAAGAAATATGACTTCTTAGCTAGAGACGTGGGAAATAATGAATTATTTATGTTTATATTCCAAACTACATTAGGAAATGCAATATATCAACTTTGCACTCTTGATTATTATTTTTACAATATGAGAGTAATGTATTCTTCATATTACTTTGTTATTTTATTTTGGTAATTACTCTTGAGTATCTGCATTGGGGACTTGTCCTAAGACCTTTCACATGCAATTTGGATTATAATATTAAAACATCTATCTTTCTAGCATCTTATGAAATACTTAGCACCATTAAAGGAGTTGTATTCATGTTATCTCTATGTTGTAGCCTAGTTTCAATAAAAAATAAATGTAAGAAATTGGTTGGTGTGTCATCTTAACACACTTTTAACTTTTTAATACAATTATGAACACTTAAAACATAAAAAAGCATAGTCTATGAATGATTAGGGAGTGCTAATGTGTCAACAAGAAGTGAATGTTGTGATGAAGAAAATTTGTTAATATGACGCGAAAAAGTCTGAATTTGACTAGAACAAAATTTGATGGTGATGGTTCCCGTATTTTTGAGATGCTAAAATATAAAATCGTCGCGACATAGACCATCCCTCAATAAGAACGCGATCTCCATAATATTGATCAAAGCACAAAACACTTGAAAAGAAGGCATTTTATTCATAATTGGTGCGATATCTCATTTAGCGATTACATTTCAACAAGTCTTTACACGAGAACCATACACAGACCTCTTTTTTTCTTCCCAAAAAATGGGCGATCCAACAAAGGTCCTTGAAAAATGCGATCTCAAGCCTATTTATAGTGCTCGAGTCCTGCTTGTGATGGTTGGCAAGGAGAAGAGACGTGTCACTCAACGGAGCCTTGCATGGAGCAACGTGTCACGTCGATGACTTGCATGGGGCGGCGTTCAGTGGTGGTTGGCTTGTGGCTTCTTTTCATTGGTTGAATGACATCATGGCATATGGACGAGATGACGCGTTGTCACGCGATCTTTCCTGTTGGCTCGCGATCTTTCCCATTGGTGGAGGATTATGAAGGGAATGAACGTGGACATTCAACGCGTTGAGTGCTATTTGAAAATAGCGCGTCCCATTACAGCCCCTTGCCTTGATGATGAACGCGTGAGGCCATCAAGGCAATTTATGGAAAACGCGTTTAATTACCGCGTTTATTCGCTTCACTTTACCAGATATCTTGAGGCAAGGACGTTTTGGTTCAAGAATGATGGGCTTTTGCTTAATGGGCCTTTATCAAATCGGCCCAGCAGATCTCTTATATTAGAGAGGGCATAGGCGGGAAGCCTTCACTTTACTTTTCCTCTTCTCTCCCCCTTTGGCAGAGCTCTGTGCCGATTGGATTTCCCCACACCGCTGCTCTGTTCGCAGACGCTTCCTCCTCATTGTCTTTCTTGGAATCACTCAGGTAAACCAACTTTCCTTGCTTTCTAATTTTTGAATGTGTTTTGTTTTTCGCTTGATTTCTCAGCGTTTTTGTGGATGACCGCACTCTCTTCTTCTTCTCTCTCTTTCACCGCTTCATCTTCTTATTTCTCGACTTTCTGGGTAACAATGGCGGTGGTGATAGTGCCGATGGGTGTTCTCCTAAAAAGGTGAAAATAGAGATACGGGGGAAAGGTTGAATAACCTGATTCGGCGAGTTCTCGTAGGATGTGGAGCATAGGGATTTGCTGTCACACTTCGCTTTAGAACTTTTTATTTCTTCTCTTTCTTTTTCCTTTTTAACCTGACTCTTCAAATTCAGCTTCCAGATCTTTCGATAACTTCATCCGTTTCAATTTCTTATTGATCGCGTTGTTTTCCTAGCAGCGCTTCATTTTGCTTTACCTTGGTTGTGTGCGTTCTTTCTTCTTCGAGTCCGGTTACTAAACTTTTTCTTCTTCTTTTTAGAGGGGGTTTACTTAATCGCGCACAACTGTCTTTCTTCATTTCTCCACGATGTCAAGCGAGATGAACACTGGGAGTGGTGATGCTTACGGCTGAGCATTAAGGAGCGTGTATAGAGAGCACGAATCTGCCTCGAGCTCCGACCCAGACTCTGCGTCTTCTTCCTCGAGTGAATCATCGCGTCGAACGGCGGCCAACACGGCTTCTGGGGGAGTGATGCGGGTTGAGAAGGTGAGGGGCAAATGGGTGGTTTCCTATTCTCCCGCGGCTAATATTTCTCAGAGTAACCCCCAAGTCGAAGGACCGCGTAGTGTAGACAGCTTTGTGAGTCATCATCTGAATGTTGATCCTCCTCCAGTTCCCGCAGTGATTACTGACGAGATCCCTATGATGCAAAATCACCCAGGAAAGGACATGCGGAGCTACGGGGTGGTCACCAGTGTCTCGCTCTCCACCTTGGAACATTTAGCGCGATCAATTCCTTGGCCGGTTGGGACAGAGCTTTGTCTGCCCAAATGACGAGGGACTTCCATGGCGCGATACAAGAACTGCATGGTTATCTTTGTAGCTAGCGTTGAAGCAGGGTTTCGCCTTCCTCTACCTGATTTTTACCATGATTTCTTGAGACTCTTAAACCTTAACCCTACCCAGCTATATCCCAATGCGTGGAGATATCTGAGCGGGTACACGATGCGGTGTTACCATTCTGGTCTTACTCCTAACGCGCAACACATTCTTAAGCTCTTTACTTTGAAGTACGACAAGGGTTTTTGCAATCTCAGCTTGCCTACTTTGAACGTTATAAGCAAGCCTTCCAATGTGGGAAAGTGGAAGGACAAATGGTTTCTAGCGCGGTGTTCTTCCCGTTCAGCTTTCAATTGCAAGTTGTTTTCGGGCCCTTTCATGCGTCCTGATAAGCCAGATCAGAAGGAGATTGATGCATGCAAAAGTCAGTTTCGCAATGAGGGAGGTGCCCCTGACTACAAGCTCTTAATTACTCAGGAGAACTTGGAGAAAGCGAGGCTCAGTTTGCCGCGTTCCACTGAACGCGATGAGTTGGGTGGTAATTTGTTCTTTCGCTACTCTTCATTTCGACGCGTTGTATTAGCTAACTTCTGTATTTTCAGGGATGGTGAAATCCGACTTGTTGCTAAAGAGAGCCAAGAAGATCGTGGGAACTCCATCGCGATCAACATCGGTGACGGGAGCAGCAGATGACCCGGTCGGAGAGGAGCAGGTACTGGCCCCTATTTCTGACGCGATGATCACATGCAAGACTACAGATTCCTCACTACCTTTATCTGGCATAGTAGGGACGGATCAACGCAGCAAGGGGCGCGATGACACTTCTCAAGCTGGCCGTGAGGGCAAGAGATCGAGGTCTGAGAGCAGCGCTGACCCTGCTCTTATTTGTGCTTCGAGGAAAACCAGTTTCGCCGCGTCGGGGCCTTCTGTGGCGGATATGCATAAGCTAGGCATTCCAAGTGACGTGTGTGCCAAAGAGAAGGAGTGGCTAACCTCTCTGCCCGCGCCATTTCTTCAGTTCAAGGATATGAAATACATGGAAATGGTACACGATCTTTCGAAAGCCTTTGTATCTTGCCATATCAACTTTGCTTCCTAACATTGCTATACTCGCTTGATTTCGTAGGCTCGTCTCAGTATGCTGGCAACAACGTCGTACTGCAACTCTTTAGAGACAAAATGCAAAGGAATCCGCGAGGAAAAAGAAGCACGCGCAAAGGTGGCAACATTGACTAAGCAAGCCGAGCAGTCCGCGAAGAAACGTGACAAGGTTATTTCCAATGCGATAAAGGTTCAAGAAGAGAACACGTCTCTCAAGAAAAAGGTTGAAGATTTACAACAGACAGTGTCTGAGAAGGATGAGAAGATAGCCGAACTCCAAACGCAATGCGATACATCAAACCTTGAGGTTGAGAAGTGGCAGGCTAGGGCAGAACGCGTTGTCACCGATTATCTCAAGTCGGAGGGCTATCAGATCAAGGTAGCTAACAAGGTGGGACCCCACTGGGAGCAGGGAATAAGGATTGAAGTCAGACAAGCAATGGCGAAGTTTGGCGAGATCGACCCCAGGATTGTTTACTTTACTCCAGACTACACGGACCTCTTTGGCGAGCCCCCGATCGAAGACCCTAAGGAGGGAGACAATCAAGCCATGGATGTAGATGCAAATGCCGCGACAACCAATGCGGCCTTGTCCGAGGATCGCGATGCTTTTTGATTTTCACTAGCTACTTGCAGACTTTCTTCAACTTTTCCTCCTGTATGTAGCATGAAACAATTAGTACGATATGCAAACGAATGAAAAACACCTTTTTGAATATCTTTGTCTTCCTATGTAGTGGCAATCATGGATCAATGTAGTAAACTATTTCTATGAGTAGCACGCGGTGGCAGCCCCAAGCGAGCTTGGGGGATCTCACCTGTTAAGAAGAACGTGGTGGCAGCCCCAAGCGAGCTTGGGGGATCTCACCCATTAAGAGGAATGCGGTGTCAGCCCCAAGCGAGCTTGGGGGATCTCACCTGTTAGGAAGAACGTGATGGCAGCCCCAAGCGAGCTTGGGGGATCTCACCCGTTAAGAAGAACGGGGTGGCAGCCCCAAGCGAGCTTGGGGGATCTCACCCGTTAAGAAGAACGTGGTGGCAGCCCCAAGCGAGCTTGGGGGATCTCACCCTTTAAGAGGAACGCGGTGGCATCCCCAAGCGAGCTTGGGGGATCTCACCCGTTAAGAAGAACGCGGTGACAGCCCCAAGCGAGCTTGGGGGATCTCACCCGTTAAGAAGAACGCGGTGGCAGCCCCAAGCGAGCTTGAGGGTTCTCACTCGTTAAGAAGAATGCGAGAATGTACCTGGGATAGTCTAGTCGACCTATTGTGAGAACAAGTCCCCACGGTCGGCGCCAGTGATGGTTCCCGTATTTTTGAGCTGCTAAAATATAAAATCGTCGCGACATAGACCATCCCTCAATAAGAACGTGATCTCCATAATATTGATCAAAGCACAAAACACTTGAAAAGAAGGCATTTTATTCATAATCGGTGCGATATCTCATTTAGCGATTACATTTCAACAAGTCTTTACAGGAGAACCATACACAGACCTCTCGTTTTCTTCCCAAAAAATGGGTGATCCAACAAAAGGTCCTTGAAAAATGCGATCTCAAGCCTATTTATAGTGCTCGAGTCCTGCTTGCGATGGTTGGCAAGGAGAAGAGATGTGTCACTCAACGGAGCGTTGCATGGAGCAATGTGTCACGTCGATGACTTGCATGGGGCGAAGTGTTGTGTGTGAGTAAGGCGGCGTTCAGTGGCGGTTGGCTCATGGCTTCTTTTCATTGGTTGAATGACATCATGGCATGTGGACGAGATGACGCGTTGTCACGCGATCTTTCCTGTTGGCTCGCGGTCTTTCCTATTGGTGGAGGATTATGAAGGGAATGAACGTGGACATTCAACGCGTTGAGTGCTATTTGAAAATAACGCGTCCCATCAGATGGAGCATGTAATGCACACAACATACTTATCAAAAAAAATTAATGCAATGAACTAAATCCATCTCATGCAACAAGGATTGAGAATAAGAACTATGATGCACACATGAGTATCTAGTTCTACATGCAAAATGATTCTTCTCCTTTTCATGGTCCTTGAATAAAATTTGCAAAGGAGGGTTCGAGATGACAACAAAAGGAGGGAATCCCGTTTCTTCCTTGAAATTTGGCTTCGAGAAGACATGCTTGGCATTGGCCTCTTCATTGAGTCGAAACGGTAAGCATGATGGAATTGTATGTGTCACATCCAACCATAGAGTAGCCATGCCACTTAGGAATCCCGAAGCAAGAGTTGGAGTTGCAAGAGATCCAGTGTTGACCACTTTGAAATTGTGACACAACTTTAATGATTTGAGGTGTAAAGGAAATTGGTGACGGCTCCAAACACTCATCCTCCTTAGGTGTAAACAAGGTGACTACCTTAGATTCATACTTTCGTTTATCTTCAAGAATGGAAGAAGATTTTGCTTGAGATTTCTTGAACTTTTCCCATATTTCTTCAAAATCTTTATGAGAACTTTCAATTCTTCTTTTCTTATTGATTTGAGCTTTAGCTTCCAACACCTCTTCTTTACTCATGGGATGAAAAATGACGTTCTTTCTTGCATAATTCAAGGTGTACCTTATGGTTTCAGGGTGATACTTTGCCTTTTTCAGCTTGTGCCCAAGGTTTTCCCAAAATCAAACGAATGTCTCGAAGGGGCACGACATCACAAACAACAATGGCTCTGTATCTATGAAGTGAGAACGTTACCACAACTTTCTTCGTCACTTTAACATTATCTTTTCCATCTTGGAAAGTCAACATCACTAGTACAAAAAAGGAACTTAACCGCACTATTTTTGGAGTGGATTTAAGAAACCGGGATAAAGAATATATATGGATCATGGTTATAGCGACAACCGTGGTGTAAAGGATTTTTTTATATTAAATAAAACTCGCATTGCGGTTTCCATGTCAACCGGGGTAACTAAAAAACACGGACCACGGTTGCAATATAAATGCGGTATTATTTTTTATTTTTTTTAAGTACATGCTTACCACGTTGGTAAATAAATACACGGACCACGGTTTTATCGGACCGTGGTAAGCTTGTAAAATTACAAAACCACGATTCTAAGCAACCGCGGTCTACCTTTTCATCTTTTAGGTTTTGTTTCGCGCGCGGGCGCCGCGAGCTTACTCGTTCAATTTCAGGAAGTTTCTCCAGTACCCTCGGCCCTCGCCGCTCCGCCCTCCTTCGTCGTCTCCACCAGCCTTCGAAGCCCTCGCCGCTCCGCCCTCCTTCGTCGTCGCCACCTGCCGCCGAAGCCCTCTCCGTTGGTGTTGGTGGTTCCCCGCCGGTGCTTCTCATTCCCCGACGCGCCCCTCGCCGGTGCTTCTCCCTCCCCGACACGGTCCCTCGCTTGCCGGTGCTTCTCCCTCCCCGGTAAGAATTTTGTTCTGTACGTGTAAAGGTCTCTCGCCGGTCTCATTTAGGGCATCTTGTCTGCGAGCCATGTGAAACAGTTTAGTTCTCTTGTGAAGAAGGTCTATATAGATTCGATTCTTAGCAATTCCTACGCATGAAGAAACAGGTCTATATACAGTTATACAATGCATTTTGTTAGTGTTTTTGGTTCATTGAAATTGCAACCAGTATTGTTACTTGCTAAAAGTTTTTTGTTGTTCAGTCATAGGAAATTAGTTCTAATGTACTCAACCATAATTAGTTCATATGTAAGTGGATATGATGTGAATAATTAGGTTTAGATAGATTTATTTGTAGGATGATAAGAACCTTGTTTTTTATTCATTCATTCATGGTAGTCTATTCTATGAGAATGGTACTTGAAAAGGGAGCAAATGGAGGCACTCAAATCCAACATTTGAGATACTCCTACAATGTACAGTGTGTCCTTCCTGTCAAACTAGGCAAATGTTTACCGATATTGTCTTGCCCCAATAATTAAGACTGGGTTCTTGATCAGTAGTACTTGGATTTGAACTCATGAATTTCGCTATGCTGAATTTTATTTCTTCAATCAACCATTGCATTCTCATCTGATTATGATTACAATCAGAGGCTTTTGTATCCATTGCATTCCCATGTTTCCCCTTTTCACTTGTTAATGTGCATTCCTCAATCATCAGGCTCCTTGAATTGATGTAATTTGTTTCGGTGAAGAAGCTCATCAGATTTCACGGGAGGTTCGGAAAGTCTATTTCTTGGTTCTGTTAGTTTCTAACCCGTGTTTCATGCCTGTAAATACTTGTGCACCTACTAACTAATGCTTCCAACACTATATATTGGCATTAATCTAATTTCAGTAAAGAGTTCTCCACCACTGCCTTTGATGTCAACATAATTTCCAGTCTTATGTTCACCCATCAAAGGATATGTGCATGTTCTACCCCATATACTAAGTAGTATCTGCTTTCATACAATGACTGATTAGTTGTAGGGAAAACATTTATTTATTAGTGTCTCCAGAAAACAATCAAATTGCAAATTTCTACCTTATCAACGTACTATTGCTTACTTGGAGGTGTGTTTCTCAAATTTCAGAATAAGTCTTTACTTTAGTCTAAAATTTTCTGAACAAATTTGTTTTGTTTATATTTTTTAGACAAAGAGAAACTTGTAATTTCGCCAATGCAGATGGCCTCAACTCAACGTGGTTAATTCGTAAATTTTATGTTTGCAATTCATAGCTGAACAAACAGATTAGCTGCCTGAAATCTAGAGCTGAAAGCTTAGAAGCGTCTTTGAAAGATGTTAGCAGAAGAAAAGGCGTGAGTGCAAAAGATATCAGCAGCGGAGCCAGCTTCTTTCTCCTCATTAGAGGCCTTCTTGCAGGTATTAAACTTGTGTGTTCTGTCATAGTTCAATTGTCAACTTCATTTTTGCTTATTAGCAGTTGTTAGAAACCTAGAAAAATGAAATCAGTACTTAAAATGTATACTGTATTTGATAGTAGTGACAAGTCTATGTATAACTTAAAAAGTCACCAATTCCTTAGCGGGCCATTAACAATGAAGATAAAGCAAAAATGCTCCTTTGTAATTTACACTTTTCTAATGGAAAACGTAAAAAAAATTGAGACAAAGGTGCTCTTTTGATAATGTAAACTATTCTGTGGATGATTTTCCATAATTTACGCTAAATTTCTTCATTGTTAAATAAAGTTTGTAGGTGGTGAGATTTCTGGGACCAGAATGATTTGTCCAATGTTTTTTTTGTTTGCTACTACTATATCCTATGTTGGATTTGGATCATCCTATTGTTTGTTCTTAAAATATGTGTTATATTTTGAAACATGTGAGAAATGTTCCTAAAGAATTAATTTAAGTCTTATAACTGTTACTTTTCTGTGCTTATTGTCTTGCTGCTGCTTTTGTAATTTTGATTAGCTCGAAATGATTCTTCTGCTTGTGGAACAGAGAACAAACAAGAGGAGAAGACAATTACAGAATTTTTGGATGCTAGCGGGGAATATACCCTCATGTATGAGGATAACGAAGGAGACATGATACTCGCTGGAGACATTTCGTGGCAGTAAGTATTTCTTTAAAAATCTTAATCAGTCTCTTGATCTAAATCTGATGCTAATGTTGTCTTTGTGTAGATTAACCATTTTCTATATATTTGGTTGTTCAAACTAAGACTAAGAAAAGAAAAATACCTTCTTGATTTGTATGAGCTTGTTGAATATGACCTGGGTCATAAATAGTTGTCGAAAACCCTAACTTTCCCTCTTGTTCTCGATTGAGTTTTCATTCGTATGGAGTGAATCTGTATAACGCGAGTATTTCATTTCCTGCATATCGTGATTTATGAAGAGGGAAATTACCATGATGAAGCCTAGATCTGATGTCGACGAGCTGAATGAAGACGACGCGTCTAGGGAGCATAAGCTCTAAATGACTTCCTTGCCAATTCTGTTTAGAAGGTCTCTGAATACACTGAACCTGAATAAGTGTCCAAAGGTTATGGACTCTCTTTGACTCATTCGCCTTGCTCTGCCTCTTTATTTCTGGGATTTGGATATACTGAATGTTAGGAGTTTCGTTTTTCCAGGGTTACAAGCCATTTGTTTCTTATGAAGATCTTGAACAGCTGCATAGGTTTATCTTTATCATGGTTGTCACACATGTGTCGTATGGCTGCTTAACCATGTTGCTGCCAATTGTAAAGGTTAGTAATGCTTCATACAATATCTCTTCTCTTGGTTATGTTTTCTGATTTCTGCTGATTTTCTGAATAAGAAATATATATCTTTCTTCATATAGTATATCATTTGAAGTGCTACTTCTGCTTTTCCTTGGAAGTTGATGGTGATTTTTTACTATGTTGTGCTTCATGGAGAGATTCAACCTCTTACTGCTGCTATTTTTATCTCGTATCTTTTTTTAATGCTAATATTTCATGCTTCAAATCCTGCAGCCAGGAATGGGTTCATGATATGGGTGATATGTACATAACTTGAGTTTTTTGTCATATTCGATCAATGGCTACATGTCAAATGTGTTTTATCCTGGTTATTTCACCTCTTCTTCATTATTTTATTCATTACATTCTCATTTAGGAAGTGTTTCTTCCGAAAAATTGCTTTTGTGATTCCTGGATACATTATGTGTATGTATGTGTATGTGTGGCTTGGCTTGTTGACAAGTCAGGTTATATATCTGATCCTTGATAGAATTCATTGCTCTATTGCATTGTAGACATGCTTCTTCTGACAATTTGGGCATTTAGTGGTTCGTTCTGGCTATTTGACACTTCACAAAGGCTTCATCACGGTGATTTTCCTTTTTATATTGAATATGAGATTACATTATGTACTATAAGGTGCAGTAATGTACAGAACTTGAGTTTTTTGTCATATTTGATCAATGGCTACATGTCAGATGCGTTTTATCTTGGTTAATTCATCTCTTCTTCATTATTTTATTCATTACATTCTCATTTAGGAAGTGTTTCTTCCGGAAAATTGGTTTTGTGATTCCTGGATACATTGTGTATTTATGTGTATGTGTGGCTTGGCTTGTTGACAAGTCAGCTTATATTTCTGATCCTTGATAATATGGTGTTTTAGGCTTGTTCATATAGTTCTACATTTACGTTTAAGTTTGTGAGTAATCTTGATAATTGCTTAGCATGATGATCCTAGTGCTACACAGGCTTCTACATCTCTGCCTTGTTATATAGTTTAACATCCAAATTTTTACACGTTTGCTTGATTTCCAGGTCCTACCTCTTTCACCTCGGTAATTGATGTAGCAATTGACATTGTGGAGGAGAGTAATGGACAATACCATGTCCTTGTGATCATTGCTGATGGACATGTGGATATAATTTTTTTTTCAAAAAAATGATAATAGGGACAACGGTTCTTTATAGAACCGCTGTCTGTTTTTGTTTGAAGTAAAACAGGAACCGCGGTTTTTCAAATAAACCGCTATGCCACTTCGGATTTCTTTTTTTTAATAAAAAACAGACATGGACCGCGGTTCAATATTTTTTACCACAATTCTAAATAACTGCGGTCTGACTTACCACGGTTCCAAAAAACGTGGTCCGAGAGTCGGACCTTGCCGAGAACAACCACAGACAGTAAACCGTGGTCCCATGACTTAAAAAACCGCGGTCTGACCCTATGTTTTGTACTAGTGCATGTATGGCGTAGTATGTGGAAAAGTGTTTAACTCTAGCTTTTTAAACATTGTCTCTCCAACAACATTGTATGCCAACTCATTGTAACACCCCCAAAACTTAACCATTTTGGAAATGTATTACCGCCAGTGACCCCAGTGTTCCTTACCGAGATCACCCAAGGCTTTACCGTTTAAATACAATTTATGAAATACAAATGATACATAATGATCAAAGCATTCAATTCCAAAACATAACATTGTCAAGGAAACAAAAGTTACGGGATTACAACCCAATCCCGAATAGGCCAACACAGAGTTTAAACCAAAAACAGCGGAAGTCTTAGAAAGTACATTACAACCAAAGTCATTGTCCAAAAGATCTCAACTTGATTAAAAAAATAATTAAGACGTTCAAAAACCATCGTCGACTCCATAGTCCTTCTATTCTTCTGAGCTACTTTCGATCTGATGTGCCGAATCGAACGGATGATACCAGCCAACCATGCAAGGGAAAATATTGGTTGGTTAGTCTAAATGAATAGACTAGCAAGGGTACAAAGCAGAAGGTTCTAAGCAGTCGTATTAGGTTAGACTCTTCGTCCCTCGAATAATAATCGAGTACGCTTGTCAACCACCATACTCCTACTGGAATAAACAAGAGGTATGCACAAGAGAATATTCTGGAAGACTGAATCTTCACAGAAATCGACTCGAAAAGAGACTCCAAGAGATTGAGTCTTTAAGGAAATATGACAAATCTGGAATCTTTACAGCATCATACAACAATGATTTAAAAGTTGACTGAGATGCTTCGGTTCACGACCAATCTCATCGCATACAGCGAATCCAGATTGGAAAGAGAACGTACTATGATCAAAGTCGAGACGAGTTTTCCTAGCTGCACTATAACTTAGCTGCACTACTCGCCGAGGGTTTATTAATTATGTGCGTCGAGTAGCACTTATCTGATTTATGTTTCAAAAACACACATCACGTTATTAGACTTTTACATGTGTACCCCATCATTGGGACGACACATCTTAGTATACGTTTTGTCGAGAGTGACGTACACCGGAAGGTTTGTGACACCAGCTAAGTGTCCTGTCTCTACACACTTGTGAAAGAGACCGATCATGATCTTAGAATAGTACCATATGGAGACGAGCCACCCCGATACCAGATTATAAAGAAACGACTGGACAAAGTCCGAGTAACGTTCCTATCTAATAGTGCTAACTAAACAGTTACAGCACAATAACAGTTACAGGATAAATCCACATAAAGGCCCGAAAAGCGATCACAGATAATAGCGTTGTTCTAGCAGATATACAACCTATTATATGATTTTCAAAACAGTTTACCAAAACCGTTTTCAGACAAACAGAGTATTCATTCCAAATTAATTACTCAGATAAACTACTGATAATTAATGTAAATATGAAACGAATGAGCAAGAGCGAACCGCCACTTGCCTTAATCCGCAGAATAGCCTAACGACGACAACTGAATTCCGGGCTCGACACGGGTATAGCTCCGACAGCACAACAACCTTCGAGTCGACCCATAAAAGGAACCCTAAGTTAGATCCGACATAACCGCAGTACGAATCTAAAAACGACGAAAGAGAACGAAAGGAAAGACGCCACGACCACAACCAACCAAGCCAAAGCCACGAAGGCATTCTGGGCACTGGCGGCGGTCGCTGTTCTTGGCGGCGGTCGCCGCAGTTCATCACAGCGGGCGCCGTGAAGAACACGGCGGTCGCCGTGAAGAACTCAGACGACAGAAACGGCGAGAAAACTCACCCAAAACACGATCGACTCGGCCTCCTTCGACTTGTTTGGGTTCTGACCTCCAAAGGCAACCACAAGCTTCTCGAAGGGCTACTGGAACAACACCAAAGGCCACCGGCGAAAGCTTCAGAATTCCGGCGAGAGGCACAAACTCCGGCGAGAGGAAGATTTGAGGATTTCAGCTTGATTTGTGCATGAATCTGACCCCAATCCTCTTCCTTTTATAGCCACAGATCATGTGGACACCGCGATGGTCTAAACGAGACGTGGCGAGGCTAAATCGGCGCCTTGTCAGACGTCTCCGGCGACCAACGGATAATGACCCCTGGGTAATCACGGCGGGCGCCGCAATTTTGCCTACGGCGGGGACGCGACGGGCGCCGTAATTACGGCGGTCGCCGTTCTTCGGGTCTTCGCGCCCAGCTGGAAGGCGAGGGCACTGTTGCCTCGAGCCTTTCGCGGCGGTCGCCGCCTTACCTACGGCGGTCGCCGCCACTGTGGCGTTGCCCTTCTCAGCTTTTGGATGACAACAACTTTAACCCGGGATAAAAATTATCGTACGCGAACGCGTATAAACATTCGAAGCACGTCGTCTGTATTTTATTTCACTGAGAAAAATATTACAGATACAGAGCACATTACAGAATGTCTCAAACTCTCTATATTAAATCCGACGTACACAACGGGTACTCGGGAAAATTTCAAAATTCCCAAAATAACCTTACAAAAATACGGGGTATCACACTCATGGTCAATCACGGTAAGTAAAATCTTTCCTTGAACTACGACCTTAGTGTTGAAAGATTGTATCATATGTTGTTTCTCCAAACAAAAGAGCTTGGTGTTGGTATCCCTAGCCTTCAAGGATAATCGGACACTATAATACCCTAGGTTTGTAATCCTTTATAAGGATTAGAGTGCTATCCGTGTCAAAAGGAGCTCTTCCTTTTCAGGGTTCAAGTGAGGACAAAGAACTCTGTTTGAAGTTAAGCGTGTTAGGGCGAGAGTAGTACCAAGATGGGTGACCTCCTAGGAAGTCTTCAGGTTGGCATGGAATGGCGCTTCTAAGGCCTCAGGACTTGCAAATGGTGTCATAGTCGACTCTAGGTTACGAGTGGACTTGGCCTTGAGGGCGGTCGCTCGACCCAGAGGACGATCTTTGGGCCTTGACGAGGTCAACAAGGGTTTAAGTGGGGGGTTGTTGACTATTGTAATACCCCAGATTTGTGATCTTTTATAAGGTTTAGAGTGCTATCCATGTCAACAAGGAGTTCTTCATTTTCAGGGTTTCAATGAGGACAAAGAACTCTGAAGTTAAGTGTGCTAGGGAAGGAGTAGCACCAGGATGGGTGACCTCATGAAAAGTTCCCGAGTTGGCATGAGATGTCGCTTCTAAGGCCTCGGGTCTTACAGACGGTATCAAAGCATTAATTTTAAGATTCTTGGCCTATTGTTAGATTTGAGAATTTTCAAAATTATTTTCAAACTATTTTTGAATTTTTTTATTTTTTTATTATTAATTTTTTTATGTAAAAGAAGTTTGAAACTTTAAACTATTAGTATTCAATTTAATGTTTTTAAAAAATGGCTTAGAGTTTAGAAAATAAGTAATGGTTTAGTTATTAAGACACTAATATTATTCTTATAGTAGTTTTATAAAATGGTGGTAAAAAGGGTTGGAATTAAGTTTATTTTATAATTTTAAAAGTGTGGTCTTGGGATTTGGTAAGGGTATATACAGAAATGATAATGTCACTAGCTTAAGAAACTAACTATATAAATAGTTATCTTATTAAGCTAAATATATAAGGTTTGAAAGTATAATGTATAAGATTTGATAATAAATGGTTTTCAAAATTCTGCAAGCTTCGACCTAGTTACTTATTCCTTAGGTCCATTCATAAGAGTATCTCCTATTCTTAGGATTTATGTCATTCAAATGTTGACATTTTTCCTGTTTGCCCTATTCTCAAGTACGAGGATAAGATTGTTTTTAAGAATAATTGTGGTGGGTGAGTCAAATTAATATGAAGTATTAGTTTGGTCCCTTATACTTCTTATCATAACGGAATTGATTTAAATATCATATGATACAAGTTGGAACATTCTAAATTGACATTATGGTTCATCAATAGATCATCCAACCGAGTGGCCAATGAAGGTCCCAACAATGCTTCCCAAATCTAGTTGGGGAGTGTTGCTCGTCAAGGGGATGACACGGGATCTGGCTCCCATACAATAACTCGCCACTGCGAGCAAGTGTTCGCCAAGAACAAGTGGACCCTCAAGTAGGGAGGAGTTCCACTTAATCCACCTCTTGCTCTGATTGTGTTGGATGTTGTTGTCATAGGGCATATAGTGAAGCAAGTTGTTGAGATAATGACAACCCAAGGAGTATCGCAAGCTCAAGCGGCTCCCGTTCCTCATATTGCAGCTGATATTGGGGAACATGAAGACCATGTACATCTAGTTCATCCTGAAGGAAATGGAGGGAACTACAACCGAGTGTTGAAGATAATCAATGCAATACGCCCCAGATAGCTATGATGGAACCGGAAAACCATTCAAGGTTGTCTATTGGTTCTCTCACATGGATCAACTGTTCCAGAACGTTGTCTGCACAGAGGCTGATCATGTGCACATAGATTTATTGCATCTAAAAGACGGAGCTAGTTAGTGGTAGGAAGGAACTGGGCTAGATGATCACCCGAATCTGAATTGGGCAATGTTCAAGGCAAAGCTCACTGATCGGTACTTCTCTCATTCCATGAAAGAAGAGAAACTGTAAGAATTCCTCTACCCAGAGACTTAGGGATTGAAGGTGACCGAGTTGGCTGCAAAGTTCAATCGTTTGCTACATTATGATGGGTCTGAAGTGCACTTTGATGAGCATAAGATTTGGTACTTCCATGGGGATGAGCCTAAAATCAAAACCTTTGATGGTGTGTCACGGTTGCTCTACCTTGGATCAGTATGTGGATGCAACATACAAAATAGAGGTTACGTTAGATGAATCCACCAAGAAGCTAGAGGAAAATAATAAGGCAAAAGGTGGGCAACAGGTCGGAAGTTTAATGGATTTAAGCGACCGACATCGCCTACCAAGTTTGAGAAGTCGGGTTGTTCCAAGACTGAGAAAACTCAGTCTGACTTCACCAAAGGTTCGAGATAGAGTGGTGGTACTATTCAATGACACAATTGTGGTGAAAGCGGACATAAAAGTTTCAACTGCCAAAAAGAGAAGTGAGTATGCTATACTTGTGGGAAAGAAGGACACATGCAAACTTACTGTCGACAGAAAGGCCAAGGGTCGGCACAACCATATCAGGCATCTACTGCCAGTAATAGGCCAAACCCAATGCTGAAAATGTCGGCTTCTGATCAGTTTGCTTCTCAAAATAAAGGCAAGGCGCCTACCGGATCTTCTAATCAGGGGCAGCGACTCTTTGCAATGCGTCAGTCTAATGAGCAGGACACCCCGAATAACTAGTTATGTTTTTTAAACCTTTCTAAGAATAAGGAGTTATGACGTGTGTGTCTATAGTCTCCGTAGTTGAGTAATTTGTTTGTTTGACGTTTCTTTAGTTAACTTCATTTCAAATTTTCGAATAATAAGGAAGTACTTTCTTATTTTGGAAATTACTAGATTCATTATTCGTTTCGAATTCTGCGTCCATTTGGAAATCCTTGAGTGCCAATACAATACAAGTCACGTGTTGTTGAGAACTGATTGGACTCATAAATGGGTGAAGTAATGTGTTGGGACAAGTGTGGTTGTTCCCTATCCCGTTAAGCGCTAGCTTCGGGGTCAACTATTTTTAAGGGGGTAGTATTATAATATCCCACTTAAAATAGAAGGGCATTATGGTAATTTTATATTGATAAAAATAAAAGTTATGAAATTTATTTTATTTCTTTATAGAGGAGTAATTTAAGTTTTCATTAACTTAAGTTCAAAAATTATGTTAAGATAATTTTTGTACAAATTATCAAATGGGTTATAATAGTATAGTATCGAAATAAATAATTAAGTATAACCATGAATGTAGTTTTGGAGTTTGGAATATTATAATAAAGGTTATAGGATTTATTAGGGATAAAATAATTCTTAACCTAAGTATGTTACATCTTTAAGTAATGGTTTATTTAAATTTATTATAACACTATTTTAATCTTAATTTAAATAAACTTACCAAATTAGTTTGAATTATTAAGATTAACAATATGTTAATTAGGAGTTAAATATGGTTAAGTTTATGATAAAATGTAACATAAGCCTAGAATTAACCAAATTTAATTTTTCTTTCATTTAATTTTGGATTAAAGTGTATAAATAAACTTAGGATAATATTATAAATAAGTTTGGTAATTTTTATAATTTTCAAAATATGAAATAAGGGTATATTGCCATAACTTGAAAAGTTGGGCAAAAATTTATAATTAGGCAAAAAGATGGTGGCCACGAATTAGAACAAGGGGGTATCTACATCAGTCCTATGTTGAAAAACGCAGCCAAGCTTGCTTTCCATGGCGATTTTTGCACCCAAATTCGGCTTGGTTCCTTCAATTCACCCATGGGCTTTGAATATATGGATATCTCATACATAATTCCCAAAAATCGGGATTTAAAAGGCCTCAGAAGATAGAATTTCACCTTCAAAGTCGAACAGATCAGTTTTGGGAGATTTGGAAAGAATTGCAAAATTCAAACTTATCTTTAATCCGTTGAGGCCGAAATTTACAGGATATCAAAAGTATCATTATGGGATTTATTTCCCCTATAAATACGACTCCTGACACTGACTAATTCCCATCCAATTTCATCAAACTCTCCATATTAGGGTTTATAGCATTCTAGAAATTTTCCGGTTGTTCCAGGGTAAAACTCTCCCACCTCAGAGAATCTCTACTTATGATTCTGGTGTCTAAATCTTTGTCTTGAATACACGAATCCAACGCCGCCGACCCCGACCCATTTTGATGCGTCCCTATCTCCGAATGCCGACACGAGTGTCGTGATGGCAAGGATCCAGATCTTGATGTGAGTCGCTTCGCTTGGCTTCGAAGGCCGGCCGTGGAAACCTTGGCTTTGGCCTTGTTGAATGGCACGAATGGCTTCGAAGCGGCATCGTGAACAGTGAAATTTGAGGTTTACTGACACGGATGAAGATCGGGGACGACGGCGAGGGAGTCGGCGTCGCTGGGAAGCGGGTTCGACTGTGGGCTCAAAAGCGGCGGCGATGGCGACGACGCGAGCGATGGTGCTAGCGACGGCGAGGAAAAGTGGGTGCAATTGTGGGACCGAGGGCGATGGAAACGATGGTGGAGGTGGATCTCGAACGCGGCCTCAGGACTAGGCGCGTTGGGTTGAATGGGTGGCTCGATGGGTCGAGCACGGCCGTAGCGTCGGCAGTGGATGGTTAGATAGACTCGATGGAGGTCGAGTGGGTGCCGTAGCGTCGGCGGCGGAGGAAGGAGGTGAGAAGAGAGATTTGTGACGTCGGTCTAAGGAATGGAGGCAATTGGCTCTCAATAAAAACTTAGATTAAGAAATGACGTAACCAAGTACAAGGAGCCAAGCTTGGCTTAAATAGGGGCGCGGCACTCGGATGGGCCGAGACGCGCCCATGGACTAGCCCACTAAACATTAGTGAAGCACACACCCAAAATAGCAAGGCTAAATGTAGAAACTTACTAAAAATAGAAAGTACTAAATAAAGAAAGTCTTAAAATGGAATGCCAATTACATCAAATAAACCTCTAAACCCAAAATAGTCTAAGGCTAGCACTTGCGCCTTTGGAGGCCTCGGCGACGGCGGCAAGACGCGGCGAAGCAAGCATTAGGGCGGTGCGCTAGGGTGCGAGTGAGGCGCAGGCTTGGCTTAGGCTTGTAGAGGATCCTCCAATGATATGCCAATGTCAGAACCTGGAGTGCCCAGCTGGGTGTCCTCTGGGCCTTGGATGGTGGCTAGGAGTCGAAGTGTAGGCGCGGCCTCGGGCGCGCCTTGGCTTGCAACTAAGCGCGCGACCAGGGATTGAGTGGCCTTGGCAATGGCCTTGGCGCGAGCCCTGGTCACGGGCCCATCACTCTTGATGCTCATGGACTCCTCTTCTTCAGTGGCGCTCATGGCGGGTAGGGTCGCATCACATTTGGTGCCTAGACGAGCCCGAATCAAACTGATGTGTATCGGTGTGTACTCGTTCGTTGGTTTCGGTAATATCTGAATTGCATTTTTGTATTTTTTTAGTGTTATCATAATTAGTGGGCTAATTGAGACTAGTTAGTGATAATTTGGTTTAGTTGAATTTTATTAATATTAAAATTAATTTAAACTTAATTTTTATGGTATTATGTTAGGTTGTAAAATGTTAATTTTTAACATTACAATTCGATAATATAATTGGTTAAATAATTAATTGATGTATCAAAAAATTGATTTATTTGTCGTATTATTATTTAGAATATATGACTAATGGGTTTTAATATCGTATAAATAATCGTTATATTGTGTAACCTCGACAATTGATTTATTTCAACTTAAATAAATCCAATTAAAAACCGAGATGAGTAATGTTCAATTTCCATTATTGAATAAATTATATAATTATAATTTATTTTTTTATGAATTGGGTACGTCTCGGAATCGCTATTGGGAACGGAAACAAATCAGGAATTCAGTCTGTTGGTCAAGAGCAACTTCTCCCGTTACGTCGTTCGACCTATACCGTAACTTGAGGCAAGTGGCAGTTGGCTCTTGCATTTTTTTTCCTTAATTGATAATTAATTAATTGTTTTAATTAAGTTGGGATAAATGTTTCTATTTTGTGTTTGGGAACTTGTGTGTTATAATGTTGTGAAAAAATATGAATTATATACGAGGTTGTATATATTGCTAGTGATGACCTTTATATATATATGTTATTACAATTATAGCGTGCTAGTTGGACTTTGGTGTGAAAATTGGTGTGGACTTGTATGCTTAGCTAGCACGAGTATTCGTAAGAACATTATATACCTCGTGAGGTTTTGTTGTTTCTTTATAACTTGGTATTAGGAGGATTATTGCCCTAATACTTACCCTTATTCGAATATAAGTGGTGGTGCACTTAGCTAGTGTCGTTATTCGGGATTCGTCCCATGATATTCTTGCATCGGGATGATGAACGTAATTGCAGGTTTTGGAATTAAATAAAATAAGTCCTTTTTTTATGCACATAGTTAATATACTTCGGGCGAGAAGTACAACGTGGAAACCACTTGGACTCCTATCTAAAGTAAGTCCCCTTTTCAATCTGAATTCGCATTATGCGATGAGGTTGGTTGAGGACCCAAATAGTCAAAGAAGTCGTTCTTAAAATCTTGTTGTGATAATTTTAAATGTTCCCATACAAATACATATAATTCTCATAAGGCTTAGTTTCATTGGAGTCTTCTCTTGAATCATATATTTTCTATGTTTCAGTGTAAGTATAGTAGTTATATATCGTTTATCGAGTATTATTCAAAAAACAGGGGTAGTAACTATATAAGAGTACATAGAACGTCACATAAATACCCTTGCATAGTCTTTCATTAGACTAACCAACCGTTCTTTTTCCTTGCATGGTTGGTTGGTGTCATCCGTCCCATACAACACATCAGTCGTTTGTCTCAGGCTATCTTGAAGTAACAAATCGAAGAAGAATGCTTGCAGTTGAAGGTTGGGTTTTAAAATACCATTATGAAGTTATTTAGTATCGATTTAATTTTCTTAATAAATGTAATAAATAATTATATCTAGATCACCTAGTCATGTATTTAGGGTTAATATGAAGTATTTCGTTGTAGCTTCATATTGCTTTGTAAATATAGTCTTCTCAATTTACGAGATGAATTTTAATAAAGGTTGAGTATTTGTTTCACAAGTCTTCCGCTGTTAATTTTCTTTGTTATCAATGTATTTAAGCATAAATTGTTCCGATTAAAGTCTAGGATGGCTTTGGACTTTAAAGTCTGAGGTCAGTGGCATGTGGCACTACCGACATAAGTCGGAGGTGTTACAATTATGGTATTAGAGCCGACTCTGATTTGCGAGTTGAGTTGGATCGGTGGACGGTCACTCGACTCAAGTAATCATTTTTCTTTGTTTTTTTCTTGCAGTTTCTCCGATTCTTGATGTGTGAGAAGCAATGTCAATCACGCAATGCACGTCGTTGGTATGCTTCATGCCCGCGAGGAAAGAAAGAAGAGTGACAAGGTTCAGATTTTACTGTTTGCAGTATAGGAGCAGATTATCCAAAAAATCCATGGAACAATTAGAGAAAAAAAGATATCTCGGTAACGAAAACTATTGGAGGCTGTATTGGCGGGATCCATCGATAAACTGTAGCCCAAAAGAAAAACCGCTTGAAAGTCCAAGGACCTTTAGTTTTGTACCATATCCCTGAACCAACAGCCTTCGCGCCAAGCAAGACCGCCCTTGTCAATTCTTTCTTTTCTTTCTTCCTGGATTTTCGAATCAATTGTTGTACTTCCGCCGAGGTGGCTGGCCTTTTAGCTTCGGCTTCCTCTTGCATTTGACGCAACACTACTTGCAAGTCGGCTAAAGTCAACGGTTTCTCATTGTATTTTGGGCTTTTCATGGTTTCCTTTCCTCTATCTTCTTGCATGAGTTCTTAGCTGAAATAAGAAGGGAGAGTAAGAGAAAAAAGCAAAAACAACTCACAGAAAACAAGTAACTTGTGAGATTAGTAATAACCGAGTGAATGGACAAGTGAAAGACACGACTTCACGAAATTTCAGTGAAAGACAAGGTAGATACGTAACTAACTTCAACCAAGAAGTTCACACCAATCAAGGTTAGGCTCACACAAAAGTATCGTCACTCAAGCAAGGTAAGACCAAAGACAAGTTGTTACTTCAAAATTTCAGAAATCGAAGTGCTCTACTTGGACAAGGCTAGGTTATGAAGAGACACAAATCATAGCTTGGTCACACATATATGCACGTATAAACTCAAAATATAATCAAACCAAAGCTCACAAAGGGATAAAATAAGCAAATATTTCAGTTTGGACAAGATTACATACAAAAGGCCTTAGCTCGACTTCTTTTTCTCGTTGGATCCGAATTCTTCTAAACCCGACCTCACTTTCTTTATGTTTCGTCTTGTCTGAGTTTTTCTAAATACAACTTCTTTTCCTTGTCGAGTTCGAATTTTTCTTTTAAATTTTTATGGCCAACAAACAACAAGACAAGATTGCAAATTACAACACTTAAGAAAGTTAACAATTCTGCACAACCAAGTTGTTCAACGTTTACCGGACAAAGTTCACCCTAATTCAATTATATATTGACCTTAGACTATCATAATATGTAATAAGCAAGGTGCAACGAATTTAATCAAGGTAATGGTCGGTTTAAGGCTGGAAAGTCAAAAAGTTGCAAGCAGAAAAGTAACTAGCTAGAATTGAAGTTTCACAATTTAAGCTCTTGTTTTTTCTTGGATTTTTCTTTAATAACTTTTCATGCAGTTTAAGGAGGCTACGAGTTTTCTTCTACCTCAGGAAAATTCGATCAAGAAAATGCACAAAATATAGAGAAGAAAATTTTCTAGAAGTTCATCACGTAGTGTAGTAGAATAAATCCGTACCACAATAAATATTGATGATGACGACGAGAACCCGCAACTCTGATGATCTTCGGTGTACTTCAATCATCTTTCCGGTGTCTTTGAGAATCCAATCTTCCACTGAATCGTCTTTGACCTGAAACAATGAGGGATTGACCCCCCGAAGGCACTCTGATGCTCAAGTCAGTAATTGCTCGCTCGAAGAGAGGAGGCTAGGGTTTCAGTAAGATTAGAGTTGAACGACCTTAATGAAGGTTGCTATGACCTAATAAATAAGCAGTAATTTGAGAGGATTAGGGTTAGAGAATCTCCCTTGAAGAGTAGTTAAAGGCCCATTTACCTTTTTCTTAATTAAAGCCCAAGAAGATTTCTCCTTATCCAATTAGGATAATAAATAAAATAGATAATAAGATATTTTCCCCTTCAATTTACCCCTCGGGCTTTCGAGGCTCAATCGAGGATCGGGAGTCCGAAAAACAGTTAAGACATACCAGATTATCAAAAATAGAGTTTATGTCCCCGGGCACGGTTTGTGACAGGGGCGCACGGTTTGCTAAAACCGTGCATCTTCACTGAACCTCCCATTTTCCTGCGTCACACGATTTAAGATAAGGTCCGCATGGTTTGCGACAAACCGTGCGGTCCTCCAGAAGTCGTTTTCTCTGTTGAACTAGTGCCTTATGAAATGCTCGTTCTATTATGACGACGCAGTGTCAGTCTAGATGTGACTTCGTGGAGTCGGTTTAGATGTGACTTTGTGGAGTCGGCTTAGGTACGACAACGTGGTGTCGGTTTAGATGCGACTTCGTGGAGTCGGCTTAGGTACGACAACGTGGTGTCGGTTTAGATGCGACTTCGTGGAGTCGGCTTAGGTACGACAACGTGGTGTCGGTTTTGGTGCGACTTCGTGGAGTCGGCTTAGGTACGACAATGTGGTGTCGGTTTAAGATGGGACTTCGTGGAGTCGGCTTAGGTACGACAACGTGGTGTCGGTTTAGATGCGACTTCATGGAGTCGGCTTAGGTACGACAACGTGGTGTCGGTTTTGGTGCGACTTCGTGGAGTCGGCTTAGGTACGACAACGTGGTGTCGGTTTAGATGCGACTTTGTGGAGTCAGCTTAGGTACGATAACGTGGTGTCGGTTTAGATGCGACTTCGTGGAGTCGGCTTAGGTACAACAACGTGGTGTCGGTTTTGGTGCGACTTCGTGGAGTCGGCTTAGGTACGACAACGTGGTGTCGGTTTAGGATGCGATCTCGTGGGATCGACTTCATTAACGACTTCGTGGAGTCGACGACAACGTGGTGTCGGTTTAGGACGCGATCTCGTGGGATCGACTTCGTGGAGTCGACGACAACGTGGTGTCGGTTTAGGACGCAATCTCGTGGGATCGACTCCATTAATGACTTCGTGGAGTCGACGACAATGTGGTGTCGGTTTAGGGTGCGATCTCGTGGGATCGACTTCATTAACGACTTCGTGGAGTCGACGACATCGTGGTGTCGGTTTAGGACGCGATCTCGTGGGATCGACTTCATTAACGACTTTGTGGAGTCGACGACAACATGGTGTCGGTTTATGACGCGATCTCGTGGGATCGACTTCATTAACGACTTCATGGAGTCGACGACAACGTGGTGTCGGTTTAGAAGTACTGGTCACAACCACACACAGACATGCTGAGCTGTCGGCTCTCTTTTCCTGCCATATCCTCAAGCTTATATGCCCTTTTTCCTGATGTCGATAGGCTAATAGAATAATATGGTAGCTTTCGCCTTTGCGACCCGTAGGCTTGTAGAATAAGATGACAGCTCGTGTCCAATTGTTTCGGGTCGCCCTTGTGCAACCCAAATCTGTGAGATCAACATCTATTGCAAAGAAATAGACAGTGCCCCATTGGCGATACTAAATATCAGTAATGTTTGACAATAATCAAAAGAAGGAATGAGGGTTACTGGCAGCTCGTTCCCTTGTAGCCCAAGACTAATGAAATAAAGATTGATGGTGTTCGCTCTCCTGATGCCCGTAGGCCAATTGCTTCAAGCATCCTATGTCATGCTTTCAATTATAGAATAAATAGCTCATGCATAGTAAGCAGATTGTAGCTTAATGTTATTGTCAAATGTTAATGTAGATAGCAATGCAAAAGTATGAGCATTCGGGGGTTCACAGTAGCTTGTGCCCCCGTGGCTTGTAGGCATGTTGCTTCGAACATTCAATGTTATATTTGAAATGGTGTGATGCTTTAACATGCATTTAAGAGAAAGAGCTAAAAACTTAGATGTTGAGTTCTCGTTTGTTGATCATTGTCGTTGTCAAATGTCAAACCACCTAGTGAGAACATCAATTGCCCCGGTCCTTACTTTCAACGTTGCGATTCTCGGTCTTTCATAGTTGACACTCAGATGCTCCTTTTAAGGAATTGATCATCCTTTCCGAAGGATTTCATATCTCGCTTTAATAAGCGGTTTGCTCTCGAGATAATGTCGACATGGCATAAAAACAAAATCAACATGCAAATATTTCTCATGTCATTGGCAAGAATTAGACAAAAACTAAACACCATAATATTTAAAATTTTAAAATTACCGATTGAATTGAATCGAGTTGAATTTTGATCGGTCTTTAGAATGGGCTTCTTGGCCCAACATCACGATTCGCATGGGGGCATGTCCGCCTCCGCAAGTTGGAGTTGGTCAATAAGCTCTGATGCACAGGAACTCTGTCGTGGACCGGGGCAGAAGCTTTTTCCGGGAATAAAGCCTTGAAGGAGCCCACTCTGGGTGGCTCGTAAGGGCTCAAATGAAGCCCAAATGGAACAAGACCAGCGGCGTTGGCCTCGTGATGCTGCAAGCTTTCATCTAAGCTGAGTAGCTATGGTTGATCATCTACACCAGCGCCGGAAAACCCCAATTATATAGGCTGTTCACACATCAATCCATAAAATTTCCATATTTTACCCTTCAACGAGCTTATTTCGGACGGCCCGTACAGGCTCAAACGGAGTCCAAATGGAGCAAGTACGATGGCTATGGACTTGTGAGGTTGCAAGGTTCCATCGAAGGTGATTAGCGGTGGCGATCAGAGCATCCAGACTGGCGCGAAGTGGGTGCAAACTGGGCATGAATACTCTATTTTTGGGCAATCAGGACCGACTTCCACTGGCTCGACGGAGGCTTAAACGACGACGAAATGGATCGACATCGGTGCGGTTGCCCTCCTGGTGTCGAGAGGATTCGACCAATGTGTCTTGACAATGGCAACGCTCCCCCCTCCTAATTAAGCTCTCTGACAGCATCAGATCCCACATGCTTGAACTCCACGCCAGCCTAACAAAACTTGCAACAACGTCTTGAATAGCAACAACATCTTGAACAGTCTGCTCATTCTTCTTGAATTCAATACCATTGCCCAATTTCAGTTCATGACTGAACAAGCTTCCGACTATTCGTCTTCATGAGAGACCCTTAAGCATCCTTTGAATTGAAGGAGCTTCGAAACATTGCTTCTCTGTATGTGGTCACGGCTGATGGTCCGGGGCCACCTTCCTTCACAAGGCAACAATACACTTTTCTTGTTCTTGTTTAACTATTTGCTTGTATGAAAGCTCGTTGAGGACATCAGAAAGATGCCTGATGAAAAAGCTGCCAACTTTGCCTTCTCATAACTGGAATAGCCCGTTCAATTTCAATGGACCAATTGCCAACAGCTTAGTACTCATGCTTGTATATATATGGTCTTGTGGAATACTATATACAACTATACACCAGTACCAAGCCATGTTTGACCCCAAGAAAGACCCCTTTCGGGCCATTTAATCCAAAATTCGACCACTCTTGAATCGTCTCAAACCATCCCCGGATGATAACGAATCGCCTCCGAACCACGCCACTTTGAAACGTTTTTCTAAAGCTGATGGAGGATCCCACTTGGCGCGACCCGTCTTCGGAGGAACCCTGCAGCACCACGAACCTAATGGCACTGGCTTTGCTCCATGTGTTCTCCGTTCGAGCCGCCAACGAGACACTCAAAGTAGACTCGATTGAAGCTTTATTCCTCTTCCTTAAAACGGGGACCAATCTATTAATCCTCTTACTGCTCGGAGGCTCGTCAACCCCCATTCAACCCATGCTGCTATCAATCAACACGTACGACATCACAGATTTAGAGTCTTTGGCCACGAAGACATCGAAATGTACGTGCCCAGATCACTACCCCATAAATTAAGTGGGAAAACCATGGACACCTTTTTAAGCAAGCCAAAGACCTCATCGGCCTTGGGTGAACACTCGGTCCCTAACACTGACTTCAAACATCCATGCTTCCAAACATGATATAATATGTACCATCCTCCCATAAAGTATAGGAATTTCTTCAAACAATTATTTGATCAATCTCTAATTACCTCCAACAAGATTCCAGACTTGCAGTGAAAGCCACCCATTTCAAAAGGGTCATCTTGATCCCAGTAAGCCACCGAGAGTTCTAATATTCATCCAACATATATTTGCATACTCCATGTTTCCTTTGATTCCCTGTCGTTCTCGAGAACGAAGCCGGAGAGATCTTGTCCGATTTCGGAATGGCACTCATGGAGATCACCGCTGTCGCCGGCAAGATCTTATGCCCCCGCCGGTGATGAAGAAGAAACGGACGACTCTGATGGGGAAGATTCGGACTTTGAAAATCCATTTGCAAAGGAATAAACACCATCCTCTCCCTGATGGACCTCCGTACGAACTAAAATAAACTGGAGCTCGTCATCTCTTAGACCTTCAATTTTATTTTTGCTCGTCGGATTTGGAGTATCATCATCGTTTTCGTTTCCCACAGACGGCGCCAATTGTAGTAGAATAAATCCGTACCACAATAAATATTGATGATGACGACGAGAACCCGCAACTCCGATGATCTTCGATATACTTCAATCATCTTTTTGTAGGAACCGTAATCTGAAACACATAAACAATCTGCAAAGGAGTTAGAACAGAATTAAGGAAATGAATTATACCGAAACCGGAATGGGTTTGAACGCAGAGTCGAGATTGAATCTCTGTCCTTAATTCTGAAACGCCCCGTATTGAGACGGTTACCGGCGTTGAGAATCCCAGGATACAACTGCGGCGTTTCTTCTGATTCGCTCAACCAAAATCAGAAGCTTTTGAACCAGCGAACTGCGGGTACTCTCAGACTCGAAAAAACGGAAAGAGGAAGGGAAGACGAGAGGATTTCTGTGTGTTGAATGAGACTCCAAAACTGCTCTTTTATAACGTTCTGAACGAGTTAGCGCACTAACTGAGGAGAGGAGATCGTGGAATCAAGCTGGCCTGATTCTCGAAACTGAAGTCAAGCGGGATCTCGGAAGCCCAACAGCCTCCAGAATCGGCCCAGCTGGCTTCCAAAAAGGAAGCTTAGCTGCTGCTTGGGCCGAAGGCCCATTCCACAAGCCCAAGCCCAAGCCCAAGCCCCAGCCCGAGCCCGGACCGGACGGACAGACGGCGCACGTGTGTGGTTAAGGTCTTCTCTCCATACTCACCAAGTTCTTACCTTGGCTTGGGTGATAGTGGTTTATAAACCACCCAATTCTACTCCCACATTTCCGATGTGGGATGTAGAATTGCACCCCCCAAACTCAAAATGGGTGTTGCAAGCAACCACCTTTGAGCCCTCATTTCTCATTCAAACGGAACCTGAATTTATCGTATGAGCACACTACGTTGTAGAGCTTGCGGAGACGAAGTCAACGCTCCCATAATCCGGCACAACCGGTGGCCGGAGCCCACCGAAAAGTGCCCGGAAGTTTCGATGAAATTCAGTTCCAACAATCCCCCACATGAATAAAAATGACTCTATAACACATGTGTAGTCTAGACAGAAGGACTTTTGAGAGTACGAGCGAAGAATCACTGCATCTGGGCTGGTGGCATTTTTCAGCCTTGAACCACCCATAGTGAGTAGCTATCGGATTTACTTGACCAGGCAGTGAATATGATGTCTTGAACCACTCGGGCTTTGATGTAAACCTAGACAACAACTGTCACACAGTTTCATCTTCTCGCAGAACTAGGTTCTCTTGTTGTGTTCGTTTTGGCCGTGAACATCCCTGGTTAATCATGAGTGAACTTGGAGAATGCAGCCTCTCTTCATTCTCCTAGAAATGGCCCCATTTCACACTCACAAGGTGATTGACCATAAAGGGTATCCTGTCATACCCCACCTTTATTTCAAGGCTATGGAATCATTAAAAGCCAAGCTTAACCTAAACATGAACAGGCAGCACTGCTTATCACCCTAGGAACTGGGATGAGACCTATAGTCTCCCAGTGCTTTTCAGGAGTCAATTTGATTTAGTTGTCCCTTTGAACCTACTTCTTGGGATCTCCGGTCATGTAGGTAGGGTATCCATCAAGCATCCTCTGTAGTCATAGGCTTTAAACCCATTCCTCTAGATGACTTTACAACTTGCTCTCGTGACAGACCTTTAGTAAAGGGATCTGCAATGTTGTCAGCTGACTTGATATAATCCAACGTGATTACACCACTTGAGAGTAATTGTCTAATGGTTTTATGTCGACGTCTAATGTGACGTGACTTTCCATTGTATAGACAACTCAGTGCTCGAGCGATAGCTGATTGGCTATCACAGTGTACACGTAATGCCGGCACTGGCTTGTCCCACATAGGAATATCTTCCAGAAAATTCCGAAGGTATTCAGCTTCCTCCGTTGCTTTATCTAAAGCAATGAACTCCGATTCCATAGTGGATCTGGCTAACAATGTTTGTTTGGAAGATTTCCATGATACTGCTGCACCACCAAGTGTGAATACGTATCCACTTGTAGATTTTGAGTTTCTGGAGTCAGATATCCAGTTAGCATCGCTGTATCCTTCCAGAACTGCTGGGTATCTCCCATAGTGCAGCCCATAACTCTTAGTATATTTCAAATAGTTCAATACTCTAGTTATGCCTTTCCAGTGTTTATGACCTGGATTACTGGTGTAGCGACTTAGTACATTTACTGAGTGCGCTAGATCTGGTCATGTGCAGTTTGTCAAATACATTAGACTTCCTATGACATGTGCATACTCTAGTTGTGATATTGCATCACCAGAGTTTTTAGTCAAATGGAGATGAGGGTCCACAGGACTCTTTGATATCCCACTTGAGTAGTTCTTGAATCGTTTAAGGACTTTTTCAGCATAGTGAGCTTGAGACAGGATAATCCCTTCAGAATGTCTAGTGATTTTAATCCCTAGTATGACATATGCAAGTCCCAAGTCTTTCATGTCAAACTTTCCACAAAGCATTTGCTTGGTTCGTTTGATCATGTCTTTATTGCTTCCAATGATGAGCATGTCATCTACATACAGACACAACAGAATGTATCCATTGGGAGTATTTTTGATGTAGATGCATTTGTCACTTTCATTTATGCTGAACCCATTTGACATCATTACACTGTCAAACTTTTCATGCCACTATTTTGGAGCTTGTTTGAGTCCATACAGAGACTTTACGAGTCTGCACACTTTGTTTTCCTGTCCAGGCACGACGTAGCCCTCAGGTTGTTTCATGTAAATTTCCTCTTCTAAATCTCCATTTAGAAAGGCGGTTTTTACATCCATTTGATGGATTTCGAGGTTTCGTAATGCTGCTATAGCAATTAGTGTTCTGATTGAAGTTATTCTCATAACTGGAGAATAAGTGTCAATGAAATCCTGGCCCTCTTTTTGTCGGAATCCTTGCACCACAAGTCTCGCCTTGTGCTTATCTACAGAGCCATCGGTTTTCAGTTTTGTTTTGAAAATCCATTTGCACCCAAGTGCTTTACACCCTGGTGGCAAATCAACTAACTCCCATGTATGGTTCTGCATAATGGAGTCGATTTCACTTTTAACTGCTTCCTTCCATGAAGGTGCATCAGGTGTAGACATGGCTTCTTTGAAAGTTTTAGGCTCATTCTCTAAGAGAAAAGCCGTTATGAGAAAGGCCGTTGTGAACTCAGTCCCAAAGGTTTTCTCTTTTCGAGCTCTTTTGCTCCGTCTAGGTTCATCATTTTCTTCTTCAATTTCTTGAACAGAAGTGCTAGCTTCTCCTTGTTCACGAGTCCGTTTAAGATTTTCTTTAACCTTACATGGAAACACGTTTTCGAAGAAGGATGCATTCCTAGATTCCATAACTGTATTAGCATGTATTTCTGGTATATCTGACTTATATACCAAGAAACGATAAGCACTACTGTTGTGTGCATATCCTATGAAAATACAGTCTACAGTTTTAGGTCCAATGGTGACCTTTTTGGGAGGTGGTACTGTCACTTTTGCAAGGCACCCCCACACTTTGAGGTATTTGTACGATGGTACATTTCCTTCCCACAACTCATAAGGTGTCTTTCCAGTGACCTTGTGTGGTATTTTGTTGAGAATGTAGTTTGAGGTGAGCAAAGCTTCCCCCACATGTTCTGTGCTAACCCAGATTCTTGCAGCATTGTATTCATCATTTCTTTAAGAGTTCGGTTCTTACGTTCCGCAACTCCATTAGATTCAGGTGAATAAGGAGCGGTAGTTTGATGAACTATTCCATGTTCTCTACAGAACGCATTGAATGGTTCATTATACTCACCTCCTCTATCACTGCGTATGATTTTAAATTGTCTTACTAAGTTGGTTCTCAACTTCCAACTTGTATTCCTTGAACTTGTCCAAAGCTTCATCTTTACTGCGTAGTAAATACACATATCAATATCGTGTGCTATCATCGATGAAGGTGACGAAGTACTTTTTAACTCCTCTAGTTTGCACAAACTTTAAATCACATAAGTCTGTGTGAATCAAACCCAGAGGTTCGGTTGTCCTCTCTACTTGGGGTGATGGCCTTTTGTGAGTTTTGCTTGAACGCATACTTCACATTTGTCTTTACTTAATTTGCATTTTGGAATCATATTCATATTTATTAATCTACTAATAGATTTATAATTAACATGTCCCAATCTTTCATGCCAAATATTAAAAGACTCAACAACATAAGCAATAGGATCATTCTTATTCATTGAATCAGCGATTACAGTAGTTTTTGGAAGGACTGTCATTACATTCATTTTGATCAGTCCTTCTTTGACATAACCCTTTCCCAAGTACACCCCATGCTTAGAGAGAACTAGCTTGTCAGACACGAAGTTGATTCCAAAGCCATTCTTGCTCAGCAGAGTGCCGGATATCAGATTCTTCCTTATGTCTGGCACATGCATGACATTTGTGAGAGTCGGCTCTTTCCCAGAAGTCAGCCTCAACACCACTTTGCCAATACCTTCTACCTTGGACGTGGTTGAGTTCCCCATGAACAGTTTCTCGTCACTCTTGCTCACTTGATAGGTAGTAAACATTCCCTTATCTGAGCAGATGTGTCTTGTGGCACCAGTGTCGTACCACCATTCCTTTGGGTTTCCCCCAACCAAGTTGGCTTCAGAACAGACAGCAACGAGATCAGCATCTGTGAGCGGCCCTTCAGCAAGGTTAGCTTGGGACTTTCCCTTGTCTTTGCGTAGGTCGATCTTGCTTCTGCATTCATCAGCCTTGTGACCTATCTTTCCACATTTGTGGCACTTCCCACTAAACTTTTTAGCAGGAACTTTCTTGTTTGCATTCTGAGGTTGAAACTTTCTTTTCTTCCCCTTGTCTTGATGCTCAGCCAGGTTGACTTTCTGATCAGAACTCTGAACTCCATCAGCCTGACGGTTGCTTGACTCAACACGCAGCCTCACAACCAAGTCCTCGACGGTCATCGATTTCCTCTTGTGCATCAAATAGTTCTTGAAGTTGTCCCACTTAGGTGGAAGCTTCTCGATGAAGGCAGCTACTTGAAAGGTTTCACAGATTTTCATGCCTTCAGCTAGGATCTCATGAACAATCAACTGAAGCTGTTCGACTTGAGCCATGATTGGCTTGGAGTCTACCATTCTGAAGTTCATGAATTTTGCCACAGCGTACTTCTTATGGCCTGCATCTTCAGACTTATACTTCTTGATCAAAGCATCCCAGAGCTCTTTAGCAGTTTTGTAACTGCAGTACACGTTGTACAGTGAGTCAACCAGTCTGGCTAGGATGTATTCTCTGCACATAAAGTCTCCATGTGCCCATTCTTCAACACTGGCTAGGAGGTAGGCATCTGTATTCTGATCAGAAATCACTGGTCGTGTCTCTTTCAGAAACTTGTCCATGTGCAGCGTGGTCAAAAAGAAATACATCTTCTGGTGCCACGTCTTGAAGTCGTTGCCATCAAACTTGTCAAGCAGAATTCCTGAGTGTTGTGCACTTGGCATGATAGCTGCGAAGTTCCTATTCTGCGGAGCCTCTCTCACCCTCACATGGGGCAGAGTGATATCAGACAAGTCCATAGGAACCTGGGTCTGAGCCTGCAGGACCTGTGTCTGAAACTGCGGAACCGTGGGCTGAACCAGCGTGTCCTGGGTCTGAACCAGCAAACCCTGTGTCTGAGCCAGCGGAACCTGGGTCTGAGCCAGCGGAACCTGGGTCTGAACCTGCGAACCCTGTGTCTGAACCAGCGGACCGTGGGTCTGAACCCGCGGAGCCTGGGTCGAATCAGCAGGCAGAATGACCGGTGGCAGACCACTCCCAAAAACAATTTGGGACGTCGACTCACTCGGCAATTCAGCGTTCCATTCGTTCGCGGAACCAGCAGCAGCGTTGATTTTCTCGTAAGTCATTTTCAGAAACTGTTCACAAAAAGCAAATCAGATTAGAATGACTTCAGAAAATTCACGAAAAATTTCAGAATTTGAATTAAAAGAAATTCCGAAGAAGCGGATATGTTCGTACAGAACCGAACCAACGCAGATATATATATATATATTATTTTATTTTTTCAAAATAGTTCGATTACACGAACTGAAGAACACGAATAAAATAATTTTTGGATGAATCCCGAGCACCTGTTCTAATAAACTCAAAGAGATTGTTAGTGCGCAGAGATTAGGGAAATTTGATTTTCAGAATTAAGTATGTAGGAACCGTAATCTGAAACACATAAACAATCTGCAAAGGAGTTAGAACAGAATTAAGGAAATGAATTATACCGAAACCGGAATGGGTTTGAACGCAGAGTCGAGATTGAATCTATGTCCTTAATTCTGAAACGCCCTGTATTGAGACGGTTACCGGCGTTGAGAATCCCAGGATACAACTGCGGCGTTTCTTCTGATTCGCTCAACCAAAATCAGAAGCTTTCGAACCAGCGAACTGCGGGTACTCTCATACTCGAAAAAACGGAAAGAGGAAGGGAAGACGAGAGGATTTCTGTGTGTTGAATGAGACTCCAGAACTGCTCTTTTATAACGTTCTGAACGAGTTAGCGCACTAACTGAGGAGAGGAGATCGTGGAGTCAAGCTGGCCTGATTCTCGGAACTAAACAGACCGAGTCAAGCGGGATCTCGGAAGCCCAACAGCCTCCAGAATCGGCCCAGCTGGGCCGAAGGCCCATTACACAAGCCCACGAGCCCGAGCCCGAACCCGGACCGGACGGACGGCGCGCGTGTGTGGTTAAGGTCTTCTCTCCATACTCACCAAGTTCTTACCTTGGCTTGGGTGATAGTGGTTTATAAACCACCCAATTCTACTCCCACATTTCCGATGTGGGATGTAGAATTGCACCCCCCAAACTCAAAATGGGTGTTGCAAGCAACCACCTTTGAGCCCTCATTTCTCATTCAAACGGAACCCGAATTTATCGTATGAGCACACTACGTTGTAGAGCTCGCGGAGACGAAGCCAACGCTCCCATAATCCGGCACAACCGGTGGCCGGAGCCCACCGAAAAGTGCCCGGAAGTTTCGATGAAATTCAGTTCCAACACTTTTCGGTGCCTTTGAGAATCCAATCTTCCACTGAATTGTCTTTTACCTGAAACAAGGAGGGATTGACCCCCCGAAGGCACTCTGATGCTCAAGTCAGTAATTGCTCGCTCGAAGAGAGGAGGCTAGGGTTTCAGTAAGATTAGAGTTGAATGACCTTAATGAAGGTTGCTATGACCTAATAAATAAGCAGTAATTTGAGAGGATTAGGGTTAGAGAATCTCCCTTGAAGAGTCGTTAAAGGCCCATTTACCTTTTCCTTAATTAAAGCCCAAGAAGATTTTTCCTTATCCAATTAGGATAATAAATAAAATAGATAATAAGATATTTTCCCCTTCACGTAGTGAAGAATGGCAAGATTTTGAGCACAACTTTTCTTGATCTTATAAATCAACCGCAAGTCAAGGGTTTTGACGACTTACCTTGAAGGAGGCTATGATACCACTTGGTGTAAGCCTAGACTCTAATGATGCTCGATATCAAGGGAAGCCGCCTCCAAAGTTGCGCTTGAATCGAACTTGAATGGACCTTCTTTGATGGCAAATATTGGTGTTGTTTTGGAGATCGATTTGATCTATTTTGTGGAGGATTTTTTCTGGGTTTAAAGTAAGGGATAAGTGGACAAGGAAGTGTGGATGGACTCACCACAATTCCTTGAAAAATTTGTCGAGTTGAAGTTGGATAAACGCACCAAGATTCAACTAAACACTCTTGGATGAACTCACGAAGAAAGAAAGAACTTTTCATGGAATCACTCCAAAGGGAACTCAATTTATATCTGGTTTTTTATGATAAAAAAGTTGATGAAATAGGAGCAACAAGGATAGCTTATGTAGACATGGAAAATACAAGGAAACAACCCTTGAACTAGTCTAAGTAAAGACAAGTAGCCTCTTCATTATTCTGAGATTGATTCCCAAGGAACCAATTCGAATTTTGACGAATGCTATAGACACATTGAAGAGGAGAAAGTGAGAAGTCTCCCCCATTAAATTTGAGGGAAAACGCACGAGCCATTTGAAAATGTGCCTTTTATCTTTGCCAGAGTGTAGGCTGACAGCGGCAGCGGCGACCACATTTGGGCTTGGATCAAAATCACCGAGGCCAAATCAAATTGTCTCGGTACACTTGGGATAATTGGGCTTATTTTGAGGTATAAGGGTGGTGGAAATTTTATGGCTCGGGGAAAGTCTTCTAGAAGTGGGAGAACGCAAAGAAGGGTAAGGAAAACCCTAGTCGTGGCATGGCTTGTGGGCGCGATCCTTGGGCCGAGGATTTGCATGAACATTCTTGACTTCAGTGAGCTCTTAGGGACCCTAGGAACATATGGTAAAGATGGCTTAGTGATTTGACCAAGTTGGCATAAGGAGTTGCACAGCCCTTGTTGTGATTCGACATGGGCAGCTTGGCACTTGACTTAGGTATGGCACTTGTAGGATTTAGAGACAACCTTTGTGGCCTTTGTTTGACCCTTGGTGAGATTGGTGAGGCTTGATCTTGATGGACTTGATGGAGCACAAGCGTGATCACATCACCGGCGATTTTGGAAACTTGATATGGCCATGTATAGTTTTCCTACATTTGCCTCTTGAGTATTCTAAAACATGTTTTTGAGACCCAATCTCTTACTTGGAATGCCTTGATTCGCATGTTCTTGTTATAGTTCCCAGTGACCCCTTGTTCATATGCCTTCATTCTAACTGTGACGTTGTCACGTAACTCGTCTATGGTATCTAAGATATAATTCATGAGTGGTGTATTTCTCTCTTCGGTTAGGAGACTGTAACGTCTGGTGGGTACTTGGACTTCAGTGAGAATCACTTCTTTGATTCCAAAGACTAAGGATAAATGTGTGTGACATGTTACACTTTTAGGAGTGGTGCGATCTGACCACAAGATGAAAGGTAACTCGTCGGCCCATCGACCCTTAGCTTTTTTTAGCCTATTTTTCAAGTTATTCATGATGACCTTGTTACTAGACTAGGCTTGACCATTGGCTTGTTGATACCAAGGCATGGAATTCACCAGTTTGTTTTCTAGGTCTTGGCAGAATTCTTGCATCTTGTGACTGATGAACTGCGAGTCGTTATCGCACATGATTGTAGTTGGGATTCCAAACCTGCATAAGGTACTTAATCTGATGAACGAAATGACGCGAGTGTCTTTGATCTCTTTGAATTCCTCCACTTCTATCCATTTGGAAAAAATGATTCATCATGGTTAACATGTAAATGCGTTGCCCGGGTGTCGGAGGCATCTTTCCAACTATATCATTTGTCCACGTCATGAAAGGCCAGAGAGGTGTAACATCTTTGGAAGTTGATGGAAAAATGGATTGTGCCTTTGACATATGTCTCACTTCCTTGCATACTCAATGTAGTCTTTTTTCACAGTTGGCCAATAGCACCCCGCCGTGTTGGCTTGTATCGCTATATTCAACCCTCAAAGTGGTTACGACATTCTCCATCGTGCAATTCTTGTAACACTTCTTGCACTTCTTCCTCTCAGATACACCTTAGATAATATTCGGATGTCGACCATTTGAGCAGAGTGTCATCCTTGAGGATAAACGTGGTAGCTTTTTTACTAATGCTTGATTGTCTCCTTCTTGTCTTGTGGCAGCAATCCATGTTTGAGCCAACGTGTCAACCATCGCGATTGTCTCCATGGTCGACACATTGGACTAGTAACGCGTTATTGGGTTTATTGATAGTTGTAACCAAGAAGTGTAAAAAGGGAATCTTTTGATATTATCGTGGATCTATGGCTGAACAAAGGTTGGTCAACACGTCAACATGTTCATTGGCATTCCTGGGAACTTGTTTGATTCGGAAGGATTTGAAACCTTTAACGATATTGCAGACAACTTCCAAATAAGATGTCATCTTTGAATCTCGATTTGCGTATGTTCCTTTAACTTGATTTACATTTAACATGGAGTCGCAGACTACTTCAAGTTCCTTTATGTCCATGTCTCTAGCAATCATGAGCCCTGTTATTAACGCCTCATATTTTGCCTCATTTTTTGTTGCCTTGAACTCACAATGCACATCTTGGGCTATCTTGTCCCCTTGTTGTGATTTTAGGACAACCTCTAGTCTCACACTGTTCATATTTGAGGCTTCGTCGGTATATAACATCCATCTTGCAATGTCATTTTCCTCCACCTGACGTAGTTCTCCAGCAACATGGTCATCATAAATTGGGTAGAAATCGGCCACAAAGTCGGTCAAATCTTGCGATTAGATCGCGGTGCGCGTTTCGTATTATATGTCATAGCCGCTCAAATGGATTGCGCACTTGGTCATTCTCCTCAAAATCTTTGGCTTACTCATCACGTTCTTAATCAGATAGTTGGTTCGTACCCGGATATTGTGCCCTTCAATTTATGGTTGCAATTTCATTGAAGCAATGATGAGGGCAACTGTGAGTTTCCATATGGGATTATCTTGTTTCGGCGTCAAGGAGTGTTATGCTCATGTAATACACTGGAAGTTTTTAACCATCTTCCTCTCGAACTAAGACGGTGTTAATTTTTTACTTTGTTACTGCAAGATACAAATATAGGGTCTCATCTTCTTTAGGTTTAGATAACAGCAACGAACTAGGTCAAGTATCTTTTGAGATCTTGGAACGCCTCCTTGTGTTCGATGGTCCTTTCCAAAGACGTGTTGCTCTTCAAGATGTCATAGAATAGCTTTGTCCGACGCCTTTGATATGAACATGTTCAATACGACTATCCATCATGATAATTTTGTTTGATGCCTTTATGTATAATGTGATGCACATTTGTACACCACATTACCCTTGTGCACCTTTACCGCACATGAAGCATGTGTCCATACCTAATAAAGTGTCCACACCTGACATGTTCTCTATATATCATACCATATAATAATCTTTTTATATGCTTTAGAAATTATCATGGATCTTGCATCCTTACATCCTAAATAAAGCATCTTTATATATGGAGTCGGATCATATGTGTACAATTCCTATTGTATTTAGTGCGGCCGATTTTGGGCCTTTGATCCATATCCATTATGTGGCCCTCGTTTTGTCTTTCACGCATTTGGGCTTTAAAAAAGGGTAAATAGTATTTGTTTATGTTATCTAACAAGCATAAGTGCATTACGCAACTAGTAGTGTTAGGGTTAGGAGGCATGGAGGTCGTGGGTTCAACTCTTAGGTGGAGCGCTCTCTTTTTTCAGTTCTTTCTTTCCCTTTTAAATATAATTAACCAAACGCACACAATTATTCAATAACTACAATTTAAGTAAATATTCTATTTATATATACAAAATAATAACAGTTTTCACTAAAAAATTATTCTCTAATTTTTTGCCAGACTAGTTACGGATTGGTCTTTAAACACCCTTATTCCTTAATATAAACTTTGATGTTAGTAAATACGAATCTTAGATGATTATATATGAACTCTAATTTATTTTTATGGTGCACAATAAGAAACATAAGATATAGTTTTAGAAGAATATATATAAAAACCTTAGATGACTATACTAAACATTGACATGGATATGAACCTCATAGACCAATGAAAAATAATTTAAAACATGAACGTGCTCAAAGTTGTATATATGAACTACAGATACAAGATTCATATTTAGTACACTAAATATTCATACTTAATATACAAACGGTTCATATTTGATAATTTGTATACTAAACGTAAAAAGGTGTATGATTAATAACTATAAACTATGTTTGATGTTTACAGTTAGTACATCAGAGGTTCATATGTATTAAACTAAATGTCCATACGAAGTACACCAAAGGTTCGTATATACTAAATATATTAAATGTTCATATTTGATAAACATAGTAAACATGTATTTTAATAACGAATTGTGACCCTAAGTATAAGGTTTGTGAACCTTAGTATAAAATTAATTTCAAAACCTCTAGTATAAAGTTTACGAACCTCTACCAATATTGTGAGCCTAAATATATTAATGCATTGCATTCGAGAAGAAGAAGAAAAAAAGCTTGATAGTTACAAAATACCACTTATACGGTTATACACCCCTTTAATCCTAAATTTCTAATCTTCTCTCTTGATCTATATAATTACCTCTACATTAAGCCACAAGTACTTGAACTCAATACATAACATAATTTTTTCCCACCAAAAAAAAATATATAACATAATTTTTAATGAAAAATAATTCAAAAAATCTTTTATTTTTATTTCTAAAGCCCACTAATTAATATATTTTCCTACAATACAAACAGTAATTTTAATAACTTCGATTGAGGCCAGATTCTGGCTACACTTAGCACACATTTTAGGCTCACTTATACTACTCGGACCTTGCACACGTTTTTGCATTTAGTTATTCGAACTTGCATACATTTTAGCCTTAACATTATTGACCTTGAAGCATCCCTACCAAACGCCAATCCATACCCATATGCTGATGCAGACTTATAGTTTGTCAAGCAAGCTGACGACGAAGTTTCGGCTAATGAAGTCTGAAAAGATAGCTGATACGAGATATAAACTGTCATGTCCAAAGACAACCTTAATTCCATTGTACTTCCACTGCAAGTTCCATCAACATGTAAGATGCATTGGACGGAAATCCGAATGGAGATTCGGAATAGTAAAGCAATGCATAGCCAAATTTAAAACCATTAAATTGCAAGTTTTCGCCCGAGCGCCCCCTAATGTTTGTAATTGCGAGTTCCGCATCATAAAGGGAAATGCAGCATATAGAAGGTATAAAATAGAAAGCGAGCTTTTTCCGTTTCTGCAAAAATGATGCTTCAGAAATCAAAGTTGATATAGATTGGTACCAAAGGTCTAACTTGCTTTTAGGCATGAAAGCTTTAACAAGGCTAATGATCAGATATATATGCACTGCACTCAACATGGACCGTACTAGAAAATGAAGACAACTACTAACAAGGTGCATTTAAAAAAAAAAAAAAAAAGATATAGGTAAGCAACCACATTATTTGTGTGTTAGTCTCATGATCTCTAGAGCCAAAAAAAGAGGCAAACACGAAGAGAAAAGCTACATTCTTTATCATGTAACTACAAGTGGGAACCCAATTTAAAAGAAAAGCAATCTTGAGTGCATATAGAAAAGAGAGAAGAGGTTATTTTGTGGACTGTCACCTCGCTATGCAGAATGCAAAGAGAGAGTAGGGTTGTTGCCAGGCTCACAGCTCCAAGTTAAGCAGTCATGGCTGGATGAGCTAATAAATAAGTAGAAAACAGTATTTGACGGGCTGGAAAAAAAAGGCAGCTATGTACAAGTGGTAAAAACATTTACGGAATCTCCCTCATTCAAGCACAGCCTACCTGTTGGTTTATATCTTTTAGAACAAATGGCAAAGAGAATGCACTTTGAGATCAACAGATCACAACTCTAGTTTAGTCTGGCAAATGCTCAAAATCACCATTCTCTGATTCGTGTGTTCCATGACCTGTTCGACCTGCAGATGGCAGTATAATCAAAGCTTAGTACATATCTTGGAACAAATTTATAGAAAAGGAAAAGAAGGGATTTGTAAACCCAGCCTTAGTTGTTCAAACTGAAGTTTTTAATTCCTGTGATTTTAGGCTGTCCAGACAGCATATTTGGGCAATAGATACCTGTAAAATCATAGTTGAAACCACCGCGGGTATCTGGACCAGTTCTCCAATCCGAATGTGAAGATCCCATTTGTATTCCTTGATGCTGAATCATAAAACCCCCCATATTTTGATGATCATCAACACCTGGGACTGTGTATCTTGCAGGTTGTTCAATTACGGGTCTATATCCCATGTTAGCAACTGGTGTGCTGGTTGGTGAAGCCAAAGTGGTTGTAGAAATATCTCCTTTTGTACCAGCAGTAGCATCCTTCTTAGTATCGATCAGAAAAGTAGCGATAATAACCTGTGAATAATGAGATCAAACTGTGAGCTTGATCTGTTTATTTATAAGATACAGAATGACCTGCAAATTATACATGGAGGCTATAGCATAGTTTTGCTACTATATATCTATGCCTTGTGCCATACCTCAACTGGACCTAAAGCAATGAGGGGCCCAGAAAGTCCACCTCCAACAATCTGCCCGTTCGAGGCAGAAAGACATGCACTAAGCCCACCACTCCTCTCACCATGATCTGTGTGTATAAAAGATCCTGAAAGTGAAAGAATATCAAAAGATCCCTGGAACAAAAGATAAACATATAAGCTTCAACTCATAATTTGAATGCAATCTAATTTTAACAAGCAATCTTAATTTTGGAAAACCTTTTTCTAGTAGAACATGAATACAAAAAATTCAGATCCTAATTCTATGTTTCACTAATGTGAAGAATGGACATGTTGTACCCACAGAACCTCATGATATGTATTCAAAAGCTTCTGTAAACTAATAGTTTGCACTATAACTTTTTTGATTAAATTCATAAGATGGGCTTGGAAGGACCCAGTGTACCCTTCCTTGAGTTCTGCAGCAGTACATGCAAGGCAACTGTTAGCTCATTTATGTCCATCATTCAAGAATGTATTGCACATCTTCATCTTCAAGTATGATATTTGCACTCACTAGGCTAAAAAGTTGCCCTTCATCATATTCTTGACAATCTTCCACTCCATCACAATACAATGATCAGAATTTCAAAGAAAATGATTATACATATAATACAGTACCGAGTAAACATAATAATGCTTGTGCAGCAAGAATGTGCAGACTGCAGAAAAACCTCTTCTAATATAAGTTGAACTGAATATAGTCTCACAGAAAGAGGGTTCGGGCACTTGCAATCAAACTGTATAAATAAGCTAAAAATATGGTACCATACATCGTAGGTAATGCTGCCTCCTGATGTGGCTGGCTGAAGAAGAGTCACATTACAGACAGAACCCGAAGCAGACAATATACATAACTCACGCCTAGATTGTTGCACAAAGATCCTAATTTTTTGTGCCACATCCTGCAACAATAATATTATACTGGGACATATTACAGACTCAATAAGTATAAACAATTGAGATGCAACACATTTTTATGGCTTTCCATGTCAGGAAATTTCAAAAGAGCAATATGTTGGCTTAGTGAAAAAAACAGATAAACAAAGCAACTGATTGTACACCAATTAAGAAATGGATGCCTTTTTATACTAGGCAATACTAGTAGGATGGAATGACTCATGCCAAAGTTCATGTGTTTTCGCCCTCCTTTCTTCTCTCTTTTTTTCCAATCCAAATGATAAGTAAATGCAGATTTCACTCTTAGAACAAGATTCATCCGCAATAACTATATCACCTATTAACCTTGATAAGGTTCACTCATACTAAAAGTCTTATTACCATATCCATGTTAAGTGTTTTAAGAGATATTTGATAACCCGACTAATGGAAGAAAGAGAGTATATAATCGAAGTCCTAAGCCGTGCAATTTATAACACTCAATGTTAGAAAAAAATCCCCTCTATTAAGTCAGGCTGTTCTCCAATCCAAATTTTACCAAACAATCCAAGTCCCCATGAAAAAATGCATGTTTCAAAATTTTACTCTGATAAGATCATAAGAAAGTGTTTTATGGCCCACCTGCATGTGAGCTGTTTAAGTCATTGATAGCCTAATGACCTTATTAATTTTGCTCTTTCAAAAATTCATTTGCTTTCATAAATCAGTCCAATATCATGATTGTGGCAGATGTTTCAGCAAATCCCCAAATAATATTATTCTATATTGGTTAAAACTCGATTAATTTCCTTTAGAAAGTCTGTAGTTTGAGGGATTCTAAATTGTAACTTCTTTGCATAAGCTCGTGATTCTGAATTACGATTAGAAAGAGCATGCAAGTGACAAAAGCCTAGAAAAGACAATGCCAACAATCATTATCATTTGGATACTCAATACTGAATATAAAGAAACATACAACATCATAGATGCATCTTGATCACCTTCTTCACGGGTTCATTGTATGACCGAACTATATGTAGAAGGCAACTATTTCCATGTTAAAACATATAAACATTCTATATTTGTAATCAAGGTTGCTGGATGATTTACTTGGTATCCATATGTGAGCAAGAGAATCTATCAATCCCCATTTCCCTACCTCAAGAAACCCTATTACTTTCCATTTTCCCTATACCTTGGATCATTCCTTCCACAACTCTCCATTATTATAGGACAAAGCCTTGGGCAAGAGTTCCATTCATCCCACTCAGCCAACAGCATTGTTCTTCCATTTTTGGAGCATGTGACAGGAAGACCGGAATATTGAACCAAACATAGCTGAAAGGTGATTTCAAAATAGGGGGGGTGGGGGACTGTTATTCCACTAGTCAAGCCTTCTTCATACATATTTCTACTGAGCCATAAACCGTTCGACCTCTAAAGCACCATGTAGGCATTTAAAAACAAGTTTAGGACACCCATTGGATGGGTGAGAGGGGCAACTGCCCAGGCCCATTGTCAAAAGAGCTACACAATCTTTTGAAATATTTTAGAAGTTTCATATAAAAGTAATTTATGGTTCAAAGCCTAAGGACACAATCTTTGTTTATGAGGTACCAGATTGGAGACTTTCTACCTCCATTTTTTAATTTCCACTTAGCTTTTCATAGTTATGCGGGACCCATTTCTTTCTAATTTGAAAAAAAAAAAGTTTGTTGCAAGGGCCCACATTTTTCCTTTCACCCTAGGACCAACAAAATCTGTGGACCAGCCTTGCATGTTCTTTGTAATAAAAGGCGTGCTAGAAATTAAATTTGGCATTAATGAGCTAACATGTTGATACCGGTGGTGTCTAATGAAATATATGTACACTCCTTTACAAGGTGGAAAAGTATGAAGTATAGAGATTAGAGACACAATGAAGATACAACATAGAATAAAAATCTGTCAGAGCAGAACATGACATACCTCCCCAGGTTGTACATTAATGATATGTGGCATGAAGCATTGTCCATTATTAGCTGCAGAAACAATACAGAGCATGAGCTAGCTAGTACCTTGGATTCAATCATATGCAATACCATAAGCAGATGAAAAGACTGGCTATAATTAGTCATTGAAAAGATTAAAAGAGGAGGATTGAAATCTGCATTTTAGCAGCTTAACAATATTCATTATCATAAGCAAGTACAAGTTGACACAGAAGGCAGACATGATTCATCAAAGCATTGGTGAACGGAAGCATCTAAATCACACTGTAATAAGAAACGAAGCCATGTTATCACTAAAGAATTTAAAATATTAAAATGTTATTCTTAATCATTTAATACGGAAAAAGGGTCTCAAAGTATTTTCAAATACATTTGATGCTTGTATGCCATGTGAAGGTAGATAGCCATATCATAAACACATTAGATGAGGTAAAGAAAAGTACCAAGAATGTTCTTACACAGAGTACGAAAGACGGAATAACTGTTCAAGGAACAGAGGAAATGGCAAAAGTACTCTAATCTAGTGAAAATTCACAGGAAAACATTTAGATGTTGGGCAATTGGAATGGTAAATAAAACAAAACAGCAGATACACAATGATTTAGAAAAACCATGAGTGTGAGATTATACACACCAACGAATTAGGATATGATGCACACAGGTAAGCAACATTTTGAGGCACTTAAAATTGTTTACAGCTGAGAATAAGATAGGAGAAAACAGAATTATTCAATTCATGAACCTACACAATGTCACCCTAAAAGAGTTCACATGCATCATAGCCTTATGTGGAAGTGGACCTCAACTTTAATTGTATCACCAGAAGGACCTCAACTTTGAAAAAATGTATCTGACAAACTAGGAATTCAGTGGATATATACAGTATACTATATTTGAAGGTGATTTGGTAGCTGACGGTTGACTTTTGCTATTTTATTAATTTCAGAGCTAACTATGTGACAGCTGCCATGCCTACTAGTACCACAAAATGGACATCCCCATTCACTAATTTGATCACAAGGAACAACTTACGGTCATAGAAAAGCTTATTCATGGTTGGGGGTTTTTAGAGGAAACATGCGACTTGAAATAAGTGCAAACAACGAATCACTATCCCAAAACTACTTTCCGTCCAAATTACTGAAGTAGAGGGACAATGGAAATGACGAGCGTATTGGAGATCAATACATCATCAAGAACAACAATTTCAAAGATTTCGGTGAAATTGAATTCGGCACCATATTAGCTTACGCCGTTAATCTCAGTGTGAAAGAAGACCACTAATTCAAGGGTTCTAAGGCACAAAAGTGAGGAAATACATTGTTCCAAACGTGAAATCAAACACATCCACAGAATTCGTACAATTCGACTAATCTCAGACACAGGGAATCAAAAGCAATTCTCAAAAAATCGAGCTCAAGAGAGCATGGTACCTTCCGAGCCCAATTGCGCTTTCTTCGAAGAGGATGAGGCGGACGGTGGAGAGCCAATAAGCTGCTGATCCCGCTTTCTGGAGGACGACGGCGGAGACAAGGTAGCCGCCGCCGCAGCAGCAGCCGAAGAGGCTCTTTTCGCAGCCGCAGCCGCCTCCGGCGTCAGGTACTTCCTCGGCCTCCCCCTCTTCTTCCGCACGATCTCCGAAGGCGGCGAAGGGGCTTTCCCCGCCACCGACTGAGGGTAGAGCGCTCCGGCGTTGGCCCCATCGGCCGAATCGCCGGCGTGGTTGGGGAGAAAGCCGCCGTTGGTAACCTGGGAGACGGAGGTGGGAACGCCGGAGGTGGCGTGGGGATTGAGAGCGGAGGCGGGTAGGGGTTGGTGTTGGTGGTAGTAAGGATTGAGTCCGGTTTCATGAGGTTCCATTCGAGAAAGAGAGATTTTTCTTTTTCTCAATATTTTTTCAGATGGAAGAAATTGAATAATCGAAACAGTTTTCTTTAATAAAAATATAAAAAATCCTCTCACGGGATGCTTTTGATCTTGAGAAATTTATGGGATTTTAGGGTTTTCAAGTGGGTGGAGCTAGATTGTTGGCCGTTCGATCGAGTTCTGGCAGTGTGATTTGGTTTTCGAAATAAAAGTTCGTACGTATTCGGTAATTCACAGAAATCACCCTCTATCTTAGCTGATTTTCAAAACAATCACCTCTTACTTTCATTTTTACAAAAAAACACCTTTTATTATATCACTCACGACTCACATCACATTATTTTAACCTTTGTTTGTCTGTAAATTCTCTACAAAATTTCGGCGATAAGCATCCAAGAACAACACACTTGGCAAAAACTAAATATTTCCTCACCATGTCATTCAATAAGAAAAAATCAGATTGGTCTAATAAAATTTTGAGCAATGTGACCCTTTTCATCAGCCACACTTTTACACTTAAGCAAGAAGATGGAGAGTCTTTTATTTTTATTGATATCTTAATCAAACAAGAAGAACTCCTATGCCACATAAAAAACCCAAGTATCAAAACCCTTGATTCTTCAACTCGATACAAACTCCTCCTCTTTCATGACTTTTAGTTTAACAATTTTATTTAAATTAAGGACAAAATATTGTTACGTATAAATCCAAGGTTAACAAAGTGTGGTAGACGATGAAACAGAAATCTAAAAAATGTTTGTTTGTAAAAATGAAAATTAGAGATGATTACATTAAATATACTAAAATACGGGGTAGTTTTATGTAAAAGAGAAAATTAGAGTTACTTGGTTAAAAAAGTAGTATTTTCTGGGGAATCAAAAAGAAAGTCTACTTTCTGGGGAGTAAAGAGTTATCCAAAAACGAAAAGAGAAAAAGGGAGAGAGTGGGGCCCGGGTTGTAGGGAGGGAGAGGGTAGAAAAGACAAGTGGGTAATTGATGCCTCCTTTTGAGTTTGGCCCATTAACAGTGACAAGTCTTGCAAGCAAGCAAGCAATTAAATGGACCAACATCCCATTTCACACACATTTATTACTTGAACATTTCAAAGTCATTGCTTTTGACAAATTTCTTTCAGTTTCTATCACCCAAAAACTAAAATCTGACCTTTCTACTCCCTCTGTCCCGCAAAGATGGTCCTGATTTGACCGGGTTTAAATGCCGATGTGGGTTTTATATCGTTAATATCTCTAATTACATAATCCTAAAAATTATAATTTTTTGATATTATTAAAGTATTCGTTGAGACGAATCAAACAAGACCCCACATGACTATGTTTTGTCTTATATATTGGAAGAAATCTTAAAGATTCTCTTTAACGATGAACAGTATTCAAAAATCAAACAAGACAAACATTTAGGAACGGATGGAATACTTTCTACTTGCTTTTTTCCCACATTGATTTGATTTCTGATTATACATCTATCTAGATGCACCCCCCCGTCTCCACTTGTCCGTGTCAATTAGGGATATTTTAATTTCTAGCTTCATATAGATCCCACCAAACATATACTCCTCTTGCAACTTACTTGCATTAATGCGTCAAATCTATTTTCTTATGAAAACTTACATATTCATATTAAACTCTCACATGTCACATGTACAATTTCACTTAGGGATCGTTTGATATCGATATCAATGATATGACATATCGGACATGGGTATCAGTATGGATATCAAGATATGGATATGAGTGATATGTTTGATATACCAATTTTCTAGAAGATATCAAAATAACACTCCAATACCACTTTGATATCATTGATATTGATATCTACCTATATCAAATAGCAGATATCAGTTTGATATCGATATCAGGATATACCAAACACAGATATGGGTATGACTGATATCTCATACTCATACCTGATATTATGATATCAATACCAAACGGGCCATTAGCTCTTGTTTGATATCCACTCCTTATAATGAGGAATGGTTGTGCGAATGATTGATTTTCATAATTGTGTTTGGAAGTCTCTAATGGGTATGGATTTCATTCCAAAGATGGATGATTTCAAGTTTAATGAAGCATTTGATTCCACCAAAAAAGTTAAGATATCATCCATTCCAACTAGACATGTCAAAAATCGACTCAACCCGAAAACCTGATTCGACTTGAAAATCACTATGTCAAGAAGACTCGAACACAACGGACCCAAACTCAAAAGACCCAAACCTCACTCGAGCTCGACCGGACCGACCCATTATTTCGTATATATTATCTCATTTATATTAAATATTATAATATATTTTCTTAAATAATATTATAATATATTTTATTAAAATTTATTATAATATATTTTCTTAAATAATATTATAATATATTTTATTAAAATTTATTATAATATATTTTATTAAATAATTAAATAATTATTATTTTTTAATAATAAAAAATATTATAATAATCATACAAAATGGACAATTGCAACCCGTTGGGTCAATCCAAACCCGAGCCAAATCCTTTATGGCCTGATCCGAACAACCCAAACTCAATTTGACCTGAACCTGACTCGCCCGACCCAATTAAATATAATCTTGTGTTGACAAAGAGTATATCCAAGAATGATTCATTCCGATAACATACCAAACAACAAGTTATATGAATAGGAATAAGTCATTCCTGATTCTGATTTTGATTCCTGAATTATACCAAACGAGCCCTTATAGACTACAAACTTCCGCAATAGATATGAAAACTCACATATGTGTTGGAAGCAACTAGGTATTCTATATTAACCTCTCACATGTCACATGTACAAACCCATTTATCGACGGACGATAGAAACCTAGGAGTGATGTTTGGTGAAGTCATGATATCGAAGAATGAGAGATTCAAGTATATGGGGGCCTTCATGTAGAGAGACGGTGATATAGAAGCACGGATACAGGCGGGTTGGATAATATGGAGGAGAGCATCGGGATTTATGTGCAACGGGAAAATGTCCTTCAAATTAAAGGGTAAATCCTATAGGATGGTGGTCAGGTCACCCTTATTGTACAAAGTAGAGTTTTGGCCAATTACAAAGATGCAAGAACAAAGGCTGTTGGTGGTAGAGATGAGGATATAGTGTTGAATGTGCAGATACACAAAGCTGGACAAGATCATAAATGATGTCATCCACAACAAAGTCGAGGTGGCCAACATTAGCAATTAGTTGGGTGAATTGATACTATGATGGTTCGGACACGTTCAAAGGATGCAGCCTAACGCCTTAGTAAGCAAGTGTAGGGTTGTTCATCGGTCCAAAACCGAACCGAAACCGAATTTTGGAATTTTATGGACCGAAAACCGAACCGAACATACTCGGTTCGGTTTTATTCAGTTTGGTTCGGTTTTGGACCGAAATAATCGAACATTTTAAAATTAGGTTAATTTAGGCTACTGAAGCGGGTTTTAGTGGACAAAACCGAATTAGACCAAACCGAACTTGGACCGAACTTGGAACGAACTAGACCAAATTTGGATCGGACTAGACCGAACTAGACCGAATTGGACCGAACCGAATAAGGTTGTACTAGTTTATCTAGAAATCTATGATTTTATTTTTATTTTAAAAATAATTGGTTGACCGAACCGAACCAAAAATCGAATATTGTTTTTATGCAAACCGAAAACCGAATCGAATATAGATCGGTTCGGCTTCGGTCCGGTCGATTCGTAAAAGTCGACCGATGAACAACCCTAAGCAAGTGTGAGGGTTTGGTACTCGATGACTTTCGTCGAGGCAGAGGTCGACCCAAGAAAACATGGAAGGAAGTAATTAGGCATGACCTCACCCACTTGTCTCTCGCAGAAGATATGGCCCAAAATAGGGTCATGTGGAAGGAGATGATCGTGTATCGAATGTCTAGATTAGATTGTCGAGTTATTTAAGTTTTTTGTGGGTCAAATTTTGGATCTTAGTGTACTTTTATTGGAGTCTCATAGGGAAGGGCTTTTTAGGTTGATTTTGGAGGATTTAATTGCTAGAAGACCCTATGTGAAATAGGGTGTTTTATTGGGGCTTTAGGATGAGTTTTTATTTTTTAACTTTAGTTTAAATTATAATTATATCCCTTTTTTTATATTAAATTACAAATATATCATTTATTATATTATATCCATTATTGGTTATTATATATTAAATGAAAGAAATTTAATAATTTTTTAGAAAATGATATATAAAATTGATTAAAAATATTTTAATTCAATTATTTTGTTATATTATTAATTTTAAATTAAGAACAAATATTAAAAATCAAATGAAATTTACGACAAAAATAAATTTATATTAAAATCAACAAAAAACGATACATAAATCTAAGAAAAAACAAAATAACACCATAAATCTTGAAAGTTATTTGAGATGTCACCTTGATTTTGATTCATGATGAAAGAATAGAAGAGAGGAATGAGAGGTTACAAGAGATAAATGATAGATTGAGAATAGAAGAATGTGTGAGTTTTGTAACGGGGGTATTAAACACACCCATAACTTTTTATTATTCACACCCACGCATGCGGAATGCGCATACATCTGTCCGCAGTGCGCATACATACGCATATGTATCCGCAGTGTGCATACATATACGTGTATGTATTCGCAGTGCGCAAAGAAAGCAACATTCTACCTTTCTGCAAGCTTCCTGGCAAGCTTTGACAACTTCATTTTACCTTAGTTTTATAGTTTCTCATATTGACAAAGATTTGGCACCCAACTTTTAAATGTTAATGCCTCAACTCAGCCATAGGAGCAGGAACACATCAGTAACTTAGGAGACACTTACTTCCCACTCGACACCGACGGAAATCTTACTTATGATGTTACCCTGCATGTTTTAAGAAGATCTCTGAGAAATGCACTTTTGACATAACTGATCAGCCCTGGATTTATAATGCACACCTTGACACATGAATCTTGTCCAATGTGATGACTTTGAATGGGCAAGGAGAGGCAAAACTCATAGATGCAAATTTATAAGAAAGAGACGACGGAATCTGGGTAGCACAAGAGGATGAAGCCTACAAATTTACACGACAACTTTCGCTAATGGCCATGTATCTGAAATGCATAGTCTCAACAAAGAGAAACAAAACCCACCATTACCATTGTTCAACATCAAAGCCAAAAACAAGTCTTTTAAGCAGCAAAATGTTTTGTCTAACGCTACTAAGCGCTAATATTACCTCCCATCATCAGTTCCCCTCATCCAAGGACTTCAAGTAGAGATTTTCACCGCCATCATGACGCGCTTCACCGGGCCCACTGCTCCCCACATCTTGCTTGCTTGTTGTGGCGAGCCCGAACTCAGAAAACCCAGCTGAGGTGCCGGGCTCGCCCTGCAGGACGTGGAGCCCACCGCCTCCCATGGAGCTCATGCCCATCTGCTGCAGGGCAGCGTATGGCTGCTGCTGGCTGTATAGCATGGAGGAGCGAGCAGCCATGAGTTCTTGCGGAGTCATTGTTTGAGCTTGCTGGTGTTGCATGTAGTGGGCCCCCGTTGGCTGCATCACGCTGCTTGTTGCGTACTATGAGTGGACCAAAACAACATAAAAAACAGTTGGAAGTTTAACTGAATTGTAGTATTTAATTTGAAGAAATTTCACACCTGAGAATGCATCGAGGGAGGCTGAGGTTGAGAATCCGCAATGGAAGCAAGGTACATCAGGTTTCTCTGTAGCCTTGCCTGATTCCTGAAATAATACGACACACAAGAACTTGATTAACTACTTTGTAGCAGCATAGTTCTGATTTCTGAAAGCTGGTTATTCTCCTGTATTAAAGATATGATATCCTCTATCTTAATCAATTCATATTCTTGGTAATTTAGCTCCTAGATTCTACAATTTTGGAATAAATTGATCATTTAAGGAGCAGGTTACATGTCACACTAACGTATTGAGTCCACAAAATCCGTCAAGTACTATACACAAATAGGCAGTTCATATGAAAAAACTAGTACGAATAGCTTGCTCTATATTTCGGTAATCAGAACTTACTCAGCGCATTCGTTTATTTTTCCTGAATTCTGGCTTTCAACTATCTTGAGAATCAGTGCCTTGTTCTCGTCGAGATACTGTCAAAATCATAATTGTTGAGCGAATTGCAGTATGTTTAATATACGACAGAAGGAGAAGTTACCCACAATTCTTAAGGTTCATTGGAACTAGAGAAGATAACTGAAAGTCAGCATCAGATGAATTTAATGATGATAAATATCTCATATACAAATAGTAGCATAAGAAATGCAAAGAGGCCCATCCTCCTTCAGTCAATTTGGACTGGAAGGTAAGTTATTAACAAAAAAGCACGGCGACAATCTTTTAAAGGAGAAAGGTAGCCTTACAACACCAGAAAACCTTTTAATACGCAAGACTAAGAAACTCTTCAAGCACAAGGATCTATCGCGCAGAACATACAGATAAACATTGATCGATCTATGCATCAATTTTCTTTCCTTTCATATGAAATACTAAATCTAGCTGTTATACATAAGGAACATTATTTACTCAAAATCCCTGGCCTTCATTTCATTATGCACTACTATTTTGTTCACATATGTACATCATTTTTTTGGTCGGGCAAGCAAAAAGCAACAACATAAAATACACAATATGCAGAATATATCAGTGAATTGAAATCAGAATACAAGTCATTCACCCCAAAGCTTAATATTGAAATATGAACTAAACTTATTTTTTTTAAGAATGTCCTTTTGGCCCACCAATGAACCAGCACAAAAGGAGAGCACATAGAACAAAGGAGGAAAACTAATGACCGCAGGAGATATGATACAACACCAAGCAGCACTAAACAAGATAAGCAAAAGCTACATTTGGTCAAAGATCAAACAGGCAAACATTCAAGTAGCCACATGTCAAAATAGTCTAATAAGCACATCCCATTGTTTATAAAAAATTGTCAACTTGAATATTGAATCTTAGTTCATCAGGTCAAAATAAAGCACGTTATGATAAAGATAGGTAGTATGCATAAGGAAATCACACTAGGGTATGAAAAAGGAAATCACACTGAAGTATGAAAGACAATTAATTAGTTAAATATTCTGATTTATAAATACAAAATATCTGACAATCGGTGGGGATTGAGTTCCCCCTCCCCTTTGGAGGTGGGTGTTGAGAATCTCTTCTTGGGCAGAGCAGCTTTTTAATCACTAAGACATAAAATAAACTGAGGAATGTTTTGTGGATCCATGGTAAAAACTACTAAGTTAATGAATTGATAAACAATAAACAAAGTAGAGAGAGTGAGAGAGGACTAGTATAACAGCTTATTAGCATGTGATTTTTTTGTCTCACTATTTCAGTTCTCAATACAAAGGAGGAAACTGAAGTCAGTTCAAATGGCAGCTAGAACCACCATTTGACAATAACCAGCAAAGAATCAAAGTAGCAAATACTCATCAGTAACAAGCAAAAGCACAAAAGGGGAAAAGAACAAAGAAAATGGTTAGCAAGCTCTCTTTAAACATTAAACACCCAAGAACAAGAAAGCCAGAAAATCTCAATCAGATTCAGAGCCAGCAGAAAATGGAAAAAAAACCCATATCAGAAAGAACCCACAAATACAAATGAAACAAAAGAAGCTACTTTTCCCCTTCTTGTATAGAGGAAGACATCTAAAATAACAAAGCAAAAGTTAAAAGGGCAGAAGTTAGGGTGGAGGGACCTGTTGAATGTGATCAGTTGTAATGTTATTGTTGGAGTAATAAGTTGCCATCATGGGCTGCATCTGCATCAGGTGCTGTTGCATCCCCTCAGAATAAGAGAAGAAAAACAAAATGTCTCCTCTCTCTGCAAATAAAACCAACCCTGAAAATACTTTCACGGATGAATAAACTACTACACCCTTCCCTCTGTGTGTATAAACTGAGCAGAAGAAATGCACTTTCTCACTGCCCAAATCTACAGGTGGGAAAAGACCCAGAAAACCCAGAGTGCCACTTCTTCAGTAAAACAACAATAAGGGCTGATTTTAAAAACAAGATTGGCGTTGGGCGAGAGAGAAAGGGATGGAATTTATAAAAAGAAAGGAAAAGAGAATCTCAATCCTCACACAGAAAAAAGAGGGTTTTGGGTTTGGGGGTTTTGCTTTGATGGGTCCTCTTCTTCTCTCGTACAAAAACAGGAGTTTGGGTCACGTGATCGATGACACACTGGTGAAAGAGGGTAATGGAGGAGGAACAAGCACAAATTTGCTTTTGGATTTTCTACGTGCTGTTTCTCTATTACCGATAAATCTGCTGCTACTTAATACCCAAATTTTTATTCTTTTTACTTTTTTTTTTATCTTTTTACATGGCAGGCATTAAGTTCTCTTCCCAGAAAAAAGTTACGCCTAAACCAGCACATCGGATTTTTTACAAGAGATTTACAGAGCATCTAAGATTTCGACATTTTTAGGAATTCAAGATATGAATTCCTAAATTGAAGCATGAATCGCAAGGACA